>JARGGL010000001.1:28728064-33528064 GCA_029955375.1 Rubus parviflorus
ATTTCTGGGGTAGGTTGTTGTTCAGTAGGTTAAAAGAAAGATCGATTTTTTTTAGAGTAAAATTCTCAAATGGTACCCGAACTATCATGAAATGCACTTTTTGGTACCTTAGTTTGCTTAGGGAGTCTGGTGGTACCAAAACTATGTCTCCGTTAGCCTCATTAGTACCTCCATCAAATTTTCCCGAAATATGTGAGAAGAGCGAAAACTTATTTGAACCAAATATGATTCAAATAAGTTTTCGCTCTCCGTTCCATGAACTAAACTAGTAGAGCAAAGAAAATTAAGGATGAGAGAAGAGTCTACTTCCAACCAAATATGATTCAAATCTCTGACCCAAATTAGGGCGATTATTATGGTTAGAGTTTAGACCTTTTTAGCTCATGATATCTGTAACCGTCGGTTCTATATTAGAAATATGAGTATGTCCTCTTCTTCTATTGAAGTAGTTGAGATTTACACTATCATTTCCACCATTGGTAACCATTTGGATTAACGAATGAAGTTTTATTCTTCTAAAAAAAATAGTTTTATTTTCATCTTAAATTGTTAATAGTACATTGTGGATTCGTGAATAGTTAAGGGTACTCGGCTTGCCGGCTATTGATGTATGTAGATTTTAGGTGTATCAATCGTTGATTGCTTATAGTTAACACGAGAATAAAGCTTTTGTTAATTATGTTTTCTTTATAGATATTCAATGAAAAATTTGTTAATTTTGCGTGATACGATAAAGTGATCGAATATGAAAATTGTTTAGGTTGTGTTTCTGGGTACAAGCCATAAGGGTGGATGAACTTGATTGCGGTTTGAGTGCTTCAAAGCTGGAGCACTAAAAAAGATGTGACATCACGTATAATCTTCACTGTTAATATATGTTATCTTTTTATAAAAAAATAATATGACTAAATTGTAGTTACTATCATGTATTTTAAGGGTCTAATCAAAATAATATGACACGTGTCGACACATGATATGTGTAAATATAAATAAAATGACATGTGTCGACCCATGATAGACAACATGTGTTCTAAATGGATCTATTGGATGAGAATTGAGAATGCATGAATCATTTTGATGAAATTAAAAGTTCAGGGACTGAACTTATTAAACCCTTAGTTGTATTTCGATTCTTCTTCTATTAATTATTATAAGAGCTCACGGTGTGTTTAGCTGAGGTAGGGAAAACCGGAAAAGACAAACACACTATCGTTGAAATTAGGTTTCAACAATTAATTAAGTGGCACACAAACACTACAATAAGGTCGTCAACTTGCATTAGCTCATAATCTAGATTCATGTTAGAATAATAAAGTAAATTAATTAGGTCTCTATGTATATATATATGGGAGGTCCTATTGGCTATGTATTGGTTTGCCACGTTCAATGGTCTCAGTGGTATTGGTTGGACTTTATTGCTGTAACCAAATTACCTATCCATATTTGATGTTTATCACCTTTTCTTCTAAGCCATTCAAAGGTTCATTCATGTTATGATGGATGACCCAGTTGACCCATTGTGGGGATGAGGATAATGGGGAGAGACACTTTCAAAGAGTCGAGCCATGAACAAATGCTACATGCAATGGACTAGCTTGGATAATGATATCAATATTGCTAAGCTCATTGACTTGGAATCTTGGATTGTATTTTGCTCATATCTTGCACTTAATAATTTGTCCATTCCACGAGCTTGTCTGTATCTATAGTAGGCTGAAAGTTTTTCAGTGGGTGCATGATATCGAAAAGCCAATTATTTCTATGGGTGAAGTTGTTGCGTGCAATGAACTATGAGCATTAATTGATGAAACCTATGTAGGATGACTACAAAAATTCAACTATCAGATATTATTGAAGCTAGGATACATTTTTGAATCTCATATGAATCTTGGCATGATGACAACTTGATGATAATCTGGACAAATTAATTCAATTGGCTATTTCAGATATAGTCAAGTTACAAATTGTGTAATAAATCAATCATAGTTAAGTATTCCTTTTAACTTGAGAGTTCGCGCGCACCTAGGGCAACTTCATCCAAGTTAACAAGCAAAGATAATCTGCATGACCGCACCCAGTAAAAGTGGCCGGTAGCTAGCAAACCGTGTACAATTCAATCACTACTCCCATGGTAAAAACGTTGTGATAGAGTTGATTAGTGATTACTAACGGTCTATTAATTTTTTTATAAAACACAAAGACTCGTATTATTTCTCTATTAAAACAAAACGAAGAATATAACTAGCTAAATTAAAGTTATGATCTTTGTTACTTTTTCTATTGTTACTTACATTTCGGCTATCCAGAAAATCAATTAATTTTTTAATTGTAATTTTCGGTCTTAATATACTATTGTCTTCATGTAAAAAAAAAAAGTTTAGATAAGAGGACACAGACAATGCAAGGGGAGTCCTTTGATTTCAATTATTAAGTTGCACACATAATGCTAGTACAGAATTGTTTTAACTTTAACAATTTTTTTTAATGCTAGTACAAAATTGTTTTAATATATATATATATATATATATATATATATATTGATTTGAAAGTAAGAATAAAAACTTTAATTATTAGGTATAATAATGTATTAATGATGTAGATTTGAAATAACTGAATATCGTACAATGCATTTTAAAATCCTTGCATATACCAAGTACATTAAATTGTTAAAGACATTGGGGAAGTTCTACAATACTGAGATGCATGTCATATCTCCATTTACAAATATAACAACAAAATGTGTTGTTATTATGGTAACGAGAGTCTTTTTTTGTGTAATCTTTGTTCTATTAGAGGTAATTACTCAATCTATGACCTTGTTACAAGTTTATGAACAATTTGTTGTCAAAGTTGTAATTTTGGTTCAATTATATGTAAATAGTGTAAAACGAATGTGGTAACTTTGTTGTCAATGTAGTAATTTTGGTTCAATTAGATGTAATTTTTTGTTCAAAAAAATTGTAAATAGGGGTATGACATACATCACCGTACCCTAGCCTACCCCAAAGACATTGTATCCCTACTTATATTTTGATGCTTGTATATTTATGATCTCAAAGGGATCGTCTTTGTGATGTAAGTTTTATTTTCAAAAAAAAAATTGTTAAAGAAATTAAAACAATTCTGTACTAGCAACTTAATAATTAATTGAAATCAAAGGACTCCCCTTGTCTGTGTCCTCTTATCCCTAAGCGATATCATATATTATTATTGCTTCCTTCCTTGCTAACCATATATAGAAGAAAATAAAATATTATCAAGAAAGCTAGTTGGCTAGTCAAGAAAATTGAAGAGGAAATGCATCTTTCATTAGCTTCTTGGAGCCTGCTGATCTTACATGCTCTTCTTATTTTGTTGGTAAGCTATTTGTCTTCAGTTTCCCTTAAATTGTTCTATGTTGATATATATGTGTTTTCTTATAATAATTTTAGCTTAGTCTATATTTCTGTATAAAACTATACCAAAATTGTAGTTCTGCATATTTTTTTTGTTTCATTCTGAATTCTTGAAGTCTGAATCAATGTCAGATTGCACAAGGGAATAGTGCCAGGAAGATTCCTATTGCAAATGGGGATGAAGACCATCTACTCCTAACAACCCATGATCATGATCACTCACCATCTTCTTCTTCTTCTTCTTCACATATGAATCACATGGACCCTTCCCTAAATGTTTTCTTCAACCCAGAAGATCTCAGATTAGGAAAAACAATGCCCATATATTTTTCCAAAAAAGAGCCTTCTTTGTCTCCCAAGTTACTTCCTAAACAAGAAGCTGACTCCATTCCTTTCTCAATCTCAAACCTTCCTTACCTTCTTGAATTCTTCTCATTCCCCCAAGACTCCCCCCAAGCCAAGGCCATTGAATACACACTAACCCAATGTGACCTTGAACCCACAAAAGGAGAGTCTAAATTCTGTGCCACAACTCTAGAATCCATGCTTGATTTTGCAAGTGCCCAGTTTGGATCAAACACCCAACTGAAGGTTTTGACCACCTCCCCTCTCTCAAACTCAGCCACCCTTCTTCAAAACTACACCGTTTTGGAGCCACCCAAAGAGATCCTTGCTCCCAGAATGATAGCTTGCCATACCATGCCTTACCCTTATGCAGTTTTCTATTGCCATAGCCAAGAAAGTGAGAACAGGCTGTATCAGGTTTTTCTGGGCGGGGAGAATGGTGAGAGGATTGATGCTGCTGCTGTTTGCCACATGGATACTTCTCAGTGGGACCGGAGCCACGTGGCTTTCCAGGTGCTTGGGGCTGAGCCTGGAACCTCCCCCGTCTGCCATTTCTTCCCTTCGGATAATCTAGTCTGGGTGCCATTCCCAACCTAATCTACAGTAGTTTGATTGGAGATATGTATGTGTGAATTTTTGAATTCTGGCTTTTCTATTTTTTTCTTCTCCGTTTCCTATAAAAATGTAATTGAATAACCCATTATAGATATCATGGAAGGTACGTTTTGCTTGTTTATATGTATATAGTTGCATCTTTTGTACGTGTTTGTGTTTCTATATATATGACTATAATTAAGCGTGTATTTTCTCGATCAGATCAAGAAAACAATACGTACACAATTGCATGTCTCTAGCTAATAGCTGCCTGCAACCTGCATCACATGCATACATGAGGGTGTTTTCTTGTTACACAATCTATATGTACATGCGCGCGCAGTGATATGAGATTGTCAATTTAGATCATTAATTAAGTAGTGGATACTTTTTTGAATGTGATCGATTGTCATGCTGGATTGATAAATAATCTAGTAGCATAACATGTAAGATTAATATACATTTTCTGTATATCTAATCTAGCTATTCTCTTATTCCAGCTAGTCTTGATCATTGCATAACCCCAATTTTTTTTTGAACTTGAAGGGTCAACCTCTCTTCTTATTAAGCCACTCCTAATTATATAAACCATGTCATACATGGTGTAACCATGCGATTATCCTCATCATCGGCTCACCTACATAGATTTAGGGGAGTCCTGTGTGCTCGGAAACTACTCCAATTTTATTAAGTCCGTACGTATGAGATTTAGGCAGAAGACTGGAACAGATTTCAGAGTATTACAGATTTCAGATATTGCTAATTAATGGAGAACAATATCTACGTACAAATTAACACATAACAGAGACGCAAATAGCAAAGAACGCGAGCACTAGTAGATCTTTTGGTATTACTTTTCAAAGATGAAGCACAATGCAATAGTAAATGATAGAAAGTAAAAGAACACAACAAACTAAGCCAAACTGAGAACTAAAAACTAAGCACCAAGCTGAGAACTAAAACTACAACTGTAAGCTTTGCTCGCATAGCTATGATTTTCTAACCAACAATAAACTTAAACTCGGCGGGAAGGGTGAGATAGCTAGTTAATGCTTGATTAAAACCAGCCTTCAATCGATGCCAGAGATTTATCACATTATAGGTATTGTTTTGGCCGGATCGATTTCAAATAAGCAGGGTTCTGAGGTAGTACGTTTCAGAATAGAAAAGCCAAGGTTTTGCAGAGAGCAACT
This sequence comes from Rubus parviflorus, assembly GCA_029955375.1. Taxonomy (NCBI): domain Eukaryota; kingdom Viridiplantae; phylum Streptophyta; class Magnoliopsida; order Rosales; family Rosaceae; genus Rubus; species Rubus parviflorus. Next base: position 28,733,592 of record JARGGL010000001.1, read on the forward strand.
GTTGTTTAAATGTAGCTAGGATCCTTTCTGCAGAGGGGCCCGATACCAGTAGGCTTTCAAGTGCGTGCATATGGGTTTGGGGCTTTGGGCTTGTTTAGAATTTGGGAATAATTAAAACTAGGGAGGTGTTTTACTAATAGGCTTCCTAGTACGTGCATGCTAGGCACATCAATCGGTCGGTTCAAATCAGTAATAGATATTACAAGTTTTGGTTTAGAAATTGAGCTACAATTACCAACAAAAAATTTCAGTATTTTATCTTTTTTGATTAGGGATTCTCTTCCCAGAAAGGATCCCCCCAATTTCAGTATTTTATTATTTCTACGAACTTTGGTATTTCGGTATTATCAACTTTACAACATCTATTTTTTTTTTAGAAATACAAATTAGAATGAATTATACCAAATTAAAATTAACAGTTATTGGCTCTCCCTCCCCTAAACTTTCTGTAACAAAATAATAATAATAATAATAATAATAATAATAGCTCTGCATAATATTTTATTCAAATGATGATCACTAAATATGTATTTTTTAGAAAAATGTCAATTCATTAATAGTTCAACAAGATTACAACATAGCAGCCTACTCATGTAGAGCAGACAAAAGAGCCGCTACCTAAATAACCTCATCATTTATAACCATAAGGCTCATACAAATAAGCACAAGCAAATCCCGAAAAAAAAAAAATCAAAGACTCAAGATCTATGTGCTAACCTGCGGTAACTCGCTCGGTTCGGCTTTGGTACCACCTTTTTAGTAGGTTCGGTTTGCCAAACCGGCCGAAATTTTAAAAAGCCCAATAATTTTTGTATACCTCACCTCACAGTTGGAACCTTAGAGCATCCACAATGGGGACCCAAATTTGGGTCCAAAACCTATATTTGGGTCCAAAAACACCTACAGTGGATCGGAGAGAGTAGGACCTATAGTTGCCGGAGACCCAAATGTTGGACCCAAATATAGGTCAAGTTTGGACTCAAAAATTTTGGACCTATAATTGTGGGTCCCCCCATGTGCAACTAATTTGAGAAGATTTTGGAGAGAGAAATTGATGATTCATCAATGAGAGAGAACAAGTGGGGTTTTTGGGTCCAATATTTATATGCCACAGTGGAGATGACTCAAATTTAGGACTCAAATTTGAGTCCAAAAATATAAGTCCAAAAATATGAATCCAAAAATGAGTCCTGCACCACTATGGCACCCGAAAAAGTAAGTCCTTTTATTCACTATTCCGATGGACTCAAATTTGGATTACGGTCAATTTGGACCCATATTTAGGTCCAAAAAATGAGTCCCCACTGCTGATGCTCTTACAACTCAATCACCAAGGCATAAGTTCCCCTTACTATATTATATACAAAAGATAATATTTATTAGCTCCCAGCCTCCCACTCTCCCAGCGAACTTCTTCATTTAATTTCTCTCTTTTCCTTTTCTTTTCTTTTCTTTTTTCTTTCCCTCTTTTCGTTCTTCATTCTTCGTCTCTATTTTATTCTCTTCTTCCTCCAGTTCTCTCTTCTTCGTTCCTTTGTAAGTTCTCTCTTTCTCTCCTTCTTCCTCATACTTCTTTATCCTCTATTCTCTCTGCTTTCTCGTTCTTCTCTCTCCTCTATTCTCTCCTTCCTCTTCTTCTTTCCTTCCTAGCCTCTAGATTCAGATCTGATTCCAGATTTGCCACCGTCCATTCTCCGTTACCTTGCCATTGTCGGAATAATTGGTCGACGAACTAAAACCGAGCCACAACATCGGTAAATCGATTCATCGGTAACTGACTTGTCGGTATCGGCTGCGGTTGCAAAATTTCTAAACCGATGGTTTTCAGTTCGGTATAAGTTCCAGCCAAAAAGTCTCGGTAACTGTACCGAAACCACCCCTTACTATAAAGAAAACTACTTGTAACGACATAGAAAGCGACGAACAATGTTATTCTTTTTAAGAAGATTTTCTTGTTGAGATTTTTTTTCTTAGCATGTGTAACAGTATATTCATGTACAGCCATATATAGTGTTACTCAATTATACTAGAACATGTGATATTGAACTTGTTACTCTTATCATTACACCTCTACACTAGTTTAATTTACACCCGATAACTTAATTGTGGGCTTCAACTAACTTAGTTGGGGAACCAATTAGAAAAACTATAAGGAACGCCACTGGCCAGTAGCAAATCGGACTAGCAAAGACAACGAAGAAAGAAAAATCTCGTTTTTTTGTTTGGTTTTTTCAACTCACCATGGATGATAATGGACTCTTTGGAATGCATGGATTATTGCGCACGTCACTACGGCAACAACTAGCAGGAGCCTGGTGTCTTTAAAATCTGAGGCAATTCCATGGAGCTTTGTGCAGTGTCTCTAAGTTTTTGGGTTTTATTTTTATGCACTTTGATACATCATGCAATGCAAGCAACGACTTTGGAGACATTAACGTATTAATTCCAACATTTTAAAACACTAAAGTGAATTGAAATGGAAGTATAAACTTAATTTGTTTAATTAGCACAAAATATGGTTTCTTAATTAAGATACTCTCTAACAACAATAGAAGACTCTCAAGGCTAGGGTAGAAGTGAGCATTTTTGGTGAAGAGTTGAATACTGAACTAAAGAAGCTGGGATGTTGTTTTCAATGCATAAACATATGTAGATCAGTAGATGAAACCACGTACACATGCGTGCGTACATCATCCCATTCCCTTCTATGTCACTCATCGAACTTTAAAAAAAAAATTAAATCAAACAAATAAAAGACTTATGTCACTAGTCCAAATAGTAACCGTAGTTGTTTTTTTTTGTTTTTATTTTTTTTGTTTAAATACAATTTAGTTTATTTGATTATAACAATTGGTAAACGATTACGAGAGTCGAATTCAGAACCTCTCACTTACTAAGGTCAAACTTATTCCCTTACTACCTACTATTGAACTTGATGATCTGATCCCTATAAGTATTTAATGTATTAATTCTCCTCAGGTAAGGTCTGATCCCTGTGTGCACTTAGTACACTCTTCCGATCAAATTTACTTCATGGGAATCTCTTTAGTATAAATAAAGACTAATGAAACCATAACTTACGGGTCAAAAGTCTTGCCTAATTATATCATAGTTGCATTATTTTGTTTCTTATGATAAAAAAATGATTATTGATCTAATAAATAAAGACTAATGAAACCTCTCAAATGCTTATAAAAAATCTCGAATTGATGAAGTAATCTGAGCGTCACAACCAAAACCAATTGACAATGATTTGAGAGACCCAAATTCTTATAAACACATTTGCAATGTCTCTTTTCTTCAATGTGAGACAACACTCCACATTCTCACACGCCCTCGCACGTGTGACGAATTTTCAAACCTTACATGTGGACAACTTATATCAGGTGACGTGTAGCACGTGTGGCCACTTGACTTCACACGTGGGCGAACCTGCAGTTTTGATATCATGATTAAGTAATCTGGGCGTCACAACCAAATCCAATTGATTTTAGTTGTGATGCCCAGATTACTTTATCAAAAAGGAGTGACGATGACACGAGAGTTTGCACTCCAGAAGGGAGCAAGTACAGGATAACTCCAGGTCCAGGAGAGGCTCACTAGATTGGAGCGGAGACGACCCACCGTTGTTGAATATGCGGCCGCTAGGTTAAACCCTAGTCGCTCGGGGAGGGCCAAGAGAGAGAAACGAGAGCAGGTCATTCCATGTCAACGCTTAACCAAATCGTTGAACTCTTTTTTTTTTTGGACTAAATTCTTGTTACTACTCTGAATTTTAGAGGTCTAATCAGTTCAGTCTCTGCATTTCTAATTTCATCAATTCAGTCTCTGTACTTTTAATTTTCATCAAATAGGTCATTCCGTCAACTCTCCGTTCAATATCTCCGTTAACTTGCTGACGTAGCACTCGGAAGGACCTATTTGATGAAAATTAAAAGTGCAAGGACTGAACTGAACTAATGAATTAGAAGTGCAGGGACTGAACTGATTAGACCCCTAAAGTTTAGGGTTGTAACAAGAATTTAGTCCAAAATAAAAAAAAATTTATTGAAGAAAAAAAAAAAAAAAGTTGGTTAAGGACTTATGGATGTCATATTCTTCCATATATTTCCCAGACATCAAGAAAAAAATTGAAATAACTAGAATGCTTCACGAACAAATTAAGCAATAGATTTCCCGTCTCTTGAAACATATAACTGCAATTTCAATAACATATTCCATTCGTAAATTTGTGGCATCATTATCTCAGGGAGCAACTCACTGTCCACATTAAATGTCAAAATGAAATGGGTTCCTTAGCTCTCTCCAACGTCGTGTCTGCCAATGAACGAAAAGCCTGGAGTGTGTGTCCATCCATTTAAAATCGAGGAGCAACATCAGGAAGCATGCTCCAATAGCCTGTGGCTAGTGAATAAACTTCAACGACAGTTGGATTTCCATTAAAATGTTCATCTAAATCCTCTAACTAGCTGATGTGACACTCAGTGAGGCCCACTGGGGTATGACTTGGCGTGTTATTCCGTGATTAGAGCAAAGGGTCCCACCCTTTTATATCTCCATAAAAAATAAGTTTCCTCAACAAAACCCCCACTAGGTTTCAAACTCATGACCTTACTTTTGCCAACTTGTGCTCAAACCACTAAGTTAAGCTATGAAACTTGTCATTGGTTCTCAATAGTATATTTATAGACTTATTGGTTCAAGGATAAATATGTTAAATACATTATGCAAATTTTTTTTTTTATATAATATATGATTTTGTGTTTTTTGTTTGTGTGGAATATATGATGTTTCAAATTTTGTTTTTTAATTTCTTCAATCATTTTTTTAATTTTGGACTAAGTGTTGGGACTGAACTGATTAGAAGTGCAGAGACTGAACTGATTAGAAGTGCATGATTATGCAAATTTTTTTTATATAATATATGATTTTGTGTTTTTTGTTTGTGTGGAATATATGATGTTTCAAATTATGTTTTTTAATTTCTTCAATCATTTTTTTAATTTTGGACTAAGTGCTGGGACTGAACTGATTAGAAGTGCATGGACTGGACTGATTAGAAGTGCAGGGACTGGACTGATTAGAAGTGCAGGGACTGGACTGATTAGAAGTGCAGGGACTGAACTGATTAGAAGTGCAGAGACTGAACTGAATAGAAGTGAGCATTATTGGTGAAAAGTTGAATACTGAACTAAAGAAGCTGGGATGTTGTTTTCAATGCATAAGCATATGTAGATCAGAAGATGAAACCACGTACACATGCGTGCGTACATCATCCCATTCCCTTCTATGTCACTCATCGGACTTTTAAAAAAAAAATTAAATCAAACAAATAAAAGACTTATGTCACTAGTCCAAATAGTAACCGTAATTGTTTTTGTTTGTTTTTGTTTTTTGTTTAAATACAATTTAGTTTATTTGATTATAATAATTGGGTAAACGATTATGAGAGTCGAATTCAGAACCTCTCACTTACTAAGGTCAAACTTATCCCCTTACTACCTACTGTTGAACTTGATGATCTGATCCCTATGAGTATTTAATGTATTAATTCTCCTCAGGTAAGGTCTGATCCCTGTGTGCACTTAGTACACTCTTCCGATCAAATTTATTTCATGGGAATCTCTTTTGTATAAATAAAGACTAATGAAACCATAACTTACGGGTCAAAAGTCTTGCCTAATTATATCATAGTTGCATTATTTTGTTTCTTATGATAAAAAAAACGATTATTGATCTAATAAATAAAGACTAATGAAACCTCTCAAATGCTTATAAAAAATCTCTAACTGATGAAGTAATCTGAGCGTCACAACCAAAACCAATTGACAATGATTTGAGAGACCTAAATTCTTATAAACACATATGCAATGTCTCTTTTCTCCAATGTGGGACAACACTCCACATTCTCACACGCCCCCGCACGTGTGGCGAATTTTCAAATCTTACACGTGGACAACTTATATCAGGTGACATGAAGCACGTGTGGCCACTTGACTTCACACGTGGGCGAACCTGCAGTTTTGATACCACGATAAAGTAATTTGGGCGTCATAACCAAAGCCAATTGATTTTGGTTGTGATGCCCAAATTACTTTATCAAAAAGGAGTGAGGGTGACACGAGAGTTTGCACTCTAGAAGGGAGCAGGTACAGGATAACTCCAGGTCCAGGAGAGGCTCACTAGATTGGAGCGGAGACGACCCACCGTTGTTGAATATGCGGCCGCTAGGTTAAACCCTAGTCGCTCGGCGAGGGCCAAGTGGGAGAAACGAGAGCATCCTGTCATTCCATGTCAACGCTTAACCAATCGTAGAACTTTTTTTTTTTGGACTAAATTCTTGTTACTACTCTGAATTTTAGAGGTCTAAACAGTTCAGTCCCTACATTTCTAGTTTCATCAGTTCAGTCTCTGTACTTTAATTTTCATCAAATAGCTCATTCCGTCAACTCTCCGTTCAATATCTCCGTTAACTTGCTGACGTAGCACTCAGAAGGACCTATTTGATGAAAATTAAAAGTGCAAGGATTGAACTGATGAATTAGAAATACATGGACTGAACTGATTAGACCCCTAAAGTTCAGAGTCGTAACAAGAATTTAGTCAAAAAAAAAATGATTGAAAAAATATAAAAAAAAAGTTGGTTAAGGACTTATAGATGTCATATTCGTCCATATATTTCCCAGATATCAAGAAAAAAATTGAAATAACTAGAACGCTTCACGAACAAATTAAGCAATAGATTTCCCGTCTCCTGAAACATATAACTGCAATTTCAATGACAGATTCCATTTGTAAATTTGTGGCATCATTATCTAGGAGCTACATCAGGAAGCATGCTCCAAGAGCCTATGGCTAGTGAATAAACTTCAATGATAGTTGGATTTCCATTAAAATGTTCATCTAAATCCTCTAACTTGCTGATGTGACACTCAGTGGGGCCCACTGGAGTATGACTTGGCGTGTTATTCCGTGATTAGAGCAAAGGGTCCCATCTATATGTCCATCAAAAATAAGTTTTCTCAACAAAACCCCCCACTAGGTTTCAAACTTACGACCTTACTTTTGCCAACTTGTGATCAAACCACTTAGTTAAGCTATGAAACTTGTCATTGGTTCTCAATATTATATTTATAGACTTATTGGTTCAAGGATAAATATGTTAAATACATTATGCAAATTTTTTTTATATAATATATGATGTTGTGTTTTTTGTTTGTGTGGAATATATGATGTTTCAAATTTTGTTTTTTAATTTCTTCAATCATTTATTTTTTATTTTGGACTAAGTGTTGAGACTGAACTGATTAGAAGTGCAGAGACAGAGACTGAACTGATTAGAAGTGCAGAGACTGAACTGATTAGACCTTTAAAGTTCAGGGTAGTAACAAAAATTTTGGCCATTTCTTCTTCTTTTTTCATTTTTTTTTGCAAGAGGTTATATCTAATTACGAGCTAGTGTTCTGAAAAAGTACAATTCAAACCATTGAAACCAGAATTCAACTAGCGCCCTCAGCCCTGTATACCTAAATGAGTTTATATGCCACGAAATTCAGATCAGTTGACAAATCATTACCTCAAGTGTTACATTATATATACATGATTAATACAGATTAATAGATTATAGTTGAATTACTTTCATTGCAAATTGTAATATTTCTTAGCATGCATACATTTCTGTTTAATCTATGTACCGTACTTATGCATAATGCTCACGAACCGTAACCTCTTTCATTTTAAATGAGTGCAAAAATAATTGGTTCTCTTTGCTGGTGAATCTCTTTACTTTAGCTTTAGGTCTTTACATTTGAGTTCATTTACTTTCGATCGACAATATTATGGAAGGCCTTTAATGACTCATTATTGCACTTTTGGGTTAGACTCGCGTACATTTTACAATGCAAGAATTATAAGTCTCAAATTATTTAAAGTAGTTGATGTAGTGATTTAACACTAAGGTTATCATAGAAGAGATACTGGGTTTAACTCTCCTTAAATATCTGGATGGGATGGAATAGGGGTGTGTGTGTAAAATAATAATAAAAAAGTCTCATCTTCTATATATATAATGGAAAAACTTGGGTTCTTGGTAAACATTCATAAACCCAAGATTTGTCCATCCTAAACTATATTAGCCAATATATAAACTTAAATAAAATAAGTGTAAAACAGTAAATAGCATAATAAAGAAAATTAAAACCATATTTATGAAGACCTCACACCAACTTGGCCACTTGCCTATTTATTATTATTATATAGATATATATATATTTATTATTTTTTTATTACAAAACTGAAGAACAAGTAATGCGAAAAAACTAACTCTTACGCACGAACGCCGCCTTTCACACGCGCAAGGCGCGTGTAGAAAGGCTAGTATTCATTTAAGAATGTACTTTAGCAAATCAGCTCCCACCTTGTGCACAATCTACGGCGCAAATCACTTCAAATGACTTCACAAGTTCACATACACCATCTCATAAGAAAATGAATGTGCTGACACACTTGATATATAAGCCTTCATTTTTTACATACTTGATATATAAGCCTTCATTTTTATTTTTAGTGCATCTTCAATGCTCCTCTCTCTATTTTTTTTTTAATTTTTCAAAAAAATAGCTAAATACTAAACTAAGAGTTACTTTTAGATAGCCTAAATTAAAAAAATATTGCTCCAACCATACTTAAAACTATAGGGATCCCTAAACAATAATTTTCATTTAAAAGTAATATTTATTGTCAAAAAAATCAGAAAATAAAAAGAATTGTAACTTTAAAATAGATTATGGGATTATATATTTAATGTACTAGAAGCTACTACTGTATAACTGTATTAGCCACTTTCTCTCTCCTCGATCAGATTGAGGAGCTCCTATTGAGTTTGCTAATTTAAGAGCGTAGTAGGGAATGTGGTTGAAATATATTTTTTTAGCTTCTCCAATTTGGTTAAGGAACTCAAATAAGGAGTCTATTGGCCGGAGATGCTCTTACAACACAACTATTTGACCAAAAATGAAAAAAAATTATATATATATATATATATATATGTAGTCTATTTTACGTGCGGACGTCCGTTTTGTATTAAAATATGGATTTCATCATCCCGACGTGTAAACTAATAATCTAAACATTTCATATTTTAAGTTCTCCTTCAAGAATCATTTGGACAGATTTTTTAACCTCCCATCTTCAACGCAAGTCATATTATATATGGAGCAACATTTTCATGGACGTATGGAGGTGGGAAATTTTTTTCAATGTGACTGTTATATCTAAAAACTTATCTGGAGGGGAGGATGATACTAGAGATGAGTGGTTTAAGTCTAAAGTCACGTAAGCTTTACTAGTTAATTACAATACATACTGCGCTACTTTTGATGCATATATTATCATACAAAAAAGTTTTGCCTGCGAGCAACGACTTTGGAGACATTAACTGGTTAAAGAAATTCCAACCTCTGAAAGGAACGTTAAGAATATTATGAACTGTGTATAGATAATGTAATTATCAAATAAATAAATACTATACCCAAGACTTATCAAAACTAATTTAGTGATATTTCTCTCCATAATGATAAATGCGGTCTCATATTGGTCGTATACAATAGTTTCATTAATTAGCAAAAATCGAAAAGAAAACTAGTGTATCCGTCATGCATAAATTATTCTATTATATTTAGTTAATATTTTTTTTGGATCTACCATCTTGTATTCTTTAGATGAACTTCCACCCTTTGTTTAAGTTCAAATCAAAGATCGATTTCTAATTTAGAGATTAGCACTTTACTAGTTATGTGTGTTTTCGGGATATGGCTTAGGTATTAGTTTTTGTATATCTTAAGAATAGAATAATACTAACTTTAGAGAGATTTTTCTGGCGTTAGGTATTAGGTATTAGTGTATCCGTCATGGGTTAGGTATTAGGTATTAATATTCTGGTGCATGTCAGCCGTTGGATCGCCCCAGTGCATGTACACTTCGGTGTATGCAAGACTCTCTCATTAAGAACATAATTAAGCACTTGATCAAGCATGTACTTTGCAACATTATCCTCTATGCGGAGTCGTGGAGAACAAATATGTATACGTACACTAAATTTTTACATTTAGAGAGATTTTGTTTTAACTTTTTTTTTAAGGGATTTTTTTTAAAACTTAGTTATCCTTTTAATGAGCTGATGACATTTTTCACCCCTTAAGTATGAGAGTATTTCAGGTGAAACTAAGTGCCGAATTGTAATAATAATATTGTCAAACTTTTTTGTTTTTACAAATTCTCTAACATGTTCCACGACATGTATGTTCCGAATTTTTCAACCTTAATAATAACGTAGACCTAATGATTGAAAAATTCGGAACATGGTAGAATTGCTCGTATTTTATTTTATGATTATATTATAATAGAGCACATAAGCCATTGAGATTAACCCAAGTGGTGAGGGAGAGCATGAATGAAATTGGATTAGAATGAAGGTTCCAATATAACAAAAAAAAAATCGAGCACAACTTAGTATTATTGGAGTCTCTTTTGTACTAATTATTCCTCCACTGGATGTATATAGAATCAACCGGGCCATAAATAACGGGCTAAAAATATTGCACAATTGTATCCAAAGAAAAGTCTTGCATAGTTGCATTATTTTTTGCAATCTGATAAGAACGATTATCCAATAAATTAATACCACTGAAACCTCTCGGATGCTTATAAAAAGCCCCTAAACTATGACTAACAGCCACACAGAAAAAGCCTGAAGCAGAAAAGATAAGATGGGAGTTCGATTCATCATCTTCTACCTTCTGTTCGTAGTGGTAATCATCTCTTAATTATATCGATCACTAAATAACTAGCCTTCTACTGTTTTATCATTAGCCTAAATTAAAATTACTTACTAGCAATAACTATGCACATTTGCTTTTAACGATAGTGTTCACATGAGGGACAGTTTTTAAGGGACTGTGAGAGACAAATGAATCTGACGGCTGAGATTAAATGCACAGTTTTAAGTTGTTATAATTTTAACTTTTACATTTAATCTCAGCCATCAGATTCACTTGTTCCTTACAGTCTCTTAAAAATTGTCTCTCATGTGAGCAAAACTCTTGCTTTTAATATCTGCCTTAATTAGCAACTACTGTCTTATCTATTAGCACTAATCATGTACACATTTTTGTGTGGCACAGCATGTAATAGAAGTTGTGAGACCTATTACATTTATGTTTACCACGTTTTCATTAAAATCGTTATAGAAACATTTTTTTTGACGTACCGTTGTGTAATTAACGTTGTGTGTAAACCATTTTGTAGTAGTGTAGAGGTAAAAACCAGGCGGAAACCATTATCCTACATGTTAATACTAAGCACATGCAACAAATTGAGTTGCTATTACATGTTCGTGTACTTGTAAATATTAATTATTTATGTATATAAGCAATCGGCGTGGGTAATTAATTAATTACTTAGCTAGTACTATTTATTAAATGAAATAAATTTTAATAGTATGTGCCGTTCTGGATTTCGATATTAATGATATTTGTTATTATATAAAAAAATGTATTAACAATTATTATTTCTTTCTTTAAAATATTAGATTCATGATGCCGATGGAGCAAGGAATGTACTCAAACAAGATCGAAAAGAAGAAGATGCGCCATACCTTACCAGTTATGGAACCAAAGAAGGCATAAAAGAAGTTGAGGCTTCTTACATAACTCAGTATGGTACAAAAGAAGGCAAAAACAAAGTAGCGGAGGCGGAAGAGGTTGAAGCTCCTTACATAACCGGGTACATTTCTGCCCAAAGCAACACCAAGGAAGTGGAGGCGCCATACATAACCGGATACATTTCCACACAAGGCACGGAGGGCAGAAAGGAAGTAGAGACGCCCTACATCACCGGATATATTTCCACACAAGGCTCGGAGGGCGCAAAGGAAGTTGATGAGGTGCGTTACATAACTGGATACATTTCCGCACAAGGTACGAAAAGCGCAAAGGAGGTTGATGAGGTGCCTTACATAACGCAATATGGAGACAAAGGGGCTTCCTACATAACCCAATATGGAACTAAAGAAGGCAAAAATAGAGTAGAGGAGCCATACCTAACTAGTTATAAGACCACAGGGGAGTCGAAAGAGTTAGAAGCGCCTTACATAACCGGGTACATTTCTGCAAAAGGCACCAAGGGCACAAAGGAAGTAGAGGCACCTTACATAACCGGATACATTTCCGCACAAGGCACAAAGGGCACGAAGGAAGTAGAGGCACCTTACATAACCGGATACATTACTGCACAAGGCACAAGGGGCACGAAGGAAGTAGAGGCACCTTACATAACCGGGTACATTTCTGCACAAGGTGCGAAGAACTGCGAACATCACAAGCATGTACATCCACCTTCCCAAAATGGAGCAAAGGATGTGGTTTCAGGTGAGGAGTCATCGATGAGACATCAACATCACGATCATATGCATGCACATTCATCATCTCCCATGGATCACACCGAGGCACTCAAACAAGGCTTTTTCACTTTCGAGGATTTCTACAAAGGGAATGCACTGCCACTCTACTTTCCCAAACAAGACCATTCTCGTTTCTTGCCTAAAGAAACAGCTGATTCCATTCCATTCTCAACATCACAACTCCCACACCTTCTCCAACTCTTCTCAACCCCACGTGACTCTCGTGACGCAAAACACATGGCCTGGACACTCGATCAATGCGAGCTCAAACCCATCCAGGGGGAGACCAAGTTCTGTGCTACTTCTTTAGAATCCATGATAGATTTTGTTCAAAAAATCATTGGTTCAGGGGTTAGCTTCAATATTCTCTCTACCACCCACCCAGAAACCTCAACTGCCATCACACAAAAGTACACTATCTTGGACGAGCCCAAACAAGTCCTAGCTTCCAAAATGGTCTTTTGCCACCCGGTCCCTTATCCTTATGCTGTTTTCTTCTGCCACCACTTTGAGAACGACACCAAGTTCTTCAAGGTTTCACTGGGAGGTGAGAATGGAGATAAGGTAGAAGCTGTAGCTGTTTGCCACATGGACACTTCTGATTGGGACCCTAACCACGACTTGTTTCGCTTATTGGGAATCAAAGCTGGTGCCTCTTCACCAGTGTGCCATTTCTTTCCTGCAAATCATCTTGTTTGGATTCCTTCATCACCAACAACAGCTACCTTCTAAGTAGGTGGTAATTGCGGGCCTTGATCACCGGTCCGAGTTGTGTTTCTCATATGTCCTGTCATGTAAGTGTCGAATAATGATTACTCACCATGTTCTGGTAATGTAATCACGCATTCTGGCCTTAATGTTTTCAATTATCAGTCAATCTTGCTTTTCGATTTCCTAATTGTAAGAGCGAGTGTCATGTGAAAAAGACCTCGATCAAGTACCTGTAGGTGATCATTATGTTAAGAAGTTGTAGCTTAATTGTAGTCATTCCATTTTCCTTCGTGCTTCGGTTTTTTTTTTCCCTTGTTGCTTCTTCTTCTTTGTTTTTTCAGTTTTTGTTTTTTGTTTTTGCCCTTTTGCTTCTTTCATTTCCGATTATTTCTCTAGATGGGATACAACACATGGATACGTGTCTTTATATCTAGGGTAAAAACCTCAAATGGTACCTGAACTATTGTGTAAGGTATTTTTTAGTACCTAAGAATTTTAGGAACCTCAAATGGTACCTGAACTATTGCATACTTACTTAATATGGTACCTCCATTACTTTTCTCGTTAATGGATGTACCATATTAGGTAACGGCATAATAGTTCAGGTACCATATTTGGTAAAAAAAAATTCGTAGGTACTAAAAAAAGCTTTATGCAATAGTTCAGGTACCATTTGAGGTAACGGAGGTACCATATTAGGTAAGTATGCAATAGTTCAGGTACCATTTGAGGTTCTTAAAATTCTTAGGTACTAAAAAAAACTTTACTCGATAGTTCAGGTACCATTTGAGGCTTTTACTCTTATATCTATGTTATCAAAAATACAGTTAAAAAATAGAATTGAAAAAACTACCGGATCTATATGCAAGTCATCAATTAGTTCGGATCCTCTTTCAAATGATGTTCCAATTAATTAGCTTGTAAATACAGTTTTGCATTAAATCTCTGCGCGCAACATCTTAAATATATATATATTGTGAAAAGATGAAATTAGATAGATATGATTCAAAACTTGAATGATTGATTACAAGCAGAGGAAATATATAACTTAATCTATGCTACTGTTACGAACAACTTCTCCTACAAACAAAACCAAAATAAAAACTGCACTACTTTCTATATTACACACACAAGAGGGAGGACAGCTGTTGTCGGCAAGGGAAGAGAAACACAGAGTAGTCCGGACACACAGAGCAGTCCGGACTGACGCAAGCACAGAGGTTTCCAGACTTGATAACCCGATCAATCAGTCCGGACTCCACTCAGAGTCCGGACTCCCAAGGCAGAGAAACAACCAGCAGAACTTCCAGTAGCACTTCCAGAAGCATTAACTCGATCAAACAGTCCGGACTCACAGAGCAGTCCGGACATCAGAGACTTCTATAGCTTCCAATACTCCCCCTCAAGCTGGATCAAGGAAAAGTCTTGAGCCAAGCTTGGAAAGAAGACGCTCAAACTGAGCAGAAGAGAGAACCTTGGTGAAAATGTCAGCTAACTGATCACATGACCGTGTGTAGACTGTTTGAAGGAGTTTGGATTGAACTTGATTCCGAACAAAGTGGCAGTCGACTTCAATATGTTTTGTGCGCTCATGGAAGACAGGATTGGCAGCGATGTGCATGGCAGCTTGATTGTCACAGTGTAAAATGATCGGCACATTGCACGAAATGCCCAAGTCTCCCAATAAAAGCTTTAACCAAATGAGTTCACATGCTGTGGAAGCCATAGCACGATATTCTGCTTCAGCGCTTGAGCGAGCCACCACTGTTTGCTTCTTACTCTTCCAGGTAACAAGATTACCGCCAATAAAGGTGCAGAAGCCTGTGGTAGACTTCCTATCAATGACATTGCCTGCCCAATCAGAATCAGAGTACCCTTCCAACTTGAAATGGCCATTGTTTTGCATGAGGATGCCTCTAGTGACTGTACCTTTAAGGTAGCGCAGAATTCGCTTAACAATTGTAAGATGATGAGAGGTAGGAGAATGCATGAATTGACTCACCAAACTGACTGCATATGTGATGTCTGGTCTCGTGATGGTGAGGTATATGAGTTTTCCCACCAATCTTTGATACACCGAAATATCAGGAAGAGGCTCTCCTTCAATGTCAAGTTTGAGGTTGCTCTTCAAAGGAGTGTGAGCTGGTTTGCTGTTAGTCATTCCAATCTCATGCAGAAGATCAATCACATACTTCCGTTGGTTTAGAAACAAACCTTTAGAGGAGTGATCCATTTCTATTCCAAGAAAGTATCTTAGCAAACCAAGATCTTTGATTGAGAAGGTGTCATGCAGTTTTGACTTGAGAGATTGAATTTCATCCATGTTATCTCCAGTGATGATCAAGTCATCTACATACACAAGGACAATCAACCTACCAACCTTACCAGTTCTTACGAACAAGGAGGAGTCTGCATGACTCCTTTTGAAATCAGAAGCAATGAGAACTGAACTCAGTTTGGAATACCAAGCCCGAGGAGATTGTTTTAGGCCATACAGTGCTTTATGTAGTTTGCATACCATCCCTTGCTCTTTTTCACGACTATGGCCTGGTGGAATTCTCATGTACACATCCTCTTCTAAATCCCCATGTAGGAAGGCATTTTTGACATCCATTTGGTAAAGAGACCATCCACAGTTTACAACAATAGATAAGAGCACCCTAACAATGTTCATCTTAGCAACCGGAGCAAAAGTTTCTTTGTAATCTACTCCAAAAGTTTGAGTGAAGCCACGAGCAACTAACCTTGCTTTGTGTCTCTCAATTGATCCATCTGAGTGAAATTTTGTCTTGTATATCCATCTTGCACCAACTACCTTTTGCCCTTTAGGAAGCTGAACTATACTCCAAGTGTTGTTTTCATCAAGAGCTTGGAGCTCTTCAAACATAGCTTGTTTCCAAACCGAAGACTGATTTGCTTCATCAAAGGTCCTTGGCTCGATTTCATTAGAAAGCTTACTGATGAAGGCAAAGTGAGAAGCTGAAACTTGATTAGGAACCACAGTTGGACCGAGAGGATGACGAGGAGCATAGGTTTCATATTCTTGAAACCTTGTGGGAGGCAGTCTCTCTCTTG
Organism: Rubus parviflorus; assembly: GCA_029955375.1. Classification (NCBI taxonomy): domain Eukaryota; kingdom Viridiplantae; phylum Streptophyta; class Magnoliopsida; order Rosales; family Rosaceae; genus Rubus; species Rubus parviflorus. The sequence goes on from JARGGL010000001.1 coordinate 28,749,835, forward strand.
GTGGATTTCTTCTTGGTTGAGATAAAATTGGCTCCAACTCCTCTGGAGAATTTTCAACATCTAATGTTTCCTCCTCATTGTGTGCTGGCTGTTGAACCGGTTGTTGAGGTGCAATTGAGTTATCAATAGGCTCAATTACAATTGGTGTAGGAAACAAATCAAGGATGAGCTCCCCCTGAGATTCATTTTCAGTTGACTGAAAGAAAGGGTTAGCTTCATCAAATCAGATATCTCTAGACACAAACAACTTTTTGGTCTGTACATTGTAGCACTTGTACCCTTTTTTAGTTGAGGAGTAACCTAGGAACACACATTTAGTAGCTCTAGGATCAAATTTGTCTCTGTCTTTGGACTGAACATGAACAAAACAAGTGCAACCAAATATACGGAGATGGTTGATGTCAATTTTTCTGCCTTTCAAGACCTCTAAAGGAGATTTAAAATTCAACACACTGCTAGGTAATCTGTTGATAACATATGCAGCAGTTAGGATAGCTTGAGACCAAAAACGTTTTGGAACATTGGTGTGCAGCATTAAGGCTCTTGTCTTCTCAAGTAAATCTCTATTTTTTCGTTCAGCAATACCATTTTGTTGTGGTGTACCCACACAACTGGTTTGATGCATAATACCTTGATCACCGAGGTAATTTGACATGATTTTGGAAGTGTATTCAGTGCCATTGTCGGATCTTAATATGCAAATCTTGGAAGAAAAATGATTTGTGACAAGCTTATGAAAATCTTTAAAACATTGGAAAACTTCATGCTTGAATTTCAAAAGATACACAAAGGTGGTCCGAGTAAAATCATCAATGAAAGTGACATAAAATTTATAACCATCAAATGAGTCTAGGGATGCAGGTCCCCATACATCAGAGTGCACAATTTCAAAAGGTAGAGTAGCTCTAGACTTAGAAATAGGAAAGGCTAGTCTAGTAGATTTTGACATGTGACAGGTTTCACATTCATGAGAAGTTTTACAAAAACTTGGAAACATCATTGACAAAACATGAAAAGAAGGATGAGCCAGGCGCATATGCCACAAAAGTTGCAGAGGTGCAGGGTTAGAGGCTGCAACCAGACTCTTTGAGAAACTTGAAGATGTTGATATATAGTATAGACCATTTAGAAAGAACCCTTCACCAATCTTCTTCTTGGTTACTTGATCCTGAAATATGACATTATGAGAAGAGAAAATGGCTAGACAATTCAACAAATGTGTTAATCTACCCACAGATAGAAGTTTAAAAGGAAAGGAAGGAACATAGAGAACACATGACTCTTTATCCTTTGAAAACAACCTTATTTTCCCTTTTCCTAAGATTGGAACATTGTTGCCATTTGCAACTGAAACCTGAGGAAGTTGTGAAAAAGTTTGAAAATCATGTAAAAAGGATGCATTGTTTGTCATGTGATCAGTAGCACCTGAATCCACTATCCAAAAATCATGATCTTTACTAAGGTCTAAGGCAGTAGAGATGGCACAAATAATACCTGGTATGTCCTCAGATGAAGCCAAGTTTGATTTTGCCAGGAAACCAGCAAACTTGCCGAGCATGGCAGTTGTGTTCCCACTGTCACTGCTGTCCATATTGCCTTGCTTTTGTTGAAGATATGTAGCAAACTCATTAATGAGTGTTATTGGATTAGCTGTGAAGGATGACATATCTTCTGAAGCGTTGCTGAGATTAGCTTTGGCATTATGAATGAAGGGGGCTTTCATTGAGCTCTTCTGGTTCCTGTGATCTTCATTGAACTTAGGTTTAAGTTCCGGATACAAGATCCAGCATCTCTCCTTGGTGTGACCAATACCAGTACGACCAATTCGCTCACAGTGGGTACACTTTAAATCTGGTCTTTTTCCTTTGTAGGGTCTGTCACTTGTAGTGCCTCTGTTTGCAGCAAAGGCCCTTGATTCTGAGTCTTTGGTGTTTAGATCAACACTCATCACTTTCTTTCGTACTTCTTCTCTCTGGATGGCATTACAAACTGCTTGAAAAGAAGGCAGGTCAGGACTCATCAGCAAATGGCTTTTGAGGTCTTCATATTCTGTTCCCAAGCTTGCAAGAAGTTGAAACACTTTGTCTTCTTCAGCTCTTTTGATCAAAAGGATGGCATCTGTGGTGTGAGGCCTGTACATGTCGAGCTCGTTCCATTTTGCTTTTAGAATACCAAGATGTTGAACAAAGGAAAGATTACCTTGTTGAATTCCAGCGAGATCCTTCTTGAGTTGAAACACCATGGCTGCATTGTTCAAGTCACCATACATGTCTTGGACAGCCTTCCAAAGATGCTTAGATGATTCTGAGTAGCTAAAAATTTCAGCAATTTTTGGCTCCATAGAGTTAAGTAGCCAGGACATGACAAGTTGGTCCTGGGATAACCAGGTTGGATAATCGGGTGAAGACAATAGGGGCATATGATTAATGTCATTGATGAAGGTGAGCTTGGATTTTCCACCAAGAGCAAGAGTGATGGCTCTTGACCATGGATGATAATTGTACTCATTCAAGAGTACTGAGCTTAGTCGTTGATATGGATTTCTATCAGGACCCTCAGTCATGGAAACAATGGAAGAAGATGAAGATGAAATATCTCCAGACATTATGAAGAAGAAAGATTAAGAAAAAAAAAATTGCAGAAGCAGGTCCTATGAGGAATTCTGCTCTGATACCATGTGAAAAGATGAAATTAGATAGATATGATTCAAAACTTGAATGATTGATTACAAGCAGAGGAAATATATAACTTAATCTATGCTACTGTTACGAACAACTTCTCCTACAAACAAAACCAAAATAAAAACTGCACTACTTTCTATATTACACACACAAGAGGGAGGACAGCTGTTGTCGGCAAGGGAAGAGAAACACAGAGCAGTCCGGACACACAGAGCAGTCCGGACTGACGCAAGCACAGAGGTTTCCAGACTTGATAACCCGATCAATCAGTCCGGACTCCACTCAGAGTCCGGACTCCCAAGGCAGAGAAACAACCAGCAGAACTTCCAGTAGCACTTCCAGAAGCATTAACTCGATCAAACAGTCCGGACTCACAGAGCAGTCCGGACATCAGAGACTTCTATAGCTTCCAATATATATATATATATTTTGCAAGATAATTAGGGCTAGATTGATTACACTTGACATAATTAGTTTAAACAATAGTCTGTTATATCCGATAAAACAACATTCCCTATCAAGATGGGCCACTAAGGTTCAAACATGTACGTAGTGCAGTTAGTGCTTATCAGGTACTTGAAGTTCTGTTATGATATCCTTTAATAGGTGGAATTTCTAATGGATTGTACCACTATAAAAGGAGGTCCCTGCTATCCCAAACATACACACGTTCTCAATAGTTCTAGTTTCTATTTTGCTAGAGAGAGCCTAAGGCATTTTGGAGATAGCAGAAGTCCTTCTTGGTTTTTAGTTTTCTTGTTCTGTTGCAGCAAGCAGAAGATGGTTGGTTCCTCTGCATCAGGTAGTCTTCATTGTTAATTCTCTCTATAGTTCAATACTTAGTGTTTACATGTGAATATGTGATTCTCTGTGCATATGTTAACAAAGTTAGTTAATAGGTTTTTGAAACATCTCAATTACCTTCTCGGAAAATATAGGAAGCACAGAAATTCATTTGAGAAATTAAGCGAAAACAGTTACCCCATTCCACTCGCAATTGCCAAGGCACTAAGTGAGGAAAGCAGAGAATGAAATATATATCACAACATCTTAAATATATATGTAGTAATGGGATATCTATTAATCAAGTTGGAAAATGAAATCAACGGTGCACCAAGCAATTCCATTGTAATACCCCGAATTTTCGTCCTTAATTTTTAGAAATGTAAAAATAAATATTTAGTGAGATTTATGTTTTTCCGTATTTTGTTGATGATGTGGCGTATTTGTGTAAATACGATATAATTATACGTATTAATTATTTGTACGTATTTGTATTATTTGTGAATAGTGGCAAATAGTGTCTAAATAGTAACCGACACATGGCAGATGGTGATTGGAACAGCACATAGGGTGACTCAGCTTTGTCTGGTGAATCACCTGATGACTCACTGCGACACGTGTCGCGATACGATCGGTGTTCGGGTGTTTTTCTGTTCGGCTATGATTTTGGGAAAACTTCCTTCACGAGAGTTGTAGAGCTCGTCGATACGAGTTCGTGGACATAAAGTTTTCGTAAAATGGAGTTCGTATGAGAGAGTTACGAATTTGTGAAGTTTCAAATATTTTTCTATAAATAGAAAAATTGATTTTTAGAAAATCAGAAAATTTCTGGAAAAATTCCAGAAATCCCTTCCCGCTGCCTTTTCTTTGCCGGCCGATATCTCGGTGATCCGGCCACCCCAAGGTGTGAAATTTGTCCCAAATTCTTCACCACTCTTTGCTCTTCAATCCTATATAAGTTTCTTGCATCGCATCTTAGTGTGGGAAGAGAAATCAAAGAGTGAAAACACAAAAAAAAAATAGCCGAAACTGCAGAAATTTCTCACCATTGCTGGCGCCGTTTCCGGCCAATTCGACCTGAGTAACCTATTGAGTTTTGAAGGCCTCATCCATACGAACCTATGGCCGCTGGTTTCACCTCAATCGGATTCCCGAGGAAGGAGAATTTTGCATTTGAATTTTGGGCAGTCGCGACTTTGGATGGAGATCTAGGCCGATCCGGCCGTTAACTCACTTCGAGGCAAGTTTTAAAGTTGTTCCATTTTGTGTGTTCTATAAGTTGACCGTTGGGTTTTAGCTAGTTTTGAGTTTGGACTTTGGTCCGGCGGCGTGAGGGTTTTCTCACCGCCGTCTGTGGCGGAGCGTGGGGGCGCGTCCGGCCACCTTTTTAGGATATTTTTACTTTGTTGAGTAGAGTTTGTCGATACAAACATCTTTCGTGTTTACGAGTTTTTGAGATTCGATCGTTTGACTGATGATAAATTAACCCGGAATTGTGGATCGTTCGATTCGTGATAATCCGACCGTCGGATCGTCACCAAATTTTAGTATGTTGTTAGGGTGCTAGTTTTTAACCTGCTGTAAATTTTGGTATTTTAGACTTTTGGTGGGACCCGTTTGATGAATAGTTGACGTGGGACCCGTTTGAAGAATAGTGATGTGGGACCCACATTGACCGACAGTTGACTTTTGGTCAAACTAGTCCGGTTTATAGTTTTCGATATTCTAAGGACATCCGATTAACTTTGGAAGTGATACGGTCACTTTTCGTTTGTCGTTTAGTTGTTTTTGTGCTGAGAAACGAAATGCTTGTTCTTAGGTGTTTTTGGAAACCGTGTAGCCGAGCGGACGTTTCTTGTTGATTACCTGGTTAAGTGTTGAGTTCGTTGAAGCTGCTGGAATTTGCAAAGGTGAGTAAACTCACTTAATATTTGTGGTGAACATAGTTCACAATATTGTATTGTGAATGAATTGATTGTTTTAAATGTGAGTAAGACTCACGAAATATTGTGGTAGGATTGATTGGCTTGATGTGAGTGAACCTCACATGACATTAGTAGTGAATTGTGTTATGTCATTGGATTTTGGAATTGAAGATTTGATATGATTAATTCATGATTTTGTTTTGTGAAATGAATTCTTAATATTGAAATTGTTCATATTATTGGTTGTGATTGATTTTGGATTAGGTAGATATATTGTACAATATTCTGAGTATACACGGTATGGGACGTGTAGGTTCAGTATATTTTATAATATGAATTTTAGGGATGAGAATAGCAATTATGCATAAGTTATAAGATACAGCTTGATATAAGTATTGAAGATTATTGATTATATTGAATTCATTAGAAGAGCTTGAGGTGTGAGAGAATTTATAAGTATTGAGGATTGTGTACTATATCGAGTTCATTATATGAGTTTGAGGTGTGAGAGAATTAATAAGTATTGAAGATTATCTTTTATATTGAGTTAATTGGATGAGTTTTGAGGTGTGGCAGAATTAGTAATTAGCATAGGAAATTATATTTTAAAATAATGCAATATGAGAGAAATCATATGGATGTTTGTGATTTGTTGTGTGTGGTGTTCAGGGCAAGTATATGCTTATATTGATCGGAAAAGAGAGTATATATTTGGGTAATTGATGATTGATCGGAAAAAGAAGTATATATTAGGGTATTGATTATTGATTGGAAGAGAGAATATATATATTAAGGTATAGATGATTGATTGAATGTGAGTAAACTCACAATGGTTATTGTTGAACGTAATTTACAAAATTACGTTATAGATAGAATTAATTGTGTGATTGATATATATGCTGTTTTGGTGAAATTGTGATGTGTTAAATTGTTGCGTAATATTAGTATGAATCTACACGGAATGGGACGTGTAAATTCAGTATATTCTTAATATCATGAATTCTCGATATTGGAATTGCATTTAGGTTTATGTTATATTTGTTGCGTAATATTAGTATGAATCTACACGGAATGGGACGTGTAAATTCAGTATATTCTTAATATCATGAATTCTCGATATTGGAATTGCATTTAGGTTTATGTTATATTTGTTGCGTAATATTAGTATGAATCTACACGGAATGGGACGTGTAAATTCAGTATATTCTTAATATCATGAATTCTCGATATTGGAATTGCATTTAGGCTTGTGATATAAATTGTTGCGTAATATTGGTGTAGAGGATTTCTGATATATTGGGTGCATTTGAGGAGCTTGAAAAACGGCAGATTTAATAATTAGCCATAGGAAATTATATTTTTAAAAATAAAGTTTTGTTTTGAAATATATATGGACTTGATCGTCAACGGTTCATGGGTAAGTGAAAACCCAGTTTATTTATAAAATTATTGTCGTTTTAAAATAAAGCATTATGAGAGAGATCATATTTCTATTGTGATTGGGTGTGAGTTGAATAAATGGCGAGGATATGCATATATTGATTTAAGGAAATAGTATATACATTGAGATTGATGTTTGATTTGATGTGAGTAAACTCACAATGGTTAATTGGTGAATGTTATTCACGTAAATGTATTGTTCGTTGTCATGAGAATGAATCTCTCTCTCATTTGTGTTGTGGAAGGGGTTTCGGACCCTGTGGTATGAGTTGGGCAAGCGTCCCATCAGTTAGAGCTCTAGTCTGTCTACCAATTGTTTCTGTGTTATCAGGGAGAGCCTGTGATACAGAAGCCGGGAATGAGCCCGATGTGTTTTTTAAAAGATGTCTCAAGAGTATTCATTCTTTTATTGTCTAGATTGGACATGGATTTATTGATTGATGATTTCTTATAAGCATACATATATCATTGGAATCGTGTGTGTGATGTATAATTCTAAAAGATGTTTCAAGAGTATTCATTCTTTTATTATCCAGATTGGACATGAATTTATTGATTGATGATCTTGTGACTTTGCTTAATTGATATTAAGTTGAGATTATTAAATTGTGGAATGTGTGTGCGGTTATTTGTTTACTCATACAAGCTTTCAAAAGCTTACCGGGTTTGTTATTTCAACCCGGTGCACTATTCCATGGTGTAGGGGTTAATCTTGCAGGTTAGGGTAACCAAGACTGAAGCTGAGGCTTCCTAGATGTACGTTTAACGTATTGGGATTTTGTTAGACTTCCGCTATGTAATATACTCTGAGTGGGTAATTACGTATTATTTTGAAGTTTCAATTTAATATGTAAATTTGTATAATGTAATAGTTGACTCTAAAGAACGAGTCTATGTTTACATTTGTAGGTTCGGTGTGTTTTTGTTATTGGAATAAAAGAAAAAAATATTCAAGTTGTTTTGTAACCGAGCCTTCGCGTTCCAGATTTTGTTTTATTGATAATAACAAGTTGTTATTTATATTACGAAATTTGGGGCGTGACATCCATGCAGATCCAATAGTGATTAATTACCGATGTAAAATTATTGTTCACTTTCTTTGTCACATCTTTGCTAACTTAATTTATCTCTTCACTTAACACTTAATTTGAAGAGTCACCTTCCGGGTCAATAATTAAAATTGATGTGATTAATTGGTTTCTCAACATTCAAAGTCTCGATAAATTTCGAGCTTCCAATTTTGATAAATAATTTATGTTATAACAAATAAATTTTTCGTCAAATCACGCAACTATGTAATGACCAATTTTTACTTGATGCTTGAGATCCAATTTGGTTACCACATATCACAAGAGATCGAAAATGTAACTCGTTTTATAAAACTGACAAGAAATATAAAAAAAATTTAGGGTTTAGGCATGAATAAATATTCTCTAGGAAAATAATCAAAAAGGAATGTTAGGTTGGAACAAATAGGCACGAATAAATATTCTCTAAGAAAATAATCTCCTAATCTCTCCCAATATTAATTTTGTGTTCACTGGGCATGCAGAGGTAAAGCTAATCCATGCATGGATCAATTTTATACAATGAATAAAGTTAGTACAGCAAAAAAAAACTTCTACAAAACCAAAGAACTGAACATCTCTCCGGTGAAGGTTGAAGTATTCCTTGGCATTTTTAACTTTTACTCTCTGATTGGTTCTCTCACCGGAGGCAAAATATGCGATGCGATTGGTCGGAGATACACAATTTTGATTTCTGGGTTCATGTTCTTGATTGGAGCTGTTATGATGGCATGTTTGACGAGCTATGTTTTTCTTGTGGATTTATGAATTTAATTCCTAAAAGGTAACTACAAGGATCCGTTGGAGCATTAGATAAAGATTTCTCTGACTTTGAAAAAAACTTTATTCGCGAAGAATCGAAAAAAGGAAGTAATCGCGATTTTGATCGGTCGATTCCTTCGATTAGTCGTACTGAGACCATAATTTTTTTCTTGGTTTTTGGTTTCTTTTCTCTTATGTATTTCTTCTGGCCTTTGAACATGAATATGTCCGAGTAGTTTTTCTTAGTTAGGGCTGCTTTGAAGCCCTAGATATGATTGTAAAAAATTTGAAACGTTTTTTTTGTGGATTCTTATTTATGGATGAAAGTTGTTTTGCCGGATAATCAGTGATAATTTTTTGTATGTTTTCTATGGTTGCAAACATAGTAAACATGTTTTAGGATCTATTGCAAGGAATTTATGTGCGGTTATCCCATTGCATGATTCTAAAAATAGTGAATGCATAACTTATCCAGGTTTATGTGAAACAACTTCTAGGTATCATAAATCATGCATCATAGTTCTATGTGCTTAGTGATTACCCAAACTTTCTTTGAACTTTAATGACTAGCTACTATGTGTTGAATCTAGGAGTGCATCACCCTAGGTTACAATGCTAGGGCTACGTTGTATTTAGTGCATCACATTCATAACATATCAAGTACGAACAAGTAATACTACTAGATTCACTACATCGATCAGGGCTAGTTGTGTGTGTCTTCATCTAATTAATAATAATTAATAAGATAAATATAATTTGTTTGCATGATTGTCTAGTGGTAGATGACTTATTTAGGTGTATAAAAGTAGATTATCAAATATATTAATACATCATATGTATAACATATTCATAGAGCTTTTGAAAATGAATGATCTCTATGAATATGTTGGACACAATACTAGTATAAACTACTTTACTCTAAAGAAACATGAGAAACTAGACAACTGTTCCACTGCTTTTCTCATGGATTGTGCTAATGGTTCAAAAAAATTGACAAGTTATTACTCCTCATATTGTATGCCGGCTCTCAACTACTGGTCATCGAAGAACATATGAGACTTTGACTAGTGATGAGACACCAAAGTGCATAAAAGTAGCAGATGTAGTGTATGCGACTCTATGTGGATCCGATATAAGAATCAAGAACATGTTGGAATATGTTGAGAATGAAATCAATAAATTCACCCATGACGAACGCATCAGAATGAGCGATTTCGATGTAGCTTGTGATTTGGCATCTTGTTTTTGGAACTCATATTTTTTTTGTATGATAATATTTTTGTTGCTTCATAAATATCCGTGGCGTCCCTCTTGCATTCATCCACTTCCCTCTTGTTTAGATTCCTTATTTGTGTTGGAATAATGATTATGACTTAGAGTAGTGGTAGAATTTTGGGTTAGGGTTGGTAGCCCTTGCCATATACAAAGTATTTGAGACTATTTTTCAAGCAATTGAAGTTTTGATTCTTGATGGGTGCATGCATTTCATTATTTATATGTGTGTTGTTATGTTTGGATTTTGAGATTTCATCAGTCTCTTTGAAGGACATGATAGTATTTGTGGAAATGTATGTTTGGTGTGTGAAATTATGCATGAGCTACTTGTAGAATTTCATGGGGTATTACATTATTGCTTTAAGCAGAATGGTTACATGCCTAAGTCCCTTAGTTTCTTGTGTTTCATGCCTCTGATTTATTGATTAATAGCCCTAATAAGATATTTGCCCATTGATCACAGAGATCTTGTTGCCCTAGTTGGTGCATTGTAATGGGTTTGGTGCTTTAGAATCATTACTTGAATGTTTGGATTTGTGTTGTCTTAAATGTGATGTATAATTGTATGGCTTAGAAATTTAATTTAAGTCATTAAGTCTTCATCCAATTAAAAAATGTATGTTCTATTTTTATCAGTCAATATTGTTGTTGTTGTTGCCTTACAAAATTCTTTGATTTCACTTGTTATTGTTATTCACACTGGTAAATTTTGGGTGTCCTTTGAATTATTAATTTTTATAACAACTAGTCTTTTTTTAAATCATTTTTAGTTACTCCATCACACACCAAAATCGACGCCACTAGCAACCCCAACACATATTGCCTTGCCAGTTGAATCATGTGTTTGTAGGAGGTCATTCAACTCTGGAGCCGCTGTTGCTTATCTAAAAAGTAAGTCTTAAGTCCCCATTTTAATAAGTTTCATCCAAATTGTTTAGGGTTTAGGGTTTTTTTGTTTTCCTGATCACCAAGTTTCTGGCAGGTGGTTATGTTGCCGAAGATGCGCTTCATAAGTTCAGTACATGTGGATTTTCTTTTACTTTGGCAGAGGAAAAACATTGGAAGCACCCAAAAGTCCATACACTGTTGAAGATGTATTTGCTTCAGATAAGCGAAATAATCGTTGGTCGTATGTTGAGGGGGTATTGTTATGGTTTTCTTGATCCATATTTAATACATATGATAGATAACCAAGTAGTTCTACTAGATGGTTTTAAATCACGTCCTTCTCACATGTTCTACATTCCTCAATTCAAGAAGCTGACTTTGATAATCGTTGGTCGTATGTTGAGGGGGTATTGTTATGGTTTTCTTGATCCATATTTAATACATATGATAGATAACCAAGTAGTTCTATTAGATGGTTTTAAATCAGGTCCTTCTCACATGTTCTACATTCCTTAATTCAAGAAGCTGACTTTGTTTTACCTGAAAGATTATGTACCTGAAACTTAGGAGCAAAGAGAGTATGTCCACTATATGAATTTTATAGAAGATTTTTCGACCGTGTAAGTTTTCTTGTAATAGACTTTTTACTTTTTCCTTACGTTTGTTTTTTTCATTACCTTGTCTAATGTGTTATTTGTTTTATTGAAGGTTGGAGCTTGTTTTACTTGGTTGTCATCCGTTTAATCTCATAGGGGAGAAACAATATTCGTTCTATGTTGTCACAGTTGGGATGTTAGAATATGTCGGTAACCTATTTGAAGGTCTAAATGAAAGTGATGCAGAGACAATTATCCCTTGGAAGAAAGTAGTAAATTCTTATTTTTCCATACATGTGCGAATTTTATCATGTATAAGACGTGCCAATGTTAAGCATTCTTCTATGTCGCTATCTGTTTATGAGCGAATTCATAAGAAAGGGAGAGGGTTCATGAAGTATGTCCACTATATGAATTTTATTGAAGATTTTTCAACAGTGTAAGTTTTCTTGTAATAGACTTTTTACTTTTTTCTTACGTTTGATTTTTTCATTACCTTGTCTAATGTGTTATTTGTTTTATTGAAGGTTGGAGCTTGTTTTACTTGGTTGTCATCCGTTTAATCTCATAGGCGAGAAACAATATTCGTTCTATGCTGTCACAGTTGGGATGTTAGAACATGTCGGTAACCTATTTGAAGGTCTAAATAAAAGTGATGCAGAGACGATTATCCCTTGGAAGAAAGCAGTAAATTCTTATTTTTCAGACCTATGCGAATTTTATCATGTATAAGACGTGCCCATGTTAAGTATTATTCTATTGTGCTGCTGTCTGTTTATGAGCGAATTCATAAGAAAGGGAGAGGGTTCATGAAGTATGTTGACAAGTCATACTCTGATGCCATTTTCTTTTGCTACAATGCAAATAAACATGCATTTAGATACAAATCTGGTATTCAAAGAGAAGTTTTACAGGACTGTCTTCTCGCATTCCCTTTCCATCGCGTGGATTTGTGGTAGCTGATTTGTTGCTACTATCTTGTCCAACCTCATCATCTTGATATTAAGTTGTTTAGACTGTTTGGGTATGTTATATGTTGAATGTTTTTTGCTTTAGATTTTGTTGGCTTATTTATGACATGTTATATTATTAGCCACTAGTGGTATCTTTTTTTTTGTTTTTAATTTTTTTTCTCTCATAATAACATGTCATTATTAATGCATGATATGGCTTGTAAAGAGGTAGTAGAAGAAACGTTTGAGTTCACTATATTTTTTGCATTTATTTCTTCTTTTGTGTTCTTTATAGTTTATTTATTTGTGTTTACTATTTCTTTTGCATTTGTGGATTTCTTTTCTACGTTATTTCATTGTTGCCTAAAGTTGTTCAGAGCACTTAGTGGCACGTTACATTTGTGGGTTACTCGTCCGCTGACCAACATCATGAAATTATCGTCGAAGGTTTGTTTTTATTATTGATTGCATTAAACTTTAACTGTTTTATCTATGGTCCTTCATTTTTTTTTTTATCGGAATAAGAGATAGAAGGCAATAGCCTAACTACCACTTCATTGAAGAAAGAAGAATAAAAGAGTACATGGGAGGGGGACCAAACCAAAACCCCCAAAAATTAGACAATAGACAAGTTAACAAACACGAAACTGAGGAAGACCTAAACGGTTTTCATTACACAATGACACAATAAAAGAGGGGGGAGAATCCCACCAAACAAAACTAGAGCTAGAAGACGACGATCCAAAATTAGCCAAAGCATCAGCTACTCTATTTCATTCCCGAAAGATGTGAGAAGAGCGGAAAGACATATGAGAAATTTTATGCATACAATTCATCCAACGAACTCGAAGCTGCCAAGGAACAAGAGAAGGGAAAAGAAGATAATGAAGCAATGAGAAAACACTCTCCCCTCTTGGGCTATCTTGTATTATTAGGGTAAATGTTTGTTGTACTGCAGGTTTTTCCTTCTCTAATGTTCTGGAGCTTGCAGAAGAATTTGCAAGGTTTGGCCAAATTGTCCAAGGTTTGTGTTTGGGCTTTTTGTTGGCTAATTCACTCCTGTTTTCTTCAAATATTAGTAAACTCACTTTATCTGTTTTATATTATAATGAGAATGGCCAAGTATCTTGAGAATGAATATGCTGGAAGTGTTGTTGGGCTAGTAAAATATGCTTGCTTCGAACAAGCACGTGTTGCCGTAGCCGTCATGGACGGGATGGTATACGGCTCTAAATTTTACTGTTGCTCAAAATTTTACTGATACTGTATGTTAAGATGATATTAAGATGGTATACTGCCCCCATCTTAATATCATTGGGATCGACTGATATTAAGATGGGGGCAGTATACCTTTTGAAAGGTAATTTTTTAGTTGCAGAAATATTTAACTCTAAGCTGTTTTATTACTTGTTTTAGCTTTAAACACCCTTTTCTGTGTGGATCTTGTGTCTAATAGAGTAAGTGTATTATATTGCTGGTATCACGTTTTCGGACTGTAGAATTCTACACAAAGAATTTTCGAAATTTGGACTTGTTCTTGATATAATTATAAAAGTCGGTGTCTTTTTGTAGCAGGGAGGTGCTTAAACGTCCGAGGTGCTTAACGATTGATCGAAGCAGATTTTGGGGTTTCCTAACAGTCTCGTAGATATTTGTACAAGTTAGAGAGCAACGTACTTTCATATTAGATAATAAGTTGCCATCAGTCACTCGAGGGTAATTTTTAGATACTCTCTCTTTCCTTTACATTGGAGAGAGAGAGAGAGAGAGAGAGAGAGAGAGAGAGAGAGAGAGAGAGAAATAGAACTCACTGGCATAGCATACTTGCATGCATGAAGGTGATTCCATCTTTGCTTGATAGCATCCCTGTCATATCAAAACTCTTGGTCATGAATATTAATTTTGTGGCTTGCAAGAACTTTTGAATACATTACATTCAAACATATTCATAGAGAAGAAAATTTTACAACGGATACTTTACCGACCCTTGGTCACTCCTTTACTGGAAGCTGCAATTTGAAACCCACCATGCTTTTAATTTTGACTTCTTTCTTTTAATTTTATTTTAGAAAGTAAGCGGTTTATATGAAGTAAAATTATTCCATGATCGGCTTGAGGGATGGCGTTGGAAATAATCAAACATTATCTTTGCTGCTAGTTAAAGTATGGTATCCAGTCTTACTTTGATTAGGTTTTCTGTATTCGTAACAGAATTAATTAGAATGTTCCTATTCCTAACAGGATTAATTAGAATGTTCCTATTCCTAACAGGGTTATGTTTTATTCCTAGTTTAATTTAACTTATTGTCTATAAATACCTACCTCCAAGATAGAAGAGAAGAAGAATATCAAATTGTGACAATTTCATCTGTATAGCGCGTCATTTATCTAATCAGCACTTCTCATCTCATTCACCCCAACACCAAACCCTTGATATGTCTTCGTCTAGAATAGTGAGACCAGCAGCAGCCGGAAAGGAGAAGATCATCGACAAGTCCAAAGAAGAACCAAAGGCTGCCGCTGAAGTCGCTTCTTCTACTCTGGTAGTCATCAAAAGAGAAGGATGTCGGGTTTGTGGTGATGACGACCGACATATTTTTGGTTGCCCGTATGAGGACTATGTCCCACTGGGTGCAACTGTTTGCCCTGGCTATTTTGTAATTTGTCGGTTATGTGGTCATGATCTTGAGCAGCCTGTTGGGGCTTGTTGGATGTGTGGTAAAAGAGGAGGACGTGCTATGGCCAAAGCATGTTTCAATTGTCATACCTCTTTTGATCACATGGCTGGAGATTGCCCGCTCAACAAGGGTGATCGTAACCCTGCAAATGTGCCAGAGTACAAAGCGGATCCAGTAATGATGTACACAGAAGAACCAGTAATGGCAGAGTACATAAAGTATAGAACCACGCACTAAGGGCACGAGAATAAGTTCTGGCAACCAGTGATTGTGAACAGGCCGGGAGGAAGAAGATGCCAACACAACTTACTTGGTCTGCGGTGTCTCTGTGGTTTTTATTAAGCTTTCAACCACATATCTGTGTTCCTCAGTAGACAGTAGAGGATTTGGTTACGTTACTACAGTATGTTTGGATCTATATTGTGTTGTATGGACTTTGTGTTCGATCTCCATTGTTGGCTTTATGTGGCAGCATATATGTGATGAGCTAGTCTTCTGAGATATACATACAAGGACCCCATGAAATATATATAATGCGTCTATGTATATGTATATGTATCTACAGCTTGCCCCTATACTATATACCTCAGCTTGCCTTAGTTCTTTGCTCTAAGCATTAAACGCATACGCGACCCATCTTACCCCTACTAGTTATTAGACTCTCAAACCATTTCATTCTGCGTCTTTTGACTGTTATGATGACCAAAAATTTTCTTTTTCCACAATGAAATGGATTGGAAATGTTTTTGTCAGGGTGCAATCATTGATCAGCTGGGAATACTTTGCATCAAGAAAAGAAATGAAACAAAAGGCTATATATATAGGACTTGCAGGAATAGAGTGCTAAAATTTATGATTCTTATTATAAATACTCAACAAGCATGAATATTCACAAAAAAATCAGGTACAATGCAATTGAAAGAAGTTTGACCGGCTAATATAGCAGCCCCAAGGGATATCATAAGTCGACTTCAAATTATTTAGCAGCCAATCATGGAAGGATTTAGAAAAAGTATCATAAAAACTCACTGGTGTGGATCTCATATTTTAATTAAGAGGATGGAACATGCCCAACGAAATAGTAGAGGATGGGGATCGTAGGCGGCTGAAAATAGAAACTATAGAACTGCAAAATTAAATTATCTTTTGCATATCATTTTTCTCGTTTTAATTCGCATTTATCTTTTTAAGGTGGATTTCTTTGGTAACAATCAATGCGAATTCCATTAATAAATAATCACTACAAACTGTATTTTTACAAACCTCACGAGGAATCCCATCCCTAGAATACAATGATTCAATTTGATGCCGTTTTAACACTCCTCTGACTCCTCTCAGTGCTACAAAGAGGAGATCCCTCGGAAAAAAATTGCAGCTACAAAGACACTAGTAATTTACTAAAATACAGGGAATCATGTACATTAGTTGTCTCCAGAAAAAAAGTTTCTTTTTTTACTTTTCAATACCCTGTTGCAGATACTGTATCAAGTCGTAGCCGGCAGTGGTCCATTTGTTGTAGGCATCTGTACACACACGGATCATAAAATTGGCCGCTTCACGCTCGCTCATCTCGGGATGAAATCTCTTGCGAAGATTTCCAATAGGGTCACCCCTGCTGAAGCAAGGCAGTCCACTGTCTAGCATTAATGCCACAGTGCTAATGATCCCATCCATGTAACGACGGGCAGCAAGGTACCCCTTCACACACAAGCTGTTGACATATTATATCAAGACCAAAAAAAAAGTTCAATCAATAGAAAGATCATCCAGAAACAGAGGGTGGGGGAAAGCAAAATAAATTTCAAAGCTCTTACTACCTCACAAACTGGTTCCAGGTATCACTCTTCATTACCCCAGAAGGGTCTAGCAATTGTGTCATCTCATGGCTAAGCTTAAAGTGTGCACTTTCGAAACGCATATTTCCACCCGGTGAAGTTTCCAAGATGAAACCAAAATCAATATGGACAAGCCTTCCCACACTGCATTATCAGGCATGTCAGCATTAGTTTTGCATTATCGTTATTCCAAGTATTCCGTTGTAAATAGAAACAAGACTATTGCTAAGAGAAAGGAGAGAATACACACAGTAGTGGATAAGTAAGCCACACGAAAAGAAACCTGAGGAAACTAAAAGCTTCACACAAGACAAAGCTAAGAAAACAAGTAAACCAACTAGAACGAGTTAAAACTAATTTCCTAGAGGTACTAGTGTGCTGCAGCCTTCCAGACCATAAGAATAGTTGAAAAAGAAATCCCCGAATCAGAAGTGACCGAGCCCAAAGGGATGTCCAAAACTTAAGTCTATCCCATAAATCTTCCGTTATGGTTTGTCAAGTAGTCAGAAGCGACCAAAGCTTAAACATTTCAGTTGGCTAACAATGCATACCAAATGGAGTGGTTAGAGGATTATGTTTTTGGTTTGACCAAAAGAAGAATTAGGGGGGAGGAGGGAGATAGATCATTTAAAATATTGACCAAAAGAAGAATTAAAGGGGAGATAGATCATACTTGTCAAACAAAAGATTGCCATTGTGCCTATCCTTTGGTTGAAGTAAAAGGCTGGCAACTGCATAACCAGCACTGCTAATGATGAAGTTTTCACGCGCCGCTTCGAAGCTGGGAGAGCCAACAGGTCCGTAGTCCTGTTGAAAAACCTCATACAACCCACCATCAGTAGTTTCACCCATCTGACTTCTACTCCGTGTATTTGGTACAACCTGCAAGACAAAAGATATAGAGAGATAAGAAAGCAAATATACAATGGCCAGTCATTTAGCTCAAAGAGCAGATTATAAGAGGCTTCGCTAGAAAATGTCACCCATTAAGGGTTGATAATTCCATTGGAATTTCATTTACAACAGTGTGTTACGGTTTGTGGTATTCTAACATAATTACATAAAACTAAGATGAAAGTAGTTGGTAGGGAGTGAAGAAAGAAACCATGCTTCTTTTATTCTTTCTTCTGAAACACAAAAAAAAAAAACCATACTTTATATACAGAAACGTACTGGTTTGTGGATTTCAACAAATAAAAGATTAGCATAAGAACCAGCAAAGTAGCACAAAAGCAAAGGAAGCACACAGGCACAGTCACTCAGTGAATTCAAAGAGATCCGAACCTCGATTATTCCTCTTTCTGGTCCAGTTGGGAGCACACCATATGGAAACAAATAAAGATTAATTCCAACAGCTTCAAATATGTCTCTAAGAAGTGAAATCACTTGAAGAGCAAGAACATCTTGGCGGCAATCATCTCCAACCTTGAAGAAAGAGTTTGGTTAATTCATGAACTAAAATAAAAGCATAAGAATGCTATAGCGTATCTTTGATAGGTTACTATACCCTTATTCCTGGATAATTTAGAATGATTTTGTAGCAAAGTATTGCTCTAACAGCTTACCTATCGTGTTCCCTCCTATTTTATGAGAAGAGGGGTTTCTCGATTTTGGTTACCTAGATCTAGGACGGAGATAGAAATATAGCTATGGATAATGACAGAATATGATTGTGGCATGTGGTGAACGGCCATTAGCATCTACAGATTACTCTCTTTTTTTTTGTAATAAATAACTAATGAAATAAAAGTTAGCTAGAATAAAGAACATGGTTAGAGTGAAATTTATATTGTGGTCAATGGTCATTAGCATGTACAGATTACTTTATTAAATAATAAATATAAACTAGTGAAATATTCAAAGTTAGCTAGAAAAGAGAACATTGGGGGAGTGAAATTTCAAATGTTGTTAGCTAAAGTAGTTTTGTGATTATTTTAACGAGAATTTAGCTAGATTGTGGGTTAAAATTATGGAGAAGTTCTAATATGTATCACAAGGAACAGAAGAAACAAAATATATTTTGTTTGCACAATGTTTATTCCATTGTATTCCATGGGATAAGCCAAACAACTGGACATGCACAATAGCCCCTAATAGAGAAGTGTGGATTTAGTGAGAAGATTAGTATAAAAATTAAGAGGCAAGTAGAATGAGATTTCGATAGGTGTTTTTCAACCAATGTCTAATCAATGAGATAATAATTATGAAAGGCAAGTGGATGAGCCTACCTTAAAAATACAAGCTTGTGGCTTTACATCATTGTGGTCCCCACCCCGATCAATAACATTAAATGTTATCATTATAGGTACTTTTGCTGCTGATTGCAGTGGTATTCCACTATCTACCCGAATGCCCCTGACAAGCTTGTTAGGAGCAGTCGGTAAATAGAGATCCTCTCCCATCATTTCAATTTTCTCCAACTCTCTGTTAAAACACATTGCATATTAGCTTCAGCTTCAAACATGAGCGTAATGTACGTATATTTATAAAATATGAGATCAGGCATCCACAATCTTTTATTCAAGGGACACATAAAACAGATTAGGAGTACCTCCGAATGCCAGCTCGACGTTCATCCTTCGGCAGTGGGAAAAGTACACCAGAAATAGATGTAACCTTGTCAAAGAAATCAAATTCTCTCTGAAAAATGTCTTTTGCCTTGGGATTAAAACCATCAATGATATGCTGTCTAACAAGCGGCAACAATGCTTGGAACGCAGTATTCTGAAATGACAGCATCAACACATACAAGTTTATTCAGCAAATGGAAAATCCAATACTGTAGGAAACTATGTACTTTTGTAATCTAACCCCATAGTTTATACAAAAGTTTGTGCTATTGATAAAGATGAATGCAAACATATCTTAGCTTCTACCATTCTACCAAAGATCCCAAATGGAACCACATTTTGTTGGTTATGCAAGAGGTGTTTGGACCACTGCATTTTTGCTTTGCGAATTTCTCATGCCACAACTAAGTAGATCTAACCTCATGTAATTAATGGGTGAGCTTCCCAGATTACATGCCCATTCCAACGGAAAAATTGCATCTAAGATCATGATGTCTATCTGTGCAAAACTAGGAATATAAAACAAACAACTGGACCAAATACAAGGCTTTTGGCCCCTTGATTAACATTGACGACCATCAATGAATTGCAAGCGGTTTGATCCTTTATGGAGAATATGCCCTATGTATCATCACAAATATCACATATTAACTGCATCTCATGGTGTAAACACTAAGTCCCCGTTTGATGTGTTAGATTGGATGGATTGGATATCCCAACTTTTTTTAGGAAGGAAGAAATGGCGACCAAAAGTTGGAAAGTTGAAGGACGTAGATAGATCATTTCATGAAGGAAACTTATCGTTTCCAATGCCTATGACATGGTGGGATATCAACTCCTAATAACTAATCCATCTACTTCAACTTTGACAAGAATCAGAAGTTAGCCTCCATTTGATTCATCAATACACCTTGAACCTAATGAATTTACATATCCAATCCAAGACAATAAATGAGGCCCAACTCTCTTAATTTATACTCTTTCAGAGTTTTGGAAATAAATTTGTTTAATTATGAACATGTACATATTCTTTCTAAAACAATGCAATGCTGAACTTGTATTCAGCATAATGTGAATCTATACTTCATGGTTAGACATGAAGGAATAAGTAGATTATGTGACTAATATTATTAACTTTCTATATGGCATCAGGAATATAAGTTCGCATTATGGCTAAACTATTGCGTCCCAATCGACTTCACAGAAAGCAGTCATTCGCAGATTTTGGGCATACCTTGGCAGAGACAGTCTCTGGTCCTGATTCTGGAACAGCCGTCTCACCCTGTCATTAATGAACACACTACTGGTAAGAATAGAAACCACAAATTAATTATAGACTGAAAGACATCAGAAATACTTGCAATGAAAATTTGCAAAAGTATGTGCATGTGTGCATTCTGTGTGTTTGTGTGTGTGAGTAAAGCTAGGTATATTAGTTCCAAAAAAATGTAGAATCAGGCTTCACCTGTAAGTGCCAGATTAAAATATGGGCAAATATATCACTACGTTGAGTGGCTCGAAGCAGATATCCTTCCACTAACCTCTGCAAAAAGAACCAGTAGAAATCAGAAACATAAAGAATATATTTACAAACAGTAACACAAACATGCAAAATGAGATCAAATGGGGTTCGCAACACTAGAAAGTGTGGGCAAATTAAGCACCCACAACCTAGTGCTTGAACACCCATGTCCAATCCATCTGGTTTACAAAAGTGAAATTTCATAGTATACTATCTGATTGTTGGTACATAAAAACAATTCTAACTAGAAGAAATAACAAACTATATAACACATTTGAGTTCAATTTCTACTTGAAGATGTTCTAAATAAAATATTTTCTAAAGCAAACAAGTTAATCATGCACTATAATTTAATACTCTTCAATCAAATAGATATCATATACCCTTCAGGAAGCTAGGCAGGTAATTAATTTGGTGGTTCAAATGAGGGAGGAAAAAAAATAATTAAAGACAACAAAGGAAAAGAACAGCTGCCTAAAAATACTTTTCACAGTATTCTATTGATTTCAAGTAATGCATGGTAGTTACCCCAATGTAGGCTCAGTATTTGTGCGCTTATATATCTAATTATGTATATTGTGTATACACATTATGTCTAAATTAGCATAAACATGCAATCGTACATGACAGATGAAAACTGATGGATGTGAAGTATTTTCCAGAAAGTAAAAGTGCAAAAACCGAAAAGGAGTTTTCGTCTAGATCGGAATATGTAATTTGATTTTTTTTTTTTTAAATCCTTCAAAAATGTGTTCCAAGTTCTAACTTTTTTTTTTTTTAAAGAAACATCTTTATTAAAACACAAACAGCTTTTTCACAAAAAAGTCTTACCATTGCCAACTTGTGTTTGAATCCTAGGGCTTTTGGAAGTTGGAGAGCTCATAGAGTTCCTGTATATTCTAGAAAATGTAGTGCCAGTCCCTAGGATAAAAGAGCATGGGAGGTGGATCCTTCGGTTTATTTTGTAAATCCTATTCAAGTCAACTAATGGACAACCCTTCTCTTGCTTTCTTTGGTCCCTCTCATGTTATTTGGATGGCTAAAGTACCTCCAAAGGTAGGGGGTTCTAGCCTGGGTTATTGCTCATGGGATGGTGAATACATATGATGTGTTGGAGAGATAAATGACACTTGCTTGACTACAAGACTGAACACTAGACCTAAGGCCTAAACATGTATTTATCATTTACTTAAAACCTAAAAGGACCGTGATATCATTCAAAATACATTTTATACATCATAGTTGAAGTAGTAGCCATGATATAAAATTGAAACTCAAGGATTCTAAAATCTGAATCGGGATTTAATACGAATTAGATACCGTAAAGAAAAAACCCCTTAACTTACACAATTCACATTCTAATCACATACCTAATACAACACTGAATGAACATAAACGCAGTCAAAAAAGAAAATTACGCTTGACAGCTTCTATTAAGGAACTCACCTCTTCATCATACCGCAGAGCCTGCACTAGCTGTGGCATGAAGAAAGTTACTCGGTCAGGAGGATAAGACTCCAGTACTCTAAGAACATATGCCATGACACGAGGATGTCCCTTATATGCAGGAGTAAGAAACTCAAGAGCTTGAGTGATTGAACAGGCAGCCCAGTGTGGCAACTGTTGCAAAAGTGCTGAATTTTCATCGACGGCCTTTGGGGTAACAAAATATGGCAATGCTTCAGGAATGGAGCGGATGTCCAATATATGTGACTGCAAAAAGAAACCAGTTCAATCAAGATATAAGAATCTGTAAGATCCAACAAGGAAATTGTAATAAGGCTGGAATGAACATAGAAAGTAGAACAATGGACATTAGCATTTAAATTACATGAAGATAAAAAATAAAAATGGCTGCATACATTTTTTTTTAGGAGGTATAAGAAAATTACAGCAGCACGCATTGCTCCCACAACTTAAGAAAATAAGTATAAACCAACAGGAACAGATTACTAAAATTAAACACGTCAACAGATTCCAAACCAAAAAAGAAAAAAAAATGTTAAGATTTTGATAAAGCCCGCACAGGATGCAATAATGTCATAGATTGAATTTAAAGCATAAACCACGAATGTTTAGAATATAACATTTCTACTCTTGACCTTTTAAATCCCAGCAGATAAATGCAATCACAAAATCTATGCATTATACAAGTTCAAGAGAGTTAAGCCTAAGACACTCAGTTCTCTGAATCGTCCTAGCTAACTACCCATGCAAGTTATCAGTTTATGCATAAGTTTAAAGCAAAGCTCTCAAAGATCACAAGTATCCAATGGCATGTGCTGGAACAACAACTTTTAAGAAGTTCTAGGTTAGGGAATGAGATAGCATGAAGGTCACAGTTTTCGTCCCCCCCCCCCCCCCCCCCCCCAACAAACAGCAAATAATATGACCAGGAGCTTTCCACAATGCACTACAACTAAGTGCTTCTTTTTCAGCAACTTGTTTCCCATATTCCAGCCTCAGTGCAGAATACACATACCATGTCACATAAATATTTTTACAGCTTAAATCTGATATCGAATTCAAAGTATACAATAGGTGAACAGGTCCAAGATCTTATATAGTGTTATGTGAGGCTTAGAATTCCTGATGAGGGATATCTCTCAACTCGGCCCCATGCATGTGGTCGAATTAGAGCCAAACACATGAAAACTGTTGAAACTAGTTGCTGCTTTACTACTATTTCCATAAACTAAAAGTCTAAAACTACTAGGACGTGAGGGACCAACAACAGTTCTTTTATACTTTAACATGCCTTGTGGGTCTCTGTCCACTATTAAAGCTCGACATGTAGAATAAACTTATAATTGGGAGATTGCAGTTGCAGGGATATTTCAATTCAAGATCTCTCGCTCTGATTCCATGCTAAAGTAAGAGAATTTCCAAATTCCAAGATCTTATTTTTGAGAGACTTACAATACCGGAATACCCAGTGTGATATTCTATACTCACCTATGTCTCTTACTTCAGTTACTTGATTGTATAACAAAATAAATAAATCTCTAACGTTCTCCAATATAATAAGGGTTTTGAATTACCAAAACACATGCTCATTTGTAAAACCCAAAGTCCAAACATTTTCTACTCCAACTCTTGATTAAGGAAAGACATACCTGAACCAGCTGAGTTACTTCAGCCTTCAAAAATGTGTTTGTTGGGAACCTCATGGCCAAAGATAGAGCAATTTTAGGATCTACAGAAAAGGCAATCCTTGCATATTCAATCCATTTCTCCGAACTAATTTTTTGCTTAGAAGTTGAAGTCTCCCTGAAAGCAAACAGCAATTCAAAAGGCAATAAAGTAACATTCACATGGAACCATGGACGTTGAGAAAAGTTTCTATGCACTTATGATGAATAGATATATAAATAAAAGATTACTTCGTATTAGTGGGTTGCGACCAAACTTCAAGCCTGTCAGCCTCATACTGGCATAGCATCAAGAGTAGCTGTTTTCGCTTTTCTCTTCCCGCAGCATAGTTCTCCATCTGACCCCAGACAGGGTGATATTGGTCATTCTGCAAGTATTATTACCTGATATTATGAATAGCTTGAAGAAAAGCCTCAGAGTCGCAGAAATGGAGAAATATACAACTAGAATGCATCAGACATCCTCTTCAAGAACAAGAATCATTCAATCAAAACTATATGGCTGTAAATGCTTACTGCAACAATATTAATCATAGCCATCTTACCGCATCAACCAAACTGTTCCCATTTTCATTTCCTCTTCCTTTTAAATTGGATTGGACAGCTGCATCTGCCCGCTCATTTGAAAGGTAGTGCACAAATGCAGAGATGGATTGAGCTTCGCTCTGAGAAAAATTCATATAGCTTGTGTCATACCATTCAGGCTCAAAAGCAAACCATCCCAAAGAGGCCCTGAAACATGCAACACGAGAAACTTTCAACCAAATTTCAGATTGTACATTAGAAAACATAAGTCACATAGAATCCACTTGCTTGACTACAAGACTGTACAAATCAGATACACAGGACAAAAGTACAATTGAGCTATGCATTTGGGAGTCGGTCTTACAATTTTTGAATTATGCAATCAGATTGAGCTACTCATTTGTCAATTATGCAGTTGAAGGTCCAAACTAAAAGGTACAAAATGAATGCAAACGTGTTCATGTATAGAATTCAAGGAAAGTAAGTAAATTGAAGCATGCTTAGTAAAATTGACAGTAAAAGACCTAATTTCAGTCACCTATAAATCCGGTCTTCCAGCAACTGAAGACCTGTTTTAAAGTTCTGCAAATTTCGTTGCGATTGGCATGAGCAGAACTTGAGCCCAAGAAGCATGACAGTGAAAAAAGTACCAGTAGCTGCAGGATGGTGTGAAAAATTCCAGGGAAGCTTTGTCGTCCCTTGTAACATTCGACCAAGGAGCAAGAGTTGCTCAATACTATTGTGTCGAACTACCTAGTGTTGCCAAACATAATAAGAAAGATAAATACACAACATATAGCAGGTGAACAGTCACAATTCACAACATAAGCGTAATGAGGAACCATCTTCTAAGCATTAATTTGCTTCTTATATGATGCATGCTCCAACAGTGGAGCAATAATCAAAACACAACAATGACATGATGGCTGTATGTATTTCTTTCCAGTATCAATGTCTTTCACAGTTGTTGAAGTTGTCACCAAAGAGAGTAAATTTGATTCTCATACTCAACTTCAATCAAATTACCAGGTAAAACTTGCACAGGTTGCTACCAAAAACTTATTGTTTTTTTTTAGAAGAAACAGATATTTTAGTAGAAAAAGAAACCACAGTACAATAACGAGCCTAAAAGAACTCGATCCAAACAGAAGCACCAGAACTTCAAGAAAAACAACACTATCAAGTCGCTGCAGCTTTCCAATCTAGCAATAAGGCTGAAAGGGAGTAATTTCTAAACTCTAAGGTGACCGGTGCTTCCAATCATTGGCTTCATGACTCCAGTAAAAATGGATGCACTTTCTACGGTGAGGTTAACCTTAATGTATATATATAGCAAGAGAGCGAGAGAGACAGAAAGATGTAATGCAATTCCTAACCTCAAAGCGGTCAATGAAAAATCCAAGCCATAATCTATGAGCCATTATTTGCTCCACAGGATCGATTTCAGGCGGCAATTCTGGCTCGCCAGGAGAAAGTTGAGGCCTTAACTTTGCAGCAGGCCCAGAATATTTCACGTCAGAAGCAAATATACCACGCTTTGTATCAATGGTCCATAACCATGCATCAACAAGCTCCGCAAGGACTAGAGAGCCCAGTTCAGGAGCAGAAGAAACCAACCAAGTCCAAATGAATACACCAGTTTCCATTGCATCGGACGTAGAAATATAAGCTGGACACCAACAGAGAAGACGGAGAAGTTGTGAGAAGCCCTCTACATTTGATTTTGAATTAGAGCCCTGAAACGAAAGAACTAGCAAGTCAGATAACGATACACAAAAATTCGGCAACCAAGAATTAAGGGAAACAGCACAAGTTACCAGATTTGACAGAAGTAACGCAGTTGCCTGAGAACAAGTCTCACGAAATTGAGACTTGTCCACTTCCCAACCTTTCTCTGCAGCATTAACAAATTGTTGTAGTAAACGAACAAACTTTGTGAGCAACATCCCATTGAATTGGTCATCCTCAGCTTGTGTCTGTTGAGGAAATGCTCCCGAGATCAACCTTTGAAGCCCCATACCGAGCCCAAATCCAGTTGGTGCGGTGCCAGATTGAAATCCACCCATGCTGTTATACAACCTTCTCATTCCAGCTATTTCTCCAGCATGGTTGCACTTCATTGTTGCACTGACTATACCAGTACTGAGCACTTCCAAATTGAATGCCTCTGTTAATTTTAAGTTTCCTCCTGAAGCTGCGGCTGCGGCAGCCATAACTGCAGGAATGTTTGCTGTTTGTATGCCATTCCAGCAATCAGTTTTACCTGTGCCAATCCGTATCTCAGATAGAAGAGAAACCACATCAGGTGTATGCTGTGCTCTTTGCCACGTGTTTGCTTTACAAAGCTTTTCCTGCAGTATGCATATAAAAGAATAATTTTCTGAGCATGAATTAAATGATAGTTTTTGCCAATGTTAGGCATAAGACATAAATATTTTGCAGATTTGACAGTCAGAATAAAGCTTATGCTAACTTCATGATAGACAGTCTAGAAATCAACCTGTAGAAGACCCTGGCTAGAGCAAGGAGCATATGAAAGCGATTTAATGATCCACTCTCGAACAATCTTTTGGTATAAAGAACGAATAGTCACCACCCAAGCAGGATCATTGACAACAATAGAAGGCGAATCATTATGAATTGAGAATAGCAGGGAATCAACACACGATGAATTCCACAAGATCTGCATTAGTGGAGTAACATTTGTTTAAAATCCACTAGCCAGGTTCAATGGAAAAAAGCACCGGGTAATAATTAAAGAATTACTAATTATTTTACCTGTGGAAACTTGTCTCTAAGCTGAGTCAGCAAGTTCACAGCAACCTCTCGGATGGGTTCCTCTCTCTGTGACATACTTTTGATGAGAAAGCAAGCATGGGCAAAAAGAGTTGACTCCCTCACCTCAGCTTCATTTCCTGTTTCAGATATCCGATCTTCCTGAACCCAAACCAAAGCAGCTGTGATGTTGATATGGCATACACATGCACGCATAGGCATACAGAATGGGAGAAGCAAAACCAACATTGCACAAGAACAAAAAGTTTAAGTGCCCTTCTACTTATTTACACATTTGCAGTATTATTTAGACCCCATTGATATTGAAACAAGACCATCAATGCAATACGATGCCCCTTATATGCCTTTTTATTGGTGGAAGCGTTATGTAACTAAAGCACTCCTACAGAAGCAAATCCCAAATGAGCCCTCAGGGGTCTCTCTACATTAAAAGACAAAAAAAAAACAGAAGGGTACAATCTCAAAGCTTTATGAAAGATATTCATAAAAGACATACCAGCCATAAAACTACTGTTTCAAAAGCCCTATGGACAGTTGCCATCAAGCATTGGAAGACGGCAGGCATGAGATTTGGAGTTTTCAGGTATTCAAATACACAACTGAATGCACTTCTAGAAGCAGTTAAGCTAGAGTCACCATTGAGGATGCCACCGTTGCTGCTGAAACGTATAATCTCCAGGAATGCCACCGCAAGAAGATAGGTAGCCTTCACACCTGCAAACCATTACCTAGATTAGCTTTTAAAGTTTGGAAAGATTGAAATCAAGCAAAGTACAAGGAGCCTATTCTTTCTCATATCAAAGCAAAGAGAAGATTCCACAGACAATAAAAGAAGACAGATAATGTGCATTCAATCAGCCACGAAGCACCAAGTAAAACAAAAGAATTAATAACCTGATATAGTGGTCATTGATGCAACATCGACTCGCCCTCCTAGAGCAGTAGAAAGGGCAGCTCTTTGAGCTAAAGCCGCTTTCTCATTGCCATTCCCTCGACGACTGCCAGGGTTGTGAAGAGCATTCAATTCCAACTCATCTTCAAGCCACTTCACAGAGCTAACAACCTGAGATAGATATTGTCAGGAAAACGTTCACATACAGAAGCTGTATTAATATATGCAATTTCCCTGGGTGGGCAACAAAGTTGAATTCAATAAACAACAGGTCAACTAGTAAACGTGGGACCTGCTGCTAATCAGTCAGCCTGTACAGAGTTTCAGAGAGCTACAAGACTACAACTGCCTAAGAAGTATAAATTCATTTTCAAACAGCAAACATAAGAAATATGCAAGAAGAAACTTTGTATTTAGTTTCGGCATAAGCATAAGCATAAGCATAAGATAGGAAGTGCAATTTATTTTAGTGATGTGTTATTTATTAGAAGAAATGAGTATTATTTGGCTTTGTTTATAAAATTTAATGTCTAATTACTAAGGTATTGTAGTGTATTTATTTGGTTTGCTACTAGTATAGTATTAATACCTACATAAAGAGTCCTTTTTATGAAAGGGTTTCGGACTTCTCTTTTACTGATTGATTAAAAAACTTTATCGAGTTTACTGTAATACTAATAATGTTCGAGTTCTTTTCTCTATTCTTTTTATTTCCTCACTATTTCTCTCTGTCCTACATTAGGAATTCTTATGTTGTTTGATTAATTGTTTGGGTAGTTGCTTCTCGAGTTGAGATCATACCATGTCAGCGGGAAGATACTGAAGGCAGCAACTCCATCAAGAAACATATATCTAAAATACATTCATAGCATATCATCGCACACTGGCACCAAAAATTGAGGACCATAATAATTGGTATGAACTCAAATTACATTAAGACCATATAGTCACATAAACAAAACAATGTTTTCAACCAAAATATATTTCATAGACAAAAGTCAAACACCACATTGCATTTCCAAAAAATGATTTCCATGTAGGAAAACCACAGCCCATAGACATATTCAATCCTAAATGGCATAAAACAAGCAGCAGGTCCCACGTTTACTAGTTTCTGCTCATAAGACAATCAGCAAAAGGTCACCCGCAATGCATTTGAGAGAGAGAGATTACTACCTCCCCAATAATTAAAAAAATATTCTAACATGTAAAATACAGATAGCAAACCCCATAGATTATGCTAATTACTACATGACATAAAAAAGAATGACAACTTACAAGTGGAGGAGTTCCTTGTGCAATTCGCTGAACAGCAAAAGACCATTGTGTATTCCACATATATGGTCCACCCACAGCTTGAAGAGGAATTGTACCCATGCTTCCCACACTGTTCAGTGTAGTGGAAACTTGTTTCAGAGGTTGTTGAACCTTCTGTATAGGAGGTGCCAAGCCAAAAAGAGCAACATAGAACCACAAGTTGCGAAATAACTTTAAAAGTGAAGGCTCCACATCTACTGTAGGATCAAAATCAGAGCATATTTCAGCTACTGCAGGAAGTAGTGGCCCTAGAAAATCTGCTCCACTCCTGCAATAGATAGATATCAGATGAAATTTTGAATCAAAATATGCAATGAGAAAAGGAAACACGTTGAACAAAGTATCAGAAAACCAAAACTTCCAGAGTGCAAATTTGTAATGATTCAAATGAGAAGTATTTGAAATATTATCACATACAATCAGAAGATACTATTTGAACGAATTCTACCTTCCACTTTTGGATTCAGCAGCTAGGCCTACATCTGAGCATAAAGATAGCAAACGGTGACGATAGTCTGAACGCAATTTAGTACTTGTAAGACCACTAGCAATGAGAAGAAATCCTGCAGGAAGAGTCTAGAATGTGATTGAACCAGTGAGAATCCATTGCAAAGATATCAAGGAGCAATTAACACTATCATGAGTAGTTCATAGTCACAGTATACAAACCTCAACACGTTCTGCTGTGGCTTCTTGTGGCACAGTTTTGTTTTCAGCAGATCCTAAACTTGAAAGTTTACTCAAGTAACTCCTTGTCATTAGAACAACAGTCTCACGGTAGGATTTCTCAAAACCTAAACTTGCCATGCGTGATACAGCATCAAGGAGCTGCAATGGAGGATAAAAAAACTGACAAACTTCTTCACAACATAATAATAGTAATAATAATTGACAAAACCATGTCATCCAATATAAAGAAGCAATAGCTAACTGCTTACTGGGTTATTCGCAGTTACTGATCAAAATCACTTAATAAAGATGAGACAATAAAAACAGAACCCAACCTTAGATATGCATGCTCTTTGTACAAATATAGCTTACCCGGAGTCGCAATAAACTAGGAGTTGATGCATCACCCTCTTCTAAGCTTTCAATAAATAGAGGTAATATCATGTCTACAACTTCAGATTTGTTAACAGCAACATTCAGATCAGCTAGCAAACGTACAACATTAAGCTGCACAACAGGCACCGCCTCTTTGTCTTTATCACCCTGAAGTTGGCAAGACAATAAAAGAATGCAATCAAATTAGGTCAAGTTAGATACACAGGAAAAGTTGACAATATTTACTCGAGGACATCAGCGTTTGGCACAGTAAGAAAATGCAGTGTGCCACGGTTTTGAATGTAACATCAGCCTTTGCAATAAGTGAAACACTGAAACCCTTCCTCACAGGAAGGGTACATAAAGAAAGGGATAACCAACAATTCTACTAAAACAAGAAAAAGAAATTAGAGAGAAACTCCTGAAAGCATCAATATAAATGCATCCATATGTGCATGCATGTATGTATCCATATGTGCATCGTGTATAGATATATGTTTAGGCATGCATGTATGCATCCACATGCACATCATGTATGAAAATCTGTTAACTAGTAAAGGGAACCATACAACCAACCTGTTCCTCATAATCATTTCGTTCACGAATGCTTGTAGCTAATCCCATTATGAATGTATCAACTGGAGCGCGCTCCTTGGCCCAACATGACTCAATTATCTCACAACTAGTCTTCAATACACTCTCAAACATCGCTCCTTGGCTGCTAGCCCAAGTATCAGCCTGTTAAAATCATATTGTGGAAACCCAAATTAACATGCACCTTTTACCATAACGGTTTTGATTGATATTTAAAATTTAAAGCTATCAAAAGCATGTACCTGGGTGCATACGGCCAACACAACAGGTTTGAGGCGGATGAGCAAAATGCGCAGCGCCTGGCCTCCTCGTTTGACAGCAATTTGTGCAAGCCCAGACAACAAACAACCAAAGAGCTCTTCACAAATTCGCATCTTCCGCCACACAGATTGTAAACATGCTTCAGCAGCTTCCATCAACAACGCAACAGTCTCATGTGCCAATTTCTTGGCTGATTTCCCATCAGTATCAAAGCAAGCAAGGCAATTAAGAGTCAACTTGACAGCAGCTTGATAAACTGACAGTTTTGTATTGATTCTGGCTTTTAAAAGAGCCCCATGTTCAGTCCAATCTTTTTTCCTAATCTGCCCACATGTAGCCAAAGATACCAATTACATTTCTTTGCTAAAATTCGGATAGACAAGAATAAAACGCAGTAGGTATTCATTGGCAACAATATAATAAAGATGAAAACATTGAAAACCTTACCCTTAGAAACACGTACATAGACTGCAGCTGCCTCTTCGAAATTAATCTAACCTGCTCCAAAAGCCCAGTATCAATGCGGGCTTTTTCCAAAATGTGAGCAATCAATTTGAAAGCAACCTCTTGCTTCTCCAAATTTTCCACAGACTCTTCCTCGAATGAAGCAACTTGCTGCCTAAGCATGGCAGCTCCGCCTCCGCCACCGCCATCATTCAAACCGAACGTCACTCCCAATTGATCAACCCCACTCTTCCACAAAATGCTGCTCCCATTCATCAGCATCGACCCCCTAGAAGAGGCACTGCCCGATGAACCGGACGCATTACTCGCCTCGTTTTTTGGGCTAGAACTTTCATTGGGCTGGTGATGGTTTCCATTATTCATCGGCGAGCTCTGCGTTGACGAAGTCTCTGAGTTCGCCACAATTCGACCTCTCGGCGTCACCGGTGACTGAACGACATGGCCGGAAACCACCGCAAACTGGTCAATTAGCATTGTGATCAGCTTCTCGGCATCCAAAGGCAAAATTGGAGGGAAATGCTGTGACAGAGCCGTAAGAAAAGCCCTAGAAATCCCTAAATCTTCGCCTCCGTTGCTAATCGCTGAAACGACGACCTCTCCAGTGAACCCGGCGATCTCTGCAGCGAAATCCGCGGACAATTCGGTGGCTTTAGACACATATCCAAAGAAATCGGTGTAGAACGAAGCGATCGAGTCATTTCCGAACGATTGAGGCCAAAATGACGGATTGAACGAAGAGGGAATGGAGCGAAGAAACTCAAGGACCACGGATTTGGGTCGGAGATCGGCCGAATCGGGGCATTTGGAGATGAACCGAGCCACGGCGAGCACGGCATTGAGCTGAACCCGGGTAACCCGAGGCGATCCGCTTAGGAGAGACTCGGGCGGCGGACACCGGCCACATATCCACGAAAGCTTCTCCGAGAATTGGGTCGGATGCTCCGCAATCAGGTCGCAGAGCTCCACCAAAGACTCCATTGCGATCCGAATCCGACAAAAAATTCAAACCCCGAATTCAAAAATCACCAGAGGAATACAAACAATAATGCTGAAGGCCTCGTCCTGGATTGGAGACTCCCATGTCCGTACAAAATGCGAGAGAACAACAGGAAATTAGGGTTTCCTAGAAGATAACAATTCTTCTTGTAGGCTTCGCATCGGTTTGTCTGCGTCGTAGAGAACGTCGCTTTTCTCCTTTAGTCCTTTGCTTCCTGTGTTTTTGGCTTTCTGTTTTTTTCTGCGTTTTTTTTCTTTTTTCTTTTTGAGATTCTGGTTTTGGTTTTTTTTTTTTCGCTTCGGTAGTCGCGCCCCTCGGATCCTAGTTTTTGTCTGTGTCTCGCTCTCCTCTCTCCGTCATCACCGTACCAAAACGCATCGCACGGTTGCTAGTGCTTCTTGCTTAAACGAGCGAGTTGACTCGGTGAGTTAAAACAGTGCACGTGACTTTGACTATTTTTCGGGTCAACACGTGACTTTTATTTTCCGGATAAATAGGCGTGAATAGATATGCCAAAAAAAAAAAAAGAGGCGGCCCAACAAAACAAAACAAACAAGGGCCAATTAGACATAAGGTCATTTTGGGTGGCCTTATTTTTCAAAAGGTCACCTAATATTTTTTACTGAAATAAGGCCACAGTAGCTTTATTGTGCTTGGACAGTAGCTTTATTGTTCGTGGACAGTAGCTTTATTGTTCGTGGACAGTAGCTTTATTGTTCTTGGATAGTAGCTTTATTGGTCTTTGACAGTAGCTTTATTGGTTTTTTCGTATCCAGTATTGGACAGTAGCTTTATTGTTCGTGGACAGTAGCTTTATTGTTCTTGGACAGTAGCTTTATTGGTCTTTGACAGTAGCTTTAGTGTTCTTTGCTTTACTGTGATGTTACAGTAGTTTTATTGTGCTTTGACAGTAGCTTTAGTGGTCTTCGACAGTAGCTTTATTGGTCTTTGACAGTAGCTTTATTGGTTTTTTCGTATCCACTAGCATTTTTGTAAATAATAGCAAAAAAAATGCGGTGGCATTTTTGTAAATATTAGTGGCCTTATTTCAGAAAAAAAAATGTTTGGTGACTTTTTGAATAATAAGGCCACCCAAAGTGGCCTTATGGCTAATTTTTTAAACAAACAAACTACAACAACAGCTGATATTGCCAGAACTAGAACTCTCTTGATGATACTGCTAGAACTAGAAGGGTTGCCTGTAGCCAATTAGGCCAAGTTTCTTGTTTTTTTTTTCTGCTTTGGGGCCTTTTAGGCCTCCATGTAACCAAAAAAAAAACTATCAGCATGAAACCCAGGGGAGAAGTTTTAGTCTCAGCTTATACAAGAAGAATTGGCTCGATCAGCATGAAAAAGACAGTGGAGAGGAGGAGCAAATGATTAGTTCAAATGAAGAAGATGGTGGAGAAGTGATTCGATTTTATCAAGTTAATTGAAAATATATGTGATGAGCAAGTTGATAGAAATGATGGAGAATTTGGTGTTCAACAAAATATTGCTGCATTATCTGTAAGAATAAATGTGAACTCATCATTGTCATCAAGATTACTTAGCATTGATTAGATACTTAACTTGTAAATTAAGTAATGAGAATGTATCTAGAATCTATTCTTGTAATCTATATATCATGAATCTAGAAACGATAGATATTGAGATCCTATTCTTAGTTTCATAAGGATTCTAAGTATGTGATGTGTATAGAAATCCTACTAGGATTGTGTTTTTAATACTAGGATTCTCTTTATGGGTGAGACCTAGATATTGAACCTCTATATATAGTGAAGGTCCCTGCTTTCTCTAGTACCCCCGAGTATACAGTTTACTTGTCCCATAGAGAGTACTCAAGCTAGAGATAAGCAGAAGATCTTTACTTTGAAGTTATCAACCATGTCTGCTCAAGGTATGTTCAAAAACTTTAGTATTTGATATGAACTTATAAGCATATGTTTTGTATCTAAAGACCTTGTGATTGTGATCTTGTGTTTTAGTTTTATGCTAACATTATCTTGTGAGGAAATCCAAGGCTAATGAACAAGCTACCGTATGAGACACTAGTATTCCTAAAAGCATGTGGAAGAAGGGAGGTAATTAAATGTACGTGTGCCAGAAACCCAGGGGTATTGAGAGAGAGATATGTTGACATGCATATGGCTTATTTTCAAGGATAAAAATGAAGTGAATTTTCGCAGAGTTTGTCTTCCTTTTTATTGTTTTAGAGGATCATTCTCCTTGTTACCCAGGTGCTTTGAAGATCTTGAGTGTTCATAATTTGTTGGTCTAACATTGAGGAGGTTGTTTCATTCTTCCTTGTATTGAGACACTATATAAATGGATGGTAGTCATGGATGACAAATTCCCTATTTCTTGGCAACAAAGGCGAAGAGAAAGAAGAGATGTACCTAGTGATGAGATTTCATTACAAAGCTAGTACAATTGCTTGGTGGAGAAGCACCTGTTGATGTCAAAAATGAAAGAGAATTGTGCATACGTATCTGGAAAAATAAGTTGCACCTGGCCATATTTTCTTAGTTAAATTCGAAGGCTAGAATTTTGTCAACAATTGGAGGGGTCTTCAATTATTCTCATTGTTCATGAATGCATGCTATTGTATATATCCTCATATTTGGAGAGGTAGCTATGAATTTATTGGAAAGAGCTAGAGGGAAGGTTTTTCTTGATATTTATTGGGTTCTCATTCTGGGTTCTTTTTCTTTGTTTCTTTTTTATTTATTTATTTTTTTTCTATAGGGATTTTCCTTGTGGGAGATAATTCGTTCATGGGTCTTTTTCCGACTACATGTGCAATTTTTTTGTCCCACTTATTAATAATTTGATAATGTACTTATATATATATGTAGCTTCCGAGCATCTCTAATTAAACTGTGTCTGCTCATCATAAAGACGATACCCTATACATATTAATGTCCCAAATTGAAAGGTAATATTTCAGCACAAGTTATTGGGTTTACTTCAGAACATACTAGGAATCTAGACATTGATGGCAACATACTAGGAATCAAAACATTAAAATTAACTTCATTTAACTAAGCTTTACAAGGTTTCATTCGTATATATCAAGTTCGATTGTGAAAAACTACATATTTTTGGCATCAAGCCTAGTAATGTGAGGGCTCCTGTTCTAATGATTAAAAGGATTTACACTCTTATACATTCAGCTCTCATAATGAAATCACCTTAAAATATATTCCACACCAAGTTTTAGAAGCTAGGCTACAGGTAGCAACTAATTTCTTTTTTTGTCTTTTTTTTTTTCAGAATAAACAAAAAACCCAACACCATGTGTGATAACTGATAAGGCTTTCAGATAAATTAAGAACAAACTAGTGGATCAACAAACTAATTAACTAAGATTTACTAGACAAAGACAAAAGGTTAAGATTCGAGGACTGCACCATATATGAACATCTTCTTATGATTTTCGGTTCTGTAATATTGAAACTGTGCCTTTCCACAATTGACACAAGGCTAGGTTTGATAAAAAAAACAACAAACAGAGTCATAGTGACTGAATGGTTAATTAGACAAATTAAAGGTACGTGCATTGGTATTACGTACACCCTTCTATTTTCATTTCGAGGCATGATATCTAGTACGTCTCCCTTTGATTATCAAAAAGAAGAAGAGATAAATGGATAAACTGAAACTATGCCCCTCTAGCATTTACACTGACATTGACACAAGCATGCATCCATTGAAAATTCTTCACACCACAAACCCTAAATCCAAAAGAACGACTGAACTCATATTTTAATAGTTATAGCATAGAGTTCCAAATTCCTTAAAAGATAACCACAACCTTCAAAGAACAAAGAACAAAAACATGAAATAGAAATTAAAAGGACAAAATATGAAAACCTTGCTCGTTCACTATCACTATCAGACACCTTCCACTGACTTTAACCTTAAACCTCAGCAGTTCCTTACCTTACCTAGCTTATAGCTCAATTTCGAACATCGAAAGGTCCATTGGGATCAAGTTGTTTGCACAAACACAGATAAGTGAGATAAAGAACCCGATCCTTGGCTCCAGTTCGATGATTCTTTGTGTGCTTACAGAAATACTTCAACTGCTCGAGCGTGCAGCACCCAAGCATCTGCCCCAAAAGCAGAAACAGCCAGTTGATCGCCCTCTTCTTGTCAGCCAAGATCGGCTTTGCACTGTTCTCTTGCTCGCAGTACTTGCAAGCGGGAAGCACCGGGTCCTTCCACACATCCGGTGCCCGGTCATGCATCATCCTCCTGTTCTCAGCAATGTAAGTCCCGACCTCCACAAACTTATCCTGCAGATTGTACTCAATCTCGTACTTCCTCTCGCATCGCTTGCACTGCACGTCCCCTTTGATGGTGAAGATATTATGTGACACCAAGTACTGCAGGCTGTGGACTGTGGCTCGTCTTGTGGTGGCCCAGGGAAACGGAGCCGGCACTATCTCGCTCTTTCCATGGCCGGGAACCTGAGTAGGGTTCCGTCGCGCACGGACTGGCCGAAACACTGCTGCCGGTGGATGTGGCTGTGGATGTGGCATCTGCATGGCTCTTGGCCCTGCATCTTGATGATAAACCACCGGTGGAGGTGGGATCTGCCCGGCCGCACGGACTGGTGGGGCTGGCTGTGGAGGTGGGATCTGCCCGGCCGCACGGACTGGTGGGGCTGGCTGTGGATGTGGCATCTGCCCGGCCGCACGGACTGGTGGGGCTGGCTGTGGATGTGGCATCTGCCCGGCCGCACGGACTGGTGGGGCTGGCTGTGGATGTGGCATCTGCCCGGCCGCACGGACTGGTGGGGCTGGCTGTGGATGTGGCATCTGCCCGGCCGCACGGACTGGTGGGGCTGGCTGTGGATGTGGCATCTGCCCGGCCGCACGGACTGGTGGGGCTGTCGAAGACTCGCCGCCGTTATGCAAATAAGGAGAAGGAAAAGGCTCTGGCGCCACGTGCAAGGGTTCACCACGATAAAGAGGGTGTGTGTTCGAGAGTTGAAGAGGCTCCGGGTTTTGTACCTGTGAAGGGTTTTGTACCTGTGAAGGGTGTGAAGGGTTTTGTACCTGTGAAGGGTTTTGTACCTGTGGTTGCGGCCGTACAATTGGACGAGGCAGGGAGGGCCAGTTAGAATTAAGGCGGAGGGCCAGCATATCATCATCCTCCGGGCGGCCATCAGAGAACCTAGTTGGTTCTGTTATTTGCCGATTGAGATCTTGGTCTTCATTATTCTTTCGTTTATGGTTGATTTCTTGCTGCTTATTCCTCTTTGCCATCTCGTCATCGTCCTTCTTCATTGGGAAAAATCAAAAATCAATCGAAAGAGGTTTGATGGGAAAGAGAGAGATAAAATTGAATTTGTGGAGTGAGTTTAATTTGATGTAGACAAAGATAATAGATAGACAAGCGATTAAATAGAAAGAGGAATTAGGATTGGGTTAGAAATCTATTTACATTTAAAAACCTATTCAAATTCTTACTCTATCATCTTTAATTTCCTTTCTGTTTGTGATTAATTGGTTTCTTTAATTTTCTTCTTTTTTCCCGCGTGGCTGTAAATTATGAGAATTTGATGCCTAGTGGTACTATTCTAAAGACCCTCTCACTCACTCACATGCATGCAACCTACCCACTTCACATATGTGTCAAAATTTAACCATGTCTATTTTTGGGATGGTGTCATTTTTCTTATCCATTTAGAATTTGTATTAACAGCTATATGCATATATCCGAGTTTATTGTGATTTTTCTTCACTAATTAGTTATCTTATAACAGAAAAAAGATTTGAAATATTATCTGCTCAGTCTTCTCTCTCTCCAATAGTTGAATTAATGTTGATGGTCTAGTGGAGTTCCAAAGTATGTCTAAAATCAGGTAATGGCATTTGAAGAATTTATTTATAGACAAAATTAGAGTAAAGTTCTCCGGTTTTAATGAGGACCTATAACGAATTAGTTCTAATTATTTTCCAAATACTATGCATCATTGATATAGTTCATGACCATTTAGTACACCGGTCTTAATTATTTGAACATGCATCCTTTTTCAAGTAAGATCACAATTCACAATTAGGTTCGGTCAAGGCTTCCAACCCTTAATTGGAACATGTATGTAATTAACCTAAACCTGAAAAAGTACATCAATAGATTAGTGTCTCGATCTGGTACCAAAAAATAAAACTCGGACAATTAATTAATGTCTTTTCCATTATTAAACCAAAATTAGGGTTTAGATCGAGTACTCTAACACACTTTGGGGCAAAATTCCTAAATCCCAAACTTCTTAATTAAAAACATATATACTAGACAAGTATGTCCCTAGTAAAATCTTAAAATAAAAATAATTAAAAATTAGTTAATTAGTCAATGAATGAAACAAAAAACTCAACGAACGAACTCATGGTGTTCATTTATATGCATATGCATGCATAGAGAAAATAAAAGGAATCTACAACTTTATTTGCATGAAATACACATGGCTACATTAATACAAATAGAATTGATTACGCATTTAAAACTTCATTGTCATGTATGAAATTACTCCAAATTCACATCACATATGTCATTTAGGTCTCAAGTCTCAATTAACTATGAATTCTTGCTAGTTGCACTCGTTTATTTGTTTTATTTTTATTTTTTCAAGCTTTGTACCTTGATTCAGTAACTTTTGTTGAATTTTAATTAGCAATTTTGAATTTGATTAGGTTAACCTGAATAAATAAGGTTATTGGTTTTAGTTTGTAGTTTCAATTTGCTTAGGTCAATATGAGAATTGTCATTGATAGATTAGTTTATCTGAGTTTTGGTTCTAAGTACGTTCTAATTTTATTTGTTTAATTAGTAGCATGGATTCCTGTTTCCTATCCTCTAGAATATCAAATTTCTAAGTTATATATATATATATAGCTTCTGCATGCATGTAGAAAAGAATGTCCGTCGACTGCTCAGAACCTCAAAGCAACGACATATGTAAATTGAGTTAGATCTTGGTATGTCTACCATGGAAAATAAAAAGAATTGGTGACTAAAATTTGATATAATTATTAGATGTGGAGCTAATTAATAAATTGAGTTCGGACTTGAAGAGTCCTTAACATGCATGTCTGAATTGTTTCCTCAAATTTCATGAGTATGTATGATAAAATGTCTGAATTGCCTTGTAATAACAACTAAGGGTTGAAAGAGAATCATGATTACATCATGTATACTTCTATTATTCTGGGTAGTCACATGGGCGGAGCTAGGAATTTCTATGATTCTATTAGGTAGGGCAGATTTCCGAAATCTCATAAAGCTACGAACAACAAAGATACCAAAGTTCGTAAGGCCTGCATGAACACCATCGATTTACTAATATCACTCCAAACTCTATAAATACTTTCTGAGATTTTTTGTTTTGTTTGCTACAACCTTGATGTCTATTGATTTCAAAAATCAGATATGAAAAATAAAATCTTAACAAAAAACTTCTATAGCCATTACAAAGTAACAATAAAGCTTTGGAACCAAAATCCCGGAACATGCGCCTGCTGGACTAGTTGCCAGTGTTTCAGCATCTGCGCCTGCCAAGGGAGGCATTGGAACCATGCATGCTCCGAATTTGGCCAACGGGTATTTCTGGCATGTGTGCAAAGAGTGCAGAAATGTTGTCAAAGCTTTCCAAGCTTGGAAAAATGCCCTTTCTGCTATTACTGTTGCATTTACCACTTTGGCAATTCTAATCTCCGGAAGGCAGTGGAAGGCCCTTCTGTTGTTGGTATCAGCAGCCGTATGCTCTGGTGGAGTTTATGCATGCTCGGCTGCTGTTGCATTGAACACGACAAATTTCATAAGGACACATAAGAGATTGATATTCCTTTCAGGCCAAGATAGAGACCATAAAAGTGCGCAATTGGGTATAGACTATGTTGCTTGCGTGTATCTTTACACATTTCTAGACTCTTATTCGAATTTGAAAATTGTCTGTTCTGTGAAAACTAGGCTTATTTCTTCCTTTATGCGAGTATAAAAAACTGCTTAAACGAGGATTAAACTTTTTTCTTGACAAATTCCCTTCGCATTGGATTTGGATTTCTGTATGTATATGTTATCGATGACAAACACCACTTATATCTCCACTTGAATAACAATTACAAGGCAACAATTCTAATTAAGTTGATGCAATTTAAGGTCCGGGATACATCAAAACTCCCTAGGGAAACTAATCTCAGCTATTTTGAAGTGAAAAACTCATCAAACAAGTTAACCAGTAAATAGGAAGGGAAAATCGCTGTACAACCTGGTAAAATCACCAATGGCATGGCATAATAAGCCAGTATAATTTTAATATAATAAATCTCAAACCCAAAAATTGTCCAAAAAAAAAAATTCAAACTTAAAACCATTCGAGTTAATAGGCAATGTCTGTTGTTCTCGCTGAAATGATCTTCAAGCTGTAGAGTTGGAAGCAAATGATCTGGAGAACGAATGGTATCTAAATTGGCCTATCTCACCACTGGTTGTTGAGTGTTGATGGGGTGAAGTCCTTGTAATTCTTGGAAGTTCAGTGGAAGCAAACTTGATGGGATGAGACATCAAATTCAAATTTCTCCAGTGTCTAGAAGAAAGAAAAATTCAGACCAAAAAAAAAATTGGTAAGGGAAATAAATCTTCTTACTGGAAAATAAAACCAAAAAGAAGTTTCCGCTGAATTTACACAAGGAAATAGCATAAAGGCTCTCCCCTAGTTAGTGTTACCTATCTAATGTCTAAAACAGTAAAACTACCTGCACAGATTGTTCCAAAACACGGAGCAATTCTTGGTTATGTTTTCTTTTCGAAACAAACGCATCCTGCTCCTGCAATAGTTCTTCAAACAGGTTTTCTCTGCATAATTACCAGGAAAAAAACCACCCTCAAAAGTTTGAAAACCAACCATCTTTCCCATTTTTATACACTGAACGAACTGAAACTAAAACATATTCATTTAATTCACGAAGTGTTTTACTGAAACTATCTTGATTACCACACTGCAA
Organism: Rubus parviflorus; assembly: GCA_029955375.1. NCBI lineage: Eukaryota > Viridiplantae > Streptophyta > Magnoliopsida > Rosales > Rosaceae > Rubus > Rubus parviflorus. Next base: position 28,791,867 of record JARGGL010000001.1, read on the forward strand.
AGCTTCTCAAGTTCTCAGAACCTAAGAATAAGCTTATGCCAACTTTGGAATAATACATTCTTGACTATCCTATCCTGAAAAAAACGTTGAGCCATTAGAGAACTCAACAAAGTATCTTATGAAGATCTTCCAAGTATTTTTTCATATATATACTAGCCTCTAACTACAGTGCAGTTTGGTGTTTGCTATTTGGTGTACAACTACAGTGCCTTTGAGCGTCACAAAATAGACAGCAAGTGGCACTTAAACAGAGATTAGGTAGTAAAAAAGACCTCTTTCAGATAATAATTATTTAGTAGACAATGACTATTATTTGAAGCCGAATCGAAAAATGAATATTATATGCAACAATAACGATGACTGGTTAAATGAAAACAATGCCTGGCAATTAGAAAAATGATAACCAATAGACCATAAAACAAAAGAACCAAGTAGTTCTCTTGAACAATAAACATACCTGTACAACGTTTGAATAAAGGTTTTATGAAGGGTCCGTTTTGTAAGATTGACCTAAAGCACATTAACAATGATGCATATCAATGGACTTCATAAGAAGCCAAAAAAAATAAGGAAAAAAAAAGGAAGCTTGAAAAAGACAAAGATAAAACTCCCTAGTGTAAATATATGACCGAATGCACAAATGTAAGGAAATAGGGGTACCAGAAAGTGCATAATTGCTTTTGGAACAAGATCTTGAATGTTTTTTCTGACAATGTCATAATATGACCGCAAGAGTAATTTGGTTACAATAATTTCCGCTGCTTTATGCTCTGTCACTTCGCCAGTTAAGATGGATGGGGGCTGAAATCAGCAAGGACAGAGCAAAAAGAGGAACCCATTTAAATCATAAAATAAGGAAATAGTTAACATGAAGAATATCTTTAAAAGAAGAAATAAACCACAGTAACCACACTATTACCTCTCTCAATTGGATTACAGAGGGCATCGATTGTGAATGATTTCGTTCACCAAAAGATCTGCTAATGAGAGACGCTCCAGACGATGTCCAATTCCCAATAAATACTGGAAGACCCCAAGTCCTTGTGGAACCTCCTAGATTGGACATAAAAAAAAATTTGATCTTAGAAATGGCAGACAAGACAACAGAAAGGTATACCCTCCTATAATTATGCACAAGAAATCTGTTAATAAAATAAGGCAACTTAATATCAACAGTGGTATGCTTTGCAATAACGGAAACATGACATACCAGATACAGGTTTCTCGTTATTCAGCCGTTGTGGACGACTTCCCTGTAAGGCATTTATGAAAGAAAAATGATAAGCTCAAAGCAGTGAGGCCCTCCAAATTAGTTATTAGTTCACAACTAGACAATACCGCCCATTCAATTGGATTCATGAACATCTTTCAGATTAGGAGAAAGCTGATTTAAAAGGAAAATAAAGGGATGGAAGATTCCAAATCGGAAATTCTTTTGCACAAAACAGGGGAAGAAATAAAACTAGAACAGAACGGACTTTTCATTTTTGTTCTTATTCATTCTAGCACTACTCTGGTGGCCCACGCTTTTACCTCTATTAGGAGACAACAAACACTGCCTTGCCATAAAATGTTTACTAGCTTGTGCTAATGGGACAGGAGAACCCACACCAGATAGCGAGAACCTCTAATTGCATGGGATGAAGTCTTCTGTCCTACAGTTTCTTGCTTTTTGTTCCCTTTATTTTCAACACTACCATTTTTTCTCTGTCATCAAACTTCAAACTACCCATTTTCCTTCCTATAATACTGTTATTGACCAACTAAAAAATTTACATACCTGATTCGGTAATTGTCCATTCTTATCCTGAACTGCTTGAGAACTTTGGCCTTCAGCATCCGTCATGCCCAGAGACATCTGAAGTATATTGGATTATTGGTAAACCCTTATGGTATGAAGAAAGCAAAAGAATAAAATGCAAAGAAAGCAGAAGAAGAATATAGTATGAAATCATTCAGAATCTATTGATATGAAGTTGATGACGGAGATCGTACAAAGATGGTCTCACCAAGAGGCTCAACCAACTCGACCACCAGTGGTGGTTCATTGATAAAACTAACAGGACAGTCTGAGTTTTAAAGAAAATTAAACTACCAAAAAACAAAATACGTGTCACAAAATATGTGTAATGAATCTGACATATTGACACGATTCATCCATCATGTCCAAAAAAAATTAAAAAGCTACTTTAGAAGCTGCTGGACAAAAAGTATAACATGTCTTTTCCACTAATGCCGTAGCATTTACCTGTGGTGCTTGCAACTGATGCATAGCAAGCTCAGCAGCTCTGTTTCCACCTACAAATTTTGGATGCGAAGTGTTTATATAATCTACCTGAATGAAAGAAAGTTGATCAGTCAGCATAGGTCCAAATCAGCATCAGAGTAAATGCTTGTTGAGCAATCATTTGAAAGGAAACATAGAGCAGTCCTAACTAAGGCACAATTTTTCTTCTCAAAACAAGATCAATAGATCAAACAACTTTACCATGAACTATAGTGTTTACAAGGTTAACAGAGAGATACCTCCATCTCAATAAGATTTTCTATCATTCTCTGAGCAGGCTCTACACGGTCTTTCAAAACTTTTACCATGACTTCATCCAAACGCTTTCTCAATACTGGAAACCTTTGCAACTCCGTTACCTCACAAGTGCGGCTAATCTGCAGGGAAAATTTCAGTTATCAACATTTCATGATTCATGGAAACATACAATTTCTATAAGTACCACACAGAAATGTATCTATTACTCACCTGAATCAGTTCCTCATGAACGAAACGAAGACACTGAAGGCTTGGATCTAACAAGCGTGCAATCTGTCTTCTAACTAAAACTTCAAATGGGACCTGAAAAAAATCCAAACACAATGCATATCAGCATACGTGTGCAAAACCCTGCCATTGGTTAAAAATTTTACACGAGGGAATTGAATGTAGTACACCATATGTCATCATCATTATAGTCACCTCAGGCACAAATAAAGGATTTCTTGCACCAGAAGCATTTTGAATGGCCGTTCGAATATCATCATCAGTTACATCATCACAGGGATCCACTTCCTACAATTATGGATAGTTAGTAGGCAATCTGATGATAGAATCTAACTATGTATTATTGAATTTTACAAAAGACGGCCTTGAAAATGTAATTTAATGAAACTTCATAATTTTCTTCAAGAAAGAAATTTCAAGGCATGCTCACATTAAGCAGCAACAGAGGACATAATAATACCAGATTATTTTTTAATTAACAAACAAACTTTTTCATTTAAATAACTATGAAAGTTACAATCAGAAGGGATGGAGTCAACTAAACAGACTACGTGGTAGTATGTCTTCAAATTTAAACTTACTAACTGAAAGAAAGCAAGTATTTCTACACTTAACAAACATCGATAAAAAATATTAATGTTTAATGAAACATAGTACATGTACCTCCAAGCTCTTTACAAAAATAGATTGGAAAATGTAATGGATCCTTGATCCTCCTGACAGTTCTTTAGTTAACATCTCTGGATTATTTCCATCCAACATGGCAGTAAAAGCTGTAAATTAGTGAAAGAGAAACAGAAGCATTACTAACACAAGAAAATTAACAACAAAAAGATAGTGCTCGAACAGCATAAGCAAGTAGCATGACACTAAATACCTAGAATTGAAAAAACAGAATGCTCAGGGCCATAGAAAATTACAAGAGATGAAAGAATACTAGAAGACTTTACGCACAGGTTTCAGTTTTAGCCCATGTGATGCCATTATTGATCTCCATGGATGCACGGTTTCTCAAGTAAAATATTAAAACTCCATTAACTTTCAGATGATCATTAGAGACCAGATGAAACAAAAGCTCCCCCCCCCTCTCCCTCCCTCCCTCCCTCCCTCTCTCTCTATCTCTCTCTCTGTCTCTCTCTCTTCCTCCCTCTCTCCCTCTCTCCCTCCCTCTCTCAGTCACAAATTCACAATAACACCTCTAACTTTCAAATTTAATCCTCTCCAAGTGTTTTTGGTCTTTGTTTAATCTTTTTTTAATTTTTTGATACAGCACTAATAAGTCAAGAAAAAGATGTATTAAGTGATCATTTTCAAGAATGACATGTGCACTTCCAGGAAATTGATATATAAGTAAACTAAATATATATAAAAACCTGCCAGGATATTGAAATCTCACCTTCAACATATTTTGACAAAATGTTCAACAAAGTCGCTCCCAGATCTGTCTGGTTCAGGGCAAGGGACAAAATTCTTAGAGAGAACTATAAAGTCAAAATATTATCCATGTCAAATGTGTGTGTGGGTGTATAGACAGAGAGAAAATGAGACGATAGTGGAACATTTTGAACATGAATGCATGTTCTCCACATTTCTCTACATACAAGATCAATAGCAGTAATAAATTGCAAAACAATAACAAAGAATTGCTTGCCCGGACTTATACAATTACTCCATCATCATATTGTAGAAAAACATCTAAAACAATGAATGTTTAATAACTAAAAGGAGAATGTACAAGCCTTTCCGTAATATGAGCCCTAGAGAGGATAAAAGGAATGCAGTAATTTCCCTGTTTCCACAACTAGAACGCATTGCTTAAGGTATACCAAAGATCAAAAGAAAATAATGACCCAAAGGAATGCAGTCTCAATCAAAATTGAGCTTTGATTGATATAAGTGATTGGATGAAAATACAACATGGCATCCCTAACTCTCCACATACAGTAAAAGCACCAGAGAACATAAAAAACTCATAAGTTACTGATACTCACTTTAGATTCCATAACTATTCCATATGTTTCTAGTTCTTTATATAAAGCATGCATCTGAGAATTCAACTCAGCCTTCAAACCAGGGAGAACAATCCTGATATGCTGCTCCAGAATCTGACATAGAAAATCAACCATGACAACAATCACAATTAGTGGAGTAAGAAATAATATCGCACAAGAAGAGCCATAAGCACCAAAAAGTTCTATTTCCCTTCGGTATATACTTTAGTTTTAACTTGTAGGATGCATACCAACCTGATTCAGTTTCCTTGCTAACTGGGGAATGCCACAACGATCAGAGAGACTGCTGTATACCTTCAACATGATTGGCACACAAAAACGATGCTAAGTACCAAGACACCGTTACCATTATTTTCTCAATAGCCAATATAATACAAAAGGAAAGTGAGAATTACTGGATTATCACGGAAGAACTTCTCCTCATAAGCAAGTGCTGCAGCAATGCTACTGTTTTTATTAATGTCCTGTAACAAAGAGTAAGAGTCGAAAGCCAGGTAAGTAACAAAGTCCAACCCTAAAATCCAGCATTGGATCTTATAAGTCCAAGACGGCAACATAACAGAGGCTACACATCTTGAGATAAAAGTAGAGAGAGCAAGCACTCAATATATACATTACATAACGCTGAGAGACATAAGACCTACATTCTACTAGGCAGTACACTGTGGGGGCTTGTACTGTCAGTGGTTTAGACTTAAGAGTATTACCCCCACATCCAAGTCCAAAGATTCCAAAAATAAAGATAGTCCAGCATTCAAACAGTATGTTAAATTCAAAGTCAACAAAGGAGAATGTTATAATTTAAAACAAATGGTTTTCCTTGTGTCAACTAAACAAACAATGTAACTCCAAATGTTTATACAGGATGGCTTAGTGGCTTCATTTTATCACAACTAATCCTCGAATGGACCACAAATGCCTTTGCTATTGTGATTCATTGTTTCACATGCTATATGACATATGAAAGATCAAGATTACAGGCTACCACATGTCCATAAGAAAATCAATGATGAAGAAACAATATACAAGAACTCAGGATGGTTGATTATAAGAAAACATCTGAAGAGATGAAGTAGTTTTAATTGTCAAATTGATAATTGCAGGCAAATGGATAGCCTAAATAGAGCCACATTAGGCATTAATTTGCATTTCCAATTAACTCATCCACATTGCAGCGTACTTTATCCAAGTAACTCTTGAACAAGGACTCAAACTTATAACCAATTACCAGTTACTCAAATCTCTGAAAAATAGCCTATAAAGTAGCCAATTAATATTACCATCTATACTCTTAGTCACAGGGAATAAAGTTGGTACGTAGCAATGTAGCAAATAAAACAAACAGGTATACATATTAACTACTTGAATGATTTATACCTCCTGACAACGGTTGACAACACCAACATAACCAAGCTTAAGGGGAACAACTTTCCCAAGCAAAAAGTTACTGGCATCGGTTCCCCTGTCCATTATATCAAGCTACAGACGGAACAACAGTGCCTTATTAGCCTTTTACCGAAGCATAAAACCAGGACTCAAGACGAGAAATACAAACCTTGGTGATCACACCAATGGTACGAAAACCTGTTAATGCATTTGCATCAGTGATACAGAACAATGGTTCACAGTTGAAGAATGGAAGACAATGTATGCACGGAAAGTTGAATTAACAACAATAATGTGGATATATACCAGTTGGATCAGCTTCTCTAGCCAGTTGAAGTGCATCAGAGGTTGCCAAATCAGCGTTGGCCGGAGTAACTGCCAATATAATGCATTTTTCTTGGCTAATATGGGACATTATCATCTTCCTAATCCTTGATTCAATATCACTAGGTTGATCTCCCACCGGAATTTTAGTGATACCAGGTAAATCAACAAGAGTCATATTAAGGACACGTGGAGAGGTAATCTTTAGCCGAATTTGTTTATCGGAAACCCCTTTGTGCAATCCTGCCTCTCTTTCAGTCTCAGCCTGCATTGAGAAAACAAGTTTTGGACTAGCAAAAATTGAAGCTCGTAACCTAAGCTGCAGCTCTACCTCTACGTACGTACCTGAATCTCTTGGCGAATCTTAGTGAAGTCGTAGAAGCGCTTTTCCGGCAAATGTCGAAACTCGCCCCATTCGCATTCTTCGGTTCCGGTGCCATCTTCGGCGGGACGATTCTCGAGCATCAACACGAGCGGTCGACGAGTGCAAATATCGCAGCCGCGAGGGAGAAAGTCACGGCCAACCAGAGCCTCGAGCACGCTCGATTTGCCGCTGCTTTGGCTTCCCACAACCGCCACTTGAGGCAGCGAAATCTTCGACGATTCGCTGCCTGCGGCTACGGGAGCAAGAATGTCCTGCAGCTTATTGATGATCGGAATCAGCGATGAGCCGATCGTCGTCACTGAACTTCTCGGATTGGTCACTGGTTTAGCTTCCTTACCCATTGACTGACTATTATGATGATGATTTATTGATTTGAGAGCTTAATTTGGTGGAAGGAGATACAGGTGACAGGGGTTTAAGAGTTTATATATATATAGAGAGAGAGGGAAGCTGCCAAGAAGGAAGCTTGTTCCGTACCACCATTCTATTTTTCAACTTTATTATACACTCTCTCTGTCACTTCCCGCTTTCTTTTTCTTTCTCCTACATCCACCTCTTCAATTCCACCAACAAAACTCTTGGCGCTGTCTTTGAGAAAAAGAAAAGATTCCTTCTCCATAATTTCTACATTTCCCCATCATTCCTTTGGAACCGGATTCTCTGCTCTAATTTACAATGATACCGGATTCTCTGCTCTAATTTACAATTATATAATTTTTAAAAATTCTTGAAAATTATTTGATTTTTTTTTAAGATGGTCAAATTGTATTTTCAATCTCATATTATTAAAGTAGACGTCCGCACGAGTTTGTGATATTTTTCGGATAAATTTTCTGAGTTCCGAACTACATTTTTAGTGAATTTTTAAAGTTGTATTAAAAATTATATAAAGGTGATGACATGACGAGTTTTCATTGACCGAGAGAGACATGTGGCGACCCAGTGAGCTTCTGACATCATCCAAGCGGATGATGATGTCAGCATTCTGATTTAGTCATAGTTTAAGTACATTAGAGTATTAGACCAGCTAAAGTAAAGGTCATCAAATAATCCTCTAAACGTAATTGTCAATTGGAAGTTGAGTTCAAGATAAGTCTCAACATACAAAACAAAATCAATGTGACAGTTTCACAGACAACTTATCTGTAAGCCACTAATCTAATCTTACAAACAAATACACCATTCTTCCAAGAACGACAAGTTTTCCCACGCAAAAACGTTCATCATGAACTTGCTCGCGTTTCAGACATGGTTTACTTACTTTACTCATATATTCAGCTACTTTATACTCGCATGGTACTAGCTAAAACCACAACTCCGAGGTAAACTTTCAAGAAATCAATTCTCTAAATCAGAAAAAAGAACTGCAACAATCAAGTGAATTTCATTGATGTTTAGACATATACTGGAAAACAAATTTTATTACCAGCTACAAAACAGGGCAAGAAGATAAACCATGAGAGGGAGGGAGGCAGAGGACCCAACAACAGAACAGATAGAAGGCAGAAAATAAGAATTCATGGGTCATCTTAATAGCACTTCAGATATTGAACCCTGAAGCACTGAACTAGACCGGAGCCACTGTCAATTACTGCTTCATCATCAAAGTGGTGGCTAGATCACTTGCATGCCAATAAAATGATAGAATGCTGACAGCAGTAGGCAACATTTTCACCACACTCCAGCAGTCACTATGGATCATAAAGCAAAGAAAACGGTGGTTATACAAATGGCATGCAATCAGGAACAATCTGCAGCCAAAAAAAAAGTTTAATGTTAAAAAAAATAGAATATCAACTATATTCAAAGTTCTAAAAGCCTGATAGACCTATGCAAGCATAAAAATACTTCCAAGGTAAATGGCATAAACTTTAAAGAAAGTACGATGTTTAGACAGTAAATGTTTGCAGCAAAGCATTAGTTTTGAAGGCTACTTTGCATGGTATTTCTTCTGAAAAATGCATATCATATCCCATACCAAAGATATGTGCTCTGGGCGAATGGGTTTAAGAGGAAACCCTCTTAGTCCTATCATGCAGTGCATTACTCCAGGGTGTGGAATCAAGTACAGAGCAATTGAGATGACTGACTCTTTTACTCCAGGTTGTAGAATCAGGTAGGGTGACCCTTTGTCCCCTTATATTTTTGTTCTTTGCATGGAGAAACTCTCCTACATTATCTCTCATTTGGTGCCTTCTAATCAGTGGAAGTCTGTCAAAGTGTCAATATCCCACCTATTTTTTGCCATCACCTTATCCTCTTTGGTAAAGCAACTAAACGTCAAGCTCATGTTATGAGGAAAGCTGTAGGCATCTTTTGCAATGCCTCATGTCAGAAAGTCAGTTTTGAGAAATCAAGGGTGTTTTGTTCTCCTAATTTGCACTCCAATTTTGCTGCTGTTCTTGCTACTATTTGTGGATCTCCAGTGACTAAAAATTTGGAGAAATTCCGTGGTTTCCCTTTAATAAACTCGAGGGTCACTAAGGCTACCATTTATGATCTATTGAGAAGGTCCAAAAACAACTTTCTTCCTGGAAAAATAAGATTCTTTCCATCGCTGGTAGAATTACTCTCCTACAATCTGTCACGTCGACTATTCCTATCTGCTCTATGCAAGCTCTGAAACTTCCAGCATCTGTGTGCCACCAATTGGATCCTCTGAATAATAATTTCCTGTGGGGGCACACTCCTGAACACTCATAAGGTTCACTTGGTCAATTGGGCAACTGTGTCTCACCCTAAAGGGAATGGTGATTTGGGTTTCAAAAAAAAAAACTGCTAATATGAATAAGGCCTTCTCTGTAACGTTGGTTGGAGACTGTTGCAACATGAGGATGGCCTTTGGAGTCAGGTCCTTATTGCTAAATATCTAAAAAATAAAGATATTCTTCAGGCTAAAGATGATTCTTATAGCTGTTCCTCTTCCACCTGGAAAGGTGTCTATGGAGCCCATCTTCTACCTAATGGTTTGTTATGGAGAGTTGGTGATCAGAGATCTATTCATTTTTGGTTGGATAATCGGCTTGGTATTGGCCTGTTGCTAAACTTTGCGAAAGTGTTAATTCCTCCTGATCAGATTAATTCTCTCATTCAAGATTTACTTTATTGAAAATGGCTGGAACATTGAGCAACTCTCTTTTTATTTCCTTGATGAGATTGTCCATAAGATTCGTTCCACTCATGCTGGGTTTGCTCCTGATAGATGCATCTGGGGAATAACTCCTAATGGTAAATTTTCTGTTAGCTCTGCTTATCTATCTATATTTAATGATTCTGATGAATGGAGATGAAAATTCATCTGGAATATGCATAAACCTTCTAAAACTAAATCTGTTCTATGGACTATGCTTCATGGAAAAATCATAACTAACCTGCAAAGATGAAAGAGAAGACATACCACCGTTCCTATCTGCCCAAGGTGTAAAATGAATGATGAATCCATTGACCACCTATTTAGGAGGTGTGAGGTCTCATAAGGATTTGGGGGAGCTTGGATATGATATCTCATTCACCAGCTTCTCTTTCCCTCAGTATTGAAGATTGGTTGTCTTCTAATTGTGGTACCTGGCCCCGGACCCCTAATACAACTCCATGGTCTCTTACCTTCGCTATTGGTCTTTGGTTTATTTGGAAGTGGAGGTGTAAAATAGTATTAGCTATTGGCCAAAATTAATCACATCTACAGGAAGCAAAATGCTATTGCTGACAGGCTAGCTGGTCAAGGATATGATTTCAGGATTGCGTGTGCATATTTTCGACTCTCCTTCTCTTCTGGATATTTTAGCTGGCGATGCTGCTGGGGTCTCTAAACCCCGTGGAGTTATAGTGTAGTTTGAGTTTGGGCCATTTGGCCCTCTTCTGTACCAAAAAAAAATGGTACAGAGACTGGATTTATTTTTTGGATACCCAGAAATCCACCAAACCCGCTTTGCAGATCTTGGTTCCAAACTGGGGCCTCCTGCAAACCCTACAATCTTGAGAAGGCAGGAAATTCTAGCAAATAGTTAGCTAGGTACCTTGAGGGGATTCAAACTTCAGACCACATGGGAACACTCCATGGGCCTGACTATTCCACTAAACCATAGTCTTCTCAAGTGGCTTTCTCATTAACACAATATAAACAAAACAGAGATAAGTAATACAATGTGTGATGTGTTCAATCATGTGAGAGGAATTCATGCTTAGAAACTATAGGTATAAATTCATTCAATGTGTCAAAAAAAAAAAAACTTACAGTTCATGACTGATCAAAGAATCTTGTGTTGATTGTCTGAACCCAAGGAAGATTCTTGTGAGACTCTTCTAATCTTTCTCTTATCTGTCAATGAACTGACATTTATGTGCAATGAACTGCTCATACCTATAACTTCCCAGGGCCTGCGGATTTTAAAAGGACAAGCAACTGTAACGTTTTGCATCCATGTGTGAGAATCAATGCCTTTTCAACCAAAATCATCAATTGGCAATGAAAATAATAAGTCCATCTTCCAATATCACGACCTAATTGGGTAATGGTTTAACTTAGAGAATCAAAATTCAAATTACACAAGTATGAAATCATTTAACTCTCAATTTACTTTCATTCTATTGAGGTGCAAAAGCTTCCCATCGACTTGAAAAAATTTGTGTAGCTACTAAAATGGCCTAAACCCAAATCTATATCACAAACCAAAATAAATAACAAGTTGTAACTTGGCGACAACGATTCAATTCTCAAAGGCAAATAGTTTGGATTATAGATAAAATTTATGATAAATGGAAGAGAAAAATGCAGGGACAACCAGCAGCACTGTATAACCTCACTCAAAACAGATTTAGAATTGCCAACAATATACTTATCACACTTGCATTTACTAATGAACGGACCATCAAAAAATTTAATTTTCAGTTTCTGCCTACTGTTGATTTCAGTCTCACTTGTCTTTCAGCAAACAAAGTATAATAATCAGACACTGAACATGCTTTCTTCTTTCCCAGGAAACTATTAGATTTCAAAAGAGGTTGTTTTACAGAAAAAAATAAAAAAAATAAATAAGATCATCTATCATTAACTCCCATGTTAACCAATGGTATAGAGGACAGGAACAACAGCTAACCAAACGTTATGTCCATAGGCCCAAGGTGCCATTCTCAATTTTTTCTTTTAAATACCCAGAAATCCTCCTAACCCAAAAGCTGGGGTCTCCTGCTCTACAATCTTCAGGAGACTGGAAACTCTAGCAAATAGCTAAGTAGGTATCACCATGGGGTTCAAACACCAGACCACATGGGAGTAAACCATAGCCCTGGCCATTCCTACTAACCTCAGACACAACGTCTACTCTAATGCAACACCGTATAAACTAATCCGTACATATGTTCAACATTCATGCATACAGGAAACTAAAGATTCAAGTCAAATGTTTGCCAGACAAAATAAGAATACCTTACCAATCATCTATTGATCAAACAATGATGTGTTGTATCCTCTTTCACTTTCTTAAACCGGGCAAGGTGCTGGTGATACTCCTCTAGTTCTTTCTCCAATTTTTCAATAAACTGACTTGTATGTTCGAGGGACTGCTCGTACCTATATTTTTCAAGCGCCTGCAGTTTTTAGATTCACAAACAATTGTAACAGATAAGTTTTTAATCTGTGAGGATCAATGACTTTTCGAAAAAATTATTTAGTATGCTTTATAAATAAGCCATCCAGCATTCAATATCATGATGGGCTTGATAGTTTGGCCCTATAAAATAAAAACTTGATGTGTATCATGTAATGTAGAACATTCAGTTTACTTCCAGTTTATTGAAGCTCCAAAGCTTCTCATACCCTTGAAAGTTGCATTCATGAAGCTACTCTAGTGCATAATGGCCTAACCAAAATCATATCATACACTTGGGGAAATGCCACTGACCAAAATAAAACAGGATATAGAAAAATAAATAAATAAATAAAAAGACCAAAAGGAGGATAAAAACTAGTTGGAATTGTAAATGAAACTAGTTGGAATTGTAGACAGGATTTGTGATAGATACAAGACTAACAGACAGGGCAGTGGAGGAGTACAGCATAACCTGAAATCAATATAGATTTTGATTTTCCCAATTGGACAACACATATGCACATACATTTAATTAAGTGGTTGTTAAAGCATGTGAATCCGGATGTGGTGGATAAGGAGAATGCTGGAGTAGAGACAAGCTCATAGAGATTTCAGGGAAAAAAAAAAAGAATTCAGTTTCTAACTACCCTTAAATGGCTTGCCATAATTTGGGATTAGTAAGATCCTCCATATTGAAAAGTAAAATATATGTGAAAGGTACATCAAATGAAACTATTGGATTGGTCAGACACTGAAAGTGGTAGATGATAAGTATTGGCATTTCACAAACCATTTGCAGTGCATGTACCAAATTAGGACTTTTTTAACATTTGCGTGTCAAAATATAGCATTAAGACTGAAATTTTTAAGATGCTCCAAATAACAGTAAGATAAATATTAATTGAAAGATAAAAAGTGAACTGTAAATAGAAAAACTGAAAAAGGAGAGGAATGTAAGGGTTCAGTTGATGGGTTTTTTAATAATCAAAGAGGTGTTATGCATTCTTTTAATCTAACAAAAGAGGATCAAACTTAAATGTAAAACAACACATAAAGAACAATATAAAAACAGTTAATGACTAGGAAGGTCAACCTGTGGGGCGTGTGTACGCACATGCATAGATCCATCCACACATAGAATTGAATTTCTATGCTTTTAAACATCTCAATGACTCAAATGAACAAAAAGAAAAACACTGTATCGATTCCCTGAATTCCTTAATTCTTGATCAGTGACCATTTCCACTTTCCTTTTTCATTCAGGTGACAATATCATTTACTTTTACTTTTCTTATTTATAGTTATACTTCGGTTCTATTTTTAATATCTATTATATCGCTTACAACTTAATCTCAATCTTTGACCCCTTGATTACCTATTAAATTTGTTATGTACATGTACTACTGCAACTCAAACAAGAAATGACAGAAGCACAAAGTGCATCTGCATGTGCTATCAAACATAATAAAACGAAAGCTAGCAGCCATCCCTCCATTATCCACTCCTTGCAATGCAAATAGTTGCGCAACCACATTATATCTACTCAGGCAGTAACAACTATTCAACCCAAACCCATACATAAATTTACACATGTAAATCTGTTACTCACCTTTTTTCTTTTTTCTTTTTTCTTTTTTAAAGGATTAGAAAAGAAAATTCTCTTCACCCCTTTACTTTCTCACATTAACTTCTGTATTCAGGGAAAAAAAAATAGAGAATCAAATGATAACGGAGACTACCTTATTTTTTGACAGTGTATCCGGAGGTGACATTACTTCCGGCTGCACATAGTTCTTCCCCCGATAGAAAATTATAGTATTATTAGCTTTGATGTCAATCACTATGCCTTTGCTCAGTCGAGCTAACTCATGAGCATACTCATGAACCTGTCCTGGCTTACAAGGTTTGCAAATAACTTTTACTGTCTCATGCTTCTTCCAATGCAGATGCATATTTAAAACAACCCCTCCAAATACTCCCCGCCTTCCAACTGGTACATAGTTCTTCTTTTTCTCACCAGTTCGCTTAAGATAATGTTTTTCTTCTTCAGTTAAAATTTCAGGATCATGTGTTTCAGCAGGAGCTTTATGAACCTCAAATTTTCTCAACTTCTCAATCAACCATGCTTCCTTTCGTTTTGCCTGAAAAATACACAAGTTGACGGGGATTTAAAAAAATAATGCAATTAGAAAGAAAATGGTTATATGAGAAGATAAATAAAGGTACTAAGAGTGTAAAACAAAGTTGGGTGACACACATAATGCAGAACATACAAAAATATACTGTCCTTGTATCTGCATAGAAAATGATGTTTGCATAAATACAACATTGCATGGAACACACCAGAAGATGTCAAGTCATGACTCATGACAGGCATATCGAGTTACTTAATAAATAATAAAACTAAAAACAAAAGAAAAAAAATTGACCAGCATATTTGAAACAATTTATATGCAAAAAAAAAAAAATAAATAAATAAGCAGGTTTGAGCATATCAGTTAATTTTTCATCCGTTAATGTGCCGCCTATCTCATTTGATAATTTTTCATATAAACAGTAAAAGGTAAAAGAACCCATTAATATCTTATTATAAGTTTTCTACAAAAACTACAAGGAAATGGGCTTGAAGAAGATGGAACTGAACCTGTGAAATTTACCAAAAATAAACTGGACCTGTGAATTGTGATGTTTAGCCCCAAGCCCCCAACTACCCAATAGCCATAATTATGGACCTGTGATCCTACCATTTGAGCAGCATAAATTCAGTATAAGCAGTACACACAAGCTTTATCACATAATCTAGGTAATTGAGAAAACAATTTAGAAAATAAATTTGGGAAACAACCAAAAACTACAATTGAACAGCAGTAGTTTTAGTGGCATCCAAATATGTATACATACGAAAGCATCCAACCTTTTCAAGTTTGTATCTAATCCTAACTTCTGGATTTGCAGAATTCATTTTCTTTTTGGCCTTTAGACGATAAAATCTTAGCTCATTCAGTTTGGCCTTCCTGGACATTTTGACTCGTTTGCCCATCTTCTCCCCTTGTGCTGTGGAGCCAGTTTTATCAGGTGACGTACCAATTGAAAACCGCACAACACCATTGTCTGTCTTCAGCTCAAATGATGTCCTACTCATGCATCTGGTGGGTGGCAAGTTTCTGAGAACACTCTGAGACTCAAACAAATTTGATCTCCCCACCAATAAAGAATCCACTGAGGATACGCATGGAATTTCTATTAAAGATTTCATTGCCCTGTAGCTTCGAATTTGCATACCCATATGACAACAAGGAGACTCTGTTACAGCTGGCAAAGAGAGATCTAAAACATTTTTGGCTATAGAAAAGAACCGGACCCTGCATAAAGAATACACATCTATCACCAAACGGAAAGCCAATTGAGGTTAAGCTTAGAATCTGGAAATGATGTTCAAGGAGAAGCTTAGATTTAGGAATTTCCCGACTCAAAATTGACAATCAAAGCTTGATTAGAAAGCACACCAAAGCTTGATTAGAAAGCACACCTGAAACTGGTATACCCATGGCTGAATCGTTGTGAAGAAAAGTAAAATGGATTCTTCTGTGTCATCCACTCTTGTTTGTGAACAACCACGGCACTCGAGAAGAAAACGAAAAAGAAAAGATAAAGCCGACAAGAAGAGGGAAAGTTGAATTTGGGCTTTTAAGTAAGCAGTCAATTTTGAAACTACCCAATAACACCACTCAAAATCCGCACGAAATAAAACAGGTTACAATTAAAAAATAAATCATTTGCTGGTCAATTTGCCAAGACACGTTTAATAAACGGGTGAATTTAGGGTCAATCCGTCAACTCACAAATCACCCGTTTAACTCGTTTATTTTATTATACTAGGTCAAAATTCAAAAAATTTCAAATATTTATATATTTGTATGATATTTTTTTTTCTACCTCTAGTGTAAGTAATATATACAAAATCTATAGTGATAATATTGAGAAATCATATGTCATGCATTTTATAGCCTAACATTGGTTAAATGGGTCAATCAAACTATTTTTTATGTGTGAAATTGATTAACTGTTATTTATATTGACACTACTATTTTACTAAATGGATTATGCGGGTTGGGTCGAGTAACCCGTTTAATAAATGAGTTGGGTTTGGGTTTGAATTTTCCGACACATTTATTAATTGGGTCGGGTTTGAGTTTACATATTCCAACACGTTGACACGACCCGACCCATTGACAGCCCTACTTTTAAGTGATGGATGGCTGGTGAGTAGGCGACTCATCCTTGGTTTTTGTACCCAAACAATATCTGAACTCTTGGGCACCAATTAATATGATGGGAGGGACTCCAATGAGGACTTGTTAAGGGCTTTCAAACTCAACTATTAGATGAGCTTTTAATTAGTTTTTTAAATATCAACTAACATTTAAAATACTCATCTACCAGTTGAGTTTGAAAATCCCCAACAAGTCGTCATTGTTTGGTACTCACTAGAAAATGTCCCTTAATATGATACTCAACTTTTAAAAACGATCAATGTGACATCGAACTCAAAATTTCGTGTCAACCTGATGTTTATGTCCATATTCTGTTAATAGTCTATTAAAAATGATCACGTGTAGTGCATGTGACTGGATTTTCAAGAGTAAAGTCGTACTTTTACACCAACTTGTTATTAGAAAATAAAAATAAAATTTCTTCAACCCCTTGAACTTGAAAGAAGAAGAAAAATTTCTTTAGCCTCTTTTGCACCAAAAAAAGAAGAAAAAAAAGAAGATGATTAATGCAATCATATCAGTAAGAAGCTCCTAACCCTCACACAACCATAATATCTTATGGGCTGTTGTTGATTTAGGCTGAGGATTCAAGCTACAACAATGGCCAAATACAAGGGAAATGAATTTATAGCCTATGTTGATGCCTACGGTGGAGGAGATTCATCTTCTCCAAAAATATCAAAGATTATAATATGAGAATTCTCTGATGTATTCTTATCCATTGTGGAGGCTATATTTAAAGTGTTACAAGGAGTATCCTATTAGGAAACTAATAAAGGAAAACCTAATACAATAATTACAAGATAGTCAACGTAGTGACTTAAGGAAAAGAATCCTAATACATAAATACAATATATTCCAGCTCATTCCAACACTCTCTCTCAAGTTGGTGCATAGATGTCGATCATGCCCAACTTGTCCATCGAGTTGTTAAATGTTTTCCCTGACACTGCTTTGGTAAGAACATCTGCAAGTTACTCTTCTGAAGGAACAAACGGAAAGTGGATGATTTTCCTATTCAAATTCTCTTTAATAAAATGACGATCAACTTCAACATGTTTTGTTATGTCGTGCTGTACTGGATTGTGAGCAATCTCTATGGCTGTTTTATTGTCACAGTGTATATCCATAGGCTTCTTGAACTTGAACCCCAAATCTCTCAACACGTTTTTAATCCACAATAATTCACACACTCCATGTGCCATTCCTCTGAACTCAGCTTCTTGCCACCACTTTTTGTTTCTTACTTCGCCAAGTCACCAGATTACCTCCAACAAACGTGAAGTATCCCGATGTAGATCTCCTGTCTAAAATAGACCCTGCCCAATCTGTATATGTGTATCATTCCACACTAAGATCTTCATTCTTAGCAAACAATAATCCCTTTACTGGTGCAGCCTTCAAATATTGCAATATTCTATCAACCGCACTCATATGTTCTTTGCCTGGAGCATGCATAAACTGACTTACCACACTGACTGCATATGCTATGTCTGGTCTGGTATGTGAGAGATAGATTAGCCTCCCAACTAGACGTTGATATCTTGCTTTGTTTGTTGGAACTTGATCGGTATACTCTCCCAACTTGTGATTCATCTTCATGGGAGTCTCTACTGGCTTGCAATCAAGCATTCCTGTTTCAGTCAACAAATCAAGAACATATTTCCTTTGTGATAACGATATCCCTTGTTTGGACCTTGCAACTTTTATTCCCAAGAAGTACTTTAGCTGCCCAAGATCTTTCATTTCGAATTCCTTTGACAAATATTCCTGCAGAGCTACTCTTTCAACTGGATCATCTCCTGTAACCACCATATCATCAACATACACAATAAGTGTCGTTAGTTTACCCTTTTTATGTTTGATAAAGAGGGTGTGATCTGAATTGCTCTGCTTGTAGCCAAAAGCTCGCATAGCCTTTGTGAATCTCCCAAACCAAGCTCTTGGTGACTACTTCATACCATATAATGACTTTCTCAATCTGCAAACCTTACCAACATTAGAAGGATTATAATTGGTTCCTGGTGGTACATCCATGTAGACTTCTTCTTTCAAATCTCCATGTAAGAATGCATTCTTCACATCGACCGTTGAAGTGGCCAATCATACTGTGCTGCCAGTGACATAAGGATCCTTATTGTGTTAATCTTTGCCATTGGTGCAAAGGTCTCCTGGTAGTCAACTCTATACTTCTATGTGTAACCCTTTGCTACTAGTCTCGCCTTGTACTTGTCTATGCTCCCATCTGCTTTGAGCTTCACTGTGTATATCCATCTGCATCCCACAGTCTTTTTGCCCTCTAGTAGTGATGTCATCTCCCATGTAGTATTCTTTTGCAATGCATCCATCTCTTCATTCATAGCTTTCTTCCATTTGGGATCATCTAATGCTTCTTGCACATTTCTAGGAATAGCCACATGATTTGTATGTGATTTACATACAAATTGGGTCTCTAATCACTTTAATAATATTAATCCAATAGCCGTTTAATGTCTCTAATCCTTGTTTTACACTATTGTAGGGAACATGAGCATCTGATTGATATCGGGAGCAAAAAGACGCATTTTGGAGCTTTTAGTGCATTTCCGACAAGAGGACGAAAAGTCAACCCAATGATCGACAATCAACTCGTGGTCAACCCGGATTTAGAGCGTCAATATGTCAAATATGAAGTCTCGGAAGTGAAGCACAAGAGAATTCTGGAAGATTGACCAAGAAACCGCAAAGTCAAGAAAAGTCAACTTTGGTCAACTCTAAAAGTCAAGGTTGAAAGTCAACCTTGTGACTCACCACATGAAGCCCAAAATTCAGCAAGGAATATGCCAAGTTTCATGAAGTCATCAATTGATTATTCTTTCCTTAATCCTTTTGGAATAAAAGAACATTTGTCCTCACCATATTCAAGGGTTTGTCCTACTCCCTTTGCCTTTCCTTTTGTGCCTTTTAATTGCTGGAATTTATTGTCAATTACCTCCATGCCCCTCACCTAAAATTCCCCCAAACACCACCTAACTTTCCACCTAGGTTAGCCTTATCATTTTACTTCTATTTTCCTTATTTTCCCTAGCCATTAGATCCTAAGTTTTAATCCTAGCCTTAGACTTTTCTTAGCCTTAGTATATATACCTAGTTTTTACCCATTTAGATGATCTTTCAGCTAGCCACCATCTCACATCACTCTCCACCTTCCCTTTTTTCCTCTCCCACTTTTCCTTTGTTCTTGCCTCTGCCTAACGATCGACCGGTCGACACTGTCACTTCGACCGGTCGAACAGGGCCGGTTCATCATTTCTCCACCACTTTTCACCACCTTCCACACTCCATTTCCACTTCCATCTTTCTACAAAGTTGCTCACCACAACTACCATTACATCATCCATCACTTTGGCTGTTGGGGATCCTCACCAAACATCAAGGACATCATCAAGAGCCAAGAAGAATAAGGAGAAACCATCTATATATTGAGCATTCCTCAACTTTTCTCTCTCTTCTACTTATGTTTAGAACTTATAATTGTAATTTGATGATGTATATGTTGATGATTAGTGAGTAGTAACTTTGTTGGGGACTAGGGTTGTGTGCCCTAGTCCAATTTGACTTTGTGATACTTTTGATGATGAATAAATACCTTGTGATATATTCATGAATATATGTATTGTCTAATCTAATATGTGTTGGATATGTATTTGAGGAATTAGCCACTCTTTGATATGCATGTGATCCATCTTGTATGAGTGTGTATGGTTTGACCACTTTACTCTTCTCTAGGCAATGGGCATTATGCATGATAAGCATGTTTGACTCTTGAATGATCCTTAATTCATGTTCTTTACGCCTCCTTTCTTTCTCCCCCTTCGCGGAGAGTTCTTTTGACCCTAATAAGGCTTAAGGATACCTTAGAAAGAATCCATTTCATATCTATAACATAGGTGGAATGGAGGATTGTTCATGAGTTTGCTTGTTTGAGTTCCTAGTTTCGATGCTTTACGTCTCTCTTTAGGGGATTTGGTGTTAGCTAACTTAGAAAAATCTCCTATGACACCTAGAGAGTTCTTAGTGACCCATAATATGGCACTAGAATACTTTTTGAAACATGGTTCTAGATCCATAACATGGCTAGAATACGTGACTTGATTCGTACACACATTTGCATGCATTCGTTGTTAAAGTGTTGTTTGTTGCATTGGATTTGGGTTAACCCGAAAACCCCAACGTTTTATTAACTTTGCACGTACGTTTTACTTTCTTACTTTTACGGTTTTACCTTAATGCTTGTTATTTACATTTTACTATATTTTGAAAACGGAAAACACACCTCTACATGCACATTGTCAATATCACTCTCATGCACTCTTTCCGTCTCTCATTCCCTTCATCACTTAGCTAAAACACCTAGTTCACACACTACCAAAGGGGTTGAAGAGTCATCGATCTCCGTAGAAATGACAATCCCGGTCATTAAATATACACTCACCACTCATCTTTTGCATTCGTTAATGCGCTCTCATTGTTTTTACTTAACTAATATCAGGCAATTTGTTATATGTAATTTTTGTATTTATTTTAACTGTTTTAACTTTTAACTCTGGTTAGTATTTTTAACACGTGGCAAAAATACTAAGGGAATGTAAAAAACACAAGCTAGAAAACACAATATATATTTGCCCTGGCCACACCTTCGTAACTCCAAATACTCGGATCAATGTGACGCTCAATTACTCACCCGAGCAAAAAAAAAAATTACTCACCCGAGCAAAAATGCATTTTTTTTTCTTCTCTCTTTTTGAACTCAAACGCTGCGTTTTGTTTGCCACACCCAACTGTAGTATAGGCCACCACTTCGCTTTGGTCCTTCCTTTATTCTTCTTTTGGAAGTAGACTTTTCCTTCTTGAATTCCTCAATTTAAAATCCCTTGCCTCCTCCCTCCTTTGATTCTTCGTTTTCTCTTACGACAGTCTTCTTCCTTCAGTCGATTAACTCATTCCTACAGTAGTCCCACATCGACAGTTCCCACCAAATTAGAGGGCTTGTTCTTCTGATTGGCTTTCTATTCCCAAAAGGTATTTCTTTTTGACATTCAATTTACAAAAGTTTTCTTGTTTAGTTTGGGATTTAATTCTAGTTTCCTGTAAATTTATCTTGCTGGTGTTTACGGTTTAATCTATCAACTTGTAAACGTGTAGGACTTCAATTTATGTTTTCTTATAGCTATCTTGTTTAGGGTTTAATTTATGGCTGTGTTTCCGCTCTGAGACTGTTACTGTAAGATTTGATGGTTTTTGTTGCTGTTTTAGTGGTTATTATATAATCAAATGCTACACTTATATGGTTGGTTTTGCGGATGGTTTTTTTTGTAGTAATTAAGAGTAGCTCTAAGAAGATTCTGTTAATGGAAAAAGAATTGATTCTTTTTTGTTTTGAAGAGTGTACTGTATTTTTGAACTGGAGTTTAGTCCTAACTTCGCTACGTCCCTGAAGCAGACTAGCTGGGCATGGCAAGGAAGAGGCCGAATATATTGGTGACGGGCACTCCTGGAACAGGGAAGACAACAATGTCTTCCGCCTTAGCGGAAGAGACACAGCTTCGCCACATTAACATAGGTGAGTTGGTCAAGGAAAAGAGCCTCCATGATGGCTGGGACAACGAGCTTGACTGTTACATCATCAATGAAGACTTGGTATGTGATGAGCTTGAGGATATGATGGAAGAAGGAGGGAACATAGTGGACTACCACGGTTGTGATTTCTTCCCTGAGAGATGGTTTGACCTTGTGGTTGTGCTTCAGACTGACAACACTGTCTTGTATGACCGCTTGACTCAAAGGTGATTTTCTATTTTCCTTGGCCAATTTTTTTTATTTATTATTTTTTGTAATTGACAGCCTTAAAACTTCAAATCATGTATGTTTTTGGGTGACAGAGGGTATTCGGGCTCGAAACTTTCCAACAATGTTGAATGTGAAATATTTCAAACTCTGCTTGAGGAGGCAAAAGAGAGCTACCCGGAACATATTGTACTGCCTCTGAAGAGTGATAGCATTGAAGACATTTCGACCAATCTTGCTTCTTTGACTGATTGGGTCAGGAGGTGGCAACCGTCAGCCTAGTCTGCCATGGCATAGTTCTGCTTGAAGCAGCTTATTGGTTGGTTGTTTCATTTGGTCAAAATCTAAGATGAGGTTTCTTGTATTAATATTATAGTTCATTTGGCCAACCTTGCTATGCTATGACTGGTCATGTTGGATGAAAGGAGTTGTTGCTGGTTTTTTTTTTTTTTTTTTTCAGTAAATGTCCCATGGAATTTTGCATAAATACCTTAGCATATATTCTTGTAAGGGTATTGAGCTGTAATGGAATATATGCATAGGCATACAAAAACCTTTTTCAGTTATTTCATTATATACACTTGCATCAGTTCCTTGAGTTTTAGGGTTTTATGGGCAGCAATTTTATCTATTTTGTTGTTTGTTTTATGGATCACTAAACTGGTCATCAAATTTATAATTGAGCAAAGTACCTTTATGTGATACTATAACTTTCCATATTGTGCTTTTCATTCATCTACATGCGTTACCTTTGAAATCATTGTACCTACTCTAAATAACCTCCTGAACAGTATGAGCATCCCTCTTTAATGAGGAGCACTTTAAGAGAACTCTGCAGCTAATACTGTAATGTATTGCTGAATAGGTTTTCATTCTATTTGCTGTGAGAATGGATTGTTTTTTGCTTCAATCCTTATTTAGTGAATGTGGATTTTCCAGTCATATATACTTTTTTGGTAATACTTAATTCATACCTCTAAAGTTATCGCTTAGTGCATTTAGTTCGTTTTATATGTATTTTTCATTGATTTTTCTTGTAGGTTTAAGCCGTATGTTTATTACTTGTATCCATATGCTTAATTTGTTGAAAAAAAGCTTATTGATTATACATTGGCATCTATCCTTTAGAGTGGTAATTTTAGGCTTTCTGAAGCTGCGCATTATTTGTCTGTCAAGCTACTGATCTATAAACAACACTATAATGCAGCACTTTCTGGTGGAAAAGGTTTGTTATATGCCGATTGAATTCCCAGCCCTCAATGACAGGGATAATCATCTGACAACACTATTTCCTGAAGCTTTAACCTGGATCAACCATCTAATTCTGCTTTGCTCCTTAGTAAGGTTTATAGTGATTCCTATTTAAGGGCTTTTGAATGTTGCATCTTAGTAAATTGGGAATGTTGCATCTTTAGTTTATGTTCCTCCACGGCGTCGGCAATAATCCTCTTCAAAGATTCTTGTTTCCATGTTCTTTTTCAGTGTTTTATACTTTTGGTTGGTTTGGTAGGTTTGAGTCTGTAGTTTTAGGTTTTGAAGGCCTTTTGTGGCGAGCTGGCGTTTAGGGTTGTCAAGTTGTATATAGTAGTTGACGTTTTACTAAAGCTTTGACTAATATAATCCCTTTCACCTTTTCATCTTGTTCTTGTTCATAACTATATTCTATTTCTGGTAGCCAATCTGAGGTGACACACTGCACTCAGTTATATCTTCTGCCCTCCTAACCTATGCAACGAGTACATTGTTACACATTGGTCAACCATTTCTACCACAATTTAGAAGTAGTAACCCTTTATATTGGCAGTAATTTAAGACTAATTGTAAGTTGTTATTGGTTTACAGTGTCTCGATTTACCCATTTTCTTGTCTGAGGCCGATAGTTTGAGGAAGGTAAATAATAGGTCTTGGTTCATGCGGTAAGACAACTCCCCCTTTTGTTGCTAGTGTTTATCGATCTCTAGTACAAAATGGCTTTGAAAACTCAGAATGGCAACAATAAGGACATAGAGGATATAACAATAAGGACATAGAGGTATATCCATGACCTGCTTTAGGGTTGTAAATATTGTTTCTACATCATCAGACCATGAAAAAACTAGCATCGTTTGCTGCCAAATCAGTGGCTTTACTGGTAATACATTGTTTTTCGCGACTTCTCTTACATACAGTATACCCGAAGAACCCTCTTTCAATGTTCAAGTTGGCACAGTGAACCTACCATGGAGCCTCCTTTGAGTTCTTACACTTGGAAATCATTACCCTAATTCCTCCTTTGAGCTTCTGTTTTTCGTCTTTACGGCTTCCAATTTTGGGCTCAATTTATGTTTGTTGGTATATCTATATCCCTTTATTTTGTTTGCTATTCTTTGGAGAAGTTGTAATAGACTATATTGGGTATGTTGCCTTGTTGCAATGAATATCTTCTGTTGATTAAGAAAAATAGTAAATAACCAATAGGTCCTCTTTTACACTATATATTTCCCTTCAAGTTTGATAGATTTTAAATAATTCCCACTAAGTTTCAGTTGAGCATCTTTCACTCCCAGTAAGGACAAAAATATTAAATAGTGATTTTTTGTGACATTATTGCCCTTAGTGTCTGCTTTTGGTATCTTTGTTTTCTCTCCGTCTTCTTCTTCTTCTCTCTCTCTATCATTTTCTCCTCTCTTCTCTCTTTTTTTCTCATAATTCGCCATGAATTAAGTTAATTAACTCACACAACCATATCAAAAGCTCAATTTTTTCATTCAAATTTTATTTTTTGGTTTTATTAGATGGGAAACAGTTTTGGAAAAGAGCGTGTACTTCACCAGCGACCGCGATCTCGTTCCATTTGACACCGGTTTTGTGGTAGAATGAGGCAGAGGGGCAAAATTAGGCAGAGGGGAGAGAGAAAGGAAAGAAAAAGAGATGCTGCAGTAGAGAGAATGGAAAGAAAGATGCAGGAAAAGAAGAACAGAAGAAATAGAAGAAGACGACGAAGAAGAAGAAGAAGAAGAAGAATAGAAAAAAAAAACAAAGAGGAGCACGTGGGTGAGAGAAAGAGAGGGAGAGACGAAGAAAAGAAAGAAAAAAAAAAGAGGAGCACGTGGGAGGGACATAAGAAAGAAAAGAAGAAAGAGAGATAAGACTAAGAAAATTAAAGAATAGAGATTGATAGTTTCTTTATGGATGTAAGGGCTGGAGATCAATAATTTTTTTTTATTGATGTCAATAATTTTGGTTATTGAGGTCAATAAAATCTGGACTGATACTTCATTGTTGCTGCACTGGTGTTATTGTTATCGACTTCAATAAAATAGTTTATTGACCTTAATAAAACTTTATTGAGGTAAATAAAAATATAAAAATGATGTTCCTTTGTTCTTTCCTTCCTACCACGGAAAGTATAGATTCCTTATAAAAAAATTATTGAGGTCAATAAAATCTGTCAGTGGATGATTGTGATTGTGAAGTGAAGAGAATGATTGAAAGTGACCTGAATAAAAGTTTATTGACCTCAATAAAAGTTTATTGACCTCAATAAAATTTGTTTGGCAACTTGAGGTTCTGTACATGATCAAATCAAGAAAATACACAAGAATTATTGACCTCAATAAACAAGTTTATTGACCTCAATAAAATTTGTTTGACAACTTGAGGTCCTGTACATGATCAAATCAAGGAAATACACAAGAATTATTGACCTCAATAAAAGTTTAATGACCTCAATAAAATTTGTTTGGCAACTTGAGGTCCTGTACATGATCAAATCAAGAAAATACACAAGAATTATTGACCTCAATAAACAAGTTTATTGACCTCAATAAAATTTGTTTGACAACTTGAGGTCCTGTACATGATCAAATCAAGGAAATACACAAGAATTATTGACCTCAATAAAAGTTTAATGACCTCAATAAAATTTGTTTGGCAACTTGAGGTCCTGTACATGATCAAATCAAAGAAATACACAAGAATTATTGATCTCAATAAACAAGTTTATTGACCTCAATAAAATTTGTTTGGCAACTTGAGGTTCTGTACATGATCAAATCAAGGAAATACACAATAATTATTGACCTCAATAAAAGTTTATTAACCTCAAGAAAACAGTTTATTGACCTCAATAAAATTTTATTGTGGTCAATAAAATACTCAAATGTGATGTTCATTTGTTCTTTTCCTCCTACCACGGAAAATATCGACAGTTTATTGACCTCAATAAAATTTTATTGAGGTCAATAAAATACTCAAAAGTTATGCTTCTTTGTTATTTCCCTCCTACCACTGAAAGTATCGTTTTCTAAAAAAAAATTATTGAGGTCAATAATTTTTGTCAGTGGCAGTTTCATAATTTTTGTAAAATGTATAATACAAAAACGTAAATTGGTCAATTAATGGACCGGGAGGGCACCGAGTTTTTCTTTTGTCCTTGATGGTAAATATTTGTCCAATTTTGTCCTTATGGGTCAAAAACCCTAAGAAAAAAGTCAAAAAACACAAAAAAAACGTCTATTAAGTTTTTTTTTTTTGAGAAAAAAAACGTCTATTAAGTTGACAGAGATGGAAACATTGACAAGATTATAGATCTATAGTGCAGTTGGAAAAGACGTTAATAGACGTTTTCAATTATATAAACTTAATTATTTATATAATAAAAATAAATTTAAAAATATAAAAAAATTGTTGAAGGAAACCTACTTTGTGTGTGCCTTGTCAACTTAGGATTAGATTAGGTAGTATGGCATAAGGATTACTTATTGAATAGAAGTCCCATTGGGATATGGATTGTACCCTTGTGTATCTCTATATATAGAGGCACCTATTCATTAATAAAGATACTCTCTATTCCTGTGCTATTTGCTCTCTCCTTTACTTTCTGTCTTGTGATTGTTTCCATACATACTTAAACACGTTATCAGCACGAACCTCTAAGCCCTGAGATTAAAAACCCTAGAAACCCAAAATCCTAGGTTTACCGTGTTCATCTTACACCGCTGCAAACAATCAGCCCGCTCCTTCCCGTCGACCGTTCGACCATCTGCCATCGACCGTTCGACAGTAAGCCCCTGCCAGCCCTCTTCCCTTATTCCTTACCGTCGACCGTTCGACACCCGATCCTCGACCGTTCGACGCTGCATCTGCCGGCTCTCTTTCTTCTTCTCAAGGTTCAAGGTCCCAAGTTTCAAGAATCAAGACTCAAGAAAAAGAATACCAAGTAAGCTTTTATAAACGTTGCTGCTTTATGAATTTAAATTCACCTTTCTTTTTCTCAAGGGACTTCCAACATCCCTCCTCTACCTCCCACCTTTCTATAACGTGGGATTCTTGAATCGGACCTATCCAAACTATGAGAAGCATTAGGGGAGTGATCGAGCTTCATATCGCTTGCGGTATGTGTAAGTCATGAGCACCTCTAATGTCATCATGCTATTGGTGTGAGCCCAAGAGCCGAATTATGGGGATTCGAGCTAAGACTCCGGATAAGATATCCGTAGAGAGAAGAGACCTTGAACAAGAAGTTCATTGAATATATTACCTCCGGATGAGGAATCCGTAAGAGAAGAAACGACCTATGGTTCATAACCTAATTCCTACTAGGCTCACCTGCTTGGGTATGTCTAGGTATGTGATTTGAGATAAGTGGTATTAAGGGAGCTTGCTCACACCGACATCTCTCATTATGTATCTAGTTGTGCTCAGGTGGAGCTACCGAAAAGTTTTAGGGTTATAACCATACTACACCAAAGTTTCACCTAAATCCAATACATGGAAAACGTTTCTTGGAAGCATAGCTCAGAAACTAACCTCAATTCTCTTGTTGTTTCAGATGGCAAATAACCTGAACAAGTTGGACTTCGCACCTTTGGATACCACGGGCATTGGATACCATAAGTGGGTTCGCGATGTACGCAACCACCTGAAAGCTCAAGGAAGCATCTCTGCAATCCGTGAGCCCCCTGCGGCTGCACCTGCTGATGCCGCCGCCGCACCTGTGGAAGGACCACTGACTGCCGCCGCCGCTGCTGCTGCTGCTGCTACTGCACAAGCCACCGCTGATGCTTTAGAGGCTAAGAATGCCAAAGCTATCATTCTGATGATTCGTCATATGGACGAATCTCTACAAGCCGAGTACCTCAATGAGGAAAATCCCAGAACACTATGGGTTGCACTCGAAGAGCGGTTTGGCAACGTTCGTGAATCCCTGCTTCCTGAACTAGAGGTGAAGTGGCAACTACTGCGCTTCTGTGATTATGCCTCAGTCCTAGAGTATAACTCGGAAGCACTCCGCATCAAATCCCTCATGGAATTCTGTGAGAGGAACATAACCGATGCGATGTTGATTGAGAAAACCCTCTCTACCTTTCCCGTCTCTGACTTGGTAGTTGCAAAGAACTATCGTATTGAAGTACAGAATAAACGGATCACAAGATTTCATGAGCTTATCTCTGCTCTCTCTGTTGCTGAAAAGCATGAGAAGATACTTGTGAAGAATTATAATGCGAGGCCCGTGGGAACAAAACAAGTTCCGGAGACCCATTATAATGGCGCCCCAAAGAGAGGCCGCCGCGAGCGAAACCCTAAGCCTAGGGACAATATTGGACGTCCTGCTCCATATAATCGCTCTGCTCAAGAAGGTAGTCGCCAAACTAGGCGAAGGGGAGGCCGAGGAGGCCACCCAAGAGGACAAGGCGCCGCAGTTTTTAGGCCAGCAACTGGCGCCAATGCTGTGCCACTCAAGAGGAGTGCACCACGCGTGAATAACGCTTCTCAATCAAAGGATTCCGATCAAACATCTCTGTGCTTCAGGTGTGGAAAGACTGGACATTGGTCCAAAATATGTAGAGCCACTCAGAGTGTTGCTAATGCATACAAAGCGTACCGTGAAGCCATGGAAGCTCACAACATTGAACAAGAGGATGACGAAGAGAACGTCAAGTTGAAGGTTGATGACTTTAAAGCTGGAAAGAGTGATGATACTCCTGATTTCGCTTAAGTCTTTTATTTTCCTTAGTATTGTTGATTTAGTTTCTGGTCAATGACCAAGATTGGAACTTTGGATGTAATTCATTCGGTTTATATCTTTAATAAAATTTGGAGTTGTTTGCATACTCAATTTTAATTATGAGCTTTCTTATTTAGGAATGAATTCCGGAGAACTTGAATGTCTAGCTGATAGCGGAACCACGCATACCATATTGCGTCATAGGCAATTGTTTCTTGACATGATGCCTTCACATTCATCTGTGACTACGATGGCAGGCCCATCTAATCTTGTGCAAGGAAGAGGACATGCCCAATTCCTCTTGCCTAATGGCACCCTAATTGATGTCACTAATGCTCTATATGCTCCAAGAGGAAATAGAACCTTGTTGAGTTTTAAAGATATAAGAACGAATGGATACCATGCTGAAACGCATGATGAGAATGGAAAAGAATTCCTTTGCATTACCTCTAATGACTGCGGTAGAAAACGCATCTTAGAGAAGCTTATGTGTCTCTCTAGTGGCCTATATGCTACCACTATCCGAGCTATTGAATCAAACAATGTCATAAGAGATGACCTCTTAGATTCAGACACATATTGGCTTTGGCACGACAGGCTGGGACATCCTGGACGTGATATGATGATCCGTATACTGAAAACCTCACACGGACATCCATTTTATCGAGCTAATCGAAGCAAGAATCAAAGTATGATTCAAGGAGATGAGACAGCCACGAAAAAAGGCAAAAGTGCCTCTGTCCGCCGCCTGTCGACCGGTCGATCCATTCCTATCGAACGGTCGACCTCGTCCAGCGTGCGTCCTCGACCGTTCGAGCTTCCTGTCGAACGGTCGAATCCCCTCCAGGGAGCGACTGTCGACCGTTCGACGACTCTGTCGAACGGTCGAACCTCCTTCCGGAACGACCGTCGACCGGTCGATTATTCGGATCGAACGGTCGACTGGGACAGTCCTCAGAAATTTTCTGACGGGACAAAATCCTCCTATGCTTCTGAAGCTCCCAAAGCCACACGTACATTATGCAAAGCTTGTTCCTTAGGGAAACTAGGACCAAGACCGTCCTATGCAAAGGATTCTAAAGTACTTCTTCCATTCTTACAGAGAATCCAAGGGGATATCTGTGGACCTATTCAACCACCAAGCGGACCATTTAAGTATTTTATGGTGTTGGTTGATGCGTCGACACGTTGGTCGTATGTCACGCTATTGTCCACTCGTAATGCTGCTTATGCTAAACTCCTAGCACAGATAATTCGCCTGCGGGCTCACTACCCGGATCATCCTATCAAATCTATCAGGCTTGATAATGCTGGAGAGTTTACATCGAAGACTTTCGATGATTACTGCATGTCTATTGGGATGGATGTTGAGCATCCAGTTCCACATGTGCATACCCAGAATGGTCTTGCAGAGGCTGCCATTAAGAGAATACAAATGGTAACACGGACGTTGGTAATGCGCACCAACCTTCCTCTCTCTGCCTGGGGACACGCAGTATTGCATGCAGCCATGCTAATTCGTCTGAGACCCACAGCCACCCAACCCTTTTCTGCGCAACAGCTAGTGACTGGGTACGAGCCAAGCATCTCGCACTTACGCATATTTGGGTGTGCTGTCTATGTGCCTATTACGCCGCCACTGCGTATTAAAATGGGTTCTCAGAGACGAATGGGCATCTATGTTGGTTTTGAGTCACCAACTATAATCCGCTATGTAGAACCCTTGACAGGTGATCTATTTACCGCAAGATTTGCGGATTGTCACTTTGATGAGACAGTCTTCCCGTCGTTCGGGGGAGATAAGAATGCACACATTCAACAGGAACGACAAGAATTGTCATGGCCTGTCCCCACTCTGTCTCATCATGATCCCCCTACTGCACAAAGAGAAATAGAAGTGCGTAGAATTATAGATCTTCAGAAAGTCGCAGACTCTCTTCCTGACGCTTTCTCTGATCTTACTAAAGTGACTAGATCTCATATACCAGCTGCAAATGCACCTGCAAGGATGCAAGTACCTGAACAAGGACTTGGACTCAAAGTCGCTACTGCAGCTAACCCTATAGGAGGGACAGCTGGTGGCGCCACTGCCAGTAATGGTGGTGATGTGGCTCAGGCCGTGGCTCCGCTGAGGAAGCGTGGGAGACCACCAGGTTCGAGGGATACACGCCCCAGGAAGCGGGCTGTGATGGCACCAAATAACCCTCTCATCATTGACACTCAAAATCCGTCCCATGAAAACGTTCCGGATTATGGTTATGTCCAAGAGACATCTTCGGGGGACGCCCCGTCGCTAGAACCTATCCGTGAGAATGTAGAGATCTCAATTAATTATACTAGTATACATGGGACGTGGGATAGAAACTCCATCATCATTGATGATGTGTTTGCATATGCTTGTGCACGAGAGTTGATTGAGACTGATGATATTGAACCTCGCTCTGTTGATGAATGTCAACGTAGAGCTGATTGGCCTAAATGGAAAGATGCGATCCAGGCTGAGTTGGACTCACTAACAAAGAGAACGGTATTTGGGCCGGTTGTGCCAATACCTTCTGGAATAAAACCTGTTGGATACAAATGGGTCTTTGTTAGAAAGCGTAATGAGAGAAACGAGATTATACGATATAAAGCTCGCCTTGTGGCGCAAGGCTTCTCACAACGCCCTGGAATCGACTACGAGGAGACATACTCTCCCGTAATGGACGTTATAACGTTCCGCTACCTTATCAGTTTGGTAGTTTCCGAAAAACTGAATATGCAGCTTATGGATGTGGTCACAGCGTATCTCTATGGGGATCTAGATACAGAGATTTATATGAAGGTCCCTGATGGGCTTCAGTTACCCAAGTCAAGTGGCTCCAGACCACGGAGCGCGTTTGCAATAAGGTTGAAACGCTCACTATATGGATTGAAACAATCCGGACGGATGTGGTATACCCGTCTAAGTGACTACTTGCTTGGAAGAGGGTATGTGAACAATGACTTATGCCCCTGCGTGTTTATTAAGAGAACAAGTTCCGGATTTGCAATAGTAGCTGTTTATGTTGATGACATGAACCTTATAGGCACTCTTGATGAACTAAGAGAAACTGCTGACTACTTGAAATCTGAGTTTGAGATGAAAGATCTTGGGAAAACACGGTTTTGTCTCGGTTTAGAACTTGAGCACCGTAGTAGTGGGATTCTGATTCATCAATCAGCTTATACCCAAAAGATGCTCAGGAGATTTAATGTGGATAAAGTCCATCCTGTAAGCACTCCCATGATTGGTCGCAGTCTAGATCCAAAGAAGGATCCGTTTCGCCCAAAGGATGATGGTGAAGACGTTTTAGAGGCTGAGGTACCGTACCTAAGTGCAATAGGCGCATTATTGTATTTGGCACAGTGTACAAGACCCGATATCTCCTTTGCTGTTAACTTGTTGGCTAGATTTAGCACTGCGCCCACGCAACGTCATTGGACTGGCATAAAAACTATTTTTCGTTACTTAAAGGGTACGATTGATATGGGTTTGTTCTTTCCCTACAGAGAGTTTCGAAAATATGGCAAAATGGGCGAGGAACCCGTGCCTCCTGTCGACCGTCGACCGGTCGACGCCAGGCCATCGAACGGTCGACCGACGGGCAGAAAGACTGACGTCCCTTTTTCCCAAACACCTTGTGATGTTTTGGTTGGCTTTGCTGATGCTGGGTATCTCTCTGACCCATATAAAGGTCGTTCCCAAACTGGTTATGTATTTACCATGGGTAACACCGCGATATCTTGGAGGTCTACAAAACAGACTCTTGTTGCCACTTCTTCGAACCATGCTGAGATTATTGCTCTCCATGAAGCGGTTCGTGAGTGTATATGGTTGAGGTCCATATCTACACATATAAGAAGTACTTGTGGTTTGAGGTCAACCACAGATGAACCTACATGCATTTATGAGGATAATGCTGCTTGCATTGAACAAATGAAGCAAGGTTTTATCAAAGGCGACAACACCAAACACATATCGCCTAAGTTTTTCTATAATCAGCAACAGCAGAAATTTCTTAAGATTAAGGTTAATCAAGTCCGTTCTGAGGACAATGTGGCAGATTTATTTACTAAGTCATTGCCTAAATCCACATTTGAGAAGCATGTGAAAAGCATTGGTTTGCTTAAGTTATCTGACCTCCCATGATTGTGGAAATCAGGGGGAGACACAGACTTGAGGGGGAGTCTAGTGTCCATGCAAAGTTTCCAAATGTGAAGGGTGTGTTGTACTCTTTTTCCCTTCGACCAAGGTTATTTTTATCTCACTGGGTTTTTGTTACTTGGCAAGGTTTTTAATGAGACAACGTGAGGAGCACCACCTAGTGTTGACGCCACAAGGGGGAGTGTTGAAGGAAACCTACTTTGTGTGTGCCTTGTCAACCTAGGATTAGATTAGGTAGTATGGCATAAGGATTACTTATTGAATAGAAGTCCCATTGGGATATGGATTGTACCCTTGTGTATCTCTATATATAGAGGCACCTATTCATTAATAAAGATACTCTCTATTCCTGTGCTATTTGCTCTCTCCTTTACTTTCTGTCTTGTGATTGTTTCCATACATACTTAAACAAAAATGTGTTAATTACAATTTGGAAAAGACGTCTATTTTTGTTATGGTCCGAAAAGAAAGGTTGAACCGGGAACTTAACCCGACCCGATGAAACTATATATAAATAGGGCCAATTAGACATAAGGTCATTTTGGGTGGCCTTATTTTTCAAAAGGCCACCTAATATTTTTTACTGAAATAAGGCCACAGTAGCTTTAGTGTTCTTGGACAGTAACTTTATTGTGCTTGGACAGTAGCTTTATTGTTCGTGGACAGTAGCTTTATTGTTCGTGGACAGTAACTTTATTGTTCTTGGACAGTAGCTTTATTGGTCTTTGACAGTAGTTTTAGTGTTCTTTGTTTTACTGTGATGTTACAGTAGCTTTATTGTGCTTTGACAGTAGCTTTAGTGGTCTTCGACAATAGCTTTATTGGTCTTTGACAGTAGCTTTATTGATTTTTTCGTATCCAGTGGCATTTTTGTAAATAATAGCAAAAAAAATGCGGTGGCATTTTTGTAAATATTGCGGTGGCATTTTTGTAAATATTAGTGGCCTTATTTCAGAAAAAAATGTTTGGTGGCTTTTTGAATAATAAGGCCACCCAAAGTGGCCTTATGGCTAATTTTTTAATATAAATAACGCAGCGTGGCTCTTATTGAGTTGTTTCTTTGCCTGACCAGTTCTGAATTCCATTCTTGTTGGGTTCCTCCCCTGTAAAGTCCAACATCAGTGTTCACTCTTGGATCTCTCGTACCCAGGTTAGGATAGGGTTGTGTTATCCCTTCTCTTCTCGTTGCCTCTATGTCTGCTTACTTGTTTTGATTGAATTCATTAATGTCATGGTGATCAAGAACTCAATGCCAAATTAGTCGGGTTTCCATTGTCTTTTTAGCTTCATTTTCTGTGTAATTGTGTGAAATTATAGTGAGATTTACAATATGATCATCATCATCTCGTAGAATGTTTTCGTTTTGCCTGTTGTTTCCGTATCTCAAGTAGTTCGGTATTCAAGTGTATATAATGTCTACCCAGGTTTAATGTAATAAGATTTTTAAACTTTGTTGTGATTTAATATGAATTTCGTTTTGTGCATTGTGTTGTTGGTATTCAGCATGTCTAAAGTGATGGGTAACCAGTATTTGATCTGCATTTAGGGTTTTAGTTTTTCACATTGCCTCAATTAGTTACAGTCCCCTTACATTTTTCTATTCATCAGCCACTAGAATGGACAACATTGTGGATTCTCTCAACAATGCATACCAAGAGTTCGTTGTTGCAGCGGCTAATGTGCTCGAAGCCAAGGAAACCTCTGGCGCCCAAAAAACAACAGTCACAGATACTGCTCTAGAGAGCTTTAAGCAAAAGTGGGAACTTTTCAGAGTGACTTGTGATCAAGCAGAAGAGTTTGTGGAGTCTGTGAAGCAAAGGATTGGCTCAGAATGCCTGGTGGATGAGGCAACTGGCTCCGTGGTAGGCAAGTCTGGGCAGACTACCACAACTGGACTTCCACCCATCAGTGCAGTTAGGTTGGAACAGATGAGTAAAGCTGTTCGATGGCTTGTCATAGAACTTCAACATGGTTCTGGAACAGCTGCTGCTGGTTCAGCACATTCTCATCCGTCAGCTCCTTTTGATGCTAGATTCTCTGAAGATTCAGCTCAGTAGGTATGAATTCCTAACTGATTTGTTTATTGGTGGTACATTGAAATCCTCAATTTTATATATGTGTATGTGAGAATGAAAAAGGATTGAGATGAAAATTCATGTATACAAGAGGTTTGAAAGTTCATGAATTATGTCAATCCTACAATACTCACCAAACACATTCTTCATGGGAAAAAAGGGGCAAATATACAACAGATGTAATTTAGAATACAAACACCCCACACCATTTTTCAGGTTGTCTTAGCATAGAAATAGATCTGAAAGCTAACCTGAAATAGATGTATTAACTTCCCTTCTATGCACATCCAAGAAGCATAACGTTCTTCAACAAATCTCGTCTTATTTTTTCTTTCTATTTTCTAATTTTCTTTCATGCCTCTTGGCTGGGCATAAAGCAAACTTATGCGTCTGTTTCAGGTTAATTCCGTCAAACAGATATTGTTCATGTGCATAGATATAAATATCTGATCAGATATAATTTAACGCCAAAGAGGTCACAACACAAGTATCAGAGAATCACTTATTTAGTTATACAAAGGGTCTTGCTAAAGAGTGATTTCTATATTACCCAGTAACCCTCAACTTTTGTGGGCATTTTAAGGGGCTGTGATTTTCTTATTTCTGTGTACTTGTGCTGTGTCCCCTTTGGCTTTGTGATGAACTGGTCACTTATATGATAGGTGGGGAAAGGCAAAAAGAAAAAGAGAAGAATGGGTTGCTGAAAGACTTGAAGGTTATGCCCATTTGGATGTGCGTCTTACCTAAATCCTCTTGATATTTTATCTGTCTGTAAACAACTAAACATGTATAGCAGAGTGGGATACTTAGTGTGATAATCCTCAATAGATTCTTCAATCTAGATGCCATCCTTTTAAAGTGATTCTTCAATCTAAACATGTATTGGCGGCTGCTATGCTGATCCATTTCTCTATTTATAGAATCTGAAAAGTGATGTTTGTGTTGTAAACTAATTTTGCTGATTATTTGCTTTCATAATTTCATGAATGGAAAGTTTTGGGTGGCCGTTTTAGGATTGGATTTTCAAAATTCTTTCACATATTTGCGCTTTTTATCTGATGACCTTAATCTATGGCTCTATTCAAACCTCTTATAAGATACTGCTGTGTTTGGGTCATATCGAATGCACAGGATGCAGTCATACAATGTTCCAGGTCGTTGTGCTTTTGTGGGAGGCAATGTGCGAATCATTTGTGGTTCCTTTACAGTTTATCACTGCCCATAGTATTGTTGCCTAGTATTGACTATTTCTAGGAGAGTTTTAACTTGCAACAGCTGAGCCAGAGCCAAGAGCCAAGAGCCAAGAGCCAAGAGCAGTGCTTTTGTGGAAGTCATTTATTTACTGCTGCTTTCTTTGTAATTCATCCCTATTGTATTATGGAGTAAGGCTGCTAATTTCAATTAGTAAAGTTCATCTTCTTCAAAATAGGAAAATGCATTATGAGTTCCTGAGCACTTTGGCATTGTTACACATTGGGTGTAGGTTACCTCAACTCAAGCCTTTGACATACAGGACATAGGACTTTCCATGAAAATTCTTGATTACTCATGAAAACTCTTCCACCATATCCTCAAGTTATAATTACCTTTTCATATCAATGTGTTGGAAAACAAATAAAAACAGAACATGCAAGAGCCATATCCTCAAGTTATAATTACCTTTTCATATCAATGTGTTGGAAAACAAATAAAAACAGAACATGCAAGAAAGATTGCTTTCCAGTATGTAATCACCTTTCTAGCTTCAAGTTGTGAGCCTTGTAAACACAGATTTTTTACTTGAAATTCCGAGATCTAGTTGGTAAAGTAGTAGTTATAAGGTCTCAAAGCAGACATTTAGGAAAAGGTGACAAAAAAATACCCGACATATGCATTTGCATCGGCACAATAAAAAAAAGACCCGACATATGCATTTGCATCAGCACAATAAAAATG
The DNA here is from genome assembly GCA_029955375.1 of Rubus parviflorus. NCBI lineage: Eukaryota > Viridiplantae > Streptophyta > Magnoliopsida > Rosales > Rosaceae > Rubus > Rubus parviflorus. The sequence goes on from JARGGL010000001.1 coordinate 28,829,619, forward strand.
ACATTTTATACATGTAAGCTACTCCCCTACCAAACTGATATTCGCACGCGCGAGCACGGTCCTATGCGCCTGTAGGAAGGCTAGTTGTGTATTTATATAAAAAATAATTACATGTGAAACATAAAAGATTAAGATGATGAATTTAATTGTGCATATTTTGACTTGATCAAATGAGATTGCTTTCATTTGGTTGGAAATAAGCAGACACATCTATATGTATTTTTTTATTTGTTTGTAGGATGAAATGATTAAAATGCGAACATAGACAACTCTTCCTAATGGTACTCGGACCATGACTGATGATGAAATATGTGCAAAGTTTCTTGGAGTTAAATTGAGCTACATTAAGGATTGTGGTTTTGGCCCTAGGCCTCCACCATCTAGCACTTCTCGATCGTTAATAAATGAAATGTCTGAGAAGAATAAAGAGTTAGAAGATAAACTTGAAGAGACCCAACACATTATAGGTAGACCTGTCAATGGACCGGGTTTGATCGACCTAAATTCAGATCCGTTTAGCAACAACAAATTTTCAACCCGATCTGATCCGTTAATCCGTGTGGATCACTGATAAGCCGATCCAAATCCGTATCTGGCGGATTAACGGATACCCGGTCCACGATCTGGATCCATTTATTATCAAGTATTATTAAATTTTAAATAAAAATATGAAATTTTTATCATGATACCCGATAAAACTTTGATAAAATATTAAAACAAAATGATCAAGCCAAATGTTGAATTACTTATATTTTATAATATGTATATATTTATTATTTTATATTTTATAAAATAATATTATATTATTATAAATACGGATCGAATTATTAACAGACCGGATCGAATTATTAACAGACCGGATCAATCTAAATCCATATCCGATCCGTTAAATAAACGGGTTAACGAATCCAGACCATTAACTAATCAACGAATCAAATTTTCAATCCAAATCCGTCAAATAACAAATGATCCGGAGCGGATCCGGATCAAAATCTTATCCATTGACAAGACTAATTGTAGGGGCTCAACAAGAAGTGATTGATCATTGATGCACAAAATGAGGTTATCCAAGGAGCAATAGCAAGCCAAAAAATTTGACGAGTTCATGGCAAACTTTATGAACAACCATTAAATTAGTTACGTTTATCTATGATTTAGTTTCTTTATTGGACAAGTTAAACTAAGCTCTTTGATTTCTTCACCATTTTGAATTTAGTATTGATTTTAGACTTTTCAATTAGTACTTATTTTTTATTATAGGACATCAGTTTATACACACACACATACGTATCCTAGGGGAGTCGAATCTAACATATCTTCTGAGACAACTTTAGTGTCCAACTACTGCACCAACTATATTGGATTTCAATTAGTACTTATAGTAGACAACATTTTGAATTATTATAATATATTATTTTATTAGTTTAATTTGAATATGAATCCTCTTTGTAGAATAAGATAATAAATATTTAGATGCAATGAATTGCATACCATAAGTACTAAATATTTAGATAATAAATATTTGAATATGAATCCTCGTTATTATATGCAGACCATTTCAAGAGTTGTTATGTGTTGATTCTTTTCTTAGTTTTGAGGATTATTGTGATCTTGAGGTTTTTGGTTCTTCGAAGGCATTGTTTTTTGCTAGATTAATAATAGAGAGCCTTGAGTTTGTCTGATGGCGACATCATGAGTTTGCTTTATGTCGTGATTTTGCATATGACTAAGGTTTTTCAATTTTTATTGGTAGATTTCTTCAGCTACTATTTGTTTATAATTTGGTTTTACTTTTTTTTTTCTTATGGGTCACCCTTCAGGAGCAAGATTGGTTTTGTTGGTTTCAATAACAATACTTGCCGAAATTTGTTTGTTGGAGTTGGAGGTTATTGACGGTAGTGATGCACGGTGTATGTATTGTTTTAGGTGTAGAATCATTGATTTGCTTACTCTTGTGGTCTGTATTTGAAATTCCGGTAAGCCGGATATCCCAACAACGGTATAGTCGTCCTAAACACTAATAGGAGAGTATACACCAAATTAAAATTTAACTCTCCACTCACAACAATTGCTCAAACAATACAATCACATAGACAACAAACACAATCGATTGAGCAATTCCTAAAACCCAAAGAGTGCATCAAATGAGCACTCCACGGTCTAGTGTTCACTATATGATGCAATCACATGCAAACAATTATAATCACAATTATACAATGTAGTGAACAACAATTAGGAAAACAATAAACAATCAACACATAACACAACGATATGGTCACCAGGAACCTCTACCTCTAGAGAAAAATAGGAGGGGAGCCGTACCTCACGCTCTTGAGTAACACTATGAAAAGCCAAATGGAAACACGTACAAGGGGCACTCGGTCCCAAACTCAATACTAAGTACCTATACTCTAGTGGCAGCTCTAACCTTGTGTAGTCCCGTTTGCTCTTTAAGCGAAACCTCCTCAAGCTTCTCGGATTGAACCTCACCGGCGTGAACCTCCAACCACAAGAATGAAAGTGTGTGTGTAACTGTGTATGAATGAAAATGAATTCAATTCGATTAACACAAGCAAATCACAAGGAACATTTGCTTGAATTAACCAAACCGAATTGAAAAGCCTTGAAGTGATTCAAGGGTTGATTTAGCTATTCACAAGGAACAATAGCTAAATCAACAAACAACAAAGAAGATTGAAACTAAAGATTCAATCCTTCAACTCAACAATTCAACAAGGAACAATTGCTAGAGTTAAATAGAATCTCCTAAATCCTATAACATAAGCTAAACAAACAACTATATATGTGCAAATCAAAGTGTTTAGCAAGGATTATATATAGAGATTAATGGAGTGGGATCCTATACATAGAACTAGGCTCACTCAACCATAAAAAAACTCTCTCAGAAATGATTTTCAATTATGGAGAAAGAGTTGGCCAAAATGAAACCAAAAGATTCTATTTATAGAAAATAGCCCAGGTTTATTTGCGATCGATCGCACGACATTACGTGATCGATCGCTTAGTGTAAAAATGCGAAGACAGAGCCAACTGCATATAGAAACCCACATTTGCGATCGATCGCATAACATGTTGTGATCGATCGCACAAAAATTCCCAACGGACATATTCGAACACAACGGTCACATTCCAAACGGACATATTGTCCTACGTGGCCACGATCGATCGCATTAACAGTGACGATCGATCGCAAGGCATAAAACAACCTTAAATACAAAGGAAATCTAATCAAGATGAATCTAAGTGAAGATCTAGCAATCCTAACATAATAAACTCAAGTGTATGAACAAGTGCATACAACATTTGAGTCGGTCGCGTTGCGACTGGATGCTTATAAAATAAGCACCTAAGACTTATGTGATTTACAACATAAGTGTGACTAACAAGCAAACCAAGATAAACCTAGGACAACAAGGAAGACAAAATGTGAATGAAGTGCTTGTGCATATGCATGAGTCATACCTTGAGGTGCTTGAACGAAACCTTCGATGACCAACGATAGAAGTCCGGAGAAAAGACCGGATAAGAATGGCGTCTTCACGAACCATCTCGAGTAAGAACAACCTAAGCCACGCCACCTAATTCCTAAAACAAACTAGCAATGATACAAAACAAATGCTAATATGAGGGAAGATGTTTTGACAAATAGGAAATAGTCAATAACAAATATTTTGCCCTTACAGTATTGCTCCCTTTCAGGATGCACATGCTAAAGATTGTAATCCCTTTTAATTAATGAAATTTCTGCTTGAATTCTCTAAAAAAATAAAAACAGATAATTGCAAAATAAAAGATTTCCCCGCTATAAACTATAAAACCTATAACGACAAAAGTAAATTTTCTAGATATAGACTTTAAAACATACACCGATGAAAGAACAATTCCTCATTATTGAGTATCTTCAGCAAGAAAAAGTAAATTTACTCGCTATAGACTTTAAAACCTATACTAACTGAAAAAAAATTCCTCGTTATTGAGTATCTTCGGCAAGAAAACTTTTTCTTGCTAAAAGAATACATGTTACGATGAAATAACATTTTCTCGTTGAAGCTCACTTATAGTGAGGAAAAACTTCATCGCACAAAGCCATCTACAACGACAAAGATAGTTTTGTCCCAAAAAGTGTACTTTAAAATTTTTAACATTTTTAACATTTTTTAAATTTGTAAATTATTTTTTATCATTAGTGAGAAAATAATCATTTTAACGATGAAATCTATTTTGTTGTGAAAGATATTTAACGACATTTTGTTACCTTTGAGAAAGCCTCATTTAGTTTAGTTATCGGAGTGAAATTTTTGGAAAAATAATTCTGTGTTTTCATTTTTATGTCTTTATTTTTTTTTGTCTTAAAAGTTTTCCTAGCGTCAAACTCTGCATAAAACACTCAACAAAGAAATACACACATAAATGAGTGAGGAATCCTTTCCTCTGAATCCGAATTCTGGCCAGGAGGTCACTGGTCTTCCCATTGCCAAGTCACATAGATTTGTTCATATAACTCCGCCTACTACTGATGGTTCATACAATTTGGCTTCTCTAAAAATAAAGGTGGACATTAACGTCAACAACTCTCCAGCATAGGGTACGAACCCTTTTCTCTTGTCTATTATTATTATTATTCATATAAAACATTAAATCATCAATCTCCTATTTCTGATAAAATTAATCAATTTCAAAATATGTTTTCATTTATATTAAAAGGGAACGTAATCTGTGTCTTTATTGCTGAGTTAATATTGATACTTGATAGAACAATTAAGGAAGGTTATTACAACATAAATGTTTAAAATATCAAATTTCAAATGACCCTGAACCTAATTCTTTTTTCAAAGGAAGATAATTTATTGAAACTCACGTACGATTACAATTGTACAGAACGCCATTCATGATGGAAATTGGAGCATGAACAAACCATTCAGAATGGGTGTTCATATCAAAACCAAAACTAGCTAGTCTTCTGCATATGAAGTTAAAGCTTGCACAGCTAGCATATAGTCACTATTGACCACAACATGAGAAACACCCAGGCCTGGAGGAAAAGAAGTCTATCCTTTATAGCCAAGAACCCTAACCCTAATATTGCAAGGGACTAAGAGATAATTGTTGATATAATTTAAATTTCTTGGCAGGTCAATCAATTTTCTTGGCCTTCAGCATTTTCTAGTGATGCTTGGAACCACAATGGTGATTCCAAACATCATTGTGCCCTTGATGGGTGGAAACAATGTGAGATATTTTCATCATTTTTGTCTCTTTTTATGTTTTACATTTTTTTTCTTGGCAGGAGGAGAAGGCCAAAGTCATCCTCACTTTCTTTTTCTTGGCTGGTTGATACCATATGGCAAAGCCTGTTTGGTACTAGCCTACTAGATGTTGAAAAATATGGTGGTTTAATTTCTATATGTAAGAAAATCAAGAAATCATTTATGCACATAAATACCAAATAAAATGCCGAAATCAAATCAAAGTAAAACAAACTAAAGTGAGAAAAACCTTAAAAATTGGGTCGAGTATAGAACTTGGTTCTATCTAATTAAGAAGAAATTGCTTCCTCATTGGTGCTTAAAGATTTCAATGACAAACGTCTCCTAGGATACAACAACCTTCTTCTTGTGGTAACAACACTCCAAACCTCAAGAACATCGAACTTGGATGTCTTTGAACTCTCAGTTGTAAAAGACTCATGGATTCAAAATAATTTTCAAGACACTTTGAAAAACTCATATGCAAAAAGAGAGGAGGAAAATTAATTCTTTTAAATTGATTTTTAAGAATGTAGTGTAACAAATATTTTATAGATGTAAGGTGACTTTTGAAAGAGAAACGACTTTTCACCAAAAAGGCAAAATAAGTTTCTTTTGTGAACAATCATGACTTCTCTTTATGTACGTAGTCATAACACCTATTCAATTTCACATATGTTCACCAAATTATTCATTCATAAATTATGAAAAACTAATATTTTGATATTAAATTTTCCAACAATCCCGTACATGGATGAAATAATTGGTCGGAAAGGAAAAATGCAAAAGATAATGTGCCCAGACACTATGAGAGAGTTTGGTGGAAAAGATACTGCATCAGAATATGTCACTTTTGGCCTTGAACTTTCCTTATTTAAATACTATCAGAATTATTTGGTAATCGGTGAACGTGATGTTTTGAATTGTTCAGCCATTTATGTAAACCAAGACAATATATAGTACTCACACAATACCTCTTTAGACACATCGATCGAGTTCTATGGTTGTGTCCTTCTGGGCATGGACAATACCAGGTTTTTATGAGTACTTTATAGAACTTAGCCTTACAAAAATTCTCATTAAAACGGCGTCATTTCACACTTATATAGGTGGCTTTCGATGAAGAGTATCATTTATACCCCACTTGAAAAATCAAGCTATAGTAACCATTTATTAAAAACGAAGCTTATCCTAATACACTAGCATTGTTTCATCATAAGACATGAGAAGTAGATTTGTCTTTGCAGTCCTACTCTTAAGTCATTCACCATTTAGTTGTCTCTTTGAACCTAGATTTTGGGATCTCTAGTCAAATAGGTTGGGTTTCCATAGTGGCGACTTTTTAATTTAGGCTTATATCCCATTCCCCTCAATGATTAACTTACTCTTTAGTCAAACCTTAAGTAATTGGGTCCACTTGTTTAACTATAAACTTATTCGCACAAATTCAATCTATCGAAAATAATTCCATTCGAGAGCAATTATTTAACATTCATTAGTCTTTGATACATATATCGAGACTACTAAACGTGTAGGTTAAGATCAATTAACCTCACACCCCCACATTTTAAGGTACTTGTATATGAAAGTCTCTAACTTTCCATACCTTAACAATGTTATCTCGTAATAGATAAAGTTTTATGATTAACAAAGCATCCCTCCACAAGCCTGTGGTCTTATCAACTTCTTGGCGGAGCGTTACCCACAGTCTGTGTCTAATGCTAATCACCAAATCCATCATTCGATCACTAGTTCTCTTTCAAGAAGTAGGTTTTCATGATCACTACTGTCCTTTCCTTCTTAAGTGTTATTTAATTGTAAAGATAATGGATCCATCTGTTATCATAAAGGATACTCCAAGTATAAAGGCTAAGTTATAGTATAGGGAGTTTAAGAATAGATTGTCGAACCCACGAGGATTGAGACTTTTGAATCTCTAGCTGGGGGTAATTTCTAAGGAAAACTAGAAAAATAAGATGTATATTCTCAAATGAACAAGTTCACAAGCGATGAATCATTGATGCATTAGCAAGTGAGGTGATATGCACCATGTATAGTATTTCGATTAGGGTTTTCGTTTGGTTCATTAAATACTAAACAAAATAGTAAAGTGCACTAACTAAAGATATTTTGGATAAATATAGGGGATTTTGGGTTTACGATTTTCACCCTTAGCCTCTCTTGCAAGTATCAAAGTAACAAGATGATGATGTCATGCATACTTAACCAATTTTCCTCCTTACATCCGTTTATGGCATGACAACAGACAAACTTATCTGAGTTAGGGCATTAGCTAATTAACTACATAGAATTGAGCACTAAATATGAGTTTAGGGTTGAGAAAACCATGCTAACGAACCAATATTTCTCAAGCAATGTTGTAACAAGCAATCTCTAAATGCAATACTTTTACATGTTTTCATGCTCAAGAGTCAAGACCACTAAAGGTAATCAATCTCTAGCAATCTTCATTGAATGAAAAATACATACGCTCAAAATGATTAGGTTTAAACACAAACACTTGACTATTGAATTAGCACAAATAGATGAAAAGAAAATCATATCATTAATCATCAATATTAATATCCTAACATAAAAGTTTGGCTAGAGCTTTCAACCCGAGATAGCCCCAAAAGTGTACTACTCAGTGATTAACATACAAGTTTGCATCAAATCCATTATGAACACCAAAGGAAACTAAAGAGTAAGAGTTAGAGTTAGAGTAAACTAGTTGAAACTTGACAAGGTGATGGTAGCTCCACTTGGATTCTCATTCTTCAAACTCCTTGGAATCTCCCTTGAAGGTGATGTGAATGGATGATTTGAAGTGGTGGAATGATATGGAATGAAGTGGGAAATGATGTTAACCTTGGCTATTTAGAGTGGTGGGAATGGAATATGATGGTGGTGATTTATGGTGGTGAAAAATGGTGTATGAAGTAATGAGGAAGATGAAGATGAAGTATGAGATATATGAAGTGGTGTGGAAAATGAGGTGGTTAATTAGTTATGAGATATTTTGTGTTTTCGGAATGTATGAATGACAAGATGATAATGGTGTGTGTATATGCATTGATGAGAAGGTGGTGGATTTTGGACCATTTGGGAGAAGTTTGACTGAGTTGGGTTTTGGACCATGATTAAGTAGTTTGATAAACCACAAGACCATATTCAAACATTTTGAAATCACGAGGGCAAGATTGAGTTCTTTTTTTATTTGTGACAAATAGTCCATTTGTAACTTTTACCCTTTTCTTTTTTTTTATTTCAGTTATGAATTTAAAATAAGGTAAACGTTACATATGGTCTTAGTGATTTGGAGTAGAAGTTTTGGTGAAAGTTAATATTCTCAGGATTAACCGTCTATTTGTATGAAGCAATTGCATGAATAAATTATTTATGTTTACGTTAAATTTTTGCAAAGATGATCTTCAAATGTTGATTTAAAAAATGAACGGTTCATATCATGGAACTAGACTGTTGAATGTATGCAAATAAGAAAGAGTTCGAACACATAGGTTCGACCTAGTTGGGACCTAAGTTTTTTCCATTTTGAATTAAGATTAACTAGTTATCCAAACTATATGATTATAATCGGGAAGTTCTACAATACTGAGATGCATGTCATACCTCCATTTACAAATATAACAACAAAATGTGTTGTCATTATGGTAACGATAGTCTTTTTTTGTGTAATCTTTGTTCTATTAGAGGTAATTACTCCATCTATGACCTTGTTACAAATTTATGAACAATTTGTTGTCAAAGTTGTAATTTTGGTTCAATTATATGTAAATAGTGTAAAACGAATGTGGTAACTTTGTTGTCAATGTAGTAATTTTGGTTCAATTAGATGTAATTTTTTGTTCAAAAAAATTGTAAATGGGGGTATGACATACATCACCATACCGTAGCCTACCTCGATTATAATCAAACATTTTGAAACCACGAAGGTAATAATGAGTAAGGGGGTAGGCTAGGGTACGGTGATGTATGCCATACCCCCATTTACAATTTTTTTGAACAAAAAATTACATCTAATTGAACCAAAATTATTACATTGACAACAAAGTTACCACATTCGTTTTAAGGTAAATAACCAATAGGTCCTCTTTTACACTACATATTTCCCTTCAAGTTTGATAGATTTTAAATAATTCCCACTAAGTTTCAGTTGATCATCTTTCACTCCCAGTAAGGACAAAAATATTAAATAGTGATTTTTTGTGACATTATTGCCCTTAGTGTCTGCTTTTGGTATCTTTGTTTTCTCTCCGTCTTCTTCTTCTTCTCTCTCTCTCTCCCTCTTTCTCTCCTCTCTTCTCTCTTTTTTTCTCATAATCCGCCATGAATTAAGTTAATTAACTCACACAACCATATCAAAAGCTCAATTTTTTCATTCAAAATTTATTTTTTGGTTTTATTAGATGGGAAACAGTTTTGGAAAAGAGCGTGTACTTCACCAGCGACCGCGATCTCGTTCCATTTGACACCGGTTTTGTGGTAGAATGAGGCAGAGGGGCAAAATTAGGCAGAGGAGAGAGAGAAAGGAAAGAAAAAGAGATGCTGCAATAGAGAGAATGGAAAGAAAGATACAAGAAAAGAAGAACAGAAGAAATAGAAGAAGAAGACGAAGAAGAAGAAGAAGAAGAATAGAAAAAAAAAAAAACAAAGAGGAGCACGTGGGTGAGAGAAAGAGAGGGAGAGAAGAAGGAAAGAAAAAAAAAAAAGGAGCACGTGGGAGGGACATAAGAAAGAGAAGAAGAAAGAGAGATAAGAATAAGAAAATTAAAGAATAGAGATTGATAGTTTCTCCATGGATGTAAGGCTGGAGATCAATAATTTTTTTTTATTGATGTCAAAAATTTTGCTTATTGAGGTCAATAAAATCTGGACTGATACTTCATTGTTGCTGCACTGGTGTTATCGTTATCGACTTCAATAAAATAGTTTATTGACCTTAATAAAACTTTATTGAGGTCAATAAAAACATAAAAGTGATGTTCATTTGTTCTTTCCTTCCTACCACTGAAAGTATAGATTCCTTATAAAAAAATTATTGAGGTCAATAAAATCTGTCAGTGGATGATTGTGATTGTGAAGTGAAGAGAATGATTGAAAGTGAAGCACGGTTTGGTGGTGATGGGTTGGAAGCACATTGGCCAGCATTGTTGTTACATTGGCCTTCTTGTTGTCGACCTCAATAAAATTTTATTGGGGTCAATAATTTTTTTTTATTGAGGTCAATAATTTTTTTTCTTGAGGTCAATAAAATTGGAACTAATACAACATTTGTTGCTGCACTGGCGTTCTCATTTTCGATCTCAATAAAATAGTTTATTGATCTCAATAAAATAGTTTATTGACCTCAATAAAATTTTATTGAGGTCAATAAAATATACAAAGATGATATTCCTTTATTCTTTCTCTCATACCACGAAATCGATTCCTGAAAAAAAATTATTGAGGTCAATAAAATTATTAGTGACGATTCCTTAAAAAAAATATTGAGGTCAATAAAATTATCAGTGGCAGTTTCGTAATTTTTGTGAAATGTATAATTCAAAAATGTAAATTGGTCAATTAATGGACTGGGAGGGAGCCGCATTTTTTCTTTGTCCTTAATGGTAAATATTTGTTCAATTTTGTCCTTATGGGTCAAGAACCGGTCGTTTTACACTATTTACATATAATTGAACCAAAATTACAACTTTGACAACAAATTGTTCATAAACTTGTAACAAGGTCATAGATGGAGTAATTACCTCTAATAGAACAAAGATTACATAAAAAAAGACTCTCGTTACCATAATGACAACACATTTTGTTGTTATATTTGTAAATAGAGATATGACATGCATCTCAGTATTGTAGAACTTCCCTTGAGTAAGATCTCAAACCACAAGGACCATTTGCAACGTTTACCAAAAAGAAAAAGCCAACATTTACCCTAAACCCTATAGTATATATGTAACTAGATGGATAGAGAGTGCAGATCAATAATATTATACGTAAAAAAAAAAATTATGAGGATGTGTCTGCTAGGGTTTTTCCCTAGCCGTCGCTCTCTCCCAAAAGATGGTGGTGGTCTCCAACCCATTCCATCTCCACTATTGCATCACCGCTCCTTTGGTGATGTATCAATTCCTTATGCAAGTTTTCTCTTGGTGAGACCAAGTCTACCATGGTCTTCCGACGATGGTAATTTTATTTATTGGGATCTAGGTTTTCATTTTGATTGAATCTAGGTCTTGGGTGTGGGATCCCGGTGGAAATTATTACTGTGATTTTAGATTGTTCGTCTGCAGATCATTTCAAGCAGTTGATTCTTTGCTTAGTTTTGAGGATTGCTCTGGTCATCAGGTTCTTTGTTCTTCGAAGAATTTATTTTTGGCTAGATCAATAATAAAGGGCCTTGAGTTTGTCTGGCGCAATATCGCGAGTTTGCTTCATATCGTGTTTTTGCGGATGACTTGGGTTTTCAATTTTTATTGGTAGATATTTTCTCCTACAATATGTTTAGAATTTGGTTTTACTTTCTTTTCTTATGAGTTATCATTCATGAGCGAATTGCTTAGATCCAAACTAAAATAATAACATCCCTTTCATATGATTTCCTATAGATATCCACATACATATAGATATATTGACTTTACATTTCAGAAATTTTCCCCTCTCCCGACGCCGATGGTCGGAGCCAGTAAACTGCCTCAATTCACTTATTTCTAAAAATGATTTTCTCAAGACCCCGCGTTCTTTGATCAATCTGGTAAAATATAAAGAGTGGTGAAGTGCTTGGCTGAGGACCAACTTGATTTATTTTTGAGTGCAGAAATTCACAAGCTGCGGATCCATCTACACTACAAAGAAACACCAGCAAGAATTGCATTGCCTAATGCTTCCCGACCCGGCTCATTCTATCACTAGATTGGTTTTGCTGGTCTTAATGACAATATTTGCCGGAATTTTTCTGTTGGAGCTGGAGATTGCTGACGACAGTGATGCACGGTGTATGTATTGTTTTAGGTTTAAAATCATTGATTATGTCACTCTTGTGGTCTGTATTGCTCATTTTTAGGATGTCCATATTAAAGATTATAATCATCTCTTAATTAATGAAATTTATGTTTCTCTCAAAAAACTAGATGGATAGATGTGGTCAAAAAAAGAAAGTTTTTATTTGGCAATTTAAAATAAAGAAAAGTTGAGCCAGGAACTTTAACTTGACCCAATGAGGGTAAGTTGCTAGGAAGCACGGACACGGTGATACGCCAAATCTCGAAAAACTTGGACACAACAAGTTATTGACATGACACTTAAAAAAATATATATTATTTAAAAATTAATATAAAAAATAATTTAAATACAAAAAATACCTTATTCTACCGCAGAATAACACAAAATAATAATTGAAAGATCAATTTCATAACCAAAATATAAAAAAATAAAAATCCAAAACATAAAATTTTGATGAATTATCAACCAACATGCCATATTAGCTTAACAAAATAGTGATACGAAAATCGTCAAAAGTAGAGGACACATAACATTCAAACATGAAATATATGAACTATATAAAGAGAAATGCATCCTCTTATATTCTAATCTATTTAATTTATAGGCATTCATTTTGCTCTTATTGCCCATATTCAATTTATTTTATAAATTAAAAGTGTCAGAAGAGTGTCGATTATGGTGACACGCATGTTGTTGTCGATTAGGTCTCAAGTTCAAATAGCAAGAGAAAAAAATTACAAAAAAAATAATATTAAGATCTTTTAGAATTTACCCCAAAAGAAGATTTGTCATTAGCCGTTAGATCGGTTCAATATGTAGGATTCACCGCAAACAATAACCGAAGCAAGGACTCAGGACTTCAGGAGTTCTATAAAACTTTCGCTGTAAACATAAAAGAAATTTGACAACAAGACATATTGCGTGGACATTGACAAAAAAAGAAAGACATATTGCGTGTTTTTAATTCTTTATAAAGGAGCCGTTTCAAAGGTGGTCACACTCTACTCTACTAGGCCAGTAGGCAGTAGGCAGTAGGCCTGGTTTGCATTCTTCTCTTGAAACTGAAATTATCAGGTTTTCTGTCCTCTTTAATTCATTTTGATCCATTTCCTTGTCAAATGCTGAGCAGCACACAATTAACCTGAACACGAAAAAAATCACAAATTTTGGTGAACCCAATTGCATCCACCAGAGATTCAGGTACAAGTGTGAAACAGGACAAGTTCACCACTTACATCATAAGTCCCACCACCACAAATTGGTGCCCAATTCTCGTACACACTTTAACGGTTCACTTCAGCCTTTATATAATGGCTTTGCTGCTCTTCCCTCACTCAAAAGTTCACTAAACTTTCCTTCTGGTGTTCCCTCAATCTATTTGAGGTTAGTTTCTTAGATGCTTCTTGATTTTAGTTTCTCCAACCATTTGGGTTATTGAATTGGTTGGGTTTTAATTGATCTTTTCCTTCTTCTTTAATTGTCTTTCAGACTGATGGATTTCAGGAATGAAATGCAGAGGGCAACCTCTTTTGCTGCTCAAGTAAGTTTCTTGTTCAATAAATATTCGCTTAATGTATATTTTGCTTTGGAATAATACAATACGGTGCTGTTGAATCTCAAAACAAGATTTGAAAATTTTTATATAGACACACAAAGTGTTATCAGTAAGTACCTAATTTGGCTATTTGGTAATCGGATTGCTGGATGGAAACGTTAGTCATAAAGCAAATATCATAAGGTGTTTCTTGATTAGAGGCAGGGGAATTTTCTGTGTTTTTCTAGCTCATAAAAAAGAAATTAGTCTCTGTATTTTGTGTTTTTCCTCATAATGCTTTTCAGCTCATCGTTCAATATCTTACCGAATGGAACACTGCTACTAAGAAAGCTTCTAGTGATCCTTCTACTAGTATTCACTTCCTTAGTTGGCAGAAAACTAGTTGTGGGTTTTTTAAACTAAATGTTGATGGTACTCGTACTTTGAGTGGTTTGATTGGCGCTGGAGGGGTAATCAGAGACCAGAATGGAGATTGGTACCATGGTTTCATGAGGAATATTGGCACTGGTGAAGTTTTTCAAGCTGAAGCCTGGGGTCTTTTGTCGGGTTTGCAGATTGCTAAGGAGCTGGGCATAAGTCACATTGTTGTGGAAACTGATTCTGCTACTCTTGTTAACCTTCTGCATGGATCTGAGTTGGATCTCCATCCTTTGGGAACTTTGCTGCTTAACTGTAAGCATATCATGAGCTGTTTTGGGTCTTGTAATTTGACTCATGTTCATCGACAAAGGAACATGGTGGCTGACTGTCTAGCCAAGAAAAGTGTTGATCAGGAGATTGGGATTTGCAGGCTTCCTTCTGCTCCTGAATTTGTCATCTCTACTATGCTGGATGACATAGCTGGTCTTGCTAGACCTCGTACTATTAGTGCAGCTTCTGCTGCTAGTTAGTCTTTCCTTTGTTTTGTTTGCTGGGTCTTTGGCCCCCATTGCACCAAAAAAAAAATTGCAACTTTTTTCACAATTCAGTTATGAGCTTATATTCTGAATACCTATTGATATTTGATAGCTCTAGTTTTCTTTCATGAGTCCTATATATATGTTTGTCCATAAGAAAATGGTCCATTTTGTATTGGCTTCTCCACAGTGGAACTATCTTCACATGGCATAATAAAGCAAAACACCATATGCTTAAATTCAATCTGAACAGTTTGGTGTGATTCTTTCAGAATTGACATCAAGAAAATAGGTGTCTTGGAACTTGTTTTCTACATCTTTTCTTCATCCACCAAATAATTTGACAAGAGAGGATACGAAGAGAGCTTCTTTTAAGCAGTATTGTTGGATGAGATTTTAGTGTAGTTATTGTTGTTTCTCAGTAAATGTAATTCTTATATAGTATCAGTATAGTTAGTACATTTTTTCATTTAGAGTTCGAGGTTGATCAATCTTTTTCCTTTGGGGGGCTGGTGAGAATTTGAATAATAATTATTTATGATGAGTCTTTTGTATTGTTTCTGGTCTGAAGTTGAATAGAGCAATGTGTTCATTAGCTGGGATCATCTGGGGGAAGGGAGAGTGGAGGTTCTAGCTTCAACTCTAAGGTGCAGTTTGGGAAGCTCAAATCAAGTATTTGCGGCTGCCTCTAGGTGGAAATCCTAGGGGTTTGAGCGTTCAGGATCTGGTAGTGGAGAAGGTTAAAAGAAGTAGAAGAGTGGAAGAAATTCTTTTTATCGAGGGGTGTTGGATTAACTTTTGTCCAATCTGTTCTGAGTAGTTTTCTACCTATTTTCTTTCTCTTTTCTAAATCCCCAGTTGAGTAGCTAACCAATTAGAAAGGTTATTGTTATTGATAAGTTTTTCTGTGGGAAGAGGTAGAGGAAGAAAGTATCACTTAGTTAATAAGGAAGTGGTTTCTCAAACAAAGGAGAAAGGTGGTTTGGTGGTGGAGAATTTGATGAAGAGAAATGGGTCCCTTTTAGTTAAGCGGCTATGGAGATTTCAGGAAGAAAGAGAGTCCCTAAGGCAAACATGGGCTTCACACAAATGGCTGGAACTCCAATATTGTGATCCTGGATTAAAGCCGAAGTCTATAGAAAGCTATATCGCTACGAATTAATTCGTTTTCTGCTTATTCCCATTTTGTGGTGGGAAATGGGGAAAGGGTGAGGTTCTGGGAAGAGAGATGGGTGGCGGATGTAGCTTTTTTCCATTTCATAATCCTGGGTTTATATAGATTACCATTATATCATAACTATTCCATTTCTAGGATGTGTACTAATGATTCTATTTTTTTCTTTGCGCTGGGTTTGGGATTAGAAAGAATTTGGATGATCTCGAAGTTGGGGAGCTTTTGGCTTTATTTTCTCAGTTTCATGACATTATGCTGGTCTCGTCTAAACAATATAAGAGAAGATTGATGTTGGAGGCTTCGGGGTGATGTTTCTGCAGTTTCCAAATGATTTTGCTTTTTGGAAAAAGGGTTCATAGGGAATGTAATGTGAGCTGGGATATTAACTCTATTGTGTGGAAGGTACAGCTTTTTTTGAGAAGATAGAAGGATTTGGTTCTGGGGAGATGTGCTATAATGGCAGTGTTTTGGGTCATTTGGGGGAATCTTTATGGGCTCTGATTCTACAAGTTTTAGGAAATAGGAATTGCTCGTTTTTAGCTATTCACTTGGATTGGAATGCAGCAGTTACTTAATTCTGTTGCTCATAAGCCTGGTGTTTCATTCTTCTTTGCTTGATGTTTTTGCTGGTGTTTCTAGGAGTTTTTCTGAGTGAATGTCCTGTCTACTCCTTTTAAAGTTTTCATTTGAATAAGTCAAGTTCTGTTTCATATAAAAAAAAAATTATAGTCAGTACACTTTAGATATTTATAAGCTGAAAGGAAAATTGTATTCTGCCCTTTATAGCTATCTCAGACAAATTATGATTCTTAGATGAATATGGCCTATTCATATTCAATCATTTCATATGCTATTTACCTTGAACCTAAATTTAGTGTTGATCCTGGGTTGATATTTGTTCAGACTGGCAATCTTGGGCTTCTGCTCCTCTGGCATATTCTGCATCTTTTTGTCAGCATATGGTACTTTGTGTGGGGGTTGGTTTATGTGCTCGAGAGCTATCTCATTTCTGTCGGAATACTCAAGAGCTATAAAGCCCTTAATGTAGGTAAACTACGGTACCTGGCGATTGTAGTAGAAAGTGAAGATGCATACGAAACTTCCAAAGTTACTGATCTTCTGCAGTGGCTAGAAGCTATTTGTGTGAAACATGTGTGCCTCTACGACACAGAAGGTGATATAATGGTGCCCTGTTAGACTAATTTTGATAGTGGACCTTCTTCTACTATTGATGTTTAACAATTTGACATATATGTATATCCTTGCGTAATTCTTTTTCTTCTTATGATGTCTAGGAGTGTTGAAGAAATCAAAAGAAGTCATCTTGAAGAAACTGAAAAATGCAATAGCATTCGAGGTACTGTGTTCTATCCTATTCCTTTTTCTACAGTTTAACACATACAATGACCAAAATATTTGCATACTCGGAGGCAGTTTGGGCTGTCACAATTTATAACCATCCTAGATGTATCTAGAATTCAGGATTGAGTTGTTATGTCCAATTGTTAACTCTTTCACTACCAATAATTTTCTTACACGTAAACTTCCAGAATTTTATTTTTTTTACAGATGCTATTTTGAATGTTATGCATACAGAAAGCTTACTACATTGTCAATTAGATTACTGATGTAGGGTTAATGGGAGCTAAGTTATGTAAATTATATTTCAGAAATATTGATTTATGAGGCTATGAGCTAACTTAAAAAGCTCAACGAGCTATCTTAAAAAGTTCAATCAGCTATCTTAGAAAGCCCACTACATTAATCATTGGATTACTGAGGTACAGCTATTCAAAGCAATCCATTTTTTAGATATTGTAATGTATGAACTATCTTTTGTTTCTATTCTTTATTTGTCATCCATTCTATAAAATTTTACATGAGTAGTGTGATACAAATATACCGTTGTAGTTTTTTTTTTAAGTCTATTTTCTGTATACTTATGATAGTTTTACTATTATACATGTCTTTCACAATGAACATTCATTCCATGAATGATGATTAAAATCTCCAACTTAATATTTATCATGTGCAGGAAGCTTATCAAGATGAAAGCTTAGTTGATCAAAAATGCATGTCTCTAGAATTTTGTTCGTTCTCTGATGGAAAAGAAGCTATAACCAAAGCAGCTAACTTGCTTTTTGTGAAGTATTTGAAATTGGCTAACCAAGCTGGTGATCATGAAGAGCAAATCTTTACAGAACTTCACATGGATGATGCACTCAAAGTTGTTGGTTAGTTTATTGTTCAGATGCATCAACGATTTGTTATTATGATTACTTGTACAGTTGAGTTAAACTTCTGGGTGTTTTTGTATTGTCATTTCAGGTGGCAGAGGGCCGGACCCTGACCTCCTATTAGTTTATGGACCTGCAAGATGCCACCTTGGCTTCCCTGCATGGAGAATTCGATATACTGAGATTGTGTGAGTATTCTTGAGACCACCACGTATGTTGATGAAAGCAGTTACAATTATATTTATCCCTAACCTGTCTACTTGGTCTAGTTGCATATTTCGCTTAGTTTTAAGCCAATCACTAATGAGAGTTATATATATTTGTTTTGTAGTTTGTGCATATTTTTTTTCTTCACTATAAGTGTTTGAAATATTTCTGAAAGAGAAGCTTTCCCTTATGTTTTTGTACATGTTTGTTTCTTGAACTGATTCTATCACATATTTGCGGTGCAGACACATGGGTCAACTAAAGTCTATGAGATACGGTTCCCTAATTAAAGCTATTTACAAGTTCACCACTGTGCGCCAAAACTATGGTAAGCAGTTTTGCTGTCCAGTTGTAGCTGTCAATTTGGTATCTCTTCCTACATTTTGCAATGAATTATTAATTCAATAGGTAGCAAAGTTTGCAATGATATTCAAAATAGTTGTTTTGATTTTAGTTTTCATCGCCTATCTATAGAAAATGAACTGCATTAGAAATTATTTGACATTATATATTGTTCTTACAACAGGTAAATGACACTGCATTTGGAAGATCATATTTGAGGAATGCATATGCCATTTGGAACAATTCATAATGTTGACTATTGGTCAAGGGCAAAGTATTCGGCTAGAGGTTGTTGAATATTCTTGACTCATGTCAACTATTCTTAGTGATATGCATGTAACCATTAATAATGATCATGGTATGAGCAGTTCTAGTGGCTAGCGCCGCTGTAACAACATTTGTGATGTTAAAGTTTGTTACATAAAGTTTTTTTTATAATCAAAAAAACTAATTTCATTAACAATTAATATAGGGATGACCCTAGCTGTGACCCTACTAGAGCAAGTCCACCGGTCCCTTTCTCCCATGGCACCAGCAAGGCATAACCCACGTGGTGACCAAAAAGTTAGAAAACACATGTCCACCCGTTAGTTTTCTCCCATGGGAGTTATCTCCCCAGTCTCTTCAAACCCACTTGTGGGTCAACAAACTCACCCAAAAGTGGCTTCAAAGAAGCCAGCTTCCAGCAAGGCCCACGTGAGACAAACACCCATGTGCAGTTGACGTCACCTATATACCCAACGGGCTGTTAATCTTAGCCATTAATTTCCAGACCGTTGGGAAATCCAACGGTGAAAAAAACATATCCGTTAGACACAAAATTTTATGAAATAAAACGGTAAGAAAAAAATATAAAAAATTCTTACTATTTTTCTATAAATACCTATCATGTATTTTACCTCTCACACTAAAAAAAAATTTATTCTCATAGTTCTATAGCCAAATTTCTTCCTCATCCTATTGCTTTCATTTTCTCCTCCCATAATTCTAAAACCAAAATGTTCATCAATTATATTTATTTACACCACATATTAGTTAATTTTAAATTTAAAAAATTAATTTAATAGTCAGTGAACAGTGTCCTGACCCAGTGACCCAGAAACAAACGGGTGGAAACAGAAGTCCAGTGGCAGTGAACAGTGTACTGACCTACTGACCCAGTGACCCAGTGACATCTGACATGTGACCCAACGGGTGAACTTGCTCAATAGAGAATGGTGGATTGTCAAAAAGATAGTCTGCGACTGTGACTTAGGTTGGCCAAATGATCTGCTGCATCATTTTTCCCCTTGTAGATATGACACAGTACAATCCCAAGCTCGATTGACAAGCTTCTTACTAGTTGGCTACCAAACTTTATAAAGGATGCTTTATATCAAGAGTATTGCACACTAAACCAACAACAGCTTGAGAATCACATTCAACCTCAAGATATCTATACCCTTCCTCTCTATAGTCAGCCTCCATAATCATTCCTTGTTGGCCAAGATTCATGGCAAATCCCGAAGCCAAGCACCATCATTATTTCTCAATAAACCACCGGCACCAATCTGACCGTTAATACAACTCCCATCCGCATTGAGTTTACACCAACCACCGGGTGGAACTGTCCAACTGAGGGGAACAAGTTGTCTTTGGTCAAAGAGATTTTATTGGCATCAAATCTAAATCTCCTCGCCAACTTGTTCCCAAAATCTCGATAAATTGTCTTTCATTAAAAGAGATTTTATGCCCATTGTCCAAAAATAAAAAACAGAGATTTTATATCCACTAGGTCATTTTTATTGGCATCAAACCATTCTCGAGAAAACTAACCCATAATATTTTGGATCCATTATAGGCCACGACATTCTCGTTTAAATATAGGTTGGCCATACTTGTGACAGTTCCCAAGGATCCAATATGACCACTTAGGTCTACGTTGCCATGATATTGCTCTATGGAAGCGGGCGGGCAGAAGTTCGGCCCGGTTTTTTTGGTGTCGTAGGGAACGGATTGACCTTTCTAACGCATATTCAGTCATACCGGCATGGCCCCACTAATTTGTTTTCGATCAGAGCATCAAGCAACGCAACCCGGTTCTACTTGACTAAGCCCCGTTCTTGTCCAAAGAGGGAGTTTGCTTAACCCAACTCCCTTTTTGATAACAAGGCGGAAACCCCTACCCCGACATTCATTAGTTTCAAATGAAGAGTACCCTGCCCCAGAAAGCACCTACTCCTATAAAAAAAAAAGCGCTACTTCACTAAACAAGCAAGAAAGCCATTTCTATTATTCTTCATCAAATTATAGGGATCAAGAGCCTAGCAATGATGGAATTTATATTCTGTTCACTAAATCACATGAAATTTTACCTAATATATAGAATGTGAGAAATATGTATGAACAAGGGAATAAATAGAATTTATTTTTCTCCAATTGGAATTTGCAATAGATGAAAATGAATTGATAAATTCTACGTAGACTTATGGAATTTTGTTATAGAATATCAAAACAAAAAGTGATTCAATTTCGATCCTCTCTTGGACTGTTTATTGTCTTTGGTTATCCTTGATATTTAATCTCAACCGTTAACTACATATCGAGGGATAATAAATCTCCACATCAGTAAAAAGTACATTAAATGCACAATTTTAGGGACTCGGATCCTCACCTCACAAAAAGATCCTTTTTTTTCCTCACAAATGAATCTTGGCCGTCCATTTTGATCTTACAGCCATAAATCACTTACTCCCTTTTTACTTTATTTTTTTTCTTTTCCCTCTTTCTCTTTTTCAGGATGCCTTCTTCATTTTTTTTCTTTCCCTTCTCTTTTCCTCCGCCTTATTGAAAATATGCAAATATATATATACAAAATGTGGGTGGAATTGACCGAGGATTTATTATCTAAATTTGATTTTTTTGCTTTAACTGTGGTTCTTGGTTCATTTGTAGGGTGGTGGTGTTTGAGGACAGAAATGAGCAAGTTCAAGCATAAGAATGAGATATTTGCGGTCAAATAAATGAGTTAACTAAAGACTGTGATATGGTTCCCTAATTAAAGTCATTTACAAGTTCACCATTGTGCGCCAAAACTATTATAAGTAGTTTTGCGTCCAATTGTAGCATCAATTTGTTATCTCTTTCTGTAATTCGTAATGAATTACTGATTTAATAGGTAGCAAGTTGTAATGGTATTCAAAATAGTTGTTTGGTTTTACTTTTCATTGCCCATCTATAGACTATAAAATGCCTTGGAAATTGGTTTTACATTATATATTGTTCTTATTCCAAGTTTCCAACAGGTAAATGATACCACATTTGGAAAATCATATCTATAGAAGACATATTGAATATGGGTTATACAGAGCTTCCAAATACTATTATTTTCATTATCTTGTTTATACCCATATGATGTAAACAATAGCCTTCTATATGTAAGATTGTAAGAGGTATCACTACATTATAATCAGCCGGTGCATACAGCTTTTTTACTATGGCATCATTTTATAGCAGTAATCTAGTTGTAGATTTATTGTAAAAAAATTTATTTTGCATGGCAATCTTCAATAGTACTCCATTAAAAGTTCTGAATTTGAACAATAGTAGGATGAAGTAACAGTGAAAGGTGAAATGCTCTCATATCTTCCAGTCTTAGTCTGATCTTTGAATGGATGTCAAACAGACTTTGATTTTGAACAACCAAAAAACATTGATAGATCGAATATAAGATATTGTCTATAGATCAATTCGTTTTCTTACTACTACAATAGTGGGATGAGGTGAGAAAGTTGAACTGTTAAGTTCAAATTTCATTGGTTCATAGTTGTGTTGGTGTTGTTTTACTTGGTTGAAGCCATTTTAAATAGATTTAACATTTACGCTTCAACATTCACGGTGTAGAATTCTTCTTGAATTTTGAATTTAATGTAAAATCATTCTCTCGTTATACTCTCGCGTCTCTTTCTTTCATTATAAACGATGGCTTCACTATAACAAATCAATTTTATCTTATAAAAAAAACGTGCTTCGTGTCAATTATTCATCGTGATAGCTAAGAGAAAATCAATTTTAATGTACCTCTTGAGGAGTAGCAGTTATGAAAGATGTGCTTTTGTAATGAGATTGAATTTGAGGTGTAGAAGGAAGAAAAAATAGGAATAAATCGAAGAAAAAAAAACTATTTATTTTGGGGTATAGCTATGTAAATAGACACCAAAAAAATCCTACACTATACGATTAGCCAAGATAACAATCATCCGTTGTCACATCTTTTCTGTAAGAATGAATTTCTTCATAACTGGTTTTCACATATTCAAATTAGGCTTCCAATTAATTCTGAGAATATAAAATATTTTTATTATTTTTTTATTCATTGCTCTTATCATAATATGATATGTATTAGTCTCAAACCTTTTTATCCATTGAGAAGACTGTAGAATGCTATGGATATAATTAACAAAGGTCGGGGCAAAACCAAAAAGCAATGAGAACCCTTAGTAAAAAACCCTAATCCAGTGTGTCAAAAACTTTCCGAATATCAAACTTTTTGGCGATGTTTCCACATTTATATTTATGATCAAGGAAATTTACACATTCAGAAGTGAGTGTAAAGGGATCAACAATTGAACGACCTTTGATAAAAGCACTTTGATTCGGAGAAATAATCCTTGATGCAACAAAACTCAATATGCCCCCCACAATCTTTGTGACGATCTTAAAAACAAAGTTCGCCAATGCAATTGGCTGAAAATCAGTAACCCCATCTATGTCATGAGATTTCGGAATCAAGATAAGAAGATTGGAATTAAAATGGGGAAGAATGAAACAATTTGTGAAGAAACTTTGAACAACAAGTATAACATCCGGACCAACAACATCCCAACAATAAGTGAAAAAACAACCACCAACATCATTTGGCCCCGGAGCACAAAATGAGAAAAACTTTTAGGTTCTCATGTTCTCCAAACAATGAGAGTGAATCGAGTGAAGAAGGATTTCACGATTAGCAATAATTAAGAACAAACTTTTCATTGTCAACTATCACTACTTTTCTCAGTCTCCTGCTTTGTTAAAACTACAGAGTCCATGATTATTCATAATTGCATCCCAAATACGAATCACTTATCACATAGACAGTATATAACTTCATAGCTTCTAACGGAGATGAAAAAGTGTAGCTTGACCTCTAGATTCTTTTGTAGGAAAACTCTTTTGATGACAAGCAAAGAGTTAGTTCTAGTTTCACCAAATATAATCCACCACTCTTCTTCTTTGTCCTTTGAGTACTTATGCGCTGCTACAGGAACCCCTCAACTGCCATTCCTTCTTGGTTCCTCTCAAGAGTCACTTGAACAGTGACATCATTGCTCGAAAAATAAGATAACAAAACTTTGAAATTTTTTGGATATCGCCTGCAAAACCATGCATTTTCTACTAACTATATATTTGGCATGTATTCTAGTATATCACGCCTCGTACGATCATCCATAATTTGTTGAATAAAGTTTTTTCTTCTTCTGCAAAAAAAGTAAAATAAAAAACAACTTATACAATAAGTTTTTTTTTTGTCGTACTTATACAATAAGTTAAAGCATGAGATTTTGTGCTCCTTACATAGAGTACTAAACTTCTATGAATTTTTCTTAGCCATATAAATTTTAAGAACGTTAAACTTGGAGCTACGTCTCTTGTGATTATCCATTATCAAGCAATAATGTCTTGTCACACCCCAACCCAAATATTTGGACTGAGACGTGAATCATGTCTAAGTTGCAATAAAAATTTCTACAACATAAATATGATAAATAAATTGGTACACAAGAACTTTATTTGTTATTTTACAATACATCAGAGTTTGACGAAACCGGAATAAAAATTACAACATAAGTGATTTTAGGTTGGCTTGTAGTAGCATCACACAAATCAATCATCAATCAAGCATCAATCTCATGATTCATATCCACATTTGTAGCAATGTTAACTGCACCATCTATCAGGATGTGAGCTTTTAGGGCTCAGTAGGTACTGTATAAAAACCCCTCAAGGTCAGTTATCATATTTAATCTTAATGTTAGATGAATCTAACATGTATACATGAACTCACTCCATAATCTAATCCCGTTAACTTACATATTAAAATACTCCGACCTACACGTCCCATACCGTGTATTTAACCACTGTAGCCGCGAGTACCCTAATATATAAGTTAACCCCCGTTGTTTGCCATTACCCCAAGTTTAACTTTAATTTCTCTTTTTATAGACAGTACATCTCCCTCTCTTCTGTCGTAAGACCACTAGTCTATCTCCCTATCTCCTAGTGCCTTTTTAGTCATTCTTCTTCCATTTCTTCTGGCCATTTCATTTCTCAAAAGTACGTGTGCACACATGCATGACTTTTCCTCAATGCAGACCCATGCCTAAATGATCATGTACTCATTGTAATAATATAAAGCAAATCCATGAATATTATATCAATATCAACAATTTATTCTTCATTCAAAACAACAATTAAAATGTTAATCATAGCAACAAACAAACAAATATATATACACACACACACACACACACACACATATATATATATATATATATATATATATATATTTAAAGTAACACAAATATAAGACAATTACCTACTAACATAGAGATTAAATATAATATAGTCAAATCATTGGGGAACGAGTATCCTACCTTAATCTCGACTTAGTTGCACCTAAATCTTTTTCCTCGCAGCTCATCTTGACTACGACATTGTTTTCTTCCTTTCCTTCTCCCTAGCCTTCCTTTCCTAGATTCCTCCCTTACTCTCTGGGTTATATTATTTCTTCATTCTCCCTTCTTTCTCTTCTTTGTTCGGTTCCATTAATTAGTGGTAAGAAAGGTCTCTATTTATACTAAAACAAAAGTACCTTATGTAAGTAAGGTGAGGATAATTTATCATCCACTGGAGCTTCTTAATTTCATACTAATGTAGCATGCATTACCACCCTCCTTTTGTTCTTATTTTAAATGACCTAGTGGCTAGCTATGTGCAAATTCTACAACTTCATATCTATTCTATTATAGTTATATTTTATAATATAATAAACACAAGTTTACGTAACCTAATCTCTTCCACAAGGATTTGGATTTGCTTTGACACTAATCATCAACATGCATGCTTTTTCTTTTGTGTCACCAAATAATTGGTACACATCTCTTAATTACCACCATAATTTGAAATGTTAATTGGCATCATCAATGATGTCTTCAACAGAATCTGTGAGGTGTTCACTTGTGTACCAAGTGGTTCATCTTGTATGCCAAGTTATTTATCAACCAATAGCATCGCGCCACATCACTCATTTATCAATTTTTCAATTAAACTTCAAAAATTCATTATAAATAGCTCGGAACTCCGGAAAATTACCCGAAAATTACCACGAACTCATGGTGACGTCTACTTTATGATTGAGACCTTAAAAATAAAATGTGAGCAACTTCTAAAATCGGAATTTCATACTAATATTTCCAAAAATAGAATAAACTTACGTTGACCATAACTCTTTCATATAATCTAGTAATTTAGCGTGCCGCATATCTACGAACTTGTATTGACGAGCTCTACGACTTTTGTGAAGGCAGTTATCAGAGAAAATTAACGAATAAGAAAGTCAATCTTTTGACCCCTAGAAATACTTCGAGTAAATATTTGTTCCGAAATATTTTCAAGAGATGAAAAATAACGTCTAACCCTTAATTAATTTCAAGAATTTCCAAGAAATTAAATACTAAAATTCAGGTTATCACATGTCTTTTCTTTGACCACCTTTAAATAAGTTAATTGAGTAAATCAAGATGAAGAGATTGCAAAATGATTACAAATCTTGGTTCAAAAGTGTTGGAAACTGTTCAGGGCATTACCACCACTCGCATGCAGGTGCTCAAGGGGTTAATTGCTGCCGGAACGATCTATATGGTTGGGAAAGATGACCACTCTGGGGTTGTAGTAAAAGAAATAGAGCGACATATGAAGAACAAGTTGCATACACAGACCGATGCGGGGAACAAATTGAAGAAGTATCGGAAAAGCAAGGATGAAGAAATTGAAGCCTATTGAGCGGAGAAAGCTAAAAAGTCTAAAAATTTGGAGTTGGAAAAGAGAGAGAGTACCGTAAGCAAAAAGCAAAAGAAACCAAAGCTTATAGAGAAAGAAACATCGGATCCTTGAAGAGCAAAGAAAAAACTCTAGAGGACGGTTTGGGTGATTGGCCGCGCTTCAACTTTGTGGTCTGGTGATGCGAGTAACAAAAAGGAGCATAACCACAAGAGATTTTAGTTGTTAAAACATATGTAAGGACTTATGTTGATTGTAATTTTGTTTTTAGATGTATGAGATACTTGTAAATGGAACAATTGGTCTCTCCCTATATTTTGGATGAGGACAAAGTTTCGATCTTCAGGTGAAAAAATATAAAAAGATTAAATTAACATTGTATACTTTTAGCCCACGATTATTTGGACTAGTTACATAAGTATCTCATTATAAGTGACAGGTTTTAAGTTCGACTCAAGAAACACTAATTTTTGTATAATAATAATAATAAAAATATGATATATTTTGAAGGACATTTTTTTAATCTTAAATCAAACATATGCCATCTAAAAACAACAATCATGGTGACAATACATCTGAAGCTTAAATCAAACATATGTCATCTAAAAAAACAACGATCATGGTCACGATACATCCAAAAAAGAGATATATCTAAAGCTCAATCTCCATTTTTACGATGAGAGCTTCACGTACATCCGCTTACCCTCAATAACTTGCATGATTAACAAGAAGCAACGTATGCGAGACCATTTGGTGTATTACCAAAGTCACTAATTTTAATACCAAATGGGCACATGTTTTTGTTCCAAACAAAAAAAAAGACACATGTTGCGCTCCTTTGGTTCGAGTAGCAAGGTAAAATGCGTTGTCACAATCAAGAAGATAAATTCAAAAACATATTAACGTAGTTTGTGGAATGCGTTTATGGGACTGAGGGTAGTATAGAAGACAAAGATTATTTCTCTGCCGACTGAATATCCAAAATCTCAATGGGTAAAGATAATAAAATCATATTTTTGTGTAAACTTGTCATCCTCCTCACAACATTTAATCAAATAGACCAAAGTATCATGGTGTGTGTTCTGAAATATAAGATTTCCCTGATTTCTTGTACATATTTGTTTCTTGAATTGATTCTATATTTGTATAGTTTGTAATGAATTACTGATTTAATTGGTAGCAAGTTTGCAATGGTATTCAAAATAGTTGTTTGGTTTTAGTTTTTATTGCCCATCTATAGACTATCAAAATAGTAGCCTAGGAATCTAACATTAAGAGTGTGGGAAAAAATGGGACTATACAATAGCGAAGTTGAAGTAGGTTATGTGCAAGATGAGAGTGTACTGATCAATTTTTAGTGATCAATTATACTGTCATGTATAATTTTTGTATTTTGGTTTTAGTCACGAGGGGGTTAAAAGAATCAACAGCTAGAGTTTTTTTTTTTTTAAAAGGAAAGAAAATTTTATTGATTCGACAGCTACTAGTTAACTAAACCCAACCAGAAGTAAATAACACACGGAGTACTCCTAATATTAAATTATTAATACAATGTCATAATATTACAAATTTGAAAACATTCATTTCCTTGAGAGGTATGTCTTCCACGAGAGAGACATCTTCTTTATACCTATACCACATCAGGAGCATACTCTAGCTGGTAATAATGCGGAGCCATTTCAACCAACCACTCCGGCTTGATCTCTGTTACCTGTCTCATATATTCTCTGGTTGTTAGCACCAAATCATGATACACAACCCATCTTGGGAGCACTTGTGCCATCCCTGAGCTGGGATGTACACGGATAGTCGGTGACTCTGGCTCTTTGACCGTTCTATAAGATCCATTGATTTGCTGCTTTGCAGAATGAGGTAGGAAACCGGAGGTAATAGCCTTCTTTATAGGCTCCAAATCAACTGGATTTGAGGTGAGCTCGACCCCAACCATCTCCAAGAGCTGCTCAAGCTTATCCCGAATATATCTTGCTCTCCTCATGCTCCTAACTCGTACATAGTTTTCGCGACACCATTGTGTTGAGTAATTTGCCTCTTTCCATGCATTGTAGACCTTAAGCAATGCAATGTGATCCCCCATGTTCTCAGAATGAAAATGCAATCGTGTATTGTCGGCATTTGCTTGTTTGTCCCGTGGTCGATAGAAGATTGAATCATCACCAGTGGAAAGCATGGCAACAATAGAAATGACCTCAGCTGAGCACCTGTACTCAATTGAAGCAACTATCGCCCTAGACAGCATTGCGTCCAAAGGGAATTCCGCCATCTGTGCACCAACCCTAGAAAGCTCACCCTCAGTATTTACTGCACCTAGTACAAATAACACTTCTAAGGCTTTTGTTAATGCTTCAGCAGGTGGAGGGTCCATAAACTCAAATTGTGACAAATTAACCCCGAGATGTAGAAGCCTAAGAACACCATTAGCGAGGTTAGTCCGTTGAACTTCAGGCACTGTCTTTTCATCAAAATCGTTGTCATAATTACGACCAGTATATAAAAAGAAGCACTTAGCAGGGGACGTTCGACTCGACGATCTACATACCAGCATCCTTTGAGCTGTGGTTGCCTTTGAGATTCGAGTGACTTGCAATGACTCCATCCCAGTGCTTGGATTATAACACTTCCTCTTGCAAAACCCAGAGTCAATGACATATTTGACCCCATTGATCGCCAGGGAAGTTTGAGCTATGTCTGTGGCAAGGAAAACCTTCCTCGCCCCTTGAGGTGTGGGCTCAAAAACTTTTTCTTGAAGCTCAGCAGGCAGGTTTTCATGTACGGGGCAGATAATCAGCTCTTCAGCCAAGACGGCTTTTAGCTTCAATTCTTCTTCTGCAGTTTCAATCTCTTCATGATCAGTGAGGAAGACCAAAATATCTCCCCCAGTTGGTTCTGTCGCATGGATTTGCAGTGCAGTGCCTATTGCTGCATCCAAGTAATCTGCTACTGGTGCTTTCATGTGTTCACTTTTGTGAGCATAAGTCATCCAACTTGGTGGGATTTTGAAAATGGGAGCTTTATTGAAAAAACGACTGAACTTTTCAGCATGATCAATATTAGTTCCAGTGGAGATGAGTAGCTTAAGTTTGGTTCTAAACCGAATAATATCCTTTAACAATCCAAGTAGGATATCAGTTGAGAGTGTTCTCTCATCGGCCCCATCCACCATCAACGCACTATAGCTTATCAAATCTGGTTCACCATAGAGTTGATGCAACAACATTTCATCTGTCATATATCTCAAAACAGTCTTTTCAGATGTACAATCCTCAAAAGGAATGGAATATCCTACCTCATGCCCAAGCTTGACACCCACTTCTTGAGAAACTCTGGAAGCAGCACTCATAGCAGCAATTCCATGTGGCTGTGTACACCCAATCTTTCCTTTTTTGTTATATCCGGCCTCGTGTAGATATTGGGGTATCTGTGTAGTTTTTCCACACCCAATTTCACCATAGATAATAACAACTTGATAATGTTGAACAAAGTCGAGCAATGCATCACGACTACTGTAGATGGGTAGTGCTTTTCTATCCTCCTGGAGCTTCTCGAATAACTCCGAATTGATTTGCTGCACTTGCTCATCATCTTTAGCAGCTGCTGCATCATCATCAGGTGAAGTTCGTATACTTTTAACTTGATCTTTCTGTTGTGGAGGAACAATCTCTTCGTCATCTTCTTCACTCCAGGCCTCCTTTCGGCTCCTTTTCTTATCGGGATCTGACTTGCTGGTCTCAGAAATAACTTGCACAGAAGACGAAGATGATGCCATCTTCAATTGTTCTGAAAAGGTTATTAATTGAATGCGACTCTAGGTATTATTTAATTAATTAGGGTACCATGATTGACACCTCACTACACCATCAAATTAATTCGTTATGGTACAAAGTACAAGAGTAAGGTTATGGTATGTTGACATTTCTCATACATCATGAAGAGAGAAAGTCCTTGTTAAGGTAAATAATGTACTCATTAGAGTAAATTAGATTCTCGTTTGAGTAACTAAGTCCTAAAAGTGGTAATTATAATATTTTACGACTTGACGACACATATTACAACTTCGACAACTCATATGATAACTATGAAAAAACCCTCTTTAAGGTAAATAAGGTCCTCATTTGTGTAAATAGGTTCTCATTTGAGTAATTAAGTCCTAAAAGTTGTAATTGTACGTATGAGATACGTTAACATACACTAGAATTTTCCCAAAGTACAAACCCTCCCAAATTAATTGATTCCTACTGCAACGTCTTGCCATAGCAAATAGGAATAAATTGTTCTGCATATGTAATTGTTCTGATACAAGAATATTAATAAGATTTTCGCACCACAATGGAATAATAACGTGGAAATAAATTCCTATTGTAAACGATTAAAGCATAGAAACCAAGGGAAAGATGAAAGTACATAGAAGTTGTTTAAATTACTATGGTGTAAAAAAAAATTATATGGCTTACGATTTGCCTAGGAGAGCATGCTACAGAACTCAGCTTGAACTTGCAAGATATTTGGATGAATTGATAGTTTTATTTGCGGCTGCCATTTAGGCACTTGCATTCGTATTGGCCCCTTCTTCGGCCGCAAGACTATTGTTCCAATGCTCCATCGGTTGCCAGAATCAAAAGATAACCTCTTCGAAATCTGAAAAGAAGAGAAAAATAATCTCAAGTCATTGATCTCAAAATGGGAAGGAAACAACATGACCAAGCTAGTGATGAATAACATACACAGACAAGCAAAACCATCTATACAAAAATGTAACCAAGCCCATGAACAGAAGGCAACATCACTAACAAAGAAAAGTAACCTCCGTGTAAGCCCACATGAACCAAGAAAACAAGAAAGCATAAAAGTTTAGAATCACTGGGTAAGTGCAAACAAGCAAAGAATATTGTAAAATGGTTCCGAAGGGCAAACTCACAAACCAGCCCTCTGAAAATTTTCAAAAAGTCAGATTGAGTAAAAGATCTAAAGACATGATAACAGGTTATATTAGTAGCAAGTAGCAACAAAGACTCCCTGCAACTTAGAGGGGAAAAAAAAAGAAGAAGAAGAAGAAGTCCACAAACCAAAAAATAAAATTATGTTTATACACACAATTTACACAATTTAAACTACCTTACATAGACTTAAATAGTTGATATGTTGTTGGCAAGAAGAAAAAGTATTCGAGCAATGTCATCAACTGAATCACTTTAAAACATGGATAAGCAGGGCAGGTACTCTTCTAAGTTTTCCTTCATCAGTAAACTTTCTTCTTGGAGCTTGAATGGTAGAGTTCACAGTAGATGTAGGAGAACTGTCGGTACCTTTGGCTGGGCATTTCTACAAAGCGCTGGTGGATAAACACCCTTGCAAACAGGGGAACTAAGAGCAAGGATGATGCAACACTTAAGATTTATCTGATCTTTGTTTGTATGTATAATTTTGACATATTTAGCTTCTGTGCCCACGAGCAACATCAAATGACAATTAAGTCTCTTCTATAATTGTTTCAAATTCGAATCTCCATTAAATATACAGCAAAAGCGAGCACAAATGGAGCTTTAAATGTCCTGTATTACATATTTGTATTTTCTGAAACTGTCTTTGCTTTAGGTTTTTTAAGAGTATAAGAGAAATGACCTTTTTGGTTAGTAACATGCTTATTACATAGCTATCTTAGTTGGGAATTTTAGTCATATATTGTTCCTTCCCATCCTTTACCTTTTTCTAAACCTTACCATCGGCTGATGCCCTATGGCCCCAATAACCCTTACTTGAAGCTAACCTCAAAATAATATAATTACATGCCATGCAGAATTTCAGCAACCACATTTCCACAAAGCTAAGCCTAAAAGCCACAAGTTTCAAAACCCTAAAGTCACCACATATCCATTTGGTGGAAGATTTCAACCTATCCTACATCAATTGGTCTATATCCAATAAAAGACAAAATTTATGATTAAATAACTAGATACTTTCAAAGCAGAACCTAACTGAAGTGGTTTATATCCATGATGACAAGCCAAGTTACAAATATATGTACATTTGAACTTTTAATAACAAGAGAATATTCAGCAAAGCCACAAAGAAAAGAGATGGAGCAATAAGTGAAGGGACTTATTTTACAAAATAATATGAATACATCATACACATAATCCACAGCAAATATGGAGGACGAAACTTCAAAATATCTGCATAGGCCTTGGTGAAGGGTGTACAAGAAAAGATATGTTACAACTGCCATTTATAGGCTAACCAGAAGCTCTTCCAAAAAAATAACATGAGAATTTCCAGAATCTCTTATATTATTGCCTTGCATGAGTTTCAATTGTCTCGGACTAAAATATTCCGAGCTAAAGATCCTACAATAAACTAAATTCCAATCCTCATTTAAGGTAAGCATACTTTGAGAAGCTAATCCATGATGTAGATACTGTTTTTGTATGCAAAGAGCAGCAGCTTCCCCAAAAATTACAGCTGCTTCTTCAGCAGTAACAGAAACTACAAGGCCTCAACTTAAATATGTATCAAAAGGCACCAAATCATACTGAATAATCTACGCTGCAGTTTTCAGCTATATAAAGAATTGATTAACTAGTTACTATGCCTAGAATCTTATAGCTTGGCTAACAATACTGGGAGAAACAACATGCAAGCCTTCCAAATACCAATTGATACTTTTGGGAGGATCAACAACCCTACTATTTACTTCTTACAAGTGTGTATATTATAGAGAAAAGGCCTCCTAAAATTAATCAGAACATGTCAATATATATCCATTCTGGGATTTCTGTTTCGCCTGACATCTCATTGAGATGAGTACTAAAAGAACAAAAACTAGTTCTTTAGTTATAAAGTTTATGCCCCTATGAAGCCATCATCACATATAAGTCCGTATAAGTTATAAAGTAAATGCCTTTGACAAAGGTAATATAGCCCTTAGGAGTTTGATCCATAAGAAAGCAGACAAACCTGTCAATAAGCACAAGAAGGTAATGACCAGCTGCACCATTTGGATCCTGCACAATTGCAAATTTTTCTGCAATATAACATGTTGGCAATGAGTCCATAAACAATCAGCACTCATCCAACCACAAAGTGAAAATTTAACAAACACAAGTTTTCAAATTACAAGCACCATTCTTCTGATCAATAGCTCATCAGGCCTCTGATCAATATAGTACACACATTAACCAAGTAGCCACATTGCAAAAGAATTACCTAAGACCATATACAGTCCAGAACTCCAAGATTAAAACCTAATTACTTATCCTTTAAAAAGGCATAGATTCCAAAAGCTTCTAAAGCAATCAGGGACAGATGAATGTAACAACATAGCAAAGCTAATGGTCAAAGCATCGATCATGATGATAAAGCCCTAATCTTTCCATGGATCATAAACAATTCTCAAGAGAAAGAGTAAGCTACTAACTTTTGCCTGTGGTTTCGTCTAATGCAATTTGGAGACTGTTGCTCTCCACCCAGTTCCCAGAACCTCCGTTAATGGCGTTAGACTCCAACTTCTTAAATTCCAGCTCAATCAGTTACCTTTTCTTTTCCTCAGAGCTTGCAATTAACCCACTCTATCCTACCCTATAAAGTGACACGTGTTTTTTTCTTCCTTTTACCAAAGTACAGTTAAAACAAAAAAAAGAGGTAATTTTCTTTATAAAGTGACACGTATTGTCAAAACGGCTACTTTGCAATAAGCGACTTCTTCGTTTTAATTTCAAATCGCAGAGCAAAACCCAGAGCAAACCCAGTACCTACTTTTTCAAGATCAAATTTTTTTCTTTCGTCGTCTTCTATTCTTAAGAGTAAAACTCAATTCTGAACCTTGTCAACAAAACCCATTTCTGAACTTCGTGAAGAAAACCCAATTCTGAACCGCGTCCCTTGTTGAACAACACCCATCTAAAGCTTATTTCAAGAACTGCCGGCCCTTGATTTCAATGGAGCAGATGAAGGTTAGTTGATAAAGAAACAATTTCACTTGATTGCATTTACACATTCCCCTTAATTTCTTGGTTTCATACTTTCATTTATGTTTGCCCTTCGTGAAAGGCCTGTACTTTTGTTATTTCATATTAAGAAGCGCTTGCATAAATTATGATATTGACTTGTCAGTTGTTCACATGTGGTTTAATTTATGTTTGCCCTCCTTTATTTTGTAGATTCCGTTACTTGCCATAATTCCCCAATTTTATTTAGATTTGCTGCAATTCTTAATAAAGAAAGGGTATTTGGATTAGATAGGATTGGAGGATATGATTTATTTTTCAAAAATTAATCTATTAGTTTAGATAATTTGGGACTAATCTTTTATTCGTAATCTATAGCCATTAGATGGGCATCAAAGTTGTATGTATGATATGTATGGTCTTTGGATAAGAAAATCCAAAGTTTTCTGTTTCAAAAATAAAGTCCATTTAGATAAAATACATGGGACTAATTTATTTTTTTTAAATTCCTAATCCATAGCCATTAGCTGGGAATCAAAAAGTTGAAGATATTGAAGAACTAGTGAGCAAGATACTGTTGAACCTGCCTCTGAAGAAGATATGTCAGTGCCAAGTTGTCTCCAAACTGTGGCAAACTGTGATAACTGAACCTCAGTTCAATCAAATGGTGATTGAACGTGACTGTCCGCCTAACATATTTGTTAGGTATCTGGATTTCCCACAAAAAGTAGGAATCATTCACTTCTCAACTCTCAACAGTTATTCTATGGAAAACTTTGAACTCCCAGATAAGTTCAATGACATATTAGGCTACTGTAATGGATTGGTATGTTTAGGGGATGAAGCAGAGCCACACATATTGTTTCTCAATCCATGTACAAAGTGGATTCAAATGATAGAAGAACTAACTCGTACCTTTGGTCACTATGGCTTTGGATATGACGAAACAAGGGAAGATTTCAAGTTAGTCTTGGTGCATTGTCCAATAGAGATAAATCGTTCAAACCAAGTTCCAGTCCATGCAATGATTTTCTCAATAAGAGATAATAGTTGGAGAGACATATGCTACGAAAGATGGGGATTTATATTGGTCTCTTCCCCTGCCAATTTTGTTGATGGAAAACTGTTTTGGAGAGGCATCTTGTTGATGGAAAACTGTTTTGGAGAGGCATCTTATGGGAAAGACCAGAAGAGAAGCAGAGGAAGCAGATGAAGTGCTCATCGGAAAACTGTTTTGGAGAGGCATCTTATGGGAAAGACCAGAAGAGAAGCAGAGGAAGCAGAAGAAGTGCTCATCACGTTTGACATAGGCATGGAGATATTTGGCAGGGGAAGAGACCAATATAAATCCCCATCTTTCGTAGCATATGTCTCTCCAACTATTATCTCTTATTGAGAAAATCATTGCATGGACTGGAACTTGGTTTGAACGATTTATCTCTATTGGACAATGCACCAAGACTAACTTGAAATCTTCCCTTGTTTCGTCATATCCAAAGCCATAGTGACCAAAGGTACGAGTTGGTTCTTCTATCATTTGAATCCACTTTGTACATGAATTGAGAAACAATATGTGTGGCTCTGCTTCATCCCCTAAACATATCAATCCATTACAGGAGCCTAATATGTCATTGAACTTATCTGGGAGTTCAAAGTTTTCCACTAAAATACCAGAGAGATTCAAGGAAACATGATGAGCTAACTGCTTATTAACTCATGTCCAACTTCTGAAAATGGTATTGATTACAAGTTCAGTCATTATTTTCGGGCGCCATTCCGAAATCGTACATGGTATTGCATACTGAAGATAGAGAAGAATAGGCCCGGAAGTACAATGACAATGGTTGGCAAGAGCACGTTAGGTAAGATAAAGATTACTAGCTAGGTAGGTTCTCCAACTTCTTCACCTTATGTGCACTATTGAGTCACAAGAAAATTCATTGTCAGCCCAAAAAAGTCTGGCTCAAATACATGAACACCATAATGCATGCATGTATTCCAATATTTTCTTCAGCTGAAAAAAAAGAA
Source organism: Rubus parviflorus (assembly GCA_029955375.1). NCBI lineage: Eukaryota > Viridiplantae > Streptophyta > Magnoliopsida > Rosales > Rosaceae > Rubus > Rubus parviflorus. The sequence continues at coordinate 28,866,379 of JARGGL010000001.1, forward strand.
AAGAAAAAACAATAAAACCAGACGACCTAAAAATTTTGTTACTCCGATGATGATGCTTTCTCAAGCTCCTCCCATGTGGGCAATTGTTCACGGGGCTTGCCTTTTAAATTCCCACGCCCTCTTTCTTTGTGAGTCTACCTTTCCCTTTTCCCATCTACAAATGGTCTCTTACATTTTAATTGTCCAGCAATTGGAGGAGACCCTCCCTGCCCGAGCTAGATGATGAGGATGTCTTTGGACAAAATAAGTAAAAAAGATGATGAGGATGTCACTATTCCTTGCTCAAGGTCTTCAGATATACTTGCAACCTGCCATGTCAATCAGTAAACTGAAGTGATCAAAGCTGAGTTACTTACCAACCATCTTTCCATCTAAGTAATGCAAAAGACCACTTACAGTTTCTTCTGGACAAAAGTTGTTTATAGCAATGATCCCAGTCGGTCTTTTCTTCAACTATTAAGTAACACGAACCCTTCTCGAGCTGTGTATGATCTCCAGATGTATTGCTTACCCAGTTAGAACTCGCCCTCTTAACATTTGGAACCACATGCACCTGCAAAAAAGGGCCATCAGATCATCACCTCATCATCTTTGCTTTCTTTCAAGCATGTATACGGGGTGAGCTACATAAATTCTCATGTGATCGATTTAGAATCTCTTTTGGTGAAAATTTATTCAGTTAAAATCCAAGAAATTGGAAATAGTGTTTTAAAATTCAAAAATTCTAAGGAACAGGTGGCTCAGGCCCTCTAAACATTCAAATGAACTGAACTCCCATTCAATAAGTAGTATGTACAATAGCATATGTTAGTGACTTAGTGGAATAATCTTCCTCATATTTTGTACAATATCATCACCTTGATGCTTTAAATACGTAGAAACAACTTAAAGCTTATACATGTGGTTCTGAAGGAAGCCTGAGATCCAGATCAAATAATATGCTTCAGTGCTTCACTACACATAACAGCATCCATACCTTTCTTTCTGATTACAAGCATTTACAGAGGGAAAATTACCTATGATCTTTGCCTTCTCGATCAAGTCTGCCACCAGAAACATGGCCAGTTTTCTCATCGGATTCTAGAAACTTATCTCACTTCTGAAAGAAAACAAAGTGGAGTTCACGTGGATCTGAAATGGGGTGCGATCATATGCTAGAAAGAAAATGCAAATAATATGCTACAGTTAGCATTAGAATGGATGAGAAGTTAAGAATTACCACGAATTTCTCGCAGCTCGTTAGCAGTACAAGCTGCTTGAGCTGGTCCCTGCCTTCCGACCAAATATAATTTCTTGACGTGACATTGATACCATTAAACATTAAACCTAGATAAAATAAAGTAACCATAAAATGTAACTGATTATTCTGAAAAGTGTAGGATAGGAAACCTTATAGATCTCCTCTCAAGAGCTGACAGGGATGGCAATATCAATCGTGAGCAATTCTGTTGCTTCTCGTAAGGGAATACATGCGACATCAAAATTCAAAAGCTACATTTCCCTGAAAGCAAAAGGAGATGTTTGACAAGGATAAAACTCTTTTGTAAGAAAAGGTTTTATATTTCAACATGTCCTCTAAGAGTAAATTATTTTCTGAGTATGCTCACCCAGCATATACTGTTACATTCACCCAATGATATATTCCTATTACCCAAACTATATCTCAGGCCACTTCAAGTTACAGTTCACTTAATTCATCTTTCACTTTTGTTTCTCACTACAAAGAAATAACAATTCTTGCCCCAACTTTATAAGCATGTGTACATCACATGGCAATTAATCATTGTTTGTTCCGCTTTTTTTAGATAAAGAACTACATTTAGAGTACATAAGAAATTAAAAACAACATTCGAGCTAGGAGAATAGGATGATGCAATGTAGATTAATTCTCTCCATTTACCTTAGCATTGATTGTAGTTGCAATTACATGGAAAGATTAGTCTTTAGTTGGTTGATGGAGGGGACAAAGTAAAGTAATAATTAATTGAAATTTATCCACTCCACCTGCCATATCAAGCATCAAGGCACTAATCATGTAGAGCTTTGCGATTAGGTTTGAAATGCCCTGGGAAAAAGAGAAATTGATCAGTCAACTGCTAATTATGACTATATCCTTGGCACGAAGAAAAGAAGAAAGAAGCAGCAATAATGAAACTGAGCTTTGTCAAAACAAAGAATTATTCATGCTTCTATATCTATAAAATACTCTTCACTATAAACAAATTGAGTCTGCATAATTTATTTAAAATTATGTCAACAAACAATATGCATACAGTACTCTCCATGGAAGAGAAATTGACTCGATCAACTGCTGACAATGGCGAGTTAATAGGTTCCAAAATCTAATGCATCAATTTCAATCTTTATTAAATATATTGCATCATTGAAAATTTCATTAAAGACAAACATTTCAGACAGGTTTACTTTTAGTTTAACAATGATGAAGTTATGCATATCAAAATGTGCATAATTCACAATTCTCAAATCAATAGACAAACAATGTAATCAAAAAATCAAACTGGCCAAAAATATGAAGCTAAAACTCAATTCTTGAATCAGGGAACCCAATCAAAAAACAGAATATGTTACCCATCATTAGAAATCCATACATATAAGACAAAAATGTTATATACAAAAAGCCAACTGCATTTAGAATATATTAAGCTATTAAGTCCTGTTAGCCATGATTTGTGCTCTATGTGCAGACCAACCCATTCTAGCATCCTTAATTCCTCAAATGATGGTTGACACTGAGATACATAACATTTTCATTGTGGAAGACAGTCTTTTGTGAAGAATTCGCCATGATATCAATGTGCACACAAACAGACGCGCATGACCAGAGATAGATAACTTGATAACAGAAGGCAGCATTACCTGCTCAATGATATCACTATAAATCCCCCCAGCTCTACAGAAAGAAGATACCTTGTCCCCTCTAACATCGTTGTTGCCACCACTTCCACCCAAATTTCTTCACTCACAAAGGTTCATTCCATGAGTTACATTTAACCAAAGTTTTTTTTTTCTCATCCTAAGAACTCTTCGACCCCTGAAGGAACAATAATACCATTGTCAATCTGTTCCAACAGAGAGCATAAGTAATCTGCATCCTGTCTTATCACTCTGTACCAAGACATATACAGAAAACAAATACATTATTTTTTACCAATTGCATAAATAATACATGTACATATAAATTGAAGCAAGAAATTCTAGGCGAAAATCCAAAACATTCGCATCCTATCTTGTAGTTAAGCAGAAATTATGTGATTGTTAGTTTCAATATTCACAACGGTTCTATGCTAACCCTTTACCACAAAGGAAGGAAGGACAAATAATGAAACTGATTTCTGTCAAAGAGACACTTATAAGTAGAAAAAAAAATTATATATATATATATATATATGTATATATAAATAATTAAATATAAAGAAAAGCCCAGTATGTAGCATTTTAGATAGTACCGAGATTACGATTTAATTGTGTAGATACAGAATAAAAACTATTGTTCTCAAAATTTAATCCTTTGCCTTTTGAGTATAGAATTCATCCAAGTACTTTACAAATAATGCATTGTCTGAGGCCGAAAAATATCAGGTGATCTTTGTTACTAAGAAATCATTTTTGTCAAGCCAAATATGTCAAATATACAATTTTCTTATTAAAGGCAGAAACAACTTTAAGGACATATGATATCTAACTTTCTACATACCTACATCTTGAAAATGAATGGTGGTGGCCAATATCTAAATCAGTGATTCTATTTCCTAAGGCAACCAAAATTACTTGTGTTGAGAATTGAGATGCTGACATTCAACTATGACCTGAATAGATAGCCCAGATATCTGATACTGTTCTTCAGTCAAGCATGACTACCTCAACTTTTGGGTGAGTTTTGTCACTGGAAATGTATATTTGAACTCAAGTTTCACCTCCTTCACTTTCATCCTCTTCCTTATTCTCCTCATTTCATCTCAACTTCCCTCTACAGCTAGAAATTACCCAACTGCAAATATAGATCCTCAATATCTTGTTCAACTTTTAATGGTTCTATTCTCTGCCTCTCTAGAAATTTTGGAATATCCGTTAACCCTCCATATAATCTGTCCAGATAGCAATCATTTTCATGAATGCATTTGTCTTCTCAAGCTGATTAGCCTCTGATGCAGAATGAAGTATCTTAGTATTTTTGATTGGAGCATGTCTATGTTAGGGTTTTTAAGTAAGGTTATAGTCTTCTAATTAGCTAGAGGTTTGAAATTGTATGGAGCATTCTAATAGTTACTTTTCAGACTTGATGATTAAACAAAACAACTTCTCCCGGAATATCATTTCTCTGTTTCTACCCTAAATTCCTCTCTATCTATATATCTCTCTTCTCCTAACCCTTTTATTCTGTCTGCCTATCTATTCTTCTTGTTTGGTTCTTCCTCACTATTCCTCTTCTTCCCTCTGATCCCTAATTTGTCCTTCTCTTCCGTATCCCTCTCTAAATCCATATAAATCAAAGATACAAGCTTGATGGTCAATTTTGGGATATAGGTTATAATCTTTTGTCATGAAGTAGAACTACTTACCCAGTTACGTTCTACACCGAACAAGAGACTTGTGAGGAGTGCTGGTGACTGCATCAGGTTCAGGTGTGCTACATCACTCCACAACTTTGAGAATATCGATAGCTTTATCTTCATGTCCATGGTGAGCAAAACCTGCTAGAATTTCATTGTAAATGACTTTATCTGTCACAGAAACTCTTCTTTCAGCATAGGTAATACTCTAAACACACCTCCTCCAATATGGTAGTCAAGTTGAGCTTGGTTGCACTTAGTAGCTCAAGTTAGCTAGCCTCTTTCTCTTCCGGAATTTCATGTGAGCAGAGATTACAGCTCTCCACGAGATGACATTTCACTGCGACATTTCATCGAACATCTTCCGGGCTTCTCGAATGGTTGATTGCAGATGAAAATAGCTCGTGCAAAACCAGCTTTAATAGCGGAAAAGGGATACAGGCTTCTTGAATATGACTTCCTGCTAGCTAGAGCCTGCAATTCCATACATACGATTCCTTCATCTCATAGTCTGAGAAATCACGGGTTACTGAACAAACGAGATAGAAATCAAGTTTAAAAGGCGTTGGCGCTAAAAACTGAAAAGGTCTTCAGTTAGTGAGCTAGGCTCACAGAGTCACAGCGGAAACGACATTGGCCCTTTTATTTAACACAAGCACCTTCCAAACGTCACCGTTTCTTTCATTGTAAAATGAAATCTGAATGAACCTACTTGTCCAAAGTCCCCGTTTCTTTATTTTTAGCAGGATTGTAAATTTAGAAAATATGCTTCTTTTATTAGCTATTATTTACCCGTGCTTACCTTCTTTTTTTAAGAGAAAACGACAAATTTTATTGGATTTAAGAATAGTTACAATCACTAAATATATAATCAGAATTATCTAAAATGAGTGCAAAGAAATGATATTCTATGACACTACTATTACTACACAAACTTCCACAAATATCTTTCGTCCCCACAAATTTAAATCCCAAATCTCGATGAACATGACCAGACCAAACTAGTCCGATCTCTCTTTCATAAAATTAATGGAGAGAGTTTTGATCATTTTCGCGAAGGTGATGTGTGTGTGTGTCAACATCTATGTCACTTTTGTTACCGGAAATGCATATGTGAAAGGATAGCGAACCTAACTTCAGCCTCAATCATCCAATATATATTGTTAATAATGAAATAGTTAAACATAAGAAAAAAAAGTGTGATCTTAACTTGGGGAGCTGTCAGATTCTCAGACATAATTCAATTATGTGAAAACATATGTCTCCTAAGATCATGTGTTTTTTTGCATCCTAAGTTTAATTTTCTTGGGAAGATGTGATTTTGATTTGTTTCATCTAATTAATAATTCGATTATTATTATGACATCATACAAACAAATATGCATTTTACAAGTTGTCAAGTGGTTCAGTGGTGTTGTCAAGTGGTTCAGTGGTGCTGTCAAGTTTCCCTTATGAAACTCAATATCTTCTTATCTCATGTGGGATCGATATTGGATTTAGTGATACCCTATCATCGATCCCACAACTTTCCCCCAAATTTGTTTACAAGTATTTCCAATGTAAGATGATTTATATGTAAATTCAATTGTTCAAGGGTTCTGTATCTTCTAATCTTTGTGCACTAATCAAAGAATAGGTAAAATTGCTTAGGTTATAGCTATTTTCTGTTGCACCCCTGAGAGGTTTGTCATTATGTATAATTTCACTTCATTGATATTATTGACATTTCCGCTTAAAAATAATGTGAATTCAATGAAGTTACAAACATTGATGCACACTAAATTTTTTTTCCAAGAGGCAACAGGTGTTTGCGCTGGAAACCGCAGGGGAGAGTCAAACAGTCTCTTTTGTAGAGTGCGGGCGTGCCAGTACCACGGGGTACATTGTTGTAGAGGATGCGCTCCAAACTTGCTTCTTGGATCAAGCGAATGTGGACAGAGAGAGAACTAACTCTGTCAAGGTCCGTACATGAAAGGCCTAAACGGGGTCTAGGGCTTCGAAAGTGATCCTTGGTGAACACAAAAATCGATACTCGCTCACGGAGTGAGAAAGCAGAGCTAACAATTGGGAAGAAGAAGAAGAGAATTTTGCTAAGGCGTGATCTTAGCTTCGCTGTAAAGATGCAAGTTTGCTCCGGAGAGGCTTAGGTTGCTGAAGGATGCTCCGGGGAGGCTTTAGATTGTAAGTTTTGCTCGAGGAGGCTTTGAGTTTTGCAAAGGTTGCTTGTAAAGATGTATGTCTCTGTGATTTCTCTAAACCCATTTATTTATACTAGTAGGGTTAGCAGTTCCCTTGTAGACAAAGGATTACAGATTTCTTTTCCTTATAGGATTTGATATCATTAATCAATAACCTGCATTAATTAGGTTTCCTTGAGAGATAAGGCAGATACGAAGCAAATCTACTGAGAGAATATCTCCAAGATATTAAGGCCGCAAGTCTCGGCCCATGGGCTGCATCAAATATGAATAAAGCTGAAAAAATGTTAATTTTGGCTCAAACATAGCCTCCCAGGCCTCGAAATCAGGCTCAGGTACGCCATGATTGAAGAGGGCTAAGTCAGGCTCAACTATTCATGATCTGTATGGCGGATGTGCATGTGAATATCGCGAATGGCCTCAAAATAGGCCTAAAGACAAAACGAGTTCTGGAACCACAATCTGGTCGCATAGATGCAAATAAAATCTTGAAAATCTCATATTCGCTAAGGGACATAGGGGTCATGGTGCCCCCTAGTTCGACTAAGTGCGGCGAATGGGGAAAAAGCCACAAATTTGACTTGATGAAAGGTGACGAAAGATAACTAATTGTAGCCCCCCAATCCGGGAAAAGGTGATGGCGAATGGCAACAACAAGGCCACAGAATTGGCCATTGTTAGGAAAAAACAAGCAATCATGGGAAAGTTATGATCAGCCCCCCTATCCGTGACTAAACATTCAAGAATGTCAAATCGACATATGATATTGCAAAAAATGAACTGGCGAACGGTATTCGCTGAAGCTTCCTTTAATGATTCATTCATGAGAACATTATGGCTATGTTTCGCCATGAACTGCTTTGTCATCTGATCTATACAGAATGACTCTTGTAGCTGCACTTGGCAAACTGCGGGAGCCACAGGTGTTAGCTTTGTAAGTATAAGCTCTGGTTCCCTTAGTTGACTTTTGGAAACCACTTCTGCTACAGTGTTCTTATTCTCGACTTGTTTAGGCCGCCATTGTAGCTTTTTGGGAACCGGTTCGCGGATGTTACACGTCTTCCTGGCGAACACACTAGGTCGATGGCGAACAAACTCTCGCTGCTTGCCTTGCCTCCCTACTAGGATAATCTGTCTAACCGACAACCGCTCCACGGTTCGTCGTAGTTGCTCTGGAGTCCGTACTAGCTCTTCAGGTTTGACTAACCCCATGTCTAAAGCTTCTAGGGCACGTTTAGCCTGACCAAAACGTCGCTGCAGATTTCTTTTTCGAGAAACAGTGATTTCTACCGCCTTCCTGCTTTCCTGCACATACCACTTGTCCTCTTTAATGACTACACGTAGTGCTGGTGGTATGTATGGCTTAGTCATGCTAGCTTGTTGCTGAACTGACTTTTCAGGTTCCTTGCGAAACCCCTCTACTGCCTTCATTCGCGCAAAAAGATTAGACTCCTTAATCTTTTTTGTGACCTCTTGCTGATTGTGAACGTGCTTAGGACTAGGGGGCTGAAAATTCTCTGGTGGCGAACGCAACTCAGAGATCGGTTTAGCAGGAATTGCTACAGTTTTCTCAAACTCCTCATAACTGACTGGTACTCCGCACTCCACCTTGCAGCGTGAACACAAAACCACAGCTGAAGCCTCTGGAGTAGGCTTAGTTATATTTGTATCCACTCGTTCGCTGGTGTGCTTATTAGCGTCAGAGTGATCCGTCATCTTGGAGTAGATCTCCTTGACCTGCTTTTGGTGCACCTCAGAACTAACTTCTTTGAGGAGTTGAAATGCAGCAGAAGTCTCTTTGAAGTCCTCTGAAAAGCCTGCTGGAATGCTTCGGCCTGCGTCTTCATGGCCGCTTCAAAAAGTTGAATGGCCTCGTCAATCCCTCTAATCCAAGCGGATGAATCTGAAGGAGGAGATGGTAAAGCATCCGAGTTTTTAGACATTGTTGTAGCTACCGGCGAATGCGAATTTTCTTCTGTTCTCCCAATCTTGGTTCACAAGGAACCACTTTCGACATGTCCCACTGGGCGTGCCAAAATGTTTGCGCTGAAAACCGCAGGGGAGAGTCAAACAGTCTCTTTTGTAGAGTGCGGGCGTGCCAGTACCACGGGGTACATTGTTGTAGAGGATGCGCTCCAAACTTGCTTCTTGGATCAAGCGAATGTGGACAGAGAGAGAACTAACTCTGTCAAGGTCCGTACATGAAAGGCCTAAACGGGGTCTAGGGCTTCGAAAGTGATCCTTGGTGAACACAAAAGTCGATACTCGCTCACGGAGTGAGAAAGCAGAGCTAACAATTGGGAAGAAGAAGAAGAGAATTTTGCTAAGGCGTGATCTTAGCTTCGCTGTAAAGATGCAAGTTTGCTCCGGAGAGGCTTAGGTTGCTGAAGGATGCTCCGGGGAGGCTTTAGATTGTAAGTTTTGCTCGAGGAGGCTTTGAGTTTTGCAAAGGTTGCTTGTAAAGATGTATGTCTCTGTGATTTCTCTAAACCCATTTATTTATACTAGTAGGGTTAGCAGTTCCCTTGTAGACAAAGGATTACAGATTTCTTTTCCTTATAGGATTTGATATCATTAATCAATAACCTGCATTAATTAGGTTTTCTTGAGAGATAAGGCAGATACGAAGCAAATCTACTGAGAGAATATCTCCAAGATATTAAGGCCGCAAGTCTTGGCCCATGGGCTGCATCAAATATGAATAAAGCTGAAAAAATGTTAATTTTGGCTCAAACAACAGGGTTAGCTAAATACAATCGTTCCCCATGCACTAGTAACCGTTGAGCAATTTCTTGTATGGTCATATCATTTTCTGCGCAGTAAAAAAGCTAGGTGACAACAATCAAGTGTTGACAAATTGTAGACAGCTAATTTGCGATCATGAGATTTTTTTTTTTTTTTTTTTGCCTAAAACGGGATGAGGGAAGAGCTCCCAACACCCCATAATTTATAAAAGAATATGAAAAGTACAAGAGAGGGGACTAAGCCAAAACCTTTCCGAAACCAAAAAGTACAGTAAAAAACCAAACTAACGAAACTGAAACTTAGGAAGACCCAAGTGGTGTTCATTACAATGTGAAGCAATAAAGGTAGGAGCTGCATTCTACCACACAAAACCAGTTAATTGAAGATGTACGTATTAGAGTTAGCCAATGCATCCATAACATAATTTCCTTCACGAAATATATGAAAGGTGTGAAACTGCATTTGAGAAATACGAAACAAATTATTATTCTAATGAACCCGAAGTTGCCATGGTACCAAAAAAGAAGACCGAAGAAAGTCAAGAATACGAGAAGAATCAACTTCAAACCTAAAATATTGAATGATAGCATCAAGATTTCTTTAGGTAGCAAAATTAAAAATGAGCATTTCCCAAATTAATTTTTTTAAATTATTACAATCACCAATAAATCAGGGTCGGTTCGAAAATCGATCATTTGCATATAAAATATAGTTGTTGTTTAAGGGAAACGTAAATAACAATAGAGAATGAGCAGAGAATAGGATGTATTTCATTAATGAATAAGGGTCTCTATATATAGAGAAGTACAAGATACAATCTGTATCGATATAGGAAACCTATACTAATACAATCCATACTCTAGAAGGATAAACCTATTCTAAGTAGTCCTAGTTTGACAAGGCACACAATAATGATTTCCTGAAACACTCCCCCTTGTGCCGGTCACAACTATGTGATGTTTTCCATGTTGTCTCATTAAAAACCTTGCCAAGTAACAATAAAAACCCAGTGGGAAAAATAACCTTGGTCGAAGGGAAAAAGAGTACAACGCACCCTACACATTTGAAAGTGACATGTATGTGCAAGACTCCCCCTCAAGTCTGCACCTCCCCCTGATTCCTACAATCATGGGAGCTCGGATAACTTAAGCATACCAATGCTTTTAACATGTTTTTCAAATGTGGACTTAGGCAAAGACTTCGTAAATAAATCTGCCACATTCTCCTCGGATCTAACTTGATTCACTTGAATCTTGAGGAGAGTCTGTTGTTGCTGATTATAAAAGAACTTAGGCGAAATATGCTTGGTATTGTCACCTTTAATGAAACCTTGCTTCATCTGCTCGATGCAAGCAGCATTATCCTCATAAATGCAAGTAGGTTCATCAGTGGTTGACCTCAAACCACTTGTCCCTCGAATATGTGTAATGACAGACCTCAACCATACACATTCACGAACAGCTTCATGTAGAGCAATGATCTCTGCATGATTCGAGGAAGTAGCAACTAAAGTTTGCTTGGTAGACCTCCAAGATATCGCCGTGTTACCCATGGTAAAGACATAACCAGTTTGGGAACGACCTTTGTGCGGGTCAGAGAGGTACCCGGCATCAGCAAAACCAACCAAAACATCACATGGATTTTCGGTGAAGGGAGTTTCAGTACCTGTGCGATCGATCGCCGCATCCCTTGCGATCGATCGCCCGACGGCAGCAGGCCCGGGATTCTTACCCAACATGCCATACTTTCGTGTCTCTCTGTAGGGATAAAACAAGCCCAAATCAATTGTACCCTTAAGGTAACGAAATATTGTCTTTATGCCACTCCAATGGCGTTGCGTGGGCGCAGAGCTAAATCTAGCTAACAAGTTCACAGCAAAGGAGATGTCAGGTCTAGTGCATTGGGCTAAGTACAATAATGCGCCTATTGCACTTAGATATGGCACTTCGGCCCCTAGTAATTCTTCGTCATCATCCTTTGGACGAAAGGGATCCTTCTTTGGATCTAGGGTCCGACCGATCATGGGAGTGCTAACTGGATGTACTTTGTCCATGTTAAACCTTCTTAACATCTTGTGGACAAAAGCCGATTGATGGATTAATATTCCACTATCTCGATGCTCTAGCTCAAGGCCTAGACAGAACCGAGTTTTCCCAAGATCTTTCATCTCAAATTCGGATTTCAAATATGTAGCAGTATCTCTCAGTTCTTCGAGAGTACCAATCAAATTCATGTCATCTACATAGACAGCTATAATTGCAAATCCGGAACTTGTTCTCTTTATGTAATACCCCGAAAATTTCCGATTTATTTTTATTAAATAGGTCGTGAAATTTGAAGTGAAATGGAGTGGTTTCATATTTTTAGGGGTTTTCATCGTAAAACGATAATTACGGTGGTAATTAAAGGTTACACAAGGTTAATTAAGGTAACTTTTTAACCGTTGAGAATCTGGGAAAACTTCCTTCATGAAAGTTGTAGACCTCGTCGAATCGAGTTCGTAGGAATTTGGTTCACCGGAAATGGACATCGTATGAAGGAGTTATGGCCCTCGGAAATTGCACGATTTTCTATAAAACATGAAAATGTTTTATTTTCTGGAAATTTCTTCTCTCTCCTCCCCCGACTTTCTCTCTCTACCCGGTTCTCTCTCCGCACCAGCCCAGAATCCGGCGAACTGCACCGGCCACCACCACCTCTCACCGCCCCCTCCAAAGGGAGCAGCAAGCTCCGATGAAGGGAACCACCGGTTTTGGCCGCACGCCTTGCCGGCGTGACGCCGCACGCGGCGGCCAAAGGAGGGCCGTTTTGCACCTTTTGTTTCCGACGTGATTCCGGCCACCCCGGACCACTTCATGTACTGGGTTTTGAAGCCCTCAACCCCTGGAACACGATGGTGCTCTTGGATTTCACCGAAAACCACCGTAGGCGGCGGTTTGAGCTCGGGAAGTTTTGGATCTAGAACTTACCGACACCGATTCCGGCCACTTCCGCTTCGATCCAGACTTTGAGGTAGTTACTAAACTTGTTGGGATTGTTGAGTTCTACGTTCTGGTAAATTTTGGTAGCCATCGGACCACCTTGACCGGCGGCCGGCAGCCAGCTCCGGCGGCGCGTCGGCGGCGCGTCAGGTCGGTCCGGGAGCAATTCTTTGCTCCGTTTGGCTTGTTTCGTCGATACGAACAACTTTCGTGTTTTGACTTTTGTCAAATTCGGTCGTTTGACCGATGGTCAATTAACCCGATTAATCGGATCGTACGATTTACGATTCGAGAGATCCGACCGTTGGATGATCATGAAATTTGATCGTGGGGTTAATATTGAGATTATAAGCATGTTGGACCGTTGGATTATTGAAATTAGATCGTTTGATCAACGATCAATTATGCAATGATTATGGATCGTTAGATCCGTGATGATCCGACCGTTGGATCATCACCATTTTTGGATATGATGTTAGGATGCTAGAAATAAGCATGTTGGTAGATTTTGGAAGTTTTGGATTTCGTGTGGGACCCGTTGATGAATAGTAGACGTGGGACCCACATTGACCGACGGTTGACTTTTGGTCAAATGGTCTCGATTAATAGTTCCGATGTCGTAGGAGACATTTAAGGAACATTTGAATTATTTTGGAAGTGAATTATGCTAATTGGAAGTTGCATAATCTTAGGTGTTTACAAGAGGTGACACGTGCGTACGTTGATCGATTCCTGGTTACTATTTGAAGACGCAGCAGGAATTAGAGGTGAGTGAATCTCACGATGTTTTTATATATGAATATTAATTCATATTGTGTTGTTGTGATTTTGGTGTTAAAACAATATTTGAAAAATGTTCATCTTATTGTTTTAATTTGTGAATTTTGTGGGAACACAATAATTCTATTAAGATATTGTGTTTGCCTATTTGAATGATTTTGTACAAACGGATTGTCCTGGGGACACCGTTAAATGGGTGAAAAATGGTAGCCCATCAGTTAGAGCTCTAGACTGCATATTGTTTGGTTAACTTGATGTATTAAAAGGAGAAGAAAAATAGTATTCTCACTTTTAATCAGGCGAAGTTAAAAATAACTTGATGTATTAAAAGGAGATGCATCTCACTTTTAATCAGGCTAAGTTATGTGGTTTTGTGTGAGTAAAGATCGAGGGTTTATATTATTTAACATGCTGGATTACCCTGGTATTAACATACACGTTTATGGGGCGTGTGGGGTTAAAATACGTGGTATGGGGCACGTAGGTTCAGTATATTAGATAATACGAATCTTCCGGATTTGAAATGGAAACTTTGTCTTTAAATGATTCTTTAAAAATAAAAGAATTCAATTTGGGAAAATGTTACAGTGTGAATAAAACATAGATTACTCATACCAGCTTCGTAAGCTGACCGGGTTTGTTGATATAACCCGGTACACTATTCCACGGTGTAGTGGTTATACCTGCAGGTTAGGATAACCAGGAGTAAGCAAGGCTGCATACATATTATTGGGTTATAAGACTTCCGCTGTTTATGTAATAAACTCTGATGGATTAATTATTTAATATTTTGTAATATCAATTTATTATTTAATTTATGGCTTGTAATATGTAACCCTAAAGAACGGGTTAGCATTTACATTTATTGGGCATGGAGTATAATTGTTGTACTCGAATTAAAAGGAAAAAAATTCTAGTGCATATTTGTATTTGATTCCATGTAGTCACGTTTCCGAATTGATTGTAATTAAGGGCAAAATGCCTTATTAATTGATTTGAAAATCGGGGCGTGACAGATTGGTATCAGAGCAAAACAATGCTCTAAGGAAGTGATTGAGCAATGGAACGCTCTAAGGAAATGAAACGAGTTTTGGAATTGAGAAGTGAAGTTAGGGTTTAGAGCTTAGAATCGGTTTAGGGTTTGACGTTAGGTTATTAGATTCATTCAAGTAATGGTTACTTCGTATGCTTAATTACGCACAGTATTTATCGAGTGATGGCCCGACCGCGGCGGATCCCCATCATGTGCTCTTCAGTGCTGTTGTGTTGTTAAGAATATAAAGTACAAATTACAATTCCGAAATTGATAGTCTTACATGGCTACATTTCTAATCCTCTCAACCGTACCCTGGATCAAACGACAGACTTGATCCACTGAACCTTTCTTGTTCTTCAGTAACTCAGTAGAGATCTGTGTTGCTACCGTTACTAGACAACCAATGTACGGATTGTCTGAGACCCCTTCTGTTCTTCCAGCAGTAGGCATATCTGGTAGAATTGAAAAACCTGAAGTTAGGAATACAATTGTACCTAACTCACAACCACCTATTAACTTCTGCACCGTTGACTGACTAATAGGAGCATAAATCACGTATGACCCTGTTGGATCAGTACAACTTTCTTGGAGTATATAGGTGTTGTGCATTTGCAACAAGGAGACACAATTGCGTGGATCATGACCAGTTGTGATATGTGCAATCTCCTGTACTTCTTTTTCCAATGCTAGATGGTCCCACTGGTTCCGAGTTTGTACGTCAATGAAGAAGTCAAAGAGCTTTCTGTGAGAGACATGATGCTGGATTATTGCAGATGCAGTTCGAGTGAGACCATGAGGCTTATTCAGCCTGTTCCAGATTTTGTTGGTGGAGACTCTTATCCCTGAACCCCTGAACTTGGTTTGTTCAGCTACCTTCCATTCATGAGCAGTAGAGTTGCCGATGTCTGTGCAAAAGTCTGTCACTATTCTGCATGCCATCTGCAACAAGTTTCTTCTTCCTTCCACAGATGGTATGACACAAAAGTCTTGAGGTGGATAAGTGTCAGCCGCGGAATAATTTAACCTTTCCGCTTGCCTCTGAAGTATTTCTACCCATCGCCTTGCTCCAAAGGCTAAGCCTGACTCCACTAGCGTTCGGTATGTTTGGTGCATGATTTGATCCTGTACATCAACATGTTCCACCCATACGACACGAGAGCTGCCGTTGAACAAATCTTGGATTAAGCATCCGGATGGACGCTTCTTGCATTGAGATCTTGGGTGTGGACCCAGATTTGAGCTTAAACCGTCCACAGAGACGTCAATTATTGCCCAACTTTGTTCTGTTTGTCGTTGGCAATAACGAACAAAGTGAGTTACACGAGTGGAGACGGATGGACTGGTCACCTGGAATTCAGCAGTCATGACTTGGATGGTGTCGTGGTAGCTTTCAGTAGTCCCTGATGACAAGACATCAAGGATACTCGCCCTTGAAATGATGCTACCGAATATGGTGGACCATTGGTCCACATCCATGAAGAGATTCACGAGTACGACAGGACTGAGGGGAACAGTGGCTGTGTAGCGAGAAGCTTCAGTTTGGAAGTTAGTGGGAGTAAGATCAATACCGTTAGTGAAGATTCTCTTGTACTCTGCTTCATTCAGGAACTCATGAAGCGTGACAGAGCTGGATTTGAGTGCAGAGATCCACAGTGGCGCATCAGCAGATGCCATGATGATTAGCTCATCTCTGACCGACACAATGATTTCAGAAATCTTAGTTGTGTCTGCCACGACAGATGCTTCTGCCACGGCAGATGCTTCTTCAGGTTCTGAACGGTTGATGTTGTCTGATGGTTGTTGTGTAGAAGAAGAGTGATGTGGGATCGACATACACTTTTGAATATCCCTCCTCATGTGAGACTTTTCCCTTGGACCGATGACTGCAGGAATTGGAAGAGTCTGAGGTTGTGGGGTAGTCTCTTCAATCCCTTTTAGTAGCTCACTATTGGGAGTAACTCGTTTTCCACAGTGGTTGCAGTTGATTCTGTTGAATGCTGCTTGGTACTGGCTAAGTTGAGCTTGAAGCTCATTGATTTGCTGTCTCAGCAGAAAATTTTGTTGACGAGTTGTTTGGGCAGGCGTTTTGGGTCGATGCTTTATCACCCACGCAGAGACTTGTGCAAACGTTAACCTTATTTGGTCACCCAAATCTTGTCGTTGTTGAACAGTTGGCTGTGGAAAAGCCTCGACGAAGTCCTTCAATGCTTGGACTTGGTGTTTGGTGAAACTCTTCCTCAGTGGAATACGTTGGGATGGACCAGGTTCAGCTTGTGGAGATGATACTTGTGGACTTGGGGCTACTTCAATGGCTTCGTCTTCTGCTAGAAGCATGTCTAGCATGTCGATATCGTTGTTGAATTCGATTGCTGGTGAAATTATTTCATCTAAGCCCTCAAAAAATTGGCTTTCAGAGGGATCAGATTGAAGTAATTCACTGAACGAATTTACTTTACGTGACATGTTTGAGTTGGTGGGAAGTTCTGAGAAGTTTGAGTGAAGAAATCCTCTTTGAAAGAGAAAGGAGGTTATGGCACTAATGGAAAGTATATGTTAGTGGATAAGTAAGGTGTATATTTATTGTTGGTGGAGGATTTGAAATTTCAAAAGCAAAAGTGAGTGGCTGATTTACAGCTAATTGTCGGAGCCCTTGGAGATCGTGGAAGATTTCTTTTCCCCGATGCATGGATTTTCCACATACAGTTCCACTCTTGTGAGACCTCGCATCTTTTGAGGAATTATTTATGAGAAAGTTAAAGTAAAGAGCCATTATGATCGACATTAGAGGAAAACTGAGATTTTGTTGATTTAAATCTTGTGGAATCTTGCATCGTGGGCGATACTTTTGAGTAATTGAGACAGTTATGAGCAATAATTATTCTTAGTGGGTTGCTGAGTGCACCGCACTCGCATTAAAGAAAGTTTTCCCTTACGGTGGAAAGTTTGTCTTAAATACATGGGATAAGGAGTTGTGTTGCTTAACTCATATCTGTTATCAAACAACAACTCAAAATTTTCTCTTACACAATGGTGAACAAAGGAGAGTGCAGCAAGCGTTCTAAGAGTGCAGAGTGGAGTGAACTTCCGGTGGAGATCTGGAAGTATATCTTCCAATTGGTGGCTACCGCATCTCTGCAGAGCACAATGGAACTCCGTTGTGTCTCGAAAGACTTCAAGGAGTATGCCGATAGCTGGTCTACCTTGGCGGCGATCGACATGGATGGATTCGATGGTGGATCCAGACCCACTGGTGGCGAAGACACAGATAGGCAAGTGCGTATCTTCGCAAATCGTTGCTGGGAAGCGAAGAACCCAGAGTCTCTATTCCGAATGGGAATACGAGTACTTGTCCAAGCAGCGAACTTACCTTTAGCCCTGGAGTATTTCGATGCGGCTTGCAAACCAGGAACACTGTATGGTGCACGTTCCAGTTTGGTGGTAGGTCATCACGTTGCATTTTATGCAGCGTGTATGATAAGAATGATATTGGGACCAGAAGACGAGCAGCAAAAAATGGTGCAGCGACTGTGTGAAGTCCTCGACTGGGTGCAGAGCAGGTGGAACATTGACTACTGCAGAGAAGAAGTCAAACAGATGATGCTTCAGGCCGAGGGGTGTCATGAGCATCTGTTGAGGTATTTTCCGTCGACTACTGTTTTCCTGCCCGCCGGTAAGTGTCTTACTTGCGGTGAGTCAAGCTTCTGGCGTCCTTTTGGTCAGAACATGTGGGACGTGAATGGAGTTAGGTATGCAGGTAGAGAATGTTGCGACACTTGCAAGTGTTTCGTGGAGGCAGCATATTTCTACCAGCTGTTGATGTATGGAATTCCTAGACATCCGGCCTCTTATCCAAAGTGTCATTACTGGAGGTTTACGGATGGCTTCTGGTAGTGTAAGCCCTGTGAGGCATTTTAATAATTGTAATAGCAGTGTGTGCGAACTGTAACTTCAGTTTGTTTACCTTATGTGTGGTTGTGTGGTACCCAGTTTATTATTAAATAAATTCTGGGATTTGAATTTGAGGTTGTGATAACCTGGTTGTTGTTGTGGTTTGTTGTGTACTGCCCGGTTATTAATGAATAAAACTTTGGATTTTGGAATCAAGTTGTGATAACCATGGGTGTACTCTGCGTCCTAATTTCGGGACGAAATTTCTTTAAGGAGGGTAGACTGTAATACCCCGAAAATTTCCGATTTATTTTTATTAAATAGGTCGTGAAATTTGAAGTGAAATGGAGTGGTTTCATATTTTTAGGGGTTTTCATCGTAAAACGATAATTACGGTGGTAATTAAAGGTTACACAAGGTTAATTAAGGTAACTTTTTAACCGTTGAGAATCTGGGAAAACTTCCTTCATGAAAGTTGTAGACCTCGTCGAATCGAGTTCGTAGGAATTTGGTTCACCGGAAATGGACATCGTATGAAGGAGTTATGGCCCTCGGAAATTGCACGATTTTCTATAAAACATGAAAATGTTTTATTTTCTGGAAATTTCTTCTCTCTCCTCCCCCGACTTTCTCTCTCTACCCGGTTCTCTCTCCGCACCAGCCCAGAATCCGGCGAACTGCACCGGCCACCACCACCTCTCACCGCCCCCTCCAAAGGGAGCAGCAAGCTCCGATGAAGGGAACCACCGGTTTTGGCCGCACGCCTTGCCGGCGTGACGCCGCACGCGGCGGCCAAAGGAGGGCCGTTTTGCACCTTTTGTTTCCGACGTGATTCCGGCCACCCCGGACCACTTCATGTACTGGGTTTTGAAGCCCTCAACCCCTGGAACACGATGGTGCTCTTGGATTTCACCGAAAACCACCGTAGGCGGCGGTTTGAGCTCGGGAAGTTTTGGATCTAGAACTTACCGACACCGATTCCGGCCACTTCCGCTTCGATCCAGACTTTGAGGTAGTTACTAAACTTGTTGGGATTGTTGAGTTCTACGTTCTGGTAAATTTTGGTAGCCATCGGACCACCTTGACCGGCGGCCGGCAGCCAGCTCCGGCGGCGCGTCGGCGGCGCGTCAGGTCGGTCCGGGAGCAATTCTTTGCTCCGTTTGGCTTGTTTCGTCGATACGAACAACTTTCGTGTTTTGACTTTTGTCAAATTCGGTCGTTTGACCGATGGTCAATTAACCCGATTAATCGGATCGTACGATTTACGATTCGAGAGATCCGACCGTTGGATGATCATGAAATTTGATCGTGGGGTTAATATTGAGATTATAAGCATGTTGGACCGTTGGATTATTGAAATTAGATCGTTTGATCAACGATCAATTATGCAATGATTATGGATCGTTAGATCCGTGATGATCCGACCGTTGGATCATCACCATTTTTGGATATGATGTTAGGATGCTAGAAATAAGCATGTTGGTAGATTTTGGAAGTTTTGGATTTCGTGTGGGACCCGTTGATGAATAGTAGACGTGGGACCCACATTGACCGACGGTTGACTTTTGGTCAAATGGTCTCGATTAATAGTTCCGATGTCGTAGGAGACATTTAAGGAACATTTGAATTATTTTGGAAGTGAATTATGCTAATTGGAAGTTGCATAATCTTAGGTGTTTACAAGAGGTGACACGTGCGTACGTTGATCGATTCCTGGTTACTATTTGAAGACGCAGCAGGAATTAGAGGTGAGTGAATCTCACGATGTTTTTATATATGAATATTAATTCATATTGTGTTGTTGTGATTTTGGTGTTAAAACAATATTTGAAAAATGTTCATCTTATTGTTTTAATTTGTGAATTTTGTGGGAACACAATAATTCTATTAAGATATTGTGTTTGCCTATTTGAATGATTTTGTACAAACGGATTGTCCTGGGGACACCGTTAAATGGGTGAAAAATGGTAGCCCATCAGTTAGAGCTCTAGACTGCATATTGTTTGGTTAACTTGATGTATTAAAAGGAGAAGAAAAATAGTATTCTCACTTTTAATCAGGCGAAGTTAAAAATAACTTGATGTATTAAAAGGAGATGCATCTCACTTTTAATCAGGCTAAGTTATGTGGTTTTGTGTGAGTAAAGATCGAGGGTTTATATTATTTAACATGCTGGATTACCCTGGTATTAACATACACGTTTATGGGGCGTGTGGGGTTAAAATACGTGGTATGGGGCACGTAGGTTCAGTATATTAGATAATACGAATCTTCCGGATTTGAAATGGAAACTTTGTCTTTAAATGATTCTTTAAAAATAAAAGAATTCAATTTGGGAAAATGTTACAGTGTGAATAAAACATAGATTACTCATACCAGCTTCGTAAGCTGACCGGGTTTGTTGATATAACCCGGTACACTATTCCACGGTGTAGTGGTTATACCTGCAGGTTAGGATAACCAGGAGTAAGCAAGGCTGCATACATATTATTGGGTTATAAGACTTCCGCTGTTTATGTAATAAACTCTGATGGATTAATTATTTAATATTTTGTAATATCAATTTATTATTTAATTTATGGCTTGTAATATGTAACCCTAAAGAACGGGTTAGCATTTACATTTATTGGGCATGGAGTATAATTGTTGTACTCGAATTAAAAGGAAAAAAATTCTAGTGCATATTTGTATTTGATTCCATGTAGTCACGTTTCCGAATTGATTGTAATTAAGGGCAAAATGCCTTATTAATTGATTTGAAAATCGGGGCGTGACACTTTATGAACACGCATGGGCATAAATCATTGTTTATATATCCCTTCCCAATCAAGTAGTCACTTAGACGGTTATACCACATCCGCCCGGATTGTTTCAATCCGTAAAGTGAACGTTTTAATCTTATTGAAAACGCACTCCGTGGTTTAGAGTCACTTGACTTGGGTAATTGAAGTCCATCAGGCACCTTCATATATATCTCTGAATCTAGATCCCCATAGAGATATGCTGTAACCACATCCATAAGCTGCATGTCAAGTTTTTCGGAAACTACCAAACTGACAAGGTAGCGGAACGTAATAACGTCCATTACGGGAGAATATGTCTCATCGTAGTCAATCCCAGGGCGTTGTGAGAAACCTTGCGCCACGAGGCGAGCCTTATATCTCAAGACTTCATTCTTCTCATTACGCTTTCTAACAAAGACCCATTTATGTCCAACAGGCTTTACACTTGGAGGCGTTAGCACTACGGGCCCAAATACCTGTCTCTTTGTTAGTGAATCTAGTTCAGCCTGGATTGCATCTTTCCATTTAGGCCAATCTGCTCTATGTTGACATTCTTCAACAGAGCGTGGTTCGATGTCATCGTGCTCTATAATCTCTTGAGCAACCGAATATGCAAATACATCATCAAGGATAATGGAATTTCTCTCTAACGTCTCAAGCATGCATGCATAGTTCATTGAGATTTCTTTATTCTCTGTAATGGGATCAATCATTGAGGCGTCCCCCAATATTGATTCGTGGACATAGCTATAATCAGAGATAATCTCATGAGACGGGTTTCCAGTGTTGATGATGAATGGATTAGGCTGTGCCAAACTCGCTTTCTTCCTTGGGCGAGTATCCATCGAACCAAGTGGTCTCCCCCTCTTTCTTTGGGGAACCACGGCCTCAACCACACCTTCACTTGGTGTGGTTGCTGCGCCATTATTGGCACCATATCCCGTAGTAGGGATTTCTAACCTTGCAGGCACGTTTGCAGCTGGTATGTGTGATCTCGTCACTTTAGCAATATCAGAAAACGCATCAGGCATCGAATCTGCTACGTTCTGAAGATTGAGTATTCTACGCACTTCACTATCACAGTGTGCGGTTCGGGGATCAAGATGAGACAGAGTGGGGACAGACCACGACAATTCCAGTCGTTCCTGTTGAACATTCTTGTTCTTATCTCCCCCTAACGACGGGAAGACTGTCTCATCAAAGTGACAATCCGCAAATCTAGCGGTAAAGAGATCGCCTGTCAAAGGTTCCAAGTAGCGGACAATAGTTGGAGATTCATAGCCAACATAAATACCTAAACGTCTCTGAGGACCCATTTTGGTGCGCTGTGGAGGCGCAATTGGCACATAGACTGCACAACCAAAGATGCGTAAGTGTGAGACATCTGGCTCATATCCAGTTACCAGCTGGTACGCAGAGAACGGTTGTTTTGCAGTGGGTCTGAAACGAATAAGTAAAGCTGCATGCAATATTGCATAACCCCAAGCAGATAATGGGAGATTGGTGCGCATAACCAATGCCCGAGCGACCATTTGAAGTCTCTTAATGGTGGCTTCGGCAAGACCATTTTGTGTATGCATATGGGGTACGGGATGCTCAACATCAATCCCAATAGACATGCAATAATCATCAAACGTTTGTGATGTAAACTCTCCAGCATTGTCAAGACGAATTGACTTAATAGGATGATCAGGGTGGTGAGCCCTTAAGCGTATAATTTGGGCTAGGAGTTTAGCATAAGCAGCATTGCGTGTGGACAATAGAGCGACATGTGACCAGCGTGTCGAGGCATCCACCAAAACCATAAAATATCTGAAAGGTCCGCAATATGGGTGGATGGGTCCACAAATATCTCCTTGGATACGTTGTAAGAATGGAATAGTTTCTTTGGTGTCCTTAGCATAGGATGGTCTTGATCCTAATTTGCTTAAGGAACAAGCTTTGCAAAATGAGCCCTTAGCCATAAAGGCAGCAGAAGCATAGGAGGTAGGCACATCAAGTGCGGAATCAGGATTAGAGGAGAAAGTAACGAGTGTTACTTTGCGATCGATCGTCGAAGGATGCGATCGATCGTAAATGCTCCCTGGACGCTGTTCAGGGTTCCTGAAGACGTGCGATCGATCGTAAGGTCGGCTGCGATCGATCGCAAATGCGCTCTGGACGACGTCCAGGCAGTCAGGAGACGTGCGATCGATCGTACCCTTTCCTGCGATCGATCGCAAATGCTCTCTGGACGATGTCTGAGGCATGTTTGAGGCATGCGATCGATCGCACGTGTTTCCGCGATCGATCGCCTGCCGTTTGACAGATTGTGCACGGTTTTTTGGCATGTCATTGACGCAAGTCTCCCCTCCTTGAATCATCTTTTGATTCTTGCTTCTATTGGCTCGATAAAATGGATGTCCGTGTGAGGTTTTCAATATACGGATCATCATATCACGACCGGGATGTCCCAAACGGTCGTGCCAAAGCCTGTATGTGTCAGAATCCAAGAGATCATCTCTAAAAACATTGTTGGATTCAATAATTCGAATAGTGGTTAAGTATAACCCACTAGAGCGACACATAAGTTTTTCTAATATGCGCTTTCGTCCGCAATTATTAGAAGTAATACATAAGTATTCGTTTCCATTCTCACAATGAGTTTCCATATGATAATCGTTGGCGCGAATGTCCTTGAAACTAAGGAGTGTTCGGTTTGCTCGAGGAGCATAGAGTGCTTCAGAGAGTTTGAGCATTGTGCCATTAGGCAACATAAATTGGGCCCTTCCTCGCCCTTTGATCAATTGTGATGATCCAGTCATCGTAGTCACAGAAGAGTTATAGGGAATTAATTCAAGGAATAATTGCCTATGTCGGAGTATTGTGTGGGTAGTCCCACTATCAGCAAGGCATTCAATCTCTCCGGGAAACATACCTACAAACATAGGGTATGAAAATAAAAATTTGTCCATGACATAGAAATTTCGGGAAAAACTTTCAATTCTTTAAAGAAAATTTCGAAATTTATTAATAATATGCCAACGATTACATCGAGATCTTGTCCAGAAAATCTAATCCAAAAATAAAACATTATGACAAAAGTCAAAATAAACTGAGGCATAAAGCCTTTACATAATAATCTTGGAAATAAAACAATTGCAATCTAATCGAAGTCTGGAGCTTCTAGAGTCTTCTCAGTATTTTGGTCGACTTGAAGATCTGCAATTGTGAGATTGACGTCCTTGTCATCTCCTACATCTTCTCCATAATATGCTTCTTGCTCACGGGATTCACGAAACTTCTTGTAATCCGCAGCCAATTTGTTGCTTGCCTTGCATTGCCTAAACCAATGATCGTTTGATCCACATCGGTGACATTGCTCGTTAGTACCGCCTGCATCATTGTTGCGTCTAGCAACTTTTGCCCTTGGAGGATTGTTTTGTGTACGGTTGTACACCTTGTTGCCGCGCCAACCTTGGCCGGTGTTGGCATGGCCATCACGGCCCATGCCACGTCCTCCTTGCCCTCTTCCACGTGGTGCAAAATTCCCACGGTTCTGTGCAACATTGTTGCGGTTTCCTTCCTTGTTGGGACAATTATATGGACCGGATCGTCCATTAGCATTACCCTTAGCATTAGGGTTTCGTCCTCCTCTAGCCATCTTGCCATAATTTGCTTCTGGAACTCTCTTTGTTCCGGCAGGCCTAGCATTATTGTTCATCATGATCGTGTCATGTTTCTCAGCTACTTGCAGAAGATTGATTAGCTGATTGAACGTAGTAATCCGCTTGGCATTGTACTCCATCCGATATTGCTTTGAGAGGATGAGTGCCGAGGCGGGGAAGGTAGAGAGGGTCTTCTCTATTAAGTCTGCTTCAGTAAGAGTCACCTTACAAAATTGAAGCATAGCTCGTAGACGTAGCATCTCAGAATTGAATTCCGCTACGGTTTTGAAGTCAAGAAAGCGAATGTCATTCCACTTGACCTTCAATTCAGGAAGTAGTGTATCCTGGATGTTTCCAAATCTCCCATTCAGAGCAGTCCATAGCTCATATGGGTCCTTAACTTGCATATATTCCCACTTTAGGGAAGGGGCCATGTGGCGCCTTAGAAACATCAATGCTTGGGCCTTTTTAGATGCAGGTGGAGCTTGTGTGTTCGCATCAGGAGCACGGATTGTGGAAAGGATTTCTTTCTCAATAAATGTTGTCTCAACATCCGTCACCCATCGGTGATACTCAGTTCCTTTAGAGTCAAGGATGTCAAATTCGAGCTTAGGCGTTTCAGTCATCCTGAAATAAACAAATGAGAAGATACATTAGTTTCGCAGTCATAATAGACATCCACGAATACTAATAAATATTCCAAGAAAATTTGGATTAGAACAAGACCAAGATGGTGTACGGTCGAGTTCGATGCTTTTGTGAAGTTACTTTATCACAGCATATATTATGAATCCCCACGATTCATAAAAGCTCTTTAACTCTTACTAGAGAATGATGACATTAGAGGGGCTCATGACTTACATATACCGCAAGCGATATAAAGCTCGATCACTCCCCTAATGCTTCTCATAACCTTTCAAAGTAGGTATAGCTTATCATTGTTTTGCTCATAATTTTCACCATAGAAGTCCCACGCCATAAGAGGGGTCGGGATGAAGAAGAAGGGAAGCTTTTAAATCCCCGAGAAAAAGAAGAGTACGAGAATTTAAATCAAAGCAGGAACTTTTAGAAAAAACTTACTTGGTTTTCTTGTTTGCAAAATCGCAGGAAATCTTGATCATGAGTGCTGCTTCTTGAAGACTGAATATCTGAAGATCTAACGGTTCGAATTGCGTGAAATTTGAACTGGGAGCAGTAGACACACGGGGGAAGCTTCTGTCAAATTTGTAGCTTGATCCGACGGATGAGAAGGGAGAAAAGTTCTTCAGAAGTCGGTTGTTCTGTGCAGGCAGATTCTTGATTTTTGCAGCAGCCGGTGGTGGAGCAACGCGGTGAGCCTAGGGTTTTGGTTCTAGGGTTAAGGCGCATAGCAGGAGGCTATGCTGAATATATCTTTGGCTTTTTAATCTCAGGGCTAGGGCTCGTGCTGATAACGTGTTTAAGGGAAACGTAAATAACAATAGAGAATGAGCAGAGAATAAGATGTATTTCATTAATGAATAAGGGTCTCTATATATAGAGAAGTACAAGATACAATCTGTATCGATATAGGAAACCTATACTAATACAATCCATACTCTAGAAGGATAAACCTATTCTAAGTAGTCCTAGTTTGACAAGGCACACAATAATGATTTCCTGAAACAGTTGTATTATTATCAAAAAAACAAGAACATGGTTCACAATCCATGAGAGGTACAAATGAATTTCACTATCATGGAGCAAAAGCATGAATGGTACGTATGATTAAATTCAGCTTCCCTCTTAGCCTTTCATTCATCACAGCCTTCACTCCCCAATTATTGGATCCTTGTCTTCATTTTCTCTTTTTTCTCATAATGTTTTTCCTTTATTTTCTTTTTCCTTTTACAATTCTAGACCAAAATTATAAGTACAGTTTGATTACTTTATTTCTTTACCAAAAAAAATATTCGATTGCTTAATATATAAGAGCTTTTTTCACATGCAGGGTGTAGAATTTAGAGGTTAATAAGAGAAACGCTCACTTTGAGATAAAGAGTCCCCCCTCCAAAAAAAACCTACAAATGGTAAAGAAATGTGAAGCACAACCTTGTACAATAAATATATACATATAAAACCTTGTTTTCTTCAATGCATCTTTTCTCTTCGAAAGGGAAACCCTTCTATATATGATCTGCCTTCTGACAAAGACTCGAACTTTTGTATCATAACCAAATACATTGACTGACCTAATCTTGCCCTTTTGTTCCTAACTGAACCTAACCATTGGTGTTGTTGTTTCCATTATTATTCGGATCAACATGCTTATTATTGAGCAGGGCATTGGCTTTTTTCCACTTGTGGAATTTCCCAAAAAGAACCTCCATATCTTCTAGGGTTCTACCCTGTGTTTCCGGTAGCATCGTATAGAAGAAGACCCAGCCAACGGCAGCCACTCCAGCGAAAAGAAAGAAGGCCCCGCCAATGGTGATGGCCTTGTACAAGGATATGAAAGTCATCGTGATGACCCCACTCACGATTCTGTTCATGGCCACTCCGATACTGTAACCCTGCGCCCGTAGCTTCAACGGGATAATCTCGGAGCTGTAGACGCACGTGATGGGGCCAATCCCGATCGAGAAGAACGCGACGAACAATAATACCATGGTGATGCACAGCGCGATGGCCCACATGATCTTCTCGTCGCTGTGGTGGTCGATGATCGTGAGGCCGAAACCGAGACAGCCGAGGGCGGCTACCATCCCCGCCATACTGCTCAAGAGCAAAGGGCGGCGTCCAACTCGGTCGAGGAAAAACGTTCCCACGAGGATGAAGGACGTCTTGACAGATCCGACGGCTATGGTGGCGAGGAGGAGTTTGTTCTTTTTCGTGATTCCGGCCTTTTCGAAGATTCTCGGGCTGTACAAAACGACGGCGTCTATGCCCGAGGCCTGCTGGAAGAAGTGTATACCAACGGCGGCGATTAGAATGTGACGGACGGCTGGGGTTGGATGGATGAGGAGCTCTTTCCAGACGCCTTTGTTGTGGCTGTGTTTTGAGACCTCGACGACATCGTCGTTACAGTGTTCGGGGATTCCGGCGGCTTCTTTGATGTCGGCGAGTCGGAGCTTGGACTCTTCCAAGGAGTCTGAGGTTCTGTCGAGGACTCGCTTGGCGTCGCCCAGTCGGCCCTGCATGACGAGCCAGCGAGGGGATTCCGGCATGGCTAAGACGCTGAGGGTGAGGAAAATGGAGGGGACTATGCCCACGCCGAGCATAAGCCGCCAGCCTAAGTTAAGTGCGAGCTTGGAAAAAGCCAAGTTGGATATGTACCCAAATAAGATCCCTACATTGATAAACACCTGTTCAAAGTTTCAAACAAGTAAACATCCATCAGTACAGATTGAATAGAGCATAAAAGATATGATCGAGCGCATATTTTAAAGTCTGGTCTAACCAAGTTTTAATTTACCCAACTCATGATTGAATAAATGAAACCGTATAAATTGACAAGAAGAAATTAGGAAAAAGGGCTTGCCACTTTCTATTTTTTAATAAAAATCTAAGTAGTTTATTTTTGTTGGATTTAATCCCTCGACCCAATGACACCTAAATTTGTTTCATTTTTAGGTTTGATTAGTCAGCCCTACAAGTTTCACTATACCTAAAATACATTTATCCTAAATTTTAGTTGTAAATTTATAATTACAACATGCATCAATTTTCAACTGACTTTTGAATTAATTAAAATGTTTTCTCTTTAATGACTCTTAACCGAAGTCAATTACTAATGATTTTAGTATTCTATCCCATGATTTACTCTATGCTTATTGTCTATCTTTCTCTTTATATATAGTTTGCAATTTTAAAATAATATTCATCCACACTTTTTTGGGTTTGCTTTGTTGCTAAGGGGTGTTCTTTGAATTGTTTGAATCAAGATTTCAAAGGTACTTTACTATTGCACATTGTTGATGTTTATTTTTTGTTATTGTCTGTATTATAAAGCTTATTCTCTCTTTTAACCCAATATTTAATTTTACCTATAACTTGTTGACGATCAATTTACCTACATTGAATTGATGATCAATTTACCTAGCTACAACTAATTGATCATCAATTAATTATAGGTAAATTGATCATCAATTAGTTGTAGGTAAATTGATCATCAATTAATTATAGGTAAATGATCATCAATTTACCCACAACTACTTCAATTACCTTACAATTTGCTTACTCCATTTCCAAAGTTGTGTAAAACAATTTACCTACTCGATCTAAAATACAACACACAACAATGTTCCTACTCGATGACTCACCAAATATGTACTTTATTTACCTAATTTTTTTTAATGATTAATTATAAATAAATTTTCTACTATTTTTCTTAACAATTTACATGTCTTTTTTTTTTTGGTTTATATGGGACCAAAATTTTGGAAATTTCGGCAATTTCGAAAAAATTTAAATCCTTAATTTTCCTAAACAAAAAATTATTTCGAAATATTGTCAAACAGTTGCAACCATATCCAAACTTAAAAGAAAGGGTGGGGTTGGCTTTGGTCCGATGGTGCTTTGTGTGGGTAAAATCCAAGAGCATATTCTAAAGCTTTCTTGATAAGTGCTTCAAAGATTTGATCGATTTAACTAATAAGCCAGAAACAAACAAACAAACCTCAGCGAAAGACGTGAGGCAGCCACGAGACGACGCCGGAGACACTTCGGCGGTGTATACAGGGGCAATCATGAGGCCGTAGCCGACGCCGATTCCGGCAACGAATCGACCGAACATAAGGAACGCGTAGTTGGTGGCGAACCCCATGAGAAGAGCTCCGGCAAAGAAGATTGCTCCGGCCAGAACTATGGTATATCGGCGTCCAATCCAGTCGGACGTCCTGCCTGCGGCGGCTGAGCCGATGAGGGAGTAGAGATTCAGAATCCCGACAAGGACTTCGACCTGCGTGTCGGAGATTTTGAGGTCGTCTTTGATGAAGATCACTGCTCCACTCATTACACCAATATCTGTAGATAACACAAAAATTAACCACATGCAAATGGAGACAACACTGTTAGGAGTTAACAAAACCAGAGAAAAACTCAGAGAGAACAAGAAACGCAGAAAAAGAGCTGCATAAAAGTTAGGAAAGTTTGTTACATCAAGTATCAACTGTGCAGGGCATGGCAAAGTGCCATCAACAAAGCCATAGAGCTTCTGACCTTTGAGAAATTACTCTAGGCAAGAACCAGCTAGGATAGTTAGTCTCATCGAGTAAGATGTTCGGGGGGTACACAGTAGTGCATGTGAGTAAGAGATATGAGTGCAAGTATAACAAACAAGCAACAAAGCTAGGGTTTCAGAGACTAACTGGAAAATCACAATTCGGAGCTAAATTAAAATCGAGCAAAGCACCGCAAACGAGCTAGATTAAGCAGCAAGAAGGCAAAGCACAGAAGAAAGTTGACAACAACCACACCAATTCAGATCGAAAACCTCAAGAAATGACTCGAACAACCACAACCACAACTGCAGAACACCAAATTACTAGTACAGAGACTGACTTAGCTGAACCACCACAAGACGAACGAAGACGACGAACTAGCACCGAAACACTGATCCAAGGCTCGCACTGGCTCTAGATACCATGTTAGGAGTGAACAAAACCAGAGAAAAACTCAGAGAGAACTCAGAGAGAACAAGAAACGAAGAAAAAGAGGTGCATAAAAAGTTATGAAAGTTTGTTACATCTGGGCAATATATAGACTGTGGTGAGGATAACAGAACCACAGAAAGAGCACCACGTGGCACACCAACAGCTGTAAGAATAAATACAATGAAGAACTGAAATGACTAAGGACTATATACTAAGTGATCTGGACACCCTAATAATCCTTGAGCTGAATACTCTTGACAAACACAACATTTCCCAACAACACAGTTCTCAAGAGGTCTCAAATTTGAATCTTCCCCCTTCAAAATATCATTTCGAAATGAAGAAACATAGATGATTACTTACCATAACCAAGTAGGATTGAAGTCATGGAAGCCAACATAGCACAAGCAAAAGCGTACTTGTTTATCTTGGGTTTTGGTGCGGGATCCAAATCCGCAATGGTTTTTTGGGTGGGTTGGCCGGAGACGACATTTTCTTCAGCTCTCCTTTCAGCCATCTCGTTAATATTAGAGATGGACTCGGAGCACAGAGAGGGGGAGAGAGAGAGAGAGATTTAATTATGTGGTGATTAATTAATTTGAGGAGATGGGGGTGGCAGTAGTGTTGGGGTTGAGCTAAGCTATAGGGACTGTATATATAGACCAACAAAAAACTGGTCACATCACGCAGTGTCAACTGTGTCATTACGACTCTTAACAGTGGACCGTAAGAGTGTTAATCTTACATCATTCGTGACCAGAGTCAGTGGCGTAGCCAGAGAAATATATCAGAATGGGCAACATAAAAGCTTAGGCAATATAAAAAAAAATTTAATGTCTGAGCTTAATTGGTACAATAAGATTTTTATTGTAATATACATAATTAGTGTAGAAGATTTTATATAATGCTAGTCCTAAGAAATTTCTAAATCTAGAATGCTATTCTTATGTTTTTTGTTAGAATTTAGCTAAAACATAGGGTGTTAATTGCAAATCTTACACACTGTGCTAGTATATAGCCTAAAACTAGTACAAATATATATATTCAATGAAATCTTCGCCGGGGGGGGGGGGGGTGGGGCAGTTGCCCATTCTCGATCCCCCTAGCTACGCCCCTGACCAAAGTGGGTTCATTTTCACTACATGCAGGTGTAGTTTAATTAGTTGCAATAATCTTAGATTAATTAACTAAACTAAGCTAAGCTACCGACTAATCGAGTGGTGACTCGTGAGTGTACAAATACAAGGTATCACAGTTGTGTAACTTCAACTTCATGCGCCAGCCGATTGTATTGATTATTATACTGTATATACGACCAAAAGAGAAATACTACTTAAAAGTATAGTAAATCAATAATGCAGAAAAGGCATCATGTGAGAAATTACGACTTTTATTAGGTTATATTCTATTTACAAGCTTATCTCTACTACTATAAATGAAAGCGTAGAATTTGGTGTCAAAGGCTTCACCAAAAAATAAACTTCCAAAAATGCTCATGACTAGAACAAATTAACTCTAAAAACAATATCTAAGAGGGTTAGAATGATAAAATACAAAAAACAAATAAAAATATAAAATAAAAAAGATGGGAGAACATGGGAGAAACCAAAGCAGAATACGTGAGGCTTCGACCCACATTGAGAAGCGGTTACCATTGCAGTTCGTATAAGAAAGGTGACAAATGATGAAAACATAAAGAGAAATATGGTAATCGAAGAATGAAACAAAGAACACATGTACGTACATGTATGTTTGTGCATATTACACTGAATTAATTGATTGGTTTTCTTTCCCATTGATCTCAAATTCTGAACTGCATTGAAGAGATCCCAACCTATTTTGGCTCAGTCTTCCCCTCTTTCTTTTTTTTTCCCGTCGGTGTTTAATTTGTAGTCTTTTATTCGATGTGATATTGCAGTTGATTTGCTATAAATGAGTGAAAGTGAAGTGATTGATATGTATTTGTTGCAGGGTGGAAAAGATACAACAAATGTGGAATGAAAAGAACTCCCATCACTTCTTCGACATTGAAAGAAGGTAGATTGTTCATTTTGTTATTTTAAATTTGATAAAGTGTTCCTTTAATCTTCATAATGAATGATTTTGAATTTCGGTTTAGAGATTGATGTCATCAATTGACCAAAAAAAAATGATGACAATTGGAAACTTTACTACAGAAATTAGTATGTGTTTTTCTCTTGGTTGTTTTGATTTAAAGTTTTAGGATTGTGTGGTTTTGGTGTGTTTCTCTTATTGTATTATTTGTTAACAGCAATATATTGGAAACTTCAGTCGACTTGACATGGGACTTGAATCGATTGAAGCATTAAAAGTTCAATTAACTCTGAAATTTGCAGAAGAAATAAGCACTTAATGCAGCAATATAAATACTTCTTTGGTGTTAGGGGATTTAATAAGAACTCAGTAATATGATACTTTGTCATCCTGTTTATTTTTGGAAGGGAATGAATTCTATTTTTATATAATGACCATGCTCTGTTTGGTTCACACATAAGAGAAGGAATGAGAATTCTCCCAAAAGAATGCAATGAGCAACTCAAATTAAAAGGTATGAAGCCTATTTTTGGATATATGTGGTTGTTTACTTGCAAGGTTCTATATTTTTGTTCATTGGTATGTATTTGATTATTGCATCTTTAGAACTTTAACATTTGACAAGTATGAAGCGATTGACGTACGTGGCATGGAGCCAACAAAAGCTTAGTGAGTGTGGTACAAGTTGGCCAAAGAGATGGGGAGGAAACGCAAATATCAAGCTTACTTTTCAAAATTAAAGGAAATATACGACTTTGTTCTTTCATAAATAGCAATGATGAACCGGTTTGATCAAACCCTACCCCATTTTTGGCTAAGCTCTTGAGGATTTGGAGTTTCAGGTTTTGCAGAAACGTTGCAAGGAGGTAATATAGTTCTTGCTTTTGTAAAGTTTTTCTCTTTTCTTCTTAAATGTATGATTCCAGTTCATTTTTAGTAATGGATGCCATCACTATTGTTTGTGCTTTGAAATTTCTTGAATCTTCTATTAGTTTATGTTCTTTGTGGATGATTTTGGTTCCACATATATAAATTGAGGATGTCAGAAAATTAGAAAAGAAGTTTCAATTCTTTAAAGGTATGTGTGCATTTACTAACTGGATTTCATTAGCAACCTAATTGGTTACAGAATTCTTTGTCTAATTCTGCTGCAAAACCTAAGAATCAACACCAAAGAAGTTTATCGATCCACTTCTCAACACTGGAGGAAGTCTTCAGAAACTTCAGAGGCATAGTAACTTTTCTTGGTTTATATGGGACCAAAATGGTAGTTCTTGTCAAAAGGAACAAAAAGAAGTTGATGACTGAACGAAAGAAGAAAGAAGCAGATTGAAGGGGGGAGAGAGAGAGAGAGAGAGAGAGAGAGAGAGAGATTATGCAAATTAATTTGTAGTCCATGTCAAAGGTTCCAATTCTTACCGTTGATGTCTATTTCGTTTTTCTAAGTACTCATGTTGTAATAGATTTTCAAAAATGATTCCCATAATTCCAATATCTATTGTTTTGTGGGAGCAATGAAGATGATGCCATTGTTTGTGGAATCTTGAAGGTCATTAATACCATATGAAAGTTTGATGTATGGAAATACAATGGGGCTTGAATCAAGAAAAATTAAAGAGGAGTTTTCCCATTGTTACTATGAAGAGGACTTGGAATTCTTTATTTAACATTATCCAATAGAAAATACGCTTTGCACGCGTGAGCGTAGTTCTTCCGCCCAAGGCGTGTGCAAGGAAGGCTAGTGAGTAATAAAAAAGAGTGTACGGTAGGCTGCATTCATCTATCCAATAATTGATTGTTTGTCTAAAAATTCTTGACTACATATATATTTAATAACTAAAAATATGATTTTTCTGAGAGGGAAAAAATAACAAACAAAAAATACTAAAAATATGACATGTATGCGATTCGTGTGTAACGTTTTGAGCTAGATACTCTATGGGTACATCATTACCGGTGGTCGTGGACTGTCTAGAGAGAAAAATGTTTTGTAAATGCAAGTTATGCATTATTTTGTATGCGGAAAAAGAATCTTTTAAGTCTCCTTTTTTACACATTAACCTTTGATTTAAATGTCGAGTTTAAATGTATTTACAATAAAAGACATAATTGAAATCTAAATCTTTTACTTTGTTGTTAAAAAATTGAGTTTCTTAATGGGGATGGAAATTCACATTCAGTATGTAGTGTGGATTGTAAAATAGAACTCGTGAATTTTATTTCCTTCTTAAATAATAGCAACATAAAAAAAGTGGAGAATTGGCGCTTTGCTAGGGTTATACGTCTTTGGTCGCATTGTACTACAAAGTTTGTGAACGCGTCTAATAAAGTTGAGCAACCCACAAGCCAAACAACGAACAACGAGCTCTCGATCAAACTTGAAGCCAATACCCACCACTGCTGCCAGAGTAAACTAGAATCAGCGTTCAATCTTCACCGAGTTGTTCATACTTCATATCCAAGTCCACCCAAACCCTAACCAGTCCAACATGGATACTGCAACGATCAAGATCGATCCAAAACCTACCCAATGACTAGCTGATGAGATGACGTTGGGTAGGTCGTCGAGAAGAGATGTGAACCCAATTGGGGATCTCATCAAGAGACAACACAATTGGTATTAACAAGCAACATATATAATGACTTTTAGCTTGTGGCTGTAAGGCAAAAGATATGAATTAGAATGGGTTTGGTGGGGAAAATGCACTCGATCACCAACCATCTGGATTCTTATATATCTTCTTAATTCTTTTGTTTTGTGATCTTTTTGTACTTTAGAGACATTGTCGGCTGATAAACTTTTGAATGAGGCTTTCTAAAAAGGATCAACATATTTTAGCCACGAATTTCATGTTATTCTATACTATTATTTTAGCCACGAAAAAATATACTTTCTAGTGTTCTTGAGTGGTTGTTGTACCAGGTTGGTATCTATTTAAGACTTCTTTCTCTATTTTGTTAATGATGATTTAGGCAATATGCAGGCGCAACCGAAATTCTATGGTCTAGGATGAGCTTTCAAAACCGGTTGCTGAAATTGTGCCTCTCACATTGGGGTGGTGGGAGGAGTTCTGAGCTGCTCATGGAAGCCCAGCTAGGCCTATACGACCTCTTATTCAAAAATGGAAGAAGCCTGCTGTGGGATATATTGAATGTGGATGCTTTTTTCCACCAAAGCTACTAGTGTTGTTGGTTTGGGAGGAGTTTTTAGAGACTCATACATAAATTTTTTGGGTGACTTTTTCGATTTCCACACGTCTCTTTCTTCAGCTTTACACGCCGAATTTTTGGATGCTTAGTTAGGTGTGCATGTGGCTTGCACTCGCAGTTTGGTACCTTTGATTGCCGAATCATATTGTTTGGAGCTTGTTCAAGCTACAAAATCAAACCAACTTGATCTTTCAGACTTAGGTTTTCTGTTAGCTGACTTTCCTTAGGCCTTGCACGTACGTAGCTTATGCTGATTCTTAATTTCCATCATGTTCGTCGTTTAGCTAACATTATGGCTCATCTCCTAGCTAGGGAAGCATGTTCGAAAAATCTGGTGTTTGATTATGTTGAAAAAGCTCCTCCGTTTGTGGAGGAAGCATCGTCTCTTGATTGTAACGATTCCTAATTAATGAATTTATTCATTCTCCTAAAAAAAACTAGACTTTAAGCCATATAAAAATTATATAACCCAATCATAGAAAATAATTCAAATAAAAATTACACGATCCCAAAACAAAACTTAAATTAATATTACGGGGCGAAGTTGAGGTTAGTGTACAAGTATCAGTACATCCATACCTTACATAAACCCGAGTTGGAGTTTGAAAAAATTCTTAAATTCAAACATGTTACCCATTTTTTGAATTTAAATCCAATCCGCAAATACTTAAACTCGCGAGCATTATTGTTGTATCTAGTTTTTATACGTAAAATAACGGTTTTATATAATCAAGTTATCTAAAAATGAGTACAAAGAAAGAACATTCAATGATACTACTGTCACTATGTACACAAACTTCCACAAACCTCTTTAGTCCCCACAAATTTAAATCCCAAATCTTGATGAACATGACCAGACCAAACTAGCCTGATCTCTCTTTCATAAAATTAATGGAGAGAGTTTCGATCATTTTCACGAAAGTGATGTGTGTATATATATAATGATTCTCAGGTGATGAGGTTCTTACTTTTTAAGGTGCGGAGTTTTAATTTCAGCCCTCAAATCCGTTTAAATGATTTGATCTGACGGCTGAGATCAAAACTGCGTACTTTAAAAAATCAAGACCTCAGTAGTGAAGAACCTATATATATATATATATATATATATATATATATATATATATATAGGATTTTTTTTCCACTACATAGCTATACACTTTTATAATTTGCATAATTTCAATATCAACCGTCGGATCTGTCAAGATGATATAATCCGACGACTGATATTATAACTATGTCAACTTTATGTCACTTTTGTTACAAGAAATGCATATGTGAAAGCTTAGTGAACCTAACTTCAGCCTCACCCAATATATATTGTTAATAATTAAATAGTTAAACATAAGAAAAAAAGTGTGATCATAACTTGGGGAGCTGTCAGATTCTGAGACATAATTCAATTATGTGAAAACATATGTCTCCTAAGATCATGTGCTTGTTTGCATCCCAAGTTATTATGACATCATCATACAAACAAATATGCATTTTACAAGTGCTCAAGTGGTTCAGTGGTGCGCTGTCTAGTTTCCCTTATCAACCAAATATATTAGGAAAATGGGTATTTTCTATAATCATATAATTTTGTAGTTTCCCTAATTTTCCTCTTGTATATGCTAACATATATGTTAAACATTGACATCATCTTTTCGCTTCATAAATAAAATTACAACTTACAAGGAGAATTCTCTTACACAACTAATTATACCCATATTTGTTTAAAAGTATTTCCAATTTAAAATAAATTATATGTGAATTCAATGGTTCAAGGATTATGTACCTTCTGATCTTTGTGCGCTAATACAAAAATAAGTAGAATTAAAGGACATAAAGTGCAGTGAGTTGACTACTACATATAGAAGGTGATCGCCAAGCTATCTGAGAATGCTATGGGTAATCTTGAAAGAAAATCTTCAGATGTTAGTGGGAGGTAATCTTTTCTAGCTGCCCCAACATTTCGAAGAGTAGAAGACATAGGATGAGTTGTAATTGTATCTCTGATACATTAAGTTTAGTTGATTTTAGGCTAGGTATTTACATATTTGTATTCTTGTGTGCTGGAAAGGTATAATGGGTGGGACCAAGGTGGGATATGAATTATAATATTTTTTTTTTAATTCAGTTGGATTTAGGGACAGACATCTGTCCCCACTCCCCAGTTTGTATTTTTGTATAAAGGATTCGTATACATACTTGCATATGTATTTCTTACACCAATGGGTCCCAGCGATTCTGAAAATATTATATATTCTTGGGAAAAAGATGGGGACTGATGAGTTAAATTGACTCCATTCCACAATTAGCAACTCCATTCTATGACACTGAACCCCCAATCTGTCATTGCACTGTCTCTATTGAAGACAAGAGTCTGACATCAGTCCCCAATGAGCTCATGAGTGACGGATTAAAATCAGCCACCAGTCAATGTTTTTCTAGTAGTGATTGCATGCTTAGGTTGTAACTCTAATTTACTACCATTGGTGCACTCTATATATTTTTTTTCTCTTCAAAGAGGCAACAAGGTTAGCTAATTACAATCGTTCACCATGCACTAGTAAGCATTGAGCAATTTCTTATATGGACACATCATTTTTATGCGCAGTCAAAAAGGTGAGAACAATCAAGTAGGGGTCATCATGGGCCGGGCTAGGGCCGGCCCAACCCTAAATTTTAGGGCTTAGGGCCGGGCCGGGCCGGGCCTAGTCAAAGTCAACAAAATTTAGGGTCGGGCCGGGCCGGGTCGAGGCTTCAATATACCGGCCTTAGCCCGCCCATAGGCCCAAGCCCATTCGGGCTTTTAGGGCCGGGCCAGGCCGGGCCAGGCCAAGCCTTTTTTTAATAAACTTAATGAAAAATTAAATTAAATTTATTCAACACTCTACAAAAAAAAAACATGTATTTTTTTTTAAGGGAAATACCCAATAGGTACATAATTTCACCTAACATTTCCCATCAAGTTTGGTGATTTTTAATTTTTCCCAACAGATCTAATTTAAACTCATTTTACTCCCAACAAGGACAAAAATATTAAAGAGTGATTTTTTATGACATTTTTGCCCTTGAATTGATATTAAAAATGCAAAACGCAGAAGGACGAGCTGGGGTGATCGATGACAGCCATGAACCCATGAGTGATTGGAGGCTGTGAATTGGTTGAGCACGGTAGAAGGAATCCGGTCTGGAGAACAGAGAGAACCGGCGGAGTTGGTGGTCTGATGAACTGTAGGTGGAGGCCGGTAGTGGTGTTGTGGTCGGAGCGAAGTGCGATTTGAATTGTGCTTTGTTCTCAAGAACGAAATATCTTCCAGCAAGATTTAGCGGGTTGAGACTACGCCTTTCGATGGCCAAAATCCAGGAACCTCCGATCTCTGCAAGAAGGTTTTTCTCTCACCTTTTCAATTCCTAATCAAATGTTTCCAAAGCTGGATCTATTCTGTTTGAGCATTTGTTTACTCAATTCGTAATTTAATTCAGTTAATTTTCTCATTGTTTTCAAGTGATTTCATATTACCAGATCATCATATTAGTTCATATGATTGAATTTGTATCAGTTTGATCTCTTTCAGATAAGATGATTATCGCTTGCTGCTTGTGTCTAATGAGCACGGCGGCGGGGTTCTGGTGCTTTGTTAATGAGTTGGTCAATAATCAATATACGTAAACGGATAATTTGAAATGTGTTCAATAGAACTCTGAAGACAATGAGTATTCAGAAGGTGTAGCTAAGTTGATAATTTTGTAGCTAAGTTGTAGTTTGTTTGTTTTAAGGGCCACTTAATTATGTACCAAAATAGAAAAGAAAAATCATTTGCATATGCTTTATAATATTTCATTATTTTGTATTCTTGTATTCTTGTAAAGGGCTTCATGTACATTCCTTTCTTGGTGTGTAAAAATTTCATTTTTAATAAAGACCGATCGATGCTTCCGCAATGGTCTTTTATGTTTCTCTTCATTCCTTGTAAGGTTGATGCTGATGTTTTATATTTATTAGTTATCTCTAGTAATCATCATGGAATCAATATTAATGAATGCAACTTTATCATGTGGGCAACAATGTACTTCTCTCTTGCAACAGCAGCCATTTTATTCTCAGTTCTCTTAATGTTTTTTTTTTCTTTTGGCCTCCTGGACTAGAGCTTTCCTCTTCTTTTTCTCTACATGCACATATCAAAACTTAATCACCTGCTCTACAATTGGTTTCGTGATGGTAGAGAACCCATATGATCTGTCATTTTGAATACTTATATTGAGAAGTTGAATAAGTTGTTTTCTCAAATATGATGAGAGATGTTCACATGGCTTGTGCCCTTTACCGTGAGAATTGGGTTTTGGGTTCTCTTTTCTTGTTATGAATTGGAGACTCTTATGATGTGTCTCTTGTTTATGGGTTCGTGAACAGGCTTTCATTTTGCTTCATTCTGTGTGCTAAGAAGACCAATGCCAGGAATTGAACAGATAAATGAATCATTTCAATTTTTTATTTAGGAAAATTTTATTGACCTCAATAAAACATTTTATTGACATCAATAAAACATTTTATTGACCTCAATAAAATACTTTATTGACCTTAATTAATAAAATACACAAAAGTGATGCTTCATCGTTGCTGCACTGGCGTTCTCGTTGTCGATTTCAATAAAATTTTATTAACCTCAATAAAATATTTATTGACCTCAATAAAACATTTTATTGAGCTCAATAAAATACACAAAAATGATGCTTCATCGTTGCTACACTGGCGTTTTCGTTGTCGACTTCAATAAAATTTTATTGACTTCAATAAAACAGTTTATTGACCTCAATAAAATACACAAAAGTGATGCTTCATCGTTGTTGCACTGTCGTTCTCGTTGTCGATTTCAATAAAATTTTATTGACCTCAATAAAACAGTTTATTGACCTCAATAAAATAGTTTATTGACCTCAATAAAACATTTTATTGACCTCAATAAAATACACAAACGTGATGCTTCATCGTTGTTGCACTGGCGTTCTCGTTGTCGACTTCAATAAAATTTTATTGACCTCAATAAAACATTTTATTAACCTCAATAAAATTTTATTGAGGTCAATAAAATACACAAAAGTGATGCTTCATCGTTGTTGCACTGGCGTTCTCGTTGTCGACTTCAATAAAATTTTATTGACCTCAATAAAACAGTTTATTGACCTCAATAAAATACACAAAAGTGATGCTTCATCGTTGTTGCACTGGCGTTCTCGTTGTCGACTTCAATACAATTTTATTGACCTCAATAAAACAGTTTATTGACCTCAATAAAACATTTTATTGACCTCAATAAAATTTTATTAAGGTCAATAAAATACACAAAAGTGATGTTTCTTTGTTCTTTCTCTCCTACCACAGAAATATACGTTTTCTAAAAAAAAATTATTGAGGTCAATAAAATTTGCTAATGGCAGTTTCGTAATTTTTGTAAAATGTATAATTCAGAAACTTAAATTGGTCAATTAATGGACCGGGTGGACACCGTGTTTTTTATTTGTCCTTGATGGTAAATATTTGTCCAATTTTGAACCTTATGGTCAAGGACCCTTTTTTTTAATAGACATGTATTCTTGTATTGTCGTGCAAAAGCTATAAAACAAAATATATATATATATATATATATATATATATATATATATGAATAGAAGTATAAAAAATAGAAAATATAGATTAAAATTAGGGCCGGGCCGGGCCGGGCTTGGCCCTAACGGGCTAAAACGGGTCGGGATTTAGGGCCGGGCCGGGCTTAAATACTTGAGCCCAAGCCCGGCCCTAAAAAAAAAAGGTCGGGCCGAATGGGCCGAGAGGAAGGGTCGGGCCGGCCGGGCTTTAAAGAGGCTTAGGGCCGGAGGGCCAAATGCTACAATCAAGTGTGGACAAGTTGTAGACAACTAATTTGCGATCGTGAGATATTAATCGAGATAAGTCTCGTAAAAATGCTCGTAGTGAAGGATTGTCAATCATCATCGCCTAAAAGATTGAATATAGCATCAAGATTTCTCGAGTACCACAAAAATAAAAATGAACATTTCCCAAATTTATTTTTTTAAATTATTACAATCACCGATAAATCAAG
Organism: Rubus parviflorus; assembly: GCA_029955375.1. NCBI lineage: Eukaryota > Viridiplantae > Streptophyta > Magnoliopsida > Rosales > Rosaceae > Rubus > Rubus parviflorus. The sequence goes on from JARGGL010000001.1 coordinate 28,907,971, forward strand.
GTCGGTTTGAAAATTATTTGCATATAAAATATAGTTCAAAAAACAAGAACATCACAATCCATGAGAGGTACAAATGAAGTGTGTTTTCACTATCATAGAACAAAAGCATGAATGGTATGATTAAATGCAGCTCCCCTCTTAGCCTTCCATTCATCACAGCCTTCACTCCCAATTATTGGATCCTTGTATTCATTTTCCCATTTTTCTCAGAATGTTTTGAATGCAACTATTAGCATTGCCTCACGTGACTTTTCCTTTATTTTCTTTTTCCTTTTTTCAATCAAAATTATAAGTACAGTTTGATTACTTATTTCGACCTAAAATAAAATTCGATTGCTTAATATATATATAGATATAAGAACTTTTTTCACATGCAGGTGTAGGGTTTAGAGGTTAAAAAGATAAACGCTCACTTTGAGATAAAGAGTCCCCCTCCGAAAAAAACCTAAAAATGGTAAAGAAATGTGAAGCACAACCTTGGACAATGAATATATACATATAAAACCTTGTTTTCTTCATTGCATCTTTTCTCTTCGAAAGGAAACCCTTCTATCATCTGCCTTGTGACAAAGACAAAGACTCGAACTTTTGTATGTGCCGGTTATATATATAATCCGTCCACATAACGATATTGAGATAAGGCTGGAGCTTCTACTCTACTAAATATATATATATATTACCATAACCAAATACATTGGCTGACCAGCCTGACCTAATCTTGCCCTTTTGTTCCTAACTGAACCTGACCGTTGGTGTTGTTGTTTCCATTATTATTAGGATCAACATGCTTATTATTGAGCAGGGCATTGGCCTTTTTCCACTTGTGGAATTTCCCAAAAAGAATCTCCATATCTTCAAGGGTTCTGCCCTGTGTTTCCGGGAGCATCGTATAGAAGAAGACCCAGCCAACGGCAGCCACTCCCGCGAAAAGAAAGAAGGCGCCGCCAATGGTGATGGCCTCGCTCAAGGATATAAAAGTCATCGAGATGACCCCACTCACGGTTCTGTTCACGGCCACTCCGATACTGCAACCCTGCGCCCGTAGCGTCAACGGGAAGATCTCGGAGCTGTAGACCCACGTGATGGGACCCATCCCTATCGAGAAGAACGCGACGTACAATAATACCATGACGATGCACAACGCGAGGGCCCACATGAGCTTCTCGTCGCTGTGGTGGTCGACGATAGTGAGGCCGAAACCGAGACAGCCGAGGGCGGCTACCATCCCCGCCATGCTGCTCAAGAGCAAAGGGCGGCGTCCAACCCGGTCGAGGAAAAACGTGGCCACGAGGATGAAGACCGTCTTGACAAATCCGACGGCTATGGTGGCGAGGAGGAGTTTGTTCTTATTCATGATTCCGGCCTTCTTGAAGATTCTCGGGCTGTACAAAACGACGGCGTCTATGCCCGAGGCCTGCTGGAAGAAGTGTATACCGACGCCGGCTATTAGAACGTGACGAACGGCTGGGGTTGGACGGAGGAGGAGCTCTTTCCAGACGTCTTCGCCGTGGCTTCGTTTTGGGACCTCGACAACGTCGTCGTTGCAGTGTTCGGGGATTCCGGCGGCTTCTTTGATGTCGGCGAGTCGGAGCTTGGACTCTTCCGAGGAGTCTGAGGTCCTGTCGAGGACTCGCTTGGCGTCGCCCAGTCGGCCCTGCATGACGAGCCAGCGAGGAGATTCCGGCATGGCTAAGACGCCGAGGGCGAGGAAAACGGAGGGGACTGCGCCGACGCCGAGCATGAGCCGCCAGCCTAACTTAAGTGTGAGATGGGCAAAAGCCCAGTTGGATATGTACCCAAATAAGATCCCTGCATTGATAAACACCTGTTCAAAGTTTCAAACCAGTAAACATCGATCAGTACAGATTGAATAAAGCATAAAAGATATGAGCGCATATTTTAAAGTCCGGACAATGCCAAAAATTTTGTAGAACAGGACCATAAAAAATGTTGTATGTTTCTTTAGTTTTCCTAAACAAAAAATTATTTCGAAATATTGTCAAAACAGTTGCAACCATATCCAAACTTAAAAGAAAGGGTGGGATTGGCTTTGGTACGATGGTGCTTTGTGTGGGTAAAATCCAAGAGCATATTCTAAAGCTTTCTTGATAAGTGCTTCAAAGATTTGATTTAACTAATAAGCCAGACACAAAGTCACAAAAAAACAAACCAACCTCAGGGAAAGACGTGAGGAAGCCACGAGACGACGCCGGAGAGACTTCGGCGGTGTACACAGGGGCAATCATGAGGGCGTAGCCGACGCCGATTCCAGCAACGAATCGACCGAACATAAGGAACGGGTAGTTGGGGGAGAACCCCATGAGAAGAGCTCCGGCAAAGAAGATAGCTAAGGCTAGAACTATGGTATATCGGCGTCCAATCCAGTCGGACGTCCTGCCTGCGGCGGCAGAGCCGATGAGGCAGTATAGATTCAGAATCCCGACAAGGACTTCCACCTGCGTGTCCGAGATTTTGAGGTCGTCTTGGATGAAGATCACTGCTCCACTCATTACACCAATATCTGTAGATAACACAAAAATTAACCACATGCATATGGAGACAACACAACATTTCCCAACAACACAGTTCTCAAGAGGTCTAAAATTTGAATCTTCCCTCCTCAAAATATCATTTCGAAATGAAGAAACATAGATGATTACTTACCATAGCCAAGTAGGATTGAAGTCATGGAAGCCAACATAGCACAACCAAAAGCGTACTTGTTTCTCTTGGGTTTTGGTGCGGGATCGAAATCCACAATGGTTTTCTGGGTGGGTTGGCCGGAGACGACATTCTCTTCAGCTCTCCGGTCAGCCATCTCGTTAATATTAGAGATGGACTCGGAGCTACAGAGAGAGAGAGAGAGAGGGGGGGGAGATTTAATTATGTGGTGATTAATTTGAGGAGATGGGGGTGCGCAGTAGTGTTGGGTTTGAGCTAAGCTATAGGGAGTGTATATATAGACAAAAAAAAAACTGGTCACATCAACGCAACTCGTAAAAGTGGACCGTAAGAGTCTTAATCTTACGTCATTCGTGACCAGTGGGTTCAATTTCACTGCATGCAGGTGTAGTTTAATTAGTTGTAATAATCTTAGATTAATTAACTAAACTAAGCTAAGCTACCGACTAATCGAGTGGTGACTCGTGAGTGTACAAATACAAGGTATCACAGCTGTGTAACTTCAACTTCATGCGCCTGCCGATTATATTGATTATTATACTGTATATACGACCAAAAGAGAAATACTACTTAAAAGTATAGTCCATCAATAATGCAGAAATGACATTTTAGAAAATTACGACTTTTATTAGGCTATTTACACCAGGTAAAATGGCCTATCAGTAATAAAAAAGAGTGTACGGTAGGCTAGATTCTTCTATCCAATAATTGATTGTTCGTCTAAAAATTCTTGACTATATATATATTTAATAACTAAAAATATGATTTTTCTTAGAGGAAAAAAAGAAAAAAAAAACTAAAAATATTGCATATATGTGATTCGTGGGTACATCATTACCGGTGGTCGTGGACTATATGGAGAGAAAAATGTTTTGTAAATGCAAGTTATGCATTATTCTGTATGTGGAAAAAGAATCTTATATATAAGTGACCTTTTTTTATATCTTAACCTTTGATTTAAATGTCAAGATTAAATGTATTTACCTATAATGCTCGGAAATAGAAACGTGTTTCTATTTCCGGTACGAAATGAAACGGATAAACGACAAATCTTAAAAATTCAATAGGAAACGAGACAAGAAATTGTGAATAAAATAATATTTAATTATATATAAATAATCATAGATTCATAGCAATTGTTCAAAAAAAGAAGTTTCATAGCAAATAAAACATCATTGAGCAATTTTCCAATCAAAATGTTCATTATAAATATGCAGGTCTGGTCTTTGCGCGAAGACAGAAAAAGAAGAGTAGACTGCGGTCGATATATTAGATTTTTAAGTTTGTTTAATTTTTTTTTAGTCATAAAATCCGTTTTTCCCCAGTGTATCTCAATAAATTACAAAAAACATTTCCAATCTTGAAAACAAGCATTTCCATAATGTTTCCATCAAGTCGTCCAATGGAAACTCATTTTCATCGCGTTTTCGTTTCTGAAACGGTACAAAACGGGAAATCGGCAAGTTTTGAAGTTTTCGTGCAACATAGGTATTTACAATGAAGGACATTATTGAAATCTTTTGCTTTCTTGTTAAAAAATGGAGTTTTTTAATGGGGATAGAAATTCACATTTGGTATGTAGTGGGATTGTAAAATAGAATTGTCGCTTTGCTAGGGTTATACGTCTTTGGTCGCATTATACTACAAAGTTTGTGAACGCGCCTAACAAAGTTGAGCAACCCACAAGCCAAACAACGAACAACGAGCTCTCGATCAAACTTGAAGCCGATACCCACCACTACTGCCGGAGTCAACTAGAATCAGCGTTCAATCTTCACCGAGCTGTTCATACTTCATATCCAAGTCCACCCAAACCCTAACCAGTCCAACATGGATACTGCAACGATCAAGATCCAAAACCCTACCCAATGACTAGCTGATGAGATGACGTGGGGAAGGTCATCAAGAAGATCGAGATCGATGTGAACCCAATTGGGGATCTCATCAAAAGGAATGTTATCAATTGGAGCGACATTGTCATAGTCTTTTAACACCACCACTGCGAGATAAAAACTACATGCATGTCTGGTTTTGTGCAGTGCAGCAGGATTAAGATCCTATTACCAATTAAAAAGAACAAACAGGAATTTGATCGATCAATTCAATTAATATATATATATATATATATATATATATATATATATATATATATAGCTAGCTCTGCTCGTGGGCTGCTTGGTATATATTAATCTAGCTATGTCATCAAGTAATTAAACCAATTTAATAGCTATGAGAAATTCTGCCATCACCCGAACATGTTATGTTCGGGCACTCATGACCGTTAGATGAGTACACCCCACCACTACAACTCTCTTGCAAATGCACCCCCCACTCTCCAAACATCTCTACCCCGAGCACTAAAGCAGCATCCAATATATATATATTGATGGAAAGTGGGTTTTGTGCATGACGACGTACAGAATCACAGTGACAAGATTTGTCCCTGTTTTAGTGTTTTATAGCCTAATGACATATACTGTACGTGCATGCACCTATATTTGTCTTTGCTTGATCTTTTCGGAGATCAGGGTTTTAATCCACTTTTCTATAAATTCAGCTAATTACGTACACAGAGAAATACTATTTTCTTCAGAAAGGCTACGTAGTATAGTTACACACTCGCACTGAATCAACATAGATATTAAACTACATAGTGAAATTTTCTAAAAGACTATGTTTGTCAAAGTTCAACAAACAAACCTGTTGGCCCGTGACGCTATGAAACAAACTGTAGAAATGTGACATATTATAAAGAATAAAAGAGGTTTACTTTAGAGCCAATTACATAAATTTACTAGTTTTTGAATCAAAGTATTAATTTAAACAAAAACACTTTCGGTATCCTAAAAATGACCTTAAATTTTGAACTTTTCTTTAATTATATATATTAATGCATCAATATACAGGTATATATAAAACGATTCAGCGGTGAATTAGTTTTGTGTAATGTTAGACTACTATGAGCTAGTGGTACATATATTTGGCGAGCTGATCAATCACTACATGAAACTGGTCTACAAAAATATATCAATGCATTAATACAAAACTATATATACAGGCCATAATCTTAACCATAACTCTTATAAAAGGAACGTCGAGATCATCTCAAGTCATCAAATGAGCAAATCCAAATTTTTGTTATTCCATGTATGAACAATTGTCACAATCTAAACTCAGTCAGACCAGAGTTGTTCTATATACGTATATATATACTTACCAGCTGTATTTTAATATGCTTTGTTTTATTCAGGTCGACCACGTAACCGCAGCTCCAAATTCTATATACACACGCATGACATTTTTTTCTGAGCAACGAAATATTGGTCACAGAATTCATGAACTTGCCGAGTTGGATGATCAATAAGTCGAGCCAGTCAACGAGAGAGAGAGAGAAAAAAAACAAAACAAAATGGGATGGAGATTTCATGGTATGGATTTCCTTGTTTATTGTACGTCCTCCATTTTTAATGGGTAGTCAACAAAGAGGGGCAGATGATCTGTCCAAATCTTGGGAATCTTTTTTTTTTCTTCCATACCCCCCATCAATTTTGGAACTAATTAATTAATTTGTTTTGTTTGCATTTGCCATTTGGGCAAGTAGGAGTTTCTTTTCCCTTGTTCAAAAAATTGTGGCAAGAATTAGCCAAAAAAAAAAAAAAAAAAAAAAAATTGTGGCAAGATGTGATGGATCAACAACTGTTGGTAGCTGAAGATCGAAGTACAAGGAAAGATAATATATATATATATATATACAATTTTTTTTATCCCCACACCGTATACTCATTCTACTCACCTCATTAATCTCATAAATCTTAAACCTTCAGAATATTAATAACCAACAAGCCACAACTTAGCCCATCACCGACATAATTATATATGGAAAATAGGTTCAATTGTTGTAAGGATAGTCCATACATTAATGATTTGTGAATAGTAACAAAACTAGCTAGCTCCAACCTAGCTATGTCACGGGTCAAGTTCTCCTGCGTACATATGATCGATCGTTTACGTATTTTGATTGTTGTCTATAACAATCACTCGAGGACAGAGTTTAGTCTAAATGATCGTTAGACCAAGGAGTTTAATTAGTCAAGAGATTTAGTTTTGTGTTCTCTTAGATAAAACATGACCGCAAACAAGAAATAGGTATGTCAAACAAAATTGAAATGATGATGATGATAGTAATTTAATAATTAATGTTTATTTGGCCGACTCTATAATAATGATTCTTGGCTAAACAAACTTGAAAAAGAATCGGTGTTGATCATTTTTCTATTAGGTTTGAATTTTAGAACAAACACCTACAGCCACCACGACCGCCATCACTGGTTCACCACCACCACAATACCATCTTTCGAACCCCTCCAATATGTGGGCAAGCCAAATGCCTTAACCACAAAATTGAAGGGAAAGTTGGTCGAGTTGATCATTAAATAGGTAAATTAGGGTAAGGACGTCTTCACTTTTCTTAAAACTAAAAAAATATCCTCTATTAAGGGTCTCTTCATATATATATATATATATATATATATATATATATATATATATATATATATATATATTCATTTCCGGATTCTTGTACTTACAAAAATCTAAAACCAATGACCTAGTGTCTGCTAGGGTTTGAGGATGGATGTCCTTCTTGGATTGCTGATCTTGCATCTTCTCTATTCATGGAGACATTTATAGACTTTAGCCTATTGTTTCTTGTTTTCTTTCGTTTTCGCGGAGGTTGTAGTTGTTTGGTGGCTAATTGGGCAAAGGATTTGGGTGGTGATTCTTGGGGGTGGGGTTCGATTGAGGCTTGGGATTTTGGATCTCAACGTCTGATTTGTATTCCTCTCTACAGTATCAGCTCTCGATGTTTTTTTCCGGATCAATGGGATTGTTTTGGTAGGCCGGGGTTTGGAGTGGCTCGATTGTGTAGATCCGGTGGTGGTGGATCAAGGCGGTAAGGTCGTTGCGAATGACGACACGAACTTAGCTCTTGCTCTGTCTGCTATTGATCGGAGCTGGCATCAAGTGGGTTTGGCGTAGTTGTTGTCAGATCCCGCATCTAGTGGCAGTGACAATGGCAGTGGCGGTGGAGTGATTGCTTGGAGAAGGATCTGGGATCCGGGTCGCACATGGTTTTGGACATGGATTTGGTTTCTATACTAGATCTGGATACTAAATCACTGTTATTGGATTTGGAATTCGGTTTCATGGTTCTTGTTTCATAGATTGTGTTTTCTTTCAGCTGAGTTGGTTGACACCCTTGGCACGCTTCCCAATGCTTTAGGTGGGAGGACTTCCCAGTTTAGGCGTAAGATTGATCTCTATCGTCAATTTGCATTGGAATTGCGAGACACCCCATACCACCATTGGTTACTATTTTACCATTGTCACTGCAAGGTTGATTTTCGCAATGTATCGTTCTAGTTATTTTCGGTTACCTTTATTTTTAGATATACTTGTGCGCGCATCTTGTTATGTTTTTCTTTTTATTGTTTGATGTTTTGTTGCATCTATGCATTGTAATCTTCGATTTTATTTAATATAATTCTGACGTTTTTTCCCTTCAAAAAATATATTTATTCATTTCCATTAAACACACTTTAAACTCTCAATCCTTGACGATTTGTCCATCGAACAAATGTGTTAAACTATGTCTAGAAAAACTAAGAAATTATCTTAAACGCGATTATGCCATGGTCTTCGGGATGAAGTAAAAAATTATGTGACAAATTATTTACCCTTGCGGAGTTAATTGGAACGTAATTTATTCAGCGCTCTGAATAACATATATTTTGTTTTAGACAATCGCTGGATAACATATTTGGTCCATACAATTTTGCTTGGGTTATAACTTTGGTTCTAAAGTGGCAATAATTACACCATATAATTAAGATCCCTAGTGTTCCAATAAGGACAATTTTATGTCTCCATTATTGTCGCCACTGCAACAATAGGGACCAGTGTTGATCGAAACCCTAGAAAACTACATCAGATCAGACATAATTTGAACTATTTTTTTGCCACATTAGGGTTTGACAGCATAATTAATTATCATATAAGCACTAATAATTGGCCACTTAATTAGTATTTGTATTGGTAACTTGTTCGAGGTGGTTAAACAATTTTTTTTATTCACACTTCACTCATTCTCATATGTGAGTGAGATTCGAACTTCTAACATTAACAATATTTATTTTACAAATATAACAAACCACAATTCACAATTCTCGGTGTCTTTAGAGTATACCGAATCAGTATAGCGATCCTTCTTCTGACACAGCAATGCAATTTCACAATCAGTACCGAAATGAAGTGTTAGATAAGACACACGACATGATGATTAAATTTTTATTTCAACCTACATTTTAAAAAGAAGATTCAACACAATAATGCTTCTCAAAACCCGCAACTAGTTGGATTTTAGGGCACGTACACAATAAATCACATGCACCCTTATTTGACTCATCCCAAGTCCACCATATGACGAAAGCCACAAGAAGATAACGATAAAATCACTCAAAAACACTAATTTATTCTCTTCAATATATAAGCAGATAAAAACGTAGGATTCTGGAGCTAGCTATTAGCCGAATTTGAAAGACAAAATCGATCATCGTCATGCAGGAAGATTTTTCTGCACTCTGAGTTGACTGTGAGATTTGAGCTACTAGCTAAGTTCAAGAGCCAAACAAGAAGATTGAATTTTCTTCTGGGACCAGAAAAATTATTAAACTGATCGATTTGTTTGACTCCATTGTGTCAATAATTTGAAAAGCTTGCGCAACTTGGTGGGAATTGACACATCATATCTTTTGGACCCAAAACGTGCAACTTATTTTGATTAGTCTTCCTTCCTTTCCATCTTCTTTTTCATAGTCATCGAGTTTGATTTATTAGTCCAGTATTATATTAGATGAACACTAAAACAGGTTTACCAAAGGCAAAGGGTATACGAAAATGACAACTCGACCTTTTCCTCTTTGACCTTTCTTATGGGAAATGTGGACTTATAAGTTAAACCAATTACATATATCTATACTATATTTAAGAGAAGAGAGGTTGTCAATCAAAACTGAATTTTTTACGTAAATAACCTCGAAAAAACTTTGAAAACCAGTTTAACCATCAAGGATAATTGTGACAAATTACAAAATAGTTTTTAATAAAATAAATAAATAAAAATTAGCCCACAACCCACCTTTTTTCTCCTGCAATAACCGTTTCACCACATGCTATTGCTAGTATGATTAATTGAAAGGCTAGACTAATTAGATCAATATCATGCTGCCTCCAATTCTACAGTCCCAAACATATAGATGATATGATTGGTCACTAGAAACTAAATTCTCAGCCACTTGCAAGTTTTGGATCGAAATTGACACTATGTACGTACGTGGTCTCAAACCTAGCCCTAGCTTAATTAGCTAGTTGAATACAATCATTGATATATGGATGGTCCAATTACGACGTGCGTATATTCAAATGTAGCGATGGATCAAGAATGGGATAGATGGACGTACTCTATTTGTTTTAAATTCTAAAGAGAGATCATTTCTAAGAGATTGAGGACATGCAATGCATTTGATGAATGTCTTGGAAAATAAGAGGTTTCGTAAGTTGAGAGATGATTGAAGCATTAAGTCTTTTTACTCACGCCTTCATAGCGAAAATATATGTCGACAGGATTCTAGCGGCTCGTTTTGCAATTCAATATGTACTAATCCGAACACGCACTTCTTTGGGAAAAAAAATATGGGAAGAAATTATAATTAACCTACCCTAAAACGTATAAATAATTAAATGGCACTCATGAAATGAGCTATTTTTCCTTCCTTCATCTTTTTTGATGAATTGTAGTTTTGCATGCTATTATTAATGTAAGAATGATTTGGACTTATCATATTTAGTTTATTTTAGTCAATACAAGAACTTGTTATTAGCTTGCAGTACAAGTAATCGGATGTTAAATGATTCTAATTCAGTGTCGTTTAAAAAAAAATTTGAAATGGTGACGATTATGCAATACAAGACTGGAAACCTAATGCGCAAGGCTGCTAAGCAAGATGCTGAGTATGATATAAATTAGGGTTTTTTGAGAACCAAACAGTGCATGATTGCTTGAACGTGCCATGCAGGATGCACCTTAATTCACAGGTTGGGTGAAAATTATAGGATAAACAATAATTAGAGAGTATTTAATACATTAATCCCAATTAACTCCTAATTGTTATAAACTAGAGATGAACGTAGAGAGAAAATAGAGAAACAAAGTATAGAGGGAATAAAAGTGTATTATTCATTCTCATTAGCCTCTTTATATAGAGGAAATGTTTACAACATAAGGACACAACTAATGAGTATTTACTTGGACAACCATATAGATAATAATATTTATAACACTCCCCCTTGGATGTCCACTAATTAATAATATGGTGTTGGACGCGCTTTATTGTTGCCTCGTCAAAACCTTGCCAGGTAACAAAAACCCAATGGGATAAAAACAACCCTGGTCGAAGGAAAAAAGAGTACAACGCACATATGTCCTAGGTAGCATACGTCTAGATGCTCCCCCTGATTGTTGCAACCTTAAATCATGTATTTGGTAAAGTACATGTACCATGCTCAATGGTTTTGTTTGTTTGTCATAAAGAGAAACCACTTGTGCTTTACGTATAGGGGACTCATCATTTATTTTCATTCCTGCAATGTAAAAGTAAAGCCAACAAACCTAGGCAATTTTCATCAAGTCTTACCTTACATAAAAAGGTTAGAAATAATGTCATATATATGCTCAAATTTATACATTAAGAAATTAGATGAAGAATAACAATATAAAGGAATAACAATCGACACATGTACATTGTATACAATATTCAGAACATTGTAAAACTATTATGGTATACCTAGCCATAAATATCAATATATGTATATATTGATAAATCTCATATTAGGCGCTCTGTTGGAGCTTAAATAACTTTGCGAAAGTTAGAATATGTTGCAACGTTTGATCATAATTCGAATTCGTTTCAAAGTCTTGTCATAGTACTCATTGAGGCAATATAAGTCACTTTGACTATAATAAAATGAGTATACGTACATGAACTTTAGACACTTTGATTCCATGAGTCATGAGCTGAGGCTCTTTTAGTCATTCATGGACTTGCCTTTGGCAATATGAATCCTTAAAGGATTTAATCAAGCAATATACTTATAATGACACTTATCTTTGGGCATTTGCTTTTAGCAATGTGTCTTTTAGGTCTTCACAATATATCATGACAACGTGCCATAAGTCACACGTCAATATGACATCTATATACTGTACTTATAGAAAAATTGTCGCATGGATAAGCGAAGAATGATATTCTTAATCCCATGCCTATGTAAAAAGATATTGTATCGTAGTATTTTCACTTCACTTTAATAAACGACCTTTTGTAACTTTAGGGGTTAACAAGGTCCATAATGTGTCATCACGTTTCCAATATTTAATTCCTTGGAATTGCCTCTTTCCAGTTTGGCCAATAATATAATTTGTCGACATAATGAAACGTGGTAATGTCAATACACAACCCTTGATGAATCAAGTAGCTACCATGATTTAAGTATCATCAATAATCATCAATTAGAGATTTCAAACATTCTAATATGCATGCATTAGCTATAAAAGCTTATTGATATGGGGTAGCTATGCCTCTTTAGGGCATTTATTGTCACTTCTAGGACAATAATATCTCATAGATGAATATTTTGAGAATGTGGATCTTGTACTCATAACCTCGTGTAGAGTGTTATAGGGCCTGTATGATCTCCACTTGGGAGTTAAAACTTTGGACCTAGTGAAAAAATTCCATATGAATTCACGCCGTTATTTCAAGGACATTAGTCTTCTCTCCCCCTAACGGTGGGAAGACTATCTTATTTGATCATTCGCAAAATATGCGTTGAAGATATCGATCTACTGGTGGGTGACGAACCCAAACCAATTTTTGAGGTCAAAATTAATATGTCACTTTTACAATTTCTCCATAATTGGTTGAGACTATTATTCAAAATAAAAATGATTTATGGTGGATAAAGATCTCACACCAAGTCATGACATTCTTTAAGAACGATCTTTGCTCCCCCTAATAGTGAGAGGATTGTCTCATTTAAAGTGACAATTCACAAACTATGCGAAAAATAATTGTCCTTGTGAGCAAGTTTAATTTGCTATCATAACTGTATGAAAACATCTATACTCAAACAATGAATGACGTCATTGGAGTTTGTTAGTGATTTTACACAAACATGGTAGATCCAAAATGACACAAGTGGTCATGCCAAATTAATGTACGTATTTGGCTTGATGAATATGTGGTTCATGACACATTCAATTTACTTATGAATATTTAACACATTCCATATGTGATAGCAATCGTCTCCATACACCCTATATTGGAGGTAATTAATGCAATTGATATTTCATATTAGGTAACATGATAAAAGCTCTGTCGGAGCCATCAATCAAGATCTGCAGCTCTTGAGATGATTTGTTATCATAGCTTTAATAAGCATTAATTAGCAATCACAACGAATATTGCCATAATTGCACTTAATGCAATAAAGTAAATTAATTTGTCATTACTCTTGATAATAAATATCTATAATTCAAATTCAATTAGATATGAACATAAGGTTCATATTATTACTTAATTTAAATCAATACTTGCAACTTGATTGGCCAAAATTATATACTTAAATTTCGAGTTGAGGACAACGGTCCATATGAAAATAAAACATTTACTTTAATGAAAGTAAGAAAAAATCGGTGGCCAAATATTACTCAAATTTTGAGTTTGATTTTACATAATTAGAAACATCATGTCCAAAAGTGGATTGAACGTGAGGTTCTCATGTAATCACAAATAGGAGCAAGTTTCCCTTTAGGTTCTCATATAACCAAGGATCCAGAAACATGTGGTTTCAATGCTTTACTCGCATAAATTCGGGGATCAAGAAACATGAGGTTTCGATTTCGTTTGATTGTAAACTCATCATCACTTATAAATATAAATATAAATGTGAGTTTAATATTGAAATAAATAGTAAGTAATCAAATTGAAACGTAACCACCATATGCAATATTGCACAATGAATTATAGAATTTAATTGAAATAATTCACAAAAACTCATGTGATCGATGAGCACATGAGTTACATCTTTCACAAAGAATAATTGTGAAATGTAACCACCATATGCAATGTGGCACAATGAATTATAATATCGATAGATTTGAGTATCAATATGTCATGGTGAATCAAATATGTAAAACTCATATGACTCGTTGATTCTCCAAGATGAAAGAGATCAGGATCCATAATATGTTAGAACATGAGGTTCGAAATGTTCATAAATTTAAACAATGGATCTCATAGATAGATGTGAAGCATGTCACTCATCTTGACAATTAGAACATGAGGTCCTAAAGATCGAATGTTGAACAGGAGGTTCAAACAATATACTCGAAAAAGTGGATTCGAGTAGCTAAAGTGAAACAAGAGGCTCACTTTTTGAATTATAACAATTATAGCAATTATATGCACATGCAATAGCAAATATAGTAATTATATGAATATAAACAATGATATAGATTGTATTTGTTAGAAAAAAAATATGAAACTCATAGATCATGAGTATGGTAAAAAGCAATGATGTTGCACCATAGGACTCGTAAATCATCATGAAGTTCAAAGAAGAAGAAAAAAATTTGAGCGAAACGTGCTGATAACGTGTTATAAACTAGAGATGAACGTAGAGAGAAAATAGAGAAACAAATGTAAGATTTGGGCTAAGTTGAATATGCATACGTTTAATTGTCATAACTCAGATTAATTGAGTTTAATACTAGAGACCAACAGTTTACCTTCTAAAGAGAATTTCAAGATTCATAACTGATACAAATAAAGAATAGCATTCAAATTGATAAATCAGTTACCATTCTAATCCTTTAATAGGGGGGATAGATTGGATCATTATCAATATAAAAGGCTGGTCCCTGCCCTCTCAGTAAACACGTTCTATTTAGAGCTATTCCTATTATTGGCTTGAACTCAAGTACTGCAGAGAGTAGAAGATCGACCTTCTTGTTTTCACCGATCGATGGCGTCTTCAGGTATTGTTCTAATCCTAGAAATTCATTATGAGCTGATGTGATCTATAGCATGAATACTTAAGGATATGTATTATTCTTACATTTGGTATCAGAGCAAGTATTGCATGCTATGGATTCATTAGTTAAGTTCTTGTCTATGCAAATTGAAATTGACGAAAAGGACTAGTATTTGAGACTTTTGATTCTGGGACCTAGAGTTCATTTTCAATCTTTCAATTGTCAATTTGGTTTGCAATTTCATTTTCAGAACTTTAAATATGTCGATTATTGTGAATATTATCTTTCTAATCAAGTACAGGTTGGTATTGATTATGGTTCTGGAAATTAGTATGATATTCATGTTCATACTTGCTGCGCAAAATATTTTCTCTTTCACATATCAATATCAGTAGGATACTCATCCTTTAATTTCAGTTTTTTCATCTTGGTTAGAACTATATTTGAATCTGTAATCTGACATTTTCAAATTGCAGAATTAAAAGACAAGAAGTTTTTTTTAAGATTGTCAAGGATGGTCTAGTTTTAAGAAACTTTGTAGCAATACGCCAAAGTGTATTGTTGACATTCTTTTCTTATCTCAAAGTTTACAGGCCACATTGTGATTTATACGTTATAACAGATAAATTTTCCACCTAAAGGAGGTTATTTAACTGGTTCAGCTATATGTCAGTACATTGCAATTCATGGAATGCTAGGTTTGTTGTTTTCTTCTGCTCAAAGGGGTTGAAATCATGCATTGTCTTAGTGTTTTGTGAATTGGCTATGAAATAAAGAATTTCAGTAGCATTTTGTGTTTTCTTACTCAAAGGAAGTTACACATTTATGCATTCCAGTTGTTAAAGAAGAACAAAATTCATGTGCTCTTTTTGTTCTTATTATTTTGCATACTGAACAATGGGTACTTAACTCTTTTGTCTTGTCTTCAGTTGCTAATCCCTCAGCTCTTAACTTTTCTTCCATTGAGCCTTTGAATGGAAGCAATTTCAAGAAATGGAAAGAGGATGTCATTATTGTGCTGGGGCTCATGGATTTTGATTTGGCACTAAGGGAAGAAGAACCTGCTGCAATCACTGTAGAAAGCTCTGCAGAACAGAAACAACATTTTGGCAAGTGGGAGAAAGCTAACAGGATGTCACTTCTAATCATGAAAAGAGCTATGAGTGCAACAATTAGAGGTGGAATTCCCACTTGTGAGAAGGCCAAGGATTTTCTAGAAGCTGTTGAAGCAAAATTCAAGGAGTCAGACAAAGCTGAAACTGGGAACTTGATGACCAAACTTACCACCTTGAAGTATGATGGCACTGGTAGTGTTCGTGAACACATTATGAGGATGATTGATGTCTCACAGAAACTCAAGGATTTGGAAGTTCCAATTGACGACAACTTTCTTGTCCATATGGCCCTTAATTCTCTTCCACCTAAGTATGCTCAAATCAAGGTCTCCTACAATACTCAGAAAGACAAATGGAGTCTTGATGATCTCATTTCAATTTGTGCACAAGAGGAGAACAGACTGAAGGATGAGAAAACACCAGTTGTTTATCTTGTTCATGCCGGTCATCACGGTAAGAAAACAGATACATCATCCTCTGGTAAGCCATCCAAGAATGCTATTACTGTGAAAACACCTGCTGAAAATACTAATCCACCTCCTAGAAGATCTGAGAATCTTAAAGTCACCAAAACTGGAATTTTCAAATGTTATTTCTGCAAAAACTCAGGCCATATGAAGAAAGATTGTGGAAAATACAAGAAATGGCTAGCTAAGAAAGGTACTTTAAATGTTTTTGTTTGTGTTGAATCTAATCTTGTTGTAGTCCCTCCAAATTCATGGTGGTTTGACACTGGTTGTTCTGTGCATATCACCAATACTTTGCAGGGCTTCTCAAGGGAGAGAGCAGCAAATAAGGGAGAATTCAATGTTTTCGTTGGAAATGGAATAAAAGTAGCTGTCGAGTCCATAGGATCTGTCAAGCTAAAATTGTCTTCTGGTTTTGTTTTAGAGCTTAAAGATGTTCTTTATGTACCTTCTATGAGAAGGAGTTTAGTTTCTGCTCCCAAACTTGTAAAATCTGGTTTTGCTTTTATTGGTGACGATGAAAGTGTACGGATTTTTCATAAAAATAAATTTGATCATTTACTTGGATTTGCTTTGTTAGATTATGATCTTTGGCATTTGCAATGTTCTTATTTTAAGGAATGTATGAATGTTGAATGTTCTGTTCCTCGTAAAAGATTACTCACTAATGAAAAATCTTCTATGCTTTGGCATAGGAGATTAGGACACATTTCAAAAGAGAGAATGGAACGTTTGACGAAGGATAATATACTTCCTATTCTAGATTTTGCTGATTTCCAGACTTGTGTGAATTGTTTTAAGGGAAAACTAACAAACACCAGGAAATTGGTTTCCACCCGAAGTCAAAAGCTTTTAGAAATCATACACACTGATGTATGTGGTCCTTTTCCAATAAAAACTATTTGTGGGAATCGTTATTTTGTTACCTTCATAGATGACTTTTCTAGGTATTGTTATATTTATTTGATTTCAGAAAAGTCTTCTGTGCTTGAGTGTTTTAAAGTTTTCAAACTTGAAGTAGAAAAACAATTGGAGAAAGAAATTAAGATTGTTAGATCCGATAGGGGTGGAGAGTATTTTGGCAGGTACACTGAAGCTGGACAGCAAAAGGGGCCATTTGCAACATATCTTGAGCAAAATGGAATTGTTGCACAATACACAACACCAGGAACTCCTCAGCAGAATGGGGTGGCTGAAAGAAGAAACAGAACCCTCAAGGATATGGTGAGAAGTATGATTTGTAATTCAAGCTTGCCTAAGTTCTTGTGGGGAGAAGCTTTGAAGACAGCCAATTATATTCTAAATCGTGTGCCAAGTAAGTCAGTTCCTAACACACCTTTTGAGTTATGGACAGGTAGGAAACCTAGCCTATCACATTTTCATGTTTGGGGTTGTCGAGCAGAAGCAAGATTGTATAACCCAAATGAAAAACAATTTGATCCAAAAACAGTGAGTTGTTACTTCATTGGTTTTCCAGAGAAATCAAAAGGTTATAGGTTTTATTGCCCACACCTGCACACAAGAATAATGGAAACTCATAATGCAAAGTTTGTTGAGGATATGGATGCAGGGAACTCTACTAATGATGGCTTTAATTTTGAAGAAGATAATAGTTTCAGTTTTGTACCAGGGACACAAAACTCAAGCTATGAATTACCAATAAGCTTGAATCATCAATCTGAAGAAGTTCTTGAACCAATTGTGGTTGATAATGTACCAGATGTTCAGCAAGGTCTTATTCCGCATTTGTTGCCACCAAATTTCGAAAATGAGGAGGCTGGAAATGAAGCACAACCATCAAATGATCAAGTCCCAGCTCAAGTTTTAGTAGAAGTTCCTGTTCAACCATTAATAGAAGTTGCAGCAAGACGATCTCAAAGAGTGAGAAAGCCTGCCATATCTCCAGATGATTATGTTGTGTACCTCCAGGAAGTAGATTTTGACATTGGAGATGAAGATGATCCCATTAACTACAACCAAGCGATTCAAAGTGGCAAAGCTGATTTGTGGAAGAAAGCCATGGTAGAGGAGCTTGAATGTATGGAAAAGAATCAGGTTTGGACACTTGTAAATAAAGATGAAGCATCGAGGGCAGTTGGCTGTAAATGGGTATTCAAGACAAAAAGGGACTCTAATGGCAGAATTGAAAGACATAAAGCACGTTTGGTAGCAAAGGGATTCACTCAAAGAGAAGGTTTGGATTACTCTGACACTTTTTCACCTGTTTCTTCCAAGGATTCTTTCAGGATTATCATGGCCCTAGTAGCTCATTTCAATTTGGAGCTTCATCAAATGGACGTCAAAACCGCGTTTCTTAACGGCGAATTGACAGAGGATATCTACATGGTGCAACCTCCAGGATTTGTTGAAAGGGGGAAAGAAAATATGGTCTGCAAGCTTCAAAAGTCTATTTATGGTCTTAAACAAGCTTCAAGGCAGTGGTATCTTAAATTTGATGAGATAATTACTGCTTTTGGCTTTATTGAAAATAGGCTGGATGAGTGTATTTATCTCAAGGTCAGTGGCTCCAAATTCATCTTTTTAGTATTATATGTTGATGATATACTGCTTGCAAGTTCAGATTTGAATTTACTTCAAGATACTAAGAAGATGTTGTCTAAAAGCTTTGAGATGAAAGATTTAGGTGAAGCTAAGTTTGTTCTTGGCATCGAAATAATAAGGGACAGACCAAGGGGTATGTTAGGGCTGTCTCAAAGAGCCTATATTGATAAAGTTCTCAAAAGATTTAATATGGAGAATTGCTCTGGTGGTGAGGTTCCTATAGGGAAAGGTGACAAGCTCCATTTGGCTCAGTGTCCAAGAAATGAATTGGAAAAGAAAGGTATGCAAGACAAGCCATATGCATCCCTTGTAGGCAGTTTAATGTATGCTCAGACATGTACAAGACCAGATTTGGCCTTTGCAGTAAGTGTTCTTGGAAGGTTTCAAGCAAATCCTGGTGTACAACATTGGGTAGCAGGGAAGAAGGTATTGCGTTATTTACAAAGGACCAAGGGTTTTATGCTAGTTTATGGAAAAGAAGAGAAACTTGAAGTCACAGGGTACTCTGATTCAGATTTGGCTGGCTGTGTTGATGACAGAAGGTCCACAAATGGTTACATTTTTTTCTTGGCTGGTGGAGCCATTTCTTGGAAAAGTGCTAAACAGACGGTTAGAGTAGCCTCCACTATGCTATCAGAATTCATTGGATGTTATGAAGCCACTAAGCAAGCAGTGTGGCTAAGAAATTTCATTGCAGATCTTAATGTTGTAGATTCAATTTCTAGACCACTGAGGATGTTTTGTGACAATCAAGCTGCTGTGTTCTTTTCTAAGAATAACAAAAGAACATCTGCTTCAAGACTTATGGATGTCAAGCTTTTGATTGTCAGAGACAGAATCAAGGATGGAGAGATTACCATCGAGTATATTGCCTCTAAGTCAATGATTGCTGACCCACTTACCAAAGCATTGCCAGTGGGAGCCTTTAAAGACCATGTATCTCGGATGGGTGTTCTTGAGAGTTTTGATCAGTGGGAGTGAAGGTTTGTTGCTGTTTTGAAATTTTTTATTTCAGTAGCTTTGCTTATGAATCACATTGTTTCAGTTATGCATCATTTTCTTGCTAATATAGAATAATATATTCTGAAAAGAATTTCAATAAAACTTGAGCTCTTGTTTTTCAGCATTCTAGTTTGCTGTTGCTATAAAGATATGATCATGAAATTGTCTATTGTATTAGGCTTAAAGGCTTCTTATTTGAGCATTAAGGAGTTTGTACAAAACATACAGTTGGACCAATCAGTGGGAGTAATAAATAAATTCTCTCACACTATTGTATCATGTTGTCAGTATCATGTGTTTCCGGTTTTGATACATGTAATCACAGAGTGCTTGTATCGTTTGCTTTGTACAAAGTTTTCTGTGGTTCTGTGTTTGAACTAGATTTGACAGATACTTAAGGTTTTGGTTTTTTCATGTTGAACTCGGTGATCACTAAGGAATTAGTCTTGTTATGGTTGAGTACACGTCGCATAATCAACTTACGCCCAAGTGGGAGAATGTAAGATTTGGGCTAAGTTGAATATGCATACGTTTAATTGTCATAACTCAGATTAATTGAGTTTAATACTAGAGACCAACAGTTTACCTTCTAAAGAGAATTTCAAGATTCATAACTGATACAAATAAAGAATAGCATTCAAATTGATAAATCAGTTACCATTCTAATCCTTTAATAGGGGGGATAGATTGGATCATTATCAATATAAAAGGCTGGTCCCTGCCCTCTCAGTAAACACGTTCTATTTAGAGCTATTCCTATTATTGGCTTGAACTCAAGTACTGCAGAGAGTAGAAGATCGACCTTCTTGTTTTCACCGATCGATGGCGTCTTCAGGTATTGTTCTAATCCTAGAAATTCATTATGAGCTGATGTGATCTATAGCATGAATACTTAAGGATATGTATTATTCTTACAACAAAGTATAGAGGGAATAAAAGTGTATTATTCATTCTCATTAGCCTCTTTATATAGAGGAAATGTTTACAACATAAGGACACAACTAATGAGTATTTACTTGGACAACCATATAGATAATAATATTTATAACACTAATTTTTTTTTTTGAAAGAAGGACGTCAGATTTTATTCATTGGGAGATTAATGAATACAATGAGAAGTTACAAAACTTTGAATGTTGGGAGGGACATTTCCACTCCATGAAAGATTGAACCTAGAGAACAAAGCAAGCTTGGCAAGCTTGTGGTCTACGCGTTCCGCCGTGATCTATATGCCAAGAAGCTCGCAATATGCTGTGGGGTAAAGAAAGAAGAAGAATTGCCCCCTTAAAAAAAACACACACAACGGACACAAACAAAAGAAACAAGAAAAGGGCCATGATGATGATCCTATGTTCGTTTTCGCTCTGCCCCGATGATGCGCTCCTAGCTCGCGGAGCGGAAAAATAAAAAGAATCTCTCTATTACTTTGAGAAGAGAATCGTTGGTTTGACCGACGGACTACGTGGGAAATACGAGATCTAGGCAAGCCGCTACACCTTCGGTGCCTTGCCCTTTTTCGATAGAAGAACTACTTATCTTCTCTTAGATAGCGGTCGATCGGTTCGCATCTATGGTCAATCAATAGGTCTGCGGATCTATTCTTCTATACGATAAATCGCCATCTCGTAGCACCACCACCACACCTATTCTTTTTATTTTTCCGAGCCCCCCATGCCGCGACTTCGACTTTGAGTATGATGAATGAGCTGCCATATTCGACTCACGTAAACGTGGGAGAAGAAAGAATCAGAGAGAAACTAGAAAAGATGAAATGTCATCAAGCACTCTATACGTACCAAAAAGAAAAGTATGTTCCTCTGCAGATTTAGTTGCCAGGACGAGATTGAGGCAAGATTATACTGAACTGCCAACAATTAAACAAGCTGCACGTCCAGCCGGCCTGGAACTCCACCAGCTCGATCAGGAGAATCCACATCCTCCAATACAGAGCAGATATCTCCAACAATGGCACCCATCGAATCCCGAAGAACTATGCCAACGCCTCCCAATCTAGAACCACTGTCGAAGGCACCATCTAAATTAGCCGCAACAGGTGGCGGAACCCAAGGTTTAGGAAGCCTAACAGCTAGCTACCACAGGCTTCAAAGGTTTACAAACAGACTTGAAGAGAAAGAATTGTTCACAAGTATGGAAATACAACTACCTAATTAAGTGTAACAGACTTGGCATTCCACACACGGTGATTGTGTTCCTTCCAGACACTCCAAAAAATATAAAGTAATAGACCAAAGCTATCCGTAACTCTTAATTAATTCATTATTGCAAGAAATATTAATTACTAGTTTAATTAAATTTTCCGATGGAAGAAATTTTTCCACACTCCCGTCAAACCACCTCACACACGAATAATTTGGGGACAGGCGGAGGGATATGACAACAGCTAGCTGCATGCATGTGATCGGTTGCACATGAAATAGGGTTATGTGGCTCATATCAATAAAAGATGTACATTTAATTTCCGCGTCTTAATTATATGCTTTCTGGGTCCTTTATTATCTAGTTATTTTATTTTTGATCATCACCCAATAATACAGATTTATTATGATTAATTGATCTGATCATCATCTTAATAAATCGAAAAACTATTCCTTCTCGTGATCGATCATTTCAAAGTTTAAGAGTAACGTGTCATCATGTCACGATGTACTTGACGATCACTTGTTTTGATTAAGGAAGCCTAATAATTAATAAAAATGGTACCTTTTAATTAATTAATTGGGAGATTCTTTGAACTGATAACTCCTGAATATAATCCGAGAGCTAGCGCAACTTATTTCATTTATTATACATTTGTCTTCGTGAATGCAATGAAGTAGCACAATTTTTAGTTAAGAATGCGTTTTTTTTAGAAGAAATGACAAAAACAATTTTATTATAAATTGAAACTTAGGTACATTAATTAAAAAAAATCGGCCAAGATTCGCAGAGTAGAAGTAATTAAACATATTAATTAGTGAATTTTGGACAAACCATTACTTCATTTTCGATAAAAGGACTAACTATTCCTTAATACACACCCGTGGTGATTCGACTGGCTATATGCATGAATGATTGACGAACATATAGAATTAGAGTCAAATCTAAAGGAATCTAATTTTAACGCGACAAACCTGTTTAATTAACTAGCTAGTATAATATAAGAAAAACTGTTGAATTTTCTTTTTCACTTTTACACATACATGCATCGTATCGCTTTTACATATATATGCATTGTATGAATGCTTGTAATTAAGTAACTATAAAGGAATTGTTTTTTAGGGTTTTGTTATCATCCAAACCAACCTATCTGAAATTTTGTAGTTATTCACGACATAAACGGGTCAACACAACACCACACTAATCAGTTAATATTGAGTCATGAATCGACACAAACACTAACCATTACCCCCTCACCCTGTCATTAGATCTAGACGTACAACAAGGGAATTTTGTTGAGCTAATTGATGGATTAAATTATGATTAACCAATAAATTTATCGAAGATAAAGTAATCGTTCACATTAGTTGATATTACTACGTACCCAATTAACTTAAACATAAAAGCTTAGAGAAAAGATAAAGAACTAATTAAGCTGAATTTTAATTATGTATATGATTCACGATTCTGTTAATCAACCTGCCAATAAAACAAGTATTTCAATTCAAATAAGCTGAAACCTTTCGGTGGTCAAGCTATCTTGTGGGCATGCAATTTTAATTTGGATCCTAGTAATTAACCAATATTCATATGTAGCAATATATAAACCAATTTTGCCTACTTAATTGGACACCCAAATAACATATATATATAGAACTGATCGATAATCATGGTTCCATGAGTTGTTTATAGATATTAATTCTAAGGATCGATCTGTCTCCGAATCCGAAAATGATATGAACTGCTACTGCTAACTTAATTTTACAAGTTTATACATTTCCTCTCTTTTATCTCCTTGTATACATGCAAATAGATTACCAGAAAGCTAGGTTTTGTAATTTGGTTATATAATTTTGTATATATATATCAGTCATCATGACTAGTTGGTCCTTTCCCTTTGAAATACGTAATCCCAATATTTAATTATTTGTCTCAATATACATATGTATAAATATATTAATTGTTTCCAACATCAACCTAACTTAGATTAATTAGTGTTTGAAAAGTACGTACTCTAACATAAATCGAAGTTAATTAATTAGAGTTAGGCTTTCTTAATTAATTTAATTCATTCCATCAATAATATTAGCAGAAACAACTGAAAATGATGATAAAACTTAGCTATCTATCAGAGAAATTAAATATACATGCCATTAGGTGTACCATAATTCATCAAGTCCATGTCTTAATTCTGAGTCTTCAATCAATAAAGTTGAGTAGTTAATTAGCCTATCTAATTCCATCAATACCACGTACACTTCTACATAGAAACAACATAGAATAAAATATGTCAATAACAACAACAGCAAGCAAGTAAGCAACAAGGTATGTACAAATTAAGCTCAAACTCATCTTTCAGAAACTGATTGATCAAGTCCACATCTAGCTTCTTCAGCTTTATAGCCTTAACCAAATTAATTAACCTTCCAAGACAGCAACTAGTTTGTCAATCTAAATGAACAATATAATTGAAACATTTCAGTTCTGGCAGGTTTTGGCCGTTAACCAGATTTATTACCTGGCTATTCCTGGTGCTTCTAATTAAGACGTACGTGGTTGAGAAAGAACTGGGCGTCTTTTCCAAACCTGGGACCAAATTAATACGTGCATTCTTTTATCTCTTCAATAATTTTCTTTAGGTCAGGGCACGTTCTTGTAAGAGTTTGAAAATCTGTCACTCATGGGCATCTTGGTCCAGAACACGTGCATTGAAACTTCGTCCTAGCTATTTCAACTTTGGGACACTTTTTGCAGAAGAGAAATCACTAACTACTAAGTACTCGGACGTCGACTACTCGACTTGCCGTAGTTTGACTTATTAATTTGGACTAATCAATCTTTTAATTTGGTTGTATATTATTTGACATAATCATACATATAAACAGTAAACACAAGTAATAAATAGATCAAATTATTAGGGTTGTGCAACCTGAATAGACAAATTAAGTTAACTAATATATATTATCACAAGATAAAACCGTTACTATTTCCTATCTTTTAAGGCTTAAAAGACCCGATTACATCTAGTATGTTTCAATTAACAAAATTTGCATGCAGTGCGAGAGCATTCAGGTTAGTTTTCAAGCTAAACTTGAAATTTTTTTATTTTGATAATTTTGTATAAAAATGACAAACTTAGAGCGTACCTGAGAGGCTGAGACACACATAAGTTAGCGTAGAAACTAAATAGATTGCTGCTCAGTTAGAGCAAATGCACCGGTAGGCTCATTTGCTTGCCAAAATGCTAAAAAGTAAAAAAACAGTAATGCAACGGCAATGAATTGGTTAAGCAATTGCTGGGACCCAGCTGATTGGGCAATTGCATTACTAATTGCTAGAAACCCATAATTTGGTCGTCCAAAGACTGGCCCCACTCACATGTGGTGATATCAACGGTCAAAAGCTTCAATTTTCTATCTTTTTTCTGATGCAGCAGGTCAAAAAAAATGAAGGATTTGATTTCATATCAACAATCCTATATAATTACAACTGTAATGTTAGTTTAAAGAGTAAAACCCTCAAATGGTACCTGAACTATCGAGTAAAGTTTTTTTTAGTACCTAAGAATTTTAAGAACCTCAAATGGTACCTGAACTATTGCATACTTACCTAATATGGTACCTCCGTTACCTCAAATGGTACCTGAACTATTGCATAAAGCTTTTTTTAGTACCTACGAATTTTTTTTTACCAAATATAGTACCTGAACTATTATGTCGTTACCTAATATGGTACATCCATTAACGAGAAAAGTAATGGAGGTACCATATTAGGTAAGTATGCAATAGTTCAGGTACCATTTGAGGTTCCTAAAATTCTTAGGTACTAAAAAATACCTTATACAATAGTTCAGGTACCATTTGAGGTTTTTACCCTAGTTTAAATTCTTTTTTCTAGCAAAAAAATCAGAAAATATTCAAAAAGTTCTCAATTATTTTAAAACACATTCTATAAATACTCATTCACTCTTCTTCACTTCCTATACCAAAATTTTCAGAAATTAAAAATCCACTATATATTTCTAAAAATTAAATTGTGTATTAATTAATCTCATTCGTTAATTAATTAATTAATCAAATTTTAAGTTTAATCTCATTCGTAAATTAATTAATAAATCAAATATGTATGTTCAAATAATGTATTGGCATTAAAATTGTCTTTTATTGCTGCATTTGAAAACTGAAGACAATTACCAATTTGGATGAATAGTGAATTGGCAACTGCCAATTGGCTTAACAAATTGGCACATTGATGCATTTGCTCTTTGTTTTTTTTTTTGGACAAATGAAAATCTTCATTGAAAAAGTGTTTCTATTGGGACCTCCAAATTTGCTCACTCGACCTCACTTCATTATGAATTATTAAATGACATTTATAACCTTCTATAAAATGACTATTAAGGACAATAATTATACCAAAAAGATATTAAGTTTATTTTCTCTGGAGTTTCCAATTCAATAATATTAGATTGCATTCTTTATTATTTTCCTTATCTATTTTCATTTTCCAATTTCACTACATACTCATTAAAATATTTATATATATATTTAATAAGAATTAAAACTATGATAGATCATGTGACATAAAAATTTGTATCATTTGTTGAACGCATATTGGTGATAGAGAACAAAAGAAATTCTACTATGACCTAAATCTAAGTCTATCCATTATATTTGCAAAAAAAAAAAACTAGCAATTAAAAAAATATATAAAATATTTAATCATGAGGTACAAAAAATAGAGGAAAAAAATAAACAGTAAGAATAAATGATTACTTTTTTTTTTATTGCACAGCTAAAAGAGAAAAGAATAGTTAAAAAAAACAAAGAATAGTTCATGCTATAACATTTTCTTGTTGATTAGAAATTAATTTTTGAAACCCAATACCTTGTGTTTGATTTTTTTTATTGGATAAAATATTTATGTTGTATGATTTAGGAATGAACATTTAATTAAGATTTATAGAGTAATTATATCATTGAAATAGCTAAGTTTTTTATTTTAAAAATAAAAGTTTTTTGCAAATTGTATGAGTGAGGTTATTTGAGGAAGTTTAGTGAGGTTTAGTGAGTAAAATTTAGTATTTGAAAATTTATTAGGAGGTGTAAAAAGTACAGAGGTCAAGTAAGTAAATTTGGAGGTTCCAATAGAAAAACTCTAATTGAAAATGCACAAGGCAGTAGAAAAAGCTTACAATAAAAAACAACTCCTTAGAAAACATAATAGAGCCAGATGTGCAAGTTTCGACTGTGGTTTTACTTTATTTTTTCATGGGTTCTCCTTGAGTTAGATTGGATTTATTGGTCTCAATGACAATACTTGCTGAAATTTTTTTGTTAGAGTTGGCAATTGCTGACAACAGTGATGCACGGTGTATGTATTGTTCTAGGTTTCGAATCATCGATTAGAGTTCTAGGTAACACATCGATTAGGCCACTTGTGTGGTATGTACTGCTCCTTTTTAGGATGCTTATATTAAATATTGAAATTCTATATTTATTAATAAAGTTTTTGCTTTTTTTTTTTCAAAAAAAAAAAAATAGAGCCAGAGCAATATCATGACCCTAAATACACGTGAAACCTGGAGGAGCAGGTAAACCATCACTTCTCAGAACATTGACCAAAGAGGATGGAGGGTGCATAACCCAATTACCAAGATCCATCCTCTTTTTGGCTTGCACTACAAGTAAATCAGCCACAACGTTTGATGCTCTCTTAACCAAACTCCATCTGCAGCATTTCAACTGACTTTGAAAACTCCTGATTTGTTTAATGAGAGGGTAGATTTCAAGAGATGAAGAGAGCGATGATTAATAGCTAAGAAAAGCTGCTCAGAGTCAATCTCCACAATAACATCTTGAAAACCTTTGTCTTTTGTAAGCTTTAACCCCTCCAACGCAGCAGAAGCTTCCACTACTAATGCAGAATTGGAATAGGTAGAGAAAGAAGTATCTGCCACAACCATACCCTTATGATTTCTAGCAATAATTCCTAAACCAATCTTTCTAGTTTCCATACACCAAGCTCCATCACAATTTATTTTAATGCTCCCAAGATCAGGGGCACACCAAAGAGCTTCCACAGTAGGGGCGACCATCATTGACCTACCAGAAGGGTCAGGGGTTATATTCGATCACATCTAAAAATTCCTGCACTGCTGCTACAATTTGGTGGATAGTGCTAATAGGATTAGGGGACAAATGCTCATAAACAATCTCACACCTCGCCTTCCAAATGATCCACAAAGAAAAAGTCACCCAACATAACAATATTTTAGCGGAAGCTTTACTCAGACTCATCTGAGATGAGACTTGTAATAACGTACCATTCATCCAAAGTAGTAATAGAAGCAAGATCGACCATATAGTTCAAAGGTATACCAAACCAAACATACCTCACCCAAGGGCATAAGAATAACACATGTTCCACAGTTTCAGGATAAGAATGGCAGATAGGACATACAGGAAATCTTACTACTCGCTTTGAACACAAGCCAAACATGGTAGGTAACAGATTTGAGCAAGCTTGCCAAAGGAAATACAAAGCCTTTGGAATAGCCTTAATCTTCCAAATCAACTTCCATATAGCAGGATTAACAGAGTGATCGAGATCAGTGAGCATGCTGTAAAGATGGTTTGAGCTTATTTCCATGGACCATATGATACCCATATCTAACAGTAAGTGAGCTTGATTTTTCATGCGGCCAAATTAAAATATCGACCTCCTAATCAGAGGAAATATGGATAGAGTTGATAACATCATGTTCCTCATGAGAGAGATGCTCAATTATGGGACCAAGGTCCCAACAAGGCACATACCACTTAATCAGATCACATATTTTTTGATAGGGATCAAATTCAGAAGCAACAAGATTAGAAGCACCCAATTTCCCGATAGGAATATGAGGAACCCATTTATCAGACCACATATTTATACTTTCACCACTTAAAACTGCCATCGAGCGTACTCCAGAATAACTTTTCTTCCTTCTAATAAGCTACTCTAGGCCCAAGAAGCCCTTGAACCTTTAGAAGCATTAAGAAAATCTGAATGATGGAAACAAAGACCTTGTAACACTTGAACCCAAAGAGCATCAAGTTGATTAATAATCCTCCAGCACATCTTGGCCAACAAAGACACATTAAATTCCTTTAGATTTTTGAAACCCATACCCCCCTCTGACTTAGCTAGACCAAGTTTTGTCCAACTAAGCTAATGGATTTTTCCATCCCCCTCAGAATTTCCCCACCAGAATTTCGTAAATTCTGCATCCAAATCCTTACATACTCCATCTGTGAATAGAAAAACATACATTGGGTAGGAAGGAATGACACTTAAGACAGATTTAATTAATATTTCCTTCCCAGCTGCTGACAGATGAGCAAGCTTCTAGCCTTGCACCTTACTCGCTACTCGATCCTTAACAAAAGCAAGAGCCCGTTTTTTTTATCTTCCCCACATTGTAGGAAGACCCATGGTGCATTTGCTCTTAGTGAGATATGAATGAATTGATCTTGAATTCGAATGTTTGGTATTTGTTGAAATTTTTCTATGATTAATTTTGAGGAATTCATATATGCTCTTGTGATATTCATGCTTATTAGATCATATACTATTGTTTGTGTTTGAATTTTTAACAAGAAAACTCTCAAAATTATAGTCTTGTATGTAAAATTTGGAAGCTTCTCTAGTGAAGACCATTATAATGAGTACCAGTTGAGGACTTTTCGATTAGACGTACTTTTTGATTACATCTCGACAAATCAACCATTCAATATTTAGATATTTATGAGTAGATCACTTCTACAAATTTTCAATGAAATCGGAAATCGTTAAGTCATCTTTAATTGTGATTTACCATTTATGAATATGAATGCTTCAAAATCGACAGATTTGGTTCGTCCATTTATTTGGTCTAGTTCGGTACCTTAACGATTTCAATTTTTGTTGAAAATTTGTAGAAGTGATCTACTCATGAATATCTTAACATTGAACGGTTGATTTGTCGAGATGTAATCGAAAAATAGATATCACAACCATTAATCGAAAAGTCCTCAAGTGGTACTCATTTAAGTAGTCCTCACTAGAGAAGCTCCTGTAAAATTTAACATAAAACAGTTTGTGTCTTGGTTCAGCTTGCTGGATTGAGGCATATGGTTACAACCGCTAGTTCTAGGTTTTTGGATGATGCAGTGGCACAAGTTGCACATAGCAAACTACCACTGTGTTGTTTCACTGATCATCTAGTACTATAGAACTAAGAAACTTGTGACTTTAACTTTTATGTAATTGTATCTTCAACATAAGGATTTGACTTTTTATGTTCTTAAATTTTAAAACAGTACATTACAGAATATTAAATACTAAATTGAGATAACTGAAACTTTTCTTCTTACTATACATGTGTTGACCGTTCCAGGGATGATTTAGTTTTTAATATTTTGGTTTTGTAAATCAGAAATTTAAGTAATAACATATCCTTGTGCTAGCCGTCATAGTTTGGGTACCCATTGGGCGTCGCAACCAACACCGGTTGTGGCTTGCCCCTTCAGACGTCAGTATCCTAGCGGGCTCCTTTGTCTGTGTTTTTCACTTTGATTTTTATTGTTATCATGAGGGGTGTTGGTCTTGCTCTGATCTTAGTCGTCTGGGGTGTTTGGATTGATCTCGGTTCCCAGGTTTATCCTC
The DNA here is from genome assembly GCA_029955375.1 of Rubus parviflorus. NCBI lineage: Eukaryota > Viridiplantae > Streptophyta > Magnoliopsida > Rosales > Rosaceae > Rubus > Rubus parviflorus. The sequence goes on from JARGGL010000001.1 coordinate 28,938,792, forward strand.
CACTTCGAGTGCCAGGTGCAAAGGGATTATCATCCATCTATTATGAAATTCGGTTTAGGTTTGTATGGGATCTAGGTGGTAAGCATGGAGATTTGAAGTGCTTTGTTTTTCGAAGGCTTTACATTGTGACTAGCTCAATAATTACAGAGACTGAGTTTGGAGGCTGAAAGTTTGGGCTGCGGAAAATTCTGATTTTCTCCTAGTATTTCTTTTATTTTTCTTTTAATGAGTTTCAGTTGGACTATTGTCCTGTGAGCACCACAATTGAGTGCATTGGTGAGCAACATAGCTCATTTTTCTGGGACGAGGATAGTCTACATCGGTTTGTAGTGGTATTATTTTTCTATTTCCAAGAAGTGAGTTTTAACTATGTAAATGAACAATCAGTTAGACAGCTTATGGTTTGTTTTGCCTTAAATTTTCATATTAACTTTTCTAAAGTTAATTATAGCTCCTGCTGCTGTTCAACATATTCTTATTAACGATTGTAGTCGTGATTATATTTAATATATGCTTCTTTTCTAAAAAAAAACATATCCTTGTGCCACATAGGTAAGGTGCGTTATTGAAACTAATGACATCTTTGGGGCTTTTACTTTTTGGTTCAAGTTGTTTTTGTATTGACTTGTGATTTTCCCATTTTTCTTATGTTTTCTAAATTTTTAATAAAATTTAACTTGAAACTTAGATAATTTTCTTTACAACTCCTGACTCACCTTAGCCACCATTGAGCCTCTGAATGACTCCAACTTTAACAAATGGAGAGAAACAATAGAACTGTACCCTGCAATTGTCTAGTGTATTGATTTTTGTCTCACTGAACCTGAACCTGTCTTGGATAACTCTGATCAAGATATTTTGAAGCACAAAGAATGGAGTAGAGCCAATAGGATGACTAAGCTCATCCTTAAGAGAAATATGACTAATGTGGTTAGGGGTAACATATCTGACATAGACACTGCTTGTGAGTTAATGGAGTCCATGCCCTGAAGTTTAAGGAAAATGAAAAGGCTGAAATTTCTCATTTGCTTGATAAGTTGATAAGGATGAAGTTCAATCCCTCTGAGAGTGTTCAAGAGCATATCATGAAGATTATGGAGATCACCACCAGGCTTGGGGACCTCAACTTACATTTTTCTGATGAGTTTATAGTACACTAGTCTCTTACAACCCTGCTAGCAAGCTTCAATCAGCTGAAGACCACTTACCTTGCTTGGAAGGATAAATGAGATTTGAATGAGTTTATAGCCATATGTGTTCAAGAGGGATTGTGAGCTCATTGTGAACTTGATCACTAAGCCCAAGTGTAAGTCTGGGTAGGGCAAATCTGTTGCCTCTAGTGGAGCTGCTTTTGGAGAGGGAACCAGTGGAAGCAAACCCTACAAGCTTTGCCTAAGAAACCAGTAAGCATGAAGCCTAATTAAACAGAAGTATTCAAATGCTTCTTCTCTAAAAAAGTGGGGCATATGAAGAAAAATTGTTAGGGCTTCAAAGATTAGCTAGCTAAGAAGGATAAGTCTCAGTTTGATATATTTTTTTTATTAAAGTTGATTTGATAGATTATTCCTCTAGTTCATGGTCTTTAGACATAGGCTCACCAATCCATATTACAAATTCTTTACAGGGCTATCTAAGCAAGAGGGCTCCAAGGAAAAATGAGGTTAACATCTTAGTGGGGATTGACATGGGCGTGGTGGTGAACACTACCAGCATAAGCCTCATAGCATAGTGATTTTTTTTTAGTACCTTGTACTTCAAAGGATATAGATAACAGTATCTAAAACTTATTAAGATGATCGCCCAAGAATTAGTGTTTGGACTGACTAAAGATGATCACCCACAAGGACAAGAACAACGACAAACGTCGTCTCCATATGCAGTGCCATCAAGATTTTCAGCGTCGTTGTGTTGCGCAAAACTCTAGAAGGTTTGCCATAACTCATAAGGAAGAGAGAGAGAGAGAGAGAGTTAAAAAAAACAAAGTCTCACACTAACTTGCCCACATGCCCACTTCTCCCCTATTTTTTATTTTTAAATTTTTATTATTTTTATTTCTTCTTCAATTATGTTCTAACGTTCATTTTTTAGTAAAAAACCATTTATTTAAATTTAATTAAAATAAAATAAAATAGTAAACTAACATTGATGGAGTGTCACCGATCCCTAGTTGGTTCAATAGATCCAATAGTACCTAGAAATGTCGTTTAACATTCAGATTTTTTTTTCTCTTGGGTCATGAATAATTAAAGCCCAACAAGGCAGGAAACAATACAAACAGGCCGGGTCAAAGCTCAAACCCGAACCAAAGCAGAACGCTAAAGTACGAGTCTTTAGTCTTTAGTACTCTACTTACTAACAACGGTAATGGAGAGTAGTGCACAGAGGCGACTGGATTCAATTACTCGCCACCTTTGTCTTCCACTTGAATCTAATCCTGGTCTTCAAAAGGTAAGATACTGAGATATTGATTCATTCAAAGTCTCTTTCTTTTTCTCTCTCTAGTTTTTTTTGGTTGTCAATCTATAATTTTCTATAATTTCGAATTTGATGAATGGTAATTGCAAGGTGCTGTTATCAAGTAATGGGCGATTGAAGCATGAAGAGGCAGAGCCAGTGGTGATAGGAGGTATGGTTTTGGACATTCATGCCACGCCTTCTATTCCTGCAAATCCCAGAACCACTACTCCAGGCAAGGTATTACTTCCCCATTACTTTTTATTTAAATGAGTTTTTCTTTTATGTGAATTATTGATTCCAATAGTATATCCAGCATTGTCATCTTTGTTGTAAGTTAATTGGGTATTTGAGGTTCCACTTTGTTGAACTAGTTCAAGCTAGTGCAGAAGTTCTTCTTGTGCTTCAAATCCTTTAGAATATAAAGTGACCAATTCCCTTATGGAAAATGGTACTTTCATTCGATTTTTTTCGAGTATAGGACCCCCGAAAGCTGATTTCTTGTAATTTTAACTCAAAAATTTTATACCTTAAAACGATGAAGAACTGGTGCTGTAAATTTGGAGAATAGGTCGTTATTCAGGCACTTATTTTATCCAGTGTTTACTTATGGGAATCATCTATTCAGGTGAGCTATGTATTAGGAGGGGTGGCAAGGAATGTTGCTGAGTGCATGTCCAAGCTGGGAGCAAATCCCTTCATGATTAGTGCCTTGGGGATTGACATGGCAGGTGATTTCGTGACCTTTTTGCATTTAACATTACAATCAATAGTATCCCAACCTCTTCAAGAGCCATGCTGGTCTCATCATCAAAATAAGAGCTTAGTAAATTCATAGCGGTTATTTGGACTGAAAGTGTAATGAGGCATTTCTAGTGGGAAGGGGTGTTGGAGGGGAAAAGGAGTATTTAGAAAACATCTCTAAAGATCCCCAGACAGGCTTAAACACTGAGTTCTGACTGTTTTTCATATATTTTGATCTAAATTATTTGTAGAAGTGAAACTGACAATTTTCTTTTATTTGTAACTAGGAAACTTATTGTTAGAGCACTGGAAGTCTGCTGGGCTATCAATCGAAGGTCAGTTATTATGTTTATTTATATTTCAAACTGAACTTTGATTATATTCTTAAAGGTGAGAGCCAATTCAATAACTTTTTACACTATCTCTAAATCTGTTCGAGTACCTCACTGATTGAGATTTACTTGTTTATTTCTTTCTGAGTCCGTCCCATAGAAGCATTATAATTTACTTTTTGGAGATAAATGCTGGGCAGCTTAGATTTCCCCTGGTTGGGTAAGCATGTTATAAATTCTGTTGGTTGCACAAGCAGAGTTATGAATTTGGGAGTTGGGACTTAGGAGTTGAGTTTATCTCAGGGAGTAAGTCAGTGTAAATGATTCAGTAAACCATTTATGACATTTAAAGCCAAAGAGTAAAACTTTCTATAACCTTTCTATTCTGTTGATAAAACAAATCAAAAATATACTGATTGAAGCAATAAACAATTGATGAGGACTAGTAAATCCTAGGGATAACTTTCGTTGATTCTGGATTACACGTGATGCTCTCGAGAACCTGCCAAATTAAAGTCATAATCTCCACAATCATGTGATTCTGGATTAGTTGTTTTTCTCCCCACTTTGAAGGGAAACTATTTAGGAGTCTTTGATTTTTTGACATTGCCTAATTTATCTGGCCTTATTTGCTATGATGCTTCATTTTTTAAGTTGTATCTCCAAAAAAAATTCTGATCTATGTACATGTATACAAATGTGTGTCAGATATGCTTTACAATTGAACTTTGTTTATTTTCTTCATCTTCAAATGGTTAAAAACATCTTTGCAGTAGTGTCTATTAACATGTGATTATGGTAAGATCTGTGTTTGTTTATAAACTCTCCTGGTGGATGGGTAATACCCTATTGCCATAATTATATAGTTTTAAGACCACAATGGATATATGATAAGATCATTTATTTACAATGCATGTTGGATGAAATGGTTGTTGCTATCTGCTACAATAACGACTCGGAAATTTGGAATACAATGATTTGTTGACATCGGCTCTTTTAACTGGCCCTATTTGGCATGAAACTTCGTTTTAAGTTGTATCTCCAAAAATATTAATTTCCCTCATCTTCAGATGGTTGAAAACATGGTTTACAGTTCATATAAGTTTATTAACATGTGATTATGGTTTGGAGTAGGAATTTGGAAGCACCAAAATATTGAGACTGCTGTTGTTTGCAGCGTACTTGATGTCAATGGGGAGTTGGCAGCTGCTGTTGCAAGTGTAGAATCTATTGTAAGTTCAATTGTGATAGAATGAAGTTGTTTCTTTCTTTATGAGAGTGGGTTGAAGTTAAAAACTTGAACAATGAAGAATGGTATCTTCAGAACCTTTATTTGCTTTCATGACGGCCTGACACAGGAAAAATTTCTAACACCTGAGTGGATCCAGCGGTTCAGATACAATATACGTTCTGCTCCAGTGGTGATGGTTGATGCAAACTTGAACTTTTCTGCCCTAAAGTTTTCTTGCCAATGTAATTCTTGCATTTTAATGTAGATCTCTCTGTCTGTTTCTGTCTCTGTCTCTCTCTCATTATAACATGTATATATCATTGAATTCTTCACTCAATATTACAATTTGTTTTGTCAACTTCAATTTCTCTTTTCTTTTCTCTTAGTTCTCTATTTATTTTTTGTATTTGTTATTTTCAGTGGCAGCAGAATCGAAAATTCCAGTGTGGTTTGAGCCTGTTTCGGTAGAAAAATCAAGAAGAATCAATTCAGTTGTCAAGTATGTGAGTGTTATGCTCTTGCACCTTTATCGACATGTCTATTATTTATTACAGAGGTTTCTGATTTCTTGTTGTATGTCATTATGCTTTTTCTTTTTGCGTTTGGACTTTGGGGCTGGTATGGAGTAAAATGGTGTCTGGGATATTGTTAACTTCCTACCCCACTTTACATGTACAGAATTTAATCTCCAAAAATTTCTTAGGGATGGATCTCATTGCTAATTGTGTTCTTTCCTATGATACTTGGGTTCAATTCCTCGACATCTTTTATTAAACATGCAATACTACTTATAATAAAGACGCAACTATAACTATAACTAATAAGAGCAGATATTATTCTTGATGCTTATGCTCATAATTTTGTTTTGTTTTAGCTGAATATCTATATATTCAGGGTTTTTTTCATGACCAAAAAAGTGTATATATGTATATATTATTCAGGGTATTTTTTTCCTATTCTGCAACTAACATAATGAGTTTTCTGTACAGATAAGTTTTGCTTCTCCCAATGAAGATGAACTTGTCGCTATGGCAAATGCTTTGTCTGGTGGTAATATGTTTTGTCCAATTGAAAGGAAAAGTAGCACAAGTAAATGTTCAAACGAAAAGTTGTTTCATATGCTTAAACCTGCAGTCTGGGTTTTGCTAGACAATGGCATCAAAATAGTTATTGTGACACTTGGTTCGGATGGAGTGTTCTTATGCTCTAAAGGAGGGCCAAGATTGATGAGAGTTGGTTGTGAGGGAATCAAACCATATAACTCGAATGAAATATTATTTAATACTATGACTGCAAGGTGTCCTCCAAAATCATTTTCAAGTCTTCAGGATTCTGAGAGAAGCTCTCTTCTCTATGCTGCACATTTTCCTGCACTTCCTGCATCAGTGGTTAGGCTTACAGGGGCTGGCGATTGTTTGGTTGGGGGAACAATTTCTTCTCTTTGTGCAGGCTTAGATATCATGCAAAGTGTGGCAGTTGGTATTGCAGCTTCCAAAGCTGCAGTCGAGTCAGAGACCAATGTGCCTTGCGCATTTAATTTGGCTGCAATTGCAGGTTTGCATTTGAATGTCTATTTTGCAAAGAGAAAGATGAATTTGTACTTACTAGTAAATATGTCATCAAGAGGAAATAGAATGAGTATGAAAATGGGTTGGTGTCATTTCCCCCCGCTAGCATTCTCTATACACATTACTTGATAGCTTAAGCCCTGATTGTAAAATCTCAAGTTATCATCAAATCACTGAAATATCCTTTCTCCTAATCCAAATATGATGCTTGAGATGACTCAAAATGGTAATGTAGTAAATCTAGTCACTAGGCACACAACTTTTATGTGTTTCATGTTACCTAAGTTGAACCAATTTTCATGAACCCATATTTGAAGGGCATCCAAATACTTATTGGCTTAGTCTTAGGTATATAGCATTAACACATTTTTGTCTTACCTACAAGCTAATCACTACCGGCCTAGGGTTGGCTATATTGATTGTTGTGTAATTCTTTTCCACGCAGATGATGCAAGGTCGGTATACTCAGCTGCTAAAGTTGTATTTCATGAATCAATGCTGTGAAACGATGGAATTGAGATTTTTCTTTCATGCTAGATATTGAATCTCTACATCCAAAGTAAATGTAAAACTTTCTGTCTGAATAAGAAAATTGCATATTGAGGAGTTGTTTACTAATGTTGAGTTCGATGACGGAGCATGGCTAATGCTTGTAGAGTAACTGGAAAAATTCACTGAATCTGAAGTTCCATGAAAGGCTAAAGTGTTCATTTTTCAAAGTTCAGAAACTTCTAGTGTTAATCTTTACGGGTTTTGCTTGGAAAATGCTATAGGCACTACTAAAGTTTGCCTTGTGCCTTCTCTTAATATGTTAGTATGGAAGAGTGTGATAAGGTAGCATACATCTGTCTTCTTTTTCTTCTCCTGGCCTTCTCATTGTAAGAGGTTCCCATAATTGTAAGGTCTGGATAGAGCAGATGCAACTTTACATTGTCTATGGACTATGGATATATTCTTTTCTCTTTATATTGTGACCATTAGAACTTGATAGAATCCTTTTTAGGGTCTCACTGAATTCCAGGTTTTCCAATTTCAATGTTTGAAAGTTGAGAATGTTCATGTTATATGTCCTTGTGCAATAGACATAATCATTGTTTTTGGAAGAGAAAAACTCCAAAAAGAAGGACAAAGTAAACACAATGTCACAATGGCGTAATAAAACAGGGTCTTGGACTCCCGGTCCCAACAATTTTACCATTGTGTAAAATATGGAAAATTACTATTATGAGCGTATAAGCAAATAAAGAGAATAATGTCTTCTCAAACTGATAGAACGTAAAAATTTCGACTAAAGACATAGATCTCGCGCATACTTTTCCTCTTGTGGCATAGGACTTGGAGAATTTTTAGAATTCGTTTGTACCAAGACGACGCCGTTGGACAATAAAGGTAGCCACGTCAGCGAGTATTCAATTGAAACACCCAGTTCTATTTGTATTTGAAAGCTGTTTTCTTTGTAACAAAAAAAAGCTGTTTCCTTTGCCTTTACGATCCGATAGGAAACACAAAGCAAAGCTTCATAGCTGCCCAAACCCACACCGAAAGAGAGAAAACAGCGAGAGAATGTCAGGTATGGAGAGGCTGCAGAGAATGTTCGCCGGTGCCGGAGGAGCTTTGGGCCACCCACCGCCCGATTCGCCCACCCTGGATTCCTCAGAGCAGGTCTACATCTCCTCCTTGGCGCTCCTGAAAATGCTCAAACACGGTAGTCTACGCTTTCCTTGTTCTCCCATTTGTTGGAGTCTCAATCTCGAGTTTGAGAGTTTATGCTGTTATTGATTTTTAACTCTGGATTGATGTATGGACTTCAAAACCCTAACTAGGCTACAATATTCATTAAATCTTATCGAACTTATGCAATACATGTCTGAATTAGGGCTTATGGGAGGATTTGAATATATAACTGCCCATTTTTTTTCAGTGGATTTACTTCAATTTTTCTTACTCGTTCATTGGATTTGGATACTTAATAGGAAGAGCTGGGGTTCCCATGGAGGTTATGGGATTGATGCTCGGAGAGTTTGTGGATGAATACACTGTCCGCGTTGTTGACGTCTTTGCGATGCCGCAGAGTGGTACTGGTGTTAGTGTCGAAGCCGTCGATCATGTCTTCCAGACTAATATGCTTGATATGCTTAAGCAGACTGGACGGTATGTCTTCTTTCACTTTGATTGATTAACAGTTAAATAGTTGTTGATGATGCATTTTGACAGGTAGCTTTTTCCAAATTTTAAGACATAATCATGTGTGATTGCTACTTGTGGACTGAGCATAAGTTGCATTCAGTTTGCTTTCTGCAAATTACTAAATACGGGAGAACATTATGAAGCAATTAGACACCTTTTTTTAAGGATCTTGGTGGCTACCTTTTCCTTTTGTGGCTTTGGTTTAAATGTTTGCCTTTTGCCGCAGCTTTTAAGTAGTAGATTTTGGCAAAAGACATATAAAACTTTAGTAAAATTCTTTCGAACTCTACATATAGTGAGAATGACAAATTATAGTTTCATATGCATTTTAGAAGGTCATTGGTGTCTTCAGAAAAACTAAAAAATATCTGATTTCTGACACTGCTGGATTGAGTTTGCTAAGCTCTAAGGGTGGATGTGTGGATTCATCTGCCACAAACATTCGTCTTCCCTTTACTCTTATGCTGATAAACATAGTCTGCAGAATGTGGAACTTCCATTCTATATGGGAAATGATACAGCAAAGTTAGTATGCTTAGAAGTTGCAGTACCAATAGCAGTCAACATAAGATGAAACAAGAATTAAGAAACAACCATTATCTCCTGTTGTTACATCCTGAGTTTTTAGTCACTTCAAAATTCATTCATATTGCTACGTACAAAACACTCAAGCCTTCACTACAAAGAAATTCTGAAATTTTGTATCCATTCTTTATAAAATAGATTTTTGCAGCAGTTGTGTATGCTCATACTAGGCTCCTTATGCTAAATTTCTAGTTTTACATAACTTGAGGTGGGCCGAAAGTCCAACCATGAGGTGGCATGCGATAGTGCTAAACTCCTGTTCCTTTACATTAGTAAGCACAAATAAGAGCATAGAGTTTTTGTGGAAGCTAGGGGTGAGGATGTGAATCAACTATGGGATAGAGTTTGTCTTTGGGCGTCTTTTTGGCGTTTGTCTCTTCAGAGTTTAGAGATTACTCTTTTCAGGCCATTCTTTATGATTGGAATGCAGCTGCGACTTAAATTTTGCTGTTTGTTTGTCTTTGTTGTTCTTCTCTTTGTTTGTCAGTCCAATGGACTCCTTGTCCTCTGTGTTGTATTTTCTTTGGTTGTTAATAAAGTTTGTTTCTTATCGAAAAAAGATAAGTGCATAAGTCTCTATGCATGCATATAGGTTTGTTTCATTCTAATGCACAGCACAACATAGTTGTATATCTGTCTCCTATGAAACTTCGATTAACTTGAATTGATGCATTCTCCAATACTCTAATGCTTTGATAGAATGAGTGAACGACTATAACTTGATTGAACTTTTAGCTGCTTAATGCAATCCATCTATTTCATTCAGAGGATTGAATGCATATGTCCCCAGGAAACTTTGTCAAATATATTTCTTCAAAAAGTCTATGCAGGCATGTAGGTTCTTTTCATTCTCATTCTACTGCATGCAAAACATATGTTGTATCTCTTTCTCGTATAAAACTCCGATTAGCAAGAATTGATGCCTCCAACATTCCAATTTTTGGAAAGAAAGTCCTAAACTTGATTGAACTTGTAGATTAAATGTGCAAAATAACAAGTACAACACTTAAATAATGCAATTTGTTTTGCAATTTCATCGATGAAGAGCCCAAAGAACTTTTATAGTAAGCCCAGCTAAACTACATAGTGTCAACCCAAAGCTTCGCAAGCTGTCCCCTCACTTCGCTAGATGCTACTGATATTCTGCTGAGGAGAAAGGCAAAGCTCCTATTCATCCTTTTCCTCCACCCGGTGCTTCCTATGGCCCTGTTGATGAGGATATTCTACATCCACCACCTGCTCAACAGGACAGGGATTGGCTCTCTGGAGGAGATGCCACAGGCCCTGGATCTATTATAGGCTCTAGAGCAGATGCAGGCTCAATAGCTACTAGCTCATATGCTGGTGGGCTGGATACCTGGATAAGCTATCAAACTAATATCAAATTGACCTTCCCAAATAGATAGAGGGTGCCCATAAAAGCATGATAGAAATATTTTTTATTTCTTTGATACCCAGCAATTGCACATGGCTGCATTGCGGACCTGGGCTCAAAATTGGGCCTCCTGCCGAACCCTACAAACTTTAGGAGAGAGAAAATTTAGCAGTTAGCTAGGTAGGTATCTTAGGCGGGTTCAAATCCCAGATGACATGGGAGCAAGCCATGGGCCTTACTATTCCTTTCTATGCATTAGGCAGATAATCCAATACATTGCTCAATTGGGGGCTGTCTCATTTCAGATTCTATCTCTCCTGAAAGATTCTTCAATCTGTTGTTTAATTTGGAACCTAACACAACACTTGGATCTACACCAGAAACCATTAATGCAAAATAGGATAGTGGCTCCATGTGGTTATTGTTGAAAGTAAATTTTAATGATTTAGACCCCAGAATTAAGGATTGAAATAGGATGTACGTGGGAGACAGTATTGTAATTGTTGGTTTGGAACTCAGTTAGAGAGAAATAGGTTTTGCTGAATAGAGTGGAGCCGGTCCCGTTCATCTTCCCATCTTACAAACTAGCCTGTCTCAGGTGAACAGAGAAAAACACATCTAATGACACGTTCGGAAATCTTTGGGTGTTAGGAAAATGTCATGTAACTTTTATAAGCTCTCTGATTGAATACCACCAGACTTGTATGCACTGTTTAAAAGTTTCAATTTCATTGAATCTTTTCATTTCATTGTTGAATACACCCACCTTAATCACCGATAGTTGTCTACTTTTATTCTGTATTTTGCACTTTTGTTGATATGATGACCCTAGTGTGCACTTCTGCCTCATTTTAATTAACATTCTTCTTGTTGGCAATGCAGACCAGAGATGGTTGTCGGGTGGTACCATTCGCATCCCGGATTTGGATGTTGGCTATCCGGTGTGGACATTAATACACAGCAGGTTGTAGTTTTTACTCTTCTTTTATTTCATTTGACACAACAGATGTTTATTTTTCTTTTTCATATGGTAGAATCTGTAAGAATGCATCATTTTATCATTAGTTTCTCTTGATGGTCTATGTCATATATATTCATGCCGGTGCACGTGATGTCTTTGTTATCAAGAAAATAATTGGTGTTTATAGTTCTTTTCACTTCACCCTATTAACATAGTCTTCTCCTTTGGTCCCCAAATTAGAATAACCTCGAGACGCAAAATTTTAGAGGTTAAATTATAAATTTTTACTTTTGAAGGAAGGACAGTTAGCACCAACTATGCAGCCTTTGATGTATGTGTATAAATTCCTAATGGTTTCTACATGGTGTGTATGTTTGTGTACAACATTCTACCGTTCACATGTTTGTTACCTAAGATCAAGTCTATTTTGACTGTTCTCAGATGGTTTGATGTTCTACCTTCATTGACTATAAATTTTGATCGTTGGTTGGTTAACATATCCCGAAAGGGGGGCCATGAGTTGTCTCACATGATGTTCACACTGCTACCTACATAATACATAATACTTTTCTTATACCCTTTAATCATCTGTAGAGCTTTGAAGCTTTGAATCAACGGGCTGTAGCTGTAGTGGTAGATCCAATTCAGAGCGTCAAGGGGAAGGTGGTCATTGATGCATTCCGCCTTATCAACCCACAAACTATGATGCTTGGCCAAGAACCACGGCAGACCACATCCAATCTCGGGCATCTGAATAAGCCATCAATTCAAGTAAGTTCTTAACAAGCAACTTTTAGATCACATTCTTTTAAGCTACAACTTTTTGACCTCTTCTGCAATTTCCTCTTCAGGCCTTGATCCATGGTTTGAATCGGCATTATTACTCCATAGCAATTAATTACAGGAAGAATGAACTGGAGGAGAAAATGTTGCTCAACCTTCACAAGAAGAAATGGACAGATGGGTTGACACTTAAGCGATTTGATACTCATTCAAAAACAAATGAGCAAACTGTTCAGGTAAGTGAAGGTTTTGTGAACCTGACTGTAGTGGTTTGTAATGGCTTTAATTTTATAATTTGGCTTTTATAATGAAAGCAATTTTAGGGCCTCCATAGACTAGACAATCTTTTATCACTCTTTTTTGGTAGAATGTTCATAGGAACTGCCTATGCAGCATATGTAACTTTTATACCGTGAAAACTGATTTTATTTGATAGGCACGTTGAGATGTTTTCACTGTCCAAAAGCTAATTGATGATAGATAAGAAGAAACCCATAAATGGTCATCTTAGTATCGTTTGCCTGGTTGCTTGTCCAAATATTAAATAAAATAAACTGCCAGATCTTTCATTTTTGTTAGAAAAAATTGAGGTTAAGCCACCAACTGACCATGTGTCATCTCCTGTCTCACTAGAATGACTGTTGGAGTGTTTCCAGCAAGCTTTAAATATTAGCTGATTTTGATTGATGTGTAGGTAAATATTTTATAGGTCCAAAGTCATGATTCTTTCTTCATTTTGGTTTTGCAGGAGATGTTAAATTTAGCTGTTAAATACAACAAGGCAGTGCAGGAGGAGGATGAGTTGACACCAGAGAAGCTTGCAATTGCAAATGTGGGAAGACAAGATGCCAAGAAGCACCTCGAGGAGCATGTCTCCAACTTGATGTCGTCAAACATTGTCCAGACCTTGGGCACAATGCTTGATACAGTTGTGTTCTAGAGTTCAGTATGCCAGGTTGCATAACCGAACCTTCACTACTGAATCGTTTGTATTTCTTTGAAACATATGGAGATGTAAGGCTAGTTTTAGCCAAACTGGTCTTCATGAAATATGCACCATCCTGATGGTTTATTGTACTTGGAATTCATATTTCATGATTGTGCTCCCAGTTTGTTTGCTATCGTTAAAGTTGGATCCCTAGCATCGGTAAGGCTTGCTGAGTAATCGGAAAATCAACCGAACTCAATGTCTATCTAGTACCCATCCCACACTCAATAGGATTATTTATTCAGTTCTCTTGGTCTCTATGCATTTTATGAAAAGACCTCATGTTCTAAATCTGTAGTGGTTTTGTTCGGAATTGCCAGGGCCTGTTGAGCAAAGCGGAATGTAGGCATTAGGTATGTTATGTGTGCTGGCTGACCATACACTTGCGTCTGTGTTTTATGTAGGTGGTATAATGTTAAATGTCATCCCCAAGATGAACTGGAAAATTCACTGTACCGCATTATTATGCAGTCCTTACTTTGTCTATACCTTTCAAGAAAAGAGCAATGCTCTAAGCCTCTAACTTTTGAAGCTCCATAGAGATTTAGGTTTGAAATTCTCATGTTTTCTTATTGTCCTATTGCACCTTCTTCATTGTGTGAGGTTCCGATCATTATGGAGAGACTGCTTAGGGTTTTCATTACAAATTTGTGACCCTAAGTTCATCATTATTTGCCGCAGGATTCCTTTAGGAATAGGTAGAAACCGTAGAATCCTTTTTTTGGTCTCAATGAAATCCAACATTTTCATTCCGAAGCATTTTTTTCTTCTTCTTGGGGTTAGCTCAAGTGGTGAGAGAGTGGAGAATTAAACTAAGTCAAAGATTCGATCTCCTCCGATATAATAAAGTAAAAATTTGAACTTCAGCAAAGTTGGAAGTAAAGAATAGGCAGCTAAGTTGAAAAAAGTGCGAGGCTCCTGTATACGACGTCGCTTGGTCACGTCCCTCAAACCTAGTTATTTAAAGTTTGCTTTGCCTTCACCCGTGTACTCTTTTCCGCGCGAAAGCTTTTGTTTCTGAGGGTTGTCATTGAATAAACGCCATTCTCAAAGCACAGGGAAACCTGCTCCTAAATCGTATGTAAATGCAGTCTCTGAAAGAGGGTATTATATGTCACGTCCAAGCCATTAAAGCCGGTTTAACATTGGGCATTTTCAGCTCTAATCAACTCATCCACTTGTACTCCAGGCATGGCCTTATTCAAGAAGCCCAGAAGCTGTTCGATGAAATGTCCCACCGAAACGTCTACTCCTGGAATGCCATAATCTCCACCCACATAAAAGCGCACAACTTGAAACGAGCACGGCAGCTATTTGACACTGCTTCTTACAGAGATTTGGTCACTTACAACTCATTGATATCTGGTTATATAAGCACGGACGGGTATGAAGCTTCTGCGCTTGAGCTATTTAATGAAATGCAGTCGCTGGATGATAGTATTAGAATTGATGAGGTTACTCTCACTACTATGCTCAACCTCACTGCCAAAATGGAGGTGGTCTCTTATGGAAGACAGTTGCATTCATTTATGGTGAAAACTGCCAATGATTTGAGTGGGTTTGCAGTGAGCTCCCTAATTGATATGTATTCTAAGTGTGGGTGTTTTCCAGAAGCGTGGCGCATTTTTAGCGGATATAGAGGGGTTGTTGACTTGGTTTCGAAGAATGCAATGGTGGCAGCTTGTTGTAGAGAAGGAAAATTGGACATGGCAGTTAATCTTTTTTGGACAGAACCGGAGCTGAATGATGCTGTGTCTTGGAACACAATGATTGCGGGGTATGCCCAGAATGGTTTTGCAGAAGAGGCACTAAATTTGTTTGTTCGTATGGCTGAGAATGGATTTCGATGGAATGATCACACTTTTGCCAGTTTTTTGAGTGCTTGCTCTGATTTGAGGAACTTCAAACTAGGAAAGGAAGTCCATGCTTGGGTGTTGAAGAATGGGATGAGTTCGAATCCGTTTTTAAGTAGTGGCATTGTTGATGTGTACTGCAAGTGTGGCAATATGAGTTATGCAAAGTCAGTTTATGCAACAATTGGAATTGAAAACTCGTTTTCAATCACTTCATTGATTTTGGGTCATGCCTCTCAAGGTAACCTAGTAGAAGCACGGAGACTTTTTGATTCATTGGCTGAAAATAGTATGGTTGTATGTGCAGCTTTGTTTTCTGGATATCTCAAATCACAGCAATTTGAAGTTGTATTTAAACTTTTAAGTGAGTTTAGAGAGAAGGAACTAATAGTTCCTGATGCTTTGATTCTTATTAGTGTGCTCGGTGCATGCGCAGTACAAGCTGCCCTGGATCCTGGGAAGCAGATTCATGCCTACATCTTGAGGAACAACATTGAAGTAGATAAGAAATTATCTACTGCTTTGGTTGATATGTACTCAAAATCTGGGAATATTACCTATGCAGAAAAGATTTTCAAAAGCGTCTTTGACAGAGATATAATTCTTTACAATGTGATATTAGCTGGTTATGCTCATCATGGGTGTGAAACTAAAGCTTTCCAGATTTTCAAAGAACTGTTGGAGAGAGGTTTAAGGCCTAATGCAATCACATTTTTAGCACTTCTTTCAGCTTGTCGTCACTCTTGTTTGGTGGAATTGGGTGAGCAAATTTTCTACTCCATGAAAAAAGATTATAATGTACTGCCTGAGCTTGATCACTATGCTTGTATGATTGATTTGTACGGGAGGGCTAATCGACTTGAGAAGGCGCTAGCATTCATGAGAAAAATTCCTATAGAATTGGATACCGGTATATGGGGTGCATTCTTGAATGCATGTAGGGTAAATGGAAATACTAAGCTTGCCGGAGAGGCAGAGGAGAGACTACTAAAACTTGAAGGAAATATTGGGGATCGGTATGTGCAATTGGCTAATTTCTATGCTGCTGAGGGAAACTGGAATGAGGTTGGGAGAATAAGGAAGAAGATGAAAGGGAAGGATGTCAAGAAGACTGCTGGATGCAGTTGGTTATATGTGGATAATGGAGTTCATATATTTATTTCTGGTGACAAAACTCACCCAAAAACTGAGAATATATATTTCACTTTAGCCTCCTTGACCGAAGACCTTTATCAGATACCTGGGGAATCTATTGAGGTCGTAATTTGAATGTCAGCATCTCACCACAACTAATTTAGGATGCTCCAGAACGGAGCCGAATCAGATACAGGACTGTTTTTCCATGCAAGCACTATTCATTTTCCGAAGGTAGGTAAATAGAAAGTTCGATGTTATACATTCTCAAGACAAATCTGCCTTTTATAAGAAAGGTTAGTTGCGCATTTGGGCATATGTAGCATGATCTAAATTTTTTTGCCTCAGACTTACGTAGGAATTAAAGTTTGATAGTAGCAGTTGTTATTGTACTCCCATACTATAAATTTTTTTTTTGTCAAGGCCCATACTATAAATTAATGATATCACTATTATGTAAGATATTATATAGTGGCCTTTTTCTGCACAAGTAAAGAAAAAAATTATTTTGGGACAATTATTGAGATCATAGACATTTTGACAAAGATCAGTTTCATTCTTGGTGGTAAGGATTAGCATATAATGATTATAAAACCCCAAGAATTAAAAGTTGAAACAATCAAACATATAAATTTGGGTTAATATTGAATGCATAAGGGCAAGGTGGGATATGAAATTTTTGGATCTTTCCATAGTACTTTCTGTTTATAGCTCTATTGTTTATATTTTGGCACAGAATAATATACTTGTTGTCATATATGTCTTGGACTCTTGGTACAGACTACAGAGTAACAAAACAGGATCCAAATTAGTTCTTATGCCCTCAATTGGCAACAGATTGTCTATCTTCTTATTGTTCCTTCAAGGGTGGAAGTGTCCAAAGGGTGACAAAAGAAAAATCTAATTTATGCAATGACACTTTGTTAGAGAAGAGATTTGGATGGAAGTGGTGGCAACAAGCATCCCAGGAGACAAGCTATCTTCTTTCTGTAAAGCTGGGGGACACATACAGTTGATATGGAAAGAGCAGGTAATGCATCATTGTGGTGTTTACTTATTGTATGTGCGACTGTTTATGAGAACATATATGGTCTGAACCGCCTCACAAAATTGGGATTTCTAGATATTCAAAAAAGACGAGAAAAATTGTTTTAATGTTATGTATTTCCATGCTCATCTTCATGTTAATTTCAAAATGTGTTGTTTGGAACATAAAGCATTTAGAAAAATCCTAGCTAACATGACTTAATAGCTTAATATTCTGAGTAGAGTTGCTTCTTTGGATATTAATGAGTTTTTCTTACATGTATTGGATTGAGTTCACTGGTTCACGTATTGTGTTTACTTGTCTCATACTATTTGCCAATTTTGGTCTGTTGTCTGTATGTGGATTTTTTTTGTATGAACGATGGTACGTACATTTGTCAGATAGTCAGACTAAAGATAAACCATACATAAGTTTTTCTGGCTTTTTATGAACTTCTATCTAGGTTCATGTATTAGATTATGGAACCTATTATAAGAATCAACCACAACTTCATGCATTATCATTCAAGTCATGGTTCTCATATTTATCTGAAATGAAAACGAGAGGGCTACCTTCATTTATGTATCCCATGGGTCCAACTGATTTATAAATCATGTGGATAATATGGACCCTACGTCTTGTTAATGTTTTATCAACACTGGGAAAATTTTACAATATATAAGTTATTCGTCCAGAATTCAGTTGATGCTGTCTAGAATGGATAGTAGATGTTAATTGGACACTACACAAGTGATATTCATGGGTTGCTCATACTAGTTTTACAGTTTTACTGTATAGTTCATTCTTTGATTTTTCATTTTTTCTTAGGTGTGAAATGGTTTGAGTTGAAAAAGGGTATGGCATCCTCAGATGATAAGGCTGAGGCTTTTCCACTTTCTGTTTGAATTACCATTTTTGTACATGACAAGGATGTACCCATCTCCTTTCATGGTTTGCCAAGTCAATGGGTGAGGGTAAGAGACAGAAATTCATGAATTAATCTGCATGGAACTTCTGATATGGGCTTCAGAAATATATAAATGTGTTATCGTGTGGAAGGTTGAGATCTTTAATGTGAAGCCCGAGATATTGGTCCTCTCTGAGGGAAATAGTTGGATCAATCTTCAGAAGTCGAGGAAGAGCTTTGAGACATAATAAGTTCAATCTTGATAAAATCATCACGTGAAGAGAAATCCTGAAATATCCAGAAGATCTTTGTGCAATCACTTATTAGTTATAAGGTATCTTTCGAATTTTGAACTTCTGCTTTGCAAGCAGGACATTATCAGTATGGTGACTTTCATTTTCCTGCAAGTTCCTTAATTTCTTCTAGTATTGCTACAAGAGGAAGAGGGTACCATTTTCTTTGCACCTTTCAGTTTCATATTCCATTGTACATTGGCTACTGGACCTGAACCCGAATTTCTGATTTTCTGTGGTCAAAGAACCTGGAAAGTTGAGCTTTATATATGTATGTGTGTAATGAATTATATGACGTACGTGCTGTAGAAGATGGGCAGTTACTAGTTTTATAGTAATCATATATATATATATATATGTATATCTTGTTTCTCTGATTTGTGTTGTGGGCTATTGGTATTGATCGATCCTTAATCAGCTTGAATTTGAGAAAGAAACCACCCAGATAGCAATTAGTAACTCAAACATTATTGTTGCATTACAATAGTACACATATATATTAGATTGTGGATTTGGATAAACATGGTAGCTACATATTAATTGCAGGAAGGAGTAGAAGAATCTGAAGGCTTAGAACAACTTTGGACGAAAAGAACCGCCACCATGGTCTTGACTAACCTCCTCCTTGGTGGAATCACACTCCCAGCTTTCTCTGTCTCTTTGAACGATCTACCATTATTACGCGACAGCTGTTTCGATGGATTCGAGTTCATTGCCTTCCCTGTATCTGCGTCTGAATATGTCTCCATTAGTTATTGCTACAATGTACGTATGTGCCTCTCCTTTTCAGTGTGTGTTGGTGTTTGATCAAATTTTTCAACCGAGCTGATTTTAAATAAGCCAAGAAAAGTAGAAACAGGAAAAAAGAGGAATTGGATTCGTTATATATACATACATACACAAACACAATTACAAACGCACATTTTGTTTTTCTTGATTATACGTCAGACACCTGACGTAGGACAGATGATCGATGCTCGGTACGTTCTTTTATTTCTACTCCGTCCTTTTTGATAACGGGCGTTTGATTGTGCGGTGAGGTCATGAGAAAGCTCTAGTAAATGGCATCTGGTTATTCCAGCGGTATATTTCTCACTCGTCACTTTTTTTTTTGTCAAAGTTATCACTCCTCACTTTGAAGAATAGGTATAATTGAAACTGTATGTCTTCTAACTTTTGACTATATTTCTCACTTCTCAAACCTCCAAAGGCATATATGCGAGCTAGCTTCTAGAAATGATGTTTTTAATTAAAAGAAACATGTATCAAGAAAACAGGCATATGGATATGGATGGAGATGTAGGGTGCTCAACTATTCTGCAGACAAAGGAGAATAGTTGTGTTCTAACTTTATTTTGTATCAAGTTATCTCCCTACAATATTGTTTCTGGTGCAGATCAACTCCAAGTCTTTTTGTTAGGATAATCCTATTATGCATGGGCATGACTTGAACCACCTGACATTGAAATGGTGAGGGAGATAATTAATTACTGAAGGGTTCTAGAGTACTACTCATAGTCCTGACATTATTAGTGTTTCAAACCTTGATAACAATAGCGCAAGTGAAAAAGTTACTGGTGAGACTAAAGGGGCGTACATCAAACCAGTGTTGCTCTGGACACTAACTACGTGATAATTGGCTATGATTTTAGGAATGCGCACTATTATCCTAAATTAATATTTGGATCGATCCCCTGTCGATGTCTGTGCCATGTTACCATGTTATCAACTAGCTAGTTGCTTGACCAATGATTAAGTACTAATACAGTTGTGGGTGGTTTGTGTGCTAATTAAATTCAGTCATGTTTCTTCTCCGGATGTCATCGAAACCTTGGCTGATCGATCGTGCTGCCATTTCTGGACGAACCTTGGCTATGCGTATAAGATATATCTATGTACTATCATCAACTCCCCGAACAGTACTATATATAAGAATCGGTACTGTAATCCCTCATGTAATTGTACAGGATCATTCATTCAGATAAGTGTGGAGGTAATTTTGTAACTAGCAGTAGCGGGTTTAATGTTGTCATTGGGAGAAACCATATGATTCTTGGAGCCTAGTTTCACTTAATGTATAAGGTTAGATAATGGAAGTGTTATTTAAGAAAGACTTGATAATTGAAGTGTAAGTGTGCAACATTGATTGGACGCATCTTTTAGGCATACTCTTTGCATCAGATGCCTGAAATGAGCTTATTGGTCTGAAATGCTGATCGGACCTTCTCCTATATGAATGAGGAATAATCGCAATATATATATCAGCAACAAAATTCGACCAAAACTGTAGCAGCAACTCTCGTGCACACTTTCAAAAGAATATTTCAGCGACTTAAGATCCATATATCTTCATAGCAAATGCCCATCTTAAAAGAGTACCAACACAAAGCCACAAAGGTAACCTATAAAAGGGGTGGCCTCAGATAAAAAAAAAAAACCAAACCACGAACTCATTTGAAAGTTTATTTTGTTACTTAACTTTTAGTTAGCATTTGTTATTAATGCCTATGTCGAGAGCTACAAATTTTTTTAGGCGAGAGATAACTTTGAACGATTTTGATGATTGAGTTATGTTGACAATTGATTGAAATGAGAAAGTCAACTTTTTAATACAAAATGGACATCCCCACTAAAAGGGATCGAAACTGTATAATATATATATATATAGAAAGTTCTCTATTTAGACATGAAATGGTTATTTAGACCCAATCATGACCCAAGGCCAAAAGTATCTCATTTAGTCAAAACTTTGGTACTTTAACTTTGACCAAGGCTAAATCAAAATTTTATTTTTTGCTCAAATGTTTTTTTAAAAAATAAAAAATAAAAAATAAAAATTTCCCACCCCTATTCACAACTCAAATAGTCAATTCTCCTTGAGAAGTCGCAAGAGAGAGTCAAAGTGCATGTAAGAAAGTCCACAGAAGACAACACACACTTATCGGCTGCCAATCAAGTAACTGGTTTCTGACCTTTACACTTTTTAAAACCGTCGATTCCTTTCAACGGCTAGAATTAATAGTTGGTAAGATCCAGTACATTCCACCACTCTGGTCCCAACTCTCGTCTCAGTTTCTCTCCCATCTCAAACTCAGCCTCAGCCTGTTTCATTCATAGTCGGCGAAGCTCGGAAACCACCGCTTGGTAGCTCGCGCACACCGCAAAGAGGTACAACAATCCCTTTCTGACTTTCAATTTATCTATTGAGCTCCGTTTTGGTAACTTAGCTATAGTGTTTTGCCAACTGTTCGATCTCATTCTCTTGCTTCTGATTGAAATTTCATTAGTTTGGCATTTTCATTTCTATCTTACTATCGATTAGTTAGGTTTTAGTTTTCTAATGCATTTACTGATTGCTGGCTTGATTTTTGGAATAGATTGAGTTGAGTTGATTGCAAAGCAGTTAGATTAGCACATTGTAATAGAATGTATATAATTACACTTTCCAGAAAGTCTAATCAAGTAACTGGGTATGGTGGATATGCAATTTTAGATGATACATGGTTAGTTGAGTCACTTGGCTTTTGCTGGGTTTCTTCTGCAACCAAACAAGGTTTAAACTTTTGTATCTCTTATGTGCTTTATTTCCTGAATTTTCAAAGATAGATATTTTCTTTAGCCAAGGTCCAAAGACTTTAAAATTTTAAATGCAGTTTGCGTTGAAAAGTAAAAGAAGTGGCATACTGATGTGGCAGCAATGATCTTGTATCCATGAGTCAATTTAGATTGTTGTCTCGTATGAGTTCACTATATCTTGAAAATAGCAGAGTGGAGGGAAAAAGACCGAGAGGTGTACTATTCTTCAGTTTATATTTGTGCAAGTCTACATGAATGGTCGAATTTGTAAGCTTAGTGTTTTGTTTCTTTGGAGAAACTTTTGAACTATTTACTAACTCAAAGTAATATTATAGAGAATGTTTCTCATTTAAGAGGTTCAATCCCAAATCTTGGGGGATCAATCCTCCTTCACTTGAGAGTACGCTGCCTAATTCAAGCTCCCTTTTGTTTTCTCCATGGTTGGTGAGCCTTGGGAATGTAAGAAATCCCTCTCTTTTTCACTTGGTTAAACCTGCGCAACAACTTTTAAACAAAAACAAAGAGTTTTTTTTTTCCTTAAATCTCTCTGGCACAGGGAAAACACCTCTTATATCTTGTTGCGGATCCACAAGATAGAAAGTTTCCCCCAAGTGTCAATTGTCTACCTGTTCCGGAGGCAGGGTAGATAGTCTCAACCTTTAGTCGAGGTGTAACCTACCACAAATTAACACATCATCAATCACAGTGGATGCTTTATCCAGGAATTAGATATGGTTTCTGTTGTTCAGGTTTTTGTCTGGTCTGAAATATCTATACACCAATTATAACATAAGCGCTATCCTGCCAACTGTTACATGGGCTTGGAGACCACTGTCTATTCCTTTCTGCTAAAAGCTTTTGGATTTCTCTGGGTGATTTGTCTTCCCTGCCAACTGTTACATGTGCTTGGCTTCATTTAAAGATCCTGTTTACCTTTACCACACTAATTTATGCTATATGAAACATGTCCTTGCTGACTTCTTTCCTCACTTTCCTTATGCAGGGTAAATATTTCCAATTCCACGGAGGACTAACTTGTGGTTTTTATCCCAAGGCATTGACTAACTAACCTGTCAGCAACCCCTTGGAGTCATTTCTTGAAGCCAAGAACATGATGCCCTGTATATTCTGCTAGCATCTTGTTCGTCTCCTCTTAACTTCTTGCACTCAGTGACCATTTTTGTGTGGACCTGATATTCTCATTAGGATCATTGTAAGTGGATATCTAAGAGAAGAAGTGCAGTGATTGAGT
This sequence comes from Rubus parviflorus, assembly GCA_029955375.1. NCBI lineage: Eukaryota > Viridiplantae > Streptophyta > Magnoliopsida > Rosales > Rosaceae > Rubus > Rubus parviflorus. The sequence goes on from JARGGL010000001.1 coordinate 28,962,042, forward strand.
TTGAGGACACATGGAAGTTCAAAGGCCTTCAAATAATGCCATGAATCCCCTTCCTTTAACTCCACTAAGAGCAATTAGGGGTGTGGTTTGCTTAATCGTGCTTGTTTTGACCGCATTTATGATGTTAGTGTACTTTGGCTTCGTGGGTGCTGTTATAGTTAGAATTTTCAGCATTCCTTACAGTAGAAGAGTAACTTCTGTCTTCTTTGGTGCCTGGATAGCTTTGTGGCCTGTTCTTTTTGAAAAGATAAATGGGACTAAAGTTATTTTTTCTGGAGAAACTGTTCCCACAGGGGAACGCATTTTGCTTATTTCGAACCATAGAACTGAGGTTGACTGGATGTACTTGTGGGACCTGGCATTGCGCAAAGGACACCAGGGATACATAAAGTATATCCTTAAAAGTAGTTTAAAGAACCTTCCTGTATTTGGTTGGTCATTTCACATATTGGAGTTCATCTCTGTGGAGAGGAAGTGGGAGGTCGATGAACCAAATATGCGCCGAATGCTTTCAACTTTAAATGATCCTCAAGATTCTCTCTGGCTTGCTCTTTTCCCAGAAGGAACAGATTTCACGTAAATTCTCTCTGCTTTCTTTTTTTATTGTAGACTTGGTATTAGGTTGCTAAGCATTTTGTCTTGAGTTATTTAAGATACAAAAGAATGTAATCTAAGGGTGTATGATAATAGTTAAGTATTTGCTGCATGTATAATCATTAAATATTTCTTCGTTTTATCTAAGAAATGTATTGAGATTTTTCTTCCCAACCATTTTATGCAGTGAGCAGAAGTGCATTCGTAATCAGAAATATGCTGCTGAAAATGGCTTACCTGTACTAAAGCATGTCTTACTTCCGAAAACAAAGGGCTTCTGTGCCTGTTTAGAAGAATTAAGGGGATCTTTGGATGCAGGTTGTCTTCTTTACATATTGTTTGGGGTTAACACTTTCATTTCACTGAATCCCGCCTTGTTTCTTCTGTACAATTTGAAATTTAAAACTTCCTTACTTAAATGGCGAATAAAATGCCATGAATTAGTTATACTCTTGAAAATTGGTTCATGTTTGGCTAAAAATATATATCACATAACTTACACACAAGTCTTTTGGAATATCTGAATTGTAGTTTCAGTGTTTTCCTACTTAGAAAAATTTCCAGTCTCTATTTCTTGAATTATTTTTCCTTGCTAATAGTTCAAAGAATATACCTTAAGCATTATGCTCATATGGCTTTCCCCTATTTCTAGAAATCGCCAACTGGGTGATTCAAACATCAGTACTTTGTTACTCAATGGGGGCCTTCCTTCCCCATTATTTCAAAGACTTCCCAGTATTTGATATCTTGATTTTATTCCTCGGTTTGTGCAAAGATAAATTCTGAAACTCTTGCATACTTCCTGAACTATCAAATAGTTGCTTTAGAATGTCTAAATGATGCACATGTTGTTGATTACAATTGGCTAGAGTCTGTAGCATGCATTTGAAAATAATAGAAGCACTAGCTTGTCCTCTCTCCATAAGTTTTCAACTTTTAGCTTACTTTTTTCGTATATAGGCTCTACAAAAATCCATTGATGATATGTTTTTGGTTGCATGAAGAGTGTTTAATATGAAGGGTCGCATTCTAATTGTTAACACTTCTTCAAGGCAATGACTTTTTAGGATAAAGCCGTTGGATGAGTTATCTGTTGAGCTTCCTTATTGTCCTTCATCTTCCAATCCTCCACTTAACTTTTCCCCTGTACTTTTTTCTATCAGAATACTTCTGATCAAACTTATTAGATACTTGGTTTTATTGTCCTGATGAATTCATTGTTTATTGCTTATTGTATTTGTAATAGGCACAACCAACTTTGGTTAGTTGTAATGGTTGAATGATCTACTTCATTGCTCCGTGTTTCTCTTCGTAAGATAATAGTTGTTTCCTGTTAAGAAATTTGTTAATTTATAGTCGAGTAATGAAACGCATGTTCCAGTTTAAGATAAAAGGTTCATAGGACAATATATGTTTCAGGTGAAAAACAAAAAGGTACCTATAGTCTGCTCTATTGCAGGATGCATAGTGCTTTTAAAGGCTAACATACAGCAAGTCATTTGCCTGCTAATTCAATTTTGTGTTTGTCAATAGTTTGGTTAATTTGCTAGCTATACCTGCTAGAGCATCTCAGAGGTAATTGTACTAGTTTCTCTTTATTTTCTTACACTGTACTTGGTTTCTGTTTACTGCAGTTTATGATGTGACTATCGGCTACAAGCCTAGCAGCCCAACTTTCTTTGACAATGCCTCTGGGGTGAACCCTTCTGAAGTTCATATGCATGTCCGACGTATCCCACTTGATACTATTCCCTCATCTGAAGACGAGGTTTCCACTTGGTTAATGAATACATTTCATTTCAAGGACCAGTTGCTCTCTGATTTTCATTCTCAAGGTCATTTTCCCCATGAAGGAACAGAAGGTGACCTCTCTACTCTGAAGTGCCTTGTTAATTTTATGGCAGTAATTATCGCAACAGGAACATGTACGTACTTAACCCTTTTCTCATCCATCTGGTTTAAAATATATGTATCTTCGGTTTGTGCATATCTCACATCCGCAACTTACTTCAATATTCGACCAATGCCCATTGTTAGCCTTTTGAAAGGTTTGTTTAATTGCAAATCATCTTAGATTCTTATTATTGAGGGAGTGTCAACAGGTTCCATGTTTGAGTTTTGTACTGGTTGTAATTCTTAAGTGGGCAGCAATTCCCATACTCAACACAATCTTTTGTTTGCTGTTTATAATCAAGTCTATGATATGATTCTGTAACACTTAGAATACCATTAGTTTCCTTCACTGCAGATTAGATGCTTTCAAACTTTTAAATTGTATGATTCCACGAATCTTTTTTTTTTTCCCCTCAAGTACAGTGGCCATCAGTCTTGGTATGGTGTTTCGTATAATTTTAATGGGTATTTGGTTTATACTCCTTAAAAAAAATTGTTTTAAACTTTCGATTTACCCATTTTGATGGGAAGCCACTGAACTATTATCATTTTCGGTCACCTCCCACTGAAATATTGCATAACTTTTGATAGGAGGCCAGCGAAAATGATGCAATAGTTTGGTGGCTTCCCCGGCCCAAATGTTGGATTTTGAAAATGCAAATTGAATTCGGCAACCACCCACCAAATACGGTTAAACTTTTTTGGAAAATTACAAGAGGTATATATGATTTACCCCAACCCCTCAAGGATTGCATTCTTGCCCCAACAAGGCTTCCTGAAGAGTGACGAATTACTGTTACCAGACATCCCTGAATGTTGTTTGTGTACCTGTACCTGGGATCGCTTCCAATGACATTGGCATATTCGTTGTGCCAATCACCAGCAAGCCGAAAAATTGTTTATGGTGAATGGCAAGGGCTTCAATGTCGATGCATTCCGATTTTTCCATAACCACCACGCCGGAAAGGCAAACCTATAGGCTATAAACCTTTCAAGGAGGGTTTTTTACTTTCTAAACCTTGAAGAAAGACAACTTTCCGGTCACCCGAGCTGAAGGGCAAACCCAGAGAGCATGAAGTGTTGACCAAATTTGCTGTGACTTACCAGGCTCACCTCTACTACTAGTTTCAGCCGCATTAAGCTTAGAAAATTCCCTAGAATGCCTAGCTGCTCAAAATTTACCAACACTGACCGGTCATCTTAAAATATTCATCAGCCTTGAAAAGTGACTAGGATACAAAATCTACTTTGCCAAACATGATTTTAAAAACAATCGCGAAAATATCATTAGCTAACTCTACTCCATAGGGTCAATATTTTGTCAAGAATAAAACTCTTGTCAATACAAAGTCTTATTCTTTAGTCAATACAAAGAGAAGACATTCACACAAAAAAAAGTCCCGAAGTAAAGAAAAAAAAAAAAAGACCGGTCCCCATAATTGTAGGGTCTAAATCGCATTAAAAAAATTAAACGACAAAGATGAGCTGCATAAGTGACTTAAAGTTATAATTGACCATCATAATTAAACCTCCGTACTTTTTCTTTTGACTAACAAGAAAAATATACGGCATTAATTACTTCGCAAACGTCTCGTAATAGTTGAAAATCACAATAATTACAATAACCACTCATTCAGTGAATTTACATATAAAGTGCCATATATACTGGAAAAAAAAAAGTATCTTCTCTCCACTACTCTCCTTTCTCTCTCTGGCCAAAAATGAATCAAAATGATATTTTCATTGATTTGGAAGAAATCTTTCAACAAGATTTTTTCATTAGCTCGGGACCTCACAAGATCATGCGCAACCTATATAGAATGTATTTTGTATATTTAAAGGCTAAATATGTAAAAAAAAAAATCAATTATGGTTAGCAAGGTCTCTTCTCTTAATAATAGTATAGATAACAAAACCCAAAACTAGGTCAGTAATCTGAAATTAAGGACCTAGGTTCAATTTGAAGCCCAAAAGCCCCAACTTGGGAAAACCATAGCAGGCACAACCGCCACAGTATAATCACAACCACCACAATCACCGCTTTCGTTGGTCACCATACAGCCACTGTCACTACCGACTTCACTAGGAGAGAGCCACGAGTCCACGACAAAGGACCCATAGAATCATGACATTGATTTGTTGGCCATCTTCTACAGACATGTAGATGTTGTCAAATAAATGACGAAAGTAAAAATTGAAAAATACGGAAAAATTGCCACAATTCTAGAAAACATTTTATTAAACCCACGTTTTTCAAGATTTCTTTTTTCTCTTTGACCCCCAAAGCTAAAAGAGAAGAAGTAAGAACATCTCCAGTAGATGACCAATTTTAAAATAAACTTAAAATTTAGCTAAATTTAAGGCAAAACTTAGCTCCAACAGATTACCTAAACAAAAGTTAAATTTAACTTTTGCTAAATTCTCTACCTATATTTAACTAAAGAGGAGAGAGAAAATAGGTAAAACCCAAATACTCCAACGTTCAAATTTTTCAGTTTTAGTTGAAAAAATTTAAATTGACTTTACAAATAGGTATCATTGCTGGAGCAGAAGTCTAAAATTTAGGTAGTTATATTTAACTTTTAGCTAATTTAGCTAAAAATAATAGTTTTACTGCTGGAGATGCTCTAAGGGCATAAAAGAAAATTTCTCACACCCGATGAGTGTGAGAATGGAGGTAGTTATGTACTTATGTGAAGGGTGGGTGGTTATGTAAATTTTTTATTTATTTATTTTTATTTGTAGTTCGTTGTTTTTATTCTTTCTGATTAATTTGTTTATAAAATATTTTAATATATAAGGGGTATTAACGTAAAAAAGAACTGTTATGATTGACATATAATATAGGTTATTTGCAGTTTGGCGAACCTATATATGCATTTGCTGATTTGCGCATAGGAAAGAAAACTGAAGGCGAATAATTTCTACTCAAAATTTAACCCTATTCCTTTCGGTGTTGGTTCTCTTCAGTCTTCTCTATAGATTCGCTGTTTCATGGCTTTCCCAAGCGAGGTCGGCGATCTCTCTCTCCTCCCCCTCTATAGATTCAGTGATCTCGTTTCTTTTAGCCAATGATCTCATTTAAACACATCGAATCCCTTCTCAATGTTTATGTTTTTCAAAAATTTGACATGTAAATCATGGTTGATTCACGCAGGTCGGATTGCGGGTCCTGCTTTGCCCTTTTGGCTCCAACGTCATCGTCCGGACTGCTTGGTAAACTTTTATCTTGGTTTCTTTCTCTTTTAAATTTTAGGGTTTAGGGTTTAGGGTTCATACATTGTTGAATTTACTTGATTAGCGAATTAAGACATGACTGAGCAGTTGTTGGTCTTTATTGAAATAATGAAATGTTAACGAATCGTTGCAGCTGCTCTGTGGGGATCGCTTTGCCTGTTTACTCAACTTTTAAAGCTATTGAGAGCAAAGATCAACACGAACAACAGCGGTGGCTTCTTTATTGGGCAGGTCAGAAATTCTAATGCTAGTTTTATTCTGCCTTTGTTATTACTATGGCATAATTGGGATTTCTCATATACTCACTAATAAATTGTTAATGGGTTTTGAATGAATTGACTGAAGGTATGATTTTGATGGTTCTTGATGAGATTATTACTGTATACACAGAAATTTTTTGGAAGATGATTTATTGACTTTCTTCCCTTAAATTGAATTACTATTGTTTCTCCTAGAGTCATGTACAAGAATTTTTAGGCAAACGATATAGGGTTGTGCTTACTAGGCAATATTTGGTGATAAGAAGTGAAAAGGCTATTAAGTTTTCCTATTTTGAGAAGATTAAAAATAAAAATTAAACTACATGGTGAAGAACATGTTCAGTGTCTTTAAATACCTAACTTTGGGAACTGATTGTACAAGATTGGTAGAAAAGTTGGACTACTAGAGAGGTTATTGTTGGGGTATCAAGTCTGATTACCAGGGTCATTGCTTCGGTGTATCAGTCTTTGCCTAATTGGAGTTGCTAGTTGCACCACATTATGGAAGTGCGCAGTTTGATTGCATTGTCCCTTTTTAATTTATTTTTTGTTCTTCTTATGTTGACTTTTCTTGCTACTTGCAGCTTATGGATCTTTCAGTATAGCAGAAGTGTTTTCAGACAAAATTCTCTCCTGGTACAGTTTTCTAGTTTTCTATTCTACAATATTCTTTTTAAGTCTGCTTTCATGAATATAAAAGTAACCTCTTACAAAGCAGACCATGTGAACCATAGCCTTTCAAGAAAAGACTTGATCAGGGACTTAGTTAGTTATGGATTTGAGTAGGGAATGTTATTTGAGTTTTGGATTGGCTTCTATAAAGTGACCATAGCGTAACTCTTTTGACAGTCCTCTTAATTTGAAATTGAAATCAGATTACTAGCCTCTTGTTCTTCTCTCTTCTTTCCTTTCTCCCTTCTCTTCTATTTCTTGATCCTCTCTTTTCCCTTGGGGTTCTGCATTATTGTTTGTCAATATACTTGTGCTGCTTAGATCATTTTGAAACTTTTGATGGCAGTTTAGGTTTGAGTCATGCTAACTGTTGAAAACCTTACATATGATTTCTTTGCATAGATTAGACTAGTGCATTCTCCTTTACAACTGATGGTGGAAATTAGCACAGCTCTTAATTTTTAGGTTTCATTGTGGATTTATAATTATTTAACTAGATTAAAGCTGCTCCTAATTCAGTTAGTGACAGTTTCAAGTAAAAATTGTCTTACTGCTTCCCGAATGAGGTACTGCAATCTAATGAAGGCCATTTGCCTTGTTTCATCAGGGTTCCGCTCTACTATCACATGAAGTTTGCATTTCTCGTTTGGTTACAACTTCCAACCTCAAATGTAAGCATGGCTTGATTGCTTTTACTCTGTGATTCCAGTTGTTAACTCCTGCATATATTTAATTTGTTTGTCTGTGATATTTATGTTAGATTGTTAGTTAGAGAATACTAGCACTGTCCTGATGAGTTTGATTTTTATTTGAGTTTACTAGTGGTGTTTTGCTACTTTTCATGCTAAATCTGTTTTTGATGGGATTGACAAGGCCGTCATATATGTTAAGTCTTTCAGATCTTATGTGGGTTGACCAGGAAAATACTGCAAAAAGTTGTACAGTTAGGCAAGCTCTTAGATATCTTGACCAACTGCTTTCTGTCTAACAGGGGGCAAGGCATTTGTATATGAGGCATCTGCGTCCTTTCCTGCTGAGGCATCAAGCCCGACTTGATCAAGTTGTAGAGTTTATATATGGTGAAACGGTAATTAGTCATCTTTCAAGTTTTTGTGCAGGAATGTTTGTTTAACATATTTACCTTGCCTTTTTCTGGAAGAAATTCGTGTATCTAGGACAAAAATGAAAATTTGAGATGCTGCTGTGGACTATGCTTAATGTAAAAGGCTGGTAGTGAAAGACCATTTGGAAATCTGAATGAAGAAAATAGGGGATAGAAATAATCAGCATCACACTAGTAGGGTTCTAGGAATTACTCCTAGGTAAGATTAGTATGAAAATTCTGGTATCTCAAGGTGTCCTAAGTAGTGCACTTATAGAGACAGATTATGTGACATAGAGAGACATAAAGACAATGAATATGTGACTGCATTCTATGAACCTAAAATGCACGAGTAAATGTATCAAAAAAAAAAAAAATGCATGAGAACTCGTATGTATTTACTACAAAGACTCTTAATCTTTTGGGGCTTGTACTGGGACGGACTTGTTTATTATAATTGGGCTCTTGCATTAGTGGATATCTTAAGATTTGTTGTGGCATGATATTCTGCATTATGATGCCACTCCCTATGCCATTGAGAGCTCAAGGTTAAATTGACATTTACTTCCTCCTTCATTTTTGTCCTCTGTGAGGCTTGTATGAGTTGCATAATCTTGACGTCTCCTAGATTCTGAACTTGCAGAGTAAATTCATCAGTTCACACCAAGGAGAAATACGGTTTGCAAGGGAACTTTTTATGAAAATTCTGGACTCAGGTTTGTATGTGGACCTATTTACTGCTATACATATTTAATCTCAAACATTATTGTCAGTTTTTCGTCCAAAAAAAACATTATTGTCAGTTAGATGACCTCCTCTATAAGTTCTTTCATCTAAAGTACTATCTAATCATTGTTACTTTACATAATTTTCTTTTCTTCTATATTATCATTTTACCTTTATTAGGATACATATTGTAGTATTTTTAACACTTACTTTCTGCATATATATTTTGATAAAACCACATAATTATACATTCTTTTCGCTATTTTCTTGAATCAGCAAGCGGAGTAGTTAAACTTGTGCACCCAGGACAAAGTCGACCAAATCGTGCAATTCGAGGCCCTGGAGAACAAATTGATGACTCTGGATCAGATAAAGATGAGTAGAGTATTCTTCACAGCAAGAACTCACCAAGTCGCAATATAATAGAATAGGTTGTTCGGCTTTTATTTTTGGCTGCTTAGTAGACCTTGTACATATGTTCCCCTTGCTAGTTTGTTCAAGACTTTGAGGTAGTTATTTTTGGAGCAAATGACATCTGACTGTTTATACTTGACTTGACATTGTTTATACTTTATACTTGTTTCTTCACCGTCTTACTTTTCCATAGTTTTGTGTACATATGCTGTGCATTTTTGAGTTAAAGTAGCACCTTGCCCTTCTAATATATAAGCGCATGGATCGAGTATGAGAAGAAGCGATTTTCGATTCGCTTTGGTCAAAATATTAAAACTACTTTGCTCCGATTTGGTTTTTCAGTGACCGCAGAAGTGCAAGGCGTTTGGTTCTTTATTGGCGTTCGGAAACCGTCGGATTAGACTCCAAATATTTAAAAATTACCTAAAGAGATAGATTAAACAAATTCAATTCATGTCATGCTTCATCTAGACCGTCGAATGTTATAAAATCTGACGGTCAACAAATTGTGTCAAACATATATACCTGACTGAAGATACAAAATACAGATTCGCTCTGTGGTCTCTTCCTAGTATCACCATGACTGGCAAGAGTGACCCCCAAATCCCAAACCCTGACCCTTCCACCTCTCCCGGAGAAGAAGACGCGGTCCTCTCACGCGCCTCCCACCTCACGCGCCAAGAGCTCCTCCACCGCCGTTCCCACAACCTCAAGCAACTCACCCAATGCTACAAAGACCACTACTGGGCCTTGATGGAGGACCTCAAGATCCAGTACAGGGACTACTACTGGAACTTCGGCCTCAGCCCCTTCCCCGTTAAACAAGACAACAACGCCGTCGATGTTCAAGGCGCTGATGATGACAACCACAACAACAACAACAATTTCGCTCGGCACTGCACTTCTGTTGGCTGTAAATTGACGGCCATGGCGTTAACGAGCTTTTGTCACCTCCACATTCTTTCCGATTCCAAGCAAAGGCTCTATAAGGCTTGCGATTATGTTATCAAGAGGTATCTTCGAATTTACTTTGAGTGCTTCTGTGTCTGTGATAGACTTTGAATTTGTATGGAAGAATATGGTTATGGATGATTCTAGGGTTTGCAAATGTAGCTCATACAGCAATTTCAAATTTTGATTGTTCCTGAGAAACAGTTTGAAATGTGATTAATCAACGAACAAACTAGCTGGCATTTGTTTTGTATTTAAGTGTTGCAGTGTGAAGAGACGTATCACCGATCATGTGAGTGGGAATTTTAGGACAAGTTTAGAGAGAGAAAGGTGCGTGGATAGATGAAGCAATTGGATTTCGGTTGTTCCGAGTCCTGTAAAAGAAATTCTTGGTTAGAAGTCTTACTTTTTCGATAATGACAAATGAGAGGGCAAGGAAAGTTGGTGCATTGAGGTATGTGAGCAAGGTGATCCACTATCACATTTTTCATTCATAGATTTTCTTAAGTAGACCAGTGAATGCTGAATGGAGGAAAAGGAAGGGGCACTTAAATTCATAAGGGAATAAAGTGGACGGCTTAGCAGTTGCTTTGGGTTGTATAGTTGCTCATAGCCTATGAATTATTTAGGACTTCCACTCGGTGGTAAATCATAGTCAGATAGCTTTTGAAATCTGATTGTAGAGAATGTAGAGAAACAATTGGAAGGCTGCAAGAAATTGTTTCTGTCAATAGGAGTAAGACTGAACTAAACTTGTCATGCAAAAAAGATTCGTTCTTTTGACCTCATTTTTTCTTTGGCTCATGGCACAAGCCTAAAAATATAGGGAAGACATTTGTGGAAGTAGATATGATACATATCTTGAGTGGAGTAATGTTTGGACTTGGAAAAAAGTGTGGAGTTTCGGGGTACAGTTGGTGTAGTGCGCTCGCAATGTTTTAGGAAATTTGGTGGTGGATGTTTGAAAGGGATTTTGGGAGAATCTTAGCGGGGAGGGGTGGTGGTTTTATGGGATAAAGTCAGATTTGGTTTTTAGTATCTTCCAAGTTTTAAGACATTGTTTTCATCTATTTTCACAGATTGGTAAGCCACTTTCACTTTAGATGCTATCTTTTTGAATTTGGTTCTTTGTAAGATAATTATCCTGTTTTTTTAATTATATTTTGTTTTAATTGATGCATTGCTATTGTGAACAACTTGTCAACAGTGGTTGTACTTTATTTTTGTTTTTATGCAACTAGGGTCTCTGCACACTACTGCCGGTATGAGAAGTTTAGTACTGTCAATGCATCAACACTTTTTCCTTCTGACATCAAAACTACCTTTTTACTATAGAAATTGTAATTTAATGAAGGGGGCTCAACTATTATGTCTTGGTACAAATGATTACTGTTAGTATGTATTATCTCTCTCATTCTTTTCATTGAAAGGCATTTAAGCTAGTTGGAGTGTTAGTAAACAAATAAGGAGAGCTGCCAAATCACATGTGAGAAACATGAATGTATGTTGTGCCTGAAAGAACATAATCCAATTTGAATATATGATGCAATGAAATGTTTATTCTTATGGACATGCTCTAGTTTTTTGTTGTTAGTAATGAAATTTTTTGTTTCTTATCCCCAAGGAGATGATGAATCAGGTAATAGAAAAGCAGAAATACGAAATTCATACTGAGGGAAAATCATTGTGTTCTGTATCTCTTCTGCATTAGAAGAGAGTGGGTGATTAATGGTGCTACTAAATGTGTAGAAGTTCATGTGCGCTTGAGTACCACTATCATAATGTTTTCAAGTAGGTTGGCAGATGTTGAAAGAGGTTATTTATAGATAAGAGCTAGTAGGTGCTATTCCTGGTGTTGTACATCTCACCTTTAAGTTAGCACGGGCAACTGCTACTGTCTACTGATACAAAATCTGATGTAGGACAGTAGTATGAGCCCCGAGAGCTACGTCAAAAACTTATACCAAAGTAATCATATTCATTCAAATGTCTGCTTCTACAAATAATGCTTTCAAGTAGGTTGATAGATGTTGAAAGAGGTTATTTATAGATAAGAACTACTATATTTCGTTGGTTCTCTACTTCATCCTTTAAACTAGCACGGACAACTACTACTGATACAAAATCTGATATAGAACAGTAGTAAATAAACCCCAACAGCTAGGTAAATACCAAAATAATCTTATTCATTCAGATGTCTGCTTCTACAAATAATGTAAGTTGAAGCATCCATTTGGAATATAAGGATCAGTATTTGGTTGTACTAGGGATAAAACCTTCAAATTAGTAAGCTCATTATATGTAAATACTCCAAGTCATTAGTTGAAACCTTTTCTTTTGTTTAATTGGGTATATTCTACCATGAATGAGTAGCAGATATTGATCTTTTCACTGAAACTTTTGTTAATTTGTTGGCTTTGTTTGTATATGTATATGTAGTGCTCAGGCTGGGCCTATAACATGTGGGAAGCCAATATTGAGATCCACTACTCCTTCTCTTTGCACTGTCCACTTCCAAAAGGCTCAGAAGCATGTCACCAGGGCCTTGCGGAAGGCAGGCCTTAATGTTTCCTCATCAAGTAAGCTTGCTCCCAAGTTTCATGTCATAGTCGGAGAATACGTACGCCAAATTCAATCCAGGCGAAAAGCTGCACGAAAGGAAAATAGAAGTATAGTTGCAATAAAGGAAGAAACTGTTGACTGAGCCTCCCCAACTGGATTCTTGAACTGTTAGTTCTGTAAATGTTGCAAAACTAGAGGTGGGATACTTTATCTCTCTCTCTCTCGGATCTTTAGATCATCCGGTTTTGGTGATGAGAGCTACATTATAGCTTTGGTTTGTCCTATGGGATGTATGGGATTGTATGATTCACATGAGAGTTTTGTTCCTTCATTTTAATCAAGTTCTTAGAGCTCATTTCAACCTCATAGGACATGTTATATATTAATTGTATTGCTTCATTTTCAGTCTGGTAATTTCTACTTTTAGATGGATCTTATGGTGGATTTTTAGGTAAATGCTATGTGATTTGTAATTATTTTTCTGGAAAACTGTTTCCCTTTCCACAAGTACCTCAATTTTGTTCCTTTCCCACTACTGCAAATTTTTTGAAATTGATAGGTCAACCGTTACAATAATGTCATCAAAGATTTATGAGTACACACTTATTTGCTAGAAAATTTTGCTAGTCTAATTTTTTAAATGGCTTTGCGTTTGTAGATGTAATTTGTTTTTACTGTTTTCTAGGATATAATGTCATAAGAATGTGGAAGCTTAGAAGTTCGTTTGAACATTGTAGTTGAGCTGTGATTCTGCTTGCACATAGCAATGTAATTTCTTTCGTGTACTTTTAGTATGTAGCTATATGCCAAAGTTTGTTGAATGAGTGAAGTTGTTTAATATAGCTATATGCCAATGTTGGATACTGAGTCATTAATCTGATATTCAGATATTCAATAGTTGAAAGCCTCAAGCCTACTAAAAACCTGAAGCTTAACCACAGCAGTGCATGTGGGTCAAGCCTCTGAAAACACTCCCTCCCTTTTGCAGGGTGAAAAAAAAGCTGTGAAGAGTTCTCTCTCTGAAGGTTATGACCTCTCAATGTAAAGCAAGAAGTTTTCTTATGGTTAAAGTTCTTGCAAAAAGTAATTGTAAACTTAGGTGGTTCAGTGCTTTGTGGGTTCATGTTAATTTAGGTAGCACAATCAAAATATAGATACCAGCCAGAGGAAAGCCTGCTGAAGAAACCAATGAACGAATTGTTATAGTCCATATTTCCAATTTTCTTGTTAAATTTCATGACCCGTTATTTGTTGTCCTGCATTTTTAAAAGTTTCTATATGAAATGGGATTTGCCTATTGGGTTTGTAGCACCACAATCAGGTTTGGCATGGAAAAAGACTCGATCAATGTGGCCGAGCAGGAGTAATAGATGCAGATTACAAGGTCCAGTTGAGGTAAAGTTCAACCATTCAGATGTTGATTTCAAATGAAGGTGTGTGATAGGATTACATAGCCATTAATTGAGAAGAACATCACACCAGATGTTGAGGGATTTGGATATTACTACTGAGACGTGCTGGAAGGTTCAGGTCTACAGCCATCTAGACCTCCAATTAGTTTATGGTTCATTATATTTTACTACTGTTTGAGCATGAATTTCTCTCACTGTTTACTCCTAGGCAATAAACTTCGAGTTATGTTTGTTTTGCTTCCTCAGGCTCTGCTAAAGAGTAAGAGATTGCTTGTTGCTCAAGCAGTAAGAATTCATTTTGTGGAAGAGGATGAAATGTCAATGTCGATCTATGGTCTCATATGTTACCATATTTGTTTCTTAACTATGTTCACTAACCGTCCAAAAAAAATGTCTATTCATTAATTTTTTATCATGTCCAATTTGAAAATAGATGAAAAGAAAAAACTCATCTTCATTTCTTTATTTTGTCAAGAAACCCATCTTCATTTCTTACCGGCCTTGCTTGTCTTCAACTCATCAATTGCTATATCTTACGTGCAAATAATGTTTTTCTATCGATAAATTGATCACTGATCTTATTAAGAAAAGTGTTTGAATCAAAAGAATTAAAAGGAGTAAACAGTTGAGTGTAGAGCCACAAACGGAAGGGGTTTGCCAGAACAAATTTCAAATGAAATGGAAATCTTTTTTATTATGTTTGTGTGTAATCGGTTAATTGAAGTAGTCTTTTCTTCCTTTTTTTTTTCTCAACTTCTACAGTGGCATGTACAACGGAATACCGACCTCAAATGGGAATGCCAAAATCAATATATCCATCCCCTAAAAATATTAACAGAGAACCTAAGCATGGACAAAAAAAATTGCAATCTGACCAAGCACATGGTAATTTTTAAATGCGTCAATGTTAGGGCATAAAAAGAGATATGGAGCTTCTGTTACATTTGGTAGAGAGGCACAGATCTTTAAGTGTCTAACAGATATAAAATTCAAACAATGTTTGACGAGTTTTCAAATGTGAGACCCTAAAGTGGTTAGTGAGCCAAATTTTGAACCCCGCTTGTGAAATTAACACAAAAAAGTTTTTTTCGTTCAAAATGCATAGTTTGACGAAAACACTTCTGATTTGGACATTGGTAGAGCCCAAACTCCAGACTATCTGATGTAAACTTCAACCCTATTTTAGAGGTTTTCATAAAGAATACCTTAAAGTGTGTCCAATATAAGCCAATTCTATTTATGAAATTAGCACCAATCTTTTCACACTATTAGTTATAGCATAAAGTATAAAAATAGAAAGAATAGGTTTTGGAACTAGTAAAAATAAAAAGGTGAACTCAAGATCTAAATTTTCGTCCCTAATGATTATTCACAAGGCTAGCAGCTTCATCTCGAAAAAAAAAAAAAAGTCCTACTTTTGGTTTTTTTCTTCTTCCGATGATCAATAGACTTAGCCAATAGTAGAGCAAAGGAACAGCAAAAATAGAAGAATCGTCATCCTGAACTTTGGGCTTCAGAGTAATCTTACTTCAAGGCGGACAACCACAATGCTTACTACCAATTTAGAAGTACCACGTGGACTAGAAAGAAAAAAAAAACAAATCTCATTTGGTTAGAAGAGTAGCGCTCTAAAACTAACATGTTAGCTTCATATTATGAAGCTAACCATATTCTGAACCTTTAGATTCATCTAATGATTCTGATTAAATTATAATTAATATCTAAATTAATATACCATATCTGACTTAAAATTACAAAATGTTGAAAAAAAAAACCTAAATAATACCAAAAAACTAAATCCTAAATCTCTAAACCCTAACCCCTAACCCCTATCCCCCAAACTCTAAACCCTAACCCCTATCCCCTATCACCCAAACCCTAACCCCTATCCCCCAAACCCTAAACCCTAACCCCTATCCCCCAAACCCTAACCCTAACCCCTAAACCCCAAACCTAGGTACGTGTTGGGTTTGGGATTAGGGTAGGTTTAGAGTTTAGGGGTTAGGGTAGGTTTAGGGTTTAGGGGTTAGGATTTAGGGTTTAGGGTTTAGGGTTTGGGGTGTAGGATTTCGGGTTTAGGGTTTATGGTTTAAGGTTTTGGTATAATATTTGTATTTTTTTTTTTAATAATTTAATGGATTTTGAATTTGATATAATTAATATTTTATAATATATATTAATTTTGATCTAATCTAAATCATTAAATGAATCTAAGGGTTTAGAGTGTGGTTAACTTCATATTATGAAGCTAACAGGTTAGTTTTAGAGCGCTACTCTTGGTTAGAAATAACTCAGCTTGCTCCCTCTTTTTAGCTTCATACCCATCCAAGCAAAAAAAAAAACAAAAACAACATCTTGAACTGTGGCAGGCAAAACATGTGCCTAGGATCTAAAAGAACAACATGATTCTCTGTTACTCGGATTAGGTAGGGATCATGTAGAAATTTTGAACTCAATATATACTTTTTCAGTAATCAATAAGGTATAAAATATAAATGGATATAAGGAACGCTAGCTTATATTGAAACTGTACTACGTATATAGCAAAAAGAGTCATGACTAAACTATACAATTAAATCAAACACAAGACTTTTAACAAAGCTTATCCGATGAGAAAAGCTTATCACACAAAACTACACAAAACAAAAGCGCGACGATTTAGAGAGAGAAGAAGAAGAAGAAGAAAGACGCAAACTTTCCTTCGAAACGATATTGTGTCCCTTATCGAAAAAAAAAAATTTGGTTTGTCGTGCTCTAAGTAAAAGTCGTTTTGTTTCTACTGCGTACATGAATGATATGGGTAGGGTTTGATAGCATTGGTTTTATAGGCCAACCTAAGTTCATAATTATATCTTTATATAATTTTACATTTTTTATAGCTTGGTCATTGTCAACGTTAGCAAGTGTGTGATTTAGAGCATATTTAAATAATTATATCTTACATGTTTCCCTATTCCAGACTTGGTTTACAATTCTTTCTTTAAATTGTTACAAGATCTATTTGAATTGAAGAAACAAGATGTAACTCGTGCCATGATAAATACATATCTAGAACTACTAACAAAGTTCATGGACAAAAAAGAAAAAGTAGCACCACTAATTGAAGTCATTCTGTAAGGGTGGCTCAGGTGAGGAAACATGCCCACACTTAGAGCCCAATGCCCTAATAACATTGCATTTTTTCGTTCCAGAGACACCTTAGGAGAAAGACGTAGTTTTTTAAGTTTAAAGCTATATGCTTATAATATTATATCTCATTTTCTTTCATTTTAGAATATGTGGATAGGTAAGCTTGGATTTTTCGTTGCCCCACCTTTGTTCTCTTTCTTTCATGCAAAATTTTGTCTCATTAAGTTTTATCAAAAAATTAGCCTGTGTTTTTCGCTGTTGATACTCTGATCATCCATGTTGATCTAACTTTTCTCTACGGTTGCAGGTGGTACTATTTTCTTCATTCGAAGTTTTGTCTAACTGATTTTATCCAAGCAATGTTTTAATGAGGCTACTATTTGCTTCATTTTCAACCGAATCATCTGAGCTTTTATACTTTTTTTTTTGTGAGGACACTTTTCCTCTTTTCCTTTTCTAGGTATAAATATGTATTTCTCATTAAAGTTGTAGACAACAACGCACTTAGTCAGTAGGAACGTGATTTTGTTTATTAACTTTCATATTAGGTTGTGGATGAGTTTTTTGACTATCGTATAGGCTCTATTCTAAACCATCAATTTAGCTTCATCATCATATTCGGTATGTTATCAAATATTCATGAAATAAAAAATTGGGTTTACTTAAAATCAATTCATTCATAAAGTTCCAAAAAATATGTGACATGAGTGACTCACAAGATGCAATGGGCTGAAACAACTACCAAAGTGTGAGTATGGTATATAGTCTATATACTGTTTGAAATAACCGTCAAGTTTCATAGTTTGATCATCATCATTACATCATTAAATGAATCACATCACAACATTATCATCATCACATTTCATCATAGCATTATCACTTTACATTTCATATTCATCAGATTCACAGTATCATCATCATAATTCATCTTATAACACAATATCATTTACAGTTTAGCTTCATCAAATTCACATCATCATTTAGAGACTATGCAATTCATCATCATTTATACTATTATGCCACATCATAATTTACAGTTCAATCATAACGACTTGCTTAGAAATCATTTCTTATGTTGAGTATAATTTGTTAGTCTTTGGCTCCTCTTTGATTAAATTTCGATTTTGTTCTCTTTTGTTGTGATTAAATTTAATATGTTAAATGAAAATTATGTCATATGCTATTAGATATTCTACCTTAAAATACTTCACGAGTATTAGAAGAAGAGTTTATATGCTTAAAGACTTAAAGCTATTAAGTATTGTGAAAAAAAAAAACTATGTAAGTGTTGTGTGTGGCATAATTTTTTTGTAACAATTAGGTGTTGATCGTTTTATTCACTTTTCTTCTAAAAATTCATAATTTGATAAATGTATATCAAAACAAACAATTAACAGTTAGATATAATAAGTATCAAAACAAACATCTAACAGTTTTTGTGGAGATGGAGAGGAGGACATCCATCATATTTTTTGTTCTTGCCCAAAAAACTAAAAATAGACTCAATACTACAATAATTTTTTGTTTGTTGTGGCTATTGGTGTAAGCTACAAGAATTGACCATTCCCCCCGCCCCCTCTCCCCCCAAAAGGAAGAAATTGAGGGAGACTTCAACCAACATACATGAGGTAAATTCGAGACAAAAACTTTGTAACGATCAACTTTGATGGTTCGGTGTATGTGAACTCCAATGCTGCTAGTGACTTTGTCAACAAGGTTAGTCAGAGTTCCCCCATTTTAGTTGGTGCCAAAAATAATCGACTGTCCCTATTGCAGAAGGTCATGCCCTTCATTATGCTCTATCAAATGCTATGAAGCTAAACCTCGAAGCAGTGGAAGGTGACTCAAGTTGATTATTGACAGCTTGAATGACAAGTGTAGTGATTCTCTTTCTGGAGGCTCAAAACCATCATTCAAGATATTTGAAATGACAAAATTCAGTTTACCACCCTGAACTTTTGACAAAAAATCATGTCAGTACCTGTTGTTTTAATTTCATCAACAATATCCTTGTACTTACCAATTTAATCAATCTAGTCCATTCCGTCAATTTTGACCGTTAAGTGTTGACATGGCTCAAATTCATGTCATCGCCACGTCATCAAAAAGTGGGTCCCACTTTGAGCCACATAAGCACTTAATGGTCAAAATTGACGGATTAGATTAGACTGATGAAATTGATAAGTACAAGGGTGTTGCTGATGAAATTGAAAGAGCATAGACTGACATGATTTTCGGACTAAAGTTCAGAGTGGTAAATTGAATTTAGTCCTATTTGAAAACTATTTACCAATTTTGAAGTTGTCTTTCAATCATATCTATTTACAAACTTCACTGCTGATGTTATGATTAATTTGAGTCATAACTTGAGCGATGCTCATACCGGGTCCAAATGGACTTCCCCTTAATGCGTTCGATGCATTTAATTTTAATTATTTTAGTTTAACTTGTCAAACAGGTTTTTAGTAATAATCTGGTATATTTCAGCATAAAAATATTTTCAGATCCAAAAAGAGAAATGCCAATTTGTTCTGTTTGGGTGTTAACTGTTAAGCCTGAGTTGAATTTACTACGCTCACACTGTGGCGTTGAAAATCAAAAGTGTGACATAAGCACAAACGAGACAAATACCCAATGCTCCAGCCTCAGTAGTCAACCAGTGTCTGAAGGTGGCATTGCATTCTAGCGCTCTCTCTCTCTCTCTCTCTCAAGAAAAAGTCGTCGCAATGATGGGTCGGAGACAGAACGCGCAGTCTCTCTGCAAATCGAGGGTCGGTATTGCCATAGCCATTGGAGTCCTTCTGGGTTGTATCTTCGCCTTGTGCTTCCCCAATGGCTTCATTTCCATTTCCAATCCGGCCCCAATTCTCAATCGCCGCTTCGCCAAATCCATTGCCCAGGTTGCTCCCTCCTCCTCCTCCTCATCTTTTTCTATTAAGGCTTGTTTCTATTTCGTTTGTTTGTTTCAGTCGTTGTCTAATATTTGAATGAAATGGATCATCATTTGGTGCAAAATGAAGCCCGTTGACTTTAGCTTTTGCTGTATGGACTTCTGATTCAAACCCAGAAACTGCAATTGATCATTTGATCTCTGTGTGCTGTGTCTCTACAAAAAGACGCCGACTTTTATAATACTAAAGATGATAAATTGACTGTCTTTCAAAACTGAATAGCTATATATGTTCAAGTATATTTGTGGGTCTTTATCTTTTCCCCAATGATGTAATTCCTACTATGTGATAGGCATACTGAGATATTAGTTTGATTGAATTTTGATATACCCATTTGTGCATATGTGCGAATGCTTGAGACTTGATGAAAATCATTTCTATATACCTGTTAGATTATTGAGGGCTCCTTGTGATCGCTGGTCTGGAGTTCCAATAATAGCTTAGAACAGATCATTTGAGGTGCAAATTTGATGCTTGTCAACACAACGGTATTCATGTCTTCAGTCATTTGTGCACTAGGTCGGTTCTACCCTCTGTGAATCGTCTGAACGGCTCAACATGTTAAAATCAGAGTTTGTGGCGGTTTCAGAGGAAAATTCCGAGTTGAAAAAGATGGTTAGGGAATTGACAGAGAAGTTTCGGTTGGCTGAACAAAGGAAAGATCAGGCAGAGAAACAAGTTCTTGTCTTGGGTGATCAGAAGAAGGCTGGGCCTTTTGGTACTGTCAAAGGCTTAAGAACCAACCCCTCTGTTGTTCCTGATGAATCTGTGAATCCAAGATTGGCAAAGATTTTGGAGAAAGTTGCTGTTAATAAAGAGATCATAGTTGCACTTGCAAACTCAAATGTGAAGGAGATGTTGGAGGTATGGTTCACTAATATAAAGAGAGTGGGCATGACCAATTATCTGGTTGTTGCTTTGGATGAAGAAATTGCCAGATACTGTGAATCAAAAGATGTTCCCGTTTATAAGAGAGACCCAGATAAAGGCATTGATTCTGTCGCGAGAACCGGAGGGAACCATGCTGTCTCTGGGTTGAAATTTCGTATCTTGAGGGAGTTTTTGCAGCTGGGATATAGTGTGCTTCTGTCAGATGTTGATATTGTGTACTTGCAAAACCCTTTTGATCATCTCTATCGTGATTCGGATGTGGAGTCCATGACGGATGGGCATGATAATAAAACTGCTTATGGCTTCAACGATGTCTTTGATGAACCTAAAATGGGTTGGGCACGATATGCTCATACAATGCGTATGTGGGTTTATAACTCTGGCTTCTTCTACATTCGACCAACAATTCCTTCAATTGAACTATTGGATCGCGTGGCTGGTCGGCTTTCTAGGGAGCCAAACTCTTGGGACCAGGCAGTTTTCAATGAGGAACTCTTTTTCCCTTCTCATCCTGGGTATGATGGCCTTCATGCTTCCAGGAGAACTATGGATTTCTATCTCTTTATGAATAGCAAGGTCCTTTTTAAGACTGTGAGGAAAGATGCTAATCTGAGCAAATTGAAGCCGGTAATTGTTCATGTCAATTACCATCCCGATAAACTTCCACGAATGTTGGCAGTTGTGGAATTTTATGTTAATGGGAAGCAGGATGCACTGAAATCTTTCCCTGATGGTTCAGATTAGCAAGGCTTCCTCCTGCTAATCATACATTGTGGCATTTTGATGCTTTATGTGTTCAAAAGAATTGTAACGTAAATGTTCCATGAGCATACATGTAGTTTAACATACCTATTTTTCGATGTTTTTGAATTACTATAGGAATGTCAATCCTCTGCTGTCATAAAAAATATTTCCTTTCTCAGTTCAGGATTTCTTTAAATTTTCATGCAATTCTATACCTTTGTGCTCTTGCATAAATACAGGTACATTGTACTTGTATCAAGCATAGGCCTCGTCATAACCTTTCATTAGGACTTTGATTCCCATTTTTTGGCTGTTTACAAGTACCTCTATTTAGGTTGGAGCATTCATAGGCAATACAGATGTTTTCACAAAGACAAAGATATGAATCTCTTATATAATATGTTTTCAGTAAAGCTGCGACTCCATTTAGCTGGAAACTTGATTTTTGACTCGACATTCGTTAGCGAAAAGGATAAGCAAGTCTTGTGAAATTGGAAAACAGGTCTAAAGCCAAAAAGAAACCAAAATGATGCGCAATATGAGACATAATACTAGACATTCATTATGAGACATAATACGAGACATTCATTATGAGACATAATAACTATTACTTGTTAAATGATGCGCAATACAACTATTATCAAGTTATGAAATGCCTTGGTACATTAAGACTTTCTTTCCTGGATCAACTACGTAAACAATCAGTAAAGTTAGCTCGTAGGCTGACACCAAATAATCGAGGCTCAGGAGGAGTAGGAGAAGTTGAGTTGTCTCTGCTTGGAGTTTTCGATTCAATGCTATTGCTTCCGCCATCGGAAGGGTTAACTTTCACAGCTCTAAGATCAGAAACTGCCTCTGGACCATACATCTCCTCCATTGCATCCTGTTTCATTGGAACATCTATATCAGAAGAAAAGAAAGATAAACAAAGGAAAATTCAAGTTTACAGTGAAGGTGAGAAATTTATTATAGGGGTTCTTTAAATAAGGGGTAAAGGATAATGAATAAGTAGAGTTTAGATGACAAACAATTAGGGAACTGTTTTCTTCATCAAGTTTCCCACACTCCTCAGAAAGCCTCCTTAACTCATTCGGGAGCTCTGAAATTTCGCTCTTCAGCATCTCTGCAATCTCTCGTAGTTTCTCACATTCTTGCTGGGAAGGGATGCAAAACCAACATATTATATCAAACACAACAAGAACCAAGTTCAATAAATAAAATTTTATAACAAATGTCCGGTCAAATAAGAAATCGAGAAGTTCGTCTAATAAAAACAAAAAGTTAAATTATCTTTTCCCATTTCTTTTCGATCACATTTGTATTAGTGGTACGATGGTACCAGAATGAAACTAGTAGCTGGATGCCCCTAAATAGTCCTCGTCCTCTACTGTTGCAGAAAAAGATTTCTGTTGATGCTAAAAGCCATTGTAATTCAATATCCAAGACCATATAGATGTTTCTTTCTTTGTAAACTCAGAAGCTTTTGCATCAAGTTTTATTCCATTGTTTTCTGATCACAGCTTTACTAGTTATTATACTTTATTCTTCTTTGGTGATCTACCCTTCAAGCAACATACAAGCAATGAATGAGGAACGCTAAATTAACAGAACTTGAACGGTCATCTTTTTGCTGCCTCTGCATGACTGCAGCTGATCTCAAAAAAATATATCTATGTCTACTAAAACCAGTATATTCCTAAAGTGCGAACACTAAATTATATGGAGAATATTTTAGATTTACACATAAATTCTACTTTCAGAACCTTTCTTAACCATGATATCAGGAAGACAAAAGTTCAGTCGGTCATGTTGGAATGTCCAAAATGTGAATATATATCGCCTAGAGAACCATAGAAAGGGTACCTAGGCGCATCCACAAATATGTATAGAATTCATCTTTATCAAATATGTGAAAGTCATTCACTCTGACCATTTCTGTAAATGGTCTTTTGTTTTGGGGCACCAATTCTGTAAATACATATTTTGAAAATTACCATGTCATTCATTTGCACAACTAGGTCTTCTTTTCTTTATGCTGAAATCATAGGCTCTCAATTTGCGGTGACATCCCTATATTTGTCTTGACTTTGATTTGGTACATAAAACTATGAATGCATTCTAAGCAATGATAAGATCTGATCACAGATATTGTGCTCTCGCCCTTGAAAACAAGGAAAGAACCTCCATAAATTAAATATATGCACACACGCGTGCATACACACGCACACACAAACATGTATTGAACCTGAAAATCTGATGATATGTATTACCTGTCTACGGAATCTTGACCTCTTAGCTGACTCCCTATTAGACTCTTTTCTCTTTTCCCTTCTTCTCTGTTCGTGATCCTCCTGCCAAAGCAAGAGAGAAGTTCATAAAAGAGCATATACCACCCAATGGAAGTGAATAACAAAGTTAGAAAGGAATCAAAGCTGTTTCACTTCACAGACACGATAGGTAGTCCACAGGAGCATAGGTTCAAATAACAAGATTCAGTATTATCACCGATACACAAATAAACATGATAACAGCAACCTAATGTTCCTATAAGATATATTTTTCTATTGTCATAAACAGAGCATCTTGCATTTCTATGAATCATGTGTGCCACTTCTAATCTATGTCAAGCAACAATTGTAGATGATTACTCATGAAGACTTACATACAAAAAATAACTTAACAATGTGAACATGATAATACTCTCGAAAATTGATGATCTATCCAAAAAAACATTGATGAGTAAGCTATGGTTTAGACTCTAGAGTTTTAACATTCTATCTTGAGCATGTGCGATTACATGAAATTAATGTTTGTGCAGCTATTTAAACATGAGATCAAAGTGGAGAAAGAGCTGCACAAATATTTCATTTTTAAATCAACTTCGCAGGCATGATTTATCAGTCAACCATCATTACTGAAGCCACTAGAGTTGAGGAACCAGTTACATTTTTCCTCACCTTTGTGCATATGGCATGACCACTGGATACATTCAGGTCCATTCCAAAATCCAAATGGGTTTCAGGCATGTTTACCCCAAAACTCAACAAGTTCAAATCCGTATTTGTGCCACCATACTGGACTCTAGCATTATTCTGAACTGCCCCTGTCTGATGCATCTGGTTAAACATTTGCTGTTGAATTGCAGAAAAATCCTGGAATAAATAAAGGGCATGCAGCACATTAGTAAAATCATCATGTCCAAACCTCATGAGATATAAGGCTTATGAGTCAACCCCAGAATCTCTTTAGTGAATAGTACTAATCTGGTCAGGTAGGCCATACCGGTAACCTAAGAATTTATTAAAAACAAATCATATAAATGACATACTTGGTTAGTGTCACCATTCTCATCTGACAAGTCCTCGCCTCTGCCTGCAGCACTGTTGAAAGGAACTTAAAATTAAATACCGAAACATGTAAATATCAACAAAAAATACATACTAGGGAAGGCATTGAAAGTAACTAATAATACCTTTGCGAACCATCGTCACCATTATTCCCAGAAGAAGAAGTTTCGTTTTGGCTTTCTGCCAGTCTTTTGCCTACCAACTCCATATCTACTGAGCCTCCCTTACTTGTTGCCGTTGGTTCCGAGTCCTTTTGATTGAGAACCCTTTCTTCTTTCTCTTGAATTTCTAATGCCACCTCCTGACCATTTACATTAATTGGTTATCAATATATATCCATCAATGTGCAGTACGTTATTTCCTCAACCATGCAAGAATCAGCTATTCACGATATCTTTATACATGTCCTTTATGAAAACTACTTAAGTTTTGATGATGAAAGGCTGAGGCTGAAACTAAGACGGGGAAGATATTATATTATCAAATTACGATATGCATAATGATCTGGAGAGAGAGAGAGAGAGAGAGAGAGAGGACCTGAGTTGAAGCAGCACTGCTTTCCTTAGTCTCCATTTGTTTGGGATGTATAGCAAATCAGCAATCCCACTGGTTTTCAACTCCAAGAACTAAGAGATTAAAAAGAGCAAAAAAAATCTAACATAATTACCAAAAAAAAAAAAGCATACGCAATCACTTCTTCATCACAATTTGACTATTAGAGCTCCATTAACATATTGGTTTTCAATTGAACAAAAATTCTATAAGCTCAAATGCCCATTGATAAGACCTTCTAGGTATAAGTTTTCAAATTTGAATTGAATAGCCAGCCCAACCAAAAATTAAAGCTAGGTGGTTTCTCTAACGCAGATAATGTATTCAAATCAGAGTAACTATTACTGAGATTGAAACATTACACATTGACATCAATTTCTTCAGAGAATTAAAAGGAATTATAGTCTAAAAAAAAAAAACCAAAATCCAATAAAGAGCCCTACATCAAGGTCCTCACAATTGGGAAGACCAATGTCCACTTCCGATACTAATATCCTCACATAACCATATCTATGTAGAACTAAGAAGACTACTAACTTGCTTATAAACATACCATAAAGACAAAAAGGTAGAGTAAAAAAAAAAAGAACCGTTCTTTGTATATCAAAGACCACAAACCTCATCTGAATTCATAACTAAGAACATTAAGAAAATAAGGGCCGAAATTTGATTCCAAGAAAATAAGTCAGGGACAGAGAGAGAGACCTGTGAGTGTGTTTGTGGCGCCAAACGAGAGAAAGAGAGCGAGCAGTGAGTAGGTTTTGGTTTGCACCGTACAGCTTCAGCTCTTCTGTTTTTTTTTGGTCGTTGTAGATTTGAGCTTCTTACATATATGGACAGTATTGTCTTGTAAGATATATATAGTGCGGTAATGGGTTTAAATACAAACGGTCAGGATCGTTTCTGAACGATATCCACGGTCCAGAAGCGGTTCATTCCACCGCCGAACTTCTGTTTTTCTTTCTATATTTATTATTCTTTAGAAATAAATATGTTAGTGTCCGAACCAAAAACGACAATATATTAAGAGGCAAAGATTGTTTCTGCCGTTTTCCGACGGGTCGGGAGGAACGGGCTTAGAGACCTTCGGTAGCCACAATCACACACAAAGACATAGAGACAAGATTTATAGTGGTTCACCTGGCTCAATGCGAGTCCTAGGCTACGTCCACTTTGAGGGGGTTCCACTATAATGAATAATTATTACAAGTGTTTGATAGGTACTGAGTTGTCAGGTACCGATAAGGAGGTACCGAGAGGGGGTACCGGGAAGATACTTAGTCCCGAGAGGGACTTGGTACCGAGAGGGACTCGAGGTACCGGGAAGAAACTTAGTCCCGAGAGGGACTTGGTACCGAGAGGGTCTCGAGGTACCGGGAAGATACTTAGTCTCGAGAGGGACTTGGTACCGAGATGGACTCGAGGTACCGGTAAGATACTTAGTCCCGAGAGGGACTTGGTACCGAGAGGGACTCGAGGTACCAGGGAGCTTGGGTCCCAGTATAGGGGCTGAAGTCAGCATGTCCTTCTAAGTGAGGGAGGAGTCCCTTTTATAAGTAAGGGACCTCCTCTCCTCTTACATTTCTTCAATGTGGGATGCAAAGTCCCTTAGGATATTCTATGGTGAGGAGCTCCCTTATAGATGTGGGACTCCCTCACCTTACATTTGCCTATCATTCCTTGCTTTCCTCTAGCTTGACCATGGCATAGACCACAACTGGGATATGGTAGCAACAGAAGTCCCCCAAGTCCTTAGTTAAGGAGTCTTCTTCTTCAAGGAGGGTTCTTGACTGAGGACTTGTCCCAAGTAATGGTCAAGCTCGATGCCAGGCATATGAAGGTACCGGCAAGGTGCTGGGAGGTACCGGCAATGGCTGCTGGGAGGTACCGGCAATGTGCTGGGAGGTACCGGCAAGGTGTGTTGAACCTGTCAAAGAATATAACAAATAGTTCATGTAATGTTCATGATAATGCTCGTGAGGCATGTGTGAACATAGGGAGCTGGTCCCTGTATTCATGCATAAGCAAGGAAGAGTTGTTCGAGGTCGCGAGTCAGATGGAGCAAGAGCAAGTAGGGCCATGTACGAGCTGCAATAGGTGTTGCCCGGGCTTACTTTGCCGTTGAGGCATTGCCGGAGCAAAATGCCCGGTAGGGGATCCCTACCAGGTAGATAGACGCCGCTGGGGCGTTGCCTAGAGTCGGTTATGACCGAAGCATGCCCGTACACCATCTAGTCGGACTCTAGCAACAAGCTTCCCTGTCATACACAAATATCAACATGCACATGTGTCGTGCTGGCAGGTACGGTGGTACCGGGCTGCCATGGTACCGGTAGGTACTGGTAAGATTGTTGATGTGGTATCGATGTTGTCAAGGCAATGCACTCGGTAGGGGATCCCTACCGAGTAGGTAGATGCCGCTGGGGCGTTGCCTGGGCCGCTGGGGCATTGTCAAGGCAATGTACCCGGTAGGGGATCCCTACCGAGTTGGATGATCAGCATTGCCACATTGGTATGGACAGATATGGACAAAGTATTAATATGCATGAGTGTGAGTGCGAGTGCAAATAATTGTAATCGTTTATACATAGAGGCATATACCGAGGGACATATCGAGGCACATATCAAGGCAACATGTAGGGACATACCGAGGCAACATGTAGGGACATATACCGAGGGACATATCGAGGCATATACCGAGGCAACATGCATGCAACTCAATGGACTCATGCAAATAATTAATCAATGTCCATAGTCCTGACCAATGCATGGCAGTAGTAATATAGATCATGGTACTGCAGGGTACCGAATTGTTCATTGCACTTAGTAGTGCATTAAGAGTATGGACTCTTAGCAATTATGGGTGTTGCCAAACCATTATAAAATTATTAAATAGAGATAATGAGACTTATCTTGTAGTGAGCTGCTGCATGTATGTGCTTCAGAGCTCTGGGTACCGAGATGGACTCGAGGTACCGGTCACTGTTCATGAGTTTAGACTTGGCACTGCAGATGAGTGAAGTTGCTCTGAGGTACCAAGAAGCTGGAGGTACCGGTCATGGTTGTGCACGGGAGATGCATGGCACATGCTTGGGTGAATAGTTGAATACACATCCATCATAATTGATTAATCATGTGGGCCTTTGCCTTTGTGTAATTGTCAATTGTGAAACAAAGCCACGGGTGAACATGCATGCAAATATATTTTCAAAGCAAACACATGTGTGAGTATGAGTGAGTCTGCACATGCAAATGTATAATTGCAAAGTTGCAATTATAAGTTTGACTTTTCAAAGCAAAGCAAGTGGTTATACTTGCATCCTTCACATGTGCAGAAGCCTTGACATTAATTGACGGTACCAGGAGCTCAGGGGAACTCTACCGAGAATATCCATGACTTGTGCAAAGACCACAAGTTGCAGACTTGAAGCTTTTCATTGGGTACTGAACACAGGCAATAAAACTGCATTTCTTTTCTCTGGGTACCGAGTTCTTGAGCAAGGCAAGCATGCCAGTAAGAGGTGAAGCAACCAAGAGGAGCTTTGAAGCTTGCTTGGTGGTACCGGTGACTTCAAGGTGCAGAATTGAGTTTTCTTTTTTCAATTTGTTCTCGCTACAGTTGGGCCATCACCGAGTCCCCCATTCCAGTCCCCCAAGTTACCGGTGAGGAAGGAAGTGAGTTACCGGTGACTTGCAAGCTATACCGGTGATGACCATGAGGGATCCATATCCCGGGAAGCAAAAGTACTCTGAGAGATGACTGTTTCTCGGATTCATTTAGCTCGGCAGAGAGTATGGGTGGTACCGTGATGGAGCTGGTTTAATTCCTTGGTTGTGAGCACGGGAGGAGAAGAGGAAAAGGAGTCACGGGTGCCCAAAGTGATTGGGTATCATGCTCTTTGCACGCCTATTTTTCTTTTCTTTTCTGTTTGTTGAGGTACCGGGAAGAATCACCAATACCGGGAAAGACCCATTTTTATTTGCTTCTTTTTTTTCTTTTTTTTTTCTTTTTGCTACCGGGAACAAATGGAGATACCGATTGACATCTCGGTACCATAGAGATAAAACAAAGTACCGAGATGAAAGAGAAGTACCGATATGTTCTTTGTTGGTCTGCTATGCTTGTGGTGATGGCTCCGGATAGATAGATTGAAATAGGAAGGAACCGACAAGACTTTTTGTTCGGCTTCCCACAGACGGCGCCAAACTGTTTCTGCCGTTTTCCGACGGGTCGGGAGGAACGGGCTTAGAGACCTTCGGTAGCCACAATCACACACAAAGACATAGAGACAAGATTTATAGTGGTTCACCTGGCTCAATGCGAGTCCTAGGCTACGTCCACTTTGAGGGGGTTCCACTATAATGAATAATTATTACAAGTGTTTGATAGGTACTGAGTTGTCAGGTACCGGTAAGGAGGTACCGAGAGGGGGTACCGGGAAGATACTTAGTCCCGAGAGGGACTTGGTACCGAGAGGGTCTCGAGGTACCGGGAAGATACTTAGTCCCGAGAGGGACTTGGTACCGAGATGGACTCGAGGTACCGGTAAGATACTTAGTCCCGAGAGGGACTTGGTACCGAGAGGGACTCGAGGTACCAGGGAGCTTGGGTCCCAGTATAGGGGCTGAAGTCAGCCTGTCCTTCTAAGTGAGGGAGGAGTCCCTTTTATAAGTAAGGGACCTCCTCTCCTCTTACATTTCTTCAATGTGGGATGCAAAGTCCCTTAGGATATTCTATGGTGAGGAGCTCCCTTATAAATGTGGGACTCCCTCACCTTACATTTGCCTATCATTCCTTGCTTTCCTCTAGCTTGACCATGGCATAGACCACAACTGGGATATGGTAGCAACAAAGATTACACATCATGTCCCACCTTTTTTAGGGCACGACAAGAAGACACTTCACTTAAATAACTTCACATAATCTCTAATGCAGCAATGTACAGAAAGTGACAAAATCTGAAACCAACAATTAAAAAACTTGAACTCAGAGCTTGAAGCTTTCTGTATTGTTACAACTTACAACTCAAAAAAAGGGTTAGTAGCCCAAATCTAAGTCCTCAGAAACCCTTGACACCACTAGTCTAGTTTATGCTGGGGTGACAAGAGTTTCGTCACAGTACAACTACGCTCTTTGCTAAGACTCATCGATCTTGTCCACCAATGTCAACCTTTTGTGTATCACTCTATCGTCATTTATTTGAGTTGTGCCAAAAGCTTAACAAAATCGGGATTACTATGAGTCAGCTACACAGGAGACAAGAAACAACCACCATCCATTGATCACAACCACCAAGGGACCACTGTCGGTGGCGTCAACGTGGCCACCAGATGTCAAAATACAATGTGTAACCCGAGAAAGATTTGATCTAATTAGACTAAAAAAGATCAACCAACTCCAAAACTCCTTAAACCCTAGGCACCCCACCATGCTTCTAAACCCATTTTAGCCCTTACGAGAAGCTGCCCACCAAGTAAGGTGCAACTCTATAAGGATTGGGTTCAAGGCTCAAGTTTTCAAACCAAACAAGGCCCAACAAGAGCCTGCTCCCATGTCGCCACACAAACCATTGTTGTCACCCAAAGCCGAAGAGACAAACCCACCTCTCCGCGACAGATCCGTCATGCTGGATTTTCCAACCATGTGCTAAGGGACCACCCACAAGACATACCTCTTTATCAGCACCACAAGCATTTAGAACAAGCTGCTGCAACATTGCTCGACCATTAAATCGAACCATACAACAGTTGGACAAACAACTAACACTACACTGGAAACCTAGAGAAAGCTGTTTTGGGCGCTCAACCCTCCACATTGTAAGTGCACTAGCCAAAGTACTCTGGCCTCGCCCAAACCAGATGACTTGCCATCGCCAAAAACACCATACCCACCCAATTTAAGGCTTCAGCCTCTGAAACAACCAAACCACTCAACAGGTGCTCCAACCGAACAAACCATCCATCCCTACTTACCCTAAACACTATCTCCACCAACACTACCCAATTCGGTCACATGACCATCTAAATCGCCAAAGCTCACCAAGGAACCGA
The DNA here is from genome assembly GCA_029955375.1 of Rubus parviflorus. Lineage (NCBI taxonomy): Eukaryota > Viridiplantae > Streptophyta > Magnoliopsida > Rosales > Rosaceae > Rubus > Rubus parviflorus. The sequence continues at coordinate 28,993,530 of JARGGL010000001.1, forward strand.
CTGACCAGAGTAGTCACAAAGACAAGAACAAAAAAAGTCAAAATAAAACCCCGAAATAGGCTCCAAGAGACTAGATATCTCAACCCCAACCAAGGAAGGAAATCGGAAGGAGGAAGAGACTTACCCACCATGCTAGTTGTTACTACCATATGTTGGACACCTTAGTATGCACTTGATCCCTGACTGGGTTAACTCCATGCAATCAGGCTAACTCTTTCTCAGTACCGAGAGAGCACGACATTGCCCACCATTACCATGCTATCTTGGTAGTGCACCTCATATCGATACCGATGGACCGAGATCCACTACACCAATGCAACTCTTCTCTTCATCGATTGAACATATACCGCAGCCCCGATACCAAGTCATCCCACTCCCCGTACACAGTATCATAGTATCTCGGGAAGGAGGCTTTCATCGTTGTCCACTACACGCAAAGCTTATTCCCATATCCTGTGGGGACACCTGACGATCACATCCTGACCGTCCCTGGGAATATTTCCTGCAAATAGTGACATGTTCCTGACTGTGTCCCTTGTTCCATAGGTACTTTCGTTCCATTAGAAGAACATACCCTTACCGGATCATCAAGAATCAGCAGAAACACTAGTTGTACCCACAAACCACTAAGGATCCGAGGAGAGAATCTGATACGCCGTCGTCAAAGTGTTTCCCAAAGAAAACTCTAGCAAAGCTTCTAAGCATTTTTTTGTTGTTGTATTGTTAATATATCTTAGCTAGCCTTAATTAGAAATTTAGAATCATGGTGGGGATGAATGATAAAAGTTCAAAAATATGTGGTTACGTTGTAAAAACAATATTAAAAAAAAAACACAAGTAAAAACTCAATTTAGAGACATTTTTTGTTAGAAAATAGAGTTGTATTGAAATTAGCCACGATTACAATCGTTGACATTAACATCCTGAGAAACATACTTGCTAATCTCTAGAGCTAAAGTAAACCAAACATGGTTCTCATATGAATCTAAGGCAGAGCGAGCTAAGTGATGTACTTTACTATTGACTCGTTTAATTACAAGAGGAATGAAGTACTTGAAATTGAAAAAAAAAAAACAAAACAAAACAAATACAAACTAATAAAAGCTATTCTTGTCCCAAAACTACTACATTGTTCGCCTAATCACATAATTGTGGTATGCAGCTTACACCATGAGAATCATAATAAAGCGCAACCATCATCAACATGTAAGGAAATCGAAAAATTGTAAAATAACCACGAGCTTGGTGCAACATCAAAGTGCAAAATTGCAACACCCAATTCTAAGACCAAAGATCGATGCCAATGTGTAGCTTGCGGAACATGAAGGGTAACATTTAAGACGCCAAGAGCCCTTCTCTCTTTCTGGATCCCACATGCAAAATCCAAAAGGATGGATTGCCGTTGAAGCCCCAAAATACCTGAACGTAACCCCAAAATGAAACCGGCAACCGCGAAAGTACCATGACAATTGAAACCGTCAACTTGAAAGTTGAAACCTCCTCACTCACTAGGAGTGAAGACGTTTGCAACGCAGGGACAAGAAACCCAAGGATTTCTAATTAAGAGAACCCAAAAACTCAAGTGTACGTCACACGATCGATCTTATGCTTAATTAATTGGCAAATATTGTTTGATTGGGAGCATGCATGAGCTAAAGGCCGATCACTAATTATTTTGAACCATTTCCATGATTGGCCAATATTTTAAGCATGATCATGAAGGATGAAAATTTGTATATATATTTACTATATAATATTTTCCCTCGCAGGGGTTACTGTTCCTCTACTGTTCATAAGCCGTGAACAGTGACGGCTCGTACCATCCAAATCACCAATAAAATAAACAAAATACTTTTTTTTCCCGAAGTGCATTGTCAAGACAACTTTCGTTTTCCACCCTAAAAAATGTTCAGAACTCAACTTATGAGAATGTTGTTTTTGAGTTTTCAATGGTCTCATGCAATGTACGAGAATTGTGTTTCAATATTATACAGACTATTAACATAATAAAATATTAGCATCATGGGTTCATGCTACTCGATCATCTTACAGGTAATTTGAACTGTACACTAATACAAGATCCATTGTAGGACTCAAATGTAGACATCAAAATACAGCTCATTACGATGAAATAGTCCCCTAGTGTTCTTCATAGTAATTATATTATTTTTTTTCTGAAATAGAGTTTCGTCTACGGTACATTAATGTATCGATATATTAAGTATACTAGCTTGATATATAGGTAGATTAGTTCAATACAAAAGTAGATTTATCATAATTCTTATTCAGCTTTTTTTCTACTATCCATTACCACACATCGATAGAATTGAACTCTCCAAATATAGTGTTTTTCATATGCATCTTGTTGTTTAGAAAATTTCAATATCATTTTTAGAGTTTGTCTACGGTACATTAATATACCAATATATTAAGTAGACTAGATACATAAGTAGACTACTTCGATATTTTTTTTTTTGCATGTCAATCCTCAACGTATCCAAAAAAAAATATCTGAGGTTGAAGGATAGTTTCTACTTTGGCTTTTCATGTAACCAAAAACATTAAAACAAGAAGAAGAAATAGATAGAACTCAGCTTTTAATTTTCTTCAAATTTGTTCTTCGATGGACCCCAATAATTTGCCAAAATAGAAGGCACAGATACTGAGATACGTAAAGTGAGCCGGTCAAAAATGTCACAAAGTGAAAGAGATAGACAAGATTTGTTTCACGGTTTCACCTTTAAGCCACTATACCAAAATTTGAGTTAGTCTTCTCTCTCTCTTTTCCTTAACTGGGTTCCACAAAGGACAGTAGTTTCTGTACTCCGCCAGCTTTCATTTCTGCCACAATCAACAAAAACAGACAATGAGTGGGCATTCAGGCACCCACACTCCTCCTTCACTCTCTATGTGGTTTGAATTTTGAAAATGGCCACTTTGCATCTTGGTGGGCGCATTTGCTTCACTTTCTGATGAGTTTCATTATTCAAACAGGTTAGTGGGTCTTTCTGGGTTTTCATTTCTGTCTAATGGGTATGGATTATTTTGCCAACTTCTGCGAGTTCTTGGTTCGATTTTGGCATTTCTCTTTACATGTGTTTTTGGTATCGTAGTTTGGATGAAGATTAGCAAGCACATTCTTGATTTTCTTTCTTGAATTATTTACTTCATGCGTTTCCTAGATGAATCTGATATGGTTCTTCAAAAGATTTATCTGTTTATGCTTTTTTCAGTTTCTGGACTGCTCTTATTGAATCTCAGTAGGCTTTTCCTCTTGAATCCGAATGCTTCACTTGTTTTTTTCAAAATAAGAATACTAAGGAGCAAGTGTTTCACTTTTGGCCATCTTTTGTTCATGTGTTAATTTCAAAGTCTGGAATTTTAAATTGTATAGCATCTAGACCAGTACTTGGAAGATAATGAGCAATCAAAGTTGGGTATTTACAGTCAAGTGAATCCTTCAACATTTTGGTTTCTCTTAATTGATATGGAAAGCTCGTAACTTTTTGTCCAGTCTAAACAAAGAAATGACTAGTAAATTGGGGCTTTTGAAGGCATGAAAGTTGATGGGGAATTGCAGTATTTAAGGTCTTTACTTACAAGTTTGGAGGTTCATATCCCATACCTTATAATCAAACCTGCCCTTTTTCTTACTAGGTAATCCGACGCTTTTTTTTTTGTTTGCCATTGGTAAGTTGACTCCTTGTGTAGAGACTATAGGCATGGCGTGTATGGTAATGCATGAGAATGAGTGTTATCATGACTCAAGTTGATGCTCTCATGGAGAGTCAATGGTGATAATGAAAGGGAACCAAAATGGGTTTCGTATATTGAGGCCAAGTTGTATGTGATTGTCTGGTGGATGATGTGGTCCTCTAGAGAGTGGCGATCAAAATGGGGTTAGACTAGCAGATGCCAAGGGAGGAATGATGGACTACGCAATTATTCATTCAAGATATAGCTCTTGAGGAATAACCAAATGAAGAATGAATTTTTGATATTATAGTTGTGTGTTGAAACTTTTCCAGCAATAATCTAGAAAAGCTGAATAGTTGATATTCTGTAAAGTTTCTTACAAGACTTGTCATGGATGAATCAAATTTTCTAAAAACAATCGTGTGGTTTGATTGGACTTGAGATCCTCAATTAGTCCCTTCAAGTTTCAATGGGGACTCCATCTAGACACATGAAGGTTCATGATACCTATATAGAGTTTATTCTACTGTTAGGTTTCTGACTGCTAGAAACCTTCTACTTAAGACTTCTTAAACTTCTAATGCTGGGAGAAAGAGACCTATGAGGTCTTTTGATGTGGTGTCTGATATATCACCATTTGGATTTATAGTAGTAAACTGTAGGCTAGCAGGATTGTATTATTGATAGCTGAGAACTATGGTAAGATCTATGCATTTGTATTATGGCAACTTGACATAAATAAAACCATATACTATAATAGTATTGGTGCAAAAAGTTTTTTTTTTTTTTGGCAAAAAGCTGTTTAAAGCTGAACTGGTGAGGTAGTCAAAGTTATTTATCTCAAGCCAAATACTGTAATCTCTGTCAAAGTTAAAGAATTTATAAGTCCATGTAACAGAACTAAATATTGGATTTGTGAACTTGTTATATACTAAACTAAGAACTTTAAATGACCGAGGATCAGAGAAGATATTCTTTCTCCTATATCATGAGGTATTTTGCTGCAACGAGACTCCAATTGTTTAAGTCTTTACGAAGATGATAAAATAATGTTCTTGTATTCTCTGACATAAAGAAAAAAGAATACTTTTCAATATCAAACGAGGGTGTGATACTTTTCAATACCCACTAACACCAATTGTGATCTTTGATGTATTATGAATACAAATAGAAATAATAAACTATCTTCAACAGAATTTAATTTTGTTCATACTTGCAGGTCCGAATTAAGTATTTATTGATCCTGGTTTCACTTTCAGCATGAAATCAGGACCAAAGGATGGTTGGCACTCTATCATGCCTCTTTGTTTGAGAGGGAAATCAGCTTCACGTTTCTGCATGTTTCCAAATGTGAAGGCAGCAGACTGCAGTCCAGGCAACATACCTGTTTATCTAAATGTTTATGACTTGACGCCTGCAAATGGCTATGTTTATTGGGCAGGCTTTGGTATCTTTCACTCTGGGGTGGAAGGTTAGCCTACCTTTACCATTGCATTCTTCATAATTCCAATATAAGTGGTTGCTTAAGGGAAAATGACTATTCCTCTGCCCACTCAAAATTATTTGATAATGTATAATTGTTGATTAATGAACTTAAACAGGCATGTAATTTTACCTTGGTTATGCTCAGTTTTCTTTTTATTCATAGTTTTTTTTTTTTGAACTCAAATTCATAGTTGAAAAGACAAACTTCTCAGTTAACTTAACCAACCCATTTGGATTAGTCTTTCACCAAATCCCAAATAGGTATGCATTAGTTCATCTCAAGCTAAAGAAGTCACGAGTGCAGGGTTAGGTGCAGACTGGTTAGTAGAAAAACTAATCTGATCACAGTCAATGTTAAATGTCAGAAACAATACAATTTAGTATGACCTGCATGTTTGAAAACAGTAAGAACCTGCTACTCACCAGGTGATGTACACAAGCAATAATGACTTGTTTTGAGTGTCAGCGACCGAAGCTAAAATTGGAGTATTAGGTTATCATAATTTGTAACTAGTCTTGAATTTTAAATTACAATTGTAACTTGTAACTCATTTCTGCTACCTTCCGTGAAATTTTATTGGTCTTTTCAGTTGATTACTGAATGTATTTATTAAAAAAAAAAAAAAAAAGCCCTTTCCTACTATGACAACTTGACAATGTTTGCTGGTTTATCACTGTTTTCAAAAGCTTAAGTTGTTAGGAAGCGGGTGGATAAGCAGATTATATTCTAAACATTCTGTCTGACATCATATTGACCATTGTAGGAATTGAAACTCAGGATCTCAGATCTCCTACTATGATTATGATACAAGATAGAATTTATTTGCTTACTACAATCCTCAAAAGCTGAGTTAGGACATATATTTTCACTTTCCAACACAACTCACATCCACTTTGGTTACAGACTTGCAGCTGCTTCAACCTATAATGATATTTCAGTGTTTGATGTTTGAAAAATCATTATTGAAATATTTTTCTGAATTGATTTTGGTCCACTTCTTATGTCATCTATTCCAAAGGTGTTTAAATATATTATTCTACCAAAGCATTAGTCCTACTCTGTGAAAATATGCCCTGCTTCCGCTCTTCCTTACCCAAGCATGGATAACTATGCTTCCAGCTTGGATCTTGTTTAAGGATAGAAATTTACTTGCATATCAATTTGCATGCATATGTCCATTGAAAAATCTACGTCATTGAAATAGTTTATGTTGCAACCTGAATCTCTTGTTTCTAAATATGATAAAGTTGCTTATCTTTCATTTTTGTATTCTTACAGTTTATGGTGTAGAATATGCCTTTGGAGCCCATGAGTACTCATCAAGTGGTGTCTTTGAGGTTGAACCTCGACAGTGCCCTGGCTTCAAGTTTAGAAGGTCAATTTTAATCGGCACAACATGCTTGGATCCTTTCCAGGTTAGAGAGTTCATGGAGCGTCAATCTGCAAACTACAATGGTGACACATATCACTTGATTGTTAAGAACTGCAATCATTTCTGTCATGATATATGTTATAAGCTGACTGGAAAATCGATACCAAAATGGGTCAATCGACTCGCAAAGATAGGTATATGATGATAAATGTCTGTCACCATGCTGTTTCTCTGAGGTTTGAGTTTTATTAATCACATTTATCTCATAATCCCTTGGACACTTGAGGACCAAATGGTCTATCAATTGACCACAAAGGATGTTTTAATGAAAAGTATTTTAGGTTAGTTTTGTTACTGAAAATGCTACTTTTAAGTGAACAAGGCTTTCATGAGTCACTCAAATATGCCATGAGGGTCCCCTTTTTATATGAATATTCTCTGTCAAGCTTGAACAATATATAATTTATGAGATATACAACTTGTTTTTCATCCTATTTTTTCTTAAGGAATGTGTTAAGAGAAATTCATGCCTTTTTCATCTTTGATTCTTTTCAACTTCCTTGTAGGTTCATTGTGCAACTGTATACTCCCAGATGCCCTTAAGTCGACCACTGTTCCACATGACCCCAATTTCCAAGGATATGAAAGTGAAAAAAAGAGACTAAGAAGTGCCTTCACTTGCTTGTCATCAATCTCAATGCCTCCGAGGGAAGTATCGATGTCGTCATTGTTTCTACATTCTCACTATAAAGGCTGCCTACCACCATGGGAGTTTAAAAGGTCTAGAAATGGCTCATTAAAGGAAGGGTGACAAAAACTTAAACAGCCTTCATCACTTTCTTCAGTTTAAAGAATATCGACCAGCTACCGGGGATTCTTGCTTAATCGCTTTCATCATTCAAGAGTCCCTAGAACGGAAAGTATGTTGTTTTGAGATTGCTTCGTAAAACCACTTGGTGCTCTTTCATGGTAACCAGTATTTGGGGAGTTTGCTTGTTGTATCTGTACGATAGTATTTTAAATCTGATGTTAGAGTTACTGATGTTCGGTCACGTAATTATAAGAGAACGCACACTCCAAGATTAGTTGTGCGGTTCGTCTCTACATGTAAAAATGGGTGAAATTAAATGAGGGAGCTTCAACTAGCATGTGTTACTTATGCTAGTTCTATATATTCTTTTGGATGTTCCTAACCGAGATTCTTAGAACTTCTCTGATATCTTTCATTCCATATGTTATAAGCTGACTGGAAAATCGATACCAAAATGGGTCAATCGACTCGCAAAGATAGGTATATGACGATAAATCTCTCACCATATCTTTCTCATTATCCCTTAGACACTTGAGGACCAAATGGTCTATCAATTGACCACAAAGGATGTTTCAATGAAAAGTATTTTAGGTTAGTTTTGTTACTGCAAATGCTACTTTTAAGTGAACAAGGCTTTCATGAGTCACTCGTATATGCCATGAGGGTCACCTTTTTATATGAATATTCTCTGTCAAGGAATGAAATGGAGATTTGATGCTCTTCTCAACATCAGCGTTTTCTTCATTTAAAGGTGTTACTGGATTAATTACGTAAGGTTGGCATTTTTTTTATCAAGTGAAATTCATTTTCAACTTTCAAGACCAGATTCCTTATGTTGGCATTATAGCAAAGCTGGATTTTATACTGTTAAGAGTGGTTATCATCTCTTACAAGATTTGCAGGCTTGGAGTAATGGAGCAGAGGGTTCTTCTTCTAGTTCAGTTAATTTAGTTTGGCAATCTCTCTGGTCTCTTCATATTCCAGGTTCTGTGAAAATATTCCTGTGGAAATGTTTGCATAATATTTTGCCTTGTCGTGCCAATCTTCATCATCGACATATTATTCCATCTCCCATTTGTCCTTTTTGTGCTCTTAAGGCTGAATCCACTTTGCATGTTTTGTGGTGCTGCTCTCATGCTAAAGAGGTTTGGATTTTGACTCCCTTCCGTGCTTTGGTTGGGAATTGGAGACAAGGAAATTTTATGGATTTATTTCGCTTTGCTCTCTCTGTTCTTTCGAAGGACGACCTTATTCTTGTGGCTTTTATTTGCCGAAGTATTTGGTTTGGCAGGAATGAATTTGTTTTCAACAATAAGTTTTTTCCTGCGACCTGTCTTTTAGCTATTGCTTTTAAATGGCGAGATGAGTTCAACTCAATTCTATCTGTACAATCCTCTTTGAGATCACCTCCTGTTGTTTCTCATCACTGGGAAAAACCTGTTTTTCCTTACATTAAAGTTAATGTGGATGGTGCAGTTGATTTGAATTCTGGGTTTCGTGGACTAGGGGCACTTTTGCGAAATGATTCTGGTGATTTGATGTTGGCTGGTTCGAAAGGTTTGATTGGCAATTTCAGCCCTAAAGCAACTGAATTATATGCGGCTTCTATGGGTTTACAGCTAGCCTTTCATGGTGGTTTTGATAAGGTTATTTTGGAGATGGATTCTCAAGGCATTATTCAATTGCTTCAAGGTTCAGATGTTGATTTTTCTGTGGAAGGAGCACTTTTGGAAGAAGTGAAGACATTATTTCATTTCTTCAGTTCAGTTATTTGTTCATTTGTACCTCGTGAATGTAATCAGGCAGCGCATAGCTTAGCTAAAAATGCGCTTATGTTTCCTGCATTCAGTGTTTGGGTCGAGGATGGTCCTTCTTGGCTTTCCGATGTACTTATATCTGATGTACTTTGACATTATTTATCTATCTAATTTTACTTTTGGCAAAAAAAAAAAAAAGTGAAATTCATTCAATAAACAATAATTACATCACCCACTATGTAATGTTGGCATTTTTGGCTTGCTAATTTTTTATTTTTTTTTCAATGTTGATTCCGTATTACAGAAGTAAAAATTTAAAATGTAATATTACATTATTTTACATTTCAAGATGCATTTTACATTACATTTTAGATGCATTATTCATGGTCCTGCTTACATCAATTTCCCTCAGCTAACTCAGCCCAGTGTATTTTGAGAAGCCCAATTTAATTTAACCAGTCAGAGGTACCTAGGGTTTTACTATAAATAAAGTATTACTGAGAGTAGAAGGTTTTAGCTTCAAATCTGGATTGAAATTTCATCTTCACAAATGGGTAACAGTGGGCGCGTATCCACTTATTATGTGAATGGTAACAAATCTGGAAAGTAAGATAAGAAATCGATAGGTGTGATGCACAAATCTCACCAAATTGTTAAATTAGCTTCAAGAGAGCTCCATGCAAGTTCTCCTTGGTCAGCCACACCGTCACCATGTGAGGTCAACACGGCTTGGGCTCGGGCTCGCTCAGCAACAGCTTTGGTCTCTGTTGGATCAACTTCTACTTCGGCTTGGGTCCCCTATCTCAAGCAAAACATGTATAATGCTCAATAAAATGAGTAACTTTGAAAGCAACTAAAGTATTATACATGTTTTGCTTGAGATCTATTAACCAATGGATCTACATTATAAAGTTGAAAATTCTCTCCGCCTAATGTACATTAGAAGATGTTTAATAAGGCGGAGAGAATTTTCAACTTTATAATTACTATATATAGTTGGTGATAAAAATTGTTGCTTAAAAGATTATACCCTATATATATTATTTTTCACCACAATATAACATATAATTAATAAAAGTCATTCTGTACATCAAACAGATAAATAAATAAAATCAGATGACAGAAAAAGTCTAAAAAGCGGAATAGTTTTATAGAGATCTACATATAAAATTCATTTGTCATTTTTAGTCATTTCAAATAATAATTTAGAGAACCAATTGTTTCAAATTGTTCTGCATATAATGTCATTGCCTCATCTTTCATCCATTTCCATTTCATGCTACGATGCATAAGTTTACACTATTCCAGATATACTTGTAGTAAACTTAACATTTTGTAACACATAATTCTTTGTGCTTCTTATTACCAATCTCAAAATCTTAAATGTTAATCCAATTATTAATTAATCATCAATAATTTCGTGCTAAACTATATATATTCATTTGATTGATATACTCAAAAGAGCAAAAGATTTTACAACTCAATGTCCCATTACATCTCATCAACATCCAAGTTCTAAACACACAAAAAAACCCTCATACACAAACCCAAATACAACTTATCTCATTTTCAAAAGTAAATTTCCAGAACCACATTACCAGACATTTACTTGTACATCTTCATTGTCACTATTCGGTCTACTTTCATCTATTCCACTATCATCCTCATTCTCTTCACGAACATCATCATCTCCTCTAATATCACGAATCAGTTAGTCTACTATATGTTACTCCACCAAGTTAGGACATCATCTTTGCCCAATCGAGAATAAAATTAATAAATCCAATAACATTTTGTTGTATGTAGAAGCAATAAATATAATTGTTGTTTTGTTTGATGATGTACATGTGACCGTGTAGTAGTTCTTAGCTAATCATGAATAAGAGTCATCACACTCAATATCAACAACGCTTTTGGACAAAAAATGGGACTTCTTCAAATTAACTTCTTGAAAATTGAAATGAATTGTTTGATTAGTACTACTATTTACTTTGCAACTGAAATACTAGTGCTGACTTTATTACGATTTGTGCTTTTCAACAAAAAACTAAAATAAATTCAAAAAATCCATTAAGCAATCTCTTTCGTTCGGTCGTATTTAAGGTATAATAAGAGGAGTTTAATAACATGCAATATCATCTCAAATGTTGTTCATAATAGAAAAAGACCCTTTAACAGTGATAACATGAACAAATTGGCTCTCGAAAAGATACGCTACCTTCAAGTTAAGGGTGTTGAACAGCTGGCTGGTCATTCGAAAAAATGTGTTGGCTTTGATGAACGAACAGTTGATCGACTGGGAATTCAAAAAAATGTGTTGGCTCTAGTGAACAAATTATGGCCGAGCTCTTGAAAGATGTGTTAGCTCCAATTTTCAAATTGACAACCAGCTAGTATTCAATGTGGTAATTGGTTGTCAGCGGTTTACTGCTGATTACACCAAGGCTTTTATTTGATAATTCTCTTCGTACAATCCAAAGTATACTCTCAAAGCAGATGCACCATATTTAACATAAGTTATTGTGTGGCAATTCGTTAGTCCAGCTCATAGGGGAACTAAGCATATGACAAGTCCTATAAATTCTACTAAGCTTCTCTCATGAAACCTTAATCCTTCTTCATTGCCATTTTATTCATCTAACTTACATGGCAGTTCAATCTTGATCTGTATCCAATCCCTTTTCTTAACCTCAATCTTCTTGCGGGGGAGAAATATAGATATAGGGTGTTGTTATTAACACACCCTAAAGTGTTAATAACACACCCCTTCCTCTCTCTCTCTTTCTTTAAGGTACACACCCTAGAGAGAGATAGAGAGAAGGGGTGTGTTATTAACACTTTAGGGTGTGTTAATAACAACACCCTATATATATATATATATATATATATATATGCTGACATTAGAACTATACAAAATTTAAAAGTGCATAGCTATATAGTAGAGAAGGCATGTCTATATATATATATATATATATATATATATATATCCTCAAATTTGCCTTATACTAGAATCCATCAAATCTTTCAACAAATCAAAAGTTGTGTAGCTTCATGTCTACCACAATTCACAAACCTTCAAGAAGTTCAAGTCTACCCACAAATCACTCAACTAGTACCCATAGAAACCCCAAAGCTTTTCTTGAGCTCTATCAATCAAAAAATTATTCTCCTTCGTTTAAGCTCCTCATCAATAGTATTAGACATACTTTGCTAACTTTTTTTTTCACGTTTGTTTTTTTTTTTTTTTATGAAACGAGTGATAGAAGAGGCTAACACTCAAATTTAATAAACCAACAAAAGAGGAAAAACACAGGAGGGGGACCTAACCAAAACCTCTTGAAGCAACAAGCATAAACGAACAAATTAACGAAACCTAAACTGAGGAAGACCCAAAATGTCACTATTACAATACGACAAAACAAAAGAGGGAGGCGTATCCCACCATTCTTGCTCAGATAAAGATGTCCCATCATTAGCTAAAGCATCTGCTACCTTATTTCCTTCCCGGAAGATATGTGATGATCGAAAATGCATCTGTGAAATCCTGTATAAGCAGTTTAACCAGCGAGTTCGAAGTTGCCAAGGTACAAGTGAAGGAGAGCAACTATAATCACGCTTGTTATTACATCTTGGGGAAGGATTTAATTTATGAATCCTAATTAATTTCATGGTGTGAACGACGTAATCTCTTGGTGGTGTATGTTCAGAAGGTTCGTTCTCTTTTTTTTTTTTTGAGAAAATACTTTTTCAAATCAAAAGATCAAAATATCCATGACAATAACCAAGTAGAAAATTAGTAGATTAAGAGTGACTATGGCATATGCCACATCATTTGGGATATGATTTTGGTATAAATATTTGAGATCTCAAACATATTCTTTTTTTTATTTTCGATTACAAGAAATATAGAAATACTAATTTTACTTCTTTTGGTTTTTTTTTAAGGGCAATGGCATGTGATTGTGTATTGTGCTTCATTTCTTCATCTAGGTTGAGCAACACTTATGTGGTGTTAGTCCTATACCGTTTAAACCTCTGATTGGAAATTTACTTTAGCATTCAATGGATTTTAATTTCCTGGTCTAGGATGTTAGTCGTCTTTCACCAAAAATTTATGAACCACTTCACCAAGTTCAATCCAACAACCTTTGAGGTCTTTCCTAATGTCTATACCATGATACCCTTCATCATCAATCACATATGTCGTCCAATTCCCAAAGACGCATACATGTTTCATAAGGAATCAAGTCCCTTAGGTTTTTTTTTTTTTTTTCAATTTTCAAATTTTGTTCTAAGGTGATATTGATGTGGAAGATCAACGTATCTCTAATTGGACCCAAGTATCTTTAGAGAATTAGATAAGTCATCTCCTGAAAACAAAAAAAACAATTGACTTGATGCATATTTTGGCCTAAGCGCAAGCGTACGCACGTTGTCAATATAATGGATGAGTATATAAAAATTGGGAATGAATATCACGGAGATTTTTGGGCCATAGACACCCTAATTAGCAACCTAGCAACAAAAAGATTCTAGCAATGATGATGAGAATATAAATGGAATGAGACTTTGCAAAAGTGATATAACTATTGACAAATGAAGCGAAAATCGTTTTGGATTTTTGTGTGTAAAGACAATGGAATGCAACAAAGAAGCAAACAATAAACTAAAACAAAAGCTAATGCAAGTAAGGGTAAAAATAATTTTGGGTTAACCAAAGTCCACATTGATAATTCACTACTCAATTCTATATGCATGCTATATTGATTCATGGGTCAAATTCCGTACCTTGCCTATGTTATGCATGCAATGTCATATCTTTTAAAGGCATATTCATGATATGTTATAGGTCATAAAAATTCTCTCAAATCATTTAGCTTAAGCTATTTTATGAATCTCAAACTAATAACAAGAGGATTTGAGTGTTAAGACTACAAATTCAAACAAGATACACTCATGATGTCAAAATAGGAAGAACACATGATTAGAGGTTGGTAAATTCCTAAGCAAGCATTCAACACATAATAAATAGCACACATACCCAATCATCAAAATAATATTCATATATCATCAAATAGTCACAATCATCTCAATGGACTAGGGCACACAACTCTAGTCTGCAACCTAAAGAACTACTCACAATCCATGAAGGAAAATATCATTGATTACAAAATTATAAAGCTAAGAACAAAATACAAGTAAAGGGGTAAGAGATGCTCAGTAGATCGAAGCTGTTGTCTCCAAGCTTTATTGTCACCCAAGCCTTGATTCTAACCCTCCTACTCTCCTCTTTACTCTTCTTGGCTCCTAGCTCCATAACTTTGATCTTCTTGAGGTCCTTGATGAAATGATGAGGATCTCCAGCAAGTGAGTGATGGATAATGTAGTGGGGGTTTTGAGGAAGAGATTTGGTGAAGGAATGTATGGGAAAAGAGGTCAAGAAGGTAGAGGAATGGTGGCAGCGTAGACGATCGACCGGTCGAAACCTGACATTTCCGAAAGATAAAAAGGGAATGAGGAGAGGAATGTGAAGTGAGGCTGATAAGAGATCACTTAAATGAGGCAAAAACTAAGATTTAAACTAAGGGGGAAAGGGAGGAAGGGCTAGGATCTAATCATAGGGATCTAATGGTTGGAAATGAGGAAAAATGGCAAGACTACTCTAGGAGAAATTTAGGTTGAGGGCAAGGATGTAAAAGACTAGGAAAATAAGAAAATAAAATGTAAAATAAGAGGTCAAATAGGATAAGATAAGGGCTAGATTTGGAGAGGGCAAATGTCTTTTGTTCTAGAAGAAGAATAAGGAATAATCAAATGATGAAGTCATTGATTACCTAATGACAATGAAACCTTCTTAGCTGATTATGAGAGCCTTTTGTGGTAACTTACAAGGTTGACTTTTGACCTAGACATTCGGAGTTGATTATGGTTGACCAGACTTGACTTCTTGGCCAAATACTTTGACTGTTCGGTTTATTGGTCGATTCTCCGAAATATTCTTGTGCTCCACTTCCAATACTTGATTTTTAACACTTGGATACTCTAAAGTTATGGTTGACCACGAGTTGAGTTCAGGTTAACCGATTGACTTTTCGTCTTCTTGTCTGAAATGCACTAAAAGCCTTCAAAATGTGTCATTTTGCACTATAAATCGATCCTTGCACATATCACCTATAAAATGTACAAATATAGATTAGAGATACTAAATAGCTATTTGATTCATTATTTATGTGATTAGAGACCTAATTTGTAAATACATACAAATAAAAAGTTATTTTACATACATACAAATAAAAAATTCATATTTTTTTCTTGGCCAATATGGTAAACCCATATTTGTTTTTGGGTTTTGACGACTGTATGTCCTGCGTTCATGACTTCACTCACTTCAGCCAAGGATTTCAATTCACTAGAGGAAAAGAGGTTTTACAGTATATTCATTTTCCGGTAATAATAATGATTTATTACTTGACCAAAATGCCAGCGATGTTCTTTTGCCTTCTTGGCCATCTCAGAGCCTATTGTCCAAGTCCAGTCTGTCCAGACAGCTCGGGATTTAAGTCAAACAGATTCCAAGCTCGTTCCCCACCATTCCAAACCTTCTCCTCCAATTCTCCATTTGCTTCATTGGGTAGCTTCTGTTGTTTACATCTCTATGCTCACTAGGGAAGCCACAATTCACAATCTCAGCACACTTTACGTGTCCATTTTCGCACAATAAACAATCCCCATTCCCCATTGTTTCATCAAATTCTGTAAAATCTTCGACAAGATTATAGCTTCAGAGACTACTCGCCCTCTGGAGTAAGATATAGAACCATAATCACAAACCCAGTTTGTGAATTTCATGGGTAAAGGAGGTGGTTGTGTGCCCAGCAAGAATAGGCCACCAGCAGGCGTTTCTGGTGATGATCTTCCAAACCCAGAAAGCAAGGATCTTGTATCAGACCGAAACCAAACCCAAACCACACAAACAAGAAACCCAATTAAGGATGGGGTTGCAGAGCTAGAACAACAAAGAAAGCTGAGGGTTTTCATAGTGTTTTACTCGATGTATGGGCATGTGGAGCTTATGGCCAGAAAGATTAAGAAAGGGGTCGACTCCACTGATGGGGTTGAAGGGGTTTTGTATCGGGTTCCGGAAACGCTTTCGTCTGAGGTGTTGGAGCAGATGAAGGTGCCCAAGAAAGATGATCATGAGGTGCCTGTGATAATGCCTGAGAGACTGGTGGAGGCTGATGGGCTCTTGTTCGGGTTCCCGACCCGGTATGGGTCGATGGCTGCTCAGATGAAGGCGTTTTTTGACTCCACGGGGCAGCTGTGGAGGGAGCAGAAGCTTGCAGGGGTGCCTGCTGGGTTCTTTGTGAGTACTGGCACACAGGGTGGTGGACAAGAGACTACTGTGTAAGTAAGGCTCCCTTGGTTTTTCATTTTGAATTCATTGGTTTAAGAATTGTGTTTTTGATTTCTTCATGCTTTTTGTTGGTATGTTGATTTGAGTATTGTGAATTTTGATGCATTTGGTATGTGGGAGTAGCGTAACATGAATTAGAAGTTGGTCAGGGGAAAGCTTTGTAATTGTATTTTCAAGTAAAAGAGTCAAATGCAAGAGCATTGGAGTTTGGATACTATTTTTGATCACATATGCTAGTGTATATAGGTGCTGGTGGCTTTGTAGAGTCAAAGAATGTGGTTCCAATTTCATGAAAATGTACATTCTTGTGTAGGGCATATGATGTTTGAATTGTTATGCATGACTTTCGAATTAGTGTGAGAGGGGGTTTGGTGTCAAGACTTTCATATGCTTATTCAATGGGACAAAGAATTCCAGCTGAAGTTAGTTTCAAGTTTCACTCCCTTTCTGAAACATCTCCCTGGGATTGTGAAACTAATAACTTGCAAAATAAGCTACTTGTTTATAGGAATATCTGGTGTTTCAAGAACCATTCTAAACGGGGAGTTCTATGAATCACTTTTTTAATATTCGACTAAAACTGAATCAGCTAACAATGTTTGTCCTTTATGAATCTTGCAATTCTTTAATATTTTCATTTCGTATTTGATTAAGATTGAGATTGATTCATTAGTTATCAGAATCTATTGGAAATATCTATTAGAAGCACCAGCCACAACTTAACTGGTTTTCATTTTGTATCATTCTGTAGGTCTCTGGGATTGAACCTTATCTTTACCAGAAAAACTAAAATGAGCCTATAGACCCCATAGGTCCATCTAGTTTAATGTTTGTGCTGATATTTTGCACTGTTGGCTTGCCAATGCTAGTATAGTATGCAAGTCTAACAAGATATTCATGGACTCTAACATAAGAGTAAAACTTCTTGTGCTTGTGTTGTTGGGTCTGTTATCATCTTGATTAACATCTTTATGTGATTGATCCCATCCTCATAAAAAATATGTTAATATATATTTGCTGCAGCTGGACAGCCATTACTCAGTTAGCACACCACGGAATGCTATATGTTCCAATTGGCTACACCTTTGGTGCTGGAATGTTCCAAATGGACTCCCTTAGAGGAGGGTCTCCATATGGTGCTGGAGTCCTTTCTGGTGATGGCACAAGAGCACCAACTGAGACAGAGCTTGCTCTCGCTGAGCATCACGGAAAATACATGGCTGGTATTGTCAAGAAGCTTGCACAGCCACCTTGTTTTCATGTGCCAGGTCATGGACTGGACGAGTCTTGATAAGTCTACATTCTTTTGCATTTCCATACAATATTCTTGGTGTTTTCTAATCTGTCTTGTTGGTGTTCATCACATGTCATATGTTAATAGATTTTTCCGGCAAAAGTACAAAAAGTGTTGATAGATTTTAGATAGTTGAGAGCCATTTTTTTTTAGAAATTGTATACAAGTATCTCATTGACTCATTGTCATTGCTTTTGAACTTTTGACGATTGTTCACTCACACTGTTTAGATATGGTGTTTTCTGTTTGATTGAAACATTATTGTCATCAATAAAGTTGTGGATCGTGTTATTTCTACACATATTTGCCTCTATTTATGACTACTTGAATAATATAATCAATTATAATAATTTTCATCTATGATTGATAAGTTTTGAGAATAATTTTTTGAAATGTAGTCTCTCTCTCTCTCTCTAGTTAAATATATATATGAAAAAATATATATATATATATATTTTATATGTGTGTGTGTGTGTGTGTGTTCATATAATCAATGTAATCTACACTAAACTCTGTTGATAAACTAGCTTGTTAACTAGCCAACTGTGAAAGCAATGCATCCCATGTTATCCTTAATACAACAAGCAATCCCCGGCCCCCTAATGTTACTGGAGAGGAAATTAATGAGCCTACAGGTATGCCCCTAGTGTTTGTGAGTAGTGAGAGCTAGAGATATATCTTGCCTCTTCTCCCATTTCTCTGGCAACTGCAATGATTTATCTAATCCTCAACTTTGCTAGAATTGATTACTGAAACTTTGTGCTATAGGACTTTCTTATTTTCTTCCAAGTCTGATGGTTGCATAGGTTTTTTAGTTCGACAAAATGTTGCAAGGGACAGATAATGCAGTTCCTTGTCAGAACTTTCAACATGTCAAGGATGAATTCTAGTCTAATGAATTAGTTTCAACTAGCAATATTCGGTCCCCTTCAAATTTTGAAAATGTCAAAGAAGGTTCCCTTTTTTATCCTATATCTGCAAAATGTGAGTTCTTTGGAAGAGCTACCAGCATGAGAAGTAAGCATGAAAGTATGTTCAGAGAACCCCAGGTCAAAAGGAAGAAGCCAACTGAGGAATAACTCTTTGGTC
The DNA here is from genome assembly GCA_029955375.1 of Rubus parviflorus. Taxonomy (NCBI): domain Eukaryota; kingdom Viridiplantae; phylum Streptophyta; class Magnoliopsida; order Rosales; family Rosaceae; genus Rubus; species Rubus parviflorus. The sequence goes on from JARGGL010000001.1 coordinate 29,012,449, forward strand.
TATTCTATCGCTAATGAAGTCGAGCATTTGCCACGCAGAAGAGATCACAAAGGCCTCCCAGAAGGTACTTTGAAGAATAAATGTACTCCAAGGTTTTCTCCTATCATCTGGAAGCAGACATTGAATCAGTCCCAAGTTTCAGAAGGTATTTGTCATTGATGCATTTATGGTTAATTTTGTCCAGGACTACAAGGACTGCAAGGACGACAGGCTCTTAGGGTGTTAGAAACTTGAAATAGTCTTCTCTAGCTGAGCCACAAGAAGACATTTCTGAAGATGAGCGTGTCAGGAGGACAAATGCAAAAAACGATAGCTTGGACTAACTCTGAAGTGATTAAGTTAATTGAAAGTGTTTCTGGGTGTGGAGTTGGACGATGGACTGAATTAAAGAGAGAACTGTTTTCTTCATGCTTACATAGCACCTCTGTTGATCTTAAGATAATTCATGGACATTTGTTGATCAGAAGTTATCTACTTTGTTTTTTGGGTTTACAGGACAAATGGAGAAATCTGTTACGAGCTAGCTGGACTGAATTGCAGATCGATACAAAGGTTGGCTTGAAATTGCTTTCCCTTGATATTCATTCTAAGACCATTAGCATATACTTGAAATAATCATCTCTGAAGCCTGAGCAATCTTTATGTCAATTGTTTGTCACTTCCAGATCTTTTAACTAATGCTTAACTATGCAAAGTATTCATACCCTTATAGCTTTTACCATCAATTTATCCTTTGACATTTTGAAGCTGTACTAAGCAACCAGTTAGTAAATAGTTCTTGTTGTGATTAGGATACAATTCGGTTGGTTGTTAAAACAGATCCATCATCCATGTCCTAATCGTCATTATCATATTTAGATGATCCCCAATGGGGAGCGATCTTGACGACATCCAAGATATATTCTGCAAATAAATGAATGTTAGACTAATAAGCACAAAGGTTACATGTTGTGTCGTAGGGGATGTGAGAGAAAGTTCAAACGAATGCTCATGGTTCAAACAACAGTCTCAAACTAATTCTCATAGTTCAAACAATGTTCTCACACAACTAGTTTTGATTCTGCATTTTTCATTGTGTTGGAGAATCTCTCTTCTATCATACACCATGGTGTTCTTATAGGTTATATCTGCAAACAAGCTAGGGGCCATAGACAAAGAGATGCATTGTCATAATACCTTGTGTTATATCTTGTACGGAAATATACGTCAAATGATCATCTTTGAAGCCTTGAAGCTGATTTTCTTTGCCACTTTCAGTTATCTTTTATCTAATGCTTAACTATGTAATGTAACTTATTCATACCCTCGCAAGCTTTACTATCACAAAGTATCAATTCCTAGTCTCTAAGCATGTTGTGGTTAAGTCTCACTTCGCATTTGTTCTTAGTATAATATCGTATTCAGTTAGATGTCCTGTTTGCAGATAATGTAACATGTACTGACAATATTTTCCCAAATAAGCTGATTATTTGACTGAGTGTGTGTTCCATCATAATCTCTGAGTAATTATGGCTGTAATCAGACCTTCACAGTGAGCATGAGCCTCGATCGGCAAGAAGCATCCCAGTTGTTCCAATATTCCTTGATCTTGCAAACGGAGGCAGCCTTCGGTGTCTCAAATGATGAAGCCATAAGAAGCTCTATCATCATGAACAAAAGAACTATCGAATTTCAGCTCGACTTTAGGAGATGGTGTAGGAGACATAAACTAATAGCTTTGAGCACTCTAATGGAAGGAAGATTAGCAGCAGCATTAAGGACCTTGATAGGATGAGGTCTGATGTTCCTCAAGATCCAGATATTTCTTGAATCCCATATTTGTCATAACTCAAAAGTTGGTCTTTTGTGTCCAAGTTGTATTGCACTTTGTACTTCTTGTTGGAAAATATGTTAGATGTATTCTTCGTTGAGAACACTGCCATTAGTTGTAGATTAGATATTTGTACGTGTGTGGTTATGAACCCTGATAACACTCGCAATGCTTGAAGTCTTGAATCTTAAACAACTTCATTTTTTTTCCTCTGAATGAAGAGTTTAAAGGGCTTGAGAGAATGAGAGAATGTTGAAGAGAACTTGTGATTTTAGAGAATTTTATGTATTGGATGGGTATCTATAGGAGAACATGGGAGGGAACCTGGTAGGTTTACATGAAAACTTGTTAGAATTAAAGTTCAACGTTCTGATCATTTGGGAGGCATAGTGAAGAGAAAATTATCATCTTGGAAAAATCAGAATGATGACGCATAAAAGGTAGGTCGAACGATACTAAGCAATTGAATTGTACCTCGGAAACTTCATGAGCATAAACCCTAATGAGAAATTTGGCTTAGGAAAGCGGAAACAGCAGCAACCCATTGTCTAGTGAAACAATGTATTTCTGAATACTCATTAAAATACCAATACTCCTTCCTTTTAATTTAGCTTAAAAGGCATGCAAATCTGAGAAGTGAATTCAGTATTGTGAAAGTTAACAGCACAGTTAAAACTTAAAAGAGAGCACCGATTCATTCAAGTTGTTCCCTCTATGACAAGTGATTTATTTGATGATTGCAAGTGTGAATTATGTGTGGTTATACAGTAAAATGAAACAGTATTATCTTCTACAGAAGATAAGATCAAATTGTCAAGCATTTTCGAATAATTATTATAAGTTGCAACTGGAAACAATTTGGATAACAAAGTAGGAAAAAGCATGTTCTTTCCCATTTTAATTTAGGAAATAAATACACAATTGAAGCCTCCATTCTAGAATTCCCCAATGATCCACATCAAACGTATGAGAATATATCATGTTCCCAGCCAATATCATAAACATTTCACAAAGTTACACCACCAGGTTTCATATGCGTACTTGAGCCTTGCTTGATTCTGAAGAATTCACGTCCCAGTAGAGCACACCAGAAGAGAAAGAAGCTTGGACGACCAAATGTACAACCCCACAACCTTTTACGGATGAATCTGGTGTATAAACAGACGCAGCTTCTACATGCACCGCGGGAATAAGGTCTGCCCCACATACCCACCAGACATGGCTCTTCTCACATTGGATTCAAACATCTTGGGGTTATCCCTTAGAACAGCAGCTGCATCATGATTAAGGGGATCTTCATAATTGGGTTGCTGCATTACAAAAACAAGTTGTGATTAAAGAAAATAGCCGAGCAGTTGAGAACCAACTTATGAAAGAATAATCAATACCGTAAAGAGATGAAAGAGTCCGTATATTATAGTGTTGATATTCAAAACAGGTTTCCAGTCTTCTCTTAGAATGTTGAGGCAGACATTTCCTTCCAAGTCAATATTAGGATGATAGACCTGCAAGTTGAAAATACCGTTAAGATGACTTTTATACATGGGAGCAACATTATCTAGATAAGCAACCTGTTTAGAGAACACGACAGGTTAGTGTACCTTTGTCTTGCACTTGACCTTTGGTGCCTCATGAGGGTACATGGGAGCAACTTGAAATGTGAACATAAATGTACCGCCTCTGCAATAACACACTGAGTTAGGCACTAAAGTCTAAAACTCCTATACCAAAATTCACTTTTACAGCCGTCCAACATATCAGTTGGTCTATTAACTTTAAATTTGTGGCCCTCTGGAGTATCAATCATCCAAATATCTCAACTCCCTATTTTCAGATCCCTAGAGAAGGCAATCCTTAATTTTCAAATCTTAAGTGACTTTTCTCACTTGAAGTCTATACTTTGAAGACATGAGATGATTTTTCAAATCTTAAGAGACTTTTCTTACTTGAAGTCTATACTTTGAAGACATGAGATGATCAAGTAAGTTGAAGTTTTCATGTTAAAGATCACTTGAATGGAAATGTGCATCTTAAAAATGATATAGGATTCATACTGACTAAGAAAGGATGAGACTGCGCATAGTAAATCACTTACAAATAGTATCCTTCATCAGGCCGGACAGTAACCTCAAAGTTCATTAAATCATCCTTGCCATTGGGGAATGATATGGTACATGTTTTCTGTAGGTTCAGCTCACTAATATCTGCAAGGGGAAAATCATCCAAAAAAATTAGAACACAAGCCTATATCCTAGGAAGAGCAAATATTTCATGACTGGAGGTCAGTCTTTTTTGACATAACTGCCAAGTGCCATTCGCCCCCCGCCCCCCCCCAAAAAAAAAAATTGATAGGAATTTATAGAACTGGCTAAATTTTATGCATAATATGCAAGTTATCAAAACCCAAGAACTTAACACAGGCATGTTGGATGAATAAGGTCCAAGAAGTCAAAATATCCTTCTACAATACAAAGTTAAAATATTCAATGTTCCTTATGTGTTGATTAAACTTGAACAATGAGATCTGTAGTTAGCAGCTCTTTTCAGATACCTTGAAAGAAACAACTAAAATATAAAAGTACAGATATGTATAACTTTGACATGGCATACCTCTGTGAAGACGTAATTCTCCTGCACTTTGCTTCTTAACAGGTGTCTTTCCATTGGCATTTTCAGCTATTTCCCTCTGCTTTTCCTTCACTTTAAATAGCTTAATCATTTTTCCTACAACACAGCATCAAAATAAACATATACAGCTCATACAATAGTTACATATTCAAGATCTTGAGAGTTAATATGATAAGATAGTAATATAGCATACTTTAAGGCGTCAAAGTAAAATCCAACGATTCATAGGAAAGATATTATGTCACTTGAATGCTTTAATCTTTTGTCATTTTTAACAGCTAGTTTTTCATCCAAGGATTAGAGCATGATATATGTCTCATTAAGATACATAATGTTGTGAGTAGAGAGAGAGAGGAGAAAAAGAAAAAGAAAAAAAGGCAATTCTCTCCTTATTATGCAAACAAAGTGCAATACACTACGGCTTCACCATTGGTTGAGCAAAGATTGTTGCTTTATTGAATTTGTACGGACTAAGGAATAGTTATATAATGCTTCGCTACTTCAATCTCCACTTATTAATTATATTCATATATAAGCTTGTATCCATAAGCACACCTTTAGACATGCACTTAACAGCAACCAAAAGATCATGGGCAGGCTTATGCTTAATCCACAGTACGAAAAGCTTAGCAAACCTAAATGGCTAAATCACATGTATGCGCTAAGGAAACCAACTGGATCCTACTATAACCAACAAACAGAGAATGACCTCAGAGTTTAAAGCCTGACAGCTAGTGATCCTTAACAGCTAGGGACTGAAAACTCATTATAAACAAGACCCACCCTATATGTAATTACACGAAAAATACACATTCATAGGGTTTACACTTCAGAGTCAAATGCCTACCAATTCCACCTCCTCATTTCACCTCTTTCAAGCAAAGTTCTAAACGTTACATTCAAAACGAAAAGTATTGAGCTTTATCAGTAAGCTTAGCTCTTCATAGACTTACCGCTGAGTGTGTTGGCTCTCCTTCTTTCAAGGCTTTGATTCAACTGTTGGAGTCGCCGCAACACCAGCGCAAAATAAGTTGTAGGATTTGCCTGAAAATAACAAAACGCAACAGGAATTCATTTACCCAAAATTGAACTTCTCATTCAATCAATTTTGCACCCAAATAGCTCTCTAATCTCGCCTTTTTCAACCCAACCCACTTGATCAAAGAAAATCAAAATCCATCACACAGCCAATCAGAACCAATAATTCACACATAAAAAAAAAATATTATTATATTTGTGCAAGTTTCACTCAGTTCAAACATGGATCAGATTATCATTATGAGCAAGTAAAAACGCATAGGAAGCCATGAGTTGTGCGATCGTGGAAACGAAGCTTACCTGCTTAGAACAACACACGGCAAAGCCAAAGGGTCTTTGCAGAGGAAGAGAGAGCTTTTAAGCTGAGACGGAATCTGAAAGGCAGAAGCGTGTGAGAGTCGCAGAGTGTTCTTGTTTATATAAAGGTGGGGCCTTTGCTTTTTTTTCTTTTCTTTTTTTAAATTTCTGGTCCCTCTCAGTCTCTATCCCTCTTTCCTGTTCTGCGTCAATTATCGTCGCGACGTCATCCGCTGCTTTCAGACAAAGAGCTGTCATGCTGATCGGATGTATTGCACGATTTTATGTTCTGGTGGAGTGACTAATAATACCGTGCCACGAATATGCTGGAAGGGTAAAACTGTCAATCTTTATGGAGAATGGCAGAATGCTATTGAATTTCAAGTGTGACTGTCAATCTTTATTGAATTTTCTCTTTTTTTTTTTTTTTTCTTTTGTCCATAAATAGAGAGATCAAGTGAGAATGTAATTATAAGTTTATAACAAATCAAATACTACAAAATTAATAAAAGTTATAGAACTTAAATCAAGTTTCGATTCACTCACATTTTCAGAAAATCAAATTTCTCAACTATTTGTCTTGGCTGAAATCAGCCACTTACTCTCTCATTTCAAGCAAGACTTAGAGCCTGTTTGGAACTGCTTCTAGAAGGCCTAAAAGCGCTTTTCAAATTTGGTAAAAGCGCTTTTATACAAGAAAACAAGAAAGCACTTGACAAGTGCTTCTCAAAACCACTTCCAAATGCTTTTAAAACTCACCCAAAACACATTTTATTTTTTTCAAATTTTTTTTATATTTATAACTAATTTTTTCAATTATTTCAAAAGCGCTTTTAGGTCTCCGAAAAGCAATCCCAAACAGACCCTTAACCAAAAGACTTTTTAGTGCAGCGGCTCATGTTAATAGCTTTGATCTCCTTAGTTTTGGTTGCCTAAAGGCTTTTCTCTTTAGTTTTTTGTAGTCCCTTTTTTACAAAAAAAAAAAAAACAAATATATATCTGTGAACTTATATATGTTCATAATGTTGAAGCTTCTTTTATTTCGTCTATAAACGCATCAACCTTCAAGATAAAATGTGGAAGTCTACAAATAAAACGTGCAGCTGATAAATAAAATTACCCAATGGTCTTCCAATAGCTGCCCAACTTACTCATGATTATCCTGATCTGTAGGATTAACTCCTACATCGTAAATTAAAAATAATAAGTAAAACTATAGTGTGCAATATTTGACTCTAGAGAATGAGTTTGTATTCACACGGTGGGCATGTAGTGAGTGTGCGTTGGACTTGAATTAAAAAAAAAAAAATTCATGTGCAATTTATTATTTAGTATTGTATACTTCTCGTCCCGGATTCGTTATTTGTAATTAAGGGTGGAAATGTCTTATTCACTTGTTTGAAATTCGAGGCGTGACATCAATGATCACAAATCCCACCCATTAGGCATTCCTTAGTAATCATGAATACGACGTCCTCAACCGCAAACTAATCCTACATCATGTCGAAATAAACTATATTAATTCATATATGAATAGGTTTCATATTCAACAATGTTTAAATCACAATCCTTATTGTAGACAATCCAGAACAAGTAATGTATAAACTGTAATTATTGGTCCATAAGTTGTGCTTAATTAATGAATTCTTTATTGTTTGTAAGTCCAAATAAGTCTTACAAATACTTGGTATACATGCTATCATCCAAGTTCATTTCATGAAATGAGAGGAGAGCTAAAATTCTGGTGGTGAGACAAAGAGAGAGAGAGAGAGAGAGAGAGAGAGAGAGAGAGAGAGAGAGAGAGAGAGAGAGAGAGAGAGGAGGAGGTCGAGGACCACTCTGAGAACCCTAAAGCCCTCACGGTCTCTTCAGGTCTACTGTCAAGGTCATAAATTAGATACCTAAAAAATAATTCAATATATTGTCGTATGACGTTTGTGGAGTCTGCTTGAACAAAAGTGAAACTTAGGTCAAGTGGGATGGGTGGGTGAACTTAGGCTTATGTCAAGTGGCTTTAATTACTTTTTTTTTGTAGCGGGCTTCACCTTCGAGCCATTTTTTTATTTTCTTTTTCATTTCCTAGTTCATTTTTAATTTTTTTGTTTCACATTCATCATTCTTTTTTAATGTCTCTCCGGCACAAGTTTGGTGTAAATTTAATGTAATTTAATCACCCATAATAGTCTACGTTGAAGACATGAATGCATTAAGATGCTAAATTGCATCCATGAATTTAGCAACCATGAAATTTTTTTATTGTTGAGAAAATAGCAACCATGAATTTAGAAAAACAAATAAAATAGATCATAAAAAACAGTTATCCCAAGATCCCAAGTCTCAATCCACTTACATATGTTAATATTGTCTTCAATGAACAATTGAATAGTCTCGATCTCACCAGTTAACTCAAATGGAAGATCATTTTCCCAACCAGCAATCAATTGCTATGAATGTCACCAATGAAAGATGCTTCCATTAATTAAATTGAGTATCGTTTAGAGTAGAGTATAAGTACTAAATTTTGAAAATATGTGGGGAACATGTAACATATAGAACTCAATGCAAAAATTTTGAAACTAAAAATCCAAATTGCAATACCTCAATCTTTACAACAAACAATAATGGAAGTCCTAAGGGCTTGTGGTCTTGATGATCTCTATTTCACATGTCCAAGCTTTACTTGGAGAGGGGTGCGTAGTGGTGCGGAAGTTAAAGTCTGTCTGGATCGTTTTGTTGCTACTTCAACTTGGTCTGATATGTTCCCAGCGTCTAGGGTGTTACACCTTAACCCTAGCATGTCGGATCACCTTCCTATTCTCCTTCAAGTTCGTGAGCATCGTCCAAGAAGGAAGAGGAAGAAGAAGAAGAGGTTTAGATTTAAAGAGTTTTGGCTGTATGATGAGGATTGTAAGTCGATGGTGGAGTTGGGGTGGGGGCAAGCTTCCGGTGTGACTGCTTTGGCTAAAGTTTGTAACAAGCTTGCGAGTACGAGATGAGTTCTAATGGATTGGAGTAAACATAAGTTTTCTGCTCTCAAAGAAGATATTGAAAGGACTAGGGCTCAACTTGCTATATTCTTTAACACTTCATTGTCGATGCAGCCAACCACGGCTCGTGTTGCCCTAGAGTCCAAATTGAATGAGTTATTGGTAAGGGAGCAAACCTTTTGGCGTCAACGTTCAAAGGTATTTTGGTTGACAGAGGGAGATATGAACACACGCTTCTTCCATCAGAGGGCTACTAATCGGCGACGCCGCAACCGTATCAAAGGCCTGTACAATTCTACTGGGCAATGGTGTTCTGAAGATATGGAGGTTGAGGCTATCGTGTTGGATTATTTTCAAAATCTTTTTTCTTCCTCACATCTTGACAATATTGATGCAGTCTCTGCTGTTATACCTTGTGTCATTTCCGATAGTATGAATGATGCCCTTACTAAGGAAATTTCGGCACAGGAGGTTTGGATAGCAGTGAAACAGATGCACCCTGCAAAGGCACCTGGGCCTGATGGCTTCTCGCCTTGTTTCTAATAACGGTTTTGGTCTATTATCGGTGGGGATGTGGTGGCTGCAGTTCAGAATTTTTTGGGGTCGGAAGAATTGTTTCGTCAGATTAATTATACCAATGTTACTTTGATTCCTAAGGTTAAGACCCCTAAATTTATGAGTCAACTTTGGCCTATAAGTTTATGTAATGTGTTGTATAAGATCGGGTTAAAGGTGCTGGCCAACCGATTGAAACCTCTATTGTAAGGTATTATTTCCCCTTTTGAGAGTGCGTTTGTTCCTGGGAGGTTGATTACAGATAATTCTCTTGTAGCTTTTGAGATTGCTCACTTCTTGAAGAGGCGCAGAAGGGGGAACATTGGTTTTGGTGCTGTAAAATTAGACATGAGCAAGGCATATGATCGGGTGGAGTGGTGTTTTCTGGAAGGTGTCATGAGAAAAATGGGTTTTAATGATGTTTGGGTTAGCTGGATTTTGGGTTGTGTGACGACGGTTTCTTATTCTTTCCTCCTAAATGGTGAACCATGTGGCCATATTATTCCTGCAAGAGGGTTGAGACAAAGGGATGCTCTTTCCCCTTATCTTTTCCTCTTGTGCGCTGAAGTTCTTTCACGGTTAATTTCTCATGCTGAAGCGACTGATCTCCTTCATGGGGTGAAGATTTGTGCTAGGGCTCCCGCAATGAGCCACCTTTTTTTTGCTGATGACTCTTTTATTTTTTTTAAGGCTGAGCTTCCAGAATGCAACGCTTTGAAAACCATTCTTATTAATTATGAGAAGGCAAGTGGTCAGCAAATAAATTTTGACAAGAGTTGTATCTCCTTTAGCCATAATGTTCATCGGTCTCAACAAGATGAGATTGCCGCAAAGTTGGGGGTCTTACTTGTGGACAAACATGAGAAGTATCTTGGTCTACCAGTTGAGATTAGTTACTCCAAGCTAGAGGCCTTCAATTTTGTTACTAAGAAGGTGAAAAAGAAAGTGGTGGGGTGGAGAGATAAAACTCTTAGCGCAGCAGGTAAGGAGGTGATGGTGAAGGCTATTCTTCAGTCAATTCCAACATACATGATGGGATGGTTTGAGGTTCCAAAGCAGATTTGTAATGATATTCAACAAGTAATGGCTCGTTTTTGGTGGAGAGCTAATGAGGATAGTAAGAAGATTCATTGAGTTGCTTGGGAGAAGTTATGTTGTCTCTGGGTTTTCGTAACTTGCACCTTTTCAATTTATCTCTTTTGGCCAAGCAGGGGTGGCGGCTCCTTCAACATCCAGATTCATTGTTAGCTCATATTCTAAAGGCCTGGTATTACGCTTCTACAAACTTTCTAGAAAATTCTCTCAAGGGTGGTGAGTCTTACACATGGAGGAGCATTATAGCTGGAAAGGATCTTCTTGTGAAAGGGTTGAGGCACCAGATTGGGGATGAGAGTTCAGTGGTTGTTTGGAGTGATCCATGGCTTCCACTTCCTCATCATTTTCGACCTTATTCACAGGTGATGGAGGGGACAGAGCATATGTTGGTTGCTGAGTTAATTGATATCGAAAGTAATGAATGGATGGTTACCTTACTGGAGGAATTATTCACTAAAGAAGAGGTGGATATAATTGCTAGTATTCCTCTTAGTCTTAGACCTACTAAGGATCGTCTTTTATGGCACTTTGATAGCAAAGGTTTGTTCAGTGTCAAAAGTGCTTACCATGTGGCTCGACGGTTGGGGCAGATTGACCAAGCCTCTTCTTCTACGAGAGATACGGGGTCTCGGGGATGGATATGGAAGAAGATTAGGAAAGCCAATGTCCTACCCAAGGTAAGGTTGTTTATTTGGGGGTTAGTTCGGCGTATTATTCCATCTAAAGCAGCTCTGCTTCGCAAACGAATCCATTTAGCTGATCCACTGTATGAGTTTTGTCACTTGGCTATTGAAGATGCATGTGAAGCACCTTTTTATGGGTTGCTCTGTCAGTAGCAGGTTTTGGACCACTAGTCCGTTGGTGTTTCAAAATCTTGGTTGCCCGAAGTTAACTTTCAAAGAGTGGTTGTGTGGTGCTATAGAGTCCCTGTCAACACAGCTCATCAATATTTTCTTCATGTGTATGTGGGCTCTTTGGATTGAACGCAACAATGTGTTGTGGAAGAGATGCACTTTTGATCCTGGAATTACTGGGAGCTGGGCATTGCGACACTTGGAGGAGTTCCACCGTTTACACCAGAGTAGAGTCGGACAACCTTAAAACGTCCTCTTACTTTCTGGTGCTGCCCTCCCAATGGAAGGCTCAAAATTAATGTTGATGGTGCATTTCGGAGCTCTGATGGTACTGGTGGTGTTGATGTTGTGGTTCGAAATGAATTGGGTGATTGTGTAGCTGCTTTTGCTCTTCATTTTCTTCATAGGGGGTCTGCTGCTCAAATGGAGGCAGAGGCGAGTAGGGCAGGTATGCTAATTGCCATTGATCAAGAGTGGGTTGAGGTGGTGTTAGAGTGTGATAGTACTGCAATTGTTGCGGCATTAACACAAAATAAGGTTGACTTTTCTGATATTGGCCGGATTATAGATGATTGTCGCGCTTATAGAACTAAATTCATTTCGATTCAGGTGCGACATATTTATAGAGAAGCAAATGGGGTAGCTCATAGGTTAGCATCTCTTGCTTGTTCTTCACTGATTGATGAGTTGTGGTTAGATGAGACACCTGTTATTATTCAGGATGTTCTCTACGAGGATAAATGTAATCATTCTCGAGGTTTAGGTCCTATGTCCCCCTCGATGGACAATCAAAATATTAATATCAATAATCTAGGCACCATGCAGTAATGGGTTGCAGTTTTTTCCTAAAAAAAAAAACAATAACGGTATAAATATAAATGGTATTGTATGGTGTGAGAAGAGAAACGATGAATTAGAAGGAAAAAAAAAGATTCATGATAAGGTGACACTACTTATAGCTCAAACCATATGAATTTATCTCAAGGCATATTATTTGGGATTATGCCAAGTTCGACTAAGTCATGCATATGCTCATCCAAACTCAAAGGATGAACCATAATTTAAATATGTAGCTCAAACAATAGTATAATTTAACTTTGAATGAAAGTTAAAAGCTTATAAACTTAGTATACCTAACACGTAGGTAAATAAAAAAAATTGTCAAATCTAATCATCAATCTATTGACATAAATATGATGATCATCTAGGAGGAGAATATAACAATGAAAATGGATTAAGCTATTGTGTAACAATTGTTAATATTTGTATAGAATAACATGTGAAAAAAATTAATGAAGCTGATAAAAATTAAACGATTAAATTGCAATACCTCAAATTGAGAACTCTAAGATGAGGGGGCAATTTAAAGGAGAATGAGATTTGAGGAGGTTCAAGAAGGCTGGGAGGGCGACAAATTTTGTAAGGATGAGTGTGTTTCTATATTCACATATTGCCGAAATGTGATATATCATCTGAATGATAAGTTGTTTGAATTGGCTAAGGTTTCCTGAGACAAAGAAAGTTGATTAGACATTTTTCTTTAGTCCAAGATAGTTAGTAAGTGATAGAGAAGCACTGTACTTGAAGAATCGAAGAAAAATTAAAGAAAAACGTATGGTATTAATCTAATTTTTTGAGGAACTGAATTAATCAAAGTGTACAGAACATTACAACTATATACAATTGTGCAACTGCACAGATAGCTAACTGCTCTTGTCCACCTATACGACTGTAATTCCGGAGGAGTGGGTCCCCTTGTTGCCGGTGATTGAAGTAGCTGATCCAGGCGGTCATGCTGGTGGAGATGCAGGCGATCCGCCAATGCGCCGGGTGACTGGATTGGATCATCAGGAGCGGGATATTATTAGGTTGATTAATTGGGCTGGGAGATGCAGCTGTCTAAGAGGATTAGGCCATGTTGTTGCACACCTCTTCTGGGTGATGAAGGGGATTGGTACCCCTTTCCTATACACATATTTGATTCTGCGCATCCTCTGGCCATGATTCGTATATCTTGGGCTTGCACATCCTTGGAGCGATGCTCTGGAAAACATAAACCGCGCTCATTTTGAGTGATGAGGTTTAAAGGAGATACCGTCTGAGTAGTTATGGACTTATGGTAGACTCACAATTTCGGAACTATGTTGCTGTTTTTTTTGAATTCCTTAGCTGTTAATTTGTTTTTTGTTCTTGCCTCATTTGGTTGTTGTTATCTCCATTGGAGTAACAAGGAATGCTAGCTAGGCCTATTTTGGGAACTGTTTCTTACTCATTTGGTTGTTGTTTATCTCCATTGGAGTAATAAGGAATGCTAGGCCGATTTTGAGAAGAAAAAAAAAAAAAAAACTCTCCTAACTTACTAACCACATTTTGTAACAGCTTGGTTAACATAATAACCACGGTTAGTACACTAACTCAGACTTAAGCTCAATAATAAGCACACACTTAATATGATGTTTCCAGACTTAATGGTGGATGAAAGATCAAGGTACGTGGAAATAAACTTCAAACATCATAGCCAAGAGAAACATAAGTCTGGAAAGAAGCAAGAAGTGAAGTGAATGGAAGACCAAGCTATAAAAGATTATCAAATTTGGTTACAAAAGTTATTTGTAATGTTTGCCAAACTAGGGATGTGATGTGTAGTTATTTTTGTTTTGGTTGAAAATTATATATGTGACGACTTATTTTGTTTTGGGAAAACTGTAAACTTAAAAAAAAAAAACTCTTAAATCTTTGCTAAAAAAAATAACAGTATGGATTTAGATGGTGACATAAGGTGTGAAAAGAGAGAAAAATTATGAGAATGATAATGAGAAGATGAAACATAGATGCTTATGTAAGACTTAAATCTTAAGCATACAAATTTATCTTAAGCCATACGACTTGTGATTAGCCAAGGACTAAGGTTGGTCAAGTCATGCATTTGTTCGTCCAGACTCAAAAGAGAACCATAATTTTAATCTATAACAATAATAATGATGAAAATAAGATGATGGAGGAATCATAATATAAAATACATATTATAAGGAATTTTTGTAAATGTTAATAAGGTAGAAAAATAATAAAATTATTTTTAAAATTTTAATTGTCATAGTCGTTCACAATAGTAATTGCTTTTAGATTAATTATGAAATGAAAATATTTATTTGTTATATTTCAAAGGGTATAATAAGAATTTGAAAATGCAAGACAAAAAAAAAGTACAGTCAACATTCTACAAATAAAAAGTATTTCCACTAGGCAATGTAATTACTAGATTAGATTAATGAAAAAATGTGTTCAAATTAATGCAGGTAATATGGAGTATAATTTTTGGACTTGTATCAAACTATAAATTGATGGAAGTTCTAAATCTTAAAAACATGAATTAAGATTAAAAATATGAACATTATGCTTCTGTTAAATATATGATATATGAATTAGTGTGTTGGTTTGAGTAAAGATGTCCAAGAGAGTTGAACAATTTATGTACTTTCATTGGGTTGAATTTTTTTTGTTTGGTCTATAAAATCAACAACCTTAGAGATAGCTCTAAAGATCTTGTCAACTCTTCACCGTTTTACCACGAGATTAGACTATAAAGCCTAGGGTTGTTTAACATATGCTAGAGGTCATATTTAGAGGGAGAGCTTTTCGGAGATGGAGAACGATAAGTGTAATACCCCGAATTTTCATCCTAAATTTTCAGAAATGTAAAAATAAATATTTTGCGAAATTTATGTTTTTGCGTATTTTGTTGATGATGTGGCGTATTTGTATAAATACGATATAATTATACGTATTAATTATTTGTACGCATTTGTACGTATTTGTGAATAGTATCCAAATAGTGACAAATAGTGTCTCAATAGTAACCGACACGTGGCGGGTAGTGATTGGAACAGCACACATGGTGACTCAGCTTTGTCTGGTGAGTCACCATGCGACACGTGTCACGATACGATTGGTCTTCAGGTGTTTTTCTGTTCGGCTATAATTTTGGGAAAACTTCCTTCACGAGAGTTGTAGAGCTCGTCGATACGAGTTCGTGGACATAAAGTTTACGTAAAACGGAGTTCGTATGAGAGAGTTATGAATTTTTGAAGTTTTATTTATTTTGCCTATAAATAGAAGTTCAGAAATTTATTTTTGTTTTTAAAAAATTCTGGAAAATCCCAAAAGCCTTAAGAACTGCCGAAACTTGTCACCTTTTATGGCACCGTTTCCGGCCAATTCGACCTGGGACACCTACTGGGCTTTGAAGGCCTCATCCATACGAACCTATGGCCGCTGGTTTCACCTCAATCGGATTCCCGAGGAAGGAGAATTTTGCATTTGAATTTTGGGCAGTCGCGACTTTGGACGGAGATCTAGGCCCATCCGGCCGTTAACTCACTTCGAGGCAAGTTTTAAAGTTGTTCCATTTTGTGTGTTCTACAAGTTGACCGTTGGGTTTTCGCTAGTTTTGAGTTTGAACTTTGGTCCGGCGGCGTGAGGGTTTTCTCACCGCCGTCTGTGGCGGCGCTTGGGGGCGCGTCCGGCCACCGTTTTAGGATATTTTTGCTTTGTTGAGTAGTGTTTGTCGATACAAACATCTTTCGTGTTTACGAGTTTTTGAGATTCGATCGTTTGACTGATGATAATTAACCCGGCATTGTGGATCGTTCGATCCGTGATAATCCGACCGTCGGATCGTCACCAAATTTTAGTATGTTGTTAGGGTGCTAGTTTTTAACCTGCTGTAATTTTTGATGTTTTAGACTTTTGGTGGGACCCGTTTGATGAATAGTTGACGTGGGACCCGCTTGAGGAATAGTGATGTGGGACCCACATTGACCGACAGTTGACTTTTGGTCAAACTAGTTCGGTTTATAGTTTTCGATATTCTAAGGACATCCGATTAACTTTGGGAGTGATACGGTCACTTTTCGTTTGTCGTTTGGTTGTTTTTGTGCTGAGAAACGAAATGCTTGTTCTTAGGTGTTTTTGGAAACCGTGTAGCCGAGCGGACGTTTCTTGTTGATTACCTGGTTAAGTGTTGAGTTCGTTGACACAGCTGAAATTTACAAAGGTGAGTAAACTCACGATTGTTAATTGGAGATTGTGTTTCACGGGATTGTGTTATTGATTGAATTGTACATTGTCATGAGAATGAATCTCTCTCTCATTTATTTAGCTTCTATCTAGGTTATTATTTACCTGTTATTGCTTGAGATGTTTTTAAAGGACTTGAGGTGAGTGTGGAGAATACAATATTTTGTGTGATTAAATCATAATATTGTATTGTTGATGATTTGATTGAAAATATTTTCAAATCATGATAACTGTGTTTTTGATGAGACTGTGTTGGGTCCAGTGTGGCCTCCTGATTGGCACATATTTGTCGTGCAAATTGCATTCCTAATCATGAGAATTAAGCTTCTCCGAAGGCCTTTTGTTGTGTTTAATATGTGTTTTCATGTTTCTAGGTTATTTATGTGAGTTGTTGTAATTCGGCACAATATGGTGCATTTTGGCGTATTTTAACCACTTCTGAGAAAAGGACGAGAAGTCAACCGTGACTTTTGGACATCAAGATCATATGAGTCAAAGCTTCGGGAGAGGAACACACAAAGATTCCGGAGAAAGAAGAGTATAATTCCGAATTTCGGCGATTTTCCGGAGAACCACCACAAGCGGCAGCAGCACCGCCGGAGAACCACCAACCGTGGTGGTGAGACAAAGGGGCAGCAGCTCACATGTTTTGCTGCATCAATTCCATGTGGCCAAGTCAGAAATCCATCCCCTCACATGCCAAAATCTGCCATATTCCCCACTCACTTCCCTCCACATCATCATTCCATTTCCCCCATCATGTTCCTTTTGCTTTTCATTTGTTTTATCTTTTCCCATACCATTTCAGATCACAAGCTCTTTATATATGTCTACATCTGATTCAAAGGGAATCAATCAATCAATAGGGAGTTAGACAACCATTCAGCTGAGCCAAGAGCTCTCAAACACTCTAGAATACGTCCTCTCCGTCCGGACTCCACTAGGATGTCCGGACGGACACTACCCGTCCACCTACTGTAATCGCCAGTTTTCTCATAGTTCTGTCCATTTTTTGGACTTTCATCCTTCACGAAAGTTGTTCCTAAGGCCCCCATTTACCTTACGGACCAACTTTCACAATCGTTTGTGCACTTACATGCTCTGGAATCATCAAGAACAGCAAGGACCTGTAGGAATCCTGGAGGTTTTGAGCAAGAAGGAGTGAGGAGAAGAAGAGGATACATGGAGCAGCTAGCCAACTCTTGGGACAGCAAGGACTTGCTGGATGTCTTCATGAGAATCTCTCAACCTATCTTTACTTATGTTTTATTCAAGCATGTGTGTATAAATTCTTATGGTTGGGGACTAGGGTTGTATGCCCTAGTTCATTGATGTTGGATTGTATAACTTTGATGTTTTATGCATGTTGGTTGATTCTTGGATATGTTTATTGTCTATTTGTGTTAGATGCTTGCTTAGGAATATGACAAATTCATGAGCATGTGTTTAATCCATTTTTTGTGAGAGTTTGTAAGCTTGAGAACCTTATTAATTCTAGACAAATGACAATGAGCATGATGAATCTAAGTAAGGAACTTGATTTGTTTGAATCTTGATTCTTGGAACTCTATGCCTAGGAAGTTTACTTGGGGACCTTATGTAATACCCCGAAAATTTCCGTATTATTTTTATTAAATAGTTCGTGAAATTTGAAGTGAAATGGAGAGAATTCATATTTTTAGGGGTTTTCATCTTCTATTATATTTTCCGTCGACTACTGCTTTCCTGCCCGCTGGTAAATGTCTTACTTGTGGTGAGTCAAGTTTTTGGCGTCCTTTTGGCCAGGACATGTGGGACGTGGATGGGGATAGGCATGCAGCTAGAGAATGTTGCGACACTTGCAAGTGTTTCGTGGAAGCAGCATATTTCTACCAGCTGATGATGTATGGAATTCCGAGACATCCGGCCTCTTATCCACGAAGTCACTATTGGAGGTTTAAGGATGGCTTTTGGTAGTGTAAGCCCTGTGAGGCAATTTAAGAACTTGTAATAGAAGTGTGTCCAAGTTGCTTTCTAGTTATGTTGTGGTGTGTTGTGTAATACCCGGTTTATTATTAAATAAATTCTGGGATTTGAATTTCAGGTTGTGAGAATCAAGTTGTGGTTGTGTTGTGGTTTGATGTGTACTACCCGGTTATTGGTGAATAAAATTATGAGATTTCAAACTGAAGTCGTGATAACCTTGGGGGTACTCTGCGTCCTAATTTCGGGACGAAATTTCTTTAAGGAGGGTAGACTGTAATACCCCGAAAATTTCCGTATTATTTTTATTAAATAGTTCGTGAAATTTGAAGTGAAATGGAGAGAATTCATATTTTTAGGGGTTTTCATCGTAAAACGATAATTACAGTGGTAATTATAAGTTACACAAGGTTAATTAAGGTAACTTTTTATCCGTTGAGAATTCGGGAAAACTTCCTTCATGAAACTTGTAGAACTCGTCGAATCGAGTTCGTAGGAATTTGGTTCACCGAAAACGGACATCGTATGAAGGAGTTATGGCCTTCGGAAGTTTGGAAAATTTTGTATAAATATTGGGTATTTTTCAGAAATTTCATTTTTGCCCGGATCTTTCCGGAAACTTCCGAAAAAGCTCCCAACGGACAGAACCTTCGGGCGGCGCGTGGCGGCGCGTCCGGCCTCCGATGGCCACGATTCCGGTGGCGTCGGCTTCGTCTCCTCCCCCTCTTCATTTCCCGTGAAGGTACCTTCCCGAAATTCTTGACGGAAAGTTGTCAACCGGAGCCGACAGTTTCTGCCAAAAAGGAGAAGCTTTCCGGCGACGTTTCCGGCCACATCCGGCGATGAACCTTCTTGGGTTTTGCTCCCCTCCTCCCCAGCAACCTCCCCATGGTGGTGGATCACGGCGGCACGGCCTAGATCGGCGGCAACGACGATTTGCACTTTTTGGGATCAAAAACCCACCGACACCGATTCCGGCCACTTCCACTCCGATCCAGACCTCGAGGTAGTTATCAAAATTGTTGGGATTGTTGTGATCTACATTCTGGTAAAATTTGGTGTCAATCGGACCACCTTGACCGGCGGTCTGACCACCGCCGGAGGCGGCGCGTGGGCGGCGCGTCCGGCCGGTCCGGGAGCAGTCCTTTGCTCCGTTTGGCTTGTTTCGTCGATACGAACAACTTTCGTGTTTTGACTTTTGTCAAATTCGGTCGTTTGACCGATGGTCAATTAACCCGATTTATCGGATCGTACGATTTACGATTCGAGAGATCCGACCGTCAGATGATCATCAAATTTGATCGTGTGGTTAATATTGAGATTATAAGCATGTTGGACCGTTGGATTATTGAAATTAGATCGTTTGATCAACGATCAATTATGCAATGATTATGGATCGTTAGATCCGTGATGATCCGACCGTTGGATCATCACCATTTTTGGATATGATGTTAGGATGCTAGAAATAAGCATGTTGATGGATTTTGGAAGTTTTGGATTTCGTGTGGGACCCGTTGATGAATAGTAGACGTGGGACCCACGTTGACCGATGGTTGACTTTTGGTCAAATGGTCTCGATTAATATTTCCGATGTCCTAGGTGACATTTGAGGAACTTTGGATTATTTTGGAAATGTATTATGCTAATTGGATATTGCATAATCATAGGTGATTATGAAAGGTGTTGCGTACACGCTTGTCGATTCCTGGTTTCTATTTGAAGACGCAGCAGGAATTAGAGGTGAGTGAATCTCACGATGTTTTTATATATGAATATTAATTCATATTGTGTTGTTGTGATTTTGGTGTTAAAACAATATTTGAAAAATGTTCATCTTATTGTTTTAATTTGTGAATTTTGTGGGAACACAATAATTCTATTAAGATATTGTGTTTGCCTATTTGAATGTTTTTGTCCAAACGGACTGTCCTGACCGGGGACAATGTTAAATGGGTGAAAAATGGTAGCCCATTCAGTTAGAGCTCTAGACTGCATATTGTTTGGTTAACTTGATGTATTAAAAGGAGAAGAAAAATAGTATTCTCACTTTTAATCAGGCGAAGTTAAAAATAACTTGATGTATTAAATGTGAGATGCATCTCACTTTTAATCAGGCTAAGTTATAAATGATTTTGTGTGAGTAAAGATCGAGGGTTTATATTATTTAATATACTGGATTACCCTGGTATTAACATACACGTTTATGGGGCGTGTGGGGTTAAAATACGTGGCATGGGACACGTAGGTTCAGTATATTAGATAATACGAATCTTCCGGATTTGAAATGGAACTTTTGAGTTAAATGATTCTTTGAAAATGAAACATAGATTACTCATACCAGCTTCGTAAGCTGACCGGGTTTGTTGATATAACCCGGTACACTATTCCACGGTGTAGTGGTTATACCTGCAGGTTAGGATAACCAGGAGTAAGCAAGGCTGCATACATATTATTGGTTTATAAGACTTCCGCTGTTTATGTAATAAACTCTGATGGATTAATTATTTAATATTTTGTAATAACAATTTATTATTTAATTATGGCTTGTAATATGTAACCCTAAAGAACGGGTCAGCATTTACATTTATTGGGCATGGAGTATATTGTTGTACTCGAATTAAAAGAAAAAAATTCTAGTGCATATTTGTATTTGATATTCCATGTAGTCACATTCCCGAAATTGATTTGTAATTAAAGGCAAAATGCCTTATTAATTGATTTGAAAATCGGGGCGTGACAGATTGGTATCAGAGCAAAACAATGCTCTAAGGAAGTGATTGAGCAATGGAACGCTCTAAGGAAATGAAACGAGTTTTGGAATTGAGAAGTGAAGTTAGGGTTTAGAGCTTAGAATTGGTTTACGGTTTGGCGTTAGGTTCTTAGATTCATTCAAGTGATGGTTACTTCGTATGCTTAATAGCACACAGTATTTATCGAGTGATGGCCCGACCGCGGCGGATCCCCATCATGTGCTCTTCAGTGCTGTTGTGTTGTTAGGAATATAAAGTACAAATTACAATTCCTTAAAGGATAGTCTTACATGGCTACATTCCTAATTCTCTCAACCGTACCCTGGATCAAACGACAGACTTGATCCACTGACCCTTTCTTGTTCTTCAGCAACTCAGTAGAGATCTGTGTTGCTACCGTTACCAGACAACCAATGTACGGATTGTCTGAGACCCCTTCTGTCCTTCCAGCAGTAGGCATATCAGGTAGGATCGAGAAACCTGAAGTTAGGAATACAATTGTACCTAACTCACAACCACCTAATAACTTCTGGACCGTTGACTGACTGATAGAGGCATAAATCACGTATGACCCTGTTGAATCAGTACAACTTTCTTGGAGTACGTAGGTGTCGTCGATTTGCATCAAGGTGACACAGTTGCGTGGGTCTTGACCCGTTGTGATGTGTGCAATCTCTTGGACTGTCTTGCCCAATGCTTGGTGGTCCCACTGGTTCCGAGTTTGTACGTCAGTGAAGAAGTCAAACAGCTTTCGGT
This sequence comes from Rubus parviflorus, assembly GCA_029955375.1. NCBI lineage: Eukaryota > Viridiplantae > Streptophyta > Magnoliopsida > Rosales > Rosaceae > Rubus > Rubus parviflorus. The sequence continues at coordinate 29,034,257 of JARGGL010000001.1, forward strand.
GAGAGACATGATGTTGGAATATTGCTGTTGCAGTTCGAGTAAGACCATGGGGCTTATTCAGCCTGTTCCAGATTTTGTTGGTGGAGACTCTTATCCCTGAACCCCTGAACTTGGTTTGTTCAGCTACCTTCCATTCATGAGCAGTAGAGTTGCCGATGTCTGTGCAAAAGTCTGTCACTATTCTGCATGCCATCTGCAACATGTTTCTTCTTCCTTCCACAGATGGTATGACACAAAAGTCTTGAGGTGGATAAGTGTCAGCCGCGGAATAATTTAACCTTTCCGCTTGCCTCTGAAGTATTTCTACCCATCGCCTTGCTCCAAAGGCTAAGCCTGACTCCACTAGCGTTCGGTATGTTTGGTGCATGATTTGATCCTGTACATCAACATGTTCCACCCATACGACACGAGAGCTGCCGTTGAACAAATCTTGGATTAAGCATCCGGATGGACGCTTCTTGCATTGAGATCTTGGGTGTGGACCCAGATTTGAGCTTAAACCGTCCACAGAGACGTCAATTATTGCCCAACTTTGTTCTGTTTGTCGTTGGCAATAACGAACAAAGTGAGTTACACGAGTGGAGACAGATGGACTGGTCACCTGGAATTCAGCAGTCATGACTTGGATGGTGTCGTGGTAGCTTTCAGTAGTCCCTGATGACAAGACATCAAGGATACTCGCCCTTGAAATGATGCTACCAAATATGGTGGACCATTGGTCCACATCCATGAAGAGATTCACGAGTACGACAGGACTGAGGGGAACAGTGGCTGTGTAGCGAGAAGCTTCAGTTTGGAAGTTAGTGGGAGTAAGATCAATACCGTTAGTGAAGATTCTCTTGTACTCTGCTTCATTCAGGAACTCATGAAGCGTGGCAGAGCTGGATTTGAGTGCAGAGATCCACAGTGGCGCAGCAGCAGATGCCATGATGATTAGCTCATCTCTGACCGACACAATGATTTCAGAAATCTTAGTTGTGTCTGCCACGACAGATGCTTCTGCCACGGAAGATGCTTCTTCAGGTTCTGAACGGTTGATGTGGTCTGATGGTTGTTGTGTAGAAGAAGAGTGATGTGGGATCGACATACACTTTTGAACATCCCTCCTCATGTGAGACTTTTCCCTTGGACCGATGACTGCAGGAATTGGAAGAGTCTGAGGTTGTGGGGTAGTCTCTTCAATCCCTTTTAGTAGCTCACTATTGGGAGTGACTCGATTTCCACAATGGTTGCAGTTGATTCGGTTGAATGCTGCTTGGTACTGGCTAAGTTGAGCTTGAAGCTCATTGATTTGCTGTCTCAGCAGAAAATTTTGTTGACGAGTTGTTTGGGCAGGCGTTTTGGGTCGATGCTTTATCACCCACGCAGAGACTTGTGCAAACGTTAACTTTATTTGGTCACCCAAATCTTGTCGCTGTTGAACAGTTGGCTGTGGAAAAGCCTCGACGAAGTCCTTCAACGCTTGGACTTGGTATTTGGTGAAGCTCTTCCTCAGTGGAATACGTTTGGATGAACTAGGTTCAGCTTGTGGAGATGATACTTGTGGACTTGGGGCTACTTCAATGGCTTCGTCTTCTGCTAGAAGCATGTCTAGCATGTCGATATCGTTGTTGAATTCTATTGCTGGTGAAATTATTTCATCTAAGCCCTCAAAGAATTGGCTTTCAGAGGGATCAGATTGAAGTAATTCACTGAACGAATTCACTTTGCGTGACATGTTTGAGTTGGTGAAATTTCTGAGAAGTGGAGTGAAGAAGTCCTCTTTGAAAGAGAAAGGAGGTTATGGCACTAATGGAAAGTATCTGTTAGTGGATGCGTAAGGGGTATATTTATTGTTGGTGGAGGATTTGAAAATTTCAAAAGCAAAAGTGAGTGGCTGATTACAGCTAATTGTCGGAGACTTTGGAGATCGTGGAAGATTATTTTTCCCCGATGCATGGATTTTCCACATACAGTTCCACTCTTGTGAGACCTCGCATCTTTTGAGGAATTAATTATGCGAAAGTTAAAGTAAAGAGTCATTATGACCGGTGTTAGTGGAAGACTGAGTTTTTGTTGGTTAAATCTTGCGAAATCTTGTATCGTGGGCGATACTTTTGAGTAATTGAGACAGATATGAGCAATAATTATTCTTAGTGGGTTGCTGAGTGCACCGCACTCGCATTAAAGAATGGTTTCCTTACGGTGGGAAATTTTGTCTTAAATACATGGGATAAGGAGTTGTGTTACTCACCTCATATCTGTTATCAAACAAACACATCTCTACTAGTTTTGCAAAATGGTGAGCAAAGGAGAGTGCAGCAAGCGTTCCAAGAATGCTGAATGGGGTGAACTTCCGGTGGAGATCTGGAAGTACATTTTCCAATTGGTGGCTACCGCATCCCTGCAGAGCACAATGGAACTCCGTTGTGTCTCGAAGGACTTCAAGGAGTATGCCGATAGCTGGTCTACTTTGGCGGCGATCGACATGGATGGATTCGATGGTGGATCCAGACCCACTGGTTCCATAGAAGCGGACAGGCAGGTGCGCATCTTCGCAAATCGATGCTGGGAAGCGAAGAACCCGGAGTCTCTGTTCCGAATGGGAATACGAGTACTCGTGGAGGCAGCGAACATACCCTTAGCCCTGGAGTATTTCGATGCGGCATGCAAACCAGGAACATTCTATGGTTCCCGTCCCAGTTCGGTGGTAGGTCATCATGTTGCATTTTATGCAGCATGTATGATTAAGATGATTTTAGGACCACGAGCCGAGCAGCAGAAAACGGTGCAGCGACTGTGTGAAGCCCTCGACTGGTGGAGAAGCGGATGGAACATCTACTACTGTAGACAAGAAGTCGAGCGGATGATGCATCAGGCTGAGTTTTGTCATGAGCATCTTCTATTATATTTTCCGTCGACTACTGCTTTCCTGCCCGCTGGTAAATGTCTTACTTGTGGTGAGTCAAGTTTTTGGCGTCCTTTTGGCCAGGACATGTGGGACGTGGATGGGGATAGGCATGCAGCTAGAGAATGTTGCGACACTTGCAAGTGTTTCGTGGAAGCAGCATATTTCTACCAGCTGATGATGTATGGAATTCCGAGACATCCGGCCTCTTATCCACGAAGTCACTATTGGAGGTTTAAGGATGGCTTTTGGTAGTGTAAGCCCTGTGAGGCAATTTAAGAACTTGTAATAGAAGTGTGTCCAAGTTGCTTTCTAGTTATGTTGTGGTGTGTTGTGTAATACCCGGTTTATTATTAAATAAATTCTGGGATTTGAATTTCAGGTTGTGAGAATCAAGTTGTGGTTGTGTTGTGGTTTGATGTGTACTACCCGGTTATTGGTGAATAAAATTATGAGATTTCAAACTGAAGTCGTGATAACCTTGGGGGTACTCTGCGTCCTAATTTCGGGACGAAATTTCTTTAAGGAGGGTAGACTGTAATACCCCGAAAATTTCCGTATTATTTTTATTAAATAGTTCGTGAAATTTGAAGTGAAATGGAGAGAATTCATATTTTTAGGGGTTTTCATCGTAAAACGATAATTACAGTGGTAATTATAAGTTACACAAGGTTAATTAAGGTAACTTTTTATCCGTTGAGAATTCGGGAAAACTTCCTTCATGAAACTTGTAGAACTCGTCGAATCGAGTTCGTAGGAATTTGGTTCACCGAAAACGGACATCGTATGAAGGAGTTATGGCCTTCGGAAGTTTGGAAAATTTTGTATAAATATTGGGTATTTTTCAGAAATTTCATTTTTGCCCGGATCTTTCCGGAAACTTCCGAAAAAGCTCCCAACGGACAGAACCTTCGGGCGGCGCGTGGCGGCGCGTCCGGCCTCCGATGGCCACGATTCCGGTGGCGTCGGCTTCGTCTCCTCCCCCTCTTCATTTCCCGTGAAGGTACCTTCCCGAAATTCTTGACGGAAAGTTGTCAACCGGAGCCGACAGTTTCTGCCAAAAAGGAGAAGCTTTCCGGCGACGTTTCCGGCCACATCCGGCGATGAACCTTCTTGGGTTTTGCTCCCCTCCTCCCCAGCAACCTCCCCATGGTGGTGGATCACGGCGGCACGGCCTAGATCGGCGGCAACGACGATTTGCACTTTTTGGGATCAAAAACCCACCGACACCGATTTCGGCCACTTCCACTCCGATCCAGACCTCGAGGTAGTTATCAAAATTGTTGGGATTGTTGTGATCTACATTCTGGTAAAATTTGGTGTCAATCGGACCACCTTGACCGGCGGTCTGACCACCGCCGGAGGCGGCGCGTGGGCGGCGCGTCCGGCCGGTCCGGGAGCAGTCCTTTGCTCCGTTTGGCTTGTTTCGTCGATACGAACAACTTTCGTGTTTTGACTTTTGTCAAATTCGGTCGTTTGACCGATGGTCAATTAACCCGATTTATCGGATCGTACGATTTACGATTCGAGAGATCCGACCGTCAGATGATCATCAAATTTGATCGTGTGGTTAATATTGAGATTATAAGCATGTTGGACCGTTGGATTATTGAAATTAGATCGTTTGATCAACGATCAATTATGCAATGATTATGGATCGTTAGATCCGTGATGATCCGACCGTTGGATCATCACCATTTTTGGATATGATGTTAGGATGCTAGAAATAAGCATGTTGATGGATTTTGGAAGTTTTGGATTTCGTGTGGGACCCGTTGATGAATAGTAGACGTGGGACCCACGTTGACCGATGGTTGACTTTTGGTCAAATGGTCTCGATTAATATTTCCGATGTCCTAGGTGACATTTGAGGAACTTTGGATTATTTTGGAAATGTATTATGCTAATTGGATATTGCATAATCATAGGTGATTATGAAAGGTGTTGCGTACACGCTTGTCGATTCCTGGTTTCTATTTGAAGACGCAGCAGGAATTAGAGGTGAGTGAATCTCACGATGTTTTTATATATGAATATTAATTCATATTGTGTTGTTGTGATTTTGGTGTTAAAACAATATTTGAAAAATGTTCATCTTATTGTTTTAATTTGTGAATTTTGTGGGAACACAATAATTCTATTAAGATATTGTGTTTGCCTATTTGAATGTTTTTGTCCAAACGGACTGTCCTGACCGGGGACAATGTTAAATGGGTGAAAAATGGTAGCCCATTCAGTTAGAGCTCTAGACTGCATATTGTTTGGTTAACTTGATGTATTAAAAGGAGAAGAAAAATAGTATTCTCACTTTTAATCAGGCGAAGTTAAAAATAACTTGATGTATTAAATGTGAGATGCATCTCACTTTTAATCAGGCTAAGTTATAAATGATTTTGTGTGAGTAAAGATCGAGGGTTTATATTATTTAATATACTGGATTACCCTGGTATTAACATACACGTTTATGGGGCGTGTGGGGTTAAAATACGTGGCATGGGACACGTAGGTTCAGTATATTAGATAATACGAATCTTCCGGATTTGAAATGGAACTTTTGAGTTAAATGATTCTTTGAAAATGAAACATAGATTACTCATACCAGCTTCGTAAGCTGACCGGGTTTGTTGATATAACCCGGTACACTATTCCACGGTGTAGTGGTTATACCTGCAGGTTAGGATAACCAGGAGTAAGCAAGGCTGCATACATATTATTGGTTTATAAGACTTCCGCTGTTTATGTAATAAACTCTGATGGATTAATTATTTAATATTTTGTAATAACAATTTATTATTTAATTATGGCTTGTAATATGTAACCCTAAAGAACGGGTCAGCATTTACATTTATTGGGCATGGAGTATATTGTTGTACTCGAATTAAAAGAAAAAAATTCTAGTGCATATTTGTATTTGATATTCCATGTAGTCACATTCCCGAAATTGATTTGTAATTAAAGGCAAAATGCCTTATTAATTGATTTGAAAATCGGGGCGTGACACCTTAACAAGGCTTGGGTAAATGGATGAGGAGTATTTGTGACCATAATATGGCACAAAATAGGCCTAGAAGAATCACATCTTGGAACCATAACATGGCTGGGATTTGGGGTTTGATCCACTATCAACTTGGTTTTTGTGTTTGTCCTCTTGATGCATGGTGCTTCAACCCTTCATTCATATTTTAATGCAAGGACTAATCCTTATGACCCTAGTAAGGCATAAGACTACCATAGATTGCAAAACACATGTGCATAACATTGTATGTATGGACTGTGGGGATTGATACACAAACTTCTTTAACATGTGCACACATTAGGTTATTAATTCAATAGATATGAAAACTCAATCATTCTACCATTCCTATATCTTTCCATATTCCACTTTACACTTTTGTTGGGCTTGTCACCTCAACACATTCACATATGTTTTACTTGTTTACTTAGATTTGCATGGTCACTTTAGGTTACTGTTTTGGTTACTTGTCACTTGGGAGTGACACATCTTTGAATACTACACTCACATGTGCACATACTCCACTACACTTTGCATCCATCCATCTCTTGTCTCATCATTTTAGTGCTAGAAACTTGGTTATCACATGATTACCGAGTGGATTTTGGGCCTTCCAATCCCTTGGGTACGACAACCCCCGGTCCTTAATCTATACCATCCCCTATCTTTGACGATACGTAGACATGTTTTCAACGCGAAATTATCGTCTCGTCACCTCCTTATGTGTTGTGGAATGGGTTCGTCCCCGATGGTATGAATTTGGGCAAGCGTCCCAATGCGGTTAGAGCTCTAGTCTGTCTACCAATTTTTAAGTCACATGCATTCGTTGGTCTTGTGATTTAAGAATATTGTTTTTAAAAGAAGTCTCAAGAGTATTCATTCTTTTATTTGTCCAGATTGGACATGGATTTATCGATTTATGATTTTGTATAAGCATACATATATCATTGGAATTGTGTGTATGATGTATTTTTCTAAAAGATGTTTCAAGAGTATTCAATCTTTTATTGTCCAGATTGGACATGGATTTATTGATTGATGATTTTGTATAAACATTACATATATCATTGGAATCGTATGGTGTTAGTGATTTGTAGGATTGACATTAGTTTCAGTAAGATGTTGAAATAAATGTGGTGATGTTTTGGGAAATTACTTAATTTGATTATTAAGTTGAGATTTAAATATTGTTATCTCTTGTGAGTTGTTTATATGTTTACTCATACCAGCTTCGCAAGCTGACCGGGTTGTTGTTATAACCCGGTACACTATTCAATGGTGTAGGGGTTTATCCTGCAGGTTAGAATAACTAAGAGTTGAGTTGAAGGAACTTTGGAGTTGCTGATGTTATTATATATCTTCCGCTGTATAATAAACTCTGTAGGTGAATTTACTTATTATTTTGAATTGACAATTTAATATGTGAATTTATATAATGTAATATTTGACTCTAAAGAACGAGTCTGTATTGACATTGGCGGGCTCGGTGAGTTGCTGTTTGTTGTTTTAAAAAGAAAAAAAAATACTAGGTAATTTGTGTAAGTTGACCGAGCCTTCGCGTTTCAAATTTGTTTTATTGATAATAACAAGTTGTTATTTATATTACGAAATTTGGGGCGTGACAGTTTGGTATCAGAGCTTAGGGTAGCTCTGTAGAGAAGTATTAGGTATTTGTGTAGCTTCTTTGAGTTTAGGATGACTCAAGAAGTGAGTGAGCTTTGTAGCTCATTGAAGTAGTATAAGAACTTTGGATGGCTCTAAGTAGGAGAAGTAGAACTTACGTAGTTGGATTAGAGTAGTGAGAAAAAGATTGAATTAAATTAAGTTTAGTTTTCTTGAGTTGTTGTTCCGTAAGGAAACGGAACAGCTGAACTGAACTCTTACCTTGTTGTTAGGATTGTACCCTAAGGTGCAAGGTTGTTTTTATTAATAGGTGGTTTTTTTTAAATCTATACTTGTGATTTGAGATTACACAAGAGTTGCTTTGGTTTAACTGTTAGAATTGTGTGTAGATGCTTATGATAATCAGTACTTTTCGAGTGATGACCCGTCTGCAGCGGTTCCTCATCAGATACTCTCGGTACTGGTATAATCATAAGTTGATTGTGTTTTTGTGTTAAATTACTTGTTGAATTAGTTATTTGAGTTAGTGTTTGTTTATTGTGTTATTATTTGTGTTGTTAGATAAATAAAGTACAAATTTCATTACTTTAAAAGTGAGCCTTACATAGCTATATTCCTAATTCGCTCAACTGTACCTTGGATCAAACGACAGACTTGATCCACTGACCCTTTCTTGTTCTTAAGTAACTCAGTAGAGATCTGAGTTGCTACCGTTACTAGACAACCAAGGTATGGATTGTCTGAGATCCCTTCTGTTCTTCCAGCAGTAGGCATATCTGGTAGAATTGAAAAACCTGAAGTTAGGAATACAACTGTACCTAACTCACAACCGCCTATTAACTTCTGCACCGTTGACTGACTAATAGGGGCATAAATCACGTATGACCCTGTTGAATCAGTACAACTTTCTTGGAGTATGTAGGTGTTGTGCATTTGCAACAAGGAGACACAATTGCGTGGATCATGACCAGTTGTGATATGTGCAATCTCCTGTACTTCTTTTTCCAATGCTAGGTGGTCCCACTGGTTCCGAGTTTGTACGTCAATGAAGAAGTCAAGGAGCTTTCTGTGAGAGACATGATGCTGGATTATTGCAGATGCAGTTCGAGTGAGGCCATGAGGCTTATTCAGCCTGTTCCAGATTTTGTTGGTGGAGACTCTTATCCCTGAACCCCTGAACTTGGTTTGTTCAGCTACCTTCCATTCATGAGCAGTAGAGTTGCCGATGTCTGTGCAAAAGTCTGTCACTATTCTGCATGCCATCTGCAACAAATTTCTTCTTCCTTCCACAGATGGTATGACACAAAAGTCTTGAGGAGGATAAGTGTCAGCCGCGGAATAATTTAACCGTTCTGTTTGCCTCTGAAGTATTTCTACCCATCGCCTTGCTCCAAAGGCTAAGCCTGACTCCACTAGCGTTCGGTATGTTTGGTGCATGATTTGATCCTGTACATCAACATGTTCCACCCATACGACACGAGAGCTGCCATTGAACAAGTCTTGGATTAAGCATCCGGATGGACGCTTCTTGCATTGAGATTTTGAGTGTGGACCCAGATTTGAGCTTAAACCGTCCACAGAGACGTCAATTATTGCCCAACTTTGTTCTGTTTGTCGTTGGCAATAACGAACAAAGTGAGTTACACGAGTGGAGACAGATGGACTGGTCACCTGGAATTCAGCAGTCATGACTTGGATGGTTTCGTTGTAGCTTTCAGTTGTCCCTGTTGACAACACGTCAAGGATCGTTGCCCTCGAGATGATGCTACCGAATATGGTGGACCATTGGTCCACATCCATGAAGAGATTCACGAGTACGACAGGACTGAGGGGAATAGTGGCTGTGTAGCGAGAAGCTTCAGTTTGGAAGTTAGTAGGAGTAAGGTCTATACCGTTAGTGAAGATTCTCTTGTACTCTGCTTCATTCAGGAACTCATGAAGTGTGACAGAGCTGGATTTGAGTGTAGATATCCACAGTGGCGCAGCAGCAGATGCCATGATGATTAGCTCATCTCTGACCGACACAATGATTTCAGAAATCTTGGTTGTGTCTGCCACGACAGATGCTTCTTCAGGTTCTGAACGGTTGATGTTGTTTGATGGTTAGTGTGTAGAAGAAGAGTGATGTGGGATCGACATACATTTTTGAACATCCCTCCTCATGTGAGACTTTTCTCTTGGACCAATGACTGCAGGAATTGGTAGAGACTCAGGTTGTGGGGTAGTCTCTTCAATCCCTTTTAGTAGCTCACTATTGGGAGTAACTCGTTTTCCACAGTGGTTGCAGTTGATTCGGCTGAATGCAGCTTGGTACTGACTAAGTTGAGCTTGAAGCTCATTGATTTTCTGTCTCAGCAGAAAATTTTGTTGACGAGTTGTTTGGGCAGGCGTTCGGGGTCGATGCTTTATCACCCAGGCAGAGACTTGTGCAAACGTTAACCTTATTTGGTCACCCAAATCTTGTCGCTGTTGAACAGTTGGCTGTGGAAAAGCCTCGACGAAGTCCTTCAATGCTTGGACTTGGTATTTGGTGAAGCTCTTCCTCAGTGGAATACGTTGGGATGGACCAGGTTCAGCTTGTGGAGATGATACTTGTGGACTTGGGGCTACTGCAATGGCTTCGTCTTCTGCTAGAAGCATGTCTAACATGTCGATATCGTGGTTGAATTCGATTGCTGGTGAAATTATTTCATCTAAGCTCTCAAAAAATTGGCTTTCAGATGGATCAGATTGAAGTAATTCACTGAACGAATTCACTTTGCGTGACATGTTTGAGTTGGTGTAAATTTCTGAGAAGTGGGGTGAAGAAGTCCTCTTTGAAAGAGAAAGGAGGTTATGGCACTAATGGAAAGTATCTGTTAGTGGATGCGTAAGGGTATATTTATTGTTGGTGGAGGATTTGAAAATTTCAAAAGCAAAGGTGAGTGGCTGATTTACAGCTAATTGTTGGAGACCTTGGAGATCGTGGAAGATTTTCTTTCCCCGATGCACTGATTTTCCACACACAGTTCCACTCTTTTGAGACCTCGCAACTTTTGAGGAATTATTTATACGAAAGTTAAAGTAAAGAGTCATTATGACCGGTGTTAGTGGAAGACTGAGTTTTTGTTGATAAAATCTTGTGGAATCTTGTATCGTGGGCGATACTTTTGAGTAATTGAGACAGATATGAGCAATAATTATTCTTAGTGGGTTGTTGAGTGCACCGCACTTACATTAAAGAAAGGTTTCCCTTACGGTGGAAAGTTGTGTTTAAATACATGGGATAAGGAGTTGTGTTACTCACCTCATATCTGTTATCAATCAATCTTCTCAAAATTTTCTCTTACACAATGGTGAACAAAGGAGAGTGCAGCAAGCGATCCAAGAATGCAGAATGGAGTGAACTTCCGGTGGAGATCTGGAAGTACATATTTCAGTTAGTGGCTACCGCATCCCTGCAGAGCACAATGGAACTCCGTTGTGTCTCGAAGGACTTCAAGGAGTATGCCGATAGCTGGTCTACTTTGGCGGCGATCGACATGGATGAATTCGATGGTGGATCCAGACCCACTGGTTCCATAGAAGCGGATAGGCAAGTGCGTATCTTCGCGAATCGTTGCTGGGAAGCAAGGAACCCGGAGTCTCTGTTCCGATTGGGAATACGAGTACTTGTGGAAGCAGCGAACATACCTTTGGCCCTGGAGTACTTCGATGCGGCATGCAAACCAGGAACTCTGTATGGTGCACGTCCCAGTTTGGTGGTAGGTCATCATGTTGCATTTTATGCAGCGTGTATGATAAGGATGATATTGGGACCACGAGCCGAGCAACAGAAAATGGTGTTGCGCCTGTGTGAAGCCCTCGACTGGTGGAGAAGCGGATGGAACATCTACTACTGTAGAGAAGAAGTCGAGCGGATGATGCATCAGGCCGAGTGGTGTCATGAGCATCTGTTGTTGTATTTTCCGTCGACTACTGCTTTCCTGCCCGCCGGTAAATGTCTTACTTGCGGTTAGTCAAGTTTTTGGCGTCCTTTTGGCCAGGACATGTGGGACGTGGATGGAGATAGGCATGCAGCTAGAGAATGTTGCGACACTTGCAAGTGTTTCGTGGAGGCAGCATATTTCTATCAGCTTATGATGTATGGAATTCCGAGACATCCGGCCTCTTATCCACGAAGTCACTATTGGAGGTTTAAGGATGGCTTCTGGTAGTGTAAGCCCTGTGAGGCATTTTAGAAGTTGTAATAGCAGTGTGTGCGAACTGTAACTTTAGTTTGTTACTGTGTTGTGTGTTTGTGTACTACCCAGTTTATTAGTAAATAAATTCTGGGCGTGGTTTTTTAAAGTTGTGATAACCTCGGTTGTGGTTGTGATTCGTGATTATGGTTGTTGTTGTTGTGGGATTGAATTTTGTGCTTAAATAGGGGGATAAATCCCTCGATTTCTGATTTTATGTGTACTTAAATTTCGGGACGAAATTTCTTTAAGGAAGGTAGATTGTAATACCCCGAATTTTCATCCTAAATTTTCAGAAATGTAAAAATAAATATTTTGCGAAATTTATGTTTTTGCGTATTTTGTTGATGATGTGGCGTATTTGTATAAATACGATATAATTATACGTATTAATTATTTGTACGCATTTGTACGTATTTGTGAATAGTATCCAAATAGTGACAAATAGTGTCTCAATAGTAACCGACACGTGGCGGGTAGTGATTGGAACAGCACACATGGTGACTCAGCTTTGTCTGGTGAGTCACCATGCGACACGTGTCACGATACGATTGGTCTTCAGGTGTTTTTCTGTTCGGCTATAATTTTGGGAAAACTTCCTTCACGAGAGTTGTTGAGCTCGTCGATACGAGTTCGTGGACATAAAGTTTACGTAAAACGGAGTTCGTATGAGAGAGTTATGAATTTTTGAAGTTTTATTTATTTTGCCTATAAATAGAAGTTCAGAAATTTATTTTTGTTTTTAAAAAAATTCTGGAAAATCCCAAAAGCCTTAAGAACTGCCGAAACTTGTCACCTTTTATGGCACCGTTTCCGGCCAATTCGACCTGGGACACCTACTGGGCTTTGAAGGCCTCATCCATACGAACCTATGGCCGCTGGTTTCACCTCAATCGGATTCCCGAGGAAGGAGAATTTTGCATTTGAATTTTGGGCAGTCGCGACTTTGGACGGAGATCTAGGCCCATCCGGCCGTTAACTCACTTCGAGGCAAGTTTTAAAGTTGTTCCATTTTGTGTGTTCTACAAGTTGACCGTTGGGTTTTCGCTAGTTTTGAGTTTGAACTTTGGTCCGGCGGCGTGAGGGTTTTCTCACCGCCGTCTGTGGCGGCGCGTGGGGGCGCGTCCGGCCACCGTTTTAGGATATTTTTGCTTTGTTGAGTAGTGTTTGTCGATACAAACATCTTTCGTGTTTACGAGTTTTTGAGATTCGATCGTTTGACTGATGATAATTAACCCGGCATTGTGGATCGTTCGATCCGTGATAATCCGACCGTCGGATCGTCACCAAATTTTAGTATGTTGTTAGGGTGCTAGTTTTTAACCTGCTGTAATTTTTGATGTTTTAGACTTTTGGTGGGACCCGTTTGATGAATAGTTGACGTGGGACCCGCTTGAGGAATAGTGATGTGGGACCCACATTGACCGACAGTTGACTTTTGGTCAAACTAGTTCGGTTTATAGTTTTCGATATTCTAAGGACATCCGATTAACTTTGGGAGTGATACGGTCACTTTTCGTTTGTCGTTTGGTTGTTTTTGTGCTGAGAAACGAAATGCTTGTTCTTAGGTGTTTTTGGAAACCGTGTAGCCGAGCGGACGTTTCTTGTTGATTACCTGGTTAAGTGTTGAGTTCGTTGACACAGCTGAAATTTACAAAGGTGAGTAAACTCACGATTGTTAATTGGAGATTGTGTTTCACGGGATTGTGTTATTGATTGAATTGTACATTGTCATGAGAATGAATCTCTCTCTCATTTATTTAGCTTCTATCTAGGTTATTATTTACCTGTTATTGCTTGAGATGTTTTTAAAGGACTTGAGGTGAGTGTGGAGAATACAATATTTTGTGTGATTAAATCATAATATTGTATTGTTGATGATTTGATTGAAAATATTTTCAAATCATGATAACTGTGTTTTTGATGAGACTGTGTTGGGTCCAGTGTGGCCTCCTTATGTGTTGTGGAATGGGTTCGTCCCCGATGGTATGAATTTGGGCAAGCGTCCCAATGCGGTTAGAGCTCTAGTCTGTCTACCAATTTTTAAGTCACATGCATTCGTTGGTCTTGTGATTTAAGAATATTGTTTTTAAAAGAAGTCTCAAGAGTATTCATTCTTTTATTTGTCCAGATTGGACATGGATTTATCGATTTATGATTTTGTATAAGCATACATATATCATTGGAATTGTGTGTATGATGTATTTTTCTAAAAGATGTTTCAAGAGTATTCAATCTTTTATTGTCCAGATTGGACATGGATTTATTGATTGATGATTTTGTATAAACATTACATATATCATTGGAATCGTATGGTGTTAGTGATTTGTAGGATTGACATTAGTTTCAGTAAGATGTTGAAATAAATGTGGTGATGTTTTGGGAAATTACTTAATTTGATTATTAAGTTGAGATTTAAATATTGTTATCTCTTGTGAGTTGTTTATATGTTTACTCATACCAGCTTCGCAAGCTGACCGGGTTGTTGTTATAACCCGGTACACTATTCAATGGTGTAGGGGTTTATCCTGCAGGTTAGAATAACTAAGAGTTGAGTTGAAGGAACTTTGGAGTTGCTGATGTTATTATATATCTTCCGCTGTATAATAAACTCTGTAGGTGAATTTACTTATTATTTTGAATTGACAATTTAATATGTGAATTTATATAATGTAATATTTGACTCTAAAGAACGAGTCTGTATTGACATTGGCGGGCTCGGTGAGTTGCTGTTTGTTGTTTTAAAAAGAAAAAAAAATACTAGGTAATTTGTGTAAGTTGACCGAGCCTTCGCGTTTCAAATTTGTTTTATTGATAATAACAAGTTGTTATTTATATTACGAAATTTGGGGCGTGACAATAAGAAAATGGCTTATGCGAAACATAATGAGAACTATGAATGAGTTTTTTTAGTTGTGTTTCGTATTGCCTGAGAGTTCCAATTTATAGCGATTTAGAGGCATGATGTGTCACGTGACCATATCTCTACATTTATGGCCAAATCTTGAGAATAATTGTAGGCATTTAACCTGATCAAAAATGCTTGAATTTTGAAAAAACAAACATTGCTCTAATCAACAAACTAACCAACATTTATACTAGTTGATCATTCTCGAGGTAATTTTGAAGATGTTGGACTGAAGATGTGTTGAATGAAATGTGGGTCAACTCATGTGGCCCAAAATGAGACTTTACTCTTTTTTGTGAGAAGGCTGAAAAGCACTAAAGCCTAATACGTTTTTGCTTAAGTTAATTATTTGTTTACAGAGAAATATTTAAATAAAATGTGAAATTAATCATTGTACGAAATATTTACATATTCCAAGTGTCATTGTCAAACCTCAGAGAGGGTTTGAAGATGCATAACCAAAGTGGTATATTTAATGTTAAAGTTGAGTTCAGCATTCAGCACCTCGCGTGTTTTTGCATTCACTGTGTACTCATGGTGAGCCAAATCTTGGTTGCATTTTTCTAAGGATGCAACAATTTAATCTTAAGTTGTTTATTTCAACCTGGACAACTTTAATTTGATCTTGTGTTTTGGCTATTCTTGCTCTCTTCTTCGATTCAGCTAAACCAATCAAACTTTGGCTTGAAGTGTATTACCTCGTAGCCACGAGTGTTCCTCTTGAATCTCTTATTTTATTCATTGATTTTCTAAAAATGAAACCGATACTAAATATATAAACATCATGATGGAAAATTTTGAAAATATCACCAAGTGACACTATTTTTGAAAGAGATAAAAAAACCAGACTGGATGACGATGACCAACCAAAGTGTCAAAAACAGGGTTTAAAAGGGTAAATTTGAAGATAAGTACATATTAAATGCTTTTGAAGTCCATTACAAGTATCACAACACTGTCACAGATGAATCATGCATGCACTCTCTTCTTACTTTATAGTGAAAAAATACTTTCACGATCATAGACGAATCATGCACTCTATTCTTACTTTATAGTAAAAAAAAGGGTTTTTTTCAGCAACAGTGTCTGAACTCTTGTGTCCCGGCCAAAATGATACCCAACTTTTCAAAAGAGTCAATGTGGTACCTGGACTCTAAATTTCTTATCAACATCATACTTCTGTCAAATTTTTGTTAAGTCTCAGTTAAAAACCCACGTGTCAGTCACGTGGGGTATTAATTTTTTTTTTTTTTTTCTGTTCTTTTCCTTTTCTTTTTTTTCTTTTCTTTCTTTCTCCTTCCCCGCACAAACTCTCTCTCTCTCCCTTGCCTCACTGTTGCAGTGTTGCCGTCGAGGCTCCAAGCTCCGGCCACCATCACACTACACCGCCCCTACAAAATGGAGCAGACGGTGCCCCGACTACTATCCACCTCCACCACTCTTTCTTTCTTTCTCCTCCTCCTCCACCTCCACCACTCTTTATCCACACCCCACCGATTACTATCCACACCCCCACACCCCCACACCCAATTTCTGCTTACCGCGCCATCCTCTCTCTCAAGGCCTCCATCACCGCCGACCCGGACTCCGCCCTCTCCTCCTGGACCCCCAACACCAGCCACTGCACCTAGGCCGGAGTCACGTGCGACCCCCACCGTCACGTGACCTCGCTCGACCTGTCCGGTCTCAACCTCTCCGGCACTCTCTCCGCCGACATCGCTCAACTCGTGTACCTCTCCAACCTCACCCTCGCCGACAACCAGTTGTCGGGTCCCATCCCGCCCGAGATCTCGGCGCTCTCGGGGCTCCGACTCCTCAATCTCTCCAACAACGTTTTCGACTCCTCAATTCGTGTACCTCTCCAACCTCACCCTCGTCTGGACTTGGCTCGCCGGAGTCGGGCCACCGTCTGCTCCGTAAGGGCGGTGTTGTGTGATGGTGGCCGGAGCCTAAAGCCTCGACAGCAACAGTGAGGCAAGGGAGAGAGAGAGAGTTTGTGCGGGGAAGGAGAAAGAAAGAAAAGAAAAAAAAAAGAAAAAAAAAAGGAAAAGAACAGAAAAAAGAAAAAAAGAAAAAAAAAGGAAAATTAATACCCCACGTGACTGACACGTGGGTTTTTAACTGAGACTTAACAGAAATTTGACAGAAGTATGACGTTGATAAGAAATTTAGAGTCCAGGTACCACATTGACTCTTTTGAAAAGTTGGGTATCATTCTGGCCGGGGCACGAGAGTTCAGACACTGTTGCTGAAAAAAACCCTAAAAAAAATACCTTTCATTATTCCACCACTAGATCCATGAGAAAAAGCTGCAATGAATAATGCTCTCAGCACTAACTCAGAAGCATCGTCCATAGACAAAACTAGGCTCATGTTGATACTGTAGCTTTATTGAAATGCACAATTACATTTAGAATGTACAAGAGTGACAGTTTTTAAGGGACTATGAGGGACAAGTAATTCTGACGGCTGAAATTAAATTTAAAGGCTAAAATTATAACAACATAAAAATGTGCATTTAATCTCAACTGTCAATTCATTTGTGTCTCACAGTCCCTCAAGTGAGCATAACTCTTAGAATGTAATTGAATTGAATTTACAATTATTTGTTTATATGTTTTCTTTTTTGATATATGAACTTTCCACTGGCAGGTTCATTTTGAGAGACTTCAATGAGGATAGATTCTACAATTCTTGAGGATCAATAAAGCTTATATTTGATGACAAGAGTGATTGAAGATTCTTGTCAACTCTTTCACTAATTCAATGTTCTAACAGTTTTGCATGTGCTTGCATAACTTTAATGATGTTATCTATATGCTAGCAATGTTTTCTTATCTATTAAGATTGAAATTCTTGGTTTGAAAAAACTAAAAGATTATGGTCAAATTAGATCGGTTGTGGACTCATACAAATTAGTTCAGTTTTAGGTATCATCTCGTCATGATCAACTTACATCTCTAAATCATCTACAAGTTTGGGTTCTATGTTATTGAAGAATTAGAGAGCCTTACTCATCACAAAAGGCCTCTTCAAAAATATTAATTATATATGATTCTATTTTATCAATAAATTGAGATAGTAAAAGCACAACGTGCCCAAATAAATTGGATTATCTTAATCAAACATTACTTCAAATATATGGACGACATATTCCTAAATCCTAGCTGGGATTAACCAAATTAGATCAACAATTTCATTGCAAAGTCGTCAATATCACTATGCCATTATCTTTTATTCTTTTCATAGTTGACAAAATCTCAGTGAATTGTTATTCAATGATTGATTGGCGACGGATGCAAAAAATATCACATCAACCATGTCGGTTCAGTTGGGATTTAGGCTCAAACCTGAACTAACCAGCCTTCGACCCACTCTTAGTATATTGCCCTCAAATGAAATCTAATCTAAATAAGAAATGACATGAAACAAACATGAGACACTAATATGAAACACCACCCCTCTCTAACACATGCAAAAAAAGAAGAAGGAAAATTATCTAAAATGAACTTTTCACATGGTCGGTGAACAAAAAAGGTTTTTTTTCGATAACTTCAACAAAAATGACAATTTTGCCATGTGAATTGTCCATAATGCCTTTTCATTTATGAAATATTGTGAAAGTTAACGTAATACTAAGAAACTTTTTATGTTTATGAGTGAAATATCATTATGATTACGTTGCGAAATATTATAATTAATTCATATATACACGAAAAAAATGTCATTTTGTTGGTATATATTCTAAACATTTTACGTGAAAAAATGTCATTTTTGTTAATGTTATGAACAAAGATTATTTTTGTTCAAACACGAAACAAAAGTGTTATTTTTATTCAAACATAAGGGAATTATACTTTTTGATATTGATAAAATTTCTTCCTACAGTTCACAACAATCCAGAATATATATGCTCAAAGAACTTTCGACCACACCAACACATGGGTACAAACTCTAAAAAAAAGGGTACAAACTCTATAATTGTGGTTTCAACATATGAATACATTAATACGTTATCATGGTAACAAGTTTGAGTTTGTAAAAGATATACTTTACTACTATAATTGGAGGCGTAAGGGTTTGGTGTTGAAGACTTCACGAAAAAAAAAACTCCCAAAAATGCCCATGCCCTGGAAAACATCAGACTGATTAATTATGAAAAATAAACATGGTTAGCATTGTAAAATACAAAGATAAAATAGAAAATATAGGAACCATTCGGCGAAAAAAAAAAACAGAAGAAACGGCTTCGCGCACGACCTCGCCAGAGGAAAGAAGAACAGGAAGAGTGCACGATTTCATCAAGACGAAGACTGTGGACTATGTGGGAGGTGATCGAACTACATTTGGCGCCCACCAATATTCTCTCCTCTCTCAATTTACAGTTCGTGCAAAAGGAGAAACCGAACCAGAGATAGGAGAAAAGCAAAATCAAAACCAGAAAAAGGAAAAGATTAGTATCAAAATCGGTTTAGAGATTGCAGATTTTACCTAACTGGTGAGCATATCTAATTGTCATTGGGTAATTTTGGGGTATAATTTTCCATTGATTTGAGTTTCCTATCTAATTGATTTTTTGGCTGGAATTGGACCAATTTCTAATTAACTTGTAGTGGTGCAAACAAGCAATATTCCCCAATTTAAATGACCAGAAGCCATATTACAAAATCTTTAAAGGAAAATTAGGTCTTAAAACATAAATCGTGCTGGATCAGGTGATCAACCGTGACGAATCAAGTGAATCAACTTCACTATACCAAAGCCCACTCCAAAATACACTCCCACTCCAACGACGACTCCAAAGGTCACCAGTATTGCTACCCGCTCCCTCCCCTGTGTCTGTATCCCACAGCTCAGGCAGCAGGTAGGGCAGTTTACAGCATCTGGCATAGCTACTGCAGGGGCGGCTACAGTGGCAGGGAAGAGACGAGGGCCTGTTGGAAGGATTGCTGCTGGAGGGTCTTGAGCCATTGGTGGATCTGGGAACTTTGAGAAGGGTTCGCAGGGTCTACTGGTCTATTGCTGCTGTTGCTGCTGCGGGCGGAAATGAAGTAATTTTTATTGGTTTTCTATCAATTTTTCAAGTACCTTTAGTATATGGCTAATTTCTTAATGATTGTAAGAGTAGTTCATATTCAAAGATGATACTTGGCTTTATTACAGGATTTGAAAGAGGTTGAAAAGAATTTCTGGATTATGAGATGTATGTTTTGACCTTCCAAATTTTTGCTTTTGTTGATTTGTAGTTGCGTATTTGAAATTAATACTCATGATAGGGAACCTCCTTGCATATGAAAAATTAAGAATGATAATTTGTATATTACTCTAATATCAATAGCAATCTGCTAACAGTGGTTGTTGTCTTTTGGAGCCCAGTTTCTTAGTTTTTATTTTTTTATTTTTTATCAATTTTTAGGTGAACACAATGAAGTACATATGTCATGATAGTATAAGAGAATGATGCTTGAAACTACAACTAGGCATGAGTCCTTAATCTTAAAGATAAAGGGACACAATTATATACAACTTAATTTTGAGGGCTGGCCAAAGTGCATAAAGGGGATCTACTCCCAGTGGTATTGCAGATGTTGGTGGAGGGCTAAAGGCAAAGTTGAAGGGTGTTGATTGTTGAAGGAAATACAGAGAGGATCTACAATTGGAAAATTTATAGGGATAGCCTTGATTGTGTGCTACTTGAGGAGAAACCAAAATAAATTTTGTATAAGATTGTGAGTTGCTATATCCAAATTAATTTAAACTCTAAGTATGCCCATTGGAATGGAGGAAGAGAGAGCTTGAATGATTCAGTTGTATTATGAGTTAGCTTATGTAAAAGAGGTGTGATAAATGAATGTACTGCCAAGCGCTAAACAGAAAAAAAGATCTTATTGAGACTATGGAGATTATGATCTTAACAAAGAAACAAAAATGTGGGCAATAGAGAAATGCTTTTAGCATATGCACATGTAGTTTGCAATCTTCCTATTGAACGATTTCTTTTTTGTAAATCAATGTTAAGAGTAAGTTCAATATGTTATCAATAGAAAATACAGAACGCACACGCAAACTCATTTTTGCGCGTACAGAAAGACTAGTACATCATTAACTAATAATGGTCAGGAGTTTAGCATTATTATTAGCAAAAAAAGAAGAAGGAATTTAGCATTATTATACGCGTAGAATAGTTAAATGGAAATGACTGCAACCAAGGGTAGTCAAATGTAATTAGCCGGCACAAAGTAAATTATGAAAGTCAGTCAACCCCCTCACCCCCTCCAAAGTTCACGGTTCTCACTTCCTCACTAGTTTTTCGATCTGAGTCGCAGTCTCCTTCTGCTCAGTTCTCACCATGTTGAAGCTCCTCGCCTTCCTAACCCTAACACTCCCATTTCTCACCCACTCTTTCTCGCCGGACCACCCTACCGATCGCCGAGTCCTCGTGTTGCTCGATGACCTCGCCATCAAATCCTCGCATTCGTTGTTCTTCAAGACCCTGCAATCTCGAGGATTCGAGCTCGATTTCAAGCTCGCCGATGATCCCAAGATCGGCTTGCAGAGATATGGCCAGTACACATATGACGCCTTGATTCTCTTTTCTCCAACCGTCGACCGTAAGTCTCTCTGAGAATGTTTCGTAGGGTTTATGAGAAAATTATGGAAATTTAAAATTTTGATCGATTGAAATGGTTTATTGTAAGTCTTAGTTGAGTAGGCGTTGGAAGGTTTAACATTTAAACTTGTCTTACTTCAAATTGCATACATTTCTCATACTCCAGTTGTTACAGATGAGCATTTGGGAAGTCAGAAAGATTTCATTTAGTTCTAATTATATGGATCATGTAATATAGGTTTTGGAGGATCCATTGACCTGGCTGCTATACTGGATTTTGTGGATACGGGTCACGATTTGATTATTGCGGCCGATACCAATGCATCTGATTTGATCCGACAAATCTCTGTCGAGTGCGGAGTTGATTTCGATGAGGTTGGTATACGTCTCTTATTATTTTGTTTTGATTTTGTAGTTCCTGTAATTTATTCAGAGTTTCGTCTAAGTTGAGTTTTGTTCAGTATGCATGCATTGTTTCCTGAAATGTACTTCTGTCAAAGCATCAGTTTTATTTGCAATGAAAGTTACAATTGAAATGTTATTTGAAATGCATATCCATATCAATGTTACTCATGTCTCTGTTACAACACTCCAGTTCTACTCCAAAATGTAAATAATAAAGGTTTGAATAAAATTATATGAAACTAATAACAATTGATATATTCCTTCTGATGTTCAGTGACAGAAGAATAAGGTCACTAATTCTAGCATAGTGTAATTACTAGCACCTATTGTATGAGTAAACCCAATTCTTGTTCTCCACTGTTATAGACTACTGATATGCTTTTGAGTTTGATAATATGTACCTGCTTAAACAATGCAAAGGGTGAAGAATGATAGAAAAGGAAATGCTATTTGTTATAAAATCTCTTTGGTACCATATCCTATCCTCAAGTAACGAATTCATATAGGAATTTTGGATGCTACTGTTGCAGTTGTTCTGGCTATTTTCTACTCTCATTTCATATAATGTTGTACAAGGTTCAGAGCACACAGTATTCATATCCTTCCCTTGAACTCATACATGTTTCTCTTTGCTTACCTTTTCATCCAGCATTTGAACTTAATTAATTATTTTATGTGTTTAGTAAATGTATACTATGGCTGCAGGACCCTTCAGCTATGGTTATAGATCACACGAGCTATGCAGTTTCAGACACTGAAGGAGATCATACATTGATTGCTAGCGATGATTTCATTAAGTCTGATGTAATTTTGGGAAGCAAGAAAATTGAGGTAAGCTCTATTCCTGACAATGTCAATATTTGTTGTCCAGCTAAATATGTTAATTTGCATGTGTATCTCAATTGGTAGCATTTGGAGAATAGACTTTTCTTACTGAAGCTCTGGTATGAATTCTTTGACATTTTACATATTCTTTCCCCTTTACTTCCAAAAGGAAATGATTTTTCCATTCCTTTTCTTTCTTTACCTTTTTTTCTTAAAAAAAAAGTGATTGGGTCATTAATATACCAACATTTCAAATTCACTATTTATTTTTAGCTTTCATCTTCAATTAAGTTAGCTGACCCAAATAAAATCTTCAATCTAGTTAAGTAGGCACTGAGTGATCACCTTTTTGTTGTGGCATTGTTCATGAAGCCATCCATCATTTTATGTTCTAGTACCCAATAGTAGTGTAAGCAACATTCTTGGAACAATTGCAGTTGTAGATAGGGGTGAAATAATCAGATACAAAGTTCAATGCACAGTATTAGTAAATCGTAACTTTAATGTCTCTGTCTAATATAGTTTCCTTGGTGTTTCTGCCACAGGCTCCTGTACTTTTCAAGGGAATTGGCCATACAATAAATTCTGAAAATAGCCTGGTAAGGTTTTTCATTTATCCAGCTACGATGCATTGCAACAACTAAGAGAATAAACCTTTGTGCTAATTATAAGTTTTTCAACTACGATTGCTTATACGCTTTCATTTTAGGTTTTGAAAGTTCTCTCAGCTTCACCTTCAGCATATTCAGCTAATCCCAAAAGCAAGCTTTCAAGTCCTCCATCGCTCATTGGATCTGCTATATCATTAGTCTCAGTTGTGCAGGTATGTTGACTCTGTACTGACACAGGCTCCATCCTCCGTGTTGATTTATGCATTGTACGTATGATGTATCTTTGAAGAGAAAATTACATTGATTATAGTTTAAAATAAGTTATAACTTACTATTTGCTGCATTATATTTTATTGTTGAACATGAATACCCCCTTCCCCTTCTCTCTCTCTGGAGGTAGCATAGGAGTAACTACACTAACAAAGCTACTATTAGACTGCTAGCTGGCTCCATATTGTTTGGTTGCAAATGTATGTATTAATAAACATTTCTAATTAAATGAGTACTTCGGGCATATTTGTATACGAAGTCATTGATCCATTTAATCGGGTGAGTTTTAGTGCATTAATTGTACACATTGTTGATTTTCCTACATCAGTTTGAGTGCATTTACTGTACACATTGTAGTTCCTGTAACAATTTTTTTTCCCTCTTTTAATGTAGGCAAGAAACAATGCTCGGGTTTTGATCTCGGGCTCACTAAGTATGTTCAGCGATCGGTATGTGATGGTTTCTAGCTAAATGAGGTTCTCTTATGTTGTGATTGTTTCCTCTGACAACGTTTGGTTCTCTTTTCAGATTTTTCAGATCTAAAGTGCAGAAGGCTGGGAGCGCAGACAAGTGAGTGATATTTTAAATTGATGTCTTTATCATACACGTTACAATGATGTTAGAACATCTGTTTCTAACTCTAACACCATATGAGCTTGTATAATAAAGAAGTAAAAAGAATCTTATTAGTGGAGATAATATAGCTTTGCCTATTGGCAGTTGACTTGTAGCTATATCAGATATGGTGAACTGGTCAGGGTGTAGTTTAGTTGGTGGCTACACATCTCTGAAAAGGATATCCCAAATTCAAATCCTTCCTCATAAACATTATAATGGATATAGTGGCTATGGTGAAAGTTCAGTATTTATTGGTTGTGAATTAATAAACGGTTATAGATAATAGTGGCACCTTATTTTTGTTTTCCCTCTAAAAAATGGCCATCTATTTTGTAGTAGGAATGTCTTTTTCAACTTAATGATGAACTATAATTCATCAAGAGGGTGCTTGAAAATTTTAGAAATCAATAGAAATATGCCTACTGGAAAAGTAAGAGCTCACAAGCCAACAAGCAGTTCATGCTTCATAAGATTTTTCCTTACCTAATTTACCATACAAAATGACTGCTTTTTATGAATAAATTATGCTTACTTGATTGTATGTGCTTTTCTTCTTAAACTGCAAAGAGTTTAGTTAGAAATTAATTGGAATTTATTTCTTGATAACAGACATGAGGAATCAGCTAATGAGCAATTTCTGACTGAACTTAGCAAATGGGTTTTCCACGAACGTGGTCATCTCAAGGTGAGGAAAACTTGTTCTATTGTAATCAGGATATTATAAATTTATTCATTGAGACTCGAACAATGAAGTAAAAGAAAACAAAAGGCAAAAAACAAAATACACGGGGCCTGTTGCTTGGAGGATTGAATCATCTAATAGCTCATTTGGTCATCAATATATATTCTTGGGCTTGTGAAATGCTTACCATATTAAAACATGTTTTGATCTGTAGGCCGTGAATGTAAGACACCACAAAATTGGTGAAGCAGATGAACCTGCAATCTACAGGATCAACGATGACGTGGTAAGTTTTACTTATGGTGTTATTTAAACTCCAAGAAGAGAAAAGAAGAGAAAAGAAGTATAGTTTTTGGCATCTGACACTGAAATCACAATTGTAGGAATATTCGGTCGAGATTTATGAATGGCATGGAAAAAGTTGGGAACCATATGTTGCTGATGATGTCCAAGTGCAGTTTTATATGATGAGCCCCTATGTCCTGAAAACCTTATCAACTGATAAGAAGGTAATGCACGTCAATTCCCTGCAGACTTTCTGTTAACACCCTTTCTCACAATTATTTTGCATTGCAGGGTCATTATTTTACAGCATTCAAGGTTCCGGATGTATATGGGGTTTTCCAATTCAAGGTTGAGTACGATAGGCTTGGCTATACAAGTGTATCTCTATCAAAGCAGGTAACAAATGTTCCTATACATGTTCTTGATGTATCTTGCAATAAGAGAATATGTTACTATTTAACAGACACTTCTGTGATTCTGTCTAGTTTGCCCTTCGGCATAATGGGATTATCATCATGGCTTCTGAAGTAAATGAACATTAATACTGTAGTCCTGAAGCTTTGTAATTTACTGAAAGTCCATGATAAGACTTAAATAAATCAAAGATTAATTACTCTGCAGTTCTTGAAGTTGTTGTTTCTTCTGTTTTTTTGGTTATGCGTAGATCTTGAAGTTAAAGTTTAATACAGATTTTATCACCAACTTAAGACATCAAGATAGTACTTGAATGATGAGAGAAAAGAGAAGTTAAAAATCATCTGCCAAAAGAGGATAGTATGTGTAGCCGTGTAGGTGTAGGCTTGTAGCACACAACAAGGATTATATATTCCTGAACTACGCATAACTTTTTACTTGGACCAATTATCCTACTTTCATTTTTCTTATCTTGCATTGGGTGAGTCTGGTTTTCTGGTTAGTGTATTGTTCATTTATCCTCAATCTGAATAAAATCCCTGGATGTTGAATTGCAGATTCCTGTTCGACCATTTAGGCACAATGAATATGACAGGTTTATACCAGCAGCTTATCCTTATTATGGAGCAACATTTACTATGGTAACTCCTGCTCTGTGGAATTTCATTTACTATCTTTAACTTTTTTGGTATATTATGTTGTCCGTCTCCCTGTTTTAATTTCGAAGACCGTCTTGGTCTAGTCACTAGGCATTGGCCTATTTCAGATTACATTTCACTCTGAAGTGTCCATGACATGAGAAATAAACCAACTATTCACATTTATTCGTGTCACAGACTATGTTTAGATAATTTCTTTACAGTACACAGTTGGTGATAGTTTACCATCTGACCATTCTGATGATCTAATATTTGGATTCTGATGCAGATGACAGGTTTCTTCATTTTCACAGTTGTCCACCTATACAACAAGTAGCTGTAGAACAATTGTACTGGAAGACATGTAATGCCATATTAAGAGCTTAGCTTTCACAATGGAAATTTTGATTAGGCAAAAATATTATTATGCAGACAGTTCTATGTTACAGATATATTATGTCACTAAGTGGTTGAAGAAAATGTCACTGCTGTCATCACCCCATCCTTTTTGTTCATGCAGTTAAATAGACACCCACCATCCCTGCAGTCTTCTTTACATTAAGGTGTTTGTAAAGCATCTTCTATTGTCCAAATAGGAGGCATCTCCCAACACATCTCGGCATTTTACATTTATAAAAATTTTATAACTGGTTTAAGTAATATTGCTCTCGTTAATGCTGGCATGTTGTGTGAAAGATGGTTAAACATTTCAAAAGAAAATACATCCTTTGTCTTGTGTTTTTGACTTGGAAATACAAAATCACTGTGGAGTTTTAATTTTATCAATTTGGTTCTTGTGCTTTTTCTCGTTAAGAATCTGAGTCTGTTTTTAAATTCTTTGATGCACAAGTCATTTTCCTGAAATGAAACAAAGAAAGAAAAATCTTGGGTCTCATTAGTCGAAGATTGATGAAACGGCAGCCCGGTGAGGCTGTATATACGTGGTATATGAAGGTTGTGCCAGTTCCACCATTATGTTTGATATGATTTTTGCATACGAAAATTATGAGCAATGCATAAACCTTGTGAAGATTCTAAATAAGCAGTTGTGGTTTGGTTGAACAATGATCTTGTGACATCGATAGTATAAGAAGAAATTATAACTACATCATTTTAATTGGTTTGGTTATTTTACAAGGGCTGCTTATGTGTAATATTTTGTTGCGCATCCTGTTTTTAAGATATCTGAGGAAACTAAATAATGAGTTATCTGTTTGGAATATGAACTATCACCAATTTGGTACTCTGTGAGGGCGATGAAAATTGAAAAGTTTACATTGGCTGAGAATGAATAAGCTTGATTCTTGGCGGAATTTCATGTCATCTGCTATTATATAACCTTGATAGTCTCGCTACTATTTCTCTAGCCTTTGGAAAATCCTTGCTGTATATGTCATAAACTTCCATCTCTGTTTGGTTCCTAATAGAACTGACTCTTCTATTTTATGAAGCATGAACAGTTGTAGTATTTTGCGTCTTGGTTTGTTGATCGAAGTGATTTTCATTTTTAGTTATTTGAAAAATGAAGGAATGATAGGTTTTCATTATCTCATAGACAGAGAATTTGAGGCTAACTTAATAATGTATAAAGAAAATGAATTTATTGTAAACGTACGTTATCTTTTTTGTTTTTTTGTCTGAAAAACGTACGTTATTTTCTCTATCACTTTTCTAATTTTCTTTTTGGAATTATTATAATCACTCGTCTCACGTGACTATCTAAGATGAACTTGGACTCTTTTTTATGTCAAGATTGTATAACTAGGACTAGGGGTGTCATTTTCAACACAACTCACTTGCACGAAATAAGATAGGTTGACTCTGCACGATTAAAATATTTTGGAGGCCTAATGAAACTCAATGCAAGACCTTATGATCACTGGAAGTTTTTTTTTTCTACAAACTAAAAAAAAGTTAAAAATATTCGTAGCGACGAATAGTTAGTTGCTAATGGGTGTTCAAAATAAATATTTTTTTTGAATAAATTTATAAAGATTTTGTTTTTAGGGCTCTTGGGCAAAAAGAATTACGCGATGCAAAAGAACTTTGGGAACACATTGACCATCGAAATCGGGTTTTCGCCTGATTACGTGAATTGTGCCAAATTGATGAAAACTTCCTTATTATAGCACATGATTTCATTGAAAAATTCAATATTTAAAATTTTCAAGATCAGTTTGCACGGGTGGAGAAAATTAGTTTGGGGTATCAATAAAACACAACGCGAGGCCTTTCGAATTCCGGAAGTGCTTCTTTTATTTCCTCAAATTAAAATAAAAAAAAAGGTTAGGAACACTTGTAGCGACGATTCGTCGCTACAGGGTGTTCAAAATAAATATTTGTTTTGTTTGAACAAATGTAAAAAGTTTTTGTTTGTGGGGCTCTTTGGCTCAATGAATTAAATATTGCAAAAGAAGTTTGGCAATGCATTGGCCATCAAAATCGGGTTTTCGCCTAATTTGGTGAATTGTGCCAAATTGAAGAAAATTTTCTTATTATAGTACATGATTTCCTTAAAAAATTAAATCTTTGAATTTCTTAAGACCGGTTTACTCGGGTGTGCAAAAGCATTTTAGGGGTTCAATGAAATCGAACATGAGATCTTACGAGAACTGGAAGTTGTAACGCCCCAAATTGCACCTCTTCAATTTAAGCACGCTACAGTGCCACGAGTCTTTAAAAATACAAGCTAGATTACTAACTTATACTTTAAAGAAACGCAAGGCATTTATGTGAAATACTTTTTAGAACGCGATGCGGAAACATATTTAATTTGAATAGAGGTGAAATAATTGGAAATCGTAAAACGATAGAAATCCAATTTATCAAATTAAATAACCGGATCGGAATATGATTTCATGAATGAGTTCCATGTGGTAAAGCACATTATTGACCATGAACAGGCTAAATGGTCAACGGGTTCCAAAATGAATGAAATGATACAATGAGAATAAATGGATAACTCCAGAACCTGATATTCGAGAAACGAATATCCGATTATAACAAGTACGCACACCCAGCTCGATCCCTCGTTGTCCCGTTTCCAGTGCACAGTACCTGCATCCAAAACTATTGTAGGGGTGAGCTTTCGTCCTCGCTGCTCAGTAGGGGAATTCACCCCGGCTAGATTTAAAAATCATTTAATATATTTCATTGGATCCAGTATGTAAAATATATCAAGGAAAACAGTAAACCATTTCTTAATAATAAATAAAATGAAAACAAGATGAGTACTCAAGTGATTATAAAACCTGATGACCGATCAATCTAGCCAACTACGTTCTTACCGAAGATTAATATCTTCGTCAACTGGTAAGAAGTAGCAAGAGTGTCCATTTAATGCTATACCGCCTAGATCTAGTGCCACATCTCAAAGGATGTCAGACACTATTCCGTCCGTACAGCCCCTCCGGAGGTTTAGGGGATCGAAACCCAAGGTAGTCGCTATGCTCCACTCACTCTCAGGTCATCACAATATCAAATATAATTGAAAACACGCATGACATATGAAATATCAAATCATTCAAATTCATAAAGAACTCTAGCCATGCATTATTATTTACTCGATATATACGAGAAAATACTAACCGAGAGAGTCCCAAGTTTCCCTACCTGGAATCTCGGAGCTTGTTCTCGCTCATCACATCAGGCCAACACCACCACCACCACAGTTTACGTCTCGGGCTAACTGGAGTTCCTAGTCCGACAATAACCATATTTGGGTGTTATTATAAAATTCACAATTTAATAACACTCGACAACTTAACTCAAGTCCACTTGATTAATCATTTCCGATTTACGGAATTCATTTTCTTATAGTGTGGGGTGCATTCCCAAATTTACTTTGGACACCCAATACTTATTTTCTCATTTTCCATTCTTCAATTCTTTACATCTCTGCAATAACCGTAGAATGAATAACTATCCATTAATTCCACATTTAATCAAGCAATCGTTGCATCACATAATGTGAAGGATTCTGACCAACACTTGATCCTATGACCAATTGCTCTTATCCACAGTTTAAATGATCAATGACTAGCATGAATATATATCCATATTATAACCTTATAGCTTAGCTTCCTCTACGTTTCTCTACTGGGCTTTCTTTAGCTCACAAATTAATTAAGCAATTTGTGATTCAACCTTTTCATCATACCAAACCAAATTCTCCAGTACATCCCAATCAACACAAGTTCAACTTAATTAAGTATATTCTTCTCACATGCCAGCAACCACTAAAATACTCAACCAAGTAATTAACGTTATCAACAATTAACTACAACTCCAGCTTACCTTGTAATTAACCAACTTTCTGAAAATAATTCACGACATAAGCGTTGATGAGTAAGTTATGCTGCTCTGGACACCCACCTCTGTTTCTACAACCATTCTATCCATTCTCAGACCAACTTCAAGGATTTCAACCAAACTCTACAATTCTGCACTTCAATCATAACCAGGCATCAATACGTGTTCTATTACTTGAATTATGATCGAAAATAAACCAAGAAGGACCAAAATGTTCACTGTGCACAGTAGCACGCATCATGGCCGCACAACCCTTAATCAGCAAATCCTCAAATCTCAACCAAAAGTAAATTCCAATTATACCAAGATGTAAAGCTCGACGAGGGGATCAAGATTGATACCTTACTCGATGAAAACCGTCGCCGGAGTCGCCGGAAAACAAAGAAACCCGCCGGAAAAGAAAAGAAGCTTTGGAGCTTCGATTCTCTCTCCACAAGCAACGATTCAGCAAGCCGCGACCACATACATGCTCGCCTTGTCGAGAGGAAGCTTTTGGCACCGGTCTCGTGCGCCGGCGTGGCCGGAATCGGAAAGTGTCGTCGGAGCAGGGGGATCTTCTCTCCTCCGTTTCTCTCTCCACCGGCGTCGGCTTGACTAGCTACGACCACCGCTGGCCTCGTCGTGTCGGGGCGAAGAAGAAGAGACCGGTCCGGCGCCGTGAAACGGCCGGACGTGGGAGATGGGTTCAGGCGGTGTCGGAGCAGGGAGAGGAGAGGGACGCGGGTTCTGGGTTCTTCCCAAACCGATTCAATCCTATAAACTTAAATCCAACGGCTCAGATCAAATGGTGATTTGATCAACGGCTGAGATTAAACCGCCTTAATTTCTTTAATTTCCAATCTTCTGAAAATTAAAACAAATGGTTCGGGTATCCGAAAAATACCCCGAAAATTCTCACGTACTCGTCGTGACGTGTACTTCATTCTCGAGTCTTCAAATCGACGTTACGACAAAAAGATAATTTCTGGAAAATTCCCGAACTCTTTGATATTAACCGAGATTACGAATTTAATCTCGTTTAACTCCAAATCAATTCTATTAATTTCTCCGGGGTCTCACAGAAGTGCTTTTTTTTTTTGGAAAAAAACTTGGGTCCAATCCAAGTCGGACATGTGTGTCCGAACTCTCTCTTATTTGCATATATTCAACGGTCTAGTTCCGCGATATGAACCGTTTATCTTTTTATTTCGAATTAGATTGTTGAATGTATGCAAATAAAAAAGAGTTCGGACACACAGGTCCGACCTGGTTCGGACCTAAATGTTTTCCCTTTTATTTATTTCTTCAAATTAAAATACAAAAAATGTTAGGAACACTTAAAATGACCAACACTTTGTCGCTATAGGGTGATCAAAATAAATATAATTTGAATATATGTAAAAGGATTTTATTTTTGAGGCTCTTGAGCTCAATGAAATTAACATTGCAAAAGAATTTTGGCAACACATTGGCCATCGTAATTGGTTTTCCCATGATTCGGTGAATTGTGTCATGTTAAAGAAAACTTCCTTATTATATAACACGATTTCATTGAAAGATGAAATCTTTGAAAATCTCAAGACCGGTTTGTACGAGTGTCCAAAAGTATTTTTGGGGCTCAATGAAACTCAACGCAAGATCTTACGAACACCAGAAGTGCTTCTTTTTATTCATTCAAATAAAAAAAAGTTAGAAACACTTGTCAATTCGTTCCTACAAGGTGTTCAAAATAAATATATTTTTTATTTGAATAAATGTGAAAGGATTTTGTTTTTGGAGCTCTTAGGCTCAATGAATTATACAATGCAAATAAAATTTGGCAGCGCATTGGCCATCGAAATCGGGTTTTCACGTAATTCTGTGAATTATGCCAAATTGAAGAAAACTTCTTTATAGCACATGATTTCCTTGAAATATTAAATCTTTGAAATTTTTCAAACCGATTTGCATCGGTGTCCAAAACTATTTTAAGAGCACAATGAAACCCAACGCGAGATCTTCTGAGCATCGGAAGTGTTTTTTTTTTTCTTCTTCAAATTAAAAAAAAAGTTTTGAACACTTATAGCGACGAATCATTCGTCACTAGAGGGTGCTCAAATTAAATTATATTTTTTAACAAATGTAAAATGATTTTGTTTTTGGGAGTTGGGACACTTGTGCTCAATGAATTAAAACAATGCAAAAGAACTTTGGCAACACATTGGCCATCGAAATCGGGTTTTCGCCTGATTCGGTGAATTGTGCGAAATTAATGAAAACTTCCTTATTTATAAGCACATGATTTTTTTGAAAAATAAAATCTTTGAAACTCTCAAGAGTGGATTGCACGGATGTGTAAAACTATTTTAGAATCTCAATGAAACTCAATACGAGACCTTCCGAGCACCAAAAATGCTTCTTTTTATTTCTTCAAATTAAAAAAAAAAATTGAAACACTTGTAGCGACGACTTATTCGTCGCCACATGGTATTCAAAATAAATATTTTTTTTATTTGAAGAAATGTAAAAGAATTTTGTTTTGGGGGTTTCTTGGGCTTAATGAATTAAACAATGAAGAAGAATTTTGGTAATGCATTGGCCACCGAATTCGGGTTTTCGCGTGATTCGGTGAATTGTGCCAAATTGAAGAAAAATTCCTTATTATAACACATGATTTCTTTGAAAAATGAAATCTTTGAAATTCTCAAGACCGGTTTACACGGGTGTCCAAAAGTATTTTAAGGGCTCAATGAAAGTTCTTACAAACATCGGAAGTGTTTCTTTTTATTTTTTCAAATTAAAAAAAAAGTTAGGAACACTTGTAACGACGAACAATTCGTCGCTACAAAGTGTTCAAAATAAATATATTTCTTTATTTGAAGAAATGTAAAAGTATTTAGTTTTTGGGGATCTTGGGCTCAATGAATTAAACAATGCAAAAGAATTTTGCTAACACTTTGGCTATCGAAATAGGGTTTTCGCCTGATTCGGTAAATTGTGTCAAATTGAAGAAAACTTTCTTATTATATGATTTGCTAGCACATGATCTCTTTGAGAAATTAAATTTTTGAAATTCTTAAGACCGGTTCGCACGGGTATCCAAAAGTATTTTAGGGGCACAATGAAACCCAACGAGAGCACCGGAAGTGCTTCCTTTTCTATAAATTAAAAAAAAAATTAGCAACAGTATTAGCGACGAAGTATTCGTCGCTATAGGGTTTTTAAAATATTTTTTTTTAATAAATTTGTCTTTGGGGCTCTTGGACTCCATGTATTAAACAATGCAAAATAATTTTGGCAACACATTGACAATCAAAATTGAGTTTTCACTAAATCCGGTAAATTGTGCTACATTGAAGAAAACTCCATTATTATAAGTAATGGACAACTTGCAATACATAATTTTTTTATTTTTTATGAAAAGCGATGGAATTCATTTCAAGAATTAAGAAGTACAAAATGTAGGAATAAAATTCCAAATTATAGGAGGGACACCCACTTCATGAAATTTGCACATGAGAATGTAAAGCTAATTGAGCCAAAAAATGCGCCTCAGAGTTCAAAGCACGAAACACATGAGAAAAGGAAGCTCCTAGAAGATTGACCAGGCAAGCGGAAATGAAAAAAATTCAATGTGAATTTTTTTTTTCTATAAATACCTACCCTTTGTCCCTTTCTCTATTACCTCCGTCACTCAAAAATTTTCATTCCTACTTGCAATCACTATTCCTCCAAATATTTTCTATGTTCCCAAATTATTTTTGTTTCGGATATCCCTCCAAAGGGTAAAAAATTGGGTACAAGATGGACGGTCGCCAAAGATGTCCAATTGTGCAACTGTGCTTGGAGAGTGGTGAGCCATGATGGAGAAGAGAGTAAATATCAATCAAAAGACGAGTTATTGGAAAATGTTCATCGATAGTGTGCAACTTTACTGAAAAGATATACAAAGAACTTCTGACTTTCTGAGCCCTCGCAATTTACGAACTAACTAAGGGGGGTGTATTCAATTCGGATTTTAAAAGAGTGTGTCTGATTTTTTATAATCCATGGATTTCACAGAATCCATGGATTGTACTAATTCTATATAGACTTGAACTGAATTTGTTTGGATTTTAATTCATTGTTATACTGATTTGTTTGGATTTTAATAAGTCTATATAATGTTTTGCTATATTTTTATTATAAATCACTGCATATAATAACCCAATGCTAATGCCAAATTAACGCCAACAACTCTCTCCTTCTTCATACTGTTTTCTTATGATATAAACAAGATCCTATAAACAATAGAAGAAAAACAATTACAACTTGAAACAAAAAAAATTTATAATCGAAACATGTATAAAATACTCTTCACATGGCTTTAATTAAGGCCAAATCATATCTTAGCATCTCATAGAAAAGTTCAAGTGCCTTGTTCAATTCACCATGCTGGGCATACGCCGCATACCCACCAATCAACAGAGTCCAAAGTCACCACATTTTTTGTCTCTGGTGCTAAAGAAGCAAACATCCTCCAAGCAATTTTGGCACTTTTGCATTTAGTATACATATCAATTAAGCCATTGAAGAGACAATGGTCACAACAATAGGCTCAGAACAAAGAATCTGCATCCCCCACTTCTGTTCACCAATGGAACCGCAATAAGGAAGAACATTAACCAAGCCAACAGAATACGGGAGCTCACGAAAATCACCCATCATCCAATCAAGCATCTCTATAGAATTCTTTGAATCCCCACTCTAAGCATAAACCACCATAATCTAATTTCATGGCATCACATCTCATCGCACTCTCTTAAGCATTTCATCAAACACCTCACGCGCATCTCCCAAATCCCCACACATGCCATACATTGCAAACATTTGACTCAAACCCATTCACACACATAACAGCGTGGACCGAAGCCCCTCGGCAAAATTATCCATGTTAAAAATGGTGAAAAATAATATAAAGTTGCAGAGAAAAATCGCTATTTTCTCATATATTTCTATACAAGTTGTTACATATATATATCCAAGAAAGAGGAAATCTTTCTGGAGGCTAACAATTAGCTATATTATCCACCTACAATTACAAAGAAATCTGGCAATGAATGCCTATAATTACAAGAAAATCGAATATAGCCAAATTTAATACTTGTCAATAAGAATATATACCAACAATTAAGCTCCGAAATCAAACAAGTAGTTTAATGAATGAGTTGCAACGAGTTCGATGAGAGAGTTTGTGAGGACAAGGATGTGCTGGTGGACGAACTTGGCTTGGATTATAGATATTGTTTTAGGACTGTTGTTGTGGTGGAGTAGAAGGCTTTGGTGATTGTAGTTGGTCAGTGCCCAGAAATATTCTTAGCGCCAGAGAGAGAGAGAGAGAGAGAGAGAGAGAGAGAGAGAGAGAGAGAGAGAGTTGCAAAATCTCTAGTAAGGAGGCCGGATTCTTCATGGGGTTTTCTATTTATACTAAACACTATAAAATCCTTTACAATCCAGCATTTAATGAAATCTTTGGAAATCATTAGACTTTTCAATACCACCAGATTATGATGGATATTTTAAAATCCTAATTGAATACAACCAGAATTTAAAGGACTTTTAAAAATCTTAATTGAATACCCATAGATTTTTAAAATACAAAACAATCTTGTAGACTCCTAATTGAATACACCCCCCTAAGGGAGTCCAACTACAATGTGTTGCTTGTTCATCCATCTCCAATTTCTCTTTGCTCTGGATTCAGAGAAATTAACTAATTAATGGGCTGTTTGTTCATTCAACCCCAATTTCTCTTTGCTGTGGTTTCAGAGCAATTACAAATGGTTCAAATTAATGAACCGCCATTTTAAAGTTGAGCACCTATTTATTTATTTTTCTGAGAACTCGTATCTGTGTTCTGTTTTGACTTTTGAGCACCTCCATTTGTTAGCACTCAGCACCTAACATACTGCCGCACGAAACTTAACTTTCATATATTCAACATCTTCTTGGAACCACCAGAAAAAAATTTCTCACTTAGATTCTCATCACCTAAACTCAATCCTAACACATCCCAATAGAACTCGACGCTTTTGGAGCAGAGCTACTCATTTGTCCAATTCATGAAGAACAAACACCAAACTCTTTCATGGGAGTACAAAATTTACAAATTTCCGAAAGTTTTTTTCATCAACTCCAGGCTATGGATCCCCGACTATGATTACAGTATGCTAAAAGAAAACCCAACAGGGAAAAAGATGATATATACAAAATTTATGTATGGCAGAGTTACTAGTAAACGCCTTTGTAATAATAAGAAAATAAGGCATTTATCAGCGAAACTTCCAGAGTCGTTTTTGGCCTCCTATGAATCAGATAAGCACGAAAACTCAGCTTATCTGGGATTAATGGAGGCACCTCGAATCTTTGATTCGCAGAAAGAGAGTACTCAAAATCATTGACATTCAGTAAAACACAAGAGAAGGAAATCTACAAATTTATAGAACACACACCAAAAGCAAAACTGTATATGAAGTTTGGTATTCTGAGAGCCATAGATGGAGGAACTGCAGGGTCTTGGGTTCTTGTTTTGTTTGGCTGCTAAACCCTGCTCTATGTATTTATAGTCATTTCCTGGTCGAGAAAACCCTAAAAATCCTTTTGTTGCTGTTTGGTCCTTGAGTTTTATGGGATTTCGTTTATGCGCCTAATTAAGTGTTTGAGCCTAATCATGGGCCCAATAATCGGTTGGAGTTCAAATCCATCTGATTCATGGATAACAAAACTACGATATGGCCCAAAAAAAGGGGGATTTTTTTTTTCCAACTTATCATAACTAAATAAATAGGTTAGTTTAAAAGAGACTAAAAGCCTTAAGGGTGTGTTTGGATGAAGGAAAAAAAATGGAATTTAATTGAAAGTGTGGAATTCATAATTTCTTGACTTCAATGGAAAAAGCTTAGGTTCGACCCCTCTCTTATTTGTATATTTCCTTAGTCTATTTTCATGATCTGAACCGTTCATCTTTTAAATCAACATTTGAATATCATCTTTACAAAAATTTAACTTAAACGAAAATCGTTTATTCATACAATTGCATCAAACAAATGGACGGTTAGTCATGAGAATATTAACTTTCACAAAAACCGTTAATTTGTTTGATATAGTTTGATGAGTTAATGATATTCAATTTGGATGATATTTTGCAGACATGATCTTGAAAAGTTAATTTAAAAGTTGAACGGTTCAAATCATAAAAATAGATCATTGAATGTATACAAACAAGAGAGGGGTTGGACACTTAGGTTCGACCCAGGACGGACCTAAGTTTTTTCTGACTTC
The DNA here is from genome assembly GCA_029955375.1 of Rubus parviflorus. NCBI lineage: Eukaryota > Viridiplantae > Streptophyta > Magnoliopsida > Rosales > Rosaceae > Rubus > Rubus parviflorus. The sequence goes on from JARGGL010000001.1 coordinate 29,071,855, forward strand.
AATTACCTCGTTTGGCATTCTCAACTTTAAAATTATAAATTTATCTGTGGAAAAAAATGAAGGAATTGATTGCCCGAATTTCTCACTTCAATTTCCACCAAAACAGGTGTCATTTCGAATTCCCTTGCAGAAATTTGTTTTTATTTTTTTATTAGTTTTCGAAACAAGGTTTTTTTCATTTTAATCTTTTAATTTGTTTTAAAAATTCTTAATTTATTACATATTTCAAATTCCATGTAGATACAACCAAACAATGGAAATTGTAATTGATGGAATTTTAATTTATGGAATTATAGATTTCATCATTTCAAAAATTATAAAGAATTTACAATTGTCTCATCCAAATGCATCGTAAGCTAACAGCTTTTAACGTTATTTATATAAACTTTTCCTGGATCTATCTAATGGTGTGGATCCCAGCTGTGTTTGAGTTGTAGAAATGTCGCATGAGGCCATAGATCTCGAGTTCAATTTATTTAAACTTTTTCTCAATTTTAAGATTTGTACTTTTTATTCCCAAGTCTGCTATGATTAGTAGGTAGACTGTAGATGTAGGTATTTAAAATTATAAAATTATTTAGGTACTGATTATTTCTGTTAATGGCTCATGAGGGATGTTTCATTATGGTTAATAGTCAAATTTAGGGCCAATGTAGCTTGAGAAAAAAACTAGGCGTAATAGTTGGGCATATCAAGCTTAATTTGGTCCTAAATATGTATCCTGGTCAGTCCTTTTTAATGAATAAGTGAAACGGACTTCTATCTATTAATAGATTTCAAAACATACTAGGTTAACCATCCCTACTTCATCACAAAAGGTTTCGATAGGGTTTCCTTGTTTTTTTCAGTGAAATTGCTCACCATATATACTTAACAAAAGTACGTCGGACAAAATTTTGATACCAATTTGAACCTATTTGAATGGTTGTGAAACTCAAAATACGATCTTTGAATAAAAGAAGTGGCATGGTTGGTGTTTAAGCAAAGTCCATGAATTAAACAAAACACAGAAACATAAGTTTACAAGTACAACCAAACCTAAAAATCATAACACACCTCACACACAGAAAACAATAACAAAAACAAATTAGAGTCACAAATAACTTAAAACAACAGCACTAGGCTGCTTCTAGCAAGCAAGAACAAAAAATCCATGTCACCATGATGATGATCTTCTTAATTAGCAATGCACGGACTGGGCAAGGTTGCATTTAGCCGGGAGCTGCATGGCAAGGTTAGGGTCGAATCCATAGGCATTGAGAAGCCTCGAGTTCCTCATGAAGAAGCACAGGCACGGGAAGTCGGCGACGGAAAGAGCTGAGCAACACTCGGCTGTTGGGGCCGGGGTAACCGCAGGAGTCACAGTCACTGACGGCGCACAGGCCTTGAAGCCGTCTTTGGTCATGCGGCAGATGGAGCTCTGTCCCTGACCATTGGACTCAATGGCCAATGCCAAGACCAGAGCTGCAATGATCACAAGCTTTTTGTATGCTTCCATGTCTCTCGAGGATCTCTCTTTCTCAACACTGTTGTTTAGTTTCTTGGAGGGGTGGATGATGGTCTGTGGGTTTGGCCTTAGGGCTTATATAACAATGGCCTATGGGCAGGGGCGGATCCACTAAGGAGGCTAGTGGGGCTATAGCCCCCCCCAAATTTTTGGTAATTTATCAATGAGTATAGGGCTATTATGTAATAGCCCCCCAGAAAAGAAAAAAAGAAAAAAAGGGATTAGTCTAATAGTCTCTCACTCTCCCTACCCTTCCCCCCCCTCCCCCCCAAATTTGGTAATACATTAATTAGTTCAGGGTTAGTATCTCCCTCTCTCCCCCTCCTCATTCCCTCACGTCTCCAGTCCCTCTAATAGCCCCCCCCCCACCCCAAAAAAAAATAAGGGAAATAAATAAAAGGTTCCCCTCCTCACTCCCTCACACCTCCAAGCTTCAGTCCCTCTATCCCTTCTTGAGTATGGTCTGTGGGCAGTAGTCCTTATTCTTCCTCCTTCAATCCTCCCCTCAAGATCATTTAATTGATTAATCCTCAAGACCTCAATCCGATGAATGTTTTATGAGGTTTACTCAATGGCCAGAATTTTTTTTTTTTTGCCTCACGGCAAAAAAATTAACCCTATAAAATTTAGCCCCCCCCCCATTTTCGAATCCTGGATCCGCCCCTGCCTATGGGGTTGGTGGTTTGTCTTTTTCTTATCTAGTTTTAATTATTACCACCGCCATATAAGAATCTTTTTTTATTCCAACAGGGTAGATTAATTATGGGATTTTCTGCTAAAATGTGTCTTGTGACTTGAGATTTGTAAGCTAGTTATACATCTTAATTAGACATCGGTTTTGAGATTCAGTAATTGTCATATGATATGGCGTGAGAGCCTTTAGTTGCAAGTGATCACTTCAGAATTATTTGTTGGTTTGAAAGCTACAGGGAAGGACGTACGTGCTACTAGCTACCGCACCGCACACATATGTATCTCTTTCTGGGTTCTACAATGATGTTGCACGTATTCTAAAGAAGTTGAGTATTAACTTCGCATACTATATTGGAAAGTTAATTCTACGTTATATTAATATACAGATACATCAAGCAAACTAATTTGATACAGAGGTAGCATATTGACTTCATGCATTGGTAGACTAGCTTGGCTTGATTTCGAACTAGTCTACCTCTGTATCGAACTACTCACAACTTTATTGTAGATTGCCTCCATGCATTGGTAGACTAACTTGGCTTGATCTTGAAATAGTCTACCTCTGTATATATCGAATTAGCTAGTCATCCTTGTATCGAACTAGTCTACTTGATTTATCAGTATATTATTGTGACGCCCCAAATTGCACCTCTTCAATTTGAGCACGAAACAGTGCCGCGAACCTTTAAAAATACAAGCTAAATCCCTAACTTATACTTTAAAGAAACGCAAGGCATTTAAGTGAATAGTTTTTAGAACGCAAATGCGGAAACAAATTTAATTTGAATAGAGGTGAAACAATTGGAAATCGTAAAACGATTTAAATCCAATTTATCAAATCAAATAACCGGATCGGAATATGAATTCATGAATGAGTTTCACATTATTGACCATGAACAAGATAAATGGTCAACGAGTTCCAAAATAAATGAAATGGTACAACGAGAATGAATACATAAATTCCGGAACCTGATATTCGATAAACGAATATCCGATGATAACAACTTTGCACATCCAGCTTCACCCATTGTTGTCCCGTTCCCAGTGCACAGTACCTGCATCCAAAACTATAGTAGGGGTGAGCTTTCGTCCTCGCTGCTCAGTAGGGGAATTCACCCCGGCTAGATTTAAAAATCATAAAATATATATTTCATTGGCCAACCAGTATGTAAAACATATCAAGGAAAACAATAAATCATTTCTCAAGAATACTCATGAGAAAATAATTAAATAAGTACCCGGGTAAAATATCAAACCTGATGACCGATCAATCTAGCCAACTACATCCTTACCGAAGATTAAAATCTTCAACAAACCGTAAGGTGTAGCAAGAGTGTCCATTCATGCCATACCGCCTAGATCTAGTGCCACACCTCAAAGGATGTCAGACACTATTCCGTCCGTACAGCCCCTCCGGAGGTTTAGGGGATCGAAACCCAAGGTAGTCACTATGCACCACTCACTCTCAGGTCATCATATAAATCAAATATAATTTAAAACACACATGGCGTAAATCATAGCCATGCAAATCTTATATAACATATATATACGAGAAAACTCTAACCGAGAGAGTCCCAAGTTTATTTTTATCCCTACCTGGATTCTCGGAGCTTGTTCTCGTTTAACACATCAGGCCAACATCACCACCACCACAGTTTACGTCTCGAGTCAACTGGAGTTCCTAGTTCGACAATAACCAAATCCGAGTGTTACAATAGTATTCTTAAATACTCAACACTCGACAAAGAAGTCCATTTGGACAACCATTTCCGATTTACGGAATTCATTTTCTTATCGGGTGTCATTCCATAATTACTATGGACACCCCGTAGGTATCCTTTACACCTTAACACAATTTGAATCAATTCTCAAATGTCCCAATCATCAATCCAAGTATGGATTTATACCAAATAAACATGATTAGGCCGGAAAGACACAAAAGGACAACCTGAACCGCCACCACTCACGGTGGTTCACGGTGACAGGACAATTCCAAAATACCAAATCTTCCAATACTCAACCAAAATGAATTCCAAGCATACCAGCATGTAGAACTCGATGAGTTGAGCAAGAATGATACCTTACTCGAAGGAATCCGTCGCCGGAGTCGCCGGAAAATCAAGAAACTCGCCGGAAAAGAAAAGAAACTTCTTTTCTTCGATTCTCCCTCTACAGTTGATGAATCAACGAGCCGTGAGCACAGACAAGCTCGTCGTGACCAGGCAAAGCTATTGGCACCGGTCTTGTGCGCCGTCGTGGCCGGAATCGGAATCTACCATTGGAGCTGCCGGAGCTTCTCTCCGCCGTTTCTCTCTCCACCGGCGTCGGTTTGATGAGCTACGACCACCGCTGGCCTCGTCGTGTCGGGGCGAAGAGGAAGAGACCGGTCCGGCGCCGTGAAACGGCCGGACGTGGGAGTTGGGTTCAGGCGGTGTCGGCAGAGGAGAAGAGAGAGAAAGCCGCGGGAGAAAATGAGGAAGAGAGAGAAGGTTCTGGGTATTTCTAACCCATTGAGTGAAATGACCATTTTGCCCTTACGCAAAATAATACTCTAATGCTATACTTCATTCTCGAGTCTTCCAGTCGAAGTTACGACAAAGAGGAAATATCTGAAAAATGCCCGAAGCTCTTTAATAATTATCGAGATTAAGAATTTAATCTCGATTAATATCCAAATTAATCCTTTAATTTTCCGGGTCTCACAATTATTGTACCGTAGACGAACTTTACAATAATTGCCTTCTTCTACATGTTTAGCTTTTAAATTTTAAGTAGTAGCTGCCAATAGTTGAATTCGTAATCAATAACGATCGTTGTAAATGCATGTCATCTAGTATATATTGAAGCTAGGGGTTATATATATATATGGGAACTTTGCGTCCTTCTTGACTATCGTTGAGGAAGTAATGATGTCCTCAAATTTATTTAAAAATGCAATTTATGAAATTTGCTTACTAAATGAGCTGGTATCCATATCTAGCATAGCAAGTGAAATTCAGTATGGTTACAGAGTTAAATATATGAGATGTTGCCGCATCATTTGATAAATAAAATTTGCTAAATAAGCTAGCTAGTTTGAATATTTGATAATCGAACACGATTCAGTTAACAAATTTGACGAGTGTAGCAGAGTATCGATAACTACATCATTAGAGCTCGTGACAAATTTGGCTGTTGTCTGTGTATACGACACCGATCTCAGCATCACGGGAGCGAGTGAGTAGATTAGTTGGTGGTGACAATTAGGGGATTGGCTGGTCTTTTCTGGGAAGCATCCAATATTGGTGTCGTATATATTTTAATTAATTAGTACAATTAATCCTAGTTTAAGGAACGTGCTTGTAGAGGTGGCCATGGTGACATGTGATCCTCAACATGGATATGTCAATTCCTTCCAAAAAAAAAACATGGATATGTCAATTTCGATCATTTTCATTCTTAACTCACACTTTGATTGATGTGGGAAGTTGGGGAAGAACCGAAGAAGTCATTAATAATATTGGACATGGCGTTAAAATGGCTAGCTGGTGGTTTTCTTTAGATGTGGCATGTGGTTTCTTTTGGTCATTTTCCTTCTTCCAAAACAGGAAGGAGATGGAGATGGGACTCATGGGAGTGAGGTGGTGACGTAGATTAGGGTATTGAGAGTTTGAGACCAATCTACGAGAAATTAATTTCGTAATTGAAGAAGAAAGGGGATTCCAGTTAGGACATCATTTAATTATTGTGTAGTTCGGAATTATCACGTGTCTGTGCTTCCGATCACTACAGTTGCGACACATTGATACAGGAGGCAAAAATAAAAAAAATAGACCAATGATCATTATAAAAGTAACGTTCACATGGACCAATCAGGTTAGCAAGGACCACAAACACGTGGTAGTCCAGGACTATTGAATAATTTCTTCTCTTGAAGTGAGATCGATGGGAGAAGAAGGGAGCTATATTATAGGGTGGTTCCATTCTCATACACTTTGTCCTCCTTGTACATAATAGATTGTCCTTGGATAACTATTTTAAGTAAAGCGCATTTTTAGAGATTTCTAAAAACTTAACCTCTAATTACTAATGCATGAGGGAAAATAGGAAGATATGGTTGTGAGATGGGAAAGTAGAGGTTGTAAAAGAACCCAAAATCTAAGTAGAGGATATGAATTAATTTGAAAATAAATGGTTGTAGTATCGTCAAATTTTAACTTAAATGGTAAATAAGAAACTTGGAAAACTTTATGGCTTTATCCCTGATTAGATTGGTCTGTCCAACTCTTAGATTGTATTAAGTAACTTGACAACCTAGCTTAGATAGCATTATAAGAATGTGTCAACGTTCGGCCTTATGCACAAAGGAGACGGAAAATACTTCATAAAGTATTGTTAGTAGCGCCAGATTAAAAAAATATGAGTTAGAAAGGGCAAGCAATATCAAGATCAAAGTCTAATAAAATCACAAATGATATATACATACTACCATTGGCACATTCGATCTACATGTGCACCTAGATCTTTTTCTGGAATAAGCATTTTTTTTAAAGAACAAAATGGTAAATAGAAATAAATCAGCTAGGTTTGCAAGAGGGTGACTTGAACTCTTGAAGTGAGATTGATGGGAGAAGAAAGGGGCTATATTATAGGGTGGTTCCATTCTCGTACATTTTGTCCTCCTTGTACGTAATAGATTGTTCTTGGATAACTATTTTTAGTAAAGCGCATTTTTAGGGATTTCTAAAAACTTGACCTCTACTTACGGTCTTCCAATGCATGAGGGAAAATAGGAAAATATGGTTGTGAGAAGGGAAAGTGATTATCTTATCGTAAAGGTTGTAATAGAACACAAAATCTAAGTAGAGGATACGAATTAATTCAAAAATAAATGGTTGTAGTATCTTTAAATTTTAACTTAAATGGTAAATAAGAAACGTGGGGAACTTTATGGCTCCATCCTTGATTAGATTGGTTTGTCTAACTCTTAGATTGTATAAGTAATGTGGCAACCTAGCTTGGATAACATTATAAGAATGTGTCAACGTTATTGTAAAAGTTAGATAGATTACATAAAACAGAATCCAAGTAGAGGATACGAATTCAATAGGGGCCGTCATCACTCCAACATTGATTGAGGCGTCTTTTTAACTCTTGAATTGCATGATCAGAACGTGTCAACTTATCGTAAATGTCAAGTAAATTAGAAAATACAAATTCTAAGCAAAGGATACGAATTTATTGCGAAATAAATTATCATAGAAAATTCAATCATAGCATTAAATTGTGAGAAAACTATGTGAATTACTATCTAGATTAGAACCAACAATCGCTAATTAAGAGTCTAAGACAATAAGAGCATGGAAACCCTAAAATTACAACACTTGATGCAGTTTGAAATATAATGAAATTTTTTTGTCCAATTGAAGAATTGAAGTTACTTTTTATTTTTGATAATTTTTTTTTAGAGTTTCTATTTTTGATAATTGGATAATCTTCTTATCCTTTTGTAATAATGACTTGTTAAAGATAAGAGTTGAATAAATTTTTTTTTTTTTTTTTGGCTAATAAGAGTTGAATAATTCAAGCAACAGAAATTTTTAAGGAAAGAAATAAAAAAAAAAAAAAAAAGATGAAGAGGAAGAGAGCGGGAGAGCGTTACGAAGTTGGCACATGACGTAGCTTGGAAACCTTTTGAAATCTCCCACGGGCGGTAACCACTAAATTCGCAACGCGTGTCCCTTGGAATTACGTGTCACCTGAAAAATGTGTAGGGCCCACAGTCTGCAAAGCGGGTGGGTCGGAGCACGCGGTATGCTGACCCAGCCAGCAAAACAGCATTGCTTTTTCCTACTCCTCTAAGGAGTTTTACTACGTAAATAACCCTTTGATTTACGAAAGTTTTACGAAGCTGCCATTTAAGATTGTAGTTAAATTGAGGTCTTAGAATCAGTTAAACCTCTAACTGAATGACTTCTGACGTAAGCTAAAGTTACCTGATCCATTTTGGTAAATTTACAGCTTCTATTTCTTGCTTTCCAAGTTGCTTTTTGGATTCAAAAGTATATAAATAGATGCGAAGATAGTGCTGCCGACCATTTTCAAATCTAAACCAGCCTTCATTCTCTTTGAAGTTTGGAGTTCTCCCTACCTATCTTGATTGACCAACTTGAAGAATAGCAAAGAGGTACTCTTCCCTTGCATCTTAATCTTTCCTTTTGTTGGAAAATGACCATAAATCTTAAAATATGTTTCTATTTCTTAGACATTATAATAATTTCATTCGAACTCATATTTATTATTTTTTCATGTCTACTCATCTCATTTTGATGCTATTAGTAATGTTTTTGTGGTCAATAATTGACCACGGAAAACATTGGTCAATTACCATTGAATTTAGATACAAGGGTGTAACCAAAGTAACAATTTAAAATTATATTTCTCCTCTATTAGATCTAGAACTAATGGTGACCGACCATGATGACTAGTTATTGATGGAAAGAACACCACTCGCCCATAAAATTGATCCGAAATTGTACTTGTTGCACACGAGATAAATAATTTTTTTAAAAGAAAAAACAGTATAATTTGATAAATATCAAAATTGTGAGCGCAAATTGTTTAGTTAATGATCAATTGATCATATAAAAAAAAGTATTTTCATCTTTACCAAATTTTTTTACTATTCTTTTTACAACGGATGCATTTACTTGTTTCGATTTCTTCTGTGCTTTGTTTATTGCTTCGACTTTCAACTTTGATCATTCAAGTTTGTACAATAGTAGTCAGAAATTGGTGTTGTAATTTTCCCATTTATTTTCTTTAGGATACATATGAAATTCATTTTCTTTTGGTGAAAAAAGAAGAAGGAAATGGATGAGTATAAAATTTGAACTGCAATATTCTTTAAGGAAAATGTGAGGTCATTTCGGTCCTTTCAGATAGGAAGTGGGTCTGCCTTTACCCGCTGTAAAAGTGTAAAGTGTAAAGTGTGAAGAAAAAACCCCAAAAATCTTTCATTGAAGACGATTGTTTTTTTCCAATTGATGACGACTGATGTCTTGCCATTATGACTACCACGCCGAATCTTCGGTCTTAAGCTTCTTCTTCTTCCTCTTGTTCTAAACAAGTCTCAACGCATTGATTCTCTCGAAACAAAATGAGGTGGTTCCTTGGCTTCGGTAACTGTTGCTTTGCGCGTTAAAACAGACATGGAGAAAGATAAGGCCTAAAAGGGTTTTCAGAGGACCTTGCTTCCCGCGTTTTCCATGCCCATTTCACTCATCTCTCTCATGCGTGCAAGCTATCCCCAAACCCAATATCTAAAACCCCCAACCCAGCTTTTTTCTTGGGTCATTAAAAAGTTTTAAGCTTCTTCATTTCTCTTTCACCTCACAATTCTTTCTCTTTCACCTCACAATTCTTTCTCTTTCACCTTGATTTGCTTTGTTCCCGTTATTTAAACAGAACCCATCAACTGTCTCAAAAGAGGTTCTTTGTTTATGCTCTCCAGCTGTTCGATAAAATTCCAAGGTTAGAAATTTATCTTATTTTGTTTGGCGGTGTTCGTGTTCGCTGAGGTGGGTTTGGGGAAAGCTTTGAAAGTTTGGAGCTTTGGATGGTTTTACATAATGGTTTATGATTTTCTTGTACAAAAAGTTGAGATTTGTTGGTTAATTTGGTGAAGTTGGGTTGTTCATTTCTGCAAATTCATTCTGTGCTTTTGCTCGAAAAGGATCTGGTTGTGCATATGCTTCATATTCTGGAATTGAAAATTCCAATTTGGTTCTGATTCATGGTTGTTTGCTTGCTCCTCCTGTATTCAAGCTGGCCAAGGTTCTAAGCTGATTTTTGGGTTTGTTCTGTTTTCTCTTTTTGTTTGATTAGATCTGAATTTGAGCTATGGGAAACCATATGAGCAAGAAGAGTACCACTGAGACATCTTCGTCTGCTATAAATCTGACCACCACTTTTCAGTACACAACTGATCAATTGAGCTCATATGAGGCTGCTTGCAAGGTTGATGCAGACTTGCAGTCCTTTGATACCAACCTCCAAACCCGAACCAATCAAGTCATCAACACTCTTGCTGCAGGAGTTGAAGTTCGAGCTCTCTCATTTGATTCCTTGAAAGAAGTCACAGAATGTCTATTGGAGATGAACCAGGAGGTTGTGAAGGTAATATTGGAATGCAAGAAAGACATATGGAAGAATCAGGAATTGTTCGAGCTTGTCGAGGAGTACTTTGAAAACAGCTTGCAGACTCTAGATTTCTGTACTGCATTAGAGAAGTGCCTGAAGCGAGCTCGTGATAGCCAACTGCTCATTCTTGTTGCCCTTCAACAATTCGAGGAGGAAACTGAGGTGGGAGGGAGTCGGTACACAAAGACATTGGAGGAGTTGAAAAATTTCAAGGCTGCTGGTGACCCTTTTAATGAAGAGTTTTTCCAAATGTTTCAAACTGTTTACAGGCAACAACTACTGATGCTTGAGAAGTTGCACCTCCGAAAGAACAAGCTCGATAAGAAGCTCAAGTACATCAAATCTTGGAGGAAGGTCTCGAGTATCATATTTGTTGCTACTTTTGCTGCAGTCTTGATTTGTTCGGTTGTGGCAGCAGCCATGGCTGCTCCGCCTGTTGCAGCAGCTCTGGCTGCTGCGACTTCTATCCCCATTGGTTCAATGGGGAAGTGGATCGACTCCTTGTGGAAGAATTATGAAAGTGCTTTGAAGGGTCAGAAGGAAGTAATTAGCTCAATGCAGGTAGGAACTTATGTTGCCATCAAGGACTTGGACAGCATTCGGGTTCTGATTGACCGATTGGAAATTGAAATTGAGTCGCTCTTGGATAATGCAAGCTTTGCTATTGAGAAAGAAGCAGTGAGGATTGCAATAGAGGAGATTAAGAAGAAGTTGGGAGTATTTATGAAGAATGTTGAGGATTTGGGAACTCAAGCTGATATGTGCAGCCGAGACATTCGAAGGGCAAGGACTGTGGTTCTGCAGAGGATCATCAAGCATACCAACAACTAAAAACTCGACTGATCCTTGATGTTCAACCAGGTGCTGTTTTGATGTTGGAAGACTTCTAAATTTATGTGACTTTCTGTTTTTTCATCATATTTGTTCATTGTTAGACTTGTACCTTGAATCCAGACAATCGGATTTATGTATAAAAAATAAGATTCATATAGACTTTAAGCCTTTCTCAGATTTAGGTACCAGCTGATCGACTTGTAGTTCTCATTACAGTTGGTAATTAAACTAACGCAAACTTATTTGTCTGGTCTGCATATTCTTATGATCTGATGGATATCAGAATGTGGTGCCCGAGTGTTTTGAAGATATTAATGGTGGATCCACGAGGGCCAATGAAAGGAATTGATTGCCCTCAACTCTACATTATTTCTCCCCATTAGATTGTTCAAACAACTCATATTTCCTTTAATAATTTGTGGGTGACAAGTTGCTCGATAAAATGCCTCAAAGAGTTTGAAGCGGGAGCATCCCAAAATTTCTCGAAGAGCTTCTTTGCCTCATCCGCATGAAGAAACAATCGTAGATACTTCCTGCTGGTTCTATACTCATCAATCGTTAAAACTTTTCTACATGTAGTCAGCTTTTAGGCTGATTGCTATTAGGAAACCACTTTACTTTTGAAATGAAAGCTTGACTCGAGCAAATACAAAAGAGAAGAATTTAGCTTAGACATCATAACCTCTTCGTAATGATACAAATCCAATTGCCTATTTGACTTGTCAACAACAAACAAACACAACCTTACGCAAGTATCAAATATCATTTGAAAGTCACAGTTACTCTTATATATTGTGGTCTTCTGTGTCTTTTTCATCACAATAGTTCGTTCTTAGATTGTACCTTGAATCTAGAGTTCCAGACGATTGGATGGATTAATGTATACAAAATAATGTAAGATTCATATACTTTCGGCCAATGACCATATATATCGAGTATTGTGAAAATATTAAAGACCCAAAATGATGTAGGATAAGAAAGGGGTCAATTTAGCCATAAAAGAATTAAAATAAAGAAGCGGCGCAAAATTAAGAAGAATGATTGGAAGATTGGTAATTCTCGTTCAATGAGTTTATTAGCTTCTGGAGTATTCATGAAATTATGGTTTTGGACTTTTCAAGTGACTCTTACAAAAAGTCAGATTTTGACTGTGAATCTGATTTGGCTTAACTTTGGGCTGCAGTGTCCGTTTTGAACGCATTATACCTTTTCAAAAAAGGAATCGCGAGATCTACAAAACTCACTTTAGTGAGCCCCGTCAGTTTTAAGCCTAATAAATTGATTTACTAAGTCCGATTCGGCATTTAGTAATTTTTAGTTTTCGGGATTTTTCTAGTTTCGTTATTTTATTTTTAATTAAACTCGTGGGCTTAATTAGGTCTTTTGTTAGCGCCCTAGGGTTTCTTTCATTATATAAGCATCCTTAACTGGTTGCTTAATTTTATCTTTTAATTAATAAAACTTTTGAGTTTACTCAACTTTCCTGGTGGATTCCAGAACTTCTCGTGGATTCGAGAAATCCTAGTCTTGTGGATTCAAGGCTGCCGTTGGTGGATTCCAACGTGATATATTCCGCTGCATCACAAAAATAGAAATTTCAATAGAAATATTGGATATCGGAAAGATGTTACATTCATATCAATACTTGTAAAAAACGAAAAGCTGAAGGCAAAATATCGAGATTACCGTCGACATTTTAGACCTCTATCTTCCTCAACGTTTAGGTAACAACTGACTTGTAGTTCCCATTACGATATGTTTAATTACTTGTTTAGTCTTCAATCTAATCATTGATTACTAGATATGGGTGTATTATATATACTTGGTAATTAAACTAACACAAACTTGATCGACAATTCGACACCCAGTGGAGTTCGTCTGTTTTCCATATTCTTATCATCTTATGATCTTATCCCTATCAGAATGTGGTGCATATAGGCATATTATACCGCAAACCTCTTAGGCACGCATCTTGCTATTGTTTAAAGCATGCTTAATTGACATAGGCATGCTTAAAAAAAACAAGAGGTTTGCGCTTTTCCTATTAGTTGCCCATATAGGCATCTTGCTTTTGTTTAAGGAATTTAAAGCATGCTTAATTGATAAAGTCCAAGTTCCAACAGTATGTGGCTCTTAATTCTGAGTCACGTGAGGAGTAGCAAGGCTAATATGAACGTTTCATAGTTGGGTTTTCAAGTTCCTTGTCAAAACCAAGCTTACTGTACGTACAATATATATAGTTCTTTTGTATTCATGACGTTTCTGGTACTGCTCTTTGCCCTCTTTTAATTTGGGTAATCTAAAAATCCTACGACTTATTTCGTCATCAGGTACACAAGTTTATCAAACAACTCATATTTCCTATTATAATTCGTGAGTGACAAGTTGCTCGATAAAATGCCTGAAAAAGTTTGAGACGGGTGGGACAAGCGAAAATTCCCCAAAGAGCTTCTTCGGTTCTCCGCGTACACGAAGAAAGTTTCCAAGAACCGCTGCTAGCTAGCTGGTTCTATATTCACCAATCATCTACGTGTTTATTGAAACACTGTTGAAATGAAGCTTGACTTCAGCAGATATAAAAGAGAAGTACGGAAGTACCTAACTTGGACACCAATCATCTACGTGTTTATTGAAACACTGTTGAAATGAAGCTTGACTTCGGCAGATATAAAAGAGAAGTACCTAACTTGGACATGATAACCTCTTTGATTACTAATGATACAATTTCAATTGCCTATTTGACTTGTCAACTACAAACAAAGACAACCTTACGCAAGGATCAGATATCATTTGACAATGTCTCGCTTTCTGCAGTTACTAACTAATTACTTGTAGCATTTTCAGCATCTACCGAAATAGACAACAATGAAAATGTGATGGAAAAAGACGTTTATATGCTTTCACGTCTCCTTGGGATCCAATTGCCTATGACTTATCAAACAATTATTTTCCTAGCATTTTCAGCACCTACAGTTACAGACAGTGAAAAAATTTCGAGAAATGGACACAGACCTCTTGTACCCCAAATGAGAATCATACCACTCGACCAAATGATTATATTATTTTTGGGCGCGATTGTGAAGGACCATCCCGAAACTAGGGACATAGTGTTTGAATGTGGTCATAGTGTAAATGTGCGTCTCTTACGGACCTATCAGAATAACTTAAAGTACATACTCTCGAGTTTTATCGTACGCTAATGAAATTAAGGGTGAAATGTTAGAACATTGGTTCCAATGGTACATCCATTATATCTTCTTAATTATGGTCATCAAATGATACATACATGAACTAATCACCAAATACAAGTTTTGGTACTAAAATTTTGATAAAAAGTCTCATACATGATACTTGTATTATTACACCAGTAGCCTTTAGTGAAAAGAATAAGAAGAGAAGATATTTGGCTGAATATGAGTAATCTGGGCTTCACGACCAAAACCAATTGGTAATGGTTGGATAGGCCCAAATCCTTATAAGCACATTTGCAAGGTCCATTTTCTCCAATGTGAGATAACACTCCACATTCTCACACGCCCCCGCACGTGTGACGAATTTTCAAGCCAAACACGTGGACAACTTATATTGGGTGACGTGGAGCACGTGTGACCACTTGACTTCACACGCGGGCAAACATGGAGCTCTGATACCATGAAAAGAATAAGAAGAGAAGATATTTGGCTGAATATGCCAGAGGCCGTATATTACTCATTGCTATTGATCATTACATATACAAGTAAGATTATCTCTACAAGGAAAGTAGAACCTATAATGTAGCTACTGAATATGATACATATGGCAAACATTGATTCACAGATCCTAATGACTTGTGCATTCCTAACATAGAAGATTTGACTTCCTAACATTTAGGTACATGCATCCAATTTTTTGTTAAAATTGTTTTACGTGGCACCTAAACCTATGCTAATCAGTTTGAATGGTTCCAAGTATGTCACATTTTTAGACAAGCCAGTGATTTGTAGATAAACTCGCTCACCTTACTAGCCTTTTGATTTACTCTACCTGCTAGTTTAGTCTGAAACTGTGGAAGATCGATGTAGATTTCAGGATGAACCGATGAATAAGCTGAAAACGACGTTTCTGAAGAAATGGATTTGGAGGCAGCTGAAGAAGAAATTAAACAATAGTACATGGTCCTCAGAAGTTGTGGATGCGTTGTTGTATTATAATTTATATGTAATAGAGAATTTTGGTCTACCAAATCCACCGGCCATTTCACTTCACACTTACTGGTTCCTAACAACAGCTTGATTTTCTCTCATGCGATCGAGTTTGTCAGGTTGTTTGCACTTGAAACAATGTTTGTATGAATGTGCCGCCGGTCAGCGTGTCAATTTTCAAGAATCAGGGGGTACAATATTACATTGTTGATGAAAATTTGACGACTTGTTGAATTTCATGACCGTCTCCCACAACTATGGCCGGTCGGAGTAAGAAAGACTTATCTCAGAAGGTGCATGCGTCACATGCTTGTTTGGCAAAGAAGATTTTTTATCCAAGTCATTTTCAAGACTGATGAATGTTTTCAGATGGCCGGTCAGTGTTGGAAAATTTTGGGCAGCTAGGCATTCTACGGAATTTTCTAACCCTAATGCGGCTGAAACTAGTAGTAGCTAGAGGCTAGGTGAGCCTGGTAAGTCGCAGCAGATTTGGTCAACAATTCGATCATGCTATCTGGGTTTGCCCTTAAGCTCGGGCGACCTGGAAGTTGTCTTTCTTAAAGGTTTAGAAAGGAAAAAACCTCCTTGAATTATTTCAACATATATGTTTAGTAGCCTCTAGCCTATAGGTTTGCCTTTTTGGCGTGGTGGTTATGGAAAAATGGGAATGCATCAACATTGGCACCCTTGTCGATCATCCACCATAAACAATCTTTCAGCTTGCTAGTGATTGGCACAATGAATATGCCAATATTATTGGAAGCAATCCCAGGTACAGGTACACAAACAACATTCATCAGGAAGTAATTCGTTACTCTTCAGGAAGCCTTTTTGGGGAAAGAATGCAATCCTTTAGGGTGTGTTTGGATGAAGGAAAAAAAGATGGAATTTAATTGAAAATGAGGAATTCATAATTTCTTGACTTCAATTACCTCGTTTGGCATTCTCAACTTAGAAATTATAATTTTCTATGTGGAAAAAAATGAAGGAATTGATTGCCCAAATTCCTCACTTCAATTTCCACCAAAATAGGTGTCATTTCGAATTCCCTTGCAGAAATTTGTTTTTATTTTTTTATTAGTTTCCGAAACCAGGTTTTTTTCCATTTTAATCTTTTAATTTATTTTAAAAATTCTTAATTTATTACATATTCCAAATTCCATATAGATACAACCAAACAATAGAAATTGCAATTAATGGAATTTTAATTGATGGAGTTGTAGATTCTATTATTTCAAAAATTCTAAAGAATTTACAACTATCTCGTCCAAACGCACTGTTAGGGGGTTGGGGAAATCATATTGTAACTAGAAACTGTGCCCGCGCTTTGCCGCGGTCTTGAATTGGAAGCATGAAATAACTGTTTGAAAGTTTTACTATGGTCTTCATCATCTTCAATTGTTAGTACTGAATTAAACTTAAAATGACAGAAAATATATATTAAATTCCTGCTGAAATAGGGGTAGGCCCTTCCATGGCATCGGAAAACCAGACATGAAGGGGAAATTGGGCGGATTTAGCAACTGAGCCGGAAAATAATAGAAAGGCACTTAAAGTAACAAAACAGTCACTGAACTTTGATACTTTAATCACTGAATTTTTGAATATATCACTTTAGTCACTGAATTAAAACATTGTCTATCACTATAATAACTCGTTAGTTTTTTATGTTAAAAATTAATTAAATAATACATTTTTAAAAGGGCATTTTAGTCAAATTACTTTAAAATAATTTTTTTTCTTCTCCCTCTCTCTCTTCTCCCTTTTTTTTTTTTTTTTTTTTTTCTTTTCTTCTGTTTCTTTCCCGCCCTCACCCCCCCCCATGTTCTTCTTCCTCTTCCCCTTCTTCTTTTTCCTCTACTTCCTTCTCTTCTTTCTCTTTTCCTTTCTTCTCTTCTCGCCGCCGGCGTCGTCGGGCTGGAGCTGCCGCTCCTTCGGAGCCCAGCGGATCACCACCGCAGCTCCATCTCCGACTGCCAACTCACGAACCCAACTGCCGCTCTTCCCCTCCTCACGCTCGAGCTCTCCTCTCTCTCTGAGAGAGAGAGAGAGAGAGAGAGAGAGAGAGAGAGAGAGAGAGAGAGAGAGAGAGAGAGAGAGAGAGAGAGAGAGAGAGAGAATATTTGCACTGTTCATTGGCTCGGCTCGAGTCGGCATTGTTCACGGCTTATGAACAGTATAGGAGAAATAAATATATATAAATTTGACCCTCTGCGAAACTGAAAATTTCCAAAATTTAATTCTATTTTGTCCTCTTATAATTTTCCAAAAAAATTTAACTCTATTTTGACCCTTTGCGAAAATGAAAATTTCAATAGTTCAAAAAAATCATGCCACACCATTTGGTGGGTAGTTGCCAAATTGCATTTGCATTTTCAAAATCCAACATTTGGGAGAAGCCACCGAACTATTGCATCATTTTCATGGGCCTTCTATTAAAAGTTACATATTTCAGTGGGAGGCGACCGAAAATGATATAATAGTTCAGTGGTTGCCCATCAAAATAGATAAATCAGAAGTTTGCGACAACTTTTTTGTTTTTGTTTAAAGGAGTATATAAAAAATACCCATTATAATAAAGGCAAATACCCCATAGGTCCAAACGTGACAACTTTTTGGCCATTAAGTTTTGCTACAGTACCGCATTGCCCATCAAGGACAGAATTATTTGAAAATTCACTGTAGCTGAGTGAACAGTAATTTTATTGTGGTCAATAAAAACTGGGTGAAGAGTAATTTTTATTGTGATCAAATAAAAACTTGGTGAACGTTCATAAATTTTGTTATTGTGGTCAATAAAAATGGGTGAACAGTGGAATTATTGTTCCTAAAAAATTTTATTGAGGTCAATAAAAATTTGGTGAACGTTCCAAATTTTTTTTATTGTGGTCAATAATAATGGGTGAACAGTGGAATTATTTACCATAATAAAAATTATTGCCACTGTTCATTCTGCTACAGTGAATTTTGAGATATTTCTGTCTTTGATGGGCAAATTTTTACTGTAGCAGACTTGGTGGGCAATATTTTCCTATCTTTGGCCTTGTTGGTCAAAGACTGCTGGCCACTCTTCTTAAGGTGGGGAAAAAAGAAACAAATAAGACTCTTGGAATCATAGAATTTAGAAGATTGAAAACATCTAATTAATCTGTGAGTGAAGGTAACTACTTATGGTATTCTTAGTGTTCATAGACTTCATTATAAACACCAAACAAAAGATTGTGTTGAGTATGGGAATTTCTGCCCACTTAAGAATTACAACCAGTACAAAACTCAAACATGGAACTTGTTAACACTCCCTCAATAATAAGAATCTAAGATGATTTGCATTAAAAAACACCTTTCAAAAGGCTAACAACGGGCAATGGTCGAATATTGAAGTACGTTGCGGATGTGAGATACGCACAAACCGAGGATACATATATTAAAGGGTAAAAACCCAAAATGGTACATGAACTATTGCCAAAGGTACTTTTTTGTACCTACAAATTTTTTTTACCCAAAATGGTACCTGAACTATTGTGTCATTACCCAAAATGGTACCTCCGTAGTTAAGTTGGGTACCATTTTGGGTAAATGCACAATAGTTCAAGTACCATTTTGGTTAATAGTGCAATAGTTCAGGTACCATTTTGAGTAATGACCAATAGTTCAGGTACCATTTTGGGTAAATGCACAATAGTTCAGGTACCATTTTGGGTAAAAAAAATTTGTAAGTATCAAAAAGTACATTTACCTATAGTTCAGGTACCATTTTGGGTTTTTACCCTTAAGTATAATCCAAGTAGGTACCATTTTGGGTAATGATACAATAGTTCAGGTACCATTTTGGGTAATAGCGCAATAGTTCAGGTACCATTTTGGGTAATGACGCAATTTGTAGGTACCATTTTGAGTTACGGAGGTACCATTTTGGGTAATGGCGCAATAGTTCAGGTACCATTTTGGGTAAAAAAAAATTGTAGGTATCAAAAAGTACCTTTGACAATAGTTCAGGTACCATTTTGGGTTTTTACACTATATTAAAAACCAAATGGTTGAGAAAAGGTTCAAGTACGTACATGTTCCATGGCCTGTTTCGATAATTACTGCCATAAAGTTAACAAAGCACTTCAGAATAGAGAGGTCACCTTCTGTTCCTTCATTGGGAAAATGGCCTTGGGAATGAAAATCAGAGAGCAACTGGTCCTTGAAATGAAATGTATTCATTAACCAAGTTGAAACCTCGTCTTCAGATGAGGGAATATAATTATCAAGTGTGGTCATGCATATGAACTTCAGAAGGGTTCACCCCAGAGGCATTGTCAAAGAAAGTTGGGCTGCTAGGCTAGCTTGTAGCTGATAGTCACATCATAAACTGCAGTAAACAGAGAAACCAAGAACAGTACTGTAAGAAAGTAAAGAAAAACTAGCACAATTACCTCTGGCTGTGAGATGCTCTAGCAGTTATAGCTAGCAAATTAACCAAACTATTGACAAACAGAAAATTGAATTAGCAGGCATAATTGACTTGCTGTATGTTAGCCTTTAAACACACTATGCATCCTGCAACAGAACAGACTATAGGTACGTACCTAGCTTTTTGTTTTTCACCCGAATCATATATTGTCCTATGAACCTTTTATCTTAAACCGGAGCATGTGTTTCATTACTTGATTATAAATTGACAAATTTCTTAACGGGAAACAACCATTATCTGACATATACAGTTATCGTAGGGAAACACAGAGCAATGAAGCAAATCCGGCCTGTAATTCAACCATTACAACCAACCAGTTGGTTGTGCGGTAGGAGACTCCAAGTAACTTATTGACACTTTGACAGTACGTATTAACCACAATTCCCAAACTTTTTGGCGAATCAAACTAATGGTTGAAGATATTTTATAGATTGGGTCATTATAAATTATATGCAACTTCACTTCATTAATTAAATAAATGATATCATCTTCCACTGAAAAATTAAATTATAAAAAAGCTGTAATAGAGAAAATGAAATTGGTCTACTCATTTCATTGATAATCCCCTTTATATAGGGTAACAATTACAGGTAATCATAATTACAATGAATGACAATAAAACTCCTAATTACCTATCGTCAGTTACTTTGACGAAGGCACACTAAATGTGTTTTTCCTTCAACACTCCCCCTTGTGCCAAGTCAAAGGCGAAATAGTGCATGAATTGTTGCCTCGTCAAAAACCTTGCCAAGCAACAAAACCCAATGGGAAAAATAAAGCTTGGTCGAAGGAAAAAAGAGCACAACGCACCTATTACATTTGATGATAACATGTGTGTGTTTAGACTCCCCCTGAAGTCTATACCTCCCCCTGATCCGTACATCAATCAAGAGAGCTTAGAAAGCCTCCGCATTCTAATGTTTTTCACATGCTCCTCAAAGATGATCTTAGGCAATGATTTGGTAAACAAATCTGCCACATTCTCCTCAAACCTTACTTGATTCACTTGAATCTTGAGGAAAGCTTGTTGTTGCCAATCATAGAAAAACTTTGGCAATATGTGCTTTGTATTATCACCCTTGATATATCCTAGCTTCATCTGTTCGATGCAAGCTGCATTATCTTCATAAATACAAGTAGGCTCTTCAGTGGTAGAACTCAAACCACTAGTCCCTCGAATATGTGTAATGATAAACTTTAAACATATACACTCACGAACCGCCTCATGTAGAGCAATGATCTCTGAGTGGTTCGAGGAGGTAGCCACAAGGGTTTGCTTGGTTGATCTCCAAGATATCAACGTGTTCCTAACGGTAATTACATAACCAGTTTGGGAATGACCCTTATGTGGGTCAGAGAGGTACCCAGCATCAGTAAAACCAACCAAAATATTATTTGGTGTTTCGGTGTAGGGGGTAGCACTCTCTCTATCAACATTTCCTTTAGGGATTACAATACCATCTGTGGTCCCTCTTGTCTTTCTGTAGGAAAAGAACAGACCCATGTCAATGGTTCCTTTTAGGTATCGAAATATGTTCTTGATACCATTCCAGTGACGCTGCGTTGGCGCTGAGCTAAATCTAGCTAACAAGTTCACTGAGAATGCAATATCTGGTCGAGTACATTGAGCTAAGTACAATAATGCGCCTATTGCACTAAGATAGGGAATTTCAGCTCCCAACAGCTCTTCGTCAACTTCATTTAGACGAAATGGATCTTTCTTTATCCAAACTTTGACCAATCATGGGAGTGCTAACAGGATGCACTTTGTCCATGTTAAATCGCCTGATCATCTTTTGGACATATGCAGACTGGTGGATTAGTATTCCACAAGCTCGGTGTTCTAGTTTAAGGCCTAGACAGAACCGAGTTTTTCCAAGATCCTTCATCTCAAATTCGGATTTCAACTAGCTCGCGGTTTCTCTTATTTCATCAAGAGTACCTATGATGTTCATATCATCGACATATACAGCTACAATTGCAAATCCGGAACTTGTTTTCTTTATAAACACGCAGGGGCATATTTCATCGTTCTTATATCCCTTCCCAATCAAGTAGTCACTTAAACGGGTATACCACATCCGTCCGGATTATTTTAATCCGTCAAGTGAGCGTTTCAATCTAATTGCAAACGCACTCCGTGGTTTAGAGTCACTTGACTTAGGCAATGGAAGACCATCAGGTACTTTCATGTATATCTCTTAATCAAGATCCCCATAGAGATATGTTGTAACCACAACCATGAGCTGCATTTCCAATCCTTTGGAAACTACTAAGCTAACTAAGTAGCGGAAGGAGAGTATGTCTCCTCGTAGTCAATTCCAGGGCGTTGTGAGAAACCTTGCACCACAAGGCGAGCCTTGTACCTCAGGACTTCATTCTTCTCATTACGCTTTCTGACAAAAACTCATTTATGTCCTACAGGCTTTACACTTGGTGGGGCTAGCACTACCGGACCAAATACCTGTCTCTTTGTCAGAGAATCTAGTTCTGCCTGGATTGCTTCTTTCCATTTAGGCCAATATGCTCTTTGTTGACATTCTGCAACAGAGCGTGGTTCGATATCATCGTGCTCTATGATTCCTTGAGCAACAGTGTATGCAAATACATCATCAATGTGTATGGAAAATCTTTCCATCAACTCATATGCACTCTCATAATCCATTGAGATTTCTTTGTTCTCTGGAATCATATCAAACATCGGAGCGTCCTCCAGTAATGATTCATGGACATAACTTTAATCAGAGATAATCTCATGAGAGGGATTCTCTACATTGATGATTAATGTATCGGGTTGTGCCGTACCTGCCCTTTTCTTCCTTGGGTGGGTGTCAATCGAACCAGGTGGCCTCCCCCTCTTCCTTTGGGGAGCCACGGCCTCAACCACACCTCCACTAAGTGTGGTTGCAACGCCTCTGTCTGCGGCGCTGTGCCCCTTATTGGGGACTTCTAACCTTGCAGGCACATTTGCAGCTGGTATATGTGATCTTGTCACTTTAGCGATATCAGCAAACGCATTAGGCATCGAATCTGCTACGTTCTGAATATCGATTATTCTTTTCACTTCACTTTCACATTGTGAAGTGCGGGGATCATAATGAGACATAGTGGGGACAAACCACGACAATTCCTGTCGTTCCCTTAGAAAATCCTTTTTCTTATCTCCCCCTAACGACGGGAAGACTGTCTCATCAAAGTGACAATCCGCAAATCTAGCGGTAAAGAGATCGCCTGTCAAGGTTCCAAATAGCGGATAATTGTTGGGGATTCATATCCAACATAAATACCTAATCGTCTCTGAGGACCCATTTTAGTGCGCTGTGGGGGCGCAATAGGCACATATACTGCGCAACCAAATATGCGTAAGTGTGAAATATCAGGCTCATATCCAGTAACCAACTGGTACGCAGAAAATGGTTGGCTAGCAGTAGGTCTGAAACGAATAAGTAAAGCTGCGTGCAATATTGCATAACCCCATGCAGAGATAGGCATGTTGGTGCGCATAACCAGTGCCCTAGCCACCATCTGTAGCCTTTTGATGGTGGCTTCTGCGAGACCATTTTGTGTATGCACATGGGGTACAGGATGCTCTACATCTATCCGATAGAAGTGCAATAATCATCAAATACTTTTGATGTAAACTCTCCAGCGTTATCAAGCCTTATAGACCTGATAGGATGATCAGGGTGGTGAGCCCTTAAACGTATAATCTGTGCTAGGAGTTTTGCAAATGCAGCATTTCTTGTGGACAATATTGCGACATGTGACCAGCGTGTCGAAGCATCCACCAGAACCATAAAATACTTGAATGGTCCGCATTCTGGATGGATAGGTCCACAGATATCACCTTGTATCCTTTGTAAGAATGGAATGTTTTGCTTTGTATCTTTAGCATAGGAAGGTCTCGATCCTGTTTTTGCTAAAGAACAGGCTTTACAAAATGAGTGATGTGCCTTTGAAATTCTTAATAAGGCAGAATGGGATGGAGATAGCGCATCTGGTGCTTCAGAAGGCATGCTCTGCATTAGAGCAGTACTAGTACCGACACTTTGCAGTGTGACGGATTTTTGTCCCATTTTATTTTTCACTCAAAAGGAAGGATGTCCGTGTGAGTTCTTTAAAATACGGATCATCATGTCACGACCAGGGTGTCATAGGCGGTCGTGCCAAAGCCTGTATGAGTCAGTGTCCCACAGTTCGTTGTTGGTGACAACATAGGATTCAATAATCCGAACAGTAGTGAGATATAATCCACTAGATTGACTCATTAGTTCCTCTAAAATGCGTTTCCTTCCACATTCATTAGAGGTAGTATATATGTATTCAGTTTCATTCTCACAGTGAATTTCCAAATGATTACCGTTGGCACGAATAACTTTAAAACTTAACAAGGTTCGATTAGCTCTTGGTGCATACAGAGCGTCTGTGACTATAATCATTGTGCCGTTAAGCATCAAGAATTTGGCAGTTCCTCACCCTTTTATTAATTATGATGATCCAATCATCGTAGTCACAAATGAATTATAAGGAATTAATTCAATGAATAATTGTCTATTCTTTTTCTTTAGAGTATTTCGAGCTAGGTAGAATGATATACTTTTCATTCTAATATTTTTTTCTTTTATTTGCTAGATGTATTACTTTACATCTTAATTAATAGTGCTTATTTTCGAACCATGTATGTTTATGTGTAGTAAATAAACTCGGATAAATTCAATGCTTCAGAATAAAATCCGAAATTTATTAATAAGTCAACGATAATCAAATTAAGGTCTCATCCAGATAAATCTAATTCAACAAACCATTATTCAAAATAAACTTTAAGACCAAAATAATAGTCTAATTTAAAATGAGGCATTTCGTCTTCACATGAAAGTTGTTTCCACATCAGAAACCCAAAGGTGGTACTCAATTTCTTCTGAGTCCGGTATTTCAAATTCGGGTCGAGTTGAATCAACCATCTGTTTTTAAACAAGAGTGAAGATATATTAATCACGCAGTCATAAAGACATCCACGATAATTAATTTTCCAACAATGTGAATTAGATTTCGAGACCAAAATTCATAGTGGTCACACTTTTTTTTCGATGCTTTGTGAAAATACTTTATCACATGGTTGGTTTGTACTGATTTTGTAATGTCCATGAATTTACATTATCATGGAAATACACACGTTATAAAATATGCTAAATAAAACAATTTAAAAGCAAAAAATAAACATAGCATATTTAATAATAAATTAAACAAAACATAGCACGTATTATGGCAAATTGACTAATTATGTCACAATAATTGTAAAATTATTTGCCTAAATAACATGCTTAATTTAAATATTACCTACATAATTTATAAATGCTAAACATAAATTATAGGCATGCAAATTTACTTAAACAGTAAAAATAATAAGTAAATAAATCAACTATTAAATCAGATTACATATTTACCATTTAAATTTCGTAAAACAGTAAATAATAAATAGTAAATAGTAATTATAAGTTACTGTACGGTAAATTTTGAAAATTTACCTGTTTTACCAGAAATGGTAAAAAAAAATCCGTTTTTTTTTTCTGGGTGTTGGGCCTGCTTGGCTCGTCTGGGCCTGGGCCTGCTGGGCTCGTCTGCGCCTGGGCCTGGGTCGAGTGGATCGGACAGGATCGGATCGGGCACATCGGAGCTTGGACGTAAGATCTGCGGCGGTGGACGAGACGAGGTGGTCCGAGCTTTGGGCCGAGCGTCGGCCGGAGAAGACAGATCTGGGCAGTCGCATCTTCTGTACTTCGTCGAGAGAGGACGGAGGAAACAGAGGCGTCGAGGTCGATCGAGGTCGAGGTCGGGTCAGCTAGAGGCTAGGGTTTTTTTTTCTGATGTTGACGGGAACAAGAAGAAAAAAAACAATCTAGGGTTTTTTTCTTTTTCTTTGCTATTAGCTCTGAGCGTGCTGATAACGTGTAATAGAGAAAATAAAATTGGTCTACTCATTTCATTGATAATCCCCTTTATATAGGGTAACAATTACAGGTAATCATAATTACAATGAATGACAATAAAACCCCTAATTACCTATCGTCAGTTACTTTGACGAAGGCACACTAAATGTGTTTTTCCTTCAACAAAAGCTACTTTTTCTTTGTTAAGAAAAAATATGCGTGTGTGATGAGTAGAAATAGCAATTTTGATTTAATCAACTCAGAGTAATATATACACTGTAGAAATCAACTTATCTTAAGTTAACAACGATACTAGGTAGAATTTACCATCAGTAAATTAAGAAACTATTTTAAAGACTTGAAAGCACATTTTCAGAGTTGATATTGCTAATTACCAATCGTAAAGCCATAAAGCGGTAGGTCGAATCACGAATTCACGATCTACGAAATGTTGATATACGCGTGTGAATCTATTTCTAGCTACGTTGAATTTACTATATTCGTTGATGAATACACTCGAGAGTTTTAAATCGACATTTTGAGTTGTATAAATCGACTTTGAACTTTGAAAATTTGGAGAAACGACCACATTTTGAGTTTTAAATCGACTTTCAACCTACTTTTTGTAAACTATTATACATTTTAGTAAGTGGAAAATGTTGTGCGGAAGCGTAACAAACACAATATTGATATGAGCTAAATTGGTAAATGAGAAAAACAATCACAAACAAATAACACAAAATTTATAGTGGTTCACTCAATCGGTGTGATTGAGCTACGTCCACTTTCGGAGCCGGCAAAATATTCCACTATGATCAAATTGGAGAAATACAACTAGAGCTTGAGAACAAACTCTACTACCCAAAATCCCCAATACACCCAATTGAGCAACTGAACAAAGATGTTTTTGCTCAGTAGAGAAAACAACACAAGAAGAACAAATGTCTAGCAGCTATCTCTCTTGCTAAACTAAAACAACTCTTGCATGTGTTTTCTCTCTTCCGTCTCACTCCTTCATTCAGCACCAAATGAATATATGTATATATAGCAAGTGCATGCAGCTCACGTCTGCCCACTCTCTCATCCCACTCTATCATGCATTAATTATATACACACCAATTCAATTATGGTGCAGACAATGTGTACCCAAAGTCAAGCACGTGGGAAGCTTTAGCCAAAAGAAAAACAATCTTTTCTTATTCTATTCTTTTGCTTTTGACTCCAGATGAATCAGTCCAAGAGATTAATCTAATCTCTTCACCTGCTCCTCCACACATGTTTGCACGTTGCAACTGAAGACAATAATTAACAAACTCCACCTTGGCTTCAGTTGCGAAATTCTCCAAAATAGAATACCATAAACCAATTGCCGCTCCGACATCCCCGTAGAGAATTCAAATGCTACGAAAACCAATCAAGTTCAAGCAATGCCTGAACTTGCTCAATGGAACTGGCTTAGTCAACATATCAGCAGGGTTGTCTTCAGTTCCAATTTTTCGAAGATGAATATCACCATCCTCCACCATTTGACGAATCTTGCGAAATTTCACCTTGATGTGCTTGGTACGAGCATGAGTAACCTGGTTCTCTGCTAAATGAATAGCACTCTGACTGTCACAGTAGACATCCACATAATCTTGAATTATTTCCAGATCCTCAAGCAAACCACGAAGCCAAACTGCTTCTTTTGCACCTTCTGTTACTGCCATGTACTCAGCCTCTGTAGTCGACAACGCAATTGTAGATTGCAGATTCGACTTCCAACTCACCGGCCCACTAGCAAGAGTAAACACATAAGCTGTTGTAGACCGACACTTATCCAAATCACCTGCGTAATCAGAATCCACATATCCAACAGCACACTGACTCGTCATATCCCGCTGAAAAATCAATTCAACATCCACAGTACCAAGAATATACCGTAGAATCCATTTCACTGCTTGCCAATGACTTTTACCTGGGTTATGCATATATCTGCTCACCACACTTAAAGCCTGTGAAATATCAGGTCTAGTACACACCATACAATACATCAAGCTACCAACAGCACTAGCATAAGGAACTTTAGCCATATAATTGAACTCATCATCTGTGCTAGGAGACATAGTAGATTTAAGCTTGAAATGAGAGGCAAGATGTGTACTTACAGGTTTAGTGCCATCATTCATACCAAACCGATGTAGTACCTTCTTCAGATATTGTTTCTGTGACAAACAAATCTTGCCTTTTGATCGATCTCTTTCAATTTCCATGCCTAAAATCTTCTTAGCTTCTCCCAAGTCTTTCATTTCAAAATCACAGCTCAATTGTGATTTTAATTTTTCAATCTCTATTTTACTCTTAGATGCTATAATCATATCATCAACATATAAGAGTAAATATATAAAGTTCCCATCATGTAGCTTGCGAAAATAAACACAAGGATCATAAAGACTCCTAGTGTAATTCTGACCAAACATAAATCTATCAAACCGCTTGTACCACTGTCTTGGAGACTGTTTCAAGCCATACAAAGATTTATGCAATTTACAAACCCATTTTTCCTTACCAGCAATTTTAAATCCTTCTGGCTGAGTCATATAGATCTCTTCATTTAATTCACCATGTAAAAATGCAGTTTTGACATCAAGCTGCGCTAACTCAAGATCAAACTGTGCAACCAAAGCTAGCAAAATACGAATAGAAGAATGCTTTACAACTGGAGAAAATACCTCATTGTAATCGATTCCTTCTTTCTGAGCATAGCCTTTTGCTACCATTCTAGCTTTGTATCGAGATCCTTCCTTTTTAGCAAACACCCATTTGCAACCAATTGCTCTCTTCCCATGTGGTAACCGAACCAGCTCCCACGTCTTGTTCTTGTGAAGAGACTTCATCTCCTAATCCATAGCTTTTCTCCATTCTACGCTATCTGCATGTATGACAGCTTCTTCATAGGTAGAAGGAATTTCTTCTTCAGTCACTGGAAGTGCATAAGTCACCATATCACTTAACCATGCTGGCTTTGGAGCTTTTCTTTTACCCTTTGTAGTTGCAATAGGTCCATCTTGCTGTGTAGGCTCTTGGGTTGGAGCCTCTTCTTCAATAATCACATCCTCTGTATTTGAATCATCTGAATCAACAGTAGGACTCTCTGGATCAACTGGAGCTTCATCAATATTTTCCTTGTGCTCCACCTTCTTCGAACCCTCTATAGTCTGCACTTGGGAATCTTTCTGCTTATTCTGATCAACCATAACAGCCTCATCAAATGTCACGTCTCTGCTTACCACAACTTTTCTCATATCTGGACACCATAGTTTGTATCCCTTCACACCATCATTGAATCCCAAGAAAACAGCTTTCTTGGCCCTTGGATCAAGCTTGCTTTCCCTGACATGAAAATAAGCAGGACAACCAAAAATATGTAAGTAATGATAATCAGTAGCAGGTTTTCCAGACCATACCTCCATAGGCGTTTTGCCTTCATTTGCAGCAGTAGGCAACCTGTTGATGAGATGGCCCGCATATGTAACTGCCTCAGCCCAAAACTCTTTGCCTAATCCAACATTAGACAACATACACCGAACTTTCTCCAGCAAAGTCCGATTCATGCGCTCTGCCACCCCATTCTGTTGCGGTGTCTCTCTAACTGTGAAGTGTCTCACAATACCCTCATCTTGACATAACTTCAAGAATGGATCAGACTTGTATTCACCACCAATGTCTGACCTGAGCCTCTTAATTTTTTGACCGGTCTGTGTCTCAATCATTTTCTTCCACTTCACAAATATATCTAGAACTTCATCTTTATGCTTCATGGTGTACACCCATACTCTTCTAGAGAAGTCATCAATAAAAGAGACAAAATAATGTTTACCTCCCAAAGATGCAGTTTTGGTAGGTCCCCATACATCGGTGTGAACATAATCTAGAGTACCTTTAGTCTGATGAACTGCGGTGCCAAACTTTACTCTAGTCTGCTTTCCCAAAACACAGTGTTCACAAAATTCCAACTTGCCTGTCTTTGCACCTTTCAACAAGCCTTGCTTCACTAATCTCTGCAGTGCTTTCTCACCAGCATGTCCGAGACGCATGTGCCATAATTTTGTGGTGTCTGCATCTTCCATAGTCTCAGATACTGCAGTTTCACCTGTCACTATACTTCCTTGCATAAAATATAAGTTTCTAAATCTTTCACCTTTCATCACCACAAGTGAACCAGAGACAACTTTAGCAACTCCATTTTTTAAAATAATTGTACATCCCTTCGATTCTAAAGTACCCAAAGAAATAAGATTTTTCTTTAAGTTAGGAACATACCGAACATTTGTTAGCTCCCTGACTGCTCCATCATGCATCTTGAGAAGAATTGTGCCAATCCCTTGTGTTCTGCAAGGACTATTATCTCCCATCAACACTACTCCACCGTTCAATTCCTTGAAAGTAGAGAACCACTCCCTGTTGGGACACATATGATGAGAACATCCTGAGTCCATGATCCACTTCTCAGAACAGCCAGTTTCAGATGAACTGGCCAAGTCAAATTCAATCTCATCTGCTTCAAAATCCTCAAAGGCCGATGAACAGTTTAGAGCGAAACCAAAATCATCATCGTCTCTTACAACGTTCACTTCAGGACCCTTGTCCCGAGTCTTGAGCTTTGGACAATCTTTCTTCCAATGCCCTTTCTGGTGACAAAAGGCACACTCATCTTTTGCAGGAAATTTTCCTCTTGACTTGGAACGAGATTTACCTCGTTTTTCACCAGGCTTCTTCTCATAAGATCTGCCTCTTACTACAAGTGCTTCACTTGGCCCTGCATTAAATTGCTTGTCCTTTTTCCGGCACTCATTATTCAACAATGCATTAGACACATCATCAAATTTCACAACAGTTTTTCCATACAACAAAGTTGTGATCAAATGCTCATACTCGTCAGGAAGAGAATTTAGCAAACATAAAGCTTTATCCTCATCACTAATTTTCACTTCTAAATTATTCAAATCTGCAAGTATCTTATTGAAATCACTGATGTGTTCAGACATAGAAATACCTTGTCGAAACTGAAATCGGAAGAGCCGCCTCTTTAGGTGAAGCCGATTTTCAGGACTCTTGAACATATACTGATCCTCCAATTTCTTCCACAAGTCTTTTGCCGAAGTTTCTTTCATGACAAAGAATTTCTGATCTTTGGCAAAGCACAATCTGATGGAACCACAAGCCCACCTGTTAATCTTCGCCCACTCCGCATCTTCCATATCTTCAGGTTTGTCATCAAGAGCTATATCCAATTCTTGTTGACACAAGACATCCATCATCTCACACTGCCACATGCCAAAATTGTTAGTACCATTAAATTTTTCAACTTCAAATTTGGCATTACCGATTGATGGCCGAGTAGTTGATGACGAACCCAAACTCGAACTTTTCTTCTCCTTGTCTTCCTTGTCACCCATTGACTTAAATCAATAAATTCAATTCCAAAGTCAGAACCAAAGCTCTGATACCAGTTTGTTGTGCGGAAGCGTAACAAACACAATATTGATATGAGCTAAATGGGTAAATGAGAAAAACAATCACAAACAAATAACACAAAATTTATAGTGGTTCACTCAATCGGTGTGATTGAGCTACGTCCACTTTCGGAGCCGGCAAAATATTCCACTATGATCAAATTGGAGAAATACAACTAGAGCTTGAGAACAAACTCTACTACCCAAAATCCCCAATACACCCAATTGAGCAACTGAACAAAGATGTTTTTGCTCAGTAGAGAAAACAACACAAGAAGAACAAATGTCTAGCAGCTATCTCTCTTGCTAAACTAAAACAACTCTTGCATGTGTTTTCTCTCTTCCGTCTCACTCCTTCATTCAGCACCAAATGAATATATGTATATATAGCAAGTGCATGCAGCTCACGTCTGCCCACTCTCTCATCCCACTCTATCATGCATTAATTATATACACACCAATTCAATTATGGTGCAGACAATGTGTACCCAAAGTCAAGCACGTGGGAAGCTTTAGCCAAAAGAAAACAATCTTTTCTTATTCTATTCTTTTGCTTTTGACTCCAGATGAATCAGTCCAAGAGATTAATCTAATCTCTTCACCTGCTCCTCCACACATGTTTGCACGTTGCAACTGAAGACAATAATTAACAGAAAACTTAAATGCCTTTAATGAATTCACTTTTGCTTTGTTGCTAGTTTGTTGGCTCATTATCTGTATTCTGTTACAAATTGATCTAGTAGGTACCACTCACGAGTTCTAAGAGCATCTCCAGTGGAGATGTCAAATCCACGGTGGCAGCTCAACGGTAAGTTTTGACAGATAAAATCAGCTCCAACCGAACTGCCAAATCCTACGTGTATTTGACAAACCGAGCCTCGCTGCCAAATTTGGCAGCTCAAAAAGCTTTTGTCAAATCTTTGTTTATTGGGTTTTAATCAATTGGCTCATGACAATTCCTTCTTTTATTCTTCTGCACAATTCTGATGGAGATGAAGATGAAGGTGCAAAAATCTGATTAAGGAATACCCAGCAAATTCAACAAATTTCCATACCCAGATCAACCAAATTCAAACACTTCCCAATACCCATACCCGTCTGGTTTGCCTTTCATGAAAAGCAAAGGATGTCCGAGTGAGATTTGGGATGATCCCCTCCTCGCTGCAGATCTGGTTTGCAGCCGAGATGCTCTAATGATGGTGGTGGCCGGTGATGAATTGGGTTGTGGAGACTGATGATGGTGGTGGTGGTGGTGGTGAGGGATTGGGTTGTGGAGACTGACTTGATAGAAGAAGAGAGGGTTATGCTCTCTGTGTGATGTGATCTGGGTATAGACTATAGAGAGAAACATGAGAGGAAGGTAGAGCCGTAGAGCAAGAAGGAGAAAACAGATCGGCCATAATAAAATATGATATTATTTTGACAGTTCCGCTGGAGTAGAATTTGAGTGTAATTGTCAAATGCCAAGTCACATGTCAAATTTGAATTTGACATTTTGGTTTAACATCTCCACTGGAGATGCTCTAAGAGGGACAAATGAGTAGTAGTAGTACTAGGGGTGGTACCAAACCGTTACTGAACCACCTGAAATCGGTATACCGACTTTGTCGGTACCGAGTTTATAGGTCGGGTTGCCAACGATGAACGACGACGATTTTCGTGATCTACATATACGTCTAAACGGGCCAATCAGATTTTTAGATCCAAATCTATGGGAAGTAAATAAGAAAAAAGAAAAGAAGGGAGATGAAAGAAAGAAGAAGAAGAAAGAAGATGAGGATGAAGAAGTGAATTAAGTACTGAGAGGAAGAAGAAGTTGTGTTCTGTAATTGAAAACTGAATAAGAAAGACTGGTTTTGTTATCCTTGGGTATATGTTTCATCTTCTACTTTCTTTCTTTATTAAGGGAAAAAATCACATTTAGTTTCTAAGCTTTCATTCGTTCGACACTTTCGTCCCTCAATTTTGAAATATGTCACTTTTGTTCCTCAACATTAACATCAATTATCACTTTAGTCCTCCGACCTATTTTTCTGATTAAATGAATCACGTGATACATCACGTACCCTTTTATTAGGGTTAATTCCATCCCTTTACCCCACGTGATTCAAGAGCACGTGGCTTGGTGGTTTAGGTGCTCACATTCTCTCAGCAGGAGACAGGTTTGAATCTCCACAATGCTCAGCTCAGCTCGGAATCCGGTTGGTACGGTAGGATTGGTAGTTTTGGCCAGCCCTACAAATTAAATGACCAATATGTGCTTAATAAATTTGTTCCCTTTGCCCTGTTTTCTGGTAGAGTTCAGTCGGTTGAGTATACTTGAATAGGCTTCATAAAACACTCCATTTGTAGTTGTATAGTTTTCAAGTGGCTGGTAGTAGTTCTCGAGCATATATGTTGTTGTAATAAATTATTATGCATGGGTAATTACGATTTTTACACCTAATTAAAGGTTATATTTTTCTGAAATTTCTGAAAAATAGGTCAAGTCCAATCAAACCAAAACGGTGATTTTTTTTTTCTAACATCCCCAACTCTTATTCGTCAAAAGCTAGCAAAAAAGCAACATACAATAGGCCATAAGGCACTGAGGAGAGAAAGCACAGAAAGCATAGATGAAAACAAAGGAAAAGGGCGTCCCAAGTTCCCAACACCAACCTAAACACGGAAATAATTAAACAGCTGAAATTTAAGAGCCTCAAACTCCAGATACGAAGACAGCAGCTGGGAGGTGATCACAAGTTCTTCCCTGTAGACCAATAACCAATTTTATGGCAGAACGTACGTACGTACTGTAAGAGACAGTGGAATAGACTAAATAAACACGAGTAAGGCAAACTGGAATTCAACTTGATTATTATGATAGACATATATATAGATAGAGTGCTAGACTCTATTACGTCTGTGCAGACGTTGAAATCCACAAAACCAAATATCAAACTTGTCCACCAGCAAATGCTTCACAAAACACCATGCTAATGCACCATTATTATACATACATATATATCCACTTAGAAAAGGCTTGATTATTTTATAAACACTAACACGTACGTACTTTTGCTAGTTTTTCTGCATGACCGGCTTGGGGCTATGTATAAACTTCTTTCCTTGCCTTCCGTACATCCTTTTTGCAAGTTTCTACGTCCTCCTCCAACTCATTAATCTTATTCAGAAAGTTATTCAGCTTGTCCTCAATGCTCTTCATTGTGAAATCTATATCTTCTTTGTGTTTGTGATGCATTTCAGAGTTTGGTTTGTACAAGAGTGATTCAAGCGCAATTATAACACTCTCAATGGAAGACTTAATGTTGCCCAACTCTCTAATGACAACCCTAGTTTCCTTAAGCCTGGACTTCTCCCTTTCGAGCCGAATGTTCTTAGATTGCGTATCAATCTCTTTCCACAAATGGACAGCGAAAGCTCCTGCAGCTACTGCAACTGGCATGGCAATTGAAGCAATAGCTAGTGCAACAGGTGGAGCAAGTACAACTGCTACCACAGCTACTGCAATAGTTATACCAACCACAACGCCGGTAAGTATCATAGATGTGATGTGCTTCCAATTCCAAGACTTCGCCTTGTCAGCAAGTGCACGCTTCTCAGCAAGTTCGAGCTTTTTAATTTCATCCTGCAACTTTTGAAGCATTTCTTCATGCTGTTTTATCAAACCTTCAGCCTTTTCCAGCAAGCCTTCAGCAGAATGCTCAAATACATTATCAGAGCGCTTGAGTTCCTCCAGTTTCTCAAAAATCAACCTGTAGTGTTCGGCATCTCGCTTGTCAGTCTCCTTCTCGAAATACTGTTGAATCACACGTGCAACATATTTATGGCTATTCCGAGCAAGCATAAGGAATCTTTCCATTTCAGAAAGGAAGTCCATCATATGTGAGCTCATCTTGATGTACTGGTCGCCCAGGACGTCAACAATTTCTTCATGTGCCTCTTTCATCTCCTTACTGGCCCCCTCCTCTTTCATTATACGTTCCTTGAATGTCGAGAGTCCACCCACAATTGTCTTGTTGGAATGCAACGCATACTCAGTGAATGGTTTCAAGGAATCAATTGAAAGACCTTCTCCACCCTCGTGAGATTTCAGGGCTTTTTCTGCAAGAGTTTTGACGTCGTTGTTCCAGGATTTCATGTCTGAATTATGCTCGCACGCTTCCTCAAATGAAGTCCAGTCAGGTGTGGACATTAACGCGCTATAGACGTTGATAGCAGATGGTGCTGCAACTGTCGACATTTTTCTAGGCCAAAGTCACACCACAATAACCGTTGATGTAGTTTCTCCCGCCCAAATCCACGTTCTCTGTCACGAAAATCCAAAAACCATATATTATCTCACTGTGAAGAAAATTGGAAATGGGGTTTGTGTAGTCTGAAGTTAATTAATCAATAAAGTTTCATTTCAAATGGTCACTGATTGCAATAGGAAATTACGTGCACGGATAGAACACTAAATACGATACTAACACAATAAATTAAGCTTTAAGCAGAAATAACAAAATCTCTTAGCAGAAAATTATAGGCGCGCATATAGTTGATTAAATAATTATTACAGAAGATGAGAAGGATTACTAAAGCTTTAAAGAAGAAACTTAATTGGATACTCCATATGATAAAAAAATAATAGTGAAATCCTCAAATGGTATATGAACTATCACGAAATACACTTTTTAATACTCACAAATGTTTAGGTGTTTAGAGAGTCTAGTAATACCTGAACTATTGCGTCATTAGCCATTTTGGTATCCCCGTCAATTTCTCCATTAAAAACAGGGGTAAATATGTCAACCAACATAAAAATAAATATTTATTCTTCTATAATTAATATTATTTTAATTTCATAAAATTGTAAAATTTTATTCTTCTCTGTTACACTAAAAATAAAAATTTAAATTATTCTCCAAAATTTTTTTAAATTTTTTTACAGTTTATTTACAATTTTTTTAGGGTGTTGTTATTAACACACCCTAAAGTGTTAATAACACACCCCTTCTCTTTATCTCTCTCTAGGGTGTGTACATTAAAGAAAGAGCGAGAAAGAGAGGTATGAGTGTGTTTATTAACACTTGAGGGTGTGTCAATAACAACACCTTTTTTTTAAAATTACATTAAAATTACACTAAATGAAAATGAAAATCATTTTATTTTAATTTCATAAAATTGTAATGAAAAATCTTCGTTAACCATTTATTTTAGAGTTCTTTTAAAAAACTAAAAAAGATTAAAAAAAAAGACTAAGAAAAGTTGACCAAAAAACACTTAGAAAAGTTAGCAAAAAAATAAGCAAAACTAAAAACTGAGAATGAATGATTTGACCAAAATGTCCCTGACAATAAAGACCACTTGTGCGCCACGTAAACAATTTTGACAGAATTTTGGACGGAGGTACCATAATGTCTAACGTCGCAATAGTTCAAGTACTATCAGACTTCTTAAACATTTGTAGGTATCAAAAACTGCATTTCGTGATAGTGCAGATACCATTTGAAAATTTTACTCAAAAAATAATTTATGTTGTCAAATAATGCATGGATGCTTTAATTTGATTACAACAGATTAATAACACTAGACACACAGATGGACACAAAGGATTAATTCCTTAATTAGGCCGGATTTCCATATTCTAATCATATTAATTGGGTAACGTTTGGCTTGGTGGCTTGACACACAAGTTTGCGTTGAACCTAAAACAACTGACATATTGATGATGGAATCCCCAAAATCTCATAGAATTTCTGAAGGGGCTCCATCTGCTCAATGCATTCACCTGAATGAATTGTAGATGACCTGTAAATTAGAATATATCAGACAAGGACGTACCTTACCTTAATGCATGCGACAAGAGCAACTGAACGATCGATCTTCTTGTGTTGAGCGCTGGAGCTATAAGACCAAGCTCTGCACCCTTTTTTAGAAATAGGTTTTTGGTGTTGAGGATAAGGATGAGCCTGAAAAATGAGTATGTGGAAGTAAAGCTATCTTTAGTGGTTTGGTAAATGTGTGCTGGAATTGTGAAGCCCTGTGATGGCTTTTATAGTGGAAGCGTTCTGTAGGAACAAATTTTTTTTAACTACTTAATTGGTTCAATAACTTTTGTGAACTATCTGTTACATGAATTAGAATTGATCATATTTGCGTCATTATTGTTTAGTTGAAATATAAAATTGGAATGCAGAAGAGAAAAGATAAAAATTATTATGTGGACTCAAATTCATTTGGACCCAACTTCGTGGGACATTGATGCAGCCTGAAGTTTGGGCCACCCACGTGCATCTCATTCCCTCTACAAAGTACAATCTAACTCTTTGTTTTTTGGCCAAGAAGTACAATCTAATTCTGCAAGCATATTTTCGTTTAATTGATTCGCGGAATTAGAAACTTGGAAAATGAAACTTATCCTAAAAATTCTTGGGATTTATGTTTTAATAAATGAAGATATAATGAAAAAATTGATTAATTTAATTTCCTATTCCTACACAAATTAAATACAATGATGGAAACAAAACTACATTTTTGTTTAAGGATATATGAAATACAACCACAATACGAAAGTAAATAACAAAGTAAATAGCACATGAATAGAATCGATCTTTATTAATGAATAGATGCCTCTATATATAGAAAAATACATGGTACAATCTATATGGTAATTGGAATCATATTCAATACATATTCCTCATTCTATACTAACTAAAGATCTCTTAGATTGACAAGGCGTGTAAAGTGGGTTTCTTTCAACAATTTTTTGATTGTTTTCTTAACATTTCCAAAATTTGTAGGGAAACCTAATGGGGAGTTTATTTATCCATATCATAGAAAAGGTAAAGAAATTACTTTCCTTTCAGCGAACCAAACGAGGCCTCATAGTTTCATTCATAACTCTTTAAATTTTTTTTTGGTACCATATTTAATAGAGTTTCATGCTGATTTTTTTCTATCCCAAAAAAAAAACTAAATTTTCAATTTGTTTGCCTAATTTCTTCTCGATTTTCTTCATAAAATTGAAAAAACGTTATTTAACATTTATTCAAACAAAATAAGATTAAAAATAAAAATGAAAGACTCGTATTAAAATTTGTGCTGCAGTGGTGAAATTTATATTTGGAACTCAAATATAGAACAACGCTCTAAAACTAACCAGTTATCTACTTAGCTTCATATTATGAAGCTAACCACACTCTTAAACTTTAACTTTTGGATTCATCTAACAACCCTAATTAGATTATAATAAGTATCTAATTTAAAATATCATCTCCGAGGATACCAAAATCTTGGTATCCCGATGTTGGTCGGTAATGGGTTTACCGAAAAACTGCAGGTTGCATAAGAAAGAGAAGAAGAAGAAGAAGGAGGAGGAGGAGGAGGAGAAAGAAGAAGAAGAAAAACGAGGAGTTGCAGAAGATTAGTAGAAGAAGATGAGAAGAAAAATAAAAGGAAAGGAAGAAGAGGAGGCTAGAGTCGATGAAGAAGAAAGAGAAAGAAAGAAAGAAAGAAAGAAAGACAGAGAGTCCGAAAGAGAGAGAGGGGGTCAGAAAACGAGAAGAAAAAAAGAGAGGAAAGAGTGGGCCAGTGGGGAGAGAGAGAGAGAGAGAGAGAGAGAGAGAGAGAGAGAGAGAGAGAGAGAGAGAGAGAGAGAGAGAGAGAGAGAGAGAGAGAGAGAGAGAGAGAGAAAAGTCGGTCAGGACGGGATTTCCCGAATTTTGAACAAGCTCATACCGTTACTGACTCGAACATGATAATTCGGTACGGAAATTCTGTACCGGATTTTCGGGAATTTCTCGAGTTGGTTCGGTCGGGTCGAGAAAAATCGGTAAAAAAAGTCAGACCTCATAAGCAATGATGACTCAATTTTTAGACTCAAATTTAAGTCTAAATTGACTGGAATAGTAAGTATATAAAAGTGTAGTTTTATTGAAAAAGTTTGCATCCTCCCTTCCACCACATGAAAAATTCTTTCACTCACAACTTCACATTTCATAATTTGGGACCCAATATATTAAATTGTGTAGTTTTGTCATTACTACCACTACTAGCAAAACAGACAATTCACACCAATTTAAATGACACTGATTTTCAATTACCAACAAATATCCCTGTGAATTCTGAATCTACACAAATATTTGTGTAATTATCTTGATTTAATAACTTCGACAAAAAAAAAAGACTTCATAAGTTTTAGTTTGAATTTAGAAGAGAAAAGTAACAATTATAACGATTGGGGGACCTATATATTCAAGTTTGTACGTATATTAATCGGAATACTTGCCTAATTGCAGCACAATCTTCCGCAAGATATTAATTCTGTAATTATCCACTTTATTCACTGTATATTATCTATCTACCTATTTTACACAATGTCTTTAAATCTAGGTATTGATTCTCTTTAAATTTCCTCCCACCATTTTTTTTCTATTTAACAGTAGCTTCTCCAGCAGTTTGTAGTCCTCATGTAGTTAGTTTTTTTTTTATCGAAATAGAGAATTTCCCATTTCAATTAGGTTTTAAATTTGATTCCACCATTTATTTAATTTTGGTTTTTATTCTCAATTTAATTTACGGTTTTAATTGATTTTTTTTTCTTCGTGTTTTTTTTCTTTTTCTTTTTGAGGTAAGGGTTTGAGTTCTCCATCTGTATGCTACCAAGGGGTATTGACGTTAGCAGGCGGTTGCCTTGACATGCCTTGATAGATTGAGCGAAAAGGAGGTATTTCTTGGGATTTTGTTTTCGTTTACACTGGTTTGTTTTGCAAAGAGAAGAAAATGAGTTAAAAGAGCCAAAATAGACCATCAACCATTTAATGAGTCGACATACACCGTTGGAAAGATAAGAGACATATATGGAATAAAACTAGATAATGGATCCTTATCCTTATTGTCATAACGTTATGATTTTTAATTGGCCCGAAAAATTAAAATTTATTAAAATGTTATCAGCTTAATGGATGGATCCTTATCGTGTGGATCCAATATGAAGTTATGAACACACAATCTGACAGATACTTATCTGAATACACATAACTGAATTCATTCATGCCTTAATTTTATCACAATAACGAATGGTGAGAAATAAGTTGTGCATACTAAGCTCAATCAATTGTTGTGTTATTGATTTGAGATTTTTGTCTTCGTTGATTGACTTTGTGGTTCTTGGTTGATTGAACGTACTTATATATTACTTGACCATAAATTAACAAATTTCTTAACGGGAAACAACTATTATCTGACATATACAGTTATCGTAGGGAAACACGGAGCAATGAAGCAAATCCGACCTGTAATTCAACCATTACAACCAACCAGTTGGTCGTGCCTATTACAAATACAATAAGCAATAAACAATGAATTCATCAGGACAATAAACCCAAGAATCTAATATTCTTGATCAGAAGTATTCTGATAGAAAACAGTACAGGGGAAAAGGTACAGAAAAGTACAGGCTGAGGCTCTTGCCTTTAGAGAAGGCTAGGTGTTCATCAAGCTTTCGCTAAAAGATATATACTCTCATGCATATTGAAGTAGGAGACTCCAAGTTACTTATTGACAGTACGTATTAATCACAATATTTGAGGGTTTACCCCACAAGTTCCTACAATACCCCATATATGTAGAAAATGTGTGACTTATATATATATATGTAGAAAAGATGGGCTCTTGGGCTCTATTGATTAAATCCGAATCAGTTTTTGATTTAATATTTTTATTTTTTGAAATCAGAATTTCGGATAAAGTCGAACAGTTGCAAATGGATGAAACCGATCGTCAGCTGCAACTGCCGACATAACATTTCGTTCAGACTTTTATATAAGGACGGCATTGGTTGTCGTTGTTCACCATGAAATCTTCTTCTCCCTCTTCTTCTTCTGTTATTCTTGAGAAACATAAAGTAAATTCGACAGAAACAAGTTCTTGTGCAAGAACTTGTTTTAGATAGTTGTATCCTCTAGATAGACGTCCAAAACTGCAGCACAAGTGGGGGCAAATTTCTGTCTTATGTCACTGCTACGCAGGCCTCTATCTGATCAAGTTAGTGAAATTCGATTTCAATTCTTGTTGTTAGTTTCATTTTCAATTGATTGTTATTATATTTATCGTTGAATATTTTAGTTGTAGAAATATATATATATATATACTGTGTATTCGGGATACTGATTGGTTCTAACTAGGGGTGGACACGGGCCGGGACGAGCCGGAAAAGTGGTGATCCTGATCCCAATCCCGACATTTATTTTCGGGACGGGACGGGATGGGATTGATGTTTTTCAAAACTGATCTCAACCATCCCAAACCCGATCAGAATTGGGAAGGTACGAGCCGGGATCGGGATTCAAGCCTCTTTTTTTTTTTTTGGCTAAAACTAAGTTTGTTAGAGGAGGCGCGTGGCGCTACTGCCCAGCTTCTCTGGACGGTGCGAAGCTCGGGCTCGTCTCATCGGAGGGCACGATGGTGGTGGTGAGTCGCGTGATGCTCGAAAGGTCAACGATGGTAGTGGTTGTGAGTTGCGTGAATCCTGCAAACAAATTCAAATTCACCAGAAAATAAATTTTAGAGAGAGGGTCTGGAAAGGAGAAGATGAAGAGGGAGGGTTGCTGATTTGCATTATGGAGCTATTAAGGAAGTGGAATCTACTATTGCTCATATTGAAGGAAGCACATATGTAAACTTGATGGGGGGGTAGACAGGTAGTTTTAGACAGAGAAGAGAAAGATCGGGACATAGAGAAGAGACAGAAGAGAGAGAACGAGATAGGGAGAAAAGAGAGAAGTGAGAAGAGAGAACGGAGTCAACAAAATGAGAAAAGAGAGAGAAGAGAATAAGAAAATGGGCCAGGCCTAATGGGCTTTAAACAAAAACAATTAATTTCGGGACGGGACGGGCCTTACAAGATATCAAAATCAAGAACCGCGTCCCGTTCCGTTTCTTCGAGACGAGACGGGACGCTACAGTAAAATTTAGACTTGCAATCCCGTCCCGTCCCGCCTCGGTATGGTTCGGGACCGGTTCGGTTTCGGGATTTGTGCCCAGCCCTAGTTCTAACAGGAGCTGATCACAAGTTCTTCCCTGTAGACCAATAACCAATTTTATGGCAGAACGTACGTACTTACTATAAGAGACAGTGGAATTTGCGATCCGCATCCTCATCTCCACCCAATATTGATTATTATTTTGAAATAAAAGGATATATATATATATATATTGTTTATTTATATTTTTTAATATTTAAATAAACTTTTGTTTTTTCAGAATATCGATCACTGTAATAGCCTGACAATTCTCATGAGGAGAACAGGAGGATATGATCTTGTGTTTAGTTTATTAACTTTTTATTTTCTATTTTTTTCAGTTTAAACTTTGGATTTTTATCACAAATGGTACCTGAACTTTACCTCAATTATATACATAGTATCTGAACTTCACTTTTGATCACAACCAGTACCCAAACTCTTCGAATTCATCCTAAATGGTACATGAACTTCAATTTTTGTCACAAGTAGTACCTAAAGTTTTTATTTTTTGTCACAAGAAGTACCCAAAGTTTTCAATTTTTGTCACAAGTAGTACCCAAAATTTTCCAGTTTAGTCTTTTTTTTATGAACATGCGCATATAATATCACAAAAATCGGCCTTAGATACCAAAAGAGATGAAATCAAAAACTTTGGGTCCTACTTGTGACAAAAATTGAAACTTTGGGTACTACTTGTGACAAAAATTGAAAGTTTGGGTACTACTTGTGACAAAAATTAAAACTTTGCGTACTACTTGTGACAAAAATTAAAGTTCAGGTACCAAGTATATTATTGAGAAATAGTTCAGGTACTATATGTGATAAA
This sequence comes from Rubus parviflorus, assembly GCA_029955375.1. Lineage (NCBI taxonomy): Eukaryota > Viridiplantae > Streptophyta > Magnoliopsida > Rosales > Rosaceae > Rubus > Rubus parviflorus. The sequence goes on from JARGGL010000001.1 coordinate 29,114,967, forward strand.
AATTCTTAAACTTTTAATTTTAGAGTATTAGTTGTATTAATTTATTTGAAGGCACAGTTGACAATTTATAGGTTAAAAATTGAATGTAGGGTGACAATAGTAATAGAAATAGATACATAAGTTATTAGTACCTTGGACAACCACCGTGGTCCGTCCGCTACCCAAATTTGAAATGCATTAAAGAAAAAACGTGTTTTCATCTAGTTTGTGTACCCTTATTCATTCATTTGAATCAAGTAGAGTAATAATCACATAATTAATTCATAATAACTATCACTACTATTAGGTAGCTAGACTACTTGTTTCTCTCGGAATTCAATGTGCTCTTTAATTACATTTCTTAATTGTGTGTGTATACATATATTTTTTTTTTTTTTTTGAGCAATGTGTGTATACATATATACAAATCACTGAGAATTGACATGTTTAATAAGTATTCGATCACCTAAAAAGTAATATGACGTTTATTCAAATATATCATTAATGTGCAGGACACGAAAGGCAAAGGTGGTGACATGTACATCTATAATTCTATATAGTGATGAAGAAGCTTCTCCAACTACATTTTTCAAATTACTGGACCCTTTTGATGTTGATGTTAATATAAGAAGGAATCACTAATTGGTGGTTAAATTTTCCAGTGTGTGAAGTGGGTTATAAATTATATAAGTGGTTAAACAATTGGAAGGGGACAGAGAATAAACAACATACCTTTCTCACTTTACTTGATAGTTGATACTAGTCTTCCTACATGCGCCTTGCGCGTGTGGAACACGACGTTTGTGTGTGAGAGAAACGTTATCGCTTATTTAGTTTTTTTTCGCATTACTTGTTCTTCGGTTTTGTAATAAAAAATAAAAAAAATAAAAAATATATATATAATAATAATAATAAATAGACAAGTTGGTGTGGGGTCTTCATAAATATGGTTTTAATTTTCTTTATTATGCTATTTACTGTTTTGCCCTTACTTTATTTAAATTTATATATTGGCTAATTATATAGTTTAGGATGGACAAATCTTGAGTTTTTGAATGTTTACCAAGAACCCAAGTTTTTCCATTATATATATAGATTATCATATCAGAGTTGGTCATAAAAAAGACCATAACACGCTCAGCTCATCAAACTAGGAATTATGTACCATCTTCGATATGATCTAACTGTAACTAAAAATTCTTAATTTATATCGAATTTCATCTACTTGAGTTTACCAGAGATACATATATTAGCCAACTCAGAATTAATTGTACGTATTCTAAAGTCCATTGCCACTAATTTACCTTAGTCAAGAAATGGTAAGAGGCAGTGCCGGATATAGAATTTTTTTTGGGGGGAGGGGAAGACTCAAACTAAGCGATCTTTTAAGTTGGAAAGAAAAATAAAATTTGGGTCCTTGACCCATAAGGACAATTCTAAGGAAATATTTTCCATCAAGTTGGCGTTGAAAAACACGGACCCCTTCCAGTCTATTAATCAGAATTTGCTATTAGTTTTATAATTTTGTCCCATAGTTTTTACAAAAATTACCAATTGGTGGTCCTACGTCTTCTACCCTTTTTGGTTCCTCAACTTGTTCCTCACTTTCTTCACAATTCTCCGGCGGTGGGGGCTGACCTTCTTCCACCTCTTCAACCAGTTCATCCTCATCTTCATGTCATTTCTCTAGTTCGAATTCTCGCAATCGTTTTAGGTCTTGGTCATACTCTCCACCAGCCTCCTCTACTTCGAGGTTTACGGGTGTCGATTCTGGATCGGAATCAGGTTGCCGGCAAGTCGTTCGTGGTGAATTGCTAGGTGGTTTTTCTCAGATGCAACTTGGCTTGCCACATTGGGGTCCTTTTGCTGCAACTTTTCAAAGGCGGGTGCAACAAAATTATGGCTTGGCTGATCAATTATGTGCTAGATGCCGCCATTCTTTTGCTGAATTTGAACTTGGCTGATCAAGTCTTTGCTTTGATTATTAATTGTTCGCTCATTTTGTTTTTACTGTACTCAGTTAACATCGACCCAAATGAAAACATGTTTGTAAATTAAGTTAAACAAGTTTGCTTAATCTTGCATCTTTTGGCTGTGATTTTTAGCTCTTTGTTTTGAGGTCTCTCATTTTGTTCTAATTGCTCTGTTTTCTTTGTTCTTATTCCACAACCAATTCCATTGACAGCATCACCTTAATTTCCAATATGATAACTAAAAGCTTATCTATCCAATATTAATTGTCTGAAATCCTGATGTAGATGATTGTGGAGGACCAAGGGCCAGGCATCATTTGTTATGCTTTGTGGCTGATGAGAGCTGTTGATCAACTGGCCATCTAGTGCAAATGAGCCAATGAGGTGCCATCAAACTGGGCTCGGGAATTTGATGGCTGGGTCAAGTACCTTGTTAATTGACAGATTATCATTATATACTGAAGAGGACAAAAAGAAATAAAACTGAATCATACTGAGCACCACGTCTAGTTGAAACATCAGTGGATGAATAACATTTTAACTGGATGGCACAGTGCATCTATGCATGCATTCAATTATGCGTGTGCGTGTGTAAGTCAGTAGTAACTCAGTGTGTATCCTATTCAACCCAAGAGGTGTTTATCTTATATACCAAGGTCACATACTTACAATTGGAATACCAAAGACCATGAAATATATAAGAAAGGTGCTCAGCTTTTAGAGTAAAAAAATGCATAAAAAAATTCCATTAGTGTAAACATATGCACACAATAAAGCTTAAAAGCGTTGCAAAGATACAATTTCGTACTCGGGGCAAGAATAATCTAAAGTTACTGTCCCAGCAATAATCAAATTTAACTATTGTATGATCAATTGATGCCTTAAAAGACCTCACTCACATCCCCAAAAGCCGTAGGAGCAGCTCCTCATGTCTCTGATCCCGTTATACATTATCACCCAATCAAAATCAGGCAGCCCAAATGCAACTTACTGCAAATATCTTCAAGTAATTAAGAATACCAGATTCACATATTGGGATGAGCAAGCCACTTAACGAAGCAAAACCAACATTAATCAAACCCCTCTACACCACCCCATCACAACGAGCGAGCTCAAACCCTGAGAGCAGATCCGAAGACGAGAGCAGTGGCGGCAGCGATGCAAGCAGAGATGAACAACGGCGAGATGGACGAGGCCGGAAAGGTTGGGTTGGAAGCAGGAGCTTCAGCGGCCTAAGCAACGCCAACAAGAGAGAAGACGATGACGAACACCACTATAAGAGCCATCACTAGAATTTTTTTGGCTGCCATTGTCTTTAATATAAGCTCAAGGGCAAAAGTGTCACAAAAAATCACCCTTTACTATTTGTGTCCTTGTTGGGAGTATAATGAGTTTAAAATATGCCTGTTGGGAAAAATTAAAAATCTTCATCTTTGATAGGAAATATAAGGTTAAATCATGTACTTATTGGATATTTCCCTATAAAATTTAGGGTAATTCTCATGAATGGTACCTGAATTTTATCTTCATCTTATCGATGGTACCTGAACTTTATTTTTCGTCACAAACGGTACCTGAACTTTTCGATTTCGTCTAAAGTGGTACCTGTGGCCACCTTCGGTTAGCCCTCCGGCAAAAAATGTCACGTGAGGCGTATGTGACTCACAAATAAGGGTTAAAAATGACATTTAATGTCATTCTTTATGGGCAATTTGGAGATTTTCCGTTTATAAAAAAGAAGAAGCTAAAGTCGACAATGAGGTGGGGGATTTGGTCACTTTTCCCTCCACATTATGTCTTCATCATCAAAAACCCTATGCTTGGTAATTGATTCGATTCTGAAGGTCCTAAAGGGGGGGGGGGGGGGTGAATAGGACTTTTACAACTTTTTCGCGTTAAATCGTTCTCAGGGATAGCAATGGTTATGACTATCCTGAATCACAATTGTACGATTTTGTAAAGTAAAGTTGCAATAAAAATAAATAACACAAAGTTGTTTTTTACTCGCAGAAACCCTGCAACCAGGGAGAAAAACTGCGTGCCCCTAACTCTTGAAGGGCAAAACTTTCCACTATGTAATTCAACACTTCTTACAAGTTTGTAGCAACCTGGGATAGTTAGCCGCGCTTCTATCCTTCCTAGACTCTTCCTAGTCTACGACCTGTTCTACCTCACTTGTCTCTAAGTGCTTACATATGAAAGTTTACAGAAGTTTTCAGCACATAACTTAGCTACTTATCAACTAATTCTTGGTGGACGCTTCTCGGGTTGTTGCACTACCAATCACGACCTCATGGTATGCAAATGCGATATGAATTTTATGAAAAGAGGTTTTGTTCAAAGCTCTAAGATTTACAGTCAACAAGGAAGACTTAGAGCAACAAGATGAACAATGCAAAACACAAATGAAACTCAGCTCAAGAAAATGTGCTATGACAATTTTCACAACAAAACAACCAAATAAGCAAGGAGCACCTTGCTCCATATTTATAGGCAAGGTGAGGCTCATAAGGGAGCAAGCACAAAGCCCATAAGATCAGGAAGTTCAGAACCTTTTGGCCAAACAACAAGTTGACAATTTATCAAACCAAGAAAAAGAAAAAGTAAAACTTTTCCAAAAGTTAACTTTTCAAATAAGAGACAAAAGGTTGTGCAAACTTTATCAAAAGATTGATATAACAGGTGCATAGCAAAACAGCTTTTCCTAGGCACAAAACATAACCCTAGCAAAAGCATAGGTCGGCTAATGTATCATGAATCAGCTAAGCCATGAGAGCCCTAGAGAACTGGGTTTCGGGCTGGAAAGGTATACCACCATCCCAACAGTAATTTGGGCGCCAAATATACAGCAGCATAGCTAGCTGTTTAACATTTTGAAAAGCAAAATATCTTGGAAAGATAAATCCTACCTAGGTAAGATAAAGCTTAGCTTTCAAGATCATTTTTGTCACAAGACATAATTATTCTGGAAACTCAGGATAGGAAGCAATTCTGCTATCCTCTGTGAAAAACAATGAAATGCATATGCATATTTTTACCTGAGCACCATGAGATCATGTTGGGTCTTCACCTTGACTTGGGCCTTCAGACTTCACTTGAATGGGCTTGACTTCCTAAACAAAGTTGTGTTTTGTTCAATAGAGGATTGCCAATATTTTTATACTTACATATTCTCATAGATTGATTAGATTCGCGGAGAGAGAGAGAGTCCCATAGATTGATTAGATTCGCGGAGAGAGAGAGAGAGAGAGAGAGTCCCATAGATTGATTAGATTCGCGGAGAGAGAGAGAGAGAGAGAAAGAGAGAGAGATTAACATATTCAGACATATTCGCACCAAAACCACTTTGTAGATAGATTCGATCGTTAATTTAGTCTGATCGAATTGGAATGATGGAATGAAACCCAATTCGATCAGAACCTCTTCATTGTCGTGGATCACTTCGATCGTTAATTTAGTCTGATTCGAATTGGGGAGCCTCCAGGGGTACCTAGCTCGTCGTTTGTGGATTGAGATTGTGGCTGCAGGCTGGTTGCCGATCTCGCCTAATCAGACGCTATCGTTTCTGGTCCAATTGGAATTGGGGGCTGGGTTTCCACTTGTGTGTTGAGCCATTGTTGTTGTCGTTGCTATTGAGGTCATGGCCATTGTGGTTATAAGATCTGACGGTGTTGACATAGTTGTGGTTGTTGGGCCAACGGCGATTGTAGCTTCCAGTGGCTATATCTGCCATGAGAGTGAAGGGGACAAATTGACAGAGGCACAGAGAGCGCGCGTAGGATAAGGGATCTGGTAATTCTAGATAAGCATTAACGTTGCTATATTAAGTCTTTCACTTTTTTTGGGTAATAGATTGCGAAGAATCAATGGATCTTAGATAATAGAATGGAAGAGTAAGTATGAATAAGAGAGGAATGAGAGGAAGAACTTGAAGGAGAAAAGATTTTAAATATGAGAGTACTAGTTAAAAAATTTGAGAATTAACATTATAAACGTCGCATATATAAAATGCTCTTATCAATTCTCTTGGTAAGTTGGGATTGTTGGGTCTATTGGGCATTTTGGGCCTAAGGAGCTTATTGGGCATGCTGAAGGTGTTGTTGCTATCCAGGATTTACTAACTACACCTTATCGAGCAGATGTTGCTAAATTTGGTCTCTGAATTTATCTATAAATGTTTTCAGGTTTCATAGTTTGTATTTTTTCTGTTCTCTCACTCTTATCAAGTAGATCATTATCATATATAATTTAGCTCTTATTGTGAATCTAATAATTAACGTCTTCTGCTCAAGGAAAAAAAACGCAATTCGGAAAAATATAACAAATGGATATGTATGTAATTACTTGCATTTGTAATATTCACCGAAGAAAATAAGCAGGAAATTACAAATTCGCACTCAAAAGAGAAAAAGAATGGATAGTTTATTTTTATTTTTGATCCTCTTAAATTTAAAAAAAGAAAGAAAAAGAATGGATAACATCAAGATGAATCAATCTAAAGGGACAGAAAATATCAATGAAATCTCTAGTATTAAATCGCTTTCTGCGTGCTCCAGACTTGGCTTTTCTTCAATTCGTTATATTCCTTCACAACCTGCTTTCTTGCCTTCTCTATAACGCCAAGGCATTGCACTCTTTTCTTGTCCAATTCCTCAATTTCTTTCTCAAACTCTGCTAGCAGCTTTGCCATAATTACTTCCTCAATTTCCAAATCCTCTCGTCCCTGCTCATTTGCAGAGCTTAAATTGGACAACTTTCGATCATTCCCCTTTGCAATGACCTTATTAACTTGACACATGATGTCATCCAACTCTTTAATGGCAGCTCCGGTTCCGGCTTCCATCGACTTAATTACACCCTTATGTGCCTCCAAAGTGGATTCATACCCTTGAATCAAAGTGAGAAGCCAATGTTGTCCCTTTTTTAATACTGGCGAAAAAGCATAAACAACGGCACCACCAGCAATAACTCCGGCAACACATGGATGAGCGGTCAAGGCCGACGAAACTGTGGGAGCAGCCATAGACGCCGCCAGGATGGTGCAAACAAACACCGCAGACAACATACCTATGAAGATCACATTTAAGATCTTCTTCAAAGTACGAGTAAGCTCCTGCTTCTTATCAAGCTTCTGAATTCGTTCTTTCAACTTGTCAAGCATGTCTCCGTGTTGGTCGCGCAGAGACTGCACCTTGGCAACAACGGCTTCGGCAGAATGGTGATAGTTCTTCTTAGACTCCTTTAGCTGCTTCGACATTTTCTTCCCACGTACCACATCTGTAATACTGGAATGGATATCACGAGCCGAAATGATGAATGCTTGCAATTCTAATACGCAGAGTTGATGCGTCTGCAAGCTGTTTTTCAAGTATTCCTCGATGAGGATATCTAACTGCCACTCATTTTCCTTCATCACCATGCTCGCCTCCTTGCCCTCTGCCTCAAGTATTTCTTTTTTGCACGATGAGAATACCTTCACAATTTTCTCGTTGGAATGCTTCAGAAACCATAGACATTGCTTGAAACGATCAAAACCGCTACTGCGGATGACTTGTTCGGCTCCGGTGTTGAGGTCGGCGGCCAAGGCTTGCAAGTCTTTATCATCTTTGCAGTCGGCCTGATACAATTTCATCAAGTGATCTTCAACATTCTTGCAGAGGTCGTCAGTTTCAGGATTGATGGGAACAATCTTCTGCTTCTTAACAGAGGACGTCTTTCGCTCCAAAACGCGTCCTCGTCTCTCTGGCTTTGCTTGGACACCGCCCATTTCTGAAAACACCGTAGCAGTACTCTTGTTCAAGTTTGATCTCCTCCACCTACCAAAACCCGACATATTCTAGATCTCTTTCACTGCAACCACAGAAGCATTTCAATGTCAGTCAAAAAGACTACACCAGCTAATTAATTAAGCTACAATGAAAGTGAAAATCATACAATGAAGAGTACTCAATCCCATATGTAACCTTACCAGGTTGTCGGTGTGTATCGAATCGATTGCTCTGCTTCAATTCAATATTTCTAAAGAGATTAAAACACTTTTTGCGCTTGAAATTTTTTTGTGTAAGACTGCAGGTAGCCTCGGATCGCTCTCTTCCATTAGTGTATATATAGCCATGGGGAAGAAGAAAATTAAGACACGTTTCTAGATTCCCAAGTTTTGAAATGTCGGTTACGCGGAGAGAGACTTACCCCAGAATCCAAGTTCCTATGAATAATTTTTTTATTGGAGTTTCAAATGTGTAGCCAATAATAAAAAAACCGTGTTCACTCCCTCCTCACGTACAACTTCACATTTCATAACTTGGTGCCCAAACCGTGTTCACAATTCATAGCTTGTAGATTTGTCCATGCTGCGAATTTTCGAAAGATATTTCCCTACTCCATCCGAAAGCTTAATTACTTTTTTTTAAACAAAAAAAGCTCAACAACTTTTCAAACGCGCTCGCTCTTTTTGTACTCTTATGTTTGGTTTTGTTGTAAACTGGGAATTTCCACTAAATCAAGTTGATCAGTTGGAGTTGGCTTTGTTTTCCTATTTTTCCTTCACAAACAAGTTTATTGAAAAAGTTTTAATCCTCCCTTCCTCACAACTTCACATTTCATAACTTGGGACCCAAACAGTGTATTGTACGTGTATAGCTTTTTCATAACTCCGAGTGTTCGTAGGAAATTTCCTACTTTCCTGTCAACGCGATCTTTTGTATTCTAAAAGCAGGAAATTACAAAGTCGCACAAAAAAAAAGAACAAAATGTCCAAAGATCACATGAAATGAAATAATCTTAAAATTTTAAAAACAAAATTAAAAAATTAAAAAAAAAACCTACTCTCCAATCTATCTAGTACTACTTCTTTATCTGCGTATGTGAAGTAAATTAGTTAGCTTTAGTGTTTTGGTAAATGTGAAGCCCTGTAATGGTTTTTATAGTGGAAGCATTTCATAGTAAAAACAGTCTTTAATTACTTAATTGGGTCGTCGGTAACTTTTGTTCAAATATCAGTTCCATGAAATAGAAAGATATAACTATATACTAATATATTAATATTAAAGGAAAGACTTGAATATTCAAAGAAAGACTTTTCTTTTGTTGAATATCAACCACAGAAAGGGGTAAGTGCATAAAATTGGAATACAGAAGAGAAAAGAAAAGAAAAATGACCTAATAAGGAATATGACGTTAACTCAAATATAGTGTGTGAAATGATCGCACATGTTCAGCAGTTCACACGCAGTAGTCCACCAACTTTGTACGTATATTAATTGGCTAATTGTAGCAGAATGTTCCACAATCAATTTGTACACACTCCAGCTTAAGACCAACGCCATTAGGTCAATCAGTCTAACAGCATGTGCACTCATAAAGGTAAATTTTAAAGTCTAAGCTAAAATTTAAGCTTCAAAAGTGATACTATTCATCAATTTAGACTTCTCATCACTTTTGTATTTCCACCCATAAAGTCTAAAACCTAGAGTCTAATTTATTAATTTTGTTTTCAAACAATTTTAACACCATTTAGTAACTTTTATTGGGTAAATAATTTTAACACAACTTGGTAATTGGTATCCTTGATCTTTGAAATAAAATAAAAAATGTTGGTATCCCATATCAATTCAGATTCCTTAATCTTATATGAGATTTTAGAGTTGGTGAAGACAAAGAAACTACAACAAAATCAAAAATTATCTAACCACGCACTTATACAACACATGTTATTCTAAGACAATTACAAACGAACTTATTAATTGAATCACACTACAAGCAAGTCAAGGGAAATAAAATAGATAATTAAAAAGCTGACGAAAAATTAGGCTAGAGTGTTACGATTGCCTCGCCTAGTCCATAAGTGCTCGACTAGCTCTTGTTGAAGGAGAGTGTGAAGATAAGCAAATTGCAAACAAATATTTATATACGGCTCTCTCTGTCATTGCCTTATTTGTAAGAGATCAATTTAGAACTGGTGCCAATAATTGATGCCTTAGATTTAACAAATGTGTCAACAAGCAATCACAATAAAAAAGAACAAGCTTTCTACATATTTAACTTGAGGAACAAAATTTGTCAAGGGTTTAACCTCTTTCACTAAACATAAACAAGCAAAGAAACAAAAACCTAGTTTGGTCAAACAAGAGGGTTTCCATCCAAATTAAGTTTGGTCAAAATTGTCAAGGCGGCCAAATGTATCTAGGAGAGCATGAATCTGATTGTTGTGGTCAAAAGCTAGTTTATAATTTGTGTGCAGCTGTTAAAAAGTAATGCACCTTCTCTATACCAACCTAGATAAGTGTCACGCCCCGAATTTCCAAACAAATAATAAGGCATTTTTGCCCTTAATTACACAACCGGTTCGGGACGTGAAGCATGGAATGTCAATTACAAATATGCACCAGAATTTTTTTCTTTTTAATTCAAGTACAACAACACTCACTCCATGCCCAACAAATGTAAATGCAGACTCATTCTTTAGAGTCACATATTACATACCATAAATTACATAATAAATTGACTTTTCAAAATATTAAGTAATTACACCTTCAAAGTTTAATATACAACAGCGGAAGTCTAATAAAAACATTTACGGTTGGTAATAAGTTTATCAACCGATCGAGCACATCTAACCTGCAAGATTAACCCCTACACCATTGAATAGTGCACCAGGTTATATCAACAAACCCGGTCAGCTTATGAAGCTGGTTTGAATGAAACTCAGTTTACTCACACTTCAATCATTTAACAAAATTATACATATAAAGTTTATTTTAAACAATTATATGTAAAATATACCTTTCAAATACAATTCCTTTTAAGAATCGTAAATCACTATAATATTTACTTCAAATTTTAAAGAAGTAAAACTCCAATTACTCACACCGCAAACATTCACCCAAAACCCAAATTCTTTTATTTTCGAAAGAATAATATAATCCTTCAAATACAATCCCAATCCCGAAAATTTATATTATAAAATATACTGAACCTACGCGTCTCATACCACGTATTTTAACCCCACACGTCCCATAACATGTATGTTAATCACAGGGTGATCCAGAATATTAAACAATATAAACTCTCATCCAAAATCAATCAATTATTTAAGAAGTCATTTCAGACAATTAAAAGCGAGAATAATATTTTTCTTCTCCTTTTAAAATTATATTCATAATGACTCATTTTAGGCCACTATGAATATTGTACTCAACACTATGAGCATTGTACTCAACACTATGAATACTATGGCGACAGACTAGAGCTCTAATTGATTGGGTTTTATTTTTGCCCAATGCCAGGACACCACCGGTCCAAGACCTCACCGGTATAAACACACAGACTAGAGCTCTAACTGATTGGGTTTTATTTTTGCCCAATGCCAGGACACCACCGGTCCAAGACCTCACCGGTCCAAGACCTCACCGGTCTAAACACACAGGCTAGAGCTCTAACTGATTGGGTTTTATTTTTTCCCATTGCGAGGACACCACCGGTCCAAGACCTCACCGGTCCAAGACCTCACCGGTCTAAACACACAGACTAGAGCTCTAACTGATTGAGTTTTATTTTTGTCCAATGCCAGGACACCACCGGTCCAAGACCTCACCGGTCTAAACACACAGACTAGAGCTCTAACTGATTGGATTTTATTTTTGCCCAATGCCAAGACACCACCGGTCCAAGACCTCACCGGTCTAAACACACAAACTAGAGCTCTAACTGATTGGGTTTTATTTTTGCCCAATGCCAGGACACCACCGGTCCAAGACCTCACCGGTCTAAACACATTTAAGTATTTTTCACAAAACAACGTTTCCACAAACAAATATTCAAAAACAATATAATTATTTTTCATATATTGTTTTCCACACCATCAAAATCACTCAACAATAATATAATTATTTTTACAATTATATTATTAATCACTTAAACACCATCACCAGAAATATATATATTTTTCATGTAAATATATATATACGTGATCATCCACTCAGGAATGTCACTAATACCAACTATAGTTTTCACCAAAATCATTTAAATCGATATAATGATTTATTTTTGCAAACAACACAAATGTGAATTAATATTCACATCTAAAATATCGTGAGATTCACTCATCTCTAATTCCTGCTGCGTCTTCAAATAATAACCAGGAATCGACAAGCACGTACGCAACACCTTTCGTAATCACCTATGATTATGCAATTTCCAATTAGCATAATACACTTCCAAAATAATTCAAATGTTCCTCAAACGTCTCTTAGGACATCGGAAAAATTAATCGAGACAAATTGACCAAAAGTCAACTGTCGGTTAATGTGGGTCCCACGTAACTATTCATCACGGGTCCCACACGAAATCCAAAACTTCCAATATCAATGATCCAACCGCACAACATGCTTATAATAACAATATTAACCATACGATCAAATTTGGTGATCATTGGACGGTCAGATCTCTCGGATCGTAAATCGTACGATCTGATAATCTGGTTAATTGATCATTGATCAACCGACCGAATTTTACAAAACTGTAAACACGAAAGTTGTTCGTATCGACGAACTAAGCACAACGGAGCAAAGAATTGCTCCTGGACCGACCGGACGCGCCGCCATCGGCGATGGTCAGTCGCCGGAAAAAGTTCTCCGATTGACATGAAATTTTCACAGCATGTACAACTCAACAAGAGGATAAAGTTTGATAACTACCTCGAGCTCCGATAGAGGCCGTACGGGCCGCGCCGGCGTCTGGGACCGCCATGGGTCGGACGGCGATGTGATTCCACGTCGGTCTGTGGCCGGGCCGTGGCCAGAGGTGGCCGGACGGCGGAGATCCGATCGGCTCGGGTCGTCGGGTCCGCGGACGGGTCTGGGTTTGTTGGGGAGAATTCCGGAACATTCCGGAGTGTTCCGGAAAATATGAATTTTCCAAAATACAAAAAAATCTTTTTTATAGAATTTCGTGAAACTTCCGAGACCCATAACTTCTTCATACGATATCCGTTTTCAACGAATCACATGTCCACGAACTCGGTTCGACGAGCTCTACAACTTTCGGGAAGGAAGTTTTCTCAAATTCACTAAGTATAAAAAGTTACCTTGTTTAACCTTTCGTAACTTATAATTACCACCGTAATTATAGTTTTACGTCAAAAATCCCTAAAAATACAAAATCACACCATTTCACTTCAAATTTCACGAACTATTTTAGAAAAATAGAATTGAAATTTTCGGAGTATTACAATAAGACTAGAACAAATAGATAAGACTAGAACATTGATGAATGTTCATGAAACATCTCGACCTGTGTTGTAATATTAATATAAGCATGACATGTTTCTAGTTTTCTCCATGCACAAATAACAACAACTAAATTATCAATCCACAACTAACATAATAAAGACAAGTAAATCCAAATACACAGAACAACTACTATTATATCTATTCATGATACTTAAATGAGTGGAATAACATACTAGTGGAACAATCGAAGAACAACAGACTATGCCTAGCAAGACAAAGACAAATTATTGAGATAAAACACAAACCAACTGTCACGCCCCGAATTTTCAAACAAATAATAAGGCATTTTAGCCTTTAATTACATAACTGATTCGGAACGCGAAGCATGGAATACCAATTACAATTATGCACTAGAATTTTTTTCTATTAATTCAAGTACAACACTCACCCATTCCATGCCCTCCAATGTAAATATTGACTCAATTTTTAGAGTCGAATATTACATTGCATAAATTTACATAATAAATTGATAATTCAATAAATTAAGTAAACTACTTCCTCAGAGTCTAATATACACCAGCGGAAGACTATCACCAGCTCAAACGGTTGATACTAGAATTCTCAACCAGTTCACCAAATGCTAAATCGCATACCTAACCTGCATGATTAACCCTACACCATTGAATAGTGTACCGGGTTATATTAACAAACCCGGTCAGCTTATGAAGCTGGTATGTGTAACCTCCATTTATACTAAATTAGCAAATGGTATTAACTATTTTCATAAAATTAAATATCGCATATTTAATTTATCATATGCTCAATCAACATAAATCAATATTAGAATATTGCAAACAAATGTTGATTATCCCAAAATAATGTATGCTGAAGATAATTATAACATACTCTCAAAATCAACTAAAAAATACAATATTCCACAATTAAACATGTATTTTATTTTCTTAGTGAATTATTCCGATCAATAGGTAATAATTCAAAAATCCACAAAAATATTTCCAAACCAAGGTCCAAAATACCAAGGTAAATTTGCATGCTAGGACAAAACCCGAGCACGGAATAATAATCACAAATACACGAACCGACAAAATATGGAAATCAAATATCCAATCAAAAAGATATGTACTCCCCCATGTTTAGTGAGTATTTTTTATGATGACTGGTAATAACAATTCAAAATAAATCTCAAGCCAAGGTCCCCAATACCAAGCATGGGTAAAAAGTCCGCATACTAGGCGTACGGGGAAAGCGACAGCATACCAAGGACAATACCAAAGCATGTATACTCAAGGTCGGCAATTTCCTTCCTATGAGTCTAATAGTGCACTATCTATAGGGACTTAAGCCCTGCGCTTAATCACCACAAAAACTCCAATTACCAGTAAATCACTTTAGTACACAATCGTACTAATTATTCAATTTCAATATTTCTCATACACAATTCAATTCACAAACATGATCCTAAATTAAGTCAATTTAGAGATCATGATTTAATTTATTTACTCAATAGGTTGGTCTTCAACCACAAAATTTAATCTCAAAACAGTGATATGATTTCTTTTGCATCATATGATTTTTCACCAATTTATAACACAATTTACTAAGATACATATATTTCACACAATTATATATGTATACAATATTTCAATCACAACTCAATATTTCACCAAAATATATATATATATATAAATTCCTTTATTTTCAAAATCAATTTTCACTTACCGATGAACCGTTGTCGAACAAGTTCATTTGTTTCAAAAAAAATATTTATTTTTAATAAATATTAATTCACAACCTAATAATTATTCTAATAAAATAAATATGTGAATTTTATTCACCAACAAGTTGTCGTGAGAATTACCCACCTCTAATTCCCGCAGCGTCTTTAAATGGTAACCGGGAATCGACCAAAGCACGTACGCCTTACTTTTCGTAACCACCTATGATTATGCAATTTTAAATTAGCATAATACACTTCCAAAATATTATAAATATTCCGTAAATGTCACCTAGGACATCGGAACTATTTATCGGGACAAATTGACCAAAAGTCAACTGTCGGTCAACGTGGGGCCCACGTTAAATATTTATCGAACGGGTCCCACCGAAACTCCTCAACACCAAAATTTAACATAAAGCTTATTTCTAGCATCCTAACAACATATCCAAAAATGGTGATGATCCGACGATCGGATTATCACGGATGTAACGATCCTTAAACCTCGATTAATTGATCGTTGATCAAACGGTTGAAATTCTACGATCCCGCCGTACAGAATGTTTATAACTACAAAATTAACCATACGATCAAATTTGGTGATCATCGGACGGTCAGATCCCTCGGGTCGTAAATCGTACGATCCGATAATCGGGTTAATTGATCATCGATCAAACGACCGAATTTCACAAAACTGTAAACACGAAAGTTGTTCGTATCGACGAACTAGGCACAACGGAGCAAAGAATTACTCCTGGACCGGCGGGACGCGCCGCCACCAGCGATGGTCAGTCGCCGGAAAAAGTTCTCCGATTGACATGAAATTTTCACAGCATGTACAACTCAACAAGAGGATCAAGTTTGAAAACTAGCTCGAAGTCCGAATCATAGCGGAAGTGGCCGGAATCGGCGTTGACTCGTTGAAGATCCAAAAACTTCAAATCGCGGCTCCGTCGATCTAGGCCGTGCCGCCGTGATCCATCACCATGGGGAGGTTGCTGGAGAGGAGGGGAACAAAACTCAACTTGTCCCGTCGTCGGAGGTGGCCGGAGGAGTGAGATCTGATCGGGTCTAGTTATGCCGCAAACGGGTACGCCCCGATCGAGGCTTTCCGGCAAGAATCGGTGAGAGGGACCGCCGGAGGGAGGAAGAGGAGGAGGAGGCGCACCGGTCTGTGGTGTTCTGGTGGCCGGAGGTGGCCGGACGGCGGAGATACCGCTGGGTCGGGTCGTCGGGTCCGCCGGCGGGTCTGGGTAGGATTAGGGAGAATTCCGGAACATTCCGGAGTGTTCCGGAAAAATAATGATTTTCCAAAAATTAAAAATCCTTTTTATAGAACTTCGTAAAACTTCTGAGACCCATAACTTCTTCATACGATGTCCGTTTTCGACGTACCACATGTCCACGAACTCGGTTCGACGAGCTCTACAATTTCCGTGAAGGAAGTTTTCCCAAATGCACAACGAATAAAAAGTTATCTCCTTTAACCTTGCGTAACTTATAATTACCGATGTAATTATCGTTTTACGACAAAAATCCCTAAAAATACGAAATCACATCATTTCACTTCAAATTTCACGAACTATTTTAGAAAAATAGAATTGAAATTTTCGGGGTATTACACCAACATTGATTATGAATGGGATAATCAACACACTATCCCTGAACACAAACACAAACTAACAGACTTTTCTCTAAACACAAACCACTTAGGGATAATCAAATAACTGACTTTGATTATGAATGGGATCATATTCATTTGGTTGAGTTGACTCATTCGTTGGACCACAACCAAGATTGCTCGACCGGCTGGCAATGATGGACTTCTGCCTTGCTTGCCAGTAGCCCCTTTTGTTTGGACTCATTATGCTGGTATCCTTAGCCATTATTTCATCTTCCTTCTCAACCTTCCGTTCTGCATCCCTTCGCAATTCTAGTTGCTCCTTTCTCAACTCCAACTGGTGCTGCCATTGCATGTGCTTAACGAATTCCTCATCTCTTGTCTTAGCGGCCTCTGCTTCAGCTGCGTTTTGTATCACAAGGGTCTCCCATGCCTTAGCTTTTCGCTCATCTATAACATTTTGCATCTTACCCTTCTTCCTTGCTTCCTTTTGTGCTTTCCTACCTATGGGTCGTCCTCCTGGACGTGTGGCATACTGGCATCAGAACCACCTACTTCTTCTTCATCACCATCCAAATCAACAGAGGACTCAATCAGAGACAGTTGAGTCGGTAATGGTTAGCTAAATGTGATTGGTGTTGTCGGTGGATCCTTGAACTTCTCGAAATCCTTGACTATTTCCCAACAATGGAACTTGTTAAAAGCAGTGCCCATATCTACAGAGTATAATACCTGAGCTAGTTGTGGTGATTTGCACATATTTTTCGTGCAAATTGCATTCCTAATCACGGGAATTAAGCCACTCCGAAAGCCATTTGTTGCATTTAATGTGTGTTTTCATGTTTCTAGGTTAAATAAGTGAGTGAAGGTAATTCGGCACAAAAAGGTGCATTTTGACGACATTTGGCGCATTTCCGAGAAGATGACGGAAAGTCAACCGTGACTTTCGGATATCAAAGATCACACGAGTCAACTTTCGGAAGATGATGTCATTGAATACCTTGAAGAATCGGAAAGAAGATGAAAAAACGAAGAAATTACTTTTCCGGTGACTTTTCCGGCGAACCACCACCACAAGCGGCGGCACCACCACCGGAGCACCACCACACATGGATGAGAGATTCAAATCAGAAATATGCATGGGTTATTGCACTCTAGAAATCTGAAAACTCTTATTTTACTTCACCCATGCATGCTTTTTCCCTAAATTCCTCCAAGGCATTTTACTTTCCCTTTTCCCATCATTTTTACCATTGTTTAATCACATTTTCTTGGGAAAACATTTTCCCTAGCAGCTGCTAGGGGAGAAGGAAATCAGACCCCATTCCATCACACAACACAACAGCCCTTCTTCCTCTTCTCCCTCTCCTCTCTTTCTTCTTCCTTTCTCTTCTTCCTCCTCTAAATTCCGGCCACTTTCTAGATCTCCATCACTTCCGACCACCTTCTTCCACCCTTCTTTCTTTCTTGTTCTTCATTCCTCACTCTTTTCTTTCTTCCATTCTCACCATAAAATTCGTACTCCCCCTCAACTCACCAAAACAGCCCCTACAACAACATCAAAGATTGCAAGGATTGAGGCTTGGAGCAAGGAGGAGTTCATAAAAGAGGAGGAGAAGTCTTGGATTCATCATTGAGCATTCTCTAACTCTTTTACCTTTAGTTTCTTTGCTTTAAATTCTTGTAATTTGAGATGTACACTATGATTTGAAATTGAGTTTGTTAGCTCAATCACTTTGTTTATCAAATTTACAAGTGTTGCTTATTTACTTTCATTGCATGTTCTCTTTGAAAACACCAAAAAAATGAACACCACAACCATGTGCACATACTTCACTTCACAAGTATATAGTTCATCTCTTATCTCACCACTTTAGTGCTAGAATTACTTGGTTACCACATATTACCAAGGTAGTTTTAGGGCCTTCCAATCCCCGTGGTACGACAACCCCGGTCTTAATCTATACCATCCCTTATTTTTGACAACGATACGATGACATGTTTTCAATGCGAAATTATCGTCACGTCAAATGGCGCCGTTGCCGGGGATTGAGGTTTAACCTTGATCCCTTGGTAATTGGTTTCCGGGTTGTTCTTAGCACTATTCTTGTTTAGATTGTTGTGTTTGTTCATAAGTGTTTGTGTTTCCTTAAGTTTACATCTAATTTATTTGTTGTTGTTTCTAGACTTGTTTGTTTGTTGTTGTTGTGTATTTTTCTTCATTATATTGCATGTTAGATTTGTTTCTAGGTTGTGTCTAGTGTTGTTCTTGTTGTTCTTTAGTGTGTAGTTGCATCTTAGTTTGTTTCAATTCAAGTTAGGTTAGTTCCTTTGCCTAGCTAGGGAAGTTCTCTTAATTTGTTTTCTGTTTGTCATTTGCTACTGTACTTTGTTTTGCCAATTTTTTTTTAAAATAGTAAATCAACCCAGAAAATTCCAAACAAAATTTGTGCTAATGTATGTGTGTGTCTAGTATCTATGGTTAAAATTTCATGTCATTTGGATAAGTCTAGGTTAGGTAAAAAAATACGTTTTCGGATGCTGGTTGT
Organism: Rubus parviflorus; assembly: GCA_029955375.1. Classification (NCBI taxonomy): domain Eukaryota; kingdom Viridiplantae; phylum Streptophyta; class Magnoliopsida; order Rosales; family Rosaceae; genus Rubus; species Rubus parviflorus. The sequence continues at coordinate 29,134,052 of JARGGL010000001.1, forward strand.
CAGGATCCGTAACTAGTGTTTCTGGACCCTCTCTGTGTAACTAATCCATCCGGACGCCACAAGTCCGTCCGGACGCCCGGGACTATCCAAGAGATCTGTAAGTTTTGCCCGTGTAAACCGTCAGGACGCCACTCTCCGTCCGATCGTCTGGGACCTTCCAGATTTGTGTTTTTCTTTGTTTTGTTGTCTCCAATTGGTTCCATATCTTGTATACTTTGGTTTTATTGATTAATTAGTTGATTCTAAGCCTCTTGTTGTGATTTTAAAGGTACTTGAGTGAATCATCTACTTCACACATGGATAGATGAAGCCATCGGTGGGAAGAGCCTAAAAGATTTGAGCATCATGATGATCAATACACCATGGGCATGGTATCGCAACCATATCCTCAAGAACAATTCTATGATCCTTCCTTCAAAGATGCACATGATAAATGGTGGCATGAATCTCAAGAAAGAAGTGCAGAGATTGATCGACTCATTGAGCAAATTCCTCAAGAGCAATCTTACCAAGACCATGGGGGACACCAATATGCAAGCCATGATTCCCACAACACTTCATATTGTTCAAATGATCGTTGGAGTGCACCACCGGACTTCCAACAACAAGCACATGTGTATGAACCTAATGAGTCAAACTGGGCAGAAATGATAGCTCAATTGAAAGCTTCTAATGATTTATTGCAAGCTTCTAAGGAGAGATTGCAAGCTTCTTTACACAATACACTTGAGCAAGATCATGGACTCACTACTCTTCACTCAAGTAAGCTTTATGATTCCAATCCCTTACTTGTGCATGATGATATTAATGTGCATTCATATGGGGCTGAGAGGGAAGAAAATGTACCTCTTGGCCATGTTGCTAATGATATTGTGCATCATGATTTTACATTAAAGGAGGATGGGAACCGGGAGGAAGAAAATGTACTCCCGGGAAATGGATTGGAAGATGATGTTATTGTTGATGAAAGGAGTGAGGAGGAAGACATTTCACTTGGGGGAGTTCTTGGACACTTGTCATTGGATGATTATGAGCATAGAGATTATGAAATGAGAAAACATAGGAGATTTTCTAGGCATGAGGAAGGGTCTGCCATTACACAAGAGGGAGAGGCCATGATGGCTAGGGACCCCTCTTTGGCCGTACACTCCTCTAGGGAGGCTTCTAGGCATGATCCACCTTCTACAAATGAGATTGTGTCATCCATGGGGGAAGAAATGAGTGACAATGGGCATCAACAAGAACATCAAGATTCAAGAGGACCTAGTATGTTCCCTCCACCACTTGAGTTGTCCAAGAAGAAGCATGGGTTGATGCGTACACTTTTTGAAACCTTCAAGAGGGCAGATGCAAATGTCCCTTTACTAGAGCTCATTGATAATGTACCAGCTTATGCCCAATTTCTGAAGAGTCTTTGTTTGCACAAGAAGAGATTTGCAGCGAATGAGAAGTTTCAACTAAATGAGGAGGTGAGTGCAATCATTCAACATCGGTTGCCTCAAAGGAAGCAAGATTTTGGAAGCTTCATTATAGGGTGCAGAATTGGTGAAGAGTCTTTTGATGGAGCTCTCATGGACATGGGTACAACCATTAATATCATGCCTCTAGCCACATACCGAAGGCTAGCCATTGGTCATTTGAAGCCTATTTCCATTTCATTAGAATTAGCGGATGGACTTACTAGAATCCCGGTTGAAATTGTTGAAGATGTTTTGATAAGAGTCAATAAGTTCATTCTTCCGGCAGATTTTGTGGTGTTAGACATGAATGAGGATGTTCATATAAATGAGCAGCGTCCTATCATCCTTGGGAGACCTTTTATGGCTATGGCGGGTGTCAAAATAAATGTGCAAAAATGCACAATATGCCTCAAGGTACTAGGAGAAAAAGTCAAGCTACAAGTGTTTCAACCTAGTTATCCCCAAGAGGTTATCCAAGAAGTGTTTGAAATTGATTTGGTGGGAGGTGATCAAGCTAAGGGTGAGAGGATCTTTGGGCCATTTGAATCCACTAGAGCCTCTAGTGAAAGAATTTAATCTTCCTCCTTTGGTTGCTGCCCATGAGCAACAAGAGCCTTCTTCTTCGGATATTGATGATGATATGTTTGACATTGTTATTCCTACACTCATTGAGGAAGAAGTATCAAATGTGGAGCAAGCCCATGAGCCTAGTGCATCTACAACATCCCTTTCAAAGGAAGAGCATGTGCCCTCTACACCTCCCACTCTTGAGAACATGAAGGGTTTGTTGCCTACACCTTATCGTCCTGTTCATAGGAGAGGATTGCTACCAGCACCCTCTCTTCATCTTCATGAGCATAGATTGTCCCCTACACCTCCCAATTTTGAGACATATGAGTTATACAAGAAGAAAAACCCTCCATTGAGTGAGGTACAACTAGAAGCGATCCAGTGCTTAAGGGAGATTCTAGGGATTGGAGTGAACAAGATGAAGAGGCAAGAATGGCCTTCGTTTCCAAGCTGCAAGTCCATGGCCACACCTTTTATGAGTTGTATTGGAAGTTGTTGGAAGAACATTGGAAGCAAAAGAGTTTTTGGACAGATAATAAAGACCATTTAAGAAGAAACCTTCACTAATAGTTTTCTTGGTGATGAGATCTTGAAATATGACATTAAAAGGAGAAAAAATGACAAGACATTTTAAGGTGTTTGTGATTCTTCCAACAGATAAAAGTTGAAAAGGAAATGAAGGAACATAAACAGCAATTGACTCTATAACATTAGAAAGCAATTTAATTTTTCCTTTTCCCAAAACAGAAACACCTTGGCCATTGGCAATAGAAACTTTAGAGGGAAGAATCATTTCTTCAAAATCATGCAAAGTTGCAAATTTATTTGTCATATGATCCGAAGCTCCTGAGTCTATAATCCAATAATCATCTGCAGTGATGGGAGCATATTTATGTGCTCCATTGTGCTTAATTCTATATTAATTCTCTCACATTCCATCTTTATTCGAGTTAGTTATGTCGTTTTATGTTTTATAGGACTCTTGGAGCATTGAGGATGAAAAGAAGCAAAAAGTGGAGATTAAAAGCTAAACTGGTGAATCTGCCTGTGCAGATCAGCCTATTTCGATTGAGAACTGGGAGCAGCTCAAAATGAACTAGAAGATGTACTATATATGGATAGAAAGCTCCGGATGTCTAGTTTCAGGAACTTCTGACGGTTTGTGATTCGGAGTTGTCTAGAAGACGTTATGGCTGATTAAGTGAGCGAAGGTCAATCTGGCGCGAATCTGGAAACCTAATTCATTTAGGATTTGTGATTTTCCTCATGGGCTTCGACTCCTATTGGGCCGTGGACGTTTTAAACCCTAACTTGGGGTATTTAAGGATTTCTTAATCAGCCGGAAAGGGGAGTCGACATCATCATCTACGTAGAGAGCCGAAGCATCGCCGTGTTTCTTTTTCTTCTTCTCTTTCTTTCTTTAGTTTTGATTATGTTTTCGATTGTTGCTACTATGACTATGAGTAGCTAATTTCCTTAGTAGTTAGGGGCTATTTGAAGCCCTGAACATGATTGTTAAGATGCTTTGATTATTTTATATGGATTTCCTATGGATTGGATGATTATCTTTTCACTGGTTTTTCATTGATGAATCGTTATATGTGTTTCTTTGGAGGCCTACTTAGATGCATGTATTAGGGTTCTATTGCTAGGATTATTATGTGGACCGCCATATCATCATATAATCCCAAGTAGCTAATGAATAATAAACCATATATATTCATGTGATTAGATTTCTTGGTTACATAAGATACATGTCATGTCTTATGGCCGATGTGATGTTCGTTCTCTTTATGCTTAATGATTCTTGAGTGTTGAATCTATGAACATGCCATTCTAGGTTACATGAAAGAACTAAGTTAGGGAGTACATGCCATGCACTTAACATACCAACTACGAGAGAGCAATAGGATTTGATCAACATGCCATTGACTTATCTTGAGCATCGTCATCCATGAATTAGGGAATTTGTATGGAACCTTGCATATTATCATGATTGTTTAGGGTGGATAATTGTTCCCTAGCTATTCCATCATCATTGTTCACAACAAAACCTTTGTTGGTTTCCCTTTAATTTTCGTACATCAACTCTGCCCTGCTCTTGCAGGTTACTTTTCGTAGTCTTAAACTTCTTAGAATTCGTTGAAACTTTGTCAGAGTCAGTTTTATTGAGTCTAGTTTCTTGTGTTAAAATTTCGTAGTAATCGGAGTCTGTTTAGTTTGTCTGCTGTTCGTATTTTCCTTTTAGGTCAGTTTAGAGTCGTTATAGTTTAGTGTCTTAATTTGCATTCGAGTCTCATTCTCTTGCGGGAACGATCCCTACTTCTCATACTACATTCGATATTCATATCCACAGTAGGGTAATTAATAGGTTATTTTTGTGCATCTATTTGGTGTGTAGAAATACTTATATCAATTTTGGCGCCGTGTCGCCGGGGAATGAATAATTTGATTGCAAATTTTTGTTTTTGTTTTTGTTTTTATTTTTGTTAATAGTTTCTAACGTTTAGTTTCTTTTGTTTTGTAGTTTATAAACACCAGAGCAAACACCATCTGTCAATGCAATGGCCGAAGAACCAAAGCCATTGAAGTCTTCCTTTGTTCCTCAGGGTGTTGCACAACCTTCGTGCATCACATTCACTCCTACCGCTGGTACTTCATTCAGTTTGTCTCCACAGCTTATCAACTCAGTCCCTCATTTTTATGGCAAGCCGAATGAAGACCCGAACAATCATCTGAGAGAGTTCTATGACCTTTGTAGAACTCAATTTCCTCCCGGTTTGACTGCAGAGCAGCTGAAGCTCATCTTGTTTCCTTTCTCTTTGAAGGATCATGCTAAGTGGTGGCTGAATTCATTGCCTTCCAATACTATTGCTACATGGGATCAACTATCTACAAAGTTCATCACCAAGTTTTTCCCTGCTCAGAGAACAAGGCAATTAAGGAGAGACATTCATACTTTCCGTCAGAAGCAAGGGGATCTCTTTTGTGAAGCTTGGGAGAGCTTCAATGGGCTGCTAAGGAAGTGTCCACACCATGGCTATTCTAAGGATGATCAAGCTCAATTTTTCTATGAGGGATTGAATGATGCAAACAAGGCCCTTGTAGATTCAGCATGTGGAGGCGCTTTCATGAATAAGACCAGCGATCAAGCTTTCGAAATATTTGAGACTTTGAGTGAAAATTCTCAACAATTTTCTACAAAAGGGTTTCAAGAAGCAAAGACCAAGGATGCTTATGAAGTTAATTCTTGGGGAGGAGAAGCTGATAGAATCTCTACTATTGAAAAGAAGCTTGATGCATGGATGCAAGCCATGTCTCCACCGGCTCAAGGAATGGTATCAGCTCAGGTATGTTCCATCTGTCCCATTCGTGATCATCTAACCATAGATTGTCCATATTCCTTTCCAAATTCAGGTGAAGAACAAGTCAGCTTTGCTGACCAACAAAGGAGAGCTGGTTTCTCTAATGTGTATTCTAATCCGGCTTTGAGGAATCACCCTAACTTTGGGTGGAACAAACAACAAGGGGCTCCCACCTCTTCTTATGTACCTCACGGATTCAACCAAGGACCACCACTTCAACAATCTTCAGGTAAGCTTGAGGATCTTGTGATTTCAATTGCCAATGATACTAAAACTCTTGTGCAGGACAATAAGACTTTCAAGGAGAAAACTGAGAGTACATTGCAACATCATGGAAAGTCTATTGCTAATCTTGAGGTGCAATTCGGTCGGTTGTGTGAACAACTTACTCAAAGAGAGCCAGGTAAGCTTCCATCTCAAACTGAAGTTAATCCTAAAGGAACTCACCATGAGCAGATTATGGCTGTCACATTGAGGACTGGAAAACAACTTCCGGAGGAGCCGGTGCACATTAGAAGACCTAAGAAAGCTGTAGAGGGAGGTCAAACACCGGGCAGCAAGGAAGAGCAGCGGACAGAAGCTCCAGTCGAACGGTCGACCAAAGTGTCGACCGATCGACCCACGGACAGAAGCAATGTCGACCCGTCGACGGAAATTGGCGAACGGTCGACCGAGGCAGCAACAAAAACATCTGGAATTCCATTTGGACTAGGAGTTGCTTCGGCTCCGTCATCCGCACCTAATCCTCTTCAGGTAAGTAAAAATGGTTCTAATGTTCATGTTCCACCTATTCCTTTTCCTCGTAGGTTCATGCAATCAAAGAAGGAGCAAAGCGATAAAGACATATTGGATACTTTCCGGGAAGTCCGAATCAACATTCCCCTTCTTGATGCTATCAAGCAAATCCCAAGGTATGCAAAGTTTCTCAAAGAACTTTGTACCAACAAGAGGAAGTTCAAGGAACATGAAACAGTAGCTCTTAGTGAGGAAGTCTCTGCTGTACTTCAAAGGAAGTTACCACCTAAGCTTAAGGACCCCGGAAGCTTCACGATTCCATGTACCATTGGTGCACACAGGTTTGAAAAGGCTTTGCTTGATTTAGGTGCTTCTATTAATTTAATGCCCTATTCTGTTTATGAAGCACTTGATTTAGGCAAGCTAAAGGAGACTAATGTGAGAATTCAACTAGCGGATCGTTCATTGACATATCCGAGAGGTTTGTTAGAGGATGTGTTGGTGAATGTGAATGGTTTGATTTTACCGGCAGATTTCTTTGTGTTAGACATGGAGGACGCACCTATGCCTACATCTTTGCCATTGATTTTGGGGCGGCCCTTCATGGCCACAGCTCATACAAAGATTGATGTGTTTCAAGGAACATTGACAATGGAAGTACTTGGAGAGACTGTGGGCTTCAACATCTTTGAAGCCATGAGGTACCCTACTTATGATTCTTCTCCAAGTATTGATTTTGTTGAGACTAATGAAATTGTGCAGGCTAACCCTAATGTTTCGTCCACAAAAAAGCCAATCTTTGATGAAAAGGGAGTAGTCACGAGTAAAGAATCGGGCATTATTACAACTGTGGCCACTCTCAACGCCGTGCCACCTGACAAAGGGAAGTATGTTCCTACTTTTGAGTTTCTCTCTTGTTCTAACATTGGTCATACTTCTTCCTTAGATAAGTTCATTCCTAACTTCAAGAAGGATTGTGGAATGGTCACCCTCATATGACCGCGGCTACGTCTGGCTGACGACGTTAACTCAAGCGCTTCTTGGGAGGCAACCCAAGTATGGAGGAGTAATCAGGGACGTTTTCTTTACTCTTCTCTTGTTTTCTTTTCAACTCCTTGCATGTTTTGTGTGTTGCGTCACTTTCCCTCGATTTCTTTTGCATTGTTGTGTGTTTCATGTCTTTTGCATTGAGGACAATGCCTGTTTCAAGTGTGGGGGAAGGTCTTAGTGTCATCGGGTCGTTGTGTTCTGAAAATTCATCCCAAATTAAAATTTTTCGCAACTCCCAGTCGACCGGTCGACCCTTTTGTCGAACGGTCGAGCATCGTCCAGAGCCGGATGAAAAAAAAAAAAAAAAAAAAAAAAAAAAACTGAAAAAAAAAAAAAAATCCAAAAAAAAGTCATTGTTTTGTATTGTTTTGAGTCTTAGGATACCTTCCAATACAATGATGAGAATTGAATTTGATTTCAATAGCTAAAGATGAGTTTAAGCATTGCTTTAGGTCTAAATTTTATTCTTTGGTTAATCGATTTCTATGATTGTTATGCTTGAACCATTTATGCACTTCTAGCCATGTTAATGTGATGAATTGGATTGAGAGAAGCATGTTAGGCCCTGTATGAACTTGTATAACCTTTGTGAGTTTTGAGCCATATTGCTATTCTTTTGGAGAGTTATACACTAATTCTTGCTTTCTTGTCGATTAATTCGTTGCATGATCTTATTATTCTTTGCTTGATTGATTACTTGAATTCGACGCATATTGTGAACTAATTGCTAGAACTCACTTTGAGACCTCTTGAAACTTTATGCTGAAATGTGCAATAACTTGGATATGATTAAGGCACCTAGGATCTTCCACCAAAGCCAAATTAAGCCTGTGTCCCTAATCATGAACCCCCTAGTTAACCTCTTTGAGCCTTATGTGAGCCTTTTTCTTTGTTAACCACATTACCGTACCCTAAGCCTAGTATAGTTTTATCCTTCCCTATTCCTAGGAGTTAGTGAGACAATGATGGTGACTTCTCGTTTTTCTAAATGTTTCAAGGTTTGTGAATTGTTCAAAGAACAAGTGTGGGGGAGTTGTTGTTGTACAAAATCAGATTCAAGAGAGAGATAGATTAAAAAAAAAGAAAAAAAGAGTTCATATGCCGAAAAAGAAAAAAAAAGAAAAATATGTGTGGCATAAAAATAAATAAAGTTAAGTGCTCTTGATCTTGATTACATATTGTTGTGTGGAAGGTACAAGTTAGAATGACGTATTTGGCCCAACAAGATGATATTTGGCCATAGGAAGTTATGAAGTATTAGAAAAATGGGTTTCAAAGTCCTTGATATTGTCTCATTAATTTATAGGGATCTTGTATTTCCTATCCTTTCGTTTCTTTAAACCTTAACCCTATGGCCCCATTACAACCCAATTAAGACCTTTTGATCTTGGAAGTTGCACTTTCGGTTTGTGGAGACTTGTGTTGAGAGGTGAGCCTATGGCATGTGTTCTATTCATTCAAGTAGTTGATATTCCTTTCATGAGATCATAATTTAAATTTTCAGAAAGAGCTATTATTCTTGTTATGCATATGTGAGCTATTTGTTGTTTTGTATACATTATTCCTCTCACATATAACTTGAGTGAATGCATGAGAATTAGCCAGAAAGTCTGAGTGAAAATTGAGTGATTATCCTTGTGAGGATGGAGTTAATACTTAGCTGAAGCGTGTTGATTGAGATTTGGTTCATTATGTTAACTGTTGGCTATTTCACACACTACACTTGAGCATGATCATTATGGGGATTTATTAACTTTTGAATGAAGTTTCTAGGACCTGATGTGATGAGTAAACTATTCTTAATGCTATTGACTTGTATGGTTCTCTGAGATAAATGTTGGAAGGTGTAGATTGAGTCTTCGTTTAGGTTCTGTTTAGTTGTTTTGCTCGAGGACTAGCAAAAGCTAAGTGTGGGGGTATTTGATGGGAGCATATTTATGTGCTCCATTGTGCTTAATTCTATATTAATTCTCTCACATTCCATCTTTATTCGAGTTAGTTATGTCGTTTTATGTTTTATAGGACTCTTGGAGCATTGAGGATGAAAAGAAGCAAAAAGTGGAGATTAAAAGCTAAACTGGTGAATCTGCCTGTGCAGATCAGCCTATTTCGATTGAGAACTGGGAGCAGCTCAAAATGAACTAGAAGATGTACTATATATGGATAGAAAGCTCCGGATGTCTAGTTTCAGGAACTTCTGACGGTTTGTGATTCGGAGTTGTCTAGAAGACGTTATGGCTGATTAAGTGAGCGAAGGTCAATCTGGCGCGAATCTGGAAACCTAATTCATTTAGGATTTGTGATTTTCCTCATGGGCTTCGACTCCTATTGGGCCGTGGACGTTTTAAACCCTAACTTGGGGTATTTAAGGATTTCTTAATCAGCCGGAAAGGGGAGTCGACATCATCATCTACGTAGAGAGCCGAAGCATCGCCGTGTTTCTTTTTCTTCTTCTCTTTCTTTCTTTAGTTTTGATTATGTTTTCGATTGTTGCTACTATGACTATGAGTAGCTAATTTCCTTAGTAGTTAGGGGCTATTTGAAGCCCTGAACATGATTGTTAAGATGCTTTGATTATTTTATATGGATTTCCTATGGATTGGATGATTATCTTTTCACTGGTTTTTCATTGATGAATCGTTATATGTGTTTCTTTGGAGGCCTACTTAGATGCATGTATTAGGGTTCTATTGCTAGGATTATTATGTGGACCGCCATATCATCATATAATCCCAAGTAGCTAATGAATAATAAACCATATATATTCATGTGATTAGATTTCTTGGTTACATAAGATACATGTCATGTCTTATGGCCGATGTGATGTTCGTTCTCTTTATGCTTAATGATTCTTGAGTGTTGAATCTATGAACATGCCATTCTAGGTTACATGAAAGAACTAAGTTAGGGAGTACATGCCATGCACTTAACATACCAACTACGAGAGAGCAATAGGATTTGATCAACATGCCATTGACTTATCTTGAGCATCGTCATCCATGAATTAGGGAATTTGTATGGAACCTTGCATATTATCATGATTGTTTAGGGTGGATAATTGTTCCCTAGCTATTCCATCATCATTGTTCACAACAAAACCTTTGTTGGTTTCCCTTTAATTTTCGTACATCAACTCTGCCCTGCTCTTGCAGGTTACTTTTCGTAGTCTTAAACTTCTTAGAATTCGTTGAAACTTTGTCAGAGTCAGTTTTATTGAGTCTAGTTTCTTGTGTTAAAATTTCGTAGTAATCGGAGTCTGTTTAGTTTGTCTGCTGTTCGTATTTTCCTTTTAGGTCAGTTTAGAGTCGTTATAGTTTAGTGTCTTAATTTGCATTCGAGTCTCATTCTCTTGCGGGAACGATCCCTACTTCTCATACTACATTCGATATTCATATCCACAGTAGGGTAATTAATAGGTTATTTTTGTGCATCTATTTGGTGTGTAGAAATACTTATATCATGCAGCACAAACTTTGAGAGCAGTAGACAAGGATTTTAGAGTACCTGAGGCGTCTTCATGTGGAACACAATCAGTTTCGGTAAGGAACCTAGCAAATTCCTTCAGGATAGCAGAGTGGCTTTCATTTCCAGACATACCAGCTTTGTTGCCTCCAGTATGAATCTGCTTCTTGCTGAGATACGCAGCAAACACTTTCCACATACTTGTAAGACTACCAAGGTGTTTCACAGAAGGTTTACCTTCTTGTTTCTTCACCTCCACAGAACTAAAACACCGATTTGGATTCATTCCAACATCGGAAAAGGTTGAGGTTACAAAGGACCTCTCAACAGATTTCTCTTCCATAATAGGATGAAGAGATCAGAAACTTAGGCAAGGAGAAATATAGAGTCAGGCCTTGAAATCCTGCTTTGATACCATGTTGAATTTTGTAATGAAAGAGAGAGATGAATTTCATTCATACTTTTCCTTTTACAATTGAGGGAATATATAAACTGCTGCAACTACAAGCTACTGCTACTGCACACACGATTTTTCCTATAATCCTCAAAACAAAAACCTGCACTACTTTCCATATTACAACTATAATTGAGTAGGTTGACTTTAACAGCTGTATGCAGAAGGAATAGAGTCCGGACACTATAGGCCGTCCGGACAGACGAGAGCAGGAGAACTTCCAGAGATGATAAACCGACAAATCCGTCCGGACTCCACTGATAGTCCGGACGCCCAAGGCTGACGCCCAAGTCTGTGAAACTTCCAGTAGCTAAAAACTGACCAATACGTCCGGACTCCATATAAGGTCCGGACGCCATACTTCCAACAACTTCCAATACAGTTTTTGTTATGTTTTATTTCAATAAAGAAGTTTGGGAGATATTTGAAGGAGTTATGATCGGAGTTCCGGAGAGAGGAACCGAAGAAGTGTTGTTTGCTGCAAAAACAGAGCTGCCTGGGCAGTACTGTCGACTTTGGATGCCATTATTTGTATATCCCACCGTTGGAATTAGCTGAAACTTTGTGAGAAGATGTATCTATGACTCTACTGTACTCAGATTAAATTTCATCTGATTTAAACCAGCAGATCTGCAGAAATCCTATTTTGAGTAGGCACTACTCAGTACTGTTTTGACTTTCTGGAAGCTCGATTTGACCAACAATAATTTCACCTTCAGGAACTATTTTTCAGTGATTCCAGAGGCCATCATGAAGCCATTGGAGTCTACTTTCCAATTCCACTATAACCACTCAATTATGACTTGTATTCCTGGAGTTATTGCCAAAACAATCGGAGGAGGTCGATTCTGAGCTACTGCTTTCCCCTGTTTTCAAGTGCACACTTGCAAACACACTTGGAGCTTACGTGTGGAAGTCAAGGCTTTATGCCTTGAGGTTGGTGATTGTTGGTGCCTACTGAATATCATTGTGGAGATCGTCATAAGGAAGTTTTCATTTCACTTCACTCACATTAGTTTGTTTTGTGTCAATTGTTTTGTTTGTTTCGTGTGTTGTTTGTTGTTATTTGTCGTGTCCATCACCCAGCGTAAATTTTTAAATTCACTTATCACATTGGGGACAATGTTAAGTTTAAGTGTGGGGGTGAGGTTTGGGTTCTAACCCGACAAAAGTTGTTTAAAAAAAAATTTGTCTTTTATTTTTTTGTTTTGTGTCGTTTGTTTGTGCGTTAGTTCTTTCCAACCCCAATGATGAATTGAGCTTACTTTGTTATGTTTTTGAGAATGTTGATCATTGTTAAGGCTTTATGCGATTTGCTTTGGGTTTAATATGCATGATTGATGATTGATCGATTTTCCATGTACACTTCACCTTTGTCGATTAGTCGATTGCAATCCGAGAAGCACACTTGACATGAATTACCATGCATACCTAGAAATTGTGAGGACTTGAGCTTATTGAATATTCACATGTATGCATCTTTCATACATTGTTTTGTTCTTCATGAGTGAATTTCACAAGTTGGTGAACCTAGAACTTGCATAATATCTCTCGAAACGTTTTTGTCATGCATGTGCATACCTTGGAAATGATCTTGGCATTAGGAATACACCATGGCCAAATGAGCATTGATCCTGAAATGTTATATCTTTAGATTGCCCACTTTGTGCCTACATGTTAGCCTTTCATTTCTCTCCACCACAAAAGTTTATCTCTTTAACTTAAACACTATCCTTCCTTTTCCAAGCAATTTGGCAAGTGATTTGAGATTAATATTTGATGTTTGAAAGTGTGAGTTTGGGGATTGTGACAAAAAGGCAAGTGTGGGGGTGAATTTTTATTTGTTGTTGTAATTGTTTCAAGAAAGAAAGAAAGAAAAAAAAAAACAAAAAGAAGGAAGAAAGTTCCTCAAGAAAAGAAAAATAGAAAAGGAGAAAGAAAGGAAGAAAAAAAAAATCCAAAAATAGAGTTATTTCTTGCATTATTTTTGAATTCAATAAAAGGTTGGGAAGTGTTTGGCGGTGTGATTTCTTGCAAGCATCTAAGAGAGTGTTAAAATGTGTAAAATCTCATCAAGTGCATTACTTGCTAAATTGCTAGGAATTTGTATTGTCCATTCCGTTTCATTTCTTTATCCCCTCGCCTTAAGCCCCATTACATCCAATAAAAATCCTTTTGATCCAAGCTTTGTTGTGCATGATGTTGTGGAGATGAGATTGACTTGCAAGCATATGAGAACATTACTTGTGAAATTATTTGAGAGCAATGTTTTAACCCTAAATACTTGAGCGGAAATACTTAGCGATCCTTGTGCGTTTGGCGGTTACGAGTATGTTCGGATGTGCCTATTTGATTGCATGAGATTAATTGACACTTAGTTTCCACACACTTCACCTGAGCATGATTGAATTGCGCATGTTAAATACTTAGCCAATTTATGAAGCCTTGGCATGTGATCTTTAGTCTCTTCTTTATAACTTAGCGAGCTCGTTGAGGACTATGGTTGGAGAAAGCTTTTGAAATCTGTTTTTCCCTTTCTTGTGTTGTATTGTGTTTCCTTAATATATTGTGTTGTTTTGTGTTTGCTTGAGGACAAGCAAGATTCAAGTGTGGCGGTGTGATTTGCACATATTTGTCGTGCAAATTGCATTCCTAATCACGGGAATTAAGCCACTCTGAAAGCCATTTGTTGCATTTAATGTGTGTTTTCATGTTTCTAGGTTAAATAAGTGAGTGAAGGTAATTCGGCACAAAAAGGTGCATTTTGACGACATTTGGCGCATTTCCGAGAAGAGGACGGAAAGTCAACCGTGACTTTCGGATATCAAAGATCACACGAGTCAACTTTCAGAAGATGATGTCATTGAATACCTTGAAGAATCGGAAAGAAGATGAAAAAATGAAGAAATTACTTTTCCGGCGACTTTTCCGGCGAACCACCACCACAAGCGGCGGCACCACCACCGGAGCACCACCACACATGGATGAGAGATTCAAATCAGAAATATGCATGGGTTATTGCACTCTAGAAATTTGAAAACTCTTATTTTACTTCACCCATGCATGTTTTTTCCCTAATTTCCTCCAAGACATTTTACTTTCCCTTTTCCCATCATTTTTACCATTGTTTAATCACATTTTCTTGGGAAAACATTTAACCTAGCAGCTGCTAGGGGAGAAGGAAATCAGACCCCATTCCATCACACAACACAACAGCCCTTCTTCCTCTTCTCCCTCTCCTCTCTTTCTTGTTCCTTTCTCTTCTTCCTCCTCTAAATTTCGGCCACTTTCTCCATCACTTCCGACCACCTTCTTCCACCCTTCTTTCTTTCTTGTTCTTCATTCCTCACTCTTTTCTTTCTTCCATTCTCACCATAAAATTCGTATTCCCCCTCACCTCACCAAAACAGCCCCTACAACAACATCAAAGATTGCAAGGATTGAGGTTTGGAGCAAGGAGGAGTTCATAAAAGAGGAGGAGAAGTCTTGGATTCATCATTGAGCATTCTCTAACTCTTTTACCTTTAGTTTCTTTGCTTTAAATTCTTGTAATTTGAGATGTACACTATGATTTGAAATTGAGTTTGTTAGCTCAATCACTTTGTTTATCAAATTTACAAGTGTTGCTTATTTACTTTCATTGCATGTTCTCTTTGAAAACACCAAAAATATGAACACCACAACCATGTGCACATACTTCACTTCACAAGTATATAGTTCATCTCTTATCTCACCACTTTAGTGCTAGAATTACTTGGTTACCACATATTACCAAGGTAGTTTTAGGGCCTTCCAATCCCCGTGGTACGACAACCCCGGTCTTAATCTATATCATCCCTTATTTTTGACAACGATACGATGACATGTTTTCAATGCGAAATTATCGTCACGTCATGTAGCTACATGAGTTGTAAGAAAAGAAAAATTATTTAGTTGACAATTTTTATCATGATCATAGAACCAAATATATATTAAACAACAGCTTTCATCAATCAAATATATATCAACTATGCTTTCTCACCTCATCCATGGAATTAGTACCACTAGCACGATTAGCAGCAGCTTGCATCAAACATGAGTGCCATTTCAGAAGCATCGTGTTCAATTTTTTCCACCTCCCTTGAAACCCTTGTATGGATCGAACAACTCAGAACCCTAGCGCCTGCCAATTTTCTGCATAGTGGGACTGAATACGACCCCAATAATGATCATTTGATTGACCAGTTCCTTCAATTGGATCAGCAGTGATGAATAGCCAGGACCTGCACAATTGTTCTTCTTCTGCAACACTCCATAACTTACCCCCTCGAACCATATTTTGAAGTTTCAAATTTTTTAGTAGACTTGCAAATAAAACAGGATTATATAAGATGAATAGAGTGATTTTTCTGGTTAGAAGTTATGAAGAGAGATCGGTATTTATGATATTGGAAACAACGGCTTTAAACCAAACTGATTTGAAATTTTACCGTTGCTTTTCAATATACAGTAAGCTAGCTTTTCAGTTGATTTCAGAAATTGAGAGAGTTACCGTTGTTTAATTTTCAATTGATTGCAGGTCCCAGATTTAGCCTGGTTTTCTATCCTGTGCAGTTTAGCCTTTTGGAAAGGCTAGCTTGGATATAAGCTAGTCTATATTAATCCCGGTGGATCTGTGTTTGATGAAGTTTGGCTTATAATTTAGTATAAGCTAGTCTATATGGAGCTGGCTGCACATGCTCTAAGAGAGTGATAACCATGTTGGGTCACCTAAAGATATATCACTTTTGGCCTTTTGGGCATATTGGAGAGTAGACTGAGTCCAAGGCTCTGAGTAGCCTGCCCCACTGGGAAGACGAAGACTCAAGTCTCTGTTAAACTGAAGAGTCCAAGACTCCAGATCAGAAGAGACTTCGAAATTGCACAAAGCTACAACCTGCTGAGTCTTGCTCTAGGTGTAATTTTGCTGACATTTATTGTACCTAGTGTATGTGTAAACAACTCTGTATATTTCACTCATCTCATAATTATGCATGAAATTTCGGAGTCTTAGAACCAAAACCTAGGGCCAGAAAAGACTCCAACACCAATTAGAAGACCACCCAAGTGACAAATTCTCAACCCTAGCTAGTTCAGTAAAGTAGAGACTTGCTGAAACTAATAACCAATAAAAAATAAAGAAAACACAATTGAAACTATAAACTCTTCCAACGATGTTACTATCGACGATCGACAACACGTTCTAGCTATACAAATTTGATTGGACCGCAACTAATTGCATCGCCAACCATTCAACAAGTTTGTCAAAGACAACCAGCAACATCATATAGAAGGATGGAGAGCACCCCCACAAACCAAAATTACTATGAGGTAATGAGGACAAAAGAAAGAAAGGAAAGGAGAATAGAAGAAGTAATTTATTTCATGTTATTACTTGTCAGATGTCACAGTTGCTACGAAAAGTCAAGTTAGAAACGTAATGGAAGAAGACAATTAAAAGAGAAATCAAAATTAAGTTTCTAAACTCGACCTTTAGATCCCTGTCAATTACGTTTCTTTCTTCTCGATCTTCCAAATAATGGTATGACTATGACACAACAAAAAGAAAAATCGAAGAAATAAATACCTCCTTGCTTTCATGCCACCAAATGGAAAGCTAGAAGCACTAGTCTAGAGTTCGTTCTTTTCCTCTTTTCCTTGAATTTCAACTGGAAGAAACAAACAGACACAGTTCATTATCTCCAAGAAGACAAACAGTGTGTTCCTTGTTCTATCAAGATCATGCTTTTCTCTTGTCGGTCAACTTTCAAATAGAAGAACCTCAATCATTATCTCTACCAAAATAAGCACACAAAAAAAAAGTGATTGAAATTCATAACGTTTATCAGTAATGAGCTTTTACACTAAATTGTTATGAGATTTTTTATTATTATTTTTTGGGCGAGGAGAAAGCTTACAAAGCAAACAAAGCATACACAGGAAAAACAAACTAGCCAAAAGGAGACCCGAAGAGCAGGGACTCAGGCCAGGAGCAAAAAAAAGAAAAGATTAATGTGGGCATGGGAGCCCATCATACAGTAAGATATTTGAAAGAGAGGAAGGGGGATTGGCCACCCAATCAGGAGGACAGTTCCTACTGTAAGCTAATGCAGTAAGATGATCTGCTGCAAGGTTAGCTTTCCTGCTGATCCGGGTTAGAGAGAGGTACCGGGCTTGAGAGATTATGTTTGAAGCTTTCCAGTCATTAGGAGGAGCACCAGTCTTCAAAGCTTCAATGAGGGAGAGGTTGTCAGATTCAACAATGATGGGTGCTTGGGGAAGAGAGGCTACCAGCTTGAGGCCTTCACAAAGAGCAAGGGCCTCTGCCGCCAATGGAGAGAGAGCTGGAATCACCTTTGTGGAACCATCACCAACTAGACCATTATGATTACGCACAATTGCTGCAATTCCACAAGAGAGGGAGAAAGCATGCCAAGAGGCATCAAATATTACGTATCTTGCAAATTAATTTATCTCTGCCACACAAACAAGATAATCATTTTTGTTAGAGTGCCCTTTAAATTTCTCGGAATCTTAAAAAAACACAGTTTTGTAGCCATTCATTTGTGAACTTTCGGGTTATATTCTTTAACAACTACTTGATGGCGTTAAGGGTTTCCACCTTATAGTAGGGCTCGTCAATGGGCTCGGGCCGAACCGGCCCTTAAAACACATAAAGATTTTTGGCAGGCCAAGTTGGGTTTTGAATCCCTTGTTCAAGTCCGGCCCTTTACAACAATGGGTCGGGCTTTATTGTCTAATGTCTTAATTGTTCCCAACGTCTACAACATTATTAATATATAATTATATATACGTAAGGCGTATTGAGAACACTCTGATATATTCTAATGCAAAGGTTTGAATGAAAAGTATATTTTATTGAAAGCAAGCTGCTGGCTTTATAAAAGCCATTACAAGTTACAAGAAGATAAGAAGCAAGAATAACAGCCCACGTTTCAAAACCTAAAACGTGGTAACAATCTAAGAGGAATTCGTCAAAACCTAAACAACTAGTCCCTAAAGAATAGGACTTATTTAACAGACTCTAAACAAGAAGACTTAATTAACAAGAAACATGAAACTCTATTGGACCGTTAAAGTCCAACATTCCCTCCCTTAAACTGTATGCAGAATGCAATCAGTTTATATTAGGAACTTCACACACTCCCAGCAAGCTACGAAGTTTCAAGAACACCTCTAGCCTGAGTGGCTTTGTCATTATGTCAGCCACTTGTTCCTGAGTATTGCAATGAATCAAATTCACAACTCCATCTTTCACCAGATCACGAAGAAAATGAAAGCGGATGTCAATATGCTTGCTTCGACCGTGCAACACAGGATTTTTGGAGAGTTTTATAGTAGAACTGTTGTCACACAGAACAGTTGTACATTTCTCCTGCACATGACCAAGTTTCTCTAAAACTCTCCTTAACCACACACACTGACAGGCACATGAAGCAGCAGCAATGTACTCAGCTTCAATAGTGGACAAAGAGACCACAGGCTGTTTCTTTGATGACCACGACACTGCTCCAGAGCCAAGCAAGAATACATACCCTGAAGTACTCTTTCGATCATCTAAATCTCCAGCAAAATCACTGTCTGTATAAGCAATTAGTTCTTTACAGCCTCCCCTTTTGTAGAAAATTCCCAAACCAGTCGTTCCCTTCAAGTATCTGAGTAATCTCTTCGCTGCAAGCCAGTGTTGCTCTGTAGGATTCGCCATAAATCGACTGATGAGACTCACTTCATACATCAAATCAGGTCTGGTTGCGGTGAGGTACATGAGGCTACCAACCACCTGCTTGAACAAGGTTGCATCAACTTTGGTTCCTTTCTCATCTTTTGACAGTTTACAACCAGGAACTATAGGATTATGCACCGAGTTGCTTCTGTCCATGCCAAATCTCTCCAAAACTTCACAAGCATACTTCTTTTGACATATGTAAATTCCATCTGGATTTTGTATTACCTCAATTCCGAGAAAATACCTCATTCTTCCCAAATCGGACATGTCAAACTCCAACATCATTGATCTCTTAAACTCATCACACATGCTCTTATCATTACCAGTAAAAATCAAATCATCAACATATAGACTGACAAATAAGAGCTTACCTCCCTCCCTTGATTTTGTAAACAAAGTATGTTCACAGTAGCACCTTTCGAAGCCTTCTCTAACAAAATATGCCTCAATTTTGCTGAACCACGCTCGTGGGGCTTGCTTGAGGCCATACAACGCCTTTTTCAGCTTATACACCTTGTGTTCTTCACCCCTCTTTTCATATCCTTGAGGTTGTTGCACAAAAACTTCCTCACTAAGCTCACCATGCAGAAATGCACTCTTTACATCTAATTGAAAAATATTCCAACCTTGGTGAGCTGCTAGTGCAATGATCATTCTAATGGTGTCTAGTCTTGCAACTGGAGCAAAAACTTCAGTGTAGTCAACCCCATACTGTTGTGCATATCCTTTGGCCACCAGCCTAGCTTTGCACTTGTCTATCTTCCCGCTTTCATTGAATTTTGTTTTGAAAACCCATTTGACTCCAATAGTTTTCACCCCATCTGGTAGAGTAGTCAGCTCCCATGTTTTATTTCTTTCAATTGCTTCAATCTCTGCATCCATGGCATCTCTCCATTTCTTGCTTTTAGCAGCCTCCTCGAAAGTGATTGGATCAGTTTCAGCAAGTGTCATCATCATGGCATTCAACTCCTCCTCTTCTGACAGACCCTCTCCAGTCTCATAATCGCGCATCCAGAACGGAGTTCTTCTCACCCTCCCTTCAACTGGACTTGATGAATTCTCCTCATGTGACTCACTGGAAGGTGAGCTAACTCCACTTGAACCAGCTCCATTCGAGCCAATAACATCCTCTCCATTTTCATTAGTTTCAACGTCAATCTCACCTCCATTTTCAGCTTCATCTCCTTTGTTTTCATTATCATCCCATTCCAAGACATCCAGATTTCTTTCTTCTGTGCTTCTGCCCCAATTCCAGCTTTCATTCTCTTCAAAAACCACATCCCTGCTAACAATTATTTTCTTAGAGACCGGATCAAACAGTCTGTAAGCCTTTGATTCATCACTCACACCTAACAGAACACACCTAAGGCTTTTATCATCCAACTTACTCCTCTTCTGATCTGGTACGTGTACATGAGCTATGCATCCAAAAATTCTGAAATACTCCACCGTAGGCATAATATCACTCCATGCTTCCTGTGGAGTTCTATCTTGTACTGCTAAAGTAGGACATCTGTTAAGAACATGCACGCTCCATCTCACAGCTTCGGGCCAAAAAACTTTTGGAACTTGCTTCTCAGAAAGCATACAACGCACCATATTCATCACAGTCCTATTCTTCCTCTCAGCAACTCCGTTTTGCTGAGGAGTATAAGCTGCAGTCAACTGCCTGCTTATGCCATTTGCCTTACAGAACTCCTTAAACTCATTCGAGGTGAACTCACCACCTCTGTCAGTCCTCAAACATCTAATATGAGCACCTATTTCTTTTTCAACACAAGCCTTAAAACTTCTAAACATAGCAAAAGCTTCTGATTTTTCATGTAAGAAGTAAATCCAAGTCTTACGACTAAAGTCATCGATAAAACTCAAGAAATACCTCTTGTTGCTGTTTGATGCAGGCTTTATAGGGCCACATATGTCAGCATGTACCAGCTCCAGCCTCTGTGAAGCCCTCCATAGACTCCTTTTTGGAATAGAATCTCTGTGTTGTTTCCCAACTAAGCAATCTGTGCATAACTTTGTAGGAGTTTTGAGAGAAGGCAAGCCACTGACCATCTTTTTGTATTGAAGGGTTCTCAACCCTTTGAAGCTCAAATGACCGAATCTGCAGTGCCATAGGTGAGTTTCATTTTCTGTCACAGTTTGAAAACAAGTAGGAGCCTTAGGCATCATGGCTGCAAGCACAACAAACATCCTGTTTGTACTCATATCGGACTGCATAATCAAACCCTTTGTAGGATGAAAAATCCTGCACTTCCCATGTTGAATCAAGATTGCCAAACCCTTTTTTTGAAGCTGTCCCACACTCAATAAATTGTTTTTCAACTCAGGAATATAGTAAACTTCAGAGATTACCTGAGTGATCCCATTAATTTGCAGTCGAACATTTCCTTTCCCCACAACTGCCATTCTCGAGTTGTTGCCGAGCTTCACAGTTTGCCTGAAGTGTTCATCCAAATCCGAGAACCATTCTCTATTTCCACTCATATGGTTACTGCATCCTGAGTCGAGAAACCATACCTCTTCTCTCTTAGCACAATTAAGTTCTACGTAGGACATTAATAGCAGCTCTTCTTCTTCATCTAACTCTGCGTAGTTGGCTCCCTTTTCCCAGCTAGGACACTCATATTGAAAGTGTCCTAGTTTGTGACACTTGAAGCATTCAATGATAGCCTTGTTAAGAGGTTGTCTTCCTTGACCTCTTCCTCTTCCTCTGAACATCCCTCGACCTCTTCCTCTGCCCGATCTGTCTTCATAAGCAACCTTTAGAACCTGCTCCTCTCCTCTGTGCCCGTTCATCCTTTGTTCATGAACAAGCAGACTACTCTGCAGCTCATCAATGGTCAGTGTATCCATATCATTGGATTCTTCAATAGAACAAACCACATAGTCGAATTTGGAAGTCATAGACCTCAAAATTTTCTCATTGATGACAGTTTCACTCATTTTCTCACCATGAGCCTTCATTTTGTTGGCTATAGTAAGAGTACGAGCAAAATAATCATCAACAGTCTCTCCTTCCTTCATGTGGAGAGTCTCAAAATCCCTTCGAAGAGCTTGTAGCTGTGCACGCTTCACCTTGGTGGAACCTTGATATTTTTGCTTCATTGAATCCCAAATACTCTTTGATGTGTCCCTATTGAGAATGGTCTCCATAATACTCCGATCTACAGCTTGAAAAAGGTAATTCTTTACCTTCAGATCTCTTAGCTTGGCATCTTCAATTGTTTTGCGCTGTGTTTCTGTCAATACAGCGTCTTCCTCTGCCTCTGGTATCCCGTTCTCCACAAGACCCCAATACTCCTTTGAACGAAGGAAATTCTCCATTAACATTGACCAGTGGTCATAATGACCATCAAATTTTGGAATTGCAGGCTGCACAAAACTACTCTCTGCTGCCATCCCTTTCAGCTACACACTCTCGAGAAACTGCTGTTTCTTTTACTCACACAAAACCAGGCCCCTGTGATGGGGCTCTGATACCAAATATTGAGAACACTCTGATATATTCTAATGCAAAGGTTTGAATGAAAAGTATATTTTATTGAAAGCAAGCTGCTGGCTTTATAAAAGCCATTACAAGTTACAAGAAGATAAGAAGCAAGAATAACAGCCCACGTTTCAAAACCTAAAACGTGGTAACAATCTAAGAGGAATTCGTCAAAACCTAAACAACTAGTCCCTAAAGAATAGGACTTATTTAACAGACTCTAAACAAGAAGACTTAATTAACAAGAAACATGAAACTCTATTGGACCGTTAAAGTCCAACAAGGCGAGCCTTCGGGCAGGCCGGCTTCTATGGGCTTTTGGCGGGCTGAGCCAGGTTTTGAATCCTTTGTTTACAATGTGTCTGCAATGTGATTGGGAGATACTTTTTTGCCTTGAAAGATTAGTTTGTTCCTTGTAAGCCAGACATTATAAGCAATGAAAAAAATCTTCAGTATATTGTTTCCTTTTTGTTTCGATCTTTAATTAACATTGTTATGTATAGAAAACCAAAATGAAAATTGATAGGAGCATAATTATGCTACGATTCATCGATACAATCTTGCTCTTTGATATTTTTCGCTCCAAAACAGGTCCTTGTGTTTCTTGCTTTGCTGGACACCGCCCATTTCCAAAAAATACTGTAGCAGCTAGCTCTGTTGTTGAAGTTACAATTCTATCTCCTCCCCCCAATTCTAGATCTCTTTCACTGAAAGCACAGAAGCATTTGAATGTTAGTCAAAACTCAAAAGCTAGCACTACCCCTGCTAGCTAAGCTGCAATGGAAATCATCCATATATATAGAAAGGAGTGAAGACTTCATATATAACCTTACCATGTTGTCGGCGTATCGATCGCTCTGTTTCACTTCGATCAATATTTCTAATTAAAGAGAAACACGTTAGAAATTTTTTTGTGTAAGACAGCAGGTAGCCTCGGATCGCTCTGATCAATTTGTATATATAGCCTAAGGAAGACATTGAAAACATGTTCATTAAACCACGTTCATTCTCTGATGTATTGCTTTCCTTTGCTGTATTCTGGTTTCTCGTCATTAATGGATTTTCCCGATTAAAAAAAAACTCCAAATTAAGTTTTGAAGTACGCGTAAGTCACGCGGAGAAGATTAACAACAGAATATAAGTCCAATTGCGTAGCTGTCGGCTGTCCTACTCCTACTATATATGTGAATAATGCATTGAAGATGTGTCTCTATGGAGTTAGATCCCTCTTTCAAAGCTACCAGAAGTGCTGAGTTTGACCACCGGGGAAGTGCTGAGTTTGACCATCGGTTCAGATTTCTCAATGTGCAAGAATACGCCACTAGAAATGAAACACGTACATACGGCATGTTGTGCCAACGTGGCCTATTCCTAATTCTTAAGCTAGACATAGTACCGGTCGATATTGTCTACATTTAACCACCTTGCCGTCAAAAGGTGTGAGGTTCTATCTCAAAAGGCATCGTTACTATTAAGAAAAAATTCATCAACTTATATTTCTTCTATGTAAGACTTGATATGGACATATCAATATTCACTAAAGATTACGACAACTAAGTTGCCTTACTTACAGAATAAGCAAAGAGCAATAAGACATTCCTAGTGTTCATTGATATCATGACCTATTTCTAATGAAATCAGTACTGATTATTGTGTGGTTACTTATTATTTAAGTTAATTATCTGTATACGGTAAAGAAAAGAATTAGGCCTAAGTATTATAAGATTAGGAAACCTTTATGGGAGATACCTAATCCACAATTGCCTACAAATAAGACCTTGATCCTTGCTCTAGCAATTAATACAATAAGCTTTACATTACTCTCTGCCCCATATGGAGATTGACTTCATTAGATTGCTCAAAGGAGAAAATCGAGATGTCTAACTAAGGTTAGTGTTTATAACTAGAATGTGTTCTTATCTCGAGTACAATAGCTATATATTTTACATTTACATTTTTATTCTTACATTCTGTTGTTGTGTTTTTTTTTCAATGTGAGACTTAATTATCCTCTCCACCTCCTTACATTTTTTCTTCATCTCATATATAAAAAAAAAATAGCCGCCTAAAATTTATTCTCTAGCTCCACCTCTGCATCTCTAGTTTGTATTGAGCTAGCCACACAATACTAACACGGCTGGCTCCAACCCGGCCTCGTTGCAAAGTCGCAGTCTCTAGTCATGGAGGGAACATTGTGGTGGCAAAAGGGCAACATAGTCCCGTAAATGTTTTTTTCCACCAATAAAATACTAGTCGTGTTTTTTTGAGGAAAAAACAGAACTTTATTAATCAATTGCGGATTACAATCCTTAACATGGGCATCCTAAGAAGGAGCAATACATACCACACAAGTGGCATAATCGATGATTCTAAACTTAGAACTCTAATCGATGATTCAAAACCTAGAACAATACATACACCGTGCATCACTGCTGTCAGCCAACAGAAAAATTCCGGCAAGTATTGCCATTGAGACCAATAAAACCAATCTAGCTCAAGGACCCATGGAAAAAGAAAGTAAAACCACAATCTAAACTTACACAACTGATCATGTTTATTCTTAAACAAGAAATTAAAATAACCCAAATCAAAGAACCAAAACAGACTTGGGTTAAGTTTTAGCAGCAGCCTAATAGGAATAGGGTTGCCGACTTTGAACACCAAAGCTACTATGCCGCCAAAGCCGAGAACCCAAAACACTCCCGGATCCCAGACCTTGAAACCTTGAATCTGAAAAGCTTGGACACCCAACAGACAAGGCATGAACACCCAATCTGATATGAACACCCAACTGCTACAGAGAGTGACCAAAAGCATGGTGCAAGTTTCGTGGACAACCAGATCCGCGCTACCACCAATGACCTCAACCACCGCCAATACCAACAATCTGAACCGGACCATGACAACACCGCACAGCGCCGGAGTCACCATCCACCAGAGTAAATCAGACCCGACCAGACACGCTAGGCGCATGCTCCAGAACCAGACACCGTCGAGTGAACCATCCCAGCAAACGCCGACCAAAGACAGCACCATAGCGAGCCATAAACGGCCCGGATCCCACATACTCCGCCGAGCAATACAACCCATTGAGTACGACCGCCACAGCCCAACCAGAAGGAACACCGTCATGAGAAAATAGCCGAGAAACATCGAACCCGTGCGAGCAGATCCGGGCTTTTTGTTTGCCAAACAAAAGCGGACAACTTTAAGAACAAGGAAATCGTGAGACCTCCTCCTATGCACCCCTAAGGGCTGGCAAGATCGCAAGAAGCAATCAAGGGAATTGGAGCGGCAGCCATGGCCGCACACATACTGGTTGACACCAAAAGAGGCGCCGCTAGGGTTTGGGAGAGCAAAAGCTCCCATCTTGTTGATCCATACTAGTCGTGTTTCTCCTTACTCTGTGGGTTTTAATGAATTTCGTTCAGTCCAAAAGAGCGTTTTTGTCCAAAAAAGTGTTTCTCCTAACAAATTATAAAAGAAGTCATAGCAGAGCATCTATGACAACAAAACCAAGATTTTCTTTTTTCTTCTTCTTCTTCTTCTTTAAAAAAAAGAAGGTTAGGATAGATTTGCCGCATGTTACTGCACACTCAATAACATTTGCTCTTTTGTACGTATGGCTTATTCGAACGATAAGCTTTGCAAATATCAGTGTGTTCTAAAACTCAGCCTAGGCGACGCCTAGGCGCTGGAAGGTGGCCGGGCGCCCAGAGTAATGGGTAATAGGCAAGGAAAATCGGACATGCACTAGGCTGGCCGATTACGCGTCCTGGGCGGGTCTAGACAGCGTTGGGCTGTCCGAGGCGGGTTGGGCATTTTTTTTTCTCTCTCTCTCTCTCTGTGATTCTCGATCTGTGTTTTCGGCAAGATAACTGGACCTTGTTAGCAGCATGATCGACTTCAGAGAAAGATACCTGGACTCAAGAACCTGGGATTGGAAGAGAGAGAGAGAGAGAGACAAATCTGGGATTCGAAGAGAGAGAGAGACGAAGAGAGAGAGAAATCTGGGAATCTGGGATTGGAAGAGAGAGAGATGAGGAAGAGAGAGACGAAGGGATTGGAAGAGAGAAAGAGAGAGAAATCTCGAATTGGAAGAGAGAGACAATTGAAGACTGGAAGGAGACGAAGACGAGAAGAGAGAGATGAAGTGGGAGTTTATTTTTTTCTTTCTTTTGTTTAATAATAAAAGGGTCCTCAACAAGAAATAAAATAAACAAAACATATAAATTGAATGGGTCCTCAACAATTATATGACTTTGTTGGTCTCTAATTTTTTTTTTTGAAGAAATCATATAATAATCATTAATCATGGCCAAAAACGACACCTTACATCAATCTCCTAGGCCTGTATCCCTAAAACTGAAGGTCAAGCAAGCTAATAAAAATAGACAATACCGCTCATTATGTCATGTACGCTCGTTTATTCAAAACGAGCCTAGAAAGTTGAAATACATCAAGAAAAACTACCCTAACTAGAGAGAATCCAACCGCTGATCACGCAATTATGGTATGATCAGAGACTCATAGACCAGCTTCCCCGACGATGTACGTCATCAGTGTAGGCAAAAACCAAAGTGCTAAGTAGTAGACAAGCTAGGGTGGCAAGACACCCTCCCTTAAGGCCCAGAGCTAATAGGTAGCCCACTTCCCATCAGGCCCAAAGTAAGATCCAAGAACCTCACCCGGAACCCAAACAAAAACGGACCACCCAACAAGCCTTAGGGTGAACCGCAACAGCCCCAACCAACCACCCTTCTCCAGCAACCTTCCCCTCTAACCGGTCATATCCTAGAGATCAGGTCAGAGGAAAAAAACTCATTGCACTAGCACTTGGAGACCGGAGTAGAAAAGCTCTGCTCACAAACTGAAAGTGGAGAACAAAGCTTCACCGTGGATCACCTGAACAGAACTTGTAACCTGCAATAGCCGTCGTGAGGATCACGCCAAAACTACCTGGAAACGAGACCAAACTCCACCGTTGAGGCTAGCCCCCCACGAAGCCTAGGAATGGACGTAATCGACACCAGAGAGATGTCGGCGTCCCTAGAAGCGATACAGAGATCGTGCTTGGTTGGGCCAGAACCCACTGGATTGGAACTTCGAGAAATCGCCGCCGACACCGTCGCTAGGGTGCGAGGGTTTTGAGAGAAAACCCTAGCAAAGTTGTGTAAAATTATTTTTGGTCTCTAATTGGTCTGGTGGCTTTGGGTTATATTCTAAATCTACTTGGTCTTACATTCGACTAACACCAAACCCTCCAAACCAAAACAATTATAGGACTTTATAATTTTATATATCCGTTTACTTTGCACTCATTTAATTATTTATATGTGATATTATAAAATTAAAATTAAAAAAAAAACCTGCCTAGGCGGCCGAAAAATCCCCGCTTAAGCAACTAGGCGCTAGAAAGTGGTCGAGCGCCCTAGTAGCGCCTAGCGAGTTTTAAAACTTTGACAAATATAGGGTTTGCTCACTTTCTGGTTTATATGCATTAATTGTATTTTTGGATATTTAATTGGAATGTTAATTTTCATGATGCTTTAGCTAGTAAGTGAGCAAATGTATTGATTTTGATTTGTGAGCAACTGAGCATGTTATAGTCCTTTCCGTTTGTAAATTGATATAGTTGCGCGCCTTTTTTTTTTTTAAAGGACTGAGTATAAGAAGCTACAAGAAGCTCAATTATTATTAATAATAGGACTTAAGCTAATTGGGTTGGATAAATTTCCTTGGTCCCGAAATTAATTACAATGATCCTTAAAAAGTACGTTCTAAATAATAGTTGCGCGCCTTTTATTTAGAAGGAAAATAATAGGAGCCCAATTGTTTTGGCCTCTTTTGTAATTGGTTTTTTTTTGTGTGAAAAGACGAGTAGTAGGAGAGGTCGAGAGGAATACCCTGACTAACATCCAAATGAATTAAAATAGAAGAAATACAAGAGAGGGAGACCAAGCTGAAAGCCTCTTTTGTAATTGGCCTTAACAATTAACATCAACTAAATTATAATTTAATCTTACTTGTTTATCTGCATAGAGACATCATCCCTCGCCTCCAATATCTTGGACTTGCAATTCGTTGCTCTTACCTTCAAATCATTAATGTTGTTCAGAAGACGCTCAATACTTTTCATATTGAGATCTACTTCTCCCTCAATTACAGAGTTGAGATGGGATAAGAGTGATTTTATGTCATTTACAACACGACGGAGATACGTCTGAATTTCTCCCAACTCCTTATCGGAACGCATAGTTCCGTATTGCATTTTGCGAATTACATTGTCCGGATACCTGAAAGAAACTTCAGATTCTTCTATCCAAGACAGAGTCCAATACTGTCCGGCTAGTGTTGGGATAATAGCAGCAGCAACGGCCAGGGCCACAAGTGGAGCAATCATAACTGCCGCCATAACTGTGCAAGCAAACTCAGCCGCCACAGCTCCAATGAACAACATATAAGTGACCATCCTCAAACAGCGTCTCCAAGCACGAACACAAGCAGACTTCTTGCGAGGCTTCTCTTTTTCGCCTATCAATTCATCATGCAAATGTTCTCGCTGCGTGATTAAACATTCAACCTTTTCGAGCAACATTTGATCTGCAGAATTCTGATCATGGACTCTACCTGAGGCGATATTGACATTCTTCAATTTCTCCAAAATCCTCATGTAACCATCACTTCCTCCACCATTTTTTTCCGTCTCCTTAATTTGAATCAAACATTTCTCATACGACTCTAGCAACTTGCCAAGCTCAGTTAGGAAATCCTTGTCGTTTTTGCAAGCGTCCTCGTACGATCTCCAGAGATCTCTATCACGCTTGCAAACGTTTTTAAAGATCCTTCGGCTTAACTTTCTCACTCCCTTCATTCCCATGTTTGTGGGCGGGTTGTTGGGCCGCCACAAACCCTCAATTAACTTCTCTGAATTCACAAAAGCATTTCTCAATTTATTCAGTATCTAATATATATTCTCTCATTGGAAAATTAACACATGCACATGTAACACTTGGGAGAAAAAGGAAATCCACTCTGAGAAATTCAATAGAGTAGCAAGTATAAATAAACCAGAAATTAAAGATCAAATATCATTACTAAAGTATACAGAAAGAACAATATAACGTAAAATGTGATAAAAGTACGCACATAGCACATATAGCTAGCTTTAATGTGATTTATAACATTTTCTTCAAGGTCTATGCCTCGCCAAAAGGTTCAAGTTACTACGTACCTTGAAATTCTGGTCAGTACAAACAAGTTTTCCCAAAATAAAAATAAATAAATAAAACAAAAAAAATATTTCGGACTAACTACTGGTTATATGTGACAGAAAAAGGAAATGCAAGTGAGAGTGAAAATTATTGAATGGCTCTGTTTCAGATCAATGTATGGCAATTATAAGCCATATAGCTCTACAAGATGATAAAGTTGCTATCAAAGATAATATCTCCTCCCACGTGCTGCATAGATAACTCAGAAGTAGCTTTAGACAATTAACTCACATGCCAAGACCAACAACACAACTCACAAGAACTGACAGATTCCAAGAGCCCCACGCCAAGCCAACAATGCAGAACTCAAGACATTCTTGTCTCATACTTGTTGTCTTCAAGGACTTGATATTTGATTCAGTATAGTTTAAAACTCATGTATATATAGAGCCCCATTGTAACTTTGTAAGGCATCCAAAAACAATCTAAATTATTAAACTCTTCATGGTATCAGAGCTGTAAAGCTTCTGACGAAGTTTCTTCCTTTTTCTTTTCTTTTTCTTTCTTTCTTTCTCCTTTCATCATCATGTCCATCACTCCTGCAACTCTCCCAGGTCCAAATGTTGCCCATTTTCTCAAACTCACCGAAACAAATTATTTGAATTGGCTCCGCCAAATGCGTCCATTTCTCCATGGACATAATTTGTGGAAATATATTGATGGTTCTTGCCCTGCTCCTTCTCCCACTCTTGCTGCTGTTAGCAATGCTCCTCCTCAACCCAATCCAGCTTATGACAAGTGGTTTCAAGAGGATCAACTCGTGGTCAGCTACCTCACCACCACTCTTACTGAACCAATTCTCTCTGTGACCGTGGGTCATGACACATCTAAAGCTATATGGGACTGCCTGCAACAATATTTTTCCCAACAATCTGTCGCTAATGCTGCCAATCTTCGATTTCAGCTCCTTGACATGAACAAAGGCTCTCAATCTGTCTCTGCCTACCTCCAACATGCCAAATCCTTGTCCGACTCCCTGGCAGCCATTAATGAACCTGTCTCAAATGCTGATCTTGTCACTGCTGTTCTCCGTGGATTGGGTCCTGACTATGCAATGTTGGTCACTGCTATCCTTAACTTCCCTCCATTACCACCTTTCACTGAGCTCCGCTCTCGTCTCCTCTCTTTTGAGTCACAAACTGGTCGTGTCTCCAACGGCTCTACTGCTCCCACAACTGCTTTGTTCTCCTCTCAGACACCTCATGCTCCTCCTCGTAACCATGTTTTTCGGTCTCCTTCTCGGGGTTATTATCGCGGAAATCGTAACGGTCGCTTCAACAATCGTGGCTCTTGGTCTAGTCGCGGTCGTGGTTCTTGGAATCCTAGTCCTAATCCTTGGACTGCTCCACCTGGTCGTGGTGCCTATGGTCGTCCTCCTTGGGCTCCCTCTCAAGCTGGCCTATTGGGTGTTTCTCCTCCTTGGTGTCATACTTGCTCTACCAACCAACACACTGCTGCTGCCTGCCCTCATCGTTTTGCTGGTCCTGATTCTTTTTCTTCCCCATTTGCTGGTTCTCAAGTTGTTCAATATCAAGACCCGAACTGGTATCCTGACACCGGTGCCACTCACCATATGACTGGCAATGCTACTGCCTTTCAAAACCTTAGCCCTCATTCTGGTAACACATCTGTCCTCTTGGGTAACGGTGACTCTCTTAACATAGCCCATACTGGTACAATACCTCTCTCTTTCGGTTCTCATTCTTTTCCACTACGAAATGTCTTTCATGTTCCTTCTCTCAATAAAAACTTACTCTCTGTTGCCAAATTCACTAGCGATAATCTTGTATACTTTATTTTCTATCCTACTGGCTATCAAATCTATGACTTACGTACAGGTTCTCTCTTGTTTCAGGGCCCATGTAAAGATGGTCTCTATCCATTATCTTTTGCGTCTCCTCAAGCACTCGCTGCTTTTTCATCTACCACTTGGCACAATCGTCTGGGTCATCCTTCATCCTCGGTTTTGTCTCGGATAGGTCCTAGTTTAGGTTCTAGTTTTCCTTCAAACAAACAGTTCTTTTGTAAGGGTTGTGCTTTGGGGAAGTCTACCAAGCTTCCTTTTCCAAGTAATACAATTCATGCTTCTGTTCCTTTTTATTTAGTTCATTCTGATGTGTGGATGTCTCCTATATCTTCAGTTTCTGGTTTTCGTTATTATGTCTTATTTACTGATGATTATACTCGTTATTCTTGGATATATCCCATGCGCAAAAAGTCTGAAGTTTTCACTCATTTTCAAACTTTTCTTGCAGTTGTCAAAAATATCTTTAATAGTTCAGTTAAATATTTTCAAAGTGATGGTGGAACCGAGTATGTCAATCTATCATTTTCTACTCTTTGTCGTCAATTGGGCATTCATCATCGTCTTTCTTGTCCTCATACCCCACAACAAAACGGTCTTGCTGAGCGTAAGCACCGCCACATAGCTGACATGATTCGTACTTTACTTTCTACTTCTCATGCTCCACTAAACTTGTGGGTTGAAGCTGCTCTCACCTCTGTTTATCTCATTAATATTTTACCTACTCCTATTTTAAATTGGTCCACTCCTTTTTCACTTTTGCACAATCGTCCTCCGAGTTATTGTCATTTGCGTACTTTTGGTTGTGCATGTTTTCCTCATCTTGGGCCCTATGTTACTAACAAATTAATGACCCGTTCCCTAGAATGTGTGTTTTTGGGTTACAGCTTGCAGCACAAAGGCTATAGGTGTCTTGATCCCATCTCTGGCCGAGTATATGTCTCTCGCCATGTTGTATTCAATGAAGAACATTTTCCCTTTATTCATTCTCAAGTTTCTGGCTCTCATGCTCCTCTTGTGGAACTTGATTTGCTACCGCTCACTACCCCACCACCTCCCCCGCCTATTCCTCAAGTTTTACCTGATCCACCGCCTACTCCACCGGGGACACCGCCCTCTCCACCAAGTTCTTCTCCTCCATCGACTTCTCCACCAGCTAGTCCAATTCCTTCTCCTCCTCCTCCAGGCCATACCATGGTTACACGTTCGAAAGACGGCATTTCTCGTCCATTGATCCGCACTGATGGAACTGTTCGGTATCCAATCTATATTGCTCTTACCGCTGCTTTGTCTTCCTCTGTGCCTGAGCCTACTTGCTATTCACAAGCTGTTCGCTTTCCTGAATGGCGGACTGCTATGGCTGAAGAATTCAATGCTTTACTCAAAAATCAAACTTGGTCACTTGTTCCTCCTCACCCCTCCCAAAATTCAGTTGGATGTAAGTGGGTTTTTCGTATCAAGCGTAACTCTAATGGCAGCATTGAACGCTACAAGGCTCGCCTTGTGGCCAAAGGCTTTCATCAACAGCCCGGTATTGACTACAGTGAGACATTCAGTCCTGTTGTCAAGCCTACTACAATTCGTGTGGTTCTTAGCCTCGCCGTCTCCAAAGGTTGGATTATGCGTCAACTCGACGTCAAAAATGCTTTTCTTCATGGTTCCTTACAAGAGGATGTGTACATGGCTCAACCACCAGGGTTTGTTGATTCGCATCGCCCTCATTATGTTTGCAAGCTTCACAAAGCACTTTATGGTCTTAAGCAAGCACCCCGAGCTTGGTTCACTCGCTTCAGTTCTTTTCTCCTGCACTATGGTTTCCTTCAGTCGCTAGCTGACTCCTCTTTGTTCATTTTTCGGAGTCACTCTCACACTATTATCCTACTGCTCTACGTGGATGACATTGTTGTTACCGGTAGTTCTTCTACCCTTCTCAATTCTTTTATCCAAGCATTGAGCACCGAGTTTGATATTAAAGATTTGGGATCTTTGAGTTACTTTCTTGGGATAGAGGTTACTTCTCTTTCCTCTGGTTTACATATTTCTCAAACAAAATATGCTGTTGATCTGCTGAAACGGAGTAATATGCTTGATTGCAAGCCGTGCTCTACCCCAATGGCCGCTAAAGTACAGTTGTCAACTCATGATGGTACCTTGCTCTCTAATCCCAGTGAGTTTCGTTGCCTTGTTGGTTGTTTGCAGTACCTCACTCTTACTAGGCCAGACATTGCCTACGCCGTTAATCATATCTCTCAGTTTATGAACTCTCCTCGTCATCCTCACATGGTTGCAGTCAAACGTATTTTGCGGTACGTAAAGGGTTCTCTTGCATATGGCATTCAATTTCGTCCCCAGCAGATTCCTTCCTTGCTTCGTGTCTTTTCTGATGCTGATTGGGCTGCTTGTCCGGACTCTCGGCGTTCCACTTCAGGTTATCTTTTATATTTGGGTTCCAATTTAATCTCCTGGTGTTCTAAAAAGCAGCCCACCGTAGCTCGTTCAAGTGCAGAATCTGAGTATAGAGCTCTTGCCCATGCTTGTGCTGAATCCTCTTGGTTGTCCTATCTTTGTTATGAACTTGGTCTTCAGCTGCAATTTCCTATTTTGATGTACTGTGATAATCTTAGCACTACATATATGGCTGCCAATCCTGTATTTCATGCTCGTACGCGTCATATCGAACTTGACTATCATTTTGTTCGTGAAAAGGTTGCTTTGGGAAGTCATCGTGTTCAGTTTGTTCCCTCTCTTGATCAACCTGCTGATCTTCTTACCAAGGGACTTCCTAAACCTCGTCATCTTCTTCTTCGCTCCAACCTTGTCTGTCCAGGACCGCCAAGCTTGCAGGGGGGTATAAGCCATATAGCTCTACAAGATGATAAAGTTGCTATCAAAGATAATATCTCCTCCCACGTGCTGCATAGATAACTCAGAAGTAGCTTTAGACAATTAACTCACATGCCAAGACCAACAACACAACTCACAAGAACTGACAGATTCCAAGAGCCCCACGCCAAGCCAACAATGCAGAACTCAAGACATTCTTGTCTCATACTTGTTGTCTTCAAGGACTTGATATTTGATTCAGTATAGTTTAAAACTCATGTATATATAGAGCCCCATTGTAACTTTGTAAGGCATCCAAAAACAATCTAAATTATTAAACTCTTCAGCAATATTGCCATTTCATTAGGTGTGCTATAAGATGACATTATCTTAAAATGACATTATCTTAAGGATGCTTATGGGACAAATTAAGATTATACTTTCTTAACTTTCTTGAATAGATCCTAATATATATTGAAGGATTGAAAAGAAAATAAGATGATATAAATATATATCAGAGAGGGATTATACCTTACTCCAGTAACCAACAGCTCTGCAGCTGATCGAGATTATCGAGCATTTCCCAGCGGATCGACCTATATGGACTTTCTGCAACTTTTTAAGGGAAAAGCTACAAGCTATGCAGTGTTGTGTTTGGTCAAAACTCGAGGAGCAAAGGAACTGCAGATGGATAAGATCATAAGCTTTTGCTTTGTTGGTTTGCTATGTACTTTGCATGATTAATTTCTTTTCTTGAATGATTGTCCTCCTTGTCTGCCACTCACTAGTCTCTTTTGCTTTCTTCAATTATTGTCTCCCACGGGTGTGTCTACTATATGCAGATCTACATAGCATGTTAATTGAATGCGTGAAACTTGAATTTGGTAATTTTTTTCTATGATACGTGATGTATTACTTTTTAGACAATGTAGTGTCTAATAAACAAAAAATGATCACTATTTGAAATTATCATCTGTTAGACTATTTTTATAACAAGAGAGTTAAGAAATATTCTTTTTTGATAGAATTTTATTTAGTAAAATGAGTGGAAAACCAATAGAACATTTGTTTTTGGGCAATAAAACCAAGGGAAGATAGTATGTATACACTTTAGAGCAAATTAAAAAAAAAAAAGTGCTCATAGTAATTGAATGAGCTAGAAATAACAATTTTGCCAACGGAAATTTACCCTACCCTTTTGAATTTGTAAATCGGATGTAATTGGTATTCCCAACGGGGTAGATAGAATTAAATCTCTAACCCCAAAGAATAAGGCTTAGCCTGATTCAAAACCCAAAACCAAACGGGGAAGAGATTGTTTAATTCAGATATTGAAGGGAAATCGTTACCTTTGGATGTGATAAACCCTAAAAATGACATTCACAGACCGTAAAAAGTTATGGAAAATAGACATTTGGGAGTTTCCAACCATATATAAATCATTCTCTTGTTCGTTCTGAGCTATCCTCAGTGCTCTGTTGAATTTGACTGATCTCATAGTCAAATTTGTCGATTTAGCTTTTTAATCCCACTTTTGTTTCTTTTTATCTTCTTTGCTCAAGAAACCTACAAAACACAAAACGGAAGTAAATAACTCAAATGTATAAGAAACTAGCTAAGAAAACATAGAAAAATCGATATAAAAAGATATATAATTATGCTCCTATCAACACAACCTATATAGAGCATCCAAACTGATACAACTGTATGTTATATTAGCTAGTAAACTTATTAATACAACCTAAAATTAAAAAAAGTTGTGACTTCTTTGAGGTGATCTCATACATCTTCCCTAGCTTTTCTATCACATGTTGATCTACCACCTACATTTCATTCGACGCATTACAATCAAAGAGTCAGATAGCCGAAAGGGAACTGATATATAATCCAAGGTTTTAAAAAGCTAGCCTCCTTAAACGTCGCTTAATGCATAGGCTATCGTCAAATGCACAATCGTCTCGAGTAAAACTCGCCTCATGTAAAAGGTTTAAAAAAGACTTAAAAAGCTTAAGCCTTTTAAGCCTAGAGGCTGATGAGGCTCGTTAAAAAAAACAGTGGGATGAAACGGGGTCACCAAAAAAAACAGTGGGAAGAAAATACGTACAAGTCCCTAAGAACACTTGTTGATGATGAGGAGGATGAACGTCCCAATCCATATGATGATACCAATCCCTTGTTTGAAGCTGAAAATATTGCTAGTGATGATGATGATAGTTTGGATAGTGATTTGCTACTTGATGATGAGGAAGATGTGGAAGAATGAAGTACTTCTTCATTTTTATGTTTGTACATCATTGTAGTTGATTGAGTTTGATTGTTTAAACTTAAAATTCCTTTAAAACTTGGATGGTTTGATAAATTAGTTTAATTATTATTAATGAAATGTAAATTTTGTATTATAAAAATTTTATTACAAAAGGCTTACGCCTTTTACGCCTTTTCAAAATAAGCCTCACAGAGCCGAAAACGCCTCGGCTACGCCTTAAGCTTTTTAAAACCTTGATATAATCACATCCAATTAACAGTGGGATTGGCCAATTTTTATTTCTTCCAAATTGTTGAAGTTATTATTACCAATGACCAAATTAGATATTACTAGTAGGTACATATGAATTTTGTACGATCCGAACAATTAAAATGAAAAATCTGTTGAAGGAAACCTACTTTGTGTGTGCCTTGTCAACCTAGGATTAGATTAGGTAGTATAGCATATGGATTACATATTGAATAGAAGTCCTATTAGGACATGGATTGTACCCTTGTGTTTTTCTATATATAGAGGCACCTATTCATTAATAAAGATACTCTCTATTCCTATGCTATTTGCTCTCTTCTTTACTTTCTGTCTTGTGGTTGATTGCACCTTTACTTAAACACGTTATCAGCACGAACCTCTAAGCCCTGAGATCAAAAGCCAAAAATCCTTGAGCATAGCATCCTGCTAGCGCCAACACCCTAGAACCCTAACCCTAGGTTTCCTGCGTGTTCCCGCTGCTACTGGACGACGCACGATCGATCGCAACATTCCGCACGATCGATCGCACGAAGCTTCTGCCGAGAATCATCTTCTCCTTGCTGCTGCTTCTGCTTGCTCCTGCTCCTCCTACTAGCTGCTGCTGCTTCTGCCTGCTGCTGCTAATCTTCTATATCTTCTAAAGTTCAAGAATCAAGACTCAAGAAAAAGAATACCAAGTAAGCTTTTATAAACGTTGCTGCTTTATGAATTTAAATTCACCTTTCTTTTTCTCAAGGGACTTCCAACATCCCTCCTCTACCTCCCACCTTTCTATAATGTGGGATTCTTGAATCGGACCTATCCAAACTATGAGAAGCATTAGGGGAGTGATCGAGCTTCATATCGCTTGCGATATGTGTAAGTCATGAGCACCTCTAATGTCATCATGCTATTGGTGTGAGTTCAAGAGCCAAATTATGGGGATTCGAGCTAACACTCCGGATAAGGTATCCGTAGAGAGAAGAGACCTTGAACAAGAAGTTCATTGAATAATTTACCTCCGGATGAGGAATCCGTAAGAGAAGAAACGACCTATGGTTCATAACCTAATTTCTACTAGGCTCACCTGCTTGGGTATGTCTAGGTGTGTGATTTGAGATAAGTGGTATTAAGGGAGCTTGCTCACACCGACATCTCTTATTATGTATCTAGTTGTGCCCAGGTAGAGCTACCGAAAAGTTTTAGGGTTATAACCATACTACACCAAAGTTTCACCTAAATCCAATACATGGAAAAACGTTTTCTTTGAAGCTTAGCTCAGAAACCATATTTGTTTTCGTGGGAGATGTTTATGCTCCGAAAACTAACCTCAATTCTCTTGTTGTTTCAGATGGCAAATAACCTGAACAAGTTGGACTTCGCACCTTTGGATACCACGGGCATTGGATACCATAAGTGGGTTCGCGATGTACGCAACCACCTGAAAGCTCAAGGAAGCATCTCTGCAATCCGTGAGCCCCCTGCAGCTGCACCTGCTGATGCCGCCGCACCTGTGGAAGGACCACTGACTGCCGCCGCCGCCGCCGCTGCTGCTGCTACAGCACAAGCCACCGCTGATGCTTTAGAGGCTAAGAATGCCAAAGCTATCATTCTGATGATTCGTCATATGGACCAATCTCTACAAGCCGAGTACCTCAATGAGGAAAATCCCAGAACACTATGGGTTGCACTCGAAGAGCGGTTTGGCAACGTTCGTGAATCCCTGCTTCCTGAACTAGAGGTGAAGTGGCAACTACTGCGCTTCTGTGATTATGCCTCAGTCCTAGAGTATAACTCGGAAGCACTCCGCATCAAATCCCTCATGGAATTCTGTGAGAGGAACATAACTGATGCGATGTTGATTGAGAAAACCCTCTCTACCTTTCCCGTCTCTGACTTGGTAGTTGCAAAGAACTATCGTATTGAAGTGCAGAATAAACGGATCACAAGATTCCATGAGCTCATATCTGCTCTCTCTGTTGCTGAAAAGCACGAGAAGATACTTGTGAAGAATTATAATGCGAGGCCCGTGGGAACAAAACAGGTTCCGGAGACCCATTATAATGGCGCCCCAAAGAGAGGCCGCCGCGGGCGAAACCCTAATCCTAGGGACAACTCTGGACGTCCTGGTCCATATAATCGCCCTGCTCAAGAAGGTAGTCGCCAAACTAGGCGAAGGGGAGGCCGAGGAGGCCACCCAAGAGGCAATGGTGCCGCCGGCTATACACCTGCATCTGGTGCTAATACCGTGCCACTCAAAAGGAATGCACCCCGCGTGAAAAACGCACCTCAATCAAAGGATTCAGAACAAACATCTCTGTGCTTCAGGTGTGGAAAGACTGGACATTGGTCCAAGATATGTAGAGCCACTCAGAGTGTTGCTAATGCATACAAAGCGTACCGCGAAGCCATGGAAGCTCACAACATTGAACAAGAGGATGACGAAGAGAACGTCAAGTTGAAGGTTGATGACTTTAAAGCTGGGAAGAGTGATGATACTCCTGATTTCGCTTAAGTCTTTTATTTTCCTTAGTATTGTTGATTTAGTTTCTGGTCAATGACCAAGATTGGAACTTTGGATGTAATTCATTCGGTTTATATCTTTAATAAAATTTGGAGTTGTTTGCATACTCAATTTTAATTATGAGCTTTCTTATTTAGGAATGAATTCCGGAGAACTTGAATGTCTAGCCGATAGCGGAACCACGCATACCATATTGCGTCATAGGCAATTGTTTCTTGACATGATGCCTTCACATTCATCTGTGACTACGATGGCAGGACCATCTAATCTTGTGCAAGAAAGAGGACATGCCCAATTCCTCTTGCCTAATGGCACCCTAATTGATGTCACTAATGCTCTATATGCTCCAAGAGGAAATAGAACCTTATTGAGTTTTAAAGATATAAGAACCAATGGATTCCATGCTGAAACGCATGATGAGAATGGAAGAGAATTCCTTTGCATTACATCTAATGACTGCGGTAGAAAACGCATCTTAGAGAAGCTTATGTGTCTCTCTAGTGGCCTATATGCTACCACTATCCGAGCTATTGAATCAAACAATGTCATAAGAGATGACCTCTTGGATTCAGACACATTTTGGCTTTGGCACGACAGGTTGGGACACCCTGGTCGAGATATGATGATCCGTATACTGAAAACCTCACACGGACATCCATTCTATCGAGCTAATCGAAGCAAGAATCAAAGAATGATTCAAGGAGATGAGACAGCTATGAGAAAAGGCAAAATTGCCTCTGTCCGACGCCGTACGATCGATCGCACGATCCCTGCGATCGATCGTGACCTCCCAGACAGCGTCGTTGAACGAACCCGAGAGCTCGGGCGATCGATCGCACCATCTTGCGATCGATCGCAGGTTTCACCCTGTATGGTTTCAGGGACCAGAGAGCTCGGGCGATCGATCGCACGTCCCTGCGATCGATCGTACGTTCCTTCCTGTACGATTTCAGGAACCCGAGACCACGGGCGATCGATCGCACCCCCCTGCGATCGATCGCATAGACAAAAATCCTCTCTCTCGGATGAAACTAATTCCTCCTATGCTTCTGAGACCTCGAAGGTCAAACGCTCGTTTTGCAAAGCATGTTCCTTAGGGAAACTTGGACCAAGACCGTCCTATGCAAAGGATTCTAAAGTACTTCTCCCATTCTTACAGAGAATCCAAGGGGATATCTGTGGACCTATTCAACCACCAAGCGGACCATTTAAGTATTTTATGGTGTTGGTTGATGCGTCGACACGTTGGTCGTATGTCACGCTATTGTCCACTCGTAATGCTGCTTATGCTAAACTCTTAGCACAGATAATTCGCCTGCGGGCTCACTACCCGGATCATCCTATCAAATCTATCAGGCTTGATAATGCTGGAGAGTTTACATCGAAGACTTTCGATGACTACTGCATGTCTATTGGGATGGATGTTGAGCATCCAGTTCCACATGTGCATACCCAGAATGGTCTTGCAGAGGCTGCCATTAAGAGAATACAAATGGTAACACGGACGTTGGTAATGCGCACCAACCTTCCTCTCTCTGCCTGGGGACACGCAGTATTGCATGCAGCTATGCTAATTCATCTGAGACCCACAACCACCCAACCCTTTTCTGCGCAACAGCTAGTGACTGGGTACGAGCCATGTATCTCGCACTTACGCATATTTGGGTGTGTTGTCTATGTGCCTATTACGCCGCCACTGCGTATTAAAATGGGTCCTCAGAGACGAATGGGCATCTATGTTGGTTTTGAGTCACCAACTATAATCCGCTATGTAGAACCCTTGACAGGTGATCTATTTACCGCAAGATTTGCGGATTGTCACTTTGATGAGACAGTCTTCCCGTCGTTCGGGGGAGATAAGAATGTACACATTCAACAGGAACGACAAGAATTGTCATGGCCTGTCCCCACTTTGTCTCATCATGATCCCCCTACTGCACAAAGAGAAATAGAAGTGCGTAGAATTATAGATCTTCAGAAAGTCGCAGACTCTCTTCCTGACGCTTTCTCTGATCTTGCTAAAGTGACTAGATCTCATATACCAGCTGCAAATGCACCTGCAAGGATGCAAGTACCTGAACCAGGACTTGGACTCAAAGTCGCTACTGCAGCTAACCCTATAGGAGGGATAGCTGGTGGCGCCACTGCCAGTAATGGTGGTGATGTGGCTCAGGCCGTGGCTCCGCTGAGGAAGCGTGGGAGACCACCAGGTTCGAGGGATTCACGTCCTAGGAAGCGGGCTGTGATGGCACCAAATAACCCTCTCATCATTGACACTCAAAATCCGTCCCATGAAAACATTCCGGATTATGGTTATGTCCAAGAGACATCTTCGGGGGACGCCCCGTCGTTAGAACCTACCCGTGAGAATGTAGAGATCTCAATTAATTATACTAGTATACATGGAACGTGGGATAGACACTCCATCATCATTGATGATGTGTTTGCATATGCTTGTGCACGAGAGTTGATTGAGACTGATGATATTGAACCTCGCTCTGTTGATGAATGTCAACTTAGAGCTGATTGGCCTAAATGGAAAGATGCGATCCAGGCTGAGTTGGACTCACTAACAAAGAGAACGGTATTCGGGCCCGTTGTGCCAATACCTTCTGGAATAAAACTTGTTGGATACAAATGGGTCTTTGTTAGAAAGCGTAATGAGAGAAACGAGATTATAAGATATAAAGCTCGCCTTGTGGCGCAAGGCTTCTCACAACGCCCTGGAATCGACTACGAGGAAACATACTCTCCCGTAATGGACGTTATAACGTTCCGCTACCTTATCAGTTTGGTAGTTTCCGAAAAACTGAATATGCAGCTTATGGATGTGGTCACAGCGTATCTCTATGGGGATCTAGATACAGAGATTTATATGAAGGTCCCTGATGGGCTTTAGTTACCCAAGTCAAGTGGCTCCAGACCACGGAGCGCGTTTGCAATAAGGTTGAAACGCTCACTATATGGATTGAAACAATCCGGACGGATGTGGTATACCCGTCTAAGTGACTACTTGCTTGGAAGAGGGTATGTGAACAATGATTTATGCCCCTGCGTGTTTATTAAGAGAACAAGTTCCGGATTTGCAATAGTAGCTGTTTATGTTGATGACATGAACCTTATAGGCACTCTTGATGAACTAAGAGAAACCGCTGACTACTTGAAATCTGAGTTTGAGATGAAAGATCTTGGGAAAACACGGTTTTGTCTCGGTTTAGAACTTGAGCACCGTAGTAGTGGGATTCTGATTCATCAATCAGCTTATACCCAAAAGATGCTCAGGAGATTTAATATGGATAAAGTCCATCCTGTAAGCACTCCCATGATTGGTCGCAGTCTAGATCCAAAGAATGATCTGTTTCGCCCAAAGGATGATGGTGAAGACGTTTTAGAGGCTGAGGTACCGTACCTAAGTGCAATAGGCGCATTATTGTACTTGGCACAGTGTACAAGACCCGATATCTCCTTTGCTGTTAACTTGTTGGCTAGATTTAGCACTGCGCCCACGCAACGTCATTGGACTGGCATAAAAACTATCTTTCGTTACTTGAAGGGTACGATTGATATGGGTTTGTTCTTTCCCTACAGAGAGTCTCGA
The DNA here is from genome assembly GCA_029955375.1 of Rubus parviflorus. Classification (NCBI taxonomy): domain Eukaryota; kingdom Viridiplantae; phylum Streptophyta; class Magnoliopsida; order Rosales; family Rosaceae; genus Rubus; species Rubus parviflorus. The sequence continues at coordinate 29,176,923 of JARGGL010000001.1, forward strand.
AAATATGGCAAAATGGGTGAGGAACCCGTACCTTCTGCCATCGGACGATCCATCGCAGGGAATGCCACGATCGATCGTACCAAGCCCCTGCCGTCGAGCGATCGATCGCACGGGCGCTGCTGTCCGATATTCACAAAATCCTTGTGATGTATTGGTGGGTTTTGCTGATGCTGGGTATCTCTCTGACCCATATAAAGGTCGTTCCCAAACTGGTTATGTATTTACCATGGGTAACACCGCGATATCTTGGAGGTCTACAAAACAGACTCTTGTTGCCACTTCTTCGAACCATGCTGAGATTATTGCTCTCCATGAAGCGGTTCGTGAGTGTATATGGTTGAGGTCCATATCTACACATATAAGAAGTACTTGTGGTTTGAGGTCAACCACTGATGAACCTACATGCATTTATGAGGATAATGCCGCTTGCATTGAACAAATGAAGCAAAGTTTCATCAAAGGCGACAACACCAAGCATATATCGCATAAGTTCTTCTATAATCAGCAACAGCAGAAATTCCTTAAGATTAAGGTTAATCAAGTCCGTTCTGAGGACAATGTGGCAGATTTATTTACTAAGTCATTGCCTAAATCCACATTTGAAAAGCATGTGAAAAACATTGGTTTGCTTAAGTTATCTGACCTCCCATGATTGTGGAAATCAGGGGGAGACACAGACTTGAGGGGGAGTCTAGTGTCCATGCAAAGTTTCCAAATGTGAAGGGTGTGTTGTACTCTTTTTCCCTTCGACCAAGGTTATTTTTATCCCACTGGGTTTTTGTTACTTGGCAAGGTTTTTAATGAGACAACGTGAGGAGCACCACCTAGTGTTGACGCCACAAGGGGGAGTGTTGAAGGAAACCTACTTTGTGTGTGCCTTGTCAACCTAGGATTAGATTAGGTAGTATAGCATATGGATTACATATTGAATAGAAGTCCTATTAGGACATGGATTGTACCCTTGTGTTTCTCTATATATAGAGGCACCTATTCATTAATAAAGATACTCTCTATTCCTATGCTATTTGCTCTCTTCTTTACTTTCTGTCTTGTGGTTGATTGCACCTTTACTTAAACAAAATCTTAAATATATCCCTCAATACCCGAACTATAGCACATCCATGAGCACACTTAAAGGCGGAGACCGGAGTACTTTGAATTGAATCTCATGGAAATTGACTTGACATATTTTAAATTTTAAATTTATTTGATAACAATATAGTACAAACGAAGGAACTAAAGATTACAACTTCTTGCACACCAGTCTATTGAAAACAACCACACTATAGCAAATATTGAAATATAGAATAGCAAACTATTGAAATGAAATTACAAAAACACCAGAAAATATCCTCTCTCTCTCTTCAACAGCGACTTCCATGAGTTTTTTTTAGAATAACCAAAACTTGGGGCTTGCTGACCTAGACACTAGGCCGAAGCCTATGCATCAAATCCACAGCAAACAGCTAATTTTTTGGTATTCATAAATAATTTCATAGAAAGTACCATTACTACGATCGAGCTGATCGAGATAAGAGGATATATTTTATTGTCTGGGAAGCCTCTTGGGTACTCCTACAACTAAATACTCCCTACAACTTTGCTCTGATTGTGGAACTGCAGATGAAGGCAGCGCCGATGGATTTGAGTGGTGGCCATTGATGGGGAAGAGAGCTGCTGGGTTTTGCAGTGATGAGGATTTTTTTGTTCAAGGTTAGCCACTGTACCATCAATTAATGCCGTTAGCAAACAAACCAACGGTGAGATGATATGCGGCTGTGATTAACCCGTGGAGTTCAAATACTAGTCGCGTGTCCTACACGACCGTAGGAGTACATATTCCAAGGAGTACACAAGAATCTTTGTATTGTCTGATCAATGTTCTAGCTGTGGTCTAGAGTTTGATTTTGTTGCGCACGTCATCCCTTGCCTTCAATGTTTCGGAGCAGCATTTCACTGCTTCTGCATCCAAATCGTCAATTTTCTTCATAAACATTTCCAGCTTTTGCTTCATATCCTTCATTAAGAAATCTACGTCACTTATCTTAACTGCGGTGTTGGCTTTGGCCAAGAGTGAATCAATCTCGTTTACAACCTGATTGATTTGAAACTGAAGGTCCTAGAGGGGGGGTGAATAGGACTTTTTACAACTTTTTCGTTTAAATTCGTTCTCAAGGATAGCAATGGTTGAAGCTATCCTGAATCACAATTGTACGATTATGTAAAGTAAAGTTGCAGTAAATATAAATAACACAAAGATGTTTTTTATTCGCAGAAACCCTGCAACCAGGGAGAAAAACTGCGTGTCCCTTACTCTTGAAGGGCAAAACTTTTCACTATGTAATTCAACACTTCTTACAAGATTGTAGCAACCTGGGATAGTTAGCCGCGCTTCTATCCTTCCTAGACTCTTCCTAGTCTACGACCTGTTCTAACTCACTTGTCTCTAAGTGTTTACATATGAAAGTTTCCAGAAGTTCCAACCTCAGAACTTAGCTACTTCTAGACTAATTCTTCGTGAACACTTCTCGGGTTGTTGCACTACCAATCACGATCTCATGGTATGCAAATGCGATATGAATTTTATGAAAAGAGTTTTTGTTCAAAGCTCTAAGATTTACAATCAACGAGGAAGACTTAGAGCAACAAGCTGAACAGTGCAAGATGCAAATAAAACTCAGAAAATGTGCCAAGACAATTTTCACAATAAAACAACCAAAGAAACAAGGAGCACCTTGCTTCATATATATAGGCTAAAGTGAAGCTCATAGGAGAGCAGCCACATAAGCCCTCATGGTCAGAAACCTTTTTGAGAAGCTAAACAACAGATCCAGCTAGCACAAAGGACGTAAAGAAACTTTCCCAAAAAGGTTAACTTTTCAAACAAGAGGCAAAAGGTTTTGCAAACTTATCAAGGTAGTGATATGACATACACACTGCAAAACAGCTTTTCCTTATAGACTAAACATAACCTTAGCATAGGCTAAGGTAACATGGAACAGCCAGGCAAATGACCCAAGCATGTGAACCCTAGATATCTAGGACACGGGTTGGAGAGTTATTCCACAACCCCAAAAGAAACTTGGGCGCCAATTTTATCATAAGCATTTCTGGATGTTCAGTCATTTTGAAAAGTAAAATATCTGGAAAGATAGAGACACCTCAGGGAGATAAACTATCAAGCATCAAACTCATTTTGTCACATCACAATTATTCTGGAAACCAGAATAGAGAGTATGTCTGCTATCCTCTGTGAAAAACGATGAGATGCATATGCATGATTTACCTGAGAACCATGAGATCATGATGGGCCTTCTGTTGAACTTTGGGCCTTCAGGATGTACTTGATTTGACTTGATTTCCTAGCCATAGCTGTGTTTTGTTCAATAGAGGATTGCCAACATTTTTTTACTTACAGAAACTTAATAGTACTCAACTCCACGATGGATGACTTACTGTTGCTATGTATTGAGTCTATGTCCTTCTTCTGGTTGTCCAAACCCTTTTCTTTATTTTCAAAATGAGACATCACCAAATTATGTCCAAAATTTAAAGCAGGTACTACAGCAACTGCTGTAAACCCGGCCTTGACTGCAAACTGTGAAGCATTTTCATGCTGACCAATACTATCTAAGCATGATGCTTCTACTGCATCTATATGTGGATGAGAAGCAGCATCAGCTGTATTAGAAGCAACATCCGATGCAGTAGAAGTTGCATCTGCAACATCAGAAGCAATATCTGCACAACCAGAAACAATGTCTGCTAAATCTGGTAAGAAATCAAAACCTACAAATCCTGCAAAAGCCAGACTACCAATCAGAGAAGCACTCTTATATACAAGACTTGTGCGTTTCTTCTGAGTACCCACACGATTCTTCTCCTCATCAATCTTAACAATTTCCTGTTCCAAATTCTTACATAGTTTTTCAAACTGCGCGATCAAAGATTTGATCTTTTGGTGCAAGCTTTCAGCAGATTGAGCATGGATATCATCAGAGGCCTTGAGATTCTTAAATCTTCATGCAGTACTCAGTTTCCATCTTGTTGTCAAAGTACTGTTGAACTACATATTGTGTATACGAATGGCTATCACGAGCTGACTTCACAAACTTATCCAATGCAGAACAGAAATCCAGCAGCTGATCGCTATTGTCCAAGTACTCATTGACGACCAGCTTAAAGCTCTTGTTACTATTCGATATATCTTGTTTGCATGCCAGGATTGCAGATGCAGCCTGGCCATTCATGTAGGACACAAATGTCGTGACTTCTTTCAGAAAAGCGATGGAAAAACCCTCCTTCTTACCTATGTTGTTGACAACCTCAGCACGTGTTCTTATGCTGGTGGCAAGGGATTGCACGTCTGGATCATCCATGTATGATTTCAACTGTTCATTATGCTTCTTCTTAGATGACTCTCCCATTCTGCTATTGAAGAGTTTCTCCGACCGCAAATCCTAAATTCTCTCATTAAAAAAAAAAAACCATTTCTCAGTCCAAATTTATTCACATTTCAAATGATTAAGCCAAGTAAGAAAAAAAAAACAAAACAAAATCAATTGGCAATATATAGGTGGAGAGGTTCAAACCCATACTAGCTCTTATACATGGTCTTATTATTTCAATGTTCGACAACACATCCATATTCTCATAATATATATACTTTTAAGACACACTCAAAAAAAAAACGAGAGAGAGAGAGAGCGAGAGAGAGAGAGAGAGAGAGAGAGAGATTAGATGCATATAAAACCAGATTTGAATAAATATATTGCTGAGAATTATGAAGTAATTAAGCTGGTTAAGTTCAGCATTTTAACATGACAATCAGGGGCGGCCCTATGATTTAGGGTGCCCTGTGCAGAATAAAAGATTGATGCCCTTTTTTTTTTCAATTCAAATGTTAGGGGAGGCAAAAAAAATTTAAACATCACAGTCTCATAATTGTGGTTTGAACTCCTCTCCTTACGTTTTCAAACTTACACCGCAACCAATAGTTCACAAATTCCATCTGTTAATTTACATACAAATAATATATCTAATATCTTATTATGTCTCTCCTTATATTTCCCATCATATGAGTCTGATCTAATCTAATCTCTCTCTCTCTCTCTCTCTCTCATATTTTTTAATTATTTCGTTCTTCTTTCTACTGCTCATCCAGTCATCTTCTTCCTTCGTCTTCTCTTCCTCCTCCTCAACTATTAAAGAAAGCCATAGATGAGAATAGAGTACAAGACTTACAAAATCAAAAGAAGTGCCCAACAGAATGAATTAATGAACCAATTAATCAAGCCTATAGCCCAGGGCAATAAGAAATTGACAGAAAAGAGAGAACAATTGAGAGAAGAAGATGCCCACTGCCCAGTTTTCTTCTCATTTTTTTCCCTTACCAAAAACTAGTAACCAATTACATGACTGATGCCTTGATGCCCTGATGGCTGATGCTGCCCTGTGCGGGCGATCACCCCGCACATGCTCAGGGCCGCCCCTGATGACAATATCGATCCGTGAAGTTTCAATAAAAATGGAGGGGTCTTAATTTAAAAATAGAGTTGCAAGATATGACTTGATCCCATTCATCCTTCAGGTACGGTAACTCTAGTGTTGAGCCTTTGTTATCGAATTTACCTATGTATAAATTGAAACTAGAAGAAAACACCAACAAAACCCAAAACAGAAATCCTACAGATAAAATTCGGGAAAATATTAAAAACATCTAAATAGTACGTACGTACGGACGTTAGTAGGATGAATTTAGAGTGGAGATATTCTGAGGAGCTGACCTTTGACCAAGAAAAGAAGCTTTGGAATGGTCGATGGGTAAGTACGTGAAACTTTTGATTCCGCTAACTAGGATTAATTAGGGTTGAAGAATGAGAAGAGAAGTTTTATTACTCTCCTGCTCCAAGACGAAGCTAGCAGAACTGGAAGTTTTGGTGAAGACTTATAGCTTCTCTCGCCTGCTTTTATAATAGTGGGAGGGTTTCCTTGTTTGACTTGGCGGAAAAGGAACCAGGCCCGCAATAGTCTAGCTTCTCTTCCCTTTCTTTTAACCCCAAACAAAAAACGGCTTCAATTAATGTAAGATATTACAATTTGTGCATACAAAAAGGTGGCTGAGATAGAAATTAATTAAGTTCCTAATCAGTCTAGTGGTTTTATATAAAATGAGTCTCGAAGGTCAAGGTTGCAAACCATATATGGAATGGGTCAATTAACAAATTAACTATGCATGTCTCATTTTTCATTTCATATAAGCACATATTGTTCTAAACTATGGAACTTGAAGGTATGTCATTATTAGCATGAAAAGAAGGGTATATAGGGAACCGACTATATATGATATTGTGATTGTGATTGTGATTGTATGCTTAGGTTGAATCTTGGAAATATATATGTATAGTAGTAAACTATCTACGTACTACCTTGTTCAATTTGAAGTTTAATTGTGGATTTGTGGCATATGATGATATATATATATAGTACGTTGATAGTTTCCTACCATGCATGCAACTTGCAATGATGCAATTGACCCATACAAAATTGCAATGATGGAGGAAAATATGTATACACTTACCCCGGCCCTATAAATCTGAAGTGTATTTGAAATATTGGCCACTGCCACATTAAAGTACATATACGTACCCGTATTTATATAAATATGCTTATGTTTGATAGTTTATAGTAATTAACTTACTAGTTCACATTAATGGTACAACTTGTGCATAAGAAGTTAATTAAATTGACTTTGATTTTGGGGTATGTAGACTGTCTAGAGATATTGTGATAGCAAATCGCGACTTGGTATATGTTTTATGTTTGTGTAAATCACAAGGTGTCTCGTAGATGTTCCAACTTGTGCATAAGGAGTTATATTGACTCTGTATTTTGGGAATCATCATGCATGTAGAACTTAATCTTTATACTGTGTCAGATTCATCAGTTACAACTTGTGCATATATAACAACTTAATTGATTTTGAGGGTTATTATGTAGACTAGGTCCAAATAGCTAGTGCCATATTTAATAGTGTCACTTTAGTGTTAATTACAACTTGTGCATAATAAGTTCAATCAATTGTCGTGTTATTGATTTGGGGTCTCTGTCTTCATTGGTTTCATTGGTTGACTTTGCGGTTCTTCTCCTTACGTTGTTGTTCGAATACGTCTTCAATTTTCAAGTTGATATCCTTAGTGCTTGTCTGTTTTGATGTGTTTGTGGCTGGGACTTTGGACCCGAGGAACGTGATACGGTGCATGATGTGGGTGGATTCATGAGTTTTTCAGAGAGGGTTGTAGAGAAAGGTCGAAGAAAACAATTAGGAAGAATGGCGGCTGAAATAGCAATTTTGGGGCAGCAACATCAGAAGCTTGGGCTACCGGTCGTAGGTGGTCTTGATATACCAATTGCAAGGGATTCACGGAGAGCCCAAAAGCTTGGATGTCCGGTCGCGTATTTCATGGCTACCGGTTGCTGGCAAATTGACGTTCTTTTGCTATTTTATTTTATTAGTTTTCTTTATTTCTTAATTTTTTTTTCCTAATTAATTGTGAGAATTATTTCCTTATTGTATTAGGGTTTAGAGCCTATAAAAACTCTTCTTTTCATTGTAATTCTAGACTTTGATGAATTAATAAAATTTGAGAAAGTTTTCTCATCTTATTCTATCAACTCGGCTATTCTTTCGGAAATAAACGAGGCATAATCGCCCATACTTCACACGCTGCATCAAAACCGCACCGGAACTGACGGTTCGATCCGGTTCCTTGTTTAAATTTCGGTTTTTAGCTGGAACAAACCGAACACAATATCATTGGTTTGGTTTCGGTTCTCTTATTCATAAATGCCAAAAACCCGAACCAAACCGAAATGTGTACAAATGTACACGTGTCATACTATTACTGGCTGTTTGGTCCAAGTCTATATAGACTTGACCACAACCAATCTCACTCTCAACACCCTAAATCTGACAGGACCCGTCCCAGATTCCACTCTGGAATCCGAACTGGACCTGTGGGGCCCACCTTAAGGAAGTTTCTACCGAAAATTTAGCATAAACTCCCCTAAAAATAGATTACCCAAAACCTGTGAAAAAAACAATATAACACTTCTAATAACCAAGCTTCAACAAACTCTCGACCCTACTTGCTCGCCACAAGAATTCGGTCCTCCATAATAAAAACAAAATCAAGGGTCACTAACCCAACCAACAACAAAACTTCCAAATACATTTTTAAAACATGGAGTTTGATAAATCAGAGCATCTTATTATACAACTGGAAAACGATAACATAAAAGTATGACAGTCGAGAATCCTACTATCAAACCGACAAAGCTGTGGAAGCACTATGCCTCGACGTTGTGGTGTAGCCCAACCTCCACTAATTTGCAAACTGGACAACGTAAAACCGAAAGGTATTGGGAAAAACATTCCGAAAAGAAAACGTTAGCGTGAGTGGACGAAAATAATAAGTGAAAATAATAACAATTAATTTTTAAATATAACCTTGATGCTTTTCCAATTCTTTCTTTTCTAAAACCATGCATGCATTCAACTGAAATATGATATGTCCTGTAAATTGAGTAAATCATGGAAATTATCTGAAAAACACCAGTGCTAGGATCCAAATCATACCAAGTAAGATCCTCTGTTCCAAAAACTGTTGCTCATAACATCATTATAAATTCTGCAATCTCAAACTATAAGTTCATCAATTATTCCGAAAATCTGAATCGAACTAAGAGCATCTTGTGCCTGAGCACAATAAAATCAAGAAATAAGTTATCTACCTCCAAAATCTAAAACTATAGCTCGAGGACTCAAGGTTAAACTGAAAGTAACCCCAACACATACTACACCTGAAACACGCTGACTGGGAAGGATACCACTCTATACTGGAATCAAGCTATGAACTCCTCAGAAATACTGTACTGCTGAAAGATCGGTCGTACGTCTGCTATCGTACGGTGCCTGGAATGCCCTACCCCATAGACATCCACATATTAGTACTATCAACTAGGTCCCGCAGGCCGCACGCCTGATCAGGATGTACGGTACCTTCAGGGCCGGCGCTGAGAATTTTTAGGCCTAGTGCGAAACTTAAAATTAGGCCCTACTAATTAAGGTCGCACATGAAAATTTAAGAATATTTACTACGGCTCATTTTGTTTTCATAAAGCAAGATATAACTAAAATTTATCAACAAAAGTAGGTGATATTATCATCAAATAACATTAAAGACAGTTCTATTATAACAAAAACCATCATTCCATCAAAATGTAGCCACTAAACAAAATCAAAGGTTCAAACATTGTAATTATAATGAACCTATGTTCGATAGAAGAATGACCTTTTTAAACATGTTCCAGAAGTGCTCCCCTGCTAAATCTAAAAAAAATATGAAGATATATTTAGCAAAATTGAATCTAAAAGACTAAAAGAATATATTTAAACCCCCAAATCTGAGATATTCATAACAAGAACAATTCTACCAAAAGAATTTATTCAATTGAAGAATAAATTAGAGCAAAAAAAAGAAAAAGAAAAAGATAGAAGTAAAATATCTATCGGAGTCGGGTGTTCCAGGATGCAGCAAGATGATTCAAATTAGAGATTAAACCTTGTTTGAATTTTGATTTTGTTGTTTGTGGTCTGAGAAAAAAAAAAGACTAGGGAGTTTTCTTTGGTTTTTGAAGTTTTGGGGACTGACTATGCTTTTGGGAGAAGCTAGTTGGTTATTGCGTGTGAACCAGTGAATGAGTGATTATTGGCTTCCTTTTTAATAATAGGGGACAAAAATAAAAAAAATTGTTATAACTAGGAATTGAACCCGTGTATGGGAAATGTCATTCAACATCTTTATCCAACTGAGCTACATAATCTATTGTTATATTTTTTTTATAATATTTAAACTATATTAGTTTGCTATGCTGAAAATCGGAGGCCCCTACAAATCGGGGGCCCTGTGCGCCGGCACTACCCGCACACCCCCAGGGCCGCCCCTGGGTACCTTAAAAGGTCCACTCACAGATAACCGGCTAAACCTAACGCCTAGCACAATTCTCCTCGATCGATGGCTCAACTCGTCCTCCTGAACAAAACGAATTACGCTATAAAATTAATTCGACGAGAGAGTGATTTAACTAAACGTTTAACGAAATAACTCGATTAGGGTTTCCATCGGGAATTCCCGTTTCCTTAATTCATCAACGAATTCGAAACCCAAACTTCTCAAACATCTAACGTCTTAACAATTTTAATTACAATTCCAACTTAACGAAACTTCACCTTCAAATTAACGTGGTTCTAATCCCACAACTGAACCCAAACTAAATTTATCGAATTTAATCTCAAACTTCCAAAATTGATCACAAAATACATCGTTACGTTCGTAATGTCGATTCCAAGCTAATGGGCCAAAAATAACTCAACAGACTGGGCAGCACGCGCCCCCACACGCCACCATACCAAATCCAAATCTATCATGATCAGAACCGTTGATCTTGTAGATCGAATACATCAAGAGGAGAAACTTTTATACCTGTCTCGAAGTCCGATTCGGTCTAGATCGGTCTGATCAAGCTAGAAAAGCCTCGGTGGCCGAAAATTTCAACTCTATGATCCGCCGCCGTCCGGCGATATTTAAGGGTGAGACCAGTGGGGATAAACTCGCCGTGGGAAGGGCTTCCAATATGCTTCGCATATGTCAACCTCATACGTTGGACAGTCACACATATTGGTATGCTATAGGAGTCGAACCCAGGATCTCTCATTGGCCAAATTTGGTGTCAAACCATTACACCAACCACCTTGGATGTTGATACATGGTTGTTGAGAAAGTGTTTAACAATAGTGATTTTTTTTTAACAGAAATATAACAAAAAACAAAAAGAACTAAAAAGACATGCATAACCAAAAAGTAAAAAAAAAAAAACAACTTAATGATTGAAAAACGAAAAACAAAAAAAAATATAGCCACATATCTTAGCAGAAAGATAAAATCGACACTTGCTTTGGCAAATCATGTCCAAAACAGTTCTTATTTAAGGATTCTATTAGTTAATTAGGATTCTATGAACTGCCTCTTGAAGCCTTTAAAGTTTGTGTAATTTGTGAGGAACGCTACATAACCATTTTCATTTGGCCTAGAGACTTCTGAGCTAAGAAACATCAAGAAAAGCTTTATCTGAGAAATTAGCTAGGATCCATGGCAGGGGGTACGTTTAACATTGAGAGTGGGGGTAGAAATTATGAAGGAAGGATCACCCTCTTTGTGGTCTTCACCTGTGTAGTGGCAGCCTCAGGCGGTCTCCTCTTCGGATATGATATTGGAATCTCAGGAGGAGTGACTTCCATGGAGCCATTTTTGAGCAAGTTCTTCCCATCTGTCGAAAAGAAAATGAAGAATTCTGGTGATGGAAACATGTATTGCAAATTCGAAAGCCAGATCCTCACACTGTTCACCTCTTCCCTCTACATAGCAGCGTTGGTAGCTTCCTTCTTTGCTTCAGTTGTAACTCGGAGATTTGGTCGGAAAATCTCCATGTTTGTGGCAGGCCTTGTTTTTCTTCTTGGTGCTATCCTAAATGGTGTTGCCAATAGCATTGTACTTCTAATCCTCGGTCGTTTGTCTCTTGGTGTTGGTGTTGGATTTGCTAATCAGGTACAATATATATACATGCATGCCTACATCTTCTAATAATGCATTTCATAGTTTCATGGCTACTTCATGCATGCATTTGCTAGATATATAGGCTAATTTCACTTTATTTTTTAAGATTCTCTTCGGATGGTTATAGATTTGCTAGATAAATAATGACGGATTTTGCTAGCTATAAATGACGGATCATAGCTTCTAGCCTTTTTTTTTTTTTTTTTTTTTTTTTTTTTTTACGAAAATAACTTTATTAATAGAAAAAAGAAAAAGTACAAGAGAAAGAGAACTGGAAACAAAACCCGCTCTCACAGAAACCAAAAACAAACAAATTGGAACTCAAGAAACATGAGCCCGAAAGAGAAAACAAAATTAAGCAAAGCGATAACTGGTCCTGGAGGAAACATCATGGCCATAAGAAAAGACCAAGAACTGAGGCAAGGTGCCCCACCAATGAGAGCCCTCATGGGTAGCCCCATAATTTGCTAAGACATCAGCAACTGAATTTCCTTCTCTGTAAACATGAGAGACCCGAAAATTTAACTTACGAACAACGTGAAGACAATTAGCCCAAGAAGTCCTAAAATGCCAAGGAACAAGATGAGGAGCTTTGAAATAATGAACCACCAAAGAAGAATCTGTCTCTAGCCAAAGATTAAACCAACACTTTTGCCAAGCTACACGAACTGCTTCAATAACTGCTAGCATTTCCACATCAATTGCACTAAGCGCAACAGCCTTACAAGAGAAAGCTCCAAGGAAGGAGGGCCTTGACCCTCTAAAAATGCCACCAAACCCAGCTTGATTTGGGTTATGAAAAGAGCCATCTGTATTAACTTTAACCCAATTAATGGGAGGAGGCTCCCAATTAATAGGGATAAAGTGAGGAGCCTGATGGCGCAGGGGAGAAAGACCCAAGAAATTAAAAATAGGCAATGAGGACCTCTGGGAAGACGCCATGGAGAAAGCAAGCGATGCCGATTCTTTGAGAGAGATAACCAAAAATTGTTTGAATGATCTAGGACAGCAAGGACCACCATCATATCTCCTCTTATTACGCTCAGACCACAAACACCAAAGGAGGTTGCAAATCGAAATAAACCAAAGCAGCTTGGCAGCCTTAGTAAAAGAAACCAAAAGCACATCCAAGAAGAGATCTTGTAACGTGATATCATGAGGAATGGAGATTCTGAACAAGGAAAATAACCAACTCCAGAGAGATGACGCAATAGGGCAGTCCATGAACAAATGATGTGCAGATTCATAGTGTGAGCGACATAGGTAACACCGAGAACACAACTGAACATTTAATCTTTGAAGACGTTCATCAACTAACACCCTGTTTTGGATGATTTTCCATGAAGCCAAGCTCTTTCTAGGCTGAATTGAAGCATGCCAAAGACGCTTACCCCAAGGCACAATGGGTAAAGGATGTGAAAGAAACTTATAAGCATCTGAAGAAGACAGGGAGCCCATAGAGGAGGGCGCCCAAAGTACTTGATCTGGAGCGCTGTCAAGAGGCAAAGAGATGGAAAAAATGGCAGCAGACACCTCTGGATGGACCTGTTGAAAACTTGAAGGCAATGACCAAGCACCATTACAAATGAATGAACTGACCTTGTCATTGAGAAAGCCCAAGTAATCCTTATCAATATTGCAAGAATGCGCAATGACCTCCCCTAACCAATTGTCCTTCCAAAAACGAATGGATGAGCCATCACCGACTAACCAACGAATATTAGAAAGAAGAGTAGGCCAAAGGGGTTTAATGCCCAACCAAATAGAAGACTTCTTGTAGGAAGAGGATAACTGCAACCCAACATCAAGGAAACGATCATGAAGAAAAGATGAAGAATATGAAGCCTTTGAAGCCACTTCCCAACACCTCTTCAACAAGAGAGCACGATTAAGTGAGAGAAGATTTTTTAAACCCAGGCCCCCTTGTGCTTCTAGCCTTCTATGTATGTATTTTCAGTAATTCGCAAACTCTGCCTTATCACCAAACTTTTAATTCACTCCCCTCTAAAATCCCTCTAATTAGGCCTTACATTCAAATCATCATTATCAAATCAAAATATGATATATATTTAATCTTTCTATTCAAATCACATAGTATCTGATATGGTAGATAACACATCGATCATCACGCTGAAAATTATTGTATTAAAAGTGAGAACATGGCATATGACATGGACAAATGTCACATCATTCAGAACTCAAATTTAGCAATAGATTTTGTATATCAGATACACCATATGACAATGTGCGATGTATTTGAATGTTGTTGCTTGACGTATATCTATTGTTTATTTAGTTTATTTAATCACGTTCATTGCTTAGCTAGTGTTTAAGGTTTAGCTCCAAGGGTTTAAGTTCCGTCTAAAATTAGAAAGCTAAACCCTAAATCTATGCTCTAGCCATTCGTTTTTTTTTAATCAAAAAGCTCTAGCCAATCATACTTAGTATACCTTAAAATAATCAATCTTAAATTCTTACAAATTTATCACATGCATGTCAAATAATAATTCTGAAGATACACTACACATGATCGTCAGTTGGTATCATATAGATATTTAAAGCTACATATATACCTGATATAACAGTATGTACAACATGGAACATGCAGGCTGTACCTGTTTATTTAGCCGAGATGGCTCCAGCAAAGTTTAGAGGAGCACTTAACATTGGCTTCTCAATAGCTTGCACCATTGGTATTCTAGTGGCCAATCTCGTTAACTACGGCACATCGAAGCTCAAGAGTGGACAAGGGTGGAGAGTTTCTCTAGCTCTTGCAGGCGTCCCGGCATTGATGATGATTATAGGCTCGATCTTTTTGCCTGATACTCCAAATTCCATCCTAGCGAGAGGTCATCCAGAGAAGGCCAAAAAAGTGTTAGAAAAAATTCGTGGCACTAAAAACGTGGACGAAGAGTTCCAAGACCTTGTTGAGGCTAGTGAGGCTGCAAAGAAAGTGGAGCACCCATGGACAAACATCACACAACCGAGATATAGGCCTCAACTTGTTATTTGTTGTCTTATTCCATTATTTCAGCAGCTTACTGGCATCAATGTGATCATGTTCTACGCACCTGTTCTTTTCAAGACTTTGGGTATGGCAGACGATGCCTCCCTCCTCTCTGCAGTAATCACGGGCAGTGTTAATGTCGTCGCTACTGTGGTGTCAATCGTCACAGTCGATAGGGTTGGAAGAAGGGCGTTGTTCCTTGAAGGCGGTGTGCAAATGATCGTGTGCCAGATTGCCGTTGCGGTCATGTTAGGGTTGAAGTTTGGTGTGAGCGGAGTAGGATCACTGACAAAAGGCGAAGCTAATATCCTCTTGTGCTTGATCTGTACATACGTGGCGGGCTTTGCATGGTCTTGGGGTCCGTTGGGGTGGTTGGTGCCCAGCGAGATCTGTCCACTGGAGATCCGATCAGCTGGACAAGCCATCAACGTGTCGGTAAACATGTTGTTCACTTTTGTCATTGGCCAAGCTTTCCTCACCATGCTTTGCTCCATGAAGTTTGGTCTCTTTTTCTTCTTTGCTGGCTTTGTTATCACCATGACCATCTTCGTTGCCTTTTTCATACCCGAGACCAAGAATGTTCCGATTGAAGAGATTAATACAGTGTGGAAAGCACACTGGTTTTGGGGCAAGTACATCCCGAATGATGCTATCATTGATAGTACACACGGCAAGGGAAAGGCTGTAGCTAATTTGTAGGAGATGAAATTGTAATGAAAAGAAAGAGCACTTGTGTTGAAGTACATGAGAAGGGCCTAGATAGAGGCTACGTTCTCAATTCAAGAACTCACAAAAATTTCTGGCTTCTTGCATAATTTAACACATGCACCCCACCTGAATTGATGTCATCGATCTGCTCTAATTTACTCGAAACAACAGAAAAAGAAAATAATTAATCCCAAATTCCTTTTAAAGCTTGCTAAACGCTCAAAGCACAACATTCATGCATTTTCTTTTATTTTTTGGCAAATTTCATTTTACCTATTGCAGTGGCAACAAATGGATGTTGAATATATATTTTGGCAAATGCTTCATCTATGCACCTCACCAAAAGTTGTGTAAGTATTCACCCTTATGAATCATCGGCATGGTCTACAATTTATTTATTTATTTTTGGGTAAACTAAGTATTTTGGGTTTGTTCTAGTACCCTTTTTGTAGGGGTGAAATTATTTTTTCTTTCCGTAATGGTTCAGAGGTTTTTGAATTTGTTATTTTCTGAATTCCTTGATTCGAATTTTGTATCTTGCATGTGGGACTTATGACTGTGGCAGCTACCAGCACACTTAGTATCACAAGCGTGAGTCCTCTTTCCTTTGAGAAGAAGCATACATTTCATTTAATTTCTTTATTTATTGTTCTTTCTTGTTCATTTGGTTTAATTCAGTGCATGTGGACTCGTAACATTTCAAAGTATGAAAATATTGCTGCTACACCAGATGCAATTGAAAAGTGCTTACTTTCTTTTTCTTCTCCGAAACTAAGAACCAATGGGCACGTGATGATCCCACTTTTGTTGTGATCTGCAGCCTTCTACTTGCAGTTGCAACTCTGGCTTATTGTGTAGCTCTGGCTTATTGTTCTCTAGAGCATTTAGCTTGTCATAGGACTTCAGATATTTAAAGTTGTCAATATTAATATTTTGTGAGGAATCCTAGGTTGACTTATATCTTATCTTGCTTATTTCAGGTACGATCATAGTGCTGCACATGCCATTTTTGTAGTTATTTCAGTTTTGCTTTTCCATTTTTTGTTCATTGGGATGCTTCTAGCTACGTTTTGCTGGTAAGAACCAGTGGGCCTGTTTGTGATTACTTTTTTGAGACCTAAAAGCGTTTTTGAATTAATTGAAAAAATTAATTATAAATACAAAAAAAATTTGAAAAAAATAAAATGTGTCTTGGGTGAGTTTTAGAAGCACTTGAAAGTGGTTTTGAGAAGCACTTGTCAAGTCTTTTCTCGTAAAAAAACGTTTTTAGCAAATTTGAAAAACGCTTTTAGACTTTTCATAAGCAATCTCAAATAGACCCATAATCAGCAACTAGTGATGACAATTAGTCTAGTTGTAGGTACTGAAATGTATTTATCATTTAATCAGTCGAAACTCTATTAAGGAAAGATACATGGTTTAATATGTTATCGATCTTATATATAGGGAGTTGTTAACTTGTTATTAACACTCCCCTAAATGTCAATATTCAGTCCCAAAAAAAAAGTGATTATTTACCTGCAGTGACATAAAAATTGCAAAAAGAGTGTAGATTGACATTATGAGAGTGTTAATAATAACTCACTATATATAGATAGATAGCTACTGTGTTATCTAATTGTAAGTCTGGGGAATAAGATAAGTGGTTTGGTCCGATTTGGCCGAAATTTGAGATTGGAGCTAGGGAAAGGTTCGGCCGAAAATCGAGTTTTTCCCTCCTTGGTTTCTCCTCTTACACTAAGATTCGATTTAAGAAATTAGTATGGTTGAAGAGCATTGAGTAGTGAAGAAAATGGGACCAGTTTTAGGCCGTGAGGTGGCCGGACCGGTGAGAAATCCGCTGCCGATAGAGAGAGAGAGAGAGAGAGAGAGAGAGAGAGAGAGGTGAAAAACTGAAATAAAATCTTCCATAAATAGTAACCCCTCTTCCGTGAGCCAAAACTTTCTCATTCGAAGTTCGATTTTCACGTACTTTATGTCCACGGACTCGGTTTAACAAACTCTACAATTCTAGTGAAGAAAGTTTATCCAAATTCTAAATAAAACAAAAAGTCAACTCGAGGACCCCCTAAAAGTAACTTTCGTGGTCCGAAAACTAAGGGCCTGTCCGGTAGCATATTACAAAATCATTTTTAAAAAATTATTTTTTAAAATAAAAATGAGTAGTTAAATTTTGTATTTTTAAGATTGGAGAATGTGTTCGGTGGTCCATGATAATAAAGAAAGAAATTGAGCCCATGATCTTGTGTTCACTAGCTTGCTCATGCTGTCTTGCCCATTAGTTGGTCGCGCGTGCTTAGGAAATAGGAAGCTGATTCAATCAAGCATAAGCTCCTCTATTTTTTACTATTTTTTGACCCATGGTCTTGTGTTCACTTGCCCATAATCACTCGATAATCAAGCATTAAGCCAAACAATCATAATAGTCTCATATCTATAATTTCAGTAGGGGATGGGGAAGATCGGCAGCGGAGGAGATGGGTTTAGAGGGGACGGGGAAGAAGATTGGAGCCACCATTGCAGAACCCAAGTCACCGCCGTCTATCACCTCCAGCCAAGCACCACCTCTTCTTCAAACCCAGGGACGCCGTGCCTAGTTTTGCCCAGACCAGCTCCACTAACCCTCCTCTTCCAGCGGCGCCGCCAATTCCAGAACCGCCGCCAGCTCCTCTTTGGACACCCAGAGATTGTCGTGGATCTTCGGAGCCGCATCTCTCATCTCTCCCTCAGTCCTCTCGCTCACTCTCTCATCTCTCCCGTCAGTCCTCTCGCGCACTCTCTCATCTCTCCCATCTTTGACTAGAACAAAATTGTTCTTCAAAACAATGAAAACGTCTTTTGATCGTTTTCAACATATACACTATAATTAAGGAGTTGTATTCCTTGTTTCTTGAATCTCATTTTTCAAGAATGACCACCGAACGCATTTTTCATTCATTTTCATATTGCAAATACAGAAAACCGTTTTGTAAAACGGTACCGAACAGCCCCTAAACTTCCAACAATTCGACGTGAAATTAACTAGTAAAAAGGTAAGTTTGGTCCGGGTCATCACAAAATCAAAAACACAATTAAGCAACCTCCCATTTCTTATCTTCAATAATCTAAACCTGCTAAATCTTCATTTCTCTTATTTTGTTCCTCCCCAATTTCTTCAGAACTTTAACCTAGCTTCCAAAATCAATCAATCTGGTCCCAAATCGATAATCAATTGATTCGATAATCATGAAAGAATAGAAACTACCGAAGGAGCCAGTATCTTCGTTCTTCTTTCTTAGTTTCTTCTTCCAATTTCAAGGTAATCTCCTCATAATTTTGTCATTATCGTACATATCCATTTGAATTATTTAGTGGAGCATAATTAGATTCGTATTGTTAAATTGATCTAATTTGCTCTAGTTTATTAATCTTTAGTTGGATATGGCCTTCTAGGCATCTGTGCTCTGGCGTTTTGTTTTTTTTTTTTGGTTTCTTTTTTTAATAGTTTAATCTTTAATACATGAAGTTGATGGCCTAAAGTTTATTGAACCAGGTGCGCTTTTTAATTTTTTTATGTTTTGGCTTTAGGATGAAGAAAATAAGGCTGATCGAGCTTGAAGATAATATGGCTGAGCTTGATGTTTTGGCTTTTGGAACTAGGAAAATAGTTCCTGGAAATGAGTTATGGAATTGAAAAACCGACAAAATTGAACTGTATTTGGTCGGTTTGGAATATGGTTCGGTTATGGCTTCCAAAATAGATGAAACCGAACTGCTACTTACATCGGTTTCGGTTCAGGGAACCGAACCGAGCCTAACCCTACATATATCCCTATAAATATGAAGTGTACTTGAAATATTGGCCACTGTCAGATTAGAGTACATATACCCGTATTTATATAAATATGCTTGTGCTTGACAGTTTATAGTAATTAACTTACTAGTTCACATTAATGTTACAACTTGTGCATAAGAAGTTAAATTGACTTTGATTTCGGGTATGCAGACTGTCTAGATAGTGTGATATTAAATCGCGACTTAGTATACGTTTGCTGTTTGTGTAAATCACAAGGTCACGTAGATGCTCCAACTTGTGCAAAAAGGAGTTAATTAAATGGGCTAAATTCAATTTACTCCCCTATACTTTACACTCAAAATCAATTCAGTCCCTGTACTTTCAATTTCATCAAAAATACCCTTATACTCTATAGATTTGATCAATGTCATCCAATTGTTAAATTTGAGATTTCTGATGAGGGCATTTTCGTCATTTTCTTCATAAACCCTAAACAAAATAACTCTATTTATTATATTATTAGAAATAAAATAAAATAATTGCATACCTTGAAAGTTAGCATTATTTTATTTTTTTCATGCTAACTTTCAATTTATGAAATTTTTTTTTTCTATTAATAATAAATTATTTATTTTATTTTATTCTGGTATATAACTCTATATATAATTGAAATAAAATATTTTATTTTATTTCTACTAATAAGAAATTATTTATTTTATTTCATTGTCGTATCGTATATGACCCTATATAAATATTTTATTTGTAATCTCGTACTAATAAAATATTTATTATTATTACTACTAAAATAAATAAGAATACAATAAAATAAAATATTTATTATTATTAGATATAATAAAATAATTTATTATTATTAGATATAATAAAATAATTTATTATTATTAGATATAATAAAATAATTTATTATTAGTAGAAACAAAATAAAATAATTTCATAAATTGAAAGTTAGCATTAAGAAAATAATGCTAACTTACAATTTATGAATTTTTTTTATTTTATTTATACTAATAAATTATTTTATTTTATTTCTACTAATAATAATAATTTTTTTTTTCAATGCTAACTTACAATATAATAAATTATTTTATTTTATTTCTACTATTAATAAATTATTTAATTATATTTCTACTATTAATAAATATGAAATGACGAAAATACCCTCCAGAAAAAGGCCAAATCTGATGGTTGGATGAGATTGATCAAATTAATAGAGTACAAGGGTATAACTGATGAAATTGAAAGTATAGGGACTGAACTGATTTTGACTGTAAAGTACAGGGTAGTAAACTGAAATTAGCCCTAATTAAATCGACTCTGTATTTTGGGAATCATCATGCATGTTGAACTTAATCTACATACTGTGTCAGATTTAGGGTAGAATTAAAAATCATCAGTTACAACTTGTGCATAGAACTTAATTGATTTTTAATTTTCAGAGGTTAGTAAGTAGACTAGGTCCAATAGTGTCATATTTAATAGTGCCACTTTTTTTATATCAAATTTAATAGTGCCACATTAGTGTTACAACTTGTGCATAATATATAAGTTCAATCAATTGCCGGTGTTACAGAGATTTGGGGTCTTGGTCTTCGTTGGTTGAATTTTTGGTTCTTCTCCTTACGTTGTTGTACGAGTACATTTTCAATTTTCAAGTTGATTCCCTTTGTGCTTATCTGTTTCGATGTGTTTATCTGTTATAATAATGTTCTTAAAAAAACAAACAAATAAACAAAATAACCTTTTAAATGATAGCCGATTTTTTATTAAATTATGAAGCCAAGTGTCCATATTTTTTTTGAGAAGGAAAGAACTTTTATTCATCAAAAGCAAAAAATACAACCTTTATTCATCAACTAGCCAAGTGTCACATTGAACTACACAGTACGCACGGATATTAAGGAGTATAATTTAATGCAAGTATGTAACACTTGTAATGCAAGATATTTTATTGTAAATCAGTACTAATTACTAAATCACTAGATCACATACTATGGTCATCAATTTGATGTTACAAGTTGTGCACTTGTGCTTAAGAAGTAATTTGACTTTGAATTAAAGATGTAGATGTAAGGCCTTGTTTGGTTTACGGAAAGGAAAATAATTTATTTACCTTTACTTTTTTCATGAAAATAAACTTCCCACAAGGTTTCCCTACAAATGATTCCCTTAGGGGTGTGGAAGGAACCATTTTCCCCTTATTTTTCTTTCCTTTAGGAAAATGTTTCCTTTACTTTTACATCCCAAACATAGTAAAAGAATAAGTTTTCTTTCCCAAATCTATAATTCCGTGAATCAAACGAGGTTTTAGGTATTTTTACAACGTATTAACCGAAACTATTAGCTCATAACCACTTCTAAAAATACTAAAAGCTATGCATATTTTTACATTAAAAAATTGAGGACATGGTATTTAGAACATCTCTAATTATTCTCTTTTTTCATCAAATTTGTTGAAAAAAAAACTAAAAATATTGCACTAACCATGCTCAAAACTTTAAGGAGCCATAATTTATTATTATTATTTTTTAATGGAATGAAAAAGAGTACAACTAAGTGGGAGAAGTAGAAACTGAAACCCTTTAGAGAAAAAAAAACAACAATTCAAAAAGTAATACCAAACCTATTCAATAATAACCAAAGCCAATTGAATCATAGGTTGAGACGCACATTAAGCATTCGAACACGTTTGGGATAAAAATCCTGCGTATTCGTTTAACTTTGTTTGTTCTTCAATTTTTTGGGATAATTTGTTATTCTCTTACAATTTAATAATTTTAAACTGTATTTATATCTTGTATCCAAAGATACAAGAGCGTAGTAGCGAGGAGTGTAGTAGGAAGTATAGTTAGAATAACTTCTTCTTTTTTTAATTTTTCTTTTAATTTTAACTTAAGAGGGTTTGTAGATGCTCTTATTTATTAGTTGTTATCGATTCCACGTGGATAAGATTATCTTTGTAATGTTGTTCTTGACCTAAAAGGAAAAAAAAGTTGAGGACATTTTTAGACAAATAACGACGGAACAAGTAATACATAGTCGTATACATCACCCCTTTTTTTCTCAATAATGCTCCACACTTAATCTCACCCTCCCCTTCCTTCCATACACATACTTTGTAAATGCACGCTATATATTGCACTGTGTAATACTACTTACGCAAGTGCTATTACATTGATGAGTACTAGCTAGTACTTTGCAAGTTTTACTTTGGTCCGACCCAGATTGGACCTCTGTGTCCAAACTCTCTCTTATTGACATACATTCGGAAGTGTAATTCCATGATTTGAACCGTTGATCTTGTAAAGCAATCTTTATAGATCAATTCTGCAAAAAATTAAAGTAAACAAAGATCGTTTATTCATGCAATTGCATCAAACAAATGGACGGTTCGTCGTGAGAATGTTAGGTTTTTCCAAAACTGTACATTTGTTTGATATAATTGGATGAGTTAACGATCTCCTAATTTGAATATTTTTTGCAGAATTGATCTATAAATATTGCTTTATAAGATCAACGGATCAAATCATGGAATTATACTGTCGAATATATGCCAATAAGAGAGAGGTTGGACACAGAGGTCCAACCTGGGTCGGACAAGAGTATTTTCCGCCAAAATTTAAAACAAGAAAAAGTGAGAAATTGTTTTATGGAAATATATAGAAAAATACAAAACTAGATTAAAATGGGCTAAAACCCAAGAGAGAAAATTATTACTAAGCCATTTCTCTTGAATTAATTGTTGTTACTATGTTATTGGAGGAGGGGGCCGCGCCATTCATGTGATACCTTCACAATTTCTTTGAATGTTCAAGTGTTATGTGTATATTCTTCAACAGACGGGGAGGCTAGGGTTGGCCATAACGTGGCTCCGCCACCGTCCATCAACAACTTTGCAAAAATAATTAATAGTGAAAATGAATGCACTTCCATCTTGATTCTATCACACACCGGAGTCCGGCCGGCAGGTTTAGATTCATGGAAGAACATATAAAGAAAAAGAAAAGAAAATATAGAACAAATGAAAAATAAGAACGGAGAACAGATGGAAATTAATGTTTTTGGTCTGCGCAGTACTAACTTTTCTTTCTTTAGGGGTCTTAGCTCCTTAATGGCAACAATCGTTTTGCATCCCATTGAGTTGTGAGCCTCGATAGCACTTTCATGTCGTTGTTCTTCTGCTGTTGCTCGTGAGCTACAAGCTTTAGAAACTTGTCGACGAGCAATCATAGCGGCAGCGGCACCCATGTGTGGATGACCAACCATAGTTGCTGCCAGAGTGCCGCAAATGAGCAAAGTAGTCGCAGTACGTTTATCTTTCTTAGTCTTGCGTTTTTCCAGAGCACATGCACGTTCATGCTCCGTCTCAATCTCGTCTTTCGCAAGTTCTAAATTCTCGAGCATATTTTCGTGCTGCTTGCGCAAAGATTCGATATGTTCGAGCAGCCTTTCTGCAGAATGGCCATCAGAGGTCTTGAGCTTCTTCAGTTTCTCCACAATCATCCTGCAGCGACTTCCTCCGATTCCAGTTGGCATTCCGTTGTCAAAGTACTGTTGAACCACAGATTGAATAAATGTATGAATTTCACGAGCTGACTCTACGAACTTACTCAATTCCGTCATCGCGAAGCTATTGTTCAAGTACTTATTGACGACACGTACACAAGAAGTGTTCTTACTAGATAGCTTAGAGTTGAAGAGTAATATGGGGAAGTTTTATTGTACTCTGCTGCCAGAAGAAGAAGCAATTAAGTTCTTATGACAATGATCAACAGAACTTGAAATTATGTCGAGGACTTGCAGTATCTCTCGATTGCTTTTTATACTAGTACAGATTAATTGTTTTTCTCTTGTTCTGCCCTGTTTGAGTTGGCAAAATTATACGTCTAACTTGATTTGTTTTGTGCAAAATAGATTGATATTAATTAATTTTACAACTTGTGTATAAAAGTTTGACTAAATGTTGGGGTTAGGCGAAGGTTTATAATAATTAAGCCAAGTCGACTACTCGACTCAGTCACCATTCCCCATATGACCATAAGCAAGTTTAAGTAAGAAAGAACGGGAATATTTAAGAAAATATTCAGAATCATTTTAGTATTCTTCTTTAACTTTATACAAGTAGTCAGCTACAAAATATAGTAAGTAATTATCCCTAGTTAGGAGGCTTTTCTACGAGTTGTTCATTTTGCCTGAGTCAATTTAAAAAAGAAGAAGAAGAAGAAGAAGAAGAAGCTAGAAGGGAAAACAGTCGTTTTGCAGGAAGAACTAGCCTACCGTTGCAGTTGCGAAGGATGAATAAGATCTTCTCAAACCATCATCGAAGGCCCATGCCTTCGCCCGCCTCAGAATGCCTCCGGCCGCCTCGGCACACCTCGTTGCTGGAAGCGTATGCTTCCAACGACACCCCCCTCCCCCTCCCCCCTCTTCCAAAGAATATCAAGAGTGAGAGAAGAGTGATTATGCTCTGATTTTATTGATCACCGCGTACGTGTAAATTGCTTCAAGTTCAATGTGATCAAAGCAAAGGATACCTCAGTTAATTTCAATATAAGAATATTTCTGCTAGAACTTTGTGATATAAGTCTCACATTGGAAATAAGTCTTAAGTCACATCAGTTTATAAGTGTGAAAAATGAAAATCACACGTAGTAAAATCGATAAGAGGTAATGGCTCGTATGGACCGATTGCTCTTAGATTGGATTAAGTATATTATATTTCTGCTAGAACTTTGTGATATAAGTCTCACATTGGAAATAAGTCGATCTTAAGTCACATTAGTTTATAAGTGTGAAAAATGAAAATCACACTTAGTAAAATCGGTAAGAGGTAATGGCTCGTATGGGCCGATTGCTCTTGGGTCGGGTTAAGTATATTATATACTAGGCCTTATGCCTGGTAGTGTCTGGTGTTCTCTTATAACTTTGGAATTCGAAAACGACACGTCGTAAAAAAAACAAAGCGAAAACAAAGCGTGTAAGAGCGAACTTGGACAACAAGCTGTGTGATGCCTTCCCAACTCCTGAAGCCACACCAGTCTTCTTCTCCTCGAACTACATTTTATTAAAACCCCTTTCTGCTTTGATCACTAACTAAAACCCTCTCGCTCTCTCATGGATATCGATTTCAAAGAGTACCAATTGCGCTGCGAACTCCGCGGCCACGAAGACGACGTTAGATCTCTCACCCCCTCAATTTTTTGCAATTACCCAATTTTCTGTATCTAGATTCCTACACATATGAATAATTATACTCTTTTAGACCTTCAAAGACTTTAACTTAGAATTCAATACGCTCTGTACTTCAATTTTACTGATTAGTGATGTACAATAATTTTAGGTTCGTGGGATTTGCGTATGCGGCAATGCGGGTATAGCTACTTCTTCACGTGATCGAACTGTTAGGTTGTGGTCCTTGGACCCTTCCGATGAACGCCGGTATGCGCCGTCCAAGATTCTGCTCGGCCACACGAGTTTTGTGGGCCCATTGGTGTGGGTTCCACCCAATGAGGAATACCCAGAAGGCGGAATTGTGTCCGGCGGCATGGACACGATGGTATTGGTATGGGACTTGAGGACTGGGGAGAAGGTCCAAACTCTCAAGGGCCATCAGTTGCAGGTCACCGGCCTGGCTTTGGATGATGGGGACATTGTCTCATCTTCTGTGGACAAGTGAGTTTTTACTTTTTGCCCTTTTCCAATTTTGCTGTATGGGATGGATGAATAATTTACTTGTTGTACTGCTAAGCCTTAATTGTCAGTTGTTCTATAGAATAGATGCTTGCATCATGTTGATTTTGTGAACAAGCAATTACAGGGAAATGATTTCGCCTTAAGTGGCCATCCGAAATGGTTAAATCCATCTGGCTAATCCATGTTACCTGTTTTGGCAAAATAAATTGGTTTTGTTTTCTTAGAGTATTCTTATGTGCTGCTTGACTTACTATTGACCAGCTCTAGGGCACCCAAATAGTTGAGTTTCTATTGGATTCCGAAGCTATTATGTCTTCTGAAACTATACGATGTTGATTTTCTTTTGGTGTCTTTTCAACAGTACTTTAAGAAGGTGGAGGAATGGCCAATTGGTAGAATCTTGGGAGGCTCATAAGGCAGCAATTCAAGCAGTTCTAAAGCTTCCTTCCGGCGAGCTTGTCACTGGTATGGTTATTTACTTGTTGAAGGATATATATATTATCTTTTTTTCTACTCACTAAGAGCTTGGACGTATGGTTTCACTAAATTTGTGGACCCCCTTTTCTATAATTCATTTTTTCTGGCTTGTGATCCTTATCTTATTCATGCCATATGCATCTGTTTTCATAAAAGTGGGTATGAAGCACATTATGTCAAGCGTCTACTCTTAGGGATCATCAAAGCATGTCCCAGACAGGTCATTAGACTCCTTATCTATCTGCAGCAGTAATAGCATGGGTGATTGAGGGAGTTTGCTAAACTAGACAGGCTTGCTGAAGATTCATGCCATGCTTGCTTTTCACTAGTGAATTTCTCAAGTTTGGGCGGGTTTAAAACACATGTGATGCATGTATCTGTCTAGCTTTAGGGCTTGAAAAGAGGCACATTGCACATTTGTGGCACTCTCTATACAACTGTATACTTTCAGTAGCTGCTAAGTGAGGATGTTAATTTAATTTCTATCATAGAACTGTATAATTTCACTCCCTCACATGTAGGGAAGTTCGTTATAAATTAGATATTGTATGATCTTGTCATGTTGAGCTGACCAATTTAATGACATTCTACATGAGATTCAAATGCATAGATCAAGCTTTTTCTAGAAATTTATGATGTTGACTCTATTTTCTTTATCCAGGTTCAAGTGATACTACTTTAAAACTTTGGAGAGGAACTACATGCACTCACACTTTTGTTGGGCATACAGGTAATTATCCTCTGTTATGCTATGTTTTGATATATATTTTTGTAGGTCCTGAATAATGGTGATGGTGTTTTTGGCATTTCCTACCTTGTGGCTTAAATAAGAACCAAGATAAATACACTGCTGTATTATGCTTCAATCCAAATTCTGATTGCTACAAATAGGATATCAAACACGAGCTAGTAAGATGACATTTGGATTAGGAGCTGCCAGGAAGACCATTAGATTTGAAGACAGCTTGCTCTAATAACTTGCATAAAGTGTCTTTTTTTTCTTTTTTTTTGATAATAACTCAAACGCATAAGATGTCCTGTTAGGAAAAAGGATTTGCATATGTCTTGCCGTCACTTATAATATGCACTTACTCATCCGTTTTGCAGATACGGTTAGAGGCTTGGCAATGATATCTGGATTGGGAGTTCTTTCTGCTTCACATGATGGGTGAGCTTGTTATTGTTTTGAATGAATTGCTGGTTCTGTTTTGAGGATATAAATGAGCATAATTCTAAAAGCATGCTGCATGTCTTAGTGTTGGCATGGCATGAGTAGTGGTCAGTTTAGTGCCATCAAAATGAAAAGAACGCATCCAAACAAAAGAAAAACGTATAACAAGATACAAATACAATATGCAATAGCTTTGTTCATAGCACATAGAAATCATATTTGAGAAATTGATTGGAAGCTGTAAGTAGGAGCTTGTTAACTGATTTGAAACACAGAAATGGGGTCGTGCTTCTGCTACGAAGTTGGATCTGTGAAAAAGGCTGGTTTGTTGTTTGTATGCAACTATGCATAACCACTGCTTAGTCTCAAGATGGTTCTTTACTTTTATGAAGAGATATTCACATACTCAAAGATACACGTGACCCAGTGTATGTATGTGTTGTGTTTTGGCTCGTTGATATGCCTATGTTGGTTAGGATTCAAGTCAAAACCAGATTGGGTTAGTTAGTGTATCCTAGTCGGTTTTGGAATAGGAAAAGTGTCTCCTAGTAAGTCCTAATTAGCAAGGAATAGGATTGTAGGTTCTCTTTCCTTATTCTAATATGACAAGTCTTGTAACCAGCCTCTATACTCTATAAATAGAGGCTGCTAGGGAGTCTTCCAGAAATACAAGACAGAGATTGCAGAAAACAGCGAGTCAAGGGTGATAGAGAGATAAGAACTAGTTTGGGGTTTCTGAGGTTCTACAATAAGGTCTTGTAAACACCTAAATTCTTCATAGTGCTAGTGAATCTCTCAAGAAGAGATCACAAAGTGGATGTAGGCTAAAGTTCAGTTGAACCACTATAAATCTGCTGTGTTATTATTTTCTGTTTTGGTGGTTTGTTTTCTTATCTGTTTCGGCACATTTCATCTATTTGATTCAACCTAATCGTAGAACAGCAAAGATCTAAAGGGGCTTAAAACTATAGTATGTACTTCATTCTCTTGAAATGATTGATAATTATTAAAATGTTAAAAACATGTTGAATCTTTAGTAAACATGTTTTTAACATTTCTAAGTTATAAGGGAAAGCTGAAAAGGTAGACCACTTTATCTGATCAAATTTCACTCTGAGCCAGTCTCTCTTGTGGATAATCACTTGGTCTAGAAGATTTTTTTGAAATTTAACTGTGTTGCTAGCAAATATCTTAATATGCTGGTTGGTGCCTTAATTTATTCCGTTTTCCCCTTGTTTTTATTCAGTTGTCTATATCAAATATATGTCTTCCTAATTATAATTTTTTCTTTGGCCTGCTGCAGTTCTATCAAGTTATGGGCTCTAACCGGTGAAGTTTTAATGGAGATGGTTGGTCATACTTCTATTGTCTATTCAGTTGATTCGCATGTTTCTGGACTAATAGTCAGTAGTAGCGAAGACTGTTTTGCTAAGATATGGAAAGGTGACTGCTTCTGATTTTTATGTTTCTTTTTGGAGAAATCATCCGGGTTTTAACCTATCTTTTCTCTTTGTTCTATTATTTCAATTCTGGTGAGCTTTTTGCCTGGCTCTTGTTGGATTAGTGTAGTTGACTTTTTGACTGCCTGGTGATAAACCCCCATACTGCCAAGGGACTCTTTCCCATCTTTGAGCTTCGGCAAAGTCCCTTAAGTTTCCTAGAAATAAAATCCAAAATATAATACTGTTTCATATTCATACGTCAGGAATACAATTGAGGAAATCACAGTAATTTTTGTGATTTTTCTTCATTACCCATTTGTACTCTTTTGTAGATGAAAATGATTTATTGCAAAAAAGGATGTTGCCTTTATTAAACTTTTATTGGTAATAAATGAACATTTCTTGTTTGGAGTTTGGTAAGGGAAGTGAAAAGGAAGCTTTAAAAACTTACACATTGATATATTTTCTTTTATATGTGTTTACCACTGAAAGTTGCCATGTAGAAAGTAGCAAATATGTTCAGTTTTATACTGTCTTGAGATTAGGTCCTTGAAAGAAAATGTGGTGATTTAAGGCCTGAATTGTAATTTAATGTGGGAAATAATGTCGTTTCAGATGGAGTTTGCATTCAGAGCATAGAACATCCTGGTTGTGTTTGGGATGCCAAATTCTTGGAAAATGGGGATATTGTGACAGCATGTTCTGACGGAGTCGTACGTATGTGGACAGTAAACCAGGATAAAATTGCTGACGCCATAGAACTGGAGTCATATTTCTCCCAACTGACTCAGCACAAAATTAGCAGGTATGGCCATCTTCTGTTTCCCGTATGTTATGTAACAGCTAAGAACCTGCTACGCCTGGGTTTCAGTGTGTCACCCATTTCTGATCAGTGCTACACATTTACAGACTAGTATCTTGTAGTACTTAGAATTGATTCTTTAAGGGTTAGTTAGTACATCACCTGTTGTTTTCTAGGAATTTCTTATCCTTTCTCTCTGGTATCTAGCCATATCCTTTTCCATATCTTTTATGGATTTGGTTCCAATAATATCTGTTGTGAAAACCAATGAGGAGTTGGTAGGAATGGCCAGGCTCATGGTTTGGTCCAATTTGGTCTGCAGTGAAAACCCCTCATGGTATTGTAAGGTTCGGCAAGAGGCCCCAGATTTGTTCCTGGGTCAGCAAAGTGGTTTGGAGATTTCTGTGTATCAAAAAGATACAATATCTGTTGTGAATAAAAAATCCCACATTCGAAATTCGAAGCCTTGCTTCGCAATGTGTAACATCCGTAGCCTCTCCACCCGTAGCCAATTGGTTTTGGGTTGATGCTCTAACTCTCGAGTATCCATTTTTTCTTTGGATACCAAACTTCTTCACATATCTGTAGATAAAATATGTACCTGCATTTGATTGGTTCTTTTATAATTTAATACACTTATCGTTGGTTGTGAATTGTTTTATCTTATTGATCTTGCTTACTTCTATTTATATAATTACTTGTCTCTTTTAGGAAGAGGGTTGGAGGATTGAAATTGGAAGATTTACCTGGGCTAGAGGCTTTACAGATTCCAGGTCCGATTTCAATCTACTTCTTTTTTTCGGTGCTGATTTCAGTTTCACTCTTCTCTAGTGACTTTCGGGCTTTTGCTAGTTATTCTGGTTTAACAGACATTTTTATTGTTTTAGATTGAAGATTTCTAGTTTGAATTTCTGATTGAACGATTATTTCAATTTGAGGAACACAAGTCACTTTGACTTAGTATTATATTTTTTAACAAGACTTCTCTATTTTATTTGATCTTGGTTACAACGGCCATGTCTTTTGAGAACAATGTCTAAATGTTGTATTCTTTTGACAAGTAGTAGATTTGCATGTGAATCATGTTCTATGGTATTGTGATCAGGAACCAGTGATGGCCAGACTAAGATTGTCAGAGAGGGGGACAATGGTGTGGCATATGCATGGAATATCAGAGAACAAAAATGGGATAAAGTAATTTTGGTTTTCATACTAATATCAATCTATTTGCCACCTGGTAATACTTTGGCATGTCTTAATTGTGTCATTATTATCGCTCTTCTCCAAAAGTACCATTATCATCTCATGAGTGCTTGGGTGAATTTTAATGATTGTGAGTCTTTCTTTTATTTGTATATCTGTTTTATTTTGAAGAAAGCATTGGTAAAATGGTGAATCAGTACACTGTACGATTATGACTGGATTGCTTTTACAGGTTGTTTGACTAGTTATATGAGGCATGCTTGGTGGGTGCCCTGTTTTTGGAATTTGTGGACATGTTTAGTTGTAGAGTTTCACATCTTTCTACTTGAATGCAACTCTTTCAAATAAAAAATAAAGTTCGTTTGATTAACTTTATCTCAATGTTAGGCACATATTTCGGTAGAAAAAAAAAATATAAGCCATGGTCTGCAGACATGTAGATTTTTTGAATGCCTCAGGTGCTTGTTTTTGGTACATATCACTGGAAATACTCGTGCTTTCGAGATCTTGAACTTTGAAGATATACTATTCATAGTAATGCAAGCCATTGTTTTAATCACATTTAATTTCCATATCTCTTGCTTAATCCGGTGGCTTATTTGAAGGTCGAAGTGTAGTGGTTGTATCAATATATGGTGCTCATATGTTGCTTTAATTATTTAACTTGTCCCTTCTTTTTATGCATTCATCACTCATCACGGATGTGCTTCGTAAATGAAGAAATGAAACTAGTGCTAGCTATGCAGATGTTTTCATGTTGGGGAAATTTGCAGATGTTTTCATTGTTTGTGAAATTTTTCTTTAATTCTTTCAAAAGTTGGGAACCCCTTACACTGTATTTCTTTCGATGTAGATTGGCGAAGTTGTTGATGGGCCAGATGATGGCATGAAGCGTCCCACTCTTGATGGAAGTGAATACGATTATGGTTAGGATCTTATGCCTTTTTCAACTTGTAGTGTGATTGCCATTTCTTGTGTATACTTTTATTTATATATATTCTTGTTCTTTAGTGTTTGATGTTGACATTGGAGATGGTGAGCCTATACGAAAGCTGCCTTACAATCGATCAGGTATCATTCCTTTTTATCCCGGTCTTCATTATGAAATTATATTGTTCGTTTCCTTTTCCTCTTATTTGTGGATTGTGTGTCACTGATATTCTTGCCATTTGCTTTAGCCTGTCACCCTTTGATCAGTTGTAAAGTGTAGATGTAGGACAATCTAAAAGACCGAAAACATAACATGAATGGTTCTTTTCATTAGTAAATTGATTAAATCAGTATGCACTACCTATACAAATACAAGTGTAGAGAATCTTTGATCTCTAAATGGCTACATATTTTTATAGCATTCATCCAGTCTAAGAAGACTAAAAAGTTAAAATCATATTTCTTTAATTGTTACAGTAACATCTTTGTCCGCAAAATAGTTTATTATTTGAATAAATAGAAATAAATAACAAAGTTTAGTTTGTGATCTTACAAAACTTATGATTTGTTGTAAATTAAAGGTTTCATGTACTAATGTGGACGAAAAAGAACAGTTACCTTTCTTGATAGTTCTAGCCCTTAGATGGAGTTTATGCAACTCAAGAACATTTTTGCAAGAATATGAGTCATGCATTCAGTTGTTTGTGTACAGACAATCCATATGACACAGCTGACAAGTGGCTTCTGAAGGAGAATCTTCCTCTTTCCTACCGTGAACAGGTTGTAGCGTTCATCCTCCAAAATACCGGACAGAAAGACTTCACACTTGATCCATCATTTCGTGATCCCTACACTGGGTGTAAGTACGCTGTTGCTGTGACCATCTAACCTTAATTCTGTGGTGGTGATTCATGTGTTATATTGTGTCTGTGTTTGCTTTTCACTTGATTATGTACTTGTTTTTTTTGTTTTCCTCGTTCCAGCTAGTGCTTACGTACCGGGACAGTCTTCAAGCAAGTCTGGTTCTGCAAAACCTACTTTCAAACATATTCCTAAGGTAGACTCTTGAGCTCTTATTCTAAAGTTTTCGATGCATCTCTTAGATTTCCATACGCATATTAAGTTAATCAAGATTATTTAAAAGTATTATGTTTTTTCTGTGCTCAGTACCTCTCACCAAGGAAGGCTCTTAGCTTCCATACTTTTAAAACTATGGTTCTAGATAACCACCAATATTTGTATCAAGATTTCTTGCATATCCATGTGGTTGAGGATAAGGCCTCGTTGGTTGAGTTAATGGTTGTGTTTTTGAACTTATTGATATTATATTAAGTGGTCTTGTGTCATCTTACATGATGTAAGTCAATTATATTGTATGTTTGTATGGAAATCTCTCCTAATACATAGGTTTTAAAAGGTGGGCATTCTGAGAGCGCAAAGCAGTCTTACAAATAGGGTAAAATGAATTTAATCTTGCTTCTAGAAATGAGCAGCATCTGTAAATTTGTGTGAATTTACGAATTTATCCATGACTATTTTTTGCAGTTATGGGGGGTAGATCTTGCAAATTGCTCTGACTATGTAGTTATGATTTTTTTTTCTTTTTATTTAATTTTTTTTATAGGACAATAGCTTTTTTTCTTTGTACTCTCATCAAATTGTCTTACTCTTACTGCTTTGGTAGCTTGTTCCATGTAGTTAAGAGTGAGACCTTATTGGAGCTGAATTTGGTCAGATTGTGCATGCTTTTATTCTTACAAGCAAGTACTAGTAGTCACAGCTCACAATTATACTTGTTGTCAAATTTTTTTTCCTTTGCTAGGTTTGCAATTTTTTCCCCAGGTGGGGTATGTCGTATGTGTATGCTTTTTTCATGTTCTTCATGTCTTTCATGAAACTTGGATATTTGTTTTGTCACTTAAAATCTTTTTCCTTGGATGCTTCTATTTCCAGAAAGGAATGCTTGTTTTTGACGTGGCTCAGTTTGATGGGATCCTCAAGAAGATTACAGAGTTCAATAATAATCTACTCGCCGACCAGGTTTGTTTTTTGCATGTCTAAAATTTTAGTTTGTTCGTCAAACTATTCGTGCACGTTTCAAATCTACATTTTCTCAAGACGCCAGCATTACAATCTTATTCCTTTGTACATATATACTTTGCAGTGGACTGAGCCTCTTCGTAACGTCTTGAAAGTACTCTTTTGATTAGCTTTGATGCCCTTTGGAGTTATACTTCTTTATCAATATTAAAATTTCTTATTTGGCATGGTCATCTTGAAAGTACCATTTGTCATGCTCAAATTGTCTATTTGTCAATCTTCAAATTTCCTATTTATCAATATTCAAATTTCCTCTTTGTCATGCTCAAATTTCCTAAGCTACGTCGACCCTCTCTTGCCAAGTGTCATGACTAGTTGACAACTTGCATCATCTGATAACTTTTTGCACAGATCGTAAGATTGGTAGATGAAGTATTGTCAAACCAGCAGACTTGCTGCATTCTTAAAATTTGAAATTTCTTTGCGTCTGGTCACCATTTATCGTGCATTCTAATGACCATCTTACACCTTGGCTAGGTTCATATAAATCCACTATAGATCACTTGCTTGCAATATCTAATTTTTAGTTCAACAGTCAGCATCAGTGCATGGAACTGGTTCTTCTCTTAAGTGGCAGAAGGGAATGCAATAGTTTTTGGACCCTGCTGATATAGTATACATTGGAATATGAAATCCAATCCCGGAAAAGTGGAAAATCCATTCTCTTTTTTCCTAAACGAATCTTGGAGATGTATTAAACTATTCAATTGATTATCATATCAATAAACTAAATATATCTTAAAAATCTCATTGATCGTGGATTTCATAAAAACCATGGAGGCCCCTAGTGTGACATTAGTTGTTTGCTGATGTTTATATTCAGCATTACTTATTAATGTAGTAGAAATTATGTTCCAACTAAAATTGTTTATAAAGTAGATTTCTTTTCTCTTATTAAGTTCATGGCGCATGATAGGGTGCTGAGTAACTAATAGTAATGTGCAAGTTGATATTTTTAATGTCAATGTACAGCCCATCTTCATTTTTTATTCTTCAATATAATTGAACTTTAGTTAGATTGAAAGAATAAAAAAAAGAAGCGGTGTAGATTGACTTTTAGGGTGTCTTAACAACACCCTTAATATATAGCATAGCATCCTTTTTGTTTATTTGGTTTTCTAGTTCTAATCCGGCTACCCAACCTCAGGAGCAGCATTTTTGGTTTTGATTGAAGGTTTAGTATTTTAAAATTTCTGTTTATCTTTATATTTTTAATATATGCTTAGCTTATAATGATTCTTTTGGTAATATCTTGAAGGAAAAGAGCAACTTGTCTTTAAACGAAGTTGAGGTTTCCAGGCTGGGTGCTATTATTAAAGTACTGAAGGACACATCACATTATCATTCTAGTAAATTTGGTGAAGGTGACATTGCTTTGTTGCTGAGATTGCTAAAATCATGGCCAGTTACAATGTTATTTCCAGGTGAGCGCTAGCTTCTGATGGGATTTTAGTGTATGGCTGTTTCATTTCTTTGTTTGGGTAGGGGTAACGGAATTGTATTTCTTTGGGTCTGTTGGATAAGGAAGGATGCATGATTACATTTTCCAATAGTTGCTGGAAGGTTTCAAAAGGGTGTTGAAAATTTAAAACATTATAGAAATCATTTCCTAGGAAATGAATGAACTGAAGTGGATTAAAGGACACTCAAATTACAACTGTGTGATTTAGCTTGTGGCTGATTGTGTATTGGGTGTTATACTGAACTCTGTCAGCTGGTTGCTACGTTTTGTGTACACTAGTAGCAATTTAAGTGGATTATTAGCCTTATGCTGTACAGCAAAGGTTGAAATAAAACTGAAAGTTGGTAAAGAAAAGACAATAGAAAGAGAAAAATATATTAAATGTATGGTGCAGTGGGATATAACTCATTTATTCTAGTAATGATCTTGGTGTAAGTTGTGTGTAGTTGTAAGTTTTTTTAAACGATATGTGGTAAGTTGCATGGGGATTGGGACCATGTCATATGTGAATCTGCAATTACTTATAACGTATCCGTTTTCCGAGGAGACCTGGTAATAAGAGTCATTATACGATTCTAGTCAGTTCAGCATGTAATTTTGGAGTCGGCTCCTTACTTTTTTCATGGCAATTAATAAAAGTTGTTTCCCTATGAATTCGAAAAAGGAAGTCCTTGTACGCTTGGCATTTCTTAAGAGAATATTGTGAAGCTATGACTTTTATGTAGCTTGTTAAATGCATTGTATTGTTGTTCTTGAAAGTTAATTGGAGTGTAATTCTATTGTTGTGAATTGTATTATGTCCATTTTGTGCCCACCTTTCTTACCAGTTTTCAGGAATTTTTCGCCTACTCATTTGAAACTTTGTTACCATCTGCAGTTATTGATACTTTGAGGATGATTGTCCTACACCCTGATGGAGCAAGTCTACTTTTCCAGCATGTTAGAGCTGAAAATGGTACTGAAGTTAGAGATATACCATGCTGTGCTTTTATCTTGAAAGTTTATTGTGAGTTTGTGCAAAATGTGTACTGAAGTTAGAGATGTTCCATCTCCAAATGCATACATTTATGCAAATTATTAGTAATAAATAATGATACAAGTACGACTTTTACTGCTCTTATTGCAAGTCTGATTTTTAACTTCTTTCTTTACTCTTAACCAGATTTACTATGGGAAATGATAAAGAATGTCTCAATG
This sequence comes from Rubus parviflorus, assembly GCA_029955375.1. NCBI lineage: Eukaryota > Viridiplantae > Streptophyta > Magnoliopsida > Rosales > Rosaceae > Rubus > Rubus parviflorus. The sequence continues at coordinate 29,213,580 of JARGGL010000001.1, forward strand.
AATCATTCTCTTCCTGCAAACCTCTTAACAAGTGTTCGTGTTGTGACAAATCTTTTCAAGAACTCTAGCTTCTACAACTGGTTACAAATGCATCGCAGTGAGGTTAGCCATCCGAATTATTTATGATCATTAAGGTTGTTGGCATAATAATATTTGTAGGGCTTCTGAGTGATTTGTTTGCATAAATTGATTTGAAAATCCTGTTTGCACGCTTGCATGTTGTTTGGTTATGTATATTTAATTCTTTGCTAATACTAGTGTTAAGTATCAGTCTGTGTTTACTAGATATCATATTGATTAGATTTCAAAATTGCCTTTTGCGAAAGTTTCATGTAGAATTTTTTTTTTCTTAAACAATATCAGTACGATTGCGAAAGTCCATGATTTCATTTTTCTTTTTAGTTACTTGATTTCTTAAATACTTTGCAGATTCTAGATGTGTATTCAAGCTGTTATTCATCTCCAAATAAGAATTTACAGTTAGCATATGCAACATTGATACTCAAGTAAGTTTTCTGTTGACTGCATTTATCAATTTGTCTCGTTACCATGGGCATAAGTAAATGGTTAGGCTTTGTTTCCTTCCATTTTGGGATTTATTTCTAGGGGATAATTTTTTCATTGCATATTAGTGTTTCAATTGCAGTTGTTATTTGAATAGCTTTGACATTTAATATGTTTATCTATGAATATGCTAGGCATTTTTTATTATATATCCATAATATTTGTTTTTTGAATCCATTGACAACGTTAACGGTTGAAAGGGTATTGGTGACCATGATATATTTATAATACTGTACTGTAATTGATTGAGTTTGAAATTGACCTTTAAGCTTTCTGCTTTGAGCTCTACAGTTATGCTGTTTTGTTGATCGACAATAAGGATAGAGAAGGTCAGTCACAGGTTCTTTCAGCAGCACTTCAGGTATAAGATATTATCTTATCAGTCTACTGTCCTACTAGCCTCCAAATCTGCAGTTTGTTTTTTCATTTGTGTTCATCATCGAAAGATGTACATGCCCCCCTGCTCTTTTTCAGACGGACTAGAGTATCATTTTATTTTGAGATGCCAAATCCTGAATTTGGTGAATCATGACAGTGATGTATGGTTTTCTGCAGATTGCAGAGGAGGAAAATCTGGAAGTTGATGCAAAATTCCGGGCTTTAGTTGCCATTGGATCACTGGTACGTTTTGAATACATTTTCTTATTTAGGGTTGGTAATGATTGATTTTGCTGAAAATAACTTGTCAGCATCTCTCTTGCTTACTCCTCAATGTGCTAGTTCATGGCTTGCGTACTAGCCACATTCATTAGAAGGCTATCCACTTGTCTATGGTGCAGCAAGTTTCACAAACTTTGAAGTGTGAATCTTCAATGGAGGCTCTTATTATTTTTTTGGCCCTTTGGAAAGTAATATTATTTGAAAATGCTTAATGGGTGGGGAACATGAACTTTATTAAAAAAATTACTGAAGGAGATGACAAAGTGGTCCACCTATGATGAACCGACTACAAGCACATGCTAGGGCAAACCAGCTTATCAGGAACACAACTAGAATGTTTAGACAGTGTCTTCAAAAGAAACCCAATTCTTCCCAAATAAATTACCTTCCTCTTCCCTATTTTTGTGGTCCTTTTGTTCTTCTACAATTTGTAGAGTTCAATTAGAGGCAAAGCTGCACACGGCCAAGGAACAATAGCCTTCTCGTTTGTCTCGATCCCCACAAAAATCTCAGCAATGAGCGACATTCTTGGAACAACCCACTCCACCATAATCCAGAATGGGGAAAAAAATGGGAAGTTGGAACATCTTCATCTTCTTAGAAATCCCTTAGAAAGTCATCGTAACTTTCATAACTGGATGTCTTGTAATTTTAAAGGAGAGGTTTCATCAAACATCAAGACTGCCTTATTAATCTTCTTGACACATTGATTATTACAACTTTGAATCCGTAGAGAAGTAAGCAACAGTAACTGTCGTCAGCCAAGGAATACCAAGCGGTAAAGAAAAGTATCACAACTCTCAAGTAAATATAAAATAAAGTATAATTGACTTGAATTTTCCTATTGGGGTAGCACAAAGAAGCTTATCTTGAAGCAAGAATGATGTCTTCTTAAAACAGAAGTATAAAATTGTTTCATTCTGTTGTATGTGGAGTCTTAAACATTATCTCTGATTCTCTGATGTTATGTTTGCTGCCCGGATGTTTTGATGTCTTGGGTCTTTTTTCTTATTATTTATTATTATTATTTTTTCGCTTTGTAGGCTTTTGTAGTTTGAGAATTTTTTACATAGTGGACTACCCGGTTCACTTTGATTTACTTTTTCCCTTGGTATTGGTTTCTATTTTAAAAAGGAAGGGTTTAGCATGAAACATGAAACAGTCTAAGAGTTGAAAGGAAGGGTTTACCAGTAAAAGAATTTTGCTGTTAGTGTCAGATCTTAGCTGTGTTGCTTTCTACCTTGAATAATTGCTGTATCAGTTTATCACCTTTTGCTGGCTATAGTAATTGTTAATGTTCTTGGCGTTTGTCTAAAACAGATGCTCGAAGGCTCCGTAAAACAGATAGCTATCGACTTTGATGTTGAAAATATTGCTAAAATAGCAAAGGCTTCTAAAGAAACAAAGATTGCTGAAGTTGGAGTTGACATTGAAGTGTTAACAAAACAGAGCTGAAACTGCGGGTCCCTGGTAAATGTCATTCCTGGGTTGTGAAATGTGTGACATTTCAACTGCACTGGCTGCTGTGTGTGTTTGTTACAGAGTGGAAGCTCTCTCTAATTATTTTGACAACTCTTCACAGGATTAGGAAGCATTTATCTTCCGGTGGAAGATGCTGATTGGACTGCAGCATCCATGTCCAAATGATTTGAATATTTACATCACAATTGGCGTAGCGAAAAGGATGCGATGATTGAGGGTCTCACTTTGACAAGCCTGCCGCCTTCTTTTTGAACAGTTTTAACGGAATATATGAGAAAATCTGTTATTAGGGCGTCAATTGTAGCATTCAAATTTGTTGAACGAGAGCAGAAAATGTGTCGTTTGGGCGTCAAATTGTACCATGGAAAATTGTTGATCAATAGCTGATGAAATGAATTAAACATTAACATGTCTCGCCATTACTGTCGGGGGTCGCTTGAGCCTTATTTTGTGATCATACAAGACTGAAAACATCGGGGTTGATTTTAATTTCATAGCTATTAGTTCCAAAAGACCAAACCAATTGGAACTGTTGCGGACTCCCGATATTCTTACAAGGTGCATATCAAAGCTGTAGTGCATTTGGTAAAATTACATGTTACTCTTGGGAGGAGCGTAGACGATATACAGAGAGGCTATATCAACCGAGTTGCCTGTGTAGAAAAGAGTTCTCACTTTTCACTGCCCTTCTTTAAAATGAGATTTGAATTGAAAAATACTCTCTTCATTTCTAATGAATCCAGTTGCAAAATTTTATGGTAGTTTAGAGCATTTAGCTGTTGGATCCGGTGAAGAAGCAGATCTAACCATAACAAAATTCTGGGAGTATGCATGGCATGGTATCATTGAAGGTCTCGAATTGGAGTTCATTTTTGCTCACACCTCCCGGTTAAATCAAAATTTTAATTAATGTCTCCTGTAGCATTTGTAGTCCCACTTAGGTCCTTAGAGGGATACTCGCACAAAACTATGTGATTACGTACAACATTAATAGTTACAAAGAGAATTCTCAAGGATACTCCATGATCTAAATGCCATCATTTTCAGAGTGCCTTTTATAGAAATGTGTCGATTGATTATTTCCATTTTGCATAAAACCTCTGGTCACTCCACAACAACATTCTATTCAAAGGAATTCTCACATTCCTTTCCTTCAAATGCAAATGCCTGGGCGCTATTCTCTTCTCCAAACTGAACCCAAAATACTGCGGAAACTTGATCAACTCCTCCACACTCCTCTCCATCTCCTCCACCAAATACTCGTACTTGGGCCTCAGATTCCCCTCCACGCTGTACCCGAAGATCGCTGGCAGCCTCTCGCAAACCTTGGCCGCCTCCTGGTACGTAAACCCTAAACTCATCAGGAATCTGATCTTCCCTCTCAGCTTCTCCACCCGCGTGTTCAACAAATGCGCGTTCAGATTAGTCGGCGAGCTGAGCTTCTCGACGCCCAGCTGTTTGAGAAAATGCAGCGTCGGGCGGAGGCAGAACTCGACGTCGGAGAAGAGGAGGTCGGGGCAGCGGAGGATCAGACCGCAGGATTCTTCGGCCGAGGCGGAGAGCTCGCCGGCGAGGAAGTCGAAGACGGGAGCGACGTCGGCGGGGTCGAAGTTGGAGGAGAAGAGGTTGGGGGAGAGGAAGGCGAGTCGCTGGAAATCGGAGTCGGAGAAGCCCTTGGATTTGAGAAAGTTGACGGTGGCGAGGAGGTGGTCGGCGGCGTCGGGGAGCGGGAGTTTGTTGGGTTTTGTATCGGGGTGGATGACGCGGAGGGTTTTGAGGTAGCGGAGGTTTTCGCGGTAGGAAGTGCGGAACTTGATGAAGTGGGGATTGGGATTTGGAGGGTGGGAGATTAGGGACCATGACGAAGAAGAAGAAGAAGAGGGAGTTGGGAGCAGGCAGAGAGTGTGAAGAAGTAGCATTGTGCAACCAACTTTTTGGGTGGTCGTTATTTTAGACGTTGCGGATTGAGGGGATAACATGAGTGATTTTCTTAAGAGTCATTCAAACAATACCAAATGACTGGACTTTACAAGATTTTAGTTGACAATAATTTTTTTTTAATTATAAATTTTTTTTATAACAAAACTACAAAATACATGAAAGACTAGATCCCCTAAGGATCAAATACAAACACGAATCAAAAGCTAACAACGGGAGAACATAAGTAAGAAAATGATTACATCAAATACTATTTTGAGACAATCTCTAGCCTAGACTAGCAAAATAATAGGAAAGGATGACATTATTGACATATTGTTTTTATGTTTTTGCAAAGATAACATTCTGGGTTCCCACAATTAGATATGCTTGGCTCTTTTGGTAAAATGGCCTCCTGAATTATATTTTTGATAATTTGTTATATATTTAAACCAATGAATGTGCTTTTGAAGCATTTGCAGTGATCTTTAGGTAAAGGAAATGAAGGAGAGTTTCTAGTAAGAATCTTATAATAAGGACTTTGTGAAAATTTTCAAATCAACGGTTGAAAGAGTGTTTAAAAAAAAAGCAAGTGTTAAATTGGTTAAATTTTCAGAATCTCAAGTACAAAAACAGAAGTCATAATGGTTCTACTAATGACCCAATCTACACAATCATGCTAGTGTAGGTGTTGTGGTGGCAACGAGCTGGGGTGTTTCCTGCTAGCGGCGGTTGGATGCGACTTAAAGACTAGTCTAGGGTTTCGTTTCATGGTGGCGGCTGAAAGTGGCTCAACGAATGGTCTAGGGTTTAGTTCTTGGTCTAGTTTAGTCATTTGGGTCTGCTCGAGCCAAGCCTTGTTTTTATGAGGTTTGGGCTTTTCTTTGTACTTCTTGTTTTGCTACCATGCTATCACCGATTTCAAAGTAGTAAAATTGTTTAGGTAGTGTCTCTTTCTAATATACTCCTTCGGATGAGTCATTTTGTATAATGTCGCTTACTTGTTGAGTCGCTTCAAATGAATAAATCATCGTTCTTCTTCTGTTAAAAAAAGAAGAAGATATTTTCATAAATTGATTATTTACCCTTTTTCTTTAATGTATTAAAGGCCAAACTAAAATTATAAAACTCACGGTGTAGTTGTTGTGTAATTTCAATTGTTGTTATGTAATAAAAAAATAATTATAATTATAAAACTGAGATAACCAAACCAAAATTACAGTATCACTAACGCCCATATAAAATGCAATTGGCTCTTAGGTCGGCGGGAGATCACAAAAAGTTAACAAATCTCTTTGGCCCCCTCTTTCTCTCTCACAATCTCACTCCAAATTCGCGGCATAAGGAGCAACGGCGTGGCGTGCAAATTCTCGGTAAGGATTATTACAATTTTCTTACAAACTTGTGGGTTTTACTTCACCAAATTGTGGGTTTACGATTTCGTGGGTGAATTTTTTCTCACAAATTATATTACGCAAGCTCTTGCAGGTTTTCCTTTTTTGCTTTGCAGAAGCTTGATACCTCAAAATGTTCTGTGATTTTGTAGGAAGCCTTCAAATATGATATTATTTAAGTATATGAATATGCAGGAAAGAAGGTTAATTGTTGAAAATTTGCAATCAGCTATTTGGTGAGCCTTTTTGGTACCATCTGATTATATAGGTAATTTCTTTAGCCCCGATTTTGATCAGATAGGTATCTAGACTAATAAAAATTATGCTTTATCTACTATTTGACTAAGTTTGACGAATCATTTTTTGTCAAATTTTGATGAGATATGACTACATAGATCAAATATTATGGATGTTTGATATGATTATTAGTTCATAATCATGGTGAAAAAAGAAGCATATTGTATTTTTTGTTGTGTGATATATAGCAGTATGTCTTTTTTAAGGGAGTGCACAGATAACTTTATAGAAGGCAGTGTGCCCAGCCATTCTCCTTGTACAGTTGTTAAAATTATAATGTGAAAGGATGAGCTATATGGAGTTGGAGGTAAACCTGTGTATTCTTTTCTCTCTACGTAGTTATTTGGTACAAGCCTAATATGCTCTTGTGAAGATCTCAATAATACAAAGTGGGTTGTTCTAGGAAGTATGGTTGCGTGATGCTTCTTTTTTTCCGTTAGAAAATTGGCTGTAGCTTTCTTTGTTTGTATTTCTTCGTATGTAAACCTCCTCCAAATTATTTATGCCTATCTTGCCATGTTGCAAAGTATTAATTCCTTATACAGCTATTACTTCGAGGCTGATAGGAAATACTACTGCATTATCATTGTGGGATTGATGAATTTTTGTGGTTGATGATTGGGGTGGCTTGTAGGACTTTGAAGCTCATGGAAGGCGGTGATGGTGGTAGTGGTTTCACATGCAACATTTGCTTTGAATCTGCTGATAAAGATCCAATGGTAACACCTTGTGGCCACCTTTACTGCAAGTCTTGTATATATACATGGCTTCGTGACCCAAGACATGATTCCAAGAGGTGCCCTTGCCCTGTTTGTAATGCTGTTCTAGAGGAGAACAAACTGATCCCTCTGTATGGAATAGGGAAATCACAGGATTCGCATCAAAGATCTCGGTCTGTACCTATAGCCACTACTTCATCTCCAAATAGGCCAACTCCTTCAGCTCCAGAGTGGCAAACTGATCCAAGACACACTCCTTCAGCTCCTGAATGGCCGACTGATCCAAGACCTGCCACTCCTTCAGCTCCAAACTGTCCAGCTGATCAAACACTTGCTACTCCTTCAACTGCCAATGTCATTCTGAGCCATGTTTGTAGGCTATTAATACGAGTGGGACAGTACATGCTAGTGAGGATAATAGAAGTTGCCACAGATAAGCTCATTGAAGCTGTAGAAACGAAAATCAATGAGTTGAGTGAGGCAGCAGAAGAGAGGGACAATGTTAATGAAGAAGGAAGTGTAAATAATACCGGACCAAGTGAGGAGGTGGAAGTGATGGATAACAATGGAGAAGGAAGCCGTTTGGGACCCTGGGTCGTGCTAAACCCAACTTAGAGCTTCACAAGCTTCAGTGAGGGACAACAGTGGCAGAGACCAATAAGCTGTTTTGAGTTTAAGACTGAATCTCATCCCTTCCTTTAAAAAAAAAAAAAGGGTCGCCGAGGAGAAGTTCCTGGCTCTGTTTTACTGCCCCTATAATTATCACTTAGCTTATCGTTGTAATAAGTTTTCACTGTAGGATCATTCACTTTTCTCCCGCATTAAGTTTCATATGAATGAATTGGATTTTGATTCTAATCAAGTCCAAAGCTAATGAGATATATATAATATGCACTTGGTTACATAAATCAGTAGTATAGTTTGACTCCGAATCTGTTTATCTGTAAAATTACATGGCATGTTTAAATTGCAAAATGAAAAAGTGAAAGTCTCCCCCCTAAACCCAAACACAAGCGTCCTATTTTTCATCTTGCACTCCTCTAAGGTCTGTAAATGCTATTATCAGTCTATTTCTTGGTTGTTCAACCTCTCTTCGACATGTCACAGGTTCGGGCTTGGTCTCCGGCCGACCGTGCTCCACAAGATGGTAGCTTTTCAATGTATAAAGAAAATCAAAACTCGCAAGTCATCTAGTGTAAATTCCACAACTGCAATAATCTACCTGTCAAGTGTAATGGTGATAGTGTAACAATGGCTGATGCTGTAATAATGTAGCGACTTATATGAATTTCAATGAAAATAGTAAATACAGTGGCTTAGTTGAAATGGGCTTCAAGAAAAGGGGCAGTCCTTTAGTTTTTGGAATAATTACATGGTTGATGGGTCACTGAGGATTTATTTATTTATTAATTTTTTTTTAAAAAAGTCATCACAGTATAGTCTCACAAGTAAATTTGGCAGGAAATGAAAAACAACAAAAAGGAAACTAAGTAAATTTGGCCCCCGTTGCACCAATTTTTTTTTTTAAGTTTTTAACCAGAAAAAAATAAATTGAATATCCCCATTATTTCACCAGAAAAAAAAATGTAATTTTCTTTTTACGATTTGACAAAGTGACAAACTAGAATCAGATAAAAAAAAATGTGACAAATTAGAACGTTACCGTTGAACATTGCATTTTCTTGGCCAAAAAAAAGAACATGGCATTTTAAATTCCTTCTCTGTTTCTAGACCCTTCCTCATTTTCTCATAATTCTCGGCATGAATAGAAAATGGGTTTATCATTTTCCGTACGTTTACCCAAAAGTTGAAATTGCTCAAGAGATTGAAACCCTCCTCGTTCAAGATTGATTCTTTTGCTTTACACGCTTCATATTTAACTGAAGGATTATCTCTTCAACAGCAGACCAAGAAAACCAAGGTACAAATCCTTCTCTTTGAGAATTTAACACATCTGTATCTGCTCCTTACCTTTTGGGAATTGGAACTTTATGCTTTGGTTATACAATTGTGCTATCACATTTGAATAAGCATTTAAAGCATCTGTCTTTTTTTTTTTGGTGCAAATTTAAATCATCTGTCTTTAGTAGCTTTCGTTTACCCACTGCTTTGATTTTTGAATTTAACAAAAAAGGCATCGACTTTAGCATTAGTTTCATTCAACTCTGGTCTAAGGTGAACCCCATTGCTAGCTGAATCAATACACTTGAGCTTGGCTCCTAAATCTGTATGCCTAAGCTCATTGGCTCATTGTACCTAGCACATTTTTGTGAAAATTTCTTAAAGATAGTAACTTGCAGTGGCTTGTTCTGGGAAGTATTGGTTGAGTTCTGTGTGCAAAAGATTCATTCTTTTACAGTAATTACTCTTTATTTCCCAGTCAAAAATATATAAATATGTAATAACTATTTGGGGTTTATTGTTGTTAAGAAAAACTGCAGTGTTCATTTTTGTTTTGGAATTGATGAATTGAATGACTAATGGATTGATATGTTTTATGATTTTCAAGCTCATGGAGGGAGGTGATAGGGATATTGGTTTTTGCTGTGATATTTGCTATCAATCAGCTGGACAAGGCCCAATTGTTACACCTTGTGGCCACCTCTACTGCCAGTCTTGTAGTTGTACATGGCTTCGCCCAGTGCATGTTTGCCCTGTTTGTGATGCCCATTTGGATCCAAGAGCTCAACTGCTACCAAATACGCCAACTGGTGTAAGAGTTGCCACTGTTTCAGCTGCAAATTTCATTCTGCAGAGTTTGTGTCAAATGTTTATACGGTTTGGGGAGGGTGTTCTTGTGGGGATTGTAAACCTTACGGCGAACTTGCTCATACAAGCTCTAGACAGAAGATTCCCTGACTTGATTGAGGTAGAGGAAGAGAGGGACAACGTTGATGGAGAAGAAAGTGAAAATGACAATGGATTGAATGAGGCAGCACAAGTGATGGACAATGTGAATGGAGAAGGAAGCGGAAATGACAATGGATCGAATGAGGCAGCACAAGTGATGGACAATGTGAATGGAGAAGGAAGCGGCAATGACAATGGATCGAATGAGGCAGCACAAGTGATGGACAATGTGAATGGAGAGGCAAGCATAACTAGCAATGAATTGCGTGAGGAAGGAGAATCGAGGGACAACAATGGAGATGGTAGAAGTCTGACTGTTGTGCATCCAATCGGAGGACTTCTTCCGCTCATGTGAGAGGCAACAATGGAGGAGTACAAGCTCTTTAGCTAGCTGTTTTGATTTTAGTACTTAATTTCAAGTCTCAACCGGTTGTTAGACAAAGCATGGATTTGAACAATAGGGTCAATATGGTTACAAGAGATTTCTGGGCTATTGTAATTGTTGAAACTTGGAATAACTAAATCCATAACAGTTTTTAGTTTTTACTTTTCGTTTGACATTTAGTCCATCTAATTAACTTATTATGTAGTAAGTTTCAGTTTCATATTGGAATGATTCCCCTCCCTGCCTTTGTTCAATCATATATGTTACAACGTTGATGGAGATCATATCGATGTTTAATTGCATGCAGGGCAAATGATGGATGAAAATGCTTTGGATGTTGATTTTGGATCCATTGACTTCTCTGCTCCCCGCATGACTATTCCTTCTTCTATTGGGAATGGACTTAACTTCATCCTCAAGTTAATCTCCTCGATCAAGGCTGAATGCGAACTCATCCGATTATGCCTTGCTTGACTACTTGTCAGCACTCAATCACCATTCACCACGGACAGAATCTTATGACGAACGAAACTCTGGATTCGGTTGAAAAGCTTGAAATTAATTCGAGCGCAAGAATTTGTCTCAGCTCTCCCAAAAGACACACCGGCCATTTCCTAATTTCGAGCAAAGGTACAAACTCGATCATGCATCCATGCAGCTTTCATCACCTTAATTAATTTGTGTTAAATTAAGTACTAATACACCATGAAGGATAAGTAGTTAAGTACTAATACTTGTGCAAATTTAGTACGTGCATAAATAAATGAATTGAAACATGGTGGTTTATATACGTACTTGATCAAGTGAGAGCCTTAAAGCAGCAAGGACTAGCTGTGAAGCCTTAGATTCTTGTGGTGACGCGGCTCATTCGAGGAACCAAGTGCAACGTGGAGTTGGAGGATATCATCAACACTATAACCACTCCCACATTCTCAGGGTTCCTTTCAGGACAGACAAGGGCATGCATGCTGCGCCATTGGGTTTCTCGTTTTGATATCTACCCTATCTAGCTATCTTGAGACTTTTGTCCAGGCATTGATCTAAATTTTCATTCTATCATCAATCTATTATACATTTCCACTTATATTTTGGAAACTTGTGCAAACTTGGTGGCCTCTTTGATGGCTGTCAAACTTGGAATAACTCAGGTCTAAATCTAACCATTACCATCATCTCATGATCTATTTTAGTTCCTTTGAGTCTAAAGAAATGCTGTATCAATTAATTACTTAAGCCACCTGCAGGGAACAATTGCTCACGCTCTACAAAAGACCAAGTATGAACGGTTCTGAACTTCTGATATTAGCTTGCAACTTATTGCCATGCAAATTAAATCTCCAATTTGTAAACATATATATATATATATATATATCCATGCCATCTCCGGAAAATAAAGATCGATTAGTTGAAGTTAGAGCTACATATATAACATTTTGGACGGATGCCGCCATGGCCTGAACTAATATTAATCACATAATCGGTTCCATCAGAACATGACTTAGTAAGTAATTAACAATAATCTCAATCAAACCATTGGGTTCTGGTTATGGTGCTGGTGGCGTCCTCGGTGGACCACTTTACTGCTTTCTTATTCAACTTTCAATGAAGCGAGCAAATTGAGCACTGAATTTGGGACACTCTCAGAATTAGATGATTAGAATATATAATTTGATTATAAGATGATCAAATATAGGGTAAAAATCTCAAATGGTACATGAATTATTGCAAAATGTATTTTACTATTTTTTACTACGTACCTACAATTTTTTATTTATTAAAAATGCCAAAATTGTATTTCAAATATTGCGCCGTTACCAAAAATGGTATCTCGACTATTACACCACTACAAAAAATGGTACCAAGCTCAACTTAACGATAGACTAACTGAAGTGACATGTTTGGTAACGACACAATAGTTGAGGTACCATTTTTAGTAAAAAATTTGTAAGTACTAAAAAATACTTTTCGCAATAGTTCATGTAACCATTTGACTTTTTACCCTAATATATGACTGAGGTGAACAAGCAAGTCCAATGAAATTTTGTATGGATCTTATATGTTACGAGCTCTTTCATTAAGATGTCTTTAAAAATTAAAAGATATAATACTAAACATGTACCATAATTCAATTGATCGAACTGCTTTAATGAATGTATAAACTTATATGTTACGTACGGCATGGAGACGACAAAGATCGATGAGGAATTTGGAGAAAAAGAGCAAAGAGAAGGGCAGCAGATATTGATTGAATGAAAAACATATCGAGTGTGAAAGATAGAAGAAAAGGTTGCAGGGAAACCAAGGAAGAAGATGAACTACACTGTCTTGAATTGATACTGGATACATGATTACAACATATATAGCATTAATTCTCATCTCAACTGATGCTTATTAGCTCTTAACAGAGATTAGTTACATAATTGGCCAGACCATGGAGAGTTGACCATTGACCATTAGGGTTGACTGAGCTGTTGTGTAGCATTATCCCCTACAATTAAATTTGCCTCATTCTTCCACTGATATTTTACAACCATGCCTGCATAAAGGGATTCATGGCAACCATATGATTATGTGGTTCTCTATCTTTATATTAGAGGTTTGATTCCAATTATTTTTCAATCATGCATCGCCATCATCTAAACTAATCATAAACAACACTTTTACAGAAAGTATCATATGTCTTACGTACAGCTATCTCTTAGCCTCGCTGCCATTGGAACGTAAGAGTAGTGCCCATGTTTTTCATGCCAATTAATTCTTATAAAGTTTCTTAGTGACATCAAGATTAAGACTAAGAGACAGTCTTATAAAGTTATAATTGCGGTATATATGCATCGGAGTTTTTTTATAATTCTCAGTTGGTTCATTTTTCTCTCCTAAACTTATTGACTTCTAGTAAAACATTTTACTAACCCCCAATAAACACTTTATTGACTCCTAGTGATGATCTGGTGCTCAGATTCGATGACGGCAGCGAGTTATGGCCGGAAACCATCTTCCAATATAATAATACATTTAAAGCAAAATGATAAAAAGAAATACAAAGTAAAATACGTTTCAAGAAAAACCATAAAAATACAAAAGAAATTTCAAGAAAAATAAAAATAAATGAGGTGGGTCACACGAAAGCATAGCTATTGATAACTTAAGATTTTTAATATTTAAGAACTATATCTGTCAATTTTTTTAATTATGGTTAACAAGATGTATTCTCTTAAATAATACTAGTCTCTTGACACGCACTCCGTGCGTGCGTATCTTTTGTTTTTTTTTTTTTTTAAGAAATTGTGAAATAATAAATAAATAAAAAATGACAAAAAAAACAGATTTTGTAATAAAAGAGAAGATAGTGGGTATTTTTTTTTCCCACTTTTTATGGCCAATGGCAGCTTTTCTTGTTTTACCCTCTTTTGATAGAATGCTTCTCTTCTACAAATTAATAAGTCATGAGCATAATAGAAAATTCAAAAATTCAACCAACCTTAGATTGTGTTTGCTTGATATATAAGAAGATATAAGATAAATATTTAATTAAAAAGCGCCCATACGTATACCTTTCCAACAATGAATTAATGAATTGAATTGGACGGGGTCTAATGGGTAATCAAGAATGCTCATCGCCTAGGTTGGTGACCTCCATTGCACAATAGGAGGGCCACCTAATGACCACATAATCTATATTATTTCAAAAATATAATGACATTGCTGTCACTCCCCTTTTTTTTTTTCTTTTTTTTTTTCCAATATTCTCTTTATTATCAAAAGAATAATTAGACTAATTATATCATTCTTCATCGGCGCCCCTTTCTCTTCCAACTCATGGCAGTTCAAGATTTGCAATGGATTTTTTTTGTTTTTATCCCAGCATCAATCAAACTAATAAACCCAGAAAAATTAAAAGAAAATAGAACCCAAAAACAATTGGGTTTCCTACCAAAGGGAAAAAGAATATGAACATCAAATCAATACGCAAATATATAAGCTAGATATAGCTTTCTAGACTGCATTGCCCAAATCATGTGGCAAATGATGCGATATCCTTCCAATTGTAGTAGATGATGTAGCATTCGCCACATCATTTGAGATTCAAAGTTCGTAAATTTTCCTACATATATATTTAGCCACGTCATGTCAGATATGTGACGTTCCAATAAATATCTAATTAGTGGAAAATCGGGTTGAAAACATCTTGAACCATGTGAACTGACATGCAAAAAAAAAAAAAAAACTTGTATATCTGGTTCTTTCAAAACCACCCCAACTTCAACACCTCCACCACCATTCCTGCTATCCGAGAATGAGATCGCCACCACCTCAGTCTTCTAGTCTTTCCCAACCAAAATTCGTGTCATAAATCTCAAACCTATGTGTACCAGCAACCGAAAAGATTATTTCAGTACCCTCTGCACTGCATATCTTTGAAACCCAAGTCTATGCCCCATTGAAAAGTCTCCCACTAACATCCAAAGTGTCACTAATTGCATTCACAGCCACAACCATCTTCTCCCAAGAGTCCTATTGTTTCGGCAACTGCTATATGACCCACAATGCAGTTCCCAAAGTATGTTCACCCATTTCTCATATTGATGGGCCTCCTTTCATTGCTGAGTGATCGCCATAGATGGGTTCTGTAGGATCGATGAACAAGGTTCTGTAGGATCGATGAACAAGGTTCTGTAGGATTTCTCAATGGAAATATTGAAGAGGGGAAAAACAAATTTGCATCTACTGACGGCAAAAGAAGGAGAGGTAACAGAGTATTTTTTTTTTCTTTTTCACGTCAATTGATTTGGTTAAATAGATACCCACGGCTGAGCTCGTTAGACTTTTATTGTAAAGTCACATATTTGATCTGACGTGTTTGTTACATGAAAAAATATTTCTCAGAGTGCTGCTAGACTCCCAATTTTGCTATAATTATCCAAGCAAGGCAGTAATACAATTCAAGAATAAGCAGTAAATCCTAACACAAGTAGCAGCACTAGGTTACAGTGGTTGGGAACAATAGGTACCACTACTTGTGTTATGGACAACGATACTAGTAGTAGTATAGCGTCATCACCACCAAAGCACCACCACCACCACGGATTAGTGAAGAGGATTCTGAGGATCGCTCTGGTCTTTGTGGGGGTCACTCTGGCTTCCCTTCTCTTCTATATCTTTGTCTTCCCCGGCGACGGATCTTATTATGATGCCTGGTCACCCTTCTCCGCTGCTAATTCTCAGGCAAGTATATATATATATATATATATATATATATATATATATATATATATATATATATTCAGTTCAATTCATTTCAATTTTTTTTTTTTTTTTTCACTTGTTCGATCATCATGATATCATAGCCTGACTAAACCCTAGCCTTATTAAACTGCAAACCACCTGGTAAATTTGAAATTCCTTTCTGCATATATTGAATCTTGTGTTCTTCCAAATTGCTTTCAAATTTGGTGAAGATCCCTCCAGAGTTGCAAGGGATTTTTATTTTTAATATAGACTCGCGCGCGGAACCGGGAAGGTTTTTTCCATACCCCAAATGAATTTATATACACATAACAGTCGGAGCATTATGCTTTCTAATCTTCGTTTCGTTTCATTTCATTGTAATTCATAATCAATATAACTTTTCCAGTTCTTTTTAATCTTGTTAAATTTGAACTAGCCTTATCTGTTTTATCTTCCTCTGTGTTAGTGGATAAGTAATTTTTATCTTCCTCTGTTTTGGTTTTTTTTTTTTTTTGAGTGAGCTCTCGCGGTATCCTAAAAGCTTCCTAGACCCAAAGACTAATCCGCAGTCGGGGATCATGTCAAAACGCTTCCTCCATCTGGTTAGGCACATAATGAATTGAGATTTAACTCCAATCCGCAGTCAGCAGGATTCAAACCCAGGTGAAGGGGTACCACACCTGGAGGCTCTTACCAACTCGACCACCAGTGGTGGTTCTGTTTTAGACTTTTAGTAGATAAGTAGCTTTTATCTTTCTCTGATTGAGTGTATAAGCAACTTTTTAACTGAACATTATTTTGTTTTTAATTTCCTAATTAAATTTGAACTATTTTCAACTATATTTATAATTGGGTTTTTATCACAAATGGTACCTGAACTTTACCTCAATTATATACATAGTACCTGAACTTCACTTTTGATCACAAATGGTACCCGAACTTTTCGTTTTGATCACAAATGGTACCTATCGTCAAATCTACCGTTAAAAAATTAAAACAAATTCATCCTACGGTCAAAAATTGAAAAAAAAAAAAAAAACAAAAAAATTTAGTTTTTTTTTTTTTTTTCTCTCTTTCTCTCTCTCTCTCTCCCCCTTCCTCTCCCCCCACCCGTAACCTCTCTCCTCTTCCTCTGCACCATAAGGCGCCACCACCTCCGGCCACTTCCGATCCTCCAAACCTATTGGGCTTTGAAGCCCTCCATCCCAGCAACCTCGTGGTACCCTCAATTTTCAACGTTGACCGCCGTACGTGGAGGATTGAGGTCGTCGACTTTTCGATTTTTGGAACTTCCGGCATCAATATCTCTCGATCTACTTTGAATCTCACCTTGATGTAGTTACATAATTTCATCCTTGGATTGTTCTCTACATGTTGATATAAACTTTGTGGTCATTGGAGATGGTTGACGGCGGCGCCGAGGGAGAGGAGAGAGAGTTCCGGCGGGAGAGAGAGAGTTTTTTTTTTTTTCAAAATTTTTTTTTTTTTACTGAAAATTGACTGTAGGTACCATTTATGATGAAAACGAAAAGTTCAGGTACCATTTAAGATGAAAATGAAAAGTTCGGGTACTAGTTGTGATCAAAAGTGAAGTTCAGGTACCATGTATATAATTCACGTAAAGTTCAGGTACCATTTGTGATAAAAACCCTTTATAATTTGATTGATCTAAAAGAGAAAGTACTTTTTCGGTTTTTCCATACAGAGTTGTATGGCTCTCTGTTCCGTCTCCCCTGACCCTGGCCCTGGAGGGATGGCCCCATCTTCATTAAGTCATTATCACATCCTTAATCAATAATTTGATTGCAATTCGATCATTTCATATATCTGAATCAACACTACGAGGAATCCATGATGAATGATTTGATTGTTTTTTTTAATTGCAATTAACATGAATCATGATGATACAGGGCAACAAAGTGGATCAACCCTTGGACACAGTTCTGAGAAATGCGTCCATGAAGAACAAAACCATAATAGTCACAACACTGAATGATGCGTGGGCTGAACCCAACTCGATGTTCGATCTGTTTCTCGAAAGTTTTCGCATCGGAAACAACACGAAACGGCTGCTGAAGCATCTGGTGGTGATCTGCTTGGACCAAAAAGCATACGCTCGTTGCTTGGCTCTTCACCCTCATTGCTACCAACTCTACACTCAAGGTGCCAACTTTACCAGCGAGGCTGCTTTCATGTCCTCCGATTACTTGCACATGATGTGGAGAAGAATCCAATTTTTGACCTCCATTCTGGAAAAAGGATACAGTTTTGTTTTTACGGTACTGGTCCTTAATCACTTTTAGCTAAGAGTACGTACCATTTATGATAGTAACCCTTATTCATTTCTTACATACATACAGGATACTGACATAATGTGGCTTCGGGATCCATTCCAACAATTCTTCCCGGACGCAGATTTCCAAATCGCCTGTGATTATTTCCAAGGCGATTCCTATGATGTGAACAACCTTCCTAATGGAGGATTTACCTATGTGAAACCAACGGACCATCGAATTTTATAATTTCTGGTACTTCTCAAGGAAGGCGTATCCGAAAAAACATGACCAGGATGTACTCAACAAGATCAAATCTCATCCGTTCATCAGCAGCATCGGATTGAAAATGAGGTTCTTGGACACCAAGTACTTTGGCGGCTTCTGTCAGCCCAGTAAAGATTTTAAACTGGTTTGCACAATGCATGCTAATTGCTGTGTTGGGCTCAATAACAAAGTCAATGACCTTAAAATTCTGCTTCAAGATTGGAGAAATTACATGGCATTGCCTCCTCCTTCTTCTTCTTCTAGTTCTAATTCTAATACCACCACCCCTCCAACTATGCCATCATGGACTGTTCCACAAAATTGCAGGTATTCTAATAATTCATCCATCTGCTTTGTTATTTTATGCCCAATTTTTTCCTCAGCATGAGTTCATATTTTATACTACATTGGGTCCAACCTGAATGGCATCATGGCTCATCTTCTTCTTCTTCGATCTTCTTCTTCTAGTAGAAGAATGCGGTTTGTCGTTAAAACTGACCCCTTCTTCCTTTGACTTATTGATCATGTTCAGTACTTCGTTCCAACACCGGGGACGGGGATGGGGATGGGGATGGCACTTGCTGTGACAACAAGGGTACAAGTATTCTTATAAATCTGTAGATTTATTTACTATGTTGGTGTGCCAATTAATATGAAGGAGGTTCTTCTAATTAAGCTGCTCCTTAATCTTGCTGCTGCTTGCATTATTATATTGCAACGGTGCATGGTTTCTTTGGTGGAAGGAGTACAAGAAAGGATAATGAGTTTGCTTTGTTATCTCCTGGGATTTTAAATGAATGGTTCTTTGGTATGTTGTTGCAACATGGCATGGAGTTTTAGCTGCATTTATATTCCTTCTGTTGCCGTGTTGTTGTTGGCTTGAGAAGGAACGTTTCTTTTGGGTTGTTCATCATTTTGGGTGTCCTTAGTAGTATTCAAATTTCTTTTCCTTTTTAGATGAGGAACTTTTTACAGGTTTCTAGTCTTTATTTCAAGTTATTCTCTCGTTGTACACTTTTTGTTTTTGGGTAAAGTTTTGATCTTTGTCTCTCTCTTCCATCTTAGGGCTGGCTTCGGTATGGTAACCGACATTTTTGGGCATATATCGATACCGAACAGGATCATTTGATTAGCCCATAATCCGTAACCGAAACCGTACTAGTATTCTCGATTACCGAATTATCGATTTATTAAATTTGAACGGTTGGTTCGGTTCATACGCAGCAGATCATAATCAATTCATCCTCATCAAATCACATAAGCATCATCATTAGTACCATATATATCATAATCAATTAATTGTCATTTCACACCATTAGTGCAAAAAATTGTTACCTAAATTCCCAAAATGTTTGCTCATCAAAATGCTCTCTATGCTGAAATGGTCTGACCCTTCGTAGATTTTTCCTGCCAAGAAACAAACTAAATTAAAAATAGTTAGATACACATATTAAATTTTAGGGAAAACTACAGAAAAGTCCATGACATCTCTTCATTGTTCTCCAAAGTCCACAAACTTTTAATTCATGCATATAAGTAAATTTTTTTACACATAAGGACAAGTTGTTTACAAGCTTACATGTGGCAAGTGTTAAATTACTTTTTTGTCCTCTTCTAAGTTTTGGGTTTAGAACTCAATGTGTACCAACAAAAAAAAAACTCAAAGTGTGCCGCCATATATCCGTGCAGTAGCAGATATCCGTACAATTGTAACAACAAATATATATGCAGTAGCAGTAACTGTAGCATATATTCATGCAATAGTAGAAACAGATATCCGTGCAGTAGCAGTAACAGTAGCATATATTTATGTAATAACATAAATAGATATTTGTGCAGTAGCAGTAGCATTTGTAAATGCAATAGCAGAAATAAATATTCATATAATAACATATATCATTTAACATATATTTATACAGTAGCAGTAACAATAGCATATATTCGTTTAGTAACAAAAATAGATATTCGTGCAGTACTGTT
The DNA here is from genome assembly GCA_029955375.1 of Rubus parviflorus. Lineage (NCBI taxonomy): Eukaryota > Viridiplantae > Streptophyta > Magnoliopsida > Rosales > Rosaceae > Rubus > Rubus parviflorus. Next base: position 29,233,597 of record JARGGL010000001.1, read on the forward strand.
AGTGCAGTAGCAGTAATGGTAGCAGTAGGGTACAATACAGTAGCATATATGTGTGTAGTAGAAGTGCAGTAGCAGTGCAGTATCAGTGCAGTGCAGTAGCAGTGCAGTATCAGTGCAGTAGCAGTAACGGTAGCAGTATCAGTGCAGTAGCAGTGCAGTATCAATGCAGTAGCAGTGCAGTATCAGTGCAGTAGCAGTAACGGTAGCAGTATCAGTGCAGTAGCAATAACTTGCAATACCTGTGGCATATATGTGTGTAGTAGCAGTGTAGTAGCAGTAACGGTAGCAGTAACGTGCAATACTAGTACAATATATGCGTGTAGTAGTAGTAGCAGTAGCAGTGCAATATCTCTTAATAGCTGCTACTGCAAACTTATCGTGATAGCTGCTACTGCATACTAATCTTGGTATATAGTTGTTACTGCATAGCAGCCTTAATAGTTGCTACTGCATAGTAGTCATAATAGTTGCTACTGCATAGTAGTCATGATCGCTTCTACTGCATACTTGTCGTGATAGTTGCTACTGCATGGTGATATATGCTACCGTTATTGCTACTGCACGGATATTTGCTAATACTACTACACGGATATTTGTTATCGCTACTGCACGGATAATCACTACTGCTACTGCACGGATATACGTTATTGCTATTGCATGAATATTCACTACTGCTACTGCACAAATATCTAGTAGCACACACTTTTGGGTTGGTATAATGGCAAACTTGTAAATAAAATAAAGAAATACCTGATTATGTAATTGCACCTTTAAAATTTTGGTCTAGGCTTAAATTGTAGTGTGTGGGCCTGGGCTGCATGTCCTTATTTGTGTAACTCTAATCTTAGTTGGTTTATTTGTGTTTTGTAATGTTGTCATGGGTGTGTATGTTAAATACTATAAATTTTATTCCATGCAAGAATTTAAGACATAACATGAAGTTTATCAACTACACAGAAGCAAAAAAAAAAGCATATTTCATCTTTTCTATGTGTTGTGTGAAACAAATTAAAGCCTATTTAACACTAGAACAGCATCCGCCCCAAATTTCAAAGAATTAGGGTTTCAAAATTTGGGTTTTCAGAGATGTGAATAACTAGTCTTGATTTCTTGTTTCTGGGTTTCAAATCGAAGCTACTGCATCATGTATGTGTAGGGTTTGAATCCGTTTGATGATTTTAAACGCAAAAAATAGATGGTGACTGGATTTTGAGGAATCAAAGTTTCAAAAATCGATTCAAGGTCAGGTTTGTTGGATCGAAGGGTGATTATGGTATGAAGAATTCATTTATGTGCATGAATTGAGCTTTTAGGGTCGGAAAATGGATGAATCTATTGGTTGGTTTCGGAAGGTGAGAGAGAGAGGGAGGGAGGGAGGGGGGGGGGTGAGGAAAATGAGAGAATGTATTACGGTTTTGACGAGTTTCGTGTGCAATGGACGGAGGAGATTAATTCCATGTTTTTAATTTCATATCCAAGGGTCGAGGATTAGCCATGCATATAAAAATTAAAATAAAATATATATCGGTCGGTTCGGTATATATCAAAGCTACCTAATTGGTATACCGCTACTGAACCAATCCCTACCTATTCGGTACGGTACTACCAAGCCGACCCATCGGTTTCCTCGTGTCTCGGTTTTGCCTCGGTCAGTATCAGCAAGCTTGATAAAAATAAAATAAAAACCAGCCCTAAGTTGGAATAGTTATTTCAAGTTCACCATTTTTTTTAACAATGAAATTCACCATTTAATACCTAAACTAATCAATTAACTTGATTCATGACCAATGAAAAAATAAAATCAATTAACTTTTTTATTTTGAGAAGAAAAAATCAATTAACTTGATTAATAGTTAAATATACAGAGATTATATTTGGTATTAAGTGAAGCTTTCAAAAAAGAAAGAAAAAAAAAATGAGTACTGAACTACTGAAGTACAGTTTTGGTGGACATTTTCGTTTAAGCAGATTCCAACGGTGCATTACTGACCTTAATGTTTTCTAGACCCTTCCACTCAACACAAAATGGGTTCACCATTTTTCGTACGTTTACCCAAAAGTTGAAGTTGCTCAAAGGGTTGAAACCCTCCTCCTATAAGCTTGATTCTCTGTTATTTTCGTTCACCAACACGCTTCCTCTTTCGCTCAATCTACTGAAGGATCATCTCTCCCAAATCTGCCAAGAAAACCAAGGTATAAATTCTTCTCTTAAAACATCATAGAATCAACATTACAGAATCTACCTTACCTATTGAAATTTTTGGCTATTTTCCATTTTTCCTATCACATTTGATTATATATGCAGTTAAAAAGTATGTCTTTAGCTTTGGTTTTGCCTTGATTCTATAACGTAAGAAAAAAAAAGCCATCGACTTTAGGCTTTAGCATTGCTCTGTTTTAAGCTGAATCCCTTTGTTAGCTCAACAAATGCACTTTGAGCTTGAGCTTAAATTTGTAAATGCCTAAGCTTGAAGGTCACTGTAGTGATTTGGAGTGCTGCATACATAAATCAAAGTGAGTTATACCTTTGTTTTTTGGCTTGGGTTTTCTTTTAATGCAAAGTTTTCTGCATTTTTCTTTATATACAATACATGGTAACCATTTGACTTTTTACCCTAATATATGACTAAGGTGAACAAGCAAGTCCAATGAAATTTTGTATGGATCTTATATGTTACTAGTTCTTTCATTAAGATGTCTTTAAAAATTAAAAGATATAATACTAAACATGTACCGTAATTCAATTGATCGAACTGCTTTAATGAATGCATAAACTTATATGTTACGTACGGCATGGAGATGACAAAGATCGATGAGGAATTTGGAGAAAAAGAGCGAAGAGAAGGGCAGCAGATATTGATCGAATGAAAAACATATGGAGTCTGCCTGCTATGAAAACAAAGAAATTATATAGAAAGAGAGAAGAAAAGGTTGCAGGGAAACCAAGGAAGAAGATGAACTAGACTGTCTTGAATTGATACATGATTACAACATAGCATTAATTCTCATCTCAACTGATGCTTATTAGCTCTTAATTAACAGATTAGTTACATAATTGGCCAGACCATGGAGAGTTGACCGTTAGGGTTGACTGAGCTGTTGTGTAGCATTATCCCTTACAATTAATTACATTTGCCTCATTCTTCCACTGATGTTTACAACCATGCCTGCATAAAGGGATTCATGGCAAGTTGGCAACCATATGTGGTTCTCTATCTTTATATTAGAGGTTTGATTTCAATTATTGCATGGTAACATCGCCATCAAAAACAACACTTTTACAGATAGTATCATATGTCTTACGTACAGCTAGCTCTTAGCCTCGCTGCCTTTGGAACGTAAGAGTAGTGCCCATGTTTTTCATGCCAATTAATTCTTATAGAGTTTCTTAGTGACATCAAGATTAAGACTAATAGACAGTCTTATAAAGTTATAATTGTGGTATGCATCGGAATTTTTATTTTTTTTTCTCAATTAGTTTTTTTTTTTTAATTCTCAGTTTGTCCATTTTTCTCTCCTAAACTTACTGACTCCTAGTAAAGCATTTTACTAACCCCCAGTAAATACTTTATTGACTCCTAGTAAATACTTTACTGGCCGGCCCCTAGCTAGTAAACACTTAACTCACCCCCCATTAAACATTTTTTGTCCTTATTGAGAGATTATTACTAAAAAATATTGGGAAATCCATAATTAAATATTGTTATTAGGAGATTATTCCTTCCCATTTTATTGTTTCTCTTGTACAGTCTCATTAATTGACACATATCTCCAAACTCTTTTCCCTAATAACTTGGCACAAAAATGGGATGTGAAGTTCTTTCATGGTTTATCAGAAACTCGACTAGGAGCATTTACCTAAGCTCACCTTCAATGAAAAAAAAATTAAAAAACCCTTTCTTTTTTCTTTTGTTTTTTTTTTTTTTTTTTTTTTGAATTCTATCAAAAATTGTACTCAAATGAATGTCATGCACAAAATGATACTCTCATAAAAAAATGAGACATAATGTTTGGCATAAGCTGAAAAAGTGTCATTTTCTTGATAGATCTCTTTTACCTCTTAATTAACTAATACTCTTAGAGCATCTCCAACAAGTTCTCCAAAAAAAATTTTATTATAGAGACTCAAAAGTTAAAATCTCTACAATTTTTCTACCATATCTCCAACAGTTTCCTTATCATATTCAGGGCCGGCCCTGAGATGTTTGGGGCCCGAGGCGAATTGAAATTTTAAGGCCTAATTTTTTCTATATAAATGTATACATTTATTTTTGGTATAAAAAAATTAATCATTAAATAAAGAAATGTATAATTATTCAATTAATCGGAGTAATTTGTGTAGATAATGAAAAAATTTAAGACATATTTGAAGTGAAAATTAATACTTAAGTTGAATTTTTTTTTTTTTTGAGAAACAGATAATTCATATATTATCAAAGCCAGAAAGGCACATACATCAAACTCCTAGGCCTGAAACCAGATTTGTCGGTCAGGCAACTAAGGACTTTAACAAATACCTCTCATTGTAGACCACTGAGCTCGTTGAAACAACGAGCCTACAAAGACAAAAAACTCACTAATCATCTAAACAACTAGCGAATCTCCTGCCGCCAAAACATATGGTACGGCGAAAAGATTCATCGAACAAATGATTATACGAAATTTTCGTATCTGCAGACTCAACACTCTGAAGGTGGAGAAAACACCCTCACTAAGGTCTCAAATCATCATAGAAACCAACGATGATAGGGAATTATTAGTAGCAAAAGCTACAGACTAGGGAAAAAAAACTAGTAAAAAAAACAAGAAATTAAACTCAGACTAGCAGAGACCCAATGACATAACTCATGTTCAAATCCCCAACGCCAGCAAAAAAGCAGATCAATAGCATCACTGCACCACCATCTCTGACATAGCCCCGCCGCACCAAAGGTGATCTCCATCGTCATGCGCAACCTCCACCAACAAAGCCCCCTGAGAATCCACCACCGATGCCACAGAACCAAGCCAGCCCACAAAGACCCATCGCCCATCATCCCTGCTCGCCTGTTGTAATACCCCGAATTTTTTCGTTAATAATATTTCTAAGCAAGAAATAATTATTTTACGAAAAATTACTATTTGGTGTATTTTCGTGTTTGACGTGACGTATTATTTTGTATTTATGTATTTGTTACGTATTAAAAAATATACGTATTTTGTATTGTACTTAATTAGTAGCTAAATAGTAGCTGACACATGGCAAGCAGCCATTGGAACAGCAAATTGTGTGACTCAGCTGATGAGTCAGCGTTGTCTGCTGAGTCACACGGTGACTCATCGGCAACACGTGTCGCGATGTGGTCACTTCTCGAGTGACTTTTTGTTCTGCTTAGATTTTGGAAAAACTTCGTTCACGAGAATCGTAGGACTCGTCGATACGAGTTCGTGGGCACAAAGTTTGCTTTAATCGGAGTTCGTATGAGTGAGATACGAATTTTAGAAGTTCGGGTTACTATTTATGAATTTTTCTATAAATAGAAAAATTCATTTTTCGGAATTTTGAAAAAATCTGGAAAAATTCCAGAAAACCATTCCCGCTGCCCTTTCTTTGCCGGGCGATTTCTCACCTATCCGGCCACCCCAAGGCCTAAAATTTATCCCAAATTGTTCACCACTCAATGCTCTTCGATCCCATACCAATTTCCTTGATCAATTTTTAGTGTGGAAGGAGAAATCAATAAGAGAAGTTTATCCAAAAAATACCCAAACTGCCGGAATTTCTTTTGCTTTCTGGCGCCGTTTCGGGCCAAGTCGACCTGAGCCACCTACTGGGCGTTGAAGCCCTCATCCATACGAACCTATGGCCACTGGTTTCACCTCAATCGGATTCCCGACGACGGAGAATTTTGGATTTGAAATTTGGGCAGTCGCGGATTTCGACGGCGATCTAGTCCGATCCGGCCGTTAACTCACTTTGCGGTAAGTTTTAAAGTTGTTTCTTTTTGTGCGTTCTACAAGTTCACCGTTGGGTTTTGGTTAGTTTTGAGTTTGGACAGGCAGTGACTTTGTACTAACCACCGCCTGTGGCGGCGCGTGGCGGCGCGTCAGGCCGTTCCAGGAGCAGTTCTTTGCTCCGTTGTACTTAGTTCTTCGATACGAACAACTTTCATGTTTACAGTGTTGTCAAATTCGGTCGTTTGATCGATGATTGATTAAACCGAAAATCGGATCGTACGATTTACGATCTGAGAGATCTAACCGTTAGATGATCTGCAAATTTGATCGTGTGGTTAGTTTTATAGTTATAAACATGTTGTGCGGTTGGATCGTTGAATTTCAATCGTTTGATCGTTGATCATATATACGTAAGTTAAAGATCATTCGATCCGTGATAATCCGACCGTCGGATCGTCACCATTTTTGAGTATGATGTTAGGCTGCTAGAAATAAGCTTACTGTTATTTTAGTATTTTGAAGTTCGGTGGGACCCGTTCAATGAATAGTTGACGTGGGACCCGTTTGAAGAATAGTGATGTGGGACCCACATTGACCGACAGTTGACTTTTGGTCAAACTAGTCCGGTTTATAGTTTTCGATATTCTAAGGACATCCGTTTAACTTTGGAAGTGATACGGTCACTTTTCGTTTGTCGTTTAGTTGTTTTTGTGCTGAGAAACAAAATACTTGTTCTTAGGTGTTTTTGGAAACCGTGTAGCCGAGCGGACGTTTCTTGTTGATTACCTGGTTAAGTGTTGAGTTCGTAGACGCAGCTGGAATTTACTAAGGTGAGTAAACTCACAATGGTTATTGTTGAACGTAATTTACAAAATTACGTTATAGATAGAATTAATTGTGTGATTGATATATATGCTTTTTTGGTGGAATTGTGATGTGTTAAATGATGCAATTAATTGTGAAAATTAATCATGATATTGTATTAGTGATTTAAATTAATTGTCTGAATCGTGAGTAAACGTCACGAAATATTGTGGTGGATTGATTGACCGATGTGATTAAATTCGCAATAATTGATCGATGAAAAGGGTTCTCAATAATTTGGAATTATTCTTATTATTGTTGTGATTGATTTTGTTGGATATTTATATTGTTTGATTTTTAGAGTCACCATAGTATGAATCTACACGAAATGGGACGTGTAAATTCAGTATATTCTTAATATCATGAATTCTCGATATTGGAATTGCATTTAGGCTTATGATATAAATTGTTGCATAATATTAGTATGAATCTACACGGAATGGGACGTGTAAATTCAGTATATTCTTAATATCATGAATTCTCGATATTGGAATTGCATTTAGGCTTGTGATATAAATTGTTGCGTAATATTGGTGTAGAGGATTTCTGATATATTTGGTGCATTTGAGGAGCTTGAAGAACGGCATATTTAATAATTAGCATAAAAAATTATATTTTGAAAGTAAAGTTTTGTTTTGAAATATATATGGACTTGATCGTCAACGGTTCATAGGTAAGTGAAAACTAAGTTTATTTGTGAAATTATTTGTTTTAAAATAATGTATTATGAGAGGGATCATATCGCTATTTGTGATTTGGTGTGAGTTGAATATATGGCAATGGTATGCATATATTGATTTGGAGAAATGATTATATATTGAGATAATGATGATTGATTGAATGTGAGTAAACTCACGATTGTTAATTGGTGATTGTGTTTCACGGGATTGTGTTATTGATTGAATTGTACGTTGTCATGAGAATGAATCTCTCTCTCATTTATTTAGCTTCTATTTAGGTTATTAATTATCTTGATTTCTTGAAGTGATTTGCAAGTGTTTTGAAAGTGATTTGGAAGTGTGTTGAAAGTGATTTGGAAGTGTTTTGGAAATGGTATGAGTTGGGCAAGCGTCCCATCAGTTAGAGCTCTAGTCTGTCTATCATTGTTTCTGTGTTATCGGGAATGAGCCTGTGATACAGAAGCCGGGAATGAGCCCGATATGTGTTTCTAAAAAATGTTTCAAGAGTATTCATTCTTTTATTGTCCAGATTTAACATGGATTTATTGATTGATGATTTCATATAAGCATACATATATCATTGAAATCGTGTGTGTGATGTAGGTTTCTAAAAGATGTTTCAAGAGTATTCACTCTTTTATTGTCCAGATTGGACATGAATTTATTGATTTATGATCTTGTGACTTTGCTTAATGAGATGTTAAGTTGAGAATACTATGGTTTAAATTTGATGATTGAGATTGATCTCGTGTTATTGCTTAATTTGATATTAAGTTGAGATTATTAAATTGTGAAATGTGTGTGCGGTTTATTGTTTACTCATACAAGCTTTCAAAAGCTTACCGGGTTTGTTATTTCAACCCGGTGCACTATTCCATGGTGTAGGGGTTAATCTTGCAGGTTAGGGTAACCAGGACTGAAGCTGAGGCTTCCTAGATGTACGTTTAACGTATTGGGGTTTTGTTAGACTTCCGCTATGTAATATACTCTGAGTGGGTAATTACTTATTATTTTGAAGTTTCAATTTAATATGTAAATTTGTTTAATGTAATAGTTGACTCTAAAGAACGAGTCTATGTTTACATTTGTAGGTTCGGTATGTTTTTGTTATTGGAATAAAAGAAAAAAAATATTCCAGTTGTTTTGTAACCGAGCCTTCGCGTTCCAGATTTGTTTTATTGATAATAACAAGTTGTTATTTATATTACGAAATTTGGGGCGTGACAGTTTGGTATCAGAGCTTAGGGTAGCTCTATTAGAGAAGTATTAGATATTAGTGTAGCTTCTTTGAGCTTAAGAAGGCTCTATGGAAGTGAGTGAGCTTTAGAAGCTCAGTGGAGTTGTATGGAAGCTTAGGATAGCTTGTGAGTTGCAGTTTTTAGAGAAAATGGTACCTCTTGGCTGAACTCTTATTCTTGGTGGTTAGGATTATATTCTATTGAATTGTATCCTAAGGTGTGTGGTTGGAGTTGATTGAGAAATTTCTAGTATTGTTATATTTCTCAAGTTGGCACTGTTGGTGAATTGTTGGAAGAGTGTGTAGGTGCATATGATAATCAGTACTTTTGGAGTGATGACCCGTCTGCAGCGGTTCCCCATCAAATGCTCTTTGGTGCTGGTATAATCATCTAGTGAAAGTGATCGAGATTGTACCTTGGGATGATAACATGGTTAGATTGTCGAAACTTTAAGCTGAAAAAGAATTTAGATGCTTTTGTGGAAGAAGAATCAGAAATTGTTTGGCCTTATTAGAGAGTTACAGTTTTGAGGAACGGGAACCTCAAGATTAAACTCTTAAGTAGTTGTCGAGGATTGTATTTCATGGAAATTGTATCTTCTATTGTGGTTGGAGTTAGTTGTGGTTGGTGAGGTCATAGTGAGTGACCTATGCTTGTATTTAAGAATTATGCAATTTTAGACCAAGTATCATACCTTTTAGAGGTTACGATTATGGTGAGTTGGACCATACCTCTAAAGTTCATAATGTGCTAGCATTGTGAGCTATTAGAGTGTTACACTTGAGAGTGTACCCTGTTTAGGAAGTAGTCCTAGGGCAGGTCAGAGTACTAGCATTTTGTTAGTTGAATGCTGAGGTTGAAGGGACTTTGTTAGTCTCTAGTTAACCTTCTTGGTGTTGTGTGTTATTATATTGATCAAGTGTGTTAATTTTATATGTTAAATTATTTGTTTAACTTGTTTTGTTTTCTATGCTTATTTGTTGTGTTAGTTTTTGCTTTTCTTAAAAATTTGTTTGTGTTTGTGAGTTTTTACAATTGTTATAGTGTGTGTGTTTTGGCTGAGTCTGAACCACACAGTGATTCATTATTATGAGTAGGTGGAGTTCATGACTCAGGATGACTATGTGAGCAGTGACTCAGTTGTTGTAGAGTTTAGTGATGTCTATGAGTACAAAGTTGTATTTCAGGAGATCTCAGGATTACCTAGCCTCCAAGGAGAGTAGTAGCTATTTTAACTAGTGATGTGATATTAGGTACTACACTTGTATCAATGATACTACACATGTATCCAAGGCACTGTATTGGATGGCACCAATGGAACTTATGGAGCTGAAGAATCAGATCGATGAGGTACTTGAGCAAGGATTCATCTCACCCAGTCTTGTTCGTGAAGAAGAAGGATATTTCTAAAACGGTTTTTAGGATCAGTTTTTGGACATGTTGAGTTGTTGTATTGTTTGTTGATTTGTGCTATGTACAGAATCTGTTTGTGAACTAGTGTCATACTAAGTTCAAGAAGTGTGACGTACTTCTGGCAGAATTCTCCAACATTGTTTCAGCTTTGATTAAGTTAACTTGGTCAAAATCATGTGAAGTCATCCTGACGAGGGTGATACTTCATTGAAGCTAGGGTTGGATTAGAGAACAAATTGTCCTCTTCTTTTGTTGAGTGGTGTACTTGAATTTCGGGGACGAAATTCCTTTAAGGAGGGTAGCTGTAATACCCCGAATTTTTTCGTTAATAATATTTCTAAGCAAGAAATAATTATTTTACGAAAAATTACTATTTGGTGTATTTTCGTGTTTGACGTGACGTATTATTTTGTATTTATGTATTTGTTACGTATTAAAAAATATACGTATTTTGTATTGTACTTAATTAGTAGCTAAATAGTAGCTGACACATGGCAAGCAGCCATTGGAACAGCAAATTGTGTGACTCAGCTGATGAGTCAGCGTTGTCTGCTGAGTCACACGGTGACTCATCGGCAACACGTGTCGCGATGTGGTCACTTCTCGAGTGACTTTTTGTTCTGCTTAGATTTTGGAAAAACTTCGTTCACGAGAATCGTAGGACTCGTCGATACGAGTTCGTGGGCACAAAGTTTGCTTTAATCGGAGTTCGTATGAGTGAGATACGAATTTTAGAAGTTCGGGTTACTATTTATGAATTTTTCTATAAATAGAAAAATTCATTTTTCGGAATTTTGAAAAAATCTGGAAAAATTCCAGAAAACCATTCCCGCTGCCCTTTCTTTGCCGGGCGATTTCTCACCGATCCGGCCACCCCAAGGCCTAAAATTTATCCCAAATTGTTCACCACTCAATGCTCTTCGATCCCATACCAATTTCCTTGATCAATTTTTAGTGTGGAAGGAGAAATCAATAAGAGAAGTTTATCCAAAAAATACCCAAACTGCCGGAATTTCTTTTGCTTTCTGGCGCCGTTTCGGGCCAAGTCGACCTGAGCCACCTACTGGGCGTTGAAGCCCTCATCCATACGAACCTATGGCCACTGGTTTCACCTCAATCGGATTCCCGACGACGGAGAATTTTGGATTTGAAATTTGGGCAGTCGCGGATTTCGACGGCGATCTAGTCCGATCCGGCCGTTAACTCACTTTGCGGTAAGTTTTAAAGTTGTTTCTTTTTGTGCGTTCTACAAGTTCACCGTTGGGTTTTGGTTAGTTTTGAGTTTGGACAGGCAGTGACTTTGTACTAACCACCGCCTGTGGCGGCGCGTGGCGGCGCGTCAGGCCGTTCCAGGAGCAGTTCTTTGCTCCGTTGTACTTAGTTCTTCGATACGAACAACTTTCATGTTTACAGTGTTGTCAAATTCGGTCGTTTGATCGATGATTGATTAAACCGAAAATCGGATCGTACGATTTACGATCTGAGAGATCTAACCGTTAGATGATCTGCAAATTTGATCGTGTGGTTAGTTTTATAGTTATAAACATGTTGTGCGGTTGGATCGTTGAATTTCAATCGTTTGATCGTTGATCATATATACGTAAGTTAAAGATCATTCGATCCGTGATAATCCGACCGTCGGATCGTCACCATTTTTGAGTATGATGTTAGGCTGCTAGAAATAAGCTTACTGTTATTTTAGTATTTTGAAGTTCGGTGGGACCCGTTCAATGAATAGTTGACGTGGGACCCGTTTGAAGAATAGTGATGTGGGACCCACATTGACCGACAGTTGACTTTTGGTCAAACTAGTCCGGTTTATAGTTTTCGATATTCTAAGGACATCCGTTTAACTTTGGAAGTGATACGGTCACTTTTCGTTTGTCGTTTAGTTGTTTTTGTGCTGAGAAACAAAATACTTGTTCTTAGGTGTTTTTGGAAACCGTGTAGCCGAGCGGACGTTTCTTGTTGATTACCTGGTTAAGTGTTGAGTTCGTAGACGCAGCTGGAATTTACTAAGGTGAGTAAACTCACAATGGTTATTGTTGAACGTAATTTACAAAATTACGTTATAGATAGAATTAATTGTGTGATTGATATATATGCTTTTTTGGTGGAATTGTGATGTGTTAAATGATGCAATTAATTGTGAAAATTAATCATGATATTGTATTAGTGATTTAAATTAATTGTCTGAATCGTGAGTAAACGTCACGAAATATTGTGGTGGATTGATTGACCGATGTGATTAAATTCGCAATAATTGATCGATGAAAAGGGTTCTCAATAATTTGGAATTATTCTTATTATTGTTGTGATTGATTTTGTTGGATATTTATATTGTTTGATTTTTAGAGTCACCATAGTATGAATCTACACGAAATGGGACGTGTAAATTCAGTATATTCTTAATATCATGAATTCTCGATATTGGAATTGCATTTAGGCTTATGATATAAATTGTTGCATAATATTAGTATGAATCTACACGGAATGGGACGTGTAAATTCAGTATATTCTTAATATCATGAATTCTCGATATTGGAATTGCATTTAGGCTTGTGATATAAATTGTTGCGTAATATTGGTGTAGAGGATTTCTGATATATTTGGTGCATTTGAGGAGCTTGAAGAACGGCATATTTAATAATTAGCATAGAAAATTATATTTTGAAAGTAAAGTTTTGTTTTGAAATATATATGGACTTGATCGTCAACGGTTCATAGGTAAGTGAAAACTAAGTTTATTTGTGAAATTATTTGTTTTAAAATAATGTATTATGAGAGGGATCATATCGCTATTTGTGATTTGGTGTGAGTTGAATATATGGCAATGGTATGCATATATTGATTTGGAGAAATGATTATATATTGAGATAATGATGATTGATTGAATGTGAGTAAACTCACGATTGTTAATTGGTGATTGTGTTTCACGGGATTGTGTTATTGATTGAATTGTACGTTGTCATGAGAATGAATCTCTCTCTCATTTATTTAGCTTCTATTTAGGTTATTAATTATCTTGATTTCTTGAAGTGATTTGCAAGTGTTTTGAAAGTGATTTGGAAGTGTGTTGAAAGTGATTTGGAAGTGTTTTGGAAATGGTATGAGTTGGGCAAGCGTCCCATCAGTTAGAGCTCTAGTCTGTCTATCATTGTTTCTGTGTTATCGGGAATGAGCCTGTGATACAGAAGCCGGGAATGAGCCCGATATGTGTTTCTAAAAAATGTTTCAAGAGTATTCATTCTTTTATTGTCCAGATTTAACATGGATTTATTGATTGATGATTTCATATAAGCATACATATATCATTGAAATCGTGTGTGTGATGTAGGTTTCTAAAAGATGTTTCAAGAGTATTCACTCTTTTATTGTCCAGATTGGACATGAATTTATTGATTTATGATCTTGTGACTTTGCTTAATGAGATGTTAAGTTGAGAATACTATGGTTTAAATTTGATGATTGAGATTGATCTCGTGTTATTGCTTAATTTGATATTAAGTTGAGATTATTAAATTGTGAAATGTGTGTGCGGTTTATTGTTTACTCATACAAGCTTTCAAAAGCTTACCGGGTTTGTTATTTCAACCCGGTGCACTATTCCATGGTGTAGGGGTTAATCTTGCAGGTTAGGGTAACCAGGACTGAAGCTGAGGCTTCCTAGATGTACGTTTAACGTATTGGGGTTTTGTTAGACTTCTGCTATGTAATATACTCTGAGTGGGTAATTACTTATTATTTTGAAGTTTCAATTTAATATGTAAATTTGTTTAATGTAATAGTTGACTCTAAAGAACGAGTCTATGTTTACATTTGTAGGTTCGGTATGTTTTTGTTATTGGAATAAAAGAAAAAAAATATTCCAGTTGTTTTGTAACCGAGCCTTCGCGTTCCAGATTTGTTTTATTGATAATAACAAGTTGTTATTTATATTACGAAATTTGGGGCGTGACACCTGTGAACCTAAACGAAACCATGCCAGAGAGAATCACTGAAAACCATGGAGGACTGTTGCACCCGTCCGACGGCAACGCCCCGAAGACGCGCCATCGGACGGAAAATAGCAAAACTTGGAGAAGAAAACCAAGCCTTCTAGAGTTTTTTTTGCGGCTAGGGTTTTCTCGAAATTTCCACTTAAGTTGAATTCTTAAGTCTCTTCATTAATTTTATTTTTGACAATGAAACTCACAAATTCAATCAAATTAATTAAGATTTAAAAACGAGTAGAAGACTTTTGTTAATCACCAAAATAGTTTTTTTATATATATTTATTTTTTTTCTTAAGAAAAACCCTACAAGAATTTTAAAAATTAGGGGCCTGTTAGCTTGGGGGCCCTAGGCGTAGGCCTAGTCTGCGTTGCCCCAGGGCAGACACTGATTATATTCTCTATAATTTATTATCTAGAATTGAATACAATAATATTTTTTATTTAAAAATATATTCAAATAATTTATGGTACAAATGAATTTAATTTGAAGAGAGAGAAGAGAGAAGATCATTAAATATTCAAAGAAGATATTTATCTATAATTTTAGAGTTTGCTGTAAATATAGATATTTTTATTCTCTCTCTACTCACTATCTCTAAAATAGAGATAGGTATAGGGAAGCTGTTGGAGCAAAAAAAATGCTCATTTTCCCCTAAACTAGAGAAAAAACAAATTATAAGAAAACTGTTGGTCTGTTGGAGATGCTCTAAAGCCTCATTTGGTTCGCGGAATTGAGGTATTGGAAAAGGAAACTCAATCATTTCCTGTGTTTGGAAAGCAAAAGGAAAGGAAATATTTTCCTTAAGGAAGGGAAAATAGGGGGAAATTGGTTCCTTCCATACTCCAAAGGAATTATTTTCCCTACTTACTTTCCTGCATTTATTGCACTAATTAATCATTAATAACATTATTTTTATAAGTAAAATAACTATTTATGAAATTATAAAAATTAATTTTGTTTCATATATTATTATTTATTGATTCATTTCTTTAGTGTTGTCAACAACTTGAAAGAAAAAATAATGAGAATTTTAGTTTTCCATGCCTATGGAAAGGGCAAGGAATTGATTTCCTTTCCTTTCCGTAAACCAAACGAGGCCTTACTGAAATTGCTATCACTCTAACGTACCAAGTCTCCATAATGATCAATGGTGGTTTACCATGTGTTGATGCATGAAATTTGCGGAGAGAGGTCCACCAACGTTAAAGTCTTCCCTTCATTGATTTCTTGAAAAGCATGGACGTATAATTGAAGAAGAGACGGGACCAGCAAAAAAAAAAGACACTTAGATGCCAAAGTAGGTCCCTATTCGATAAGAGCATATGCTAGAAAATGAGCCAATAACCACCCCTTTTGTAAGAGTATCGTTAGATAGAGCAAATGACACCCATTTTTATTTTGTTTTATTTATTTTATTGATGCACATAACCATGGCAAATGAAATGGTAAAAGTGGTATAACAGATTCGAGGGACTAGTTACATACCAATATCAGTATGTACTTGGAAAAAAAAAAGTAATTAAAAAAAATAGATAGGTCACACGCTTATCCGTATATTTTGATAAATATACTGCTTTTCACATTTTTAATTAATAATATTTTTTTTGGGTAAATCTGTTAAACCAAAAAGAATATATAGTTCAAAAAATTTCATATACACATTCACGGATTCATCGATGTACGGGTAGTGGGTTATTTGTTGCACGAGAGGTTTCTCTCTACAATGATAGTTCTTTGTCTCATGCATCTTGAACAAAATGAGAGCAGATATATCACTCTTCAAGTTGATTTGGAAAACCAAATTGGCTACTGGCTACAATCTCCTTCATCACTAGGTATTAGAACCATTTAAATCTAATATTGATTTCTCTATCTTGAGATATAAACAATAATTATAAATGATCTCGACCTATTTATTCTCTACAGATTAGATTGAGCTTTTGCGGCATCAGATCGGCTTGCATAGTCATCCATGGTGGGTCGCAGGGCCAGTCCTGACTTTTTGGTGGCTCTAGACGAACAAACAAAATGGGGCTCGCGAGCAATAACAACAATAAACCATAATAACACAACAATAAATTAAAAAAATGTAAAAATTCAATTAAAAACCTTAATAGCACAAATCATATATTAAACACTACTCTTATTGTATTTTTTGCTACAAAAGTACTAATCAAACTCTCATACATGGGATAAAGATTTATTTTTTGTGCAATACATGCGATAAGGATTAAGGACCAGGCAACTATCACTAGTCTTGGACTCTTGGGAGCTGAGATAGAATCATAGAATATCACGCAACTTAATTGTTTTTTTTAACACACATATACATATATAAGTATAAAATTTTTGGGGCTCCTAGGTTCGGGGGCTCTAGGAGACGACCTACCCTGCCTATAGCCAGGGCCGACACTGGTGGGTCGGCGTCTTTGGGATTTGAGTTCTTTCTTCCTTTCCTATCTTTATACCTTACGACCTTGTGAATATAAATGGATTGCAGATTTGCAGACCTTGGAATACTAAGGGAGAAAGAGAAAGAGAGAGTAAAAGAGAAAGAAGAGGAAAGGGAGTGATGATTTGGTGCTCAGATTCGATGACTACGGTAAGTTATGGCCGGAAACCGTCTTCCAGTCTTCCAGTATAATAATACATTTAAAGCAAGAGAATGAAAAGAAATACAAAGTATAATACGTTTCAAGAAAAACACTAAAAATACAAAACAAATTTCAGGAAAAATAAAAATACAAAAGATTATAGCAAATAAAAATTAATGCCAGCCTCGGAGAAAATTGAAAAACAAAAAAATAAATGAGGTAGTTCATATGAAAGCATAGCTATTGATAACTTCAAATTTTTAATATATAAGGGCTATATATGTCAATTTTTTTAATTATGGTTGACAAGATGTGTTCTCTTAAATAATGCTAGTCTCTTGACACGCCCGTGCATGCCTTTTGTTTTTTTTTTTTTAAGAAAATGTGAAATAATAAATAACAAATTAGCCATAAGGTCACTTTTGGTGACCTTGTTTTTTTTTAAGCCACCAAATATTTTTTTCTCTCATAAGGCCACCAATATTTACAAAAATGCCACCGCGTCAATATTTACAAAAATGCCACCGCGTAAATATTTACAAAAATGCCACCGCACTTTTAATTTTTATTATTTACGAAAATACCACTGGATACAAAAACTACTACTAGATACAAGAAAACTACTGTCAAAGAACAATAAAGCTACTGTCAAAGAACAATAAAGCTACTGTCAAAAAACAATAAATGTACTCCCAAAGAATAATAAAGCTACTGTCAAAGAACAATAAAGCTATTGTCGAAGAACAATAAAGCTACTGTCAAATAACAATAAAGCTACTGTCAAACAACAATAAAGCTCAGTTCGAGGAACAAAAAATGTACTCCCAAAGAATAATAAAGCTACTGTCGAAGAACAATAAAGCTACTGTCGAAGAACAATAAAGCTACTGTCGAAGAACAGTAAACCTACTGGCGGTGGCATTTTTGTAAATATTAAAATTTGTAATATTTTGGTGGCCTTATGAGAGAAAAAAATATTAGGTGACTTTTTGAATAATATGAATTATGTAAATGACCTTATCTATAATTGGCTCAATAATAAATAAAAAATGGAAAATAAAATGACAAAAACAAAAGATTTTGTAATAAAAAAGAAGATAGTGGATAGTTTTTTTTTTCCACTTTTTATGGCCAATGTCAGTTTTTCTTGTTTTAACCTCTTTTAATAAAATGCTTCTATACAAATTAATAAGTCATAAGGATTGTGTTTTATATAAGAAGGCAGAAGATAAATATTTAATTAAAAAGGGCCCATACGTATACTTTTCCAACAATGAATGGAATTAATGGGTGCTGAAGAATGCTCATGGCCTCGGTTGGAGATTTATGACCTAATAACCACATAATCTATATTATTTCAATAATATAATGACATTGCTGTCACTCCCCTTTATTTCCAATAAATTAAAATTTTCTTATATTTCTCTTTATTATCAAAAGAATAATTAGACTAATTATATCATTCTACATCGATCTGCAATGGATTTTTTTTTGTTTTTATCCCAGCATCAATCAAACTAGTAAACCCAGAAAAATTAAAAGAAAATAGAACCCAAAAACAATTGGGTTTCCTACCAAAGGGAAAAGGAATATGAACATCAAATCAATACGAAAATATATAAGATATAGCTTTTTTTTTTTTTTTTTTTTTTTGGCTAATATAAGATATAGCTTTCTAGACTGCATTGCTCAACATCGTTCCAATCGTAGTAGATATTTGCAACATCAATTGAGATTTAAAGTTGGTAAATTTTTCTATATATATATATTTAGCCACGTCATATTAGATATGTGAATTTTTAATAAAAATCTGACTAGTGAAAAGTCAGCCCTGAGAATATCTTGAACCAAATCAACTGACGTGAAAAAAAAAAAAACTTTTATAACTGGATCTTTTAAAACCACCCCAACTTCAACACCTCCACCACCATTCCTGCTATCCGAGAATGAGATCGCAACCACCTCAGTCTTCTGGTCTTTCCCATCCAAAATTCGTGTCATAAATCTCATACCTATGTGAACCAGCAACCGAAAAGAATCTTTCAGTACCCTTCGCACTGCACATCTTTGAAACCTAAGTCTATGCCCCATTGAAATGTCTCCCACTAACATCCATAGCCTTTAAAGTGTCACTAATTGAATTCACAGCCACAACCCATCTTCTCCCAAGAGTCCTATTGTTTCGGCAACTGCTATATGGTTCCCAAAGTATGTTCACCCATTTCTCATATTGATGGACCACCTTTGATTGCTCGGTGATCGCCATAGATGGGTTCTGTAGGATCGATGAACAAGGTTCTGTAGGATTTCTCAATGGAAATATTGAAGAGAGGGGAAAAACAAATTTGCATCTACTGACGGCAAAAGAAGTAGATATAACGTAGTTTTTTTTTTCTTTTTCACGTCAATTGATTTGGTTCAAGAGATGCCCACGGCTGATCTCGTGAGACTTTTATTGAAAAGTCACATATTTGATCTGGCCTGTTTGTTACATGAAAAAAATATTTCTCAGGGTGCTGCTAGACTCCCAATTTTAGTATAATTATCCAAGCAAGGCAGTAATACAATTCAAGAATGAGCAGTAAATCATAACACAAGTAGCAGCACTAGGTTACAGTGGTTGGGAACAATAGGTACCACTACTCGTGTTATGGACAACGATACTAGTAGTAGTAAAGCGTCATCACCACCAAAGCACCACCACCACCACGGATTGGTGAAGAGGATTCTGAGGATCGCTCTGGTCTTTGTGGGGGTCACTCTGGCTTCCCTTCTCTTCTATATCTCTGTCTTCCCCGGCGACGGATCTTATTATGTTGCCTGGTCACCCTTCTCCGCTGCTAATTCTCAGGCCAGTATATATATATATATATATATTCAGTTCAATTCATTTCAATTTTATTATTTTTTTTCACTTGTTCGATCATCATGATATCATAGCCTGCCTAAACCCTAGCTTAAACTTCAAACCACCTGGTAAATTTGAAATTCCTTTCTGCATATATTGAATCTTGTGTTCTTCCAAATTGCTTTCAAATTTGGTGAAGATCCCTCCAGAGTTGCAAGGGATTTTTATTTTTATTATAGACTCGCGCGCGGAACAGAGAAGGTTTTTTCCACACCCCAAATGAATTTATATACACATAACTCTCGGAGCATTATGCTTTCTAATCTTTGTTTCATTTCATTTCATTGTAGTTCATAATCAATATAACTTTTCTATTTCTTTTCTGGGTTCTCTGTCAATTTTTAATCTTGTTAAATTTGAACTAGCCTTATCTGTTTTATCTTCCTCTGTTTTAGTGGATAAGTAATTTTTATCTTCCTCTGTTTTAGTAGATAAGTAACTTTTATCTTCCTCTGTTTTAGTGGATAAGCAACCTTTTTAACTAAACATTATTTTATTTTTAATTTCCTAATTAAATTTGAACTATTTTCAACTATATATATAATTTGACTGATCTAAAAGAGAAAGTACTTTTCGGTTTTGCCATACAGAGTTGTGGCTCTCTGTTCTGTCTCCCCTGGCCCTGGAGGGATGGACCCATCTTCATTAAGTCATTATCACATCCTTAATCAATAATTTGATTCCAATTCGATCATTTCATATATCAGAATCAACACTACGAGGAATCCATGATGAATGATTTGATTGTTTTTTTTTAATTGCAATTAACATGAATCATGATGATACAGGGCAACAATGTGGATCATCCCTTGGACACAGTTCTGAGAAATGCGTCCATGAAGGACAAAACCATAATCGTCACAACACTGAATGATGCGTGGGCAGAACCCAACTCGATGTTCGATCTGTTTCTCGAGAGTTTTCGCATCGGAAACAACACGAAACGGCTGCTGAAGCATCTGGTGGTGATCTGCTTGGACCAAAAAGCATACGCTCGTTGCTTGGCTCTTCACCCTCATTGCTTCCAACTCTACACTCAAGGTGCCAACTTTACCAGTGAGGCTGCTTTCATGTCCTCCGATTACTTGCACATGATGTGGAGAAGAATCCAATTTTTGACTTCCATTCTGGAAAAAGGATACAGCTTTGTTTTTACGGTACTGGTACTTAATCACTTTTAGCTAAGAGTACGTACCATTTATGATAGTAACCCTTATTCATTTCTTACGTACATACAGGATACTGACATAATGTGGCTTCGGGATCCATTCCAACAATTCTTCCCGGACGCAGATTTCCAAATCGCCTGTGATTATTTCCGAGGCGATTCCTATGATGTGAACAACCTTCCTAATGGAGGATTTACCTATGTGATCTCTAACCAACGAACCATCCAATTTTATAATTTCTGGTACTTCTCAAGGAATGCGTATCCGAAAAATCATGACCAGGATGTACTCAACAAGATCAAATCTGATCCGTTCATCAGCAGCATCGGATTGAAAATGAGGTTCTTGGACACCAAGTACTTTGGCGGCTTCTGTCAGCCCAGTAAAGATTTTAACCTGGTTTGCACAATGCATGCTAATTGCTGTGTTGGGCTCGATAACAAAGTCAATGACCTCAAAATTCTGCTTCAAGATTGGAGAAATTACATGGCATTGACTCCTCCTTCTTCTTCTACTAGTTCTAATTCTAATACCACCACACCTCCAACTATGCCATCATGGACTGTTCCACAAAATTGCAGGTATTCTAATAATTCATCCATCTGCTTTATTATTTTATGCCCAATTTTTTCCTCAGCATGAGTTCATATTTTATACTACATTGGGTCCAACCTGAATGGCATCATGGCTCATCTTCTTCTTCTTTGATCTTCTTCTTCTAGTAGAAGAATGCGGGTTGTCGTTAAAACTGACCCCTTCTTCCTTTGACTTATTGATGATGTTCAGTACTTCGTTCCAACGCTGGGGACGGGGACGGGGACAGCACTTGTTGTGACAACAAGGGTATAAGTATTCTTATAAATCTGTAGATTTATTTAGAGGTAAATCATCTATTTACTATATTGGTGTGCCAATTAATATGGAGGAGGTTCTTCTAATTAAGCTGCTACTTAATCTTGCTGCTGCTTGCATTGTTATTTTGCAACGGTGCATGGTTTTGCTGGTGGGAGAGAAGAATGGATATGGAGTTTGCTTTGTTATCTCCTGGGATTTTAAATGAATGTTCTTTGGTATGGTTGTTGCAAGATGGCATGGAGTTTTTGCTGCATTTCTATTCTTTCTGTTGCCGTGTTGTTGTTGGCTTGAGAAGGAACGTTTATCTTGGGTTGTTCATTTTGTGTGTCCTTAGAAGTATTCAAATTTCTTTTCCTTTTTAGATGAAATTTTTTTTACGGGTTTCTTAGTCTCTATTTCAAGTTATTGTCTTGTTGTATACTTTTTTTTTTGGTGAGGTTTTGGTCTTTGTTCCTCTCTTCCATCTTAGGACTGACTTCGGTATGGCATGGTAACCGACATTTTTGGGCCTATACCGATACAGAACCGGATCTTTCGGTTAACCCAAAATCCTTAATCGAAGTCGTACCAGTATTCTTGGTTACTGAATTATCGGTTTATCCAATTTGAACGGTTGGTTCGGTTGGTAGCAAATCATAATCAATTCATCCTCATCAAATCACATAAGCATCATCATTAGAACCATATATATCATCGTCAATTAATCGCCATTTCACATCATCAGTGCAAAAAATTGTTACCTAAATTCCCAAAACATTTGCTCATCGATCAAAATGCTCTCTATGCTGAAATGGTCTGACCCTTTGTAGATTTTTCCAACCAAGAAACAAACTAAATTAAAAATAGATAGATACACAGATTAAATTTCATTCCATGCAAGAATTTAAGACATAACATGAAATTTATCAACTACACAGAAGCAAAAAGAAGCATATTTCACTTTTTCTATGTGCTGCGTGCAAGAAATTAAAGCCTAGCTATTTAACACTAGAACAGCAACCGCTCCAAATTTCAAAGAATTAGGATTTTGAAATTTGGGGTTTTCAGATATGTGAGTAACTAGTCTTGATTTCTTGTTTCTGAGTTTCAAATCGAAGCTACTGCATGATGTATGTGTAGGGTTTGATGATTTCAAACCCATAAAATAGACCGGGTGACTGGATTTTGGGGAATCAAAGTTTCAGAAAATCGATTCAAGGTCGGGTTTTGTTAGCACAAATGCTACCCTCCTCAAGTATAAGAGGCACAAGTTATAGTATAGGGATTTAGAAGTAAGGGTTGTCGTTCCCAAAGGATTGGCAAATTCCACCTCAATCTAAAGTTATCGAAAGGAAAGCTAGAATTAATTCACAAATGTACAATTATAATCTTAAGTTCACAAGGAAGCCTAAGAACATGATGAATATGTGCAATATAGTGTGTAGTGAAATGGTTTGATTGTTGATTGTGGGGTGGTGATTCACTTAAACTAAATGCATTCAAGTAAACAAAGATTAAGCTAAACTAAATTGTGATCGATGGATGGATGAAAGTTAGGGCTTAGGTTGTTCACCATTAGCCTCCCTTGCATGCATTGAGGTTTCAAAATATAAATAATATGAATTCAAGTAAACAAAGATTAAGCTAAACTAAGTTGTGATGGATGGATGGAAGTTAGGGCTTAGGTTGTTCACCATTAGCCTCCCTTGCATGCATTGATGTTTCAAATATAGATAATGTTACTTCAATTAACCAATTACCCTAATTGCATCCGGATAAGACTACATTAATGGGCAAACTTCTTTTATGTTATTAATTCTAAACCGGTTAAGTAGAGAATTAATTCTAGGGATATTTAGATAAACATCCTTTCCACTTTTATTTTCTAAGATATAGTCCATTGATTTTTTTGTTATTAGATTTAATCCAATATTAAATATGAGATACCACATAAGATATTTTATTGCCATAATTTTTCAATTATTTACAGACTATGCCATAATCAGAAATATTTAAATACAATATCAACATTTAATTTAAATTCCTATAATTAAGCCTAGAATTCAAATTTTAGTTATTACTAATCTATAATAAATGAAAATAAATTCGTATAATAAATTTTATCATTCAAATTTTCATTACCTTAATTAGTTATTGATAGAATAATCGAAAAAGTAAAAGTAAATTACTAAGTTTAAAAATTGTTAATGTATAAAATATGTAACTAAAAAAATGTATAAAACTATATTACTGATTAAGTTTTTCATAAAGAGGTAAATTATTCATAAAAAGAATAGGTAAATATTTGATTCAAAAAGTAGGTAAATTGTTCGTAAAATAGTAGGTACGCACATTATAAAAAAAGTAATATATAAATTAGTCATAAAAAAAACTAGGTAAATTATTCATGAAAGAGTACACTATGCCAATTTTCGCTTCAGACGACACACATCAAACGACATACAATGTGTTTTCTGTTGTCTGAATTTTTTAGACAACATATAAATTAAATCTGTTGTCTGAATTTGATGTAACTCATCGTTGTATTCATTTAGGAAATTTGAAAAATTATAGACAACAGATATAAGTTTTAAGTGTTGTCTAAGGAGTTTTGACAAAATTTAAGACAACAGGTCTAGATGTCGATGTTGTCTGATGAACTCCGCTTACCCCGACCTTTTTTTTTTGCCCAAAAGTCTTCACTCTTCCCACACTTAATGAAATTTTTATTTTCGTTTCCCTCTCACTTCACTACCCTAGCAACTTTTTTCCCTATTTCAGGTCTCTCTCTCTCCGTTTGGTCTGTGCTTAATTAGCAAATCTTTCCTTTATCGCGAGCTACCCGCACGAAATCTCTCAATTGAATACCACCTTAATCTTCCTCTCGATCCCAATCCCTCAAATCTCTCTCCTTTTCTTTGACCCCAGCTTGGTTGAGTCTCCACCGCCTAAGCCCTAGAATTTCCGAATGGTTTTGCATTGGGCATATTACCCTCGTCCAATTGAAGACTCAGGGCTTGATCTAGGGTTTTCTATCCCTTCGAATTTCGCTACCTATGGTTTCTACCGACGACGGGATTGATTTTTCGTCTCAAGGACGATTGTGGGATCGATTACAAGGGAGCTGAAAACTGACATGGGAGGCAATTATGTATGGGTCTCCAGCTGAGGAGTGAAAACGGCATCAGCAAATTAAAGCATCAAAAGTGTCTAGTTTTCTTTTTAGGTTTGTGCTTTAATTGTGGTTCATTAGTTATGGGTGTAGATTTTTTGAGCTTCAATGTATATATTTGTTATATGGTGTTCATTTGTTCGGGACCATAATCCATCTTTATTGATCGCGATAAGGGCTTTGTTGATGATCTCTCAATATGCTTTCATCTTTATTGATTATGTGAAATAATCTCTTGTCACATATTGGCTTCGTTGCGTTGGGTTTCGGGGATATAATTTTTATTTGCTGATTTGTGGGATGGGTTGTTTGGTTTTGTTAATGGGTTTTAGTTATTTTGTTGAAACATTTGGAGTTCAATATTGTGGAGTTGGGTATGGGGTTTAGGTTGTGAATTAATTAGGGGCATATTCGGGGTTTGTTGGGTTGAATTTTCTCCAGGATTGTGTTTCATTGATGTTTTGTCTGCGATTTTTAATAGCAGCAATAAAATTTATTGTCAAAGCCTGTTATTCCTCATTCCAATGCCATGACTGTAGCTTCTAAACTCGATTTCTTCTGCAAAGCATATAATCCTTTCTCTGTCTGCGTTGTTGTTTTGTTTTCAGTGATTTAATGGACAATTCTTTCTCTTTTTTCCATTATTCTCTTTGGCAATTCTATACCGAATTTTACTTTTGTGTTTTGTATTTTATCATCCTTTTGGATTTTCTTATACCGTTCATCATTTTTTATTGATAGAGACAATGCAGTTGATGCTATGCTTAATATGTTGATGCTGGACTCACTATGTTTGATATGGTAGATATATGTATAGCAGCCAATTATCAATAACTGATGATGTGTGTGCGTAAATGCGTGTTAGATTTCATTGTCATTTTCTCTTTTCTATTTTCATTACTTGTAGTGTTTCATATTACACTTCTGTTAAAAAATTATATATTACTGTAACACTTCTAGTAATAAGGTTTCACTTCTCAGTGCAACACAAGTTACTAGAAATTTTGTTTATGAGTTTGGACCTCTATGTACTGGGTAGTTATATCTTTATACTTATTGATTACTAACATGATCATCACTCTTAATTTGTAGTAGTTGGTCTGTCTTGCACTGCAGTTTCTTTGTAAATGTATTCTTGCGGTTAATCTTCTTGTTGTTTTTAGCTGGTCTTGAAGACCTCTCATGCTGCTCACTACAAGTATAATCCAGGAGATAGAATGCATAGTTGTTTCTAATTGGTTATTACAAGCTTTCTGATTGATTCATGCAGCTCGTGGTGACAAGACTTGGATATATTTTATAGTTGAGGTAAGCCTAAGATCTATGTTTTATGCAAATGAAACAATCCATCAATGAACTACTGAGCCTCAAGATGTCATTAAGAAACTTAGAACAATAATGGCATTTATAATATGACCAGATTTTTCCTCATCTATAAAAACAACATTTATGAACTTGCTAATTATATGTTCCCCTTGTAACT
This sequence comes from Rubus parviflorus, assembly GCA_029955375.1. Classification (NCBI taxonomy): domain Eukaryota; kingdom Viridiplantae; phylum Streptophyta; class Magnoliopsida; order Rosales; family Rosaceae; genus Rubus; species Rubus parviflorus. The sequence goes on from JARGGL010000001.1 coordinate 29,259,885, forward strand.
TATGTGCATAGTATAATCCTAAGGCTTTCATCTCATCCACACAGCAATGCTATCCGGTATGCTTGTATGTGGGGCTCATTATCATATGAACTAAAGTTGACTTGTGGATTATTGCAGGGGCAGAACAATAGAAACATACACAGAATGGATATCTTGTGGTCCCTTGTTCAGATACTGCAGCGAAGAACCCCGGCCTATGCCATAGTTATAGCTTGTTTGGCTGGCCCTTGGAATTGCACTCTAGGTTCTTTTGTAAATTATTGTGAGTCATTTGTGATCTTTGATTGGTAGCTACTTTTATGAAGTATTGAAGAACTCTTAGATGATTGACATAGTTTGCTATATTAGGAATGTATTTTGGTGTACGGATTATTAATGTATTTTGGTGAATGTAATGATATTATGATTAAATGACTTATTTTTGTTGTGTATATGGCTCATAAGCAATATAGGAATGATGATAATTATTGTATATTGAAACAAAGGACAACATAATCAAAACCAATATTTGTTGTTGGAACTAATTGAAATAGACAGTTTCAAATAAGTAAGTTATGGTTGGTAATTATATCAAACAACAGAAAAAACTAAAAATTGTCACTCTAAACTATTTAAAACAATATATACTTCTCAAAACTGTAGTGCTCTTCACTTTCAAACAACAGATAGCTGTCTTTGAGATTAAGTACAAACCACAGACATTGATTAAATAATGTCTTCCTAATGTGATTCAAACCATATATATTATAAAAAAATGTTATTAAAGTTTGATACAAACAACATATAATTGTCTTTAAAGTTTCTGATAGACCACAAATTATTATACAATATTAATACTTGGGTTTCATTAGACAACAGTTTGTAAGAAGTATCTGTTGTGTGATTGAATATCAGACGACAGAGAATCTCCGTTGTTTGATTGTATATCAGACGACGGAGAATGTCCGTTGTTTGATAGGCCTTACAGATATCAGGCTACTAGACAACAGAAATGAACTTCATCAGACGACAGAGTTGCTCCGTCGTCTGAACCATTTTGTGGCATAGTGGTAGGTAAATTATAAAAAAAGTAGATAAATTGTTCATAAATTAGGTAAATTGTTCATAAAAAAAGTAGGTAAATTAACAAGATATGATACTACAATGCATCGTTTCAAATTTAACAAGATATGATACTAAAAGTAACGAGAAAAAGTATATAATTTGAAATCAATATGCATCAATTATCTATACCAAAATAAGCAAAGACAATATATATATATATACCACAACAAACTAAGAAATATGTACCTATTAATAATATACCAAAGAAAAAATTATGAAACATACCTTGAATATGAAGAAGATAATCAAAGAATTGGAAGAACCGAAGAACATACAATATATACAAAAAACAAACACTATGAAGATCGAGATGGAAACAAATCCTAATAAATAGTACTATGACTACTATCACATAAATCTGAAACATAGTGTTAAAATTAAAACAAAATGATTATTAATATAATCGAGACTCAATTATAGGGAGGAAATAATTTTATTTCCAAATGAAAAAAGTCAATGTGTGTTTAATGTTTAATTTTAATTTTTAACTTATGATATTTAAGTTAATGGGCATTTTGGGTATAGTATAATTTGCCAAGCTGACTCATCGAACCTAAAATGGAAAAAAATCTACGTGGCTCTTGATCAAAGGACTAAATCTAGGAAAAAAAAGACACCCGAATTTTAATTAAAAAATCAAAAGTGGGAAGGGCTTTATCCTAATTTCTCCTTAATTCTAGGTGATTTTAACTCACAACCCCTACATGCACACAAATTGTGTTTTCATGATTTAACATTTAGAGGTTACTAATCTCTAAATATTATATCATGACATGTCAAATACACATACTCAAAGTAGTAAAGTCTAAGCATATGCATTTAACCCTTGAACTAGCATGTAGGCATGTTAAAGAAATTTGCATATATTATTATTCAAAACATCATTTCATTACAAGTTTGGCTAGGGCTTTCAAAACCCTAGCCCCAACAATGAACTACTCACTCGTTGACATAGAAATTAACATCAATTCCATTATGATCGAACATCAAGGAAAAACTAAGAGTAAGAGATATATTAGAGAAAACTTGTTGAAGCTTGACAACGATGTTAGCTCCACTTTGAATAATTCTCCTTCTTCAAGCTCCTTGGAAACTCCTTTGAAGATGATGTGAATGGTAATCGAAGTGGTGGAATGATATGCAATATGTGATGGGAATATGATGTTAATTTTGGATATCTTGAGTGATAGAAATGGAGTTTTGGTGGTGATTTCTTATATGATGGTCTGAAAATAAATGAGAGAGAGTCTCTCTATTTATAGGCAACAAGAAAGGATATTTAAATACAAATAGTAAGAAGAGATAAGGTGTAAAAATATGAAAAGAAGAAAAATAAAATGGTAGATAGATTATGTCTAAAAGGGGAGGAAGAGATCAGATTTTTCATAAAAGAAAGGTTAATTATATTTCTTCTAATGGAAGATATTTAAGTATAGAGACAAGGTAAAGACTAAAGAGTGGAAGAGATATGGTGATGGGAGATGGAAGAAGGTAATAATGATAAATATGTAAGTGGGAAGCAGAAACAAAGAAGCAAACATGAGTGATTAGGGGCTCAAATCAGATTGAGTTCCTAAATATCTAGCATTGACAATTGTGGTTCTTGCAAGCTAGGAGTCCTTCAGAAAACATAGATTGACTTTGGGACTCCAATAGAAAGCCTTCCTGACGTTGAATTTTTACACACGACACTCTCTGGAAAACTCTTGATGTCTTCTTTTTAACCATAGGTCATTTGTAATTTTCCAAAGTTAGATGAATTAGTTATGGTTAAAACAATGTTGCTGACTCAGTCTTGTGCTGGAAACAGTTTTTGCTGCGGTTTTAATTACGAACTGGCATCTTAGAAGTGTTCAAATATTCATGAACATACTTCATGATGTTAGCAACCAAGTCCAATTGGAATCTCTTCAACTTATATTAAGATGAATATTTGGTGAATATTTTCTTTTTGTAGCTCGGAAGTTTAATGTATTTCCAGCCTTTCCTAGATGTGCTAGGAATGTCTCCAATTTGCTCCATTTGCCTCATTTTCTCCTAAACTCTTCAAAATACCTATAAAACATAAAAACAATATAAATAGCTTGAATCAATACCGAACTAACAAAGGAAAATGTGGAGAATCCGTATATAAATGTCACATATATATGCTCCATTAGGTATGTTTGGGGGGGGGGGTGCAGGGGGCTGAGCGAAATGAGAGAATGTATTAGGGTTTGACGAGTTTCATGTGGAATGGACAAAGGAGATTAATTCCATGTTTTTAATTTCATATCCAATGGTCGAGTATTAGCCATGCATATAAAAATTAAAATAAAAAATTTATATTAAATATATATCGGTCGGTTCGATATATATCAAAGCTACTTGATTGGTATACCACTGCTGAATCGATCCCTACCTATTCGATACGATACTACCAAGCCGACCCATCGGTTGCCGCGTGTCTTGGTTTTGCCTTGGTCTATATCGGCAGGCTCGGTAAAAAAAAGAACCAGCCTTAAGTTGAAATAGTTATTTCAAATTCGGAAAATTCTATGTATGTTAACATATCTCATACGTACAATTACAACTTTTAGTACTTAATTACTCAAACGATGACTTATTTACTCTAATGAGAACCTTATTTACTTTAACGAAAGCTTTTTCGTAGTTACCACATGAGTTGTTGAAATTGTAGTATGTATCGTCAAGTCATAAAATATTACAATTACTATTTTTAGGACTTAGTTACTCAAACGAGTACCTAATTTACTCTAATGAGATCATTATTTACCATAACAAGGATTTTCTCTCCTCATTATATATGAGAAATGTTAACATACTATCCTTACTTTTCAAATTCACCATTTAATACCCAAACTAATCAATTAACTTGATTCATGACCAATAAAAAAATATAATCAATTAACTTTTTTTTGAAGATAAAGATAAATATATAAATTAAAAGTAACCACGATTACAATCGTTTTGAGGGGCATCCTGAACAGTAACAGGAGCAATAATTAACCAACAATGGTTAATAAGAAAATCTAAGGCTACACCAACCATAAGTTGTCTAACTGGTTGATAGATTACATAGTGTTCGCGCACTTTCTTGGAAATAGAAAAACAATACTACTACATGCTGATGTAAACTATCCTCATCCCAGAAAAACTGGCAGTGTTGTTCGCCAATGCACTCAATTGTGGTGCTCACAGTACAGTAGTTCAACAGGAACTCATTGAAACAATAAAGAACAATATCTACCAACTTGCAAGTCAAAGAAAAAACTAATAGATAACATGAGACATCCTCGACACCAAACCATAAAGCAGTCAGCCTCAAGGTGAAAACATTCTCTTTATTCAATAACCAAACCAGAGGATATGGTCTTCGAAGAACAAAGAAACCCAACCGACCATACTTTCCACCTGGATCCCAGATATGAAAACCCATACCAAAGCTCAAGACCCCTTACTCCAGCGAATAGGCAGCCCAACAGAAAAGCCCAGGGCTGAACCCAAACTACTTTGGGCACCCAAGCTATTGTGATTGCTCGGATCACCCAAACTGGTGTGGACACCCAACCTGCTCGGATCATCGTACGAAGAGGAACAATCTTCATCTCCGATAGACACCGTTCAGTTCGCCCCTTTGCCGGAACCGGACACCGGGTCATCACCAGCCGCCGATCAAAGAAGACAAACCCTTCCAAGACGCAACAAACCAGTAGCACCAGAATTGAGCCGGCACTGCATCCACCGCACCCAACGAATAAAACCAACAGGCAAGAGTGGCCACTCACCGCATCCTCTGCCCATCGATTGCTTGAAGATCGAAAAAAATTGAACTCATCTCCTTGAGGCGCCCTCGACGAGGTCGGATCTTCAAACCCAAAGCAGCGATCTCACCATCAACGTCAAGTTCGACCCGACTAGAAAACGCTTCGGTGAAAGGAAGCCCAACACCCAACGCACAAACCTTAGCCGAACAAGGTCGACTCTGGATGGCTGCACAAAGACAGCAAATTGCAGAGAGGAGACCAGCACTGCCTGAGACCAGTGTCGTATGCCGTTGTTGGATCCCAAAGCCATGACGGCTAGGGTTTGGGAGGAGTCAAAACCCCATATCTTATTCTTGGATTAATTCGATCATTGGCTTGAGTCTTTACTTATTATTTTGAGAATAAAAAATCAATTAACTTGATTAATAGTTAAATATACACAGATTATATTTGGTATTAAGTGCAGCTTTCAAAAAAGAAAGAAAGAAAAAAAAAATGAATACTGAACTACTGAAGTACAGTTTTGGTGTACATTTTCGTTTAAGCAGATTCCAACGGTGCATTACTGACCTTAATGTTTTCTAGACCCTTCCACTCAACACAAAATGGGTTCATCATTTTTCGTACGTTTACCCAAAAGTTGAAGTTGCTCAAAGGGTTGAAACCCTCCTCCTATAAGCTTGATTCTCTGCTATTTTCGTTCACCAACACGCTTCCTCCTTCGTTCAATCTACTGAAGGATCATCTCTCCCAAGTCGGACCAAGAAAACCAAGGTATAAACTCTTCTCTTAAAACATCATAGAATCAACATTACAGAATCTACTCCTTACCTTTTGAAATTTTAGGCTATTTTCCTATCACATTTGATTATGCAGTTAAAAATATTTGTCTTTAGCTTTGGTTTTTCCTTGATTCTGTAATGTAAGAAAAAAAGCCATCGACTTTAGGCTTTAGTATTGCAACTCTGTTTTAAGCTGAACCCCTTTGTTAGCTCAACAAATGCACTTTGAGCTTGAGCTTAAATTTGTAAATGCCTAAGCTTGAAGGTCACTGTAGTGATTTGGAGTGCTGCATACGAAATAAAAGTGAGGTTTCACCAACTTGAGTCTCCAGGAACACACTGTCTAGTGCAGTGCCTAGCACGTGTTTGTGAAAATTCCTCAAAGACACAAAGTAACACCGGGTTGCTCTAGGAAGTATTGGTTGAGTTATACCTTTGGTTTTTGGCTTGGGTTTTCTTTTAATGCAAAGTTTTCTGCATTTTTCTTTCTATACAATACATGGTGTGGTTGTTTAAGTCTATCTTGCTTATTTATACAATGCATTTGATAATGTCATGCTCTTAAATTCTGCATCATATGGTAACCATGTTTGCCGCGGTGCTGGGTAGAGTGTTTGGAAAGGAATTAGCTTAAGTTTGTAACTTTGTACACCTTAGGATTCAAACTGGAGCTAAACAATCGATTCTTCTAAAAAGCTTCTTTGCCAAGTTGTTTGTATCATCTGACTAACATTTGGGAGGGCGTTCTCATTTGGTAAGCAGAGCCCATCAAATTGCACCACCCCTTACACCCGGCACCGCAGGCTTGCAAATTGCACCACAACTTTCCCAAGCATTGCTGTGTCTCAATGGATGTACTATTATACATTCATGCTATCTTTCTGTTGACGTACCATGCCAATTAACAAAATTACTACCCTTCTCCTATGTAGTTCTTTCACCAAGCTGGACCAGTGATGTAATGGGTTGTGCTGAGTTTAGGATTGATATGAACGATATTTTCCATTTTTCGATTGATGAACTTTTATGGTTGTTGATTGGTGTGTTTTGTGATTTGTGAAGCTCATGGATGGAGGTGATGAATCTGATAGCAATGGTTTTAAATGCAACATTTGCTATGAACCAGCTGAACAAGACCCAATTGTAACACCTTGCGGACACCTTTACTGCTGGCCTTGTCTATATACATGGCTTCATCGCACACCACGTGCTTCTAATAGGTGCCCTTGCCCTGTTTGTAAGGTTGTTATAGAGCAAAGTAGACTGATCCCTCTCTATGGAATAGGGAGATCAAATGGTTCAGATCCAAGACTTTCTGTACCCAGTATTGAGATTCCAAATCGCCCAGCTGCTCCAAGGTTTACTGCTAGGCCTGCTTCAACTGCCAGTATCTTTGTGAAACTATTTTGTCGACTATTGATACGCTTGGGGCAACACATTCTAGTGAGTAGTGACAAGGATAGAAATTGCATCAGACAACTTCGTTGAATCTCTAAACAGGCGATTCCATGGATCGATTGAGGCAGCGGAAGTAAGGGGCAATACTGATGGAGAAGGAAGCAGCAATCACAATGAATCGAGGGAGGGAGTGGAAATTAGGGACAACAATGGAGATGGAAGTAGTCTGACTTCTGTGCTGGACAATGGAGGGCTTCATGAGCTCCTAGTACTTGAACAAAGCTCGGATTGGTAAGAAAGGGTAATTTCAAAAGCCATACATGCTAATGATCGAGGAGAGAATTTCTGACTATTGTAATTGTTGAAATGATTAGCCCATATCAGTTTTTTTTTGTGTTTATTTGACATCTATCCTATCTAATTTATTTCTCATGGTACTTTTTGTATCATCACTAGTTGCTTCAATTATTCTGCATAAGTTGCCTTTGGTTTAGTCAAAGCATTCGGGTTATCTTCCGGGTACTTTATTTCCATAGGTGCTAGATGAGTGATGATCCCTTCTTTAAATTTAGTAGTAGGAATTTTGATATGTATGCTTGTAATGTATTTCTAAGTGCACCCTGTCCAAATCACTGGTATGGTTCAGAGGAGAAGACCTTCTTGCTGTCTTTCTCTCCTTTTGTGTGTTAAGTCCAGCCATGGGGTAGAACGCATGCCCTAATATCCCACCTTGGCCATCAAATGGGCTCCCATCTTTTCGGGTACATCTTTAGTGCAGATTCCAAGAGGTGCTGCTGCTACTGCTACTGCTGTTCATCATCGGAGTGTTTATCAGTTCCATTGTTTCGGAATCCTGCTTTCCAGTGGCACCTTTTTTTGGTTTCTTTTGTAGATTCTCGTGAAACTGAATAATTTCTCAACATCTACTCAAAGATTCTTGACACAAAACTTTCCCACACAAAATAGTTATGAAAATAAATGAACAATTCATTATGAGAAAGTTAGGCGACCGAATCTCAAAAGAACTGGACACGACAATATTCATGTACTCAATCAATTTTAATCCTCTCACTCTGAACTTTTTGAAACTTTAAATGAGGACTTATGAACAGGTGCTATGAACAAAATTAATTGAGGAGAAGGAAAAGAAAAAAGAAAAAGATTTCAAGCAAAGAAGACTATTATACAAAAAGGAGGAAGTAGAAAGTAATCTGAGAAGATCTCTCTATATATTAATTATTACTTGCTTCTTTTTTCTACAATCTCTACTACTTGTTCGTCAATGACATTCTCCATCACAAAAGAAATTAGCAAAACATTAAAGAAACCAAAGAAATATTGATAATTTATTACTCATTTCATTAATTTCTCACCCAGCCAGTTAACAATTTCATTTTGCAATGTTCAACCCTATAGTTTATGGTCGCGCGGCTAGGCGTACATAGCATGTATGGCAGCAATATCATCCCTATGCAAAGCCCTCCTCGTTCTCCCAGGACTAACATAAGCATACATCATGGCATTAGCATTTTGACTATGATCAATTCCAAGAAGGTGACCTATTTCATGCGCGACCACCCATATCAAGTCAAATTGGTTCCCAGTTGGTGGCCTAAAACTCCAATCCACACCGGCATTCAGATGCAGCCTTCCATCCGTGGGCGGATTTGAATACGCTAAAACCCCATTTTGCCACAGGTCTCTATCGCCATGATCTCCATTCTGAAAGCTGATCAAAAGGTCAGCCGGAGAGCTCGATACAACTTGTTGAAATGTAAACTTGGAAACCTTAGCCCATAACTGGAATGAATAGTAGAGTGCTTGCAACAATGCATAATTTCCAACTTTTGCTTGAGCTCCACCGTTGATTTTGTACGTGAGATGGTGCTTTGTGGGTGGCCATTTCTTGACTCCAAGTTTAAAAAGGACATGAAAGGAACCGATTTGAACACCGCTTGACTGTGACCCATTTACGAGATTTTGATCCGGAAGTCCACACCTAGGAGTGGTTATTAGGTTGATGGTCTCCGGATCTAGCTTTCCTGTAACATTCAAATGATAGGTTTCCTGGTATATTTTCAATGCCGATTCCAAAGCCTTATCATCATAATTTTCAGTGTCGTTTATGTATCCAAAAGCGATCAGGTAGCTCCAAAGCTCTTCATGCCCTATTGTTCCATTTTGAATTGACTCAGCTGCTGCAAAAGTTTGCACAGAAATTGCTAGAAGGGGAAGTAAGGCTCCCACAAGAACAAGTCGGGAAATAATGTTTCTAGCCATTGCAACCAATATTTGCCGTCTCTGAGAAATTACACACTTAAAACCGGTTATATATACTACTCAAACCTGAAATATATGGCAATTATACCATAAATGGATTGAGCAATTTTTTCGTTTTCATATTATAGTTGGTTAATCATCGCTCCTGCTATTGATGAGGATGTCAATGCTTATGATTGTAATCGTTCGTCTATTTAATTAATATATCCATCTTCCTTTCAAAAAACAATAAAAAAGGTTCATCCTATTGTGGTCAACGTATTCACTTCTTACATTTTCATCATCATTAATTAGGTTCATCTGTTCGAGCTAATCAGTAGTTGACTCAAGGGACTAATTAACCACTCAAGAGTTGAACACTTGAACTTAGGGGACGAACATAGTAATTGTCCATTAATTACTAATTAACTACTGAAGCTGGAATTCATTACTCATTTTTGTATTTACCAAAATTCAAATGCATTAATCTCGCTCATGATTGACTATCCAAATTATAAAACTTAATTAAGAAGGATTAAATTCAACAAATTAATTTTAGACAACAATTGATATAAGTCCAAAAATTTGACCCCAAATTAATTTTTTATTTAATCTAAGCCTGCTGACTAGTATGTCAAATAGGGTTAATTACATTCCTTGTATTACGTACATTTTGACTCAACTGAGTGCATTTATAGTTTATTTTGTATTCCCAGTTTGCCCATTATATGAAAAATGGAAACAATTTAAATTGTGGACCAATAATTAATAAATTTATGAACTCTATTAATTATAATTTCTCTAATTTAGTAATAATTAATTATGATTGACCAATTAAAAAGCACTGACGAACGTCAAAATATAGGGATGATATAGATTAAGACCAGGGTTGTCATACCTCAGGGATTAGAAGGCCCAAAATCTACTTAGTAAAATGGTAACCTAATTTTCCAGCACTAAATAACAATTTTAAGGGTTTTTCGATTTATTGAAAAATAAACAACTCAAATCAAAATAATTAGACTAAGAATCAATTTAAATTAACTTACAAATACTTAGAAGTAAATCACAATTGGAGTTTTGAATAAATAGCACAACTTCACGAGAAATTTTTCCATGTTACTGTCACACTACCTCATCGTGTTGAGTGGTGTGACGCACTAATAATATCATGACACGTGCAAAGTCCTTGCGACTAGGTTGACTTAATATTCTTCATTTTTACCTTTTAGTTAGGTTTTTAACTTTTTTCTTCTTCTTTATATATTCTAGTTGTTGATGAATTTTGGGGATGATTGGTTTAGATAATTAATATTTATGAATTCAAATTAAAAATTAGGATAAATAAATGCAGTGAATTAGGAAGAAAGCATAATATCAGAGGATTTTAATTTGTTTTCTTTATTTACCTCAAGGGATAAATTGGACACAACAAAATAATCAATGGACCACAATTAAGAAAAAAATGTGACTGGACTGCATCTAATTAATATTGAACTACGAAATTGGACCTTAATTGAAAAACCTCTTAATTTTATCAGCTTAATTACAATTTCACAATCTGTATCAAATAGACATGTAATGTCGAAATCAATGTTTTTCTTTCAATTTCCAATCTGGTTTATCCCAAACTGAGGATCAGCTGGGTTTTCTTATGCTATAAAAACTCTGTCTGTTTAGTTTTGCAATATATATATATATATAGGTTTCCTGATTAGCGGATCCTTTAATTGGGTGGGAAGGAACTTGAGGTTTTGAGGCTGGGTGCTATTGTTAAATTTTTGAAGAATATACCCATCACATTGGACTTGTTTTGAACTGCTTTTGAAATGTCTGAAAAAGCTTTTCAAATAGTAAAAGCGTTTTTGTATGATGAAGCACTTGTCAAGCGCTTCTAAAACTCATCCAAAATAAATTTATTTTTTTTCAAATTTTTTTATATTATAATTAATTTTTTTAATTAATTCAAAATCGTTTTTGGGTCTCCGAAAAGTAATCCCAAACAGGCCCATTATCATTGTAGTAAAGGTGAAATTGTTATGTTGTTGAGTGAGATTGGTAAAAATCATGGTCTGTTAAAAAATGTTGCTTCGCACACTTCTGATGAAACTTGAGTGTATGGTTGTGGTTTTTGCATACATTTACGTTTACATAATTTGTTTTGTTTTTGTGCTGGATTAATTAGGGAATTTAATTACATGGATTGTATCCAATAGTCCAGCTCATGATGTATAGGTGCATTCTCCGAAAAAGAAAAAAAAAACAGAATGAAGCTAGTGTTTAAGTAAAGGTGCAATCAACCACAAGACAGAAAGTAAAGAAGAGAGCAAATAGCACAGGAATAGAGAGTATCTTTATTAATGAATAGGTGCCTCTATATATAGAGAAACACAAGGGTACAATCCATGTCCTAATAGGACTTCTATTCAATATGTAATCCATATGCTATACTACCTAATCTAATCCTAGGTTGACAAGGCACACACAAAGTAGGTTTCCTTCAACACTCCCCCTTGTGGCGTCAACACTAGGTGGTGCTCCTCACGTTGTCTCATTAAAAACCTTGCCAAGTAACAAAAATCCAGTGGGATAAAAATAACCTTGGTCGAAGGGAAAAAGAGTACAACACACCCTTCACATTTGGAAACTTTGCATGGACACTAGACTCCCCCTCAAGTCTGTGTCTCCCCCTGATTTCCACAATCATGGGAGGTTAGATAACTTAAGCAAACCAATGCTTTTCACATGCTTCTCAAATGTGGATTTAGGCAATGACTTAGTAAATAAATCTGCCACATTGTCCTCAGAACGGACTTGATTAACCTTAATCTTAAGGAATTTCTGCTGTTGCTGATTATAGAAGAACTTAGGCGATATATGCTTGGTGTTGTCGCCTTTGATGAAACCTTGCTTCATTTGTTCAATGCAAGCGGCATTATCCTCATAAATGCATGTAGGTTCATCAGTGGTTGACCTCAAACCACAAGTACTTCTTATATGTGTAGATATGGACCTCAACCATATACACTCACGAACCGCTTCATGGAGAGCAATAATCTCAGCATGGTTCGAAGAAGTGGCAACAAGAGTCTGTTTTGTAGACCTCCAAGATATCGCGGTGTTACCCATGGTAAATACATAACCAGTTTGGGAACGACCTTTATATGGGTCAGAGAGATACCCAGCATCGGCAAAACCCACCAATACATCACAAGGATTTTGTGAATATCGGGCAGCAGCGCCCGTGCGATCGATCGTGACATCCTGCGATCGATCGCTCGGCGGCAGGGGCTTGGTACGATCGATCGTGGCATTCCCTGCGATCGATCGTCCGACGGCAGAAGGTACGGGTTCCTCACCCATTTTGCCATATTTTCGACTCTCTGTAGGGAAAGAACAAACCCATATCAATCGTACCTTTCAAGTAACGAAAGATAGTTTTTATGCCAGTCCAAAGACGTTGCGTGGGCGCAGTGCTAAATCTAGCCAACAAGTTAACAACAAAGGAGATATCGGGTCTTGTACACTGTGCCAAGTACAATAATGCGCCTATTGCACTTAGGTACGGTACCTCAGCCTCTAAAACGTCTTCACCATCATCCTTTGGGCGAAACGGATCATTCTTTGGATCTAGACTGCGACCAATCATGGGAGTGCTTACAGGATGGACTTTATCCATATTAAATCTCCTGAGCATCTTTTGGGTATAAGCTGATTGATGAATCAGAATCCCACTACTACGGTGCTCAAGTTCTAAACCGAGACAAAACCGTGTTTTCCCAAGATCTTTAATCTCAAACTCAGATTTCAAGTAGTCAGCGGTTTCTCTTAGTTCATCAAGAGTGCCTATAAGGTTCATGTCATCAACATAAACAGCTACTATTGCAAATCCGGAACTTGTTCTCTTAATAAACACGCAGGGGCATAAATCATTGTTCACATACCCTCTTCCAAGCAAGTAGTCACTTAGACGGGTATACCACATCCGTCCGGATTGCTTCAATCCATATAGTGAGCGTTTCAACCTTATTGCAAACGCGCTCCGTGGTCTGGAGCCACTTGACTTGGGTAACTGAAGCCCATCAGGGACCTTCATATAAATCTCTGTATCTAGATCCCCATAGAGATATGCTGTGACCACATCCATAAGCTGCATATTCAGTTTTTCGGAAACTACCAAACTGATAAGGTAGCGGAACGTTATAACGTCCATTACGGGAGAGTATGTTTCCTCGTAGTCGATTCCAGGGCGTTGTGAGAAGTCTTGCGCCACAAGGCGAGCTTTATATCTTATAATCTCGTTTCTCTCATTACGCTTTCTAACAAAGACCCATTTGTATCCAACAGGTTTTATCCCAGAAGGTATTGGCACAACAGGCCCAAATACCGTTCTCTTTGTTAGTGAGTCCAACTCAGCCTGGATCGCATCTTTCCATTTAGGCCAATCAGCTCTAAGTTGACATTCATCAACAGAGCGGGGTTCAATATCATCAGTCTCAATCAACTCTCGTGCACATGCATATGCAAACACATCATCAATGATGATGGAGTTTCTATCCCACGTCCAATGTATACTAGTATAATTAATTGAGATCTCTACATTCTCACGGGTAGGTTCTAACGACGGGGCGTCCCCCGAAGATGTCTCTTGGACATAACCATAATCCGGAATGTTTTCATGGGACGGATTTTGAGTGTCAATGATGAGAGGGTTATTTGGTGCCATCACAGCCCGCTTCCTAGGGCGTGAATCCCTCGAACCTGGTGGTCTCCCACGCTTCCTCAGCGGAGCCACGGCCTGAGCCACATCACCACCATTACTGGCAGTGGCGCCACCAGCTGTCCCTCCTATAGGGTTAGCTGCAGTAGCGACTTTGAGTCCAAGTCCTTGTTCAGGTACTTGCATCCTTGCAGGTGCATTTGCAGCTGGTATATGAGATCTAGTCACTTTAGCAAGATCAGAGAAAGCGTCAGGAAGAGAGTCTGCGACTTTCTGAAGATCTATAATTCTACGCACTTCTATTTCTCTTTGTGCAGTAGGGGGATCATGATGAGACAAAGTGGGGACAGACCATGACAATTCTTGTCGTTCCTGTTGAATGTGTGCATTCTTATCTCCCCCGAACGACGGGAAGACTGTCTCATCAAAGTGACAATCCGCAAATCTTGCGGTAAATAGATCACCTGTCAAGGGTTCTACATAGCGAATTATAGTTGGTGACTCAAAACCAACATAAATGCCCATTCGTCTCTGAGGACCCATTTTAATACGCAGTGACGGCGTAATAGGCACATAGACAGCACACCCAAATATGCGTAAGTGCGAGATACATGGCTCGTACCCAGTCACTAACTGTTGCGCAGAAAAGGGTTGGGTGGCTGTGGGTCTCAGACGAATTAGCATAGCTGCATGCAATACTGCGTGTCCCCAGGCAGAGAGAGGAAGGTTGGTGCGCATTACCAACGTCCGTGTTACCATTTGTATTCTCTTAATGGCAGCCTCTGCAAGACCATTCTGGGTATGCACATGTGGAACTGGATGCTCAATATCCATCCCAATAGACATGCAGTAGTCATCGAAAGTCTTCGATGTAAACTCTCCAGCATTATCAAGCCTGATAGATTTGATAGGATGATCCGGGTAGTGAGCCCGCAGGCTAATTATCTTTGCTAGGAGTTTAGCATAAGCAACATTACGAGTGGACAATAGCGTGACATACGACCAACGTGTCGACGCATCAACCAATACCATAAAATACTTAAATGGTCCGCTTGGTGGTTGAATAGGTCCACAGATATCCCCTTGGATTCTCTGTAAGAATGGGAGAAGTACTTTAGAATCCTTTGCATAGGACGGTCTTGGTCCGAGTTTCCCTAAGGAACAGGCTTTGCAAAACGAGCGTTTGACCTTCGAGGTCTCAGAAGCATAGGAGGAATTAGTTTCATCCGAGAGAAAGGATTTTTGTCTATGCGATCGATCGCAGGGGGGTGCGATCGATCGCTCGTGCTCTCGGGTTCCTGAAATCGTACAGGAAGGAACGTACGATCGATCGCAGGGACGTGCGATCGATCGCCCGAGCTCTCTGGTCCCTGAAACCATACAGGGTGAAACCTGCGATCGATCGCAGGGATCGTGCGATCGATCGTAGGGCGTCGGACAGAGGCAATTTTTCCTTTTCTCATAGCTGTCTCATCTCCTTGAATCATTCTTTGATTCTTGCTTCGATTAGCTCGATAGAATGGATGTCCGTGTGAGGTTTTCAGTATACGGATCATCATATCTCGACTAGGGTGTCCCAACCTGTCGTGCCAAAGCCAAAATGTGTCTGAATCCAAGAGGTCATCTCTTATGACATTGTTTGATTCAATAGCTCGGATAGTGGTAGCATATAGGCCACTAGAGAGACACATAAGCTTCTCTAAGATGCGTTTTCTACCGCAGTCATTAGAGGTAATGCAAAGGAATTCTCTTCCATTCTCATCATGCGTTTCAGCATGGAATCCATTGGTTCTTATATCTTTAAAACTCAACAAGGTTCTATTTCCTCTTGGAGCATATAGAGCATTAGTGACATCAATTAGGGTGCCATTAGGCAAGAGGAATTGGGCATGTCATCTTCCTTGCACAAGATTAGATGGTCCTGCCATCGTAGTCACAGATGAATGTGAAGGCATCATGTCAAGAAACAATTGCCTATGACGCAATATGGTATGCGTGGTTCCGCTATCGGCTAGACATTCAAGTTCTCTGGAATTCATTCCTAAATAAGAAAGCTCATAATTAAAATTGAGTATGCAAACAACTCCAAATTTTATTAAAGATATAAACCGAATGAATTACATCCAAAGTTCCAATCTTGGTCATTGACCAGAAACTAAATCAACAATACTAAGGAAAATAAAAGACTTAAGCGAAATCAGGAGTATCATCACTCTTCCCATCTTTAAAGTCATCAACCTTCAACTTGACGTTCTCTTCGTCATCCTCTTGTTCAATGTTGTGAGCTTCCATGGCTTCGCGGTACGCTTTGTATGCATTAGCAACACTCTGAGTGGCTCTACATATCTTGGACCAATGTCCAGTCTTTCCACACCTGAAGCACAGAGATGTTTGATCGGAATCCTTTGATTGAGAAGCGTTATTCACGCGTGGTGCACTCCTCTTGAGTGGCATGGCATTAGCGCCTGTGGCCTGCTTAAAACCGGCGGCACCTTGTCCTCTTGGGTGGCCTCCTCGGCCTCCCCTTCGCCTAGTTTGGCGACTACCTTCTTGAGCAGGGCGATTATATGGACCAGGACGTCCAGAGTTGTCCCTAGGATTAGGGTTTCGCCCGCGGCGGCCTCTTTTTGGGGCGCCATTATAATGGGTCTCCGGAACTTGTTTCGTTCCCACGGGCCTCGCATTATAATTCTTCACAAGTATTTTCTCGTGTTTTTCAGCAACAGAGAGAGCGGAGATGAGCTCATGAAATCTTGTGATCCGTTTATTCTGCACTTCAATACGATAGTTCTTTGCAACTACCAAGTCAGAGACGGGAAAGGTAGAGAGGGTTTTCTCAATCAACATCGCATCGGTTATGTTCCTCTCACAGAATTCCATGAGGGATTTGATACGGAGTGCTTCCGAGTTATACTCTAGGACTGAGGCATAATCACAGAAGCGCAGTAGTTGCCACTTCACCTCTAGTTCAGGAAGCAGGGATTCACGAACGTTGCCAAACCGCTCTTCGAGTGCAACCCAAAGTGTTCTGGGATTTTCCTCATTGAGGTACTCGGCTTGTAGAGATTGGTCCATATGACGAATCATCAGAATGATAGCTTTGGCATTCTTAGCCTCTAAAGCATCAGCGGTGGCCTGTGCTGTAGCAGCAGCAGCAGCGGCGGCGGCGGCAGTCAGTGGACCTTCCACAGGTGCGGCGGCGGCATCAGCAGGTGCAGCTGCAGGGGGCTCACGGATTGCAGAGATGCTTCCTTGAGCTTTCAGGTGGTTGCGTACATCGCGAACCCACTTATGGTATCCAATGCCCGTGGTATCCAATGGTGCGAAGTCCAACTTGTTCAGGTTATTTGCCATCTGAAACAACAAGAGAATTGAGGTTAGTTTTCGGAGCATAAATATCTTCCACGAAAACAAATATGGTTTCTGAGCTAAGCTTCAAAGAAAACGTTTTCCATGTATTGGATTTAGGTGAAACTTTGGTGTAGTATGGTTATAACCCTAAAACTTTTCGGTAGCTTTACCTGGACACAACTAGATACATAATAAGAGATGTCGGTGTGAGCAGGCTCCCTTAATACCACTTATCTCAAATCACATACCTAGACATACCCAAGCAGGTGAGCCTAGTAGGAATTAGGTTATGAACCATAGGTCGTTTCTTCTCTTTACGGATTCCTCATCCGGAGGTAAATTATTCAATGAACTTCTTGTTCAAGGTCTCTTCTCTCTACGGATTCCTTATCCGGAGGGTTAGCTCGAATCCCCATAATTCGGCTCTTGAACTCACACCAATAGCATGATGACATTAGAGGTGCTCATGACTTACACATATCGCAAGCGATATGAAGCTCGATCACTCCCCTAATGCTTCTCATAGTTTGGATAGGTCCGATTCAAGAATCCCACGTTATAGAAAGGTGGGAGGTAGAGGAGGGATGTTGGAAGTCCCTTGAGAAAAAGAAAGGTGAATTTAAATTCATAAAGCAGCAACGTTTATAAAAGCTTACTTGGTATTCTTTTTCTTGAGTCTTGATTCTTGAACTTTGGAAGATATAGAAGATTAGCAGCAGCAGGCAGAAGCAGCAGCAGCTAGTAGGAGGAGCAGGAGCAAGCAGAAGCAGCAGCAAGGAGAAGATGATTCTCGGCAGAAGCTTCGTGCGATCGATCGTGCGGAATGTTGCGATCGATCGTGCGTCGTCCAGTAGCAGCGGGAACACGCAGGAAACCTAGGGTTAGGGTTCTAGGGTGTTGGCGCTAGCAGGATGCTATGCTCAAGGATTTTTGGCTTTTGATCTCAGGGCTTAGAGGTTCGTGCTGATAACGTGTTTAAGTAAAGGTGCAATCAACCACAAGACAGAAAGTAAAGAAGAGAGCAAATAGCACAGGAATAGAGAGTATCTTTATTAATGAATAGGTGCCTCTATATATAGAGAAACACAAGGGTACAATCCATGTCCTAATAGAACTTCTATTCAATATGTAATCCATATGCTATACTACCTAATTTAATCCTAGGTTGACAAGGCACACACAAAGTAGGTTTCCTTCAATAGCTAAGATCTTATTTCCAGAAAATTAGAGTTCAATTTATAGATGCAACAGTACGCGCGTGTGGCCTTAATTACAAGAGATTGTGAGACGATTACTCCATAGGCCCTAGTAAATAAGGAGACTCAGCTTATCTCACCTTACGTAACGACCACGTAACTAACCCTAGGGCACGGAAACGTACCCATATATAGTAATCCGGTCCAATAATGCTTAGGGTTACTCTCCTTTCTCACTTTCCCCTATATGAGGATGGATCTACGTATGAGATAACACACATATATATCTCTTTAGTGATTTGATCGTCGGAGAGTCTTTGACCAGTAACAACCAATCCTTACCTTTGTTTTGCAAGTATTGTTTGCAGCTTACCGGAGAGGTGATTTTCATCCCTCATAGGTACTCGAGATCTCGTGTATGATGATCAACACAAAGAGGACGTTCTTCTTCAGAAAATAAAAAATAAAAGAATAAAAGCGATATATCTATAATAATTGAATAACAGTTTAACTGGGATAACAACTAATAGCCTGGCATATGATAGGAACCTAACTAGACTAGAACTTCTAAAACATATATAGAAACGTAGCTTTCTTTAAGAAATGGAATACTGGCCGGATGGAGACTGCGGAGAGCTTCCTTCCACAAGTCTTTGTATCTCAAACCTATCAAGGTATATATATATATATATATATATATATATATATCTATGTGCGCTTCTGTTATTTCATATTTGTTAATCTATAATTTGTGCAATATATAGTTAGGAGAGTTTAGAAGAGACTAGCTAATTATTAGCTAGAGAAGAGGAATGCCATCTACCTTTTACTTTTATACCTAGCTTCTCCCTTCTCTAGCTTTCTCATCCGGCAATGTGTTATGGTCTCATAATATGAATGGTCTATTTTCTATGTTCGCCTTAAAGATTTGATTTCTCTGCAAAAAATTAAATCGATAGAGTAGAAATTGTTTAGTCACCGAAGTAGTGTTTCAATTAAACCCTACGGTGACCATGGCTTAATTATTTCAATTAATTGATTGATCCTTTTTTGTAGTAATTATTGATCCCTAAACAAAATGAACTGTTTCTGTAATTCATGAGATCACATTGCGGGATGAGAAGGAGAACTGAGAAGGTAGAAAAAGGCAGATAGGAAATTTAGATCTCTAAGAAGAATTTGTGCATTGATTTCTTTAAGTATTCAATTTTATAGTAGATACCTAATGTGTTTCATATTTAGGAATCTGAAGAAAATGGACTTGCATAGCAAGAGTAAGGTTGGTGTTAAATCCATCAGTGGAGCATCCAGTAGCCTCTTTCGTTCATCAAGTGATGGTTTTGGTTTTGAATGCACCATTTGCTATACGGACTCACTAAAAGTCCCAGTTGTAACACCTTGTGGACACCTTTACTGCTGGAGTTGTCTACATAGATGGCTTTGTCTTTGTTCATCGCGTTCCATTAAGCGCGGTTGTCCAGTTTGTAGTACTACAATAGAGCAAAAGAAATTGATCTATATCCATGGAGGATGGAATCCACTTTACTTCGGTCGAAGAGCCCCGTTTGAATGCAACATTTGCCTTGAATTGCCTCAAGCTGAGGCAGTTATAACACTATGTGGCCACCTTTACTGTAGACCTTGTCTCAATAAAAGGCTTCGTGTTCACTCAAATTCCAAGAACTCTAAGAACTCCAAGAACTGCTCGGTTTGTAAGGCTCGTATAGTGGAGAAGAAATTGATCCCACTTTATGGACAAGGGTTCGAATTATCACAGGATGATGATTCGGAACCAAGTTCTCGGTCTCTACAACCTATTCAGATTCTAAATAGGCCAGAGGTTGGTCGTGATGGACCGAAGTTGTCTGCGACTGCTTCATCTTCAAATGGGGAAGTTGGAGCCGCAGCTGCTTCAAGTAGTCCCACTGCGAAACGTTTTTCTGGGGTGTTTGGACACAGAGGTACTATTATTGTAATGGTGACATTTGTTGGGCTATCGATTGGGGCATTGATTTTTGTCCCTGCAGGCAAGGCTCTAACTATCTTCCATAGTTTTGCTGCATTTACCTTTCCTGATCAGAACAGTGATACTCCGACTTAATTACTTGTGATTGAAAGAGTTGAAGAGGAGATTTGAGAGATGTACCTACATATTAACTTGTTATGTTGGACTCCACACATTGATAATGTGCTTAATTTTTTATGTTTAATCTTTCTTCCTTTGATTGAAAAATCAATGTGTCCTTTGGCACAAATTCTTTGTTGTTGCTTTTGCTAGAGGAGAACAAACCAATTTGGAGTTTAAATAGATTGGACTTTTCATGGCAATATGTTCACTATAATATGTTCATGGATTGTACGGACCTTATCTCGATCAGTTCCATGCTTATGCATAATTTGCCTATGATGATATTGACCCCTCCCGATATTATATTATGGATTTAATTGGGGTCGACAGTTTTGTTGCATTTCATTTTTCTTTGCTAAAATGGTTTCATTATTTAACAAACAAGTCAACGAATATAAGTACAGTAGAATATACCATAATGGTTCAACTACGTACTATTATATAAAAGTAAATTAAAATACCAATCAGGTCAATTTTTCAAAAACCATTTGCTCATTTAAACAATTTTTTTTTGCCTGTCCAATTTTTTATTGTAACAGTAAAAACTTCCGATTGTAAAGTATAGTTTATAGTTACGGAATAATTTTTTATATACCACCGTATTGACTTGCTTTTACATTTTTTGTGTTAATTTGGTTGATATTATGAACCCGAAAAAAGTTTGAAAATATGGTCCAAATTTGAGCCAAAAACCCGGCCCGACTTAGAACCCATATCCGGATCCAAATACGGCCTTGCTTGAATATCCATGTCAACCTATCAAAGAACTTTGAACTTTGAAAGTATGTCTTGTCAGGAATGCCCAGACTTTTAAAAAAATGAAAAAAGATAGAGGAATTAAATATTTAAATGAGGAAGTGTGCTCAGATCAAGTAAGATATAATTAAATAAGAGGAACTTATGCCTTGATGGTTGTGTTGAAAGGTTGCAACCTACCTTTAGGTGTGAGGTTTGAAACTCACTTCATACAAAATTGACAAAACTTTTTATTTTAAGTTTTGTCTCTCCTCAAGGCCTTAAATGTCATTTCATTAAAAAATAGTGCGAAATTACTAATGTAGCCTCTTATTTAACAGAAAGTTAACGGAATTGGGATGAAGGTATCACAAAGGCATGGTTTTATTTGGGTTCTTGACCCATAAGGACAAAATTGGACAAATATTTACCATCAAGGACAAGGGAAAAACACGGTGCCCTCCCGGTCCATTAATTGACCAATTTACGTTTTTGTATTATATATTTTACAAAAATTACGAAACTGTCACTGGCAAAAATTATTGACCTCAATAATTTTTTTTTAGAAAACGATACTTTCAGTGGTAGGAGGGAAATAACAAAGAAGCATCACTTTTGTGTATTTTATTGACCTCAATAAAATTTTATTGAGGTCAATAAACTGTCGATATTTTTCGTGGTAGGAGGGAAAGAACAAATGAACATCACATTTGAGTATTTTATTGACCACAATAAAATTTTATTGAGGTCAATAAACTATTTTCTTAAGGTCAATAAAATTTTATTGAGGTCAATAAACTTTTATTGAGGTCAATAATTATTGTGTATTTCCTTGATTTGATCATGTACAGAACCTCAAGTTGCCAAACAAAATTTTATTGAGGTCAATAAACTTGTTTATTGAGGTCAATAATTCTTGTGTATTTTTTTGATTTGATCATGTACAGGACCTCAAGTTGCCAAACAAATTTTATTGAGGTCATTAAACTTTTATTGAGGTCAATAATTCTTGTGTATTTCCTTGATTTGATCATGTACAGGACCTCAAGTTGTCAAACAAATTTTATTGAGGTCAATAAACTTGTGAGTGTTTCTATTGGGACCTCCAAATTTGCTCAGTTGACCTCACTCCATTATGAATTATTAAATGACATTTATAACCTCCTATAAAATGACTATTAAGGACAATAATTATACCAAAAAGATATCATGTTTATTTTCTCTAGAGTTTCCAATTCAATAATATTAGATTGCATTCTTTATTATTTTCCTTATCTATTTTTATTTTCTAATTTCACTACATACTCATTAAAACATTTATATATATTTAATAAAAATTAAAACTATGATAGATCATGTGACATAAAAATTTGTATCATTTGTTGAACGCATATTGGTGAGAGAGAACAAAAGAAATTCTACTATGACCTAAATCTAAGTCTATCCATTATATTTGCAAAAAAAAAATAACAATTAAAAAAATATATAAAATATTTAATCATGAGGTACAAAAAATAGATGAAAAAAATAAACAGTAAGAATAAATGATTATTTTTTTTATTGCACAACTAAAAGAGAAAAAAATAGTTAAAAAAAGATTAAAAAAAAACAAAGAATAGTTCATGCTAAAATATTTTCTTGTTGATTAGAAATTAATTAATGTGAATTATATCATCATGGTTATTTTAGGAATTTAGAAGAGGTTTAGTAAGCAAATCTTGTATTTTAAAAGCAAAAAGGAGGTGCAAAGAGTATAAGAGGTCAGGTGAGCAAATTTGGAGGTCCTAATAGAATTTCTCTAAACTTGTTTATTGAGGTCCATAATTCTTGTGTATTTTCTTGATTTGATCATGTACAGGACCTCAAGTTGCCAAACAAATTTTATTGAGGTCATTAAACTTTTATTGAGGTCAATAATTCTTGTGGATTTCCTTGATTTGTCATGTACAGGACCTCAAGTTGTCAAACAAATTTTATTGAGGTCAATAAACTTGTTTATTGAGGTCAATAATTCTTGTGTATTTTCTTGATTTGATCATGTACAGGACCTCAAGTTGCCAAACAAATTTTATTGAGGTCAATAAACTTTTATTCAAGTCACTTTCAATCATTCTCTTCACTTCACAATCACAATCATCCACTGACAGATTTTATTGACCTCAATAATTTTTTTATAAGGAATCTATACTTTCCGTGGTAGGAAGGAAAGAACAAAAGAACATCACTTTTATGTTTTTATTGACCTCAATAAAGTTTTATTAAGGTCAATAAACTATTTTATTGAAGTCGATAACGATAACACCAGTGCAGCAACAATGAAGTATCAGTCTAGATTTTATTGACCTCAATAACCAAAATTATTGACATCAATAAAAAAAAATTATTGATCTCCAGCCCTTACATCCATGGAGAAACTATCAATCTCTATTCTTTAATTTTCTTATTTTTATCTCTCTTTCTTCTTCTCTTTCTTATGTCCCTCCCACGTGCTCCTCTTTTTTTTTTTTTCTTTCTTTTCTTCTTCTCTCCCTCTCTTTCTCTCACCCACGTGCTCCTCTTTGTTTTTTTTTTTTTTCTATTCTTCTTCTTCTTCGTCTTCTTCTTCTATTTCTTCTGTTCTTCTTTTCCTGCATCTTTCTTTCCATTCTCTCTACGGCAGCATCTCTTTTTCTTTCCTTTCTCTCTCCCCTCTGCCTAATTTTGCCCCTCTGCCTCATTCTACCACAAAACCGGTGTCAAATGGAACGAGATCGCGGTCGCTGGTGAAGTACACGCTCTTTTCCAAAACTGTTTCCCATCTAATAAAACCAAAAAATAAAATTTGAATGAAAAAATTGAGCTTTTGATATGGTTGTGTGAGTTAATTAACTTAATTCATGGCGGATTATGAGAAAAAAAGAGAGAAGAGAGGAGAGAAAGAGAGAGAGAGAGAGAGAGAGAAGAAGAAGACGGAGAGAAAACAAAGATACCAAAAGCAGACACTAAGGGCAATAATGTCACAAAAAATTACTATGTAATATTTTTGTCCTTACTGGGAGTGAAAGATGCTCAACTGAAACTTAGTGGGAATTATTTAAAATCTATCAAACTTGAAAGGAAATATGTAGTGTAAAAGAGGACCTATTGGTTATTTGCCTTTATTTTAAATATTTTCTTTCCATATCCAAACTTTCGAAATTCATAAAATATAGTTCAGGTATCCGAAAAATTTCATGAAAATTTCTACAAATTTCTACTTTATACTCGAGTCCTTAAATTGAAGACTTTATTTTAATATATTTTCAAAATAATTTTCTAGCATTTGAAAGTTATATGTATCTAAATATTTATTTTATTTCAAATTTTTCAGGGTATTACAATATCAATCGTACAACATTCGCCAAAACTCGTTGGTGGACTACTTAATACCCGATCCGTTAAGCCAAAGGGTTGAAGATGACAAACAAGAACCGAACATAACTTTGTCTTAGGAAATGACATAAATCACAGTGAACATAGCTATGTTAAAACCTTCTATATTTCGAGTCCAAAATTATAAGAACTTAAATAACTTGGTTAATAGAACACCTTTAAATATTTTTGAGAATTTAAAACATGATCGAATTAGAAGAAACATACTGTTTGGTTTCCCAGAAAATATAATGCGGAACCCTAAAAAGAATAAACCAGTACCAATTTTCTTCTAAATCTCCTTATTCAGGTAGAATCCAACCAAAAATATAAAACAATATGACATAGCATTAGCATATATATAAAATCATAAACATATATTGCATATATATATATACATATATTGCATATATATATATATATATACATATATACATATTATGCAGGCAGATTATACCCAGTGGCGGAACTAAACTCAGGTCTGGGAGGGTCCAGACCCCCCCTTAGTTTCCTAAACAATCTAATTAACTTTAATTATTTACCTTGATTGTAGCCTATTTGTTGCTCAACTTCATTAATGGACCCCCTCTCCCAAAATTAAGTAACCAAAAATAGCCTATTTGTGACCAAAAAAATTAAGTAATTAACAAACAAACGTTTTTGTTCAAATTTTAATAATAGATAATTCTTTAATTCTTTCCTTTTGTGTTATATTATGTACATAATATCAAATTTGAAATGTTTATTTCATTTTTTCTCATCAAATTTCAAATTTAGTGAGCATAATATCATTTATCTTTTCTTCTATTGTGTATTTCATACAATACAATTTTATATTTGCTCCGTAGAGGAAAAAAAAATTATTTGGCCCCCCCCCCAACCCTAAAATCCTAGTTCCGCCCCTGATTATACCTAGATCAAAAAGTTGAAAAGAGAACTTGATAGGTTTAGGGTTGACTAGTCTTCCAATTTTACCAAGCTACGTACGTACGTCAAGGAAACTCATACATAAACGTTTTTATCACCCACAGTGCTTGAATTTTTGCCCATCAGACTGATTGATGCCCAAACTTTTGAAACGATCACAGAGACGCCCAGATTTTTAAAAAGGCAAATAACCAATAGGTCCTCTTTTACACTACATATTTCCTTTCAAGTTTGATAGATTTTAAATAATTCCCACTAAGTTTCAGTTGAGCATCTTTCACTCCCAGTAAGGACAAAAATATTAAATAGTAATTTTTTGTGACATTATTGCCCTTAGTGTCTGCTTTTGGTATCTTTGTTTTCTCTCCTTCTTCTTCTTCTTCTCTCTCTCTCAGAATATAGAATGGTCCAAATCCCTAAACCACCAACAACCAATGGTAGAAGATTTTCTATGATTTGGCTAAAACCGTGTTTAATTAACGTTTGGAGCTTTGATTTATTAATCCAATTATGATAAAATAAAATGCGCTTTGATTTATTAGGCTCTGTCGTACACTCGTAGTGTATCACTGTATCATATCCACCTTAACAAAAAACCAAAATTACGAGACTGCCACCTAACTCTGGTTATCAAAGAGACAACGACTAGAAGGAAAGAAGTATGGAACTGTTCGCTTTCGCCTTCAACGACTGAACCAAATGGTAACTCAGCAACTCCCATTCACCCAGACTTGAAGAATCCATTCATTATTCGAAGTTTTGAATATTATGTCATTCATCAATCTCCGAAGAAGGTACTCATTTCAAACTCCCTTTTCCAAGATGAAATCACTCACTATCAGGTACAATTTCTTTGCTAATCAAGTGGTTTTTTCATTCCTACCTTCGACCCATAACAATCTAACTCTTATATTGGCTCCTATGGAACAATTTCATTGTTCTACTATGAATGTTGACATAAAACGTCCCTAATATTCGACTTGGTAGATGATTATATGGTTTTTCTAGGGTTCTGCATATCCGTATTTCTACGTTTTGGGTTTTATTTTGGGTATGGTTGTGCGTGAAACAGGGTCACGCACCCAGCTTGAGTAGGAAATTAAAGTATCAATCCATCTTCCAAAATAATATTTTTAGCTCACTTTTTCATACATATTTGCACACCTTCACTAGCGATATCATAATTACCTTTAACCAAGTCAGGAAGTAGGTTTTTTTCTGTCTATTTTTCCAGTGTTGTAGGGTAATACTATTGCACTCCAACATTCATGATTCCATATTTGATAATTCGCCAATTCGGTGCCAATTATTAATGCTGCCCAGTGTAGAAAATAATTGACTTTTTTTACTCTAATTTTTCAAGTTTATGGCTGGTATGAGTTGATATAGATGATGTTAGTTCATTAGGATGCTCACAAACGTTTGTGGTTGATAACTGATGTATTCTGTTTTAGGATTTTGAAGCTCATAAGTGTGGATATGGAGAGTAGTGCTAGTGTTAAATCCAGTTGCTCCTTTTGTTCATCAAGGGATGCTTATGATTTTGATTGTAACATTTGCTATGAATTACCTAAAGAACCAATTGTAACACTTTGTGGCCACCTTTTCTGCCGTCCATGTTTAAGTCGGTGGCTTGGTATCCACCCACGCTACACACATATCAAGAAGTGTCCGACCTGCCTGGCTCCTATAACCGAGAACACTTTGATTCCTCTTTATGGAAAAGGGATGAAAACCAGCACTCCTGTACCTTTCAAAGAAAATCGTTTTGTTCAACATATTTTTGTTACCATCAGAGCTTTCATGGCATTGATGTCTGTGACCCTTCTCACTTCGTGGCTATTGCGACCTGTACATTTGTTACAAAATGAGATTTTGGCTACAACTCGAGATGTGAGCAATTATGGTCAGTGTCTATTGGAACGAGTGCATGATTTCCAGAACAAGATTTTCGCTTCAACTCTCGAAGTTAATGGTTGTCTCACTTTGTTGCTATTGCGACCTATACATTTGTTGCAAAATGAAATTTCAGCTACAACTCAAGATGCGATATATTTTGTTCATTGTCTATCGGAACGAGTGCATGATTTCCGGAACAAGATTTTTGTTTCAACTCTCGAAGTGAATCGCTTTCTTCAGTGCTTATTCCATGATCTGAAAAATCAGGTTTGTGGTTTACCTCTTGAAGGGAAACGTTTTGTTCGGTGCTTGATGGAGCTGATACATGATTTGCCAAACAAGATTTTCACTAATAGGACTGTATTGGATTCTCCTCCTCGTTGCTGTGAACAGGTAGGTCTATTGGATGAACAGATCCTATAGACCCCGTGGCACTTTCATGTAATCTTCTCTTTCTTTTGGGCCTTTGGCATTGTTTCCAAACAAAGAAACAAAGATTTTCACTTTGGTTCTCAATGTAGACGGTTTTGTTCAAAAGTTAGAGCATAACATCAGAAGTCTGTTTCCTTTTTAGCTTTGAGTTCGTAGCCTAGTGGTCAGTGTTCATTTATTTGATAAAACTATAATCATTAGAAATCTATCTGTTCTCTTAGTTAAAGAAAAAAAAATTTTGCGATATCTTATTTTTTATATTCTCATTTGGTATAAATTCTCATTTTGTAAATCCTGATTGCACCATGCTTTGGAAAACGAGATTTTCCCATTAACTCTTATTCAGACTTAGATTCTTTAACAAGAATATATATAGACTAGTCTTCCTGTACGCGCTAAGGGCATGCAAAACGTTGTGCTCATCGGAAGAGTGCGGTTGGTTTTCATAGATTCACTAAAAAATTTGAACTCCGATACCTTAAAGAATTTATTCTCATTCAGTATCTTCATTCTATAAGTAACCATGCCATGCATGAAATTAATACAACAATCGAAGGAAAAGAAAGCAACTCTACATACAATACCATACAAAATAAATCATGTGGAGATGTGAGCTTTTTAATGTTTCTATTATAAAACTAAGTTTGTTATTCATTTTTATCAGCATATGGATGAGCTTAATTTTATGACCTTGATTGCGTTCTGGCAACTTTTTTATATATGAGGCGCGCCAAAAAAGAAAAATTACTTAGTTATTAATCAAAAGAATTTAAAGCAGTTATTAGGTTTGCAAAGCCTATTTTATTTTATTTTTCCCCCTTGAAAACCAAAAAGCAGTTACTATTAAACTGTTACCATATAGTTTTCTGTTTTTCGTTTGGGGAAAAGAAATTTAACAAACTAATTTTCTGTTTTTAGGCTTTGCTTTTCAGAATGATAAACTACAAACAGTTCTTACTTGTTGTTTTCAATAAACAGAAAACTAGAATGATAACAAACGATCCTTTAAATTATATAGAGTTGGATATCTCATGCAAAAATGTGAAGGAATGCACAGTATCTTTCTTGTTTCCAGCAACCTAATCAATAGAAGGAACACGATCGACTTGGATATTTAAGCCGTCAAATCCAGTTCTACTCCGGCCTTGAGAATTAAGGTTAATCAGTTTTTCATGATTTTACATCCCATTCTAAACCCTTATTGATTTCAATAATCTTGTACTCTCTCTCAAATGTTCTTGTCCTCTCTCATGTTGCTATTTTGACTTCATAGCTGATACGAAATACTGCATGGCTTTTCTAATTTTACAATGAGTTATGTATTTATTTTAGGGCTGACAATTGAAAAAATGTGCTGTAGGATTTTGAAGCTAGCTAGATATGGATGGAGGCGATGAAGGTTGTGGTTTCGAATGCAACATTTGCCTTACCTTAGCTCAAGACCCAGTGATAACACTATGTGGCCACCTTTACTGCTGGTCTTGTTTGATCAAATGGCTCTTCAATTCACCATACTCCAACAATGAGTGCCCAGTTTGCAAGACCGATATCGAATTCAGCAAGTTAATCTTTTCATATAGAAATTTGAAATCATCTGAATCGGACTCGTTATCTCGGTTTGAATGCAACATTTGCTCTCGATTAGCTCAAGAACCTATTATCACACTATGTGGCCACCTCTATTGTTGGCCTTGTATCTATAAATGGCTTTCTAAGTGGAATTCAGATTCCAATTGTTGGGTTTGTAAGGCTGTCATAGAGGAGAACAAGTTGATCCCTCTTTATGGAAAAGGGATAAAATGCTCGTCACATGATGATTCGGACTCGAGATCTCGGGCTGTTATACCTGTGGGCATTGCCGGCAGTCTTGCTTCAACTGCCAAAGTGAACCATTTTGTACGCGGAGCGTTCGATGCGACGGGGACTTTGTTTCGGTTTGGAAGATATACCATGGAGATTTTCATGACAAGGGTGTTACCAATAGTTGCAATTCTTTTGATGTTTCATCCCTCGATGCCAAAGGAAAGGAAACACGATTTGGTGGAGAAGGTTTTCGGTTTGAGTTTGTGGTGTTTGTTGATTCTAGTCGTTTGGGATATCCTTAGTGGAAAAATAAGACGGCGGAATAAATTGGAACATTAATCTCCATTTCGAAATAAATTTGAGACCTAATCTAATATTGTGAAGGCGAAAATACAACTAGACTAATAGCTAGTTGGTACGTAATGGTTGTGCTACTTGATCTTTCAAAATTGATGAATGGACATATAAGACGGTCCCTTATGAAGACTTATGTACATATGGGTTTAGTGATTTAAAATTTTACATGTTGATATCTTTTCTTTTTTCTTTCTTTTTTATTTTTATATATATATATATATATATATATTTTTTTTTTTTTTTTTTTTTGCAAAGACATAGAGTAGGTAATGATAGTACACATTGTTATTGTTATAAAGAATTTATGCTATTGAATGCTAAGCCTCCACATTTTCTCACTTGACAATAGAAAATGCTTCGTAGAGGCAAGTAGGCAATACAAGGAACCTTACTTGCTGGCTTCCTTTGCCAATATTAAAAACTAAAGTGGACAACAAAAGCTTCCTCTCATATATTCTCCTTCCACCTATCAAACTCTTTCATGTCAAAAATTCGACTGAAAGTAATTGCAAATCCTTCCTCCTCGTAAATTCGTTCTATATACCAATTGTCAGCATGATCACTGGCAATGTTAATGTGGTTTGGGTATTTGGCGGATTCATGACACTTCAATATACGCCCAAAATTGGAAAACAAAAGAGATCGAAGACGCATAAGCAACATCTTAAAAATGTAAAGGGAATGATTCTTTTTTTAAAATTTTTTTTAATTATATATAAAAAATATAAGAAACCCATTTATGTATGAGTCTTTACATATACAATCTGATTTTGGTCATATCCGTAAGTGACAAAACCAGCAACAAAATGGTTCCTACATGCAAGTGTCTTTCATTGCTTAAAAAACCAAGAACTACTGACTACTTGACTAGTTTAATTGCAAGAGGACGTTCGGCGCATATATGCCCTCTTCATCCTCCATAGTTGGTATCTCATTGAGGTTAATGCCGATAACTCTAGGAGGACTACTCCGCCGAATCGGTTGAGCTTGAGCTTCAGTCGGGCCATTCCAGTGAAGCCTCATATGACCCCCCAAGGCCTGACCTGTTGGAAAAGTCTTGTTGCAGGTTTTGCATTGGTGAGGCACTGTTTCATAAAATTGCTGACGTCGTTCATTGTTATGTTCAGCACCAGCTGACATATCCGCAGAATTAGATTGATCTCGATCGCTATCGTTGTTGTTCTTGATCTTGGTATGGCTTGACATATGTCCTCCCAAAGCATGGTAACTTGTGAATGCTTTGTTGCAAACATAGCATCTGTGCACATCAACTTGATGAGGCTGAGGCTGAGGCTGATCAGGCTCATTGTCAACATGATCTGCAGAGTAGTTATCATTGTTCTTGACCTCCTTGCAATGGCTTGTCATGTGCCCTCCCAAAGCTTGGTAACTTGAGAAGGTTTTACTGCAAACACTGCATCTGTATACATTAACAACTTGGTGAGGTTCACTGTTACCTTCAGAGCCATGACCATGATCCATGGAGATGATCTTGAGCTTGTTATGGCTTGACATGTGTCCTCCCAAAGCTTGGTAACTTGGGAATGTTTTATTGCAAAGCTTGCATCTAAAATCATAATCAAGTTCATTGCAATTGTAACCATAATGATCAGCAGCAGACCATCTTTTCTTCCTCTTGGTAATGAAATTTCTGGCATTGGCCAACTCCTCACACACCTCAGCTAACATCATAAGACCACTTAACTGCTCTTTCGGACCCGAATCCAACCCAGAATCAACCAATTTCGGACTCGAATTATCAACAGTTTCATCAGAATCAGAGGATGAGGAACCAATGCTTGCCCTGCTCCTCTTTCCGGTGGGAGGCCAACCAGCAGGTAGAGTCTTGGAAAGATCAAAACCCGAACCCGAATCAGCCCAAGAATAAACCTCATCACATTCATCATCAGTCACAGGCACATCTGACACGGTTGAAGAAGAGCTACTGCTGTTATTGTCTTCTTGAGGGGATCGATTACCCTTGTGTGTCCTCATGTGTCCAAACAGCGATTTCTTGGAGGGGAAGTTCTTCCCACAAACGAGACAACTAACTTTGTCGCTAGTACTAGTCGTCATAGCAGCCATTGTCCCGGCCACGCGGAAGTGCATACTCTTGTGACCTCCCAAGGCTTGGCCGGAGTAAAATCCCTTGTGGCAAATATCACAGACGTGACTCGGTTGAGCAACTCCGCGGTCTTGGCCTTGTACTAAAACCTCAGGAGGGTTTCGAATCTTAGTGGGTTGTTGTTGATCGACGGCGAGTGGCTGAAACGACAGAGTTTCTTGGTCTTCAATATCCATGGATCGAGGAGAAAGATTAAGCGCAGCGGCTACTTGTTGGGAGCGAATTGAGATATGGTTAATACAAGAGAGTGATTCTTTTTTTTTTTCTTCTTGCTAACAAAGAACAAAAACAAGGACGAAGAGGAAGACGACTACTACAACTGACAAGAGAGTGAGATTAATCAGATTATATATAAATCATTAAGTCCGATTATATAACCATAGCGAATTGGGATTCCCTGTTTAAATAGGGTTAGGAACGCTGCACCGCCACAAACTTTTTAATAGCCCATGAGGAGAGCCCGGAAGGCTCACGTGGCCCATTAAAGCCCGTTCGGCCTTTTATTTTTAATGACCGGAATCGGTTCTATCAGTTTGGTTTAATTTGCCTTATTTTTAAAGCTCCTTAACTTATTTGTTAAGCAAAAAGTGTTAGGTGAAAGTTTCAAAAGCAGCTTATTTCATAATTTACACCATTTGACAACAATTTATAAAAGTTGGTAAAATACAACTTTCATAAGTTCAAAGCTACAGCTGCTTATTGACTGGAATCGGTTCCATCAGTTTGGTTTTTAATCCCCTCCTAGAATCTAGTGATAAACCTTAGTTTTCTTAAATTAAAAACTGCAACCGAACCGACAACGCCGGTTTACCAAAACTCGGTCAATTGAAATATTGGTACGGTTCATTCAATTATTCTCTCATACAACCACCTAGAGATCTACACAGTCTAATGGAGAAAGTCTTATGTTTCCGCGTTGAAGGTCGTACATTTGATAATTCTCTTCCTCGAAAGGAAATTTATTTTTCATAATACACTATACGGTTGGTTCAGGGTGAACCCACAATGCAAAAAATTATGAACCACAATCCAAGTGAACTAACTCGATTTGGTTCGTCTTCTTGACCGAACGTGAAATCTAAGAAACGAAACCGATCCAATCAATTTGGTTCCGGTTCACGGCCTCGCGGGGTTCAGTAGGGGGTTTTTGGTCATAAATGTCAGCCATTCCAAATAATAAAGAGTTCCCAAAGGACCCATATCAAAATAATCTAGAAAAGTATTAAAAAGAAATATCTCCTTAGCAGGATAAACTAACAAAACTGCAGGTCGTTACACGCCAGTCCCTAAACTGACAGTTGCTCTGGAACAGATAACAACCCAGCTTTCACAAAATCTCTCCCTTCTACAATGGAGGCTCTAAACCCCACCATAACCCCCAAACCATGTCTACCCAGTTCCTGTTTCCTCCAATCTCCTCTTCTCAAATCCACCTTCAAACCCACATTCTCTCCCCACAATTCTCAACTTCACAATTTCTTCAACAAGACACCTCTCTCACTCTCACTCACTTGCAGGCTGAAGACCCCTCAAGAAAACAAGAACAACAAAACCAGCAACATAAGCAAGAAGATTATACTCTCCGAAGGAGCGCCGCCGCCGTTGGCGGAGAAGGGTGGCGACGCCGCAGGAGAGGACGAAGCTCCGCCCAAGTTAGGGAGTGGGAGTGGGTTGATGGGTTCGATGAAGAGGCTGCCCAGAAAGGTTTTATCGGTTTTGTCTTATCTGCCTTTGGCTATTGGCGAAATGTTCGCCATTGCTGGTCTTATGGCTCTGGGTATGTTGAGTTTTGGTTTCCTCTTGGGACATGTTATAGTTACATTAGGAAAGTATAGAATACAAGCGTTAGCAATGTCCTTGCTTAATGCTCCTAATGATACTCAAATTTAGGAAAAATTTTAGTTCAGACACATGTTTTCAAGACTTCATTTTGTGTTGAATGAGTTATAAAGAGAACTTTTTTTAACCTTGATATGACATTGTAAGTAGGCCTTAGGTGGATGTAATGCTTTGTGCAGGAACTTTCATTGATCAAGGTGAGGCCCCGGATCACTATTTCGATAAATTTCCCGAGAGTAATCCTATATTGGGAATTTTCACTTGGAGATGGGTTTTGGCCCTTGGGTTTGACCATATGTACTCATCTCCCATTTTCCTTGCAACATTGGCTCTCCTGGCTGCATCACTAATGGCCTGCACTTACACAACACAGATACCCCTTGTCAGGGTTGCAAGAAGGTTTGATTGCTTTTTAAAATTTTCTTCATAATTTCTAAGTGAAGATGAGTTAGGGAGCTTTCTGTTAACGTACGAATTAATTGGTGGAAGCAGATGGAATTTTTTGCAGTCTTCCGAGGCCATCCACAAGCAGGAGTTTTCAGACTCTTTGCCAAGAGCTTCTGTTCAAGACTTGGGTGTTATTCTTATGGGAGCTGGATATGAGGTATATACTTTCATATTCTTGAATTTGTTTCTCTTTCTGAAATTTTTAACTTTCTATGATTAGATTACATATGCTCAACTAGGAGTCTAGGGTATATTATCATCCGAAAACAATGTCAGAGAGTTACTGCCACTATGTACTGTGTAGATGCATATGGTAATTTCTACTTATATGAAGTAGGATACCTTGAAATTTTTTAATGTACTGAAAGTTCATTATTGGTAGCTGTGAGAATAATGCAAAAAGGAGCTATAATATATATACTTTTTGGGTCTCTGTCTCATTTCTACTGATAGTTTACTCTAAATTATATTGGATATCACCTTGCATATGTTATTACTAACTCCTCAGTATCAGTTCCTTCATTTACAGCTACCTATTAATTATGAGTAGTTTCATTCTTATAGGTATTCTTGAAGGGACCTTCTTTATATGCCTTTAAGGGGTTGGCTGGTCGGTTTGCCCCTATTGGAGTACATTTAGCAATGCTGCTGATAATGGTAGGTGGAACTCTTAGTGCAACTGGGAGCTTCAGAGGAGCAGTCACGGTTCCACAGGGTTTGAACTTTGTTGTAGGAGATGTGTTAGACCCATCAGGGTTTCTCTCTACTCCGACTGAGGCTTTCAATACTGAAGTTCATGTAAACAAATTTTACATGACTTATTTTGACAGTGGAGAGGTGAACGTTTTGTCTCTAGCTGCAAAAGTATTCTTTTTTGTGATCAGAATTGATGAAAAGGCTTCCTAAAGATGTGTTCAATATTTTTTTTTTCCTTTCTTTTCATTATAACTATTAACTACTACAATGAAAAATTCATATCTCAGTTTTCTTGCTCCTTGCAGCTAAATGTAAGGGTTTTTTTTTTTTTTTTTACCATTTCACCTGGTTTCTGTTACAGGTATCACAATTTTACACTGATCTTTCACTAATGGACCTTAACGGTAAGGAGGTGCTGAGGAAAACAATCAACGTAAATAACCCTTTAAGGTATGGAGGGATCACCATATACCAGACAGATTGGAGTATTTCAGCGCTACAAGTGCTCAAGGATAATGAAGGACCTTTTAATTTGGCTGTGGCACCTCTTCAGATCAATGGAGACAAGAAGCTTTACGGGACCTTCTTACCTATTGGAGATATTAATGCTCCTAATGTTAAGGGAATGTATGTGGTCTTACAGCTATATATTCTCTAGTAGCACAGTAGATATGAATTTCGAAGGTTAACTGCCACTTGTTTATTCATGTTTTGGACAATTAGCCAAGGCTGAACTGGAATTTAGATTTAAGACTCTTCTAGAGGTTACATGATTTAAGACTATTATTGCTAGTAGGTTGTTATCAGTTGTAACTTAACTAATTTTTCCTTTCGAAATTTCAGATCAATGCTTTTGCGAGATCTACAATCAGTTGTCCTGTATGATCAAGAAGGGAAATTTGTTGGAGTTCGACGTCCAAGTTCCAAGCTTCCAATTGAAATTGATGGCTCCAAAATTGTTATTGTAGATGCAATTGGGAGTAGCGGTCTTGCCTTGAAGGTGATGACTAAAAGTTTATTTTACTAAACCATATAGAAATATCTTGAGCTGCATCCATTGAACCTTGAAACTAAATCGTTCCTTATCAGACTGACCCCGGAGTGCCTGTTGTATATGCTGGATTTGGTGCTCTAATGCTCACGACTTGCATCAGTTTTCTATCTCATTCACAGGTGAAAATTTTCTGTTTATGTTGTATAGTAATGTTTGTTTATAAACTTGAAAACATGTACTCCAGTTCTGATAAAGGTTCAACTGTTCTACATTTGGTGTCATAAGTGGGCAACTCG
The DNA here is from genome assembly GCA_029955375.1 of Rubus parviflorus. Taxonomy (NCBI): domain Eukaryota; kingdom Viridiplantae; phylum Streptophyta; class Magnoliopsida; order Rosales; family Rosaceae; genus Rubus; species Rubus parviflorus. Next base: position 29,296,530 of record JARGGL010000001.1, read on the forward strand.
TTATTTATTATACGTCACTTATTACCGTATGCTTTTAATTGTTGCATTTAATGTTTTGTCAAAATATTGATTTGCTTCGAGAACTTCTCCTTATGTTTTATGAACGAAACGATCTGTAAGCTTTCTGCACTTGTGCACTTCACCTGGTGGTTGGTACCGACTATAATTTGTGAAAACATCCATTTCCAGCATGAAAAACCTTTTCAATTTAACAGTACCTCGATGCTATGTTGGTATTGGTTTCTGTGATTTGTTATAAATATTGTTGCCACTATTGAAACTGTTTGCCTAAAGTATCTATTCATATGTTGCTTGTTCTCCTCTGCTCGACAAAAGATATGGGGCTTACAAGATGGAACAGCGGTGGTCGTAGGAGGAAAAACTAACCGAGCAAAGGGTGAATTTCCAGAAGAAATGAATCGCTTGCTTGATCGGGTTCCTGAATTGGTTGAATCATCTCTTTCCAGGCAATCAGATAGCATTAGTGGCTAGTTTATGAATTCTGAAGAAAAGCCAGATATCATACCACTTTAAATGATTGTCCACTCCAAAAGGATATAAATCGAACTATTTTTCATCCGGAACAGAATGGAGGAGCAGTTGAGTTACCTTTCTTCAACCAGAGCTATTTTTCGAAGCAGAATTCAACACATAGGCCAAGCGGAGCAGTTGAATTTGTTTTGTTTTGTTTTTTTTATGTATACATAGAGGCATTATATACCCTTTGCGGTGCAAAGTCGAAGTCTTAAAAACATTTGTGCTTATTTATGTACAGTTGTTTCTCCAACAATTAGAACTTGCCATACATATATGTAACACAAAATATAGAAATGGAAAACTGTACCATTCTTTTACACTGGTTTGGCTTGTATTCTTTCTTTGTTTCTTTGGCATGTCTTAGTTTCATTAGACAGACCATGAATTGTTACTGTGAACTGTGTTAGTCTTTTTTTTTTTTTTAATGTGGAGGTTTTATTAATGGAACAGAGAAACGAGTACATGCAATAAGGAAACTGAGGAGGGGACGCAGGGCCTTACTCCTCACATGAAAAAGCTGCCGAGAAACAAGTGACTAACACAGCAGAACAATGACAGTAAGACGAACTACAGTAAAACAACAGTAACCATCATCCACCTCCAAAACAGAAGGAAATAAAAACAAAGCAAGTGAAGGAGGCACATAAGCAAGCGAACTAGGCACCAAACTAGGTGACAAGCATGCTGGAAAGAGCCGCACTTGGAAACCTTTATACAAGAGGAGTCGACAGCAATCACGCCTAAAAAACGCCATAGTGAAGTCAGGAACTGAGCACCACCAATATTACAATCATGAGAACCCCCAAGATTCGCAAAAGCATCCGCCGGGCAGTCACCTTCTCGATATATGTGGGAGAAGTGGAAAGTCATTCGACCAATATGGCAATACCAATAAACAGTTTGCCCATGCAACCTTCTAAGTACCAAGGAGCACAACAGGAGGATAAAGAGAGAAGATGAACAATATATGTACATGGAATCTGTCTCTAGCTAAAGATGATGCCATTCCAGGACCCAAGCAAGCTCAGCGGCCTCAATCACCACAAGGATCTCAGCAGCAATCAAACTCACACACATTCAGGGGGAGGCAAAAACACACATAAAATGGCCATTAGAATCTCCATGAACTATGCCTAGATTATGCTAGTTGCAGGGCCTCTTCACGTTTGATAGCAAACACCTTGATAAGGGCGTCTTCAACAACCTGGGACGTTATGAAGCTAAGATGATTTAGAAAAGTTCACAATACTTGCGGTGGAAGCAGTTCAATGCTTTGAGCAACATTCACAATGAAGAAAATTACCTTATTTGGAGTAGAGGCACCAGACGTCACACCAATAGTCACAGGACCCGCAGGCAGCCAGTTTTCTTTCTCAACCAACTCGCCATGCTATACAATTACATAATAAACAAATTACAAGAGCCAAGGAGAAAACAATAGTATGAAACTAACAACTGAATGTCATCTTTTAAGCCAGAACAAAATTAAAGTAGAATATCATGTCTCCACAAACTCACTTTGAGCTTATATGCTATTCTGTTTCCCGGGCCTATTCTCTCCTCAGTATCAATCCAATACGAGGGAATGCCACGAAATTCTGCAATCTCTTGTAGGTGAGAGGTGTTATCTGAGTTCCACCCACCAACAACTAACATAAAATCTAGCTTTTCCTCGACGAGCTTGTGCATTGCATCTTGTCGCTCCTGTAAAATAAACAAACGTATCACCTTTTAAGTCTTACCAGGACTTGAAAAATCGTATACATAGCTATGCTAGTCACTAACTGTGATGAAGCCACTCTGCTTTTAAGCTAATCTATAACCTAGAAATGCAGTGGTGGGTTATTCTGGTAGCTGCTATGGGGTGTCAAAATAACTATTGCTTTCTCCTCCTTGCTAATTTAATACAATGTATGTACACAATGTTCTACAACATGCTAACTTTGGAGAAATCCAACAATAAATCAGACAAGAATAACCATCAACTAAAGAAAGAAGTTACCTGAGTCGCATAACATATTGTGTTGAAGCTCACAAAGTGGTTATTGATATTTCCACTCCATACTTGCGCATCATCGTCTTCTCTACTAGTTTTCCTGTTATATTGATACTAGGATGCAGTTATAGTTTGCAACTAAGAATTTGTTCGCCGAAGATGAACAAACATATATAGCATAACAGAACAACTAATTACCAATGTTGTCCGTCTCGGTCATAAGCATTGTAGTCTGATTTGCAATGCCACATCTAACCAGGTCTCTGTCCGGATTGAACCCCGGAGAAACTGCTTTCTCGAATTTCTGCATTCAAAGCCAATAAAACAGTAAAGCCCTGCATGATGCCGGAAATACTAGCAAAATTCATACAAGCAACAACAACAAAAATGCACCTCCAGAAATGCCTCTTTGGTTGAGCTAGACCCATTAAGTTCACCACCAAGAATGTAGTCACACACATACGATGCCTGTAATAAAACTCATAGTTATAGCATCGATCACTAACTGAAAGAATGAACCTGAAAGTTTTGATAATTCCAACAAGTAGTCTATGACAAAGTACAAAACAGTTGGTATACCTCGTCCATATTTTTCACTATAACGTATTTTCCAGCATATGAAGCAGTGGCTACAGCTTCCTCATGATCATATACACCATGAATAACTGAAGTGTACTCCCCTTTCTTGTGCTTCTCTACAGTAGTCCAAACCTTCACATAAAACAGAGCTGATTTATATTTTTATATTTTTCACTTTTGAAGAAACAACAAATAAAATGAAGGCAAGTGAAAGAAAATACCTTGGAAACCCAAGGGCAAGTAGTGTCAACAATTTGAACATTTTTGTCACTCAAGGTGAGCATCTCATCCACTGTAGCTCCAAAAGCAGGCAAAATTACCACATCACCCTTGTCTACTACCTCGAATTGCTTCCTCCCTTCCTCTTTCGGAATCCTCTTCACCTCCATTTCGTCCAACCGCTGCCAATATTCATCTTATAATTAGTTTAATCAATAAATTAACCAACTAATTAAATAATAATCACTGTCAGCCTCGGATTGAAGCGCAAGGTTGTGCACATAAGGTGTTTGTGAAAATGACCCAAAGAGAGGAAAAGATGATTGAGCCTTTTATAATTGCTTGCAATAGCTACCAACTCTGAGGTTTTTTTCAAATTCGAGTGATTCAAGTCATCAATATTCTTTCATAGCCTTTTGGTTTAATGACACAAGTCTTCATTCATTTTAGAAGTGACATGTACTAATTTGAAGGGACGACGGGTACGTAATTGCATAATGAAAAAATCTTCAATATTCATTCAAACTATTGAATATCTAATAATTCTTAATTTTTAACTGTGCGCAAATTCATAATTCCATTCTTGAGTGATGGATTATTTTTCTTTTTAAAGGAATTTGATCGATTCTAATTTCTAACATTGGCTTAACTTGTTTCTGTGGTTGAAAGTATTTGGAATTACTTTGACAAATTTTATTTTTTTTTAACACACACACCTCCCATCCCACCCTGGTATATTAGGAGAGTTGAACCCATGATCTTTCCTGAGACAACCTTGGTGCCAAATCATTACACTAACTACCTTGACAAAGATTCTTGTTGATCCATCTCCGATCACTACTAAATTTCAATTGAAAATTATAACAACCTTATTCACTGTTGGATTATGGATGATCTGGTTGGTAATCCAAATCCTTTCATCAGGAAATTGTTTTCTGGCCTCGTAAGCAATCTGCACAGCTCGCTCAACGCCCCAACAGAACCCATTTGCCTCGGCGAGTTTCACAGTCACATTTCCCCAAGTGTACTCGAACCCATTTTCCTTCAATGTATTAATAATATCACCTTAAAATTGAAAACAAAATCATTTAATCAGTCATTAATTAATTGATACTTCCACTATTAGTCTATTATACAATGAATCTCTTTTAGTGTCAAATGCTTCACCAAATTATGAAATGCATATATATAATCTTCTTTGAAATAAAAAATGAAAAATAGTAAAGGAACCATCTAAAAGTTTTATTATTGTAAAATAAAAAGTAAGAGAACAAAAATAAATTTAAATAGAAAATGAAGACGGATGAAAAACAGATTTCTCAAGTTCAATCCAAATTGATTAAGCAATTATTTATTATTTTCACCCTAATGTCTATATTTCCTTCATCGATCACCAAACTCTATCAAAGTATGAGAAAACAATTAAAGTACGCAAAATATTAAAAAAAATAAAATAATAAATAGAAGGGGAAAACTATGCCTATATTTGTGCACAGGGTTTGTCTATATGGTATATTAATATACTGATATATCAAGTAAACTAACTTGATAGTTGATACATAGGTAGACTAGTTCGATAGAAAGATAAACTAGTTCGAGATCAAGCCAGACTAGTCTACTAATACATGGAGCCAGTCAACTTATAGCCTCTTTAATTCTCAAATTGGATATCTTAAAATTTTCCGTGGTGCACATGTACCTTTTTCATATATTGCAACATAAGAAAGAAAACTTGCATGCTAATTATACAATTAGAAAAAGGTACTGTACGAAACAATTGCATGCATAACTCATAAACAGATTACAAATGCATGCATTACTGTAGAAGTACTCGTTCTTTGTTATATAGCTAGCTTGCTGCTAGTAGCTTACTGGTGTACTGGTGGTTCATGAGCTCGAGGGTCTCTTCCTGGTGCCCGAACCCTCTGCGATTGTAGTTCTTGCTTCGGCTCAGGTTCTTACGGAACACCTTGGCGTTGAAGTCGGACTCCACTGTGGCTGAGGAGGAGTAGGAGTCGCTGGAGCATCGGATGGAGAGCGAGTTCCGGCAACGGAAAGAGAAGTTTCCGGCCTGCTGGCTCTGGGTACGGGGTGGTGGGAAACGGCAGAGGAGGTGGTGGAGACTGATTGCCATTGATGCATGAGTTGTGATTGGCTCATGAGTACGTTGGTGGTTTTATTTATTAGTGTTGTCTGATTCGCAGGGAACTTCGGCGTTTTGCTGAGGGTATCTCATCATGGGTGGTCGTTTTGATTCCTGAACGAGGCATTACATAAAAGGCCATGTTTGCGGAGGCCTCCTCATTTTGGTCAAAACCACCTAATTCTGGAATGTAGCTTTAGACACAAGAATCTCTTGCATCATTTGCAAGTTTTTTACTATTTTTAGAGTTGTTACTAGCTAGACGTGTCATTTAACCAATTTGGTGGCCATTATCTGTAGTATGATTGGTGGTTGTAGCTTAGGTACTGTTGGATATTTTGTAAATCTCTTGTAAGATATTTTTCAATCAATAAAAGATTAAGTGTGTTCATCATCCATCTCAACTACTAAGTAAGTCTGTTGCTTTTTTCTAGTTTTCTTTAGTACCCTTTTAGTAGTCCAAAATAGGAAAACACTAGTATAACTATATTATTATCTCTTGCTAGAGACGATCATACTCTATTGGAGGATTTCTATTATATATATGCCAAAATAACTAGCTACCAAATACCAGTCAAGATACCTCTGAATACAAGTGCCTCTGAATTATGTGCCTTGTAGCTAGCCATATATATATAGTTGGCATTTTACTGTAGGAATACTTATTCTATATATGTGCAAGGCTTGGTATCAACAACCCAACGCCTCGAATTTGGTATCAGAGTCATGCTTAGCATTATAATAGTATGATTATATAGAAAAGTACCTCAAGGCTAAAGGAAAGCATCATACTTGTAGAAAGTTTGGCACACCCAGACATAGTAGATCGATAATCCACAAAAGAAAGCACACATATAAAATATCATAGGAGAACATCAATGTTTTTTAGGAACCGTCCGTAGAAAGAATAATAGAACTTTTACCAAATTATCTAGCAATTAGATTATAACAAGGTAGATTATAATTTTCATAATAGAGATTATCTTAATCTAGCTAGAAATTACTGATCATCAGAAAAAGAAGATTACTTTAGATCAAAATTACCTTCTAACTACTACTCTTCCCCTACTCTTGGATGGAATTCCTAGTTTTGAATGGGGCAGTAATAGTAACTAGTAGAAGAATACATATTACTATTTTTCTCACCCTACACATCCTCATATGCTAAGGAGATTCGAACTCACGAGCTCTACGATATTAGTTTTACAAATAACCAACATGTCACAACTCACCGGCACTTCTAGAAGAATATGATAAAATTAGGCTCACTTAACCAAATTAAGGACTGGTCTAACCATAGAAAAGATTATTTTCTTCTCAAATACACTTCTTCTTCTTTTTGGGCCAAATCTATATATATATATATATATATATATATATATATATATATATATATATATTATTTTTTCTTTTTGTATCTAAAACTACTTAAAATACAAAGTTCTTGAATACCAGTGTTGAATAGCTTATACATAACATAAACCTTATTAAGCATTTTATTCAAAGAGAAAAAAGTAAACAGTAGTTGGGCATACCCAACCAAGCAAGCTAAAATGCTTGAATAACCACTTCAGTCTCAAAATCCAGATTCCTGCAAAGAGCTATATATATTAAAACCATGTAATATCCATTCAGGTGGAATCGGATACCGGCAAATGGGACAATTTGGATTTCTCCGCAGCCAATTAACATTGCATATTCCATGAAAACATTGCAAGCAAGGCAATCGACTAGCGTCACGTCCAACCTCAAAGTCATCCCTACAAATAACACAAGTCCCACGTCTCATGGCTTCCACATAATCAAGTACTCTCTTTTTAAGTTTTTATCACTAGTATCATGCAGAATAGTAATCCCGTCGGATAGTTTCACATCAAGAACACAATTAGGAGACAGAGGAGACCCGATCGAGTTCCGAACTAATTCAATTACCTGATCCACAATGAGAGACCGCTGTCTTTCTCTTTGTGATGGAGGATACTCGGTGTTGATAAAGTCCTCGATCATACGTATTGAATAAGATTGCTTAATACTAGTAGTACCCTCATTACATAACTCGGAGGGGCGGATGGTGATGACCCTTTCAGTTTGAGGGATTTCAAATTCTTCACAAACGTCTTCTTTACTTGGTCCAAAAGCAAAAACATGTTGGGTTTCCTTGCAGAATAAAAATCGGATCTTAAGCGCATCATCACTCGGCCCACTTATCGACACTAGTCCATCCCATTGAGACAACATAATAACAGCGGATGGTAATCTCTGACTTGGACAATGACATAATTGTAGAATCAAGTAACGGAATGGCTGGCACGGACGTTCTGATGATCGAGCTACTTAGTTCAACTTATTAGCTTGATTATCCGAAAATCCTGGGCCAGGTAAGGTAGAGTTTTCAAGTCTCCTTCTTGAGTAATCTAGTCTCTTTTTGCTGTTTCTTCAAGAATCTCATATAACCTCCCAACAACAACTCAATTTAAACTATCTTCGTTTTGCATGGAAATTCAGGAATTAACTGGACAAATCCAAAATCACGGGGTTTGTGACCTTTAAATTTGAAGAAAAATAGTCAAGGAAAGCAGCAAGGATGCGGAGGGGGGCTAGGGGTCGGATACAATTAGGGATCTGGAGGGTTCTCTGTTTTCCTTTTTTAGGGCTTTTTTTTTCGGTCGAGAGAAGACTCTATATAAGGGCCAAGAATTCACTAAAGACGCAACTATTCATTAGCTCTCTTGGGCTCTGTAATATCTTATCCTTGGAAAGGACCAACTTTCTCAATTCTTACAGCGAGAAGACCATCATCGAATATGATAACCACAGTAGACAGAAAAACCCCAAAAGTCGAGACTCGGGACATAAGGAGTTCCTCCATTTCATGAAGAAGTTCCAACAATAGAACCTAGAACCTGGAGTCCTAGACCAATATATCATACAACAATTACATTTCTAGGGTCACAGAACTGTAGCATACATAAAGATACAGCAAAGCCTTTCCTCTCGATTATACATTGACCATGTTGTATAATTAAACTGGTACTGTGTACTGTGTCTAGACATGCCTAACCTAGATTATGCTAGTTGCAGAGCCTCTTCACGCTTGATGTCGAATACCTTGATAAGGGCGTCTTCAACAACCTGGGAAATACATAAATGAACAAGATAGGAAAATTCACAATACTTGCAATGGAAGCAGTTCAATGGTTCGGGCAACATTTAGGATAAAGGATATTATTACCTTATCTGGAGTAGAGGCACCCGATGTCACACCGATAGTCACAGGACCCGCAGGCAGCCAGTTTTCTTTCTCAACCAACTCACCGTGCTATAAAATATGTAGAAAACAAATTACAATAGGCACAGGAGCCATAGAGAAAACAATAATATGATGATAAGAATAACTGCATGTAATCTTGTAAAGCAGACCAAATTAAACTAGAATATCATGTCTTCACAAACTCACATTGAGCTTATAAGCTATTCTGTTTCCAGGGCCTATTCTCTGCTCACTATCAATCCAATATGAGGGAATTCCACGAAGTTCGGCAATCTCTTGTAGATGAGAGGTGTTACTCGAGTTCCACCCACCAACAACTAACAAAAGATCTAGCTTTTCCTCAACGAGCTTGTACATTGCATCTTGTCGCTCCTGTAAATGAAACAGACAGATCACCTTGGAGTCTGACTAAATATTCAATAATTGTATGCATCGCTATACCGGTCATCAACTGTGGTAATGCCACTCTGCTTTCAAGCTAATCTGTAAACTAGATTTACAGCAGTGGGTATCTAGTGGCTTCTATGGGGTGTCAAAATAACCATTGCTTTTCTCTTTATTGCTGGTTATATATAAATAATTAAATATATATATTATAATTTATATATAAGCCTATAAGAAGATGAAAGACAATGTTCTACAACATACTGAAAAGTTAATATCCAACAAATCAGACTAGAAAAATCATAAACTAAAAAAGAATACCTGAGTCGCATCACATATTGTGTTGAAGCTCACAAAGTGGTCATTGACATTTTCCACTCCGTACTTACGCATCATGGTCTTCTCTAATAATTTTCCTGTTAGATTGACATTGGGATGCAGTTAATAGTTTGCAACTAATAATTTTTCGCCAAAGATGAACCAGCATAGCAGAACAGAAACACTAACCAATGTCTTCAGTCTCGCCCTTAAGCATTGTAGTCTGATTTGCAATGCCACATTTAATTAGGTCTCTGTCTGGATCGAACCCCGGAGAAACTGCTTTCTCAAATTTCTGCATTCAAACCCATTAAAACAGTAAATCCCTGCATGAATCCCAAAATAGTAGTAAAATTCATACACAAGCAACAACAACTGAAATGGACCTCTAGAAACGCCTCTCTAGTTGAGCTAGACCCATTAAGTTCACCACCAAGAATGTAGTCACACACATACGATGCCTGTAAAAAAAATTCAAAGTTATAGTTGACAAACAGAAAGACTGAAGCCCAATTTTGTTATGCCAACAAATCAATCACAAAGTACGAAACAATTGCATACCTCATCCATATTTTTCACTATCACATACTTTCCAGCAAAAGAAGCAGTGGCTACAGTTTCCTCATGAGCATATTTACCATGAATGATTGAAGTGTAATCTCCTTTCTTGTGCTTTTCTACAGTATTCCATACCTTCACACACACAGAGAACCATATAAATATACCAGACTCAATTTTCATATCCTACTTCTGAGAAAAAAAACAAAAAAACAAAAAACAAACTAGAGTTCAAAAAATAGGAAGAGTGTAACTACCTTGGAAACCCAAGGGCAAGTAGTATCAACAATTTGAACATTTCTGTCACTCAAGGCGAGCATCTCATCCACTGCAGCTCCAAAAGCAGGCAAAATTACCACATCACCCTTGTCCACTACCTCAAATTGCTTCCTCCCTTCCTCTATCGGAATGTTTTTCACCTCCATCTCCTCCAATCGCTGCCAATTTTCATCTTAATTTAATCAATTAACTAAAAAATCAACAATCAATCTTCAATTTCATTGAAAATTGAAGAAATCATAGCGACCTTATTGACCGTCGGATTGTGGATGATCTCGTTGGTAATCCAAATCCTCTCATCGGGAAATTGCTTTCTGGCCTCGTAAGCAATCTGCACAGCTCGCTCAACGCCCCAACAGAAACCGTACGCCTCGGCGAGTTTCACGGTGACGTTTCCCCAGGTGTACTCGAACTCGTTCTCCTTCAACGTCTTAATAATATCACCTAACAAAATTGAGGAATAAATCGTTTAATTAATCAATTAATTACTGAACATATAATTCTGAGCTGGTATACTAGCTTACTGGTGTACTCGCGGTTCATGAGCTCGAGGGTCTCTTCCTTGTGGCCAAACCCTCTGCGATTGTAGTTCTTGCTTCGGGTCAGGTTCTTACGGAACACCTTGGCGTCGAAGTCGGACTCCACGGCCGCTGAGGAGGCGTCGCCGGAGCATCGGACGGAGAGCGAGTTCCGGCTGCGAAAACAGAAGCTTCCGGCCTGGCTCCGGGGAGAGAAGAGATCGGTACGGGGTGGGAGACGGCAGAGGTGGAGAGTGATTGCCATCGGAGCAACGGAGACTGAGAGGCGCGTGGGGGAGAGAGACTGATGATGACTGGCACTGGTGGTGTTCGTTTTATCTTATTTCGTGAGCAACAATGTGCTTCATGAATATTTCGTGGTTTCTATTTATTTGTTTGTTTAATTTCACGTTGGGAGGTTTGGCGTTTTGTGCAGTGGATCTGATCATGGATCGTCGTTTTGATTCGGAATGACATTACTGTCCTCGTATTAGTCAAAAGCACCTAATTCCAGAATGTACCGCCAAATTTGTGAACACAAGAATTACAAACAAAACGCGAAACACATTAACACGTACATCATGTATTTGGAGAATTTTATCTAACAATTATGTGGCACAAAAACAAAATGGAAAGGTGTAGAAGATGTCTTATTCAAATGTCATTATTATGTATTAAAATCAAACATATTAGACAATATATTTAAAAAATTAAGTACAGATTCGAGATGGGCAATTTTCCCTGGGTTACATCCTAGATTCGAGGCTTCATGCCTCTCTTTTTGGCTAGTTTTTCTTTGGTGTGTTATTTTTCCTCTCTTTGTTTGCTCTATTATGATCCAACACATTTCATTGTATGAATGTCAGAGTTTGTGTACGTGACAATCTACCTTAAGGCGTGGAAGGTAATGATGCTACTCTCTTCTCTCTCATTCACTCCTCAAAGCAGTCTGAATTCGACATTGTATTTCCAGGAAGTGAAGTTCCAAGTTGGTATAGGCATTGCAAGTATTTTGGCGAGTGCTCTTTCGCAGCTGAAATTCACATCAATGGAGAAAGAAGGCATACACATTTGTTCCGTTTCAAAGCAAGCGAGATGCACATCTTAATGGGGCATTGCAAACAGTGGATTAATGTATCTGTGGATCAGGAGAGTAACAAACTTATACTTTCAAGCAATTGAAATAATGAATATCCACACATTACAGAGCGGTAAAATCGCAGAGAATGCTGTCATATGTGAGAATCGAAGTCCATAAATAGTTTCTTCTTCTCATCATCCAAATATTCAGAAAGGAAATACAAATACAGCACCAGATCGACAACAACTAGTACGTACAGGGGATGTATGGTAATTGTGTGGATGTCGCGACTAGAACTTGATTACCGATGTGGTAATTAAGATGCACGTACTTTGCGAATATTAATCTTTCAATGTTCTAAAGAAAAACTATATTCACCTTAATTGCCTATCTATGATTTTCGTTGCTCCATGAGGCTGCCATTACAAATATCACCTGCAAGACATAACTAAGCATCAACAAGAAGTTCCGGGGTGCCCTCTTGACAAGAAACCAAAGGATCAAGTATCAAGCAAAAAATGACTAGATGTTGTAAGCATTAATTTACCTATATGGAACCACCAATCAATAAGGACTTCCTCAGTTGATAAAAACAGGTTTTTCTCAGGCAATATATCTCTCCACATGGCCACTGTAAAGTGCATCATATCCCACTTCTGGCACTGACTCAGCCTTGGTTTCGCTGCCCAATCCTCCAACGCCTTTCTGTCATAGACCAGCAGATCCACAGCAACAAGAAACAAATCAAAGCTGTTCCCATGCATAAACCCAAATGTGCCAATCAGAAGAAAGCTAGGACATCTGCAACTTCAGAAAGCTAGCAAGACCAACAAACACATGCTATGCAACGACCAACAAACACGAACTCATCTGTTTAGACAAATAGAGGTGTGTCCTAATGTATGGTCACTAAGGTAATCCTGCTTCTATGATTTGTGGAGGATGAAGCAGCTAGCAACATAATGATATGCATGTGGTAAGAAAGAATGGCAAGTATCTGCTTTCAATTCCATTCAACATATTCACCTCGAAACAGTTTCACCTTCTAATATTAAATTAATTATCTTCTTCTTCTTTTTATTCTTTTTTTTTTTTCTTCAGAAGATGTAATAGTTAAGAACAGTAGAGAGCAAATGTTTGACTCGCCGACAACTTATACATGAAAGCTAGGAAACAAAAACGCATTCCAAACTAGCTAAGCACACTGCCTGAAACATTCACGTGAAATCTTAAATACTTATAACCAAAAGGAAGAAGTGGAAAAAAGTCTTCACTTCTTCTTTTAGAAATCTATCCACTCTGAATTAAAATTTGCATATCCATCAATAACCAAATGTCCAGTAGATACAGGTTGCAATGGAACAAGGCTGAGTGAACTACACAAAATGTAACCAGAGAAGAATCTGTGATGATTATACTACTCCAAACCCAGGAAAAGGCATAACCAAAATCACAAAAACTAAGAATGCCAAGTTCAAGTAGCTATTCTACCTTTTCTTTTCTTTTCCATTTGAGAAGCACCATAAGAAACAATTTGGATTTTGGAAACTCCAGAGGTACACATTATCATAAAAATAAAAAAAATAAAAACAGATACAAAAGTTAACCTTTCTTGAGTTGTTTACCACTTCATCAGTTTGTAAAAGAAGTTGGTCCATAATTGCTTGACTAGTAATTATACCTTTTGGTCTCCAGTTATGTTGTTCCACTTGGTATACATTATTGCTCAAATGTCAGTCCTATGTTTTGAAGGTAGTTCGAAATCTAAATTTTCTGAATTAGATAGATGAAAGGTGATTTTAAAAGATTGCAAATTAACTGACCAGTCATTTACCAACAATGAGAATTTTATGACATGAGCAATGTTAAAAATTACCAAAACTGAGAGAACTTCTCCCAAGAAAAGTAAGAAACCCCAGTTCTGCGGCTCCTCCTTATGAGTGCTAGAAATGTTTGCAAAGCTGACAAATATTGCTGAACAAAGTCGCTGATGCATAACATAGTTACAATTCTCACAACTTTCACCTCAAATTCCAAGTCTTCAAGGCATAATAGAATCTGCACGAAGAATTACTAAGTGAGCAGAAAATTAAAAAAGAGAACAGAGAAATAGTAAAATTTAAAAAAAAAAATGCCATATATGTATTAGGAAAGAAATTGATGGCCAAAATATATGAAGGCAAGTAGGTCTTTATGTTTATCTCATGTTTAGGTCCGCGGAATTGGATAATCAAGATTTTAGTACCAAAACATAAGAAGCCAGTGGCTGTAACTAAACATCCAAGTAATGTGATAATGAAGGAACAGACAGAAATATAATACACACCAGGGTGTTTGTTCTATTGAACAAAAACAATTGGCTTTCCTTCTCAGTTTTCACCTTATGACATTACAAGGTGGACACCATAACTTTTGCAGTGCACGGAACCTTGGCTTCTATGTTCCAAACCAACCCTACAAGTAAAAGGTGGCGATTGGCGATATGCAAAGGTAACGAATGGAATATAGCACAGCCACACATGACCTGATTTCATGTCTTTTCCTTCAAAATTAAACCAACGTGCAACATTGCTTCCTGCATTGATGTCAATTCTGGCTGTGAAAGAGCAATTACTTTGTTCCTCGTCGTAAATTCTCTCAACTGCTTCAGCGGCAGCACAGATAGCCAATCCTCGGTTCCCCAATTTGAAATTTGGAGGGATTTCAAAAGAAAATTTAGATTCTTCAGTAAGCTCCTTCAAATCCTTGCTATGACTGAACCACTTTGGAACTTCACTTCCAGGAAATACAACTTCAAACTCAGACTGCCTACAAGAAAGGAAGAGAGAGCAGAGACTGGCCTGACTGGGTAGTATATTTTCAGTCTCTGCCATGTCAAGAACCAGACTGTCACACAGTCTCTGACAATTAAATAGTGTGATATGTTTGATCATTTGTGACTTTTTATGTTCCATAATGTTTGAAAGTTTTGCAAATCTTTCCAATTGAACGCAATCAGCTGCATTTACCAATTCCACCTTTGGTGGAAGTTCAGGAATTTCTTCAAGCCTCTTGCAACCATGCAGGTGAAGATGCAACAGGTTAATGAGATATCTAATTGATGAAGGCAATTGTTCGATGGCAGTGCCGGATAAATCCAACCATGTTAAGGATTTCATCTCTCCCACAATCTCAGGCAAAGTCTCCAGCCTTCTACAACCTCTGAAATTAATATGTTTCACAGATTTCAAGTCGATTCTTCTTGGAAATGTAGTCAGGTTTTGACAGCCAGAGAGACTCAATTCAACAAGCTTCTCAAGAAGTCCCACAGAATCATCAATCTTAACTAAACTTGTACAGTAGTCTAGATTCAAGTCCCTTAAATTTTCAAATCCAGATAAGCTGGGAATTTCTTCTAGATTTTGGCAGCTCTCCAGATTTATATATTTCAGATTTTGGGAACTCTGCATTATAGAAAGAAAAAAGTCACATGATAAGATTTAAAGAAATATAAACCTCATTAAAATAAAATCCTGAAAATAATCTGAAAAACCTTGAATTCCTCTCCCAGTTGTGACATGCAGCTGTGAGGCATATTGAGCTTAACAAGCTCCTTTGGAACGAAAGTGGATGGTAAAGATGTGAATGGAAATTCAGGCCAATCGATAAGCCTTAACTTGTCGGGGAGATAATTTATGTTTCCTGTAAACTGTGCATTGTTGTTTATAAATATTTCAAGACCTTTCATCCCCGAGAAGCTTGTAGCACTCAACGCTATCTGGTTTGGTACGGGGAACTTTACCATGATGCCTTTAATCTTATTTGTTCCCTAACAGGAAAAAAAGAAAATAATTAACACAAAATGCGCAGCATTGTATTGACAAAAATTTCTGATCATATATGCATATTTCATTCCAATCATCAACCATGTGCAGCACAAACTTTTCGATTTGCGTAGTACCACCTCAACTCTCATATAAAGCAAAAAATCAAGAACACATGTACTTTTATCGCCAAAACTCATGCACTATTCCATAAAAAGCACTTAACCAATTAAATAAGTAATTCATCTGTAAATCAATTAAATTGTAATCTAATGCAGAAGATAAACCAGTTTACTAAGCTAACAACATATAAAACATTAATAATGGCTACGATCCAGTTTTACTTACTGTGCCTTTTGTTAGAACATCAGAAACTTCATTGTGAAACCACAATCTGCTACGTTCTTCGGGATCAATGGACTCTCGGTGAACTATTTCCTTGCCCATATCTTCTAGCCAGTTATACATCGAAATATAATTTTCTGCATTAATATTTATGAGGGCCTTTTCTTGTAGCAGTCTGATCTTTTGGCTGATCTCGATGTCAGCACCTGGTAGTATTTGTATCACATGGTTCTTAGTTTCACCTTTAAAGAAACAAGCAATATCAAGGAAAACTTTTTTCAATGGATCTTCCAATGCATTATAACTTGTTATAAAATTCTCGTAAAGCTTTTCATGAGGAACTTTCCTATCACTATATAGTACTTCTTTCCATTGCTCTTCAGTTCCACCACACAGAAATGAGCCTAAAACTATCAAAGCTAATGGAAGGCCTTGGGAATACTCTACTGCTGCATTTGCTAGTTCCACATAATCATCTGGAAGTTTTCTCCTTGGGAAGGCATTAGCACTGAAGAGCTCAAAAGCATCGGAATGATCTAATTCCGTGAGCTTGTATATATGATTAACTCTATAATCAGTTAGCAAGCGTTTATCTCTTGTCGTTATGATAATTCTACTCCCCAAACCAAACCGCATAGAACGTCCAACTAGTATGCTTAACTGGTCCAATCGAGTCACATCATCAAGAATTAAGAGAACCCTGTTTTTTCCCCCTAGAGCCTTAGAAAGAAGACTACTTTGTTGATCCAGGCTTCCATGTTGCATTGATTTTTGTGCAACATTTTCAAGAAAAAAGCTAGCTTGAAACATATGAGATATTGATTTATAAACAGCTCTTGCAATTGTTGTCTTACCTATTCCACCAGTACCCCATATCCCTACCGTACGAATATCATGTTTCCCTACATCCACAAGATTATTTATCTCTCGTACACGAGACTCTACTCCAACTAGGTGATGTGCCTCATCACTATTAGCACGACATGACACTTGCAGAGATATCTGTTCAATGATGTTATCAATAAAGATTGATTCATACCTGCCAATTTAGTAAAGCACATAACACATCTTATTAATGGCCTTGCATGTTCTTCTTAAAGAGAAATAATATAAACACATAAAACAAACAAATTAAGAGCTTGCTACAATAACAAACAACCAACAAACTCAATTTTAGTCTGTAAATTTTAATTAAAAACTACTGCAAATTATGCTAGCTAGTGCTCATTTGGTATGGCCAGCATGTGGCGCTAGATGGTTGTGAGTGTTGAATGAGTCTTAGTTATCTCGAATTCTTTTCTTTAACAACTTACTAATACAACTTTATTGAATATTATTCCTAGGGTGTAAAATGTATTAGGTTTAAGCAGGGTATTCAGTATTTAGGAATAAAAAGGAAAGAAAACTAAAATGCTTCAATTGTAGCAATTAACCAGAGTAAAATAAAAACTAAGAAAAATTTATATAAATGAAAGGCAAAGCAAATCATTATGGTTAGAACTTAGAAATATACCCATCTGAATAAGTCCATCCAGATAAGTTTCCCGCTTCAGTAAGAGCTTTCCTCCAGCTTTGCACTATGTCCATATTATCCTTGAGTTTAACTTCATGGTGAGCAAGTGCCTGATGAAAACTGCCTCTCTGGTCTCGTACATCTGAAGGAGTCACCTTGTAAAAAACAGGAACAACCACTTGCTGCTTTGATTGTCTACAGTTAAGGATATGGACGAGTTCATCCAAACACCACCTCGAGGATGCATAGTTTTCAGAGAACACGATGACAGAAATCATGGATCCTTCAATCGCTTCGACAAGTGCTGGTGATATTTTTTCTCCTCTTGTAAGATAATCATCATCTCTGAAAGTGACAATTCTGTTTTGAATCAAATTTCTGTGCAAATGGTCTGTGAAATTGTAGCGTGTATCCTCACCTCTAAAACTCAAAAAGACATCGTATATCCATGAATGAGTGGAAGAAGAAGAAGAAGAGGAAGAGCCCCCATGGCCAGGAGTGGTGACTGAATCTGTATTCACTCTTCTTTTTTTGAATGGCTGGTCCATATTGTTTGATTGACTACGTACACAGGCTAATAAGAGAGTTGGGAATTATAATATGGTTCGCTAGCTCGATCGATCATGAGTAATAAGTAATAACGATCGACCATGTCAAAGACTCTCCTCCTTTGTCAAATGTCAAATGTATTTGTTAGTCTCCTGGAATCTTCGTAGCAACCCCACGGGACTTTACCAAGATAATTGCAGGCAATAATCCGAGTTGACAAAGTCCACTACTTTTGTACTTTCTGTTATTAAAAGGGTGACCGACGGACACACACCGGCAATGCCGAAAATTCTATAAAACTCCCAAGTCCCGGCAATGCAGGGTCTTCTACCTAACTAATATGCTTTGATAAATAAAATATAAAAATTAATCACCCACTCATTTTTTTAAGGCAAATTTTGTATTAGTCCGTATTTGGGCGTACGTTTTCAGCACGGACAATATTCTTTTTAGAGAGGGGGAGGGAGCTCCAAAGTTCGAAAAAATGTGAGGAGGGTGGGACTCGAACTCGGGTATGTGCTGAGCAGGTCACTACTTTAGTCCAACTAGACTACACCCTAGTGCACATAATTACATAAATATTTATTTTAAGGATAAATTTCTTCTATGGTATCTGACGTATTGTTATTTCAACAATTTGGTATCTAGTCAATAAAAGATGACAACTTGGTACTTGAAGTTATCATCTGTTAGACCATTTAGTACTTCTATCTGTTTTTCAGTTAAATGCAAGGGTAAAATTGTTATTTCTCGTTTATTCTCAAAGACAAAATTGTCATTCTTAGCAAAAAAAATCATATTTACTATGAGCACTTTTTATTTTATTTCCTCTAAAGTGTATACATACTATTTTTCCTTGATTTTATTGTCCAAAAAACAAATGCTCTCTTGGTTTTCCACTCATTTTAAAATAAAAATGTTCCCCATAATACTAAATAAAAATTTGATTCTATCAAAAAAGAATAAAAATTTAATTAATTCTCTTGTTATAAAAATATGAACTAATTTTAATAAAACTTTAATTCTCTATATTACCCATAAAATTAAATAATACTTTTTTTTTCTTAAAATAAGCTTGAAATGACAATTATACCATTATATTTAACGGAAAAATGGATAGAAGTACTAAATGGTCTAACGGAAGATAACTTCAAGTACTAAGTTGTCATCTTTTATTGACTATGTAACAAATTATCTAAGTAACAATACATCAGGTACCATAGAAGGAATTTACCCTTATTTTAATACTTTTTTTACGTGTCATGCACTTGTGAGTGGGTTGCTGTTGAAACTTCTATGAGTGCATGCTATTATTTTGCTAATTGTAACTTATGTTTTCTACTGTGTGGAAATTCTGCTCATGAATAATTGAGTTTCTTTTGCTGAAATTGTTGTTGTAGAAAGATTTTTCCTTATCCCTATCATGTTCTCAATGTTTGTTGCTTTTTCTTCAATGAGATTGTTCCAATAGTCATCATTTGCTTCTTTCGCTGTTATTAGGCAATGCCTCATTCATGCATGGTATCATAAACTACTTTAGTTTATCTTTTTCTGGGGCAATCTGACTTTAGATATTCTTAGGGCATCTCCAATGGTTAGCATTTATCTCAAACTTAAAATGAGCACTATTCATATAGGTTTGACACTATCTTCAATAGTTTGGTGTCAAACTTATTCAGTATTTTTTCCCTTCTCTTTCCCTTCTTTCCCTTCTTTCCCTTCCACATGGTCTTGGGCCCAGTTGAACAACTATGGGTCTCAAACTCAGTTTTAGACTGAGTTTGAGACTTGAAATAGTTTTGGGTCTAAGAAAATCCAAGTTTTGGTAAAAAAAAAAAATGACCATTGGAGATGAAAAAAAACCCATTTTGGGATCTATATATGGGTATAACCCCTTAGCATTGGAGATGCCCTTATAGGCCTTTATGTATTCTTTTTAGTGTAACTAGTCATGAATTTTTCTTGTGAGATCATAAAAAGACTGATGTCGTTCCAATTTCCAAATGTCTTGCCGTGCTATTTGAGTTCCTCTAAATCTTTTGATGTCATATTTGGTAGGAAGATGAATAGTTTCTGGTGCTTGTGGTGGCTTGAAATAAGTTATTTTATTAGGATAATGTTATGGACTGCTGGATCGGGATATAACATATCACTAAAGAATTTTGCTGGCAGGATGCTGTCTATGGTTAGGCTAACTTCTTCCCAAAGATTTATATAAAATTGGATGGTGTTTTTAAGCTTTTTAGGAAATGACTAAATGTGAAGAGAATTTTTGACATAACTGCTGGCTAAAATCCTTGCTCAACTAAAAGATTTGGTGTTACTAGAATGTTATGGTCATCATAACGAAAATATATGCTTTTATATTCTACCAAATTAAGATATGCTATGAAAATGGGTTTGTTTAACTTGATGGGAAGTGATACTCTGGCTGATGACATCTATACTTGGTTGATCGAGGGTTTACTAAGAGTTTGAAAAGAAATGTGTGATAACCCTTTTTTTTTTTGGAGTTGTTATTAACACATTTCATATTGTTATTAACACACATGTTGTTTGTCTTCATTATACCAATGATCTATAATACCCTACATTTATTATTGCATTGAGGGTACAATGGACTATTTAAACAATAAACACAAACAAAATGTGTGTTAATAACAATTGGAAGTGTGTCAATAACAATAGGGAGTGAGTTAATAACAATTTCCTTTTTTTTAAGTCTTATTATGTATTTGTATTATTCTTTAAGTGATTAACTATGTGTTTAAATAATAATTAAAAAAAAGAGAAATTCGGTGGGAAAAAAAAACATCATGAACGATCAAGAAGGATCGAGAAATAGAAAGAAGAGACGAGAGAATAGTAGGGAAGAAAGGAGGAGAAGAGAAGAGAGGCCGGGAGAGAGAAAAAAAAAAGAGAAAGGAGAGACCATCGCCTCCCGCTCAACTTCTGACTTACCTCCTCTCCCTTGTGCGAAGGACCTAGCATGGAAATTTGCAGAGAACATGTTAATCGGTTGGGCTGTCTTCTCAATATTCAATTTTGATTCTTGGTGTACGGTAGAATGCTTTGTCTTGTTAATTTCTGTAGATTTTGTTGTATGGCTTGCTATCTCTTGTTTGATTGATGAACGTCGACCTAGATAAGCTGCTATATGATTGATTTTATTCATCCGTATGGTTGAAATTGTGGGTTGGATATCTACGTAGGAAGTATAAGTTGATATACACATATGCATCTATATATATATATATATATATATATATATATATATATATATATATAATCTGGTTATTTATCAATGGATTCTTAGGTTTGCTCCATATAATTATTCATGATCTAGGTTGATAAATTAATCGGCATGTATGATATAAACTAAGTATGATTTCATTAAAGGTTAAGAATGAGTTCTTCTATTCTTTAAATTTGAAAGTTTTATTGAAAAGGAAAAGGAATTCATACATCATGGATCTTTAAGTTAAGGGTCTATGAAGGGCCAGCAAAGGGTTGCGTCTGAATACAAAACAAAGAACAATTAAAGTGTGAAATGAACTTAATCCGATTAGGCCCGAGAAAATAATTAAGTAGGGATTGTGTCTCCCTAGGGTGAAAGACCCAAAACTCAATAGGAATCCGCTTAGTACTAGGTATCCTCTATGGCCTTAATTAGAGGGGAAATCCGCTTAGTACAGGGTATTCTCGGTGGCCTTAATCCGAGAGGTATTGGGCCTAACTTGGATGAAGAATAAAGAAAAGAAAACTAATGTTTGATGAACTCTCAAAGAAAACATGTTGAATGAAAAGAATTGGTGAACTAAATTGGTTTCATTGGAGTTATATTTTTTGGATTTGTTGAAAGTGTTTATTGGAATTTATTTAATCTCTTATTTCGACATTTCTGATAGGAGCATTATATGTGACGTCTATAATATATGTGTGAATTATGCACCAATAAATACCACACACTTTTATAACTATTCTCTAACGGTAATTCTAATAGCCTAAGTTGTGTAATTTCTTGCTCAGTTTGCTGAACAAATTTAATACCTTCGCTTTTAGGAAATTTTTCTTCTGTTTTACATGTTTTGCTATGTAATGATGCTATTTTTCTTCCTAAATCTGGAATAAAATTTCTAGCAAGAATCCTTTTAATTGCTTATAGTCTGTCAGTATAAAAGTGAAAACATGGATGATAGGTGTTATTTTTTTTTTTGGACAAATAGACGGTAGGTGTTTTGAGGGTGCAGTAAGCAAATGACTTTTAATTTCTATGTCACTCGATTCTATCAAATTTGTAGTGCACACTGCGGGTGAATCACTGTGTAATTTTGCCTCTCTCTACCCTCTAATGATATTGACAACCCATTCTTTCAAAATATCATCTAAAATATAAAATTTCATATATCAAGGGAAAAAAATAAATTTATAAATTAAGAAATAAATAAATTATGTGGAGATCTCATACGGTAATACCCACTTGCCTACTTGCCAACTTCTTTAATTTATTTATTGATTAGTTTTTTATTATTTTGTTCTCTCATTCTATATTTGAGCATTCATTTTTGTTTAATTTCAAAAATAATTAAAATAAATGTAGCCCGAAAATCAACAAACTTTTGATAAATCATAAATGAGGATACACACATTTCGCACGCGCATACCGCATGCAAAAAAGCTAGTTATAAATAAAAGAAGAAGCACTTGTAAAAAATAATAATAAAAGAAGCAATAAAAAAAACAAATCAGATTCATTCCAAGTTTAAGAATGATAACTACATCTACCACTCTCTTTAACTCTACATACATAGTGTGTGGAATCCTTCTAGTTTCAATAATCGAAACATATGTAGGGTGAGATGAGAAAATAATTGGGTGGTAATTACCGCACCCATCTAAAAATGTCTTTATACAAAGGCTAGGCACCGAAAAATAAAAAGAGAGACTATTAGAAATCTCCATACCTCAAGTTTTGAACAAGAACACTGGGGAAAAAAAAATTTAAACACGAACTACCTCCTCCTTTAGCCCACAACGACAGGATTTATCCAGGAAATTGGTTAATTCATATATAGTGTTTTTAATGTCCTCATCTTTTAAGCCTTCACCATGCATCTTAGGGGTGGCCATATGCTACCGCATATACCGAACCGGCTGACAACCGCACCACAAAATAAGCCTGCTCATAAACCGCTCTCTCAACACCCAAACCCAGAAATTCTAAACCTTAACCAAAGCTAAAATCCAAGCCCAGAAACTTGTAGAACTTGATAAGTTGATCAAATTTCATACCTGACTTGAAGAAATCTGTTGTCGGATTCGCCGGAATTCGATGAAAACCCGCCGGACTTCCTTGATCTTTATTCCTTCGATTCTCTCTCAATTGTTGTCGATTTGACAAGCTAGAACAACCATTGGGTTCACACCGTCGAGACGAAGCCATCGCCACCAGTTTCAGCCGTCTTAATGGACGGAATCGGAAAATCTGATCGGAACAGTCGTCGCTTTCTCCTCTTCGATTCTCCCTCCTCATGCGTCGTCGTTTCGCCGTTGGATTTGTGCAGACCAAGTTAAAGCCGTGAGTGTTTTGGACTTTTGGTCTCGATCGTCTGGGCCTGGCCAGCGGTATACCAACCTCAAACGGTCGGCGGTGGTTTTGAGTGTAGCCAAACCGACATATTCGGTGTGGTAGTGGTACAATGCCAAAACATGCAGTTTTTATACCGCGGCCAGCCCTAATGCATCTTCATGTTCATCTTGTGGAATTACAAGGTGTACCCCATAACTTTTACAACGCACTGAACCTTGGCTAGTATGTTCCACAAAGACTCCACATGTGAAAGGCGGCAACTGATGATATGCAAACATAATGAATGGAATATAGCACAGCCACACGAGTTGATGCCACGTCTTTCGCTTCAAAAGAAAACGAACGTGCAACAGTGCTTTCTCCATTGATACCTTACATGGAGTGGTTGCATATTATATGGTTACAAAAAAAATAAGGGTCTGTTTGAGATTGCTTCTGAAAAGTCTAAAAGAGCTTTTTAAATTTGGTAAAAACGTTTTTTTACGAGGAAGCACTTGTCAAGTGCTTCTTAAAAATATTTTCAAGTGCTTCTAAAACTCATCAAAGACACATTTTAATTTTATTAAAAAAATTATATTTATAATTAATTTTTTCAATTAATTCAAAAGCGTTTTTGGATCTCAGAGAAATAAGTCCTAAAGCTAACATTATTCTAACTAAAGTAGCAGACAACATTCCAAGTGAGTGGTCAGTGAGTGGGATGATTGTGGTTCATGGCATGACTGACGCTAACATTATTCCTGGAATATTCTATTTATGTCATATATAATACCCCGAACACCTCAAAATGAAATGAAAAGAACTGAACTCCTTCCAATCCGATCCTCACCGTTCTCGGACTCTCTTCATCTTCACTCGATCCTTGTCGTTTCTCATGGCATCCTCCACCCCAGAAAAGCACGTGTATTCGGTATGGGCGCTCCCACCGGAGGACGTGGTCCCCAGGCTCAAGAAGCTCATGGAGGACCTCCGCGCCGAGTTCAACGGGCCCTACTTTGACCCCCACATCACAGTCGTGGGGGCCATCACTTTGACCCCCGAAAATGCCCTCAACAAGTTTCAATCCGCCTCGCAGGCTGTGAAGGCCTACGAGGCCAAAGTTGAGGGCATCGCCACAGGAACTTTCCAGTGTGTCTTCCTCCTCATCAATCCAACCCCTCAGGTCAAAATTTGATTCTGGGCTTTATATGAATTTGTTTATTTTGAAACAATGACATTGAAAGTTTACTTCTTCTTTTTCTTTTTTTCTCAGGTGGTGGAAGCTAGTGCAAGCTGCTGTGGGCATTTTGGTTACAATAGGTCAACTCGTGAGTTCTTCTATATATTTATATACTGAAGTTTTGTGCTTTGTTATTTTTGGAAATATTTGTCCATCTGTTTTGTTTGGATTGAGAGAAAGTGAGAGAGAGTACAAGGAAGGATTTGGTATTTACATGTTTCTGCTCTTGATGATTGGTCTTAGCTTTGAATTGACAAGCATAAATGATTTTACTATGCCTAAAAAGTAAGTTATAACAGTTGGCATTTGTCAAGGTTACATCTTTATGCCATGAACCCACAAAAGGAACTCCTCTGTAAATATTATATAGGGTTTTGTGGAATGCTCATTTTCTTGTTAGCAAACTTGTGGATTGCCCATTTGCTTAAATCAATTTTTGCTATGGATTTTGCTGAGCATTTAGACAATGTAGATTAGATTGGGAATGGTGGAACTTTGTCTGCAAAAGTGGACTCCTCTGTAAATATCCACAGAGTTTGTAGATTGCTAAAACTAGTAGGTTGACCATTTCACATAAGCCAATTCTTGTTATGGGTATGTTAAGGATTTAGTAATGAAGATTAGATTGCCAATACTGCTACTGTGTCTGCAAAGCTGAACTCCTCTGCAAATAGTTATAGGGTTGGTAAATTACCTGTTTTAGCAACATGTAGATTTGCCCATGTCGTATGATAAACCAATTCTTGTAATGGGATTGCTGAGCATTTAGTCAATGAAGTTTACATTGTCAATGGTGCTACTTAATTTATCGGCAGAATTAAACTTTCTATGTAAAAATACAGATGAATTTCTAGATTACCCAGTTTTGTTTTTAGCAAACAGGTAAGTCAACTATTTTTATGGGTTTGCTGAGCATTTAGACAACAAAGATGAGATTGCAAATGGTGCTTACTTGGTCTTCAAAATAGTAGCATGAGTTTTAAGATGTACCAATACTATTTTTCTTGTTCGATCTAGAACTAATGTTTTTGCATCGATTGCAGCTTATATGCCGCATTTGAGCCTTCTTTACGCAGATCTGACCGATGAAGATAAGAAAAAAGCTCAAGAGAAAGCCAGCATTCTGGATGAGAGCATTGCCAGTCTGAGCTTCCCCGTTACTCGCCTTGCATTGTACAAAACTGACACTGAAGATAAAACTCTCAAATCTTGGGAGAAGATTGCTGAGTGCACACTCCAACCCAATTAAGGTCTCTTAATGTTTGTATTTCAACTTGTAATGACACTGTCCCAGTGTCCCTGTCAACTCTAATGTGTAAAGTTGAAGTTTAATGTAATGTCAAAATCTCAAAGCTGTCACAAAAAGCTGGGGCTGTATGCCAGCAAGTCTTGTTTTGTATTTCTGCTATTTGTCTAAGGAAACACCTTGTTTGACCACCACTAATCCTCAATGTCCTTCCATATGTTTCCTCTCAAATGATTACCTGAGTGAGTTGCTGGTTGAAACTTCTTTGAGTGCATGCTATTCTTCTGCTAATTGTGACTTATGATTTCTACTGTGTGGAGATTCTGCTCATGAATAATTGAGTTGCTTTTGCTGAAATTGTTGTTGTAGAAATTTTTTTTCCTTATCCCCATCATGTTCTCAATGTTTGCTGCTTTTTCTTCTATGATATTGTTCCAGTAGTCATTAGTCATTATTTGCGTCGTTCGCTGTTAATTAGTGAATGCCTTATTCATACATGCCTTATTTATATATTCTTATAGGCCTTTATGTTTTCTTTTTACTTTTTTAGTGTAACTAGTTATGAATTTTTCTTGTGAGACCATAAAAAGTCCAAATGTCTTGCCGTGCTATTTGAGTTCCTCTAAATTTTTTATGTCTTCTTTGGTAGGAAGATAAATAGTTTCTGGTGCTTGTTGTGGCTTGAAAAATGTTATTTTATTAGGATAATGTTATGGATTGCTGGATCGGGATATAACATATCACTAAAGGATTCTGCTGACAGGATACTGTCTATGGTTGGGCTAACTTCTTCCGAAAGATTTATATAAAATTGGATGGTGTTTTTAAGCTTTTCAGGAAATGACTAAATGTGAAGAGAATTTTTGACATAACTACTGGCTAAAAATCCTTGCTCAACTATAAGATTTGGTGTTACTAGAATGTTATGGTCATCATGCTGAAAATATATGCTTTTATATTCTACCAAATTAAGATATGCTATGAAAATGGATTTGTTTAACTTGATGGGAAGTGATACTCTGGCTGATGACATCTATACCTGGTTGATCGAGGGTTTACTAAGAGTTTGAAAAGAAATGTTTGTAGTTCTACTTGAACTCAGTGTTCTAAAACTCGGTTTGGGCGGCCGCCTAGGCGCTAGAGGGTACCCGACCGCTCGGATTAATGTGTAATCGGAAGGAAAAATCGGCCAAGGGCCTAGGCGGAGTTTAGGCGGAGTTTAGGCGGACTTGGGCGGTCAACAGATCGGATGGGTCAGAAATGAAAAAAAAAATTACAGGAACGATGGAAGAAATCGAAGATACGTGATTGGCGGCTTTCAAGCCCCCACAAACAACACCGGTCACCGCCTCGTACAATGGTTGGAGGAGAGAGGCGCACTGTCTTTGGGTTTGCCCTGCCCTCTCACTCTGTGACGGGCCTGACTGCAGATGAGAGAGAGAGAGAGAGAGCATAAAAAAACTAGGAAGAAGAGAAACTTTTTTTGTTGGTTATGGGAAGAAGAAGATGAACGGAAGAAGCTTAATTGCCAACATAAAATATTAGGATTAAAATGAAACGGCGGCACATAGAAGCAATGAAGGGTACAATAGTCAATTTATCGGTATTAGGGTTTTCTTGTGAAGGTTATGACTTTGTGTATGATGGGCCATTGAATATGAGGTAGGTTTTATATGTATTCTCTAGGCTTTTATGCATTGCTATATATATGTATTAAAATATATCTTGTATAATAAAATTGAAATATGTATTTATAAAATAATTAAAATTAAAAAAAAACCGCCTACTAGGCTGATTAATCCTTGCCTAGCCAATAATGCGTTGGAAGGTGACGGAGCGCCCTAGGAGCGCCTAACGAGTTTTAGAACCTTGACTTGAAGAGACTCGTGTTTGGATTGCTCATATATATTCGTAAAAGATGCTTCTCTCTAGATGAATCATAAGTTTTTCCCTTTGCTCTTACTTGTAAATTGTAAGGATTACTGCTAGTTTGTTCAAGTAAAGATATTGCTTGTCATAAGGAACACCCCAAGTATAAGGGTTAAGCTATAGTATTTGAGCATTTATTTCTGTTTAATTTATAAAATAATAAAATAGATGTAACCCGAAATCAACCAACTTTTGATAAATCAGAAACAAAGATATGAACATGTTGCATGCCCATACTGCATGCAAAAAAGCTAGTTATAAATAAAAGAAGAAACACTTGTAAAAAAATAATAAAAGAAGCAAAAAAAAATAATCATATTCATTCCACGTTTAAAAATGATAACTACTTCTATCAAGTACTCTCTTCAACTCTACATACAGTGTGTGGAACCCGTCTAGTTTCAATAATCGAAACATATGTAGAGTGAGAAGTAATAACTAATAAGTAATAACCGCAGCCATCTAAAAATGTCTTTATATATACAAAGCCTTCACCATGCATCTTCATATTCATCTTGTGGAATTACAAGGTGTACCCCATAACTTTTACAGCGCACTGAACCTCGGCTAGTATGTTCCACAGAGACTCCACATGTGAAAGGCGGCAACTGATGATATGCAAACATAATGAATGGAATGTAGCACAGCCACACATGAGCTGATGCCACGTCTTTTGCTTCAAAAGAAAACGAACGTGTAATAGTGCTTTCTCCATTGATGTCAATTTTGGCTGTGAAAGTGCAACTACCCAAATTACTTTGCATAACGTCTTTTTCTTTTGGGGTAGTTGTTTCAACAGCAACTGCAGCACAAATAGCCAATCCTTTGTTCCCCAATTTGAAACTTAGAGGGATCTCAAAAGAAAGTTTAGATGTTTCCAGGAAATTTAAATGCTTGTGGTGGCTGAACCACCTTGGAATTTCATTTGCTGGAAACACAACCTCAAATTCAGACTGCGTACAAGAGAGAAAGAGAGAACAGAGACTGACCTCAGTTAGTATATTACGTCCAATTTTTGCTACATCATGAGCCAGATTGTCACATAGTCTTTCACAATTAGACAATACGAGACATTTGATCATTTCTGACTCTTTATGTTCCAGGATATTTGACAATGTTGCAAAACTTTCCAATCCTACGCAATCAGCCGCATTTAGCCATTGAACTTTGGGTGGAAGTTGAGGAATTTCTCGAAGCCTCTTGCAGCCACGCAGGTTAAGATACCACAAATCAGGTGAAATGGTTGGAAGTGATTTTGCATTCCACCTTGGCAACATAACAAGTTTTGAGCAGTATTGAAGATCAAGACACCACAGATGTTGCAGCTCATAAATGCAGCAAGGCAGATTTGTAAGATTTTCACATTCTTTCATAATTAACTCTTCAAGGTTTATGAGATATCCAATTGATGAAGGCAATTCTTTGATGGCAGTGCCGGATAGATCCAACCATGTTAATGATTCCATCTCTCCCACAATTTCTGGAAAAGTCTCCAGCCTTCTGCAACCTCTGATATTAATATGTTCCACAGATTTCAAGGCGATTCTTCTTGGAAAAATAATAAGGTTATGGCATCCAGATAGACTGAGGTCAATAAGTTTCTCAAGAAATCCCACTGAATCATCAATCTTAACTAAACTTGTACAGCAGTCCAGGTTCAAGATCCTTAAATTTGGCAATCCAGATATGTCGGGAATTTCTTTTAGGAATTGGCAGCTTTCAAAATTTATAGATGTCAGATTTTTGAAAATCTGTATGGAAAATTAAAGAAGAAGAAAAATATGAATCAAAATGTTATGATTTAAGGAAATTCACAATTACCAATTACCAAAAAAAAAACCTCTAAAAATGACGGGGAATGAAATATTTCAAAATACCTTGAATCCCTCCAACCGTCTTAAGTAGGTATAGCTAAATGAACTTTCTGGCCATCTGTTATTTGGTGAGACGTTCACTTCATCTCTTGCATCAAGGATATGATCTCTCGGTTGACTGCTCTTAAACGTAAGAGAGTTTAGGTATTTATAATTGAAATTTTTGAACATGACCGAAATCCTTACCCATGTCGAGGCTACTGAATCAGGGACGTCCTTCAATAGGCGTCCATTCTTGATAAAAAATGAAGCTACATCTATGATGAGAGCGAATATTGAAGCCACTCCAGCAATGAGGAATAAGCCCCAAAAGCTATCAAGACCGTTGCTAGAAACCAGTTGACTGGAGCTTTGACAATTGCTTTCTTTCTTGAACCATTTGGATTCAATGCTCGTCATCTTCTCTCCCTCGGTCACGTTTAGGATTGCTTGTGAAACATCAGGTAGAAGAGGGGAATGCTTTGGAAACACCTGCAATTACTCCACATCAGGCATTCTATAAACTCATCGAGGAATGCTAAGCCTTGCATAAATAATATTATATAAAGCAAATAATTAATACAAGAGGAGAAAGAACTTACAAAGCCAAACCCTTCAGTTTTAAAGATGGTAATCATGGTATATTTAGAACAATAATTTGCAACAAAAAGCTTCATAGAGGGGGTTTCATGAACAAAAGCAGCAATGCCACCATTTGCACTCCCTTTTGAAAGTGCTTCATCAAGTGCTTCCACAGTTCTAAAACCTTTAAGCTTTGAATCATTGAAACCTACTTCTTTCAAGAGTCCGTAAACATACGCATTCTTTGAGTACCCAACATAATCCCCCTTCCTTAGTAGATCCTTTATGTCAGCAACAGTTGGCTTAAGTTGTTGGACTGTTAATTGTGATACTAGATTAGCTGTGTAACTTTGTGTCAATATTAGCACAACAAATAGCCATATAATTATCACCAATCTAGCCAAGTTGCTGACCACTTTCTGCCCTGTAAAGGGTACGAAGAAAAACTGTTAATTAGAGTTAGTATATATCAATAGTATAGCTAGCCAAAGGTTATATACAATCCTGAACAAAAGAGTGTTGGTGGATTATTACTATTTGAGGCAAACATCGTTGAGAAGCAAAACCAGACACTAGTCCGAAATTGATGCAAGGGAGGCCCACGAAACTCTTGATTAATTTGATGTTCAAGAATCCAAACAACAAAAGCAGTAAAGAGGAAGAAACAATAAGTTGTCAACCACAGGTCCCAAGTAAAAGGCTTCAAGAAAACCCATGCATTCTTGCTCCTGGTGTCTTTAATTGGCACAACCATTACTAAACCAGATTCTGTGTATGGCATTGTAAAATCCACGTACAAGGACCTATTTGCTCTAATTGTTGTATCTCCAACAACAGCATCAAACTTCTGCCAAGTAATTAAAAGACTTGCATTAATTAAAAGACTTACATTATCAGCTCAGCATGTAGAAAATGAAATAAGAGAATAATATTCGTAGATAAAAGACGAACGAACAGATTTTTACCCCAAGATATACTTGATAGACCAAATCATTATAATTTCCAGCGCTGGTACCATCAGGGTTTGCGAAGGGAGTCAACTCATAAGGAATAGAATAAGGTAATACTTCCAATGCAGCATTAAAGACGTCAATACAGAACCCAGTGACATCGATTGTGCCGTTGTTTGGATCTTTCGTGATCTTAATAAACTCAGTAAAATCACTCTTGACAGGAACTCCTATTTTCAACTTCTTGCCATTTGATGGTATCTCCCATCCCCTTGGAATAGAGAGAGAATTGCCGGGCCATTTAATTGTTCCAAGATTGCACCTGGAATTAGTTGAAGGTATGCCTGTGTTTATTGAATCATTCAATTTTTCCACCATTCGATTTTCCGGTGTCCAAAATGCAACTGGTTTCTCTCCCTCACCATTTACATTAACAATTGTAAGAGTTGACGACTGAAGTTGCCCTTCTACAAGCTTGAAGTCTCCAGCTATGCCTTTGAATCTAGTAAATGATAAGGCTTCAGCAAGTTTAGGACCATTTTGAGAGACCTTATAAGTATCAAGGTCTGTTGAGTTGAAGGAAGCATTGTCATGGAATTTAGAGCCTGTACTCATCCCAGCATTTTCAACTGCCATGGCTAGTGCAAAAGCAGCATCATAAGCCTGAAGTGCATAAACATCCAATTTAGCATCAATGATGGTTGGATTGTCTTGTTGGAATTGCCCTTTCCACCGCAGCTTGAATTTTTCAAGTTCTGTTGTTCTTGGGATGTATGTCTGAATACCTAACACACCTTCCATGGAATTTATGACCGAAGAATTCATCAAATTTAAACGATTAGATATACCATCAGTCATGACCCAAACATATCCTTCACTCATCATTCCTATCTCTTTTGCCTTGGCAAACAGCTGAGAGCAAAGATTGGGCATCATATGCACAATGAAGACTCTAGTTTGCATTGTCATTAATTTGTAAAGCTCTTTTTCAATTTGGTCACCAGTTGCTGATGGGGAAATGACACCTCGGTAAGGGACATGAACATCAACCTCTTGCAAGGCATCAATGAGAAAAGGTATGATTCCCTCCCCATACATATTGTCCACGTAGACTGGTACAACTTGTCTCCATCCAAAAGTTTGAACAATGCCACTTATGGCTTTCACTTGGTATGTGTCAGTTTGTGTAATTCTGAAAAAGTAAGGGCTCCGGTGCGAAGTAAGATAAGGTGTTGATGCAGAAAATGATAAAATGGGCACATGAGCTTTGTCTCCCAAATTAACAACGAAGCTCGCTTGCATTGATGTTTCAGGCCCTAATATTGCTAGAACTTCAACATTGTTTATCAGATCTAAAGCTGTATCAATGAAAAAGACCAGAGATTATTTGAGAAGATTAGATAGTGCATATGTACGTATACTTCCATTCTTTATCAGCGTGTCTAAATTTTCTTATCATTGAGGCCCGCTCAACCAATTTGAAATTCCAACATGACAAGAAAAACTTAACAAATGGAAGAACAAATGATAACACATAGGAAATGAAATTTAGGCTAACCACTCAAGATTCTACGGTGCTTTGTAGGCGTTAAACGGTTTGAAGGCGACCTGCTACCCCTTTTTAGTGAGATTTGTTAAATGAAGGAATAGTCGGTCAAGCCAACCCTTAAACTCTTACACTGTTAGTGCTACCTAATCAGATAATCAAGATCCTGTTGTAACTCAGAACACAGAGACATTTGAATAAAGACCTACAATACTCATTGCCAAACAATTCAATGACTAAAATTTTGAATCCTGTATCAAGCTGACAATTTTCATAAACAGTTCTATTGCGGGAAGTATCAGAAGATAGAGATCAAGAAAGAGAACTGGAGCAGTAAAAACCAGGGATTAAGGTGAGAAGTGAGAACTTTAGGGATGTATGATAGGAGCATATTATGCAACGTTTGTCTTTATATTTTCTATGTTTTCTTTATTAGTTTATTGTTATTTTGGGCTTTTAATGTGTTTGTGAGGTTTGTAGTCTGTCCAATGCAAAGAGGAGAAAAAGAAAATAAAGAGGGAGTTTTATTCAAGATGGAGATTTCCGATGGAATAAGGAAGTCTAATTCATTAGGGACTTGTAAAAAGATTATTCTTTAATGAGTTTCCTTGTGAGATTAGAAGTCGTGAAGGGCAAGTAGACCGAGGGATTGCTGAAGCATATAAAAGGATCTCGTGGACTTCAGAGGAAACCTTATTCGCGCGTGAGAGAACGAAGAAGCAAAGCAAAGAAGCAAAATCCAGAATCGCCGTCCGACCAGTCGAAGCCTGTAGTCGACCGGTCAATCTTTCGTCTGTTTGGAATTTCATGCTCTTTGAACCCTCCTCTCTTAGGTATTTATCTATGCTTATTACTATGACTAAGTCCGGCTAAACTCTTTAGTTAAGGGGCTGCTTGAAGCCCTAGACATGATTACAATTGTGTTATAACTTTTCTTTTGGATATTCTTATGATATAGATGAAAGTTATGTTGCCGGCAATTCATTGATGATATTTAATGTTTGTATCTTTGAGTGCACTCTTAGATGCTTATGTTAAGGTCTACTGTTCTAGTATGTATGCATGACTGGTTGTCCCATCATATATACTTGCAAGGAACAATTATTAATTGCGGTTAATAAGTGAAATAGCTTCTAAGTTACATGGATCATGCATCATAGTTCTGTGAGCCTTGTGATATTCAAACTTTCTTTGTGCTTAATGACTACTATATGTTGAACCTAGGAGTGCATCACCCTAGGTTACATGTTAGAGTTAAGTTGTGTTTAGTGCATCACATTCACAACATATCAAGTAAGAGAAAGTAATACAATTAGATTCACTGCATCAGGGCTAATTGTGAATATCTTCGTCTATGAGTAAGGATTGATAAATGAATATAACATGGTTATATGATTATCTAGTGGTGGATAGTTGTCCTTTAACTTCGATCTTCATCATCATCGTTTACATTAATCTTTTACAAGTTTATTTTAATTTTCATACTTCATACTTGTCCTGTTTTGCAGGTTTAATTCCGTAGTCTTAAACATCTTCAAACAATCTGAAACTTTGTCAGTGTCGTCATTAGTGTGTCTAGTTTCTAGGGTGTAAGTTTCATAATAACCGGAGTCAGTTTAGTTTGTGTGCTGTTTGTGTTTTCCTTCCTAACTCAGTTTAGAGTTGTTATAGTTTAGTGTCAATTTTGCATTTGAGTCTCATTCTCTTGCGGGAACGATCCCTACTTCTCATACTACATATAATATTCATATTCACAGTAGAATTATTATTAGGTTGTTATTGTGCATCTATTCGGTGCGTGGAAAATACCTTATCAGTGTAGCTCAAGGAAGGAGTATGAGGTTTTCCAAATCCGTTGACGCTAGTGTCATCATTACTTTCTGATAAGTCTACAAATAGATCCTAACTGCTATCAGCTCTCTAATTCTCTTGGGCTAATACTGTTAGTAGACTTGGCTGTTCTTTCAACCAAAAAATATTTTTAACATATATTTAAACTAGATAGTTTGGTGAATTAAAGAATAAATCAAAAAGGAAATATCATGCTACATACCTCCTTTTGAAACTTTTGAACAAATCCATAGCACACTCATCTATAATTGTCTTAAATATTTTCACTTTAATAGGTTTTATTAATTCTAACTTCTTACAAATTAAGTCAAAAGTGCTATCATATTTTCTTTTGTCAACCAAATGAGGGATTTGATATTATTGTGTTTCAAAGTCGATCTTCTTCATATGATCGATGAAGTGCTATTAATTGTTTGATATGAAATTCAAAAACAAAGTATATGTATACGGAGCATAAGTATCCAAGAGTGAGAGAGAGAGAGAGAGAGATAAATAATAGGGAGATTCACATATAGGTCCGTATAAAGCACGTATTTAACAGTTAAGGACAGTATTGTAAGGAAAAGACTTAAATGTCCTGTATCCTTTAACACAATTACTCATTTCCTATTCCCTTGCTGATATAAGCATAAACAGTACCATGCAGTAATTAGAATCAAAACTTCAGAAGCTAGCCTTCAACATGCCATTTCACCTAACGGCCAACTGCCTAGACGGTTACTACAAGGGCGGTATCACTGCTGCCTCTTAGGATTTTTCAACGAATTACTTCATGATAAAATAAATTCTTAACATCAGGTTTAGAAAAAGAAATATTTCATGAACAACTTTGATTCAAACAAGAAATAAATATTTTTGCGACGGTGATGTTCTGGGCACAAATAGAATTTATTTATTCAAACATATTTACAGACTAAAAACCCAGAGCCTCACTCTTGGGTAAACAGCTATAAGCTGTTTTAGCTACTCATGCTCATAGTAAATTAATACAAACTTACTTGAAAGTAAAGAAATGAAGCTGAACCAGGGAGCTTCGACTCTTGGCTTTCTACTCTCAGATATCTTAGTGATAGTTCTGATTTTCGATGCCTTACAAATTGAAAGAAAGACTCCTTATAAAGGGAGCGGAACTCAAAGCGGAATTCAAAACTCAAAAATAAAAGATAAGATCCAGCTCATGCGGACCCTTTAATTATGTTCTTCTTGGTGGAGATTCCTGCTGATGATGTTACTTGTCTGGTGTCGGCAGAAAAAGCCAGATTCCTTCTTGATAAGGTTAGGTGCGCTTTCAGCTTTCCATCATATTTTCAATGTTGGCTAGCGCTTCGTCATCAAAGGGATAATTGGGGGACCCTGGGGACCCTGTTCCACTTGCTGCTCCTTTGTCGTAGTCTTCGACATGGAAATCTTCCAGATCTGAATCCGGATGGATTTTGTAGGGATTTTCTTTAGCTAGATTCTCTAGCCAGGTGTATGTAGCTTTAGTGCAATCCACCTCATCTCTTACGAGTGAAGAGAAGCAATCACATGCTGTTGGTGGAGGATGATCATAGCTGGTGATAATAATTTTTTCACCACTAGCTAAAAGATTCGCCTCTCTGTCTTGAGGGATAAGTTTCTTTATGAAATCAATAGTCATTGCCTTGATCCAAGGAATGCTTTGATTTGGTTTTCCATTGAAACCTGCTACTGCTGGTTTATCGTCCACTGTAGGACCATTGATTAATCTCACATAATGATATGGCGCTATATATTCAACAGAGCCATCTTGTCTTCTGATCCACTCTGGTGGAGTTGAGATAAATTTGATTCTCAGAATGCAACCATCTGGCCTGATGTTCTTGACCGTATTGACTATGATTGCAGGGAGACCTCTTAAGTCATCATTTGTTTTAGTCCACAGATTATGGACAAAACCATTTTCAACAAGCCATAGCTTATGATTCTGGTGATGATCTGCTTGAACGTTCACCACATATCTGCCAAAAAATGGTCCTGATACAGGAAAAAGTGTACCTGGTAGACCTTCTTCTCCAGCTGTTCCTAGGACATTGTGAAATTCGAACCACTCAGGTTCTGTCAGGGCTTTTAGAGGAACCCTTGCACTTTCTGGTGAAATCACCATTTCTATCTTTTGTTCCTTCTGAACATTCTTTCCTCCATCGTGGAGTTCTTCTGTTAAGGCAAACAGAATAGAGAACATTTGTCTGGAGTTCTTTTCTTGAAAATTGTACAGGAGGTTGTCGAGTAAGACCTTCTGTTCTGCAGTTAGGCGTCTTCCAGTTCTGTAGACATCTTTGTCAAAGGTTAAAAGTTGGTAGCCGTGAACTACCGTTGTTCCAGTTGGAACATGTCTGCTTTTGGGCAAAGCAGCAGCCGTCAACGGGTTTGATATGCCTTTACCGCCTACCGTTTGAGACGGGCTAGCCAGTCCTTTCCCCTGAGACTGATCAGTTGTTAAGGTTTCTTTTGGAACCTTGGTGTATGTCTCGAGGACATTTTTCAGTGATGAATCTTCATCATTCATTCGGCCTTTGCCTTTGTCTGTTCTTCTGAACATTGCCATCTCTCTTGTGAGGGCGTCTGGGAGATAATTCTTGCTACCTGCAATTAATTCAACATTATAATCATATTGATTTAAAAACAATTGCCAGTTAGCTAGTCTACCTCTATCAGCAGCTTTGTCAAGTTTAAAATTTTTAAAATTTTTGACTCTAGCACAATCAGTTCTGACCGTAAAGGTTTTTCCTAAAAATGCGGGAGAATTCAAAATGGTTTTCTTGACTGCTAAAATTTCTTTTTTCCCTGTGGGATAATTCTGTTCTGCAGGGTTGAATTTACCACTGCAAAATTTGCAAATCTTTTCGATGTTAGTGCCTGGGGTTTTAGCTAAAACTATTCCCGACCAGTAATTGTCACTAGCATCAGTTTGTAGAATGATTTCATCATTCTCTTCAGGTTGTTGTAAAGGAGGAAGATTTTTACACAAATCTTTTATCTGCTTTACTATTTTTTCATCATCTTCTGTGAACTTCCAAGTTCTCTTAGAACTCGTTTTAGGAGATAACATTGCTGTTAGTCCTGAGATTTTGGGAATAAAATCTCTCCCATAGTTTATGACTCCTAAAAATCTCTGTAGACTCTTAGCGTCAGGGATTCTGTTTGGAAACTTCCAAACCTTTTCAAGGATATGGGGTTGGAGCTTTATTTCTCCATTCTTTATATTGATTCCGAGGAAATCAACTTCATCTAGGATAAAGAAAATTTTCTTTTCTCCTAATATAATTCCATGCTGAACTATCAGCTTAACCACCTCATGAAGGTGTTTCATGTGTTCTTCTCTGTTCTTAGAGAAAACTAATATGTCATCTATGTAGACAACACAGAATTCTGCTACATGCTTAAAGATATTGTCCATCTTTCTTTGAAAGATTGATGGAGCTTGTTTTAATCCAAACGGCATGACTAACCATTCATAATGACCCTGTGGTGTTCCGAAGGCTGTTATTGGAATGCTTTCAGGATGCATCTTGACTTGCCAAAAACCTGATTTGGCATCGAACTTTGAAAAGACCTTTGCTCCTTTGAGCTGGTTAATCAGCACTCTTGCTTGAGCAATTTGATAACCATCTTTTACGGTTTTCTTATTGACATCTCTGTAGTCAATAACCATTCTGGCTTTTCCTCTAACTTCTTCTGCATGATTTCTGACATAGAATGCAGGAGCATGATGAGGGCTTGTAGATGGTCTAATCAATTTCTTTTCTAAGAGATCAGCTATATCTTTTCTGAACTCTTTCTGATCTTCTTCCTTATACTGAGGAATGGCTTTTACATGACATATTGCATTCATGTCATGAAGCTTTAATTCACAGACTACTGGGTCTTTTTCCCAGAACTTCTGAGGGTCTGTATCAATGTTTTGCTTTAACATTTTCTTTATCTCTTCTAGAGTGAGCACCTTCTGTTTTTCTATTTTGGTTTGAAGGTGTTTGATGTTGTGTTCATGAATGAAGCTTTTTTCTTCATTGTCTTCGTTCTCTTCTTCTGAAGAGTCTTCTATAAGCAGTTCTTCTTGCTTTTTGTATTGCAACACAGTTTCAAATCTTGGCTTATATTCACCACGATTTTGCTGCAACTTCTGATATTGTAAGGTGAAATTTGGACCAACAACGCTTCTTGCTTGTTTGAGTCTTTCTGTCCAAAAGGTTTTATCACCTCTCTCGAAGCCTATGACTGCTTCTTTCTGTATTATTGTCTGCTGTAATAGGAAATCATTTCCTAGCAGAATATCAGAACCTTGGCCTTCTGCTTGCCATATGGTTTTGATTGTAAAGTTTCCACCACCTATGGTGATCTTCACATCCTTTGCTACTCTTTTCATGGAAAATCTGCTTCCATCCATCTGTATTCCAGTAGCAGTTTTATTTTTATCTTCAGTCCAGAGTTCTTCTGGAATAGCAAATCTTTTTGCTATAGTAAATCCTGATCCACTATCTACAAAAGCATGTAGATGGTATTTTCTATAATCAGGAAATTTTAATCCAATCTCTATGTAGTTGCTGAATCTACTGGTAGAGATTATTTTAGATTGCTGGATTTCTATTGACTGTGAGTCTTCATCAGTCAAAGGTTTGCATCCTTCTGTAGGACACGGAATTTCTTCTATTTCTATTTCTTCGTCGATCTTTTCGACTTCTTCAACCTTAGGATTTGGTTGAACTATTTTGTTTGGAGGGACTAAGTTTTCAAAGTCTTCTTTGTTATTAGCAAACTTAGCTCTTTCCATATCTCTGGCGTAAAGTTCGTTTCTTTCTGCCAATCTTTCGAAGTATTCTTCGTATTCTTGTTCAACTAGTTGACTGATTGAACCATTTTTTGTTTTTCTTCTAGCTTCAGCTATGAAGCATTCTTTGTGATATGTGAAGCCTGTGCTTTCACAGAACATTGGGAGGCCGTTTGTTTCATGACATTGACAGTAGTCACATAGAAATGAACCAGGCATAATACTATAAGAAGACATTAATTCTTCTGTAGTTTTTTCTTCCCAATTTTTTACCTTGAGAACATATACTTCTCTCTGGTATTCTTCTTCTGATTCTGTATCAGACTCTGAAGAACTATCTTCTTCTTCGTATACTGAGTAGATAGATGAAGTGTCTTCATCTTCAGAATAAGCTACTTCATATCCTTTGATATTAGCTTCTTCTATAATATCTATATATTCTTCGAATAGTAAGGCTTTTGAAGTTCTTTTGCTCTTTTCGGGACATTCATTGGCATAATGCCCTTCTGCTTTGCAGAGCCAACATCTGCATTTTTTCTTCTCAGGTTTTTCTTGAGAAGGAGATTTCTTTTTGAAGAATCTTTTCTTTTTGTTGAATCTATTTTTTCTAAAATTGGAGCTTTTCTTAAACTTCCAATTTTTGTTCTGGTTTTTCTCAAACCTTTTTGAAAAGATTTTTTCTTTTCTTTTCTTCTTCTTATGAGGATCTCTCATGTTATGACATCCCCAATTTGTAGGAGTATCGAGAATTTTATAGCAAAAATTCTCATTTCCTTTCAGTTGCTTTCTAGCCATCTTGGATTTATTATTTTCTACACACTGCTTTCTTAGCAGTTCTTGTATTCTTTCTGCAACTCCTCCAACTGTGAATCTTTCTAGAGGACGTTCAGCCATGCTTTCTGCTACGGCTATATTCCAAGGGGCTGGTAACTTCCTATGAAGTAAATTAACTAGATTTTGATCGTCTAGTTCTCCAATGGTACAGTAGTACTGTTGGAATTCATTTAAGTATTCTTCAAAATATCCTATGTCACATATGGACAATTTTTCAATATTTATTCTAGCAATTCTTTTGCTTCTTTCGTCGTGGCTTGTAACACTGCCACAGAATTGTTCATAGAAAGGAATAGCAAAATCATATGGATTTTTTGAAGATGCTATCTGTTCTAGCCAATTTTTTCCTCTTTCGGTTTCTTTAAACGTGAGGTAGAATTTTTTGGCTATTCCCGTAAGGGTTGCTTCATAGACAATCTGCATGTCTGGGGGTTCTAGTTTTCCTAGTGTTAAGGCTCCCATTAAAAAGAGACTTTCTACCCATTGATCTATGGTTTTTCTTTTGTCTAGAGCTTTTTCTAAAGCTAACCATGTCCCATTGGTTGTAATGGGGACTCTTGGTATATCATTTACTGGAATATACCTTTCGGAGTTTCTTTCTCCTTTTTTACCCGTAGGGGCTTCTTTTTTTGGAAGTCTTATCCAGTCATCATCTTTGATGATATTTGTTTTTGTTCCTGAGCTTTCTCCGGTTTCCATATTCTGGAAAGGTTGGATCTTTCGCTCTTTTTTGCTTATCTTGAAATTTTCTATTTCTACGAGAAGTTGTTCTAACCTTTCTAGGTTTTCACATATTTCTGCTTCTTCATAAAGCTCGTAAAGCTTTTCTGCTTTTAGCATTTTTGCAGGTCTTTGTAGTTCTAATTCGAACTCTTCTTGTTCATCTAAGTAATTTCTTGTATTGCTGGTAGAGGAATCTTCTCTAACAGTATTACTTCTTCTTAGACCTTGAAGGTTGAGGTTTTTAATACCTCTATTTACTTCTTCAATATTCACGTCACTTTTTCTGTGACCTTCGAATCTAAGGCTGATATTTCCAGTCTTTCTGTCTTGATAAGACTTTGCTCTTGTATTTTCTGGCTGTAATTTTGGACCAGAAAGTTTCCACTCTATTGGAAATGTTACTTCATCCCAAGTAACTTTCTTTATCTGCTCTGAGCAGTTTTTTGGATTGGTAATAAAACCAGTAGTGAGACCTGGAATGTTTGATATCTTGGTCTTGGGTTCTACTGTTGAACTCATCAATTTGTAGTATACTCTGTATACTATTGCAAGTTCTTGCATGTTTTCTTTCATGGTTATACCATCTGTTTTCACCCTTAATCTTAAGGATTGTACTGCGTCTTTTAGACTTGTAGAGAAATTCGGGAAACAGTTGAAGTATGCAACTTGATTGCATAGGGATGCTTCAAGTGTTCCTAGAAGACTTTTCTGAAAGTCTCCTAATCTATTGTCTTGTAGGACACATAGAACCGAACAATTTATGCCTTCTCTGGCTAATAATTTTATGCCTACTTGGACTGCTCCAATGTGCATAAATTCATATTTTTTCTCTTTTGCTCTAGCTACTTCGCTAGGTGTTATCATTAGGAGATCTGTTTCTCCTGTGTTTGCTGGAGTTGTGAATTCTAGCATTTTGAATTGATGGCTATCCAATAATTCAAAATTTCCTCTTTTATATATTTGTCTGAATTCAAATTTTGGTATCGAAGAGTTTTTTACTCTGCTCTCGATTTCATTGAATTCAAATTCTTCAGCGTTTATTAGCTGAACTTCTTTCTTCTTTTTGAAGATACTTAACATTTTAGTATCTCTTATAATTTCTTTAGTTCCCTTTAGAACTTTTGATATATTATTCAGTCCTGTTGACTGTTCTATATTTGGCATACTAAACTTAGCATGTTGTATAGGTTTTTCTAATGGTTTAAACCTATTTGTTTTAACAGACTGTTCTGTTGTCTTTGGAAAGAGAATATTTTTCTCTTTGTCTTTTGTTAGTAATTTTACTAACTTTTCTTCTTCCCTTGGAAGAGTTTTAATATAATCGAGCTTTTCTTCCAATTTTATTAATTGGTCGATTATTTTTTGAATATTCTCTAAACTTGTGTTACATTTAGAGATTTCTTCTAAGGTTTCTTGATGACTTTCATCTAGTCTTTTTAATAGAGATTCTAGTTTCTCTATTATTTGTTCAGATGCTGTTCCCATCTTGGGAATTCTTTGAGCCAAATCAGGCTCTGATACCAGTTGGACTGCGGATCTAACCAATGCTCAGAATATCAAGTTGTTCTTGATAAACTGCCAAAGATTCTTTGGCTTCTAAAAGCCTTTCTTGAGTATTTCTTACTCTTGCTAATATTGATAAGAAATTTGGTGATAGAGAGCTTGTATTATCTAGGAGCCACCTAAGATCTTTTAACTTAGTTCTTTCTCTTTTTATTTCTTCTGCAGAATCTTTGCAGTATGATAATAAATTCTCTCTAGTTAGTAGAGGAGGAAGATTGTTCATTAGACTAAAAGTCTACTCAGTCGAGATTCTATCTCTTTTTTCTCATTCAGAAGATTTCTAATGAGATCTTTTTCTATTAGAATTTCTTTTTCGAGGACTATCCTCCTTTCTTTAGCTCTGCTAATATTATTAGTTCTGATATGATCTATCAGGAACTGCAAACTTTCAATTCTTTTATAGGCGTTAGCTATAAACTCTCTTTTTAAATCTAAACTTTCTCTTAAATGAGAAGAAATAGTGCAGTAATAAGCAATTCTATGAGAAAAATATAACTGTTTACCTTCGAGTATTGAGGATAGATCTTAGCTGTTCCTGTTTAGAGCAAACAAATTCATAATATGGGCCCACAACGCTCCGTCAAGATTTTTTGGTAAAATAACATACATAGAGGTAAATAAAGTGGAAAGGGTAGAGATGGTATTTAGAAAGTATTTGTCCTTCTTTGTGAAATACCTTAAGATTTTGGGCTTATTTGTAGTTTTCCCTAAATAATAACCTGCGGCGGCTGCTCCAGCAACAGTTTGTTTGGAGTTCCTTGTGTTCAATACCAGCCTCGTCTTGAAGTAAGGATGAGATGCATAAATATCCAAAAGGGCCATTTCGATGCAACTCAAGTAAACCTTGGCAGACTTCCCGCTCCCTGAATCAAAGTCAAGAACAACACCGACATTCACTGGGATTGTTGTATTTTGTGCCTTAATCATTGCCAGGAAAAACCATGAGAACAGAAAGAAGAAAAGGATAAATTGATTAGGGATGGTATTAGAATGATCTTTCTTCTTGATCATCATATATATATGAATCTTTTGAAAGCTTTGGTCATGTATTTTGGAAAGGATATCAAAGCAGAATTTATATATGGAGTGGAAATATATAGGATATGAATGTCCCCAGGAAATTAAAGAATCTTTCTATATATTACCACTAGCTAACCCAATACAGACGCAATAAATAGTCATACTTCGGTTAATCCAATTTGGTTAACTAACCATTAAAAATATATAATTGACTCACAGACGGACAGACCAAAAAAATACAAAAACAAGTGGGCTACGAATTCAAAGAAGA
The DNA here is from genome assembly GCA_029955375.1 of Rubus parviflorus. Taxonomy (NCBI): domain Eukaryota; kingdom Viridiplantae; phylum Streptophyta; class Magnoliopsida; order Rosales; family Rosaceae; genus Rubus; species Rubus parviflorus. Next base: position 29,340,586 of record JARGGL010000001.1, read on the forward strand.
TAGCTTAGACTTCTAGTATTTACAGGTTCTGAATACTTAACATCAAATTAGCATTTCATCTGCGCGTAGCTTTTTGTGCTTGTCCAAATCAAACACCGTGTCTTTTATAGACTATACACTAAATATTGTCTTAATCTCTAAGTCTTCTTTATTTTTTTTATTTTTTATTTATTTGAAAGGGTCGTCTTTATTTTTTAACACCTCTTATTTTGTTTAGTGTATATAGAAATATGTATGTTTGAAGTCGTCACATACGACTTCCATGCATACTGATTTTAGACCTGAATTCAGCCAACTCGATAGCACTCAATGGTATCCCATGTGGTTTAGAACTTTAGACCACTTCTCCAAGATGTCTTTAGTTAAATGTGTTGCCTAATATGCAAAACCAAAATTAAAACTCAAGTCATCCAAATTCTAACTTAATTTCTTCCAAATATACTTACAGAGTTTTTCGGGACCCTGAACCCTAAACTGCAAACATCCCCGAGGATCCAAAATTTGCTATGCTCGGGAAGCTTAATTATTTACAGACTTTTGTCGGACTATTTCTGTAGCCATTTCTTTTAGCAATTCATGCATGCTGGGCACGTGATTTGCTTCAATAGTTATGAAGGTCTTCTCTATGAGAACTTGAATACCATACATAAGGTTAGGGACAAAACTTTCTAGTTTCTTGATCAGATTTTTCTTTCTTTTGTAATTTGTACGAACTTGCAATTTAAAGGAAAACTTCTTTCACCGAATCTTCCGGTGCATTAATTATAACGTATTTTGATTTTTGAGAATTTCTTGACTGTTTTGTTTACGATCAATTCTGTTTAAATCATCTAATACATCTTCCCAATCATACCAACTTTAATTTAAAGCTAGTGGAATGCCTTAAGCATGATGTACTGCAACTTGTGCCATGCATGAGTTGCACATATGTATCATCCAAATATTCTCTGAAGGCATTCCAACAGATCGAAGAGCTCCATTGCTTCATCCCGGGCGATTTAGTTTGTTGACCATGTATATTCGATTAACTTGATGATCGAGCTGATGAGTGATTTGCACATATTTGTTGTACAAATTGCATTCCTAATCACGGGAATTAAGCTACTCCAAAGGCTATTTGTTGTGTTTAATGTGCCACCTTTCCCCTCAGAAGACAGAGAAACAGCTAGTCAAAGTGAAGGCTGGGGTTATCAATTCCAGCCTGAGTACCACTGCTTGTAAATTTCATAACTCAAGATCCAACGGTTTGAATGACCTGAAATTGAAGTGGGAGACAGTAGACACACAGAGGAACAACTTTCATGAACGGCTCAGCTCATTCTAACGGATAGGATGAGAGAAAAATGGTCCGGAAGTGGTCTGACCTGCCCAGGCATTGCATTCCTAATCACGGGAATTAAGCTACTCCAAAGGCTATTTGTTGTGTTTAATGTGTGTTTTCATGTTTCTAGGTTAATTAGGTGAGTTGATGTAATTTGGCACAAAAAGGTGCATTTTTACGACATTTGGCGCATTTCTGAGAAGAGGACGGAAAGTCAACCGTGGCTTTCGAATATCAAAGATCACACGAGTCAACATTCGGATGATGATGCCAATGAATACCTTGAAGAATCGGAAAGAGGAAGAAAAAATGATGAAATTACCTTTCCGGCGACTTTTCCGGCGAACCACCACCACAAGAGGCGGCAGCACCGCCGGACCACCACCGGAGCACCACCACACATGGAGGAGATATTCAAATCACATCATGCATAGGGCTGCTGCTAGGGTTACATGCACTCTAGTGGAGAAAAAATCAATTAATACTTTACCCTAGTGCATCCTTAAATTCCTCCCATGTATTTTCCTTTTGCACTTCTCCATACCTCCACTAGGTAGCCTTGGGGGCTGCATTAGACTTGTTAAAAACCCTCATTTCTGATGAGGAGAAGGATCCTTGACTTGAGAACAAACTCCTAAGAAGCTCTCAAACTCCCAAACACTCAAGAACAGCCTCATTTCCGTCCGGATTCCCTAATGGAATCCGGACGGACCTTCCCGTCCACCTACTGTAATCGTCAGTTTTCTCATAGTTCTGTCCATTTTTTGGACTTTCATCCTTCATGAAAGTTGTTCCTAAGGCCCCCATTTACCTTAGGAACCAACTTTCACCATCGTTTGTGCACTTACATGCTCTGTAATCATCAAGAACAGCAAGGGTCTGCAGAGAGCCTTGTAATTTGGAGCAAGAAGGAGTGAGGAGAAGAAGAGGGTGATGCATGGAGCAGCTAGAAACTCTTGGGGCAGCAAGGGCCTGCTGGATGTCTTCATGAGAATCTCTCAACCTATCTTTACTTTTGTTTTGTTCAAGCATGTGTGTATAAATTCTTATGATTGGGGACTAGGGTTGTATGCCCTAGTTCATTGATGATGGATTGTATAACTTTGATGTTTATTCATGTTGATTGATGTTTGGATATGTTCATTGCCTATTACAACATGTGTTAGATGCTTGCTTAGGAATCTAATCAATTAATGAGCATGTGTTTAATCTATCTTTGTTTGAGTTTGTGAGATTGATTACCTTACTCACTCTAGACAATTGACATTGAGCATGATGAGGATTAATTTGTGATTGACCTTGTTTGATTTCCTAAGTCTTGGTGCTTCAACCTTCCATTCACTCTTGAATGAGAAGACTAATTCATTGTGAACCATTCCTTGGCACTCTTGTTAACTTAGAAGACATGGTCCTATAACCTTATCAAGGGTAGGATACGGAAATTGATCCATTATCAACTAGGTTTTATGTATTGTTCCTTTGATGCATGTGCTTCAACCCTTCATTCACACTTGAATGCAAGGACTAAGCCTTATGACCCTAACAAGGCATAAGCATACCATAGATTGAAAAACACATGTGCATAACATTGTATGTTGGACTGTGGGGATTAATTCATGAACCTTTTCAACATGTGTGTGCTTGAAGTTGTTAGTTCATTAGATATGAAAACTCAATCATTCTACTATTTCTATATCTTTCCATGTTCTTCCTCTTACTTTTAGAGTGCATTAAGTTTGTTAGCTCAATCACTCTTGTTTCAATAAGTTTACTTCTTGCATTTTACTTTCATTGCTCACTTATTCACAAAATACAAAAACATGATCACTACACTCATTTGTATATCCACTACACTTTGCATCCATCCATCTCTTGTCTCATCATTTTAGTGCTAGAAACTTGGTTACCACATAATTACCGAGTGGATTTTGGGCCTTCCAATCCCTTGGGTACGACAACCCCCGGTCCTTAATCTATACAATCCCCTATCTTTGACGATACGTAGACATGTTTTCAACGCGAAATTATCGTCTCGTCAATGAGCAACAAGTATATTCCTATATCTTCTTGTTATGATAACTCTGCTACCCGGACCAAACCTCCAACTAATTTGTTAATGTCACGCCCCAAATTTCGTAATATAAATAACAACTTGTTATTATCAATAAAACAAATCTGAAACGCGAAGGCTCGGTCAACTTACACAAATCACCTGGAAATTTTTTTCCTTTTATTACAACAACAACAACTCACCGAGCCCACCAATGTCAATACAGACTCGTTCTTTAGAGTCAAATATTACATTTCACAAATTCACATATTAAATTGACATTTCAAAATAATAAGTAAATTTACATACAGAGTTTAATTAACAGCGGAAACTAAACAATACTATCAGCAACTCCAAAGCTCTTTCAACTCAACTCTTAGTTATCCTAACCTGCAGGATAACCCCTACACCATTGAATAGTGTACCGGGTTATAACAACAACCCGGTCAGCTTGCGAAGCTGGTATGAGTAAACAAGTAACCCCACCCACATTCCACAATTTTATCGTTCTCAACTTAATAAACAAATTAAGTAATTTCCCAAAACATCACCGCATTTATTTCAACAACTTAATGAAACTAATGTCAATCCGACAAATAACAATCACCAAAATATTCCAATGATATATGTAATGCTTATACAAAATCATTTATCAATATATCCATGTCCAATCTGGACAATAAAAGATTGAATACTCTTGAAACATCTTTTAGAAAAATACATCACACACAATTCCAATGATATATGTATGCTTATACAAAATCATAAATCGATAAATCCATGTCCAATCTGGACAAATAAAAGAATGAATACTCTTGAGACTTCTTTTAAAAACAATATTCTTAAATCACAAGACCAACGAATGCATGTGACTTAAAAATTGGCAGACAGACTAGAGCTCTAACTGATGGGACGCTTGCCCAACTCATACCATAGGGTCATAAACCCTTCCACAACACATAAGGAGGCCACACTGGACCCAACACAGTCTCATCAAAAACACAGTTTATCATGATTTGAAATCAATTTAATCCGCAATACAATATTATGATTTTCTCATACAAAATATTGTATTCTACGCTCACATCTCAATTCCTTAACAAACATTCCAAGCAATAACAGGTAATTAATAACCTAGATAGGAGCTAAATAAATGAGAGAGAGATTCATTCTCATGACAACAAACAATACAACCACGTGAATCATATTCACCAATTAACCATTGTGAGTTTACTCACCTTTGTAAATTCCAGCTGCGTCAACGAACTCAACACTTAACCAGGAAATCAACAAGAAACGTCCGCTCGGCTAAACGGTTTCCAAAAACACCTAAGAACAAGCATTTCGTTTCTCAGCACAAAAACAACCAAACGACAAACGAAAAGTGACCGTACCACTCCCAAAGTTAATCGGATGTCCTTAGAATATCAAAAACTATAAACCGGACTAGTTTGACCAAAAGTCAACTGTCGGTCAATGTGGGTCCCACATCACTATTCCTCAAACGGGTCCCACGTCAACTATTCATCAAACGGGTCCCACCAAAAGTCTAAAACATCAAAATTTACAGCAGGTTAAACACTAGCACCCTAACAACATACTAAAATTTGGTAACGATCCGACGGTTGGATTATCACGGATCGAACGATCCACAATTCCGGGTTAATTATCATCAGTCAAACGATCGAATCTCAGAAACCCGTAAACACAAAAGATGTTTGTATCGACAAACACAACCCAAAAAAATAAAAACATCCCAAAAAGGTGGCCGGACGCGCCCCCACGCGCCGCCACAGACGGTGGTGAGAAATCCTCACGCGCCGCCGGACCAAAGTCAAAACTAGCTAAATCCGTTCGGTGAAGTTGTAGAACACATAAAATGGAACAACTTTAAAACTTGCCTCGAAGTGAGATGATGGCCGGATCGGCCTAGATCGCCGTCACAAGGAGCGGCTGCCCAAAAATTACAAAGCTTCGATCCGCCGTGTACGGTGGTCGATTCCATGATCCAATAGCACAGAGAGGTTGCCGGGGAGGAGGAGAAGAAAACCCAAGTGGTCCGGTGCGTCGCCGTGGCCGGAGGAAGGAGATCGAACCGGGTTGTAAATGCCGCAATCGGCCTTGCTCCGATCGACGTGTTCCGGTGAAGGTCGACGGTGGTCAGTGGCACAAGGAGGACGGCCGGCTCGGGGCGAGTCGGTCTGTGGCAGTGTCGTCGCCGGAGAATGTCGGGATCGGCCGGAAAAGTCGGGTCGGGTCGAAGGGTTTCCGGCGGGTCTGAGGGTTTAGGGATTTTCCGGATTTTTTCCAAAATTTCTGAAAATTGAATTTTTCTATTTATAGAAAAATTCGTAAATAGTAACCCGAACTTCAAAAATTCGTATCTCCCTCATACGAACTCCGATTTAAGCAAACTTTATGCCCACGAACTCGTATCGACGAGCTCTACGACTTTCGTGAAGAAAGTTTCCTCAAAAACTGAACCAATCAAAACTCAATCGACGGACCAATCAAAATGTGACACGTGGCACAATGACTCACTATATGAGTCACAATAAATCAGAAAAATCTGATGTATTAAGCCAATAAGAGCATGACATGTGGACCAATAGAATTTTGCCGCCACTTGTGTTTATACTGATATACAGTATAAAATACCAATATTAATACAAAATACATACTAGTTAAAATAAAATACGTAATATAAAATTACGCCAAATAGTAAAATAGTAAAATTTCGTAAAATATTTATTTCTCGGTTAGAGAAATTATTAACTAAAATTCGGGGTATTACAGTTAAACTGGTCTAGATGATTCGCATCATCAAGAATTAAGACAACCCTCCAATATTGGTTACCTTCACTTCGTTCCTCCCTAGAATCCTAGAAAGAAGAACATGTTGTAGGTTGGATAGACCTTCACATCGCTTTAACTTTTCCACATCTCCAATATCTGCTAGAAAACAACCTCCTTCAAACTGATAGACAATAGAACTATAAACAACCTCGCTTTAGCAACTGTTTGTCTTACCTATACCACCAGTTCCATATATCCCTAGCTACCATGCGAACATCAATTTTTCCAACCTCTAAACATTTATCATATGTTGTACACAACACTCTATTCCAACGGGGTAGTTTGCCACATGTAAGTGTACATGCTGAGTGAGTACATCCTAATGGGTGTGCCAAAATCTCTTCAATGATGTTAGGAATTAATGAATTTGGTTTGACTCCTAATATGCTCTCATAATGGAATGGTTCTGGCCCCCCAATTAACATCCCTATATGGCTATATATACAGCTCGAGTAAAAAATTTTAAGTGAGCCCGTCACTCCACATGGATATGTGACGGGACACTTTGATTGGTTAAAGCATATAAAATATTAATTAAACAGTTAGTACATAAAATATAAAATATTCAATGAACCAATCACATGGCACCGTCACATATGCCACGTGGAGTGACGGTACCATAGAAAAATCTCTCCAGCTCGAGGTGCTGATGTGGCCATAATAGACCCAATTTGATGAAGTGGTGTGTTTCCATTGGAGGGGTAGGACCCATGCACCCATTGCCCAACAAAAATATTTAAAAACCATGCATAAGTTAGGGTTCAAACCTTCGAACTCCTGGTTGGAGGATTTGTGCCCAACCACCGAGGCAAAGGAACAAGTTGTTACTTATTTATAACATTTTGACATTTATACACTTTAAACCATCATAAAGATAATAAACAAAATATATTATGTTAAATTAAAAATCCAACCAAACCTTATCTCTATGATCCTTAAACCTCCAAAGACATTTAAAACTCAACCTAAGAAAATGAATTTTTCTTTTATTATTATTATATTTTTTTTAAGATTATGGTTGGATTTTTATGCGTTTGGATTTAAAATTTAGAGCGATTCAATTCTTAAAGATTAATTAGTTTCTCTCATCAAAACTAGGATTTCAGAATTTTCAAAAAAAAAATAGAGAAGTAATGTGAAGGTAGGAATAGAAGTACTCATAGAATACGTCCCATGCATAATTGTAACAAAAAGATATATGCATGTATCTCCGTAAAATCCGAGTTGCCACCAGGCATTTAATTGTATTGTCAATTAGGGAAACTTTGGCACATCTATACTTTATTACTTGTGGGTGAAGTCGGCGACCAAATCCAAATAGATTTGAAACCTAGCAGAATATATCCCTATATATTGGCATTCTAGTTCGGTGTTCTTTTACTATTGAGCTCGTTAGTTATATACTCGGTTCCGATGGAAGTAACCCACTCACTCAATCGCTTCTACTTTGATGTCATTCCCCTTGATGCACAACTCAATGAATATCACAAAGAACCTTCACCAGTTCAACTTTTGATCAAATTTGACTACTACATCAAACACAAATACTTTAATGTCTCCCAAGATCATAGAACCCGAACCCTAATTCACCGATCCGAAGAGAGAATCGAAGCAGTGCACCAATTCAATTTGTGCCAGTTAGATCCGAGCCGCAAGAACAACAACTCGTACAAGAATGGTCTTCTTTACCGGCTTTCTGAACTTGGAATCGACGAAAATAAGCACAATGAAATAGTTGATGAGATTACAAACTGGGGTCGCAAAATTGACAACTTAGACTACAACAAGGATCGAAAAATACTGAGCTTGTGGGTTTACATTGCGAGTGAGCAGATCACCTTTCGCTGCGAGAGGTGTTTGATGGAAAGAGAGTCGTTGATCAAGAAGAAGCTAAAGAGAGTTAGAGTGGTGAAAGATGGTGAGAAAGAATGTGATAATGATGATAATGAGGGAGAGGATGATGAGGGGGAGGATTATGAAGAAACAAAACGACGACGTGTGGTATGCGAGAGTGAGATTTGCATAATTTGTATGGAAGAATTTGCACTATTAGATGATGATGTCTTTTGCATGCCTTGTTGTCATATGTTTCATGACAAGTGCATAGTACGATGGCTGGGAGAGAAGCTACATTGCCCTCTTTGCCGCTTCCAGATGCCTATTAAACATAGAGGCAGGGCAAAACCAAACCCTAAAAAGGATGAAAGTACGTACATGGCCATTTGTTAGGGCACACATGATATCTGAACTTTAGTTCATCAGACAAATTGGTACACTCAAACGTCACAATTTCGAATTGCAAACTATTGATAAACACATCAATTTGGTACATAGACTAACTTCCGTTAATTTTTTATCACATACCCCAAAAGTTTCATAAGTGGGAAATATGTGATTTGACAAAAATTATACACTTTCATATTAACAGAAAAACATACGGAAATTAGTATATATACCAACTTTATGTGATTTTCAATAGTTTTGGACGCCTTATTGTCAATTTGAAAGTTTTGATGCCTATTTTTTCGATGGACCAAAGTTGATGAGTCAATTGTTACATTGACGGATTTTTTTTGTTTTGTTGGGATATTGATCGCTTTGTTTATTAAAGATCATGTAACCCATGGTTAGCCATATGCAAATATTAATTTTAGTCTTTATTTTACAATGATTCTCAAGTAAGGAGATTCTTACTTTTTTAAAGTGCGGAGTTTAAATTTTAGCCATCAGATTCGTTTTAAACGATCTAATCTGACGGCTGAGATCAAAACTTTGCACCTTAAAAAATAAGGATCTCCTTAGTGGAGAATCCCTGCTTTATTTTACAGAGACAAATATCAATTTTAGTCTTTATTCTTAATGAAAGTTGGAGTATCTCCCGGCCATATGCAGATAAAGTTGGAGGACTCCGAGTTTATACTTGTAATTCTTTTTGTTGAATGTTTTGCTGCATCGTCATAATTAGTATGTCGTCCATTTATAAATTATATCATTATAGGACTTCTTCACTACAGAGGTTCACAACTTTTAAAAGTATGGATTTCTAATCTCAGTCGTTAGATCAGATCATTCAAACAGATTTAACAGCTGAGATTAAAAATTTACAACTTAAAAAAGTGCGGACCTCCGAACTTGAGAATGATTTTATATCATTATATATAACTGCCTTCATACTCGTCCCTGCATCTCACAACTCAATATGTATGTCATATGTGGGAGTCATGGACATGATGATCCTATAAAATAAAAATGAAGATTCACCATTTCGATAGTTAACAATCATACATGCATGCATCAAAATGGTTTTTATGGGGTTAATTTGTCTGTCCCTAAAACTGCACAACAAGGGGACGTCTGCAGTAACGAGAACCCCTAGCTACGTGCGGTTTTCTAGAATCTTTGGTTTTTATAAGGTTAGAGTAGCTCTCGGGATTAGTTTATAGAACCCAGTTTATTTTTATCGTGACTCTCATAATGGTTATGAATCTTATGATTGTAGTAGTGCGTGGAAAATGATGTTTATTATGGTTAGAATATTTTTTTTTGGCTCATGATGTCTGTAATTGTTGATTCGATCGGAATTTTTATTTTTTACTGTCCCCCCACCCGATATTTGATTTCTGATTGATTTGAATAAGTTATCTTTATCTTAAAAAAAACAAAGATACATGTGTTTGGACTTTATCCTAGTACAAAACTACAACAAAAGTCGACAATTTTGTTTTTTTAAAATACAATTTATTTTGTTTGGTACACCTAAATCACTTGGTCACTTGGATTTTTTTTTTCTTCCTTTTTATGATTATTTCCAAATAAGTTTTTCGAAATATGACATTCTGACTGTACCAAGAATCTACCCATATCGTACAATTCAGATTATTACTCGGAATCGGACGCACAAAGTTAATTTAGGTAGGTAAATCAATTTGTATTAGGTGTACTTGAATGGGTCACCAATGATCTAACTTGAGCATAATATTGTGGCCAGAAACGCAATATGGAAAGTCAATTCTCAGTAGAAAATATAATTTCGATCATGGAAAGCTTTTTATCCAAGGTTTTATATCACCCCAGAAAAAGAAGAAGGTCATATTCAAAGATTTCTTACCCAAAAATAATGATTTACCTACTATCATAAAAATAAATAAAAAGATTGATCACCCCAAAAAGTTTTTTTTTCCAAGATTTTGATATGTTTTAGTTAATTCTTTGTCGCATTTCTTTTAGGCTATTCAAACCGGATGAATTCCGTAAGTTCATCGATCCATCATATTTTAACAGTTGTGATCGAAGTTATTCTAAAAAAAAAAAACAGTTGTGATCGAAGTAAAAATGGAAAATGTTTTTTCTTTCTTTTGTAATATATATAAATGCATGGAAACTTTTATTTGCAATTGAAAAATAATGTACCTCCTTCCTCCTATGTAAGTGCATGGGTGAGTGTAAGAATTCACCTACTTTTGGAGTGCATATATCATTTCTTTTTCTTTATACTCATATAGTAGTTTTGTTGATTTTTCATGCTTGTTGTATGGGTTACACCCAACTGCATGTATTCACTTTTATTTTTTTTAGGGAATTAAAAGACCAGGTAAATTCCCTAGCTAAATGAGAAAAAAAAATATTTACATTTCATGTTTTATTAGTTTTGACTCGTAAAGGCTCGGTTTGTAGTACTTTGTTTTATTTAATCTGTAAATTAATTCAGTTTATATATATATATATATATTTTTTTTTTTCATGGGTCTATGAAAAAATCAAATTCATAGTAGCAAGTCTGGTTGTAAGCAAACAAATAAAAATGGTTTTAGTGTTTTACTCCTGTTGAGATCATGTTTGCTGCGCGTATCCCTAAGCCACTAATATTCTTAAAATCAATTATATATTGTATTGTTTTTAGGTGAGGCTCACTTGCTTTTCTTTTGTATTTTATTGCATTCTATTAATGCCCTTCCATGTTTTCCTAATTGATCCAGGTGGAACAGAAGCGACTATAGGGATTTTGAGCACAGTAGCTTTTATATTCAAATTAGAGAAAAAATTCGTATCCTTCCTACATAAGGAGTAGGACTGAAGAAGTAAGACTCCAATTCGGATTCTAAAACTCTACCTGTATATATCAGGTTTACGATAATTTTCAACAAAACCTATTTGACCTATTCTTTTCAATTAAGTTTGTGTACGATGGAAGGCTATAATCTGCTCATGACTGTTTTCAACTATGAAGTTAACACATTTGATAAACCCGACCAATATCTAGAGGACCCTTCACAGGTTGTGCTCGCGGTTAAGTTCGACTACGCCGAACTTCACAAATATTACGTATACTTCTCGTTAGATAGTACAAGTGTTGATATCCCAATCCATCAATCTATAAAGAAAGAAGAGTCGCAGGTAAATCGGTTCACTCTGGCCGATTTTAAAAGCGACGAAGATGGCGAGTGGAAGGAGTATCTTTATGATACTCTGGACACACTCAAAGTCGACGAAGAAGACCAAGGCGAAATCGTGGATAATATCATTGCAGGGTTGAATGGAGAAATTGGAACACTGGATACCAACAATGATCGAAAAATACTGGCCTTGAGTGTCGATATAAGGCTGACGCATACCATGGTGTGTCAGCGAGAATTAGTGGCGAGGGAAGTGAGAAAGAGTATGCTCAAGAGGGTCAGAATGGTGAAAGACGAGGAGGCGGAGGAGGATCAGTACTGTGGAGAAAGAAAAAAGAGGCGTAAGGTGGTAGAAACAGATGACGTAGTATGTATGCCTTGCTCAAGTGAGAGTTGCACCATCTGTTTGGAGGAATTTGGTGCAGAAACAGATGATGTTGTATGTATGCCTTGCTCGCATGTGTTTCATGGCAAGGAGTGCATAGAAAAATGGCTTAGAGAAAATGACCATTGCCCTGTTTGCCGCTTCCAGCTACATGTCTATTAGAACTCCGATCGATCCCATCATTTATGTTGTTTTGCAATTTAATCCTATGTAAATAATTGCCCTGTATTATTGTTGGTTGATAAGAATCAATTTACATTATGTATTTTCTTTAATGAGAATTTTGTTCATAAAATGTAGTTTTTCTCTTTGGTCTGTATATTCGATTATGACCTTTGCAAGACATCTCAATTAAAACTCTCAATCAATATTAGTACAATTCAATTTGTGGAATCGATTGTGATCTGAAATTCCCATTTTAGCAATTATTTAGTGATTCACTTCTTCAGTTCAATGATCATGAATTAAAGAAAGCCTTAAATCTTCGAAACAACCACGTAAATCCATGGTATTTAATTATTGATCATCTTAATAACTAGATAGCAAAATAATTGTTGGCCTCAATTAAGACCTAATATTTGTGACCTTAATCCTAAGTAGCATAATGTTAAAAGACTCCTATATAGAGAACTTAAACTAAGGGAGCCCTAACAAATATCTAGCCAGAAGCTTGCAAATCGGAACAATGGTCCTTCTTCGCTGGCAATTTTTCTTTGTAGTACTTGCCATGAAACACTTGCAAGCTAGCATAGCAAGCAAAGAACATCATCTCTTTCTGTACCAAATTCTTTCAAACAAATAGTGCAATTCCATGACATTACGTACGTTTTTTTTTTCTTACTTGATAGTGATCTACCCTCCCCTTCTTCCTCTTCCTCTTCCTCTTCCTCATCATCTTAATTTCACCCTTCAAAAACCCTGTTTTTCCATTCTCTTCCTCAATTCCTTTGCCATTAATTCTTTCGCATACATAATTATATGCAGTAGTCTCATATCAACTCAAAAGGATATTTTTTTTACTCCCGGTTAGAATCCAATTTTTCATTTTTTTTATCGAGCTCTACAATTAATCTTATCAACTATTTCATCCTGCCCATCTTCGTCGATTTTGAGAAAGTCTAAAATATCATAAAAATGCTCCTTGCACTCGTCATCCTCGTCACTGTCAAACTCGGCTAGATTGATCTGGCATAACTTTAACTCTTCTTTCATTTCTGAATCATGGATAAGGATTTCAGATCTATCTTTTGAAATGAGTATGTACGTAATATTTCTGTTATTCAACGTAGTCGAACTTAACCATGAGCTCACCTTGTGAACAGTTTTCCAAATATTGATTGGATTTGTCAAAGGTACGCCGATTCAATCTGGCCGAGTTTAAGAGCGACCAGGATGGCGAGTGGAAGGAGTATCTTTATGATACTTTGGATTCGCTCAAAGTCGACAAAGATGATTAGGTTGAAATAGTGGATGAGATCATTGTAGAGTTGGGTAAAGACAATGGAAACTTATATTCCAACAAGGACCTAAAAATTACTAGCCTAGCCTTGAGTGTTGATATGAGACTAATGCATACATATCATGGTGCACATGTAAACACGAATTAGTGGCGAGCAAACTGAGGAAGAGGATGCTAAAGAGGGTTAGAGTGGTGAAAGACGAGGAGGAGGAAGAGGATCAATATCAAGAAAGAAAAAGGAGGCGTAAGGTTGTAGGTGCGAGTGAGAGTTCAACTGTTTGTTTGGAGGAGTTTGGAGCCAAAAAAATATATATATGATGTTGTTTGTAAGCCTTGCTTGCATATATATGTTTCACGGCAAGCACTGCATAGAAAAATGGCTAGGAGAGAAGGACCATTGCCCAGTTTGCCGCTTCCGGCTACATGTCTGTTAGGGCTCCGTTATATATTGTTGGTTGATGAGATTAAATTTACTTGGCATGCAAACATTAAATGTCTTGCACTTAAATGAAAATACATTTTTTAAATTATTTGCATGCAAACATTAAAGTCAGATCCTTCAGCGTGCATGGTCGTGAATTGCTTTTCTATGATGTGAAGTATATACTAAAGAAACTAAGGAAACAGAGAGGGAATTGCAAATAAGCTTTGTGTATAGAATAGTAGGTGTGCCTGCTTTACAACGTTTCTGAGATAGTAAGATGGTTACATATTATTGGAAGCTATAGAAGTCTCTGATGTCCGGACTCTCTGATGCGTCCGGACTGATTGATCGAGTTAATGCTTCTGGAAGTGCTACTGGAAGTTCTGCTGGTTGTGTCTCTGCCTTGGGAGTCCGGACTCTAAGTGGAGTCCGGACTGATTGATCGGGTTATCAAGTCTGGATTGTGTCTCTGCCTTGGGAGTCCGGACTCTAAGTGGAGTCCGGACTGATTGATCGAGTTATCAAGTCTGGAAATCTCTCTGCTCTCTAGCCTGTCCGGACTGCTCTGTGTGTCCGGACTGCTCTGTGTTCTCTTCCCTTGCCGACAACAACTGTTAAAGTCAGAGTCAGCCCTCTTGTGTGTGTAATATAGAAAGTAGTGCAGTTTTTATTTTGGTTTTGTTTGTAGGAGAAGTTGTATGTAACAGTAGCATAGATTAAGTTATATATTTCCCCTGCTTGTAATCAATCATTCAAGTTTTGAATTATATCCATCTTATTTCATCTTTTCACATGGTATCAGAGCAGAATTCCTCATAGGACCTGCTTCTGCAATTTTTTTCTTAATCTTTCTTCTTCATAATGTCTGGAGATATTTCATCTTCATCTTCTTCCATTGTTTCCATGACAGAGGGTCCTGATAGAAATCCATATCAACGTCTAAGCTCAGTACTCTTGAATGAGTACAATTATCATCCATGGTCAAGAGCCATTACTCTTGCTCTTGGTGGAAAATCCAAGCTCACCTTCATCAATGACATTAATCATATGCCCCTATTGTCCTCACCCGATTATCCAACCTGGTTATCCCAGGACCAACTTGTCATGTCCTGGCTTCTTAACTCTATGGAGCCAAAAATTGCTGAAATTTTCAGCTACTCAGAATCATCTAAGCATCTTTGGAAGGCTGTCCAAGACATGTATGGTGACTTGAACAATGCAGCCAGGGTGTTTCAACTCAAGAAGGATCTCGCTGGAATTCAACAAGGTAATCTTTCCTTTGTTCAACATCTTGGTATTCTAAAAGCAAAATGGAACGAACTCGACATGTACAGGCCTCACACCACAGATGCCATCCTTTTGATCAAAAGAGCTGAAGAAGACAAAGTGTTTCAACTTCTTGCAAGCTTGGGAACAGAATATGAAGACCTCAAAAGCCATTTGCTGATGAGTCCTGACCTGCCTTCTTTTCAAGCAGTTTGTAATGCCATCCAGAGAGAAGAAGTACGAAAGAAAGTGATGAATGTTGACCTACACCCCAAAGACTCAGAATCAAGGGCCTTTGCTGCAAACAGAGGCACTACAAGTGACAGACTCTACAAAGGAAAGAGACCAGATTTAAAGTGTACCCACTGTGAGCGAATTGGTCGTACTGGTATTGGTCACACCAAGGAGAGATGCTGGATCTTGTATCCAGAACTTAAACCTAAGTTCAATGAAGATCACAGGAACCAGAAGAGCTCAATGAAAGCCCCCTTCATTCATAATACCAAAGCTAATCTCAGTAACGCTTCAGAAGATATGTCATCCTTCACAGCTAATCCAATAACACTCATTAATGAGTTTGCTACATATCTTCAACAAAAGCAAGGCAATATGGACAGCAGTGACAGTGGGAACACAACTGCCATGCTCGGCAAGTTTGCTGGTTTCCTGGCAAAATCAAACTTGGCTTCATCTGAGGACATACCAGGTATTATTTGTGCCATCTCTACTGCCTTAGACCTTAGTAAAGATCATGATTTTTGGATAGTGGATTCAGGTGCTACTGATCACATGACAAACAATGCATCCTTTTTACATGATTTTCAAACTTTTTCACAACTTCCTCAGGTTTCAGTTGCAAATGGCAACAATGTTCCAATCTTAGGAAAAGGGAAAATAAGGTTGTTTTCAAAGGATAAAGAGTCATGTGTTCTCTATGTTCCTTCCTTTCCTTTTAAACTTCTATCTGTGGGTAGATTAACACATTTGTTGAATTGTCTAGCCATTTTCTCTTCTCATAATGTCATATTTCAGGATCAAGTAACCAAGAAGAAGATTGGTGAAGGGTTCTTTCTAAATGGTCTCTACTATATATCAACATCTTCAAGTTTCTCAAAAAGTCTGGTTGCAGCCTCTAACCCTGCACCTCTGCAACTTTTGTGGCATATGCGCCTGGCTCATCCTTCTTTTCATGTTTTGTCAATGATGTTTCCAAGTTTTTGTAAAACTTCTCATGAATGTGAAACCTGTCACATGTCAAAATCTACTAGACTAGCCTTTCCTATTTCTAAGTCTAGAGCTACTCTACCTTTTGAAATTGTGCACTCTGATGTATGGGGACCTGCATCCCTAGACTCATTTGATGGTTATAAATTTTATGTCACTTTCATTGATGATTTTACTCGGACCACCTTTGTGTATCTTTTGAAATTCAAGCATGAAGTTTTCCAATGTTTTAAAGATTTTCATAAGCTTGTCACAAATCATTTTTCTTCCAAGATTTGCATATTAAGATCCGACAATGGCACTGAATACACTTCCAAAATCATGTCAAATTACCTCGGTGATCAAGGTATTATGCATCAAACCAGTTGTGTGGGTACACCACAACAAAATGGTATTGCTGAACGAAAAAATAGAGATTTACTTGAGAAGACAAGAGCCTTAATGCTGCACACCAATGTTCCAAAACATTTTTGGTCTCAAGCTATCCTAACTGCTGCATATGTTATCAACAGATTACCTAGCAGTGTGTTGAATTTTAAATCTCCTTTAGAGGTCTTGAAAGGCAGAAAAATTGACATAAACCATCTTCGTATATTTGGTTGCACTTGTTTTGTTCATGTTCAGTCCAAAGACAGAGACAAATTTGATCCTAGAGCTACTAAATGTGTGTTCCTAGGTTACTCCTCAACTCAAAAAGGGTACAAGTGCTACAATGTACAGACCAAAAAGTTGTTTGTGTCTAGAGATGTCCGATTTGATGAAGCTAATTCTTTCTTTCAGTCAACTGAAAATGAATCTCAGGGGGAGCTCATCCTTGATTTGTTTCCTACACCAATTGTAATTGAGCCTATTGATAACTCAATTGCACCTCAACAACCGGTTCAACAGCCAGCACACAATGAGGAGGAAACATTAGATGTTGAAAATTCTCCAGAGGAGTTGGAGCCAATTTTATCTCAACCAAGAATAAATCCACCAAGAGAGAGACTGCCTCCCACAAGGTTTCAAGAATATGAAACCTATGCTCCTCGTCACCCTCTCGGTCCACCTGTGGTTTCTAATCAAGTTTCAGCTTCTCACTTTGCCTTCCTCAGTAAGCTTTCTAATGAAATCGAGCCAAGGACCTTTGATGAAGCAAATCAGTCTTCGGTTTGGAGACAAGCTATGTTTGAAGAGCTCCAAGCTCTTGATGAAAACAACACTTGGAGTATAGTTCAGCTTCCTAAAGGGCAAAAGGTGGTTGGCGCAAGATGGATATACAAGACTAAATTTCACTCAGATGGATCAATTGAGAGACACAAAGCAAGGTTAGTTGCTCGTGGCTTCACTCAAACTTTTGGAGTAGATTACAAAGAAACTTTTGCTCCGGTTGCTAAGATGAACACTGTTAGGGTACTCTTATCTATTGCTGTAAACTGTGGATGGTCTCTTTACCAAATGGATGTCAAAAACGCCTTCCTACATGGGGATTTAGAAGAGGATGTGTACATGAGAATTCCACCAGGCCATGGTCGTGAAAAAGAGCAAGGGATGGTATGCAAACTACATAAAGCATTGTATGGCTTAAAACAATCTCCTCGGGCTTGGTATTCCAAACTGAGTTCAGTACTCATTGCTTCTGATTTCAAAAGGAGTCATGCAGACTCCTCCTTGTTCGTAAGAACTGGTAAGGTTGGTAAGTTGATTGTCCTTGTGTATGTAGATGACTTGATCATCACTGGAGATAACATGGATGAAATCCAATCTCTCAAGTCAAAACTGCATGACACCTTCTCAATCAAAGATCTTGGTTTGCTAAGATACTTTCTTGGAATAGAAATGGATCACTCCTCTAAGGGTTTGTTTCTAAACCAACGAAAGTATGTGATTGATCTTCTGCATGAGATTGGAATGACTGACAGCAAACCAGCTCACACTCCTTTGAAGAGCAACCTCAAACTTGACATTGAAGGAGAGCCTCTTTCTGATATTTCGGTGTATCAAAGATTGGTGGGAAAACTCATATACCTCACCATCACGAGACCAGACATCACATATGCAGTCAGTTTGGTGAGTCAATTCATGCATTCTCCTACCTCTCATCATCTTACAATTGTTAAGCGAATTCTGCGCTACCTTAAAGGTACAGTCACTAGAGGCATCCTCATGCAAAACAATGGCCATTTCAAGTTGGAAGGATACTCTGATTTTGATTGGGCAGGCAATGTCATTGATAGGAAGTCTACCACAGGCTTCTGCACCTTTATTGGCGGTAATCTTGTTACCTGGAAGAGTAAGAAGCAAACAGTGGTGGCTCGCTCAAGCGCTGAAGCAGAATATCGTGCTATGGCTTCCACAGCATGTGAACTCATTTGGTTAAAGCTTTTATTGGGAGACTTAGGCATTTCGTGCAATGTGCCGATCATTTTACACTGTGACAATCAAGCTGCCATGCACATCGCTGCCAATCCTGTCTTCCATGAGCGCACAAAACATATTGAAGTCGACTGCCATTTTGTTCGGAATCAAGTTCAATCCAAACTCCTTCAAACAGTCTACACACGGTCATGTGATCAGTTAGCTGACATTTTCACCAAGGTTCTCTCTTCTGCTCAGTTTGAGCGTCTTCTTTCCAAGCTTGGCTCAAGACTTTTCCTTGATCCAGCTTGAGGGGGAGTATTGGAAGCTATAGAAGTCTCTGATGTCCGGACTCTCTGATGCGTCCGGACTGATTGATCGAGTTAATGCTTCTGGAAGTGCTACTGGAAGTTCTGCTGGTTGTGTCTCTGCCTTGGGAGTCCGGACTCTAAGTGGAGTCCGGACTGATTGATCGGGTTATCAAGTCTGGATTGTGTCTCTGCCTTGGGAGTCCGGACTCTAAGTGGAGTCCGGACTGATTGATCGAGTTATCAAGTCTGGAAATCTCTCTGCTCTCTAGCCTGTCCGGACTGCTCTGTGTGTCCGGACTGCTCTGTGTTCTCTTCCCTTGCTGACAACAACTGTTAAAGTCAGAGTCAGCCCTCTTGTGTGTGTAATATAGAAAGTAGTGCAGTTTTTATTTTGGTTTTGTTTGTAGGAGAAGTTGTATGTAACAGTAGCATAGATTAAGTTATATATTTCCTCTGCTTGTAATCAATCATTCAAGTTTTGAATTATATCCATCTTATTTCATCTTTTCACACATATATACAAGTATCACAAGAGTATGTTGGTGGAGACAATCTCTGAAGTCAGTTCACGCTTGAGGTCAGGATAAGATTCCTGAGAATTCTGCATTCTTGGTCGATCTACTGGAACTCTGGCACACTTCTTGTCTTCTGGTATGTACATGTGCAGGTTGTGGTTCTGATCTTGTGTAGTTGGGTTTATTTTCAATTGTGTGTTGCTGAGACATGATAGGTCTATTAATTACAGAGTATAGGTTTTCTTTCTTCATTAAATCTTTGTGCACGCCATTCGTTTATGTCCTTTGCACGACGCCTCAGCTAAAACTCTCCATCAATAAAATGAATCGCTTGTGGTCTCATTGTCGAAACAATAATAAAGAATATATTGCTTCTTCAATTTAATTCTTTATTATGTGTTACTCTTATAATGAGGATGAGGAATTTTCTAAAGAAGCTATAGAAGAAAGCCTTAAAATCTTCGAAACAACCAGTAAATCCATCTTATTTGTTACTATATGATTTTTTTTTTTTTTTTTTGAGGGGAAAGGATAAATCCATTGATTAAACATCATTACACTCAGAAAGCAATACTCCCTCCAACATGGGAGGAGTTACAGTGAAAAACTCAAAATCACGACCTAGAACATAGGCCTCCCTAGCTAAAAGATGGGCCACTTTGTTAGCAGAACGCTTAACATGATGGAGAGTAGCAGCAGACGCTGCAGTGAGTGCATGCCGCAGGTCAGTAAGAAGAAAACCCAACTCTGACAACTCAAGAGAGCCTGAGTACAAAGCTTGAACAAGGACCAAGCAATCCGTTTCAACAACCAAAGGCACAAAGTGATGAAAGTGAGCCTCTCTAATCCCTAGCAAAAGAGCCAGCAACTCACCGTGACTAGCAGAGGAAACAGACGAGATATAGGCAGTGAAACCACCTAAAAAAATGCCATTGGAATCACGAAAAACACCTCCCAACCCTGCAGCCCCTGTAGCCTGATGAAAAGATGCATCGACATTCAATTTAATATACCCAAGATGAGGTTTCTTCCAGCGTGGCTGGGTAGTTGGTGGCAAACCCGAAGACAAAATATGAGCAGCGCTATACTCCTCCCACCAACCTAAAGTCAAAGGCACAATCTCCCCTGGGGATTTTGACTCCTCCTCCCAAACCATGGAATTACGATTTCTCCAGATAGCCCAAATCATCATGAGAAGAATAGAAAAAGAAGGTCTGGATAAAAAAGTCACCTGATCAAGCAACCATTGCTGGACATGAGAAGTAGGACTAGCAGAAGGTAACAGCGCAATAGGCGCCTGAGTAAGTACCTCAGAAGCAGTCTTACAATCCCGAAGAGCATGCAATGGTGTTTCAACTTCCTCATCACATAAAGGACATTGGGTATCAACATCAATACCTCGCTCACTTAATCTTCCCCTTGTCGGTAAAATATTGGCACAAGCGTTCCAGACACAAATTTTCACTTTACCTGGAACCTGAGCATTCCATATGCCATTCCACAAAGCTGCACTAGGATTGGGAGCGTCAGAATCCTCAGAAAGAACCTGAGCACGGGCCACATGATAGGCTGACTTTACAGAAAAACGACCTCTCTTATCTGCACCCCAAATCCAACGATCTTCATAGGAATTGGAGCTTAAAGGAAGAGATGTAATCTTGTTAACTATATGAGGAGGAAATAAATCACCTAATAATTGCATATTCCAAACACCAGGCTGTATCAATAGGTCGGAAACAAAATGAACATGTGAAGATGAGAAAGCTGCAAGGTCCTCCCCTGGAAGCCATGGATCATTCCAAACATGAGTAGACAACCCATTCCCAACATGACGTCTAATACCCGCTCTTAAAATCTCCCTTCCATGTAAAATACTCCGCCAAGCATACGAAGGAGAAGGGCCTGTTGCAGCATTCCAGAAAGAAGTAGTTGGAAAATAAATTGCCTTGAAAAGACGACATACCAAGGAGGTAGGATTTTGTAGAAAACGCCAACCCTGTTTGGCAAGCATAGCCAAATTAAAAGCAAAGAGATGTCGAAAACCCATGCCTCCCATGGATTTGGGTTTGCATAGAGCATCCCAAGCCCGCCAATGCATTGCCCGTTTATCCTCTGTTCCACCCCACCAAAATTGAGCACACAGTTGATGAAGATCCTGACAGAGAGATTGGGGAAGAAGATAGCAATTCATAGTATACAACGGCATGGCCTGTGCTACTACTTTGATCAAAATCTCACGGCCTGCACTGCTCAGTAGCTTAGCCCGCCAGCCTGTAAGCTTCTTAGTCAAACTATCTTTCAAATAAGCAAAAGCTTCAATTTTTGATCTGCCCACATGGGTTGGGAGACCAAGGTATTTCTCATGATGAGGAACCTCCTCAACACCCAAAATCTGAACCAAAGTTTGCCGTAGCTGAGTCTCCACACTACCACTAAACACAACACTACTCTTTTGCAAATTGATCTGTTGGCCAGACGCACGCTCATAAACATTTAGAATATGCTGGATTACTAAGCAATCTTGCGGAGTAGCATTGGCATAGAGCAAACTGTCATCAGCAAAAAGAAGATGACTAATAATAGGAGCTCCATCACAAACCTGTAATCCAGTTAAGGAACCAGTCGAAACATGATGAGAAATAAGAGCGGATAGACCCTCTGCACATAAAATGAAGAGATATGGAGAGAGTGGATCGCCTTGTCGAAGACCCCGGCTAGGAACCACATGACCCCGTGGCTCCCCATTTATAAGAAAAGAATAACGAACAGTGGAGAGACAAAACATGATAAGCTCAATCCACTCCTTATCAAAACCCAGCCGTTGCATTAAATTAGAAAGAAAATGCCACTCCAAACGATCATAGGCCTTGCTAATGTCCAATTTTAAAGCCAAAAAACCTTCTTTTCCACGGCGGAGATTATGCATATAGTGAGCCAGTTCCGACGCAACCAAAGTATTATCAGAAATAAGGCGATCCGGAACAAAAGCACTTTGTTCAGGAGCAATAATATCAGATAAGAAAACTTTCAATCTATTAGCCAGAATCTTGGAAGCAATCTTGTAAATGACATTGCATAAAGCAATAGGCCTAAGTTGCGACATATCTTGAGGTTCCTTGACCTTAGGTATGAGAACTACATGAGTGAAATTAAGATCATGTGGCATTTCTCTAGTAGTAAGAAAATGGATAACAGCATTGCTAACATCTGTACCAACCAAATCCCAATACCGCTGAAAGAAGAAAGGAGACATACCATCCGGGCCTGGGGCTTTTGACGGATGCATCTGAAATAAAGCCGTCTTAACCTCTTCCATAGAAAATGGAGCTCTAAGAGAGAGATTCATAGCAGGAGTAACACGAGGCTGAATACACTGTAAGACCATATCCTGGGCAACAGAATCCTGGCTACCCCCTTTAAAAATTTGTTGAAAATAATCAAGGATCACTCTCTCCAAACCTTCCTTAGAAGATTCCCATATACCATTACAATCTCGTAGACCTTTGATCAAATTTCTTCTCTTCCGATTAGAAGCTTTCTTGTGAAAGAAACTAGAATTTCTATCACCATCTTTGAGCC
Organism: Rubus parviflorus; assembly: GCA_029955375.1. NCBI lineage: Eukaryota > Viridiplantae > Streptophyta > Magnoliopsida > Rosales > Rosaceae > Rubus > Rubus parviflorus. Next base: position 29,363,706 of record JARGGL010000001.1, read on the forward strand.
AAATAGCTCTTGAACGTTGTCTCCAATATGTTTCATCAATAGAAATCAACTCATTAAGCTTGCTGGAAAGCCGAACCTTCTCAGGTTGGTCCAAAGGATCATACGGTCGTTGTAGCAATTGATGCAGCTGAAGCCGAGTAGCCCCCAGCTCTTCTTTTCGGTGCCCAAAAACTGCTCTATCCCAAGTCAAAAGTTGAGACCCTGTGTCCTTTATTTTCCTACAAGCTTGCAACATGGGGTTACCAAGTTGAGGTTGAGCCCAAGCCGCCTCCAAAACTTGAGGAAACAAAGAATGAGAAGTCCAAATCTCTTCAAAACGAAAGCGTCTCCGGCGTCGATAGTTCACAGCGGGTTCAGAACGAATTTCCAATAACAAAGGGATGTGGTCTGATCTACTAGGAGCCAAGTGCACCACACGGGAAAAAGAAAAAGCCTCTTGCCATGCTTGAGAAGCCAGACCTCGATCGAGGCGCTCCTTGGTGCAAGAATTACTCCAAGTGAAATTACCCCCAACTGCACCCAAGTCATCTAGGTTACAATCAGAAATCACAGTACGAAAAGCCTGCATTTGAAGATGATTTCGCAGAGGACCTCCTGACTTCTCATTCAAAGACATGATTTCATTAAAATCACCCATCACGACCCATTTGTCCGAGGCCGGCTGATAAAGAGAGCGGAGAAGATCCCAAGAGACATGTCGCTGACCTGTTTCTGGGTGTCCATAGAACCCAGTAAAACGCCAAGGGCCAACACCAGGAAAAAGGACATCGACATCTATGAAAAAATAATCAACCTTGCGAATCTGTAAAGTCACAGAATCATCCCAGAGAAGAGCAACCCCTCCAGACTGATTGATGCGATCAAAATGAACAATATGCGGGAAGCCCAGAGCCTTGGGGAGAGTCTCGTGCTGCCGCTTGGTGCAATGAGTTTCGCTCAAGAACACCAAATGAACTTGATGTTTATGGAGCAAGAGTTTTAAAGCATGCCGCGTCTGGCGATTAGCAATACCTCGACAATTCCAAGCGAGGAAATTCATGATAACAAAAAGAATCCAAGAACTGGAAACCTTCAATCACACAGTGGGTGTGAAAATTGCAAGGAAAAAAACCCAGATGGGGCAGAAACCCTAGCAGAGTGTTTTCCTACTTTTTGAAACCCTAGCAGAGCAAAACCATTTGTTACTATATGATTATTATTGGGGCAGGGCTATATATGTTTTTCCCCACAGTAACAGTTCGATCATCTCATCCTTCCTTTCCCCGGATAAAAGGATAATAAATATTAGAAATTGAGACCGGCCCATAAAGAACAAAGATGATTCAATATTCATGTTAAAGAAACTACATAGTCATATTGTCGAAATCATCTTTGTAGAGAGCACCATTGATTAAAATTTGCAAGACTTAGCCAACAGGATTAATTCTGAAATTCGTCTAACAAAATACTTTAATTTACAATCTGATGCAAACATGCATATATCTATAAAAGATATGGAATGAGAGCCTTGACAGTTTGGGGAAAATGTTTAAACTTGGAAAGATACCATCTCCTGGTAGCATAGCTCCTTCCGGTTAAGTAGAATGCTGATCCGACTGTGAAGGAGAATGCATACAAGGTCTGGGAAATAAAAGAGACCCCTACAAATCCTATGATTTCAAAGAGATAGTGTGGGCATACCACTAGCTCAAACAATCCACCCCTTGGAATCTTGTAATCCTTATCATCATTGCTTTTTGAGTTTGATTGAGACGAAGAGGATGATCTCATTGTGGAAAGAAGGTAGTGGTGGTAGAAATTGCCAGATATCCCAAGTAGAAACAAGAGAATCCCCGGGAACTTCAAATCAATTGGTGGCTCCGGTAGCCCTTGTGTTATAGTTTGGTGCTGAGTATAAATCATGGTAGCAGTATACAGCAAGTAACTAAGAGAGATACGAACCGCAGTATGAAGAGCCATCCCTCCGCTGTACTTGTGAACAAATTGAACCTACAAATTAAGCAAGACGAAAACAATTAAGCATTAACAATAACAGTACATGGCAGCAGGGAAAATAGTGAAACACGCTAGCCGATTTCTTCCAATGAAATTCACACACAATAAATAGTAAGGTCTTAATTTCAAGGAAACGTATATGCCCAACTTGCTAGTTGGAGAGAAGGCTTCTTCTCTCAGGCATTAAAATAAACACCTGGCATTAGTATAAGGCAATTAGTGAGATGTAAATTCGACGGTATCGTACCTCCAAAAGTCGTTTGAGGAAGTGAATGGTTAGAGCTGAAGAGACCAATAGATATCTGAAATCATGGTATTGGGTAAAGAACACCAACGATGTGAGACCAGCAAGAAAAGCGGGAGCATAAGCAATTTGCATGCCTCTTCTACCAGATACATGAATTTGCGATCGACTTTCCCCGGAATTATATTTCCAGAACTTGGAATACGGCATGTGCTTTCCTCTTACCTCCGAGATCCCACCATTAGCCAACCCTATGAAGCTGATCACAGACATGGCTGTGATGAAGACAGAAGCTGGTGGTGGAAAAACAAATATCGGCCACACCATGCTCACCAATTAACAATATTATTCCCTTCGCTTCTTCTTCTTTCTTGATTGAAGAACTAATTAACTCTCGAGATCTCAAGCCTTCAGTATACATACATATATATATATATCAATTATTCATCAATCAAATTGGAGATAATTGATTTATACATATTTTATGTATAAAGAGTGCTCCTAAGTGCTTGTTTTGTGCTTTTCTATAAGCCCAATAATGTCACTTACCCTTGTTTATCTCATTTTGTAGGTTCATATGGGAGAAAAGAAACTTGGACAAAACGGATGCATTTCGGGAGCTTTGGAGGCATTTCCATGAAGAGGCCGAAAAGTCAACCGAGGTCAACCGGGCCCACATAGTCAACTCCAAAAAGTCAACCCGAAGGCATCAAAATCAAACGCATGCATGACTCTCCCAATCATACTAGGAGAGCCCCTTTTATTGGTTGAGGCATTTTGGTGGTGAGAAAATATTCAAATTCAAAATGGGGGGACAAAGCATTTAATGCTTAGACACATACATTGTCCCCTAGCCTTCCATCTCTTACATTTTGTCTCCCTATGGTCCCAATTCAGATTTTGCATGCTTAGCACACATTACCACTTTGCCCTTAATGCCTTTGCACATTCCTACCTACCCCATGACATTTAGGTATTTTCATGTGAGCTAGATCTATGTTTTTGACCTTAGGATCATCCCCTTATCATCTTGGCCCTTTATCCCCTCACATATATACCTAAAACCTCCCATTTTCAGCATTCAACAAACCCTAAACACTCCAAGTTCCCAAAATTCTCTCTACTTCCCATTTTTCCCTTTCCTTCATTTTGCCAAAATCACCCCTTCCCAGACTTTGGCTACCGGTCGCCGAGACTTGGCTACCGGTCGCCGAGGGTCTGTTTTGGTCTACTTCCTCCATTTTCCACCACCTCCTCCACTCAACTCACCTCACACCCTTCATCAAACCTACTCCTTACACCCTCCACTACATCCCCATACACTTTTCCTCTCCATTTTCACCCATATACTCATCCTCACATTGAGATTCATCAAGGACCTAAAATCTAGAAGGCTTGGAGCTTGAGGAAGCAAGGAGGAGACTAAGGAGCACAAGGAGAGGGTTGCAACCCCTTGGTGACAGCAGGGATCAGCTGGCCTCTACTCTTGAGCATCTCTTCACCTCTACTTATTCTTTATTTGTCTTTAGGCTATATAGATTTGGGAATATGATGTATTTTGTTTTGAGTAGTGAGTAGTCTTTGAAGATTGGGGGCTAGGGTTGTGTGCCCTAGCCCAAGGATGATGATTTGATTAATGTATGCATTTGTGCTTGTGATGTGATATGGGTATGTTCATTGTCAATTTCATTATGTGTTAGATGCATGTCTAGGAACTTTATCAATTCTAAAAGCATGTGTTTAATCTATGTTGGTAGAGAGAGTGAGATTGATAACCTCACTATCTCTAGACAATGGACAATGAATTTGATGAGCTTGCCTTGTTTGAATCCCTAGGTTTTTAAGCCCAAAGCCTTAGTTTAGCAATTTGAGAACCATTGCATGGCTTAGGTTGTCTAGATTAAGAGGCTTTGTGAACCATTGCATGGCACAAAGATACAAAAGAAAAGACCATGGCCCTAGAACCCTTGTACGGCTAGGGTACGTGATTTGACCCATAATCAATATTGCTTGCATGTTTGTTAAGTTAATCAATCATCGGAATTAGACTAGGGAAGCCCAAAGCCCCCTTTCACTTAATCAATCAAACTTTCACTACTTTGCATTTCATTTTAGTATTTATTTGCTTGCTTACTTTATTGTCACAAGTCATTTTCAAAACAAACCAAATGTTTTCTCACTACACTTCACTTTGCACATATCCCACATAGCTATTGCATAGTCATCCATCCCTTGTCTCCCCATTAGTGTTAAGTAGCTAGTTACCTAGTTGCCTTGGGACTTTGGCCCGCCAATTCCCGAACGACAAAACCCCCGGTCTTACTATTACTTTCCATACTTTTTGACGACACGTTTGCTTGCGTTTAAGGCGCGTTTAGCGTTTAAGTCAATAATAAACGGTTGACTAATAAACAAGCTACCAAGGTCATGCATATGTGGTACACAGGTACAGATCGAACCAGGTTGACGCACAATTGTTCTTCATAACTTTTGATTTTCGTCTGGGGTCCTATTTTTTTATTTTAATTTTTATAAAAGGCAGGTATGTGCAGGATACCCATATTATTAATAGGGACAAATCTTCATATGCTACTTGAACTATCACCAAATGTAATTTTTGGTACCTGAACTTTCATAAAGAACCTGGTGGTACCTGAACTATTTCTCTGTTTGTCATTATAGTACCTACCGTTAAATATTCAGTTAAGTGCTTATGTGACATGGGTAAAACTTGTAATTTGATGACTAAAGTATGGGCAAAACCGTCATTAAAGAGTTTTCACTATTAAATTTAAAAATAAAAATAAAAATAAATTTATATTAACATAATCAAATTAGAATTTTTATCCCCAAACATTCAAGATTAAAGATGTAAAAATTATTTTTATTCTCAAATTAATATTCAAGATTAAAGATGTCATGTAGGTGGTTTTATTATTAAATTTTAAAATTAAAATAAATGATCATTATTTATTAATATAATAAAAATTTAAATTACTTTTTTGAATATAGTTTATTTTTATTTTTTAATTAATAATAAAACCACCTACATGCTAATAAATTATATTATAAAAATAAAAATAATTTTTCTCATTTTTAGTCTTGAATTGTGGATAAATTATTTAAATCTTTTTTTTGTAAAATTTATTTTGAAAATTGAAAATAAATTAAATGACTATTTTACCCATGCCACATAAGCACTTAACGGAATATTTAACAGTAGGTACTATAATGGCAAACAGAGGAATAGTTCAGGTACCACCAGGTTCTTTATGAAAGTTCAGGTACCAAAAATTGCATTTAGTGATAGTTCAGGTACCATATGAAGGTTTTTCCCTTATTAATAAGAGAGATTCTCTAGTGATGACCACTTAAATGAGTACCACTTGAGTACCACTTGATTAATGATTGTGATATCTATTTTTCGATTACATCTCGACAAATCAAACTGTTCAATATTAAGATATTCATGAGTAGATCACTTCTATAAATTTTCAACAAAATTTGAAATCGTTAAGGTACCGAACTACACCAAATAAATGGACGAACCAAATCTGTCAATTTTGAACCATTCATATTCATAAATGGTAAATCACAATTATAGATGACTTAACGATTTCCGATTTCATTAAAATTTTGTAGAAGTGATCTACTCATAAATATTTAAATATTGAACGGTTGATTTGTCGAGATGTAATAAAAAATTAGGTCTAATCGATTGGTACTCAAGTGGTACTCATTATAATGGTCCTCACTAGAGAAGCTCCCTATTAATAATAGAAGTTTGATTGTACACCGGCAGAAAATCAGCTGAACCGACTAGAAGTGACAAAGTCGGTAAACTAATATTTCGGTTTAGTTCAATCGAGCATACCAACCTTATTCAGTTCGGTCTCGGTTCTCACATTAGAGTGTAGCTTGAACCGAACCGGAGGAGAGTTTTAGCAAAAATCCTCCATTTTAGTAGGAAGTAAGGTTCCAACCCTCAATCTCCCATGTGAAAACTCATTTCTTAACTACAAGCTATTAGTTTCACCTATTATACTTTCGCAAAATTATTTAATTGTTATATTCCCACCAATAAACTTCCTCTCTTTCTTTCTCTCTCGTCTTCTCAGACTTCTTCGTTATTTTTCTCTTGCTTCTTCTCTTCTTCCTCCATTTTTTACCTTCAGAGCATTTTTAGCAGACTCTTTATTTTAGTTTTTTAGCTATTTTAGAGAACATGTTTAGATTTTCAACTATTTTATCAACTAGGCCAGCCTCCTGAGAGCATCTTTTAGCAGCAGACTAATTATTTTAGTTTTTTTAGCTACTTTAGATATCATGTTTAGCTTTTTAACTATTTTAGCAACTACACCAGCTTTCCAAGTGACTCTCTACTTTAACTTTTAGTTATACCATATGGCTCCAAAATATAGAAAGCTAGATGAGACTCTCTATCATTTTTGTTAATTTAAAACATTTCTTTTAATTAGTTGTTTTGTTTAATTTTTAAATACAATTAAGCTATTTTTTCTTTATTAAAAAAATGATATAAATTCAAAACTAACTAAAATAGAGAATATTGGTGTATATGTATATTCAAAATTTCAAACTGGCTAGCAAAAATAACTTTTTAGCTACTTAAGCTAAAATTTGGTTAAACAATAGCTAGCCTTGCTAATTGGCTCTAAGTGGATCTCTACTTTAGCTAAAGATGCTCTAAGTGACTCTCTACTTAATTTAGCTTTTAGTTATATGACTTCTATATATAGAGAGCGAGATGAAGTTTTTTATTATTTTTGTTAATTTAAAACATTCTTTTTTCAGATGTTTTGTTTAATTTTTAAATAAAATTAAACCATTTTTTCTTCATTAAAAAATATGATACAAATTCAAATATAGCTGAAATAGAGAGCATTACTTTTTAGCTGAAATCACACTAAGCACGTCTTTACTCAAGTTAGAAGGCCCTCCACCTAGAGGTGGCAAATGGGCCGCTAGGCACGAGCCCGGCACTTTAAGAAGCGGCCCGAGCCCGTTATAGGCCCGGCCCGGTCCGAGCCCCTTAATTTAAAGGGCCGGACTGGACCGAAAAATATTGGCCAAAAGCCCGGCCCGGCCCGAGTCCGTTTTGGGCCCGGCACGGTCCGAGCCCGATATATTACGGGCCGCAGCCCGGCCCGTTCATGAGGCGTTGATATATATATATATGACTAGGAATTTACAGATTTCATCTATCTTTTTAAGCTATGCACACAACGTTTTAATTAATCTGCTACTTGAACAATGATTTTTCATTGCTACTAAGTTAGTTGCATGTTTATAAGGAAGAATGTCTCAATCATTTTAAAATATAAAGCTTTGTAATGATATTGTTTTAGGTTGAAATCAAAAGAGATGAATTTCAAGATAACTATAAATGTTATCTGATGAACAACAAGCATTGTTTATATGAATTTTGTGTAGTACTTATGTTGATTGTATTAATTTTATCTCAAAGTAGAACTAGTTTTTGTTTTTATCGAAAAAAAAAAAAACTAGTTTCTGTTTCCTTACGGCCCGAGCCCGTTATTGGCCCGGCACGAATACGGCCTGGCACGCTATGGACTTGGGCCGTGGGCCGAGCTGGGCCTAATGTTTGAGTATATGGGCCGGCCCGAGCCCGGGACCGATAAGAAATTGGCCGACACGGGCCGGCCCGTTTGCCACCTCTACCTCCACCAGACAAGGGTGGGTAGCAAATCACAATATAAAATTTTAATTAAATAAACTTCAATGGTACAACAAAGATGAATACAAGACAACAGATTTGCCAGCTTCAATAAAACACCAAAACTCCGAAAGCAATGATCCCAACAAAGCAAAACTAAATTGGACATAACCTGTTTGCTCAAAAAAAAAAAAAACAGTGGACACCTGCACCAACAACTACATATTCCAGAGGACCATCCTTGATATAGATACAGAACAGCTTAAACTAATGGAGCCCTAACATATATCTAGCAATTTGGAACAATGGTCCTTCTTCGCTAGCAATTTTTCTATGTAGTGCTTGCCATGAAACACATGCAAGCAAAGCATGCATGAAAACGACATCATCTCTTTCTGTACCCAATTCTTTCAAACAAATAGTTCAATTCCACACATTACATTTTTTTTTCTTTCTTGATAGTGATCTATCCTCCCCTTCTTCCTCCTCCGATCCTCATCATCTTTCACCCTTCAAAAACCCTGTTTTTTTCATTCTCTTCCTCAATTCCTTTGCCATTAATTAATGATTTCGCATACACCATTATATGCAGTAAGTCTCATATCAACCAGAAGGCTTTTTTTTTAACTCCCGGTTAGAATCCAATTTTCCATTTTTTTTACCCAGCTCTACAATTAATCTTATCAACTATTTCATCCTGCCCATCTTCGTTGATTTTGAGAAAGTCTAAAGTATCATAAAGATGCTCCTTGCACTCGCGCGTCATCTTCGTCGATCACTTCAAAATTCGGCTAGATTGAACGGCATACCTTTGACTCTTCTTTCATTTCTGAATGATGGAAGACGATTTCAGTTCTATCAATCTTCTGATCGAAATGAGTTAATTTGTACGTAATATATTTGTGTTATTCAACGTAGTCTAACTTAACCACGAGCTCACCTTGTGAACAGTTCTCCAAAAATGGTCGGATTTGTCAAAGGTGTTAACTTCATATATATATAGTTTTTTTTTTTGGCTAATAACTTCATATATAGTTGAAAATAGTATTGACCTGGTGAAAGAAATAAAATACAAAAGAAAAGCAAGTGAGGCTCACTAAACATACAACATAAACGGATTTTGAATAGTATACTTTTATAATTTATTTATTTATATGTATAGAGTAAGCCACAAATATTGCATACCCTTCTCCGAAGATAGAAATGAAATCCCCATCCATTAATCAGAAAAGAAAGAAAAATCACAGGTACGCCGATTCAATCTGGCGGAGTTTAAAAGCGACCAGGATGGCGAGAGGAAGGAGTATCTTTATGATACTTTGGACTTGCACAAAGTCGACAAAGATGATCAGGAAGAAATAGTGGATAAGATCATTGTAGAGCTGGGTAAAGACAATAGAAACTTATATTCCAACATGCAAGGACCAAAAAATTACTAGCCTGCTAGCCTTGAGTGTTGATATGAGACTAATGCATGCATATCATGGTGCACATGTAAACACGAATTATAAAGAGAATTGACAAGAGAAGATCTTTGGAAAATGAGAAAGATGAAGGTAATAATTGTTGTGTATTTTCTTGAATTGTTCATGTACAGTAACATGCTATTTATACATCAAAAGATAAAGACCTAGCTACTACTAGACAAATATATCACATGTGATATCTGAAGGAGTTGTCTGATGTACAATTGAAGTGTGTGGTTTGGGTGAAGTCTGGAGCTGAGAACTAACAACAAAACTGGTCTCTTGTCCTCTTCTGTGAGTGCACGAGTTGTCTCCTCTTGAGGAGAAGAGTTCCAGATAGTTCCTTTGAGTAAGGATTGCCTAGGTGCATCCTTATTGCTGGTGCTGCATTGCTGATTATGTTGTTGTGGCTCTATAGTGTTATTAAATTAGTGGCAAGGGAACTGAGGAAGAGGATGCTCAAGAGGGTTAGAGTGGTGAAAGATGAGGAGGAGGAAGAGGAAGAGGATGAGAAAGAAAAAGGAGGCGTAAGGTCGTAGGTGCGAGTAAGCTAGAGTTCAACTGTTTGTTTGGAGAAGTTTGGTACAAAAAAACAAAGATGATGTTGCTTGTGTGCCTTGCTTGCATATATATGTTTTACGGCAAGGACTGCATAGAAAAATGGCTAGGAGAGAAAGGACCATTGCCCAGTTTGCCGCGCGCTTCCGGCTAGATGCCTGTGAGGGCTCCCTTATATAATGCTGGTTGATGAGATTAAATTTACTTGGCATGCAAACATTAAATGTCTTAAACTTAAATGAAAATAAAAATTTTAAATTATTTGCATGCCAACATTAATAAAGTCAGATCATTCAACATGCATATCATTCATCATAAATTGCTTATTTATGATGTGAAGTATATACAGATCGAGTACATGTATTCTCTTTTGATTAAATCTTTGTGCACGCCATTCGTTTATGGTTTATGTCCTTTGCACAAAGATTTAATTAAGAGAGAATACATATACTCCGTATATACTTCACATCATGCATAAATTCAGACACGCCCGATAAAGTCTTGGAAAAGTATGACTTAGATTAGAGCCTTAGAAATCGCACATCAGAAAAATAAAAAATCACCTATTGGGTATTTGGGTAATAAAGAATGGTACCATAAAGAAAAAAAAACACACCAAGAACTAATTTTCATTCTATATTTAAGGCATTGACATCAATAATAAAGACAAAAGTAAAGTCAGATATTTGACGTCAACATGCGTCCATTTGGAGAGCGACGGTGGCGTGGCACAATTGAGATTCGTTTCATAAATCAATATTTTTTTTTAAATTGAACCAAAGGAAAAGGATTTTGGTTTCGGGGCTCTTAGGTTCAATGAATTAAATAATGAAAAATAACTTTTCCAAAACATTGGCCATCGAAATTGGGTTTTCACTTAATTTGAATGAATGGTGCAAAATTGAAAAAAAATTCCTTATTATAACACATGATTGAATTAAAAAAATAGCATCTTAATAGAAATTCTCTAGGCCGCTTTGCACGAGCGTCCAAAATTTTTTTTTAAGTCTCAATTAAACCCCACGAGACCTTACGAGCACCGGAAGTGATTCTTTTTTATTTCGTCAAATTAAAATTAAAAAAAATTAGGAACACTAGAATCGGCTAACCATTCGTCACTACAAGTTATTCAATTTTTTTTGAAATAAATTTGAACAAATGGAAAAGGATTTTGTTTTTAGGGCTCTTGGGATCAATAAATTAAAAAATTAATGCAAAATAACTTTGCCAACATATTGACCACCGAAATAGGGTTTCGCTTAGTTTGGGTTGATTCGTATGCAATTTGCATACAAATTAGGTCTCTAATCACTTTAGTAATGCTAATCCGAAGGCCGTTTAATGTCTCTAATCCTTGAATTGCACCATTGTAGGGTTCACGAGCATTAAATGGATATCGGGAGCAAAAGAGTGTAATTTGGAAGCTTTTGTGGATTTCCGGCTAAAGGACGAAAAGTCAACCCGAGGACCAAAAGTCAACTCGTGGTCAACCCCGACTTCGGAGCGTCAACGAGTCAGCATGAAGTCCCGGAAAGGAGTCGCAAGAAGAATTCCGGAAGTTTGGTCAAAGTCAACCTTTGGTCAACTCCGAAGGTCGCGGTCAAAGTCAAGGCAAAGTCAACCTTGTGACTCATCCACTTGTGCAATTAATTTTCAGCTACACCACACTAGATTTGGTGAGGCCACCCATTAATTACTCTTTCCTTTTGTTCACATGAGGATTTACCCCTTTACCCTTCATTTAATTCATCCAACCCTTAGATCTAACCCTAGCTCATCCTAACCCTTCATTCTCCCTTCCTTTGCCTATTTATACCCTAGTTGTTGCCTCATTAGGGCATCCATTCAGCTGCCCCCATCTCCATCACTTTCCCTTTCCCCTTTCTCTCTTCTCCCTTAGATCTAGGGCTGCCCACGGGTCGTCCGTCGACCGGTCGACACCTGGCCGTCGAACGGTCGACCAGCGTCGGGTCAGCCACAAACCACCACTTCCTCACCTCCTTTCCTCCACCACCCTTCATCAAATCTTCTCCCCACGATGTCTACTACCTCCACCACCACTTTGGGCAGCTGGGATCCTCACCAAGTCATCAAGATCCATCATCAAAGCCAAGGAGGAGCAAGAGAGCATCTATTGAGCATTCCTCATCCTTACTCTCTCTTTTTCTTATGTCTAGAGCTTTATTGTATAATTTGATGATGTATATTTTGATGCTTTGTGAGTAGTTACTTAGTTGGGGACTAGGGTTGTGTGCCCTAGTCCAATGTGACTATGTGATGCTTTGATTTATGAATAAATGCCTTTGTTGGTTTATGAGTATGTGTATTGTCTATTTTAATATGTGTTGGATGTATATTTGAGGAATTAGTCACTCTTTGGTATGCATTTGATCCATCTTGTATGAGTGTGTAGGGTTTGACCACTTTATTATACTCTAGGCAATTGGCAATATGTGTGATGAGCATGTTTCATTTGTGTGATCCTTTATTCATGAGCTTTTACGCCTCCTTTCTTTCTACCCTCCCGCGGAGAGTCCCTAAGACCCTAATAAGGCTTAGGAATACCTTAGAGAGAATCCACTCCATATCGATAATATCGGTGGAGTGGTGGATCACACTTGTGTTGCTTGTTTGGGTCCCTAAGCTTCGACTCTTTTACGCCTCTTAAGCACTTTAGGAGATCCGGTATTAGGTAACATAGAGGGATCTCCTATGACACCTAGAGAGTTTGAATGACCCTAATAAGGCATTCGAATACCTTAGGTAAGCACGGTCCTAGAACCATAACATGGCTAGGATACGGGGCTTGATTCGTAGACACATTGGCATGGTTTCATGTTAGTGCATCATTAGTTGCATTGGACTCGGGGTTTGCCCGAAAACCCCAACACCTATCTTACTTTATTTGCACATTTTTACTTTCTTGCATTTTAATTGTTGTTTGTCATTACTTTGCACTATCTTTCGAAAACCCAAAAACACTACACCTCTACACACACATTGTCATATACACGCCTCATCCACTCTTTTCATCTCTTGTCTCATCATATTTGTGCATCTTCTTTGGTTGCTTATTTGCCAAGGGGTTGAAGGGCCTTCGATCTCCGTTGGAACGACAACCCCGGATCTTAAATATACTTACTAACTTTTGGCTATCGTCAAATGGCGCCGCTGCCGGGGATTGAGGTTCAACCTTGATCTCTTGGTAATCGGTAACCGAGTTTCTTGCACTATTCTTTTTATTTTTGTGTGATATATATTTCTATGTTTAGTTTGTTTTGTTTTGAATAAAGAGCTTATGGGAAGTTGGGAGATGTAGGATGGACATTTCGGTGAAGTGAATTCATTTTTGTGTTGTTTTGTTTGATTTCCAGAATCTGCCTGGGAAGAACAGTCCACTTTGGAAGCAGTTTTATCTCATCTCCACCGCTGGATTGAGCTGCAATTTGTATGACAGCTTCCTCTATGTGTCTACTGTTCTCTGTTAAAATTTCATTGAGTTCCAGCCGTTGGATCTCCGGATTTGCAGTTCCAAAGGAGTGGTACTCAGAGCTGGAAGTGATTATCCCAGCTTTCACTTTGACTGTTCTTACTTCTGGAATTATGTCCCTTGCAAAGGGAAGAGGTCGGAGTTGATTTACTGTGCACCATCACTTTGGGGGAGGTCTAGCAAACAACCGTTGATGAGCTTTCCTTCACCATGAGAGCTGTTGTGCTTCATTGAAGATGAACACCTTAGCCACCGGGCTAAGTGGTGTTTCATGCCACTTTCTAAATCATTTGGCACCCGAGGAGCAAACGTATGGAAGTCAGGGCCTTGTGCCCTGAGGTTGGTGTCTATTTGTGGTTTCTCGGCTAGCTAAGGAAGTCTACAAAGGGGGTTTTTCTTACTCTATCATCCGTATGCTATATTTTGTATGTGTGCATTCGCCCGACTTTGCTTCTTCACTTTTACCAATTTGCTTTGCACTTTTTAACACCTCACAACATTGAGGACAATGTTGGTTTTAAGTGTGGGGGTGAGGTTGGGCCAAACTAAAAGGATTTCACATTTTTCAAACCACCAAAATTTTTGAATTTTTCAAAGTTTTCAACGAACGGTCGACCCTTGTGTCGACCGGTCGACACTCGTCCAGGGAGCTGTCGTCGAACGGTCGATGATTTCCGTCGACCGGTCGACTGGTGCTAAAAGTTTAAATGCTTGAATTTTGAAACTTTGAAGGTTTTGTGTGTTTTGATTGCCCTTTTCAATCCCAATGATAATTGTGAGCCTACTAAGTTGTGAATTAGGAGAATAAAGAGCATGTGCTTAGAATTCATTGAGTTGCCTTGTGGTTAATATGAGTAATTGATGATTGCTTGACACTTAATGCACATTTGCCATGTTGATTGGTCACTAGCAATTAGAGAAGCATATCTAGATGATGTTTTGACATGCATACACCCCTATATGGTGAGATTTTGAGCCTCATTGATATGTATGCATCTTTCATACATCCTTGTTCTTCATGTGTGTACATTCCACTAGTTTACGAGACCTAGAACTTGCTCAAAGACCGCTTGAGACTATGTGTTAATTTGCGATGAATTGGAAATGATCTAGGCACTAGAAAAGCACCATGGCCAAACTAATCTCTAATCCCTTAAACACTAATCCATTAGGACTAACCCATTTTGAGCCTCATTCATCATTAGCTTTTTCTTTGTTTAACCACTAAAATCTAACCTACGTTTCTAGCTTAAACACTAACCGTCCCTTGTTCCAAGTATTAGCAAGGCAACAATTGTGACTTCTCATGTTCTTTATGTTTTATGGGTTTGTGAAAAGCAAGTGTGGGGGTAGAGTAGATTAGAGTTTTGTAAAGGAGAAAGTGGTTGGAAAAGAAGTTCAGAAAATCAAAAAGAAGTTGTGTACAAAAATAAAGTTTAAAAAAAAAGAAAGTCCCAAAAAGAAAAGAAAAATATAAAATGGGAAAAGAAAGTTGTGAGAAAAAGAAAGAGAAAAGTAGAAATAGAAAGTATGAAAATCCAAAAAGAGAGTTTGTTTTTAGAATAAAAGGTTGAGGAGAATAAAAGTTAGGATTGTTTGTAAAAGAAAATGAGTTTCAAAGTCCTTGAGTTGTTTTGTGAAATACTTGGAATATTTGTGTATCCATCCTTTCATTTCATGCTAACCCTTAACCCTTGGCCCCGTTTCAACCAAATGAAAGCCCTTTTGATCTAATGAGTTGCGAGTTAATTAGTGGAGAGTTGGTCAATGAGCAAGCTTATGGGGACGTTGCTTTTAGTAATGTCTTGAGAGTAAACACTTAACCCTAAACACAAGAGCGGAAATATTTAGTGAATCATGTGAGTTTAGCGGTTAATCTTGTCAAACATGTGCTAATTTAATTGCTCTTGATTGATTATTCCATGGCTAGCACACACTTCACCAAGCATGCATTAGATACACATATTAAACACTTGGCAAATCATGAGGTTTGAGTATATGTTTAATAGAATCTTGATTTGTGGCTTAGTGGTCTCTATTTGAGGATATGGTTGTTAAGGCAAAATTGAATGTGATGTGGATTGTTGATTCTTTATTTGCTTGAGGACAAGCAAAGCTTAAGTGTGGGGGTGTGATTCGTATGCAATTTGCATACAAATTAGGTCTCTAATCACTTTAGTAATGCTAATCCGAATGCCGTTTAATGTCTCTAATCCTTGAATTGCACCATTGTAGGGTTCACGAGCATTAAATGGATATCGGGAGCAAAAGAGTGTAATTTGGAAGCTTTTGTGGATTTCCGGCTAAAGGACGAAAAGTCAACCCGAGGACCAAAAGTCAACTCGTGGTCAACCCCGACTTCGGAGCGTCAACGAGTCAGCATGAAGTCCCGGAAAGGAGTCGCAAGAAGAATTCCGGAAGTTTGGTCAAAGTCAACCTTTGGTCAACTCCGAAGGTCGCGGTCAAAGTCAAGGCAAAGTCAACCTTGTGACTCATCCACTTGTGCAATTAATTTTCAGCTACACCACACTAGATTTGGTGAGGCCACCCATTAATTACTCTTTCCTTTTGTTCACATGAGGATTTACCCATTTACCCTTCATTTAATTCATCCAACCCTTAGATCTAACCCTAGCTCATCCTAACCCTTCATTCTCCCTTCCTTTGCCTATTTATACCCTAGTTGTTGCCTCATTAGGGCATCCATTCAGCTGCCCCCATCTCCATCACTTTCCCTTTCCCCTTTCTCTCTTCTCCCTTAGATCTAGGGCTGCCCACGGGTCGTCCGTCGACCGGTCGACACCTGGCCGTCGAACGGTCGACCAGCGTCGGGTCAGCCACAAACCACCACTTCCTCACCTCCTTTCCTCCACCACCCTTCATCAAATCTTCTCCCCACGATGTCTACTACCTCCACCACCACTTTGGGCAGCTGGGATCCTCACCAAGTCATCAAGATCCATCATCAAAGCCAAGGAGGAGCAAGAGAGCATCTATTGAGCATTCCTCATCCTTACTCTCTCTTTTTCTTATGTCTAGAGCTTTATTGTATAATTTGATGATGTATATTTTGATGCTTTGTGAGTAGTTACTTAGTTGGGGACTAGGGTTGTGTGCCCTAGTCCAATGTGACTATGTGATGCTTTGATTTATGAATAAATGTCTTTGTTGGTTTATGAGTATGTGTATTGTCTATTTTAATATGTGTTGGATGTATATTTGAGGAATTAGTCACTCTTTGGTATGCATTTGATCCATCTTGTATGAGTGTGTAGGGTTTGACCACTTTATTATACTCTAGGCAATTGGCAATATGTGTGATGAGCATGTTTCATTTGTGTGATCCTTTATTCATGAGCTTTTACGCCTCCTTTCTTTCTACCCTCCCGCGGAGAGTCCCTAAGACCCTAATAAGGCTTAGGAATACCTTAGAGAGAATCCACTCCATATCGATAATATCGGTGGAGTGGTGGATCACACTTGTGTTGCTTGTTTGGGTCCCTAAGCTTCGACTCTTTTACGCCTCTTAAGCACTTTAGGAGATCCGGTATTAGGTAACATAGAGGGATCTCCTATGACACCTAGAGAGTTTGAATGACCCTAATAAGGCATTCGAATACCTTAGGTAAGCACGGTCCTAGAACCATAACATGGCTAGGATACGGGGCTTGATTCGTAGACACATTGGCATGGTTTCATGTTAGTGCATCATTAGTTGCATTGGACTCGGGGTTTGCCCGAAAACCCCAACACCTATCTTACTTTATTTGCACATTTTTACTTTCTTGCATTTTAATTGTTGTTTGTCATTACTTTGCACTATCTTTCGAAAACCCAAAAACACTACACCTCTACACACACATTGTCATATACACGCCTCATCCACTCTTTTCATCTCTTGTCTCATCATATTTGTGCATCTTCTTTGGTTGCTTATTTGCCAAGGGGTTGAAGGGCCTTCGATCTCCGTTGGAACGACAACCCCGGATCTTAAATATACTTACTAACTTTTGGCTATCGTCATGGGTGAATGATACAAAATTGAGGAAAAATTCCTTATTAATTGTAACACATGATTTAATTAAAAAATAACATCTTAGAAATTCTCGAAGCAGTTTTTTCCGAGGGTCCAAAAGTATTTTAGAGTTTCAATGAAACCCCATGCGAGACCTTACGAGCACCGGAAGTGATTCTTTTTTATTTCATCAAATTAAAATAAAATACAAATAAGAAAAAGAAGGAACACATGTAGCAACGAATCATTCGTCGCTACAGGTTGTTCAAAATAAATATTTTTTTTAATTTGAAGAAATGTAAAAGAATTTTGTTTTTGCAGCTATTGGACTCAATGAATTAAACAATGCAAAAGAATTTTGCATCAAAATCAGATTTTCTCTTAGTTTGGGTGAATCTGCGAAATTGTGGAAAATTCTTTATTATAACATATGATTTAATTAAAAAATAGCATCTTAAAAATTTTCAAGATTGATTTGCGTGGGTGTCCAAAAGTATTTTAGAGGCTCGATTAAACCCAACGCAAGACCTTACGAGCAACACAGGTGATTTTTTTTAATTTCGTCAAACTAAAATAAAATAGAAATAAAAAAATATCAGGAACACCTGTAGCGACGAATAGCTCGTCACTACAGGTTGTTCAAAATAATTTTTTTTTTTAAATTAAACAAATGTAAAAGAATTTTTTTTTGAGCTCTTGAGCTCAATGAATTAAACAATGAAAAAGAACTTTGTCAACACAATGGCCATTAAAATCGGATTTTCGCTAGTTTTGAACTTTTGGTGAATGGTGCGAAATTGAAGAAAAATTCTTTATTATAACACATGATTTTAATGAAAAAATAACATCTTAGAAATTCTCGTGCTGGGCTTGCGAGAGTGTCCAAAAGTATTTTAGAGTTAAAATGAAACCTCGCGCGAAACCTTACGATCACTGGAAGTGATATATTTTTATTTCATCAAATTAAAATAAAATAGAAAAAATTATGACCACTAGTAGCGACGAAGAAGGTTGTAAATTTTTTTTAAAATTGAACAAAAGGAAAAGAATTTTGTTTTTGGAGATCTTGGGCTCATTTAATTAAACAATGCAAAAAAATGTGCCTACACATTGGCCATCGAAATCGGGGTGAATTGTGCGAAATTGTAGAAAAACTTATTGTAACACCTTATTTAATTAAAAAATAGCATTTTAGAAATTCTCTAGACCAGTTTGCACGGGCATCTAAAATATTTTAAAGTCTCAATAAAACCCAACGCGAGACCTTACGAGCAACAGAAATAACTTTTTTCTACTTCGATAAATAAAAATAAAATAAAAATATAAAAAAATTAGTAACACCTATAACTTTTTTAATTTGAACAAATGTAAGAGGATTTTATTTTTGGGGCTCTTGGGTTCAATGAATTAAACAATAAAAAATAATTTTGCCAACCCATTAGCCATTGAAATCGAGTTTTAGCTTAGTTTGGATGAATGGTACGAAATTGAGGAAAAAATTATTTATTGTAACACATGATTTTAATTTTTTTTTTAGAGTAACACATGATTTGAATTAAAAAATAGCATCTTAGAAATTCTAGAGGTCGGTTTGCACGAGGGTCCAAATGCATTTTAAAGTTTCAATGGAACTCCACGTGAGACCTGACGAACAACACGTACAAGTGATTTTTTTTTATTTCGTCAACTTAAAATAAAATATAAATTCAGAAAATTTAGAAACACCTGTACCGATGAATAATTCCTCAATGCAGGTTGTACATAATATTGTTTTCAAATTGAACAAAAGAAAAAGGATTATGTTTTTGAGACTCTTGGACTCAATGAATTAAGCAATGCAAAATAACTTTTCCAAAACATTGGCCATCGAAGTCGGGTTTTCTCTTCGTTTAAGTGAATGGTGCAAAATTGAGGAAATTTTTTTTTATTTTAATACATGATTTAATTAAAAAATATCATCTTAGAAATTCTAGGGGTTGTTTTGTCCGAGAGTCTAAACAAATTTTAAAATTTGAATGAAACTCCACGCGAGACCTTATGTTCACCGGAAGTGATGCTTTTTTATTTTCTCAAATTAAAATAAATTTATCACTACAAGTTATTCAAAATATTTTTTTTTAAATTGACAAAATGGAAAAATATTTTATTTTTGTGGCTCGAGGACTTCAATAATTAATAATGCAAAAGATTTTGCCACACATTAGCCATTGAAATCGAAAGTTTTCTTAGTTTGAGTGGATAATGCAAAATTGAGGAAAAATTCTTTCTTGTAACACATGATTTTAATTAAAAAATAGCATATTAGAAATTCTTGAGGCCGGTTTGCACGAGTGTCCAAAAATATTTACAGTCTTAATGAAACCATACGCGAGACCTTATGAGCTCCAAAATGGATTATTTTTTAATAGGTCAAATTAAAAAATTGAAATAAAAGAAATTTAAGAATACTGGTAGCGACGAATTACAAATAAATTTTTTTTTTAATTGAACAAATGGAAAGGAATTTTATTTTTGGGGCTTTTGGGCTCAATGAATTAAACAATGCAAAATAACTTTTCCAAAACATTGGCCATTGAAGTTGGATTTTCGCTTATTTTGGATGAATGGTGCGAAATTGAAGAAACAATTCTTATTGTAACATATATATGATTTAATTAAAAAAATAGCATTTTATAATTCTCGGTGCCATTTTTTGCGCGTGTGTCTAAAAATATTTTTGAGTTTCAATGAAACCTCACACGAGACCTTACAAGTACGAGAAGTGATTCTTTTTTATTTCGTTAAATTAAAATAAATTCGTCGCTACAGATTATTCAAAATATTTTTTTTTAAATTGAACAAATGGAAAAGGACTCAAAGAATTAAATAATGCAAAAGAACATTAAAAACACATTGACCATTAAAATCTGATTTTTGCTTAGTTTAGGTGAATGGTGCGAAATTGAGAAAAAATTATTTCTTGCAACACATGATTTTAATTAAAAAATAGCATGTTTTAAATTCTCGGGGCCGGTTTGCCCGAGTATCCAAAAGTATTGTAGAGTCTCAATGAAACCCTAAACGCAAGACCTTACGAGCACCGAAAGTGATTCTTTTTTAATTAGTCTAATTAAGAAAATATAAATAAAAAAATTAGGAACACCTTCAGCGACGAATGGTTCGTCACGACAAGTTGTTCAAAATAAATATATTTTTTTTAAATTGAACAAATGTAAAAGGATTTTGTTTTTGGGCTTGAGTGCTCAAAAAAATAAAAAAAATCCAAAAGAACTTTACCAAAACATTGGCCATCAAATTCGGGTTTTCGCTTAGTTTTGGTGAATGGTGTGAAATTGAGGAAAAAATATTTATTGGAACACCACTAACACGTGATTTTAATTAAAAAACGCTGCGCATCTTAGAAATTTTAGAGGCTGGTATGTCAATAAAAGATGATGCGAAACCTTACGAGCACCGAAAGTTATACTTTTTTATTTTGTTTAATTATAATAAAATAGAAATAAAAACAAATTTGGAACACCAAAATATATTTTTAATTGAACAAAAAGAGAAAAAAATTGGACTCTTGGGCTCAATGAATTGAACAATGCAAAAGAACTTTTCCGAAACATTGGCCATCCAAGTTGAGTTTTCACTTAGTTTGTGTGAATGGTGCGAAATTGAGAAATTTTTTTTTATTGTAACACATGATTTAATTAAAAATAGCATCTTAGATATTCTCATGGCCGTTTTGGGTGAGTGTCCAAAAATATTTTAAAGTCTCAATGAAATCCCAAGCGAGACCTTACGAGCACCAAAAGTGATTTTTGTTAATTAAAATAAAATAGTTTCGTCCAAACAATTAAAAATTAAAATAAAATAGAAGGGGATTGAACTAAGTTACTCAAAAAATCATATATGGATCATTTTTTAAGTTCTGCAAATACATGCAGCAAAACAAAAAAAATTGTTACAAGTAGAACAAAAATGGTTCAAAATAGTTAGCAAAATGCTATATTTCATAGATATTTTGATGAACTATCCCTAATTCCACTATCGACCCGGCAGTGATGCCAGCAAAATCAGAACAAAGATGATTCATTCATGTTTGTAGAGAGCTCCATTGAAATTTGCAAGATTTAGCCAACAGGATTAATTCTGAAAATTTTCTGACACAGATACTTTAATTTGCAATCTGATACAAACATGCATATATCTATAAAAGATATGGAATGAGAGCCTTGACAGTTTGAGGAAAATGTTTAAACTTGGAAAGGTACCATTTCCTGGTAGCATAGCTCCTCCCGATTAAGTAGAATACTGTTCCGACGGTGAAGGAGAATGCATACAAGGTCTGAGAAATACAAGAGACCCCTACAAATCCTATGATTTCAAAGAGATAGTGAGGGCATACCACTAGCTCAAACAAACCACCCCTTGGAATCTTATAATCCTTATCATCATTGCTTTTTGAGTTTGACTGAGACGAAGAGGATGATCTCATTGTGGAAAGAAGGTAGTGATGGTAGAAATTGCCAGATATCCCAAGTAGAAACAAAAGAATCCCCGGGAACTTCAAATCAATTGGTGGCTCCGGTAGCCCTTGTGTTATAGTTAGGTGCTGAGCATAAATCATGGTTGCAGTAGACATGAAGTAACTGAGAGAGATAGGAACCGCACTATCAAGAGCCATCCCTCCACTGTACTTGTGAACAAATTGAACCTACAAATTAAGCAAGACAAAAACAGTTGAGCATTAACAACAACAGTGTATGGAAGCAGGGGATGGACAGGGGAGGCCAGGAGGTAAATGTCTATTTTCAATAGAGACCTAGTACGACTAATACCCTATGCGACCGGATGATAAAGTAATCTAGACATCATTCTAGCCTTCTCACATGTGGCAAAATTTCAAACCAAACACATGGACAACTTATATTGGGTAATGGGAGCACATGTGAATATCACACCCAAAACCAATTAGCAATGCATGAAGAGGCCCAAACCCTTATAAAAATTTTCAATGTGTGACAACACTCCGCATTCTCAACACCGGGATGGCCTTGTTGATACTGGGTTGTCACTTATCAGTTGGAAAAGTATGATTTAGGGACAAAGAGAATATAGGTTCAGAACTGGTGATGGTTGAATTAAATGTAGTTTAGTTTTCCGTACATGGGGTAATTAGAGTGTCCTCCAATACCATTTATACATGTACTTTAATCAATGGGATTTAACATCCATATCAAATCATCAATCAGAATGTGTACGTTCTGTTAAAGAATGTACAGTGTCTCACATAATATAAGAGGTTCAGACCTGATGGCTAAGAATAAACAGTCTCTCACATAATATAAGAGGTTCAGACCTGATGGATTTAACATCCATATCAATCAGAATGTGTATGCTAGCCGATTGCTTCCATGCACATTTCACACACCATAAATAGTTAAGGTCTCAATTTCAAGCAAATGTACATGCCCAACTCGCTAGTGTTGGAGAGAAGGCTTCTTCTCTCAGACATTAAAACAAACACCTGGCGTTCATAGCCATGTGTATATATAGATATGATTGGCTCCTTTAAGTTAAATTCGATGAATCAGTATAAGAAAAGTAGTGAGATGTAAGCAATCGTACCTCCAAAAGTCGTTTGAGGAAATGAATGGTTAGAGCTGAAGAGACCAATAGATATCTGATATCATGGTATTGGGGAAAGAACACCAACGATGTGAGACCAGCAAGAAATGCGGGAGTATAAATAATTTGCATGCCTCTTCTACCAGATACATGAATTTGCGATCGGCTTTTCCCGGAATTATATTTCCAGAACTTGGAATACTGCAAGTGCTTTCCTCTTACCTCCGAGATCCCAGAATTAGCCAACCCTGTGAAGCTGATCACAGACATGGCTGTGATGAAGACAGAAGCTGGTGGGGGAAAAACAAATATCGGCCACACCATGCTCACCATTCCCTCGGCTTCTTCTTCTTTCTTGATTGAAAAACTAACTCTGGAGATCTCAAATCTTCAATGTACATATATCAAATTGTCAAATTGGGATAAGAATGAATGAATAATGCATTAATATATTTCCACCGACTTTTGGCCTTTTAGGTAATAAATTAAAAAGGGCCCTTTGAGGCTTTGAACGGTTGGCTAATAAACAATAAAGAAGCACCAAGGTCATCCATTTGCGGTATAGACGTTGACACCTTTTCTTCTTAATAGGAAAAAATTGACACAACGATAAGTGCATTGCCTCATTAAACTAACAACAAAACATAGATTGGTAGTTCGGAAGGTTATAACAAGGAAGATTGGTAGTTCGGAAGGTTAGCCTTCTTGCTCTTGCCTTGAGCATTTTGGTCAAATATTATGTTTCTTTTGTCGTGGCTTCTAGCTCAAACTTTATTAAGATTATTTTAGGATTTTCAAAATCATAAATTAGATAGTTGAACTATAAGGGTGTGCTGTTTGGTCAAATATTGGTTCAGTTAATAAGGGGTGTGCTGTTTGTTGAACTATAACCTCAGTTTGATCACCACTGCCAGTGATCTCTGATTTTGGTGGGCGATTTGTAAATTCCTCTGTAATTTCGCTAGTACAAAAGGTCTGGAGTATGCCATGACCCTAGATGTGGGGGTAGCCTCTCCCTCCCCTAAACTTAAAAAAAAAAAAACTAAATGGCCAAAATGCACCCTTAGGTTTGACCCAAATGTCAATTTGCATCCCTAGATTTTTATTTTTTTAGACAATTTGCATATCTGTTTGTTGTAGAAATTAACCAATTTGGTCCATTCCGTCAAATTAACTGATTTTGATCCATCTCTGCATCTGAAAATTAACATGTGTGCACCACATAAGAGTAAATTGGTGTTTTTCATCCATCCAATTGAGCATCACATGTTAATTTTTGGACTGAGGAATGAACAAAATTAAGTTGGTTTTTTTTTTGGACTACTGAAGCTTTCGAGCCCGATCCCGACTAATTCACTTTTGAATCTCACCTTGAAGTAGTTACAAAACTTGATTCTTGGGTTGTTCCATTCATTTTGATATTAAATTTGTAGTGTTTGGAGGTGTTTGATGGCGCCGAGTGACCAAAATAAAAGACGTTCATTAAGTTGAGTGACAAAAATGATATTTTCAAAAGTTCAGTGACCAAAGTGTCGAACGAACCAAAATTCAGTGACTAAAGTTGTCATTTTCCCTAATTTGTTGGCCAGTTGGGCTTATAGGTTCAGGCTGGGCTTTGGAAGTTAGGGCTGCTCTTTGCTTCTACAAGTTGTTTTGTGGGCTTGGGCCTATTCAGCCTTTTAGCTGGTTTTGTTATTCATCACCGCCTTGATCTTGTTTTGGGCTTCATGAAGTTGATGCTGTCTGCTGGATCCGGACCCAGTTCTAAAGGCTGTTTCCTCTATTTTATTTTAGGAAAACATCACCTTTAGTCCCTGAACTTTGACTCATTCGACACTTTCGTCCCTGAACTATGAAATATATCACTTTAGTCCCTGAACTTTGAAAAAAACTATAACTTTCGTCCCTGGCCGAAGTTTTCACCGAATAAACCTCCGATTCCGGCCAATTCGAACGACACCACATACTGGGCTTTGAAGCCCTCCTTGAGGCGAGTTCAACGCCACCAACCTCGCCTCAAACCGTCGCCGGACGGCGGAGAATTTTACAATTAAAGTTTCGGCCACCACCGGCTTTCGAGCTAAATTCGAGCCATTTTAGGCCGCATTGAGCTTAACCCCAGTTATAAAAGTTACTCCTCTCATTCGTGCGAACATTTTGGCATAGGTTTTGCACCGTTTTGTTTTCCGGTCAGGGACGAAAGTGATAGTTGGTGTTGAAGTTCAGGGACGAAAGTAATATATTCTAAACTTCAGGGACGAAAGTGTCGAACGAGTCAAAGTTGAGGGACTAAAGGTGATATAATCCCTTTTATTTTATCTAGGGATGTCGCAAGATAGGTCTTGACTCTTGAGTTCATCTTTTAAATTTGGTTATAGGATTCCTATTTTCTATATTTTTTATTGTGTTATGACCAATGTCAAAAATAAAATTGATTAAGTGGTGGCTTAATATGTCGTCCCCTTTTGGGTAAGAAGTGTACAAAATGGATATTACAATTTACAAGTATTTACAGAAGTAGTTAATTCATAACTTACTCAAAAAAAAAAAAATCTCCCCATCCCACTTTCATGTCTTTATATTTCTGTTGTGGAAAAGAAGAAAAAAAATGTAGCCATAGCCCATAGGCACAATAGC
The DNA here is from genome assembly GCA_029955375.1 of Rubus parviflorus. Taxonomy (NCBI): domain Eukaryota; kingdom Viridiplantae; phylum Streptophyta; class Magnoliopsida; order Rosales; family Rosaceae; genus Rubus; species Rubus parviflorus. Next base: position 29,389,422 of record JARGGL010000001.1, read on the forward strand.
ATCAGCCAGCCACAATCTGACAGAGTAAATTTTGCGCGGGGTCCATCATATCCATGAACTGTGGAGGATGCCACATATGCCAAACTGCAAAAGTGCCAAGAGATAATAAAACCATTTATTTCTCCCCAATTTTTCAAAGTTGGGACTTCTGGTGAGCAATAGTAAGCACTTGAATTGCATTGCAATGGAGGCTTGCTCCCTGCAGTCACAAACTGTATCCACTATACCCTCTTCTTTATCCCCAAATGGGTTTACAGAGAAGGCTTTTGTACGTGGTCAGGTCCTCAAAATTTTCAGTTCAAAGAGGTACCTACATGCCAGGAAGCTCGGATTTCTTCCAATCAAAGCTAAAGCTTCAGGTATGCAATTACTCTTTCTAATACGTTCTGGAAATGGGTTTTTTTTGTTCCACCTATGAACTAAACTGGTTTTGTTATGGTTTGATTCATATTATGATGCTTAACTTCGCTTTATTATGATGCTCCTCCTTTCTGGAATTTCAAATTATTCTGGTCTTATCTGTATCTTCCCATTTATTTGATAAAATGTGGCAATGATATGATCCCACCTTCAAAATGCAGTAGCAATTCGCTTACTTTATCAGCTGCATCATGTCTCTAAGTTTTGCAGAACGAAAACTTAGGCAGTGAGTTTATATAAAAAATACTTGCATAGTGGTAGGAAGGAATTGCAATGCAGGGGTTCTTTACATAATTATAATCTTTTAAACGAAAATGTGGAATGCTTCCCTGAGATATTTCAGTAACATGAAATTCTTGGAAGCTGTAAGTTTATTATTTCCTCAATACGTATTCCAAGATTCCAAACAAAGGCTGGGGTCATTTCCAAATTTGGTGATGTTTTGAAAAATGAGTCCGGGGATTCAATGATCTAGAAGGTCTGTTGTTTAATGCTTATAATTGATGTTAAATTTTAGAAATATCTCTACAGGCCACAAAATGCAGCAGTATAAATGAGTTTATGGCAGCCATTGTAGTCTAAAAGCTGGTCATGGTAATCACACTAGCGTCCCTTTTAGAATGTGAGACGTAGGTAAATTAGATACACTCTTGGAGATGTGATTCACGAAATAGTGTTTGTAAGTACATACTGCATCTTGCACAATCTGACTACGGTCCGGTGAGGAAGAAAGAATAAGGCACAAGGAAGTGACTTGTGATGTATGCTTCCTAGTTCATGTGACAACATGATCTTCCTAAGTGAAAGAAAGTTGGTTGCTTTTGCTCTGTTTATGGCTGAGCTGAAATTGGTAAATTGGTAATCACTGTACTTCTTTCACCACCTATATGTAACTTATTTTTATTGATTTTACTAGGCACAAAGAACTTCAGCTCAGAGATAGTTGAGGATATTACGGGAAAAGTAGGTCTGAAAGATGAGAATGTTGCATTCGTTGCTGGTGCTACCGGTAAAGTTGGTTCGCGAGCAGTAAGGTTGACATGTACTTCTAACTCCACCTTTAGGTGTAAATATTGTTCGACTTGAGACCTGGCAGATTAGAATTAATAAGCATTTCCTATTCAGGGAGCTTCTGAAACTTGGGTTCCAAGTCAGAGCTGGCGTCAGGAGTGCTGAAAGAGCAGCCACCCTTGTGCAAGTACAAATGTGATTGGTGACATTATTTTTCCACCACTTTTCATTCAATCGGATTTATGCTAAGAGAATAACTCTTTCTGCAGAGTGTTAAGCAAATGAAACTTGATGTTGAAAGTGCAAGCCAAGGAATTCAACGTAAGATTGAAAGCTTTACAACTAACAATTTCTTCTTGCATTTGATTTATGTAAACTATCAAGGCAAGAGAAGTATAAAGTGTAAAACTAAAGGCAATATAGGTTTGAAAAGAGATATTAGCTTTAAAAATTTATGATTCTTCTAGAAAATAACAGGTAGCTTTTGGTCTTTAGCCCAGCTGTAGAAAAGCTTGAAATTGTGGAGTGTGACTTAGAGAAGCAAGATCAGATTGGACCAGCATTGGGAAATGCTTCAGTGGTCTTGTGCTGCATTGGTGCAAGCGAGAAGGAGATTTTTGATATTACCGGACCATATCGGATTGACTATCTGGCTACTAAAAATCTTATTGAGGCAGGTAAGCAATTCAATCAACTGGTATAGCCTATAATTGTCGCCTTGCATGGTGTAAACTATATAGAGATTAGCATGTGTCATGCTAAACTGGAGCATATGTCTTAATTGTAACCATATAAAGCTTAGCTGTAATCATTGCTTTGCATGATGTAATTATCCAGTAAAGGGAAAAATGATGCTTGCTATGCACTATTCCACCCCCTTTCTGCATAGATTTGTTGGTACTTTCAACTGTATTTCCTCTAGATTAAACTCCCCTTACACCTAAGAGGGAAACTTCCATTTTTGGTGGAGTATCCAGGCTCCTGAAAATATATCATTTCAACTACGCTGAAATGATATTAGGTGTAATTGTCTAATTTACCCTCCAATCATAAATCACTCATTCTCTTTGCCTGGAACTTATAATAGGAATGCAGTTCCCCATTTGTGACCTAACAAGAGCCTCATGTTCTTTTTATCTGGTTAAGTTGATAATTTTTTTTTTTAGTTAATAATATTTGGAGAAGGTGGAATAGAGTTTAGTGCACTGGGGTGGCAACTGATATTCCTATTGAGAATATATGTACTTTATTCTTGACTAAATTTAACCAGCAGTTTTATTTTAAATAATAATATGAAAAAGCTTACTATTCAATGATCAATGTGCAGCAACTGTTGCAAAAGTTAACCACTTCATATTGCTCACATCTCTTGGTACAAACAAGATTGGATTTCCCGCCGCAATTCTGAAGTAAGTTTTCAAGTCTTTATCCTTTCTAATGCTTTGTGAACATTTGAGATGTGTCATTATAGCTCACCTATGAACTTGAGAGAATTAGGGTCTTCTTTACTTATTTGGCTAAACTAATTGGGTTTTCTCCCTTTTCACAGTTTGTTTTGGGGAGTCCTGATTTGGAAAAGAAAGGCAGAAGAGGCACTGATAGCCAGTGGACTTCCCTACACTGTGAGTCTTCTCAGCAGTAGCTGCAGATAAAGTAATAAAATTCAGAGGTTATAGGGCTTTTAATACTTAACTTTGGTCTTCTCAGATAGTGAGACCTGGTGGAATGGAACGGCCCACTGATGCTTACAAGGAAACTCATAACATTACTCTCTCAAAGGAAGATACTTTATTCGGTGGTCAAGTGTCAAACCTGCAGGTACTTTTTTGTGAAGTTTTACTCAAGTATGCAGCGATGTTTCTATCTAGAGAGTTAACCTCTTAAACATGTTTCAGAAACTACAGCATTATTAGAATGCAAAATATCCTAAAGAATATTTCTTTTCTGAGGCTCAAAATCTTGCTTCTTTTCTCTTCTCTTGGCCCTCTAAGAATAATGATTTGGTGACTCGTATAGAATCCCCAAGATTAAGGTGAAATGAAGAATGACTACAGATTTTGGAAAGAGTACCAATTGTAATTTCTAGTCATATTTACTTTAGTTCTTCTAACAATGAAAAAATATTTGTAATTACCTCTCATTCGAAAATATAGGATGGCAATCTATGGTGCCTTTGTGATTTTTCTTACTGCTGTGCGTTTCTGTGTAAAAAGGGCATGTGCAATTGTGTTTGTGCTTTCCTGTTACAAACTCAGTTGTTATTGCTTTCTAATTATTGGACAATGCTAAACGCACAACATTTTCTTTTACCACATAAAGTGGTGATAAATCAAATGTTGCGTTGAGCATGTTGCTTATTCTTTCTCTTTTCAAAAATGAAAGTCTTGACTATCTATTCATGCTTGATGTTATGGAAAAGAAATTGATAAATTATACCAATAAAACAGTCCAACTAAAATATCAAATGGTAGAGTCACAAGTTTTTATGCATTCAGACTATTTTTCCAGTCTGGAAGACTTCTATTTAGTATTGGTTTTGTTCGTAGTGACACCCATAGTTTTCATGGAAATTCAATTTCAAATTTAAGTACCTTTCATGTATGAAAAATGTAGAATTGGTTTTCCTCATATTGACACATTCTATTTCCATCTTTTTAAACCTTCTCCCCTTTTATTCTTGGATTTAGTTTGGAACTATAGATAGAGAACAATATCTGCAATTTGGTTGGAGAAACCTGAAATTCATCAATCAACAATAAAAATAAGCTTTTATCAATCAATTCAGGTAGCAGAGTTGATGGCATGCATTGCCAAAAATAGTGGCCTTTCTTACTTCAAAGTAGTTGAAGTAGTTGCAGAAACGACTGTTCCATTGACTCCTCTGGAAGAACTTCTGGCAAAGATACCATCTGAACGTACTGACATTTACTCACCAAAGGTTTGTTGCTCCTTTCTTTTGCTGACATTTACTGATCAAAGAAATATTTGGTCCTTTTTTGCCTTCAAATGCAAAAAACAGTTCAAGTTCTTCAAGAAAATTTGATCTGAGAGCCTTGGGGTTCTGAAGTGGGCCCTGGAGTGTCCCCTCATTGCTTCATGTGTTATCTAGCTATAAGAATTTCACCTTTCCTTTTATCACTTCACCACTATGAGCGCCTTTTAAATCAAACACTTTAAGACTGATAAAATGGAACTCACTCTTCTGGCAATAAAAGAAATAGAATTTTGAATTATTTGTCAAGAGATAGTATGGGGGTTCTTACAAAATGAATGGATTCTCTCTTTGGGGCCTTATCCACTGAGAAAATAATTAATTCTCTACATGAGGCAGTGCATCTGGATGGATAGGTGGATCTAGATGGCTGGAAACATGAGAATTTTCGTTGTCATCAGAAATAAATCATAATATCACCATAGCAAATTGAAAGGAGTGTCAGAGCCAAATTGAAGTTCGTTTTGATGTCATCAGGAACTAGGTACTGCTGCTGCTGCTTCTGATCCAGAACCTTCTAGGAGTGCCACATCTGAGAAACCAAGCACTCCCATTGAGAAAGAACCTGCTAAAGCAGAAGTGCGGGCAAAACAGCCATCATCTCCTTATATTGCGTAAGCCAACTTATTTACAGTGCCAATTGTAAGTTGGAATGTGGATTAATTTTTTGAACTACCTTTTATTTTCCCAAATATCAAAGCTATGAAGATTTGAAGCCGCCAACATCTCCAACTCCAACACCAAGAACTACTGTTGGTGCCAAGAAAGCAAGTGATGTAGATGCTACGCCTGCAGCACCAGTGGCCACCCCTTCTAAAGAAGATTCAAAAACTGTTCAAAGCTATTTGTTCTCATTCACACCTTCTGTGAATGAGAAAAAATCTGCCTCACAAGAAGTGCTAATAACAAGGCCTCTTTCGCCTTATTTCGTGTAAGTTATTTCTAATGCTTCCCTGTCACATCATAGATATGGGATGACTTCTGCTTGAGCTGACATGGTTTTGACAGTTATGAGGATTTGAAACCACCTAGCTCTCCAAGCCCAACGCCAAGTGGTCCAAAACAAAACTCAGCACCGGTAGAAATTGCCTCAACATCAGTAGAAGTTGTATCACAATCAAGTGGAGGTAATGATGTTATAGAGGCTGTGGCAAGCAGTGTTGCTGAAAAGGTTTCTCCCCAGAATTCAACTCATAGCCATTCACCCTACCATGCGTAAGTTTTTCCTGATCGTTTATTTGTGTTCTCAACATTCTCAGTAAACGTAGTTCGCTTCTTGTTACTATATACTTGTTCTCTTAGAGCTTCTTTCATCTTTCTCAGGTATGAGGACTTAAAGCCTCCAGCATCACCTATACCATCCCTAAAGAAATTCTAGAAGCATCTCCGCCCATCAATTTTTTACAAGGTATGATTCCAAATTCTCCATACTTTACATATCTGAAGGAAAATGGAGTATTTTTCTTTAGTTCTGTGCAGAAATAACAATAAGTACTTAATTGTAACAGAACCATATATATAGGTGCTAGTAAATTTGGACTTTGCATCAAGGGCTAGCAAAGTTACATACTCATGAAGAGGAAGCAACTGAAATTGCGGGAGTCTTATTCTTGGATATTATAATGTCAACAGTGTATATGTAACTGTCTTCTGCAGAATATGTACCTCAAGATTATGCAAACTCCGGGACTCAATTTCACTTGAATAAATGATAATCCTATGTTGAGGTTTCAAAAATTTGAGACAAAACCTAACATTTGACTTGTGAGAAGATTAGCTGATTGTATGAAGAAAGGTCAAGTACTTTAATAAAGAAATCTCTTGAAATGATAATCACTCAAATGGCTTATGTCATTAACACATTGAAAATCATTTGTAAATAACTGAACTTCAAATTATAAAAAGGTTCCAAACATATTCTGGAAGTGAAACCTTAACCTAACTTTCAGCCTAGTCTCTCCCTTGTTGCCCTTCCTAACAAAACCAACATGCTGATTTTGATCTATTCAGTTTTGATAGGCACCAAGTAGATATTAAGGGTTTTATGGCATTCACTTAACTCAAACTTATAACGTTTGAAACATTACTTGTCTTTCATTTCAAGGCATAACTTGTATTATTTCCGTTGGTTTAGAGTCGATATGTGCCATTTTTGGTAAACCCGTAGAAATTATGCATTTTGATTCATTGTTTGGGCTTTTGATTCAGAGTATACACTATACAGTTTATGTTAGGGAACTTAAGGGATATCATATATCTTATATCATATACTTTTCATTGAATAATAATAGTACAATAATCTTCATCATATGCTGATTTTTCCAAGAATCAAAGGCAAATCAACCTCATCACACCACTCCACACACCTTGTCTCATAATAGGAACTGTTCACCTCATTAGGCCAATAACTCAACCAAACCTTCCCTCCTATTCTCCACTTCAACACACTCCCTTCCATCTCTCTACTCAATCTCCATCCAACTCCATCCCCATACTCATCTCCACTCAACACCAAACTCCCCGTTTTGGTAAACGACCTATTTGCTCCGTTGTATCTTCTACGTAAACTATTATTGTTCTCACCGCTGCCACCAATAGACGGATTACACGTGGCAACTTCATGACCCGTAACGTTATCGCATAACACTGCATCGAAAACAGCCGCATTTCCCTCTGCGTCATGGTCCCATCTCCAATTCTTCTTCTTCGTCCTTGTGGACATCCTCATCGCGGCTTTCACCCTCGGTACTTTTGATTTACCGAAACTACCCTTCATAATTTTCTGCATTTTCACTTCGTTCTCTCCGTTGTCCGTGGATCGGCCCAAACTCAATCCATGCACGTAATTCGCCCCGACTTCAGGCCCAACCCAAACCCGAATTCTCGATGGGAAATACCTCTCCTCGGCATAGTCCACGTCATCATTTTTGTTGAATCCAAGATTGACCACGTGGAAGCGCAGGTTATCGATACGTGCGGTGACCTGAATAAACCCATCGTAGAATCGAACTGAATATTCCACCTGAATAACTGCCTCGAGCTGCTGGTGAGCCAGTGCGTATTTAAGCACCGAGTCCTTGGTTGTTTCCATAGCCGGAAACTGATTCTTTTGAACGTTGACCGAGCGTGTGGTTCTCATCCCAAGCACCGGCGCGTATCCCTTCAGCACCCAAAACCCACAAGCCTCGTTCGCATAAGAGAATCCTAGGTTTTGCTGAGACGGCGCCGCCAAAGCTGCTAGAGTCTGTAAACCTACGCCCACCTGCCTTAAAATGCACCATTTTGCTAACATGTACCCGAGGGTGCGCATGAAGCACAGCTCAGCATCCACTCCCACGGTGATTAAGAACGTCCGCAGAGCAGGCGCGTGCTTGGACATCAAAGTTTCGAGGTTGGGAGCCAGCAAGGACTTGAAGTAGAGAGAGCCAACTTCACTCGGCGCGTCACACGCGCAGAGCCAGAAGAGGCGCGTAATGAAGACGAGGTCGAAGAAGGTGGAGAACGACTCGGGAGAGTGGGAGTCCATGACCCAGGAAAGCGGGTCGGGTTTGAGTGCTTGGAGCTGGGACCGCGGGCAAGAGCTACCGTGCGCGGCGGGTGAGAGGGAAATGATCTCCTGGAGAAGCTGGAGTAACAGCGGGAGGAACGGCTTGTCCGATGAAAGAGAACACGTGTCAGAAACCCAGAGAGTCTTCTTGGAGAGGTTCTGAAAGCCATGCAAGCAAACCGAGAAGGTCACCAATGTGTCAACGTTGGAACCCGAACTTCGCTCAGCCCTGAGTTGGATGGACCGGGTTGTCGAGTTGCCAGGACTTGGTCCGGAGCTAGCGAGTTCGAAGACGAGTGGTGGGTCTGACTCGGTCCATTGGGACAAGTTGGGTAGCTCGGAAATCCATGACCAAATATCAAGCATGGTGTTTGTTTTCGATCGATCTATTGGGGTACGTGTTTAGGGGGTGAGAAATTTTGTGGAGAAGTTGTTGTGGTTTTAAAGAGGGAATGAGTGATAATGGGTTTGCCACAATCACCATGGAAATAACAGAAACCACGTATGAGGGAGGAGGGTTCTGGTTCTTAAGTTTAACGGGTGGTTCTGAGGGTTTGATTTGGGAGTTTTGGACTCGATGCATTAAATTTGGGACAGATTAACATCGCTTTCCTTCGATCTCTTGTATATTCTTGGTTTGATAATTCGGATAGGAAATTGTTTGCATGCTACTAGTCTCTGTGAACTGGAATCTTAGTGCAGTTTGGGGTCTGGTGGCTTACACGTGTAGATTCCTACTGGGACAAACATGTCCAGATATCAATCGCAGAAAAAGACAACTCAAGAGAAAACAAATTAGTAATACTGTTGGTACGTATTAACTGTGATTCTCGATCAGTTTATCATTTTCCATTATCTTTTGAGTCACAAGAATTTTCAATTGGGATTAATTGTTTTTATAAAGATAGTTTTACTGCCTGGAAGTTCATTTTCAATGGTATCTCAACCTATGAGCTAGATACTGCTTAATTTGTTCGATTACTACTTCGCTAGCTCTGTTTAACTCTTGGCAGTTGCTCTAGCTAGTTCCATCGATCTTTTTCTTTTTTCGAAACAGTTCTTTGATATCTACAAATTCAAAGTAGGTTTTATTTTTCTTCAAAATAATTAGGTTTTAAGTTTCCGGCCAGTTGGATGGGTTGCAACCGTTGTGTTATGAGCACCAAAAGAGCTAGCCTCCACCATCAAGAATACCATATCTGAAGAATATATGCTACATAACTTAATTAAGTGCATATAGATCAGAGCCACAAAACAATACAAAAGGATTGAATGCAAAACGATTACATATCTCAATAAAATAGAATTATTCATTTGATCAAAAAGTTAGAACAATAATTTGAGGAAGTGATCACAACTTCACAAGTACGCCTTCTACTGGGTACAGTGACTTAATGCAAGCTCTTAAAAGGCTGAGATATAAGTTGCTAGCATGATTATGAGAGAAGAGACCTACACTTTGTTAATGTTGGCTTCACTTTAACAGACCTACACTTAATTTCAAGAAAACAACTTAACGCATGCAGTTCAAAACATTACACTATTCATTTCCTAGTAGAAAAAAAATCATATCGTTTGAAACAAAAAAACTAGTTACTTTTATTAATTTTTTTTTTGAGCAATAGTTACTTTTATTAATTAACTAAAAGGAAACCACACACTATGTACGTGTGTGTATTTATTTAAAAAAAATGTGTAGCAAACGTGGAGTCTAGTGAAATTTTAGGGAGAAATAAACTAATTTTTTTTTAAATTTTTTTTATGGTATGGAAGTTAGGAGTGCAAGAGTGGGTAGTTATAGGTAGTTTTTTAAAGTGATTTTTTTTATTAATTATTTGTGTTTTGACCTTGTTATCCTTCATGATTAAAATAAATATATGATTATTTAATTTTTAAAGGGTATTAAAGTAAAAAAAACAATTATGGTTGACAATATGGATTCTCTTAATATATAGTATAGATATGCACAATATATATATATATATATATATATATATATATAAAAGAGAAGATTTTTAAAAAATAGTACTAATTACTGTCATAAACCCATTGTTCCCAAAATCTTATGGGTCTTCCACTCAAGAATGCACACCGCATGCCAGCCAATGCGTTTAGAGGGGAATGCCCAAAGTAGTCTGTGGCAACAGCCAAGCTAGGGCAACAATGAATTAAATCCCACGCAATATCTACAGTTGACTTGTTGACGAGAGAAGGTGGGGGGAGGGGGGGACTTGCAGAAAACCATTCGATGCCTAAGTCAATATATTTCTTAGTTGGTAGGCAAGAGGAAAACCCCCATATAAGGACTAGGCCCAAACTAGGTTCAAAACATAGAGTGAAGATGACTGGCCTTGAGCCCGAAAGCCCAAAACCTAAAAACCTCCAATCCTACAAGAGAAAACCGGCCAGAACCAACCTCCGATGGTCGGAACTGTAACACTCTATTTGTATTGTTTACATTTGTTGATGTAATTTGTTACCATTAAGAATCCATGCATTGATAGATCAAATTAATTACCCAAAAAAAGGACCTACACTTCTTTTAATACCTACATATAATTAATTAATAACTATATAGAGTCAAGATCGAGTAAATAATTTTTTTCATATTGTATGTTATATTCCAAATTTCAAGCATATCTATACTATAGATATTGGTTAATAAATATATGACTACTAGTGTTGCTTAGTATCTACTATATACATTGTTTTTATTTTATTACATATACATTGGTTATAAAATACATGACCTATCAAAACCAACATGGTGGAGGATTAATAAATTGGAAAAACTGACTGTTGAATGCAAAGATTGGGAAAATTGACAGTTGATATGTGTTGCATTACTAGTTGTTAAAGTAGTTAAAAATTATCTGACTATTCGAGTACTAGTCCTTACCCGAGGTCCCGAGCTATTTATTTTGAATTTATGAAGTTTGGAGTAAAAAAATTATTTAATTAATTAAGTAAAAAGAATTTTCCTATGACGCGATCTAGACCGTTGGATCTTGCTCTGTTCGATCCGGACCATACGCATAATTTATTATCTGGTTTAATCTGAACAGTTGGATCTCAAAGTTAATTGATCTGGATCGTTGATCGAAAATTCTTAGGGTTCGCTCAAATCCTTAAACCCCACTCTGCACTTCGAAATCGTTTTCTCCCTTTCAAAGAATCAAAATCGTTTTCTCTCTATCCAAGTTTCTCATCGAACCCGAAAGCTCAGTTCCTTCACAGTTAATTATGGTATGTTTTCGATTAAGGGTTCTATTATTTCGAACTGTTAATTATAGTTTTTGGTACATTTTATTTTCGTTTTGGGTTGATTAACTTGATTTTGATGTTACGTGTTTTCAGTGTTGATTCGAGGTCTTCGAGAGTTCGAGTTCGAGCGTTCATTAAAGATTCCATATCCGGAGTTGTTGGGTGAGTTCCTTGTTCTAGCATTCTTATGTAGTCTGCTCTTAGTTGGACAGATTGATGATTATTATGCATAAAGAATGCTGGACAAATTGATTAGTTGCAGATTGATTATGTTCTAGTAGTTGTTAATAAAGAACTATTTCTTTTATATGGACAGATTGCTGGAGATTGTGTATCTGAATTCTCAAATTGGCTTGGGTGGTTGTGCTTACCTGCTCTTATAATAGTAACATCTGAACTTTGTTTTCAATTTGTTAATTGTTATGCATTAGTGTTAAGTTTATTTTATCACCAAAATGGATAATACTAATGAGGCAAATTTGATTGAATCTGGAGGCTCCCCTGTTTTGGAACCACCACCTAAAACGCCTAAATTAAAGAGTGATGTATGGGGTATTTTTGAAAGGGTTATAATTAAAGAGAATGGAATACCAGTACCCAAGAATAAATGTAGTATTTGTAAAGCTTTGCTGGTACGAGTCAGTTGCCATATTCATGAATCTACCCTTTGTAATGACATTATATGTTCATACGAGCTTCTATAAAGGCAAGAAAATTTCATTTGATTTAAATAGGTAAAAAGAGAAAAAAAAAAAACTGTCTTTCTCTGATGACACAGTTAACTTGTCACTGGACAATGAGACAAGACATACAAATTTTCCAAAGAAACCAAAAAATAACAATGAGAGTAACAATTTGATTTCTCAAGTCATTATTTATAAAATAAACTCAAAAAACTTAGTTTGCAGAAAATCTTCTCCATCCATAGCATAATTTAGATTTTAGAAGTATCATGTAAACAAAGTATAACTCATTTCCTCAACTCTCCTCCAATCACTTCAAAAAATTATCACAAAAAATACACTTGCATTCCCGGAAAAATAAACATGCCCAAGGTTTTATTTTCAGTCTACACACATTAAACATGTAAACTCTTTAACTTTAACAAATGTTTTCAAAGTGTTGAGGCAATACCCATACCCTTTATCAATTTCTTAATACATAATTGAAGATATACATTAGCTAGTAATTCCAAACCGAATCTACGGCATGCATAGAGAGCTCCACTAGGTAAAGAGGTTAGCGGTCTTGACTTTTGACTCGCAGTGCTCAATAAACCAACCCCCAAAACAAAAATCCAAGGATCACAAAATGATAGCAATAGAATCAAAATTGCAAAACCACAGCGTACCTGAGAGATAGGACTGCCGACAATTAATGAACAATGCTGCCCAAAGATGGAAAATAGAGTTTTAGGGAGCTACAGAACGGCTAATTGGACCCAATTTTTCGGCCCCAAATAGAGAGACGAGGGTTTAGGATCTACAGGGCCTGTAAACCCAAAACCCTCGTCTCTCCATTTGAGGCCGAAAATTGGGTCCGATTAGCCGTTATCTAGCTTCCTAAAACTCTATTTTTCATCTTCGTGCAGCGTTGCTCGTTAATTGTTAATTGTCAATTGTCGACAGTCCTATCTCTCAGGTACGTTGTGGTTCTGCAATTGTTTTTTATTCTATTGCTATCATTCTGTGATCCTTGAATTTTTGTTTTGGTGGTTGGTTTGTTGAGCTTTTCATGTTTGTGTGGGATCTAGCTAGATTTGGGTGTTATAAGAAAACATTGTGGAGAACTGAAGGACAATGATTTCATTTCTTATATTGTTCAATTGCTATAAAATTTGTAACCGCGAGTCAAAAGTCAAGACCGCTAACCTCTTTACCTAGTTTGGAAATACTAGCTAATGTATATGTTACATTATGTATTTAGAAGTCGATAAAGGATTTTGCCTCAACACTATGAAAACATTTGTTAAAGTTCACATGTTTAATGTGAGTAGACTGGAAATAAAACCTTGGGCATATTTATTTTTTCGGAAATATTAGTGTATTTTTTGTGATAATTTTTTGAAGTGATTGGGGGGAGTTGAGAAAATGAGTTATACTTTGTTTACATGATACTTCTAAAATGGAAGAGATTTTCTGCAAACTTAGTTTTGAGTTTATTTTGTAAATAATGACTTGAGAAATCAAATTGTTATTTTTTGGTTTCTTTGAAAAATTTGTTTGTCTTACTGTCCAGTGGCAAGTTAATTGTGTCCATCAGAGGAAGATAGTTTTCTTTTCTCTCTTTGCCTATTTAAATCAACTGAAATTTTCTTGACTCTTTAGAACCTTGTATGAACATATAATATCATTACAAAGGGTAGATTGATGAATATGGCAACTGACGATCTTTGTTTTTTGGTCAATTATCTTCTTCAATTCTATTCGGTAGGAGTTCACTCTCTTTCATGTCATTAGTACTCAGCAAAGGTTTCTTCCTTCCTCTCTTGTAGATTCTTTCCAACTTCTGTATATTAAAGGGATGGCTGAATTGCTTGAAGTAGATAGTATTTTTTTTTTTTTTGGGAATCACCAAAAATGGCACCCAAACATAAGCCATGAACGAAAATATACTTTCGTAAATGCTGTAACAGATGTAACACTTTTGGCATGTGAAAGTACCGTCCTTAATAAGTCTCCATTTTTTCTTAACTTCCATAAATTTTCAGTTTCTATTTTATTTATTTGCTGGGTTACCTTCTAACAATTAATGGGTTGAGTAATATGCACTTCTCCTTCCTGTAGAGTTCTTTCCAGGTTCAACTTGTCCTGTCTAGGTTGCAGCTTCACTTTCTGCTTAAAATGTCCCGTTTTTTTGGTTGACTACATTGTTGCTTGTTTATATGTTATCAGCAAGGAGACTATGAATTTCAAGAACGTGAAGGTTCCCAAGGTTCCAGGAGGTGGTGCAGCTTCTTCTTTGATTAAGGTGGGAATCATTGCTGGACTTGGCTTGTATGGAGTTTCCAACAGTCTATACAATGTCGAGGGTGGGCATCGAGCCATTGTTTTCAACCGTATCATTGGTGTCAAAGACAAGGTTCTTCTTCTGAAAATTTATGTCCAACTGAACTTATATCTAATAATTGTTATAACCAGACCTGATTCAAGGCCTTATAATATCATTTTTGATTTTCGGTGGCTCTATTTATACGAGATATATGTTGTTTATTGAGATGCCTCCTACATTAGTATTCCTATCAATAGTAACAGCTGAGATCCTGCAGTATGACAATTGTATTCTAAAGATATCTCATATAAAAGTATTTAACAGATGAGAGAAATTTCCTTTGGTGATGGTATCCTTAGCAGAATATTATTTGATAAATGGGTATCAAACTTTGACAGAATTATGGTTAACATCATTAATTTGTAAAACTAACAAGGTTCTCCGATCTCATGAGCTTTAGCTGAAGTTGAATTGGTAGGGTGGATAAAGTTCAGGTCCAAGGTGCGAGAACAAATGTATTCAATAATTTGTCCAAGTAGACTACTGTGTTCTTCTCCAACATATCATCCTACTTCCAACAATCTTTTATCTAATGTTACTAATTTTGTACTTCTATTACCTATGTGTTTAAAAAAATTTAGTTTGTTCCTTCTTGCTTATACTTTTTGATAAATTAGTATTGTCCATTAATGCATTGCATTGCATGTGTAGGTTTATCCGGAGGGGACACACCTTATCATTCCATGGTTTGAGAGGCCAGTCATTTATGATGTTCGTGCACGACCTCATCTGGTGGAGAGCACTTCTGGCAGCCGTGATCTCCAAATGGTTAATACAATTTTTTTATGTGTATTACAAGGAATTTGACAACTTCATGGTTGTGTTCAAATTATTTGGTGAATGCTGTAGTATATTATGGATTCAACTTTTGACAAGTTAATGCAATTTATCCCGTGTATCCATAATTGATCACAATCTCATGCAGGCTGTATTACTCTTGTATATATATATATATATCCTTCTCTCACAATTTCATTTAGCCTTGATGTGGTTTGTAAAATAGGGAGTCTATTCATTTTTTAATCTTAGCAGATACTGTCCAACTGTAGCATTTGACACCGGCATCCAAGCCATCTCTCTTTCAAAAAATATCCTTTAATCAGCTAGTAGTTAAGTTGCAATTCATTTTGTGTTCTCACAGTCTGTTCGTGTTTTTATTGTGCTGTCCAGGTGAAAATCGGCCTTCGAGTTCTTACTCGTCCAATACCAGACCAGCTGCCTACAGTCTATCGAACTCTTGGTGAGAATTATAATGAGAGAGTCCTTCCTTCAATCGTTCATGAAACTTTGAAAGCTGTTGTTGCACAGTATAATGCCAGCCAGCTCATTACTCAGAGAGAGGTAGGGGTCAAGGCTCAGATTTATTTTAGTGTATATCAGTTTAGACAATGGCAATTACTTATAATTTGGATTTTTCTTTCTGCATGTATATCCACTTACTTTCCTTTTTACTCATGGAAGCTGTGCATATAATGGTTCTGAAGATAAATGGTAAAGTTTCCAAGTGTTGCCTTGGTGTTGATTGTACTTGCTTGTTTTAGGCTGTTAGTAGGGAAATAAGGAAGATCTTGACTGAAAGGGCTAACAATTTCAACATTGCGCTGGATGATGTGTCAATTACCACCCTCACTTTTGGGAGGGAGTTCACGGCTGCAATTGAGGCCAAACAGGTGGCTGCACAAGAAGCTGAGAGAGCTAAGTTTGTTGTGGAAAAGGCTGAGCAAGACAAGAGAAGTGCCATCATCAGAGCACAGGTGAGTTGGAACAGATTCTCAATATAGATAATATTCACTGATCTTGAATTCATTGCAAGTTTACCACCAATATTGCCTGAGCAAGATTCATGTTTAGAAATGATTGACAATGGATTTTATTTTCAGTTCTGATTCTTAATAACATGGTGGTCCTTGAATCCTAGTCGTACTTGAACAACATCAGTGATTTTTTATTGCAGAGCCCAGGGATTATTTTCTTATAGAAATAAATCATGAAACTATTTTTTGTGTAAAGGTATAAAACTGTTAATAGAATATAAAGAATGCTAATCTGTCCTAATACTTCCTTTACAGGATGAAATGTTTGCAAAATGATAATATTGGATGGTTTTAAATACTCGTGGTTATTGCATGTATCAATAAGGGCATTCGTTGTGTTTTTTGTGTGGCTAACATGGGCATTCGTTGTTAAACAGGGTGAGGCCACAAGTGCCAAGCTGATTGGTGAAGCTATTGCGAACAATCCGGCATTTATCACACTTAGGAAGATTGAAGCTGCAAGAGAAATAGCAAATACCATCTCAAATGCAGCAAACAAAGTTTACTTGAGTTCTGATGATCTGTTGCTGAACCTTCAGGACATGAAGTTGGATGTGAACAAGAAGAAATAGACTGCAGGTTGAACTTGTAATCATTTAATTTTCAGGTTGATAAATTGTGGAAATATTTACTTTAAAAGTTGACCATTGGAGACCTTAAATGGTACTGTCTTTTTTTGCACCGCCAGTCGGCACGGCAAGCACTTGTCCGTTGAGATCCAATTCTGGTCACTGGATGAAACTTTTGAGATGCAATTACTGTTAGGTATTTGTCGTGTTATGATACTTATGTTCATGTTGACCTGCTGTCTAATTGTTAGTTCATTATATCATGGTCTCACTTTTTGTTTTAGCTTTCAATTGGAAGAAACTGGACAAGAGCAACAGAAACGATTCTATTAATGAGACAGGTTTAATGTCACTTTTGAAACACCAAGGGATGTTTGGGTGTGACCGTGTGAGGGAGTTGAAGGATCCAAGGATTTGAAAGTGAGGGGAGATTGAAGTGAATGGCTCTCGTGTGGGACAAGCAAATAACTTGTTTGGGAACTATTGTGGGATTTATACTGGGATTGTGCCTATTTTTAGTTTTTTTTTTATGTGAACTAAAAAGAAAAAATAGTTGCAAATTATTTTTTGTCAACATCATCTGTAGAGTGGTATATTTTACTTTTCCAATGTCATTTTTCTTTTCTTAACCATTTATGAAGAAAAATAAAAAATCATCATCGTCCTCATCAAATTGCTTAGATTCTCCAACAAAAATTGATTGCAAAATCAAACTTCCTGCATATCTTCTTGAGGCTATTCAATCCCTCTTCATCACCCTCATCATCATATATTCAAGGCTTAATGAAAACCAGTAACCTTTTTGTACATACCCATAACTCAATTGTTTTGAATTTGAGAGAGAGAGAGAGAGAGAGAGAGAGAGAGAGAGAGAATGGGATGTGTAGGGTGATTCAAAATGGTCGGGGAAGATACGAAAGATGCACCTGATCTAGATGCGCAAGAAATTTCAAAGTAACGCCTATGCAGGCGTTATTTTGCAGAGAGATTGTCTAACTGACAAATCCCGCCTAAAGATCCCACGACGAAGTTCCGTCAGTTTGCCCTTGGTAAGTTTTGCCAAACATTGAACTGTGACAAGAGAATTTCAATCTGCCACCAAATTGTCATCTCCCTCATATATTTTCCCTCACCCAAACACTGCCCAAAACACTGCCCAAGAGGACGTTTGATACATCACATCCTAGGGCATAACTAGATTAAGGTTATAAATTTATATGAAATTACCGAAATTTTGTAGTTTTGACTTGCTAATACTTGAGCACTGTCGAAATATTTCTAAACTTAGAAAAAATGTATTACATTAAATATAAGTGTTTAACGAATCCAATTTTCCAAGTTAACATGTTACCACACAACAACATATTTGATCGGTCTATATGTTATAATCCATGATGTTTTTTTGTACATGCTCTGTGCGAGTATAGTGAGCTTTACGTGGGTGCAAATATTAACTTTAAATTTAGTTTATCTCCCTTAACTTTACACCAATCATCATGTTAGTGTTTGCACTTCTAATTTCATCAGAAACACCCATATACTCCTCAATTTAATTAGTTGAGTCCCTCCGTCAATTTTGACCTTTATGTGATGACGTGGCATGAGTAGGGCCCATTCTTGGCTGACTTGGCAGTGAAGTGGCATGCCCAGTAAGCTTTGGTTGATGGCATGGCCACTATGGACCCATTTCGCTAATGTGTCATGTTTCTTAATAATAAATTTTTCTCTCTGTTTTAAGTTATTTAAAGTAATTAAAGATTATCTGACTATTCGAGCGACAGTCTTTACCCGACGTCCCGAGCTATTTATTTTGAATTTCGGAAGTTCGAAGTAAAAAATTATTTAATTAATTAAGTTAAAAGAATTTTCCTATGACTCGATCTAGACCGTTGGATCTTGCCCTGTTCGATCTGGACCATTCGCATAATTTATTATCTGGTTTAATCTGAACAGTTGGATCTCAAATTTAACTGATCTGGATCGTTGATCCAGAATTCTTAGGGTTTGCTTAAACCCTCACTCTGCACTTGTGATTTTCTCTAAAAGAATCGAAGTTTGCCTTTGGAAATCGTTTTCTCCCTTTCAAAGAATCAAAATCGTTTTCTCTCTTTCAAAGTTTCTCATCGAACCCGAAAGCTCAGTTCCTTCAGAATCATTAAAGATTCCTTTCGATTTGCGGGAATTGGTATGTTTTGGATTAAGGGTTCTATTATTTCGAACTGTTAATTATATGCACTTCTCCTTCCTGTAGAGTTCTTTCCAGGTTCACCTTTTCCTGTCTAGGTTGCAGCTTCAATTTTTTGTTGACTACATTGTTGCTTGTTTATATGTTATCAGCAAGGAGACTATGAATTTCAAGAACGTGAAGGTTCCCAATGTTCCAGGAGGTGGTGCAGCTTCTTCTTTGATTAAGGTGGGAATCATTGCTGGACTTGGCTTGTATGGAGTTTCCAACAGTCTATACAATGTCGAGGGAGGGCATCGAGCCATTGTTTTCAACCGTATCATTGGTGTCAAAGACAAGGTTCTTCTTCTGAAAATTTATATCTAATCATTGTTATAACCAGACCTGATTCAAGGCCTTATAATATCATTTTTTATTTTCGGTAGCTCTATTTATACGAGATATATGTTGTTTATTGAGATGCCTCCTACATTAGTATTCCTATCAATAGTAACAGCTGAGATGCTGCAGTATGACAATTGTATTCTAAAGATATCTCATATAAAAGTATTTAACAGATGAGAGAAATTTCGTTTGGTGATGGTATCCTTAGCAGAATATTATTTGATAAATGGGTATCAAACTTTGACAGAATTATGGCTAACATCATTAATTTGTAAAACTAACAAGGTCCTCCGATCTCATGAGCTTTAGCTGAAGTTGAATTGGTAGGGTGGATAAAGTTCAGGTCCAAGGTGCGAGTACCAATGTATTCAATAATTTGTCCAAGTAGACTACTGTGTTCTTCGCCAACATATCATCCTACTTCCAACAATCTTTTTATCTAATGTTACTAATTTTGTACTTCTATTACCTATGTGTTTAAAAAGGTTTAGTTTGTTCCTTCCTGCTTATACTTTTTGATAAATTAGTATTGTCCATTAATGCATTGCATTGCATGTGTAGGTTTATCCGGAGGGGACACACCTTATCATTCCATGGTTTGAGAGGCCAGTCATTTATGATGTTCGTGCCCGACCTCATCTGGTGGAGAGCACTTCTGGCAGCCGTGATCTCCAAATGGTTAATACAATTTATTTTATGTGTATTACAAGGAATTTGACAACTTCATGGTTGTGTTCAAATTATTTGGTGAATGCTGTATTATATTATGGATTCAACTTTTGACAAGTTAATGTAATTTATCCCGTGCATCCATAGTTGATCACAATCTCATGCAGGCTGTATTACTCTTGTGTATATATATCCTTCTCTCACAATTTCATTTAGCCTTGATCTGGTTTGTAAAATAGGGAGGCTGTATTCATTTTTTAATCTTAGCAGATACTATCCACCTGTAGCATTTGACACCGGCATCCAAGCCATCTCTCTTTCAAAAAAATGTCCTTTAATCAGCTAGTAGTTGAGTTGCAATTCATTTTGTGTTCTCACATAGTATGTTCGTGTTTTTATTGTGCTGTCCAGGTGAAAATCGGGCTTCGAGTTCTTACTCGTCCAATACCAGACCAGCTGCCTACAGTCTATCGAACTCTTGGTGAAAATTATAATGAGAGAGTCCTTCCGTCAATCGTTCATGAAACTTTGAAAGCTGTTGTTGCACAGTATAATGCCAGCCAGCTCATTACTCAGAGAGAGGTAGGGGTCAAGGCTCAGATTTATTTTAGTGTATATCAGTTTAGACAATGGCAATTACTTATAATTTGGATTTTGCTTTCTGCATGTATATCCACTTACTTTCCTTTTTACTCATGGAAGCTGTGCATATAATGGTTCTGAAGATAAATGGTAAAGTTTCCAAGTGTTGCCTTGGTGTTGATTGTACTTGCTTGTTTTAGGCTGTTAGTAGGGAAATAAGGAAGATCTTGACTGAAAGGGCTAACAATTTCAACATTGCGCTGGATGATGTGTCAATTACCACCCTCACTTTTGGAAGGGAGTTCACGGCTGCAATTGAGGCCAAACAGGTGGCTGCACAAGAAGCTGAGAGAGCTAAGTTTGTTGTGGAAAAGGCTGAGCAAGACAAGAGAAGTGCTATCATCAGAGCACAGGTGAGTTGGAACGGATTCTCAATATAGATAATATTCACTGATATTGAATTCATTGCAAGTTTACCACCGATATTGCCTGAGCAAGGTTCATGTTTAGAAATGATTGACAATGGATTTTATTTTCAATTCTGATTCGTAATAACATGGTGGTCCTTGAATCCTAGTCGTACTTGAACAACATCAGTGATTTTTTATTGCAGAGCCCAGGGATTATTTTCTTATAGAAATAAATCATGAAACTATTTTTTGTGTTAAGGTATAAAACTCTGTTAATAGAATATAAAGCATGCAAATCTGTCCTAATACTTCCTTTACAGGATGAAATATTTGCAAAATGATAATATTGGATGGTTTTAAATACTCGTGGTTATTGCATGTATCAATAAGGGCAGTCATTGTGTTTTTTTTTTATTTTGGCTAACAAGGGCATTCGTTGTTAAACTTGCATTTTACTTAACAAGGTGTTTCCATGTTGAACAGGGTGAGGCCACAAGTGCCAAGCTGATTGGTGAAGCTATTGCGAACAATCCGGCATTTATCACACTGAGGAAGATTGAAGCTGCAAGAGAAATAGCACATACCATCGCAAATGCAGCAAACAAAGTTTACTTGAGTTCTGATGATCTGCTGCTGAACCTTCAGGACATGAACTTGGATGTGAACAAGAAGAAATAGACTGCAGGTTGAACATGTAATCATTTAATTTTCAGGTTGATAAATTCTGGAAATATTTACTTTAAAAGTTGACCACTGGAGACCTTAAATGGTACCGTCTTTTTTTGCACCGCTAGTCGGCACCGCAAGCTCTTGTCCGTGGAGATCCAATTCTGGGCACTGGATGAAACTTTTGAGATGCAATTACTGTTGGGTATTTATCATGTTATGATATCCTATGTTCATGTTGACCTGCTCTCTAATTGTTAGTTCCTTATATCATGGTCTCCCTTTTTGGTTTAGCTTTCAATTGGAAGAAACTGGACAAGAGAAACAGAAACGATTCTATTAATGGGACAGGTTTATTGTCACTTTTGAAACACCAAGGCACGTTTGATACATCACATCCTATGGCATAACTAGATTAAGGTTATAAATTTAGGGTGTTGTTATTAACACACAAGCTCTCTCTCTCTCTCTCTCTCTCTCTTTTTAATGCACACATCCTAGAGACATAGAGAGAAGGGGTGTGTTAATAACAACACCCTAAATTTATCTGAAATTACCGAAATTTTGTGGTTTTGATCTGATGACATTAAATCTAAGTGTTTAACGAATCCAATTTTCCAAGTTAACACGTTACTACACAGCAACATGTTTGATCGATTTATATGTTATATATCCATAATGCTCACTGTACATGCTCTGGGGGAGTATACTCAGTATAGCTTTACGTGGGTGCAAATATTAACTTATGATTATTGTAAAGGTATCTTTAATAAAAGCACAATAGTTGAAAAGATTAAATTAATGACACAAAGGCTAAAATTGAAACCCCAGCAAAATACAGGGACCAGTACCAAAAATGAATTTAGCTGGAAAATTCAAAACGAAATAGAAAAACCCGAGGGGGTTTAGGGCTTTTGGCTGTTGGAGCTTAAACTAGAGAAGAAGAAGAAAAGGAAAACGAACCATAACCAAAGGCAGAATGGGTACAACACAAGATTCGAATAGAACTCAGAATAATCGCGTTGGCCCCTCCACTACTCTGGCTTACCTCGATCCTCACTACTGGTAAATTATATTTTTCTCTTCCCATATTACCCCTATCTTTGTGAAGATGATTCCAATTGCTGTTGCTCTTGTTGTTTCAGGGATGAGCGATTCTCAACTGAGGAACACTACGAGTGGCTCAAGGACTACTCTCACTTTCGGCACCTCATTCAACCCCATCTCAGTCCCAGTTCTTCTGTAAGAAATCACATATAATATGTGTGTTTTTAAAGCTTTACTAACTGGAAGTTAAACTGGGTTTGGTAGATATTAATGAATACCAGAGAGGTGTATATAAAGAATCTAATTTATGGGTTTCTTTGATTGATTGATTTTTCAAACTGGGTTAAGTTAGAACCATCATAGAAATGAAAATTCAGCTGTTTCAGGTGCTGTATCGTCCGGGGCTGCTGTTATGTAAATTTTTTGATGGAAAATTTTGCCCCTTTATCTGTAACATGGTGGTTTTTGTTGTTCATTGGCATTGTGTTTATTGATTCTTAGTTTGATGAGACATTTAGAAGGGTTGGATAGAGCAGTGGTGATGATAAATGACGTTTATGCAGGTTTTGGAGCTGGGTTGTGGAAATTCACAGTTGTGTGAAGAATTGTATAAAGATGGGGTTACTGAAATAACATGCATTGATCTGTCTGCTGTTGCGGTGGAGAACATGCAGAAGAAGTTACTGTCTAAAGGTCTTACAGGTATGCTGATTGATATCCTGCAAAATATTCACACGAGTAATCTACTTGTAGAAAGACCTTTTGTCCATCCCTTTTGTTTATGTTCTAAGGCAATGTTGGCTTCAGAGTACGTTCTTGATAACTTGAAATTACTTTTATGAAAATTTTTACAGAAAGAATCGCTTTGTAGTTAATGATTTGATTTTATTGTTTATCTATAAAGAATCACTTTGTATAAATGGGCACCAAGTTGATTTTATTGTTATATGGTATGCATATAAGTATATTACTAGACATATCTATATGATGTATGCATAATGCATCATTACATCTGTATGTATGTAGGTTGATATATACATATATATGGCATATATACACATATATATGGGCATATACACATGCAATAAAGAACTAAAAGGGATCTCATTGTTGGGGTCACCCCACAATGTGGTGGAATGATCCAAACCATCCAAGTGTTAGATCCTCATATAAGAGAAATGGTGAATAGTAATCATGATAGTAGAGAAAAATAAATACCAATCAAAATAATTAGTAGTCATTGCTTAGAAAGTCTTTATGAGGAAAAGTGGAAACCGATAAAGTATCTGTTTTCCCTTCTTTCCTTTTTTTTCTTTTGAGGAAAATAGAGAGACAGAAGGATCTAAATTGCTCACTTCTAAGTTTTGACTACCTAATTTGGAGATGAATTCGTGAGTCCATGACTTGTTGGAAACGACAGATGCCAATCTGCTTCATGTTTTGGTGTTCCTGTTTCTAAATAGACTTTCTTTTTTAGCAAAATGAATGGACGTCTTTTCACTTCCATCATATTTCTTCTCATTTCCTTTGATTTTTGTTATTCTTTTTCTTCTGTTTGAACTCATTGTTGGAGTACAATTGATTTCTATAGAAACAAAAACCTTATTATCTTTTACAATATTCTTTATTATCAGAAATAAAAGTTCTGGAAGCTGACATGCTAGACCTGCCTTTTAGCAGCGAGTGTTTTGATGTTGTTATTGAGAAAGGAACCATGGTAAAATACTATTTCAGATAGCTTTCCTTGTTTTCCTGCTTCGAAATGTGGTTTCAACTATTACTATCATCAATATTATTATGATTTCTACACCACCTAAACCTTGCATGAGTAAGCATAATCTTTTTTGTCTAAAAAGGAGGTATTGTTCGTGGATAGTGGTGACCCATGGAATCCCCGGCCTGCGACGGTAACCAAGGTCATGAAGATGCTTGAGGGTGTTCATAGGGTTTTGAAACCAGATGGCATTTACATCTCAATTTCTTTTGGCCAGGTTATTCTAATAAACTCGCAATTTTTTTCTCTGGACTAAAGCTATTTTTCTTACTTGTATTGTTGTCCTACAGCCACATTTCAGGCGGCCTTTATTTGAGGCTCCACAATTTACCTGGTCTGTAGAGTGGAGTACCTTCGGTGATGGATTTCACTATTTCTTCTATACATTGAAGAAGGTAACTGTTTTGTGTGCTTGTTGAGGCTTAAATAGATAATCTATATCCTGTGTAACTAATGATCGATTAATAATCCAATAATCCAGGGAAGAAGATCACCAGATGATAAACGATCGAGTGGTGAGAAGTTAGAGAGGCCATCCATAAACCTTTATCAAGATGAATTAGAGGGTGAAGACTATATTTTTCGAACCAACTTGGATGAGCTCAACTGTTAGAAACTGATTTGTACCTAGTGTTATTGTTTTCCTGGTGTACTATTCATCTGATTGTATTTCAAAGCAGTGTCTGGTCTAAACAAGTTCATTAAATATTTTCAACCTGTACTACACGATCAATGTTCTTAGGAAATCAATTGGTCTAGTGATGGTGAACACGGTGGTGGAATAGACAAATGGAAGGAGGGTCTAAGCCTCTAGTGTATGTACTTTTGTTTCTCATGCCAAAGTATGAAATTCTCGAAACCCTAAAATAAAAAAATTGAAATAAAGAGAGTCGCTAGAAGAAGGGTTCGAACCTTCGACCTTGTGGTTAACAGCCACACGCTCTAACCAACTGAGCTACTCCAGCTTTTGTCAAAATTTTTGAAACCTCAGTTAATTACCAGCTATCTAACTTTGTATTCCAAATGTCCAAAAAACTTTGTATTCCAAATTGTTTCTTTTCCTTTTAATGAAATACTTGCTGGAGGTCATTTCTTACCAATTTGCAGTCTTGTAAAGTCTTGCTTTGAATAAGGCAGAGAGAGCAACGAGAGAAATGCCACACAACTCAAGCTAGTTCATTACAGACAAATTCATACATTTTTATTACTCCCTCATCATAGTGTACTTCCTACATAAGGTTTCATCTCAACTTTAGCCGTCTCTTTAGCTCACGAATTTGAAGCTTGAAAATAAACATAAGATTTTCAGGTAGCCCATTCTTAGAATTAAGTTTGTTACTTTCCACATGACACTATGATGCATGTTCTCATACCTTTTCATTCACTTTGCTACTCTCTTCCTCTTGAAAATATATTATACTGAACTTGGACAAAGTACAAAAACTCCTAGATCCCTTAACCACCCAAACTATATTCTTTTGCACTTGGTCAAAAAAGAATGAGATCAAACCAAACAAATTCAAAAAAAAAATGTGAATGACAGAGAGAAGAGAAGATGAGGAAGCTTAAGAGAGGAGGAGGTGTAACTTCTTTTTTTGGTGTGAAAATGGTGGCCGAGTGAGCTACCACTTCGAGCTGGGGAGGGGTTAAGGTTAAAGCTCTCCCCATGAGGTTCTTTACATATGCGGAGCATCGAACGCATGACCTCCTCACTGAGGAGTCTGCTAACATTCGGCCAAACATGGTGGACCTAGCCCCAACCACTAGACCAAACCCAAATGGGTGGAGGTGTAACTTCTTTGCGAAGGAAGATAACTTGAACGAATATGGTCGAAAAATGCAAGTATTTGGTTAGAAGTTATGAGATGGGATGCAAGTTATTTTCAAGATTGACGAAAATTGCAGGGCCAAAATTGTTGTGTTGAACATAAAAACTCCAATTTTCAGAATTTGAAATTCATTCCCCTACAATGTAACCAAAAAAATAAAATTCATTCATTAACTGAATAATTTCCAAATATGATATATCCATAAACCACGGTACAAAAACACTCATGAGGTACGTTAAAAGCACATATTCAAATTTTCAAATAGCTTTTTGCAATATTAACATTTACATGAGAGTACGAGACAAGTTGCATCTATTCCCAAGTATCGTTATAGAACCAACAAAATCGATAAAAGTTTGAAGTACTCATTAGAAAGTGCAGAAGTTATATAAAATTTACGGTAAATATCAAGAAGTGAGGGTAATTATCTCTACTCCTAAACCGCTTCTTTTTACCATCAAAATTCATGAGATTCGAATAAATTTTGAATTCCGAAAAAAAAATCATGAGTTCGGGTACTTTGGACTCCAAAATTCTTTTTTTTTTCTTTTTTGTCATCAAAATATTTATTCAATACAGTCATGACTCATGAAAGCCGTAGGAAATTCAAGTGAAGCACATGTGCAATAAAAAATATCTCTCTCTTTCATTTTGTACTACCATAAATGGCTACATAGAAATCATTAGGATTCCATATAGGCAATAGGTTTGGTGAGTCACCCTTCTAAACCCTCACCACACATTTTACTGCCAAGCCATTAATTCCTCCAGATTTTATGAGATATGATTGATTCAAGACATTTTTCATGTGCTTTTCGGCCTTTTCTTCTAACTTCTAAGTTTGTTTCTTCTTTTAATTTAGTATTTTTCATGAAATAATATTTCGTAGATAAAATTGTCTTCATGGGACAGCCTAGGGGTCATCATGGGCCGGGCTCGGGCCGGCCCGGCCCTAAATTTTAGGGCTTAGGGCCGGGCCGGGCTGGACCGAGGCTTCAATATACGAGCCTTAGCCCGCCCACCGGCCCAGGGCTGAAATGGGCCGATAGGGCCGGGCCGGGCCGGCCTTTATGGGTCGGGCCGGGTAGGGCCAAAATTTTTTTAGTGCTAAATTAAAATAATTTAATAAATACATGTAAAAATTGAAAGATTTATATATTATTGTATAATTATATGTGTGTATGTATATATATAGGAGGATAATTATCATTGGACTCAAAAGGGCTTTCATATATATATATATGAAAAAAAAAAACATACTATTATATTAACAAACAAACTTCTAAATTAAAACAATTTAATAAATACATGAAAAATTGAAAGATTTATATATTATTGTATAATTATATATATATATATATATATATATATGTGTGTGTGTGTATATATATATATATAGTAGGATAATTATCATTGGGCTCAAAAGGGTTATATATATATATATATGAAAAAAAAAACACCAATATATTAACAAACAAACTTCTAAATTAAAAGAATTTAATAAATACAAGAAAAAATTGAAAGATTTATATATTATTGTATAATTATATGTGTGAGTATATATATATATATACATATATATATATATATTAGGGCCGGGCCGGGCCGGGCTTGAAATGGTTTTTAGGGCCGGGCCGGGCTAGGCCTTTACGGGCCGAAACGGGCCGGGCTTTAGGACCGGGCCGGGCTTAAATACTTGAGCCCAAGCCCGGCCCTAAAAAAAAGAGGCCGGGCCAAATGGGCCGAGAGGAAGGGCCGGGTCGGGCTTCGGCCCTACGGGCCGGGCGGGCTTGAAATGGGCTTAGGGCCTAAGGGCCAAATGATGACCCCTAGGACAGCCTATAGATTAAAACTTTGGAACGCGCCCCATGCGCTCAAGCTCAAGTCTAGTCCTTGGTTTCGTGACGTTTTCCCTCGTCCGGCGGTGCCCCCACGTCGGCGCTGGCCTATAACCTCGTCGGTGTGCGATGGCTGCTAAGGAGTCACGAAACCTCCCAATAGAGAGGACGACGGTTTTTTCTTCTTCCTTGCTGAAGTGGTAGGAGTGTCCAAAACATCATTATACTTAATTTTGCTTTTCAGAGGCCGCCAACAAAGTTTACCTAAAGGAAGAGCAATTAGAGAGGTTGGAGCCTAAAGTAATTTGAGCTTGGACCTAGGTCTGTCCTTGGGGAAATCCATAGCAAGCGGGCCAGGTGGAGGTGCAGGAGGTCATGAGTCAGCTCCATTTAGACCGAAGCCTATACATGACTTCTCTACTGCGGAAGTCCTTATTTTTTAAGGTTCGGAGTTTTGATCTTAGCCGTCAGATCAGATTATTTAAAACACAATTTCTCCTAAAAATAGAGTTTATTTCCGAAAGCTGTATCCCACAGAACGAACAAGATTTAAAACGAGAAAGATAAATTGGGCGATCCAACGGGTAAAAATAATCAATTGAATGATCTGAGCAGTAAATAATTATCCTTGAATTAATAATGTATGGAATATCCGTAATTGGTTGTTTATTTGTGACACAAACTCTGCGTGTTGGGGAGGGAGAGTGTGGCATAAAGCAAGTCCTCGTACCATTTAATCACCATTCATTCGTTCAGACTTTCTTTCCAGTTCAGTTCCTCCCAATCTCTTCTTCTTCTTCTGCCCAACCCAAAATCCAACTCCGAGTAGATCCCCCACTCCCCACTTTCCCCATCAGCTAAACGCCGTCGTCTAGCTCTACATACCCCCACACCAAATCCCTAGTCTTCTCCACCAATTCGGCATCTTTCACAACCCCATTCCCAATCCTACCCACAATTGAATTCTAACCCAAAACTTCTTCAGCGATTGCGCCGGAAAACCCCAATTGAATAATCCCCAATTGGCCTGTACATGCATGCACACAGCCCCTAATTGAATTGTACTTTCCTAAAAGTTTTGATCTTTTTGGGATAAGAATCAATGGAGGATGATTGCTTGGGCACCGACGATGAGTTCTATACCTCCGATCAGGAAGACGATTACTCTATCGAAGGCCTCGAGGAGTCCATCGATGGCCTTGAGAATGACGAGTCTGATACTCAGTGGATTCCCCCTAAGGTCACCACAACTAAGGTTGTTCATCTTTACCTAGCAATCAATAAGAGTTGAATATGAATTTATCTTATTCGATCACCAAATATTTTTTTAATCTTTTTCGAATTTGGGATTTTTTTTTTTGGGTTCATCATGCATGGATATTGGGATATAACTCTATTTGCATAGAAGGGTTGATCGTGGTTGTGAATTGTTTGTTCTTATCAAGTTGATCATAGTGTTTTGGTAAAATATAATGTTAAAGGATATAACTTTGGAGTGTATGTTAACGGGTTACGATTCCTTTTTCCTTTTGTATTCTTACTGCAGTACTTAATTGGGATATTGACCCTGTTGTTGGTTGTACATTTGTAGGTGATTACTAAAGAATCTCTTTTGGCTGCACAGGTGGGAAAAGAATAGTCTTTACTACTGTTTATAAATACTCCACCAATTCATCACAATTTTTAGATTTATGTTTGAGTTGGGTTGCATTACATGCAGAAGGAGGATTTGCGTAGAGTGATGGACTTGCTATTTCTGAGGGAGCACCATGCCCGAACTTTACTCATTCATCACCGCTGGGATGTTGAGAAGCTTTTTGCAGTGCTTGTAGAGCAGGGAAGAGCTTTCTTGTTTGCAGAAGCAGGTGTAACTCTTGTTGAACATCAAGATAATGAACCACTGCTGCCTTCTTCTACAATAATGTGTGCTATTTGTATGGAAGATGTACCCAGTGATGAGGCAACAAAAATGGACTGTGGACATTGCTTTTGCAACAGCTGTAAGTATCTACCAATTATTTGTACTTTCTTATCTTATTATTCCAGTTTCTTCTTGTGGAGGCATGCAATTATTAATATGTACTTGTTATCTCATCAAAATGGCATTTGTTGATTGATCCTTCATCTGTTCGAGGCAGTGTTGGAATCATAATATGTTTCCTCATAACTGTTCTTTGAATGCAGTTATTATTGTTATTGCTGTGAAATTCTTCAACGAGGTTACTAATCAATCTTTTGAAAATGTCACTCGTAATCTGCTTCAGAGTAACATTGTTGTTTGGAATTTAGGATACCTTTGCAAGGGAGTTTTCTTCATGCTGACTATATGTATACTTCATATGTTTGTGTGTGTGTGTGTGCACATGTGTATCTAGGCATGCTTTCTCTTTGTGCTCCATTTTTTTTTTCATTATCAGGTGGTGACTGGTGAATTTAATATTCCCCATCTGATGTTAGGTTGGACAGAGCATTTTGTTGTGAAGATAAATGAGGGTCAAAGCAAGCGCATTAGGTGCATGGCTCACAAATGTAATGCCATATGTGATGAAGCCGTTGTTAGAAATCTAGTTAGCAAGAGCCACCCCAATCTTGCAGAGAAATTTGATCGTTTTCTTCTCGAGTCATACATTGAGGATAATAAAAGGGTTAAGTGGTGCCCAAGCACTCCTCATTGTGGAAATGCTATACGCGTGGAAGATGATGAATTTTGTGAGATTGAATGTTCATGCGGTCTTCAGTTTTGCTTCCGTTGTTCATTGCAAGCTCACTCTCCTTGTTCATGTTTAATGTGGGAGCTTTGGGCCAAGAAGTGCCGAGATGAATCTGAGACAGTTAATTGGATCACGGTCCATACTAAACCTTGTCCCAAGTGTCACAAACCTGTAGAGAAGAATGGTGGCTGCAACCTTGTGAGCTGTATCTGTGGACAAGCATTTTGGTGTGTTATGTCTTTTTTTCCTCCTGCTCCCTACTATTATTTCTACTTTTCTATCGTAGTTTCTTTATTTTTAACCCTTTAATGCATATTCTTATCATTCTATGTATGGCAAAATAAAAAAATAAGCAAACTTTCTCTCTGGTGTTTTGATATATATCCACTGCTGTTTTGGGCAACACATTTACTTGTAATTTCTTTCCTCTTGATGCAGTTGGCTGTGTGGTGGAGCTACTGGTCGAGACCATACATGGTCAAGTATTGCAGGTCATAGCTGTGGGCGATACAAAGAAGACAAAGAGAAAAATGCTGAGCGGGCAAAGCGAGATCTGTATCGGTATATGCACTATCATAGCCGTTATAAAGCTCATACCGATTCTATCAAGCTTGAAAGTAAGTTGAAGGAGACTATACAGGAGAAGGTATCACTTTCAGAATCAAGGGAATCAAAGAACAGAGATTTCAGCTGGGTAACGAATGGACTCTCCAGACTGTTCAGGTCAAGGCGGGTTCTTTCATATTCATATCCTTTTGCATTTTATATGTTTGGCGAGGAGCTGTTTAAGGATCAGATGACAAAGGAGGAAAGGGAAATAAAACAAAATTTGTTTGAGGACCAGCAGCAGCAGCTTGAAGAAAATGTTGAGAAACTATCCAAGTATTTGGAGGAGCCATTTGAGCATTATGACGAGGATAAAGTTTTGGATGTAAGGATGCAAGTGATCAATCTCTCAGTAGTCACTGATAAACTCTGTCAGAAAATGTGAGTATAACTGCCAGAAAAGATCTTATATGTACGTAGGAGTATGTAGATGTATGTTTATACAACATGCGTTTATGACAGTACTTGTTTACATGTGGGATTTTCCCAAACTTCTTATTTTTTAAACCAAATGCAGGTATGAGTGTATCGAGAATGATTTATTGGGTTCTGTACAACTCGGTATCCACCACAATATAGCTCCTTATAAGTCAAAGGGCATCGAGAAGGCATCAGAACTCTCAGCTTGTTGGGGCAATAAAGTCGATACTTCTGATAAAGATTTAACATTCCATTGTGGAACAAATGGTAAGTTGATTCCATGAACTTTTGTGCCTCCCTTATTTCCATCTATGCTTGAAAACCTTGCATTACTCGTCAATTTTTTCTTGAAAAGGCATATACAGATTAATATGGTATAGTCAGCTAGTCACACACATGCGGAAAACCAGTAATTTTTTGTGTCCCTTTTAGTATGGTCCATTGCGACAAATTGTTGACTTCCTAAACCCTAAAACATGGCTGCGTGTCTTTACCTAATATCCTTGGCATCAAAACATGGCTGCGTGTCTTTACCTAATATCCTTGGCATCAAAACATGGCTGCATGTCTTTACCTAATATACAGTTAAAACATGACTTGCTATCAAATATCCTTGGCATCTTGATACCATCCTTTAACACATGGCTGCGTGTCTTTACCTAATAAATAAATTAAAAAATATATATAACTATTGAGAACCCTGAAATACCAGAGCCCTTCTGGTGGAAAGAGAATAATGGCCATTTAATGCATATGCTAATAGTTTAATTTAGATGTCTAAATTTTCTATTTTGTCATTGTATACCTTGCTCTGTGGTAGTCATTTTTTCTGTCATGTAGTTATAGTTACGTTTTCTTGGGGTACAAATTACTTACTAAAAGAAATTTCTTAGGGGTGCAGACCAGCAATGTTCCATTTCTTCCAAGTTCAGATGAAAAAGAATTTCTTACTGCATTTGATCATGCATAGAACATGATGCAAAGTAGAAGATAACTGAGGCTAACATGTGTAAGGTTTGCTGTCTCACTCCTGATGTAGGAGGATCAACGGAACCAGAACATCCATCAGGTTCTGGAAGTTCATATGAGAGTGGCTGCTCCTCTCGGAAGCGTCCAAGGAAGGAGGGTCCCGGAGGTGGCTTTTTTGATCTAAACTTGCCAGCAGAGGTTGTTGACAGAAACTGATTCTGATTCGTGCAAGTTGCAAGGCTTCATAAGAAAAGGTGTACAGTCTCTAACGTAAGACTCTCTTTCATAATGACGGTGTCATTAATTCTGGATCAAACACCCAAGTGCTTTATGTTTTTCCCCAATCATATCTTTTTGGTCGCCTCGTATATATAATTCTTTGGGGGCTTTTGGGGGAGCTAGATTTGTAGATTTTCCAATTCAAAAGCAATAATGGTATTTTGGGGATATGTATTCAAATTTTGGAGATGGTTAATAATACAACTCTTTATCATTTGGTCTTATGTCAGCTTAATTCTAATGGTTCCTTTTCCCTGGTAGGCTGGTGTTCTTGCTCTTATTCCTACGCTCTATTATTTTGTTGAAAATGTCTTGGGAATTATTGTACTTTTTGTATTTGATGTTTTGAACTGAAAATATTCGCATATTTGTATCATTGGTAGCCAATATTATGTGATAGCCACTTTGTGTGCAGTATTGGCTTCCATGTATAAAACTGTTCAGTGCTAGAATATTAAACATGAATTAGTTAAATCAACAGGGGTTGGTTGTACGGTGGAGTAAATCGGAATCCATGCAGAAAGAGAAATGGTATGTATTTTAAATGGCTTGTCATATTGCTCGTTATATCTCTGTATGGGATCCATTGACATAGGTGGGTTATACCTATGCAAGGGTATAGTCAGCACAGTGATTCGGTATGTAAATAGTTTATGAACGATGAGTGTAAGGGTCCCGGTTGGGTTGGAAGAATGGAGGTTTGGAATGTATGAGATTCCATTTGTGTTGTCCTTAAAATGGGGATGTGAATCGTGTGATACCCCAAAAGGGTGGCGTTTTATTACCAGATTAATAATTAGCAGGTAAGTAAAGGCATTGTAAGAATGTACATGAAGCTCCAGAGTAATAAGTGAACAAAAACAGTGGTGCATAATTACAATGCTTCGTGAAGGAGAAGAGTGCTGCAATTTTGCGCACAATGTTCTGAGAAAGCAATTTGTTTCTTGGAAGAAAAGTAACCAAATGCGTGAAGTTGCAGAAAGCGGCAAATCTATAATTAGTGTATGAGGATTACCGTACACTCCAAGGATGTATGTAGTCCGTATTAGCTGTCTTATTTTTGTTTATTTAAGTGGTCTTTTTCTATTGAGAAGGACATGTAGCAGTCTTTAACAGGCACATAGCAATAGAGTCACTGCAACCTACTGTGGTAGTTGAAGCAAAGAAACCAACCCTGAAGAAGTTTGAAAGTGAGAGTTAGTATGATATACTCTGGATTTTTTGATTTTCGACAAGGCTTGAATGCACATCTATCACACTATCTCTTGAATCTGGACACCCTGCACTAAACCATGCGAACCCCAACGGCCCAACCCACATGTTATCCAACGTACATCAACTCCGCCTTTGTGCAGAGACAGAGGCAGCAAACTCATCGAGCTCTCTGGTTCTTCTAGAATATTCTATACTACATATTGTCTAAGAGAACAATTCTTGTCAACCAAATAAATTTTGAACTAGAAGGTCGAAATAAGTGTTCCCATGAACTTTAAGACCAATATGGGTTATGAGACCAGAACGTCAGTATCTAACGACCAACTTCTAAATACATAAATTGGAGATCAACCTCCACATCCTCATTAGCACGAAAATGGTGGCAAAGTAAGCAGCTGGTTGATGAAGATCAGACAACACCAGCAACCAGATCTTTTTGGTTAGCATCTCTGTCTAATCAATCTAGCTCCATCCATCATCCAATACCCTGAACACATTTAGGATCTGAATTAAGAACCAATAACAACGATTGTCGACTACGTACGCTGACAAAACTCCATGAATCTACACCCAAAAAGGAATGAAGTGTAATGAGACCTCATCATAATCTCCCAAAGTGGAGCACCATCAATTTCTTGATTACTTTTTTTTTTGGTAAAAAAATTACTCTGACATATATCGATTTCATCGTAAAAGAAAAAAAAAATTAATCTCAAACAAAACTTTTAGAAGTGGTTAGTCTCTGTTGCACATTTTCGGTTCCTAAAAGAATTGCAAACCAGAATAGATTGAGTCGGTTGGAGGTTAATTTAACCCGGTCCAGCCCGTCAAGCCCACCATTTGCCAAGGCCCAAAATTGTTATTTTGTTTTCTTCACAACACTGTATTATAACATTTAACTTTCTTTCTACAAGTCACAGTCTCCTCGGCTGATAGCTCCTCAACTCCACGGAGCCCCATTTTGGACTTCTCCGGCAATCTCCTCTCCTCCGGCATAGTCACTGTAAGTCTCTCTCTCTCTCTCTCTCTCAGTCAAGTTTTGGGCTTCTCCGGCAGCCTGTTCTCTTTGTCTTCTCCGGCAATGATTTGTTCATTTATTTTTTAATGTTTGTGGTTCTCGACTTCTTGGGTTGTTGTTTATGATTGGAGTCAAGTGTCAAACTTGTTAGGTGTTTTCTGGGTTGTTGGTGTTCTCTGATTTTCGGTGGATTCCTCAAGTTGCTGTCTTTGAGACGAAGGCGGATTTTGCCGCCATAGCAGCACATGCATTGTACTTTGTGAGCGGAGGAGAGTGGCTGTTCGTCCCAATAGGGCTTCTGCATTTAGAATTTCTCCAGTAGAATAAATGCTGTTTGATTGGTTGAATTAGGTCTATTTGTTCTGGTCACCGGTGAAATTGGGGTTAGGGTTTAGGAGCCATCCAAGGGCAGAAGGGTTTTTGACTCCCTAGAAATTAGATGGAAATTTTGGGTTTTCTTTTTCATTCCAAATGGAAATTCCCTTCTCATTAGTGATAATTAAGTTGAACGCTGGAACTTGATCTCAGTCACGTAGTTTTGGTGTATACATTACACTATTTCACTAAAAGGATGACTGGACTAGAACTGCTACTTCATTGGTACCAAACTTAAGCCAGATTGCATCTTTATTAAACATAATTTTCGATAATATATCTTAATTTGGTGGACTTCATCGTAACTAATTTATATAGATGTGTGTGTAGCTACATATATGCTTTAAGCAGTAGTTAACGATGTCCCATAGCTACTGCATAAAGCATATATGTAGTCACATACACATTTATATATGCTTTGAGGTTAGTTTGGTTTATTTGTATATAGTTATTGTTTTTCTGGTTGTTGCTTTTTGGATTTGAGGCTAGTTTGGTTTATTTGTATATGCGTCGCCTATTTGGATTATTTGTTATACTATCTAGTATGCACATTCAGTTTTTGCCTATACATTCAGTTCAAAATTATATGCATATATCATTATTTCAGTTATCAACTTTTTTGTACTGTTTTAGATAAAAATTCTGTAATCAAATCTTGTAATGCTATATACCTTCAGTGAAGATGTGTCACACTTTGGCTTTTCCGGGTGCTTGTTATCTGAGTTTTATCTTTGATTTGTGGGTTTCGTAGCTGTACAGTCCTTGCCCTTATGTGCATTTTTTTTCTAATTATACAAGCAGCCGATTGATTTATTGTCTCCACTTCCTTGTATAGAACATTTTAATATCTTGTTCTATACAAATATCTTAAGGTAGAGTTCAGTAAAGAACTGTCGGTAACTAGTAAAACTGTACTTTTTTACCATAAAATTTAGTAATTAGTATAAACATTGTCGTATTTTATTCAGTGAGTTACACCCTGCGTAAGAGAAAGAAAGCTGAAGATCCTGTCCCAAGAGAAAGAAGAAAACTGCCACTATGAATGCCCCAGATCGATATGAACGATTTGTTGTCCCTGAAGGAACAAAAAAGTAAGCAATGTGTTTTGGGGAAAGTTCCATCCCCACTCTGTAGTCTAAAATTCTAAACCTTTTTTTTTTTTTTCCTTTACAGGGTATCATACGAGAGGGATACAAAGATCATAAACGCTGCATCGTTTACGATTGAGAGAGAGGATCACACCATTGGCAACATCCTTCGCATGTATGTATGCTTTTGTCTTTCAATTCAAAATTTTATATGGTAACCTTTTTATATTACAGGTTTTAGTTTATCAAACCCTAATTGATGTTTTCTTAAAAAAATTGTGTTAACCAGGCAGTTGCACCGGGATGAAAATGTTTTGTTTGCTGGCTACAAGCTTCCTCACCCACTTCAGTACAAGATCATTGTCAGGGTTAGTTTTCCAAATATGATTTTCTACGTCATTATTCTTTTATTTTGTCAAAATGATCAAATTAAGAAAAATGAAAGATGAGATTTATGAATAGAGAAGCAGAAGTACCCTTCTAATGTTATGGTTTTGACCTTAACCACTATAATGGTATTGTTGTAGATTCACACAACCAGCCAGTCTTCACCAATGCAGGCATATAACCAGGCTATTAATGATCTTGACAAGGAACTTGACC
The DNA here is from genome assembly GCA_029955375.1 of Rubus parviflorus. Taxonomy (NCBI): domain Eukaryota; kingdom Viridiplantae; phylum Streptophyta; class Magnoliopsida; order Rosales; family Rosaceae; genus Rubus; species Rubus parviflorus. The sequence continues at coordinate 29,426,758 of JARGGL010000001.1, forward strand.
ATTTGAAGAGTGGTTTTGAGGTAATGCTATTTGATGTTTCTCCTTCAAATCTGTTACTCTAACAGACTCGAGTGTTTTTCCAACTAGAATAAGGTGTTTGAGATTGTGTTTCAGAATGTGTTTGAGATTACAACATGACCTTGATAGCGCATTGGAGACATGTAACATTACCCTGCTATGACCCCTCTTCTTTAAGTATCAACACCAATTTCATTTTCATGATAGTTTACGAAATAATTTATGATATGAAATGAACCTACCATTTTATTTCTAAGCATCATAGATCTAAAGGATTATGTTTGATATCAAACATCTGACAATGCAAGCATGCTATTATAATCTGGACAAGTTCTAAATCATTTAAAGTACGAACTGAGACATAAATACATGGGATTTTCCAATGATTAGTTCTTCTTCAGAAATATCTGAAAGGTCGCAAGTTTCATTAGAAATGATGTCTTCTGATTCATGGGGATGTTAAGTACTGTCAAATATGTTCCGACTTGGGCATTTAGGTACTTGAGTGTATTAACACTTTTAAATTCCTGCCTGCAGGCTGAGATAGCAAAGCATTCAATGCAAGTGGACTACTAGAATGCACTCAAGGAACTAGGTGGAGACATGTTTTGACAGTCTATCATGTAATGGATTGTTGCCTTGCTTAATTATGAAACATTGTACTTGTGAACTTTGATGAGGTTGTCTTGGTATTTTGATGGATAGTGATGGAATGAGAACAGGATAAATGGTACATGCAGTTATTACATATTTGGATTTTTCTTTTTTAAAAGTTAAGGTACGGTTTGCATTACCTTACCTAATCAGTATCCATGAACATGATATGCAGAAACTCCTCGGTCTTCTCTTAGCCGTCATTTTACAACATTTTGGTGTGCTGCAACTAATGCATATTTCTTGCTGCAAATCTTTCGTGGCATGTCTGATGACCCTTTTGCAGTTACTTTTGGAGTGTATTTGTGAAATTTCATCTATGAACTCACCTTTGCGTATTTGCCGAATACGGAATGGAGAGATCCCTATTGCTTTCCTCCCCCCTCCTGACCACATATGATTTGAGATAATGATATTATGAATGCTGCCTGATCGACATTACAAAGACTCTTCAGTGCTGAAAACCTAGAATTTTGATATTCTCTGTAGATTTTTCTTCCAGTTTTGTGATGAATGTGTTTCTCATGCTTCTAGAATTGAATGGTTCAGTAAATTCTTGTGGTGTCTGACTGCATATTAGTTTCCATTACCCAATGACTCATAGGTGGGGGAGTTTATAGAGTTGCTGCATTTCATATTGGAATTAAGTTGGTGGGTTAGTTTCATGTCCCTTAAAAACAGGCAGGATTAGAAGAAGAAGAGCCAGCCTTTTCTCCTATCATTATTAGCTTGACTATCCTGCCATGGTCGTTTTGGGGACTTCACCCTTCATGTGTTTCTTCTAGGTTTCAATGCCAACATCAACACCCCACTCTCTCTCTTTCTCTGCGTTTGTGCTTGTGTTTTGTTTCTCAACATATAGATTCTGCTGTACTCTTTTTTAAAGAGCACAAATGTATAGCAATTTTAAATAGATTTTGCTTGTTTTCACACATAATTTGACAAATATAATGTTTTTTTTTTGTCTGAGACAAATATAATGTTTTCTTTTTTCTTTTTGAAACTAATGGAAAATATAATGTAAAGACTACAATTTAGTCCATATGATTGAATTTAGAGAAAATGAACTTGTTAATGTTGTTAAAATTTGTCGTTGTATAGCATTTAGCTTTACAACTCCGGTCCGAAGATCATATTAGCTTCACTAGTATTGGGACTTGCGAGGTCAAATTGCTCAAATTGTTATGTACACAAGATAGATTGCAAGCAAGCCATTATGCATCGAGTTTCCCTTCGAATATATGGAATTATGGATTCCATCCAACTATCCAAGTCTCCATATTAAAATAAAAAAATAAAAATTTATATAGTTTTGTGTAGCTTTGTCTCTGTTGTTGTTTGACCTTCTAAAAATATTTTTGGAAAATGGGGTGACACTATTTTAAACAAGTTTACAATCATAGATGGAGACAAATGCATTATTGTTTTTTTTTATGGACAAAGACAAATGCATTATTGTGAGGTTCACCTTTTCATTGCAGGTATCTCTTGCAGTCTTGCCACCAAGTTTAATGACTTTGGTTTTTGTAGAATTGTTGTTATCTTCCAATTAAACAATGTAATAACCAAGACCCGAAGCTTATAACTTAAAAGGGAAATGTAAGCATGTCTGTCAGCTTCATTGGAAATGGGTTCTTGACTTGCTCGAGATTGAAAATGTTTGTGTTTTTCATTTAACTATTTGCATTCTCATTGATATGTGAAATCCAAGCATCGTTGTGGCTTCTAATTTGTTTGGATGTTAGCAGAGTGATTAAAACTATTGGTTAGTTTCCAAGGCCATACCACGTTAGAAACTTCTTGAAATGTATCAAATTACAAGGTTGAACTACTCTAAGGTTCTATTTCAAGCATGAAGTATAAACATGTTGAGTTTTGTGAATCTTTTATATTACAAAGTTGACCCAAGAAGTGAAATCACATGCAGATGTTCATTGTAATGCTAGTGAGAGTTCTCTCATCAAATTGAGAAGGGGTTACTGTTTATATTAGTGGTTCATAAATTGATCATGAAATTTCTACCTGGATATGAAGATCGTCACTAATATATTTGTTTTGTGATTTGACTTGCTTAATCAGCAAATATAGGTCACCTGATGCTTCCATATGACAGATACTCCATCACCATTTTCTTTTGTTATAGAAAACTGACCCATACGACTAGCAGTTATTTTGTCCTCAATTATTCAGTTAGTTACCTTTCGTTAGCAGCCAGCCATTTTCATTTGCATGCCAGCCCTTCCTCCACATTTTCATGTCTATTTCTTACGAGTAGCAACACAATCTCATCAAATCTATCCTTATTGAAAGAACTACCATGTTTAAATCATAGCATAATAATCACAGTGAATGCCCAGTATTTATCAACTAATTTAAGGATCGCTTTCCCATATCAATTTTATTATTGTTATCTTGGTCTTGGTTTTGGTCCTAAAATAGTAAAATTTCTCTTTATCATTCATCACCTATTATATAACAAATTTATGATAAGAGTTGGTCCAGAAAAAAATGTTTATTTTATTCCAAGGTCGTCAAGAAAGTCATAAACTCTACTATGCAGCCCGCCATTTCTTCTTCCTTGACTTTAGTTCCAAATTCAATCTTTTTCAGTGGATTCATTCACCAACTTGGATAAGAGAATCCGAGGTAAACTTATATTTTACAGTGCAATTGTTTAAAGCTTGAGCAGTGTTGCTTGGTACTGCCCTGGAACCTTATTGGCTATATTGCATGTGTGATCACCTGTTTTCTTGTTGACTCTAAATTCTTCATTTTACACACTAAATTATTATTTTACTAAGACCCTTCTTTGTGTTGCCAAAAAGTGAGGTTTATTTTATTGCCTCTAAGAAACAAAATGTCCATTTTAATTTGTATGAGAAGTTAAGTTTACAAATTCATATCTTTTCATTGTCGGCAAAGGTGTTTTTTTTTTAGAAGGACCTCGGCCGCCCTCAAATCTTCATGAATGAAACAATCGAATACAAGGGAGAACATAATGCTTAAACCCTAAATAACAATACGTACCTAGAGAACGTCATGCAATAATAGCAAAAATCTCTACTAAATTCATGATTTCAAACTTATACCAATTAGTAGGGATTGCACAATTAGCAATACCATATACTTTACAATATCGCCGGCATACTGGAAAGATCATGTCAAAAAAAGAGCTATAAATCACCAATTAGCTCAACTTTCTCACTATATAGCCAACCGGAAAATCCGGTGGCTCTCCTTTTCATCCTGCCACTAGGAAGTAGTGTTAGTCAGCGATCTGCATTGGCGGAACTATGTGAGGGCAAAAGGGGGCCATGGCCCCCCCAACATTTTTTTGGCAATAGAATTTTAGCTAATTTTCCTATAAACTTGGCCTCCCCAACATTAGGATTCTAAGTATTTTTCTATATATTGAAACAAAGAAAAGCTAGCTTGCTACCCAATTTCTTCTTATGTATATATGTTTTGCCTTCAGATTAATGGAACTTTGTTTGTGTTTAGTCGTCATTTACCCTTTTCACGAATATATTATATATAGAGTTATAGTAAATATGATTGAATTGAGCTTCAATGACAAACTTACTCTCATCACAGTGTATATATACTTTTGCCCTCTTTCTTATATATTATATATATATATATACACACTTGGGAACTTGTCTTTTTATTTTTCTATACGACGTTGCATTTGTCTTTTTGACCCCATTCATTTTGTTCATCTTCATTTAGAACAATTATGAAGATTCTTATTTCTATTTGGGTATTTTTCAAATGTGCTTCTATTTTTGTTTTTTGTTTTTGGTATATTCTGATCATAATTTTTATTTCGGCCCTCCTTACTGGAACATTCTAGTTCCGCCACTGGCGATTTGCATTTAGTTAGTTTCCTTTATTAAGACGGATTATAATTAATTGTAATTATGGAAGGAATCTCTTTCCTTGTGTAGGGCTTGTAACACTTTATATACCTCTAACCGGAGAAGAATACAATCATCAAAGTATTCTTGAATACAAACTCTGATATGGTATCAAAGCCAGGACAGACAAAGGTTTTTATTTTTATTTTTTTATGAATATATGAAGATATAGTGTTTGATTCATATTTTTGAGAATGAAGATGAGGTGTTTTTTTTTTGGCAAGGAAGATGAGGTGTTTGATGAAATGTCCGGTGAAATGGATTAATTGTTGTTCTCGTTTTTTATTCTTCTACTATGTATAGCACTCTTCCCCAAACAGAAGAGAAAGGCCAGAAGCTTTTCTCAGAATGCCAGCCATTGACTGGACAAATTGGTTGCATAACTTGCATTGCAATTCCCCCAAGGAATTAGACAGCTTCAAACGCACGATTGAACCCAGTCATTTCATGTTAATAATGCATTGTTTTATCTTTGACCCCTTCACCTTTCACCCCTTTTGAGGTTACTATCTTTTGTGTTTTGTTATTCCAAGTGCTCATCCCTTTAATCTTATGGACCAACCATATACTTTGAGCCTTTGACCTCTTCAATTTCGCTGGACACCTCACGATTCTGTATTGCGCCACACCTTTAAACAAAGGGTTTTACGTACTTGTCACATGTGTGCATGTCAAGACTACTTGTATAATTGAATTTTCTGGAGTTATATGACTTCGGTTACATCTTGAAAGAGACTATACCACTTTCTTTTTTGGAATGAAATTGGTAGAAACAATTTCTCTTTAGGTTAGAAATGTTGGTTCTAGTGAGTAGTGACCCAGTCCTTGTCACAGTTGGAACATGAAATTATGTCTCAATATACAGTTGTATTTGACAACTTAATACTCTATCTGTCTCTATCTTTGCATATACAATTGATATTTTTTTCTTTTCTGTCCCATTTGTTCCAATTTAAATGGTGATGTTTTTTAACTTTTGCACATCAGCTTCAATCAAAAGACACTGGTATGCTTCTTTTAATGCAATGCAAAAAGCTCACCATTGCAAAAGCTTCAAAGGTGGCATAGCTTTCTAAGACAGCCCACTAGTCAAAGAATTGGTTAGTCCTTTAGAGCATAGAGCACTATATTCTATATATAAAAGCACAGAGACTATATATTGTATGTAACTAGATCCTCCATGGCAAAAAAAGTCAATAGCTGAATCCTCTGGCATTGAAAAAGATATAGCTACAAAAATATCTTTGGTTGCCCTGGAAAACTAGTTTTGGTTCACCGTTTCATAGACGCATCTTGGTGAATAGTCTCACTCTGCCTCACTGTGTTTTCTATGTCTTGCATTTAATGTGTTTTTGGAATGTTTCTCTCATGTTGGGTTGTTGGGTTCTCTTTCTGCTCAGGCACTTGTGACTTGTCAATATCTGAAGGTTTGAAGTGTTCTGCAATTAATGCCGATTCAGTGAGTTTTTTGGCTGTGTATTGAAACAACTTTTTGGTTCTATTATTATGCATGAAGCCATTCAAGATCATGGAGGGAGTTTCAAAACACAAGCGTTCCAATAGGTACTTCACAGCTTATCTGGGTTTTTTCTTCTCCTTTTTTGGTAAATTCGAACTGGGATTTGCCAGGTGTTTTGATCTTAGCTTCCATTTATGACCCTGTGAAGATCATTTTTCAATGGACTTTGAATAAGGTTTTATGCTTCATTCCTTATTGTAATGAGTTCTGTTGTCCTTTACTGACAGTGACCCAGTTAAAAGAAAGTTTGAGAAGGATAAATTGAATAGCATCCTCTTAGCTCCTTACAGACTTAGAAATGTAAGAATTTCCCTTCCTTATTTTTGATTTTATGATTTATCATTCTTGCTTTGTCAATTTGAAACTTTTTGATGAGAGGCTTTTTCTAACTATCCTCTCTTATAATGGTATCAAATACATTCCTGCTGATTTATAACTGTGGTCCAGTAAAGTTCCAACTATATGTTACTTAAAAGTATTCTTGTTTTGGTTAATAGAGGGAAATGGGAAGACCAAACAGCTGTGTTGAAGCTATCAAGAGGCAATCCAATGATTCTGATTTTCAAAGTTCTTTAAATCAGGAGGTACAAAAACAATTAGTCTAAAGCCATGATCATAGGTGCTTCATTGCAGCTGTGCTTCCAAGAATTTACAGTATCTTTCTCCCTTTTACAGATTTTACAGCTTCAAAAACAATTGCAGGACCAACTTGTGGTGCGTCATGCTTTAGAGAAGGCATTAGGTTATCAGCAACTATCATGCCATTCTACAATCGAAGACTCACTCCCAAAGGTCAGTCCGGAAGTGTTTCCTCTGTTACTAAGGAAAATTAGTACAATAAGCAATGCTCAATTCTTAAACTGTTAACCTGATATCTAAGAAATAACTTTAGAAGATCTGAGACAGAAACATCGAGTCTTGGCTGTTGAGATTTGGTGCTATATTACAAGATAATCAGTTTTAGACACTAATGTGGTTTGAAGCTTTGAATGTAGTTTATTACTTGCACTTTTTGCACATTTTTAGCTCAGTTGATTCTTCTCATGCTAACTATTGGCATTCCTTTTCCTTGACCTCAGTCTGCCAAGGAACTTATAAAGGACATTTCTGTGTTAGAACTAGAAGTTGTCTTTTTGGAGCGCTATCTTCTATCTTTATACCGGAAAGCATTTGATCAACACATATCATCTGAATTGACTATGGCCGAAAGACAGAATTCCTCTTCAGTCACACGTAAAGGGAGTTACAAAGAAGTTTCTGGACAAGATCATACACCAGAAAATAACAAAACAATCACCTACTCTGATGATCTTACGTCTCCTCGGAATTCATCTGGCAAACCATTCAAGGAATGCAACGACACATGGGAACCAGAAAAACTGTTAGATTCGAGCATTCATCGTTGCTACTCCTCACTGTCTCAGCATTCAACTTGTTCACCGAGAACTTCTCCTCGAACTAAATCTCGAACTAAAGCTGTAGATTCATACCACTCCTTACCTTTCTCGTTGCTAGAGGTAACTTAATATGAAAACATATCCTAAACAGCAGTTAGTTTCTTATATTTGTCCTTACTCTGATTAGTATTATTGATTTCTTTAGAAATTTTATAGGCCTCTCTAATTTGTGGTTTCCTGTGTTGTCTCCTCAGCAAGCGCAGTTTGCAACTTCAAATGTATATGCAGAAGAACATCTTGGAACTTATTTCTCTGATCATGTTCCAGAAACGCCCAACTGCCTTTCTGAAGAAATGATCAAGTGCATTTCAGCTATATATTGTGAACTTGCAGACCCGCCTATTATAAATAATGGTTACTCTTGCTCTCCAATCACATTCTCGGCACCACTGCATGACTTTTCTTCGCACGGTGAAAGTGAAAAGTGGAGTTCACGGCGCACAAAAATTCCATTTTTCAATTCACATTTTGACAAGCCTATCCACTTTGAAGGATCTGAAGAATTGAGTGGACCTTATTGTAGAATGCTAAAGGTACAATGGATCAGTAGAGATACAGAGAAGTTAAGAGATGTTGAACACACACTAAAGAAATTTAGGTATGCCAACTCTGAGATATGGAGATGCTAAATCCTTAATTGTTTTGCATCATGCTATTTTTCAATCTTGAATGAGTTTCCTTTTTCTATTTTCCGTAACTGCTGGCCGAGTAATCAATATATCTAGAAAAAAAAAAGTTGGTAACCAATTCTGCTGCTAGATAGTTCATAAATCTGAGCAGTGAAATCCTTTTTGAGACGGAGTTTCAGAATTGTGGATGTCTCAGCACTACAGACTACCTTTTTTCTATCCTATATCTAAATGGAGAAAAGGGTTTTTGTTTGGAAATTGTTGTATGAGCTGGTATAATGGAATTACTTTTGGAATCATAAACACGTTCTTGTAAACTTTGTATAATTTGAAAACCATGTCATGGCAGGTCACTTGTTTATCAGTTGGAAGGAGTTGATCTCAGAAAGATGAAACACGAAGAGAAGTTAGCCTTTTGGATTAATGTGCACAATGCACTCGTTATGCATGTATAGTTCTGCAGCCCTAATAATTTGATACTTTTATTCTTATTTTGTTTTTTTTTCCTTAAAGTCTTTAAGGATATGACATTAGTGTTGTCTTTATTTCAGGCATTTTTAATATACGGGATTCCACAGAATCATCTAAAAAGAATTTCATTGTCACTCAAGGTAATTGGACTTTTTCTAGTAAACTTGTAATAGAACATGGTGTACAACTTTGATTACAAGTTTGTGCTTTCTTCAGGCTGCATATAATGTGGGAGGTCACACCATAAGTGTAGACATGATACAGAGGTCCATTTTGGGGTGCAGATTGCCTCGTCCTGGACAAGTAAGCTCACTTTCTGAAAAAACTATTTTATAAACGAAGCTGTGTTTCCTCTGTTACATACCATTTAGACTCAGTAATTTGTTAGTATATGATTCTACTCATGTATGATTTTAAATCCATTGGTTTTAGACTGATTTAGCTTATTTCCCTTTAGTGGCTGCGGCTGTTGTTTTCCATGAAAACAAAGTTCAAGGCTGGAGATGCACGGAAAGCGTATGCAATTGAGCACCCCGAACCTCTTTTGCATTTTGCACTCTGCTCAGGAAGCTATTCCGATCCTGCGGTACACACCTCTGCCCTTACTATATCCATTGTATAAAATGTTATTCTTCTAAAACATAACCTCATTTTAGATGCCAAAAAGTATATTAGAGGCTTATTTACATACCAGAGTACATAACTATTGTTTTGGCAAAAATTTAGTCCTGAATACCAACAAGGAAATGAAAAATATCAAGATGATGAGGATATTTATTAATGGAAATGCTTACTTGATTTTTAAAATGAAACACTTTTCACTAAATCTAACATGACCAACTGGGGTTTCACTAAAAATAAAATCTCCTTGGAACGGAGTTAATTCAGAATCATATATATTACATTGCCACTATTTGAGTAACAAGCTACACTGTTACATATGAATTCATATGAGTCTTAAAACAGCTTGATGCTAAACAGATTGTCTTAGTGAGCCAACTATTTGACATTTGTTATACTCACACCAAGTTTCATCAACATATAGTGTCCAATCCAGCAGCCCTTAATATATCCCCTTTCGACTAATAGTACATTAGAAAGAATTCAAGAAGGCCTGCCAGTATTGATTTTTAAGTATTTTTCCGGGATCAATCTCATTTGCTTCTATTGTTTAGGTTCGTATGTACACATCAAAGAGAGTGTTTGAGGAGCTGGAAACTGCAAAAGAGGAGTACATCCAATCAACCTTCCTTCTGCACAAGGAACAGAAAATCCTTCTTCCAAAGATTGTGGAGTCCTTTGCCAAGGACTCAGGATTATACTCCGCCGATTTGGTAGAGATGATTGAGCATTTGATGCCTAACTCTCAAAGAAAAAGCAATCACCAGTGCCAACAGAGAAGAATCTGGAAGGGAATTGAGTGGATTCCTCACAACTTTACTTTCCGTTATCTTCTTCCGAAAGAAGTAGCTTGGTGATCTCCTCATCTCCATGCATTGTTGAGTGAAGAGTTCAGAAAGGAAATGAATCACAACTTCCTCAAGGGATGCACACTCGTCTCTCAGCAGAATGATGATCAAGGGTGCTCAAGCTTGTTGAGCTTGAGTTATTTTAAAGAATGCCTGAAATGAAAAAACGACTTAAATTAGGAGAAAAAGAAAAAAAAAAGTGTGAAGTCTTGTACTCTTGTGAGCTTGAGCTTGTTTGATCGCCGGTCTTGTTGGAGTGTCGTGGTGGTGATCCTGCTGTTATTTGCCTGCTCTCTTTCCAACATTTTTCAGCAGGATTTGTATGTATAAACCAAATGAAAGATAGAGAAGCTTGGTGAGCTGTTAGTGTAATATGATATTTATTCGGGTAGATTTTGCAATGTTAAAGTATCGTGGTAGTGTTCACTGTTCAGATAGGCATCACAAGCTCACAGCTGCTCAAATACCCATAGGTTCAAACATTGAACACCTTTTGCCTGCTAAATTTGCTACAATACCGCGTTGATCATCAATGACATAAATATTTTGAAAGTTTATTGTAGCGGAATGAACAGTAATGATAATTTTTATTGAGGGGTCAATAAAATCTACTATTTTTGTGAACAGTAACCATAATTTTTATTGAGGTGTCAATAAAAATAATTGTTTTGGGTGAAAAGTGACCATAATTTTTATTAAGAGGTCAATAAAAGCTGGGTGAACAGTTGATTTTATTTACCCCTTAATCAAAATTATCGTCATTGTTCATTCTGCTACAGTGAAATTTCAAATATTTATGTCCTTATTGGGCAACGCGGTACTATAGCAGATCTAGTGGGAAAATTGTATAGATAGTACAAATGTTTTGGAGAAAATACAAATGAGAATTGCTTCGAGATAATTGTATATCGAGATACTGTCAATGACAATTCAGTGATTCACTAATGAGCTATATGTACATTATCTCGATACTACAAATGTTTTGAAGAAAATATATTCAGTTTTCACGAGAGTATTTGCCATACACCATGGTTGAAGTCAACCAAGGTGAATGGACGGCTAGAATTAAAAGAATTTGGACATATAGAGATTATTATATTGAATGGACGGCTGAGATCACCTTGATTGACTTCAACCAAGGTGTATGGAAGAATTTTCTATTCTTTTGTTGTTGTATTGGTCATGACACAACCTAATGTAACACAACGTATTCAAGTGACCTAATGGTTTTTACATTGTAAACTTCATACTTATTGCAATAGCAATTTATTCACGTATTTTGATAATTAAAATCATAGCCATGATCATTATCTATGATGCACTGACACGGGTACGAAGTGCGGGATACGATACGATACGCGGATACGGCAAATCTAAAAAAAACAAGATACGATACGTCTTGAATACGGCAATTAAAATAATATTTAATATCTAAATATATATAATTTTAATAAATTAATTAATTAAAATTGCAAATATATTTGTATTTTGTTTTTTTTTGTTTATGAAATGAATTAATTAGTAGGCCTGACATTTTCTCTCTCTCTCTCTCAGTTTGCTATGTCCCGGAAGCAAATTTGCTACCCACCCACTATTTAGGTGGGCAAATGGTTGCCACATGTCCTTTTACTCCACCCTTATCTAACCATAGTTATTTGAATTTTTTTTTATTTTAAACCCTTAACCCCAAACCCCAAACCCTAAACCCTAACCCCTAAACCCTGAACCCCAAAGTTTAGGGGTTGGAGGTTTGGTGTTTAGGGTTTGAAGTTTAGGGTTTGGAGTTTGAGGTTTAGGGTTTGGGGTTTAGGGTTAGGGGTTAGGGGTTTAGGGTTTAGGGCTTAGGGCTTAGGGTTTAGGGTTTGGGGGTTTGGGGTTAGGGTTTGGGGTTTGGGGTTTGGGGTTTGGGGTTTGGGGTTTGAGGTTAGGGGTTTGAGGTTAGGGGTTTAAAATAAAAAAAAATTCAAATAACTATAGTTAGATGGGGGTGGGGTAAAAGGACATGTGGCAGCCATTGAGAGGTGGGCAAATGCCCACCCAAACAGTGGGTGGGTAGCAAATTTGTTCCCCTATGTCCCCATGTTCTCACATGATTTTTTCTGAATCTCTCTCTTCCTTCCACGTGTTCGTTCTCTCTATCTCTCTTTTCTATCTTCTCTTCTTTTCTTTGTTTTTGTTTATGAACGAACACCGAACATAACTCTCTCTCTTCGCCGCTCACCCTCTGCCACTGCCAACATCAATTCCAGCTACAATCCAGCCACCTCGAGACCATCTCTCTCATCAGATTTTCTCCATCTCTCTCCGGTTTCCAGCACAATCAGCTCCGCTTGCCAGCTCCGGCGTCTTTCTCTCCCTATAATTGTCCAGGCCCGGCCCTGCCACTGGGCAGACTGGGCGACAGCCCAAGGCCCAAAAATTCGAGGGGCCCAAATTTTTTGATATAATATGTTATATACTTATATATATATATAAATTGTATAGGATATTAAAAAAAAAAAAAATTCCAAAACCATATCCGCGTGCGACTGTGCGAGCTGCAATCGCACTATCTCGAATGCCACTATCGCGTGCCAATCGCACTCTCTCTCTGGTCTCTACATTTTCCTGTCTTCCAGACTCCATTTCTATATACAAAAAAACACCTATTCCTGAATTCATGTATCTTCCTCTTCGGCTCAACGGCTCCTGTCTCCACTCTCCAAATTCTAAAATGGTGAGGTTTCTAATTTTCTATATATATGTTGCTGTAAATTAATTTGATTCCTTCATCCTTTGATCCTTATTGTTGGTTTCCTCTGATATTTTCGTTGTTTTTGGTCAGGATTCAATTCTGATTCATAGTTTCATATGCCAAATCTTTTTATTGCCTACTTGCCTTCAGTCCGTGAAGGCCTGGCCGCCTGGGCAATCCTCCCAAGTCCCAACTTGTTCTTCAATTATTGAGTATTTGAGTTGCAATCTGGCAAGCTGAAAAAGCTAGCAAAGGTATAGCTTTTTGACTTTTTCTTCAATCCCTTTTCTAATTTTTTTTACTCTTTAGTTTTCAGTTTTAGGTTGTTGATTTAATGTTTGGCATCTAAGAATTAATAGGTTTAAAATGGTGGATATTGACAGGTTTGTACTTCGTAGTTGCAGAATTTACAACCTCTCCAGTCTCCAATCGGTAGAATTGTCGTCGGAAGTGACTCGGTGTTCATTGTTCATTCATTTGTTCAATCCAGGTTTTATTATTCTGTGCCCAGTGCCCACTGCCTTACTTCTTATCATTTAAATTATTAGTGTTTTAGCTTGTTCAGTTGCTTGTTGAGTTGTTTTTATCTGCTTTAAATTTAAGCAATGTTTTTGCGAAAACAACCCTCAGGAAATCAGAAAAGATAAAAAAGGAAACAAGAAGAAGAAAGTATTAGATCTCAGATAGGATCTTTAGATAAATTTTTGGTTAAAAAAATAAATGCTTCTGTCGAAAATCATGTGGAAGAGTTACTGAATGAACCTGAATGTTTTGAACAACAAATTCATTCTGAAGAATTTGTAGAAACTGAGTTGAACTGTGAGTTGTACAAATTCATTCTTATTTGCGGACCACCATGACTCAAGATAGACTGAATGGATTGGCGATCTTAAGCATTGAAAGAAATATGTTAGGAAGTGTTGATTATGAACAAATAATTGATGATTTTGCTTCTAGAAATGTAAGAAGAAATCATTTTAGATAATATGTAATCTTTATTATACGAGGTTTTGGTTTTATGTCCCCCTCGTTGTATTTTGTTTCTTTATCTAATAAAATTGGCATGAAGTTTTGACATTGAAAAAAATTACTACTTTTCAATTTATGGGCCCAAAAAATAATTTCGCCCGGGGCATCAATTACGCCAGGGCCGGCCCTGGATACGCGCAACACTTTCATAGGCCATTTGCTCAACAATTTGGCTCGGAAGGGAATTAAAACATTCATAGATGAAGATGGGCTTAGAATAGGAGAAGAGATATCACCCGCTCTTCTTAAAGCAATTGAAGAGTCAAAAATATCTGTCGTGGTTTTCTCTGAAAAATATGCTACCTCCAAGTGGTGTTTGGAAGAACTCGTTAAGATTCTTCAATGTAAAGAGTCCAAGCTGCAAATAGTTTACCCTATTTTCTACAAGGTAGATCCATCGGATGTACGACACCAGAAAGGTCGTTTTGGTGAGGCACTTTCTCGCCATCAATGCAGATTCAAGGACAACTCGGAGAAAGTTATGAGATGGAGGGAAGCTCTTACAGAAGCAGCTAATCTCTCTGGGCTGCATTTCTTGGACGGAGGGTATGTTCTTAACTGCTATACTTGCATTTATACTAGTATATCGATGAGTATACTTGCATATAAATTGGGGCCCTATTAATTGTGTTCTTCTTTTAAGCTTTTCTTTAAATATTTTTTCTTCTATATATTTGCTAAATTTTAGTGGAGGACCCAAAATCCATTTTTCTTTGTGTTTAGCCAATTTACACTTTTTATCATAGTTTGGATTAAATGAAGGGTACAATTATTTGTACCAAGCGTTTCTCTTGGCCTCGTATGGTTTCCGGAATTAGGCGTTTGGGAAAGAAAAAAATGAAACATATTCCTGAAGGAAAAGAAAATAGGAGAGAAAATGGTTCCTTCCACACCACTAAGTGATTCATTCTCCTTCTTACTTTCATGCATTTATTGCACTAATTTAACATTAATTACATTACTTTTATGACTAAAATAATAATTTATGTAATTATAAAAATTAATTTTGTTTAATATATTATTATTTATTTATTGTTTTCTTTAATGTTGCCAAACACTTGAAATGAAAACTAATGAGAATCATGTTTATGAAAAAAAGCAAGAAATTGATTTTTTTTTTTTTGTGAACCAAACGAGCCTAAGTGTACGTAGTACTAAAATGTTTTGATTTTACTTTCCAATATTACCCTTTAGGTGAAAAAAAAAATTAAAACTAAAAAAAAAGAAACTAAAAAAATTAATTACTTTATGTACCCAAGCACCCTCTTCTCCCTTACCTCCACCCAAAACGAGTCCTTTCTATGCGTATGTCATGCCATAGTTTTATAGTTCAGAACAAAGAATTTGTATAGTCATTGCAACAAACCAGTTTCGTACCACTATATTTATCCACCAAATCAACAAAAACCAATTGTAACCAAAAAGATATCAACGAAAATAAATTGTGAATTAGTTATAGTAAAATTCATTTTATATTCCTGACATTTACACCCTAAATGACTTGTGCCTCTGCATTTCTACTTTCATCATCACGTATGATATGAAATCTTTTGAAATTCTCCTCACCTATGATATGATTTTCATGTCACGTCAATAAAACATCATCATCCAAGGTAGTTGGTCTAATGGTTTAGCACCAAGGTTGTCCTAGAAAAAATTCTAGGTTCAACTCTCTTAGGATATGATGTATGTAAACCGACATCATAAAAAAAATAGTTGATGAAAAAGCTAATGATTTGACAAGATTAATTAAAATTGAAGAGTAAAAGTGGACATGTGATGATATTAAAATTGCAGGGGCACAAATTATTAAAGGTGTAAAGGAATGAAATTATGGGCAATGTTACCCGAGTCCAGAAATGTCAAAGACTCATCTTTTATGAGAAGATGAGGAGTGAGGACTTGTTGACAAAACTAACCCAAGGTCATGACTCATGATCATACTCGTACGTATGGCTAGGCATTCGTACGTATGGCTAGGCATTCGTACTCCATGTCATTTTAATTTTTACAATTCACTACTCTAAATTGTTCAAAAAAATTTCAATCTCCTCTACGGTTAAAATTTTGAGAGCATTTTTGCTCACCCCTTCCCCAATGATCGACACGTGTTACAAAGGCTAACTAAGGTTAATTATTTTATATATTTTTTTCTTTTCTCTCACCCGATTCCACCCAGTAGAAGAAAGAGAAGAAGAAAAAAAAGAAAGGAAAGGGAGTCAGGTGGACTTGGGTGAGAGAAAAGAAAAAAAAATAATTAACCATGGTTAGCCTTTGTAACACATGTCGATCATGGGGAGGGAGGGGTGAGCAAAAATGCTCTCATCCATTTTTTAGTCATATGCTGACGTGGCTATTGTGAGGTCCACATCTCTTTTTGACGAGAATCACTTAGGTTTGGACTCAATGTATATTGCCAAACACTAGAAAATTGACAAATACCACTCATTAAATAGTGAGACGCTCGTCTTATTCAAACGAGTCTACCGACCTAAAAAAAAGTCTCAAATCATCTTATCAAAACAATGAATATGTAATATAATAGCCTAGACACAAAATTGTGGTGCATTTAAATATTCTCCGACTAAATATATGAAAGAATGAAACAAATTCTTAAATTGTATGCAAAACCACAAAAGCCTAAAAAGAAAATTTCACCTTGTCCATAGACTCGGGCCCATAACAAATCCAAGCCCAAGTCAAGGCCTTCAGCTTAGAAGGCCCAAGCTCCCCCATTCTCCATGTCAGCAAAGTTAGATGTGGAGGTCGGAGTTGCCAACTGCCCTTGTCCACTGTGAAGAAAAGCCCCAGAGCTGGTCAGAACCAGTTCATTAATGATCTCAAGTGGCCGCCAAACCAGCTGTCACAAGCATGAACAGATGAACTCCACCCAAAGTAGAAAAACCACCACCTGATCTTCTTTGCCCAAGCCGCCAACGACGACCCAAACCATAATCACAAGGATAACCACCATCACTGACAGAAGCAACCTAACACTGAAAGCCCAGGTTGGGACAGCCGTCGCGAAGCACCATCCCATACAGAACCCCCATGGCAGTCGAGGTCGTCGGAAAACCACCATTGAGTTTCTATTCGATGGCCAATACCATCACTTCCTCAGACACACACTACATGAACACAACAACTAAGGAAATTCTCATCGATAGTGATCGACGTTGAAGTCCCAACCCATTACAGCTAGGGTTTTTGGAGAGCAACGCTCTCATTCTTTTTTGCATATGCTTTACTTTCAATTGTTAATGTTGATTTGGTTTATTGTTGAATGTTGAGTCGGTTTATTTTTTATGATCTATGTTTATAATTTATTTTGTCTGAAGTATATATTTCACTAAATGATTTGCATTTTTATATTGGCAGTCATGAATCTAAATTTATTGATGCAATTGTTGAAGACATTTCAACACAACTATTAAACCGTACATATTTAAATGTGGCGAAGCACCCAGTTGGAATAGAATCTCGTTTAGAAGATATGCTCAAACTTTTACGTATTGGGGGAAATGATGTTCGCATTGTAGGGATATGGGGAACTGGCGGAATAGGCAAAACTACAATTGCTAAAGCAGTTTATAATTCAATTGCCTATCAATTTGAAGATAGTTGTTTTTTGGCAAATATTAGAGAAGAGTCAATGGGATCTGGAGGCCTTGTCCATCTACAAAAGAATCTTCTTTCCGAGATTCTGGGGCACAAACATTGGGAGTTTTCTAGTGTTGATAAAGGAATAACTATTATAAAACAAAGGATGTGCTCTAAACGAGTTCTTTTGATTCTTGATGATGTGAATCATTTGAATCAGTTCAACTATTTAGTCGGAAATCCTAATTGGTTTGGTTCCGGCAGTAGAATAATTGTAACAACAAGAGACAATGATTGCTTATTTCGTTGCGATGTCAATGAAATATACGAGGTGAAGAAGTTAAGTCATCATGAAGCTCTAGCACTCTTCAAGTTTAATGCATTCCAAGAACATACATGTATGGATGATTACGTTGAACTCATAAATAATGTCCTACTCTATGCCCAAGGGCTTCCGTTAGCCTTAGAAGTTTTGGGTTCAAATTTACGTGGTAGAAATGTAGATCAATGGAAATTTGCATTAGACAGTTACAGAAGTCTTCCCAAGCAAGAGATTCAAGAAATTCTGAAAATAAGTTATGATGCATTGGAACCTTGTTTCAAAGAAGTTTTTCTTGACATTGCTTGTTTTTTCAAAGGAAAAAATAAGAACTATGTGATAGAGGTACTAAAAGGTTGTGACCTCCCTCAGATTGGTATTAAATTACTCACAGAAAAGGCGCTCATAAATATTACTGAAGCAGATGATATTTGGATGCATGACGTGCTAGAAGAAATGGGCAAAGAAATTGTTTTCCAAGAGTCACCAAATGAGCCTGGAGAACGTAGCAGATTGTGGCGTTACAAAGATATTCACCACATTTTTGTGAAAAACACGGTAAGTGAAATATGTATATATATATATATATATATAGATATATATATAAATACATATTTAATTTTTAATGCTATTAATTCAACAACAACTCATATTTAGTGTACATAATGTTCATATAAAAATTGTGGAAAACATTAAAACTTTAGGGAAATACCCCATAGGTCCAAACAGTGGATACTTTTTGCCCACTAAGTTTGCTACAGTAAAAATTTGCCCATCAAGGACAGAAATATCTCGAAATTCACTATAACAGAATGAACAGTAATCAAAAATTTTATTGAGGTCAATAAAATATGCGTGAACAGTGGATTTTATTGACCTCAATAAAAATTCTTGTTACTAAATTTTTTTATTGAGGTCAATAAAACTTGATGAACAACGTATTTTATTGATCTCAATAAATTTTTTTGTCACTGTTCATTCTACTACAATGAATTTTCGAGATATTTTTGTCCTTGATGGACAAATTTTTACTGTAGTAAACTTAGTGGGCAAAAGGTGTTCACTGTTTGGACCTAGTAGGAAAGGACCCAAAATTTTAGAAAAATACCTCACAGGTCCAAACAGTGGACACCTTTTATGCAACTGTGTAGGTCTCTTTCTATATATATCCTTGGGTATGGAGAAGAATAAACTAAGAAAGTCAGCATGATGTAATCCTTAATTTAGTCTCTTTCTTGACTGTGTTTGAGAGAACTAGTTGTGTTGACACTGTTGTTTTCAATTCTAGGGAACAGAGAAAGTTCGGGCCATTATGCTTGAGAATCACAAGCATCGTAGGGGAGAAAAGATACAGTTGGGTGGTAAAAGTTTCTTAAAGCTGACAAATCTTCAAGTTTTCATAATCTCTAGTGATATATTTTCTGGAAATCATGTGGATTGTCTACCAAACGAATTGAGGCTCCTCTATTGGTTCTGTTGTCCATTACTGTCTTTTCCATCTAATTTCAATCCAAAGAAACTTGTCGTACTCAAGATGCCTGGCAGCCAAACATCACCTCTTGGGGAGGTAACGAAGGTATTTTGAATTATTTGCCCAATATCATTTTGAAGAGTTTTGTTTTTGGAGTTTTGTTGTAAAATTTCTTCAAAGTTATCATTTTTTTTTTGCTTCTTTTCTTTTCTTTCTTTGTTTCAAAGATACTTTTTCAAGTGAAGATGCCTTGGAGCTGCACATCACCACTGGAGAAGGGACTAGAGGTACATTAAATTATCTATAAAATATTTTTTTTTTTAAAGATTTTATTATTTATTTATAATTTTCCTGAGAGAGTAGTATACTGTAAAATTTGTCCAAAACTGAAAACTCATCGTATAACGTAACTTATCTTACATATATATTTTTTTTGTTTTACACAGATTATGCCTAATTTGAAATCTATCGATTTGTCAAATTGCGATGGTCTGACAAAAATTTCCGACTTTTCTAGATTCCCAAATCTAGTGGACTTGAATCTAACGGGCTGCGAAAATTTAGTTGAACTTGATCATTCCGTTGGATTTCTTAAGAACCTTGTTAATTTGGACCTTAGGTTCTGTAAGAAACTTAGGAAGTTGGAAATTAATAAAGAGATGAAATCCTTAAAACGCCTGAATCTACAGGACACTGCCATCAAAGAACTGACTTCATCATCAATTGGATATCTCATTAACCTTGAACGGTTATCTTTCCAAAGATGCAACCAGCTTACAAATGTGCCGTGCAGCATTTTGAAGCTTCAACATCTACGGCGTCTTTCTCTCCGGCAGTGTAAAAAACTGGTTACATTTCCAATAGACTCGGGATTTTCAACTAATTTATCGACGACCAGTTTACATGATCCTTTATACGTCGATTTGTACGGTTGCAATAATCTCGTAGAAATTTCAGAATTTCCACGAGAAATAGATGCCTTATATGTCGGTCAATGCCATCGGCTGCAAAAGATTTCAAAATTGTCAGACATTTTAAACGGTGAAGATTCAAAAATGATTCCTTGGATGGACTTGTATTATTGCGTCCAACTGTGCCTCATTCTGGCTTATGACTACAAGAAGGAAAACTATGTACCAGACGATTCAGAGGTAACGGCTCTGTTATCTCTCTTTCTCTCTTGTCGTCAATCAGAATTCGGGGTTGTGTTTCCCGCCTTAAGCGGAGTTCCAAAGTGGTTCTCCTGCAGTATGGAGATTGAGTGGCCTGATATGGAGTTTATATGCAACTTCATTATTGAATTTCCTCCAAATTTCAAATGGGCGAACAAAGGATTGGCTTTCTGTATTCGAAGTGATCGATCGAATATTTCCTGCAGAATCTACATTAATAATGTAGGCATCCTTGAAGAATCCAAATTCCCGAAAAGTCGTCTTTCGGCTTTCCCTGATCATATGTGTTTGTACTATGTTCCATTCGATACAATAATAAGACGGCTCAGTGAGGGTGGGTTACCGCCAACTTTCATTTTTCAAGTTGATTTTCACTTGGAATATAAAACCTTGCATGATGAACAAGTGGTGGGAAGCTGCGGGGTCCACGTAGTAATGCCAGAGGACGAAGGCGTATTTGTCAATGGGGTTTTCCATCAACTTGAAGTTCATCAGCAGAAACCATCAAATCTTGAAGCTCATCAGCAGAAGCCATCAAATCTTCGAAGGCGGAAGGTACATTGCATCAAATAAATTTATAATGATTCTTGCCCATCTTCCTCAAGGACGTATGAGTTCAAATTGGTTGACATTTGTTATGCTAGTTTCTGAGAATCTCATTGAGTTTCAATTTGAATACGAAACCTTTGACATTGTAGGGATGGGAGGCTCCAGGGTACTAATGCCAGAGGATGAAGAATTCTACTTTAAAGATGACGAAGATTATCTGCAGGAACATTAAGTATGGATAAGTCTGGCGCATACAACTTCCTTAATGAGTTGTTGTATTGTGAGTCTTAAATTTGATGATTATTCGATGCTAAGAAACAGAGAAGCATTAAGGACATTTTGAATTTGAAGGATATTTTTTTTTGTTACAAAATTTTGAGGATATTGGTTTAGTACTTTAGCGTCATGCACATTGTTTTTTTTCAAAAATTTATCTTTCTTGACTTTTGGTTTCCCAAATACCTAGAACACTGAGAACAGGATATTAACTTTGTCATATTCACATTTTTGTTCTTGAAAATCGAAATAGGATCGATGATTTACATATGTTGTGTCTACATCTCAAATGACGTATGTTGTTGGTTATTGTTAGGCCCTTAGGTCTCCTTCTAAGTTTTCAGTACTCCAGTTAACAATCAAATTTATCACATTATGCGTTTGTTAATTTGTTTCAGGTTATGAGTTGTCACATTTGTGTGTCTGTTTGTTTCTGTCCTCTATTTGTGCGTCTGTTTGTTTCGGGTTTATAAGTTGCTGTAGTGTTTGCATACTGTAATTGTGTAACTTGGATGTGATGATAATTCCTTGTTAAGAAACAGAGAAGTACAGAGGAAAATTCTAAAAATGTATGTTTAGAGGTCTCTGAACTCCAATATTTGTGCATGTCTTCTGCTCATAAACTCACAACCACAGATCACCCACAAGGCCAAGGCCAGAGGAAAACTGTGGAGAAAATACTGAGGGATTTCCCCATATAATCAAGAGAAAGAGACAAGAAAGGTCCAGGGGGAGAGAGGAGAGAATGAATGCCTTGCGCAGAGATGCTAAGGTTTTCCGCAAGGTATGTGGAAGAATTTTATTCAATGTTATGCCTTAATTTCTTTAGGTTTCCGAGATCAGCATTAACAAAAAATTCTTCTGCACAGTTGGCAAAGGAGAGGGCGAAGGCTACCACCAACTCCTCAGCCTCAGAAAGAACAAAGCCTTCAGCCAAACGACCTGAACCATCCGATGATGACTTGGTTGATTTTCGAGGCTTGGCAATTCTCCCGAGGTGTTATGGTTCATTGCTTGAGAGGGCCTGCATTGGTCATCCTGATCTGGCCATCTGCCCAAAGAGGAGCTTGAGATGGCGTGAGTTTGCTTATGAGACATTGGGAGAGCTCCTGTTTTTCCTCACTTCAACAAGACGGAGAGAAATGATACACAAGGCACGTGAACGTGAGCATCTCCAAACACTCTGGGAGGAGGCTCAAGGCTTGGGGTTTGATTTATCTTGGTTAACTCCAATTGTGAACTCCTGCCTAGCACTAGACTCGAGTTGTTCTGATGTAGAGAATATTAGCGGAAATGTGGAGGCCTGGAAGAAGCATAAGAACACTCTACATTGCCAACTGACAACACTTACAAGGCAAATGATTCGAGTTGATAAAGGGCTTGCTGCTTTGGAGGTGGCACTTAAACGTGCCAAGGAAGAGCAGGAGCGCTTTCTGTTCTCAGGCTTGTGAATGTGAAGGCCGGGACTAGAAAACTTGGGCTGATTTGAAGGACGATAATGTGTTTTTTGAGTTTTGACACGCTATATTGCTAATGAATTGTGATTAGGCTTTTATGCAAGAGCAAAAAATCAGTCGATTCAATGGCTGCTTTGACATTGATGTTTATTTTGTCAAATTTTGAAGTGTCAAGTTTATATCCATTGACCTTTTTTGCTTCCAGATTTCCAACTTGAAACCCAGACGAACGAGAGAGAGAGAGAGAGAGAGAGAGAGAGAGAGAGAGAGAGAGAGAGAGAGAGAGAGAGAGAGAGAGAGAGAGAGAGAGAGAGAGAGAGAGAGAGAGAGAGAGAGAGGGAGACTACAGTTGCTTTCTTTCACCTCATCTACGTTAATCGATTTTTTTTTTGACAAATATATATTTTTTTAATTATAAGACGTTAGTTTACACACACATGTATTCTAGGGGAATGGAATCCAGAATCTCCTGAGACAAACTTGGTGTCAAACTACTACACCAACCACCTTAGATTTTAACAAATATGTTAATCGAACTTGTTTAGTGGTTTGAATTTGTGTTTTATTAGTTAAATAAATGAGGCTCTCCACTTATATGTTTTTTTTTTCTAGCTATGGATTTTGAAGTTCATACTTGAATTGATTTTTTTTAGGGTTGAAATCTTTGAAAGAGGACTTATCAACCGCTGATTGTATTTTTTTAAGTAGAAGAATTGTCTCTCTCAAATTGCATTTTTGGGAGAATATGAGATTATGAGTTTAATGTTGTTTGTTTAGTTTTTGAAACTTTTTCTTTAATTTATCGTACATCAATAAATTTTGGATTTGGTTAAGCCCTAGCCAAATTTGTATGTTTGTTATACAAGATTAAAGTTGTAAATGTTGGTATGCTTTGTGGTTTGATATTAATTATTAATTCAGTGTCAAATTGAATGGTTATTAGGTCATGTGAGCTATTACCCGGTATTCACTGATTACGTCATTTGAACTAATGAGCTATTACCCGGAGGAGTTGACTCGTGCACATTTCATTTCTTCGTGGGTATTGAGCCATTATCTGATCGGTATGTCAACGCTTTGTCTACCAATTTATTTGGCACATTGTTGATTTTGGGTCATCTTGGTTTCCGTCGGCACATATTTGCCGTAACCATTTTTCCTGCCTCATAGTGTACTGGAGACATCCTAGTTTCGTCTATTCCTTTGAAAGTTTTGTCCGGCTTGTCTGTTGACTGTGACTTCTTTGTTATAAGTAGGTCTTAATGGCTCATGTATGTAATGTTTATTCCTTTTTTTTTTGAACAATGTGTAATGTTTATTCCTACTTGTAACATTTTCTTCCAGTCAATGAAATGCTTATTTGATCAAAAATAAAAAAGGTCATGTGACTTTGGAATTACAATTCCCTTCATCTCCTCTTGGGCCTTCTACTATTCATCTTCCAAGACTTCCCTTCCCTGATTTTTTATATTTCGATAGATACTTCCCTTCCCTAATTGTAGTGACTAGTGACTAGTGACTAGTGACCATATGAGCCTTTTATTCTTTGCAGGTGGAGGTTGCTCTGACACTCGCCGCCAAATGTAATGTAAGTTTTATTTTTGGTTTTCTTTATATTTTTGTGTAATGTTTTGGTAGTAATAGTATGATACACTTTTGCCGTTTTGTGTTGTTCATCATTGTTGAAGGTGCTAATTGTTCTTAGTTGAAGTACTTATTGCCTGTTTTCCTTTAGTTGAAGTGCTATGTGAGCTGGGTGGAGCGTGAGCGGCGGCGGAGTTGTATAGCAATTGGAGAGGAAGAGAGGCGCGGCTCAGGTGGTAACCGGCGGAGCTGCTGCCGTGGTTGGTCTGAGCTGGAACGGTGGCGGTGGTTTGCTGCAAACAGAGAAAAACAGAGAGAGTGAGAATGAGGAAGAAGAGGTGCCGAAGCCAGCTCCAATCCACACTCACAATCAGAAATTCTTCGTATACGAAGAATTTTTCTTCCAGACAAACCTACAGAGTAGGTCAGTAGGTGAAGAAAAGCAAGAAAAAAAAAACAAAACATTCGGTGGAAAGGAAAAGAAAAAGAGCCTTGTAACCCCCAAAAAAAAAGGAAAAGAAAGAAAATAAAATAAAGTAAATGGTTGTGGTTGCGCCGCAGCTTATGGTGGTTAACCGGTAATTTTGCCGGAATTTTCTTTGGAATCTTCGTGTGCTCAATTTTCGATGCTTGACTTGTATGAACTTAGTGCTCAAAAGTCACATTTGACTTTTCGTCAATTTGTCGAAAATATTCCAAACTCAAACTCTGAAATGCGTTGTTTTTTCATCTCCCAATTATTTAACCTATAAACTACACAAATACACATTAAAAACAATAATAGGATCTCAGAAAAATATTATTCAAGCAGTTAAAGACACTTTGTATACATAATATATGTATCCATCAATGCTGTGATTTAATTTTGTTTTAAGTGATTGACAAACAAAAATACTATTTTGGATTGAAATTTATAAATCCACCCTAAATTCAGTCAATTCAATGGTCACTTTGACATTGATGTTTATTTTGTCAAATTTTGAAGTGTCAAGTTTATATCCATGGACCTTTTTTTCTGACGGTTTTGCCCTCTTAAACGAGGGTTTTCAAATATGGATTTCCAGATTTCCAAGATTTGAGAGAGAGAGAGAGAATCTCAATTCAACCTTTAGAGTTTCGAATCTACTATTGTGATTTACAATTTGAGGTTATCTACATGTTTTATTCTTAGTTTTATTTAGGTTCGAGTTGGATTTGGTTGTTTTCTGCTTTCTTTCACCTCAATTATGTTAATCAAACTTTTTTTTGACAAATATGTTAATCGAACTTGTTTAGCGGTTTGAATTTGTGTTTTCCTAGTTAACTAAATGAGGCTCTCCACTTATATGTTTTTTTTTCTAGCTAGGATTTTGAAATATGCTTGAATTTGTGTAAAAAAACGAACCCATCAATTTTGTGATTTGATTTTGTTTTAAGTGATTGATAAACAAAAATAATGTTTTGGATTGAAATTTATAAATCCACCCTTAATCGGATTATTTTCGAATTATTCTGGGTTTCGGGTATTACAGGGTCTTTGAGTTTTCAGGACATGGTGCTGGCTACTTCATGTTGAGCTATCCATGACGAATGAGTATGTATCCTCTGACACTTAGCTTTCTTTGAGTGAATTGTCGCAATAAGTAACAAACTATGAGTTTTCAATTCTATGTTTTATTGTAAATGTGTGCTCTAACACATAATAGGTGAAATTAGGTGACGACTCCTCTCGTGCCATTGATGGGTGAGTCATTATTGTAATCTTCGCTCCATTTATAAAATTGATGTTGCTACTGAAAAATGCCTAAAGTCTAAACTAACTAATGTATGAAATAATTGAGAATATGACTCACCGAAAAACGCATTAAAATAAATCATTACATCCTAAATATGTCGTTGAATAATATAATGGTAATTGGTAAGCAATAGTCATTACCCGTAAAGGATTGTTCTAAGGGTTAATACCCAAAATGGTACCTGAAGTATCATTGTCACGCCCCGATTTTCAAATCAATTAATAAGGCATTTTGCCTTTAATTACAAATCAATTTCGGGAATGTGACTACATGGAATATCAAATACAAATATGCACTAGAATTTTTTTCTTTTAATTCGAGTACAACAATATACTCCATGCCCAATAAATGTAAATGCTGACCCGTTCTTTAGGGTTACATATTACAAGCCATAATTAAATAATAAATTGTTATTACAAAATATTAAATAATTAATCCATCAGAGTTTATTACATAAACAGCGGAAGTCTTATAAACCAATAATATGTATGCAGCCTTGCTTACTCCTGGTTATCCTAACCTGCAGGTATAACCACTACACCGTGGAATAGTGTACCGGGTTATATCAACAAACCCGGTCAGCTTACGAAGCTGGTATGAGTAATCTATGTTTTACTCACCCTAAAACATTTAACAAAAATATACATATATATATTTTGTTTAAAACAATATATATGTAATTTATATTCTTCAAATATAATTCCAATCCCGAAAATTCATATTATAGAATATACTGAACCTACGCGTCCCATACCACGTATTTTAACCCCACACGTCCCATAAACGTGTATGTTAATCCCAGGGTAATTCAGAATATTAAACAATATAAACCTTCCCCAAAATCGTTTCCCAAAATTATGATTTCTTTCTTTTTAAGAAAAGTAAATCCTCATAATAATTACTTCAATTTTTAAAGAAGTAAAAACTTCTAAATACAATTCAATAATTCTCCAAGAATTGTAATTCAATAAATCAATGCTTCAATTATTTAAGAAGCAAATTCATATCATACTCACACAAAACCACAATCAACTTCAAATGATTAAAAGCGAGAATACCATTTTTCTTCTCCTTTTACTACATCAAGATAAAGCGAGAATACCATTTTTCTTCTCCTTTATTACATAAAGTATTCATCTTTGTTTTCAATGAATACATGGCTACACAGTCTAGAACTCTAACCTTCACCTTCTGGCTACACAGTCTAAAGCTCTAACCTTCACCATTGACTACACAGTCTAGAGCTCTAACCTTCACCCATTGGCTACACAGTCTAAAGCTCTAACCTTCACCCATTGGCTACAAAAACATTCGAGTAGGCAAACACAATATCATAATTTTTGAAATATTGTTTCCCACAAAATTCACCAATTAAAACAATAAAATGAATATTTTCAAATATTGTTTTAACACAAAATCACACATGCTGATATATCAAATTAAAACTGTATTTAATTTATATATCGCAAAATCATTTAAATAAATATAATTATTTATTTTCGCAAACAACACCATATGAATTAATATTCATATATAAAATATCGTGAGATTCACTCACCTCTAATTCCTGCTGCGTCTTCAAATAATACCCGGGAATCGACAAAGCTAGCCAAATGCTTCATGATTCCAAAATACCTATGAACATGCAATTTTCCACTTAGCATATCATAGTTTCCAAATTGATGATTCTAAAATCCAATCACTTCAAATATTCCTCAAATGTCTCTTAGACATCAATAACCATAATTCGGGACAGTTTGACCAAAAGTCAACCGTCGGTCAACGTGGGTCCCACGTCTACTATCATCAACGGGTCCCACACGAAATCCAAAACTTCCAAAATCCAACAGCATGCTTATTTCTAGCATCCTAACATCATATCCAAAATTGGTGATGATCCAACGGTCGGATCATCACGGATCTAACGATCCATAACTATCGCTTAATTGATCATTGATCAAACGACCGAATTTCACAAAAGTGTAAACACGAAAGTTGTTCGTATCGACGAAACAAGTCAAACGGAGCAAAGAACTGCTCCTAGACTGGCCGGACGCGCCGCCCACGCGCCGCCGCCGGCGGTGGTCAGACGCCGGAGAAAAGTTCTCCGATTGACACCAAATTTTACCAGCATGTACATCTCAACAATCCCAACAAGTTTAGTAACTACCTCAAAGTCTGGATCGGAGTGGAAGTGGCCGGAATCGGTGTCGGTAGGTTTTAGATCCCAAAAAGTGCAAAGTTTCGTTCCCGCCGATCTAGGCCGTGCCGCCGTGATCCACCACCATGGGGAGGTTTCTGGGGAGGAGGGGAGCAAAACCAAACTTGTCCCGTCGTCGGAGGTGGCCGGAGGAGGGAGATCGGACCGCCGAAACTTTGGCAGAAACTGTCGAGCTCCGATCGACCTCTTTCCGCCGGAATCGTGCCACGCCGCCACCACTAGGCGGTTGGTCGGCTCCGTCTGAGTCCAATGCCACCGGCCCCGAGGCCTGGGGTGGCCGGACGGCGAAGATAATTCCGGGTCGGGTTACCGGGTAAACGGGTCTGCTAGGGAGCATTTCTGGAATTTTCCGGAATTAAATGATCTTTCCAAAATTAAAAATCCTTTTTATAGAACTTTGTGAAACTTCCGAGACCCATAACTTCTTCATACGAGGTCCGTTTTCGACGAACCAAATTCCTACGAACTCGATTCGACGAGGTCTACAACTTTCATGAAGGAAGTTTTCCCAAATTCTCAACGGATAAAAAGTTACCTTAATTAACCTTGTGTAACTTATAATTACCGCCGTAATTATCGTTTTACGACCAAAATCCCTAAAAATATGAAATCACTCCATTTCACTTCAAATTTCACGAACTATTTAATAAAAATAATACGGAAATTTTCGGGGTATTACAATCATGGTATGGACAATTTAGTACCTCAAGTAACAAAGTGAACAATTTGGTACCTATAGTTGTCATCCGTCTTCCCATTTGGTACTTCCGTCAAAAATTCCGTTAAGTTTGTCCAATTTAAGGGGGTAGTTTCGTCTTTTCAGTCTCATTTTTCTATAAAATTCACCTCCTTGACCCTAGTTTCAACTTTCACTCCCAAAGATATCATATTATTCTTATAAATAAAAAAATCATACTGACGACCCATATATTTTTTTAATTTAATTTTTAATGATTTGTATTTAAAATAAATCTTATTTTTTAATCCTAAACCCGAAAAAAAAAACACCAAAAATTATTAAAAAACATACCCGTTGCAACAGTGTTTTACCCAAAAAATATACCGACTCATTTCTTTATAATTTTTAACACCAAACTTCTTCCATCTCCTCTAATTTTTCACCAAACTCTATAATTATTTTGTTGCAGAAAAATAATAATTAAAATAAAATAATTATTTAATTAATTTTTATAATTTAAAACACATTATTATTTAATTAATATTATACTAATAAAATATGACAAAATAAAACAAAATTATAGCACCCCCAATATTTGGGAATTGAATATTGGTCGAAAATACCCCTAAAATTTGGGGCACATGCGCGTCATGTGAGTCTGTGACTAACTTAACAAAATTTTTGACGGAAGTACCAAATAGGAAGACGGAGAACAAGTATAGATACCAAATTATCCACTTTGTTACTTCAGGTGCCAAATTGTCCAAACTTTGATACTTCATGTACCATTTTGTGTATTAACTCTTGTTCTAATTGCTATTCTAAGTCACAAAAGCACAAATTCTAAATCTTAAAATCAAATCCTAGCATGCTCACTACGTTTGTAACCATAGACAAACAAGCAAAAATTTAATTCCGAAATAATTAAATAAAACAAAACTTAATCGAAGAAATTCAAAATAAACACAAATTCATAATTTACAACTCGAATTGATAAAAAACTCGAGTTTCGAAATTCAGCAAATAACACAAATACACACATTATTCACAAATAATAAAATGGAAAGCACATAATATTTCACAAGCAAATATTTAAAAATAAATAAAAGTAAATAAAAAAAAAGTGGGTGTCTCCTTAAGTCCAAACTCCGAACCGGAGTTGAATCTGAGAAAGTCCAAATAAAATTTCACATTTCTGTCTTCCGGTTCGGCCGAGAGTGAGCGAGAAAAATCCTCAATTTTTCTTCATCTAACTCTTCTCCTGTAAATTTCAAAACCACCGTTGCGACCAAGTTTTCAGTATTCTAAGCTTCTTTCTTTAGAGTTAAAGGTTTCTCGTTCTGGGCAATAGAGAGTGATGGAAGAAAACTTGGAAGAGGGCGCGGAACGATTTTGGCCCAGTTCGTTTCCTGAGAGGTTTGTTTCTCTAGAATCTATCTTTCTTGAATTTTGGGTTTGTCAAATGCCAAGAATTGGATTTGACATGGTGTTTGATACTATAAATAGGACTATCTGCTTATATTTATATGTTGAGAAGTTGAGACTGTGATTATGACTAAAATGACTTTGTTTTAGAATTCGGTTCAGGGTTTAAGAGTTACAATATAGACGATCAAATTAATCAAATGTGTGTTTCTGTATTGGGGTTATGAAGGGTTTTATTTTGATAGATTTGGTGATCATTCTATGTTAAGCTCAACTAATCAAGTCTAAAGAATCGAGGATATCGGTTTAGTGACATATGACTCGATCGTATTGTTTAACTGGTCGTAGTTTAGATGGTAAGTGGGTGTAGAGGCTTGGTTTGGATGGAGTGATTTCAAATCTAGAGATCTTGTTAAACTTTGTAAGGTAATTGCTTGTGTAGACCGTTGCAATCTATAGTTATCAAGATATGAGTTGGAAGACAAATAAGAAAACAAATGGTTCCTTGCACATAGTTATTTCAAATTCACTTCAAATGTATTGCATCTGGTCATTCTAAATCCATTCTATCGAGTGTTTTGTTCTCCTCTTAAACAAATTAGGCTTGTTGTCATACCCAAATCTGCAGATTTGGAATCATTCATTCCAATCTGGCTAACAGAACCTTGATCTAGCTGATCAAACTAAAAAGAAGAACTAACCGAAAGAGGGAGAGACTGATTCCAATCTGCAAGAAGAATTGCTTGCACATCATGCCCCAAGTTGGCAAGAGCATCTGCTAGGAAATTGCCCTCCCTAAGTATGTGTGTAAAAGTGACGCTCTGGAACAGACTGGCAATCGACTTTACTGGTGTAGTTTGTTATACATTTTTCTTTCATTCTCTCCTTATCGCTTACTCTAGACTTAGAATTATGATTAGATCTCTACGTGCTTGATGCAAGATGCAAAAACTCTATATATTACTTCATTCTTGAAGCGGTTCCTTGTGTTCATACTTCATAGGTATTCTAAGCTAGTGATCTGATTCTAGAAGTTGGTACTATCTGCTAACATAAGTAAGTGATCTCTGTATTATGTATTAAATCTCTTCATTCACAACCGCAGATCCTCCACAAGAAGGCCATGGCTGGAAGACAACTGTGAAGAAAAAGTTGCAGGGTTCCCCCGTATTATCAAGAGAAAGAGAGTGAGAAGGACCAGGAAGATTGGATTGGAGGCCCTGGCCAGCGTTGCTGAGCTTTACAGCAAGGTATCTTGCATTCTTAATCAATGCCATGTCTTTCTTTCCTCCCGAGCCTTTGTAAGATCTGCATTAAATATAATTTCTTCCACACAGATGGCAACAGAGAGTGTGAAGGCTACCACCACCACCACCGCGCCCTCAATACAAAAGCGACCTATCGTCAAAGAGGGTGTGGATTGCAGAGGGACACCCATTGATTTGGTTCCTCCTTCAGTTGAACGACCTAACCATAAAGTCCACATAAAATTAGAACCATCCAAGGCTGCCTTAATTGATTTTCGAGGTTTGGCAATGCTCCCAAGATGTTATGTTTCATTACTTGAGAAGGCCTGCATTTGTCATCCGGATCTGGCCATATGCTCAAAGAAGTCTTTGAGATGGCGTGAGTTTGCTTACAATACATTAGGGGAGCTGCTGTATTTCCTCACTTCAACAAAACGGATAGAAATGACACGCAAGGCATACAAGCAACTCGAAGTACTCTGGGAGGATGCTAAATGCTTGGGATTTGATTTGTCTTGGTTAGCTCCTATTATGGAGTCTGCACTAGACTCAAGTTCTCTTTTAGAGAGCATTTGCTTTCTGGAAGCAGAGATGGTGATTTTGAAGGAGCGTCGGAACACCCTACATTGCCAACTGACAACCCTTGCAATGCAACTGTCTGAAACTGAGAAAGAGGCCTCTTGTTTGCGGAACCTAATTAAAAATGCTAAGAAAGAGGCAGCGTCCACTGAGAATGAGTATCTGTATACTGACTTGTGAATGTGCAGGGATCAGATTACTTAGCTGATTTAAAGTGAAGAGGGGGTGGGAATTTTGTTTTAAGTTTTTAACAGAATTGGCTTGATTTGCCAAAAAGTTTTGGCAGGCTTTGTGTAACTGTGTTGTTGCTATATGCTCCATATGCCCATGAGGCCTTGAACATGGTTTAATGAAAACTCTTCAGGTAGACCTGGATAACATATGCAAAGTGGGTTTTAATTTTTAAAGAAATGGATGGTTCCATTTGAGTTCACACATTCGAACGTTTTACCCTTTTCACACTTGCACAAAAATGAATTTGGATGTGTAATGGTAAGTTTGTAACTGATAATATCTTTTTTAACTAGGTGATTTTTATAATAATTCTGTTTTAGATATTTTGTGCTTAAAATAGTAATATCTCTCATCCCACTTTAAGCTAATGCAAGAGGTCACAATAGAGCACTCGGTTCGTGTCTACGTGTACGGAAGAACGGACTCCCCTTGTTCTCCACAACTCCTAGAGCTGCGGACTGATTGGCTTGTTTTGCTTTTTCTGTTGTATTTTTCCTTTGTCCTGATCCTTATGGATTAGCTGGGATTTGCTTTTCTTTCCTTGGTTTGTTTGTATCTGGGCGCTGGTTTCTCCAGTCTTTGCTGTTTTGCCTCGATGAAAATTTGCATAGAGTTCAAGTGCTCCGCACAAAAAGTAGATTACAAGAAATGAGGAATACAAGAAACGTTTCACTTTTTTCTTCTAGAATATACTTTTCCCAGAGAGTGAAAAATACAAGAAGGGCATACAAAAACATCAAAATACAGGGTATGGCACAACTTTATATTAATATTTGACCACTCTCATAGTCCACAGTCTTGGGAACTTTACCCATCCCTATAAGATATACAACATTATGAAGCCAAAGTTTAGTGGTGCAGGTTCTTAACTCACATGTGGACTATTGCAGCCACATAACTTAACCACAAACAATTTTTCATGTGAATTCTAATTTTCAGGTTTTGGGTGTTTTGTTTTCTTTAGGTTTGAGGAAAGGTTTGGCATTTGGCAGAATAATGAAAATTGAAAAACAGAGAGGGGGTCATCATATATTTATTGAATACATTTTTTTATTCTATCTAGTATAGCCGCACCAGAATCACTTAAAAACCTAAAGCATAGCGCTGCTATTTTGGCGGTACTGATAAACCTTCCCCAAAATTGACACACACTCATTCAATTTCAAACTCCCATCAAAAACCCTCATCTCTCTCTCTCTCTCTTTCTTTCTTGTTGCTTAGAGAAGAAAAAGAGATGGAGGAAGAGGGTATAGGGCTAGTTCTGGCAAAAGCAACAGAGCTCAGATTGAAGATCAGCAACTGCATCCACAAATCCAATGACCCATTACCCAGAAAGGAAAATGGAGTCCAAGTCGATGAAGAAGAAGAAGAAGATGAAGAGGCACATAGGCTTTTCAACATTTGCGATGCCCTTGAAGCCCTTGAGAATCAGCTCTCCTCTCTACAGGTAAGGATTCCCAAAACCCCAATTTTCATTTGTATTTTTGCTTCACCTGTTTCTTTTTTCAAAAAAGCCCTAATTTTTATGCACTAGTTTGTCAAATGCAATTGGGAGCTTAAGTTTTGAAATTAACAGTTCAATGTTATCTAATTTTTGGTAACAACTTCTGCCCAGGTCAATGCTGGACACTCAAAAGTTGTATTCTTTGTTCTTCATGAAGTAGGCTATAGATGTTTTCAATAATGTTTATCAATCTGCAAATGGTTGACATACCAAAGATAATGATGAGAAGATACAGAGTTGTATTCAGCTCCTTTTTGGGAAATTCCAATTTTTTGCTTTATCTTTTTAAATTTACTGAACATATCAGTTATACCATGTCAACTCAGGACTTGATACTGCCAATTATGTCTTTATTCATTCATGTGTAGGTTTGGTGGTATACTGAACTTGGGGGTGCTCTAAAAATGTAACCTTGCTTGGATTTTTTAGATGCTAGTAAAACATGGAAGTCTAATATTTCTTATGTGATGTTTCTTGAGATTTCTACATTTCTACATAATATTAGTTGTGTCGTAGTTTGCTTCTTTCTTAGATGACATTTGTTACATTAGTAGAGTTGTGTAGTAGCATATCAGTTTACTACGTGTACTTTTATTATTTTACTAATTGGCACTAGATATAGCTTAGCTTTATCCTAACTAATTGGAAGCTACTCGGTGTTAATTAAGGCCATTTGTTTATCCCATAATCAATTAAAATGGCCTTTCTCAGTAGTTGCATACACATCAATGTTTATTTTGATACCCAGAAGAAGACTCTACTCGAAACTGTGGCCTCCTGCTGAACTCTGCAATCTTTAGGAGGCTAGAAAACTCTAGCAAATAACTAAGGAGGTACCTTGAGGAGGTTCAGACCCCAGACCACATGGCAGAGAACCACGGGCCTGACCATTTCACTTAACCCTCTAGCAAATAGCATATACATCATTTTGGCCTCCTTTTACAGTTTTTGTGGCTGAAACTTTTATATCAATTTCCTTTTCAGTGTATTGAATGTGGTTGAGTTTTGGGGCCAGCATTGAGAATTCGAGTTATATCATATGCTAATTACTGTTATCTTTCATGTTGATGTTTTGGAAACCGGAAACCATCGAAGTCCTAATTCACCTGCAATGCTAATGGCTCCCTATATTAGAAAGATATAGCCCAGCCTTTATCCAAACTAATGGGAAGCCACTCAATATTATCTATGGTCATTCTTTTATCCCATAGTAGATGACAGTGCCCTTTCTCGATATTTGCACCCGTATCATTTCTGACTTCCTTTCACCGCTGTTGTGCCTTGAGTTTATATCAATTGTCTTTTCAGTGTACTGAATACGTGGTTGAGTTTTGTGTGGCCAGTAATGAAAGATTGAGTCATATGTTAATTACTGATTTCATGTTGATGTTCTTGGAAATGGAAATTCGTTGAAATGCCAATTCACTTATGTTATCAGGTTTGATGTCAAACACATGCTATTATTAAACATGTATGTCATACTTTTAATAAAATTGAAATATGTATTTCATCTTTTTGTGAGATGAGTTGAATGTACTAATTCACCAACATGGACACCGAGTGGTGCATATGCATTGGATTTAAGTTTGTGAAAGTGCATTAGACTGAGCAAATATCATGTAGTCATTCATGTCTTTATCTCAGAACCTCAGATTCAAACTTTACTTTTTGATCTCTTAGCTAGTTTTTAAAAATTTAATATGCTTATTATGCTGTAATTACTGATTGGTTGCTCAATCCACGAAAAAAACATACAGGTTCGTTAACTGCTACAGAAGGTTGATGATATCACTAAATTTATAATGAACTATATTTTGGTCATGATGCAACTGGTTTTATTTCCTGCAAAAGTGACATCGTGGGTTCACCCTATCAGTTGAGATATGATGAACATGTCAAGAATGTATAACATTTGTAGATAATATACTTTTATAAACTGAATTTTTCATTTCTTTTTTTATCATCAGACTTTGCAGCAGCAGCAAAGGTATGAAAGAGAAGTTTCCCTTGCCGAGATTGAAAGCAGCCGCAAGATGCTACTCAACAAGCTTAAAGAGTACAAAGGGAAGGATTTGGAAGTGATACATGAGGCGTCTGCTTTTGCTGGTGAGACAGTGGATCACAGCAATGATCTCTTGCTTCCTCCATATCCAAGCCGCTCTCCACACACTTTTGTTCTAGAAAATGGGACAATGATGCAACCTACACATAAGCCTTTACGAAATGGGGTCATCACCAATGATGCAACAAATGGAGCAAAGAAGAATTTGACTGATACAGAGAGATCCAAAAACTCAATAGGGTTGGGATCTGTCCTAGGCACAGCAGCCAAGACAGTGCTTACTCTTGTTGGTGTGGTATCTGTACTTAGCCTGTCTGGTTTTGGGCCTAAAATTGTTAGAAGTAATACTGCTTTCAATATATTAGGCCGTTTTAAGCAACCATCAACGGAAGAAAAGAGATCACCCATTGAATGCCCCCCTGGGAGAGTCCTTGTTCTGGAAGATGGGAAGGCTCGATGTGTTGTCAAAGAAAGAGTTGAAGTTCCTTTCTCTTCAGTTGTTGCGATACCTGATGTAAACTATGGCTGCGGTTAAAAGTATGCTCCTTCCATCTTTTTGTATATCTTGTTTCCTTCTAATATGCTGTAATGAAATCTATTTTCTTATGATCTACGGCTGTCCTAAAATTTCACAAGTAGTGATTCTCAGGCATAATAATAGTTTTGGGTTTTTAGGTGGTGCTAGTTCTGGTTGAGCTTCTATGTTTCATTTGTACAGATAAGAGAATCTCCTCTTTCACGTTTAATGGTTTAATTTGATATTAGGGACGTAACCCAACTTTGATTCTGTTCAACCTTAAACTTGAGAGGGTTTTGTTTAATGAGTTCATAGTGTTGGTGATAGCAGCTGTTGGCGACGCAAGCAGAATCCTTTGTTTGATTTAACTTCTTAAGAATAAGCTATCAAAAAGAAAATAGAGATCATAAAAAGCAAGGACAATCCTCACATGAGTGGTAGTGTGGCCTTCCCAAGCTGAACCTATGAATCTGGTTGTCATTTTCTATGGCGGATTGCACCTGGACACAAACCTGAGGAGACCAATATGCATTTGCTTTTGTTTCCCATTTGCCACATTAAAGTACAAATGTCAAATTTTGGTCTGCCTCTCCAAAACTCTGAAGGGTTGCAATATTTATTTTCCCATGTCTTTTTGTGTAAAGATAATTCCTTCAACCACTTCCCCACTTACGCCAAGTCGGCCAAGACGACCAAGAATGGACCTCATACAATGTTTCGTGAATTCTATATGTGATATGTTTAGAGTCACTGATGACAAATTTTTGTCTAAAGTTGTAGATTAGCGTTAAGTGGCGGCTCCTTGTGCGTTGAGAGAGATCCTTTTTAAGAATTAAATTAGAAAGATTATCTTTGGATCACATTATACGTGGATAGAAAAGATGTCACTTATTACATCAATTATTATGACATTGGTAGGTTAGAAGTTTGGTCGATGAAAAATCTGATGTTCTTGCTTGCGTCACTTGAGCTAAAGAGTAGAGAGTCGATGGCCTAAAACCATGTTCCCTCGGTTAGCCTCAAGCAGCCCCTAGTTTTGGGACGTGCTACATACCACTGACTGCTGATTTTTATGCAGATAAAATTGAAACATAATGGCTCCTCAGTGCCCTGAAGAGCTAAGTCTGATTCTCAATGGGTTTACTATAAAAACTCCACCCAATATTGTTATCAACATCCTCGATACCTTTTTCACCAAGTTCAAACTCTGAGTGGTTGCTTCAGTTTGTGTGAGAAATTAAAAACATGGAAGGCAAATGTTTCACAGAAGAGCAGGAAACACTGGTGGTGAAGTCATGGGCTGTAATGAAGAAGAATTCTGCTGAATTGGGTCTCAAGTTCTTCTTGAAGTAAGTCACTCTTGCTGTCCTCTTTCTCTACATCTTAAAAGTCAATTGAGTTTACTACTCCGTCTGTTGAGAGCTGATGGTCTCCCTGCTCCTCCTTTGGACTCATGTTCTGTTCCTTGAGTTTTATGTTTCTTTTTCTCTGTTTGTTTTGCCTGCCGTGTTAGTGCGGTTTGAAATGAAAGTTTCAATTTCCAAAAAAAAAAAAAAAAAGAAGTCAATTGCGTTCCATATGTATGAGCTTTGAAATTGTGATTAACAATTTGGGAATTTAAAGGGTGCTTTATTTTTGGTTGAAAAATTTGCAGGATCTTTGAAATTGCACCATCAGCCCAGAAGCTGTTTTCATTCTTGAAGGACTCTGATATTCCTCTGGAGAAGAACCCCAAGCTCAAGCCTCATGCTATGTCTGTCTTTGTTATGGTAATCATAATAAGCATCATTAAGATAAGATATTATCAATGCATTCCATGGGTAACATGTTCTTGCTAGATTGTCAATTTGGTGCACACGTTCAAGTAAAATAATAGAACCCGCAAGATCATTGATTCAGATTGATAACATAACATGTCAAACTGTCTCACAATCGCAAGATAAAGGTTTCGTCTATGCCACATTGGCTCATTCTTTGACTTGTATGTCAGACTTGTGAATCGGCAGTTCAACTCCGGAAAGCAGGCAAAATTACAGTGAGGGAATCAACGTTGAAAAAGTTGGGCAGTGTGCACTTCAAGTCTGGAGTAGTGGACGAACATTATGAGGTATACATGTTTCCAATCAAATTTTAACTTGATCAAACTGGTTTTTGAATAACTAATATGCAAATAATAAAGTTACTAATTCCAAGTTTTCTTTTTGACCAATTTGATTATAGGTGACCAAGTTTGCATTGTTGGAAACCATAAAGGAAGCAGTACCAGAAATGTGGTCACCAGAGATGAAGAGTGCATGGGGAGAAGCTTATGATCAGTTGGTTGCTGCTATCAAATTAGAAATGAAGCCCTCTGCTTAGACTAATAGACTCTGATCTTCAATATAAGCTCTGGAATTGCTTCTTTTCAAATTAATAAGATGGAAAATAAGAAATGTAAAGGTCTAGTTCTTTTAAATTATTGAAGTTGCAATTTGTAAGTTTTTCTAATTTTGAATTCATGAGTCCTTGATCATGTTGATTTTATTACAGTAAAGTCATTAGATCAACGATCGATATTTGTTCATTTATATATATATATATATATATATATCACGAATTCCTATTCTAAATTTGTATAGTTACATGAGGGAAACATGAATCTTCCACATAATGTTCTCATTAATAGAATTACAGTGCGAAATTAAAGAAAACATCGTAAATTTTGAGAATTTACAAATTTACGATGAGCAGGAGCAAAATCTCCCAAACATAAAGCAAAAAACAAAATGGAGTGCATCCGCCACCTGTTAGACATTGAAGTTATATAATCATGCCCTAAAACATTAAAGTTAGCTTATCTTTAGTTCATTTTAGTCTTCACTATGTCATTTCCTTGTTATTAGGAATTTATGCAAGGAGAGAAACATACATTTCGGAGCTTATAAAAGAAATGCTACCTACTCTCTCTCTCTCTATTCCATACCATTTTTGCTACCATACCTTGAGTGGGCAGATTTTGCTCATATGCTCCCCCATTTCATGCTTCAAAACCACCAACTCCACCTTTACCTCACCTTACCTCAATTATTACCTCATCGTACCACCTTAGCCATACTCTTTCTCCTATATAATTAATCCAATCACACTTCTCCAACTACAGCAATCTTCCATTCCACACTTTTCCTCGATCTCTTTTTCCTTAAACATCCCAACACCCAAAACTCCATATCTTTCCTCTCAATCTTTTATTATCACCATCACCAAAATTCATTCTAATTCCTCACTTCCATTACTCCACCACAATCAATTTCTCCAACTACTTCACCTATTCATTCCATTTACATACACCAAGCATTATCATCTCATCACTCTTCCTACCACCATCAAGCTTTGAAGGAGAAGAAGGAAGGAATCTTGCACTCGAGGAAGCATCACCACCACCACCACATCACCACCATGATAAGGCCTCCATGAGCACCCATTTCATCTTCTTCACTTGTGATCTTCACTAGTCATTCCTAAACTCTACCCTCTTATAGTTAGATGTTTACCATTATATTGATGCTAGCTAGTTTTTGTTAATTAGTATGAGTGAGTAGTTCATTGATGAGGCTAGGGTTGAAAGCCCTACCCAATCTTATATGAATGAATGCTATAATACGATGTGATGCAAATTTCTTTAACATGCCTACATGCTAGTTCAACAGTTAAATACATATGCTTAGACTTTATCACTTTGCGTATTTGTATTTGTCATGTCATGATATAATTTTTAGAGATTAATAACTTTTGAATGTTAAAGCTTGAAAGCACACTATATGGGCATATATGGTTGGGAGTTATAATATTCTAGACCTAAGATTGGTTAGCTTGCATGATTACCTCGACTCAAAACTTTATGCATCTAGAACGAGTGCTTCAAACTTAACCGATAATTGAACTTGTTCTTAGATAATTAATTAATTAAATCTAGACGTAACCGGTTAGAATTAATAATATAAAAAGAGTTTGCCGATTGTACTCTTAATTGGACAGACGCAACGAGGGTAATTGGTTATTGGTTAATTGAAGTGGGAGACCTGATCCGACAACAGATCGCCCAGACAACCTCACAAGCTCCCACAAAGACAACAGGATTGGTTAGCTTGCATGATTACCTCGACTCAAAGTCTCAAAACTTTATGCATCTAGAACGAGTGCTTCAAACTTAACCGATAATTGAACTTGTTTTTAGATAATTAATTAATTAAATCTAGATGTAATTGGTTAGAATTAATAATATAAAAAGTAATAATATAAAAAGAGTTTGCCGATTGTACTCTTAACTGGACGGACGCAATAATTGGTTATTGGTTAATTGAAGTGGGAGACTTGATCCGACAACAGATCGCCCAGACAACCTCACAAGCTCCCACAAAGACAACAGGATGGGGGGCTCTAATACGTTAATACCATTCTG
This sequence comes from Rubus parviflorus, assembly GCA_029955375.1. NCBI lineage: Eukaryota > Viridiplantae > Streptophyta > Magnoliopsida > Rosales > Rosaceae > Rubus > Rubus parviflorus. The sequence continues at coordinate 29,467,764 of JARGGL010000001.1, forward strand.
CTAGACCCCAATCTGGCATAGCAAGATATTTTCCTCTTTGGGCCTTGCCCGCACAATTTGGTTCTTGCGATTCCACCCCAAAACGCGTATTGCTATGGGTACGGTGAGTCTACACATATAAAGCACTTCACCTTCCCTAACCCGGGCGATGTGGGATACCAGTGCATCAAATAGCTTGCTAGTGCCTCTACCACTTGCCCACGCAGATCACTACAAAGTATATTCAACTAGCACTTTTGGATGAGATTTTGGGTTGTTAATTACATTGTTGCCATGAATTTTGGATCTTTTTTTTTTTTGGACAATATGAATTTTGGGTCTAAGTATATGTAGAACTTGCTGTGATCTTGATGATCATTATGATTAAAATTCATTTACCTTTAAAAAAAATCCTACTTAAATGAAGAAATTTGAATAATACTTAATTGCAGTGATTTTTATTAAATTTTACTTTAGTATTAAATAAATTATGATTGTATTATTTGCAATTTAATATTGGACTAGCTATAGTAACAAAATAGTCAACAAATTATATTGTATAAAATAAAAATGGAAAAAATGTTTATCTATATATCCTCACTATGTATCATATATATTATTAGCTAACTTAAGCAAATTAAGAAGATTAGAAAAAGGATCATAAGAAAAAACCCTATGAGAGCTCTGGCTCTCCAAAACCCTAGCGGCACCTGTTAGAAGTGTAGTAAAGCATAGTATTTATTCATTCATTTAAGTTCCTAAGCTCAGTTGTTATTAGTTTGTTAAGTAGTTATGTTAGCGTGCCACGTGTAATTATGCCTAGAATCATATAAACTCTGCTCCAGTCCTTGTATCAGTCGGTTAGTCAATACACGAGATTTCTCATTTCTCTCAACTCTCTGTTCTCTCTTTGCTTCCTCTTTATTCTAACATGGTATCAAGAGCCAGTGCGATCGGGACCTTGCTCTGTTCGTCGTCTTCGTCGTTGTGATTGTTTGTCTTCCGCTGTGTGGTTGTTCTTCAGCTAAGTTTCTAAGTCTCAGTTTTTTGTTTCTGGTATTCGAAGTTGTGGTACTGGTTTGTCTTCAGTTGAAATTGTGGAAATTGGAGTGTGATTCTTGTTGGTATTGATCTCGTCTTTGCTTAATTGGTACTCGAATTGGTTGTTTAGTCTGGAATTGTTGAAGTTCATCTCAATTAGGTTGATCAGTAACCTCTAATTGTTCAAGATTGTTTACGGTTTCACGTCTGGGTCGTGGTGTTATTCTCAGCTCTAATCAAGACAAAAAAAAAAAAACAAATGTTCGATTCAGATACGTAATTCTTCAAGTTCGTGTTGAATCTTTACCGTACAATCTGTGATTGTTGATATCTGAGATTGGTTTACATCATCAAAGCCTAGGATCTATATTTTTTAGGGCTCGTATTCAATTGTTGGAGCTATAGCCAAGTTATAATTGTGAAAAGTGAAATATTGGTGATTTTCTTTGGATCCCTAAGCTTGGTTGGGAATTCTTTTGCTTTGAGAAATCTCTGTATTTTTCACGATTAGGCATGCCTACTACGATTCCTACTCAGCCTATGGTGTTTTTGCCAAATATATTACTTGATGCATCCAACTATCCTGCTTGGGTGTTTCGATTGGAATCTTTTCTTAAGGGACAAAATTTATTTGGATTTGTTGATGGCTCTATTGCTTGTCCACCACAATTTGTTCAGTCTTCTGAAGGTACTACTGTCATTTCTGCTGACTATGTTGCCTGGACGGCTCAGGACCACCGTATAATCAATATGATTAGTGAAACCCTTGGCCCTGTTGCTATGACCTGTGCTGTGGGCAGTAACTCTGCTCAAGCAATGTGGACAAATTTACGACTTAGGTTTGCTTCTCCCGATAGACACAATATCCTTCAACTCAAGTCTAACTTGCAAGCATTAAAGAAAGGGTCTGATAATATAGAAACTTTTTTTGATAAGATTAAAGCTGCTACGGATGCTCTTGCCATTGTTGGGGTTTCTCTTGATGATGAAGATATTGTGGACATTATCCTTAGAGGATTACCAAATGCATTTGCTGCTGTCAAGGCTGTTATTAGAGCTCAGTTTGTTTGCTGCTCTATGCCTGATATCAAGGCTCTTCTCAAAGCTGCTGAATTGGACATCGACAATGAAAAACAAGCTACCACTGTATTTTCTCAAACACCTACTGTGTCTTCACAATCAGTTTCACCAAGTGTTCCACTAGGATTTTCTCCTTTTGCCTCACCAACTGCACAACCTTTAGCACCAGTCTCACCTGTGTTCCCATGTACTCATGTTCCTACTGTACCCTTGGCTTTTGTTCATTATAATCCATTTTCTATGGATCCTCCATTCATAATGGCTGGTTTCTATGTTGGAAGTGATAGAGGTGTTGGTTTTAGCTCTGGCAAAAATGCAGTCATTGGTGGTGGTAATGGTAATGGTGGTTTCAACTCGCAGAACAATGGAAACAATGATGGTAATGGTAATGGTGTTTTTCCCAATTATGGAGGTTTTAACAATGGTAATGGTACAAGAAACAATGCTGGTAGTCTTACTTGTCAATTGTGTGACAAGGTTGGTCATGGTGCCAATACCTGCCGATTTCTCCGAAACTTTCAGCAAAACAACTTCTTTACTGGTGGAATGAAATGTCAGTACTGTGGAAGGAAAAATCATACTGCCAACAGGTGTTATAACCTATTTGGCTTCCCAGATTCTGCTGCCACTACTCATATGTCCACAATTCCACACTCTACTTCTCCAAGTCAATATTTTGCCTCGACTCAATCCGTGCCTGCATTTTCTTATGGCAATATCATGAATGTTCCTGCTCAACAATCTACTCCTACTCAACCATCTGATGATAACTATACATCATACTCTGGTAATGTTTCAACTCCTACATTGAACGTGAATATTACACCTGGATCTCTAGATGTTGATTTGACTCATGATGTTCCTAGTTCTCTTCCTGCATTTCCGCAATCTAGTTTACCACACTCTACTACTCAAACCAGAACAAATGATGATGCATCAACTACTATTTTTGTTCCTACTGTTTGTTTTGATGAGGGAGTATCCATAAGGATTAACAGAGGTGATAATCAAAGACATCAGCTTTCTGCATCAAACATTTTTCATTATGTAGATGGTTTGACAACTACGGTTCACAAGAGACGCGGTATGCTTACCAGAGGTAAAAGAGGTATTTCTAAGAAGAAATGTTTTCTGTCTATTGTTCCTCCTTTCAGTACTACTGGTGATTCGAATGGTTTTGAACCTCTGCGTTACAAAGCTGCTCTCATAGTTTCTGCTTGGAAATCTAATCTGCAACAAGATAAATATAATGCTCTTTTCCAACAGAACAATTGGACATTGATTCCCTTACCTCCAGACAAAAATCTAGTTTTCAGATTGTTGCTGATGGATCTGTTCAACTTCAATTTGTTGCATCAGCATTCATATCTTTGCAGTTGTTCTCCTCAGCCTTCATCTCTTTGCAGCAGCTTGATGGTCAGAACCTCCCATCAAGCTGAGGAGGGGTGTTAGAAGTGTAGTAAAGCATAGTATTTATTCATTCATTTAAGTTCCTAAGCTCAGTTGTTATTAGTTTGTTAAGTAGTTATGTTAGCGTGCCACGTGTAATTATGCCTAGAATCATATAAACTCTGCTCCAGTCCTTGTATCAGTCAGTTAGTCAATACACGAGATTTCTCATTTCTCTCAACTCTCTGTTCTCTCTTTGCTTCCTCTTTATTCTAACAGCACCAAGTCGGGTGTCGATTTCTATGGGCGCGGCTATGGTCGTTGCTCCACTTTTCTTGATCGCCTTGTGCGATCTCGTTCACCTTTGTTTGTGGCGCATAAGAGGAGGCTTTGCGTCTTTTCTGTCATCAGACTGTTTCGTCGTATCCTGGCAAACTTAACCCTTGGATCTTCTCTGGCGGTTTTGATTTCCTTCGGGTTGTTTGCGGCGTTGTTTCTTCTTGCTGGGCAGTGGCGATGTTTTGTGCATCGGGTGTTTTCAATCGATCCGATTTTTAGATCTGGAGTATGGTTGCGGCTCTTGGTGGCACGAGATTAGCAAGGTCTGGCCTGATGGGAATGCTGGAGATGGCGGTGCTTGGGGTATCTCGTCTGTTGGGTACCCAAGGTTTTCAGTTCCAAAGTTGGGTCTTCTTCGCGGCTGCTCTTGGTTGCCTGAAGTTGTTAATCCATAATAGTGTTTGGGTGCCCTTGGTATGTCGGGTTCACAATTTTTTGGGTGTTAAGGTGTTCATAGCAGATTGGGGGCAATGTGTTGATGGTGCATTTTCTATTTGTTGTGAAATCTTTTTTGAGTTTCAAGTATGGGATCCAGGTGGAAAGCAAGGTATTGCGACCTTCTTAGTTTTTCGAAGGCACCTCTTGGTGATTAGGTTATTAATAAAAGAGACGGAGTTTGTCTGGAGGCCGATAGCTTGGTGGCTTGGTGTCGAAGATCGCTCTGGGTTTCTCTTAGCATTTTTATTTAATTTCATTCCTTGCAAGTTGATGGAGGTTGTTCTCTATTTCAATGAGTTCCAACTGGTTTGGGACGAGAATAGTCTACATCAGCATGTAGTAGTATTGTTTTTCTATTTCCAAGCAGTGCGCGAACACTATGTAATCGATCAACCAGTTAGACAACTTATGGTTGGTTCAGCCTTAGGCTTTCTTATTAACCATTTTTGGTTAATTATTGCTCCTGCTATTGTTCAGGATGCCCCTCAAAACGATTGTAATCATAATTACATTTAATATATATATATATATATATATATATATTTATTTATTTATCTTTCTTTCAAAAAACTTAAGCAAATTAAGGGTTCAAAAGCACATTTGTTTAGGAAGCACATTTTTAGACATGTAATTGATATACTCATGGGAAAATTCTAGTGTATGTTAACGTATTTTATACGTAGAATTACTATTTTTAGGACTTAATTACTCAAACGAGAACCTATTTACTTTAATGAAGATCTTATTTATCTTAACGAGAGCTTTTTCGTAGTTACCACATGAGTTGTTGAAGTGGTAATATATGTCCTCAAGTCGTAAAATATTACAATTACCATTTTTAAGACATAATACTCAAACGAGAACCTAATTTACTCTAATGAGGACATTATTTACCTTAATTAACGATGACTTTCTCTCCTCATTATATATGAGAAATGTTAACATATCATAGACTTACTCAAATTTATGAACAAATATATATATAGGTCGATCAAATCCTCTTCAATATTTCTAAATTAAAGGTGTCCATTATCCAACTATTAATTTGATAGTTTTTTTTTTGAGCAATTATTAATTTGATAGTTAAAGTAATATGTTTATGCATGCGTGCCTTCAATTTAGCTTAATACGCAGTAATTGTCATCTATTCAAGGAAATTAAATAGACTCCTTGCATGCTTGGCCAAATTAATTCCAGCAATCGTATATAAGATGAGGGGATCGAGGATCTCAATACAGTTGATTTTGAGAGTGACAGAGTTCATTGATACTTGTTGCATATGTATTAATTATTTCGTGCTACCTGTACATTATGGTGATGTACATGGCAACCCTACGTTCAGTTAGCTTTCTGTATTTTGTTATTGCCACTTCATCGATTCAGGGCATTGGCTATGGCCAAGATAGTTCTTATAATGTGCTTGATTTTGGTGCCACTGGAGATGGCAATGCAGATGATTCCCAAGTAAATCTTTGAACTCTCTCCCTCTCTCTCTCCTCCGGTTTTTTTTTTCCGATCATTGATCCGACGATTTTGAATCGTTATGATATTCTCAAATTGATCTTGAAATGGTTATGATGCATATGTCTTAATTGTATGTAGGCTTTTATGGCGGCATTTCAAAAAGCATGTGGAACTCCGGGAGCTATACAAACGGTAAACGTCCCACCTGGGAAAACCTACTCACTCAAACCTCTCACACTTGAGGGTCCTTGCAAGGCCAACAATATTCAAGTTCAGGTATATACATTTTATGGGTTTGCCCATTTGTCTATTGGGAAATTCTAATGTATGTTAACGTATGTCATACGTATAATTACCATTTTTAGGACTTAATTACTCAAACAAGAACCTATTTACTCTAATGAGGACCATATTTATCTTAACGAGAACTTTTTCATAGTTCCCACATGAATTGTCGAAGTGGTAATATGTGTCCTCAAGTTGTAAATTACCACTTTTAGGACTTCATTATTCGAACGAGAACCTAATTTACTCTAATGAGGACCTTATTTACCTTAACAAAGACTTTCTCTCTGCATTATGTATGAGAAATGTTAATATACCATAGCCTTACTCTTGTCTATTTTGCCTATTTTTTTGCTGTTGTCTTCGTTCGTTAGCTTAATTTTGGTTTGCAAGGGTTTGCAGCTTGTCTTGATAGGAATTTTTCTTTTCCTTTCTTATTTACTACTTTCTTTGGGCATAATTTTTTTTATTAAAAAAAATTAAATAAGGGAGCAAGCGGGGGTTTTGGGTTGGATGATTTGAACTGTTTCATCTTAATTTTCAATTCTACCAATTTCTCAAGGATATGTAGAGTTTCGCTAACTCGATGATATATGTGATATTTTAACTTTTGTTTTCCGTAATATTGCAATTAATTCTATGAAAAGGCTCAAATGAATACTTTATAATGAAAACTTGTTGAGAACTTTCAAACTCAACAATTAGATGAGTTTTTAATGAGTTTTTTAAGTATCAACTAAGTGACTAACATTTAAAATACGCATCTACTGGTTGAGTTTGAAAGTTTTCAATAAATCTTCATTGTTTGGTACTCACTATTAATTCTATTATGTGTGAAATATGTTTCTTAGATAAGCTTTCTTCCCCCTTTTAGAGTGGCTTTTTGAATATTGTCTTCTTCTTTTTTGGATTAATTACAAATAACCTCCCGAATTATAAGGTCATTTCCGATTTCATATTCAAGTATCAAATTTTATCATTTTCATATCTCACGTTTGATTCCGTTAAATTGTTAAAATCAAAAGTGAAGTATAAAAAATGACAAAATTTGATACGTACTTGGATATGAAATTAAAAATAACCCTATAATTTGTGGAGCTTTTTGTAATTAATTCTTCTTCTTCTTTTTTCGATAAAGGAATATTGTTTTCTTTAATAAATTGAACTTGTATGCTATTTTGTTAAAGATTAAATTCAGTTTACCCCCCTGAACTTTACACCAAACATCATGTTTGTCCTTGTATTTCTAATTTCATTAGAAACACCCCTATACTTTTCAATTTAATCAGTTTAGTCCCTCCGTCAGTCAATCCGTTAACTTTAACTGTTAAGTGATGACGTGACATGAGTGGAGCCTATTCTTGGCTAACTTGGCAGTGGCGTGTCATGCCCAGTCATCAACCAAAGATGACTGGGCATGACACGTCACTGACGGAGGGATTAAACTGATTAAATTGAAGAGTATAGGGGTGTTTCTGATGAAATTAGAAGTGCAAAGACTAACATGATGTTTAGTGTAAAGTTTAGGGAGGTAAACTGAATTTAATCCAAAAAAAATATATAAATATTTTTTAACTTTGAACAAATGTAAAATAATTTAGTTATTGGGGCTCATAAAATCTATGATTAAACAATGCAAACAAGCTTTGGCTTTCATAATCTACCGAAATCGAGTTTTCGCTTACTTTGATGAATTGTGTCAAATTGAGAAAAATTTCCTTATAGCACATGATTTCTATGAAAAATTGCATCTTTGAAATTCTAAAGTATGGGTTCTCAAAATTATTTTAGAATTTTAGTGAAATCTAACGTGAGACCTTATAAAGACCGAAAAAGTCTTTTTTAACTATTTTATCAAATTAAAATAAACAAAATAAAAAAACCGTTAGGAGCCTCTTGTAGCGACGACCAATTCGTCGCTACAAGTGTTTAATTTTTTTTTTTTTTAAGTTTGAAGAAATGTAAGAGAATTTACTTATTAGGGCTCTTTTGGACTCTATGATTAAACAAAACAAATGGACTTTGGCAACACATTATCTATCGAAATCAGTGTTTCGCTTATTTTTGTCAGTTGTGCAAATTGAGAAATTTTTTCTTATTATAGCACATGATTTCTACGTAAAATGATATTTTTGAAAATGATTAAATTCAGTTTACCCCCCTGAATTTTACACTAAACATCATATTAGTCTCTGCACTTCTAATTTCATCAGAAACACCTATATACTCTTCAATTTAATCAGTTTAGTCCCTCCGTCAATGACGTGGCATACCCAATTAACTTTGGTTGATGACTGGGCATGCCAAGTCAGCCAAGAATGGACCCCACTCATGTCACGTCATCACTTAACGGTCACAGTTAACGGATTGACTCACGGAGGGACTAAATTGATTAAATTGAAGAGTATAGAGGTGTTTCTGATGAAATTAAAAGTGCAAAGACTAACATGATGTATAGTGTAAAGTTAAGGGGGGTAAACTGAATTTAATCCTTTTGTTAACTTTGAGTATGGACCTTCGCCACATAAGTGACATAACTTCATGTCTTCATGTTATGAAAATTGGCTGACTTTTTATTATTATTATTATTCTGCAGATTGACAGAAGTCACAGAACCCAGCCAAGCTATCAGCTTTTGGGAAGCTAGCTTTGGCAATGAAATGAAGCTGGTTACACTTGCACAATAGAAATGCTGGACCCTTTTGGAATAGCCAATCCTAGTTGCATTTGAACTATTTAATTCTTGGCCCAGAACAAGTTACTCACCGGGGGAACATTTTAGAGAGGGTTATTTCCTCCTTTGTAAAATTATACAAGGTTTTGCATAATTGATAATTGTGATATATTTCAATACATTTGCAAACAGCGTTTGTATCATGATAAGTATCCATCTTTGAAAGAAAATCATATTATTCTTTCTCCTAGTCAATCACGGATCACCTGACAGATCGAAAGCTGTACGTGCTAGGAAATTTCATCTTTTGTTTCCTGGGAAAAATCTAAATAACTGGCATTCCCATGGACTAAATTATGTACAACTCCAATAAAGTGACAAGCATGCTGTTTGTTCCAATAAACAAAAGCAGAAGCCCACACGAAAGTTCTACAAGAGTACACATATGGGCACCAGTACAAACTGTCCGTACAATACATAATCTACTTGAAGGAAATGATAAGAGAGTACTGCAACCTAGCAAATGAGAATGTACGTAACGAATTCTTTGGCCTTCGTTGAAGAAGAAGAGAAGAAGCACACAGCGAGACGAGAGATGAATCAGATTATGTTTTTGTTGGGAAGAATATATGAAGGAGACGTACAAGTTGCAGTAGTAGAGTTTAAATTAAAATGTAATAAGGGTAACTATGACTTTTTATCTCTATATATTGTCATTTTTCAACTATTTGAAAAAAAACATGGTTAAAAGTTAATTTGCATGCCTAAAATAGATCATTCTTCAAATAACAAATTATAGGTTAGGTCACATTTGATGAGCTTGTTATTTTCTAAACCACTAAATTTCCCTCATAAGGCCACTTAGACACTAAAAAAACAATAATTTTTTGGTTCGTCCACAGTAACTTTTCGTTTCGGGGCAGTATTTTTTCTTGTGAATGACAATACATAGCTATTTTGGAGAATGATAGTAACTTTTCGGTTTGAGACAGTAGCTTTTCGAAAGATGACAATAACTTTCTGGAGAATGACAATAGCTTTTCTGAAAAATGACAGTAGTTTTTCGGTTCATTGGCAATAGATTTTTGGTTCATTGGCAATAGCTTTTCGAATTTCGGTTCATCGACAATAGGTTTTCGTATACAATGATATTTTTGTAAATAATGAAAATTAAAAACGCGGTGACATTTTTATAAATATTAAATTTTTAAATTTTTGGTGGCTTTATGAGGGATAAAAAAAGGCAAAAAATATTGAGTGACTTTAAATATAATTAAGATACCAAAAGTAACCTTATATGTAATCGACTCTTTTTCAAATTTCTCAAGTGAGAAATCCAAATACCAAGTTTAGAAATCTATATAGAATCTCCCGTCTTCAATCATGAGTAAAAACGTTCTCGTTTAATAATTAATTGAGTTCTAAAAGTGGTAATTACATCATTACATGTATGTCATATATTAACAAACCGAAGAATTTTTCATCCATATTCTACTAGCTGAGGAAGAAAGTTTTGCAACGGACCGGCACCTTATCAAGGAATTAGTGAAAGAAAGAGTTAAAACGATGTGCTTACATTCCGCGTCATTGTACGTCTGCCCATTAAGTGACGTCTAAATTTGGTTCGAGTTAACTTGCAAGATGAGACTTCCTCATCAGCTTATGCATGCCTCATCTTATCACTGACCTGATGTCTACTTTGACTTATGAATTAATAGAGTTTTTCTGGCGATCCAATATATAGCAGAAAATTACATTAACCTAACTAGCCTAATCTAAAGAAAATGATTTATTTAATAGGATTGATGCCAGTCAAACGGTTAACAATTTAACATTAGAATTAGAGGAGCAGTAAAAATAATGTGATAAATAGAGGAAGAGGTTTTCATTAAGTACTTAACAATTTAACATTTGCAAAATGTCAAGAATGAGATAATTAAGTGCAAACTAATTAGATTATATCTATGACTATCTCGATCTCCTGGCTGCAATTCCTGAGCTTTATTCTTGACTCTTGCGCGCTTCCCATGCCATATTGATCTGGCTTTTCAACAAACAACTATAGTCCAAAGATGGTGCTTACTATGCTCCCATTAGACATTTAAATTGACAACTAGAACAGTTAAAATTCAATTCTTTGGTTGCCTCGCCTCGTCCTTGAACTCATTCCCACCATGTCAAACCCAGTTGGAACCTTACAACACCCCAGCTGTGCTCCACCCCCAAATCCGACCCCATTTCTGTCCGAAACCGGCGATCTCATTGCCGATAAGTTCGAACCGTGCGCAAGTGCTGCACTGGCCTTGATGGCCAGAGAACACAAGTCTCGGAGAGAGAGTGGTACTTTTGACTGAGAAACTGGCATGAGGAAGTAGATTTGACCCAGCTGGAGCTTTTCATCTTTAGGGACTTGAGGAGCGTACGAGTCGAGGAACATGGACTCGGAGAGGCAGAGGAAGCAGTTGGGATTCTGTGAGAGAATGTGGGAGGCTTTCGCTGGGTCCCTGAGCTCTTGTAGCTTTCCGTCCAAGTGAATGATCTTGACTGTGCTTGAAACATTTATAAATATTCCACCTTCCTTCAAGCATTGAGCAGAAGCACAAATACCCATCACAGAGCTAAAGGGAGAGAGAGTGTTTAGTTTTTTATGGCTGATGATATATATGAAACTGAAAGAAACTGAGGATACTGTTGGGTGGAGGAAGAGAAGGTTGTTATATATAGAGCTATGGGCCGGAGAGAGAAAGGGTATTGGGGAATCATCAATTCATCATTGACCATAAAAAATAAGCAAACTTGACCCCAACAATAATTTTATAATTTTGTAAAGAATAAAGCGCGTATGGGGTCTTCATCTTAATTAAAGCCTTAAAAGGGAGTGGGGAGAGTTTGTTGAAATCCAATTACAAGAAAACTACTTGCGGTTAATCTTCTCTTGTCTCTGAATCAACGACGAGCATCATCGTACGTAGTGAATGCCCGAAACAGCCGCCTACCAAGCAAAGCTTTCTTCAAGAGGCTGGGCTGGTTCCTTTTCGGCGCCCATCTTTTATTTACATTTTTTTCTTTTCAAAATGGTTTCATGTGTGACATTACTTTATGACTTCTATTCCTACTCTCATGGCTTCAATTCCCACGATACAACTACTAAACTGGATTAGAGATGGGCATGATCCTCCCAAATCACACGCATTAATTAGTCTGAGATTCATCTCAATTATCTTTTTATTATTGCCAAAATTTTCTGTTTATTACAAATAAATAGTTAACAAATGTTCGATTTAATTGACATTTTGCAAAAGAAATTTTTAAAATTTATTTATAAAATGGAGGATTCATTTTATGAAAGTGTAATGTATAATTTCATTAATAAAAAATATATTAGGATGAACTTAAAAATTATCACTTTTTTAAGAATGTGAGTGACCAAAGTGATATTTTTGAAAATTCAGTGAGTTAAGTGTCGAATATGTCAAACTCAGTGACCATTTATGACTTTTTGTTAAAATAAATTTTAAAATATTTTTTTAAAGAGAAAACCAAGAAACTTTCATTAATCACTTGAAGAGATTACATTATTTGAACGAACAGTCATGGAACTAGTACCACAACCTATTACCAAACTCAAGTACGCGTGGGACTGTCATCCTTGATGATTTGCATGAGGCAAGAAGTCCCAACCCCTAACCACATAACTCGCCCAACAGACCGGGCTACAGACATGATGCGCCACCATATTAGCTTCTCTAGGAGCAAAAAACACACCTGGAATATGCAGATTACCCATTAGCCGCTTAATTTCTTCCACCACCACCCCATCAGCTGCCAAGGCATTCTTCATCACCAGATAAGAGGTTGATGGCTTCCATACAATCACTCTCCACCATCATAGAACTCCACCCTGTCTCCACAGCAAAATCCAAACCAAGCTTGATGGCATAAAGCTCCGTCGTACCCGGCCGTAGCCTCTAGTTCAGGCGGTGACCCACAGCTCCTACAAACACGCCATTGGCATACAATTTTTAAATATTTTTGTACATATAACCTTAAGAAATGCAATCAACCACTGTGCATGTTTTAGCTAGAAATGCACTTTTTTTTCCTGCATTTCAAGTTTGGGTAGAATATGGACATGACTAACTTTTAATGTATTGATATCTGATGTAAACATCCAAATTGCTTAATACTATGCAATTTCTTTTCTTAAAAAAAAACAATTGAAAAATTGTCTAGGCATTCGTTTGTTGTACATAATATGCATAGTTGCATACTAATCAAACAATTGATAGTTATAGTTGCACCTAATAATTTGGGATACCTAATAATTTCATATCAAAGTACTTCAATTCAACACAAAACCTTAGGAACTAGACTAGACTTGGAGAGACAGGACACATGCCCATTGTTTTTGCCCAGTTTTTGAAAACCATCCATGTTTAGATATTTCTAGCTGTAGCTGTATATATGCGACTGTTTGGTGTTTTCAATAAGAAAGTGACTACTTGTAACATCATCTTTGATTAATAATTTAATACAAGGTAGAGCTGGCCTATTTGGTATCACCAAAATTGATATTGGCCGATTGTATCACTTGTGAGAATAGTGATTGATGAAGTTGCTGCATGTTTGGCAACAGGATCAACCTGAAACTCAGATGTTTAACAGATTAAAGCCTAGAGCTCCTATCGCTCTCATAACACATATATATAGGGTGGGTGAGCATGTAAACCCCTTCAGATCAAACCCACAAATCAATTGCTAAATGCTGAACCGTCGAGAAAACTATTTGCTTTCATTTCTTGTCAAAATTAATTACTGGCAGATCCGAATTTTTCATTGTGAGAGTGCAAGCAAGAAACTTTCGAACAAATTTTAACTCTCACAAGAGCATTACGCTGTTTTATGTCCTGTAATAAGCTTTATGTCTAATATAAGTTCTTTTATCATACACATATATTGTCTTTAGGGGCGGAGTATAGCGTGTAAATACCAGCTCAAGGTGGGAAATATTTTTTTTAATTACCAAGGCCAAATTTAATTTAATCCACCTAATTTTTTTTTCTACACCTCACGCTGAGTCTATCTCACCTAAATTTCTAACCCTATCTTCAAATTATAACGTCAAATTATAGATGAGATTGCTTGCAAACAGATCAATAATTAGACGTTTATGATTAGGTTAAGGATAACATGCATACCGGCATGTATGTCAAGAGAAATTGGATTTATACCTATATACAAACAAGAGAATATATATGTTTGGTTTATATATTTTCATTAAATTGGAGTTTAGTGAAGATGAACAAAGTTAGGGTACGTACTCCAAGACATAAACATAGCAATTATAAAGCATATATAATAATATATGTTCTAGACTCTAGAATACGTACATAGCTAATTAATCATATGAATATTGTATAGTATTATTTATATAAATGTATACAATATTTGGATTGAAAATCATATGTTGTACGTGCATTGTTCATCCTTGACACGTTAATTGGGTTGCCCTCAGTTGACTGGCCGGAGACGACGTACGTTCTTGTTTACTTTCCTTTCGATCAGTACGCGTACGTCAAGGTCAAAACGGAGACTTGAGATAATAAAGATATATATAGGTTTCTGGAAATTGTTTTGATCCTTCTTAGATTGTGTGCTCTTACTAGCTTAACACACTAAGTTTGAAAATTGAAAATTATTTTTTCACGTTTGTTTTTCTTTTGGATACCTAATAGATTTAGAGTTCTACGTACGTACATGAAAATAATAATATTAGATAGCTTTGGGCATATAGCTCTATCAGGATGTTATTTTCTCTCTTTTGGATGCTTCTGAATAATTTCATTCTTCTGAAAGTGATCGATCGAAAGTTAGGGGCGTCTGAAAGTTAGAAAAATGAGTTCCACTATTTGATCTTCAGTACGTGTACTCATGTATTAATTTATTGGGGATATGTTGCTCGTATTTAAATTTTTTAGATTGAAATTTCATGATCGAGAGTTTTAGGATTTTCGATCAAATTACAACATATTTCTTAAAGTACATGGACTCGTAATACACAAATTGATACAAACAAGCAAGTCGGGACATTCCTACTCAAATTGCATGTTACGCTCCCAATTAGCAACTACGATGACAATTTTTATAATTTCAAATATAATATGTCTAGCTATTAATCGATTTAGATTAATATTGTACCAATTTGAATGTGATTGTATCAATCCACTAGTGCTGTAAATAATATTTTTTAGGTTGGAGTAGTTGTGAACGAGGTTATTTACTCACTTTGCAAATAACGCATTTTCACTTTAAAATTTTATGTATATTACAACCGTTTATATTCATCTCTCATTTGACTATTTGAGAATCACTTTACTAGATTAAATTGGAAATTGATCTTGCATATATCTTGAACTGGCATGGCATCTTACTTTAGTTTTGAGATTGCTTCAATATTAGAATAGCATACGTTGCTTTGTCGTAAAACAATATTACTGGAAAGAAAAGTCTTGTTCTACACACGCAACGTACATGAGTTACATGATTATAATAGCATGTTGTGGCAACCCCTTAATTGTACACACGCAAACAGGTTGGATACTTTTTTTTTTTTTGAGAATTTGACTGAACTAATATTAAGTTCATCATATATCAAAGAGTACAGAGAATATAAGTGCACACAACCTATAGAGAAAAAGTCAAGATATAGTTACCTACTGACTAAGTGACTAGTCCCACTACTTACAACAATGGCAAAAGACAGTGTTATAAACCAATTTAAAGAAGTAAAAAACGTTCATAATATGTAAAAACAGGTTGGATGCATAAACGTCTTGATGGGTGAAGCTCATTCTCTAAATGATAGTATAAGGTATGCCCACAAAGTAGGTTATAGAAAAGGAAAAAAAAAATACTCGCAAAGATGATGAGCCAAGCTTTAAAAAATGAGTTAGAAAATAAACAGTTTCACTCACTATACAAAACTACGTAATAGAATTAGAGTACTGTCCAACAAAATAATGTGATTGATCCAGTTCTAAAATGTTCATATATTCATTCGAAATCAGAGGTTAATCCTCTATGCCCATAAAAGCAAGCATACCCAACAAGAGAAACAGAATTAGAACGTTGTTAATTATTTCCAATATGTAACACTAACCATGGAGATCATGGCACAACCCATATCTCACCACCCTCTTCCCTATCCTCGTCTTCCAAAATCACACTCAACTTTGCCATAAAAGCATAACTTCCACCACCACCACGGCCTCCACCTCTCCCTCTTCTTTTTCTCACCGGTTCTCGATGAACACCAAAACCGCCGGTCGCCACCATCTTAGGCTTGACATCCTTTTTAATAGTACTAAATACAACTTGATCATCGCCTCCTTTACAACAACACCCATCATTCCGTCTCATATTTCTAAGCGCCACACTTGCCCTAACAGCCAAAGCCGCCATCTCCTCCGCCCGAAGCGGCTTATTCAACCAACTCATCGGCAACACAAAGTAAAGCTGACCGAGCTGAAGCTCTTCGTCCCCATTAACCGCCGTGACAAACCCTCCGAAATCCATGTCGTCGGCGTCGCAAACGAAGCTCGTGGGACTGATCTTCTGCAGTACGTGGGATGCCCTAACTGGGTTTGAGAATTCTCGGAGCTGCCCATCTTGGAGAATCAGCTTGGCTGTGGCCACAGAGGTTGACTCTAGCGAGTTGCAAATGCCCATTTAGACAATGTTTCATTTCGGTTAGGATTTCGGAGTTTAAAGGAATATCTACGCGTTTGTTTTGTTAATTTGATTGAATAAATTATTGGTTTTGATTACTCTTTAATTAAGGGATTCCAACCAGATATTTTAATTTATTTGTGTTAACTTTTCTTCCAACTTGGGATTGATCGCCATTATCTTGGACCTGTTTCTTCCAACAGCAGTTGCTTGGATATATACGGTGATCCAAATATTTATGAGAATTTATTGTTTTCCAAAGATATATAACTTGTGATTCAAATATTTATTTATTTATCATGATTGAATTGTAGCATACATTAAACATGATTTAATTAGTAAATAAGATTTTGATAATATTAATTTGTAGCACACTGATGTCCAATATTTTAGGTATAACTCTGATGTCTAATATTTTAGGTATAACTAGTCTTAATATAACTCATTACAAGACATACTGATATGAAACTCACTTCAATCTATAATATCTTCTTTCTCAATAAAAGAAAAATTCATTGTCACCAATATCTTAAACCAGAAATAGTGGTCCGAAACAGTTCCACAGTCCACACTTATTATGCCCAATTGCCCATCTCATCACAATTTAGTGATTTACAATAACACCAATAGAAGGTTCAAAGTAAGACACAAAACAAGAACAAACTTATCATAAGGCAGTTGTATGTTAATTAAGTTGTCCAAATAAGTTAGAATTGAATTCCCAATTAATCCACTACTGCTCTTTCGTCGATTAACTTGTTGATTCTAGCAGTTCTGAATCATATCTGGTGCAGATGAGAACCAATAAATGCTCCCCCGAAATTTGTTGAATTTAAAAATGGATCGATCTGCATGTGCATGTAATGATGTAAGAGTGTTGCATCCACCAACTGCATGTCACGAAGCCTGACTTGAGGTGTTTTTTTTGTACTTTGGACCTCTAAGTCTAGGCCTACTAGAAAGTGGCTAGAAAGGACTGTTTTGTTAAGATTTTTTTTTTAATTAATATGAATTTAGAACTCCACCGGCCGTTTGGCCTATAAACTAAATTTGTAGTCAAACGACTTTATGTTTAGAGAGATTTTATTCACACATGATTAAATACTAGATACACACCCCATTATTAATACATCACCTCTTAACTTTATTGAAACACAATTTATTAGATACACAACCCCAAATTTCCTAAACTACCCTAATTTTAAATACACAACATATTTACTAAATACTCATCTCACATCCTTTTTCTAAATACACAGACAACGTCTGTTTCAAAAAAAAAAAAAGATGCAAACAAAATTGAAATGAGAAGAGAACTGAAGAGGCAGAAGCAAATTGAGAAATTGGAAAAGAAGGGGAAGAAGGAAGAGAGAGTGCCCACATAGGCGGAGTTGAGCTTGTCTGGGTCAGAGTTGAGGAGGTTGAGGACACTTGGGATTGCACTGAACAAGAAGCTGAAGGTTGGCAAGGCTGGGATTACTGAAGGAATTGTGAATGGGATTCATGAGAACTGGCAGCGATCGGAGTTTGTGAAGATTGTGTGTGAAGATTTGTGTAGGCTGAACATGAAGAGGACTCGTGATTTGTTAGAGGTTAGAATCATTTTTTGCTATTTGAGTTAATTATGAGTTTTCGGTATCAAGATTCTACATTTGCAATGCATTTTTACTTGTTGTAGATTTGAAATTGTAATGTATCTTAGTTAGTGTTCAATCCACTAATTGAATTATCAGATAGCTAGTGTTCAATCCACTTTTTGTATGTTTTTTTAGTTTTAATATATAAATGTCTCTTTTGGTAATTTTACGTACCCACAAAGTCTTATGTAAATTGTAAGAAAAAATGGGTGTGTATCTAGTATATAGAGGTGTGTGAATAAAATTTCTCTTATGTTTATAAGGCAATTTAAAAAAAAAAAAAACAAGGTATCTCTAAATCTAAACAGCCTTAAAATATGCAATATGATTGATCTAAGTATCATTCTAAGGAGTTCTAATGTCAGCCGTCAGATCCGTTTAAATGTTCTAATCTGACGGCTGACATTAGAACTCTGCACCTTATAAAGTAAGGACCTCCCTATTGAAAAATATATGTATATATATAACTAAAAGATAACGAAAATGCAAACCAACTACTCTTAACTGTAAATGACAATTTGTAGAGAAACAAAAAAAAAACTATGTTATCGAAATATGAGGAAAAATAAGAAAAAAATTCTTACAAAACAATTTTTTTTATACAATAAGAAAAAAGATTTCAAAGGAACTTAATCCTACACCAAGAAACAAAATATTGGAAAGATGAAATAGAGCTAGACATATGCGTGAACGCATGTCAAGAAGCCAGTGTTGGATAAAATAGTTATCATGCTATCTATGAAGAGGCTAGGCATGAATATGATATGGAGCCGTATTGTCAAAATTGCCTCATACACTTGGATTGCAACAGTAAAAATCAATATGTTTAGGATGATCAAACTTCAATCTTATGTGAGACATGTCAATGTATGTATGTATCTTCAATCTTCTATTTAGAGTAAACAATTAAGAAACCCTAGAATTAGTTTTCTATATTCTAAGTACAATTTTGCCGGCCGCGCGCCATGAGATGTGGTTGTCCTAATGCTACCAAAAGAAGGTAATTAAGGAGAATGTGTCAGTCATCCTATGAAGAGTAACCATAAGAAGATTCATAAATGTTGAAGATCTCTCCGATGTTTTATTGGTTAAAATACTTTGTCAACTTCCTTGTTGTAGATTGCTTTCTCAGTGCAAGGGTATGTCCAAGCACTGTTGTACTCTCATGTCTCATATGTGCCAAGGAATTACTTCGCAATGAGATTTCGCCAACCAAGCTGTTGACTCTGCTATTTAAAAGAGTCATTTCTACTATTTGAGAGATGAACCAAAAGTTGTATACACTTGCAATGACTTAGTTTTGTGTCATCTGCAACCTATACAAAATTCAATGGGCTCCTCTTCCTCCTCCCCCATCTCAAGGATGTGTACTATGCACAAGTGGGACTCGTCTGCAATTTTCTGGACTGTAACTATAAGAAAGACAATGACGAATGACAAAATAACATCAATTGACTCTCTCCATTCACTCATCTTATAAGAGAAGATCTGTACTTTTAGGTTTGCCAATGAGCTTGTAATCAAAGATTACTATCACAACCCTAGCCTGCACCTATATTCAACATTGATCACTGTAAATATCATTTCATTGAACTTGATGTCTTGATAATTGCGAGACTTTGAGACTTTGGTATTTAGGTGTGTACGTACATAGGGTGTGTTTGGATGTGCAACTACAACAGTACTACTAGTACTCTGATATATTTCTTTGGGAGTTGAATGAAGAACTAGAAGATCAAATAGTCGAAATAGATAGTGATCGAAGTTGGAAAAGTTGTTCCAAATTAAAGAACACTATGAGGATTTTTATTCTCTCGACCAAAAAATTGTTCCAAATGATGCAAGGAGAATGATTGAGATGCTAGCTTTAGAGCCGAACAATGATGATATCTTGTATTTGAGTATTCGTAGAGATATTGTCATGTTCAACATTCATACAAGTGACGAGTGAGTGGTCAAAAATAGTTGACAAGGACACAAGGTCCACCTTTTTTTATCTACTTGCAGCAGCTTGTGCTCCCATGGTGGCTACGTTCATGTGATCCATAGGGTCCTCTTGGTGTTTTCATTAATAATAAAGGAGATTAACAACCGTTTACACAAAAGCTAGCTTAACTAGCGTAGATAAACTAGCCATGATTAAGGTGATCATATATATCAAATCTCCAACTGAGTTTTGTCCACTTCCGTGATCAGTTGTATTTTGTGATGTTTGAACGTGCATGGTGTCATCCCCCGACTCACCCTATATATTGCCATAATGCCATATTTACACAAGTTCATGCCTGGAAAAAACAAAAATTACTTTTATTGACTCCGAAACTAATAAAGAAACCACAACAAACAAAAATAAATAAAGAATTAAAGAAAATAATTACCACAACCTTTACAGTGCTTAAGCGCATCAAACCCTAACCACTGCATAAAATATATATCAAATAAGAACCAAAACCAAGCTAGCCATGAAACCAAGCTATATCATGCGACCATGAACCTAATAGCTATGGCCTCAGAGATCAAGCTAGGGTTACGAAATAGCAAACCGAAACAGAGAGAACAAGAGCTTTGGAGAAGAAGCACTCCGTTTTCTATTAATCAATCGTACGTACTGAGAAAAGAAAAGCAGTAGCTATTTATACAAACTAGATTACGCAACAAACTAAACGAAGAAAAGCTTCTAAGCTAGGAATTAAAGCAACTAAACCAGAAACAGCTGTAGCCAGCTAGCAAAGACCATGTGGCAGAATCCATCTTGAATCTTCTCAGCTTAATAGAAAGCGACTCCTTTTCTAACACCCTCCCTCAACCTCAGCTAAGGTAGTGAGCCTGAGGTTGACACAATGAGAATGAAACAGTGGTGAGGGTAAACCTTTTGTCAAGATATCTGCTGTCTGCTCTGTAGTAGGCACATACTCAAGACGCAAGTCATTACACTGCACTCGTTCTCGGACAAAATGAAAGTCATTATCCAAATGCTTAATCCGAGAGTGGAACACAGGATTAGAAGCAAGAGCCAATGCAGAAAGATTATCACACTTGAGTAGAGGAGCACAGGGTATACAAATCTTCAAATCACACAGAAGATGACGAATCCAACTAAGTTCAGCAGCAGTGTTTGCCAAACTTCTGTACTCAGACTCAGTAGAACTTCGAGAAACACTTCCTTGTTTCTTTGACTGCCAAGACACAGGACACAGACCAAGGTACACAACAAAACCTGTTGTGGAACGTCTTTGAATTACTTCTCCTGCCCAGTCAGCATCACAGTAGGCTTTAACAGTTACTGAATTACTTGACATCCCAGTGGAACTATAGAGTAACCCTTTCTGAAGAGAACCTTGTAAATACCTCAGAATTCTTTTCACAGCAGTAAAATGTACATCAGTAGGAGCAGTCATGAATTGACAGACTGTGTTAACAGCATAGGCAATATCTGGTCGAGTAAAAGTTAAGTATTGCAAAGCTCCTACTATACTTCGATATAAAGTAGGGTTAGAGAGAGGAACACCTTGATCTTTAGTCATTTGACAGTGAGGCAAGCAAAGAGAATTACATGAACGTATAGTATCCATACCTGTCTTAACCAGCAGGTCCTTGGCATATTTTGCTTGACACAAAAACAGTCCACTCTTAGTCTTTGTAACTTCTATACCAAGAAAATAAGACAGGAATCCCAGATCTTTCATGTCAAAGACCAAGCTGAGTTCTGAAATAACCTCCTGAATTCCCTTAGTATCTGACCCAGAGATGACTATATCATCAACGTATAGTAACAAAATCACAATACCATCATCAGTATGTCTTACAAACAAACTAGGATCAGAATGAGAAGACCTAAACCCTAGATTAGGTAAGAAGCTGGTAAATTTCTCATTCCATGCTCGTGGAGCTTGTTTAAGACCATAGAGAGATTTGCGAAGAAGGCACACGTAATCCGGATGCTCGCTATCAACAAATCCCTGAGGTTGAGCCATATACACCTCCTCCTTGAGATCACCATGCAAGAAAGCATTCTTGACATCTAACTGTCTCAATTCCCATTTATTTATTGCTGCAAGAGCCAAAATAACCCTTACTGTACTATGTCTCACCACAGGACTGAAAGTCTCATCATAATCCAAACCCTTGGACTGACTGAAACCTTGAGCCACCAGCCGTGCTTTATACCTTGAGACTGAGCCATCGGGATTCTTCTTAACTTTGTAGATCCACTTACTTCCTACAATATTTCTGTTGGTTGGACAAGGAACAAGGGACCAAGTACCTTGTTTCTGCAACGCCTCAATCTCTTCTAGCATTGCCTGATCCCATTCATGTTTTCCAGTTGCACTCTTGAAAGACTTTGGCTCAGCAAAATCAGATATGTCAGAGACTGCAGTGAAACCACTAAAAAATGAGAACTCTTCATAAAGTTTCTGTTGAGCTATAGCAGAATAGCAGTAGAAATCCTCAAAAGTCTTAGGTTTGACAACACCATTCTTAGCTCGAGTCAACATTGAATGATCATTGTAGTTTTGGTCCATAATAAAATCAAGCTCAGGAGGAAGATTTTCACCAGGACCAACATTTCCTCCAAACTGCAAAGCATTCATCTCATTTGTACTGAGACCTTGTATGTTCCCTTCACCACTAGTAGTAGACATATCAATAGGCAGATCAATTGTCAGCACCCCCTGGTTACTAGGTTCTTCATTTCTGACAATAAACTCACCAGGCTGAGAATTAGGGTCAGTAACCCTAGTTTCAATAATAGGATCAGTTTCGATATGAGAAGCTTCATTTTCATCACATGAATCACTAGAAGCATTAGATCCAGTAACATCAATATCCTCCCTCAAACAACTATCATGATCACTAGAAGTAGTGGCACTAGAAGTAGTAGTCGAGGGCAAACCAGGTTCATCACATGGAACACTAGAAGCAGTAGTAGAGGGCAAACCAGGTTCACTTCCCCCTCTCAACTCAGTAGGGGACGCACTGAGTTGAATAGGAGACAGAGATGAAGGCACGAAAGATGAAAAAGAAGGAAAGAAGGTGACTGGATCAATGGGAGAAGAAACAAAACCAGCAGAAGCAATAAAGGGAAAGACAGATTCATCATGAATAACATGCCGAGACATCCAAAGCTTCTTCTGAGAAATACTATAACAGAAAACTCCTTTATAACCCAAAGCATAGCCTAAAAACACACACTGAGTGGTTCTCGGGTCGAGTTTATCATGATTGTATGGTCGGAGAAACGGATAGCAAGAGGAGCCAAACACTTTGAGCTGAGACACATCAAGAACCTTATGAAAGAGAAGCTCATAAGGAGAGGCCATAGCTAGCAGACGACAAGGCATGCGATTAATAAGATAGCAGGCATGAGCTACACTGTGAAACCAGAAATGTTTAGGGAGACCTGCAGCAGTCATGAGAGAAATAAAAGTTTCCACCAGATGGCGATTCTTACGCTCAGCAATACCATTCTGTTGCGGAGTATAAGGACATGTAATATGATGTAAAACACCCTTTGTGTCCAGAAAATTGGTAAATGACTTGCTGGTAAACTCACCTCCTCCATCTGTCTGAAAAATCTTAATAGAGGCACCAAATTGAGTATGAACAAAAGCATGGAACTTCACAAAAGTGGCAAAAACATCAGATTTATTCACTAGTGGGAAAATCCACACATATCTGGTACAGTCATCTATGAAAGTGACATAGTACTTATAACCCTCTATAGACAAGCAAGGAGCAGGGCCCCATACATCGGAATGAACCTTATGAAAAGGTACAGAGGAGTGAGTTACAGAATCACCAAATGGTAATCGATGCATTTTGCCTTCGAGACAAAAATTACAAACTGAACTAGACACACTACCAAAAGCTTTTATTTGTGAGTTAGAAAGCATTTTTGTAACAACAGAAGGTGATGGATGTCCTAAACGTTGATGCCAAGTTGAATATGGTACGGAGGAACATGCAAAAGCAGCATGAGAAAGCTCTGGAAGAGAGGCAATGGGGGGAGATTTGAAGAGAAAGAGTCCAGCATCACTGCTCTTTCCTTGGTAAAGAACCATTTTGGTGACCTTGTCCTGCACAGCAATATTACTCTCATCAAGTGTGATGAAACAATTGTTATCTCTACAAAGCTTTGTAAAGGATAACAAATTCATAGCAAGATGAGGAACATGAAGAACTTTTTGAAGCTTTAGAATATGATCAGCAGGTTTTATATAGCTAGAACCTGTATGAGCAACATTTAAACCAGTGCCATTACCAATAGTTATCTTGGCATCTGAAGTGAATGGCTGAGCAAGGGTGAGATTACGCAAATCTGAGGTCATGTGGTGGGTAGCACCAGAATCTCCTATCCATACTTCAGTAGGCTCAGTAGAAACAGTCGAGACACCATTTGACTGTTGAGGATAATTGGATGATGTAGCCCCATGGCTTAAGTGAAAACCACCAGGAAAACTTGAAGAGGACTGCTGCAGATTACTATTAAAACTTCCAGTAGTTTGAGCAGATAGAGCTGTGAGAGAAGCAGGTGGTTCAGATCCATGATAAGCAAAGTTGGTTCGATGAGTGCAATTTAGAGCAACATGACCCTTTATACCACAGATCTGGCAGGTAGGAATAGACAGAGATGAATTTCCAGCAGGTGCATCATGTCTATAAAAACAATTAGCCGCAGTGTGCCCTTTCTTGGAGCAAATTTGGCATTCAGGAAGTGGGCCAAGAGAACTAGATCGATTCTGTGACTGTTGGGAGCTCTGCTGAGGTTTGTAGTCTGGATTTTGGTAACAAGTACTAGTGAGGTGACCATGCTTGCCACAGATCTGACACTTG
The DNA here is from genome assembly GCA_029955375.1 of Rubus parviflorus. NCBI lineage: Eukaryota > Viridiplantae > Streptophyta > Magnoliopsida > Rosales > Rosaceae > Rubus > Rubus parviflorus. The sequence goes on from JARGGL010000001.1 coordinate 29,492,652, forward strand.
TGGACTCGAAAGCATGTATCAACTGTGTGTCCTCTTTTCCCACAAATTGAGCATTCAACCCCACCAGTTACATACTTGCCATCTTTACCTTTATCATCTGGCTTGGAGTTCCAGCCTCTAGTGTGATCATCTCTGGTTCCAAACTTAGCACCATCTCCACGAGCTAGCATGGCACTCATGTTATGATGAAGAGAGAAGCTCCCTTCAATGCGTCTTTCTGCCGCAAGCAACTGAGACCTCAAGTCACGTAAAGTGATTTGTGTTTCTCTCCCTTCAATAACAGTCCTCACAGTGGAATACTCTTCTGGTAAACCATTGAGTATGACAATGATAATGTCTTCATCAGGAATACTAACACCAACAGAGAGAAGCTGATCACGAGCATTTTTGACTTTTTGCAAGTATTTCTCAAGAGATTCACTTCCTTTTCTGAGTGTTTGTAGTTCAATCTTGAGTTGCATGATGTTTACCCTTGATACAGCAGAGAAACGCTCTTGAAGAGCCAACCATGCCTGCCTCGACGTCTTACAGCCAATTATCACATCCACTATGTCCTCATCTAGAGTAGCCATTAGTAAACTCAGTAGTGCCATATCCGTTTGCTTCCAGAGCTTGTAAGCAGTAGTTTCCTCAGCAGTAACAGCTCCCTCAGTGTCAAGAGCATATCGAGGTGGAGATACCTCAGTGCCATCAAAATAGCCAAAAAGACCATTACCAGATAATGTGGCTTGAAATTGGAAGCTCCATTTGATGAAATTACGTTCTCCAAGTCTCATAGTAATGACACTTAGTAAAGAATGCACATCTGAGTGAGTGAGAGCAGGCATAGTAGAACTTCTGGAAGCCATTACAGAATCTAAGCACAACAATACCTCTAACGTAGATCAGTATCACAATTCTTCAGTAATCAAGCAAGAAACATCAACCAGAGAGACTAGCGAACAAATAACTCAGGGAAAAGCAAGCTTCATGCTATGAGTTATCATCACAGATATGTCAACACATTCAGATCCAGACTTTTCATACTATTGTACTCTATTTTTGCTCGATTTACTCACAGCTCTCTATGATTATGCTCGATTTACTCATAACTCTCTAAGATTTGGCTCAGTTTACTCATTGCTCTCTAAGATTTTGCTCAGCACTCTTTTACTCAAGAATCAAACTCGGATTTACACAGAAGTTGTGATGAATAGATTATCTTTCTCAATTGAACATATGAGCTACGAAAAATGAACTAAAACAGGTTAAGAATCATAACCTGAGAAGAATCAGAACTTCGATTTGAGAAACGACGAGTCTCGGCACCTCGAATTAGAAGAGAGAACCGAGTCAATATCACAGCAGCAACTATGAGACTCGTAACAGATGCGTAAGTATGAGCTATAGGTCAAGGATCAGCGTGAAGCTCTGATACCATAATAGCTATGGCCTCAGAGATCAAGCTAGGGTTACGAAATAGCAAACCGAAACAGAGAGAACAAGAGCTTTGGAGAAGAAGCACTCCGTTTTCTATTAATCAATCGTACGTACTGAGAAAAGAAAAGCAGTAGCTATTTATACAAACCAGATTACGCAACAAACTAAACGAAGAAAAGCTTCTAAGCTAGGAATTAAAGCAACTAAACCAGAAACAGCTGTAGCCAGCTAGCAAAGACCACGTGGCAGAATCCATCTTGAATCTTCTCAGCTTAATAGAAAGCGACTCCTTTTCTAACAGAACCAAACCACACAACTAGCTTGCTAGTCAAAATAGAAACTCATAGCATGAGTCACACACGGGATGGTAACCTTTTAGTTGCACTGGCTAGCTTGCTCACATCAAGCTCGTGGCATGAACGAAGCAATGACTGCAATAATCAAACTCGTCGGATCACCCAGCAAAGCCGATATCACAATCTTCAGAGCCAACCCAGCCATCTCACAACACTTCCTCACCCTACCTTTGCTCTTATAGTGACGAGTCTGAAGCATATTCTTAATTCTAGGAACGCTTTTCATCTCTGAACCCATTAGCTCAGTCGAGCTTTCCTCAAGTATTTCCCTCGCACATGCTACTTCCAACTTATACTTCTTGCATCTCGACCTATAAATCCACCTACGGTCTTTCTCGATCAGCTTCAGCTTGATCTCCCCATCCTCAAGCTCCATGGGAAGGTTTGCACAGCACGGGTGCAGGTCGAAATTGCACCGGTTGCAACGGTACAGGAACCCGGTTACAGGCTTGGTGCATGCATCGCAATAGTGCGTGGCGTTCGCCGGTGGACTCAAGCAGAACTGTAAGTTGTAGCATTTGGGCATCAAAGGGTGGCAGATGGGAGTATGAGGATCGACGGCGCAGTGCTTATGGAGGTCGAAGTCACATGCGGCGCAAGTGTATCGTTTGCCTATGCCTATCACCTTGCAGCCATCACACCTGAATGGGAAATTCGTGTCCTCCAGCTTCAGCTTGTGGTGGTGGCTTTCGTGCGATATCTGATCGTCATCGATAATCATGGCTTTTTCTGGGTAGCTTAGTTGTTTAACTTGGAAGTTCTGGTATAAAGAACTTAATTAAAACCCTTTTGGAGGGCATTATGTAGATTATAGATGGAACTTGAAGCCTTTGAGGTCAGATATTTTATTCATTTGCATATACAAATGGCAAGTTACTTGGTATATTGCATGGTAATTGTATATCAAGTGCTTGGAACCTAATGCACACCCAATATATACGTAATTACGTATCCGTCTAGGCAACACGGCTAATAGATCGGGGTTGAATTATCAACGTAACCGTGTGATCAACTATTGTTAATTAAAGGTTTGAAATGGTTGTGAAATTTCTATGAACTATTTATACAAATTATAAACCATCTTATTACCATTTATGGGACCTCTGAAAGCAACAAATCGATCGGTTCACCTTCAAGAATTTTTTATAGATTCTAATCATCGGAAAATTCCACCTATTGATATGGCACTTGCGTTCGGAAATACATAGTATTTGCAATACTATTTGGTCAGTGTTAGGCGTATACGTCAAGGCAATAAGGAAATTAACCTCAAATTCTGAGTGCCCATTCTGGGTTCGAGATGGCTAGAATTCGGGGCAAAACAATTAGGCAGCTGTGACTACAGCCTCTTATATGACAAATGTTTCAAATATCTTTGAAACAACCGTAAGATATCTTTGAAACAACCGTAAGATCTTTGAAATTTTCGTAATCTCATTTTATCGATATTTGAGTCATTCTTCATATAAGAACATCTCCAACAGTTTCTTCATAATTTGTTTTTTCTCTAGTTTAGGAGAAAATGAGTATTTTTGTGCTCCAACAAGTTCCTTATACTTATTCCTATTTTAGAGATAGTAAGTAGGGAGAGAATAAAAATTCCTATATTTACAGCAAACTCTAAAAATTATAGGAAAATATATTCTTTCAATTTTTAATGCTCTTCTCTCTTCTCTCTCTTCAAATTATATTTATTTGTACCATAAATTATTTGAATACATTTTCAAATAAAAAATGTTACTATATTCAATTGTAGATAATAAATTATAGAGAATATGATAGAGAAACTATTAGAGATACGGTACACAAATTATAGAGATTTTAGCTTTTGAGTCTCTATAATACAAATTTTTTAGAGAAACTGTTGGAGATGCTTTTAGTCTTTTGATCAAGCAGTGAAGCAAAAATCGTTCATATAATCTTTAATTGGCTCAAGGTGAGCATGTGGCGATCAGTGATTATAGAAAAAATGAACGTCATGCAAATCCAATATAACCACCGACTGCCACAGATATAAGTAAAAAAAATGGTCATCAAGAAATGGGGTGTTCTTTGTGGTTTATGAGATGGAAGTATCAACGGTGTGAAGAATACCTCAATTTTGAGTGATCGAGGTCAGGTTGTTGTATGGTCACATTTTATGCTAAAACTATTTGGAACATGTGTTATTGGCAAATTGTGTATGTGTGTTTCAATTGTTTTGATTATGGCTACTTGATTGGGTTGCTCTTGTAATTCGACTTATTTTTTTGAATAAAACTAATGACTTCTTTCTTTAAAAGGGAAAAATATATAGAACTAAAGATGAAAATCATTCAAACATAATTAAATAATTTATTAACAATATCACAGGATCATGGAGTGCCTAGCTTTATCTCCTATCCATCTTCTAACATCTACAATTTCATCCACCAAATACCACTACCACCCCCAAATGCCTTATTATATCAACAACGTCGTCACATCACCCTCGTGACATCAACGACCCAATAACCCCAGCAATCAATGTCGTCGGATCACCCAACACCGCCGATATCACAAACTGCACAGCCAACCCAGCCATCTCACAACACTTCTTCACTTTCCCTCTGCTCTTATGGTGATGGGTCTGAAGCATATTCCTCAGGCTAGGAATTCTAGTCATCTCCAATTTCCTACTAGTACTCTTTCCATGTGACCCCAAAAACTCATGCCAAGTTTCCACAAGCATTTCCTTCACACACGCCACATGCAAATTGTACTTCTTGCATTTTGACCTATAACTCCAGCTCCTCCCTTTGCGCCCGCACTTATGGCAAGAACTGCTCACTTTTCGATACAGGTAAAGCTTGACCTCCCCGTCGTCGAGCACCATGGGGAGCTTCGCGCAACATGGGTGGAGGTCGAATCCACACGACTTGCAATGGTACACGAATCCGGTTATGTCCTTCTCACAGGCATTGCAAAAGCGTGGGGAGTCCCCGGGTGCTCGGGAGAGGAACTGGAAGGAGCACTTGGTGTAGAAAGGGTGGAAGATGGAAGGAGTGGGTATGGCGCAGTGCATGTGCAGATCAAAGTCGCATATGGCGCACTTGTAGCGTGAGCCGATGCCTACTTCCTTGCAGCCATCGCACTTGAATGGGATTTCTGTGTACTCAAACTTGAGCTTGTGTTGGGGGTGGCTGAAGTGGGATATCTCATTGTATTTCATGGCTTTTTGGGTTGGTAGCTAGCTTAACATTTGTGACTAGCTTGTAGTAAGGAAATTAAACCCTTTGGGGCAATATATAAAGGATGAGTTCTGAAGTGCATGATTATATAAACTATATTTGATTTTAGCTTGTGGTTGAAGCAATTAAAGGGAATTATGCTTGGAATGGTGGGTGATGGTGGTATGTGCATGAGAATCACCAAGTTATGAAGGGAAAGGGCAGACATAAGGCACATATTATTTAGTTCTTGTCAAATACGAATATATACGAATTTTTCACTTTATCTATGTAAGATTTTCCTGTCCTCCCATAGTTAAAAAAAAAAAAGATAAATAAAGAACTAACTAATTAATAGCCCCATAAACCTGGGAAATGTTATTAGTCAAATTTTGGATGGTGCTTGAAAATATTGATGAGAATTATTGGTTAGTTTAAGGGTTCAATCTTCTTCGGAAAAACAAAACTTAATCCCCATTAGTGTTTGTAATACCTCCATTATTAATGAAAGTCATGTCTAAGAAGAAAATAACTATTTAACCTCGAATATGTTAAGAATAAGTTAGGTTTTATAAAAAGGATCGGATTAATTAAGGATGATATAGTTTTAAATGACAAGAGTTAGGAATCATGCATGCATTTCTCATACACTTTAGAACTTCGTAATAGATCAATAAGAATTTGGCATCTAAAAAGTTGGTCTTGATTACCGTATATATCAAGGTGATATTCTAGGTAGAACTATATAGTTTAAACACCTACATTAAGTGTAAACCTAGAAAACCCTTTTTGTTGAAAGTGCATGCGTAAATAAAAATCCCCAAATCTAGAGAAAATTTTGGATAACTTATTGTATATACAGATCCTATATCCACATAATAAAATAAAATAAATTTGAAGTTCTTGTACATATTTTTCCTTTTTATCCAAGAAAGAGTGCATGTATATGACGTGGGGGAACCAATTCCCTTTCTTGGGAAGCTTTTAACCTCTCAAGTCTCAATTGCTTGTATTTGAGAATTGCTTAGCATGCATGTTATCCATCTGTACCTTCAACTAGGTGGCCATGACTCCATAATGATCATCAACATAAAAAAGAACTGATTCTCACTCAACCATAGTAATCAATTTATATATAAGATCCGATGTTAGAAACAAAGCCAAGCATCACACTCTCATCAATTATTGGTGAAAATTGCATCTACAAAACCATGACCAAAGAGTAAATTAATGGGGTTTTTTTTTTTTTCTTATGGTGTCAAAATGTGATTGGTGGCTGTGGACTGTACTCATCCAGTCGTATAGTACTGAATATTGACTAACAAGTTTAAGAATCAAATGATTCTGGTAACCAATAATTTGAAGCTTTATTTTCTTTCTTGCAGTTTTGTTTTTAGTTCTTTTGGTAAGAAAGAAACATCTGGAATATTCCAAATGTCTGTATCAGCACACGACTCTAGTAATTATCCAGGAAACATATGTATATATATATATATACATAACATATATATCCAGTGGTTTAAGTGCACATATTGTACTTGCAAGGAGAACAATGAATGTGAATGTGATTCTTTCTTCTCATTTCATTTTCATGGCTTCATCCACCCCATCCCTGGCCTCTTTAGTACTAATGGATACAAATTAAATTTTGATCATTTTTGATAGATGTTTTAAGTACGTACCCTGAAATGTTGATGACTTTTCACTTGGATGTACGTAATCTGTATCAGGGGAATTTTTTTTTATAGAAGTTTTGCAATCCTTAGACGTCCACATATATTATATGGATCCGGATCAGGAGCACAAATTTAGTTGTGTTCAAAACGTAAAGGTGCCATTTTTATGAGTGTTTTCCATTACGTACGTTAATTCGCATGTTGGCATCGGGTATGTATCTACTTTTCTAAGCGCCACATCGATCCTTTATTTTGTGGTCGAACTCATGATCGGGGATGGCGTGTTAAGCCACCGGAGATGTGGGATCTGTTTGCATCATGCGGCGATATAGACTGAGCACAATGGAGGGTGGGGCACTTAGGGCTTGGGCTTGGGCTTTTGGGCCTTAGTCAGAGTTGCTCTCACTCTCTGGTGTGGTTTGGGCCTTAAATGTAGAACTTAGAGACCATTTCTTTGGTCAATAACCTAGGTTAACTGCATCATCAACGACTTCAACAAGCTTCCTTGGATTTTCAAGATCTCCCGTACCACAATTACGTGTCTTGGCAAGTGTCTCTAAAGTGAATGGCAAGATGTATGCTTATTCTAGGGTGTTCTTTTTGGTTTTGGTATTTGTTTTATTGGTTGAATTGAATGACTGAATACCCAATCTATAATGGGTGTAATTGATTTTCCAGGCATTTACTCAATGTTTAGGCCGAATCTACAGGGGCGTAGGCCTTATGTTTCTTGACGCAACTCTTGTTGTGTACAGGAATACCATTTTCTTTGTCAATGGCATAACCTTTCTCCTGTAAGCAACAAACGACTTGCCATCATCTTACCTTAGACTCATTCAGAAATAATATGAAGCAAAATGTATTCTGCTTTAGAATCAAGTTTGATCCATGCATGTAATTAACACGTACCCTAGCTTTATATCATGAATTCTGTTGGTAGAAGTTTTATCTTAATTCATGGCCTCCTACTACTCTCATGACAAGTACGAGCATATTTATTATGATCTGCGTGATTAATTGGGCACGCACATATAGTTAATATGACAATTAGAAACAATGAAACATTTGTGTTTTTGCCGAATAAGGGGACGGATCAATGATGTACCATTGCAGCATTATTTTATTTTTCCATGTTAGCAAAATTAAATACTTATGTGACGAAAATGAAGTATTAGACTTCTTTCATTATGTGTTCTCATTATTAATTTATATTCATTCAATCTCATTGAAATATTGGAAGAAACTAAGAATGTTAGTCAATATTAAATGAAAACTCTGTTTTCAACTAGCTAGGATTAACATAGAAATTATTCAAGTAGGTTTGAATAATGGAAATACTTTTTTTTATTCATCAATGGAAAAATCCATGTGTGTAGTAGTACATTCATCAATCAAAGTGAGATAATATTTGTATCCTTCAAATAACAAACTAGGAGAAGGTCCCCATATATCAGAGTGAATGATCTCAAATGGTACATTTGATTTATCTAGAGACTTGAAATTGTAATATAGTAAATGTCCCAGTAAGACAAGGTTCACACATGAATTTACAAGCATCTAAAGGAATGGAATGGAATGGTTTTTTTTTTTTAATGATCAAAGGATAATTCATTCATTAAATAACAGAGGACAGTATATGCATATCTTTTGAGATACAATCATTGAGCCATTCTGGCGAAGGAACGGAAAGGTTGGAGTTAGACAACATACTAGACACAATTTTATTTGAGAGATGACCTAGTCTTTGGTGCCATAGAGAGTGAGACACTTTATTCCCAAGCAAAGCTTTGAGTGTGGTACTGGAACTGGGAAGAAGTTTGGAAGCAACTGAAACTGGGATTGGATAAAGTCCTTTGTCACTCAGCCTGCATAGATGATCTTGCCTGTCACCTTGTCCTGTATCAAAAATTCAAAAGCATCAAATATAATTCTGCAGTAGTTATATTTGCACAAATGATATACTGAGAGTAAATTGGCAGCTAGACTAGGAACATATAAATATTTTGCAGAGACAAAACACCAGATTTTGTAATTATTGAATTCGAGCCCTTTTTGGTAATAGAGAGTTCTTCACCATTGCCAACTTGAACTGTGTCTGCAGAGTTGTAGGTTGTAACATTCTGAAGATTATGAAGCTGTGAGGTCATATGATTAGTTGCTCCGGAATCAGAAAGCCAGACTTGATGAGTTGGTGCAGGAGATTCACAACAACCCATCATGGCAGTGTGATGATTGCCTTGCTGGTGAGAAGATCAATTTCTTGTCTTTGTCTCGTGTGGTCAAGAAAGTTCTAAAACCGCAGGAAGAAAGTGGTATTACATTTTATAGAGGCTACATGGAATGATGGAAATGAAAGAATTGGGGCAAATCGTTTGTCTCCTATACATGCATCTGATACCATTTGTGGTAATTCTTTTCTGCATGGGCGTTTTAGCCTTAACTTCAGAGGTTCAGTAGACCTTCAGAGAAGACACTATCTACCTTGTGTCCATTAATTAAAAACCTTGTTTGGTTATAGAATCGTATTTGTATTCAGATACCCACACTTGTACCAACATATAACATTGTTAGAAAATATACAATATGAATAAAATCCCCTCATTATTTGTATACAGAATTACAGATACCCCACACTCCAAAGTTTTCATTAGTTAAGAGCTTCAGTTTTTCTTCTACCATTTCATTGATATATCTAATATCTGTCTCTTTGAGTCAATAATTCTTTCAGTGAAGCATCCATCATTGTCTACTATTATAAACAAGTTGTCTCCACTGTTTATATTGATTGCTATGCCTATTTTGTTGGGGTTTAAATTTGTAAAATTCAGCTAAGTTAATTTTCATGTATTTTTGCTCTACATTTTTTGAGTTTTCAAGCTAACAAAGTAACAATAACAGTAAGAAAGTTTGCACCCCCAGGATTGAGTTCCTGGCTCCACCACTGGTTTGGGCTACGTTGAGCATTTCGAGTAGTCTTATAGGTTTGGTATTCCTGCTGCAGAGGTAGGATCCTGGTCTCTGAAACACAACCTGTATTGCAAAATTGAACTGACTGCCTACAAAATGAGGTAGACAGCCTAAATCTATAAGTGCCAAAAGGACTGAACAACCTTGCTGAACATATATTACCATCAAAGATCAATGGTAATTGTTGGAAAAAAATAAATTGCAATAAATCTGCAACAGAACAGAGATTAATGGTGCACTCACATTGGTATGCAAATGTGCAATGCAGAATCCATGTTGGCGTTTGCAGACTGCTTCTGGTGATACTGAGAATTGACCGGAGAAGTAGGAATGTGCATGCCAGGATGCTATCAAGAATTAAAAATCTTCTTGGAAAAAGCAATTTACAATGCATTCTACATAGATCATTGCAAGCGTGTAATTAAGAGACAGCACCTTCGAAAGTTCAAATCCCTAAGGCCAACTTCTCATACATATCGTAAAGATTGTCTGCATTAGTAGCTCCCAGAAGAAGAAGTTACCTAATCTCAATGACTAATTATTGTCTCGACCAGACATCTAATTCATCTTAACTTGACTTAAGACGACATTGCTTAAGGATTTTTACCTAGTAAAAAAAAACCAAAAGTTACAAAGATAAGTGCAGAGTAGAACCCAGTACTAAAGTTAATCTCAGGCTATTAGGCATCCCACTGATTAGATGTCAAAAGTAGATCTTCCAAGGCTCAGACGTCAACTAAAATGAAAGATCAGTTTGTCTACAAAATAAATAAAAGAAACACTTCACGTACCACTCCTTGTACATCCAGAATATTGGTGCACAGATCAATGTGCTGCTTAGCTGAATTGGAACAGGATAGGAGGATACATTGTTGTCACTTGTTAGAATAGGACTACTGAATGCCTCGGTGTAGGTAGGTCCTCCATCCATATCAATTCCATTGATAAAAAGAAATCCTAAACATAATAACCAAAGAAACAAGTTTAGACAGAGTTAGTAATCAAACGAGACAATCTCCACTAAAAAATCAGATAATAGCAACTCATAAATCATCTCTAATTGATGATTCAAAGGCAAAAGTTCACCTTAGCATCTTATGTTGATCACCATGTTGTTCCAATATTAGCGCTTGGTGAAATGCTTCCACCGCCTGTAACTCTTCTGCATGCATCAATGTCTGAACCTTTTCATCAATGATAACTGAGACCTGATGGAGGCATGACTTGGCTTCTTCTTAAGAGGCCCAAATGCTGTTTTCCTCTCATCTTTTTCAGACCTTTCATGAACTACTTCACAGTAATGAAGGTAAATTGACTCACAAACAGAACTTTCTATTTTAAAGGAAACGAACAAGAAGCTAAAAGGTGCTGGACTAATTTCGTACAAAATGAGGTAGATGTTAGAACCCAGAATTGTTAAGTGCCAAAAGGACTGGACAGCCAGGATGAACATATCAGTTTATCACCACTAAATGCTGCCTTTAGTAGGCAAATTTTTTGCCAGCATTCCTGTTTAAAGATCAACAGAACAAAGACTAATGGTGTACTCACATTGGAATAAAATTTGTAATACAGAATCCGTTACACTCATGAATGGGATAGTGACATATGATTGAAGAAGAGGAACAGGATTCACTATGCCACCAAGCTGCAAAAAGACCAAAATCCTCTTGAGGTGTGTCTGATTATGCATGGAAAAAAAATGAATGAATTCATCATCCCAAGTATATATGCCTCACACTACTTGCTTATGTATGGAGTTATAAACATAAATCATTAATGGATGTCAAGTTCAAATCCATGGTACCCAACCTTGCTTGCGAATGAAGTACTACATAATCCACATGCTCTGATATACTAATTGCTCTGAGAATACACAATTAAAGTTCCACTGTCAAAATCCATTATCCCCAACTTACTAGCTAACCTAATACACAAGAAAAAGCAATTACCTATTGTCAGCAATATCTGGAGCATCTAATTCCATCGCAACTCAACTTAATACTGACATTGCATAAGGATTATTACCTACTAAAAAAAACTCAAAAGCTACAAACATGAGTCCAGACTAGGTCCAATTACTACATACACTCTCGAGCAACTTATAAGCAGCTCACTTATTGGATTTTAGTAGCAGATCTCCAAGAGCTAGCTAAAACCTGATTTTAACCAAAAGATCAGTTTAATTGTAAGGTTTTTCGCATACCACTCCTTTTATTTCCAGAATATCAGTGCTCTGATCAATGTGCATCTTTACTGCTCTGGAACAGACATGTTATTTAGACATAGAGGCCCACGGTGTAGGCAGGTCGCCCATCTTATCAACTCCATTGATTATGCTCTGGAAGTTTGATTCCAAGACTCACCGATTCCTTTAAATCGAACTCCTGAACAAAATAACTCGAAGATTCAGACACGTATAGTATTTAAACTAGATGATTGGTATTAGTACTACATGGCAAGTTCAGTAGAAACACTATATGATATATATACTACATATTAAATTCCTTTCTCCACAGGAGTATATCAGCTCACATTTGCTATGTATGTACCATATCTCAGACAACAAGGAATTAGTACCTTAACATCATATGATGAGCTTTATGTTTTTTTAGGAGTACATAGTTCTTCCAAGGCGTGTGTTCAGTAACTTTTGTGTGTCAATGTCATCCTCAATGGCAGCAGAATTACCCTACTTGGTGGAGGTATGGCTGACCTTCGGTCCAAGCCTGCCTTGTTTTCATCTCATTTTTAGAGTTTCATCAACAACTGCAAAAGTTACAAAAGATCAAAAATGAGTCAGAAACTGAAGATTTCTTCTTTGAAAGAAAAGAAACAGAAGCTAAAAAAAAAAAAGGTCGTCTAGGTATATTCAATCTTCAATTGAGTGAACCGGAATGTATCTTCAATTTAGGGATTTTTAACCAACAAGGTGCTGATAGACAAACTAAATAATGAAATTTGTACACCATGAGTGTAAGGTAAGCTTATAATTAACTCCAGGAATGAGAAAGACATGTATGTTTGCAATGGGGTGGGAAAGCAAAAAAGTAGAGTAACCCACCTGCATTGAATATTATTAGGAAAAAATGTCGATTTTCATTGTATTCCATATAGATCGAAAATGGAAACTGGAAAGCCCAAGATTGATTAATTCAATTCTAGACAGGGTGCAATTTAACTATGAGTTTTTTCAATTTTCAAAAGTGTATAACTATTAGCGTTAAAATTGTACATGGATCGGATACACATGCATCCAAAGTAAATTTGACGAGATAATCATAGAATAGAATGACTTACGAGTAAATTTGATGAAGCTGCCTGCAGAAAAGGTCGATGATCCACCACGTGCTCAAATTCAATTGAAGTCTAGGAAACCAAGGTTCTTTTACGTAACGACTATTATCAAACACTTGGAGGGCATTCTGAATTGACGCAGAAGCAAAACAATTATTAACTGATGAATTTTTCCCACATGAAATCAGGTATTTGGTTGACTAATGTCATCGGCCTTCCGCTTTCCAAGATTCGTTGGTTCCTGCTGATGATCATCAGAGTCTTCTTCATCTGATTCTTGATCATCAGAGCCTTCTTCATCTGATTCTTGATCATCAGAGCCTTCTTCATCATATTCCCAGTTTTCATCATATTCCCGTTTGTTTTTATCTTGATGGACCACTACCTCCATAGAGACTTCTTCATCGTCCTTGGGCATTAATACGTGCACGCCGCAGCTATCGATGCCAAATATAGGTTCAAACTTAATACGACACATATACCCACTCAGATTCTCATCCAGACTTTTTATTACGGTAATGAATGGAATATAGTACACCCACACATGACCTCCACATAAGTTCCACAAGGGCCATCCATCATAGTACTCCACATATTCGTGTACGTACTCATCTTCTTCGCATACGCAACGGTAAATGCAAACATCATTGATGTAAACCTCCAGGTGGCGGAAAATTTGATGAATATCCTTCTTAGTTTGAGCACAGAGGACCAACCCTTTGTTCTCCCATTTGAAATATTGAGGAATCTCAATGCAAAATTCATATCCGTAAATAGAATTCCATTCCGCCAAATCCTTACGGCAGGTGAACCAGTTTGGAACTGGAGCACTTGCGGGAAATACAACTTCACATTCAGATTCCCGACAAGACAGGAAAAGAGACAACAGAGCCTTCAATTTCTCATCTGCTTCCACTTCCATTAATTGTTGGGTTGCTGGCGCAAGTTCCCCCATATTGTCCAAAGATGATGATGATGATAATACGTCATGAACCAGATTGTCGCAGAGTCTCTGGCAATTAGACAAGTCCATGACACGCATCATTTTTGACTCTTTGCCTTCCAAAATTTTGGACAACTTTGAAATTCTTTCCAGTGATTCACAATCTCGCACAATTAAGCAATCTATTTCTCGTGGAAATGATGAAATTTCTTGAAGCTTCTTGCAAAAACTCAAATTGACACCTAAACTCGCCGAGTTAGTTGAATACGACAAATGGGGAAGTGATTCAGACTCTGCTGGAAATGTAACCAGTTCAGGGCAGTGTTTTAGATCAACAAACTGTAGATGCTGCATGTTATAAAAAATGCTACATGGCAGATATGTAAGATTTTCACAAAAACATAGGTTCAGTTTTTCGAGGCCAGTGAGATATCCAAATGAGGAAGGTAATTGTTTGATGGCAGTGCTAGATAGATCCAGGTATTTCAAGGATTTCATCTCTCTCTCAATTTCAGGGAAAAACTCAAGCGGGCAATAGGAGAGATTAAGAGTTACCAAAGACTTTAAATTGATTGTTGTTTGAAACATCCTAAGCTTTGAGCAACAATCGAGGCTCAAATTAACAAGGTTACCGAGACCTCCAACCGAATTATGAACTTCTACTAAATTTGTACAGCAGCTCAGATCCATCTCCTCTAAGTTTGTTAATCCAGACAAGTCGGGAATTCTTGTTAGGCCTTCACAGTATTTCAACTTCAGAGATTTCAAATGTCGCATAACCTGTTGGAAAAAACGAACAAACAAAAGAAAGGAACGATGAAATTAATGATAAAGTTTGAAGAAATTTTCAGACAAAGAAAAAGCTTTGAACAAATTTAAAGCGTATTCCCAAAAAGTAAAATCATTCAAGTACCTTGAGTTCGTCGCCCTGAAAAAGCATGTCGCTACCAGGTATTTTGAATATAACAAGTTTCTGCGGATCAAACGCAGATGGGAAAGATAGTAATGGACAATACCTCCAATCAAGGACCCTCAACTCGTTGGAGAGATAATCCACAGGGCCTCCATCGATTATAAATTTACCGATTATAAGGATTTGAAGGTTTTTCATCTCTTTAAAGCTTTCGCCAGTCAAACGTATTCGTTTTGGATAATAGTACTCAGACGGAATCATGATGCCTTTAACTGCACTTGTTCCCTAACATGAAAAAACGAGATTAATTTCAGTGTTTTCAAAAGCGAAATTGGGGCGCGCTCTGGGCGTGCTCCGATGTGATGCGGCCGGAAATTGCCCCAGAACCGGAAAAAAAGGCGTGCTACCGGAAAGGCGAACACCAAGGCGGCGAGGCGATCGCTTTTAGCGTGAGCGGCGCACTGATGCGCAGAGACGGAGGTTGAAGACGCCACTTTTTTTTTTCTTTTTTTCTTTGTTCAAAACGATGTCGTTTCGTTGATGGTTTTCTTCTATGCGACTGCGTTTTGGTTAATTAGATGATGTAAGAGAAGGGATTGTCGGGCTTGTTTCATTTTCCCCAATTGAAGACCTACCTTTCCGCCTCCATTGACAAAGCTATCTGCTTCCTCAAGGTAAGTTTGACCGATCTAATTATCTATCTGCTCCATATGCTCTGTTTTTTGTTGTTGGAATAATTATCTGCTCTGTTCCTCTCTTCTGCTCCTTTGCTTTTGATCATCAGATCTGTTTTTTTTTTGGAATGATTATCTACTCTATTCTTATGCTATTATGCTCCATTTGCTTGATGCTTGATGCATCTTTAGTTAATTGCTACTTGCTGCTTACATAGTCTATTAGAAATTGATCGATATGAGAAATTGAAGAGCTAGAAGTTTGCTGCTTGCCGCATAAGCTTGCAGCTTGCATAGTCTATTAGAAATTTATATGCATCTTTAGTTTAATTCTTTGTTTTATATTATCAAATATGTAGGTACAATACTCTATTAGAAACTGATAGGATTGGATTAGCCATGAATGAGAAAGGGGAAGATGGAAAAGACAAAGCATGGAAATACACAAAAAAAGTGGATGGGGAGAGATACTTTAACTGTGTATTTTGTGATCAAAAGTGCAGTGGTACCATTTCTAGACTTAAGCATCATCTGGCTGGTACTCCTGGTGGTATGAAAGCTTGTAATAAAGTCCCAACAAATGTGAAGAAAGAGTACCAATTACTTCTGAAAGTATTTAAAGATGATAAAAATAAAAGAAATATGATGTTGCGTGAGATTGGGGCAGGAATTGGTGGAGGAAGTAATGAATCTCCGGTTGATGAAGAATGTGGGAGTAACCGATGTATGATAAATGCATGGGAGATTTTGGATCTAAGATTGCAATGCACTCTAGGAAGATAAGGAGTCCAGGTACCTTTTTTTGCTGTTCTGTTATTTTTTTAGTTATAGATGTTCCTTACTTCATTATATCTCTTGTTTATTCTCATTTTCAGCAAGTTGGTGGGAGCGTTTTGGAGAGCAAACACCCGAATTGACAAAGTTTGCTATTCGTGTCCTTAGCCTTACTTGTAGTGCATCAGGATGCGAGCGGAATTGGAGTACTTTTCAATCGGTAAGCTTATTTGATTAATTGTTATTTAAAATTCTAATTATCTAACAAGTTAATGTTTCTAATATCTATGTTTTTCATGTTATTTTTAGATTCATACAAAAAAAAGGAATAGACTTGAGCACAAAAGGCTAAATGCTTTGGTTTATGTGAAGTACAACTCCTTACTAAGAGAGCGAAATATTAGAAGGAATGCAAAGAAGCTTGATCCTATATTAGTGGAAGAAATTGATTCCGATGATGAATGGATAGCCGAGGTAGATGCTCCGATTCTTCCAAGTGATCTTTCTTGGATGGAAAATGATCAATTTGAAGTTGATGCCATAAGGAATGTGCCAATTGACAGTTATGAACAAGATTTATCAACTCGAGTGCCTATTCGTGTGGAGCCAATCTTGAACGATGAGCCAATCTTGAATGATGAGCCAATTTTGAATGATGAGCCAATTTTGAATGATGAGCCAATTTCGGATGAGCATAACCTTCATGCATCTTACTCACCCCATTCCAAAAGACGAAATGATGCAAGCTCAAGTAAGTATTAAGCTTCCAAAAACGATTGAATGTTGTTATTTAGTTGTTTACTATCATATATTCAATGACTTTAAATCCAAATCTTTTGTATAGGTAAGGGTAGACCCAAGAAGAAAATGAAACGACTAGATATGTTGCTTAGGGATGAGATAGAAGACCTTACTTTACCTTCCCGCACTAATACAATGGACAATGATGAGAGTGATGATAGTGATGATATTCATGTGGGTGTGCGTGGATATGAGGACGATGATATGGCTTAATGAAGTGTAGTTCTTCTTTTAGAATGAATGTAGTATGAATAATTGAATTTTATGTACTGAGAGATTATTTGAAGTATTTTTTTGTTTATTAAGGAATACTTTTGATCTTAAATGACAATTTGTTATATTTTTTATTTTTTTTTCATATATTTTTGTATGTATTGATTAAAATAATAATTGCGGGAAAGGCGATCGCCTCATCGCCTCGAAGCAGACGCCTCACGAGGCACTCACAAAACGCCTCGCCTCGCGCTTTTGCCTTTGAAAACATTGATTAATTTTAAATGTACCTTTAAAATTGTAATTGACAAAAAAAATGTACATTCAAAATTCTAATTTCCTTCACGATTTAAAGGCAAATTGTGTTCTGCATAATTTATTGCTAGCTGGCGGCTGGAGTTAACAAAACAAAGAAAAAATTTCACTTACTGTGTTTTTCTCGAAGACATTGAAAATTTCACATATTGTGTTTTTCTTAAAAATTTCACTTGCTGTGTTTAGGTATGGAATTTGTAACCATGATGCCTAAAATGCCTTTAATTTTATCCGTTCTCGAATATGAAATAGCAATAGCGTAATTAACAATCTAAGCAAGTCTTGTCAAAATAAGTATTCAAATATAGTTTAAAATTCTAATGTTTTTTTTTTTCAAGATTAAGCAAAATGTATTATAATGTGTTGCTGGTTGAATTAAAAAAGCTAATTAAGTATATATTTCACTTACTGTGTTTTCCTCGAGAACATGACAAACATCTTCATAAAGCCACAATCTGCTACGCTTTCCAGCCTCATTTGGTGACTCTTGGCGAACAATTTCTTTACCCATGTCTTCTAGAAGGTCATGCATCCAAATACGCTTTCCAGCCTCATTTGGTGACTCTTGGCGAACAATTTCTTTATCCATGTCTTCTAGAAGGTCATGCATCCAAATATCATTGTCTTCCACAATACTTATGAGGGCCTTTTCCGTGAGGACTTTGATACAATACTTAGGATTGAGGTCACAACCTTGCAGTATATCTATCACATAACTCATTTCTTTACCTTTAAAGAAACATGCAATGTAAAGAAAAACTTCTTTCATCGAATCCCCCAATGCATTGTAACTTCTTTTGAAAGTTTCTTCAATCTCTTGGTTAGGAAATCTTTTGTAATTCTCTAATGCATCTTGCCACTCATCCATACTTCTACCATATAGATCAGCGCCCAAAACTTTCAAAACTAATGGAACCCCTTTTGCATATAGTACTACATTATCTGCAAGTTGGACGAAATCATCCATATGTTTATTGTTTTTGAAAGCATGAAAATTGAAGAGCTGCAAAGATTCTTGATGATTTAATTCCACGACCTCATATATTGAATGGACTTCATGAGCAGTAAGGCAATGTTTATCTCTTGTCGTTATAACAACTCTACTACCTGAACCAAACCAATCATAGCCTCCTGCTAATTTATTTAACTGATCCAAATGATTCACATCATCGAGAATTAACAGAACCCTTTTGTGGCCCAATCTTTCCCTAAGCACATTGATTCCTTCATCAGCATTGTTCACATTCAATCCATTTCCCCCTAAAATCTTAGAAAGAATAATATTTTGTAGCTTCACCAGACCTCCAGGTGTCAATGATTCTTCTCTAACATTTGCCAAAAAACAGCTGCCGTCAAACTTATGAGTAATTGAATTGTAAACAGCTTTCGCAATTGTTGTCTTACCTATTCCGCCAATCCCCCATATCCCTACCATTTGAACATTGCTTTGCCCAACATCTAAAAGCTCAAGTATATCTTGTAGACGAGATTGAATTCCAACCGGATTATTTGCCACATGTAAAGGGGTAGGTTTTAATACTTGTCTTGATATCTCTTCAAAGATTTCATGAATGAATTCATATTCATACCTGCCAGTATAAAAGCATATGAAACATTTAATGAAATGGAACTTTGTTGTATGTCTGTTTTTTTTTTTCAAGTACGCCAAAAAGATAGAATTTTGCTATCGCCACCAAAACTAACATAACTCCTCTCAGCTTTAAAGAATAAAGGAACACAAACTTATGAAAAGAAGATGTTATATTATTATAACGAACTTAATTACATAACAAATTTTTTTTTTTAACCTCGAAAACGAGGCAAAATTTATTAAAACAACTTAAATCTCTTATAACTTCACTCATATTTTTATAAACAAGGAGGGAGTGGAACAAATTTTCAAAAGGTCCACATATAAAATGTGGAGATCTAAATAGAAACACTTTTAACTAGATAAAAAAAATTGGAAAGAAAAAAAATACAAAAAAGCAAAAACTTTTATTGTAAAATGGGTCCCATGAAGAAGTGAGACTTCAATAAACTCTTTTATTAAAATAAAATTAAAAATAAATGAAAAAACAATCACATAGAAAATTCTATCAATAAAAATTGTTATATATAAAAATAAGGAGAATGGTCACATTGCTCACTGAACTTTGCCATATTTGATACTTTGGTCATTAAACTTGCGGAAATATCACTTTAGTCACTGAACTATAACTTCGTCTATTACTTTGGTCACTGCCGTTAAATCTACTGTTAGAAGTCGTTAAAATCGATGACATTTTTGTCAAATCGCTAATATTATTTTTTAAAAAAAAAACTAAAAAAAACACACTTTGAATAAAAAAAAACCACTCTCTCTCCCTCCCTGGTGACCTTGTTATTTTTTAAGCCACCAAATATTTTTATCCCTCATAAGGCCACTAAAATATTAGAAATTTTAATATTCACAAAAATGTCACCTCATTTTTAATTTTCATAAAAAGCTACTATCAAAATCAAGAAAACTACTGCCAAATAATAAGAAAGTTATTGCCAAATAACAACAAAACTACTACAAAAAACAACAAAACTACTGTCAAAGAACAACAAAACTATTGTCAAAAAACAAAAAAAAATTAATGCCAAAGAACAAAGAAAGCTAATGAGTAATGTCAAATAACAAGAAAACTAATGTCAAAGAACATTATAGTAGTTTTTTTGTAGGTAATGACATTTTTGTAAATATTGAAAAAATTATATGGTGGCATTTTTGTAAATATTAAAATTAAGTGGCTACTAGCTAGTAAATAATTAAGTGAAAGCGTGTTTAAAACCATACCCGTCTGATAAATGCTGGCCAGCCAAAGTTCCTGCTTCTGTAAGAGCATCCCTCCATCTCTGTAACTTTCCCATTTTATCTTTGAATTTGCATTCATCCTTCTCATCCTTGAATTCGCATTCATGCTTAGCACGTGCTTCACCAAAACTGCCCGTCTGGTTTCTTATATCCGAGGGATCCACCTTGTAAAATATTGGGTAAACCATTTGTTTCTTCGAAGCTTTACATTGAAGGATCTTAACTAGTTCCTCCAAGCACCACTTTGAGGATGCATAGTTTTGAGAGAATACGATAACAGAAAGCTTGGACTCTTCAATTGCTTTGATAAGTGCTGCTGATATTTCCTCTCCTCTGCGAAGCTCATCATCTATGAATGTTCTAACTCCCTTCCGAACCAAACTGTTGTTCAAATGTTTTGTGAAAGTGTGACGTGTATCCTCGCCTCTAAAACTCAAAAAGACATCATATGTCCATGAATTTGTGGGAGCAGGAGAAGAAGAAGAGGAAGAGGCTCCAAATAGAGTGGTCATTGAATCAATATTGTTTGGTTGCCGGATAACAAAGCAAGCTGAAAGACTTGGGGATATGGTATGTATCTTTTTCATTACAGACACTCTTTTAAAGACTATATGAGGCCTCTTTCTTAGCATCTTAGGGCAAGTGCGAGGCAGTTTCCTAGTACTTACGTGCAACTTTCAAAGGTGTCGTTTAGCTAAAAGACTTCAAAAAGTCTGAATTATTTTGTTGATTATTGACGATCAGAGCTTGCAAATTGCAAAACTGGTGGTGCAAATAATTGGTGCTGAGCTCATATTTGATGTTCTTATATTCTGTTCACACCTTACCTTGACTCTAATGACCGTGCCTATCAATAGCATTATTATAAGTGGAAGACGTCTAACTCACGTACGCGTTTGAAGAGAGAATGAAAAGTCATGTCGTTGCTCTTTCAATATTTCATCATACTCTTTTCCTAGTCTGTTCGACTTTGGCTCTGAAAGTCATGTGCTTTATACCTGACCCAATTTGGGGGCCTGGCGTTATTTGCGGGCCTTGACCCCATGAATAGTTTTCTCCTTTTTGACCCAAATTGTGTTTTTATGAGGATGGTCTGGTGAAGAAGGTGATCGAAGAGTTTTCAGATCAATGGCGACGTCGATCAATTGCTGTCCGGCCTGATGACTATACGTATAGTAGTGACAATTTATTGTGACGAAGTGTGGACTTGATGTTATTGTGCGTTTTTTCAGAGAGATGGGATTGAATGGAATAAACAATATACTAATGCCCCCTGTGAGTATCTTATTATTGAGTCCGATATGGGAAATATTGATTCGGCTATACTCGGGAAAGATTTTTCTAAATCGAATTCTGAAATGTCAGATTTATTTATCAGTGGATATATGAAACATGGGAAAATGGCATAACCTTTCTCTTGTAAGCAACAAATGACTTGCCATAATTCTACCCTAGATTCATTCAGAAATATTAATGAAGCAAAATGTATTCTGCTTAAGAATCAAGTTTTAACCATTATCCATGCATGTAATTAACAAGTACCCTAGCTTTATTTCATGAATTTTGTACGTTGGCGGAAGTTTCATCTTAATTCATCGCCTTCTACCACTCTCGTGAAAAGGATGACCAAATTTAGGATCTGCGTGATTGGGCACATATAGTTAACATGACAATATAAATAATGAGAAACTTGTGTTTTTGTTGAATAAGGGGATGGATATTTCCATTTCAACATTATTTTATTCATCCCTCCTTGCAAAGTTAAGTACTTATAAGGCAGTCGCTTTGGCCATTTTTTATGAAAAATAAATAAATAAATACTTATGTGACAAAAAGGGTTCTAATACTTGACCTCGGAGTAGGCAAAAACAAACGAGGTTTCGGAATCCAAGGATCTAACCAAGTAGCTACATCAAGGCCATTCCCAATCTGCCACCGTGAACCACCTCTAAGTAGCTCCCTGGAAGCCCTAATACTGCTCCATGAATAAGAAGGAAGCCAGGACTCTGGAGCATCCCAAAATGAATTTTGAGGAAAATACCGAGCTTTATATAACCGAGCAATCAAGGAGTTTGGATTATCCAAAATACGCCACCCTTGCTTAGCCAAAAGAACCAAATTAAAAGCTTGTAAATCTCGAAAACCAAGACCACCACGTTCCTTTGGAGTGCACAAACGATTCCAAGATTTCCAATGAATTTTCCGTTTGTCCGTAGAACTACCCCACCAAAATTGAGCACACATTTGCTGTAAATCACTACAAAAATTCTTTGTAAGCAGAAAACAACTCATAGCATGAGTGGGTAAAGCCTGACGCCACAACACGTATCAGAATATCACTACCCGCTCCACTCAGTAACAATGTGATATAGAAAATTAGAAATCAGTATTACAAGATAACTCTGTTTTCAACTAGGAATAGCTAGGATATAAATTAGTCAAGAAGGTAAAGCGATAATGCCTAATTCAGTTGGTGTCCAAAAAGTGGATATAAATTATAAATTAGTCAAGTAGGTAAAGCCATAATGTCCAATTGAGTTAGTGTCCAAAAAGTTTCTGACGTGCTTAGTTGACGGGTTGACCACAAGTACTTTCTCCAACCGTTCTCCAGTGGCCCCAATGATGGAATAGAATTTGTCAAGAAGTGCGACTCTGATATGCTCTATTGCTCTAACGCACCACCGTTAATTTTTATGTGTGGGAAGAAATGTCATGAAAATATTGTTAACCTTGCGGTGGAGGGTAAAGAATTATTTGCAGCACCTTACCAAATCAAGCATGGGTATTCGCTCGAGAATGTGTATCAGCGTTTGTGGATTGTCTTCTAAAAGTGAATAGACCGATTTATAGATTGGCGAGCATGTGCCATGATTTTGTTTTCCTTTTTTGATCACCTTCGGCTTTCTTGTAAATCTCGCGCTCCATTTTGAAACTCGATCTTCTAGTTTTTGATTTATTGTTTCAAAACTATTTCTTGTAAGTTAGGTAGAAGGAATTTTGTTTTTGTTTGTTGTACTCTTTCTGTGGGGAATAAGAATTATAAGAAAGAAGTGAAACGAAAAAAAAAATCTGTTTTTATAGGTAGCCAAGCCCGTTCAAGAATCTATTGGTTAAACACAGAAGCCAAGCTTGGATTCTGTTTTCCAATAGCTGTAGAAATTCAAATCGCAACTAACTGACCTCATACGTACAGTAACCCTGAAATGCTGCTAAAATACCCATGCCAGGATACACCATAATGTGATACACCATGCCAGGATGCTATCAAGAATTAAAAATCTTCTTGGAAAAAGCACTTTACATTGCATTCTACAAAGGTCATTGCAGGCATGTAATTAAGAGACGGAACCTTCAAAAGTTCAAATCCCTAAGGCCAACTTTTCATCCATATTGTAAAGATTGTCTGCACTAGTAGCTCCCAGAAGAAGAAGTTACCTAATCTCTGTTTGAGCCCAAATGAATATTTGGCTGATTCATTTATGATTACAGCCCATGGACCGATTATTGCGGCCCAGAATACCTTTGAGTTTATTAAGGGGCAGATTCTTGCTTTGTGTTTGCCTTATAACTCAAGGAAAATATATATATTTAAGTACATTAATTATGTATGGGAGTCTTGCTAGGAAACGAAATCTATAATCCTTGTTCAATGAGGATTCGCCGGGCTTATCTCTATAAGTAGAGGGTTTTAAGGCGAATGACGCTCTCTCTCTCTCGATCAATACAACCTACAAGCAAACTACTTGCATACAAGCCTCTCCGGAGCAAACCCTAGCGACCAAAGCCTCTCCGGAGCAAACCAGCGACTCTCAGCCAAGCTAAAATCACGTTTTAGCAACCCAAGTGCTTTCTCAAGCATTCCCAATTGATTGCTCTGCTTACTCAGCGTTGAGGAAGTATCGATTATTGCGTTCGCAAGAGATCACGTTCGAAGACCTAATCCTGTTTAGGCATTCACGTACGAACCGACAGAGTTGGTGCTCTCTCTGTCTACATTCGCTTGATCCAGAAGCAAGAAGTGGCACACATCGACTACATCAAACGTACCCCGTGGTACTGGCACGCCCGCACTCTACAAAAGAGACTGTTTGACTCACCCCTGCGGTTTCCAGCGCAAACATTTTGGCACGCCCAGTGGGACGTGTTGAAAGTGTTTCTTGTGAGCCAAGATTGGGAAGCCAGACGAGAATCCTTACGTTAAGACTTATTCTCACTGTCTCAAACACAGTTCCGAGGAATACTCATTGCATAATTCTTCAGCTTGCCGAAGACTTACGCCCGAAGAAGTCCAAAGACAATTTGGGTTACATCCTTTGACGACAGGAAAGATGCCTACGATCACAGACGGTTCATCAACTCCACCCACAGAGTCGTCTACGTTAGACGAGAGAATCGATGAGGCGATTCAACGACTTGAGTTAGCCATGAAGACACAAGTCGAGGAGTTTCAACAAGCTTTCCAGAAAGCTTCTAGTGAAACTACTGCTGCACTCCAACTCCTTAAGGAGTTCAGCCCGGAGGAGCAGCAGAAAAAGTTTGAAGGAGTGTACTCTAAGCTGGCGAAACATGCCGACGCAAACAAACTTGTCAACGAACGCGTGGCTCAGATGTCTGGAGACCTTCTCCAAGTCAGGAAACAAAATCTCACCATTAACTCTCAGCTTGAAAATATTTGTCTATATTTGAATGCTGAAAGGGCAGACAATGCTGGTGGAAAAAGTGTTTCTGAACTTCAGAATAACGCCTATGTGCCACCAAACATGAGGGGGACCGGGAATACTGGAGCACTAGGCTTCGAAACCCCACTGCGGAATGAAGGTAGTGGCACATCAGTTGCCAAGCTTTCTTTGGAACCAAAGAAAAATATCTTCATTACTGACAAGGATACAAGCGCATCGATTGGTAACGGTGGAACAACTAATGTGTTCGCCAATAATTCTGCGCCAGTTACCCCAGGCCTGGATTTCCTGGAACAAATCAAGCAAATTATCAGGACCGAGATAGGTGGTCCCTCGGCTAGCCTTACATACAGAAATCCATATCCGGATTATGTGGCAAATAGCGAATGGCCTAGGGGATACAAGCCGATCAGGTTTACTACGTTTTCGGGGGAAGGATCTGAGGATGCTGCTACGCACATTTCGCGTTTCCAAGGCGAATGTGGTCCTTATGGTGGTGATGATAACCTCAAGTTGAGGGCGTTCGGATCATCTTTGTCAGGAGCTGCTTTAACCTGGTATACCAAACTAGCACCAAGGTCTATTCCTGATTGGACCACCATGGAGACAATGTTCAGAACTACTTTTGGGGTAGTGGAACCTGAGGTGGATTTGTCCGCACTTACCTCCATGTATCAGCAATCTGCTGAGACTTCTGTGGATTTCCTCAAGAGGTTCAAGATCCAGCAAGCTAAGTGCAAGTCACCTATTACTGAGGGTGATGCCATTGCCATTGCTATTAAGAGTTTGGAACATAGACAGCGAACCAAACATCATGACATGAGGTTCGCCAGCATGGCTGACTTGATGAACAAAGTTGGTAGTTACCAACTGCTTCTAAATGAGTTGGATGAAAAGGCGAATGCTTCCAGAGGGACGTACGTACCCGGGAGGCATAGGTCCGTTGGAGCTTTATACACACTTGTGGATCCTTTCTACACTCATCAGTCGCCAATTTATAGAGAAGAAGATCCCTACAGTGATGATGTGGCAGCCTTGGAGTTGACAGCACGCACTGCAAAGCCCAAGAGCCTTACAATCGCCCGCGAACCTGTCAAGATTTCCACAATGGCGTTCACCAAGCCAGAATTCGAGACATACACTTATAATGCTAATAAAGCAGCTGGAATTCTGGAGGAATTAATCCAACAGAAGTTGATCAAGAGTGATTTTGGTCCGTACCCCAAGCCTGAGCAGCTTAAAGGGAAGAAATATTGCAAATTTCACAATATGTGGAACCATAATACTTCTGATTGCATTAAGTTGAAGGATCAGATCCAGGTTTGGCTGAATAGCGGACGAATTCAAGTGGATAGTGAGAAGACAGCTGCATTGGTAGATCTTGATCCTTTTCCGCAGGTAGGAATGATCGATATCGTCCCAGGGAAGGCAGGTAGGCGTGCACGACATGTACGGTCTAAGTTTGCAGCCTATACGTTCAGTGCAGATAGAGCTCATGACATCTTGGAGGAACTTATCACGGCTGGCCTGATCAGAGTGTCTTTTGGTTCATTTCCCACTCCAGAACAGATGCGTGAGAAAACGTACTGCAAATTCCATAATGTTTGGACACACGATACAGCCAGTTGTGTCAAGCTGAAGGACCAGATACAGGAATGGATAAACGAGGGTCGAATCCAGTTTGAAACGACGGCGAACGCTACCGTGGCTATGGTGAACCTTGATCGCGTCAAGAGGAATCAACGAAAACCTACTCTGGAACTTCTGACACCAAGGCCAGAAGGCGAAGAAGAACCTGTGCCTAAAAGAACTAAACCAACTCCAGAAGCTTCTACGGTGGTTTTATGTTCCCGATGCAAGGTGGAATGTGGCATTACAGTCAGCTATGAGGAGTTTGCTAATTCTTTTCAGTACCACCCCAAGTCAGCTCCAGTACTTCATTCGCCGCCAGAGAACTTCCAGCCCGCGAGCCCTAAACAGGTACGTACTCAATCCGAAGTTAATACAACGATGAAAGACTCTAACCTGTTTAACAAGATGAAGGCAGTAGACTTCTTTCGCAAAGAGCCTGTGGCCACCACACAGCAGCAGGCTGTTATCTCCAAGCCGTATGTTCCTCCAGCATCACGAGCGATCGTTAAAGAGGACAAGTGGTATGTCCAAGAGAAAGGACGAGCTGTTGAGCTAACCGCCACCAAGAAAAGGAATATGCAAAAGCGCTATGGGCGAGCCACTCGCACACTGGAAGCATTGGAACAAGGGTTGGTCAGACCTGAGGAGTTGCTTAAGACACCGGAGCAGTTAAGGCGCACGGTGCAACGATTATCCGCCAAGCCCATGATCCAGCAAGGGAGACAGGTGATACGTTCTGCTCAACCTCAACCACCAAAGACAGTCAACAGTGTCTCTTCATCACCCATAGTTAAGAAGCGTTCAGTTTTCGAGCGACTGGAGGATTTCTCGATCCAGAATTTCAAGCAGGGTTCTGCTGCGGAAACCTCAGGAGTTTCTCACCTGCCTGTTAAGCCTCCCACTTTAAAATCAGTAGTGGTAGCGAGCGAACAGACTTCAAGGCCCCAGTGGAAACCCAAGACATTAAGGAGGGATACCGACGATCCACCTAAAGAATCTATTCTGCCACAACCTGCACCAAAGGTTGTCATCCCGACGGTAGTGGTCACACAAGAAGTGGTTCCAAGCGAACCAAAGGACTTATGTTGCGAACCTACACCTGAGGTTCCTATAGAACAGCCCGTTGGTGTTGCGGATATCTTTGACGTTGCTCTGGTCCGTAGTCAGATCCTGGCGATTGATAATCCGGATGTCCCTATGGATGAGCCACAGCTTAACTTGGAGCTTGAGGATGATTATGGCAATGATGCCGTGTCCAACGCCGCCAGTGAGGATCGTGATCAGGCGTTGGAGTGTGACATGGTCTATGTGTTATCTTCCAAGTACGCTTTGCCGGTTGCAGCATCTGCCTGTCCAGTGGTGGAGGTAGAAGGGTACGAAGATACTACCACAGGTTTGGAGAGAGACACTTCAGATGCCAGACAAGAAGTTGATTCAGCTTTGAAGAAACTATTTATGATGTTTTCCAAGCCTAATTTGTCCATGACCATGCATCTGAGGCCTCTCTACGCCACAGCGTCCATAGAAGGCAAAGACATCAACAAGATGATGGTCGATTCTGGAGCTGCTGTGAACATCATCACTGTACGAACTATGACTGTTCTAGGAATCAAGAAAGCGGCAATTCAACAAACTTCCCTCTCGGTTAAGAACTTTGCTGGAACAACCACAAAGACCTTGGGTTTGTTGTTCTTAAAAGTCAAAATAGGACCAGCGGACGCAGTTCACGCATTCTTCGTGGTCGAATGTACAGCACCGTACAGCGGTATCTTGGGCAGAGATTGGATTCACAGGAGTTATTGTGTCCCATCCTCTATGCATCAGGAATTGTTGCTTTGGAATCCGCTGACCGACGAGGCTGAGCTCATTAAAGCGGATCCGCGGCCTTTTTCGGTTTCTGCTAACTCAATTGACGCTAGTTACTACAATGGGGACATGCGACCTCTTGCAGTACAGGGTGTCGACGTCAAAGGCCGCCCTTTTGGGGTGACGGCCTCCGACTTGGCACAATGGGGAATCATCCAGACCAGGACTGACAGTTCGCGGCCTTTCCTCGTTGCACCAGATGCCCAAACTTCTCCATGTTAGCACAACCGACAGAGGAGGAAGTGCAGGCCTGCTTGTCCTTGTATACCCGTTTACAGACGTACTTGGACGAAGCAGAGGCCTATGATCGAATCGCAACTTTAGAGTGCGTACATGAAGATGTTCTTGACTATGAAGAGGAGGAAGCAGCAGAGGAAATCCAGTTAGCTCCTGCCGCGTTAGATGATACACCCCCTAAGGTCAAGGATCCCATTGAAAAGGTTAATCTTGGTAATGACACAGAGCCAATTGAAGTGGCTATCAGTACTTACTTAGAGCCTGAACAACGACAGGGACTCATCGACTTATTGCTGGAATTCAAGGATTGTTTTGCCGAAAAGTATGAGGACATGCCTGGCCTGTCACCAGAGTTGGTTTGAGCGAACACCGGCTTGCAGCATTAGACACCCTGATCATCGAGAAGCGGCGTATTGCCAGAGTGTACGATAAGCGTACTACTGGTCGTAGTTTTGGTGTTGGTGACCTTGTTTGGAAGACCGTCCTTCCCTTAGGAGAAAAAGAGCGTGGACGGGGCAAATGGTCTCCCCGGTGGGAGGGGCCTTTCGTTATTGATCGAACCCTGGGCAAAGGCGCTTATCATTTACGAGATACGGATGGCGAACTTCATCACAATCCAATCAATGGTCGTTATCTGAAGAAATATTTTCCAAGTGTTTGGGAATTGGATGATCCGCCGGTGTCGCTGCCTGAACAGGGGGGCAGTACTTAGTTCTCCTACCTTGCTCTCTAAGCCAATACCGTGGTTTCTACTTCATTCGCTTTATTTCGTCGAACTAGGGGGGCAACTATATCCCACAAGAGTTTGGACAGGCGTGCTTACAAAGTTTGCTTTGCTTATAAACTTCAAATCTGGTAAATTTTTGTTTTTACCTTTTGTTTTGCACCTTTTTTGGTTGTGATGTCTAAATTGTAAAGCAGAAACACATCATAATACAAAGCGAATAAAACGAAAAGCGTTTAAACATGCATCAAACATCCGTTTATTTATATATTGGCTTTGCGGCAAAGAGCTTTTACATGAAAATGAAAATACAAAACAAAGAGCCAAAACGTGGCTCTGATACCATGGAGGCTGCGTCCAAGGCCATTCCTGTAACCTATTTCCAAGCTTGGG
Organism: Rubus parviflorus; assembly: GCA_029955375.1. Taxonomy (NCBI): domain Eukaryota; kingdom Viridiplantae; phylum Streptophyta; class Magnoliopsida; order Rosales; family Rosaceae; genus Rubus; species Rubus parviflorus. The sequence continues at coordinate 29,522,561 of JARGGL010000001.1, forward strand.
TAACCCATCTTGGAGGTCTAGGGTTACCACTCCCCATTTTCTCCTCTCACTGAGTTTTTGAGGGAGAGGGAATTCAGCGGGCAACCTGCGCAACCGCAGATCATCCGCTGACAAGCCTAGAACAGCAAGTCATCCTAGCGAACGGGGGCTTGGTGCAGTCCGCCAGGAGACTTTTGCTGTCCCCATACTGCCACCTTCTCACTTCTGTCTCCAAGAAGCAGAAGGGATGGTAGGCAGGATGGGGGAGGAAGCCTGAGGTTTCGTTGTATAACTCAACCTAGGCATGAGGTTTAGTTGTATAACTCAAGAGATTTCTGGAGTTTCTAAGCGGAGGAAGGGATTTGAGGGCTAAGAGGAAGAACAGAACTAAGAGAGGCATTCTCGATGCCTGTGGAGGGTTTTCTACTTGATATAAACCGGAGCAGGGTTCTCTATTTAAAGAAGGGAACTGAGGTCGGTTTGGTATAAGATTTGGTAACCGTTTGCAGATTTGCAGTTATTAGGGGTAGTTACCACATTTGACTTTTGGCCTAGGGAATTAAATTTGCGGTTTCCCCGATCCTTTTTGAATTTATCTTTGACCGTGTCATTGTTCATCTTTCCCGAGGGTTTATCTTTTCGTTATCTGGTATTGGGCTTATACAACTTGGGCCAGCAGTTGGTTAAATTAAGATAAACATGTAGTGTTTTCTTTTACATGCAAACAAAAGAATGAACCTTAAGGGGTTCATGATTACAGTTCAGTTGGGCCTACACCATGCAGCCCAGAGATGCGATATCTATGATGGTTTTCTGGTACTCAGCCTGGAGTCGCTCTGCTTGGACATTCGCCACTCTCGCTTTTGCACGTGCATCCACCAGACGTTGCCTCAGTTCCTCGGTTGGACCTACTTCATTCACCAAGGCTTCTTTGTCTTTGTCTTTTTTGAACTGAAGTTGGACGATCTGAGCTTCGATTTCAGCCTTAGCAGCTTCGAGTTCTTCTAGTTTGGCTTCGCAGAGAGCAACATCGGTTCGCCGTCGTTGAAGTGATTCTTTCCGGGCTGCAAACAGCTTCTCCACTTCAGCTCGTTGAGTTGAAGACAGGTTCGCCAGTTTGGTGGATTTCTCAATATTAGTTTGGAGGTTGGCAATGGCACTGACTTTGGCTTCAAGCTCGTCTAGGATTGCTAGATCGCTTTCATCTGCGTGAAGCCGCAAGTTACCAGTATAGGCGATGATCTTCTCTCGCACCTTTGGGTCTTCCAAGTTTACATTGCTGAGGTGGCTGAGGTAATATTGCGCATCTTCTACCGTTTCTGGGGTAATTGGCTTGTCCAGTACTTCTTCTAGGCGCTCTTTGAGTGCTTTGGGAGGAAGCGTGGGCTTGGAAGAAGAAGTTTTCTCTGCAACAGCAAGGACTAGGCTTTGGGAATCCACGTCAAGGTTCGCCAGTGTTTGTGCAGCCGTAGGTGAATCTGGCCTTGATGAGGGCACGGCAGGAGATTGCTTGGGGGAGCGTTCGCTGCCATTCGCCGCGTCAAGTTTGGCGTCTGAACCCGATGCTTGGGTTTGGCCTGCGGAGTGATCCTGCAAAGAAAGGAATTTTTGTCAGAACCAATGAAGTGGTTCAGGAATGCTGAATGTTCCATAATATATGAAGGATGCATGGAGTATTTATCGCAAAAGGAATGAAATTTGGGTTTACCTCCATCTCCGGAGTCGTTTTTTCTGTCGAGAACGTCGTTGCGTTCTCATTCGCAGAGTGATTGGCGGCACCAACATCCACATTCTCCTGAGCTTCGCAGGATGACACATCTTGTGCTTCAGCAGAGGGAATGTTTGGGCTGGGGGGCAGGTTAGCATCCTGTTGGAGATTGGAACCACCGGCACCCTTAATAGTTTCTCCATTCGCCACTTCCACAGTCTGAGTGGTAGCCTCGGGAGAAGGTGCAGGAACGGAAGCGGGTCCTTCGTCAATATTCACAGGCTGGTCTGGGGAAGCGTAAGCGATGGGAACTGCATAAGTCACTGCTAACATTCCGAGACCGTCCAAGGCTTCGGCCATGCTTCTGCCATCGTCTTCAGAGTCTTCGTCAGTAGAACTCTCCGTAGAGCTTTGAGCAGGGGTATTTTCCTTAGCCTCAGGGATAGGAGGATCGTCCGCTATCACAATTACTTCAGGTACGCGGCGTCTCCTTATCTACAATAAACCAGTGGGCAACCAGTTAGTGGTTGCGTGAAGATGTGTACGAATGAAGTTGAGCGGCTAGTAGAGAGATTTTCTTACCAAGGGACGGTCTTCTTCTGCTGTTTCTTCCTCATTGACTGACGGTTCGCGGGGTCTTTTCTGAGCAGCAGCGCGAGAGGAGGAAGCTCCCCCAGGAAACGAGCTTTTTAGCGTTTCCTATGGCAATACACATAATCAGTCAGGATCCGCACTTCAAAGAGGAAAAGTAAGGCAAGGATTTAGGACTTAAAGTTTATACCTTAATTGTTGCTTCTCTAGCATGCGGTTGCTGTTGTTCAGGAGCAGCTGTAGCAGGGATTTTTCTGTTCGCACCATTTAGAACTTGCTGGTCTTCCTCGAGGTTGAGTTCAACCCTGCCTCGGGCGAAGATGGTGCGAAAGAGGTCTTCTGCGTTTCGGTCCCACTTGTTGGCAGAAAGGGCAGCCCACCAGATGGCATATTGTGGAGACACATCCATAGTGCAGTGGAGAATGCTGGCTCCCAGGGTAGCAGGCGGTAGGAGGTACTTAAAGTGGACTTTGCATCTGCTTTGGTCCTGTACATCGTTCGCTGAGATCCGCCAGGAAGTATATAGGTTCAAGCTCTCAAACAGAGGATAGGGGATTTTCTGCCTAAATCCTAGCTGGCGAGCGAAGTGGGTAGGAGCATAAAGTTCAAAACCGGCTTCTTCGTCCGGGAGATTGAAATCCATACAGGACACGGCTCGTTTGAACATGGCCAAGGCCTCAGCAGAGTGTTCGCTAGACCAGAAGAAGCCATGCTCTAGTGGGCTAGGGAATTTTCTGTTTACAACTAGCGTTACCGAATCTAAGGCTGATTCATCTAATTGGTATAGGTAACGAAAACATTCAAAGTATGAGGGGGAAGGGAACTCATCTCGGTTGGCGAATGCCATCCCTAGTACCTCATCTTCTGGAAAGGAATCCACTTCAGGGTGTCTGAATTGGGGAAAATAGACCTGCAGCCAGAGGTCAAGAATCCAGAAGGGTCCTCCCAGCAGTCTGTAGTCGAAGGGCTTGAGCGTCAGAGAGTAAAGCGAACGGTAGAGACTGGCTAGGACAGGTTGGCCTAACCCTGTTGATTGTTTGTTGAAGAGGGCTGCTGCCAACATGGTCCATGTCCCAACAATCTTCTGCGCTGTGATACAGAAGAGGAATTTGCACAGCCAGAGTTCCAAAAAAGCAATTCCTCCTTGCTCGTTGTCTTGCTTTGAGAAGAAGTTGCACCAAGCGGTGTAGGATTTGCAGTGAGGAAGGCGAACCAGGCTGGGTTTGTGCTCTATTGAATCCAATCCTTGATCATATTCTCCATAGTTGTAGGGCTCTGGATGGATGGGAAGGCCAGTGATGGTGAGGATATCGAGCAACGTGATTCCCATATGCCCGAACCGGAAATTGAAGGTATTGCTGGAAGTATCCCAGAAGCAGGCGGCTGTGATGATGGGAGCCCGGTTCCCTCCTCCATTGTGCAAAGAGAAACAGAGCTCTAGTGTTTCTGCAATTCCTACTTCCTGCCAGCGATCCAGGTCAGTTGTTCTCCTGGCTTGGTACCATTTGAGCTCTTCAGGACTTGGGGTAGGCCAGCTTCCTATTCGCACTGCTTGATGATGTTTTTGCCATCGTGGGAAGATAGCGGCGGTCGCCCGGAACGCGAGAATAGGGCATCGGACAGCTTGAAAATAATGGTTCAGGAATTGGGCCGACATTTCGTCAATCCAAGGACCCAGACTCGCCGTGCGGTTCTCATACACCTTGACGTGAGAACGGTGAGAATGTTTGTTGGCTGTAAGAGGGTACATGGCTAGTTTGAATTGCTGGGCGTAGTGCTCTGTTAGGATGTTGGAGGATGATGCCATTTCTGTCGATTATTGGGTCTGGATTCTTACTTGTTCTGTGTTCTTAGGGTTCTGAATTCCTTAACAGAATAGTGTTGAGGGGTTTAGTTTTAAAGAGCCTTAGCGGTGTTTTGAAAAGATCTGATCTTGTTTACTTCGCGAATCGATTTGAATTGGGAGGCGTGACGAAACAGTACAACGGTTCAGTCTTTTCGTCTTCTGGGCTTTATCGCAGCCTTTCATGAACAGTTATGTGTTTTCCTTGAGACTTAGCCCTCTTCAATCAGGTTTATCACGGATCCGGTCCTGATTTCGAGGCCTGGGGGGCAATGTTTGAGCCCAAATGAATATTTGGCTGATTCATTTATGATTACAGCCCATGGACCGATTATTGCGGCCCAGAATACCTTTGAGTTTATTAAGGGGCAGATTCTTGCTTTGTGTTTGCCTTATAACTCAAGGAAAATATATATATTTAAGTACATTAATTATGTATGGGAGTCTTGCTAGGAAACGAAATCTATAATCCTTGTTCAATGAGGATTCGCCGGGCTTATCTCTATAAGTAGAGGGTTTTAAGGCGAATGACGCTCTCTCTCTCTCGATCAATACAACCTACAAGCAAACTACTTGCATACAAGCCTCTCCGGAGCAAACCCTAGCGACCAAAGCCTCTCCGGAGCAAACCAGCGACTCTCAGCCAAGCTAAAATCACGTTTTAGCAACCCAAGTGCTTTCTCAAGCATTCCCAATTGATTGCTCTGCTTACTCAGCGTTGAGGAAGTATCGATTATTGCGTTCGCAAGAGATCACGTTCGAAGACCTAATCCTGTTTAGGCATTCACGTACGAACCGACAGAGTTGGTGCTCTCTCTGTCTACATTCGCTTGATCCAGAAGCAAGAAGTGGCACACATCGACTACATCAAACGTACCCCGTGGTACTGGCACGCCCGCACTCTACAAAAGAGACTGTTTGACTCACCCCTGCGGTTTCCAGCGCAAACAATCTCAATGACTCATTATTGTCTTGACCAGACATCTAATTTCATCTTAACTTGCCTTAAGATGACATTGCTTAAGGATTTTTACCTATATAGTAAAAAAAAAAATCAAAAGTTACAAACATAAGTGCAGAGTAGAACCCAGTACTAAAGTTAATCTCAGGCTATTAGGCATCCCACTGATTAGATGTCAATAGTAGATCTTCCAAGGCTCAGACCTCATCTAAAATGAAAGATCAGGTTGTCTACAAAATGAACAAAAGAAAAACTTCACGTACCACTCCTTGTACATCCAGAATATTGGGGCACAGATCAATGTGCTACTATGCTGAAATGGAACAGGATAGGAGGATACATTGTTGTCACTTGTTAGAATAGGACTGCTAAATGCCTCGGTGTAGGCAGGTCCTCCATCCATATCAATTCCATTGATAAAAAGAAATCCTAAACAAAATAACCAAAGAAAGAAGTTTAGACAGAGTTAGTAATCAAACGAGACAATCTCCACTAAAAAAAAAAATCAGATAATAGCAACTCATAAATCATCTGTAATTGTTAGTTCAAAGGCAAAAGTTCACCTTAGCATCTTACGTTGATCACCATGTTGTTCCAATATTAGCTCTTGGTGAAATGTTTCCACCGCCTGTTACTCTTCTGCATGCATCAATGTCTGAACCTTTTCATCAATGATAACTGAGACTTGGTGGAGGCATGACTTGGCTTCTTCTTAAGAGGCCCAAATGCTGTTTTCCTCTCATCTAAAGAATTAGTTATGTTTTATAAAAAGGATCGGATTAAGGATGATATAGTTTTAAATGACAAGAGTTAGGAATCATGCATGCATTTCTCATACACTTTAGAACTTCGTAATAGATCAATAAGAATTTGGCATCTAAAAAGTTGGTCTTGATTACCGTATATATCAAGGTGATATTCTAGCTAGAATTATGTAGTTTAAACACCTTCCATTTGTACCTTCAACTAGGTGGCCATGACTCCATAATCATCATCAACATAAAAAGAACTGATTCTCACTCAACCATAGTATTCAATTTATATATAAGATCCGATGTTAGAAACAAAGCCAAGCATCACACTCTCATCAATTATTGGTGAAAATTGCATCTACAAAACCATGACCAAAGAGTAAATGGTGTTTTTTCTTATGGTGTCAAAATGTGATTGGTGGCTGTGGACTGTACTCATCATGTCGTATAGTACTGATCGAATATTGACTAACAAGTTTAAGAATCAAATGATTCTGGTAACCAATAATTTGAAGCTATGTAGTTACTTTCTTGGCATTCTTGCAGTTTTGTTTTTAGTTCTTTTGGTAAGAAAGAAAGAAACATCTGGAATATTCCAAATATCTGTATCAGTACGCGACTCAAGTATATATGTGGTAATTATCCAGGAAATATATATATATATATATATATATATACATAACATATATATCCAGAGGTTTAAGTGCACATATTGTACTTGCAAGGAGAACAATGAATGTGAATGTGATTCTTTCTTCTCATTTCATTTTCATGGCTTCATCCACCCCATGTCCCCATCTCTGGCCTCTTTAGTACTAAATATTATAAATAGTAATTGTACGAATGTAGTTGTGTTCAAAACGTAAAGGTGCCATTTTATGAGTGTTTTCCATTACGTACCTATGTCCAACGTAAGTACGTAACAATAATCGAGGTGTTGGGTAATTCGCATGTTGGCGTCGAGTCTGTATCTACTTTTTAAAGCGGCACATCCTTTATTTTGTGGTCGAACTCATGATCGGATGACATTTTAAGCCACCGGAGATGTGGGCTCTGTTTTCATCACGCGGTGATACAGACTGAGCACTTTGAAGGGGCGGGGGGTCACTTAGGGCTTGGGCTTGGGCTTTTTGGGCCTTAAATGTAGAACTTAGAGACCATTTCTTTGGTCAAGAACCCTAGGTTAACTGCATCATCAACGACTTCAGCAAGCTTCCTTGGATTTTCCAGATCTCTCGTACCACAATTACGTGTCTTGGCCAGTGCCTCTAAAGTGAATGTCAAGATGTATGTTTATTCTAGGGTGTTCTTTTTTGTTTTGGTATTTGCTTTGTTGGCTGAATTGAATAAGTGAATACCCAATCTATAAAGGGTGTAATTGATTTTCCAGGGATTTACTCAATGTTTAGGCCGAATAGATAATGTGTTTGTTGCTACAGGGGTATAGGCCTTATGTTTCTTGACGCAACTCATGTTGTGTACATGCAGGACCTGAAAATACCATTTTCTTGGTCAATGGCATAACCTTTCTCCTGTAAGCAACAAACGACTTGCCAACATCTTACCTTAGATTCATTCAGAAATAATATGAAGCAAAATGTATTCTGCTTTAGAATCAAGTTTGATCCATGCATGTAATTAACAAGTACCCTAGCTTTATATCATGAATTCTCTGTTCGAGGAAGTTTTATCTTAATTCATGGCCTCCTACTATTCTTGTGAGAAGTATGAGCATATTTATAATCTGCGTGATTAATTTGGGCAGACACATATGGTTAATATGACAATTAGAAACAATGAAACATTTGTGTTTTTGCCGAATAAGAGGACGGATCAATGATGTACCACTGCAGCATTATTTTATTTTTCCATGTTAGCAAAATTAAATACTTATGTGACGAAAATGAAGTATTGGGCATCTTTCATTATGAGTTCTCAATATTAATTTATATCATTTAATCTCATTGAAATATTAGAAGAAACTAAGAATGCGAGTTAATATTACATGAAAACTCTATTTTTGATCAACTAGGAATAGTATATAAATTAGATATAGTAACCATTTTGAAATGTCAGATGGAATAAAGTATTGGACCTGTTTCTTTGTGTACTTCTTCCTTTTCTGGATTTGGTCATACACAGTGAATTGAGCTAGTCTTGAGGAGTGATGGCCTTCCTTGCCCACCTAGTGAGTCTGTCTGTTAGGCTTTTCTTTTCATATTTGGGGCTCTTCAATACTTCTTTTGCCCTCATTCTAGTGAATTAGGTTGGAACTTGTACTATTTTTTCTCTATTTGGTAGGTCTATTGTACTGCCTTTATCGGCCTTTTGCTGTCTTATTTTGGGCTTGTCCCTTAATATGAGAATTGTATTTCCAAAAAAAAAAAATTGAGCTAGTGTCCAAAATTAGTCAAGAAAGATTACGAGTCAATATATGCTGTGAATTGAGTTGGGTATGTTATGATTCTGCTAAGCATCTTATGCTTGATGGAAGAGAGTTCTTTGTGCCCATGGCCACAACTGAAGGTTAATTTCACAGGCATGAATTGTGTGTTTTCTGGTATAGTAGTTCATCTGTTCATGAGGAGATTCCATATTTAATGTAGGACATGACATGCTATTAATGAGATAGAAAGATATTGCACAAGCATGATACCAGAAACTTACATTTTGCCTTACAATTTAAATTCTAAAGATAAATTTGAAGTCATTAAAGCTAGCTGTAGTGTTTTTTACTTTTTGAAGTCCTATGGTTTTAATCACCAGAATTAATTAATTTGGTTGAAAGTGAGGAGTGATTCTGGATTGCACCATGTTTTTGTTGCACCATGCATTGTGGCAGAATCTCATCCGTTGATTTCCTTTTGGGGAGTTTTTTATTGTCAAATTGGTGTCAACGGCTACCAACCGTCAAGTGTGCCCCAACCCCAAAAAACAATTGTTCTTCTCTCCCCTCTCTCCAGCCCCTCGTCTTTCTTCATCTTCTACACAACACTACACACACCAAGACCAAATACCATGAATTTAGATTAGATCATTTTATATGGATTTGAGGGCTCCAAGTTAATAGACTTTCCCAAATATGAGTTTGCTGGTTTTTTTTTTCTCTAGTTGAGTGTTGCTGGGATTTTATTTCCTAGAACTGGGTTTGCTGAGATCTTTGTATTTCTGGGTTTGGACGTCGCCGGCGAGGTCGAGATAGGAGGGTGGATTTCGTGAGCTTTTCGCCCAAGGATGTGAGCTTGGGCGAGATGAAGGCAAAGACGAATCTGTCGTTGGTGGAGAATTTTTGATGGGTTTTGCCTTGGTTTGATTGTGGAGGAAACCCCAATTGCAGCAAAGTAAAGAATTTGATTGATTAGAGAGATGTAACAGCAAGCGAATCGGAGCCCCAAGTAAATATTGATCGAAGACCCAGTTGGGATTCTGCGGCGGCAAACCAGTCAGGCCATTGATCTCCTCAAGGAGCATGTCTCCAATTACACGATTAATTCTCTTTTTAATTTTGATTGAAGAGAACCGGATCGAATGTGGTGTATTCCAGCCGCAATATTCATGGATGATTTTTTGAGATCTATCAATTAATGACTGTGTTTTGAGTTTTAATTGAAGATCGCACCAGATCGAATGTGGTGTTGAAACCCAAACTGGATTGTGTTTGATGAATAACAGATGAAATAAGATCCTTACCAAATAAAATATATTTATGTTTTAATTTTGAATATTGATGCGGAAGAGATAAATTGATAAAAGAGGAAGAAAGATCTTGCCGATGGAGATGAGTTGCAGAAAGAGAGAGGGAGGGGAGTACAAACAGATCACGTGCAAGCAGGGGAGGGTAGAAAGTCTAACTTAACGGTGCTGACCCAAACGTCCGTTGCTGGTACAATAAAATAGAGGTACAATCCAGCCGCTCCCGAAAGTGAGTAATTAACCAGTTTTATAATAGTCCTTGATGCAGCAATAGCCCCAATGCCATCTCTTACTTCTCAGTCACGCGCTTCTCCGCCAAATCAGGAGATAGCACATCAGCAGCCCACATCTCATAATGGGCTTCAAATCTTCTGTCCCCGTTTACCTGTCTCCTTTCCTGTATCCCTATCAAATTGTGCCACCTGTCCTCTCCTATCCACTCAGCTTAACAGCCTATTAACCCCGTCAAACTCAACTCAACCCAATTTTGTGGTCACTGGTCAGGATAAGCTACTGAGCTTGCTGTATTGTTGGTTAGTTGGTCAGGACAAGCTCCCCAATATCATGGTGCGTTTGATTTAATATCAAAGATCAGGGTGCGTTTCAGCTTAACCCATAAAAATATCAATTTCATAGAAATTCCCAAAAGCCCAAACTCACCAGCGATTGTGAGAAAAAAAAACCCAGAAAAATATCAACAATTTCCCAAGAACCCAAGCTTACCAATGAAGCAATGATTCTGAGAATTTTTGTTCATTTGAGATTTTGGATCTGTGAATGATGAAATGCAGAATCTTTTTTTTCAAAAAAAACTAAACAATTTCCAGTCATGTTTATATCCCCCGCGGAGAATAAGCCGGCGGAGGAGAAGAAGTCCATAGTTGCCGAGAAAGCTCCGGCCGGAAATAAGCTTTAAAAGGAAGCCGGAGCCGCCGCCGGAGACAAGAAGAAGAGCGTAGAGACCTACAAGATCTGCATCGTCAAGGTTCTATGAACCAGGATTTAATTCGAACTTTTGTTCTATATATGAAATCTAATTTTTGGAGGTTGAAGATTGGAGATCGTAAATGTTGGAATGATTGCATAGGGAGTACGAAGAGAGAGACAAAATTTATTTGATTACTGCCTGAGATTTTTGTTTTGCCGAGTATTTGGATTTGGAGATTTTTTTTTGGCAGAGTATTTTGATTTGGAGGAGGTTGAAGCAAAGAGTGTTTTGCTGTTTTTGGTCTGGGTAGGAAAGAGAAGATGGAAGAATGCAGTTGGGATTGAATCAGGGTTAGGTTAGAGTTAGAGTTTAACGGGGTTAGTAGGCTGTTAAGTTGAGTTGATAAAAGAGGACAGGTGGCACAATTTGATACGGAGACAGGGAAGGAGACAGGCAAACGGGGACAGAGGATTTGAAGCCCTCATAATGGAGGTATATATAGTGCCCAGAATAATTATTAGTAAATAATTGCATATGAAGAAAGAGTAACGTAGCTTTGCATGTGCACGGATTCTTAAGCATGTAGTGATATTTGTAACATGTCATCTACATTTTCAGGGGATTCTGATTCTGCACCTCAGTGCACAAAACGGAAGCGTAGAAAATCAATTGGAAAAGGAACCATTGAATTGATGTCAGCAAATGGAGCGAAGAGTCTGGGGTACCCCTAAGGGTATATATCCCTAATTTACTGTGCGCGCGTGTAGATCACGAAATGAATATTTTATTTGAAAGAGTCACATCTGAACCGTTGGGAAGACAAAAAGTACCAAGTGTATATCTCAGCCGTTGCTTTGGCCAGAAACGGAAAGAATGACCGAACAGTGTTAGACGGGCTTCCAAAAATTGACTTTGAGAAACAACAGAAACAGGGGAAGGCAGGGAAGCAGGCGATTAAGAAATCTACGGCGCCCGTTCGCAGCAGCCGAAATCGACGCCGGCACCGGAACCGGAACCAGAGGCTTTGACAGTGAAGGTGGAGAACTCCTCCTTGTCTCCGGTGATGACAGAGTGATGGGTCTGCAGGGTCGTCTCCTCTATCGGATCTGACGTTTGCCGACTACACAGAGTCGTCATCGCCTTGGGACAACAGCGGAACAGAGAGTTACATGTTGGAGAAGTATCCATCGGAGATTAATTGGGCTTCGATCCTCAGTCAGAATTCGAATTAATCCATGTTGGTTATGTGTATCCTAGGATCAAAATATCCAGATTTATCCGTCCAATTCTCCAAAATCTTTCATGCAGAACAAAAACTCCGAGCAAAAATTCAAGGAAAGAAGATCAATTAAAGATCATGGGGGAACACCAAGCTAAAGAAATGTGCTATTTGATCTTCTTGGATTTGGGGTGATATATCAAACATGAACCCCAATTTTCTGGGCTTACGCTGCGGTTGCGTCTTTTTTTTTTTTTTTTTTTTTTGTTGACCAACTTTATTTTTAGCTTAACGATGTTTATGATAAGATGCAAAAAATGTATTGAAGAACACTGCAAGATTTATGAAGAAATTCTACGGAGGAGGACCATGAAATTCATGAGGTGGGTTTGGGAACCCCGGCTGCTGTGGTGGAAGAAAATCAGGCGGTGGAGGATACTCCGATTGATCATGGATGGTGGATTGGTGGGTGAATATTACGTTGACTAACTTTATTGACTAACCCAGGATTTAACAAACTTGACGGCGCGTGTATCCCACGCTCTCAATTGGATTAGGGGTACCATATCCCTAGGGGCACAGAAGACGCTTCCAGGAAAGAAGTTGGTTGTTGTTGGGACCTGGATCATTGGGTTCCTAGTGATAAGACAATTAGTCAAAAGTTCACTAGCGAGATTGGAATTACTATTCGAAGTTATGCTCCAGTATATTATCGAGGGTGGTCTAAGATTGGGGATGATATTAAGAGGAAATTGCGGGAGAAGTTGGAGGTAGGTTTCATATAACATAAGGCTAGTCTATTTATTCGTTTTATTTCTTAAAGATTAATGTAATTGATTGTTGCGATAACATCACATTTATTTGATATTAAACACTTTTTGAAGTGGATATCTACCATCCAAAAGTTATTAAGTATGTGCACGAAGTAATGGCTACAGCATACACACAATTTAAGTGGAAGCTGCATAATCACTACAAGGAGTGTGGGACACGTGAACGGGCACGGGCCACTTTGCCTAGCCCAGACCTTTGGAATGGCAGACCTCAAGAGCATTGGCATTGGTTGTGTGATAAAGTTTATAGCAATGCAGATTATATGGTGTGTATTGTTATGCTTCATTGCACATTCTTGGTTCATCATTTGCTTTATTTAGAAAATAATTTCATATGATAAGCTAATGCTTACATTTTTTCCTTAATAAAGGAGATTTGTGCTACTAATGCCCAAAACCGGAATCAGCAAGAAAGTACCCATCGGGGTGGTGCAATGCCATTTATTCAGCATGCTTTGCAGGCAGCCAAGGTAAACTAAAAAGATTATCAAATAGTCGCTTATGAACTGTATTATTTGAAATTCTTACTAAGCTGTACATTTTTGAATTGCAGGATGGTGGTAAGCCTGTCTCATTTATAGACAATTATGAAAACATGTATCAAGATACAGAGCATAAGTGGGTGAGTGAGGCTAAACGAGTGAGACATGTAAGTCATCGATCAATTCTTTGGTTTAATTTTTTGGATTATGTGTGCTCTACGAGTTAGCGATCAAATTGTCGAAACCTATTGAACAAGATCCATGGTGAATATAGAACTTTGGTGATATATTAATTCTTTTTTCCTGCCCCTGCAAGTTTGAACTTGTTTGAATCTGTTATGAAACATAGCTTGATCATTATTAATAAATGATTCATGCTTTCAAATGAGCCACAAAGGAGTACTTTGTTCAATTTGTTATTTGAGTTCTTTCACATCAAAGAGTGACTATTATTTTAATATGTTTGTCCACATCAAAAATGACTTGATACACTGTATCTAATTTGCATGCTATTTACAGTTATGCTTGTCACTAGTTAGGGTCAGAACAAGTTAGTTCGTAATAGCATTTTTGGCTACCTCTGGTGTGATTAAATAAGCTGGTCAAGCTTATAGTTTATTGATGCAGTGCTCTAGACCTCTCGAGCATTGAGTTCGCTGGTTCTTGAAAGCTGGTCATGTTATTCAAAGTTTCCTTTAATTATTCTATTTGTATTGTGTCGGCTAGTTGTTGTTTTAGCTTCCAAGGCATCTAAGTGAGCAAGAGTGGCAGACATGTTTGCTTAGTGTGATGTATTAATAATTAAGAATGTAGTAGGGCAGTTTATAAGGAGGAAGAAGCCAAGAGCAACGATAGAATATTTTGTAAAGTTTAGCTGTATGCTTTTGAAAAGCAGAGCATGGCCCCCTCTGTTTGTCTAGTTATGTTTGAATAATAGAAGAATCATTCTTCTCCATCCTTGTTGTCTGCATTATCTATGTACAGTGCCTTGTATCTAGATTTGTATTTTGTACAAAAAGTATGATGTAAATAAGCATGTTATGGACAGTGCCTTGTATCTAATACATTGTCTGAGTTTGTTAATTTATTGGCTATATAGTCATATCCTTATGTAGTAGGGCAGTTTATAAGGAGGAAGAGGCCAAGAGCAACGATAGAATATTTTGTAAAGTTTAGCTGTATGCTTTTGAAAAGCAGAGCATGGCCCCCTCTGTTTGTCTAGTTATGTTTGAATAATAGAAGAATCATTCTTCTCCATCCTTGTTGTCTGCATTATCTATGTACAGTGCCTTGTATCTAGATTTGTATTTTGTACAAAAAGTATGATGTATATAAGCATGTTATGGACAGTGCCTTGTATCTAATACATTGTCTGAGTTTGTTAATTTATTGGCTATATAGTTATATCCTTATGTAGTAGGGCAGTTTATAAGGAGGAAGAGGCCAAGAGCAACGATAGAATATTTTGTAAAGTTTAGCTGTATGCTTTTGAAAAGCAGAGCATGGCCCCCTCTGTTTGTCTAGTTATGTTTGAATAATAGAAGAATCATTCTTCTCCATCCTTGTTGTCTGCATTATCTGGTATCAGAGCTTTTCTACGCTCTTGGGTTGTCTCCATCCTACCTTTTCTTTGGCTAGCTGTCTCCATCCTACTTAATTAAATGGCGGCAAGGAGGGGCAAAGGGAGGCGAGGTAATCACAACTTTGTGCCGGATGATCTCAGAGATGAGAGAGATGATGAAATTCAATCACTACGACGACAAGTGGAACGGCTCACCTTACAACTTGAGCGTCGAAGTGTTCAAAGTGAGCATGGAACGTCAAGTGAAGAAGGTCATTCAAGTGATGAGTCTGGTCAGAATCCATTTGGTCGACGTGAAGGTGAACGTCCTAGGAGATTCTTCCATGACTTCGACAATATCAAGATGGATTTACCGGAGTTCCATGGTCGACTCAACCCCGAAGAGTTCCTTGAGTGGCTAAGTGCCATTGAGAAATTCTTTGATTACAAAGAAACACCGGCGAACCAACGAGTCAAGTTGGTTGCCACGAGGCTCCGATGGTATGCTTCTACATGGTGGGACAAGGTCCAGGAAGTGAGGCTGCGAAAAGGAAAACCAAAAGTTTCCTCGTGGGAGAAGATGAAGACCAGATTAAAGGAAAAGTTTATTCCTCCAGACTTCGCTCAATCTAGTTTTTCCAAATACAACAACCTTCGCCAGGAAACTAAGAGCGTTGTAGACTACACTGAGGAGTTCTATAAGTTGGTGGCACGCAACGACGTCCAAGAAACTGAAGAACAACTCACTGCACGGTACATTGGTGGGTTAAAGACTCAAATCCGAGATGAGGTGGAGATGCACCGCATTTGGAAGGTTAATGATGCTTATCAATTAGCCTTAAAGGTGGAGGCTAAGCTGGCTCGTACTGGTGCAAGAAAAGCTGTAGATGTTCGTGGTTTTCATCCATATTCTAAGGGAGAATCTTTCCGTGGTGGAGTCAGTAATCTCAAAACTGGGAGTGAAGTTCAAACAACATCTAAGTCGGCTCCTGGAAGTCGTGGTGCAAATTTGAGAACTGATGTTGCCGGCCCGAGTTCTTGTTTTTCTTGTGGCAAACCTGGTCATCGCTACAAGCACTGCCCAAAGAGACACCCAGATGCTCGAGTAGCTTTTGGTTATGTAGATCATGAAGAAGAGTACTTTGATGACTCACTCCAACCCGTCTATGATAAAGATGAGGAAGTGGATCGTGAAGAAATTGAACCTGAAGTTGGTGAGAGCTTGGTAATACACCGAGTACTTACCACCCCCAAGGCTGACTTAAAGGAAGATTGGCCTCGTTCTAGCATTTTCAAGACGCGTTGCAGATCTCATGACAAGGTATGTACAATTGTGCTTGATGGAGGGAGTTGTGAGAACATTGTGGCTCAAGACATGGTGGATAAACTCGAGCTTCAGTCAGAACCTCATCCTAGACCATATCGAATTGTGTGGTTTAACAAGGACAGTGAAGTGAAAGTTTCGAAACGGTGCCTCATCTCATTCTCAATGGGCCAGAAGTATAAAGATCAAGTTTGGTGTGACATAGTCCCCATGGACGTATGTCATATACTGCTGGGGAGGCCATGGCAATATGATAGACATGCTATTCATGATGGCCGCATGAACACTTACACTTTTAAAATGGGAAAAACGGAGATTGTGTTGTTGCTAAGCAAAGACGAACCATCGGCTAAGTCGTCTCAAGAAGGAGGAAGTAAGTGCCTTACTATGTCCAAGTTCATGAAGGAGAGTGAAGAATGTGGTGTGATGTTCATGTTGCATGCAAAGGATGTTAGAAGTTTTGAAGTGCCACGAGAGGTACAACCTCTCTTAGAAGAATTCAAAGATGTTACTCTTGATGAATTACCTAGTGGACTTCCCCCACTCAGGGACATTCAACACCACATAGATTTGATTTTGGGTTCTAATCTTCCAAATAAGGCTCACTACCGTATGAGCCCCAAAGAACACGAGGAGCTGAGCAGGCAAGTTGTGGAGCTGCTGGAAAAAGGCTATGTTAAAGAGAGCATGAGTCCATGTGCAGTCCCAGCTTTATTAACTCCCAAGAAAGATGGCTCTTGGAGAATGTGTGTGGACAGCCGTGCCATAAACAGAATCACTATTAAATATCGGTTTCCTATTCCTCGAATTGATGATATGTTTGACACACTTGCTGGTGCTAAGGTCTTCTCTAAAATTGATCTCCGTAGTGGTTACCACCAAATCCGAATCAGGCCTGGAGATGAGTGGAAGACTGCATTCAAATCCCGTGAAGGCTTATATGAGTGGCTTGCTATGCCATTCGGACTCTCCAACGCCCCAAACACCTTTATGAGGGTAATGAATCAAGTTCTTCGCTCTTTCATTGGCAAATTTGTTGTTGTTTACTTTGATGATATCCTCATATACAGTCTTGATGAAAGCAAACATCTAGAGCATTTGAGAGTTGTCCTAGTTGCTTTGAGAGAAGAAAAACTCTACGTAAATCTCAAGAAGTGTGCTTTCATGACCAGTAGCCTATCTTTTCTAGGCTTTGTTCTCAGTTCTACAGGTCTGAAAGTAGATAATGAAAAGATCAAGGCTATCCAGGATTGGCCTACACCAAAGAATCTACATGAAGTTAGAAGCTTTCATGGGTTGGCATCATTCTATTGCCGATTCATCAAGAACTTCAGCACCATTTCAGCCCCTTTAACAGACTGCATTAAAAAGGGCGAGCTCAAATGGACACAAGCTGAGAAAAGCTTCCAACTTGTGAAAGAAAAATTGTCCAGTGCACCTGTGCTAGCTTTACCAAATTTTGAAAAGATGTTTGAGTTGGACTGTGATGCTTCCCATGTGGGCGTTGGTGGGGTACTAAGTCAGGCAGGTCATCCGATTGCTTTCTTTAGTCAAAAGCTAAATGAGGCAAAGAAGAGATACTCGACATATGACCTTGAATTCTACTCTATTGTTCAAGCACTTCGTCATTGGCGCTCGTATCTTATTCAAAGAGAGTTTGTCTTGAACTCAGACCATGAAGCACTCAAACACATTAACAACCAAGGAAGCCTGAACAGGAGACATGCGAATTGGGTGTCCTTTCTACAAGAATACACTTTTGTGATAAAACATAAAAGTGGACAATACAATCAGGTGGCAGATGCTCTTAGTAGAAGGGTGACACTTCTCAATTCCATGAGTGTCCAGCTTGAGGGTTTTGATAATCTCAAGGCCATGTATGTTGAAGACGTCAGCTTTGGTAAAATTTGGGAGCTTTGCAAAACAGGACGTCACGAAGATTATTTTCTCCAAGATGGCTTTCTTTTCAAAGGAGTGGTTCTGTGCATTCCCAAGTGTTCTCTTAGAGAATATATAATTAAAGAGTTACATTCTGGAGGTTTGTGGGGACATTTTGGTAGGGACAAGACTGTTGGTCTTGTGAAGGAAAAATACTTTTGGCCTACAATCTACAAAGATGTGACCCATTATGTGAAGAGATGCATAATCTGTCAAACGTGCAAGGGGCAATCTCAGAATACAGGTGCTTACACTCCATTACCACCTCCTAAGGCTCCATGGCAGGATGTCAGTATGGATTTCGTGGTTGGCTTACCAAGAACTCAGAGAGGTAAGGACTCTATTTTTGTGGTTGTTGATCGCTTCTCTAAAATGGCTCATTTTATCTCATGTAAGAAGACTGGATGCATCCTATATTGCTAGTCTTTATTTCAATGAAGTGGTGAAGCATCATGGTGTTCCAAAATCTATTGTATCAGATAGGGACACAAAGTTCCTCAGTCACTTTTGGAAGCATTTGTGGAGTAGAATTGGTACTAGCTTGCTGTATAGCAGTGCCTATCACCCCCAAACAGATGGGCAAACTGAGGTGGTAAATCGAACTCTGGGAAACCTGTTGAGGGGGTTGGCAGCTAAGAGGCCAAAACAATGGGATGTGATACTACCTTAAGCGGAATTTTCCTACAACTCTGTGATCAATCGTTCTACAGGGAAGAGTCCGTTTGAAATAGTATATGGTCAGGCGCCAACACACTACCTTGATCTTGCACCCATTCCAAACTCCTCTTTGTCAAACAAGAAAGCTGAAGATTTTGTTTCTACCATGAACAGAATACATGATGAGGTTAGTAAAAAGCTTGAACAGAGCAATGCCAAGTACAAAGAAGCCGCAGACAAGCATCGTCGAGTGAAGACATTTCACGAAGGCGATCTAGTGTGGGTGTATTTAAAGAAAGAGCGTTTCCCTGCTGGCTCTTACAACAAATTAAAGGAAAAGAAGATTGGACCATGCCAAATCCTAAAGAAGATCAATGATAATGCTTACAAGATCGACCTGCCTCTTAACATCCGCACCCATCCTACTTTCAATATTCGTGACTTGTCAGAATACCATGGAGAATTGGAGTCAGACTCGTGGGCGAGTGCTTTCTCACCCGGAGAGAATGATGCAGTGCTCTAGACCTCTCGAGCATTGAGTTTGCTGGTTCTTGAAAGCTGGTCATGTTATTCAAAGTTTCCTTTAATTATTCTATTTGTATTGTGTCGGCTAGTTGTTGTTTTAGCTTCCAAGGCATCTAAGTGAGCAAGAGTGGCAGACATGTTTGCTTAGTGTGATGTATTAATAATTAAGAATGTAGTAGGGCAGTTTATAAGGAGGAAGAGGCCAAGAGCAACGATAGAATATTTTGTAAAGTTTAGCTGTATGCTTTTGAAAAGCAGAGCATGGCCCCCTCTGTTTGTCTAGTTATGTTTGAATAATAGAAGAATCATTCTTCTCCATCCTTGTTGTCTGCATTATCTATGTACAGTGCCTTGTATCTAGATTTGTATTTTGTACAAAAAGTATGATGTATATAAGCATGTTATGGACAGTGCCTTGTATCTAATACATTGTCTGAGTTTGTTAATTTATTGGCTATATAGTCATATCCTTATGTAGTAGGGCAGTTTATAAGGAGGAAGAGGCCAAGAGCAACGATAGAATATTTTGTAAAGTTTAGCTGTATGCTTTTGAAAAGCAGAGCATGGCCCCCTCTGTTTGTCTAGTTATGTTTGAATAATAGAAGAATCATTCTTCTCCATCCTTGTTGTCTGCATTATCTATGTACAGTGCCTTGTATCTAGATTTGTATTTTGTACAAAAAGTATGATGTATATAAGCATGTTATGGACAGTGCCTTGTATCTAATACATTGTCTGAGTTTGTTAATTTATTGGCTATATAGTCATATCCTTATGTAGTAGGGCAGTTTATAAGGAGGAAGAGGCCAAGAGCAACGATAGAATATTTTGTAAAGTTTAGCTGTATGCTTTTGAAAAGCAGAGCATGGCCCCCTCTGTTTGTCTAGTTATGTTTGAATAATAGAAGAATCATTCTTCTCCATCCTTGTTGTCTGCATTATTTATGTACAGTGCCTTGTATCTAGATTTGTATTTTGTACAAAAAGTATGATGTATATAAGCATGTTATGTACAGTGCCTTGTATCTAATACATTGTCTGAGTTTGTTAATTTATTGGCTATATAGTCATATCCTTTCTTTTAATTTCTTGTAGGAGAAAATGAAGCAGAGCAGGGAAGATGTCAAGGCGAAGCTCATTGAAGAGGCACCGGAAGGTACTCCTCTTGAGTCAATACAAGTGACTTTGAATGATGAGATTGCAATTATGATCAAGGAGTGTGGGAGAAACGGTGGCAAGGTTCATGGTGTAGGTGCTTTCCCTCGCTTGGATATCTCCTCATCATCTTATTCTATGCCGATAAATTCTGAATGGAATGAAATGAAAGGTAATCTACAGAAGCTTTCATCCACTGTAAATAGTTTGGAATTTGAGAATGCGAAGTTGAAATCTATGTTGCAAGCGATATTTAGCAAATTAATTACATGGAAGTGCCAATAACAACGGCAATTATGAGGATGATGACAGCTTTGTACAAGGAAGTGATGGCGTTGAAGGCACTGATGACTTCCCTGATGACTTCCCTGGTATAGAGGCTTTAGATTAATGCCTCTGCCTACATGAACTGTTTAGGAATTATCTTTTGCAGATGTAGTTAAGGAACTAACTATGTAGTCCTTAAACATCAATCCTAGGATATTATATTTTGAATCAATCCTAGGATATTATATTTTGAATCCTTTGGAATTGCAATTACAGACCAATTCAATGTTGTTGAATACTCTAAATTTAATGTAAGTTAGCAGGTTTTATAAATCAATTGTATTTTTGTTTTGTCTCGATAATCAACTACATGTCTATCTTCAAGCAAATGAATTAGAAGCAAATATAAGGATACAATACCCTCACCATAAGGAATTAATAATATGAAAACAAAAGAGGAATCCAATTTTTATTTTGTGAGAAAAAAGCTTTTGTCGCACAATCCTGACTACAAGGAAATTCATTCCTTGCAATGTTTAATTTGTAGGGTGCTTGACCCATAAGGACATAATACCCAATATATTTCCCATCCAGTTTGGTCCAAATTCACGGTGCCTGTCCGGCCCATTTAATTGCTCACGGACGCGATGTTACGATTTTGTCCTTGCGTAATTCAAAAAAATACGCCGTGCCACTCTCATTTCATCGAGTACCGCGGTTTTTGATCATCAACTCTGTCTCTTCGCTCTCAAACTCTCTCCGACTCTTCGTTCTCCCATTTTCAAAAACCGTCAAATCTCTACGCACAATCAACATCAACCTCGCTCGCGAAACAAGACTCACTAAAATCGACAGCAGATTCAAGATCTTCGCAGTTTCACCGACTATTTCACACCTTCAGAATTTCCGATTTCAACAAGGTTAGGGTTTCAGTCTCTCTTAATAAGTACGGCTGATCAATTCTCTGAATCTTTCCTGCTATTTCGCATATGCGTTGTTGTTGTTTTGTTGAACGATTTGAATCTCAAACGATTTGGTTGACTACGGAATGATGCAGAATGATTTTATGTATCCGATTAACACATTTCCAATTTTAACAGAAACATGCTTTACTCTTTCTTTGTATTTATGGTTAAACTACACTCTGCCTCTTATAAGTTTCATTTCGAAATATGTTTGGTTTTAACATGTTCTTATTACATTACCTTACAAAAATTATTGACCTCAATAAAATTATTGACATCAATAAAATAGTTTACTAATGAAATCAACCTTTTCAATCAAGGCATCAACCTGTTATTTCTCGAAAAATGAGATGCAATATGTTTGTTCTGTGTTGGTGTGCTTTTTACATTTCAATGCAACTAAGATGTTCCCTCAGGTTTCATGTAGTATTCGTTTATTTGTTTGTTTATATGATTTTTTCTTCGAAAATAACTGTAGATTTAACCACTGTTTCTGTGCTAAAACCACACTTTTTGTTTGTTTAATTGTTATGAAATAATATACAAGCCAAACTAACATGGATGAGTCAAACATTATAGACCATTTTTAGGTTTAATAGGTTCTGATTACATTTCCCTTACAAAAATTATTGACATCAATAAAAAAGAGTCTGATTGAACCATGTTGCATTTGTAAAGGCTAATTCACTGAATTTATCTACATCAACTGCAATATGTTGTTCTGTTTTGGTGTGCTTTATGATGTTCATCTTAAACTTATTGACATCAATAAATTAGTTTACTAATGAAGTCCACCATATCAATAAAAGAGATAAACCTGATATTTCTAGAAAAATAATCATTGTTGAGATGCAATATGTTGTTCTGTTGTGCTTTTTACATTTTAAAAAAGATCTGATACTTTATGCTGTTGCATCTTAAAATTATTGACATCAATAAATTTGTTTACTAATGAAGTCCAACATTTCAATAATTTTATTGATATCAATAAAATTATTGATGTCAATAAAATTATTGATGTCAATAAAATTATTGGTGTTGCAAGTTTTGATCATTCAGATAAATTATTGACATTAATAAATTTTTCATTTCTCTGTTAATGACAAATAATTTCCACATTGTACTGCAGAAAAATGGCACATAACAAAACAACGGACTGAGAACAAAGACTGCAGAAAAGAAGAAACACCAGAATGGAAAAACAACAAGAAGAACCATCGGCTAAAAAAAGAGCCAGAGCTGATGATGATAAGGAATCAGGACACAAAAAAGAAACCACACACAAAGAAGAAAGAGTGCACAAAAGACTCAAACACACAACAAGCAGAAAAGACAAGCCGCGCCAAGCTGATAATGATGAAGAAACAGAGCCAGAGCTCGAGGTGAAGAGGAATAAGAAGCAAAAGAAAACTACACCAAAAAAAGAACAAAAACCGAGGAAGAAAAGAGAAGAAGAAGAAGAGGAAGAAGATGAAAACCAAATACAGAAGAAGGTAAGGCAGCAAAAATGCACCCTCGTAGCATTTTGGAGGGAGATGAACAGGCACAAGAACAAGATTCCACTGCAGACATGGTTCCTCTTGAGGAATACCGGAATGTGGCCACTCATTAACCCCTTCTTTGTGGATATCATGACTGAGGAACAAATCACAAAGAAGGAAATAGACATTGAATTAATCCTCAGGCACTATGAGAAGGAAACAAAGGAGTTCAAGTTTGGGGAAGTGGTGAAGAAGATAACTCCAGACGACGTCAACACAATTTTTGGGCTGCCAAACGAAGGAAAAGACTTCACCTTCAACAAGAAGGAAGCAAAACCAAAACATGGCCTCATTACCAAGCATTTCAAGAAATGCAAAGATGCAATCACAAAAACCCAAGTGGACCATGCACTAGACGAGGAGCTCAAGGAGGAAAATGAAGCAAACCCTGAACATGTGGCGTCGCTCATCATAATCAGCTTGTTCACTACATTTCTCTTCAGTACTAGTGCAAGCAGAATTACTTGGGACCTGGTCAACGTTGCCTGCAATTTAAAGCATCTGAAAACCTACAATTGGTCACTCATAGTGCTGCAGTTCTTGGAAAAGGGGCTCACCAAGCACAACAAGCTGAATCCAGTAACACTCTCCGGCTGCCTTATACTCATACTGGTAAGTATTCAATATTTTACTGACCTCAATAATTTTTATTCTGCTTCATTATTTACCTAAAAATTGTTTATTGATGTCAATAATTTACTGAACACAATAAACTTGTTTGCAGTACTGGTTCCTCGATAACACACAGGCGAAAAGGTGCATTGCAGGGAGAGAAACTGCAAATCCAACATTCATCAAGTGGTCTATTCAAAACATTTTTGATTGGCAGAAAATCAAATCAAATCCGCTCTTGGCCGAGGTAATACGAAACAGAAGCAACAATTCTGTGTGTATATCTACATTGGTTTCAATGCTAGTAAACTAATTCTTACTTTTTCCTTTCCTATGTTAAAGCAATGGATAGAAAGTGGACCGTGGGAAGAACCCAAAGACAAAATCATCGATTTGGATGATGATGTCATTGATCTCGATGAAGATGATCAAGACACGTCAACACCTACATTCTCCCAATGGGTAAATAACTCAATTCCCATTTTTCTGTTTATCCTAGTTCACAACATAATTGTATTACTGGGTCAATTTACTTGTGCATGGAATGCAGAGCTCTACAAAAAAATTATTGACCTCAATAAAAATTATTTAGTCTTAAATTCTTGCAATGTCGATTCGCAGGTGTCGCAGGCCACCCAAGAGAACAGAGAAGAAGCAACTCAAGCAGTTGAAAACTTGAAAAACATAATACACAGCCTTGAGGAATCTCTTGATGGCAAACCAACAAGCAAAGAATGTGATGAATTGGAACAAGAACTGAAGAAGCTTCAAGACCAGAACGAAACACTCTGGAACAACTGTCAAAAGGCGGATACCAAAATACAAGAGTTGGAGACCAGCCTGCTGGAGGAGAAAAATAATAACAAAATGCTGAAGAAGAAAGTAAGACGACTTGAAACTAAAGTCCGAGACCTTGAAGTACAACACAGCGCTCCAAGTTTCAACCTCTTTCCAGAAGGTCATTGATCTAGTTCCGATTATTGTTCTGACTGAATCGTTGAATCATATATATCGAGAAGTCAACAAACTTTTAAATTTTAAAGTATTTTATTCTGTGTCAATAAGCTAATCAGTCAATCTTTTTAAAATGCAGACCAAATGGATGAAGATCAACCACAAGACTCTGAAGAGGATGAAAAATTTGAGGATGCACAAGATCATGAGGAAGTGAATAAAATGCCGACAAGCACAGAAGGTAAGTAAATTAAAAAATCTTTAAGCTTCGTATATCATTTTACAGAATCACTTATGGCAAACACTAGGACAACACAAAAAGTAATGTTCCAGATTATGTAATTAGACTTCTGAATTTTATTGATGTCAATAAATAAATAAAACCTCACCAAAGTACTATAGTCTGAGATTTATTGATGTCAGTAAATATTTTATTGACATCAATATATGTGATCTCAGTAGAGTACTATAGTCTGTGTCACTAACTAATACAACTGAATCATTTCCATTGCAAAAAAAGAGCAAGAGAACGAAGAAAAAGAAGAGGAAGAAGAGAAGGAGAAGGAAGAGGAAGTACAACAGCACAAGGAAGCAATTGCCATACCGACAAGCACAGAAGGTAAGTAAATTACAAAACTCTTTAAGCTTCCTATATCATTTTACAGTTTCAGTTGCTTATTTATTGATGTCAATAAATGAAACCTTAGTAGAGTACTATAGTGATAGTCAGAATTTTATTGATGTCAATAAATATTTATTGATGTCAATAAATATTTATTGACATCAATAAATGAGAGTTCAGTAGAGTACTGTAGTCTGGGCACTAACTAAAACAACTGAATCATTCCCATTGCAGAAAAAGAGCAAGAGAATGAAGAAAAGGAAAGAGAAGTGGAGGAGGAAGAACCACAAGAGCACAATGAAGCGACTGCCATGCCGAAAAGCACAGAAGGTAAGTAAATTACAAACCTCTCTAAGCTTCGTATATGATTTTACAGTTTCACTTATGGAAAACAATAGGATTATGTTCAGGATTATGTAATTAGACTTCCACTTTATCATTTGTTGATGTCAATAAATGAACCCTCAATAAAGTCCTATAGTCAAAATTTTATTGATGTCAATAAATATTTATTGACATCAATAAATAAGCAGTCAGTACAGTACTATAGTCTGTGTCAATAAATAAAACAACTGAATCATTCCCATTGCAGAAAGAGAGCAAGAGAATGAAGAAAAAGAAGAGGAAGAGGAGAAGAAAGAGGAAGCACAACACGAGAAAGGTAATTAGACTTCCAGTTTATCATTTATTGATGTCAATAAATGAAACCTCAATAGAATACTACATTCAGAATTTTATTGATGTCAATAAATATTTATTGACATCAATAAATAAGCAGTCAGTACAGTACTGTAGTCTGTGTCACTAAATAAAACAACTGAATCATTCCCATTGCAGAAAGAGAGCAAGAGAATGAAGAAAAAGAAGAGGAAGAGGAGCAGGAAGAGGAGGAAAGAATGAACGAACCGGACAGCATAGACTTTGATTCACTGGACAGTGTCATAAATAAAATTGCTGAGACTGCACAACAACAAAAACCAGCAACTACACAACCTGTCCAACAAGAGAAGGCAAGCACCGACAAAGACACACTCATGGACAGCTTGGATGACGAAGTACTTTGCCAAGAAATCGAGAAAATAGAACAAGCTGCTGCCACACAAAAGCAACAACTTGTCGAACAAGATCAACTCCTGGGCAGCTTGGACGAAGAAGTACTTTGCAAAGAAACCGAAAAAATAGAACAAGCTGCTGCCACACAGAAGAAAAGACAAGAAGAAAGCACGGTGGATGTCCATACAATAGAAAGGAACGTAAAGAAGAACAAGAGGCCATCAAAATCAAAGGATGAAAGTTTCATATATGAAACTCCTGAGCAAATAAAGAAGAAGATAAAGAAGAGCAACCCAAAGGTGAAAGCCGCTTGCACAGAGACTCACAATCTTCATCTACAAAATGTCAACTGCGGCAAAAAGACGTGGACTGAGTTGGATGGGGAAACGGCAAAGAGAATCAAGGACTACATGGATAGCGTAAACAAAGATGAGTAAGTACTGAGCACAATAAAATTGTTTTACTGAGCACAATAAAAATGTTTTACTGAGCACAATAAAAATGTTGTTTGAACAACGTCTATTTCTGGGAGGGAGAGGATGTGGGGACTGTCAAAAGAGAAGATCTCCAGTCACTCATCGAGGAACAAATGCTTGAGACAGATGTAAGTACAATAATTTTATTATTCAATATTCTATGCACTTAATTTATTGACATCAATAAAAACAAAAATTTCGTGTTATTGACTAATGAACTCCACATTTTCAAGCACCTGTTGTTCTTTAGAATACTATATCAGGTTGCATGCTTTGATAAGCGTCCTCCACATAATTTATTGACATCAATAAAAAAAATTCCTCTTTGTTATTGACTAATCAAGTCTACCCTTTTTTTTAGCTGATGAACACATATGTGGGATTGATTGCTGATGATCTAGAAACAAATGGAATAACTGATCAAGCATTCCTAAACATGGTTGCATCGGTAAGCACAAATTATTAGTTATGTCGTAGGACATTGACAAATTGTAGTCACGAGTCAATAGAGAGCAGCGTGCCGCTGCACCGCGGACTAATGTGTTTTTGTTTTGTTTTCCTTCTGTCTGCAGTACTGTGTCATTAGAAAGATGGAGGGGGGAATAGAATTGCATCTCAAAGAACCTTTGTGGCAAAATATAAACAAAAGCAGAATTTTCATCCTCATACATCATGGATTAAAAAACCATTACTCGCTTCTCATCATGGACAACCAAAAGAAAAAGTTCATCCACATGAACTCCATGAGGCCAAAGAAAAATATCAAGAACCAGTTACACCACCAGAACGCAAAACGAATTGTAAGTGATATATGTATTCTTGAGTTCCCATTATTGTCAATAAAACTATAATGATATTGATTACTAAAACACATTACTCAATAAAAAATGTCAATACAGATCGAACATATACAGAAGTGGTTCGAAAGTGTGAAGAACTCAGGAGTGAAGCTTGGATCTGAAAGCCAAGAAGGAATCAGGGCCAAATATAAGGAAGAACATGAAGTTATTGGCCTCATATACACAGAAGTACAAATCACTGAAGAAGAAGAAGAATGCAGACAGTGGGTATTGTCCAGTGAAATCAAAGGCTATAAATTGGAAGAGGACATGCATTGCCCTCAACAACCGTGCTCATCGTAAGTATCTATCTAAATTATTGACATCAATAAAAATATAATGCATTTTAGATTAACTAGAGTTTCAGTTTCAGGGTTTTAATATGTTGTTATATGTATTAAACAGGTTTGACTGTGGGCCATATGTACTGCACTACATAGAGAGCATTGCAAATGGAAAGAAACCAACACAACAAGAGGCAAGAAATATGAGGAAGACAATGCTGAAAAGATTCGCGCATGATGATGAGAACACTTGGAAAATTGAATTTCAAGATCAAGAATATGAGGTGGAAGAGTAGCAAGATTAAAATTACCTTATGGTTCTTATTTTCTACAAAATTATGTAGACAACTTGAAAAAGGAACAATATCTAGTTACATGTACATTGTGAATTTTTAGTACATTTTCAATCAATTTAGTACATTTTTACTACTTTTTTTATTACATTTCTACCAATTTCCATCTCAAGAAAGATTTGGAGTTCACCCACATAAATATGTTTGCGGCACATATCGACCGAAAAATTGATCGTGAAGCAATTTACTATGGGTTGAAACTGTATTATACAAATTTTGTAGTTAATTTTTAAATTAGGGATATGAGTGTTTATTTAGGGCTTCCATGCTTTCTTCAGGGTCATTGACATAATTTATTGATATCAATAAAAACATTCTTCTCTGGTATCGACTAATGAATTCCACATTTTGACAATGACCTTAATTTATTGACATCAATAAAAAAAATTCTTCTCTCTTACTCACTAATGAAGTCCACATTTCCAATCACTTATTGTTCTTTGGAGCACTGAATCATGGCAAATGCATTGTTAAGGGTCGTTGACATAATTTATTGACATCAATAAAACAAAATCTTCTTTCTTATTGACTAATGAAGTGCACATTGTCAATCACTTGACATATATTATTGACATCAATAAATTTCTTTCTTCCGTTTATTCACACAAGGTTGACTCCACTAAACAATATGAAAACATCTCACAAATAGAAATACACAAAAAGTATCTGCCATATCACAATCAGTAATATGAAAAATTCACTCATTCAGCAATATTGGTCAGTTTACTGACCACAATAAAAAATGTAAGTGCTTCTAAAATAACCAAAACACATTCTCATAGTCCACCACATATATCCCCAAAACCAATTTCCAAAACACATTCGGATAGTCAAGAACATAGGTCACAAAAAATGAATTTCTTATTCGTGTTTACTTAAAAATCTGTACAACTTAATGTTACTGAACCCTAAAGGATGACTAAGAACATGTTACCCTAAACATAATCATAAGCTGCTGCTGCAACAATCAAATGGGAGCGGTGCACGTCTTCTTGTTGTGGTCCCCTTTCACCCCGCATCGGCCGCACTTCATAGGCCTCTTTCGTGACTCGTTCGCGGACTTGATCTGTTTCGCCTTGGGCCTCCCGGGAGGTCTCTTCGTAAGTGGCGCAAAAATCATTCCACTGCTTGAGGACTCACAATAGGACCTCTCTACATTTGGAATGGGATGGATGCCTAAATCATATGACCTTTTGTACGACTCCACGCTGTAATACGGATCAATGTATTGATATATCATCCGACCGGCACCTTGAATGGCAGCGAGAGCATGAGCACATGGAAAGCAATTAATCTGCCACTTATTGCACGAGCAAGAAAGCTCACGAAGATTCACCGTGTAGTTGAACTTGCCCCTAACCTCGTACTTACCATCAACAGAACGGAAAACGCTATATTGGAGAGCCTCTTCCATCTTTGCCTTCAACCGAATCTCCATATTTGGACAAATCAATGTAGTCCAATGATCCGCTGCATCCCTCCTACTAGACATTTGATTCATCAATCTCAACCTAATAGTATCCAGCATGTCAAAAACCGGCATCTCACGCTCAATCCTGATCCAATTATTAAAGGATTCAGTTGCACTATTTGCCATTATACCATAACGATCTCCCTTGAAAAATGCCCTACACCAATTCTCTAGCGGCATTTCAGACAAGAACTGATCAATAATCTGCCCCCCACCCACATCCCTGAGTTGTGCTAAGTGAAACATAAATTCCTTTTCAGATGACGAATATGCACATTCAAAAAATCGTTGCCTAATCTCTTCACGAGCAACAGCATTTCCTCTGCCCCTAAACTTATCCATCAAATTGGCAACCAAATGCTTGTAACAAAACAGGTGCGGCCAACCAGCAAACACCTTGTCAAAAGCACTCAACAAACCAGTTCCACGATCCGACATAAATGTAACCAACCTCTCCTGCAACAATGTCCTCAAGTGCTCAAAGAAAAAAGTCCAATTCGCATCCGTTTCGGAATCACAAACACAAATAGCAACAGGGAATAGACCTGGAACAAAATGGAAATATAATCAGGAAACAAACAAACAAACAGTAACAAATCTGTAATCATTTTATTGACGTCAATAAAAAACATTGAGTACAACTTGAGTATAATAATCAAGCAGAATATAAGATTATTGACATCAATAAAAACCATTACTTGTACAACATGAGCAGGTAATCAATCAGAAAACATATTATTGTCATCAATAAAAAACATTGAGTACAACTTCAGTAAAATAATCAAGCAGAATATAATATTATTGCCGTCAATAACAAACTTACCTGTACAATATGAGTAACTAATAAGCAGAATATAAATGATTGACATCAATAAAAACTTTATTTTACAAATGTCAGCAGCTAATCAAGCAGAAAAAAAATTATTGACATCAATAAAAACATTGAGTATGATTTCAGTCAAATAATCAAGGAGAATATAAAGATTATTGATGTCAATAAAAACAATTTCTGTACAATATGAGTAACTAATAAGCAGAATATAAATTATTGACATCAATAAGAAATTTATTTTACAAATGTCAGCAGGTAATCAAGCAGAAAAATAATTATTGACATCAATAAAAACATTGAGTCTGATTTCAGTCAAATAATCGAGCAGAATATAAAATTATTGACATCAATAAACAATTTTACCTTGATCCCCATCCTTTGCAATTGCGGTTAGAATCTGTCCCTTGTATATGCTCTTCCCAAATGTGCCATCAACGAATAAGACCGGAACGCAGTACTTGAAGCCCTCCACACAACCATGGAAAGCCAAAAAAAGCCTATTGAACCGACTAGTAGATGCATCCTTCTCCAAAACAAACGTTGATCCGGGGTTGCTCTCCAAAACAGCTTCTTGATACCAACAAAGCATGTTGTACGAATCAGCGGCACCACCATAAATTGATTGCTTTCCAATTCCTTTGCTTTGTATGCAACTTTATAAGTGATGTGAAATCCATAGTTGTCCTTGAACTTTCTCATGATTTCCTTGGCGGTAATAGACGGATTCAAGCGAACATCATCCTCAATGCATGACTTCACAACATTAGATCCCAACAAATCACTCTTTTGGGTTCTAAGAACCCCCTTACACGTGTGGACATTATCTAATTGCCTTATGTAGAAGAAGCTGTTGGCAGAAGAAGTGTAGCCACTCACATGCCATTTACAACCATCCCGAAGCTTATTAAAACAATCAACAACAATACGGTCTGCATCATTTTTCACATAAACAAATCGAAAACCAACTTCTATTGCATACTTCAACAACTTCTCCCTAAAGTCCACAACACCACCCCTAAACTTCTGCCCAACTTCTTTGATGTAATCACTCCACTCCCTAGAAAAGTAAACCTTCCCCTCTGTAGTCCTATACGGTTCACCAAGATAATCTTCTTCGTCCAATACAGCGGATGCACTATCATCAACGGACACATTGCTAGCACAAGAACTACTCAATTTCGAAACACAGATGTCTACACATTCAATCTTGAACACCAAAGCAGCCTTAAACAGCAGCTCTAAGTCACCATCACACTGCAAAAAGCAAGCAGGACTACCGGGCAGGGCACATCGCAACTCAATCACATCCGATCCCAAAAAATTAAACCGTCTACAAATATCTCGACAAAGGTCATCATACTTCGAACCACGAGACAGACCAAACAGCATTGTAAGACCTGAATATGTGCACTTAGCCAACACCGAAGAATCCATTACACAACCTAACAAAAACAATATTCAATTTTTATCGAGGTCAATAAAACAGTAAACAACACAAAAGATTACACCGCATTATTAGAAAATTTATCGAAAAACCTAAAAAGAAAGACATATATAACATAAACAAAACTTTCATTGACCACACAAATCAAAAACACATGAACTAAACCAATAGAAAGTTTTTATTGAGGTCAATAAAAATAAAACGCAGCCAAAGCCACTGCCAAACTGATTACTTCAATCATCCCTTGCACAGTTTTTATTGAGGTCAGTAAAAATAAAAATACAGCAAAAGCCACTGCCAAACTGATTACTTCCTGCATCCATTGCACAGTTTTTATTGAGGGCAATAAAAATAAAAACACAAACAAAGCCATTGCACAGTTTTTATTGAGGTCAATAAAAATATAAACACAGACAAAGCAATTGCACAGTTTTTATTGAGGTCAATAAAAATAAAAAAACAGACAAAGCCACTGCCAAACTTATTACTTCAAGCATCCCTTGCACATTTTTATTGAGGTCAATAAAAATAAAAACGCAACCAAAGCTACTGCCAAACTGATTACTTCATGCATCCATTGCACAGTTTTTATTGAGGTCAATAAAAATATAAACACAACCAAAGCAACAGCCAAACTGATTACTTACAGCATCCCTTGCACAGTTTTTATTGAGGTCAATAAAAATAAAAATAAAAACAGCCAAAGCCACTGTCAAACTGATCAAAAAAAGAATCGAAAAACAACAAAACAAAGCCAAAAACATGCAGATTGCAGATTACATGAATCTTCAACAAAAGATCGAAGACTAGATGAAGATTACTGATCCACACCGAATTCAAAAAAAAAAAACAAACGAGTCCAGATTCCCTCTCCCATCAATTCAACAATAGCAACAAAAATAACGAAAACTATATTCATCAGACCTAAAACTAAAAATCGAAAATCAACAATGCTAAAATTCAAAAATATGCAGATTGAAGTTTACCTCAATCTTCCGCAAAAAATCGAACAAAAATCGTAGCAGAAAGGAAATTAGATCCGAAACTTTCCCGCAGATGCAATCACAGCAACAAAATCCTTAACGAAACAAGAACAACGAACAAATCAATGCGCTAAAAACGAAAATCAAAACGAAATTCACAGGAAGGAAAATCCCGAAATTCACAGTACGGAAAACGAAAATTCCTTACCGTCAATACAGAAAACTCGCGAACAGCTTCAATCAACAGCTTCGATCAATGAACAATAAACAGTTTCGAATAAGCTAAATCAAATCGAGAGCTACGCAGTACGGCGAGAGTTTTGGGTTGGTATGCTTCGGTCAGTTACGTAACTGACGTAGTAGTCAATTTCAAAACAGAATAGTCCCTAAAAGGGTAAAATAGGTATAATAAATAATTAACAGATCAGGCCTATTACATTTTGTCCTTGCTGGGAGTAAACAAGGCCCAACCCAAACTTGATGGAAATTATTTAAAATATATCAAACTTGATGGGAAATATGTAATGAAAATAAGGACCTATTGGATATTACCCTTAATTTGTAAGGAGTATGTGTTCCTCACAATTCTTAATCTATGAGGAAAATGTGTTCCTCACAATTCTTAATTTGTGAGGAATATTAGTTCCTCGCAATTCTTAATTTGTGAGGAATATGAGTTCCTTGCAATTCTTGATCAGTGAGGAACATACATTCCTCGCAAATTAAGAATTGTGAGGAAACCAAAAGTCGTCGCATATAGTAATCCGTGAGGGGGTTTAGGCGAGGAAAATTTGTGACGAATGAGTTTCCTCGCTGATCAACTTAAGCGAGGAATTTGGACAATTTGCGAGGAATTTCAGTCGTCACATTTTACTTTTTTTCTTGTAGTGACTAGATGGAAGAGATGCATTATTCAGCAAGACCATTTTGTTGAGGAGGATTGAGGCACGGTGATTGATGAATAATTCTATTCTCAGATAGAAAAGTTTTGGAAGCATTACTGGTGTACTCACCTCCCTCATCAGTTTGCAAAATTTTAATAGAGGCAGAAAATTGAGTGAAAACAAAAGCACAGAAAGCTTTGGATAATGGAACTGCTCCTCTTTTATTCATCAACGGAAAAATCCGTGTGTCTAGTACATTCATTAATCAAAGTGAGATAATATCTGTATCCTTCAAATGACAAACTAGGAGAAGGTCCCCATAGATCAGTCATCAGAGTGAATGATCTCAAACGGTATATTTGATTTATCTAGACTCGAAATTGTAATATAAAAAGACAAGGTTCACACAAGAATTTACAAGCATGTAAAGGCATGGAAATGTTTTATTTTTTATTTTTTATTTTTATTTTATGATCAAAGGATAATTCATTCATTAAACAACAGAGGACAGTACATGCATATCTTTTGAGATACAATCATTGACCCATTCTGGCGAAGGAATGGAAAGGTTGGACTTAGACAACATACTAGATACAATTTTATTTGAGGGATGACCAAGTCTTTGGTGCCATAGAGAGTGAGACACTTCATTCCCAAGCAAAGCTTTGAGTGTGGTACTGGAACTGGGAAGAAGTTTGGAAGCAACTGAAACTGGCGTTGGATAAAGTCCTTTGTCACTCAGCCTGCATAGATGATCTTGCCTGTCACCTTGTCCTGTATCAAAAATTCAAAAGCATCAAATATAATTCTGCAGTAGTTATATTTGCACAAATGATATACTGAGAGTAAATTGGCAGCTAGGCTAGGAACATATAAAAAATTTGGAAGAGACAAAACACCAGATTTTGTAATTATTGAATTGGAGTCCTTTTTGGTAATAGAGAGTTCTTCACCATTGCCAACTTGAACTGTGTCTGCAGAGTTGTAGGTTGTAACATTCTGAAGATTATGAAGCTGTGAGGTCATATGATTAGTTGTTCCAGAATCAGAAAGCCAGACTTCATGAGTTTGTGCAGGAGATTCACAACAAGCCATCATGGCAGTGTGATGATTACCTTGCTGATGAGAAGATAAATTTCTTGTCTTTGTCTCCTGTGGTCAAGAAAGTTCTAAAACCGTAGGAACAAAGTGGCATTACATTTTATAAAGGTTACATGGAATGATGGAAATGAAAGAATTGGGGCAAAACCTTTGTCTCCTATATATGCATCTGATACAAGGTTTGGGCGACGTTGAGCATTTCAAGTAGTCTTATAGGTTTGGTATTCCTACTGCAGAGGTAGGATCCTGGTCTCTGAAACACAACCTGTATTGCAAAATTGAACTGACTGCCTACAAAATGAGGTAGACAGCCTAAATCTATAAGTGCCAAAAGGACTAAACAACCTTGCTGAACATGGCAATTGTTGGAAAAAAATTAAATTGCAATAAATCTGCAACAGAACAGAGATTAATGGTGCACTCACATTGGCATGCAAATGTGCAATGCAGAATCCATGTTGGCGTTTGCAGACTGCTTCTGGTGATACTGAGAATCAGGGCCGGCCCTGGGAATTCGGGGGCTCAAGGCGAAGAAAATTTTTAGGACTCGACTGTTCAAAACAAAAAAACTACTCAATATCTCAAACAAATTTTTGGGGCAAAACTGCACAGCCGCAAAGAGACTTTCTAAAAAATAATAATAATAATAAAAGAGAGTTAGAGAGAAAACTGACAGGAACTTAGGGAGTCAGTTATTATTAGCCTATTAGGAACGCAATAACGTATGAAAGTCTGATTAAAATAATACTAATACAATTTTTTTTTTCGGAATAGATAATATATTTTTTTGGGGGGCCTATTGGGTTGGGGGCCATAGACTGAAGTCTTGTCAGTCTTGCCCCAGGGCCGGCCCTGCTGAGAATTGACCGGAAAAGTAGGAATGTGATACACCATGCCAGGATGCTATCAAGAATCAAAACAAAGCACTTTACAATGCATTCTACATAGATCATTGCAAGCGTGTAATTAAGAGGCAGCACCTTCAAAAGTTCAAATCCCTAAGGCCAACTTTTCATACATATTGTAAAGATTGTCTGCATTAGTAACTCCCAGAAGAAGAAGTTACCCAATCTCAATGACTCATTATTGTCTCAACCAGACATCTAATTTCATCTTAACTTGCCTTAAGACGACATTGCTTAAGGATTTTTACCTAGTAAAAAAAAAAAGTTACAAAGATGAGTGCAGAGTAGAACCCAATACTAAAGTTAATCTCAGGCTATTAGGCATCCCACTGATTAGATGTCAAAAGTAGATCTTCCAAGGCTCAGACGTCAACTAAAATGAAAGATCAGTTTGTCTACAAAATAAATAAAAGAAAAACTTCACGTACCACTCCTTGTACATCCAGAATATTGATGCACAGATCAATGTGCTGCTTTGCTGAATTGGAACAGGATAGGAGGATACATTGTTGTCACTTGTTAGAATAGGACTACTAAATGCCTCGGTGTAGGCAGGTCCTCCATCCATATCAATTCCATTGATAAAAAGAAATCCTTAACAAAATAACCAAAGAAAGAAGTTTAGACAGAGTTAGTAATCAAACGAGACAATCACCACTAAAAAAAAATCAGATAATAGCAACTCATATATCATCTCTAATTGTTAGTTCAAAGGCAAAAGTTCACCTTATTAGCATCTTATGTTGATCACCATGTTGTTCCAATATAAGCTCTTGGTCAAATGCTTCCACCGCCTGTAACTCTTCTGCATGAATCAATGTCTGAACCTTTTCATCAATGATAACTGAGACTCGGTGGAGGCATGACTTGGCTTCTTCCTAAGAGGCCCAAATGCTGTTTTCCTCTCATCTTTTTCAGACTTTTCATGAAGCACTTCACAGTAATGAAGGTAAATTGACTCACAAACAGAAATTTCTATTTTAAAGGAAACGAACAACAATCTAAAAAGTGCAGGACTAATTTCGTACAAAATGAGGTAAATGTTAGAACCCAGAATTGTTAAGTGCCAAAAGG
The DNA here is from genome assembly GCA_029955375.1 of Rubus parviflorus. Taxonomy (NCBI): domain Eukaryota; kingdom Viridiplantae; phylum Streptophyta; class Magnoliopsida; order Rosales; family Rosaceae; genus Rubus; species Rubus parviflorus. The sequence continues at coordinate 29,559,369 of JARGGL010000001.1, forward strand.
ACTGGACAGCCTGGATGAACATATCACCACTAAATGCTGCCTTTAGTAGGCAAATTATTTGCCAGCATTACTCTTTAAAAATCAACAGAACAAAGACTAATGGTGTACTCACATTGGAATAAAATTTGTAATACAAAATCCGTTACACTCGTGAATGGGATAGGGACAAATGATTGGAGAAGAGGAACAGGATTCACTATGCCACCAAGCTGCAAAAAGACCAAAATCCTCTTGAGGTGTGTCTGATTATGCATGAAAAAAAAATGAATGAATTCATAATCCCAAGTATATATGCCTCACACTACTTGCTTATGTATGGAGTTATAAACATAAATCATTAATGGATGTAGTCAAGTTCAAATCCATGGTACCCAACCTTGCTTGCGAATGAAGTACTACATAATCCACATGCTCTGATATACTAATTGCTCTGAGAATACACAATTAAAGTTCCACTGTCAAAATCCATTATCCCCAACTAACTAGCTAACCTAATACACAAGAAAAAGCAATTACCTATTGTCAGCAATATCTGGAGCATCTAATTCCATCGCAACTCAACTTAATACTGACATTGCATAAGGATTATTACCTACTAAAAAAAAACTCAAAAGCTACAAACATGAGTCCAGACTAGGTCCAATTACTAAATACACTCTCGAGCAACTTATAAGCAGCTCACTTATTGGATTTTAGTAACAGATCTCCAAGAGCTAGCTAAAACCTGATTTTAACCAAAAGATCAGTTTAATTGTAAGGTTTTTCGCATAACACTCCTTTTATTTCCAGAATATCAGTGCTCTGATCAATGTGCATCTTTACTGCTCTGGAACAGACATGTTATTTAGACATAGAGGCCCCCGGTGTAGGCAGGTCGCCCATCTTATCAACTCCATTGATTATGCTCTGGAGGTTTGATTCCAAGACTCACCGATTCCTTTAAATCGAACTCCTGAACAAAATAACTTGAAGATTCAGACACGTATAGTATTTAAACTAGACGATTGGTACTAGTACTACATGGCAAGTTCAGTAGAAACACTATATGATATATATCCTACATATTGAATTCCTTTCTCCACAGGAGTATATCAGCTCACATTTGCTATGTATGTACCATATCTCAAAAAACAAGGAATTAGTACCTTAACATCATATGATGAGCTTTATGTTTTTTTAGGAGTACATAGTTCTTCCAAGGCGTGTGTTCGGTTACTTTTGTGTTTCAATGTCATCCTCAATGGCAGCAGAATTACCATACTTGGTGGAGGTATGGCTGACCTTCAGTCCAAGCCTGCCTTGTTTTCATCTCGTTTTAGAGTTTCATCAACAACTGCAAAAGTTAGAAAAGATAAAAAATGAGTCAGAAACTGAAGATTTCTTTTTTGAAAGAAAAGAAAGAGAAGCTAACAAAAAAAAGGTCGTCTAGGTATATTCAATCTTCAATTGAGGGAACGAAATGCTTGCACATCCCCATTGAAAACCGGAATGTATCTTCAATTGAGGGATTTTTAACCAACAAGGTGCTGATCGACAAACTAAATAATGAAATTTGTACACCATGAGTGTAAGGTAAGCTTATAATTAACTCCAGGACTGAGAAAGACATGTATGTTTGCAATGGGGTGGGAAAGCAAAAAAGTAGAGTCACCCTGCTGCATTGAATATGATTAAGAAAAAAATGTCGATTTTCATTGTATTCCATATAGATCGAAGATGGAAACTGGAAAGCCCAAGATTGATTAATTCAATTCTAGACAGGGTGCAATTTAACTATTAGCGTTAAAATTGTACATGGATCGGATACACATGCATCCAAAGTAAATTTGACGAGATAATCATAGAATGGAATGACTTACGAGTAAATTTGTTGAAGCTGCCTGCAGAAAAGGTCGATGATCCACCACGTGCTCAAATTCAATTGAAGTCTAGGAAACCAAGTTTCTTTTACGTAACGACTATTATCAAACAGTTGGAGGGCATTCTGAATTGACGCAGAAGCAAAACAATTATTAACTGATGAATTTTTCCCACATGAAATCAGGTAATTGGTTGACTAATGTCATCGGCCTTTCGCTTTCCAAGAATCGTTGGTTCCTGCTGATGATCTTCATTATCTTCCAAGTCTCGATCATCACAGTCTTCTTCTTCTTCATCCAAGCCTTCAGTATCCCAGTCATTAGAATCGACGTAGCGGCGTTGGTTTTCTTCTTGATGGACCACTACCTCCATAGAGACTTCTTCATCGTCCTTGGGCATTAATACGTGCACGCCGCAGCTATCGATGCCATATATATATTCAAACGTAATACGACACATATACCCACTCAGACTCTCACCCAGACGTTTTATTAAGGTAATGAATGGAATATAGTACACCCACACATGATCTGCATATAAGTCGTCCAAGAAGCATCCATGATTGTAGTCATCGTACCTCCCCCCTTCTTCTTCGTAGCAAGGGTAAATGCAAACATCATTGATGTAAACCTTCAGCTCTAGAAAAACTTCGTCCAAAGACTCCGAAGTTTGAGCACAGAGAGCCAACCCTTTGTTCACCCATTTAAAATAATGAGGAATCTCAATGCAAAATTCATATCCATCAATACCACTTCTGTTAAAATCCTTACGGCAGGTGAACCAGTTTGGAACTGGAGCACTTGCGGGAAATACAACTTCAAATTCAGATTCCCGACAAGACAGGAAAAGAGACAACAGAGCCTTCAATTTCTCATCTGCTGCAAGTTCCCCCAGATTGTCCAAAGATGATGATGATGATAATGGCATCTTCGTTTTCATCTTTGCTACGTCTTGAACCAGATTGTCGCAGAGTCTCTGGCAATTAGACAAGTCCATGACACGCATCATTTTTGACTCTTTGCCTTCCAAAATTTTTGACAACTTTGAAATTCTTTCCAGTGATACACAACCTCGCACAATTAAGCAATCTATTTCTCGTGGAAATGCTGAAATTTCTTGAAGCTTCTCGCAAAAACTCAAATTGACACCTAAACTCGCCGAGTTAGTTGAATACGACAAATGGGGAAGTGATTCAGACTCTGCTGGAAATGTAACCAGTTCATAGCAGCTTCGTAGCACAACAGACTGTAGATGCTGCAAGTTATCAAAAATGCTCCATGGCAGATACGTAAGATTATCACAGTCATCCAGTTTCAGTTTTTCGAGGCCAGTGAGATATCCAAATGAGGAAGGTAATTGTTTGATGGCAGTGCTAGATAGATCCAGGTATTTCAAGGATTTCATCTCTCTCTCAATTTCAGGGAAAAACTCAAGCGGGCAATCGGAGAGATCAAGATATGCCAAAGACTTTAAATTGATTGTTGTTGGAAACATCCCAAGCTTTAAGCAACAATCGAGGCGCAAATCAACAAGGTTACCAAGACGTCCAACCGAATTATGAACTTCTACTAAATTTGTACAGATGCTCAGATCCATCTCCTCTAAGTTTGTTAATCCAGACAAGTCGGGAATTCTTGTTAGGCCTTCACAGTATTTCAACTTCAGAGATTTCAAATGTCGCATAACCTGTTGGAAAAAACGAACAAACAAAAGAAAGGAACGATGAAATTAATGATAAAGTTTGAAGAAATTTTCAGACAAAGAAAAAGCTTTGAACAAATTTAAAGCGTATTCCCAAAAAGTAAAATCATTCAAGTACCTTGAGTTCGTCGCCCTGAAAAAGCATGCGGCTACCAGGTATTTTGAATATAACAAGTTTCTGCGGATCAAACTCAGATGGGAAAGATAGTAATGGACAATACCTCCAATCAAGGACCCTCAACTCGTTGGAGAGATAATCCACAGGGCCTCCATCGATTATATATTTACCGATTATAAGGATTTGAAGGTTTTTCATCTCTTTAAAGCTTTCGCCAGTCAAACGTATTCGTTTTGGATGATACTCAAACGGAATCATGATGCCTTTAACTGCACTTGTTCCCTAACATGAAAAAACGAGATTAATTTTAAATGTACCTTTAAAATTGTAATTGACAAAAAAAATGTACATTCAAAATTCTAATTTCTTTCACGATTTAAAGGCAAATTGTGTTCTGCATAATTTATTGCTAGCTGGCGGCCGGAGTTAACAAAACTAAGAAAAAATTTCACTTGCTGTGTTTTTCTCGAAGACATTGAAAATTTCACATACTGTGTTTTTCTTAAAAATTTCACTTGCTGTGTTTACGTATGGAATTTGTAACCATGATGCCTAAATGCCTTTAATTTTATCCGTTCCCGAATATGAAATAGCAATAGCGTAATTAACAATCTAAGCAAGTCTTGTCAAAAACTCAAAATAAGTATTCAAATGTACTTTAAAATTATAATGTTTATTTTTCAAGATTAAGCAAAATGTATTATAATGTGTTGCTGGTTGAATTAAAAAAGTTAATTAAGTATATACTTCACTTACTGTGTTTTTCTCGAGAACATGACAAATATCTTCATAAAGCCACAATCTGCTACGCTTTCCAGCCTCATTTGGTGACTCTTGGCGAACAATTTCTTTACCCATGTCTTCTAGAAGGTCATGCATCCAAATATCATTGTCTTCCACAATACTTATGAGGGCCTTTTCCGTGAGGACTTTGATACAATACTTAGGATTGAGGTCACAACCTTGCAGTATATCTATCACATAACTCATTTCTTTACCTTTAAAGAAACATGCAATGTAAAGAAAAACTTCTTTCATCGAATCCCCCAATGCATTGTAACTTCTTTTGAAAGTTTCTTCAATCTCTTGGTTAGGAAATCTTTTGTAATTCTCTAATGCATCTTGCCACTCATCCATACTTCTACCATATAGATCAGCGCCCAAAACTTTCAAAACTAATGGAACCCCTTTTGCATATAGTACTACATTATCTGCAAGTTGGACGAAATCATCCATATGTTTATTGTTTTTGAAAGCATGAAAATTGAAGAGCTGCAAAGATTCTTGATGATTTAACTCCACGACCTCATATATTGAATGGACTTCATGAGCAGTAAGGCAATGTTTATCTCTTGTCGTTATAACAACTCTACTACCTGAACCAAACCAATCATAGCCTCCTGCTAATTTATTTAATTGATCCAAATGATTCACATCATCGAGAATTAACAGAACCCTTTTGTGGCCCAATCTGTCCTTAAGCACATTGATTCCTTCATCAGCACTGTTCACATTCAATCCATTTCCCCCTAAAATCTTAGAAAGAATAATATTTTGTAGCTTCACTAGACCTCCAGGTGCCAATGATTCTTCTCTAACATTTGCCAAAAAACAGCTGCCGTCAAACTCATGAGTAATTGAATTGTAAACAGCTTTCGCAATTGTTGTCTTACCTATTCCGCCAATTCCCCATATCCCTACCATTTGAACATTGCTTTGCCCAACATCTAAAAGCTCAAGTATATCTTGTAGACGAGATTGAATTCCAACCGGATTATTTGCCACATGTAAAGGGGTAAGTTTTAATACTTGTGTTGATATCTCTTCAACGATTTCATAAACGAATTCAGATTCATACCTGCCAGTATAAAAGCATATGAAACATTTAATGAAATCGAACTTTGTTGTATGTCTGTTTTTTTTTTTTCAAGTATCCCAAAAAGATAGAATTTTGCTATCGCCACCAAAACTAACATAACTCCTCTCAGCTTTAAAGAATAAAGGAACACAAACTTATGAAAAGAAGATGTTATATTATTATAACGAACTTAATTACATAACAACTTAAATCTCTTATAACTTCACTCATATTTTTATAAACAAGGAGGGAGTGGAACAAATTTTCAAAAGGTCCACATATAAAATGTGGAGATCTAAATAGAAACACTTTTAACTAGAAAAAAAAATTGGAAAGAAAAAAAATACAAAAAAGTAAAAACTTTTATTGTAAAATGGGTCCCATGAAGAAGTGAGACTTCAATAAACTCTTTTATTAAAATAAAATTAAAAATAAATGAAAAAACAATCACATAGAAAATTCTATCAATAAAAATTGTTATATATAAAAATAAGGAGAATGGTCACATTGCTCACTGAACTTTGCCATATTTGATACTTTGGTCATTGAACTTGCGGAAATATCACTTTAGTCACTGAACTATAACTTAGTCTATCACTTTGGTCACTGCCGTTAAATCTACTGTTAGAAGTCGTTAAAATCGAGGACATTTTTGTCAAATCGCTAATATTATTTTAAAAAAAAAAAGCTAAAAAAAAACTGTGAATAAAAAAAACCACTCTCTCTCCCTCCCTGGTGACCTTATTATTTTTTAAGCCACCAAATATTTTTATCCCTCATAAGGCCACCAAAATATTAGAAATTTTAATATTTACAAAAATGTCACCTCATTTTTAATTTTCATATTTATAATAATGTAATTGCATACGAAAAACTATTACCAAAGATAAAAAAACAACTATCAAAATCAAGAAAACTATTGCCAAATAATAAGAAAGTTACTGTAAAAAAATAACAAAACTACTAAAAAGAACAACAAAACTACTGTCAAAGAACAACAGAACTATTGTCAAAGAACAGAAATACTAATACAAAAAACAAAGAAAGCTAATGTCAAAGAACACTATAATAGTTTTTTTGTAGGTAATGACATTTTTGTAAATATTGAAAAAATTATATGGTGTCATTTTTGTAAATATTAAAATTAAGTGGCTACTAGCTAGTAAATAATTAAGTGAAAGCGTGTTTAAAACCATACCCGTCTGATAAATGCTGACCAGACAAATTTCCTGCTTCTGTAAGAGCATTCCTCCATCTCTGTAACTTTTCCAATTTATCTTTGAATTTGCATTCATCCTTCTCATCCTTGAATTCGCATTCATGCTTAGCAAGTGCTTCACCATAACTGCCCGTCTGTTTTCTTATATCCGAGGGATTCACCTTGTAAAATATTGGGTAAACCATTTGTTTCTTCCAAGCTTTACATTGAAGGATCTTAACTAGTTCCTCCAAGCACCACTTTGAGGATGCATAGTTTTCAGAGAATACGATAACAGAAAGCTTGGACTCTTCAATTGCTTTGATAAGTGTTGCTGATATTTCCTCTCCTCTGCGAAGCTCATCATCTATGAATGTTCTAACTCCCTTCCGAACCAAACTGTTGTTCAAATGTTTTGTGAAAGTGTGACGTGTATCCTCGCCTCTAAAACTCAAAAAGACATCATATGTCCATGAATTTGTGGGAGCAGGAGAAGAAGAAGAGGAAGAGGCTCCAAATAGAGTGGTCATTGAATCAATATTATTGTTTGGTTGCCGGATAACAAAGCAAGCTGAAAGACTTGGGGACGGTATGTATCTTTTTCATTACAGACACTCTCTTATATAACTATATGAGGCCTCTTTCTTAGCATCTTAGGGAAAGTGCGAGGCAGTTTCCTAGTACTTGCGTGCAACTTTCAAAGGTGTCGTTTAGCTAAAAGACTTCAAAAAGTCTGAATTATTTTATTGATTATTGACGATCAGAGCTTGCAAATTGCAAAACTGGTGGTGCACATTGGTGCTGAGCTCATATTTGATGTTCTTATATTCTGTTCACACCTTACCTTGACTCTAATGACCGTGCCTATCAATAGCATTATTATAAGTGGAAGACGTCTAACCCACGTACGCTTTTGAAGAGAGAATGAAAAGTCATGTCGTTACTCTTTCAATATTTCATCATACTCTTTTCCTAGTCTGTTCGACTTCGGCTCTGAAAGTCATGTGCTTTATACCTGACCCAATTTGGGGGCCTGGCGTTATTTGCGGGCCTTGACCCAATGAATAGTTTTCTCCTTTTTGACCCAAATTGTGTTTTTTTGAGGATGGTCTGGTGGAGAAGGTGATCGAAGAGTTTTCAGATCAATGGCGACGTCGATCAAATTGCTGTCCGGCCTGATGACTATACGTATAGTAGTGACAATTTATTGTGACGAAGTGTGGACTTGATGTTATTGTGCGTTTTTTCAGAGAGATGGGATTGAATGGAATAAACAATATACTAATGCCCCCTGTGAGTATCTTATTATTGAGTCCGATATGGGAAATATTGATTCGGCTATACTCGGGAAAGATTTTTCTAAATCGAATTCTGAAATGTCAGATTTATTTATCAGTGGATATATGAAACATGGGAAAATGGCATAACCTTTCTCTTGTAAGCAACAAATGACTTGCCATAATTCTACCCTAGATTCATTCAGAAATATTAATGAAGCAAAATGTATTCTGCTTAAGAATCAAGTTTGAACCATTATCCATGCATTTAATTAACAAGTACCCTAGCTTTATTTCATGAATTTTGTTGGTGGAAGTTTCATCTTAATTCATCGCCTTCTACCACTCTCGTGAAAAGGATGACCAAATTTAGGATCTGCGTGATTGGGCACATATGGTTAACATGATAATATAAATAATGAGAAACTTGTGTTTTTGCTGAATAAGGGGATGGATATGTTCCATTTCAACATTATTTTATTCATCCCTCCTTGCAAAGTTAAGTACTTATAAGGCAGTCGCTCTGGCCATTTTTTATGATAAATAAATAAATACTTATGTGACAAAAAGGGGTCTAATACTTGACCTCGGAGTAGGCAAAAACAAACGAGGTTTCGGAATCCAAGGATCTAACCAAGTAGCTACATTAAGGCCATTCCCAATCTGCCACCGTGAACCACCTCTAAGTAGCTCCCTGGAAGCCCTAATACTGCTCCATGAATAAGAAGGAAGCCAGGACTCTGGAGCATCCCAAAATGAATTTTGAGGAAAATACCGAGCTTTATATAACCGAGCAATCAAGGAGTTCGGATTATCCAAAATACGCCACCCTAGCTTGCTTAGCCAAAAGAGCCAAATTAAAAGCTTGTAAATCTCGAAAACCAAGACCACCATGTTCCTTTGGAGTGCACAAAAGATTCCAAAATTTCCAATGAATTTTCCGTTTGTCCGTAGAACTACCCCACCAAAATTGAGCACACATTTGCTGTAAATCACTACAAAAATTCTTTGTAAGCAGAAAACAACTCATAGCATGAGTGGGTAAAGCCTGAGCGCGCCACAACACGTATTAGAATATCACTACCCGCTCCACTCAGTAACAATGTGATATAGAAATCAGTATTACAAGATAACTCTGTTTTCAACTAGGAATAACTAGGATATAAATTAGGGCTGGATTTTTTTACCGAAAACTACCGAACCGACCGATTCCCGACCGAACCGTCCGGAGAAAAAACCGAAAAATCGGATCCCGAACTTCCGGTTCGGGAAACCCGAACCGAAAAACAAGGTTCGGTTCGGTACCGGGACTCCAAAGCAAAATATTCGGGAATTCCCGACCGACCGACCATATTTACAATTTATATTTTTATTTATATTTTTATATGTTTTCGAGTTTTTCTGGCCATTGGATTAGAAGTAAAAAACACGGGTGGAATAAGCACCGTTGATTTCGGGTGAAACGGTCGAACCCTAGGGCTTTCCCCTCATTTTCGCCCGACCCTTCTCTGTCTCCTCAGTCCTCAACCACGCCCGACCCCTCTCTCTCGCTCTAACCCTTTGATAGAACCCCTAGATCGGCTCATTTTCCGGCCAACACTCTTCAAACCACTCACAAAAATGAGTTCCCCGAACCGTAATCAACCTTCGATCCAACAAATCCGGCCTCGATTCGACATCTAGGTCTTCGATTCTCCCATCTCTGAATTTTTCGGCCAAAAATCCTTAAACCACTCACAAAAATGAATTCCCCGAACCGTAATCAACCTTCGATCCAACAAAGCCGACCGCGATTCGACATTTAGGTCTTCGATTCTCCCATCTCTGAAAACCCCAAATTTCGAAACCCTAATTCTTCGAAATTTGGGGCAGCGAGATAGTTCTTGTTCTGGTGTTAACAAGGGCTTCATTTCGTGTATAAAAAAGGTGAAATATGCTTCCTTTTGATTCAGTTTAGTTCTTTTGTTTTCATGATATGTGTTAATTTTATTTGTTAATTCTGTTTACTAACAGTTCTAAGTTCTAACTATTGTTAATTTGGGTTTGTTCATTGGTAGGAAAAGACGACAAGTATAAGAATCCACGAAGGAAGATTTGGCACTGATATTGCGAAAAATAATTGGTTAGTCACTTAGTCTGTTAGTACTATTGTCGAATTGATGATGCTTTTGTGAAAAATAATATGAGGCTGATGGTGAAGTGATTATAGTATATTGATGTAAAATTGTTCCTCTCATACCAACCCTTCATATCTGGGATTGAACTACAGGACTAAGTTGACTGTAAAAGACAACGTAGCATTTTGGCTTTGAACATCTGTAAGGGCAAAATATTTGCTATTGGCTATTTCCTATTTGACAAAACCTCTTCCCTTGTATTATTAGCATTTGTTTTGTATTCAATGCTAGATTGTTTAGGGATTAGGTTCGTGGCTTAGGTTGTTCTTACTCGAGATGGTTCGTGAAGACGCCTTTCTTATCCGGTCTTTTCTCCGGACTTCGATCATTGGTCATCGAAGGTTTCGTTCAAGCATCTCAAGGTATGACTCATGCATATGCACATGCACTTCATTGACATTTAGTCTTCCTTGTTGTCCTAGGTTTATCTAGGTTGTTTTCCTTTCATTTATGATGTGAATCACATAAGTATAGGATGCTTGATTGCCACACTTGTGTCTTGTATCACAAGTTTCGAGTGCTTATTTTATAAGCACCCTGTCGCAACGCGACCGGCTCAAATTTTGTATGCATTGTTTCATACATTTGAGTTTATGATGTTAGGATTGCTAGATCTTCTTATAGATTTGTTTTGATTAGCATTCCTTTATGTTTAAGGCTGTTTTATGCCTTGCGATCGATCGTCACTGTTCATGCGATCGATCGCACCACGTGGCAAATTTGTCCGTTGGATTTTTATGACCGTTGCAGTTCGAAAATATGTCCGTTGGGACTTTTCGTGCGATCGATCGCACGACATTTTGCGATCGATCGCAAACAAGGGTTTCGCACTTCCAGGAGCTTCTGTCTTCTTATTTTACACTGTGCGATCGATCGCATAATATCGTGCGATCGATCGCAAATGCTACTGGGTTGTTTTCTATAAATAGAACCCTTGTGTTTCATTTCGGTAAACTCTTTCCCCATAGTCGAAAATACACTTTGAGAGAGTTCTTTGGTATTGTGAGTGATCCTAGTTCCATGTTGTAGGTTCCTCACCTTAATCTCCATCTATAATCCATTGCTAAACACTTTGATTTGCATTTATATGCTAGTTTAGCCTATGTTTAGGATTTAGGAGATTCTATTCGATTCTAGCAATTGTTCCATGTTGAATTGCTGAATTGAATGATTGAATCTATATTCAATCTTCTTTGTTGTTTGTTTGTTTAGCTAATGATCCTTGTGATTAGTTAAACAAACCCTTGAATCATATTCAAGGCTTTTCAATTCGGTTTGGTTAATGCAAGCAATTGTTCCTTGTTGAATTGCTTGTGTTAATTGAATTGAATTCATTCATTCATACACACACACACACTTGCATAGTCGGTGTCTTGCAGTTGGAGGATTCACGCCGGTGAAGTTCGTTCAATTGGAGAAGCTTGAGGTGGGAGCACTTGAAGAAGCAAATGGAAGCTACACAAGGTTAGAGCTGCCACTAGTCATAGGGTTGATAGTGTAGAGTTTGAGACGGAGTTCCCCCTTGTACGTGTTTGCCGATTTGGCGTTTTTCATAGTGTTACACAAGAGCGTGGGGTACGGCTCCCCTCCGGTTTTCCTCTAGTGGTAGAGGTTCCGGGTGACCATTGTTGTGTTGCTTGTGTGATTGTTGATATCTATTGTATTGTGCTTAATTGATTAGCATATTGTGTGCTTGTTCATACATAGATATATATAGTCCGTGGTGTGCTAGTTTGATGCACACTTTGGGATTCTAGGTTGTACAATTGATTGTGCTTGTTGCATATATATTTGTTATCAATTGTGTATTGCTTGTGCAATAGTTAAAACCTAGGTTGTTTATTGTGAAGCATATTTGTATTGCTTCCTATTGTTGTTCACTACTTGGTAGAATTGTGATTATAATTGTTGTGCATGTTAATTGCATCATATAGTGAACACTAGACCGTGGAGTGCTACTTTGACGCACTCTTTGGGTTTTAGGATTGTTTCAATCAATTGTGTATATTGCATAAGTAATTGTATTGATTGAACATTTGTTGATTGTAGGAGAGTTAAGTTTTAATTTGTTGAAAGTTGTGTATACTCTCCGATTAGTGTTTAGGACGACTATACCGTTGTTGGGACAATCCGGCGTACCGGAATTTCAACATCTCTATTGTATATATTTTGTTGCACTTCACGGTTGGTTTGTGACTTTTTTGATGAGTAAGATTTGAACTGTGAACTGTGAATGTGCATAATGACGTCTAGGGTACAGGGTTTTTGTCTAGGGTTTATGGAGTGTATAGGGTTGAAATGCAAGGGTTTTTGTTTGGCTGTAATTATGAATGTGATTAGCTATGATATGTGATCTATGAACTGTGAATATGAAACCATGAAAACAATGTTCAAATCTTCTTCTTCAACAATTTGCTTATCTAGTAATTGAGATCCCTTAAATTGAAGATCTCCTGGTTTTTACTTTCTGTTTTTAATAATAATAAAAAAAGTATAATGAACTGTGAATATGAAAGTGCATAAAAATATGGTACTGATGATGAATTGATATTGATGATGCTTTTGTGAATTGATGATGAATATGAAAGTATAATTGATAATGCTTTTGTGAATAACAATATGGTACTGATGCAATAAAGATTATGCATTTGTTGACTTGATTTTGATTTGTCTGTTGGTAGGAGAAAGCTAAGAAGGGGCTGATCTCGGAGCAAACATTGATTTGATCTATCTTTAGGAGCAAACGTTTTGGAAATTTTACGTAAGTTCATCGAACCTTAATTTATTTGATGTGGTATTGATGCATATGTGAATGTATGAATATATATATATATGTGACTGGTATTGAAAAAATGAGATTATGTGAATATGTGAATGCTTAAAGTGAAAGTGAAATGAAATTAGTAAACTGGTTACTGGTATTGTAATTGAATATGTGAACTGCCAGAACTGATATTAATCAATTGTAATTGAATATGTGAACTGGTATTAATAAACTGTAATGGTAATTGAATATGTGAACTGCCTGAATGGTAATATGGTATTAATGAAGTGGTACTAATAAACTGTAATTGAATATGTGAACTGGTATTAATAAACTGGAAATGAATATGTGAACTGTTAAAGCTGATTTGATGATGATAAATGATGATGTTAAACTGTTAAAGTTGTGACAAACCCTAATTGTACTTAAGCATGTTTAAATATGTTGGGATATTTTAACTTGTGTAATGTGTAAAAGGACTTTCTTTTCTGTAAATTGGATGTGTAATTGTAGTTTTAATTTTTGCATTGTAGTTATGGCTTCTTCAAGCAGAGCTGCAAGTGATGGCAGCTCTTGTCCATCCATAACATCTAATCTAGTTAGTGCTCGTAATCAACAGCAACCTGAAAATCCTAACCGTACCCCAAACCTAGATCAAAATACACAATTACCCCGCATCCCAGAACAGAATGTAGTGGAACCTGAAAACCCTAATCCTAATCCCACTGGTCAGGATGCACAACCTGCAAATATTAGGGCTGGAAAAAGAAAAGCTACTGATCAGGCTGGTAAGGCTAAAGGTAAAAGTAAAGTGTGGGAGTGTTACACTAGGTGCACTTTAGCTGATGGTTCTCTAGATAGGGAACAAGCTAAGTGTAATTACTGTGAGGCTGTAGTACCTGCAAACAGTAGTAGAAATGGGACTACTTCAATGTGGCTTCATGGGAGAAAATGTAGGCCAAGTCATCTGTTTGAGAAAGTATTAGATAAAGGTCAGACCACAATCTCTAGGGACAATGTCACAGGGGCCCCACAATATCACTCCTTCAATCAGGGAAGGATTGATCAGGCCTGTTTTAAGATGATTATAAGGGACGAGCTTCCCTTTAGACATGTGGAGGGTGTGGGTTTCAAGGAATTCCTTTATGAGGCCCAGCCAAGGTGGAAACAACCTAGTAGGAAGGTAACAGCTAGGGGTGTTTGGGAAATGTACTTGATGGAAAAGGCGAAGATGATGAGTACATTGGCCTGTAATGCATCTAGGATATCTGTGACAATTGATACATGGACCTCAATACAGAATATAAATTATATGGTGGTCACTGCCCACTTTATGGACAGTGACTGGAATTTGCACAAGAGGATCATTAATTTTTGTTCAATAACTAGTCACAAAGGGGAGGATATAGGAAGGGTGTTAGAGAGTTGTTTACGGCAGTGGGACATCACTAGGGGATTCACTATTACAGTGGATAATGCTAGTTCAAATGATGTAGCTGTTACTTACATGAAAAGGAGACTTAGTAGCATGAACACTCTAACCTTTGGTGGTGATTTTTTGCACCTCAGATGTGCATGTCACATCATAAATTTGATAGTGAAAGATGGGATTGATGAATTAGAGGATGGAATTGAAGCAATTTGGCACTGTGTCAAATTCATTAGGTCAAGTTCAAGTAGATTGGATAAATTCAGGGAGTTTTCTGTCCTAGAACACATGAACAAAAATGCAAATGTTCCCCTGGATGTTATAACCAGGTGGAACAACACTTATTTAATGCTAGATGCAGCATTAAAATATGAGAAGGTGTTTGATAGGATGTCTTATGACGATCCCCAGTTTAGAGCTTACTTTGAAGAGAAAGATCACAAGGGTAAGAAGAGGGCAGGCCCTCCATGTGAGGATGATTGGAGAAATGCACAAGCATTTGTTGTCACGCCCCGATTTTCAAATCGATTAATAAGGCATTTTGCCCTTAATTACAAACCAATTCGGGAACGTGACTACATGGAATATCAAATACAAATATGCACTAGAATTTTTTTCCTTTTAATTCGAGTACAACAAATATACTCCATGCCCAATAAATGTAAATGCTGACCCGTTCTTTAGGGTTACATATTACAAGCCATAAATTAAATAATAAATTGTTATTAAAAAATATTAAATAATTAATCCATCAGAGTTTATTACATAAACAGCGGAAGTCTTATAAACCAATAATATGTATGCAGCCTTGCTTACTCCTGGTTATCCTAACCTGCAGGTATAACCACTACACCGTGGAATAGTGTACCGGGTTATATCAACAAACCCGGTCAGCTTACGAAGCTGGTATGAGTGATCTATGTTTTATTCACACTGTAACATTTTCCCAATTGAATTCTTTTATTTTCAGAAATCAATTAAAACCCAAAAGTTCCATTTCAAATCCGGAAGATTCGTATTATCTAATATACTGAACCTACGTGCCCCATACCACGTATTTTAACCCCACACGCCCCATAAACGTGTATGTTAATACCAGGGTAATCCAGTATGTTAAATAATATAAACCCTCGATCTTTACTCACACAAAACCATTTATAACTTAGCCTGATTAAAAGTGAGATGCATCTCCTTTTAATACATCAAGTTATTTTTAACTTCGCCTGATTAAAAGTGAGAATACTATTTTTCTTCTCCTTTTAATACATCAAGTTAATCATACAATATGCAGTCTAGAGCTCTAACTGAATGGGCTACCATTTTTCACCCATTTAACATTGTCCCCGGTCAGGACAGTCCGTTTGGACAAAAACATTCAAATAGGCAAACACAATATCTTATTTAGAATTATTGTGTTCCCACAAAATTCACAAATCAAAACAATAAAATGAATATTTTTCAAATATTGTTTTAACACCAAAATCACAAACAACACAATATGAATTAATATTCATATATAAAAACATCGTGAGATTCACTCACCTCTAATTCCTGCTGCGTCTTCAAATAGTAACCAGGAATCGACGAGTTCTAGCCAATTGCTTCAAGATTTCAAAATTACCTATGAACATGCAATTTCCACTTAGCATATCATAGTTTCCAAAACATTTCATTATCCCTCAAATGTCACTTAGACATTAATAACCATAATTCGAGACAGTTTGACCAAAAGTCAACCGTCGGTCAACGTGGGTCCCACGTCTACTATTCATCAACGGGTCCCACACAAAATCCGAAACTTCCAAAATCTACCAACATGCTTATTTCTAGTATCCTAACATCATATCCAAAAATGGTGATGATCCAACGGTCGGATCATCACGGATCTAACGATCCATAATCATTGCATAATTGATCGTTGATCAAACGATCTAATTTCAATAATCCAACGGTCCAACATGCTTATAATCTCAAAATTAACCCCACGATCAAATTTCATGATCATCCAACGGTCGGATCTCTCGAATCGTAAATCGTACGATCCGATTAATCGGGTTAATTGACCATCGGTCAAACGACCGAATTTGACAAAAGTCAAAACACGAAAGTTGTTCGTATCGACGAAACAAGTCAAACGGAGCAAAGAACTGCTCCCGGACCAGCCGGACGCGCCGCCCACGCGCCGCCGCCGGCGGTGGTCAGACCGCCGGTCAAGGTGGTCCGATTGACACCAAATTTTACCAGAATGTAGATCACAACAATCCCAACAAGTTTGATAACTACCTCGAGGTCTGGATCGGAGTGGAAGTGGCCGGAATCGGTGTCGGTGGGTTTTTGATCCCAAAAAGTGCAAATCGTCGTTGCCGCCGATCTAGGCCGTGCCGCCGTGATCCACCACCATGGGGAGGTTGCTGGGGAGGAGGGTAGCAAAACCCAAGAAGGTTCATCGCCGGAGGTGGCCGGAAACGTCGCCGGTGGCCGGGTCGACGTTTCCCGAAACTGCCACCGCACGATCTGCTAACTTCCGGCGAGATCTGGTGGCGGGGAGCACCACCGGTCGACCGGCGACGCCGGTCTGCGTCGGTGGGTGGCCGGCCCGTCGCCGGAAGTGGCCGGACGCGCCCGCACGCGCCGGGTCGGGTCGGCGGGTCAACGGCGGGTCCGCGGGTCTGCTTGGGAGAATTCCGGAAGTTTCCGGAATTTTCCGGGTATTTTCTGATTTTTATGAAAATTACCCCATATTTATACACTTTCGACCAAACTTCCGAGGGCCATAACTTCTTCATACGATGTCCGTTTTCGGTGATCCAAATTCCTACGAACTCGATTCGACGAGGTCTACAACTTTCATGAAGGAAGTTTTCCCAAATTCTCAACGGGTAAAAAGTTACCTTAATTAACCTTGTGTAACTTTTAATTACCACCGTAATTATCGTTTTACGATGAAAACCCCTAAAAATATGAATTCTCTCCATTTCACTTCAAATTTCACGAGCTATTTAATAAAAATAGTATGGAAATTTTCGGGGTATTACAGTCTACCCTCCTTATAGAAATTTCGTCCCGAAATTAGGACGCAGAGTACACCCATGGTTATCACAACTTGATTCCAAAATCCAAAGTTTTATTGATCAATAACTTAGGTAGTACAATCAAACCACAACATAACTAGGAAACAACTTGCACACACTTCTAATTACAAATCTTAAGATTGCCTCACAGGGCTTACACTACCAGAAGCCATCCTTAAACCTCCAATAGTGACTTCGTGGATAAGAGGCCGGATGTCTCGGAATTCCATACATCATAAGCTGATAGAAGTATGCTGCCTCCACGAAACACTTGCAAGTGTCGCAACATTCTCTAGCTGCATGCCTATCTCCATCCACGTCCCACATGTCCTGGCCAAAAGGACGCCAAAAACTTGACTCACCGCAAGTAAGACATTTACCAGCGGGCAGGAAAGCAGTAGTCGACGGAAAATATAATAGAAGATGCTCATGACAAAACTCAGCCTGATGCATCATCCGCTCGACTTCTTGTCTACAGTAGTAGATGTTCCATCCGCTTCTCCACCAGTCGAGGGCTTCACACAGTCGCTGCACCGTTTTCTGCTGCTCGGCTCGTGGTCCTAAAATCATCTTAATCATACATGCTGCATAAAATGCAACATGATGACCTACCACCGAACTGGGACGTGCACCATAGAATGTTCCTGGTTTGCATGCCGCATCGAAATACTCCAGGGCTAAAGATATGTTCGCTGCCTCCACGAGTACTCGTATTCCCATTCGGAACAGAGACTCCGGGTTCTTCGCTTCCCAGCATCGATTAGCGAAGATGCGCACCTGCCTGTCCGCTTCTATGGAACCAGTGGGTCTGGATCCACCATCGAACCCATCCATGTCGATCGCTGCAAGAGTAGACCAGCTATCAGCATACTCCTTGAAAGTTTTCGAGACACAACGGAGTTCCATTGTGCTCTGCAGGGATGCGGTAGCCACCAACTGGAAAATATACTTCCAGATCTCCACCGGAAGTTCACTCCAATCAGTATTCTTTGATCTCTTACTGCACTCTCCTTTGCTCACCATTTTGCAAATTCTAGTAGATGTGTTTGTTTGAAATCAGATATGAGTTAAGTAACACAGCTCCTTATCCTATGTATTTAAACACAACTTTCCACCGTAAGGGAAACCTTTCTTTAATGTAAGTGCGGTGCACTCAACAACCCACTAAAAATAATTATTGCTCATATCTGTCTCAATTACTCAAAAGTATCGCCCACGATGCAAGATTCCACAAGATTTAAATCAACAAAATCTCAGTTTTCCACTAATGTCGATCATAATGGCTCTTTACTTTAACTTTCTCATAATTAATTCCTCAAAAGATGCGAGGTCTCACAAGAGTGGAACTGTATGTGGAAAATCCATGCATCGGGGAAAAAAAATCTTCCACGACCTCCAAGGGCTCCGACAATTAGATGTAAATCAGCCGCTCACTTTTGCTTTTGAATTTTCAAATCCTTCACCAACAATAAATATACCCTTACGCATCCACTAACAGATACTTTCCATTAGTGCCATAACCTCCTTTCTCTTTCAAAGAGGACTTCTTCACTCCACTTCTCAGAAATTTCACCAACTCAAACATGTCACGCAAAGTGAATTCGTTCAGTGAATTACTTCAATCTGATCCCTCTGAAAGCCAATTCTTTGAGGGCTTAGATGAAATAATTTCACCAGCAATCGAATTCGACAACGATATCGACATGCTAGACATGCTTCTAGCAGAAGACGAAGCCATTGAAGTAGCCCCAAGTCCACAAGTATCATCTCCACAAGCTGAACCTAGTTCATCCAAACGTATTCCACTGAGGAAGAGCTTCACCAAAAACCAAGTCCAAGCGTTGAAGGACTTCGTCGAGGCTTTTCCACAGCCAACTGTTCAACAGCGACAAGATTTGGGTGACCAAATAAGGTTAACGTTTGCACAAGTCTCTGCCTGGGTGATAAAGCATCGACCCCGAACGCCTGCCCAAACAACTCGTCAACAAAATTTTCTGCTGAGACAGAAAATCAATGAGCTTCAAGCTCAACTTAGTCAGTACCAAGCTGCATTCAGCCGAATCAACTGCAACCATTGTGGAAATCGAGTCACTCCCAATAGTGAGCTACTAAAAGGGATTGAAGAGACTACCCCACAATCTCAGACTCTTCCAATTCCTGCAGTCATCGGTCCAAGGGAAAAGTCTCACATGAGGAGGGATATTCAAAAGTGTATGTCGATCCCACATCACTCTTCTTCTACACAACAACCATCAGACAACATCAACCGTTCAGAACCTGAAGAAGCATCTGTCGTGGCAGACACAACTAAGATTTCTGAAATCATTGTGTCGGTCAGAGATGAGCTAATCATCATGGCATCTGCTGATGCGCCACTGTGGATCTCTGCACTCAAATCCAGCTCAGCCACGCTTCATGAGTTCCTGAATGAAGCAGAGTACAAGAGAATCTTCACTAACGGTATTGATCTCACTCCCATTAACTTCCAAACCGAAGCTTCTCGCTACACAGCCACTATTCCTCTCAGTCCTGTCGTACTCTTGAATTTCTTCATGGATGTGGACCAATGGTCCACCATATTCAGTAGCATCATTTCAAGGGCGAATATCCTTGATGTCTTATCAACAGGGACTGCTGAAAACTACCACGACACCATCCAAGTCATGACTGCTGAGTTCCAGGTAACCACTCCATCTGTTTCCACTCGTGTCACTCACTTTGTTCGTTATTGTCAACGACAAACAGAACAGAGTTGGGCCATAGTTGATGTCTCTGTGGAGGGGTTAAGTTCAAATCTGGGTCCACACCCCAGATCTCAATGCAAGAAGCGTCCATCCGGATGCTTAATCCAAGACTTGTTCAACGGCAGCTCTCGTGTCGTATGGGTGGAACATGTTGATGTACGAGATCAACTTATGCACCAAACATACAGAACGCTAGTGGAGTCAGGCTTAGCCTTTGGAGCAAGGCGATGGGTAGAAATATTGCAGAGGCAAGCAGAACGGTTCAACTATTCTGCGGCTGTCACTCATCCACCTCAAGACTTTTGTGTCATACCATCGGTAGAAGGAAGAAGAAACTTGTTGCAGATGGCATGCAGATTAGTGACGGATTTCTGCACAGGCATCGGCAACTCTACTGCTCATGAATGGAAGGTAGCTGAACAAACCAAGTTCAGGGGTTCAGGGATAAGAGTCTCCACTAACAAAATTTGGAATAGGCCGAATAAGCCTCATGGTCTTACTCGAACTGCAACTGCAATATTCCAGCATCATGTCTCTCACCGAAAGCTGTTTGACTTCCTCACTGACGTACAAACTCGGAACCAGTGGGACCACCAAGCATTGGGCAAGACAGTCCATGAGATTGCACACATCACGACGGGTCAAGATCCACGCAACTGTGTCTCCTTGATGCAAATTGACGACACCTATGTACTCCAAGAGAGTTGTACTGATTCAACAGGGTCATACGTGATTTATGCCTCTATCAGTCAGTCAACGGTCCAGAAGTTATTAGGTGGTTGTGAGTTAGGTACAATTGTATTCCTAACTTCGGGTTTTTCGATCCTACCTGATATGCCTACTGCTGGAAGGACAGAAGGGGTCTCAGACAATCCGTACATTGGTTGTCTAGTAACGGTAGCAACACATATCTCAACTGAGTTGCTGAAGAATAAGAAAGGGTCAGTGGATCAAGTCTGTCGTTTGATCCAGGGTACGGTTGAGAGAGTTAGGAATGTAGCCATGTAAGACTATCATATAAGGAATTGTAATTTGTACTTTATATTCTTAACAACACAACAGCACTGAAGAGCACATGATGGGGGTCCGCCGCGGTCGGGCCATCACTCGATAAATACTGTGCGTAATTAAGCATACGAAGTAACCATTACTTGAATGAATCTAAGAACCTAACGCCAAACCGTAAACCAATTCTAAGCTCTAACCCTAACTTCACTTCACAATTCCAAAACTCGTTTCATTTCCTTAGAGCGTTCCATTGCTCAATCACTTCCTTAGAGCATTGTTTTGCTCTGATACCAATCTGTCACGCCCCGATTTTCAAATCGATTAATAAGGCATTTTGCCCTTAATTACAAACCAATTCGGGAACGTGACTACATGGAATATCAAATACAAATATGCACTAGAATTTTTTTCCTTTTAATTCGAGTACAACAAATATACTCCATGCCCAATAAATGTAAATGCTGACCCGTTCTTTAGGGTTACATATTACAAGCCATAAATTAAATAATAAATTGTTATTAAAAAATATTAAATAATTAATCCATCAGAGTTTATTACATAAACAGCGGAAGTCTTATAAACCAATAATATGTATGCAGCCTTGCTTACTCCTGGTTATCCTAACCTGCAGGTATAACCACTACACCGTGGAATAGTGTACCGGGTTATATCAACAAACCCGGTCAGCTTACGAAGCTGGTATGAGTGATCTATGTTTTATTCACACTGTAACATTTTCCCAATTGAATTCTTTTATTTTCAGAAATCAATTAAAACCCAAAAGTTCCATTTCAAATCCGGAAGATTCGTATTATCTAATATACTGAACCTACGTGCCCCATACCACGTATTTTAACCCCACACGCCCCATAAACGTGTATGTTAATACCAGGGTAATCCAGTATGTTAAATAATATAAACCCTCGATCTTTACTCACACAAAACCATTTATAACTTAGCCTGATTAAAAGTGAGATGCATCTCCTTTTAATACATCAAGTTATTTTTAACTTCGCCTGATTAAAAGTGAGAATACTATTTTTCTTCTCCTTTTAATACATCAAGTTAATCATACAATATGCAGTCTAGAGCTCTAACTGAATGGGCTACCATTTTTCACCCATTTAACATTGTCCCCGGTCAGGACAGTCCGTTTGGACAAAAACATTCAAATAGGCAAACACAATATCTTATTTAGAATTATTGTGTTCCCACAAAATTCACAAATCAAAACAATAAAATGAATATTTTTCAAATATTGTTTTAACACCAAAATCACAAACAACACAATATGAATTAATATTCATATATAAAAACATCGTGAGATTCACTCACCTCTAATTCCTGCTGCGTCTTCAAATAGTAACCAGGAATCGACGAGTTCTAGCCAATTGCTTCAAGATTTCAAAATTACCTATGAACATGCAATTTCCACTTAGCATATCATAGTTTCCAAAACATTTCATTATCCCTCAAATGTCACTTAGACATTAATAACCATAATTCGAGACAGTTTGACCAAAAGTCAACCGTCGGTCAACGTGGGTCCCACGTCTACTATTCATCAACGGGTCCCACACAAAATCCGAAACTTCCAAAATCTACCAACATGCTTATTTCTAGTATCCTAACATCATATCCAAAAATGGTGATGATCCAACGGTCGGATCATCACGGATCTAACGATCCATAATCATTGCATAATTGATCGTTGATCAAACGATCTAATTTCAATAATCCAACGGTCCAACATGCTTATAATCTCAAAATTAACCCCACGATCAAATTTCATGATCATCCAACGGTCGGATCTCTCGAATCGTAAATCGTACGATCCGATTAATCGGGTTAATTGACCATCGGTCAAACGACCGAATTTGACAAAAGTCAAAACACGAAAGTTGTTCGTATCGACGAAACAAGTCAAACGGAGCAAAGAACTGCTCCCGGACCAGCCGGACGCGCCGCCCACGCGCCGCCGCCGGCGGTGGTCAGACCGCCGGTCAAGGTGGTCCGATTGACACCAAATTTTACCAGAATGTAGATCACAACAATCCCAACAAGTTTGATAACTACCTCGAGGTCTGGATCGGAGTGGAAGTGGCCGGAATCGGTGTCGGTGGGTTTTTGATCCCAAAAAGTGCAAATCGTCGTTGCCGCCGATCTAGGCCGTGCCGCCGTGATCCACCACCATGGGGAGGTTGCTGGGGAGGAGGGTAGCAAAACCCAAGAAGGTTCATCGCCGGAGGTGGCCGGAAACGTCGCCGGTGGCCGGGTCGACGTTTCCCGAAACTGCCACCGCACGATCTGCTAACTTCCGGCGAGATCTGGTGGCGGGGAGCACCACCGGTCGACCGGCGACGCCGGTCTGCGTCGGTGGGTGGCCGGCCCGTCGCCGGAAGTGGCCGGACGCGCCCGCACGCGCCGGGTCGGGTCGGCGGGTCAACGGCGGGTCCGCGGGTCTGCTTGGGAGAATTCCGGAAGTTTCCGGAATTTTCCGGGTATTTTCTGATTTTTGTGAAAATTACCCCATATTTATACACTTTCGACCAAACTTCCGAGGGCCATAACTTCTTCATACGATGTCCGTTTTCGGTGAACCAAATTCCTACGAACTCGATTCGACGAGGTCTACAACTTTCATGAAGGAAGTTTTCCCAAATTCTCAACGGGTAAAAAGTTACCTTAATTAACCTTGTGTAACTTTTAATTACCACCGTAATTATCGTTTTACGATGAAAACCCCTAAAAATATGAATTCTCTCCATTTCACTTCAAATTTCACGAGCTATTTAATAAAAATAGTATGGAAATTTTCGGGGTATTACATTTGTGCATTTTTTGGGGAAGTTCTATGAGTCCACACTCAAAATGAGTGCTTGGAAACATGTAACAGCACACTTGCTGTTTTCTGAAATGGTTCTGCTACAAACTGAAATTAACAAAAAAATTGCTGATAGGAGAGACCCTGTTTTGCAAAGGGTTGCCACTGGAATGAAAGCAAAATTTGACAAATATTGGGGTAGTTTTGAGGGCATCAATAAAATAATAATCATTGCTAATGTCCTAGACCCTAGATGGAAGCTGCATTATCAAAAAGTAGCGTTTGAGACAGTGGGAATGCTACCTGAAAATGTTGCTGCAATTACTGTAGAATTGAAAAGAATTTTGATGAAGATGTATGATGAGTATAAGGGCTGTGAATCAGCTTCCTCCCAAACAACTGCCGGAGATGGTGTGGCAGCAATGGATGGTTTAGAATTTGAAGCTGTCAATGACATTCTTGCACATGTGATGCAAGAAAGAATGGAGGAACAAAATGATATGATAAGTAATGAAGTAGACAAGTATTTGTCAGATAAATATGTTCATCCCTTGACTAAGGGATTTGATATTGCACAATGGTGGAAGGTGAATGCAAGTGCATACCCTATTATGTCCAAGCTTGCAAAGGACATCTTCGCCATTCCTTGCTCCACTGTGGCAAGTGAAAATGCTTTTAGTTTGGGCAAGAGGGTTGTAGATCCATTTAGGAGCTCATTGACTCCCCAAATGGTGGAAGCACTTGTATGCACAAGTGATTGGCTAAGAGCTGAGCAACCAAACTTTTATAGAGAACCAACAAATGAGGAGCTGGAATTGTACCAGTCATGTGAAGAATTGGAGAAAGGTAAAATTAAGTATTGTTTTAGGGTTCAGTTTTTTATCCTTTCACTTTTAATTTGTGATTGCATTTACAGATTATATTACTAACTTGTTTGGTTTTCTTTGATTTCAAGAAACTGCTGCAATGAGCTTGGGGCCATCACCTTTGAATTCAGCTACAACTGCAGGACAGCGAGCTTAGGGACTGTATGCAGGGCTGCTGGCCATTATGTTCAAAATTTCTCCTCATGTTGTCATTTTGATCATTATGTATTTATTTGATTTGGTCCATTTGGACATTTGGTGTTGTAATTTGTAATAACTAAATATTCACTTAGGTTTTACTTTTGAAGTTTTAGTATCTTACTTAATGATGAGGTATTATTCAGAAACTATGATTGTTTGATACTTGGTAGTATGAATTTCATTTTTTTGAATGTACATTAAAAAGTAACAGCCAAACCCAAAAGAGTTGAAAAAAAAATCTTATTGGGCTAAAAAACTGGGTAAATTTATAGGCCCAAACTCAATTTCGGGAGGCCCATTACTGACCGGAACCGACCGATGAAGTTCGGGATACCGGAGTTTCGGTAATATCGGTAATCGGGACGGTTTCGGGAACAAAAATCAATATCCCGAAAATTTCGGTTCGGTACCGGGAAAGCCAAAAAAAACCCGGTTCCCTAACCGAAGCCACCCCTAATATAAATTAGTCAAGAAGGTAAAGCGATAATGCCTAATTCAGTTGGTGTCCAAAAAGTGGATATAAATTAGTCAAGTAGGTAAAGCCATAATGTCCAATTGAGTTAGTGTCCAAAAAGTTTCTGACGTGCTTAGTTGACGGGTTGACCACAAGTACTTTCTCCAACCGTTCTCCAGTGGCCCCAATGATGGAATAGAATTTGTCAAGAAGTGCGACTCTGATATGCTCTATTGCTCTAAGAGCATCCACAATGGGGACCCAAATTTGGGTCCAAAACCTATATTTGGGTCCAAAAACACCCACAGTGGATCGGAGGAGTAGGACTTATAGTTGCCGGAGACCTAAATGTTGGACCCAAATATAGGTCCAGTTTGGACTCAAAAATTTTGGACCTATATTTGTGGGTCCCTCCATGTGCAACTAATTTGAGAGGATTTTGGAGAGAGAAATTGATGATTCATCAATGAGAGAGAACAAGTGGGGTTTTTGGGTCTAATATCTATATGCCACAATGGAGATGACTCAAATTTAGGACCCAAATTTGAGTCCAAAAATATAAGTCCAAAAATATGAATCCAAAAATGAGTCCTGCACCACTGTGGCACCCAAAAAAGTAAGTCCTTTTATTCACTATTCCGATGGACTCAAATTTGGATTACGGTCAATTTGGACCCATATTTGAGTCCAAAAAATGAGTCCCCACTGCTGATGCTCTAACGCACCACCGTTAATTTTTATGTGTGGGAAGAAATGTCATGAAAATATTGCTAACCTTGCGGTGGAGGGTAAAGAATTATGTGCAGCACCTTACCGAATCAAGCATGGGTATTCGCTCGAGAATGTGTATCAGCGTTTGTGGATTGTCTTCTTTAGTGAATAGATTTATAGATTGGCGAGCATGTGCCATGATTTTGTTTTCCTTTTTTGATCACCTTCGGCTTTCTTGTAAATCTCGCGCTCCATTTTGAAACTCGATCTTCTAGTTTTTGTTTTATTGTTTCAAAACTATTTCTTGTAAGTTGGGTAGAAGGAATTTTGTTTTTGTTTTTTGTACTCTTTCGGTGGGGAATAAGAATTATAAGAAAGAAGTGAAACGAAAAAAAAAATCTGTTTTTATAGGTAGCCAAGCCCGTTCAAGAATCTATTGGTTAAAAACAGAAGCCAAGCTTGGATTCTGTTTTCCAATAGCTGTAGAAATTCAAATCGCAACTAACTGAACTCATACGTACACTAACCCTGAAATGCTGCTAAAATACCCATGCCAGGATACACCATAATGTGATACACCATGCCAGGATGCTATCAAGAAATAAAAATCTTCTTGGAAAAAGCACTTTACATTGCATTCTACAAAGATCATTGCAGGCATGTAATTAAGAGACAGCACCTTCAAAAGTTCAAATCCCTAAGGCCAACTTTTCATCCATATTGTAAAGATTGTCTGCACTAGTAGCTCCCAGAAGAAGAAGTTACCTAATCTCAATGACTCATTATTGTCTTGACCAGACATCTAATTTCATCTTAACTTGCCTTAAGATGACATTGCTTAAGGATTTTTACCTATATAGTAAAAAAAAAAAATCAAAAGTTACAAACATAAGTGCAGAGTAGAACCCAGTACTAAAGTTAATCTCAGGCTATTAGGCATCCCACTGATTAGATGTCAATAGTAGATCTTCCAAGGCTCAGACCTCATCTAAAATGAAAGATCAGGTTGTCTACAAAATGAACAAAAGAAAAACTTCACGTACCACTCCTTGTACATCCAGAATATTGGGGCACAGATCAATGTGCTACTATGCTGAAATGGAACAGGATAGGAGGATACATTGTTGTCACTTGTTAGAATAGGACTGCTAAATGCCTCGGTGTAGGCAGGTCCTCCATCCATATCAATTCCATTGATAAAAAGAAATCCTAAACAAAATAACCAAAGAAAGAAGTTTAGACAGAATTAGTAATCAAACGAGACAATCTCCACTAAAAAAAAAAATCAGATAATAGCAACTCATAAATCATCTGTAATTGTTAGTTCAAAGGCGAAAGTTCACCTTAGCATCTTATGTTGATCACCATGTTGTTCCAATATTAGCGCTTGGTGAAATGTTTCCACCGCCTGTTACTCTTCTGCATGCATCAATGTCTGAACCTTTTCATCAATGATAACTGAGACTTGGTGGAGGCATGACTTGGCTTCTTCTTAAGAGGCCCAAATACTGTTTTCCTCTCATCTAAAGAATAAGTTAGGTTTTATAAAAAGGATCGGATTAAGGATGATATAGTTTTAAATGACAAGAGTTAGGAATCATGCATGCATTTCTCATATATACACTTTAGAACTTCGTAATAGATCAATAAGAATTTGGCATCTAAAAAGTTGGTCTTGATTACCGTATATATCAAGGTGATATTCTAGCTAGAATTATATAGTTTAAACACCTTCCATTTGTACCTTCAACTAGGTGGCCATGACTCCATAATCATCATCAACATAAAAAGAACTGATTCTCACTCAACCATAGTAATCAATTTATATATAAGATCCGATGTTAGAAACAAAGCCAAGCATCACACTCTCATCAATTATTGGTGAAAATTGCATCTACAAAACCATGATCGACCAAATAGTAAATGGGGTTTTTTCTTATGGTGTCAAAATGTGATTGGTGGCTGTGGACTGTACTCATCCAGTCGTATAGTACTGATCGAATATTGACTAACAAGTTTAAGAATCAAATGATTCTGGTAACCAATAATTTGAAGCTATGTAGTTACTTTCTTTTCTTTCTTGGCATTCTTGCAGTTTTGTTTTTAGTTCTTTTGGTAAGAAACTACTAGAAAACTGGCCTATAGCCACCTCCACTAATTGGTGGCTATTGGCATTATTAGGGACTGCTAGCTGTGGCTATTAGCTTTTAGGGACTAAATTCATGTCCGACCCTAATTTTACAGACTCTATTGATAAATATGAATTCTATCCGTGGCTCCTTGCCTCTTGGGTGCAATTCTGTCCTCTGTCCAATCTGACAGTAAACAGTACCGACTGTTTTTGGATATATTATTATAACATCATCTGTCCGTGGCCAATGGGTACTGAATTTAAAAAAAAAAATATTGCAGCCAAGCCAGGCTTTAATCAAGCATACAAGCCATTCGACAAAAATTAGTACCAAATATATTTTATATCAAACCCAGTAGAGAAGAAAAATAATACTCCTTCAAATACATTACAACAGACTTTGCCAAAAAAAAAACATACATTACAATAGATTAATATACTTTATCAGATACATTACATCATACTAAAATCTCTATCCTACAAAGTACAACCTAAGCTATGCATTTCCATCTGATGGTTAAATGCCTACTAATACATTTTTTAAAAAAAATTTACTCTATCATTCAATCGTTACCCTTTTACCTGAAAAATGACCAAAATTGAAAAGAAAAATTCCACTAAAAGGTCAAGGAGGATTAGTGTAGCAGTCTGCAATAATGCAATTTACCAAATGAAAATTCAGATTAGATGACCGAGCCTTACCAAGTGGTTAAAGAAAATTCTGGAAACCTGAAATCAATAACAGTAAATTACCGAAAAGTGCACAAGATTATGAAATGAATGGCTCAAGCCTTTCTATTGAAGTGTAACGGTGTTTAGTGCTCTCATTAATTATAGTTTTAGTATAGTAAAATATGGAATTCAATTCAATTGCAAAGAAGATAATGCCTAAAAATGTTTTATGGAAAGAAACCTTAAATAGGGGACCAAGCAGCCCAGCATTGAGAACTTGTGAATATAGCTAGAAGTCTTTGTTGGGTCAAGCACGGTAAAGAACTTCACTCGGCTTCTAAACCCTGCAAAAGGTAGCCATTATTGGAAAATAAGTTGGACGAATCCACACAACACAAAAGCTAAACCAATAGAAAAAATTTAGAATATATCCAAGTAAGAATCTGCAGCCAGCATAATATTGGAGATATGGCCTGCTTACTGCACCAATACTTTCTAGACAGGACGGATCAAAAATGGAAAGGATAAACACAGAAACAGAAACAGAAACAGGCCCCAAAAGAAGAGATCAAGGAAGAAAAACTAACCGATGATAAGCACGTTTGGCTTTCAGAGCCGGATGCTGCAAGTATTATTCCAAAATAGCTTGAATAGTTGCAAACTCACTTGAATCTACTTTACGTAGAGATGCTTCTAACAAAGACTGCCTCTGTTGATCAATCAAAAACAACTAAGTGGCTTTAAATAACTGAAGTGGAAATATATAATTTGATTTGGATAGTGAAAAAAAAGTTCACCATGAAAGAATAATTAGTTTAACCAGCTTACTACATACATATGGCATATCATAGGGATGCTATTTGACATTCATCTATTTTTGAAGCTCATAGGGGGGAGTGAATAGGATTCGGTGCAAGAGTTTTTATAAAGTTCAATATCAGCCACAATAATTAACACAGATGCTGCGTTATCAAGTCACCAAATTGGAGTCTAACATTGGACACTAAGCAGTAGTAATTGTCAAATGACTGCACTGCAGTTGATAATCAATGAACTAACTAAAAATAGAAAACTAAATTCATTAAGAGAAATAAGAATGTACATGGCAGTGGATAAGGAATCCACTTAAAAATTTACAGCCAAAAAACCAACCAACCCAAGAGAAAGACACATTTACCAACCAGAAACTCATTCAGCAACAAAAAGAAAAAACAGTACAGAAAGTCTCTCACTATCTTTCTGGTCCCTCTTGCTGTTGTTCATTTGTTTTCTTCCTTATTCGATCTTCTTTCTTTGATTCCCACACCGCTTATATTAGTTGGAATAGTAAGATGATGTATACTATATATATAGAAAGCTAAACACAGACCATTATATGAACTGATCGGGTTTTAACAGAATGTGCCACCGGCCCTTGTGCAATTTTTCAATTATTTCTTTTCATTATAAGAAATACAAGGAATTAGAGCCAGCAACTAGAAAAACAAAATGACACATAGCCAGTCGCCATCAAGTAATTCACAAAATCAAAAATTAACCTTAAAGTTATAAGCTTTATATACAACTTCCACTACCAAATTGAACCCAATTCCCATTACTGAACAAGACATCAATATCATAAATTAAATAGCCTCTGCCCATATAATCAAAACTAAACCTTAAACTTAATAGCTTATTTCCATTATCAAATTGAACCAATAACCCATTATCAAAATAAGCCCCCTGAGCTCATAAACTCAGTAGAACCTAGTAGAGTCGTTAGGTCCTTACCCTTTCAATATATGTCACCCAAGCAGATCCAACGTCAATTCCTCTTCTAATTCCCGAGACCTAGATCAACATAGCAAACCCTAAAATCTTCGGGTTTAGGTAGATCGTCGAGCCATCTTTCCATTCCTGGTGGTGGTGTCGTGCGGCGGAGACCGGAAGAAATAAAAAAGAAACGGCAGAAGCGCAAGAGCCAGTGACGGCGCGTTTAGTAGCTCCGAGGGTTGCATGGCGACGAGACTGAGAGGGTTTTGATCATCATCTTCAGCTGCATCGTCTGGTGGTGGCGGTGACACTATCCAATCGCCCGAGGCCGGCGTCGGAGCAAAAACGGACGAAGAGGTGTGTGAGAGGGACCGAGAGAGTTTGAGAGATGAGATGGAGTGTGCCTAAATAAAAATAATGGAAGCAGTAACTGAAGGAGTCTCTCTAATTTTTCCCTAAGCCATAAAATATTAAAATATTCCCCAAGCCCTCTTAAGCGACTGATGTCGTCCCTTTTGTGTTATTAAGGCACGGAAGGCTGTGGCAATTATATATTTGCCACAAAATAATACCAACCGTGGCTATTCACTCACAAAAGCCACCTAAAGCTGGGTGGTGGCTATTTCTGGGGTGGCTATAGCCCATATTGAAACATCTGGAATATTCCAAATATCTGTATCAGTACGCGACTCCAGTATATATGTGGTAATTATCCAGGAAATATATATATACATAACATATATATCCAGAGGTTTAAGTGCACATATTGTACTTGCAAGGAGAACAATGAATGTGAATGTGATTCTTTCTTCTCATTTCATTTTCATGGCTTCATCCACCCCATGTCCCCATCTCTGGCCTCTTTACTCTTTAGTACTAAATATTATAATGGGTAAAATCCTCATATGGTACCTGAACTATCACCAAATGCAATTTTTGGTACCTGAACTTTCATAAAGAACCTGGTGGTACCTGAACTATTCCTCTGTTAGCCATTATAGTACCTACCGTTAAATATTCTGTTAAGTGTTTATGTGGCATGGGTAAAACAGTCATTTCATTTATTTTCAATTTTCAAAATAAATTATACAAAAAAAAAATTTAGATATTGTCCACAAATATACAAAGACTAAAAAAGAGAAACATTATTTTTATTTTTATGTTTTTAATATAATTTATTACCATGCAGGTGGTTTTATTATTAATTAAAAAAATAAAAAATAAACTATATTAAAAAAAGTAATTTAAATTTTTATTATATTAAAAAATAATTATAATTTATTTTAAATTTTAAATTTTAATAATAAAACCACCTACATGACATCTTTAATCCTGAATATTTGAGAATAAAATAATTTTGCATCTTTAATCTTGAATGTTTTGAGATAAAAACTCTAATTTGATTATGTTAATATAAATTTAATTTTTTTGCATAATTTATTTCTAAATTTAATAGTAAAAAACCTTTAATGACTGTTTTGCCCATGCTCTAGTCACCAAATTACAAGTTTTACCCATGCCACATAAGCACTTAACGGAATATTTAACGGTATGTACTATAATGGCTAACGGAGGAATAGTTCAGGTACTACCAAGTTCTTTATGAAAGTTCAGGTACCAAAAATTGCATTTGGTGATAGTTCAGGTACCATATGAGGATTTTAGCCTATTATAAATAGTAATAGTATGAATGTTGTAGTTGTGTTCAAAACGTAAAGGTGCCGCTTTAAAAAGGAGGTGCACATCCTTTATTTTGTGGTCGAACTCATGATCGGATGACATTTTGAGCCACCGGAGATATGGGCTCTGTTTTCATCACGCGGCGATACAGACTGAGCACTTTGAAGGGGCGGGGGGTCACTTAGGGCTTGGGCTTGGGCTTTTTGTGCCTTGGTCAGACTTGCTCTCACTCTGTGGTGTAGTTTGGGCCTTAAATGTAGAACTTAGAGACCATTTCTTTGGTCAAGAACCCTAGGTTAACTGCATCATCAACGACTTCAGCAAGCTTCCTTGGATTTTCGAGATCTCTCGTACCACAATTATGTGTCTTGGCCAGTGCCTCTAAAGTGAATGGCAAGATGTATGTTTATTCTAGGGTGTTCTTTTTTGTTTTGGTATTTGCTTTGTTGGCTGAATTGAATAAGTGAATATCCAATCTATAAAGGGTGTAATTGATTTTCCAGGGATTTACTCAATGTTTAGGCCGAATAGATAATGTGTTTGTTGCTACAGGGGTGTAGGCCTTACGTTTATTGACGCAACTCATGTTGTGTACAGAACCTGAAAATACCATTTCTTTGTCAATGGCATAACCTGTCTCCTGTAAGCAACAAATGACTTGCCATCATCTTACCTTAGATTCATTCAGAAAATAATATGAAGCAAAATGTATTCTGCTTTAGAATCAAGTTTGATCCATGCATGTAATTAACAAGTACCCTAGCTTTATATCATGAATTCTCTGTTCGCGCGAGGAAGTTTTATCTTAATTCATGGCCTCCTACTATTCTTGTGAGAAGTATGAGGATATTTATGATCTGCGTGATTAATTTGGGCAGGCACATATGGTTAATATAACAATTAGAAACAATGAAACATTTGTGTTTTTGCCGAATAAGAGGACGGATCAATGATGTACCACTGCAGCATTATTTTATTTTTCCATGTTAGCAAAATTAAATACTTATGTGACGAAAATGAAGGATTGGGCTTCTTTCATTATGTGTTCTCATTATTAATTTATATCATTTAATCTCATTGAAAGATTGGAAGAAACTAAGAATGCGAGTCAATATTACATGAAAACTCTATTTTCGATCAACTAGGAATAGTATATAAATTAGGTCTAGTAACTATTTAGAAATGTCAGATGGATTTTCGATCAACTAGGAATAGTATATAAATTAGGTCTAGTAACTATTTAGAAATGTCAGATGGAATATTGGATCTGTTTCTTTGTGTACTTCTTCCTTTTCTGGATTTGGTCATATATAGTGATCAGGAGACAGATTTATGCGGGAGGTGAACCCCATTTTGTGGAGTGGATGGGTGGAGCTATGAAGTTAGGTAAAACCCTAATGTCCAATTGAGCTAGTCTTGAGGAGTGATGGCCTTCCTTGCCCACCTAGTGAGTATGTCTGTTAGGCTTTTCTTTTCATATTTGGGGTTCTTCTATACAGCTTTTTCCTTGATTCTAGTGAATTAGGTTGGAACTTGTACTCTTTTTTCTCTATTTGGTAGGTTTATTGTACTGCCTTTATCGGTCTTTTGCTGTCTTATTTTGGGCTTGTCCCTTAATGAGAATTGTATTTCCATAAAAAAAAAATTGAGCTAGTGTCCAAAATTAGTCAAGAAAGATTACGAGTCAATTTTGAGTCAATGCTGTGAAATGAGTTGGGTATGTTATGATTCTGCTAAGCATCTTATGCTTGATGGAAGAGAGTTCTTTGTGCCCATGGCCACAACTGAAGGTTAATTTCACAGGCATGAATTGTGTGTATTCTGGTATAGTAGTTCATGAGGAGATTCCATATTTAATGTACGACATGACATTCTATTAATGAGATAGAAAGATATTGCACAAGCATGATACCAGAAACTAGATGGAAGAGATGCATTATTCAACAAGGTCAAAGTAGTTTCAACAATGTGTCTATTTTTTCTTTCAACAAGACCATTTTGTTGAGGAGGATAGACTCTATCCGATAGAGGCATGGTAATTGATGAAATATTCCATTCTCATAGAGAAAAGTTTTGAAAGCATTACTGGTGTACTCACCTCCCCCATGCCTCAACTTGCAAAATTTTAACAGAGGCAGAAAATTGAGTGGAAACAAAAGCACAGAAAACTTTGAATAATGGAAATACTTCTCTTTTATTCATCAATGGAAAAATCCATGTGTCTGGTACATTCATCAATCAAAGTGAGATAATATATGTATCCTTCAAATGACAAACTAGGAGAAGGTCCCCATAGATCAGAGTGAATGATCTCAAATGGTACATTTGATTTATCTAGAGATTGACTTGAAATGGTAATATAGTAAATGTCCCTGAAAGACAAGGTTCACACATGAATTTACAAGCATCTAAAGGAATGGAAAGGAATTTAATTTTTTTTTTTTTAATGATCAAAGGATAATTCATTCATTAAATAACAGAGGACAGTACATGCATATCTTTTGAGATACAATCATTTAGCCATTCTGGCGAAGGAATGGAAAGGTTGGACTTAGACAACATACTAGACACAATTTTATTTTAGGGATGAGCGAGTCTTTGGTGCCATACAGAGTGAGACACTTTATTCCCAAGCAAAGCTTTCAGTGTGGTACTGGAATTGGGAAGAAGTTTGGAAGCAACTGAAACTGGGATTGGATAAAGTCCTTTGTCACTCAGCCTGCATAGATGATCTTGCTTGTCACCTTGTCCTGTATCAAAAATTCAAAGGCATCAAATATAATTCTGCAGTAGTTATATTTGCACAAATGATATACTGAGAGTAAATTGGCAGCTAGGCTAGGAACATATAAATATTTTGCAGAGACAAAACACCAGATTTTGTAATTATTGAATTCAAGCCCTTTTTGGTAATAGAGAGTTCTTCACCATTGCCAACTTGAACTGTGTCTGCAGAGTTGTAGGTTGTAACATTCTGAAGATTATGAAGCTGTGAGGTCATATGATTAGTTGCTCCGGAATCAGAAAGCCAGACTTCATGAGTTGGTGCAGGAGATTCACAACAACCCATCATGGCAGTGTGATGATTGCCTTGCTGGTGAGAAGATCAATTTCTTGTCTTTGTCTCGTGTGGTCAAGAAAGTTCTAAAACCGCAGGAAGAAAGTGGTATTACATTTTATAGAGGCTACATGGAATGATGGAAATGAAAGAATTGGGGCAAATCCTTTGTCTCCTATACATGCATCTGATACGATTTGTGGTAATTCTCTTCTGCTTGGGCGTTTTAGCCTTCAGTAGACCTTCAGAGAAGACACTAGCTACGTTGTGTCCATTAATTAAAAACCTTGTTTAGTTATGGAATCGTATTTGTATACAGATACCCACACTTGTACCAATATATAACATTGTTAGAAAATATACAATGAATAAAATCACCTCATTATTTGTATACAGAATTACAGATACCCCACACTCCGAAGCTTTCATTAGTTAAGAGCTTCAGTTTGTCTTCTACCATTTCATTGATATATCTAATATCTGTCTCTTTGAGTCGATAATTATTTCAGTGAAGCATCCATCATTATCTACTGCTATAAACAAGTTGTCTCCACTGTTTATATTGATTGCTATGCCTATTTTGTTGGGGTTTAAATTCGTAAAATTCAGCTAACTTAATTTTCATGTATTTTTGCTCTGCATTTTTTGAGTTTTCAAGCTAACAAAGTAACAATAACAGTAAGACAGTTTGCACCCCCAGGATTGAGTTCCTGGCTCCGCCACTGAGGTTTGGGCTACGTTGAGCATTTCGAGTAGTCTTATAGGTTTGGTATTCCTACTGCAGAGGTAGGATCCTGGTCTCTGAAACACAACCTGTATTGCAAAATTGAACTGACTCCCTACAAAATGAGGTAGACAGCCTAAATCTGTAAGTGCCAAAAGGACTGAACAACCTTGCTGAACATATATTACCATCAAAGATCAATGGTAATTGTTGGAAAAAAAATAAATTGCAATAAATCTGCAACAGAACAGAGATTAATGGTGCACTCACATTGGTATGCAAATGTGCAATGCAGAATCCATGTTGGCGTTTGCAGACTGCTTCTGGTGATACTGAGAATTGACCAGAGAAGTAGGAATGTGTTGCACCATGCCAGGATGCTATCGAGAATCAAAAATCTTCTTCAAAGCACTTTACAATGCATTCTACATAGATCATTGCAAGCGTGTAATTAAGAGACAGCACCTTCAAAAGTTCAAAATCCCTAAGGCCAACTTTTCATACATATTGTAAAGATTGTCTGCATTAGTAGCTCCCAGAAGAAGAAGTTACCTAATCTCAATGACTCATTACTGTCTCGACCAGACATCTAATTTCATCTTAACTTGCCTTAAGATGACATTGCTTAAGGATTTTTACCTAGTAAAAAAAATCAAAAGTTACAAAGATAAGTGCAGAGTAGAACCCAGTACTAAAGTTAATCTCAGGCTATTAGGCATCCCTCTGATTAGATGTCAAAAGTAGATCTTCCAAGGCTCAGACCTCAACTAAAATGAAAGATCAGTTTGTCTACAAAATAAATAAAAGAAAAACTTCACGTACCACTCCTTGTACATCCAGAATATTGGTGCACAGATCAATGTGCTGCTTTGCTGAATTGGAACAGGGTAGGAGGATACACTGTTGTCACTTGTTAGAATAGGACTACTAAATGCCTCAGTGTAGGCAGGTCCTCCATCCATATCAATTCCATTGATAAAAAGAAATCCTTAACAAAATAACCAAAGAAAGAAGTTTAGACAGAGTTAGTAATCAAACGAGACAATCTCCACTAAAAAAAAAAATCAGATAATAGCAACTCATAAATCATCTCTAATTGTTAGTTCAAAGGCAAAAGTTCACCTTAGCATCTTATGTTGATCACCATGTTGTTCCAACATTAGCACTTGGTGAAATGCTTCCACCACCTGTAACTCTTCTGCATGCATCAATGTCTGAACCTTTTCATCAATGATAACTGAGACTTGGTGGAGGCATGACTTGGCTTCTTCTTAAGAGGCCCAAATGCTGTTTTCCTCTCATCTTTTTCAGACTTTTCATGAACCACTTCACAGTAATGAAGGTAAATTGACTCACAAACAGAACTTTCTATTTTAAAAGAAACGAACAACAATCTAGAAAGTGCAGGACTAATTTCGTACAAAATGAGGTAGATGTTAGAACCCAGAATTGTTAAGTTCCAAAAGGACTGGACAGCCTGGATGAACATATCACAACTAAATGCTACCTTTAGTAGGCAATTTTTTTGCCAGCATTACTTTTTAAAGATCAACAGAACAAAGACTAATGGTGTACTCACATTGGAATAAAATTTGTAATACAGAATCCGTTACACTCGTGAATGGGATAGTGACAAATGATTGGAGAAGAGGAACAGCATTCACTATGCCACCAAGCTGCAAAAAGACCAAAATCCTCTTGAGGTGTGTCTGATTATGCATGGAAAAAAATGAATGAATTCATAATCCCAAGTATATATGCCTCACACTACTTGCTTATGTATGCAGTTATAAACATAAATCATTAATAGATGTAGTCAAGTTCAAATCCATGGTACCCAACCTTGCTTGTGAATGAAGTACTACATAATCCACATGCTCTGATATACTAATTGCTCTGAGAATACACAATTAAAGTTCCACTGTCAAAATCCATTATCCCCAACTAGCTAGCTAACCTAATACACAAGAAAAAGCAATTACCTATTGTCAGCAATATCTGGAGCATCTAGTTCCATCGCAACTCAACTTATTACTGACATTGCATAAGGATTTTTACCTACAAAAAAAAAATCAAAATCTACAAACATGAGTGCAGACTAGGTCCAATTGCTAAATACACTCTCGAGCAACTTATAAGCAGCTCACTTATTGGATTTTACTAGCAGATCTCCAAGAGCTAGCTAAAACCTGATTTTAACCAAAAGATCAGTTTAATTGTAAGGTTTTTCGCATACCACTCCTTTTATTTCCAGAATATCAGTGCTCTGATCAATGTGCGTCCTTACTGCTCTGGAACAGACATGAATGGTATTTAGACATAGAGGCCAGCGGTGTAGGCAGGTCACCCATCTTATCAACTCCATTGATTATGCTCTGGAGGTTTGATTCCAAGACTCACCGATTCCTTTAAATCGAACTCCTGAACAAAATAACTCGAAGATTCAGACACGTAGAGTATTTAAACTAGACGATTGGTACTAGTACTACATAGCAAGTTCAGTAGAAACACTATATGATATATATACTACATATTAAATTCCTTTCTCCACAGGAGTATATCAGCTCACATTTGCTATGTATGTACCATATCTCAGAAAACAAGGAATTAGTACCTTAACATCATATGATGAGCTTTATGTTTTTTTAGGAGTACATAGTTCTTCCAAGGCGTGTTCAGTAACTTTTGTGTGTCAATGTCATCCTCAATGGCAGCAGAATTACCCTACTTGGTGGAGGTATGGCTGACCTTCGGTCCAAGCCTGCCTTGTTTTCATCTCATTTTTAGAGTTTCATCAACAACTGCAAAAGTTAGAAAAGATAAAAAATGAGTCAGAAACTGAAGATTTCTTTTTTGAAAGAAAAGAAAGAGAAGCTAACAAAAAAAAGGTCGTCTAGGTATCTTCAATCTTCAATTGAGGGAACGAAATGCTTGCACATCCCCATTGAAAACCGGAATGTATCTTCAATTGAGGGATTTTTAACCAACAAGGTGCTGATCGACAAACTAAATAATGAAATTTGTACACCATGAGTGTAAGGTAAGCTTATAATTAAGTCCAGGACTGAGAAAGACATGTATGTGTGCAATGGGCTGGGAAAGCAAAAAGTAGAGTCACCCAGCTGCATTGAATATGATTAAGAAAAAATGTCGATTTTCATTGTATTCCATATAGATCGAAGATGGAAACTGGTAAGCCCAAGATTGATTAATTCAATTCTAGACGGTGCAATTTAACTTTGAGTTTTTTCAATTTTCAAAAGTCTATAACTATTAGCGTTAAAATTGTACATGGATCCGATACACTTGCAGTAATTTGAGGAGATAATCATAGAACGGAATGACTTACCGGGTTTAAGGATGATGAAGCTGCCTGCAGAAAAGGTCGATGATCCACCACCAAGGTTCTTTTACGTAACGACTATTATCAAACAGTTGGAGGGCATTCTGAATTGACGCAGAAGCAAAACAATTATTAACTGATGAATTTTTCCCACATGAAATCAGGTATTTGGTTGACTAATGTCATCGGCCTTCCGCTTTCCAAGATTCGTTGGTTCCTGCTGATGATCATCCAAGTCAGAGTCCTTCATCATCCAAGCCTTCATTATCTTCCCAGTCTTCTTCTTCATCATCCAAGCCTTCATTATCTTCCCAGTCTTCTTCTTCTTCAGATTCTTGATCATCAGAGTCTTCTTCATCATATTCCCAGTCATTAGAATCCCAGTAGCGGCGTTTGTTTTTATCTTGATGGACCACTACCTCCATAGAGACTTCTTCATCGTCCTTGAATACGTGCACGCCGCAGCTATTGCTGCCAACTATATTTTCAAACTTAATACGACACATATACCCACTCAGATTCTCCTCCAGACTTTTTATTAAGGTAATGAATGGAATATAGTACACCCACACATGACCTCCATCTGAATTGTACTCCCCCTCTTCTTTTTCGTAGCGAGGGTAAATGTAAACATCATTGATGTAAACCTTCAGGTCTAGCAAAAATGATTCCACATCCTCCGAAGTTTGAACACAGAGAGCCAACCCTTTGAAATTTTGAGGAATCTCAATGCAAAATTCATATCCTTTTATACCACTCCCTTTCAAATCCTTACGGCAGGTGAACCCGTTTGGAATTGGAGCACTTGCGGGAAATACAACTTGGAATTCAGATTCCCAACAAGGCAGGAAAAGAGACAACAGAGCCTTCAATTTCTCAACTGCTTCCACTTCCATTAATTGTTGGATTGCTGCTGCAAGTTCCCCCAGAGTGTCCCAAGATGATGATGATGATGATGATGATGATACGTCATGAACCAAATTGTCGCAGAGTCTCTGGCAATTAGACAAGTCCATGAAACGCATCATTTTTGACTCTTCGCCTTCCAAAATTTTTGACAACTTTGAAATTGTTTCCAGTGATACACAACCTCGCACAATTAAGCAATCTATTTCTCGTGGAAATGCTGAAATTTCTCGAAGCTTCTTGCAACCAGTCAAATTGACAAGTAAACTCGTCGAGTTAGTTGTATACAACCGAGGGCGAGGGGGAAGTGATTCAGAAACTGTTGGAAATGTAACCAGTTCATGGCAGCTTTGTAGATCAACACGCTGTAGATGCTGCAAGTTATCAAAAATGCTACATGGCAGATATGTAAGATTATGACAACCATCTAGATACAGTTTTTCGAGGCCAGTGAGATATCCAAATGAGGAAGGTAATTGTTTGATGGCAGTGCTAGATAGATGCAGGTATTTCAAGGATTTCATCTCTCCCTCAATTTCAGGGAAAAAATCAAGCGGGCAATGGGAGAGATTAAGAGTTACCAAAGACTTTAAATTGATTGTTGTTTGAAACATCCTAAGCTTTGAGCAACAATGGAGGCTCAATTTAACAAGGTTACCAAGACCTCCAACCGAATTATGAACTTCTACTAAATTGCTACAGAAGCTCAGTTCCATCTCCTCTAAGTTTGTTAATCCAGACAAGTCGGGAATTCTTGTTAGGCCGTTACAGACTGGCAAGTTCAGAGATCTCAAATGTCGCATAACCTGTTGGAAAAAACGAACAAACAAAAGAAAGGAACGATGAAATTAATGATAAAGTTTGAAGAAATTTTCAGACAAAGAAAAAGCTTTGAACAAATTTAAAGCGTATTCCCAAAAAGTAAAATCATTCAAGTACCTTGAGTTCGTCGCCCTGAAAAAGCACACGGCTCTCATATATGTCGAATATAACAAGTTTCTGCGGATCAAACTCAGATGGGAAAGATAGTAATGGACAATATGTCCAATGAAGGACCGTCAACTCGTTGGAGAGATAATCCACAGTGCCTCCAGCGATTATATCTTCACGGACTATAAGGATTTGAAGGTTTTTCATCTCTTTGAAGCTTTCGCCAGTCAAGCATATTCGTTTTGGAAAATTCTTTTGATACGGAATCATGATGCCTTTAACTTTACTTGTTCCCTAATATGAAAAAGCATGATTAATTTCAAATGTACCTTTAAAATTGTAATAAAAAAAAATATACCTTCAAAATTCTGCTTAATTTGTTGCTCATGGAGTTAATAAAACTAAGAAAAAATTTCACTTACTGTGTTTTCCTCCAAGACACGGCAAACATCCTCAAAAAGCCACAATCTACTACGCTCTCCCAGGTTAGATGACTCTTGGCTAACAATTTCTTTTCCCATATCTTCTAGAAGGTCATGCATCCAAACTTTATCGTCTTCCACAATTCTTATGAGGGCCTTTTCTATGAGCACTTCGATACCATAGGGATTGAGGTCACAGCCTCGTAGTATACCTATCACTTGGCTCTTAGGGTAACCTTTAAAGAAACAGGCAATGTGAAGAAAAATATATTTCATCGAATTCTCCAATGACTCGTAACTTCTTTTGAGAGTTTCTTGAATCTTGTTGTCAGGACATGTTTTGTAATACTCGACTGCATCTTGCCACTGATCCATACTTGTACCGCGTAGATGTGAACCCAAAACTTCCAAAACCAACGGAATCCCTTTTGCATAAAGTATTACATTATTTGCAAGTTCGACAAAATCTTTCATTTGTGACTCATCTTTGAAGGCATTAGAATTGAAGAGCTTTAAAGCATCTTTCTTATCTAATTCCTTGACCTCGTATATGTGATTGACACCATGAGCAGTTAGGCAATGCTTATCTCTTGTGGTTATAATAACTCTACTGCCTGAACCAAACCATTCAGACTCTCCAGCCAGTTCACTTAACTGATCCAAGTGATCCACATCATCAAGAATTAACAGAACCTTTTTCGTTCTCAGTCTTTCCTTAAGCACACCGATTCCTTCATGACGGTTGATCACTTTATTAGATGGGTTGCCCCCTAGAATCTTAGAAACAAAGTGATTTTGTAGCTGAACTAGACCTCCTCGTTTAGAAGATTCTTCTCTAACATCCGCCAAAAAACAGCTACCATCAAACTTATGGGTTATTGAATTATA
Organism: Rubus parviflorus; assembly: GCA_029955375.1. Classification (NCBI taxonomy): domain Eukaryota; kingdom Viridiplantae; phylum Streptophyta; class Magnoliopsida; order Rosales; family Rosaceae; genus Rubus; species Rubus parviflorus. The sequence continues at coordinate 29,602,136 of JARGGL010000001.1, forward strand.
AACAGCTTTCGCAATTGTTGTCTTACCTATGCCGCCAATCCCCCATATCCCTACCATTTGAACATTGCTTTGCTCAACATCTAAAAGCTCAAGTATCTCTTGTAGACGTGATTGAATTCCAACCGGATTATTTGCCACATGTAAATGGGTAAGTTTTAATACTTGTGTTGATATCTCTTCAACGATTTCATGAATGAATTCAGATTCATACCTGCCAATATAAAAGCATATGAAACATTTAATAAAATGGAACTTTGTTGTATTTTTTTATTTTTTTTAAGTACACCGAAAAGATAGAATTTTGTTAGAGAAATTTTATTCACACATGACTAAATACTAGATACACACCCCATTATTAATACACCACATATTAATTTTATTGAAACACAATTTATTAGATACACAACCCCAAACTTCCTAAACTACCCTAATTTTAAATACACAACTTATTTACTAAATACACATCTCACATCCTTTTTTAAAATACACATACATTCAATACTTTTTAGTTGCTTCTGGAAATGTATTGGACACACCTCAATCCGTAAGTCCCCTAATACTATAGTAGAGATGAATAAAGAGGGTCTAGTAGTTTATGTATGCATATGACTCTTCTCTTGAGTGTGGAAATGTAATCCTTAGGGTGCAACTGTTTTGTTCGTCTTTTGAATATAAATTAATTACTAGAGATGAAAATGAAAGAATCTAATGGTGACTGACCACAAAAAGTTCTGTCACCAAGTGACTGGGAGAACACTATCGAGCATTTCATGTGTGCACATGCCTCTTCTCTTGACTATTTTCTATAGTTAGCAGGTCATTAACCTGCTTTAATTTACAGGTTACATTATATGGTTGATCTATTGAGAAAAAAAATGCAAACTTGGTTGTAAAGCCTGTAATACATAGTAGTATATATTCACTTCTGAAATATATGTATTACAACAAACAAATGTATTGCTCATTAAAGATTGGAGACACATTTCATCCAAGAGCTATGTTTAAGACTATAATATAGCATGGAATGACAATAAGTTTTGATAGGAGATTTATCAAAATTCCCTTTTAAAGCTTCGAATAACACATGTGAATCTCTGATATGGTGTTTATGGACAAACTAATTTGATGACAAAAGTTTATAGGAGGGAATCAATTAAAGATTTTTTTGGAAATACAAAAGCAATCAAATGAACTAAGTTATCAACCAACAATGGAAAGAGGAGGCATATACAAGCTGTGAGAGTAATGATAAAATTGTTGCTTGAGATAGAGGGGTTGGTGTGTGGGGTGATAATTGATTATATATACTCAAGTGTCGCCATAGTTATAGCATTTCTAGTCTGTAATTGTACCTCTGAAACTGTTTGATAACTTTGAACAAAACGTTTGAACAAAAGCCTTCAACCTACTTTGACGTAGCATAGATAACTCTACAAAGGATCCTATTTATATCTTATTACGTACTGTAAGGTATAATACTTCTTAATTGCATCCATGTGATTGTGAGAGTTTTCATCGAGAAAATTTCTCTTTAAGAAGCCTCTTATTAAACAATTTCAAGTTTTGTGCTCACGAAATTGGAAGTTCATCCATTACGTTGTTTTCTGATATTGTTTGGAACTTTGAAAGTTCATCCATGAGTGTGGCCAACTGTTTCTGATTAGAGCTTTCAATCTTCACACACGTCGTTCTCGTAGAGGAGAAGAAAACTCTAACGCGGGATTGTTTATTTCAATTATGTTTCTTTAGTTTTAATATATAAATGTCTCTTTTGGTAATTTTATGTACCCACAAAGTATTATGTAAATTGTAGAAAAAAAGGGGTGTGTATCTAGTATATAGAGTTGTGTGAATAAAATCTCTCATTTTGTTATCGCCACCAAAACTAACTTAACTCCTCTCAGCTTTAAAGTATAAAAGAACACAAATTTATGGAAAGAAGATGTTATATAACCTCTCGTCCAAAAAAAAAAGATGTTATATAACAAACTTAATTACATAACAATTTAAATCTCTTATAACTTCACTCATCTTTTCATAAAACGGGAGGGGAGTTGAACAAATTTTCAAGAGTTCCACATACCAAATGTGGAGGTCTAAATAGAACTACACTTAAATAATTAGAGGAAAAAAAATCTATCAAGGACAAAAAGAAATCTATAAGGTTATAAAATACTTTTCACAATAATTCAAGTACTATATGAGGTTTCAAAACACATGCATGTCTCATAGGCTAATTTAACGATAAAACTAACGGAGGTACCATGTTTGGTAACGGTAAAATAGTTCAGGTATCATTTTGTGTAAAAAAATTAATAAGTACTAAAAAATATATTTCGCAATAGTTCAACTCTCAATTGAAGTTTTTACCCAAATTTTTATTATAAAATGAGTTCCATGAAAAAGTGAGACTTCAATAAACTTTGTATTAAAATAAAAAACAATCGCATAGAAAAAATTATCAATAAAAATTGTTATATATAAAAAAATCAATTGTAGCGCATGTTAGAAATAGTTAAGTGGCTCGTAAATAATTAAGTGGAAGCATAGTTCGAAATAAACCTGCCCGATAAATGCTGGCCAGACAAATTTCCTGCTTCTGTAAGAGCATTCCTCCATCTCTGTAACTTTTCCATTTTATCTTTGAATTTGCATTCATCCTTCTCATCCTTGAATTCGCATTCATGCTTAGCAAGTTCTTCACCAAAACTGCCCGTCTGTTTTCTTATATCCGAGGGATCCACCTTGTAATATATTGGGTAAACCATTTGTTTCTTCAAAGCTTTACATTGAAGGATCTTAACTAGTTCCTCCAAGCACCACTTTGAGGATGCATAGTTTTCAGAGAATACGATAACAGAAAGCTTGGACTCTTCAATTGCTTTGATAAGTGCTGCTGATATTTCCTCTCCTCTGCGAAGCTTATCATCTATGAATGTTCTAACTCCCTTCCGATCCAAACTTTTGTTCAAATATTCTATGAAAGTGTGACGTGTATCCTTGCCTCTAAAACTCAAAAAGACATCATATGTCCATGAATTTGTGGGAGCAGGAGAAGAAGAAGAGGAAGAGGCTCCAAATAGAGTGGTCATTGAATCAATATTGTTTGGTTGCCGGATAACAAAGCAAGTTGAAAGACTTGGGGATGGTATGTATCTTTTTCATTACAGACACTCACTCTCTTATATAAGTATATGAGGCCTCTTTCTTGGCATCTTAGGGCAAGTGCGAGGCAGTTTCCAAGTACTTACGTGCAACTTCAAAGGTGTCGTTGAGCATTATTTTAGTTGTGGCCTATGTTATTTTACTGGGGAGTTGAAGTACTAAAAGCTAGACTTGAAAAAGTCAGAAGTAGATGGATAATAATGGATTATTTTAGAGTCTTGATGATCAAGAGCTTGCTATTGTAGAATTAAATGGCGGATAATCAGGAAAGTCTGGAATATAAAAATTGCAAATTGATTATTGATGATCAAGAGCTTTGCAAATTGCAAAGCTGGTGCTGAGCTCATTTGATGTTTACCACGTACCGACAGCCAAGTTGAAATAAAAACAAGAATTAATTACAAAAAACCCACAAAATTATACGGTCATTTTCAATTTCATACTCACGTATCAAATTTTGTTATTTTCATACCTCACGTTTGATTTGCTAACGAATTCATACATTGGAGGAATGAAATCGTTAGCAGAATAATTAACAAATTAATACCTTCTAGGTATGAATTCGTTACCAAAATCAAATGAGAGGTATGAAAATGGTAAAATTTGATATGTGGGTATGAAATTGAAAATAACCCTATACTTCGGAGGTCTTTTGTAATTAATCCTAAAAGCAATAGAAGACCTTCCTGTACCTATTTTTTGTTTTTCTTTTTTTTTTTTGGACGTGTATTTTTTTGTTTTTCTAATACCTGGAATTAGTGAACCCTTTCTCATTTCTAATTTGTCTCCTCTGTTTGGAATGAGAATCATGTGGTTGATCATCTGACAAACGGGCGGGTTCTTATTTTCTGTACATTCACACCTTACATTAACTCTAATGACTGTGCCTGCCAATAGCGCATTATCATGTGTTTGAATGAGAATCAGGTAATGTTTAGATGCGACGGAATTGGAATTAGATGAGTTTTCTTAATTTGTCAATGGCATAACCTTTCTCTTGTAAGCAACAAATGACTCGTCATCACCCTATCTTAGATAGTTAGATTCATTCAAAAATAGTGAATCAAAATGTATTCTGCTTAAGAATCAAGTTTGATCCATGCATGTAATTAACAAGTACCCTAGCTTTATTTCATGAATTCTATTGGTGGAAGTTTTATCTTAATTCATGGACTCCTACCACTATCATGAGAAGTATGAGCATATTTATGATCTGCGTGATTAATTGGGCACAGTAGTTAACATGACAATTTTTTTTTAAAAAGATTAACATGACAAATTGACAATAGATACAAAGAGAAATTTGTGTTTTTGCCGAATAAGGGGATGGATCAATGATGTACAATTCCAGCATTATTTTATTTTTCCATGTTAGAAAAGTTAAATACTTATGTGATGAAAATAAAGTATATATGTATGGGACTTCTTTCATTATGTGCCTAGCTTTCATTGTTAATTTATATTTATTTAATCTCATTGAAATATTGAAAGAAACTAAAAATAGCGTATGTGAGGTATATCCCTACATGGGTTCGTTTTCTAAAGAGCAGTTGGACATTGACATAGGAGCTGCATCTGTGAATGACTCGTTTTTCTGGAGGGCAAAGGTGTTGATGACTGGTGCTTCCCAAAAAGATCGGAAAGGGGCCATCTTGTCATACAGATCTGCATAGCAAGACCTTCAATATGGTGGCCCTGACTGTATCAACTTCTGGAACTCTAGACTTGTTGCACTGAAACCCTCCCTTGCTAGCTATCTGCGAGTTTACAACCACATGTACGGTCCCCTGATAAATATTTGGTCTCTCAAGCGAGAAGGGGGAGAGTGGGAACAGGATGACTACAATTGAGGCTTCTGGGGTCTGCTCTTGTTCTACAAGCCAATTGGCTTCTGTTCAAATGGGAATGTAATTGTCCATTATTAGAAGAAAATGTCCATTATTTACTGTTAACTATCATCATGATAATTCAAGATAATGAATAACTATATGGTTCTCAATTTGGCTGAAATTTGACATGTATGATCTAGGAGGGGTGTCCTAAAATTAGAACGGTTCGGATCATTGAAATAGGATTGTATAGGGGGTCTCACACTAGACATTATACACACTATGCAATCTATTTTGACTATCCAAGCCATTCAAGAGTTAGGTCTCTATTCATAGATTGTAGATGCAAACACTTATTCAAGAGTTAGGTCTCTATTCATAGATTGAAAATCATTTAGTACCATTATCATTACCTAAGCACAAAATTCTAAATCCTATGGCTTAAACACTAAACCCATAACTTTATATTATTGAGGTAAGAAAGGATGGAAAAAAATAGAGAAGGCGGGTTTTTTTTTGGTTTAGAGAAAAGGCTGGTTTTGAAGAAAAAAAATATAACAAATTAAGTTAAAAGCGGTTCAAATAGAAGATAAACATGACAAAAAACCCTAGAGTTCACTTTCTCTCTTTCGCACGCTCGTTCCTTTCTTCCATCGGCTCTCCTCTCAGAAACACTCCTCTGTGGGTAAGGTCTTATCATCTTACTTTCTCTTTATCCTTTTTTTTCTTGATTGATTAATTAGTGGTTTTTTTTTTGGTTGAATCCAAACTTGATGTCTGCTAATTTATATGCAATTGCCTAAAAACTTCCTTGTCCAAAGATATCTACAACGATGAAAATATTTTCGTCCCAAAAAGTGTAGTTTAAATTTCTTATTATTTATAATTTTTTAATTATTTATCATTAGCGAAGAAATAATTAGTTTAGCGACGAAATCTATTTTGTCGAAAAACATATTTAACAACCATTTTTCAGCTCTGAAACTTTTTCAAAGAGGAAAAATTATGGAGATGCTCTTAATTACTAATTAAGCCTGAAAAAACCCTAGTTCTCTCAGGCGGCGGCGTCGTCTTCGCGCCTCCAACCCAGTGGGTCCGACCCGATCTAGCCTTCTCCTCCGTCACGGGTGTGAGAAGGGACGAAGGTGGTGTTGTGCGGGTTTGATCCGAGCGGCCTCTTACCTGGTTTTGCTCTTATTCCTCTCTCTTGGTTTTGCTTGGTCGATCTGGTTTGGTGGTGCGGCGGTGGTCACTCCTGGGTTACCGTTTGCGATCTATGGATAGAGGTAGGGCTACAGAGTTGGTTCCTTGCGAAGGACAGCGCCAATATCTTCGGCTGAGATTTGTTGTAGGTGGCTCTCTAGCAGGTTTTGCTCGTGGTTGGTACGACGGAAGTGGTGATCGGGCTTTGTTTTTTGGGTCTGATCTGGGTTTGTTGGATCACGCCATGAGCTGCTGGAAATGGCGACCACCGAAGATAGGTTTCAGGCCTGTGATTTTGCTGATCAAGACTGGGCCATTGGGAGGGGCTTGCTACGATTGGGCTTGGGGTGAAGCTTTTGGGCCTGCTGACGTGTCGTATAGTTCGCTTTAAAAACAAGTGTTTTACGAGTGTCAACAATAGTGTGGATGTATAGATTAAAGACCGGGGGTTGTCGTACCACGGGGATTGGAAGGCCCAAAATCTAACTTGGTGAACAATGTAACCAAATGTTCTTGACACTAAATGGTGAGGTAAGAAATGGACTATTTACTAGTGTAGTGAATTATGTGCAACATGGAGTGGTGTTCAGATTTTTGTAGTGAATCAAATAAGACTTGTAACCAAAACAGTAACTAAAGTAAGCACAAGTAATTAATGAAAGCAAATGTAATACCCCGAAAATTTTCGTATTATTTTTATTAAATAGTTCGTGAAATTTGAGGTGAAATCGAGTGATTTCATATTTTTAGAGGTTTTCGTCGTAAAACGATAATTACGGCGGTAATTATAAGTTACACAAGGTTAATTAAGGTAACTTTTTATCCGTTGAGAATTTGGGAAAACTTCCTTCATAAAAGTTGTAGGTCTCGTCGATACGAGTTCGTGGACATAAAGAACGTCGAAAACTGACATCGTATGAAGAAGTTATGGCCTTCGGAAGTTTGGATAATTTTGTATAAATAGTGGGTATTTTTCAGAAATTTCATTTTGGCCGGAAATTTTCCGGAAACTTCCGAAATGCTCCGAACGGACAGCCACCCTTCGCCGGCGCGTGGAGGCGCGTCCGCACTCCAATGGAGTCGACGTCGGCGGCATTAGACCCGTCTCTCCTCCTATTCATTTCTCATGAAGGAACCTTCCCCAGATTCTCGACGAAACATTGGGGATCGGAGCCGAACAGTTTCGGCCGAAAACAACAACCTTGCCGGCGACGATTCCGGCCACCTCCGGGGATGAGACCGGTTGAGTTCTCTTCCTCTCTTACCCAGCAACACTTCTGTGGTGGTGGATCACGGCGGCACGGCCTAGATCGACGGGATCCGCGATTTGAAGTTCTAGATCTAGAACTTTCCAACGACGATTCCGGCCACTTGCACTCCGATTCGGACTTCGAGGTAGTTATCAAAATTTATCCTTGTAGTGATATCTACCTACTGTTAAAATTTCATGGCAATCGGAGCATATTTTTCCGGCGACGGACAGTCGCCGGCAGCGGCGCGTCCGGCCGTTCCGGGAGCAGTTCTTTGCTCCTTCGTGCTTATTTCGTCGATACGAACAACTTTCGTGTTTTGAGTTTTGTCAAATTCGGTCGTTTGCTCGATGATCAATTAACCCGATTAATCGGATCGTACGATTTACGATCCGAGAGATCCGACCGTCAGATGATCATGAAATTTGATCGTAGGGTTAATATTGTGATTATAAGCATGTTGGACCGTTGGATTATTGAAATTAAATCGTTTGGTCAATGATCAATTATGCAATGATTATGGATCGTTAGATCCGTGATGATCCGACCGTTGGATCATCACTATTTTTGGATATGATGTTAGGATGCTAGAAATAAGCATGTTGATGGATTTTGGAAGTTTTGGATTACGTGTGGGACCCGTTGATGAATAGTTGACGTGGGACCCACATTGACCGACGGTTGACTTTTGGTCAAATGGTCTCGATTTATATTTCCGATGTCCTAGGAGACATTTAAGGAACAATCGAATTATTTTGGAAGTGAATTATGCTAATTGGAAGTTGCATAATTATAGGTACTTACAAAATGTGAAGTGTACGTATCTTGGTCTATTCCCGAGTTTTATTTGAAGGCGCAGCTGGATTAAGAGGTGAGTGAATCTCACGATGTTTTTATATATGAATATTAATTCATATTGTGTTGTTTGTGAAAATGAGTAATTGCATTTATTAAAATGATTTTGTGATATATAATTAAATAAATAATTTAATTGATATATCGGGTTTGTGATTTTGGTGTTAAAACAATATTTGAAAATATTCAATTTACTGTTTTGATTTGTGAATTTTGTGGGAACACAATAATTCAAAATATGATATTGTGTTTGCCTATTTAAATGATTTTGTACAACCGGACTGTCCTGGGGACAAAGTAAATGGGTGAAAACAAAGCCCATCAGTTAGAGCTCTAGACTGTTTATCCACGTGTCCAAGTGTTCTTCGAAAACAAAGATGAACACTTTATGTAATAAAGGAGAATACATTGGTATTATGGCTTTATCCATCGCTGAGAGACACTATGTAATAAAGGAGAATACATTGGTATTCTGGCTTTATCCGTCGTGTGGAACTATAAAGGAGGGGAAAAATTGTACTCTCGCTTTATCCGTCCGTGTTGTTTTGATTAACTTGATGTATTAAAAGGAGAAGAAAAATAGTATTCTCACTTTTAATCAGGCGAAGTTAAAAATAACTTGATGTATTAAAAGGAGAAGAAAAATGGTATTCTCACTTTTAATCAGGCGAAGTTATATTTGATTTTGTGTGAGTATGGATTTTAATTATTATGATTTCAATTCTTAAAAAGAATGAAATCATAGTTTTGGGATTTGATTTTTGGGAAGATTTATATTGTTTAATATTCTGAATTACCCTGGGATTAACATACACGTTATGGGACGTGTGGGGTTAAAATACGTGGTATGGGACACGTAGGTTCAGTATATTTTATAATATAGATTTTCGAGATTTGGATTGGTTTTGGAGATTTATGGGATTTCTTTTAAAACAAAAGAAATCAGCATTTTGGAGAAAATGATTTCGTGTGAGTATTGATTTGAATTATTATGATTTACAATTCTTAAAAAGAATGAAATCATAGTTTTGGGAATTTGATTTTTGGGAAGATTTATATTGTTTAATATTCTGAATTACCCTGGGATTAACATACACGTTATGGGACGTGTGGGGTTAAAATACGTGGTATGGGACACGTAGGTTCAGTATATTTTATAATATAGATTTTCGGGATTGGGATACTTATGGAATTTCTTTTACAACAAAAGAAATCAATATTTGAGGTTTTAAAATGATTCTTGAAAATAAAAGAATTCAGTTTTGGTAAATGTATTTGGTGTGAGTAAAATGATATCATTCATACCAGCTTCACAAGCTGACCGGGTTTGTTTATATAACCCGGTACACTATTCCACGGTGTAGGGTTTAATCGTGCAGGTTAGGTAACCAGAGTTGCTTCGAAGGATTGGTCGGTAAACCGTTATCGACCATAAGTGTTATTGTTAGTCTTTCGCTGATTGTAATAAACTCTGTTGGATAAATTAAATTAATATCTTGTAATATCAATTTATTATTTAATTTATGATTTGTAATATGTAACCCTAAAGAACGGGTCTTCATTTACATTTGTTGGGCATGGAGTATTGTTGTAGTACTTGAATTAAAAGAAAAAAATTCTAGTGCATATTTGTATTTGATATTCCATGTAGTCATGTGCCCGAAAATGGTTTGTAATTAAGGGCAAAATGCCTTATTAATTGATTCGAAAATCGGGGCGTGACAGCAAATGCTTGAGCTTACAAACTCAATTCAAATGGATTGTGTTGTGTTCAATGGATGAGGTAGTTGGGGTTTCGGGTCTAACCTAACCCAATCCGATGTATAACAAGCGAAATGTTTAAGAACAAAGATTGATTAATCAACCAAAATCCTTCAAATCATAGCTCCATGTGAGTTCTATGATTTAGTCTCACAAGTATCTCTCTTGTCGGTTAAGATTCAAGAGAGACTCTCAATCAATTAGCTTGAACCATGTTATGGTACTCAAGGTCATCAAAAGAGGCATAAAGTTCATAGACTAGGATTTCAAACAAACTAAGCCAAGGCTTAGTTCATCACATTCAATGCCAAATTGTCTAGAATTCTAGAGGTTATCAAGCTCACAAATTCAACCAACATAAATTAAACACATGCTCTTTAATTGATAAGATTTCCAAACATGTACTCAATATAATTAAACTAGACAATAAATATGCTCATGGCACAATCAAGATTCAAAAACATCATAGCAAGTTAAATACATCATCATGGGCTAGGGTTCATGACCCTAGCCCCCAACTTAAAGGACTACTCACAAATCATTGTCAAGTACATCAATATTCTCAAGTAGGAAAGCATGAAAACAAAATATAGAGTGAAGAGGAGTTGAGAAATGCTCAAGGTGTGGATAGCCAGCAGCCTCTTGGTGACTCCAAGTATGAAGCAAGCCTCCTTGTGCTCTTCTCTTCTTCTCCAAACCCTAAACTCGTTCCTTAGCCTTCAAACTCTTGATGTTCAATGGACTGCAACTTTGTGAGATGGAAAATCTTGTAACTGGTGGTGGAAAGTGTATGGGATGTGTGGAAGATATTTCGTGAAGGGATGGAAGTGAGATAGATTCTGGAAAGTGGAGAAAACTGAAGAACAAAACAGGGCAGAAGCTTGGGCGTCCGGACGGATTGCTCGTCAATAAGTGTTTTCTCAAAGATTGCTTGACAGAGAATTGTGTAGCTTAGTGTGTTCCGAGCTTGGTAGACTGAATGATCCTCTCTTGGGTCTGGGGAGTGTCTCTAGGTGCTGCTCTCAGCTCCCAAAGCTTCCTTTCTTGGAATGGTGAAAGGAATTAACCTAGAAAGGTGAAAAAGCAAGCATAGAGAGGATAATAAGGAGCATGCATGCATTGGCTAAATAAACAATGACTCCCCACTCCCTAGGGTGCAGCTGCTCCATGCATGATCTGACTTGGACTTCTCCACCATAGGTAGTGGTGCTCCGGTGGTGGCCCGGCGGTACTGCCGCCGCTTGTGGTGGTGGTTCGCCGGAAAAATCGCCGGAAAAGTAATTTCTTCGTTTTTCATCTTCTTTCTGATTCTTCATGGTATTCAATGGCAACATCACCCGAATCATGACTTGTGTGATCTTTGATATCAGGAAGCCACGATTGACTTTCCGTCCTCTTCTCGGAAATGCGCCAAATGTCGTCAAAATGCACCTTTTTGTGCCGAATTACCTCAACTCACATAAACGACCTGAAAACATAAAAACATACATTAAATGCATCAAAAGGCCTTTAGAGTCGCTTAATTCTCGTAATTAGGAATGCAATTTGCATAACAAATATGTGCAAATCACCTGCCTCTGAGTTTAATATACAGTGGGTTCTTACGATGGTTTGGGCTCTAACGAATGGTGTCTTGCCACTCTCATCTATTACTTAGAAACTTGGTGTTTGGCCTAGAATGATGACGTACATCGTCGTGAAGCTGGTCTATGATTTTCTGATCGTACCACAATTGCGTGCTCGGCGGTTTGGATTCTCTCTAGTTATGGTAGTTTTTACTTGATGTATTTCATCCTTGTAGGCTCGTTTTGAATAAACGAGCGAACACGACATAATGAGCGGTACTGTTTAGTTTTCTAGCTTACTTGGCCTTCAGAATTATGGGTATGAGCCTAGGAGATTGATGTAAAGTGTCGTTTTTTGGCCATGATTAATGATTAATATAATCTGATTGTCCTTAAAAAAAAAAGAGGAAAAATTATGAGTTTGAGCGAGGAAAGAAATTGTCACTAAAAAATATTGTCGAGAAAAATTAATTTCATCACATAAAGTGTTTCATGAGGAAATATTTTATCCTCAAGAAAATTTTTCTTGACCACCCTATTACGACAAATTGACGACAAAAATATTTTTCTTGCACAAACGTTACGGCAATTAAAATTTAGTCTTGTTCCTCGCAAATCAGCTTTTTTGTTATAGTAACTTGAATTTCGCATGTGAAGTCTTTTATCAGTTCACAGTGAATCAACCAGCTGAGCTCCTTTGTGTGACTTGTCATTTACGGAAAATTGACGGTGCGTAGACGGATGTACCTCATTGATGTGATTTTTTAAGTTCAGGCACCTAATTGATTACTTTTTAAGTTCGGATCCTATTTTGTCCGGTTACGAAAAGTCCAACCTCTATTGATGATAAAAATCCTTAAGTATATGAGGCCTCTTTCGTGGCGTCTTAGGGCAAGTGCGAGGCAGTTTGCCACTACTTTACGTACAACTTCAAAGGTGTCGTATAGCAATATTTTAGTTGTGGCCGGTGTTATTTTATTAGGGAGTACTGTGGAAGTACTACAAGCTAAAGACTTGAAAAAGTCAGAAGTTGATGGATAATATAATAGTATTTAACATACACACCCATGACAACATTACAAAACACAAATAAACCAACTAAGATTAGAGTTACACAAATAAGGACATGCAGCCCAGGCCCACACACTACAATTTAAGCCTATACCCAAATTTTAAAGGTGCAATTACATAATCAGGTCTTTCTTTACTTTATTTACAAGTTTGCCATTATACCATCCCAAAAGTGTGTGCTACTAGATATTTGTGCAGTAGCAGTAGTGAATATTCATGCAATAGTAATAACGTATATCCTTGCAGTAGCAGTAGTGATTATCCGTGCAGTAGCAATAACAAATATCCGTGCAGTAGCAGTAGCAATAACGGTAGAATATATCACCATGCAGTAACAACTATCACGACAAATATGCAGTAGAAGCGATCATGACTACTATGCAGTAGCAACTATTATGACTATTATGCAGTAGCAGCTATTAAGGCTGCTATGCAGTAACAACTATATACCAAGATTAATATGCAGTAGCAGCTATCACCACGATAAGTTTGCAGTAGCAGCTATCAAGAGATATTGCACTGCTACTGCTACTACACGCATATATTGTACTAGTATTTTACGCTACTGCTACCATTACTGCTACTACACTGCTACTACACACATAGATGCTACAGGTATTGCAAGTTATTGCTACTGCACTGATACTGCTACCGTTACTGCTACTGCACTGCTACTGCACTGATACTGCACTGATACTGCACTGCTACTGCACTGCTACTGCATTGATACTGCACTGCTACTGCACTGATACTGCACTGCTACTGCACTGCTACTGCACTGATACTGCACTGCTACTGCACTGCTACTGCACTGCTACTGCACTGATACTGCACTGCTACTGCACTGCTACTGCATTGATATTGCACTGCTACTGCACTGATACTGCACTGCTACTGCACTGCTACTGCACTGATACTGCTACCGTTACTGCTACTGCACTGCACTGATAATGCACTGTTATTGCACTGATACTGCACTTCTACTACATGTATATATGCTACTAGTATTGTATCATACTGCTACCATTACTGCTACTGCACTAACAGTACTGCACGAATATCTATTTTTGTTACTAAACGAATATATGCTATTGTTACTGCTACTGTATAAATATATGTTAAATGATATATGTTATTATACGAATATTTATTTCTGCTATTGCATTTACAAATGCTACTGCTACTGCACAAATATCTATTTATGTTATTACACAAATATATGCTACTGCTACTGCACAGATATATATTTCTGCTAATGTACGGATATCTGTTTCTACTATTGCATGAATATATGCTACAGTTACTGCTACTGCATATATATTTGTTGTTACTATTGTACGGATATCTGCTACTGCACGGATATATGGCGGTACAGTTTGATTTTTTTTTTGTTGGTACACACATTGAGTTCCAAACCCAAAACTTAGAAGAGGACAAAAAAGTAATTTAACACTTGCCACATGTAAGCTTGTAAACAACTTGTCCTTATGTGTAAAAAAATTTACTTATATGCATGAATTAAAAGTATGTGGACTTTGGAGAAAAATGAAGAGATGTCATGAGCTTTTCTGTAGTTTACTAATAATATAATGGATTATTTTGTTAATTTTTGATGATCAAGAACTTGCAAATTGCAAAGCTGGTGGTGAGCTCATTTGATGTTTACCACGTACCGGCCGCCAAGTTGAAATAAAAACAAGAATTAATTACAAAAAACCTCCAAAATTATACGGTCATTTTCAATTTCATACTCACGTATCAAATTTTGTTATTTTCATACCTCACGTTTGATTTCCCTAACGAATTCATACATTGGAGGAATGAAATCGTTAGCAGAATAATTAACAAATTAATACAGGTATGAATTCGTTACCAAAATCAAATGAGAGGTATGAAAATGGTAAAATTTGATATGTGGGTATAAAATTGAAAATAACCTTATACTTCGGAGGTCTTTTGTAATTAATCCTAAAAGCAATAGAAGACCTTCCTGTACCTATTTTTTGTTTTTCTAATACCTGGAATTAGTGAACCCTTTCTCATTTCTAATTTGTCTCCTCTGTTTGGAATGAGAATCATGTGGTTGATCATCTGACAAACGGGCGGGTTCTTATTTTCTGTACATTCACACCTTACATTAACTCTAATGACCGTGCCTGCCAATAGCCACTAGAACAATAACTCAAGTAGACAACGGTGGAGCACTGTTGTCTATTTATAATAAAGATTCGTCGTCTAAGCAAGTGTTGTGTATTAGGTACTATATAGTATATACACAATGGTGCTTTTCCGTTGTAAAATATTATACTATACAACGGTTGTAGTGAAAAACTATTGTTAGTTACTATACCTTACAACAGTTTTTTCAAAAACCATTGTACAGTAAGCTAGCCAACAACGGATTTGATGTAAAACCATTTTGATTCTTAATTCATGCATGGTGAAATAAAACTATTGATGTAAAACCATCAAAATGTATTCTGCTTAAGAATCAAGTTTGATCCATGCATGTAATTAATAAGAATCAAAATGTATTCTGCTTTATTTCAGGAATTCTATTGGTGGAAGTTTTATCTTAATTCATGGACTCCTACTACTCTCGTGAGAAGTATGAACATATTTATGATATGCGTGAATAATTGGGCACATATAGTTAACATGACAATAGATACAATGAGAAATTTGTGTTTTTGCCGAATAAAGGGCTGGATCAATGATGTACAATTCCAGCATTATTTTATTTTTCCATGTTAGAAAAGTGATTTGATGAAAACAAAGTATTGGACGTACTTCTTTCATTAGGGGTCTTTCATTGTTAATTTAGATTTATTTAATCTCGTTAAAATATTGGAAGAAGCTAAATTAGTTAAGAAGGTTAATCAAAATCTTTAAGTTGTCCCTCACCAAAAACTAGAGCTTGAGATTAACCTCAAGTTGTCCCTCACCAAAACCTAAAAGTCATAGTGTCATATCGACTCCACAAAGACTGACACTTTGTTGTTGGCCGGGTTGAGCATGAGAATGTTTTTGTAGTTGGTGACGGCCACCAAATCTCCAGACGCCCTAATCAGAGAGTAACTCCTATCAAACTATAGGACCCTATTAGAGAGAAAATGTGCTATGTTCAAATAGGAATGGAATTGTTCTGGTTAAAGATGCCACCACCATTGAAGTGTGCCTTATCAATCAGGATGGAGCAACTGCCACACAGAGGGAGGACTTTAGAGATCAGGTGCTCTACACCCACCCTGAGGCTGGTCAGTGGCCATTCCTGCAATCGTTTCTCTGCTATTGAGTATTCTGAAACTTTGGAAGAACCAGCAAAGTCGGATAATCAAAAGGTACTATTCCCAGATGGGACATAAATGGTTAACTGCAATCGTTGGCTGTTGTGTGGACTTTTGAATGCCCTGAGAAAAGTCAACCCTCTTCATGGTTAACTTTTGAGTCATGACAAGGCTTTATTTCTTTTTTATGTTTGTACTTAACTGCTCACTTTTTAAGTACTAAATGAAGGATTTGACTTTGGTTTACTGTTTACCTCACTTTTACTAAATGAAGGATTTGACTTTGGTTTACTATTTATGTGGGCCCACACCTATTCTGATTCCTGTATGTATAAGTAAACACTGGAGAACTCATGAATCGGAATCAATTCCTCCATTCACATTCTCATTCCAAGTAAGTAAACATGTCATTAGAGTTTGTTTAAGATTGATTCCGAAAAGGCTAAAAACGTTTTTTAAATTTAGTAAAATTGATTTTTAAAACTACTTTTAAGTACTTCTAAAACTCACTCAATACACAATTTATTTTTTTCAAATTTTGTTATAGTTATAATTAAATATTTGGCCTTTTTGTGAGGCTATAGTTAATGCTTACACTATGCTAGAAGGAAAGAAGGTTTTCTGAATTTCTTCCACTGATGTTACTGTTCATGTATTTAAGTATCTAGATATTAAACTAGATCTTTTGTCAAGTAATATCTTGTAATGATCAGTTTTTAACATCCTGTAAATATCTTGTCCTTTGCTGGATTGGATTAGCTCTAATAACTGGTTATATAAAGACCAATGTTTAGCCTTCGTTGTAAAAAAAGACAAAGAATTGAAATCTCAAGAATAGAGTCTTGAGTTTCTCTTTTGTTTTCTCTTATGTTACTACTACATTAGTTCATGCTTGATTCAGTTAAAATACAAGTTTATACAAGTTTAGATACAAGTCTGTTTTCAAGCTTGTTGTGAGTTAACTAATTCATAAGCAAAATCAAATCTTAACCAGTTAGTTCGTTGTATTTCGGGTATTGTACGTATTGTCATCTAGGTCGTTGTTGTAATTGTATTGAGCATATAGCCGGAAGCATTTCCCGAAGCCAGTTCGACAAGATCGACCTGCCCTGTGCATTGCTGATTCCTTTGAAATGGGAGTGACTTGCAAGGACTCCATCCCAGTCCTTGGATTATCCAACTTGATCTTGCAAAGCCCAGGGTCAATGACATAATGGATCCCATCAATAATTAACTAAGTTTCAGCTATGTTTGTGGTGAGGACAACCTTCCTTGCCCCTTTTGGCGTGGGCTCAAAGATTTTTGCTTGCAGCTCACTAGGAAGGTTTGCATATGTAGGACAGTTTAAGAATATCAGTTGACACTGTCCTCTCATGAGCCTCGTCCACCATCACACACTGTAGCTTGCCAAATCTGGCTCATAGGGATCTATTTTGTTTAATCACCTAATGATCATCTTCTTGACTCAGCACCATCTTTCTGAACCGTTTTACTAATGGAACGGGATGCAAATATATTCAGTATTTACGCTATGAAAACTTGAATTTCATTTGAACCGTTTGGGTTAATTGGAGAATATCTTTTGTACCACTTCTCATCACATATACCATGTATTCTCCAATTTTAATTTCAGCTTGATTTACTATTCCTTGAATTTCGCGTCTCAAGTCTTTCATCAGTTCAGTGAATCAACCTGAGCTACTATTTGTGACTTGTAAAGTATGAAACATCATCAAATACTCGGATGCATATTAAAGTTTCGAAGCTGTCAAAAGTTAGCCTTTACTCTGTAGAAATGATGATCATGAAAGGATGGAAACTTTATTTACAATTGTTTGTTTATGATTTGAACACGGTAGATGTACAAATCTACAAATTCAAAAAAGCTGATTACTTTCAGATGCATCATAGTTTCTGCATTAAATCGATCAGTAGGACACAATATATATCCATATACGAATTACAAGGAGGGAAGTAACCAAAGATTGAAAAGAGATGAAGCCAACGAGAGAAACCATGTCATGAAAGCCATTGCAGCAGATATCTTGTATCTGCTGCAAAACTTTGGAGGGCAATATGGACCATCTGCGTGGAGCAGGACATCCACAACACTAGCTGTTGAGCATGCTGCAGCTAGAGTAAGAATTGATAGTACCTGTTGAGAAATATGTTGAATCAATCACATAAGTAGTTATTACGGAGTAAGTGTGCATGGATGAACCTATATCAAAACGGTGTTTATTCGTTACCCAATCTCCTACAACAATGATCAGCAGTATTCCAGGCTGACGAAGGGGGCATTTAACAAGAACAGAGTAACCATCCACCATTGCCAATGTGAAACTCCATGGTATAACCAAACCCATGACTGTGACCAGGTAGCTGTAATGTAAAAACGTAAGAGGAAGATTCACAACAGTGCACATCATTATAGAGGGCAACAAAACAACAGACCATATTGCACTGATGGGCATGTAAAGGAACCTAGTAACTACTAAAGGTTGTATAAGGCTATACATTGTCTATGTAAAAATGGAAATGGAGTTAAACAACGTTCCTTGTTTATTGACCGATTTTGGTTGTCCTGGGGATTTTCTGCTTGTAGGAATTTCTCCCACCAGAATTGATAGTTAGAGTCTATATTCAGAATATGACCCCCAATTTTCAATTTTTGGTTATCTAGTATTAGCCAGTTCATACTTCATAGACCGAATTGATATTCACTAAAAAACTTATGTGTATATATATACGAAAACTGCTATCTGGCTACTGAGTTATTTATGTTGGCTATAAAGTTCTAACATAACCACGATTGATCAAACTAGAATCAGGATAATATCGAAAAGGAGCAATTCCAAACTGCAGCTCCATTCCAGTCAGTTTGAGCCAAAATCTTGCAGCTTTAATATGAATACACTTTAGCTAAAGAAGAATCAATCTATTTGCCGCAGTTAAATCCTTAGAAGTGAGTTTCATTATTGTACCATAACTATAAGCAACTTTGATTGTACATTCATGAGTCAATTTTAATCAATAAAAACCAAAGAATACAACTAGTTTAGGCTCTACCACAACCAGATTGAGTTTGACACATAATGTAGTAGCTTTAACAGTTAAATGCAATCCGGGTTATCTGACTAAACGAGTAAAGGGAATTCAATCTATAACTATCTAATTTCCAGTGTGAATTATTAAAACTGAGTTACAGTACTGCACAATAAATAACTTGAATTTCACATTCATGGAACAAAATCAGTCATATAAAACCCAAACAATACAACAACTTTTGGCTCCACCATTTCCAACCATACCCTAAATCTAAAACTCCAAAAAGGAGAAACCCAAAAGAGAATGAGGCAAGTAAATATAAAATAATTACCAGAAAGCAGTGTAGCTGTAGAACTCGACACCCAGAGACATGAAGAGAAGTGAAGCAGAGGAAAAAATAGCCTGACCCAATCTCAAAGAGAAACTGGCACTGGTCCCCACAGAGCCAGGTACCTCATGATCCATGGCCTTGTTGCATCTCTTCTACTACTTCTCTCCTCTTTCTGGGTTTCCCTCCACCCTTTTGAAGGTTCATCTTAACACTTCAATTCTCAACCATCTCAACCCCAAACTTGTCATCAAGACCAATTTATTTGAACTATGGAGAAGTGTATCACCAATTACAGAGGAAACCCACAACTCCTAAGATCTGTCTGTGCAGTTATTGTTGGCCCTCCTTGAATTATCAATTGAAAAAGTGTCTAGGGGGTTTGGGAAACTTGAGGATTGCCCTTCATGCAATTTGGAGACGTGGAAAGAGCTTGCTTGGTATTAAAGGCTGATTGGAAAATGATGATGGTGCTTTAATTATGATGGGATTTGACACTTGGCCTCGCTTTGTTTTTGCTTGCAAGGTGTCAATGGATGAAATTATTGGAGAGACAGTTGGTTGGCTACAGATTTAGTCATTTAGGTGTTTGCTTCTACTCTACTGTTCCAAGAAAGTGGAGGCTTTCCAAAACAAAAAAATTTACACTATTTTTCATTATGGTTCCAGACGTTTAACTGGAGGCCTACATTTAAAGGATCAAAAACTCTGTCAAATTTACTGTAGGGCATTCATTATTTCAATTCTGGCTGCCATGTAAAGCTTTTACAAGAAAAAAAATTGACCAGCATGGATCACAGTTGGTGTGATATCATGAGATGCATTTACACTAAACACTAAAAGAGGGTGTTTTGATATGGGACTTTTTAGACTTTGACACTATTTGTTGAGCATGTCTAATTTCATGACATCTCACAAAATCTTTGTAGAATTACCAAAAAAAAAAAATGCGAGGATGAAATACATGACAATTACTCATGTACCATTAAAATTTTTCATTAATAGCTTAATCTATTTGATGAACAGAGTGGGGCATCGTGAGGGTGGGGATGTTGGGTCGTCTTTATCAATGGCAAACACTTTACATAACAGATTAGACGTAAAACAATTTATATATTTATCAAAATAATGCATAAATGACCACAAGAACAAAGGTAAGCCATTGCTTTAGGAGGAGGGTTATGGATTTGACACGTGTCACACCCTCAGATAGTCCCAAGTTAGTGGGAATTTTCAGGTGGTGAGACTAGAAATTTCCAATGATACCATAGTTTTTTTTTTTTTGGCAAGCAATGATACCATAGTTTGGGAGTTGAACTCTTGCATTGTGGTTTGTATGGATGATGTTGAAGATGCAAAATCCTTATTCTCTGTTTTGGATGCTTAAAGTCATTTTCAGAAGTCATACTGACACTCCCACAAAATATTGATGAAGAATGAGATGTTTAACTAACCACCAAGTGTCTTGTCAAAAAAAAAAAAAAAAAAAACGTAACTACCATGTGGAAAAAGAAGGAAGGGCTCAACCTATGTTAGGCAGAGTGACCCCAAATAATAATGAAGGTAGCCTTCTTTGAAAACCTGCTCTTTGATTTCAAGGTACCTTTGAGTTTCATTCTATTTCATGGTCTCTCCAAAGGACCTTACACATGGGGTGAAAGAAATAACATTAAAATGACACTGTTAAGATCATAACAGCCCAGTATTATATACTGGGCGCTCCCATTGCAATTTCAAAGCTCATCCACCGTGCTGGAATGGATGCTGCTGTGACCCAAAGAAAGCGAAGGCTCATCTCTCTGATTTTGAATCCTGTCCGAACCCCTTTTAGACATGTAATAAACTCATTCATCCACCAAAACAAACACAACAGGCAAAGATGAAACCCGAAGCCAAATTAGCTTTGGGCTGCAGAATCCGCAACGACTTAGGAAGTCAAGATTTATCAAATTAAATGGGAAAATGCACCATGTAAATTGTATGTCACCCTTGCATTAAAGTTGACCCAGCCAAAAGTATATTAAACATTATACAATAAACAAGTATCTCCAATAAAACGAAAAGCTACAGCAACATAACCTAATACTGGTCTCATAAATTTTCCAGGACAAAAAGTCAAAAAGAAACTAGGTCGAAGCTCTGAATGATTCACCTTCCTCCGAAGTCAGTTCCTCTACTCCCATACTCGCACTGCTCTATCACAAGAGAAAAAACATAAGGAACCTATTAGAGATGAAATAAATCTACAATCAGTTAAAGCAGAACATATCCCATAACCAGCTATTTCATCAAATAGAGATTCAAATTGTTGTGATTGTCACTAAATCATGAACCGGAAATTAGTAAGTTGCTATCCTTGAGCAATGATTGACAAAACCAACACTCTTAACTCAAACACAGCCAACTCTATTTTCTTAAGAACTAGTTTGGAGTAGCATAATATTTTTAAATAGCATGCCCATCACCATACTAGCATTAATCTTACATCAAGAAAAAGTAGCCAGACAAAAGTCAATGCAGAGATGCTAGACTTAAATATAAATTGCACACTAATGCAATTATGATTATTGATTAGCCAGGTGATTCAGATCAGGAAAAAGGATAAGCTACCACTTTAAGGTCGGGGTACCCGGATGGATCGACCAATATACAATGAAAACTACCTTACGCATATGCAAGTTCATTACTGTCAAATCAAATCCTACACTAACTACAAAAACCCAAGTCCCAACATCTTACATAGTTACACTTCCAATCCAATTGATCTGTCTATTTGGCTATCCTAATCTTCTTACAGAAGCCAAGACTTGATAAATATCAAGCTTAACTTTCTTTAAATTGAATGAAAAATAAATGCACAAACAAAGAAAAAGCCAACACAACTCAATTTTTTTTAAAAAACATCCAATTAAGTATTAAAAAGCAACAAACTTAAATGAATAAAAGAAAGATTCTATGAGGTATTCGATCCTGTTAAGCAGTTCTCACATACAAGGGCAAGCAAGTGTGCTGAAAAAAAGTTATAACTTCTACATCAACTGATGCAAGATCATGATCTCTAAAATCACCCAAGATAGTTTTAAAATTGGCATACCGCATACATTGGCATCGATTCAACATTTTCCTATACCCAAAGAGAAAAGTCTCAAAAGTTCAAATTCTAAATCCATAATAAATATGCAATTATGCATCATGTGACCAAATGTTAGAAGTTCTCTGTGGCCCTAAAATCTAGAACCATAACAATATATAACATCTATACTATGAGCTAAAGTGGCAATATTCGTGAAAGCATTCAAGGGCAAAATAGCCTTCTAATCAAAGCTACAATAGTGCTTTTCCACTTCTTCTTTCAACACTATAGCCCTCCCCCTCTCTTATGTTAAGATTTTGGACAGTCTTCTCATCTCCATAAGTAAAGCTTATTTCTAGTTCAATTTATAAAGAACAAAAGCCTATACTGACCCAACTGAAAAAGAACGCTACCAATCAGACCAAAAGAAATTCATCACTAGATGATAAACAACTTACTTCACCATCTGAACCACAATAATGCAAACTTTAGTGTAATTAATACCATAATATTGATTTGAAACCTACTTCTCTTTGTCTCCCAAGTAAGAGAAATAATGAGGAGAACCAAAAGTGATACAACAAGAACCTATCTAGCCACAGATAACGAACCAATTCCAGGCAATTCATCTGAATGATAAAAACAATCAATTGCCACAAAGGGTAAAAGTCCCAGTTTACCAGGCTCAAACATCATCAAATAGCAGCAATTAGTACATGATTATAACATAAGCCTAGGAGCACATACAAGAATCATAATACATGCAATCACTTCTCCGCTACTCGACCAGTACCGAAAACACTCTTATTCCTTTTACTATATTTTCTTTACAATCACATCAAGCACCCAAAAAAGAACCCTACGACCTTTATCTCAAACCCATAACGCATTAAACATAACAGTTCGATCTGCCAAACATATATTGCCCAAATCAATAGAACCAGAACGAAACCTATGATAACTATCAAGTTCATCCCAAACCCACAATACAGTCGACCTAACACTAATATAATCTGTCAAACACATATTGCCCACCAAAAATAAAAACCCAGTTTAATATTAAACAACCTTGACTTGTGATTACCGATTCAATTCATCAATTTCTGAACATTAACATCAATAGAGTTTCGATCACCGAAGCTACACAAATAATCAACACCCACCAAAAAGAAATTTGATCTCTTTAATTACCTCATAGTAAGAACAAGATGCGGACCTAAATTGCAAGCTGGAGCTCCTCCTTCTCACCGTAAAGGGCGTGAAGAAGGTAAGGAGTGACACGGATCGCAACGACCCAAGCCCCGAATAAGCCGACGTGGACCTTTAGCTGCTTCAGAGCCTCCTTCTTGTCTGGCTTCTTCATAAACATTCCTGGAAACATTTTGATTTCTCTGTTTTCGCTTTCTCTTCCTACGAAATATGTTGATCGGAGAGTGACGATGGGAACCCAAAAACCCTACTTCTGTTGCTCCGCGAATTTGTATTGGGGGTTTATCGGTCTGGTGGATGACTTAATAGGTACGGGAACCGTGCGGCTAGGGCTTCTTTCGCTCTACACGTGTGGAATTTATTTTTTAAAATTATTTATCTTTTTTTTTTTTTCTTAAACAAAATACTTTTCAAGCCGACCGCCAGAGTTATACATACACCTAATTAGAGAAATCAAATTAGTTTCTTGGCTGACTTCCTACCTATGCAAATATCACTCATTACAAAACAAATTTGAGCTCGCATAAAGCGAACTATACAAACAAGGAAAAACTTTGTGTCCTGTGGGGAAAAACCATACTAACATTCTGCTTACCAAGCACGCAATTGTAGTATGAACAAAATGCCACTTCCCAGCTAACAAATAGGAGCAACTCCTTATTCATAAGCCGCTTGAAAAACACAAGTCGAATCCAAGATAATTACCAACTCCAAAAAGAAACCATGATCCGGATGAAAATGCTTTAAGGACCAAAAACCAATCCAACCCCCAAGAAGGTCCAAAACTTGGGAAGGATCTCTTCGAGCCGCTAGGTAACAAATGAGGGTGGCAAAACACCCTCCTTACCAGCCCAAAGCTCAATTGACCCAATCAGAGAAGCTTAAACTTTAGATTCACACTGTTCTGATTTGAAACCAGACCCAGAGGTTGCACCAGAAGCAAAATCCTTCCCCACCATGCAAAGTCGTGACACCACCGCGACCAACCCCACCGAGCCACCTCGCCGGCGCCCCGCATTCAGCCAGGACCCTAGATTTGGTGGTCTACCTCCCCAGCCAGCCATCACAGCCAACGATCAGTAGATCAACAGACCCCAACCACAAATCCCAGTCGATCTCGATCAACCAGACGACCAACCCTCACCGCCCAACCTCCAAATTAAGCATTATACCCAATCCTTCAGCTATTGTCACTAACGACCAAGATCCAGAATGATCTACCGCTCCAGACTAAGACCAACCAGAGAAAAGCTTCGCAGCAAGACCACCGTGAGCCTAGACACGCGAAGAAAGGACAAGGGCAAGGCCCTCTATACTCAGCAAAACGAAAATCACCGCCGGTAGGTCCAAACCCTAGCAGAGCTAGGGAGAGGCACTTTTTTATTACTACGTATATTCTCTTCTCTTCTTATTTTGCTATACTTCTCAAGCTCTTTTTATCATAGCTCAAGAAAAAAAGCTCTTGTTATCATAAAAATCACAGTTTCTTCCTTTGGGGATTTTTTTTTCTGTACATTGCAAATTAGGTTTTATGTTCAGATCTATACTCCCAAATAAATAAATAAAAACCACAGACCATTTTGATTAAGACTTTTACATCCTAAAAATTGGGTAATGTTTATGCTGAATTTTGTTTCTTGAATTATAAGAGCATCTCCAGCAGTAAAACTATTATTTTTAGCTAAATTAGCTAAAAGTTAAATATAACTATCTAAATTTTAGACTTATGCTCTAGCAATGATACCTATTTGTAAAGTCAAATTTAATTTTTTCAACTAAAACTGAAAAATTGGAACGTTGGAGTATTTGGATTTTACTTATTTTCTCTCTCCTATTTAGTTAAATATAGGTAGAAAATTTAGCAAAAGTTAAATTTAACTTTTGTTTAGGTAATCTGTTGGAGCTAAGTTTTACCTAAAATTTGGCTAAATTTTTAAATTTATTTTAAAATTAGTCATCTGCTAGAGATGCTCTAACAAACTAAAAATATCTAGCCAACACTAACGTGCTCTCTACGGAATAACATTAGTCTACTTCTGTAACAAAAAAAAAACATTAGTCTACTTCGATTTTTTTATTTATAAGAAATTAGAGAGAGAAATAAACTTGAGACATCATCAATATTGATAGAATTGGAAGTTACTCTTATTATTATTATTTTTAATGTTGTGTCCTCATCTGATGTTACTCCTAAAATTATTCCAAAACGATCACACCTATATTTAAAGTTTGTCCGAAAATAAGAAAGAAACCCGTATTTAACAGTATTTACTTCCCGTTATTAAAATAAAATATTAAAATCCCATAGGAAATCCAAGTGGTGCATCCCTGGGGCGAAAACTAGCTGGCGGCCTTAAATTCATCCACGCTGACGTGTCCTAAGAGAAAACAGTCAACCATTTCATAATTCGCATTAAACCCTCCCACACACAACCCCGAAGCTCCAACAGACTCAACACCACCAGTACTACTCCCCTCTTCAAACACTCCATTAAACCCCAACACCACCGCCATGAATCTTCCTCCATAAAAATGGTTGCTGCTGCGTCTCCATCCCCATCTCCTGCACCCTCCCCCACCCTAACATTCTCCATCCCCCTCACCACCGACGCCGACGCCAATACCACTTTGCTCCATGCATCATCTCCGCCGTCCAAGCTCCCCATCGACTTCAGCCCCCCGTTGATCGCCATGGTGGTGGTGGTCGCCACGGCTTTCTTAATAGTCACCTACTCCCGCCTCATCTCCCGCCACGTCATCCCGCCGATAATCCGATTTTCGCGGCACTGGCGCCGCCGTCGACGCCGCTCTTACCTCCCTTCCTCCATCGGCGACCTCGACTCCCCGCCGTACGACTCGTCGTTCGACCCCACCGATGGCTTCCACGTGTTCTCCCCCTACGGGCTCGACGAGTCCGTGATCAAGACCATACCTCTGTCCCTCTACACCGCCAAGACCGGCCTCCGGAGCAAGGACTGCGCCGTTTGCTTGATAGAGTTCGAAGACGACGAGTACGTCAGGACGCTTCCGGTTTGTTCGCACGCGTTTCACGTGGACTGCATCGACATGTGGCTGAGGTCACACGCCAACTGTCCGCTCTGCCGCGCCGGAATATTCCGTCCAGAATCTCCGTTCATTCCTCTAATGGCCGCAAGGATCAGACCGAGCCTCGACGACGTGCTTCTCCGCAGCATGGCTCTCGAGCCTCTCGCAGAAACTCCGCCGCACGAGTCAGAATCCGCGGCGGAGATCACTCCCTGCGCCGAGGAACAATCGCCGAGGAGGACCTTTAATTACTGGGAGGATCGAATCAACGGCGGAGATTTTGTGCTGAAGCGGTCTTACTCTTTCGGATTCGAGCGGAGCTCCGCTTCAGAGAGGATGATGGTGACGGAGCCAACGACAGCGTCGCCGTGGCGGTACCGGAGGGGCGGAAGCTTCTGGAGCAAGAGGCCGTCGCCGTTCGGGTCAATGACGAAGCCCCGAGTCTTCTCTTTCCGGTCCTACCGAGGCATGAACATGAAGTCTCCCTTCTTCCGCCGAAAAGGCTTCTTCCCGCTATCGGAGTCGAGCGCGAGATTCTCCAACGGCGGCGGGTCGTCGCGGCGGACAAAATCGATGACGAGCCCGATGTTCATGAGGTCGTCGGCGTTGACCGCAGCGGCTTTCTCTTCCAGCCGGCTCAGGTGCGGCGACCCCGAGGCGCTGTTGTCACCGGAGAGGTTTAACCGAAGGTAGGAACGAAAGTGCGTTACATCAGAGAGCAATTAAATTTTGGGTACCGACACGTGGAGGGAGGAGATGGAAGTAACGGACGGTGGGAGATGGGGATTCCCGTCCATTAAAGCAAATGGGGTCAGATTCGAGGGAGGTTTTTAATGGGGGGATGATGGAGAGTAATGAGGGCTGGTGTGGTCATTAATTGGGGATGAGGAGGCATTTAATGCCCAAAATTGACGAGAGAGGCAGTGAAACGCACACAAAACAAAAGAAAACGCAGATTCATGGAGGGAGAAAATTAATGAGTTTTGGCGGCATTTATTTTTTAAGAAGAAAAGGTTGGAGTAGCTTTTTGATGTAGAGCTTCAGCTCCTTTTTCTTTGAAACCTCACCGACAATGTTCATGTGGATGAAGCTGACTACTCGTTTCATTTGTGATCTATCTATGGCTGTGAATCTATGTTTTGAGGGTTAGGGTTTAGTCTAGTGACTAGTGACACTAGTGGGTATGCTTTTGGTGGATTAATTTTCGTACAAAGAAGAAGGTGGACACGATTTAAAGTGAGATTTCGGTTCTGTGATCCACTGATCTGAGCCAGAGTGTGATCAGAGCTGGTTAGTGTTTGTCATTGTCCTTCTTTCTCTTATTGACTTTGGCAACATGTGTCCACATTGGAAAAAAGTCAATGCCAAATGGGTCAATTGCAATTCTGGTGGTTCTTTTTGGGTACAATCTTGTGGTGGTTTTATGCTGGAGAGCGCTGCTTAATTTTTTTTGAAAGGGAAGGATTAATTACATGTAATTTTATTGGACAAACAGATGTTACCCCTTGAAAAGCTTTGTGAAGAGTCTACTCTACAGTTTGGGCTCGCTAGAAATGGGGCTCCCATTTGCTTCTACTGTTAGTTTTTTTTTTTTGGATCAAGTACTGTTTCTCTTGTTGGTTGTGATTAGTGCAATTCTTAGGGCTGGGTTGGTGGCTACATAATAGCTGCTATAGTTGTGAAGTTTTCTTCATTTCTTGATTACTTTCGTTGCTTCACAATGCATGTCATTGTCTTTTTTCTATGGGTGTGGTATTTGGAGGAAACTTATTTTCATTACTAAGCCATATGTACCATTTTTGCTAGTAACGCTTGATTGAACACCTCGAAATTTCCGAATCCAAATCCTCCCGCGCCATCTTTATTTTTACATAGCAGCTCCCATCGGCATCAATGTATTCCGTTTATCTCCACCGTTACAATGGGAACTGCTAGGGTGCTAGTATGTGTTAAACATCATGCTGAGTAGCATCATCAGTACTCGGCCCAACTGAGAGGTTTTGTTCAGGCTTCCCAAAATAGCTTCTAGAACATTCAAGTAGAAGGTGACTCGAAAATTCTCATTAGTTGCATCAATTAAAGGAAAATTCTCATTAGTTGCATCAATTAAAGGCTCGTTTGCCACCTTTTGGAGGATAAGAGGAGTTGTTGAAGATATTTAAAACAATTGCTTCCACATTTGACTCCATTTATTTTAGTCATATTATTCGAGAAGTAAATTTTATGGCCGATAATTTTGTCAAGTTAAAACATTCATTTGAGTCGAGATCTATGGACCACCCATCAGATGCAAGAATTTAAGTCTTTAACCAAATGTCAAATGGAGTGCGACACTGTTGGATTGAGTACCGAAGAAAGCCTAGAAATAGGTTCAACAATTTTGTGGACTACTTAGACCTCGGGCTTCTTAGCGTTAACTTCTTTTTGTCATACCCAACCTCACCTGCATACATGCTTGCATAAGTGGTTAACCACGTACCCATTCCCCAATTAGTTAATTAATCCATGAATTTTTTTTCCTGTTAAGTACATATTTAAAATATCACATTTCTTCCTCCCACACTACTTAATTGGTCCAAGTCTATAAGACATAACGCTAGTGCGCATATAAACTTAGCTGGACATGCATATATCTTGTATGAAAGTGTAATGGTCCACATGGCATCCCCATGAATCATACTAGATTTGCTTAGTTGATTATTTCCAAAAATGAGAGAATCATCATTCCATTGTGGCCATGTAGAAACGAAACCCATGTCACCAAATTAAACCAAATGGACCTAATTAAAAATCTTATTATATATATATATAGTCTAATAGTAGTAATTAGAAACTAAGAAACAAAGTAGTCCAAGAGCTAGCTTAGCAACTTCACCAAACTTCATCTGCCTTTATAAATGCAGTACTGATAGTTATTATTTTCCCACCTATATTTTAGAAACATGCATATGAATCCAGCTAGCTTCATCAAAGCTCTCATAAACGCCGCTATAAATTGGTTGATCAGACAGATATTGTATCTTTTCCTAAGGCATTACCGACAATTTAATGCTCTCAGCTGATCCAAGCCTCCCCCATCTCTCTTTCTGTTTCTGGTTAATTATCTTCACCAAGTTGTTGCTAGCTTAGCTCCATATCTTGATATTATATACTTGTTCTTAAGTATATATCAATCAGACCCAGTTTGGGATTCTTTGAGTTCAGCTTGGTGGGTAGTAGTTCAAGTTTAAGGATCGATGGATCAGTTTGCTGTGAAGGTTGAGGAGGCGAGGCCGGCCACCGATGGAAGGCCGTCGGCGGGGCCAGTGTATCGGAGCATTTACGCTAAAGATGGGCTGTTGGAGTTGCCGGAGGGGTTGGAGTCGCCGTGGCAGTTTCTCAGGTATCAGACATTTGTTCTTGTGCGTTATGGGATCAATAATGTACGTTAAATTGAGTGTCACATGTATTATGAATCTAGGAATACATATATACTGAGTTGCTTGCTTGTTTGGATGCTGAGTAAATGGACAAAATTTTCTCAGGAAATTACGCATGCAAAGTAGAATCAGAGCATTTCATATTTTTAGCTGGAAGAAGTTGGCATCCAAAAACAAAGAAAAAAAGATCGCTAAAAAAAAAGTGGCCCATACAGGTCTCGAACCTGTGACCTTCGCGTTATTAGCACGACGCTCTAACCAGCTGAGCTAATAGGCCAGTTGATGATTAAAAAGATGAATAATCTATAACTACCTATGACAATGATTAAGAGGAACACGTTGATTAGTAAAATGAAAACATGTTATAGATGGATCAATCTGTGTTGTCTAGTGAAAACATGTTGTCTGATTCAAATTCGTAGTTTGAGATGATGGCTGAATCTGTGTTGTCACTGGCAGTGAGTCTGTCAAGAGGAACCCGAGCAGTCGAATGCTGGGTCAACGCCAAGTCACCGAGAAAAAGGTATCTTCCATTTCCATTTCAGCAATAGCAGCAACCCATTCAAACCCAAGAGCTCAATTTTCTTAATACCAATTACTAATCCCATTTTCCGATTTTGTTGAATGGAATGACAGGCGGGTCCATATGTGTGGATTACATATCAAGAGGTTCATGATGCAGCCATTCGAATGGGTTCTGCCATCACAAGCCGTGGTGTCAATCCTGTAAGTCCAATACGAATTTATAGAACATGTGTTTGGAAGCAAATGTGTTCTTAGTAATAGAGTTGATGTATAATGGTAGTGAGAATAGTAACTGTGTAATGCTAGTGTTTCATCATAGCTAAAGAAAAGAAAAAAAAGATTGCCTTTTTAAATGTTTCAATGTTTGCAGGGAGATCGTTGTGGTATATATGGATCAAATTGCCCCCAATGGATTATTTCAATGGAGGTAATAATACTGTATTTCTTTGTTTCCTATTTGTGCATATTATGCAAGACACTTGAATAAAGAAGCGGTATTGTTGAAGTAGTGAACAACTGAATCAGATGTTGGGGGACTGAATCTTACTTTTTTAGGCTTATGCTTCTGTTTTGATGTTTTACAGGCCTGTAACAGCCATGCCATTACATATGTTCCACTTTATGACACCCTCGGTATGCTTCCTTTTCTTTTTCAATAATTCTCATTGCATAATGCATATATCATTTTCCAGTGGCGTTTAGTGAACTTCAATGATGGTGGTTGCTTTGATTAAACAAAGAGAAATTGTGGTCTTGACATTTTCCTTTTCAAAAATTATCACTTTACGCTCATTCCATGTTCAGTGGCCAGCTACTGAATGCTCGGTGGTTTAGGGTTTAGGGTTCAGTGGCCTGCCGAACTCTCCACAACAACTTAAGGTTTCAGTAGGAGACTATTGAACTCAATGAAGTGTTTGGTAGCCAGCTACTAAAGGCTACAAAGATACTTCGGTTGTCAACCACCGAACCTACCAAACAGTGTTTGAAATCAGTATATAAGGGTGAAAGGCGAATTTTTGGGTGAAAATAAGGGGTGGGATCTAGGGAGAAAATTGGAAGGTCCATTTAGAATTTCCCTTCAATGTATTTGATTAAACTTTTCATGGTATACATGTTACAGGTGCTAATGCAGTTGAGTTCATCATCAACCATGCTGAAGTTTCACTAGCTTTTGTTCAAGAGAACAAAATCCCTGCTGTGAGTTATCTTTCAAACTACTTTGTTATGATGATTAGTTAGAACTTAGAAGTTCAAAGTCACTGATTTCTTATATTTTGCTTCGTAATCCAATTTCGTTGTACTAAACATGATATAAGTACAAAGACCAACTTGCCTTGTATGTTTGGACCCTTCTTTCATGATTATCTTAGTTCCTTTCCTAATATGGGACTCCGTTTATATAAAAGTTACTTCCCTCTCCTTTTCTTGCTTTCTAATCTTCCTCTTACGTGGTAACTCTTTCTGCAGATTTTGTCATGCCTTCCAAACTGTTCTACGCATTTAAAAAGTAGGTTATATACTATTTCCTTAAATACTTGAAATTTGAGGTCCAAGTTGTTAGGATTGTACCTAAGGTATACATCTGCATTCTTCAGCAATTGTCAGCTTCACAAATGTTTCTAGCGCTCAAAAAAAGGAAGCAGAAGATCTGGGGGTATCTTGCTTTTCGTGGGAGGAATTCTCTCAGTTGGTAATTTTTTAACTCTATTTTTCTCATATATGTTCTTGTTGTTGGTAGAGGATTGGTCATTATCTTGCAATGATGCAAAATCATCTTTTGTCTCTGCAGGGAAATTTAGATTGTGAACTACCTCCAAAACAGAGGACTGCTATTTGCACAATAATGTATACAAGTGGAACAACTGGAGAGCCAAAGGGCGTAATTATTACTAATGCAGCATTAATGTCAGAAGTATTGTCAACAGACCATCTACTTTTCCTAACAGATAGAGTGGTAAACAACTTAACACAATTTACGTTTTCAACTTTCTAGTTTTTTAACTTTTTCTATCTTGGTGTTTCCAAATTTGTGCTTATTCTGCCCCTCTAAAAAACTAAAAACAAATGGGAGAATAGCTACTGTCACTTGGCATGAGAGGTGCCATCAGGTGATGGATTTTCACCTGGTCCTGTTTCCTCTGCCTATGCTTGGTCTATTGCACAGTATATGCGATATACCTGATTTATTTCAGTAAGCAAATAAACTTGCAGAACATGTTTGGTCATGGAGTTTTACTAGTTTTGTCATCGAAAAGGCCAACGCCAAGGTCTTATTCAGATCATTATTCTGTTGCCAAAAATAAATGCGGTGCCTGTTTGAAATGTTATTTACATTAAGGCAAAATTTTATATTATGTGGATGAAATCCAATTTAGCAAACAGTTTATTGTAATAGCTTCAAGATGGCTTTGCTATTGTCAAGACATCATATGAGGACGTCGTTCTACATGATGGTATTGTGTAAGCACAAAAATATTTCAGTTCGCAACAAGTTTTTTTATATCAATTGGTTGCTTGGTGTTTGTTGATGTTAGTGGTCAGGGGTTCAAACCCCAGCCTTCCACATATTAATATACACAATCTCATAGTTTCAGTTATTTCCTACCAACTATTTAAACTAAGGGTAGTAATATAATGCCGAGTAAAGTCATCCCTTGAAAGGTGCTTATTTGCAGATTTATTTTTGTATTTTTATATTTTCCAAAGTAACTGTGGTGAAGTATTACCAATAGATGGTTAAGGTTGAGATGTTTTATGAAGTTTAGTTATTAAACTCAATTAGCATTTCCCTCATGGCACTGATATTAACAACTGGCACAAAATAAATTCTATTACAGTGTACAGAAGAAGATTCATATTTTTCGTTTCTTCCGTTGGCCCATATATATGACCAAATAATTGAGAGCTATTGCATCTACAAGGGATCCTCAATAGGCTTCTGGCAAGGCGTAAGTATACGAGTCATTTCTTGCAATGACCTTTTTCTTTAATTTCCATATTTCACTCAATTGGTAGTTCTCTTCTTTAGTTACCAACTATAACCTTGTCCAATGTGATTTCTTGCTATGGACTTGCAGGATATCAGGTTTTTACTGGACGACCTGCAGGAATTAAAGCCTACTATGTTCTGTGGGGTTCCTCGGGTTTATGATCGTATATACACTGGTAAAACTCATTCATTATTTTGAACTAAATAAATGTTCTTAAGTTTCTGTATTCTTAATATTTGGCTTAAATTTTGTTTGCGAAGGTATTGTTAGTAAAGTTTCATCTGGTGGGGTATTGAGGAAGACCCTTTTCCAATATGCATATAACTAGTACGTCTCACTAAGACCTCCTTTCTTGTTTGCATTTGTATTCCTACTATATACTAATAAAGATTTATATGGCAGCAAGTTGGCAAATCTGGAGAAGGGTCTGCCACAAGAAAAAGCAGCACCTCTCTTGGACAAGCTTGTCTTTGATAAGGTCTGTCATTCTATCTCTCACCTTTCCATTCACAAATAGCTGGTTTTACATTCGAACAATGCGTTGCTTCTATTTTATGATAGGACTAACAATGTGCTACTTGTGATAGATAAAACAAGCATTAGGGGGACGAGTTCGTATATTGTTGTCTGGTGCTGCGCCCTTGCCCAGGCATGTGGAGGAATTTTTGAGGGTCACCAGCTGCAGCACTTTATCACAAGGATATGGTATGGTTGAGTGCATATCTGCCAAGGCATCTAGGAAGTATATGGAATTCATATAATGGTCCTGCTAGTATTACATATTTTCACAAGTTTGACAGTGACCTTTTTATGCTGTCCAACGAAGAAAAAATCGATGTTGACTATCAGTTCTCAGGAAAAAATTAAATTTATATTAATTCCGGACCCGAAAAATAATATTAATTCAATGTCATCTTTGAATAGGCTTATATATATATATATTTATATTTCTTTTAAATATCAGTTCAATCGTACTGTTGAATAATCGGGAAAATGCATAAGGTTAAGAACTTAAGATAGATACTCACTGTGCTACCTCACTTTAATTCATGTGTTTGAACTGTGGTACGTTGAACATGAATGTTTTTCTAGTCATTGACATGACCTTTTCAAAAAAAAATAATTAAAGAAAGAGAACTGCTTTTCATCAACTTTTTAAATTCCTTTACATGTAGGCCTCACTGAAAGCTGTGGTGGGTGTTTTACGTCCATTGGCAATGTTTATCCTATGATTGGAACGGTGGGAGTCCCCATCACAACTATTGAAGCACGGCTTGAGTCAGTCCCAGAAATGGCATATGATGCAATTTCTAGTGTACCACGTGGAGAGATTTGCCTGAGAGGAAAAACCTTGTTTTCTGGTTACCACAAGCGACAAGATCTAACTGAAGAAGTCCTTATTGATGGGTGGTTCCACACAGGTAAATGCCTACAATACAAGACAATTACTTCTTGTTGGATGCTTAATCTTTTGGTTTGGTTTCTTTTCAAGAGGGCACCTTCATAAATATTTTTGAGCTTAATTGTGAGCGGATGGATCACAGGAGATATTGGAGAATGGCAGCCTGATGGAGCAATGAAAATCATAGACAGGAAAAAGAATATATTTAAACTGTCTCAAGGTGAATATGTAGCTGTGGAAAGCATTGAGAGCAAATACTTGCAATGCCCTCTTATCACATCGGTATGTTGCTAGCTGCTAATTTCTACTTCTATGACAAATGATTAGGGCTTTACCTCGATAAATGAGTTTATGTTCGTCTTTGCGCTATATTTTTAGCTCTGGAAATTTCCTCTACCCTATTTTTCTTGTTTTCTGAAGTTGTGGGAGGATGTCTTAACTTTCCTCTGGTTGGCAGATATGGGTTTATGGGAACAGCTTTGAGTCGTTTCTTGTTGCTGTGGTGGTTCCTGACAGAAAGGCCTTAGAGGACTGGGCAGCTGAGCATCATTTGAGCGATGATTACAAATCATTGTGTCAAAACCTCAAGGCAAGAAAATACATTTTGGATGAGCTCAATTGTACTGGTCAGAAACAGCAAGTATGTGCTCCAATTCCCTGTTGCTAAATTCATGCTATGTTGATTAATGTTTAGTCATCTGACTTAGAGGACAATTACATTGCAGCTTCGAGGGTTTGAGTTGTTAAAAGCAGTTCATTTGGAACCAAACCCCTTTGACATGGAGAGGGATCTCATGACTCCAACTTTCAAACTGAAAAGACCGCAATTACTCAAGTATTACAAGGTATACTTTTCTTCTTAGATTTGAAAAGGTTGGAACTTTGAGAAGTTAATCCTAATTTTATATTTTCAAAATATCATCTGCAGGACGGAGTTGAAAAACTGTATAGTGAAGCAAAGGGAGGAAGAGTATGAGAGCAGATTTGAAAGCTATGAAGCAACTATTAGAACAATATCATCACTTTCCCAAATATTTGATTGCCTGCTCTTTCGTTTATGAGGTACTACATGTGTAAGACTGTAAGAGTATATAGCCGGGACTTACTCGTATATATTGATTGACCGTTGTTCTAAGTTTGTGTATAAATAAGTAAAGATCATATGAAATTTTCATATTTATTCCTTCATCCAAGAAAAAGAAAATTCATATTTATTCTAGAAATCGTGTTGGCCACGATGTTGTGCTTGCATTTAACGGGGAAGTGCAAAATTAATGTCTACTACTCCCTCTCATGCATGAAGCCAATTCCCTTTCTTGCAATGACCAACAAATGAGTTAGTCTTTTTGCCCATATTAGAAGTCTCGAGCGCTCTTTCAATTCAACAAGTGTTGAGCGCAAAGTTTTCCTTGACATTGCATGTTTCTTCAAAGGTCAGAATACAACTGACGTTGCAATCTAGTGAGCGCAATCTAAATTCATAGTTAGATTTCCAGGAAGCGAGATTCCCAAGTGGTTCAACTGTCAAATGAAATTCAATGGGCTTCCCCGGTTTGAATTTGTTATTGAAATACTTGCAAATTTCAAATGGGTGAATACAGGATTGGCTCTCTGTGTTGCTGTTGATCAAATGGATGGTAGCCGTTTTGAGGTCCTTATTCACATAAATGAAGTATGTGTTTCACATCTCTTCACACATGTTACTGAAGTATGGCTGCAGTATATTCCCTTCCGTGAAATGTGGCTACTTGGTGATATGCGTCCATTGCCACCTTTTATGTGCCGAGTCAGTATTTCTTTTTTAATGTGCGGAGACATTATTTCTGAACGTAGTTTCTCTGAGTCGTCCTCCTTAGAAAGCTGCGGGGTTCACCTTGTAATGCCACCCAATGAAGACGTTTGTATGAAGCTATCGCGTGCAGAGAACATCACCAGTGACCTTCCTAATGACATCTTAAAGGTATTTTACTATTTCATATACAAGCAGAGCATGACTGAATAATTCTTTGTTGTCTTTATATTACTTTCAAGGGTTTTCATAACTTCAATTGAGTGATGGAATCGTACGTGCAGTTTCGTTTGATGGTCGAGATTATATTTGCAAGGAAAAAGAATCTGAATCATATATTAATATAATTGAGTCTCAATTCTCAAACTGAAAACAATGAAAGTAAATACTTGCAAAACCCATCTCATCACATCTGTCACAAATCATACAAGTACCATGCATGCCTTAAGACTCTCCTCTATTTATCTTGATAATATGATTTTGTGTTTGTTGGTCTTGTTTTTTAGACATAATAACTGACATTTGTAGTGAAACAGAGGACTGACATTTGAACAAAAATGATATTGTAGCAAAACATACCTCCATTTACACAAAAATTGAAAGATGGATTGAGAAAGAATACGCTAGGCTCAAGCATGGGCCGAATATAGTCTCATTCTCTCGGGAGCAGGATAATATCCACTGATGCACAACTGGAGAACCAATAGATGTAACTGTTACTAATGCAGCAACGTTGACAAAACATTGTCTATGGACCAAATACAGGTTGCATTTCAAATTCTACCTTTTTTATATCTTTGGTTCATAGACAATACTTATAAATGTCATTATTACAGTAAAGTACCTTATATCTTTCGACTTTGAAAATTTAGTGCTTATGCTGCATCTCAAAAAAGACAAAAAGGCGTAATATCAACTCTGTTTTGGCATTCTTCATTATTTGTGTGGCTACAGTTGATCTAGTTTACTAAGCTTGATTGAATGTAACTAATAAATGAAAAATTGCATCATGGAAAGCCATATTAGAAGAATGCCAAAACTCATAAATGAAGTTTTACTTTACATTACCATATATAAGTGCATGTGATCAAACTTAATTACAGCTACCATCTTTAAAAATGGGATTCTAGTCCATGTGATACTTTTACTTTACATTACCATATATATGAGTATGGACCATACAAGATGGGTTACCACAAAAAACAGCTATTTCAGAAAGCGAATTAAAAACGAAAGATCCATTTTTCCATGTTATTTTGTTCTCATCATAGTAAACTGAGTAATCAAATGATGGGCACTTCCATAGTTCCATGAGAATTTAAGCATGCTTTTGCAGCAACTTGAGCCAGTTTTTCACATTCCGGTTGCAGAATTAATTACTAAATATTACAAAAGAAAATGTATGAAATCGAAGTCACAACAGAGTTAAAATTACCAAAAAAACTCATAACGATTTTTGGATTTTCTTTTACTTAACTATAAATTTGGACTGCACATTACGATTTATTTGTCTTGAACTTATTGATATGCCTGGAAACCAAACATGAAAATTAAAAAACAAAACAACATAACAAAATAAAATACTAATTGTAAAGTTCTTCATCTGCTTCACCAGCGTTAGTAGTTGCAAAAGGTTCAGATCCAACAGCAGCCCCCGAACCACTTGCTGCAAATTTGAACTCATCTGCTCCAAATCCTCTTGTCTGGTGCAATGTCTGCGCAAATGCATGATTTGGATGTGTGCCCAAAACTAGTAACATTTCCAAATAAGGTGAACTCTGTAGAGCTGATGCCAACTGGGACAAATGAATGTTTGTGTTTGTTGGTCTTGTTTTTATTTGTGAAAATTTCCTCTTTTTTCTTCTCTAGTTTTAGACATAATAACTGACATTTTGTAGCAAAACAGAGGACTGACATTTGAACAAAAATGTTATTGCAGCTCAGGGAGATGTGTCCTCACGGTGAGGACTCTCTGCAGCAAATATACTGATGCACAACTGGAGGACCAATAGATGTAATTGTTACTAATGCAGCAAAGTTGGCAAAGCATTGTCTATGGACCAAATACAGGTTGCATTTCAAATTCTACCTTTTTTTATATCTTTGGTTCATAGACAATACTTATAAATGTCATTATTATAGTAACGTACATACCTTATATCTCTGGACTTTGAAAATTTAGTGCTTATGCTGCATCTCAAAAAAGACAAAGAGGCGTAATATCAACTCTGTTTTGGCATTCTTCAATATTTGTGTGGCTACAGTTGATCTAGTTTACTAAGCTTGGTTCAATGTAACTAATAAATGAAAAATTGCATCATGGAAAGAAATATTAGAAGAATGCCAAAACTCATAAATGAAGTTTGATCTAGTACGCTAAACCTAGTTCATTAAACTCTTTCTATTTTCTGAGTTTATGGCGTTGTTTGATGCCATTGACCATCAAACATACATTTTCGGTGTCTGATTAGAGTGAACGATATTTGCATGAAGAATACTGCCATTTGACAGTTGAAAATGAAGGACCAGAGTGATCAAGTGGTAAACAAATGAAGCACCAGAGTGATCAAGTGGTAAACAAATGAAGCACCAGAGTGATCAAGTGGTAAATAAATGAATGCAGATTACATTTTCAACTTCTCTACCATTTTTATGTATTATATATCTTTGGAGTTTCAAAATTAATGCTTATGCTTCAGCTTAAAAAAAAAAAAAAGGCATTATATATGGCATTGTTATGTCAGACTGCTTATGTCAATCGATTACCAAACATATATGTTAGGTTTCGATTTCTGATTAGAATGATATTTACAAGAAGGCATAATATAAGATATGTCTAATCAAATTTGTTGGCATGCAGTGTCCAATTAATGTACGTAATTTAATTTCTTGCAATGATATTTTATTCTTTAGTTGTAGATTTCACTTGATCCGCTTCTTGTTGAGTTACCAATACTTTTTTTTCTTATTGTATCATTTATGCCTTAATTTGTGGCTCAGGTATTGCGAATGAAGTTGCATCTGGCTGTAACTTACCCAGCTCATCAGTTGAAACTGTGCATTTGCATTTTCATTGACATTCATAATGAAAGATTTAAAAGACAACAAGGTGTGAAATATGAAGGGTCTTCCACAAGACAAAGCGGCACCTTGCCTGGATAAGCTTGTGTTTGACGCGGAATCAAACCGTCCCTTTTGGCCTTGTGAATGATGTGTGCAGTTTGCGGGCGTGCCAGCACTAGGAGTGCGAGATGTTGTTGTTGTTGTTGTTGCCGTTGCGCTTCCGTCTTGACTTCCTTACGAGGAGATTGTGACTCGGAGAGGGATATCTCCGTGGAGGTTCTTGTACATGCCTTGATGATTCAAGGACTTCTTTTGTAAAGCTTTTTCAAGTTTTACCAAATCGATACCGAGAACGAGATCCCCAGCAGAGCTTGCACTAGAGGAATCGACTTGTGGGTTGCAATGCTGCAGCCGCTATTGCGTCCTTGCAGTTTAGCAGGGTATGGAAATGCATCCGCTAATGCGCTCTTGCATTTGCCATGGTGGAATTGCAGCCGCTGATGCGTCCTTGCAATTGCCGAGATAACCCGGAGGTTAAGATACTCGTTGAGAGTAGTGTGGTGTTTTGTTGATGTAGATGTCCTTTGAAATGTATGCGAAGCCTTCTTTATATAGGCTCTGAAGCTACTTGAACATGAAGTAAACAATAGTCTTTAGGATTATAATATTATCATGAATCCTTGTAACCTTACTTGATAGACTATTCTAACCATTATCTGGTCCGTATTTGATTATTGAATCCCTCTTGGCTTATTTTGCGAAATGAGAATACTGGCCTAAAACAATTCTCTGTAATAGTTTATTTGATTCACTAGGCCATAATCATTATTAATGGGGTCAGTCCAATTTAGGCTTATATTTAATAGCCTTTGATAGTCCTGTAATGAATTTGATTCAAGGTTTTGTTACTTGAATCTTTGAATTATGTAGACTTATGTACTATCAGTCTTTTAGATAACAAGGACATTTAACTGACTCATTTTTCAGTCGAGCCATATTTGTATTTGCTTAATTGCTGGCCCTTTTATCTGATGGTTGAGAAGTGTTCATCTTTAATCTAATGACTTGCGAGATGAATATATGGGATTGCTTTCTTCCATATCATTGGCTGTAATGCCAAAGCTGTTGGACCTCAGTAGGTCCCTTCCCTTTATTTCAGCATATAGAGAAATCCCTTTAGTAGCGACCATTAGGCTTCACTTCAGCCTTTTTCTCTCTTACTAATTGCCGAGATTTCAACCAAGAAACCAAGTCTAAAACTACTTTCCTCTTTCGCAAGTGATGGGGACATAAAGAGAAACTTAGCGACCTGATCATGAAACAAGCTAGTTTTGGCTTTTAGTTTTGTTTCCATAATTGTGGAAAATGTTGTCCAGCCATTGAAAGTCATGCCCTTTTGAATAGAAAATATAATATGATAGGCCTCTATTTGATCTGATGCTTGCGAACCCAATCATCTAGCCATTCCAGCTTATTAAATGTTTTCTTCATTTTGGCCAAGTTGCAAACTTTTCATGTCCATATCAAATGATGATTAGAAGAATTACTATGCAAAGACAACAATTGATGGAAAACTTTATGTTTATTTTAATACCCAATAGCTATTAAAATAACCTTGGTTATAAAACAGAGTCGGAAAGTACCGTAATAGGCTAATCTTAGCCCTTTTCTTTAATTAATCCGGTCTCTAATGATGATTGCTTTCCGTTTTTAGTCGCTTAAAACCTGTGTTTGTTACCGCATAACCCAAGATTGAGACTGAATTATTTGGCTCCTGAAGCCATGCAAAAGCTTTTCGCAATAAATCCTCCCAAATCCGTAAAGCTTTCGCATATCAAGATCCTAACAGAACCCTTTAGTATTTCATTAATTAACCCTTGATCCAAAGGCTCAGAAAAGCCTAGCTTTAATCCAACGGTTTGCGAAACCAGCATCGTGAATTCTGCCTTGGTCTCGCGATTAATGAAAAAATGGGCTTGGGCCTTTATCTCTAATCCGCCATTTCGCCAACCAATGACTGACCCAGGCCGAAATGTTATTTTGGGCTCAAACATTGCCCCCCAAGCTTTGAAATCCGGGTAGGATTGAGAAAGGTTATAAACGGTTCCCTCCTTTGATTAATTTCACCTCTGATTGAACTGAGAAACAAACCACTTCAGAGACCCACTGTTCATCTTCCTCCTTTCCTCTTTCGCAAACCCTAGAATTTCTTTTCCGAAACTCTGTTGCACTCGCAAGAAGCGAAAATGCCTCCAAAGCCATTACATGTCCCTCAATATGACGAATTGAAGAAAGAGGCTGAAAAATTCAGGGAGAACATGCTAGCTCTGTATTCCCAACACCAAATAAAGAAACCTCCCAGTGACTTCTTCAACTATTATCATGCTTTTGTCGCAATTGGCCCTCATCTCTGTTCTGCTCCATGGAAGGAGGTAAACAAAGTTCTTTCCAATTCCCGTGCTTTCTCATGGCCACTTCATGGCCATAGCCTGACTACTGCCAAATTCACTAAATGGCCTCTGTCTGCAAAAACCACGAAAGTTATGGGGCAATGGCCTTTACCCACTGACGATTTTTCTGAGTGGTTTAAGGCCATGGAGATCAAATTCGGTGATCTCTGGAGAAGAATTGGCCTTTACGATGCCATTTGCTTATCTGTCAAAGGCGTCCAAGGAGACAGGAACTTGCTCCTAGCCGCCGCAAGTTTCTGGAATTCCACCAGTAATACCTTTGATTTTCGCTTTGGGCAAATGAGCGTCACCCTTTTAGATGTCTTTGTTATATCAGGTTTTCCAATCCACTACAAACCATATTTGCCTGGCATATATTCTTCATTACAATATCCTCAAACTTATGCTCCGACGACTCGAGAAAAAGCAAAGAACCAAGCTAATAGCTATGAGAAGTGGATAGGCTTTTGGAGATCAATAGGTGGTTATGAGGAACATATTGCTTTTCTAGAATTTTGGTTGAACAAATTCGTCTTTTGTATGTCTGCCAATAGAGTAACAGATCAGTGGCTGGAGTTGGCCATTGTTCTTCACAACGAAGAGAAAGTCAGCATAGGGCACCAAGTTCTTGCTTCTCTGTATAGAGGTATGCAACAACTCACTAGTGCGCTTATCATAGGCTCTGGAAATTTTCTGTTTTTCCATGATAATGTTGTTAAGAGCCTCTAGTCTGGTCTCATCCAAAGCCTCATGTTCCTGCCACATGGCTTGAACATAATCTTCACCTATCAGTTGATGTTGCTCTTGTACCCG
The DNA here is from genome assembly GCA_029955375.1 of Rubus parviflorus. NCBI lineage: Eukaryota > Viridiplantae > Streptophyta > Magnoliopsida > Rosales > Rosaceae > Rubus > Rubus parviflorus. Next base: position 29,645,276 of record JARGGL010000001.1, read on the forward strand.
AAGCGAGTGAACATTGATTTCCAAAGGCAAAATGGCATCATGTCCAAAGACCAAAGCATAAGGAGTAGTCCCCGTGGGGGACCTTTTAGAAGTCCTGTAAGCCCAAAGAGTATTATATAACTCTTCATGCCAGTTCCTTTTATTGCTTTCTAGCATCTTGCGAAGAATGCTTATAATGATCTTATTACTGGCCTCGGCCTGGCCATTGGATTGAGCATAGTAAGGAGTAGAATGAAGTAATTTAATCCCCAAATCCTCCATCTTTTCTACGACTTCTGCAGACATAAAAGATGTTCCTCTGTCTGTAACAATGCACTCAGGAATCCCAAACCTACATACCAGATTATGATAAATGAATTTAATAACCTTATCTGAAGTGATATTCTTTAAAGGTTTGGCTTCTACCCATTTCGTAAAGAAATCGGTGGCAACAATAATAAAATTGTGTTGTTCAGAAGAAACAGGATGAATCATTCCAATAAAGTCCATAGCCCATCCTCGAAATGGCCAAGGCTTGATTATTGGCTGCAATGGCATGTTAGGAATATGCTGAATTGGGCCGTGTTCTTGACACTCTCGGCAACCTTTTGCGAAAGAGATACAATCTTTGAGTATCGTTGGCCAGAAATAGCCATGCCTTCGCAAAAGCCATCTCATCTTTGGCCCGGCTTGATGTGATCCACAGATACCAGCATGAGCCTCTCGCATGACTCGTTTAGCCTCCCTGCCATAAACACACTTGAAATCGACACCTTCCTCACCCCGGCGACGCAATTCCTTATTTTTGAGGAAGAAGTTGAGGGCCTGAAACCTTATTTTTCTGTCCGTAGGCTGATTGGGATCTTGTAGGTATCTTTTCAATGGCCATCTCCAATCCTTATCAATAGGATTCCTGGCTACAGATACGTGAACGACCTCCAATGGCCATCCTCGAACTTGGACAGACGGTAAAGAACGTTTTTCAACTTTAAGGATTCGTTCCTGTATCCCATCTGCAAGGCCAATTCCGGAAGCAATCTGAGCCAACTCATTAGCAGCAAAGTTCTCCTTTCTAGGAATATGTTCAATAGAAACATTGTGAAAATGAGATAATAAATTCCATGTTGCGAAAAGATATGGTGCTAATAAAGGACTAGCACATTTGAACATGCTAAGTACTTGGTTGACTACTAGAAGAGAATCTCCTAGAATATCAACATCTCGTATGTCCATTTCCAACAGGATCTCTAAGCCAATAATGAGGGCTTCATACTCAGCTTGATTGTTCGTGCATTCGAAATCTAGCTGAAAAGAATACGAGAATCTATTTCCCTTCGGACTTTGCAAAGCAATCCCTGCCCCTGATGCCGTTTCCGTGCGTGATCCATCAAAATACAGTTTCCAGGGTGTTAAAGCAACAGCCCCAATTTCTAAATCCTTGAAGTTACAGACCTCCAAACTTGGATGGTGAGCAAGGAAATCAGCAATGGCTTGCCCTTTTACTGCTTTCGCAGGAATATACTGAAGAGAAAATTCAGATAAGGCTAGTATCCATTTTCCAATCCGGCCTCGTAACAAGGGCCGTGATAACATATATTTTACCAAGTCAGTCTGTGCAATAATGCATGTGGTAAAAGGTAGCATATAATGCCTTAGTTTTGCAGCTGAAAAATACAACGCAAGGCATAGCTTTTCCATATTTGAATACCTTGTCTCGCAATCGTTCAGAGTACGACTGAGGTAATAGATAGCATGTTCCACACCTTTCTCATCATCTTGGGCTAATAAACTTCCAACAGACAAATCAGTTGCAGATATGTAAAGTTTCAAAGGCATACCAACACGTGGTGGCACCAACACAGGTGTACTAGTGAGATAGACTTTGATCTTATCAAATGCCTCTTGGTGCTTTGTTTCCCAAACAAACTGCTCCTGATCTTTAAGTTTGAGCAGAGATGAGAAAGGTTGAATTTTCCCAGCAGAATTAGAAATAAACCTGCGCAGGAAATTAATTTTTCCAAGAAGTCTTTGAAGTTCCTTTTTATTAGCAGGCGGTGATGCATCTAGGACAGATTTCGCCTTATCTCCAGTAACTTCAATACCTCTTTCATGCACCAAAAACCCAAGGAAATCACCTGCCTTGACCCCAAAAGCACATTTCGCAGGGTTCATTTTCAGGCTGTGATGTCTCATTTTTGCAAAAACTTTCCTCAGATGGTCTACATGATCAGTTTTCTTCTTAGATTTGACCACAATATCATCGATATAAACCTCCACAATTTTTCCAATTAGATCATGAAAAATAAGGTTCATGGCACGTTGATATGTTGCACCAGCATTTTTGAGTCCGAATGGCATTACGACATACTCAAAAATTCCAGCAAAACCCTGACATCTAAAGGCTGTCTTATGTCTGTCCTCTTCCGCAACTGGAATCTGGTGATATCCAGCCGTGCCATCCATGAAAGACATGACCTCATGACCAGCTACGGCATCTATTAACATGTCAGCCATAGGCATTGGATATTGGTCTTTTGGTGTAGCCAAATTAAGATTTCTGTAATCAACACAAACCCGGATTTTTCCATTTTTCTTCTTTACTGGTACTACATTGGAAAGCCATTCATTATACTTGGCCACTCTAATGACTCCAGACTTGTGCATTTTTTCAATTTCTTCTTTTACAAGGATTTGGGTATCTGCCCTTATTCTTCGAGGAGCTTGCGAAAAAGGCTTGAATCCGTCTTTGATCGGCAGTCTGTGTTCCACCAAAGTATTGGAAAGACCCGGCATGTCTTCATACTTTTCTGCGAAACAATCCTTGTACTGTTGAAGCAGTGTAATGAGCCTTTCTTTTTCCTCAGGCTCCAAGTAAGAACTGATTGAAACAAACATTGGATTATCAGGAGACCCTAAATTGATTTTGTTCAAGGGGTCTCGAACCTTAGGAGGGGTATCATCCAATGCAGCTGGGGCAAGCTGAATCTCTTGCTCCTCTTCGGACATTTCTTGCATTTCATCTATGCATTCTGCTGTCCCTACCTTAGCATAGGCCTCTTGTTCCTCTCTGAACGTCGTTAGTCGGTTCAACAAAGAATCAAGGGCCTTAGTTTATTCCTGGTTGAGGTCACACATCATTGACATGATGTTCCGAGATCACGATGAATGGCCTCTGCATATCTGCATTTGCCTGAGCCAATCCCCATCGTGTAAGCTCATAGGCCGTAACCCCTGTAGGTCGGCCGTTCTGATCAATACCATTCACTCCTAATGGTGCAAGGTCTGAGAAGTAATAATTGGCATCTGCTGCATTAGCAGATACTGAGTAAGGCCTTGGATCAGCTGAAATGACTTCTGCTTTATTCAATTCCTCATTCCACATAACCAGTTGCTGATGTAAGGATGAAGGCACACAAAGACTTCTATGAATCCAGTCTCTCCCAAGCAAAGCGCTGTATTGCGAAATGCAATCTACGACGAAAAAAGCCAAGGTCATGCTCTTTGATCCGACTGTCAACTGGAGGAAAAGTAGTCCATGAGTCTTAGTTATAGACCCTGCAAAGTTTTTGACAGTAAGGCTGGTAGGTTGGATCATTTCCTTGCTGATTTTGAGAATCTGCAAAGCCTTTGATGGCAAAACATTGATTGCTGAGCCATTATCAACCAGGATTTTGTTGAGAGGGACCCCTTGTAAATGTGCAGTAATGTATAATGGCCTGAGCTGATTAGCCATAGTCTGTGTTGGCTTTGCGAAGCACATATACTCTGTCATGAGTGTGTCAGGTATTTGAACTGCATCATTACCTTCTTCAGGTTTCGCAAGGGGTGCCAGATTTTCCGCTTGCTTGCCCCCCAAGTCCATTACTTCTGAAGAGTTGCAATGGGATGATTGACCTTCACAGGTCAAAGCATATTTGGCTGGTAGAATGTATACCATGGAACAATCAGCTCCTGACATGGCGTCATCTTCATCGTTGATCACGGGCTCTCCTCCAAAGTCTAAAATTCCTTCGCTATCGCCATAGCCCTCTCCATCATTGTTATCAACGGGAACTGCCATGTTTGGAACCCCTTGGCTTGGAGATGACTCTGCGAAATTCCCAATCTTTGGTAATGGCATGGTGTACACTGGCTCTGGAAAAGATACCATTTTGACCATTAAAGATTTGCCGTTGTGAACCACCTCTAGATCTTGTTCCCTCTGAACTGGCTCATCTTCCATTACAGGAGTTAAGGATTCGACCATGCATATTCCCTGATTGGGCCTGCTTCTCAGTTTCTCATGTGTAATGTTGTCTCCTGCAATCTGGTTTACGAAAGGCACTTCACTTTTAGGCTTCCAAAATTGCCTTTCTGGAGCAGGCTTGACTGGCAGTGAAGAAAGATGCCTGCTTTGTTGTTTCGCAACTCCATGGTACCTTGCTGATAACCTCTGCATATCAGATTCCAACTGTTCAGGAGTTTTTATCATCCGGTCTGGGTTCACCAAACCTAACTCAACAGCTTTGATGGCCCTTCTAGCTTGACCATACTGCCTTTCAATCCTTCTTTTTTGCGAAGCAGACAGAGGAGTGGTTTGACCCTTTTTATGTGTGTACCATTGATTGGTTTTCATGGTCGAACTTGGAACGAAGGTTCTGGAAGTTTTACCTGTAAATGGCCTGGTTTGATTGACCATAATCCTTCCTCCAGCACGATTCTCAAAAACTCTTCTATCATTGTGTTTAGTAAACCTTGGTTTCGCAAAGCTTCCTTCCACATGATCTTCCTTGAGAGGCTCTTTCATGAAAGCTGAAGCACTTTTCATTATTGCGAGAAGATTTGAATCTCGCAAAGGCCTGTTGGAAGACTGACCAACCTCAAGGTGTGCCACCTTAGCCTTTGGACTGTGAGGCTGAAAGTCTCTTGCTGTTGGTTGAGCATTCCATGCACTCTTGCCCTTGTCTTTGTGCTTCTTGTCTTCTTGGTCAGATTCAAGACCACACTCTTCCTTGCATCTATGGCAAAGAATCACTGTAGAGGCTTTTGCTTTCTCTAGCCCTGTTTTTGCTGGCTTGTCGGCCTCTTGACGAGAATCTCGCCTTCTTTGGCTTGTTTTTGGCCATTGCACTTCAACCATGTTAACCTCAGGAGATGGAAAAGGATCTGTATCTACCAATGTGGCAGCCCTTGCAGGTGTTTCAACCTCAATTCTTCCAGAATTCAACCATATCTGGATTTGGTCCTTCAGCTTCACACATTCAGAAGTGTTATGATTCCATAGGTTATGGAATTTGCAGAATTTCTTCCCTTTGAGCTGCTCTGCTTTAGGGATAGCACCATAATCAGTTTTGACCAATCCGGCAGCTATGAAGTCGTCCAATATTTCTGCAGCCTTTGTAGCATTGTAAGTATAAGTTTCAAATTCAGGCTTCGCAAATGCTAGGGACTTAATCTTCATAGGCTCCCTCATGAGCCTTAGCACTTTTGATTTCGCAGGCTTTCTATGAATTAGCTCCACAGCAGAAACATCTCCTTCAGCATCATCAGAAGATTCATCATACTCTTTTGAATAAGCATTGATCATCTCGATAGCATTAACATTTCTGGCCTTATTATGAACATAAGTCCCTTTAGACGCATGCTTCATGAGACTCTCTTCTTTCAAAAGTAACTCATATCCTGCTGCTTCCCGGATGAGGTCTCCCATAGAATCAAAAGGGATTCCGAAGCATTTCTTCCTGAGCTTAATAGTAAGGCCCTTGATGGCCAAGTTTACAGCCTCCCTTTCTGGTAGGACAAAATTAGCCCTAGCCTGTTGGAGCTTAAACCTCTGAAGAAAGGTCAAAGCTGATTCTCCAACTTGTTGACTCAGACTAGATAATTCAGAAATGCCGACCTCTGCCTCGATTTTTCCAAACTGTTCTCGGAAAATCCTTTCCATTTCATCCCAACTAGAGACACTGGCAGGTTTGAGTCTGGAATACCATCCAAAAGCTGCTCCGGTCAGAGAGCTGCCAAACAGCTTGAGCTTATAGACATTGAATTTGCCAAGATCTCCACATTGAGTGATAAATCGAGCTATGTGGACAGCAGCATTCTCCCTTATGTCTTCCCCAGAGAATGACGTGAAGTTGATCGTCTTATGACCTTTAGGATAGTTCACCTCAGCCACTTCCTTTGCGAAAGGAAAATTATAGCCATATTGCTCTCCAGCATGGCTTCGCACCGCTCTACGAATGAGGGAAGTTAGCTGTTCCTCAGTGAAGGCAAGTGTACCATGATTGGTGATATTGCCTTGAACATTGTTCCCCTCCACTCTAGGGATGAAAGTTTTTGGGAGATCATTCGGTTCAGATATATCTCCATCAGAACCGTCATCAGTAGCAGGTGACTTTGAAGAACCTCTCTTTGCTCGGGAAGAACCTCCAACATAAAAGCGTCTAGTAGCACTAGGCCTTCTACCGTCGCTAACGTTGAGGCCTTTGTTTGAGGTCCTCTGACTACGCCTTGGATTAATACGAGCAGAGTCATCTCCCAGGCGTATTTGCTCAAGTTCATTCTGCAGATCAGAGGTACCCATTCCCCCAAGCAGGAAATTTGAAGGCGGAAAAGAAGATGTCACAGGCTCGAGTTTGGAAACCTCATGCCTTTTCTCCCTTATCCTGAAGAACGTATCTCTTTCATTCTTCATCGTATCCATTGTAGCCTTTATTTTGACTAACTGGTCTTCCACCTGCTGCGTGACAGCTTTGTTCAGCTCTGCAGCATATTTCTCCAGAGTTTTCTGGACATGGATCTTGTTTTGCTCTTCGAAGCGCTTCATCAAGGCTTCGAGCACCTGTTGATCTGGAGAGGAATCTCCTTCTGACGTTTTCACCTCGTCAGACATGGCTTCACGTAGTTCTGGAAACTTTTCGTAAAGCTGTTGTTGGGACAGACCACGGCACTGAGCCGGGTTATGTCCTTGAACCTTGTGTTTCAAACAATAAGAAAACTTTCTTTCGTAAGGATTTTCTTGGAGCACACCTTTGAATTTAGGCGGCCTTTCCTCCAGCGCAATAGAAAAACTAAACAAAAAGCTTAGTGGTCCCACCGGGCGTGCCAAAATGTTTGACGCGGAATCAAACCGTCCCTTTTGGCCTTGTGAATGATGTGTGCAGTTTGCGGGCGTGCCAGCACTAGGAGTGCGAGATGTTGTTGTTGTTGTTGTTGCCGTTGCGCTTCCGTCTTGACTTCCTTACGAGGAGATTGTGACTCGGAGAGGGATATCTCCGTGGAGGTTCTTGTACATGCCTTGATGATTCAAGGACTTCTTTTGTAAAGCTTTTTCAAGTTTTACCAAATCGATACCGAGAACGAGATCCCCAGCAGAGCTTGCACTAGAGGAATCGACTTGTGGGTTGCAATGCTGCAGCCGCTATTGCGTCCTTGCAGTTTAGCAGGGTATGGAAATGCATCCGCTAATGCGCTCTTGCATTTGCCATGGTGGAATTGCAGCCGCTGATGCGTCCTTGCAATTGCCGAGATAACCCGGAGGTTAAGATACTCGTTGAGAGTAGTGTGGTGTTTTGTTGATGTAGATGTCCTTTGAAATGTATGCGAAGCCTTCTTTATATAGGCTCTGAAGCTACTTGAACATGAAGTAAACAATAGTCTTTAGGATTATAATATTATCATGAATCCTTGTAACCTTACTTGATAGACTATTCTAACCATTATCTGGTCCGTATTTGATTATTGAATCCCTCTTGGCTTATTTTGCGAAATGAGAATACTGGCCTAAAACAATTCTCTGTAATAGTTTATTTGATTCACTAGGCCATAATCATTATTAATGGGGTCAGTCCAATTTAGGCTTATATTTAATAGCCTTTGATAGTCCTGTAATGAATTTGATTCAAGGTTTTGTTACTTGAATCTTTGAATTATGTAGACTTATGTACTATCAGTCTTTTAGATAACAAGGACATTTAACTGACTCATTTTTCAGTCGAGCCATATTTGTATTTGCTTAATTGCTGACCCTTTTATCTGATGGTTGAGAAGTGTTCATCTTTAATCTAATGACTTGCGAGATGAATATATGGGATTGCTTTCTTCCATATCATTGGCTGTAATGCCAAAGCTGTTGGACCTCAGTAGGTCCCTTCCCTTTATTTCAGCATATAGAGAAATCCCTTTAGTAGCGACCATTAGGCTTCATTTCAGCCTTTTTCTCTCTTACTAATTGCCGAGATTTCAACCAAGAAACCAAGTCTAAAACTACTTTCCTCTTTCGCAAGTGATGGGGACATAAAGAGAAACTTAGCGACCTGATCATGAAACAAGCTAGTTTTGGCTTTTAGTTTTGTTTCCATAATTGTGGAAAATGTTGTCCAGCCATTGAAAGTCATGCCCTTTTGAATAGAAAATATAATATGATAGGCCTCTATTTGATCTGATGCTTGCGAACCCAATCATCTAGCCATTCCAGCTTATTAAATGTTTTCTTCATTTTGGCCAAGTTGCAAACTTTTCATGTCCATATCAAATGATGATTAGAAGAATTACTATGCAAAGACAACAATTGATGGAAAACTTTATGTTTATTTTAATACCCAATAGCTATTAAAATAACCTTGGTTATAAAACAGAGTCGGAAAGTACCGTAATAGGCTAATCTTAGCCCTTTTCTTTAATTAATCCGGTCTCTAATGATGATTGCTTTCCGTTTTTAGTCGCTTAAAACCTGTGTTTGTTACCGCATAACCCAAGATTGAGACTGAATTATTTGGCTCCTGAAGCCATGCAAAAGCTTTTCGCAATAAATCCTCCCAAATCCGTAAAGCTTCCGCATATCAAGATCCTAACAGAACCCTTTAGTATTTCATTAATTAACCCTTGATCCAAAGGCTCAGAAAAGCCTAGCTTTAATCCAACGGTTTGCGAAACCAGCATCGTGAATTCTGCCTTGGTCTCGCGATTAATGAAAAAATGGGCTTGGGCCTTTATCTCTAATCCGCCATTCCGCCAACCAATGACTGACCCAGGCCGAAATGTTATTTTGGGCTCAAACAGCTTGTCTTTAAGAAGGTCAGTAATTCTGTCCATCATCATTCCATTATTTGAAATAGCTGGTTTAACATTCAAACAATGTGTTGCTAATTTCGTTTTTTAAGAAGAAATAACACTACAAGAAATAGAGAACTGGGACTGTTTGTGTCCCAATTGTCGATTTTCAGATTTTGTTTACCAATTTGCTTGCCAGCATCTCAAAGTATGAATCCCAATCTACACTAAATGGATTGGTTGCTTTGCATATTTGTCCTTGTGGTCAAGTGTGTTTTCGAAGCAACTTTTCCTCAGAAAACTAAAAATTTCCCTTCAGATAAGCGGATGTTGGAAACTATGAGTAGAGGGTATTGCTTTATTGCTATGGGTTACAATAGAACAAATGAATCTAATACTCACTTTTACTCTGAATATTGTCCATATCAGAGATGCACATGCTATTGGTCTCATAATAGGTCCTTATTCGACCTTTTACTTGTAGTGTAATAATGTCTTACTAGTTCTGAACTATGATGAAATCTCAGTTCTCTACTTAATTTCAATCAAGATTCTCAGAGAGAGGAGACTGAGTGATGATGATGATTGGTCCAAAGAGTTCTGAAGTATAATCAAATCTCAGATCTACTTAATGAGGTAATGGATGGAAGACCTTGCTCTATGAGTCAATGGGAACCATAGTTAATTCAGAGTTAGCCCAAAGAGTGAGGAAGAGTTGACATAATGATCTAAATTTCTCGAGAATTGAAGGACAATATCTTGGTGTGATTGAGCTGTTCTCATGGTTAGCTAAATTATGAAAAACTTTTGAAGTGCTTGTAGATTTACAGAAGGAAATAATTTTTCTGTCCAACACCAAAGCATAGACATGAACCAATTTTTCTCCCAAAATACAGAACTTTTATTGGGTATCCATCTATTCTTTACAACGTTCTATTCCCTCATCCATTATTACCAAATGTGTATATCTTCTTTAAGGGTTAAAAACAGTTTAGTACCCCATATTTTGCACCATTCATTTGTCAAAAACTAAGCACAAAATGTGTAAGTTACATATGTCTAGAAGGATTATTGCACAAACCTATCTCTTGTAGCATCACCATCTAGAGGCATATGGCAATAACAGAAGATATAAAGGTAAGCTTTCACCACCATTGCATATACTCATACTAATCAGTGTGCAAGTAAAACGAGAAAAAAATAAAGATAAAAATGAAACCCATACTCAGTATATGTTGCTAGTTCTATGGAATTAGGATTATTAGGACTCACCTCTCTATTTGCCTCAGTAGAGTTTGTTATGTTGGTGTTTAATTTGTTGAAATCAGTTCCTGTTTTGGTTTCTTAACTTGAGTATATCTATAATTTCCTCTGGTTGGCAGATTTGGGTTAATGGGAACAGCTTTGAGTCATTTCTTGCTGCTTTGGTGGCTTCATGACAGAAAGGCAATGGAGGACTAGGCAGCTGAGCATCATTTGACCCATGATTTCAAGTCATTGTGTCAAAACGTGAAGGCAAGAAAGTACATTTTGGACGAGCTCAAGTATGTAGATAGTTATCCGAATTCCCTGTAGCTAATTTCATGCTATGCTTAATGTTTACTCGTCTAGTTATCTGACTTGAAGAACCATTCCTACAGCTTCGAGACTCTGGGAAAATGATGTAGAACGCATACGCAAATGACCAAATCACTTTGAAATGGAGAGTGATCTCTCAGAATTATCAAATGGAAGACATTTCTCTGCTGCTGCTGCTGATTACAGAGTAAATCTCAGTGATTCATCAACTAGTATCAGTTCTCATGTGTGGCTGCACTATTTCCATTTGTTAAAATGTTGCAGGGTGCACCTAGTAATGCGCCCACACTAGGATGGAAATGTCTCTATATATGGAGGTATTGGTCCATGAAGACTGTGTCTTCTCATCAAGGTTTGGTGAATATATTGATCAATCAGCAGTCATGAAATATGATGATGAAGACCTTGAAAGCGGAGAACCAATTGCATTCACTTCAGAGAATAATCTTCAAGTTATTCTCTAGTTCCAGTGTCTGTGATCGCTAATGTTTTCTGATGCCTGCTAGGCTGCTATACTTGGTGACTCGCATGGCATTCCTGACCGTCCTGAGTTCTTGATGCTTGTTTTGGTGGATGAATTGTTACTCCCTTTGCTGATTTGTGCTGCCTTGCTGCACAATTTGTTGCTATGTCTTGCAGGCTGTAGATTTTGTTTTTCTAAATCAGCTGCATTTTTTTTTTCGTTTCTGTTTTCAAGGATGGGAGATTCCCTGCGGACAACTGATTTAGTTTGCTGCTTGGCTCTGTAATTTTATTTCCTTAATGTTGGGGTGAAGAAAAGAAGAAACTATTGACTTACCACTTAAGTCAGCATACTCTGCACTGTACACTTTGCAAGAAGATGTGTGGATATTCTTTCTATTGTCTTCTTATCTTTGTTTTTGTTTTTGCTTGAAAGTGTAATTTTGTAGTTTTCTTCTACAGAGATGCATTAATTCACTCTTTGCAATACCCCCCAATAGTCACACGAAGACAATTAAAACAAGGTTTTCTACATATCAAAGAAAATGAAGTCTCTCTTGCTCAAGCTTTCTGTTCATATTTTGCAGATTAAGACAGTGAGACATATAACTTCTGACCACTTTCTAAAATCTGTGAAATATCTAGTATAGAATTCAAAACCCCTACAGACCAGAGTATCATTTCTCCAGTAGGCTTTCATTCTCCAGTCAAAATTTTATCTACCAAAACCACTATTCTCACCAATTAACTCTGTTTGCACAAGCGCAAGTTTGCTCCTTCCAAATAATACATCCTACAATATCACCAGAAAAATGCTCCCGTGTATGACTTTTATCTAACTTTGTCGGAGCATGTTGAATAAACTCAAAAAGAAAAAAATTGTTGATCTATAATATGCACAATATCAAAATACTGTTGTGCAGACTTCTGTTAAAAGAGGCTAGAGCCTTATTTGACAGAAATTTGTTCTTATGTAAACTGCACCAAAAACTCAGATACAAAAACAGAGACAAAAAACAGAGGAAATTGGAGTTGAAACAAAGTGACAAATCCCAGTAGTAACCAAAGAAACAATAACAACAACAAGCAAAAGAACACAAAGGATTTTACATGGTTCGGCAAAGCCTACATCCACGGAGCAGCAGAGAGCAAGTGATTCTGTAAGTATAAAAATGTTGGCAATCTTCTATTGAACAAAACACAGCTATGGCTAGGAAATCAAGTCCAATCAAGTAAATCCTGAAGGCCCAAAGTCCAACAGAAGGCCCATCATGATCTCATGGTTCTCAGGTAAATCATGCATATGCATCTCATCGTTTTTCACAGAGGATAGCAGACATACTCTCTATCCTGGTTTCCAAAATAATTGTGATGTGACAAAATGAGTTTGATGCTTGATAGTTTATCTCCCTGAGGTGTCTTTATCTTTCCAGATATTTTACTTTTCAAAATGACTGAAGATCTAGCAATGCTTATGATAAAATTGGCGCCCAAGTTTCTTTTGGGGTTGTGGAATAACTCTCCAACCCGTGACCTAGATATCTAGGGTTCACATGCTTGGTTCATTTGCCTGGCTGTTCCATGTTACCTTAGCCTATGCTAAGGTTATGTTTAGTCTATAAGGAAAAGCTGTTTTGCAGTGTGTATGTCATATCACTACCTTGATAAGTTTGCAAAACATTTTGCCTCTTGTTTGAAAAGTTAACCTTTTTGGGAAAGTTTCTTTACGTCCTTTTTGGCTAGCTTGATTACCTATCTGTTGCCTAGCTTCTCCAAAAAGGTTTCTGACCACATGAGCTTTGTGCTTGCTCCCTTATGAGCTTCACCTAGCCTATAAATATGAAGCAAGGTGCTCCTTGCTTCCTTGGTTGTTTTATTGTGAAAATTGTCTTGGCACATTTTCTGAGTTTTATTTGCATCTTGCACTGTTCAGCTTGTTGCTCTAAGTCTTCCTTGTTGATTGTAAATCTTAGAGTTTTGAACAAAAACTCTTTTCATAAAATTCATATCGCATTTGCATACCATGAGATCGTGATTGGTAGTGCAACAACCCGAGAAGTGTCCACGGAGAATTAGTCTAGAAGTAGCTAAGTTATGAGGTTGGAACTTCTGGAAACTTTCATATGTAAACACTTAGAGACAAGTGAGTTAGAACAGGTCGTAGACTAGGAAGAGTCTAGGAAGGATAGAAGCGCGGCTAACTATCCCAGGTTGCTACAATCTTGTAAGAAGTGTTGAATTACTTAGTGAAAAGTTTTGCCCTTCAAGAGTAAGGGGCACGCAGTTTTTCTCCCTGGTTGCAGGGTTTCTGCGAGTAAAAAACATCTTTGTGTTATTTATATTTACTGCAACTTTACTTTACATAATCGTACAATTGTGATTCAGGATAGCTTCAACCATTGCTATCCTTGAAAACGATTTTAAACGAAAAAGTTGTAAAAAGTCCTATTCACCCCCCCCTCTAGGACCTTCAGATTCACTATCAAATGGTGAAGGATTACAAAGATTACAACAGCAGCTCTCAATGAGGGTTTGACGGCAAGAAATGGAACCGAATGTGCACTGCTGCTTTCTCCATTGATGTGAATTTGGCGAAAGAGCACTCACCAAAATTACCTGCAGCAGTAGCTGAAGCACAGATAACCAATATTTTGTTGAAATTCAGAGGAATTTCAAAAGAAAATTCACATTCGTCAACAAGCTCCAATGCTCCATATATACTTGCGATTATACAGCTCACATATAACAGCCTGAACCAACTTGGAGCTTCACTGCCCGGAAATTCAGACTGCTTAGAAGAGTGAATCAGAGAGCAGACTGTACCCTCATTACCAGGTGAACCCCATAGCTTGTACAGCGCACCGAATTTTGGCTAGTATGTTCCAAACTAACTCGACAGGTAAATGGCGGCTGATGAAAGCCCAACTCAACGAATGGAATATAGCGCATCCACACATGACCAGAGTGCCCCATCTCTTTTGCTTCGAAACAGAACGAGCGTGTAGGCATTCTTTCTTCATTGATGTAAAAATTGGCTGCAAATGAGCACTTACCAAAATTTTCTACAGCAGTAGCTGCAGCACAGATAGCCAATCCTTTGTTCCCCGATCGGATATTTAGAGGAACAACAAAAGAAAATTCAGATTTATCAACAAGCTCCATTAAATCCGTGCGACGGCCAAACCACCTTGGAACTTCAATTCCCGGAAATACCAAATGGAATTCAGGCTGCTTAGAAGAGTGGATCAGAGAGCGGAGAGTACCCTCATTACCCGCCATGTCATGATTGTCACACAGTCTCTGACATCTATACAATGAAATACATGCCATGATTTGTGATGCCTCTCTACTTTCCAAGATGTTTGACAGTATTGCAAATCGTTCCAACAACTCGCAACCATCGGCATTTACCCATTCCACTGTCGGAGGAAGTTCAGGAATTTCTCGAAGCTTCTTGCAACCACGCAGGTTAAGATGCCGCAAGTTAGTTTGATGTGATTCTGCATTCCACCTTGGAAATGTAACAAGTTCTGAGCAGTTATGCAGATCAAGTTGCGATAAATGATGCAACTCATAAATACTAGGTGGCAGATACAGAAGGTTCTCACATTCTCTCAACTTCAAATCTTTAAGTCTACTGAGAAATGTAATTGATGACGGCAATTCTGTGATTGCAGTTCTGGATAAATCCAGGCATGTTAAGGATTCCATCTCTCCCACAATTTCCGGGAAAGTATTCAGCATTCTGCAACCACTAAGATTAATCTCTCTCGCACTTTTCAAGGCGATTGTTCTCGGAAACACAGCAAGGTTATAGCATCCTGCAAGACTCAAGACAACCAGATTTTCATGATATACAGTAGAATCATCAACCTCAACTAAACTTGTACAGTCGTTTAGATTCAACTCCTTTAAATTTGGGAATTCAGAGAAGCTAGGAATCGCTTGTAGAAATGGGCAGCTTTCCAAGTTTATAAATTTCAGATATCTGCAACTCTGGCTCTGTCAAGTAAAAGAAGAAAAATAAAGGATCGCATACGTGACTTGAGAGAAATGTAGAATCTCATTTCGAAAGTTAAACTTCTGCAAGTAACCTAGAATACCTTGAATGTGCCCCCCAGTTGTAGCATGCGGCTGCGAGGCATATTGAGTTTAACAAGCTTCTTTGGATCAAAATCCAATGGTAAAGATTCAAACGGAAATTCAGGCCAATCAATAAGCCTTAAATTATTGGGGAGATATTTAATGTCTCCAGAAAAGTATACATCTCTGGCTTTGAAAAATTTAAGATTTTTCATCCCTGAGAAGCTTGTAGCACTCAATTTTATCTCTGGTGGCTCTTGTTTAAGAACACAACGCGACTTGAGATACATCTGTCTGGGAGACATTACCATGATGCCTTTGATTTTATTTGTTCCCTGAAAAGAAAAACCAATAGCGTTAACAAAAAAGCTCCTTATCAAAATAAAATTGCAAGTAGTTGATTTAATTATGAATAATATTAAGGGGCAGTTACAACGGTTTTTTCCAAGCAAGATGCATCATTTAATGAAAGATTCTGATATGATTGTTTCTATGTTATATCAACTGTCACATAAGATGATTTAATTTCTAAAAAGGTTGTTCACTTAGCATTATTCTTTAATTATTTAAGATTTTCTGTTATCGAAAGTATATTCTATGTAAGCTCTATATATAAATATATGGTTTGTGTGTATTTTTACTCACATTGCCTTCTGTTAGAACATCGCAAACATCATCGTAAAAGCACAATCTCGTACGATCCCTGGGCTCGGGCTCATTTGGTGCCTCAAGAGTTATTTCCTTACCCATTACTTGTAGCAAGTTGTGCATCGAAATCCGATCGTTGACAGTATGTATGAGGGCCTTTTCTTGGAGCGTTCGAACACTAATGTTGGGCTTGAAGTCACCCGCACATTGCAGTATGTGTATTACATGATTCCTACTTTCACCTTTAAAGAAACATGCAATGTCGAGAAAGACTTCCTTCACCCCACCTTCCAATAAACTGTAACTTTTTTTAAGAGGTTCGTAGAGACTTGCCTGAGGAGATTTCCTATTACTGTTTAATTCCTCTTGCCATTCTTCTGTAGTTTTACCAAACAGAAATTTGCCTATCTCTTCCAGAGCTAATGGAAGGCCTTGAGTGTATTCAACAACCTCGTCCGTGAGTTGTTCGTATCCATACAGAAGGCATCCTCTTGGGAAGGCATGCGCACTGAAGAGCTTTTTTGCTTCATGGCGATTTAGCTCCTTGGGCTTGTATAGTGTAATTCCATGAGCAATTAACAAACACTGATCTCTTGTCGTTACTATAATTCTACTCCCAGAACCAAACCATGCAGGGCTTCCGGCCAATTTGCTTAGCTGCTCCAGTTTATTCACACCATCCAGAATTAAGAGAACCTTTTTTTTACTCAACCTGTTCTTTATCACAGTCATTCCTTCACGGTCATCCGTCAACAACTGCAGTTGTTTGCCCGGTAGAATTTTAGAGAGAAGAAGATTTTGTAGTTTGACTAGGCCTCCAGGTTGCTCTGATTCTTCTCCAACATTTCCTAGAAAACAGCTCCCATGAAATTTCCATTCAAAGGAATTATGTACAGCCCGGGCAATTGTAGTCTTCCCTATTCCACCAATCCCCCATATCCCTACCATACGAACATCATCATTCTTGTCGTCACCTAAATATCTCAACATATCTTGAACCCGAGATTCTATTCCAACGGGGTGATCAGCCACATTAAAATCGGAATAACGTACTCGCTTTGAAATCATTTCAACGATCATATCAATAAAGTTTGATTCAGACCTGCCAAAGTAATTAAGAAAGCTTTTTAATAAGGGTGCAACTGTATGATAATATGAACCCCACATTTCTCTAAGTATACCCAGCTCTAGATTTTCTAAATTTTATTTTCCAATTTTACCCTTTAAACATACCCAGCATTTCTCTCCCTCGCTCCCTCCCTCCTATAACCATATCCAGATTAGCTAATTCAATAACAATGTTACGACTTCCTATTTCAACTTGTAAAATCGATAGCATAATTGTTTCATAAACAAGTTTAATTGGTGCATAAACAAAAACTAAAGCATTGAGGGGAAATTATAACCTATATCATCGGAATCATCCTGAGCATTATGATAGTTTCGGTCATGTCACATGTATATCATTGATCTTGTAGAGACATTATTTAATTGATGTTGTAGAGACATGCTTTAATTGAATCAAACAAGCAAACAATTAATTTCTATTGCATGCACATATATGTATGAACGTATGCCTGTTTAATTTGTTTAGTTGCATGTAATTTCTATTGCTTAATTTACTTTATCAAACAAACAAGATCATATGGCAGTTAATTTCGATATTATATGCTTTGGCATGTACTTTTTATTTGGCCAACTAGTAGCTCCATGTTTAAGGGTATTCTAGTATCTTTACATAATCATACCTTTGACTTTTTAACTAATACCTTATATTCACAAAAAATTAATAATAATTAATAGTAAATTTAACATAAATATATATAGTCATAGTCCGATAGTCGTAGTCTCGTACTCTCGTATGCATCATTTATAATTAATATAGTAAATTATTTCAATATTTTTTTTTTGAAGAACAGTTCTAGACAAACATGCATCCAGAGAAGAAAAAAGAAAAAAACCTATAAGAGAAAAAAAAGAAAAGATACATACCCTGTCGAGTATTCCCACCCAGACAAGCCCGCTGCTTCCGTAAGAGAGCTCCTCCAGTTAGTCAACTTGTCCATGTTTTGTAGGAGTGTGGATTCAAGGTCACCAAATGCCTCGTCATAGCTTCGTTTATGGTTTGTCAAATCCACTTTCTCCTTATGGGAATTTTTGAATCTCTCTTCATGTTTAGCAAGTGTCTCGTTATGGGCTTTTTTGAATCTCTCTTCATGTTTAGCAAGTACCTCACCATAAGTGCCTTGAGGTCGTACATCCTTCGGTTTCACTTTGTAAAAAACTGGCCGAACCATCTGTTGCCTTGATTTCTTACATTCAAGAATCTTAACCAATTCATCCAAGCACCACCTTGACGATGCAAAGTTTTCAGAGAATACGATGATAGCAATTTTTGACCTTTCGATTGTTTCAAGAAGCTGTCTTGATATTTCTTCTCCGCTCTCAAGCTGAATGTCCATGAAAGTTGTAATTCCGTTCTTAACCAAAGCGCTGTACAAATGTCCTGTGAAATTGTAGCGTGTATCCACACCTCTAAAACTCAAAAAGACATCGTATTCGTATGTATAAGAAACGATATGGCTGGAAGAAGAAGAAGAGGAGGAAGAGGCTCCAAGATGAGTGGTCATTGAATCAATTATGGGTACTGAGAGAGAGAGAGAGAGAGAGAGAGAGAGAGAGAGAGAGAGAGAGAGTTGGAAATGGGTACTGATCTATCATGTCAAAAACTGTTTGTTAATTATATGTATGAAGGCCTCTTCCAAGCAAAGGCATCACAAGTGCGAAGCACTGAAGCAGTTTCCCTAGTATCTTCTAAGCAACTTTACAGGTCTTTTTTTTTTGTTTTTTGTCAAGTCAATGAATTAAGGCATTAAGCAATAAACAAGGGCCAAAACTTACAGGTCTTTTTTTTTGGCAAGAAAAACTTACAGGTCTTTTGTCATTTACCAATCCAGCTGTCAGCATAATAATTAATTTAGAGCATCTTTAGCAGACTTTCTATCTCAGAGCATCTCCAACAATGATAGCTATTTTTAAAGTTAAAATACCTAGAAAAATGAGATTTAGCTAGCAATTTAACAATCTCACTCCAACAATACTAACTATTTTGTAGTCATATAAAAAATTTCATCAAATAATACATTGACACGTGGAGAAAGAGAAATATAGGTATTGGTTTAGCTATTCAGATTTTCTAGCTATATTTAGCTACTAGTTTAACAAAAAGTTAAATTTAACTTTAGTTTAGGTACTCTGTTGGAGCTGTTTTTTGATACAAAATAGCTATAATATTACTAAAAACTCATTTTAGTTACTCTGTTGGAGATGTTCTAAGAGCATCTTTAGCAATGCTAGCTATTTTTTAACTAAATTTTAGCTAAAGTAGCTAAAAAGTTATTTTGGCTAGCCAATTTGAAAATAGGTCTGCACCAATGCTCTCTACTTTAGCTAGTATTGAATTTAAATTATTTCTTTAATGAATAAAAAATAGCTTAAGTGTATTTAATAATTACACAAAACAACTAAAAATGAATGTTTTTAATTAACATAAATAATAGAGAGCGAGATGAGAGAGCCTCATCTCGCTCTCTATATTTAGGAGCCATATAGCTAAAAGCTAAAATAGAGAGCCACTTGGGAGGCTGGTGCAGCAGCTAAAATAGCTGAAAAGCTAACCACGCTCTCTAAAATAGCTAAGGAGCTAAAATAGAGAGTCTGCTAAAGATGCTCTAAGCTCCTTAGCTATTTAAGAGAACATGTTTAGCTTTTCAGCTATTTTAGCAGCTGCACCAGCCTCCTAAGTGCTCTCTATTTTAGCTTTTAGCTATATAACTCCTAAATATAGAGAGCCTCGAGATGAGGCTCTCTATTATTTTTGTTAATTTAAAACATTCATTTTTAGTTGTTTTGTGTAATTATTAAATACACTTAAACTATTTTTTATTCATTAATAAAATAATTTAAATTCAATACTAGTTAAAGTAGAGAGTATTTGTGCAGAGGTATTTTTTGTATTTTTATAAAAGAAATAAAAAAGGATGTTGTTATTAACACACTTTTTTGTATTTTTTAATTTATTTTTATTATATAAATAATTTATAAAGTCTTTACATTGTTAATCAGAATATATGTGTCAAAACTTGATTGACTAATATGAGAGAGGGTGAACGGATGGGTTCACCCAGAGGGTGAACCTACGAATTATCCAACTCCAACTAGGGCTGTATTGGAGTTGTATTCTGTCAATTATTGATAAAAAAAATTTATATCATATCTTTTTTGTTATTTGACAATAATTTTCTTAATATTTGACAGTAGTTTTTTTGTTCTTTAACAATAATTTTCTTATTATTTAACAATAGCTTTATTTATCTAATTTAGTAGTAATTTTCTTGTTATTTGACAGTATATTTCTTGATATTTAGTAGCGACTTTTCATATATAGTGACATTTTTATAAATAATAAAAATTAAAAATACGGTGATATTTTTGTAAATATTAAAAAATTTAATATTATGATGGTTACAAATATTTAGTGGGTGACCTTAAAATATTCATCACCTTTTAATAAATTTAATGAATTTTCTTTAACTTTTGTATCCACCTGTTCCCATACTTTTTTATTTAACTTGGGTCCACGGCAGCGCATTGATGATTTGATGTGCCAGGCGCAGTTATATAGTGACATTTTTATAAATAATAAAAATTAAAAATACGGTGATATTTTTGTAAATATTAAAAAATTTAATATTATGATGATTACAAATATTTAGTGGGTGACCTTAAAATATTCATGGCCTTTTATTAAATTTAATGAATTTTCTTTAACTTTTGTATCCACCTGTTCCCACACTTTTTTATTTAACCGGGGTCCACGGCGGCACATTGATGATTTGATGCGACAGACACAGTTATATAGTGACATTTTTATAAATAATAAAAATTAAAAATACGGTGATATTTTGGTAAATATTAAAAAATTTAATATTATGATAGTTACAAATATTTAGTGGGTGACCTTGAAATATTCATCGCCTTTTAATAAATTTAATGAATTTTCTTTAACTTTTGTATCCACCTGTTCCCACACTTTTTTATTTAACTAGGGTCCACGGTGGCGCATTAATGATTTGATGCGCCAGACATAGTTATATAGTGACATTTTTATAAAGGGTCGGTGACCATTAAGGTCAAATTCTCTATAGAATTGCCCAATAAATCGGACAAAATATAAATTTGTCCAATAAGGTTGATTAATAAAAAACAGGAGGCAAGTTGACATTTTTATACAAAATTTTTTCAAAACTTACGAAATGCCACTAGCATTTCAAAAACGATCTCTCTCTCTCTCTTCACTGATCTCCCAGTCTCTCTCTTTCTCTCTCTTTGATTCTCCCTCGTTAATTGACGAATCAACGAGCTGAGACTACGGACGAACTCGCCTCGTCGAGATGAAGGCAAAGACACCGGATTCACCCGCCGTCGTGGCCGGAATCGGAAAATGCCATCGGAGCTGCCGAAGCCTCTCTCCTCCATTTCTCTCTCCACCGGTGTCGGCTGGACTATCTGAGACCACCTTTTGGCCTCTCTGTGTCCGGGCGAACGATAAGGCACCGGTCCGGCGCCGTAAAATGGCCGGACAAAGGAGGTGATGATCGGAGCTGACGGTGAGGGAGGAGGTGTCGAGGGAGAAAGCTCTGGGCTTTCTCCCAATCTGATCCAGCCCCTAAATCCAACGGTCCAGATCTATTGGTGATTTGATCAATGGTTGACAATAAATTTATTATTGTCAAACAATAAATTGTTATCTTCAGACAATTGTTGTTATTGTCAGACAATAACTAATTTATTGTATAACAATAAAATAATTCATTACGCTGTGTTCATATTTATTGTCAGACAATAAATTACTTATTGTCAAACAATAAATTGTTATTGTCTTTAAACTTCTTATAATCAAAAAATAAATTGTTATTGTCTGACAATAAACGTTTTATTGTCAAATAATAACTGGTTTATTGAGTGAGAATAAATGACTCATTGTAAGGCACTAAAGCAATTTATTGAGTGACAATAAAATAAACTAAATTTGTTATTGTGTGACACTAAATTTGTTATTGTCAAACAATGAAAACAATAAATTTGTTTTTGTCAAACAATAAAAAATAAATTTGTTATTATTGGACAATAAACTTGTTAATTATCAAATAATAAATGATTTATTTAGTGATAAGAACAAGTTTATTACAAGAGATGGACACAAACAAAACTATGACTCAAACTTGAGTAATCTGGAAAGTCACATTTTTTTCGCGAATATTTTTATTGTCACACAATACAAGAAAATATACTCTATTTCCATATAGACTTCATTCATGGATAAAAATTCTGGAAATGAACACAAAGGTGAAAGGTCCCCTTGGCTTCTTAATCCCTATTTGGTCGGTCCTTTGTTGCAACAGAAAAATAACCGCTTCCAAATAAACAGACAAAGCAATCGATCACCAATACAGAGCCCAATATGTGGTGAAGATTGAAACAACCAATAAACAGACAAATAAATAGTCTGTACATACATGGTTCGAATGGGATGCCTGGTCGGGGAGA
Source organism: Rubus parviflorus (assembly GCA_029955375.1). NCBI lineage: Eukaryota > Viridiplantae > Streptophyta > Magnoliopsida > Rosales > Rosaceae > Rubus > Rubus parviflorus. The sequence continues at coordinate 29,667,665 of JARGGL010000001.1, forward strand.
TATGCAAAGGGAAACGAAATCTGCTTATGCTACCATGTTAGATTTTCGTGCAGCAATGGAGTTAAATCCCCAAATACTTGGTGAAGATTGGGCCACACAGCTTGAGAAGATTTCTTTGCGAGCTTCTGAAGGTCACCTTTGTGTTCATTTCAACATTGTGAGCCTAGCACAGCGTTGTCCTCCTATTCTTCTGCCATTGATCACCACCGGTCTACCCAGACCCGCACCGCCGCCTCAAATCACCATCACTGCCGGCACCCGTGTTCCCAATCACATCTGCACCGCCGCTCATCACTTGAGTCGTGCCTTTGCTTCACTTTGCCGCCGTCGATTTCAACCCAAGCTTCACCGTGAAGCCTCAACCACCACCGTGAGCTTCTCTTCATCAATCAATCCACCGTGAGCTGTGACCTGCTTTGGGCACCAAGAACTCAAATCCAGATGCGTTCCCAAAGCCGTGAGCCCACACCGGCCTCTCTCCTTCTTCTGGAATCCAGCCAAGCCGCCGTTCCAGATTTGCGCAGCCGTGAATCTCTCTACCGCTGCCGGCCTCATGTTCCAGTCCTCACCACCATCGCTGCAATTTCAATCTCCACAGAGCCCGTGCTCTGTCGTCCATCACTAAACTATCCTCTATCCAAATTTCCCAAAATCAGGGGCAAAAATGTCAAGTATTTTGGGCTTAGGTTATAAGGATTCACCTTATTGGGAAATAATGTGACTTTTTGGGCAAATAATCCACCTTAATGGGCAAAAACAGGAACCTAAATCTAATTGGGAATATTTTGGTAATTATTGACCTTATTGGTAATTTTTCTTTTTATAAATAATAAAAATTAAAAATATGGTAATATTTTTATAAATATTAATTTTTTTAATATTATGATAGTTACAAATATTTTATTTAACCGGGGTCCACGGCGGCGCATTGATGATTTGATGCGACAGACATAGTTATATAGTGACATTTTTATAAATAATAAAAATTAAAAATACGGTGATATTTTTGTAAATATTAAAAAATTTAATATTATGATGATTACAAATATTTAGTGGGTGACCTTAAAATATTCATCGCCTTTTAATAAATTTAATGAATTTTCTTTAACTTTTGTATCCACCTGTTCCCACCGTTTTTTATTTAACCGGGGTCCAGGCGCAGTTATACGTTCAATTATTACGCCCACCAAGCATTTCTGCATAAACTCTTGTCTTTTTCAGGTCTACCATAGCTGGATTTGAAGTTGAAGAGAAGTTACCAGGAAACTCTTGAGGCTTTGCAAGAGCGATGTATCGAATTACACTTTGAGCCAGAGTCTTTGACATAATTCGTAGTACCATTATTTTCCCAACTCTTTGAGCCTGGCCTGCTTTGTTTCTCCCTATCCCAGCTATTTATTATCTATACAATCAAACCATATTTGATTCATCCAAATCCAATGGCCACTCAATTTGGATCCCCTTCCTTTTCTTCTTCCACCGGTATCCAGTCTTGGACATATGATGTCTTTCTGAGTTTTAGCGGTGAGGATACACGCCACAATTTTACTGACCATTTGTACACAGCGTTGATTCAGAAGGGAATTAAAACCTTCATAGAGGATGATCTCCCCAAAGGAGAGGATCTAGCACCAGCCGTTTTGACAGCAATTGAAGGATCTAGGGCTTCTATCATCATATTCTCTGAAAACTATGCATCCTCAACCTGGTGCTTGGATGAACTCGCTAAGATAATTGAATGTAAAAAAGTATTGAATAAATTGGTTTGGCCGATTTATTACAAAGTGGATCCCTCGGATGTACGGAAGCAGACAGGTCCTTTCGCTGAAGCATTTGCTATGCATGAGGAAAGATTCGGGGCTAACATGGACAAGGTTTATCAATGGAGGAAGGCTCTTACGGAAGCAGCCAACTTGTCTGGATGGAATTACTCGGACGGGTATATTTCTAACCATTATAATTCGTGGCTTGCTATGGTTGAATTGAAGGCTCTACTTTTTGTGCTTTTATTCATTTCTTCACTGAAAACCGATAATTCATTCTTTCCATCCAAAACCCATTATCACAGATTGATTGTGAACTGATGTATCTTACGCCAAGGACCTGATTCTAATTCCACTTTTTTCGACCAACTAAAAGTAAGGATTTTAGTTGGGATGTTTTTAAGAAAACAACTAGTCATGTTTGTATGTTCTACACCGTAATACTGTATTACTGTACTGAGTTTCCATAATCACTCTCTGTCTAGAATTCATTCTAGAAATTTAATTCTTTTTTGAATTGTAACTAAAGCAAATTTTAGTAATATATTAGAATTAGGTTGGGAATTCAGCCAAGTTGACTATTCACCACCCATTGTGTTTCAACATGTCATGTCAGGGAATTTCTCAACGTTTCCTAAATTTTCTCTGTGCAGTAGTAACTTCCACAAACTCTCTTCCCCTCTTTCTTCTTTGCAATACCTTCTTTGTCACATGCAACATGAGAGGGAGTTTTTAGTTTTAATAAAATAAACATATAACCATAGCAAAGTATTATTTCATTAAACATGTGTATGCTTCTAAATTGGCAGGTCTGAAGCAAAATTTATTGGTCAAATTGTTGAAAATCTTTCATTTGAACTACTAGATCTTACCCATGCGGTGACAAAGTATCCGGTCGGAATAGCGTCTCGTGTACAAGAAGTGGCTAAGCTTTTAGATGTCGGAGGGAATGATGTACGAATGGTAGGGATATGGGGGACTGGTGGAATAGGTAAAACAACAGTTGCCAAAGCTGTTTATAATTCAATTGTCCATGGGTTCCAAAGTGGCTGTTTTCTAGAAAATGTCAGAGAAAGATCAATGTCATATGGAGGCCTTCTGGAATTGCAAAATACACTTCTTTCTCAGGTTCTAAGAGGTGAAGAATTGAAGTTGACCACTGTCGATCAAGGAATCAGTGTGATAAACAAAAGGTTGAGCCAGAAAAAAGTTCTATTAGTTCTTGATGACGTGAATCAATTGAACCAGTTAGAAAAATTAGCTGGAGGATCTCATTGCTTTGGATTGGGCAGCAGAGTAATCATTACAACACGAGAAAAGCATTTGCTTATTGCTAATCAAGTCACACTAATATACAAGGTCAGGGAATTAAATCATCAGGAAGCTTCTGAGCTCTTCAGTTGGCATGCCTTCCATAGAGAAACACCTCCAAAAGAATATGAGGAACTCTCAAGTTATGTTGTACAGTACTCTCAAGGTCTTCCACTAGCTCTGGTAGATTTAGGTTGGGGTCTCTGTGGTAGAACTATAGAGGAATGGCAAGAGGCAAAAGATAGCAATTGGAAGTTTTATAACAGAAATCTGCACAAAACTCTGAAAATTAGTTACGATGCATTGGATGATTCAGTGAAAGAGGTATTCCTTGACATTGCATGTTTCTTTACAGGAGAAAATAAGAACTATGTGATACAAATACTAGAAGGTGGTGACCTGAACCCTAAGAATTGTATTAGTGTGCTCCAAGAAAGGGCCTTCATAAATATTAATGCAGAAAATCAAATTCTGATGGACAACTTGCTAGTACAAATGGGTAAAGAAATAGTTTACACTGATTCGCCAAATGAACCCTCTAAACGCAGCAGATTGTGGTTTCCCGATGATGTTTACGATGTTCTAACAGAAGGAACGGTGAGTAGGGCATGTAAATTTATGTATATATGCATATATGTACATAAACAGCACCTTATATGTAAAATCTTGGAATATTTGCTATTTTTTCATTTGATAAAGAACTGGCTTTGTTAATAACATTTCTTTTTTATATCAGGGAACAGACAGAATTAAAGGCATTATGGTAAAGTTCTCCGAACCGGATGAGATAGTATTAAGTCCTGCAAGCTTCTCGGGGATGAAGAATCTTAAATACTTTATAAATTGTAATGCATCTTTTTCTGGTGATGTCATTGATTATCTCCCCAACGAGTTACGGCTGATTGATTGGCCTGAATTCCCATTTGAATCTTTTCCATCCAATTTTATTCCAAAGAAGCTTGTTAGACTCAATATGCCTCGCAGCCGCTTGTCACGACTGGGGGAGAGATTCAAGGTATATTCAATTTTTTTAGGACTAAATTTGCAAATGAGGTTGTAGATTTCTGCATTTTTATGAGATCCTTTGTTTTTCATTTTGCTCACAGCGCTCCAAAAGTCTGAAATATATAAATTTGGAAAGCTGCCTATTGCTGAAAGAAATCCCTGACTTCTCTGGATTCCCAAATTTAAAGGACTTAAATGTGAACAACTGTACAAGTTTAGTTGAGGTTGCTGATTCTGTTGGATTCCTTGATAAACTGGTTGCCTTGAGTCTTTCGGGATGCAATACTCTCACTGTATTTCCGAGAGAAATCGCCTTGAAATCTGTGGAATATATAAATCTCAGAGGTTGCAGTATGCTTGAGACTTTCCCTGAAATTGTTGGAAAGATGGAGTTCTTGACAAGCTTGGATCTATCTGGCACTGCTATCAAAAATTTGCCTTCATCTATTGCACATCTCAGTAGCCTTGAAGAGTTGACAATTAGAGAATGTGAAAACCTTACAGACCTGCCACGCAGCATATTTGAGTTGCAGCATCTTTGGTGTCTTGATCTCCAGGACTGCTCAAAACTTGTTACAATTCCAAAGTGGAGTGCAGAGTCGGTTACAGCAGAATCACCTGACTTGTGTTATCTTAACCTGCGCGGTTGCAACATGCTTCAAGAAATTCCTGAACTTCCACCGAAAGTCAATTGGGTAAATGCGGCTGATTGCGCATCACTGGAACGATTTGCAAAGTTGTCTAACATCTTGGAGTGTAAGGAGTCACATATGATCAAATGTATCACGTTGCTTAATTGTCAGAGACTCTGTGAAAGTCTTGCTCATGGCGTGGCAAAGATTAAACATATTTTTCCGGATGAGATCTTCTCTCTCTTTCTCTCTTGTATGGAATCTGAATTCGATGTTGTCTTTCCTGGAAGTGCAGTTCCAAAGTGGTTCAATCACCGTGCGGATTTAAAGGAGCTAGTTGATAGATCTGAATTTTCTTTTGAAATCCCTCGAAATTTCAAACAGGGAAACAAAGGATTGGCTATCTGTGCTGCAGCTGCTACTGTTGAAGCAATAAACTCGGAAGAAAAAGAACTTACGCAAAATAATTGCTCTTTTGCAGTCAGAATTGACATTGATGCAGAGAGCATTGTTACTCGTTCTTTTAATTTTGAAGCAAAATACATGCAGTCAGCTCATGTGTGGCTGCTCTATATTCCATTCATTAAGTTTGCCTTTCGTAAATCCCCTCCTTTTTTCTGTCGAGTTAGATTGGGCCATACTAGCCAAGGTTCGGTGCGCTGTACAAGCTATGGGGCCCACCTTGTAATTCCAGAAGCTGAATTTGAAGACGAAGATGATGACTACATGGAAGATGAGTACTCTTCTATTGTAGATGATGAAAGTGATGAAGACATGAAGTAGGAGTAGTACTCCTGCTATGAAGATGATGCTATCCTTTCTGAGAATAACATCATCTGGACATGGAGGGTCAACTGTGTGTTGCCGCATTTCGCCTTATCGACCCCAGGGAAACTCCGAGTACTGGCCTAGATGTATTCAGTTCATACGAACACTATCCCTTCTTTGTAGATTTGCCACTGGCATTTCTAAAGTTCTTGCATGTCTATCTATTTTTTGTTTTGTTTTTCTTTGCATTTAGGCTTCATATGAACTGATATGCTTAAGCCTCTAGCCTCCTAGATTAATTTTGTGTAGTTTTTGGGTAAATTCAACTTACGCTTGTCAGTTGATGTATAAAATTCGTACTTGAGAAGATTTTTGTTTCTCGAACTTCAATTGATGTGGTGGATATTGTAGAATGTATTTATTCGAATGCTGCAGGTTTTTTCTCCTTTACAAGGTGATATAATAAGAGTGGAGACATCGGCATGTTGCTACATTTTAAACTTGTGTTACTTTCTCAATAGTATATCAGGCAAGAGACAGGAATGAACAAGCATGTGATAATTTAGAGCAAATTCTACGAGTTGTTGAATAAGTCTGCATTTGGTATTGGGAATGGTGTCACTTTCTGGTGTTATGCTCATGTGTTTCTTAAACGTTATACATGCTTGTTTAGTCAATGCCATTATGCAGGTTGCAGTATAGATACCTTTGATATGTTTTCCTTCTCTTTTTTAATAACTCTTGGTTCATATCACTATGAGTTTCAAAACTAATTAACGTTTATGTATGTGTCTAGAACTACATAGTTTGCAATATAACTTTCCACTGCCAAATAGTGAACCTCAACAATGGTGATTGAGTTTGATTAAATGCATTCAATTAAGTTTTCATAGTTTTACATGTTACAGGTGCTAATGCACTCGAGTTCATTAACTATGCTGAAGTTTCAATATGTTGTGTACAAGGTCCCTGCAGTGAGTTATCTTTCAATGTATTTCATCATCATAATCACTTAGATAATTAAGGTCACTGAATTGTTTTATTTTGGTTCTAAAATCTTCATAGACCAATTCTATTGTATATTTCGCCGCTTACTAGTTTCATAGTTCCTCTCAATATGCCATTTTCTTTTTAAATGTTAGTTGTTTGTCTCTGTTTTTCTTCTTTTTCAACCTCCTGCTCAATTCTTGTGCAGAGTTTATCATCCTTCCACATTGTTTACAAATTTAAAAAGTAGATGACATATTATTAATTTTCCTTAAAGACTTGGAATTTGAAGCCCAAGTTGTGAGGATTGTTACTTATTCATGTGTTTGATGTGTTCAGCAATTGTCAGCTTTCCAAATAAGTTTGGCACTCAAAAGAGAAAGCTTGTTATCCTATAATAAGATGGTTCTGATTCCTTCATAGACAAGCAAATGAGGATTGCTTATTCAGATCAATTTTTAACAGGGTAGAAGTTAATTGGACATAGTAACTTTAACTATTACATTCCAGTTGACAAGTTAGAGGTGTATGATCTGTGACATCTCTAAGGTTAAATATCAAATAAGAAGAAGACTAAACAACACTACTACAACTTGGAATGTGGAACATTATCAGAGGAAATAGTTGTTTTTCGCTGACATGATTTTACCCCATAAGGAAAACAATTTGGAGAATGGCAGCCATGGAGCATTGAAAATCATAGACAGGAAAAATAATATATTGCCCAGTTTGGTATTGATTTTGGAGACCCCAAAAAGTGATTCTGGGACCAAAATCAATTTTGAGAAAAAATTGGCTTGTTTGGGGTTGTGTTAGAAACTTGATTTTGACCAAAATCAATTCTTCCCACAGCAGAAATGAGAAGCAGCTGTGCAAAGCTTTTCATTTCAGCTTTTGCGTCAACCAAAACCAAAACACGGAAGAATAAATGAAACTTTGCTAATCTACCAATTTTATCCTTTCTCTTTTCTCCGATTTACATTGAAATCTTCGTTCTCTCTCAATCAATCTCAGTTCATCCTCTCACCTTCGTTCAATCAATCGTCAAAATCACTAACTAAATTCTCATTAATCTGCAAATTCATCATATATGAGGAACCCACAACCTCCCATCACCACTCACAACCACCGTTCTTCATCGATCTCAGATTGCCGGCCTCCCACAACAACCACTCATCGTCAATCATAGATCGATGGATTTGGGTCATCTGGGCCCGTGCTCGGATTTAAGAGAGAAATCAAGGTGAGGAAGAGTTGGGCTGTGCACGACGGCGCTGGTTCGGTGGTATGGACGCGCGACGGCGCTGTTGAGCAGAGAAGAGAGAATTCCGAGCACGGGCTCGAGGAGAAAGTCGGCTGCGGTGACTGGGCCTTGAGGCGCAGTACTTGTGGTGGTTTGCTGGCAACGGTGAGCAGAGGAAACCGGCGGCGTGTCTGAGCGAGCTGGCCGAGCTGGAGTGAGAGATACGGTGGATGTTTCAGAGAGAGAGAGAGATGGGTACCCAGAGTAGAAGAGGAAGAGAGAGAGATCGGACGAGAGAGAGAAGAGAGGGCGGAGAAAGAAGAAGAGAGAGAGAGGAGGAAGAAAAAGAAAAGAAGAGAGGCAAAAAAAATGCAGAAAAACTTCGTTAAAAAAAATGCTGAATAACCAAAACTATATGGCTAGCCAAAAAAAAATGAGAACGAAGAAAGTAGAACCGAGAAGAATCAAGAAAAAAAATTGAATTAAAAAAAACATTTATGTCTATTTTGGTAATTATATATACCCACATCACTTTTGATTCATAATTTACCAAACACCCTAAAACTGCTTTTCGCACTCACAACACTTTTAAAAATCAGTTTACCAAACACTTAGCTGATTCTACCCACAGCAATTTCAAAAGCAATTCCTCCCACAGCAATTTCAAAAGCAATTCTCCCCACAGCACAGCAATACCAAACTGGGCAAGATGGAAAGCATTGAAAGCAAATACTTGCTACATCCCACGTCTATGATAAATGATTTAAGACTTGCCTCTATTTTCATCAATAAATAAGTGTGTCTTTGTCTTTGTGCTACATTTGAATTATGTGCTACATTTTAGGAATAAGAGCATTTCATATTTTTATTAATTTTTAGGGTTTTTATCATGGATAGGGTCTGAACTTTTTCGGACCGGACAAAATCATACCTGAACTTAAAAAAGATCAATTAGGTACCTAAACTATCAAAACCACATCAATGAGGTACTTATGTCTGGTCAACATTAGTTGACTGTTAATCTTTGACATGTGTCAATCATGTGATTTGATTCAGAGGGCCATAAATGACTTTTTGTATACGTCTAGTGTCCCCAAGATCTTCCCTTCCTCTCCTCCCTCACGTCAATCTCAGACCCGAGCTTAATCTGCTCTGGCCTCTGGGCACCCATCTTCTCTCTCTTAGCGACTCCTAGCGCGCAGAACCACGTTCTGCTCGACTCCTAGCGACTCCTCACAGCTATTCGTTGCTCATCGGAGAGAGAGAGAGCTCGAAGAGAGAGAAAATCTGGGATCTTGGATTCTCTCTCTTCAATCTCTGTCAACCGGAGCTCCACCTGAGATACTGCTACCACGACGGGTTCGCCGATCAGAACCGCGGGACTCCGATCCTCCTCTCCCTGAAGTCCGACAGCGAACCGCGGTCGGAGTAACGCTCACGCGCTGCACACGTCTATGTTTTTTCATTGATTGCTGAGCCATTGTTCCTCTGCCCAGCATTAACAATTAAACATACAGAATAATGGTTACCAAATCATCATGGTTTCAATGGGTTCGATTAATTGAATTGATATTGCAGCTATTGGGGATTAATTATGAGAATTGGATTCTCTCCTATAAAAAAATTTGCATAAGATATTATGATTAATTTCAGTAGCTTCAAAACTGGATGAAGGTTCCTTCTTTTTATTTGGTTTGGGATGAAGGTTCTTTGTCTTCAAAAGAAAACGGCTTGAATGGATTCAATTTTGGGTTGCTAACATGGCCTTGATTGTTTGGTTTACAAAGGAAGTGAAGGGAGGAAGATCTGGAACAATGGAAGGAGTCTCGGGGAAGAGATGAAAGGGAAATGAGTGTTCCCCAAAAAAAAAACAAGGAGGCTATAAGAGTCATATTGCTGGGAAAACTAATAGAAATGGGACATATTGCTGGGAAAACTAATAGAAATGGGACACATGTTAAAGATTAACGGTCAACTAACGTTGATTGGACGGAAGTACCTCAATGATGTGGTTTTGATAGTTCAGGTACCTAAGGGCGTGTTCGGTACCATTTTACAAAACAGTTTTTTGTATTTATAAAACAAAAAAACATGAAAAATGTGTTCGGTGACCGTTTTTGAAAAATGAGATTTAGGAAACATAAAATTCAACTCCTTAATTAAAGCCTATATGTTGAAAACGATAAAAAGACGTTTTCATTGTTTTGAAGATCCAACTCTGTCCCATGAATTTTTTCTTCTCACTTCTCAACTTAGACATTGGCAAATGGCCATCACCCAGAATTGTCAGAAATCTGAGGAGACAACAGCCCGCCACAAAACCGCCGCCGAGCCACCACCCACCACACATCTCGATATCAATCCCTCCACCGACGCCCCATCACCCAAAACTGCCACATCGGGTCAGTCTAGACCCACACGGATCACAGCCCCAAATAGTCATGACTGCATCCCTCTCTCTTCACCATGGACGTGCGCGGTGGATAGCTTCCTGGATTTCTTTGGAAATTACTGGGCTGAGCTTGTTGGCGGCGAGCTTAGATTTGTGGTTTACCTTGGAGCGGTGGTGAGCGGTGAGGCAGAGAGAGAGGAGGAAGAGGGTGAGGACTATGAGAGAGACAAGGATTCCGATTCCGACCCAGAGATGAAAACGCCATCTCACCCTGAAAATCAGAAACACAATTCTATATATATATGCAACATACTTCCCTCTTTTTAAAAAAAAAAAATTACCGAATTCCATTTCATACCATACTATCCTCAAACACAAGTACCAAACCCAAAACGTCATCTCACTCAGAAAAAAAAACATAATAAAACCAGAGTTAGTGGGTAGCTCTTCTTCTTCTTCTTTTTTTTTGGCAAAGAGAACTTCACATTAAAGGGACAGAGCCCAGAAAACAACAGAAGCCACAGTAACACAGGAAGGGAAACCATTCCCAGGAAAAAAACAGAGGAAAAAGTACCCTCTTCCGCCTAATCAAAAAACAGTGGGTAGCTCTTCTTCAGTTTAGCCTATTGGTTCTTCCCAACTCCCAAAAAGTTTTCAAAGTCTTCTTCCACCATGAGGGCACCACCAGACATGTTCTGCAATTTCTTTCAATATTTTTGTTTTTTGAATTATGTTGCCGGACGCTTATTTAAATCTTAAAAATGTAAAATACAACTTTTCGTTTTCATTTTACAATACAATATTTATAAAACTGATTTGTAAAACTTTACCGTACATGCCCTAATTGATTGTTTTTGAAGTCCAGATATGATTTTGTCCGGTCCGAAAAAGTTCAGACCCTATCTATGATAAAAACCTTAATTTTTAAACTCTGTTAGCTGGAACAAGTTACAATCCAAAAATAAAGAAAAAAAGCTCACATGAAAAAGTGGCCCATACAGGTTTCGAAACCGTAACTTTCGCATTATTAGCACGACACTCTAACCAGCTAAGCTAATAGGACAGTCAACGATTATAAAAATGATTAAGAGGAAGACGTATGATTAGTAATGAGTCTAATGACTAATGAACAATCTTAAAAGGCACACTAGTTCAAGTAATCTACTAGTTCAAGTAATCTTAGCCCAGAAAACATGTTGTCTGACTCAAATTCGTAGTTTGAGATGATGGCTGAATCTGTGTTGTCACTGGCAGTGAGTCTGTCAAGAGGAACCCGAGCAGTCGAATGCTGTGTCAACGCCAAGTCACCGAGAAAAAGGTATCTTCCATTTCCATTTCAGCAATAGCAGCAACCCGTTGAAACCCAAGAGCTCAATTTTCGATTTTGTTGAATGGAATGACAAGCGGGTCCATATGTGTGGATTACATATCAAGAGGTTCATGATACAGCCATTCGAATGGGTTCTGGCATCACAAGCCGTGGTGTCAATCCTGTAAGTCCGATACTGAATTTATATAACATGTGTTTGAAAGCAAATGTGCTCTTAGTAATAGAGTTGATGTATACTGGTAGTGAGAATAGTAACTGTGTAATGCTAGTGTTTCATCATAGCTAAAGAAAAGAAAAAAAGATTGCCTTTTTATATGTTTCAATGTTTGCAGGGAGATCGTTGTGGTATATATGGATCAAATTGCCCCCAATGGATTATTTCAATGGAGGTAATACTACTGTATTTCTTTGTTTCCTATTTGTGCATATTATGCAAGACACTTGAATAAAGAAGCGGTATTGTTGAGAGCACATTTTGTGACCGGTTGAAGTATTGAACAACTGAATCAGATGTTGGGGGACTGAATCTTACTAGTGTGACTTTTTACGCTTATGCTTCTGTTTTGATGTTTTACAGGCCTGTAACAGCCATGCCATTACATATGTTCCACTTTATGACACCCTTGGTATGCTTCCTTTTCTTTTTCAATAATTCTCATTGCACAATGCATATATCATTTTCCAGTGGCGTTTAGTGAACTAAAATGATGGTTGCGTTTGATTAAGCAAAGAGAAATTGTGGCCAAGACATTTTCCTTTTCAAAATTTATCACTTTACCCTCATTCCGTGTTCAGTGGCCAGCTACCGAATGCTCGGTGGTTGCCTGCCGAACTCTCCACAACAACTTAAGGGTTCAGTAGGAAACTAGCAAACACTATGAAGTGTTTGGTAGCCAGCCACCAAAGGCTACGAAGATAGTTCGGTTGTCAACCTCCAAACCTACCAAACAGTGTTTGAAATCTGTAAATAAGGGTGAAGGGGAACTTTTGGGGGAAAACAAGTGGTGGGGATCTAGGGAGAAAATTGGAAGGTCCATTTAGAATATTCCTTTAATTTATTTGATTAAACTTTTCATGGGTTACATGTTACAGGTGCTAATGCAGTTGAGTTCATCATCAACCATGCTGAAGTTTCAATAGTTTCAATAGTTTATTGTAATAGCTTCAAGATGGCTTTGCTATTGTGAAGACATCATATGAGGACGTCATTCTACATGATGGTATTGTGTAAGCACAAAAATATTTCAGTTCGCAACAAGTTTGTTATATCAATTGGTTGCTTGGTGTTTGTTGATGTTAGTGGTCAGGGGTTCAAACCCCAGCCTTCCACATATTAATTTACACAATCTCATAGTTTCAGTTATTTCCTACCAACTATTTAAACTAAGGGTAGTAATATAATGCTGAGTAAAGTCATCCCTTGAAAGGTGCTTATTTGCAGATTTATTTTTGTATTTTTATATTTTCCAAAGTAACTGTGGTAATGTATTACCAATAGATGGTTAAGGTTGAGATGTTTTATGAAGTTTAGTTATTAAACTCAATTAGCATTTCCCTCATGGCACTGATATTAACAACTGGCACAAAATAAATTCTATTACAGTGTACAGAAGAAGATTCATATTTTTCGTTTCTTCCGTTGGCTCATATATATGACCAAATAATTGAGAGTTATTGCATCTACAAGGGATCCTCAATAGGCTTCTGGCAAGGCGTAAGTATACGAGTCATTTCTCGCAATGTTCTTTTTCTTTAATTTCCATATTTCACTCAATTGGTAGTTCTCTTCTTTAGTTACCAACTATAACCTTGTCCAATGTGATTTCTTGCTATGGACTTGCAGGACATCAGGTTTTTACTGGACGACCTGCAGGAACTAAAGCCTACTATGTTCTGTGGGGTTCCTCGGGTTTATGATCGTATATACACCGGTAAAACTCATTCATTGTTTTGAACTATATAAATGTTACGTCCTTAAGTTTCTTTATTCTTAATATTTGGCTTAAAATTTGTTTGCGAAGGTATTGTTAGTAAAGTTTCATCTGGTGGTGTATTGAGGAAGACCCTTTTCCAATATGCATATAACTAGTACGTCTCACTAAGATCTCCTTTCTTGTTTGCATTTGTATCCTACTATATACTAATAAAGATTTATATGGCAGCAAGTTGGCAAATCTGGAGAAGGGTCTGCCACAAGAAAAAGCAGCACCTCTCTTGGACAAGCTTGTCTTTGATAAGGTCTGTCATTCTATCTTTCACCTTTCCATTCACGAATAGCTGGTTTTACATTAAAACAATGCGTTGCTTCTATTTTATGATAGGACTAACAATGTGCTACTTGTGATAGATAAAACAAGCATTAGGGGGACGAGTTCGTATATTGTTGTCTGGTGCTGCGCCTTTGCCCAGGCATGTGGAGGAATTTTTGAGGGTCACCAGCTGCAGCACTTTATCACAAGGATATGGTATGGTTGAGTGCATATCTGCCAAGGCATCTAGGAAGTATATGGAATTCATATAATGGTCCTTTTTATGTTGTCCAAGGAAGAAAAAATCCATGTTGATTGTTGACTATCAGTTCTCAGTAAAAACTTGAATTATATTAATTCCTGACCAGAAAAGAAATATTAATTCAATGTCATCTTTGAATAGGCTTATATATATATATGTATATTTCTTTTAAATATCAGTTCAATCGTAATGTTGAATATTTGGGAAAATGTATAAGGTTAAGAACTTAAGATAGATACTCACTGTGCTACCTCACCTTAATTCATGTGTTTGACCTGTGGTACGTTGAGTATGAATGTTTTTCTAGTCATTGACATGACCTTTTCAAAAATAAAAAATAAAAAAGAGAACTGCTTTTCATCAACTTTTTAAATTCCTTTCCATGTAGGCCTCACTGAAAGCTGTGGTGGGTGTTTTACGTCCATTGGCAATGTTTATCCTATGATTGGAACTGTGGACGTCCCTATCACAACTATTGAAGCACGGCTTGAGTCAGTCCCAGAAATGGGATATGATGCACTTTCTAGTGTACCACGTGGAGAGATTTGCCTGAGAGGAACTACCTTGTTTTCTGGTTACCACAAGCGAGAAGATCTAACTGAAGAAGTCCTTAATGATGGGTGGTTCCACACAGGTAAATGCCTACAATACAAGACAATTACTTCTTGTTTGATGCTCAATCTTTTGGTTTGGTTTCTTTTCAAGAGGGCACCTTCATAAATATTTTTGAGCTTAATTGTGAGTGGATGGATCACAGGAGATATTGGAGAATGGCAGCCTGATGGAGCAATGAAAATCATAGACAGGAAAAAGAATATATTTAAACTGTCTCAAGGTGAATATGTAGCTGTGGAAAACATTGAGAGCAAATACTTGCAATGCCCTCTTATCACATCGGTATGTTGCTAGCTGCTAATTTCCACTTCTATGACAAATGATTAGGGCTTTACCTCGATGAATGAGTTCATGTTCGTCTTTGCGCTACATTTTTAGCTCTGGAAATTTCCTCTATCTACCCTATTTTTCTTGTTTTCTGAAGTTGTGGGAGGATGTCTTAACTTTCCTCTGGTTGGCAGATATGGGTTTATGGGAACAGCTTTGAGTCATTTCTTGTTGCTGTGGTGGTTCCTGACAGAAAGGCCTTAGAGGACTGGGCAGCTGAGCATCATTTGACCAATGATTACAAATCATTGTGTCAAAACCTGAAGGCAAGAAAATACATTTTGGATGAGCTGAATAGTACGGGTCAGAAACAGCAAGTATGTGCTCCAATTCCCTGTTGCTAAATTCAAGCTATGTTGATTAATGTTTAGTCATCTGACTTAGAGGACAATTACATTGCAGCTTCGAGGGTTTGAGTTGTTAAAAGCAGTTCATTTGGAACCAAACCCCTTTGACATGGAGAGGGATCTCATGACTCCAACTTTCAAACTGAAAAGACCGCAATTACTCAAGTATTACAAGGTATACTTTTCTTCTTACATGTGAAAAGGTTGGAACTTTGAGAAGTTGATGCTAATTTTATATTTTGAACAATATCATCTGCAGGACCGAGTTGAAAAACTGTATAGTGAAGCAAAGGGAGGAAGAGTATGAGAGCAGATTTGAAAGCTGCAAAGCAACTATTAGAACAATATCATCACTTTCCCAAATATTTGATTGCCTGCTCTTTCGTTGATGAGGTACTACATGTGTAAGACTGTAAGAGTATGTAGCCGGGACTTACCCATATTGACCTTTATTCTAAGTTTGTGTATAAATAATTGTAACATTCAGTCCTGATCAAGGTTGTAAAAGGCGAAAGGCGTACCGAGGCGTTTTCGGCTCCGCGAGGCGTACTTTAAAAGGCGTAAGCCTTTTGGAATAAAATTATAATAATACAAAAACATATTTCATTAATAATAATTAAGTTAATTCATCAAATCGTCCAAATTTTAAATGAAATTCATGTTTAAACAATCAAATTTCAAACAATTACAATGATGAACAAGCATAAAAATCAAAAACAACTTCACTCTTCCATTTCTTCCTCATCATCAAGTAGCAAGTCACCATCCAAACTATCACTATCATCACTAGCATCGTTATGAACATCAAATAGGGGATTGGTATGATCATATGGATTTTTGAAATGAACTACCTCATCATTATCTTCAAGTGTTCTTAGGGACTTAAACTTCTTTCCTCCTATACAAAATATTCATGGACATGGAGTTTAGAAATTTTACTATCAAACTATCAAACTCTTAAAATCAAACAAAAATGGTAGGGATTTCAATAATACTTACTTGAAGAAGAGTTACATGCTTGTCCATGGGTCCTCTAGGCCTCGCCGGAGGAACCATAGAGCCTGAACTTGTACCAACCGGAGTTTGAACACTTCCACTCACACTATTGTCAACATCAAAAGGAGCTGCTGATTCTACTTCCAGACTTTGCATTCCTCCAATCTCACGCATCAACTCATCCCGATCTTTGTTCATATTTATCTTTTTCTTTAAAGCTGCAATGCACTCCTTCTTTACATTTGGTGGGACTTTAAGACACTCCTGATGATGAAAATTAATGTCCATTTGAGTGCTCTTTCAATTCAAGCGCGTAAATAATGCATAATCTTTTCTGACGTTGACGTTGACCGAAGCTAGCAGCCTAGCAGGAAGCTCTGATATTATTGAATAGATAATATACAAACGCTTAATTATTAAATAACGCCCTTGACTTCATATCCATGCTTAATTATTAAATAACGTCCTTGACTTCACTTCCCAACTCTTTCATTTCAAACAAGAAGCAAGATTCAATGGCCATCCAACTAAGAGCCTCTTCTGCTACCCGTTCATGGACACACGATGTGTTTCTGAGTTTTAGAGGCGAGGATACACGCTACAATTTCACAGACCATTTGCACAGCAATTTGGTTCAGGAGGGGATCAAAACCTTCAGAGATGATGAGCTTACAAGAGGAGAGGAAATATCGCAAGCACTACTCCAGGCAATTGAAGGATCAAAAAGCTCTCTCATCGTCTTCTCCGAAAACTATGCATCCTCAAAGTGGGGTTTGGACAAACTAGTTCATATCCTTGAATGTAAAAGATCCAACCAACAACAAAAGGTTTGGCCAGTCTTTTACAAAGTGGATCCCTCAGACGTAAGAAACCAAAGAGGTAGTTATGGTGATGCACTTGCTAACAATGAACGCAAATTCAAAGAAAACATGGAGAGAGTTATGAGATGGAGGGCAGCTCTTTCAGAAGCAGCAAATTTATCTGGGTGGCATTTCTCGGACGGGTATATTTCTCTCTTACCACTTATAGTCCAACAGCCTTAGCTCTAAGCTGGGGTGATGATATTTTCATCATTATGTAATTTCAACTTCCTAAAATATTTGTGCATTCTTTGCTTTTTGATGATCGGTGGGATTATCTTTTATTAGATAACTATTATATAGTAGCAAGGTTTGATTTATTAAATGTTTCGTTTGATTTTAACACGGCAGGTACGAATCGAAATTTATTCATGGAATCCTTGAAGAGATGTCCGCAAAAGTAAGACAACCTACCTATTTGGATGTGCCAAAGTGCCAAAGTGCCAAGTAGGGTTAGACTCTCGGGTACAAGATATGCTTGAATGTTTAGATGTCGGGGGAAGTGATATACGCATGGTAGGAATATGGGGAACTGGCATGGCGGAATAGGGAAGACAACAATTGCTAAAGCTGTTTACAATTCAATTGCCCACAAGTTTGATCGTAGCTGCTTTTTGGCAAATGTTAGAGAAGAGTCAGAGGTACATGGAGGTCTACTCAATCTACAAAAGATTCTACTTCTAAAGATTGTTGGGGAGAAAGAATTGATGGTAACTAATGTGTATGAAGGAATCACTTTGTTGAATGAAAAGTTGACACACAAAAGGATTCTCTTAGTTCTTGATGATGTGAATAAACGGGACCAGTTAGACAAATTAGCTGGAGCAACTGATTGGTTTGGTCGTGGCAGCAGAATTATCATAACAACAAGAGATAAGCATGTGCTTCATAAAGACAATCCAATATACAAGGTCAGGGAACTACATCCTCATGAAGCTTGTAAGCTCTTCAGTTCAAAGGCCTTCAAGAATAAGACAGATTTGGATGACGATGAGAAACTTTCAGTCAGTAGTGTTGTTGAATATGCTCAAGGCCATCCATTAGCACTGGTAGTTATAGGTTCACGTCTATGTGGTACATCTATACATAAATGGCAAGCTATATTAGATGGTTATAAAAGAAGCCCTCTCCAAGGCATTCAAAAGATTCTCAAAATCAGTTATGATGGACTAGAAAATCCAGAGAAAGAAGTTTTCCTTGACAGTGCATGCTTCTTCAAAGATCGAAATAAGAATTATGTGATACAAATACTAGAAGGTTGTGGCCGCATCAACCCCGAGCATGGTATTGAAGTTCTTGAAGAAAAGGCCCTCATAAATGTTGAATATGGTAATATTTGCTTGCATGATTTGCTAGAAAAAATGGGAAAAGACATAGTTCATCAAGAATCCCCAAACGAACCTGGTGAATGCAGTAGATTGTGGTATCACAAGGATGTGCACGACGTTCTAACAGAAAACACAGTAAGTAGCTAGTATACATATGCTTAGATTTATATATATACGTACATGGAGTCAGGTCAAGTGATTCTCTATGTGTGTAGTTTAATCCAATTCGACAATCAATATCTGAATAAGATGTATGATATAATTTTCTTTTTGCTAATATTATTGCCCTTTTAATGCTAGGGAACAAGTAAAATTGAAGGCATAATGGTAAAGTTGTCTACGGCAGACGAGATATGCTTGAGTTCTAAATGCTTCAAAAAGATGAAAAATCTCAAGTTTTTTATAAACGTCAATGCATGGTTTTGTGGAAAAGTTGATTATCTCCCAGAGCAGTTGAGGTTGCTTGATTGGCCTGGATATCCGTTTCAATCTTTGCCGTCCAATTTTAACATGAAGAAACTTGTTCAACTCAACATGCCTAACAGCCGCATCTCACGTTTTGTGGAGGGATTCAAGGTACGTATTAATTTCTTTTGTCTTTGAAAGGACGTTATTAATTTCTTTAGATGTAGCTTCATTTGATCCTTCTTTTTCTTCTTTTGTTTATTTGGTATGTATGACAGCGTTTGGAAAATCTGAAATCCATGAACTTCAGGGGATGCGAATTTCTAACAGAAATCCCAAATATGTCTGGATGCCCAAACTTAGAGCGGATGGATGTATGCGAGTGTACAAGTTTAGTTGAGGTTCACCCTTCGGTTGGATTCCTTGAAAAGCTTGTTCACTTGGATCTTAGTGGATGCTATACCCTGGTAAAGCTTCCAAGAAAAGTCTGTAAACACGAAAATCCTGCAAGCAAATCAAACAAGGACACGTGTACAAAATAATATATTTGTATTTATGGATTTAGGGTTACAATCTCTGTGGGTATTCTTTTACAAGAATTTCCTTTGATTCGATCTCCGCTGTTGGTTTGATCCAAAGGTGACGAGCACTTGATCTTGAATCGAACTGTCGTATCTTCAACTTGTCTTGCTTTGGCAAATTTTTGAAGATGAGGCTTGATCAAGGGCTATGGAAGCTTGATCTTGATCGGACTTGAACCACGAGTGGTGAGCGTTCTTCGGCTTTTGTGGCGGATGAATCGGCACGTGTGTTTGGTGCTTGTTGATTCTCCACGAGCTTGATGAAGAACTTGAGTATTTGGGTGCTTGACCTTGCAGCTGAGAGCTTTTGCCTTCTTTCTAGAGGTTTGCTTGTGATTTCTGAAGGTCGTGCTTGATTCAAGGGTGATGAACACTTGGTCTTGAATCACGCGAAGATCACGAGGTTTGGCACGTGACAATATTCTTCGGCTTCTTGTTAGTGAAGGAATCAGCTATTTGGGAGCTTGATGATTCTTCACAAGTTTGAAGACTTCTGAGCTTCGGGATGATTTCTCTGCTCTGTCTGAAGTCCCCCTCTTTTGATTTGAGAAGGGGTATTTATAGTGTATGTGTCTTCCTCAATTTGGAATGCATTTATGAACAACATTAATTAAATTCCTTATTTATATAATTAAATCAATCAGTTTAATTTAATTGATTGACTTAATTATAATCATTTAAGGAATTTGTCAATTAATATTAATTGACACGATTTAATACTTGATCACAATCAGATCATTTAAATTAATCTAATTGATATTTAATTAGCCACAATTATATTTGAATTTATGGCTAATTGAAAATTTGAGCTAATTGACATGATTTAGCTCTTGATTTAAATCAATCACATTAATTGATTAAAATTATCAATTAATGTATGATTTGTTTGATTAAGTCAATCAAGCTAATTTATATCTCTATATAGCATTGATTGACTATTTGATGTAGCCCATCAGATATTGACACGTATCGTCTGCGATGACTGCTTTGTTTTGATGCATGAGTCGCCACGTGTATTTTGTGGGACTCATATTTGATTGGTCATCGAATAATTGACATGGACCAATTTATTAGTGATTTTTTATTTTACTAATTTTTCGATGTCTACAAATGCCCTCACTTCAAGGTGCGCCGTAAACATGTGGTAGTCACGTGTTGATAGTGTGACTTGAAGTCACTTTTGATTTCATTTATTGCGTGCCTTGCAATCACCTTTCTTGGTTGAATTAACTCGGCCTTGATTTTTTTTTTGCTTGTACATTTGGCTTTGACAATCCTTTGTCTTGGACCCTTTTTTAACCAATTGGATTGATATTTGACAACTTGATCGACAACCATTGCTCCCCCATTCCATAATTAGGTTTAAAATAGAATGGGTAATCATGTTGATTGTGTAAGGGCAAAATATTTGCTATTGGCTATTTCCTATTTGACAAAACCTCTTCCCTTGTATTAGCATTTGTTTTGTATTCAATGCTAGTTTATTTTAGGGATTAGAAGTCGTGGCATAGGTTGTTCTTACTCGAGATGGTTCGTGAAGACGCCTTTCTTATCCGGTCTTTTCTCCGGACTTTGATCATTGGTCATCGAAGGTTTCGTTCAAGCATCTCAAGGTATGACTCATGCATATGCACATGCACATGCACTTCATTGACATTTAGTCTTCCTTGTTGTCCTAGGTTTATCTAGGTTGTTTTTCCTTTCACTTATGTTGTGAATCACATAAGTATAGGATGCTTGATTGCCACACTTGTGTCTTGTATCACAAGTTTCGCACCATGTGGCAAATATGTCCGTTGGATTTATGACCGTTGCAGTTTGAAAATATGTCCGTTGGGACTTTTTCGTGCGATCGATCGCAACTTTCCGCGATCGATCGCAAACAAGGGTTTTGCACTTCCAGACGTTTCTGTCTCTTTATTTTACACTGTACGATCGATCGCATAATGTCGTGCGATCGATCGCAAATGCCCCTGGGATGTTTTCTATAAATAGAACCCTTGTGTTTCATTTCGGTCAACTCTTTCCCCATAGTCGAAAATACACTTTGAGAGAGTTCTTTGGTATTGTGAGTGATCCTAGTTCCATGTTGTAGGTTCCTCACCTTAATCTCCATCTATAATCCATTGCTAAACACTTTGATTTGCATTTATATGCTAGTTTAGCCTATGTTTAGGATTTAGGAGATTCTATTCGATTCTAGCAATTGTTCCATGTTGAATTGCTGAATTGAATGATTGAATCTATATTCAATCTTCTTTGTTGTTTGTTTGTTTAGCTAATGATCCTTGTGATTAGTTAAACAAACCCTTGAATCATTTTCAAGGCTTTTCAATTTGGTTTGGTTAATGCAAGCAATTGTTCCTTGTTGAATTGCTTGTGTTAATTGAATTGAATTCATTCATTCATACACACACACACTTGCATAGTCGGTGTCTTGCGGTTGGAGGATTCACGCGGTGAAGTTCGATCAATCGGAGAAGCTTGAGGTGGGATCACTTGAAGAGCATTCGGGGCTACACAAGGTTAGAGCTGCCACTAGTCATAGGGTTGATAGTGTAGAGTTTGGGACGGAGTTTCCCCCTTGTACGTGTTGCCGTTTGGCGTTTTCATAGTGTTACACAAGAGCGTGGGGTACGGCTCCCCTCCGGTTTTCCTCTAGAGGTAGAGGTTCCGGGTGACCATATTGTGTGTTGTTTGTGTGGTTGCTATTATCTATATTGTGCCTAATTGCTTAGCATATTGCATGCTTGATCATATATAGATTTAGTCCGTGGTGTGCTAGTTTGATGCACACTTTGGGATTCTAGGTTGTACAATTGATTATGCTTGTTGCATATATATTTGTAATCAATTGTGTATTGCTTGTGCAATAGTTAGAACCTAGGTTGTTTATTGTGAAGCATATTTGTATTGCTTCCTATTGTTGTTCACTACTTAGTAGAATTGTGATTATAATTGTTGTGCATATTAATTGCATCATATAGTGAACACTAGACCGTGGAGTGCTACTTTGACGCACTCTTTGGGTTTTAGGATTGTTTCAATCAATTGTGGTTATTACATAAGTAATTGTATTGATTGAACAATTGTTGATAGTAGGAGAGTTAAGTTTTAATTTGTTCAAAGTTGTGTATACTCTCCGATTAGTGTTTAAGACGACTACCGTTATTGGGACAATCCGGCGTACCAGAATTTCAGATTGTTTCTTCGTTGACAGGCTTTGAATTAGAGATCAAAGTCTCTTTCTTCTTCTTTTAATTTTTTTTTACCCATTTCATTGACGTAGCCTCATTGTGTAATTGCAATTCATTGGTATAATCACAACCTACCAAACTTATTTGGTCTTATACGGGTAAAAAATCTCCAATGGCTTGGCGAATGAACTACGCCTTCATTTTTATTATTTGTTCCCTTTAAATCTCTAATTGATCGATGACGTCTGACCTATTGAGATCATGAGAACCTCTGCTTGATCGTACTGGACTAAAATGGGCATATTGATCCAATATATGTGCTTTGGAAAACCTCCGGGACATTTAATCTTGAAATGTTGAATATGTGTATGGTAAGAAAATCTCATATTCCATAGAGATCTTTTTAACAAATGATAATTTAGTGGGCAGTACTCCAATTGACTCTATAAAATGAGCGCGAAAGTTTGCCCTAA
This sequence comes from Rubus parviflorus, assembly GCA_029955375.1. Classification (NCBI taxonomy): domain Eukaryota; kingdom Viridiplantae; phylum Streptophyta; class Magnoliopsida; order Rosales; family Rosaceae; genus Rubus; species Rubus parviflorus. The sequence continues at coordinate 29,690,736 of JARGGL010000001.1, forward strand.
TCAACAAGTGCACCATCTTCTCGTCTTAGACTTGCCACCTGCGGCCGTCTCTTTTTTTTTTTTTTTTTAGGTGCAGACACAGCTATGGATGTTGAGATTTGCGAACGGGTGAAATTTGGTCAAGATGATGTCAAACTGGTCTAAAATCAATGTCATGGCGATCCCTCAAAGCAAGGTCCTTGGGAAGTGAGTAAGTGACGACGTTGAGGAGTGACGACTGTTGTTCTCATTGATCGAAGAACCTTCTTTTTCCCTTTAATTTGTTTGCAGGTGAACCAAAGTTTGGTTAGGTGCAGACGCTGCCGCTTGCTCAATCGCCTTTGTTGGCATCAGACTCGACCTCAAGATGTACAGCATGAAGGAGGTGGAGGTTTTGACGACTACAAGAAATCCAAGATGATAGATCAACGCCGAGCGGATTTATATGACGACGAGACTCTCGATCTCTTCCTTCATGTCATGTCGCAATTGATCATTGCCGAAATCACACAACCTTGGCAAAGGGTGACGAAGCTAGAATTTTGTTGTAGCAATGTCATGGAGCTTTTTTTTTAATGCAGGTATGAAGATAGATCGCATCTTCACCGTAAAGTGATCAACTTTGCAACCCGCAGCAGACATGCCACCAGAAGCAGTCCCTCTAATCGACTAATCAAAGCTATTGAAAGTCATGTGGCCTTTATTTCATCCTTTCAGAAGCCCTCCTCTTAATCCAGAAAGGTTGCACTTATTGAACTTCTCAGCCCACTCATATTTTCTTGGCGATGTCCTCTACTTGCATTTCGACAAGCCTGAACCAGTGAATTGATCACAAGTTGCTGAGTTTCAACACCAATTTCTGGAGCCGTATAGGAGCATCAAGCTAGACAGGCACGCGTGCATTCTTCCTCTCTTGGTTTCCTTTTCAACTTGTCTTGTGTCATGCTTTGGTTTCCTTTCAATTTGTGTCATGCTTTGGTTTCTTTGCAATATTTAATTGCCATGTCTCCTTTGCAAAAGCCAAAATTCACCGCTTGCAGGGCATATACCATATATATGTGTTAAGAGTATGACTTCATAAAAGCTTATGTATAGCTGAAGTTCCAATATGTTTATATTAGTTTAATAGATAGTAACAAAGTAGTGCAGCTCTTTCTATAAAGCATTAGTCTAGTCTAGCTTTTCTTAAAGCAATAGTTGACACCAGGTTATCTGCTCCATGTTTTATTCTCCATGTTTCCATATGGAGGGACCTCTCTTCAGCTGATGTATTTAATACTCCTTCACTAATCAATGAAACACAAGTTCCATATTCTACATGGTATCAGTCGCTCCCTTTGTCTAACGACTTCTATCTTCTCTCACTTTTCTCGATCCTCATGGCTGCTCTTTCAACTTCTTCTCAACTCCTTGGCCCAAATGTTGCTCATTTCCTTAAACTCACTGAAACCAATTATCTAGTATGGCTTAAGCAGATGCGCCCCTTTCTTGTTGGCCATAACTTATGGCGTTTTGTTGATGGTTCTTACTCTGCTCCTGATGAATTCACCACTCCTGCTACAGCCACCACTCCTGCTGTTCCCAATCCAGCATACTCCACTTGGTACCAAGCTGATCAACTTGTCGTCAGCTATCTCACTACAACTCTGACATAATCTGTTCTTGCCATGACCGTAGGTAGTACCACCTCTCATGAAATTTGGGAGTGTCTTCGTCAACACTTCGCTCAGCAGTCTATTGCCAACGCTGCTAACATTCGCTTTCAGCTCTTGGATATGAGTAAAGGAGCCAAGACCATTAATGAATATCTTCAACATGCCAAGTCTCTTGCTGATTCTCTTGCGGCCATCAATGAACCTATTTCCAATGCCGACCTTGTTACTGCCACCTTGCATGGTCTCGGCCATGATTATGCTATGCTGGTAATTGCCATTTTGAATTTTCCTCCACTCCCTATGTTCTCCGATTTGCGTGCTCGTCTTCTTTCCTTTGAGTCACAAACTGCTCGAGCATCTCCTCAACTCTCTTCTCAAGCCTTTGTGGCTGCTGCACCTCGAGGACAACCACCTTTTGTCTCTCCATTCCCACATCCACAATCGGGTTTTCGTGGACATCGCGGTCGTGGTCTTGGTCGTAACCAATGGCACCAATCTAACCGTGGTCGTCAGTTTGGACGCGGCTTTTATCACGGCTCTAATGCCGGTATTCTTGGATCTGCCCCTCCTAGTGCTCCTTTATGCAACACATGTTTCTTACCTGGTCATGTTGCTGCTTATTGTCCTAATCGCCCTGTTCCACCTCCCTTTGTCGGTCTACATTTTGCATCACCGCCACCTCCTTTCTCTGCTGGTCTGCCCTCTGCCACCGTGTACGATACTAATTGGTACCCTAACACTGGTGCTACTCATCATGTAACTTACAATGGTGCTGCTCTTCAAGATCCCACTCCACCCTCTGCTGGTAATACATCTATTCTTATTGGTAACGGTGACACAATGAACATAACCCAAACTGGTACAATCCCTTTTAAACTTGGTTCCAACTCTTTTTCCCTCCCAAATGCGTATCATGTCCCTTCTGCTTGCAAAAATTTAATTTCTGTTGCCAAATTCACTAAAGATAACTCTGTTCGTTTTTGCTTTGATCCCGATCGTTTTGTTATCTCTGACTTACGTACGGGTGTTCCTTTATTTCAGGGCCCTTGTAGGGATGGCCTCTATCCTATTTCTCTTTCTCAGCCACAAGCCTTTTTGGCATCCTCTTCTGAGTTATGGCACAATCGTCTCGGTCATCCATCTGCTACTGTTCTTCGTCATTTGGAGTCAAATAATTTCTTGGGTTCTCGTTTTAAAAACCAAATGTCCTTTTGTAATGGGTGTGCTTTAGGGAAGTCTGCCCAACTTCCATTCCATTCTAATAACATTACGGCAGTCTTTCCCTTTTATATCGTTCACTCTGATGTTTGGATGTCTACTGTTACTTCAACTTCTGGATTTAAATACTATGTTTTATTTACTGATGACTATAGCCGTTACTCATGGATTTATCCCATGCGTCGCAAGTCTGAAGTTTTCTCTCATTTTCAAGCTTTCGTTTCTATGGTTCAAAACATGTTCAATAGCTCAATTAAAATTTTTCAAAGTGATGGTGGAACTGAATACGTTAATCACAATTTCTCCACTTTGTGCACTCGGTTAGGCATTACTCATCGCATGTCTTGTCCACATACACCACAACAAAATGGTCTTGCTGAACGTAAACACCGTCATATAGCTACTATGATTCGCACTCTTCTTGCTACTTCTCATGCTCCTTTATCACTCTGGGTGGAGGCTGCCCTCATAGCTGTGTCTTTAATCAATGTTCTTCCCACTTCAATACTTGACTGGTCTACTCCTTATTTTCGTCTTTTTGGTCAAGTCCCTTCTTACTCTCACTTACGTACCTTTGGTTATACCTGTTTTCCTCATCTTGGGTCTTATGTTTCTAATAAACTTATGTCTCGTTCCATAGAATGTGTATTTCTTGGTTACAGCTTGCAGCATAAAGGTTATCGATGCTTGGATCCAAAATCCAATCGGGTATATATATCTCGCCATGTGGTGTTCAATGAACAATATTTTCCATACGGGTAGCCCCAACATCAAGTCACTCCAACGAACTTTGTTGAGCTTGAAATTATGCCTATTGCTTCTCCAATGGCTTTACCTCCACCACCACCACCATCACCACCGCTGTCACCACCACCATCACAACCACCATCTCCTCCACATACTCTTCCTCCACCACCACCTCCACCAGTTGATAATATTGCCCCTCCACCTATTCCCATTCATCCCATGCAAACAAGATTCTGTGACGGCACTCAACGTCCAAAGATTCGCACTGATGGCACCGTTCGATATCCACTCCCCAAGGCTCTCACAACTACTCTTTCAAACTCAGATGATGAACCTACATGCTTCTCTCAGGCAGTTAAGATTCCCCATTGGCGTCAAGCTATGACAGAAGAATTCAATGCTCTCTTGAAAAATCAAACTTGGTCTTTGGTTCCCTCCTCTCCTTCCCAAAATCTGGTTGGTTGTAAATGGTTTTTCGTGTGAAACGCAAGTCTGATGGTTCCATCGAGCGTTACAAAGCTCGTCTAGTTGCAAAAGGATATCATCAACAACCTGGATTTGACTACGATGAGACCTTCAGCCCTGTTGTGCGACCTACAACTATTCGTACAGTTTTTAGTCTTGCAGTGAATAATGGTTGGTCTCTTCGTCAACTAGATGTCAAAAATGCATTTATTCATGGTGATTTTCAAGAACAAGTTTTTATGGTGCAGCCCCCTGGATTTATTGATCCTATACGCCCTGACTATATGTGTAAATTACAGCAAGCTTTATACGGACTCAAACAGGCCCCTCATGCATGGTTTAAGCGGTTCCGTGATTTTCTTCTCCAACATGGTTTCTGTCAGAGCATTTCTGATCCTTCTTTGTTTACCTTCACCAATGGATTACACCGCTTAATTCTCTTGCTCTATGTTGACTGACGAGACGATAATTTCGCGTTGAAAACATGTCTTCGTATCGTCAAAGATAGGGGATGGTATAGATTAAGGACCGGGGGTTGTCGTACCCAAGGGATTGGAAGGCCCAAAATCCACTCGGTTATTATGTGGTAACCAAGTTTCTAGCACTAAAATGATGAGACAAGAGATGGATGGATGCAAAGTGTAGTGGATATACAAATGAGTGTAGTGATCATATTTTTGTATTTTGTGAATAAGTGAACAATGAAAGTAAAATGCAAGAAGTAAACTTACTAAACAAGAGTGATTGAGCTAACAAACTTAATGCACTCTAAATGTAAGAGGAAGAACATGGAAAGATATAGAAATGGTAGAATGATTGAGTTTTCATAAACAATGAATGATTAATCTCATAAAAATATGCACATCGATTGATTAACAAACCAAAATCCGTATCTTAGACTTATTAGAGTTCTAAGATCGAGTCGCACATTGTATCGCTCTTGTCAATTACGATTCAAGAGTGACTCTCAATCAACTAGCTTAAGCCATATTATGGTCTTCAAGTTCATTAAAAGAGGCGTAAAGTTCATAGACTAGGATTTCAAACAAGCTAAGCCAAGACTTAGCTCATCACATGCATTGCCAATTGTCTAGAATTCAAAGAGGTTATCAAGCTCATAAATTCAACCAACATAAATTAAACACATGCTCTTCAATTGATAACATCTCCAAACATGCATTCAACATAATTAAGCTAGACAATGAACATGTTCATAGCACAATCGAACATACATAAACATCACAGTCCATTAATTCATCATCAATGAACTAGAGCATACAACCCTAGTCCCCAATCATAAGAATTTATACACACATGCTTGAACAAAATAAAAGTAAAGATAGGTTGAGAGATTCTCATGAAGACATCCAGCAGGTCCTTGCTGTTCCAAGAGTTTGCTAGCTGCTCCATGCATCACCCTCTTCTTCTCCTCACTCTTTCTTGCTCCAAATTCCAAGGTTCCTGCAGGGCCTTGCTGTTCTTGATGATTCCAGAGCATGTAAGTGCACAAACGATGGTGAAAGTTGGTCCGTAAGGTAAATGGGGGCCTTAGGAACAACTTTCATGAAGGATGAAAGTCCAAAAAATGGACAGAACTATGAGAAAATTGACAATTACAGTAGGTGGACGGGAATGTCCGTCCAGATTCCCTAATGGAATCCGGACGGAAATGAGGCTGTTCTTGAGTGTTTGGGAGCTTGAGAGCTTGATGGGGGTTTGTTCTCAAGTGTATGATTATCCTCCTCATAAGAAATGAGGGTTTTTAACAAGTCTAATGCAGCCCCCAAGGTTACCTAAGGGAATGTGTGAGTGGAGGTATGGAGAAGTGCAAAAGGAAAATACATGGGAGGGATTTAAGGGCATGCATGCATAGGTAAAATAAATTATCTCTTGGGTGTGACAACCCATGCATGCAATCTGATTTGAATATCTCTTCCATGTGTGGTGGTGCTCCGGTGGTGGTCCGGCGGTACTGCCGCCTCTTGTGGTGGTGGTTCGCCGGAAAAGTCGCCGGAAAGGTAATTTCATCATTTTTCTTCCTCTTTCTGATTCTTCAAGGTATTCATTGGCATCATCTTCCGAAGGTTGACTCGTGTGATCTTTAATATCCGAAAGCCACGGTTGACTTTCCGTCCTCTTCTCGGAAATGCGCCAAATGTCGTAAAAATGCACATTTTTGTGCCAAATTACTTCAACTCACAAATTTAACCTAGAAACATGAAAACACACATTAAACATAACAAATGGCCTTTGGAGTAGCTTAATTTCCGTGATTAGGAATGCAATTTGTACAACAAATATGTGCAAATCATTGACGACATAGTTCTCACTGGTACATCTTCTTCTTTACTTGACTCCTTCGTCACATTGTTGGGTCAAGAATTTGACATTAAGGATTTGGGACCATTGCATTATTTTCTTGGATTGGAGGTCTCCTCTTTGCAGCCAGGTCTTCACTTGTCCCGAACCAAATATACATATGATCTTCTCAAGCGCAGTAACATGCTAGAGTGCAAGCCTAGTTCCACTCCGCTTGCTGCCAAGAAACAATTATCAGCTCTTGAAGGAGATACTCTCTCTGATGTCACTGAATTTCGTCATTTGGTTAGTTCTCTTCAATACTTAACACTCACACGCCCTGACATTGCTTTTGCTGTACATCATGTTGCTCAATTTATGTCTGCACCTCGTACTACTCACTTAGTCGCTGTGAAACGAATTCTTCGATATCTCAAAGGCTCTTTGGAGTATGGCATTGCTTTTCGTCCTTCATCTGACAATCTCTCTATTTGTGCTTATTCAGACTCTGATTGGGCTGGATGCCCGGATACTAGGCGATCTACTTCTGGTTATTTGGAATTTTTGGGTTGTAATCTCATATCTTGGAGTTCCACTAAACAACCCACTATCTCTCGCTCCAGTGCAGAGGCTGAATATAGAGCTTTAGCTCAGGTTTGTGCAGAAACAGTTTCGCTTGGCTATCTACTTCATGATCTTGATTATCAATTGTCCTCTTCAATTATTCTTTACTGTGACAATTTGAGTACAACATATATGGCTGCCAATCCCGTGTTTCATGCTCGTACAAAGCACATTGAATTGGACTATCATTTTGTTAGGGAACATGTTGCTTCTGGTTCTCATAAAGTTCAGTTTATTCCCTCCCTTGATCAACCAGCCGACATTTTTACAAAAGGCTTACTTAAATAGCGCTTCCACTTGTTGCGGTCCAAACTTGTCTCTCTTCGGCCGTCAAGTTTGCGGGGGGATGTTAAGAGTATGACTTCATAAAAGCTTATGTATAGCTGGAGTTCCAATATGTTTATATTAGTTTAATAGATAGTAACAAAGTAGTGCAGCTCTTTCTATAAAGCATTAGTCTAGTCTAGCTTTTCTTAAAGCAATAGTTGACACCAGGTTTTCTGCTCCATGTTTCCATATGGAGGGACCTCTCTTCAGCTGATGTATTTAATACTCCTTCACTAATCAATGAAACACAAGTTCCATATTCTACAATATGTATGTGTGTATGGGACAAGACACACATGAATATCAGTATGATCAATGCCACAATGCTTAAATTAATTTTGAAAGCTTGTTATCTTTAAGCTCTTATTCTTTATACATCACGTATTAATTTGTGCCAAAGACTTCAATTAATAATATATTTTTTTCAGACACTTTGGAGGCAAGTGAAGAACACAAACGTCCTAAACGCTTGAGTTAGGCTTTGTGCATTAGTCGAAGACCAATGGAAGAACGCGAACGTCCTAAACGCTTGAGTTAGGCTTCGTGTATTTGTTGCAGACAAGAGAAGAACGTGAACGTCCTAAACACTTGAGTTAGGCTTCACGTATTTGTTGCAGACAAGGGAAGAACGTGAACGTCCTAAGTGCTCAGAGCAATTAGGCTTCGGGTATTTATTGCAGATAAGAGAAGAACGTGAACGTCCTAAACACTTGAGTTAGGCTTCGCGTATTTGTTGCAGACAAGGGAAGAACGTGAACGTCCTAAGTGCTTAAAGCAATTAGGCTTCGCGTATTTGTAGCAGACAAGGCGAAGACCGCAAACGACCTAAGCTCTTGGCTTCCTCCATTTCCTCGACATGGTGGGTTCCGCTTAGGCTTTGTGTGTTATTTGAAGACGAAGCGAAGACCGTAAACGACCTAAATGCTTGGGTTCCCACACTTTCTAAACATGTGACAATCCGCTTTAAGCAGTTAAACTTTGCGTGTTACTTGAAGATGAAGCATGACATCGCCATGGACTTGAGTGTGCTTCTTTTGTAGAGTATGCAGAGTCATCCCCCCGGTATATCAGCATTTGGGTTTTACACTTCTTTTCTTTGACTTGACAAACAACTTAGTACTTGAGACTTCCAAAATCATGTGAAGTCGACATTCTAGAGCATATTTGAGCAAATTCATTTTTTTTGGCGTGACTGAACTCAGAGAAATTTCCAAGCTGCCTACGTACCCTTCCAAAGAAAGAGATCAAGTCATCACGTAGTTCAAGATATTTTTTTTTAATTTTTCTTGAGCCGCCCTCTCGGATTTTCAACTCAACGAAATTTTTTTTGTGTGTGCCATTCACAGTTTAGGCTCATGCGGGCTAGGAGCATTGAACGTCATATGACAATTTATGAAAGAAGCATGCCCCCTGGTGAATGAGGTGAACACACCGCTTCGAATGATCCAAAAGTGACAGCAGCATGATTTGATTCAGCCACATCATCTTCAAGGTCTAATGCGATCTTTCCTTGTTGTGCTAGCTTCATGATGAGGTCTTTCAACACGAAGCACTTCTCCACCGGGTGACTAACGACACGGTGGTACTTGCAATATTTTGGGTTATTGATGTGATGCATCTCTTCCAGACGCTTGCAATCTGGCAATTTGATCACATTTTTCTGGAGTAAGTCTTCCAGCATTTCAGCTACGTCAGAGTCCGGAAAAGGATACTTTTTCTCTTCGAGCACTTTTAAATTACGCCGTCTTACTTGATCCTGAGTCGGCCTGGTCTGGTTTTCTTCATTTGATTTGTGCCTTCTTTTGACCTTGCCAGGAGCTGTACTGACTACCATTGACTCCGTGACATACTTATGAGGTTCAACAATTTCGTCTTTCCTCCGGCTATGACTAGCGATGCTGATTTCCATGTCATGAGCTCGAGTGGCAAGTTCTTCGAAAGTGCGAGGCTTGATTCCTTGAAGAATATACAACAAGTGCCAATGCATACCTTGAACGCACATCTCCACAGCTGACAATTCTGAGAGTCGGTCCTTGCAATCGAGACTTAGTGCACGCCAACGGTTGATGTAATCCACAGCCGGCTCGTCTTTTCACTGCTTTGTGTTGGTGAGCTCTAACATGCTCACTGTGCGGCGAGTGCTGTACAAGCGATTTAAGAACTGTCTCTCTCCATTTGCTCCCAACTATCAATGGATTCAGGCTCTAAGTCTGTAAACCATTCAAATGCGATCCCTCGGAGTGAGCGAACGAATTGCTTCACAAGGTAGTCACCATCTGTTCCAGCGCTATTGCATGTCTCGATGAAATGGGCAATGTGTTGCTTTGGGTTGCCTTTGCCATCGAATTGTTGGAACTTGGGAGGTTGGTACTTGATTGGCATCTTTAAATCGTCTAACCGCTTGGTGTATGGCTTGGAATATGTCAGTGTATCCCGAGGTGGACCGCCATATTGAGCTTTGACAGCATCATCAATCATGTCCTGAAGTTGTTGAAACGACCATGAAGCTAGGATGGAATTTGATTCTCCTTGTTGCTTAGAAGATGATCCACCAGATGAGTCATTCTTATCACCATGTGGACCTTTGTTTGAGTCGTCGCCATGTTGAATCTCTAGTTGGCTCATGAGTGAAGCAATCTCCATATCCTTCTCTTTGACGGTGTTCATCAACTTCTCGATCGCCTCAGCCATTTGTTTCAATTGTTCTTCGATTGAGACAACTTCTATCACCATGACCTGCAAAGCAAAAGAATCATCATCTTGAAGCATTGTTGATATCTCCTCCATTTGGTCATCAAGTAATGATTCAGACTTCGAGCTCGTTCGTGAGTCATCATCGGCAATGGGCGAAGGAGACCACTTCCTCGAATAGACATGCTTCTTTGCCCCCAGCGACGTCAAAGTGATGATTGGCTGATGCGGCATTGATGAACTCGCCACTAATGTTGTAGGTTGAGGTTTCAGCAAACTCGTAGACACCTCGTTGGCCTTATTCACTAGTACGGAGTGAATCTTCTTAGAAGCCATCTTTTTGTTTGAAGTTGATGACTTGAGATTGTCGGAGAAAGAGATGAGAGGCAGAGAGGTCCCACTGGGCGTGCCAATTTGTAAACACGAAAATCCTGCAAGCAAATCAAACAAGGACACGTGTACAAAATAATATATTTGTATTTATGGATTTAGGGTTACAATCTCTGTGGGTATTCTTTTACAAGAATTTCCTCTGATTCGATCTCCGCTGTTGGTTTGATCCAAAGGTGATGAGCACTTGATCTTGAATCGAACTGTCGTATCTTCAACTTGTCTTGCTTTGGCAAATTTTTGAAGATGAGGCTTGATCAAGGGCTCTGGAAGCTTGATCTTGATCGGACTTGAACCACGAGTGGTGAGCGTTCTTCGTCTTTTGTGGCGGATGAATCGGCACATGTGTTTGGTGCTTGTTGATTCTCCACGAGCTTGATGAAGAACTTGAGTATTTGGGTGCTTGACCTTGCAGCTGAGAGCTTTTGCCTTCTTTCTAGAGGTTTGCTTGTGATTTCTGAAGGTCGTGCTTGATTCAAGGGTGATGAACACTTGGTCTTGAATCACGCGAAGATCACGAGGTTTGGCACGTGACAATGTTCTTCGGCTTCTTGTTAGTGAAGGAATCGGCTATTTGGGAGCTTGATGATTCTTCACAAGTTTGAAGACTTCTGAGCTTCGGGATGATTTCTCTGTTCTGTATGAAGTCCCCCTCTCTTGATTTGAGAAGGGGTATTTATAGTGTATGTGTCTTCCTCAATTTGGAATGCATTTATGAACAACATTAATTAAATTCCTTATTTATATAATTAAATCAATCAGTTTAATTTAATTGATTGACTTAATTATAATCATTTAAGGAATTTGTCAATTAATATTAATTGACACGATTTAATAATTGATCACAATCAGATCATTTAAATTAATCTAATTGATATTTAATTAGCCGCAATTATATTTGAATTTATGGCTAATTGAAAATTTGAGCTAATTGACATGATTTAGCTCTTGATTTAAATCAATCACATTAATTGATTAAAATTATCAATTAATGTATGATTTGTTTGATTAAGTCAATCAAGCTAATTTATATCTCTATATAGCATTGATTGACTATTTGATGTAGCTCATCAGATATTGACATGTATCGTCTGCAATGACTGCTTTGTTTTGATGCATGAGTCGCCACGTGTATTTTGTGGGACTCATATTTGATTGGTCATCGAATAATTGACATGGACCAATTTATTAGTGATTTTTTATTTCACTAATTTTTCGATGTCTACAAAGTCAATTGGAGATCTCTTCGACACCTTAAGCTTAAACTTTGTAGAAGTCTGGAGAGTTTCCCTGAAATTGTGGGAGAGTTGAAATGCTTAACAGAATTGTCTCTAATCGGCTGCTTTGCCATCAAAGAATTGCCTTCATCCATTGGATATCTCATCAACCTTGAAAGCCTAGATTTATGGGATTGTGAAAACCTTACGAATCTGCCTTGCAGCATTTATCAGTTTCAAAAACTAAAGACGGTTTGTTTGTATGAGTGCCCGAAACTCATAACATTTCCAAATAAGGTGAACTCTGTAGTGCTGATGCCAACTGGCTCAAGCGAAGACAAAGAATTCAATATAGGCCTAAATGAATTCGAGGTGAACGGGTGCAGCAGTTTATCGGATAATGATTTGACTAATTTCCTTGAGTCTCTCGATTGTGCATCCACCTTGACAAGACTTAATTTATCAAGAAGCAATATTGTTAGTCTTTCCGAATGCTTGTGTAAATTTATCAGCTTGCGAGAACTAGACTTGCGTGGTTGTTGGAATCTCGTAGAAATTCCACAATTTCCACCCTCTATCAAATATCTGGATGTGCAAGATTGTGTATCATTGGAAAGAATTTCAAACTTGTCGAAAATTTTGGAACGTGAAGAATCACAAATGATTGAGGAGATGGACTTGACTAATTGCTGCAGACTGATTAAGGAACTGGTTAAGGAGGCAAATGTTTTAGTGAATGATGATTATCGATCAGGCGGCGGAAGCTCTCTTCCCTCTCTTTCTCTCTTGCCAGCAATCTATATTCACAATAATATTTCCAGGAAGCGAGATTCCCAAATGGTTCAGCTGTCAAATGGATTTCCAGGGGCTTCGCGGGTTTGAATTTGTTATTGAAATACTTCCAAATTTCAAATGGAAGAATACAGGATTGGCTCTCTGTGTTACTCTTCAGCAAAATACTTCTACTTTTGGCTTTTTTAAAGTCTTTATGTACATGAATGAAGTAAAAGTTCTAGATCTCCCCTCACAAAGTGTTGATTCAACGACATCGCCTCATGTGTGGCTGTGGTATATTCCCTTCCGTGAAATGTGGCGACTTGGTTATTTGCGTCGTCCATTGCCATCTTTTATGTGCCGAGTCATTATTTTTCAAGGTAGCTAAAAAATAGCCCAATTATACCTCTTATTCATCTCCAATTGGATGCCATGCTAAACCAAAAAAAAATTTTGATGGCTAAAATGGCTACTTGCCATGCCAAACATGGCCCCTTTGGCAGCCATTATAGCAGCCCACCGATGGGCCCAAAAAATGCACCACATGCATCACATGTGATGAGAGAGAAAGAAGCTGATGGGAAGAATAAATAAATTAGGTCATGTGTCAACTGTTAATTGGTTCTGAAAATATTAATTCAAATGGAAAAAATGGATGGCATAGATGTGTTGACTGTTTAACATCTAATGACCCATATTTAATTTATTTTTGTTATCGTTTTCTCACTATTCACTAGCCGTTGTGTTTATTGTTTTGAAATTTAATTACAATGATGAATATATGTTCGATTAACACTATGAAAAAATTATTTGTGTCAAAAATTAATTTTAACTAGAGTAAAAATAGTATAATAGTTAAATAAAACTTTAAATTTGAATAAAACTAAACAAAAACATTAAAATATTAAATGACTAAAATTTGGCATCTTACCAGTTGGAGACGGTTAAATTATAACATATACTATTTGAATGAATAGTAAATTTTGGGGGCTAAAATTTTAGCCAAGAGTCAAATATAGCCCCTCCCAATTGGAGATGGCCTAATGATTCTGAGGGGTCCTTAAAAAGCTGTGGGGTCCACCTTGTAATGCCACCTAATGAAGGCGTTTGTATGAAGCTATCCCGTGCAGAGAACATCATGAGTGACCTTCCTAAACACATTTTTGAGGTATTTTACTATTTCATTTTCATATATAAGCATGACTGAATAATTCTTTTTTTTATGGTTTCATAGACTTCAATCGAGTGATGAAATCGTACGTGCAGTTTCGTTTGATGATCGAGATTATATTTGCAAGGAAAAAGAATACGAATCATATATTAATGTTGTGTCTCATTTCTCCAAGTGAAAACATTGAAAGTAACTACTTGCAAAGTTGCAAACCCTTTTTATCACATCTATCACAAATCATACAAGTACCAACTGTAACATGCATGCCTCAGAACACTCCTCTATTTGCCTTAATAATATGATTTTGTGTTTGTTGCTCTTGTTTCCATTTGTGAAATTTTCCTGAATTTCCTCCTTTTTCTTCTTGTTTTTCTGAGGTTGCAGATATATAGTAACTGACATTTTTAGCGAAACAGAGAATTGATATTTGCACAAAAATGCTATTGCAGTATGATGGAGAGATAGGTGGGAGAAGTACAGGCCCAAATAGAGGACTGACTGCAAAATAATGTATACTGATCGATGGAAAACTGGAGAATAAATAGGTGTGATTATTGCCAATGCAGCAATTTTGGCAAACTATTGTCTAAGGAACAGAGTGATGAAGTGGTCAACAGATGAATACAGATTACGATTTCAACTTCTCCACCATTTTTTGTTTTATATATCTTTGGAGTTTCAAAATTAATGCTTATGCTTCATCTTAAAAAAAAAAGGCATAATTTCAGTTGTCTTTTAGAATTTTTAGTACGTTTGTGTGGCTACAGTTGATCTAGTTCACTAAGCCTGCTTCCATGTAACAAACAATGGGTAAGCAATATTAACTTTGTGTTAGAAGTCTGATCTAGCTACCTAAACTCATCAACGAACTTGTACAAGTTTGTGTTCCAAGAGTCAATTTAAAGGTTTTTCTATTTTCTGAGATTATAGCATTGTTATCTGACTGCTTATGTCGATCAATTACCGAACATATATGTTTGGTTTCGGTTTCTGATTAGAATGATATCTACATGAAGGCATATATATAAGATATGTCTAATCAAATTAATTTGTTGGCATGCAGTGTCCAATTAATGTAATGTAATTTCTTGCAATGATCTTTTATTCTTTAGTTGTATATTTCACTTGATCAGCTTCTTGTTGAGTTACCAATACATTGTATTATGGAAAGATTTGTCCTTGTTTTTTTGTTGTTGTATCATTTATGCCTTAATTTGTGGCCCAGGTATTGCGAATAAAGTTGCTTCAGGCGGACCGTTCCAATATGATATAACTTATCCAGCTCGATCATCAGTTGAAACTTTGCATTTTCATTGGCATTCATAATGAAAGATTTAAAAGACAACAAGGTGGGAAATCTGAAGGGACTTCCACAAGACAAAGTGGCACCTTGCCTGGAAATGCTTACCTTCTTAAAGGTCAGTCATTCTATCCTACACCATTCCAGTCCTTAAAATAGCTGGTTTTACATGAAATATGGACAACTGGGTTGTCTGGAACCTTGGCTAAGGTGTTCTATAGCTATCTGTGGGGACTGTTTGAGTCCATTGTCGATTTGGTTTACCAATTAGCTTCCCCACATCTCCAGTATCAATCACAACCTACACCAATTAAATGGATTGGTTGCTTTTCATATTAATTGATTGTTCACATGGTCAGGTGTGTATTCTAAGCAACCTGCCTCATCCAAACTTAATGTCAGAAAACCAGAATCGTTCCTTTACAGATTTGGGGCGTTGTTTTATATAAGCAGGGTACAGAAGAACAAATGCATCTATTACTCATCTTCTTTAGTCTATATGTTAGCCATATCAGTGATACACATGCTATCGGTCTAAAAATGAAAGGTCTTCATTGATATTGGACCTTTTTCTTGTAGTGTAATAATGTGTTACTAGATCTGAAGTATAATGAAATCTCAGATCTCTACTTAATTTCAATCAAGATTCTCAAAGAGAGAAAAATGAGTGAAGATCATGATCGCTCCAGAGAGTTCTGCAGTATAATGAAATCTCAAGATTCTTTACAACCCCTGCTATTCCGTTATCCATATTTCCAATATCTGCTTAGGTCTTTTAAATTAGTCAAAAAGTTGTAAATCATAAAAAGAGAGTGCACACAAATTATATACAACTAGCTAGGAGGATTATTGCATCATCATTTATAGTGCAAGTAAAACGATAGGTAAGGTTTCACCACCACTATGGCGATAACAGAGGATACAAAAGGTTTTCACCACCACTACATGTATAACTCATGTGAATCATAGTGCAAGTAAAACGCAAGAAAGTTAACATGAAATCCAATTCAGAATCTTGTTTCCAATGGATCGATATGTATATGTGGGTTTGTTGCTGGTTCCTATAGAAGCTTGGATTACCTTACATTAGACTTACATCTATTTACCTAGGTAATTGAGTTTGTTGGTCTTCTTTCTGAAGTTCCAGATGTCCTAACTTTCTTCTGATTAGAACATTTGGGTTTATGGGAACAGCTTTGAGTTGTTTCTTGTTGCTGTGGATATGCTGGTCTCTGACAGAAAGGCATTGGAGGATTGAGAAGTGGAACATCATTTAACTGGCGATTCAAGTTATCATGTCACAATCGGAAGGCAAGGAAATACGTACATTTCGGATGACATGAGCTCAATACTAATTGTCAAACACAGCAAGTATGTGCTCAGTTACCAATTTCTAATTTCATGCTATGTTAATGTATACTCGTGTGACTTGGAATACATAATTCTGCTGCAGCTTCAAGTTTTTTAGATGTTAAAATCAGTTCAGCTGGAGCCAAATCACTTTGACATGGAGAGGGACCTCGTACCTACACATTCAAACCAATGAGACCACAGTTACTTAAATATTACAAGGTATGCCTTTTTTGCTGTCTCTTTCTCTCTATTCTCACTCACTGTTTGGGTGAGGGAGATGTTGGTTGAATTCCAAAATTGGTATAGATAATTCTACACACCAAATAGATGCACAAAAATAACCTATTAATTACCCTACTGTGGATATGAATATCGAATGTAGTATGAGAAGTAGGGATCGTTCCCGCAAGAGAATGAGACTCGAATGCAAATTAAGACACTAAACTATAACGACTCTAAACTGACCTAGAAAGGAAAACACGAACAGCAGACAAACTAAACAGACTCCGATTACTACGAAATTTTAACACAAGAAACTAGACTCAATAAAACTGACTCTGACAAAGTTTCAACGAATTCTAAGAAGTTTAAGACTACGAAAAGTAACCTGCAAGAGCAGGGCAGAGTTGATGTACGAAAATTAAAGGGAAACCAACAAAGGTTTTGTTGTGAACAATGATGATGGAATAGCTAGGGAACAATTATCCACCCTAAACAATCATGATAATATGCAAGGTTCCATACAAATTCCCTAATTCATGGATGACGATGCTCAAGATAAGTCAATGGCATGTTGATCAAATCCTATTGCTCTCTCGTAGTTGGTATGTTAAGTGCATGGCATGTACTCCCTAACTTAGTTCTTTCATGTAACCTAGAATGGCATGTTCATAGATTCAACACTCAAGAATCATTAAGCATAAAGAGAACGAACATCACATCGGCCATAAGACATGGCATGTATCTTATGTAACCAAGAAATCTAATCACATGAATATGGTTTACCTATTCATTAGCTACTTGGGATTATATGATGATATGGCGGTCCACATATAAATCCTAGCAATAGAACCCTAATACATGCATCTAAGTAGGCCTCCAAAGAAACACATATAACGATTCATCAATGAAAAACCAGTGAAAAGATAATCATCCAATCCATAGGAAATTTATATAAAATAATCAAAGCATCTTAACAATCATGTTCAGGGCTTCAAATAGCCCCTAACTACTAAGGAAATTAGCTACTCATAGCCATAGTAGCAGCAATCGAAAACATAATAAAACTAAAGAAAGAAAGAGAAGAAGAAAGGAACACGGCAATGCTTCGGCTCTTCGCGTATATGATGATGTCAACCCTCGTCCCGGCTGATTAAGAAATCCTTAAATACTCCAAGTTAGGGTTTAAAACGTCCACGGCCCAATAGGAGTCGAAGCCCATGAGGAAAATCACAAATCCTAAATGAATTAGGTTTCCAGATTCGCGCCAGATTGACCTTCGCTCACTTAATCAGCCATAACGTCTTCTAGACAACTCCGAATCACAAACCGTCAGAAGTTCCTGAAAATAGACATCCGGAGCTTTCTATCCATATATGGTACATCTTCTAGTTCATTCTGAGCTGCTCCCAGTTCTCAATCGAAGTAGGCTGATCTGCACAGGCAGATTCACCAGTTTAGCTTATAATCTCCACTTTTTGCCTCTTTTCATCCTCAATGCTCCAAGAGTCCTATAAAACATAAAACGACATAACTAACTCGAATAAAGATTGAATGTGAGAGAATTAATATAGAATTAAGCACAATGGAGCACACAAATATGCTCCCATCAAATTCGAGGAGTTATAAATTCCTAGTTACTAAGTGCACCGTTTGGGAAATGGTAAAGGAGAACTTCAATTTACTCAGGAGTTTGAAATGGAAACTCAATTGGGATTAGTTCGAGACTAACTAGAATATAATTTAGCAAGAAACTGGAGATCTGTTTCGTTTTGGACAGTATTGTAGCGCTAGAACGAATAACTGTTCGTAATAACCAATTAACCATTTACATCTATCAATTCATATAAGAAAAATTATATGTCAATCAAGATGTATACTCAAATAGAGGAAATTGAAAGAGGATAAAAGATGTCATGATTGGGACCCTCCTCTCTGAGTCTGAACTCTGAAGTACAAGGAAATCTCTGATCTAGACTTAATGAGTTACTGGCAGACCCTCCTCTCTGAGTTGAATAGCCATTGGGACCAAAGTTATTGTGGAGTTAAGTTTAACCCAAAGAGTGCAACAGCCAAAGTGATCACAAAGTTCCTAAACTTCCCCCATGGCCTGTTTAGTTATTTGCCTTTTTGGCTTTATGAAATTTATTTCCACACCGGAAAGAAAAATAATAATTAAGGATAGGTGTAACATGGAGAACAAGTGAGGTGCTTATAAATTTACAGAAGACAATAATTTGAGTCCAAAACCAAAGCATAGATATTGATCAATTTTTTCCACCAAAATCCAGCACTTTTTATCGTAGTTCTTCAAAACCTTTGAACCTTCACATATTTTGGTCATAAACGAAAGCATAAATGACAGTTCACACACTGTATATCTCTAGAAGGATTGTTGCACAAAACTCACTTAATTAAATGGGTCATCATCTATGGTCTATTCCTTGTGCACATTCTTTCATACCTGCAAATTGTTCTACACATGCATTTGTAAAGTGGGGATGCTATTTCATTAAATACTTGGAATTTGAGGTGGAAGTTGTGAGGATTGTAATTGAGATATGAATCTGGTTTAATTTGTCCACCCATTTTCAGGTTTACAAATACTTCTAGGACTTAAAGGAGGTATCTTGCTTTTATTGGGAAGACTTCGCTCAGTTGATAATTTGTTTTCATTGTTCTTCTCATCTAAATTCTCGCTGTTTTTAATTGATTGGTCAAATGATTTGCAATGATGTAAAACCACCTTTAATCTTCTCAAGGGAATTTAGATAGCGAACTACCTGCAAAACAGAGGACTGACAAATCACGTTTAATGTAGATTATGTTTGATGGTATTGTTAGTAATTAAATTTTATCCTCTGGTGTTTTGAGGGAAGACCCTGTACTAATATAACTAGTAAGAATTGAAATGTCTTTTTGTTTGCATTGACATTCTTATTACATGGCAGCAAGTTGGCAAATCTGGTGAAGGGTCTTAATTCATGTAATATACGTACGACCAGTGATGTATCATGTGTGAATGTTTTGTTGTCAGTGACATGACTTTGTCAGATCTTATACAACACATCAAAACCAGTTATATATGGAAAAAAATAAAATGAGAAAAAAAGGACTGGTTTTCATGTACTTGTTGGTTTCTTTTACAGGTTGGACTCACTGAAAATTGTGGTGTGTTTTGTTTCCATCACCAATCTTTTCCCATGATTGTAATTGTGTGTGTCCAATCATATCTACTTAACCAAGGCTGAGTCAGTGCCAGAAATGGGATATGAAGCACTTTAGAGTGGCCATGTGGAGAGATTGCCTGAGAAAAACGTGGTTTCTGGTTACCACAAGTGACAAGAGCTGACTGAGGAAGTCCTTATTGATGGGTGGTTCCATAAAGGTAAATGCTTACAACATCTAGTAATGTTTTTGCTTGATACTTGATCCTTTGGTTTCTTGTCAAGAGGGCGCCTTGGAACTTCTTGTTGATGCTTAATTATGGCTTGCAGGTGATATTTGTAATGGCAGCCTGATGGAGCAACGAAAATCATAGATAGGCAAGGTGAATATAGTTTTTCTTCAGAACAGTGAAAGATTAATATTCGCAAAGTGCTTCTTACCACATCGGTAATCAAGTTCTAGTTGTTTTTTGCCAGAAATTCTGTAATGCACTTGATGTATGGGTGCTCCATGTTTTGTGACAAAAATATTAGCCATAGATATAATTTGAGGGTTAACAATCCATGATTTGTTACCTGGATAGTAAGTAGCAATCATATTATTAAATTAACAATTTTTCATTTATAATGATGGGGAAAAAGAAAAAAAAATTAATGAACTACAATCAATTTGTAAAATTAAACTATGGTTAAAGTAAACTACTTCAAACGAGAAAAAAAAACGGTTGAACTCGATCAACGCAGAATATGAAATATCATCGCTTAACGACCGGGTGGTCAAAATTTATCATAATCGGCCAAATTTTGGCGTGATAGCAATAATTGATAATTTGACGATATTTACCAGACTCGATCGATCTAATCATTAATCTATATATCACTTCCTCATAAGGATCAACACAAATAAACCTTTAAATATATAAAATATTTGTCCAACTTATTTTCGCTTTCTAGATCACTTGTTTTTCTATAACCCCTAAATATCATCGCTTAACGATCGGGTGGTAAAACTTTATCATAATTGGTCAAATTTTGGCATGGTAGCAATAACCAATAATCTAATGATATTTATTAGGCTCGATCGATTTAATTGTTAATCTGTATATCACTTATTCATAGGGATCAACACAAAGAAACCTTTATATATATATAAAAAATTTGTCCAACTTATTTTCGTCATCTAGATCACTTGTTTTTCTATAAACTCTACATATCATCGCTTAACGATCGAGTGATCAAAATTTATCATAATCTGCTAAATTTTGGTTTGGTAGCAATAACTGATAATCTGACGATATTTATCAGTCTCGATCGATCTAATCGTTAATTAGATATCACTTCCTCATTGAGATCAACACAAAGAAACTTTTTATTTTATTTTTTACAAAAAAAAAACTAGAACTGATTTGATTAAAAGTAATGAAACTAGAAAAAAAAATAAAGCGAAAATTAGCGATTTTTAGTTGTATTTTTTCTTTTTATTATTTTGAGTTTTGCTATAGTTAACATATATGAGATATTAATTATATTTTTTAATCAAATATTATATTTTTAGTTTGGCTCGCCGAAACCACAATGCCGGTACATGGTATAGAGAGCGTCAAGACACCGCCAGGTGTTGGGATTCAACTGAGCAATGGCAAGGCCAACCTCGGCCAAGAACCTCTGCTGGTACGATGGCAACGGAATCCGTAGGCCCTCCCCAAAGAAGAATGGGTGTACCAAGGTCTCGCCCTGTATCACCGACTCACTCCTTAGCTCTCCCCTCTCCGGTAGGCGCATGGTCATCGAGTCCGAAATATTGAAAGCCTTCCTCAGGGCCACCAGATCATCCTCGGTAGAAGCACTGAGCTTCAGACGATCCACCGCAAAACGAGCAGGTACCGATTCCTCTGGTACCGCCTCTTCAGCAGTCTCCGCGGCCGGCACCGAACTACTACTACCGGGAATAAACTGACCATCTTTGATCATGTTCAACGGCTCTATGACTTCGCCGGTAGTGATGCCCCTCGTCACCGTCTCAAACATGCTTTCAAGGCGGACATCGTTGGTACCGGACGAACAGGACTGCGTCTCGCTACTACTACTCCCGGTACTAGAAGCCACGTCGACAATCTCCACGGAAGATGACCTCTCCGGCTCTTCACCAGAGAAGGCATTGCCGCTCCCTACACTCTGGCTTTCCGAGTCAGTAATCTGCAAGAGGTAAACTAAGTTGCTCACCGGGACGACAATCCTAAGCTTGTGCAACCTAGCTCGGTACTAAGGCAGGACACCGGTACGCAAACTATGTTACAAAAGCAAAACACATGAAAATAACACTAAGTTCCCGGTACTTACACTGTAAAAAGGCGAAAGTCGAGAAAGGGGTTGATCGAATTGAACGCTACCGGCAACAAGCTCTCACTCTCCCTACCGACAGATTGCAGAGCTCTGGAATGAAAAAATTCACGAATGAGGAGAAGTGAACTCTCTTCACCCCTATATATAGCGGGACTCGGACCATCTGCACCGTACGACACCAACCGTCGCTCCACAGGATGGCGACACGTGTCCCCACAACGGTTGAACTTCCCATGCAGTTTCAGATCACCCGAGGGAGCGACACGTATCGCCCCACGACCTCGGCAGTTACGCCAAGCATACCAACAGGCACGACCTTGGCAATTCCCTTAGAACTCGGAGCGGTTACAACTCCCTCCCGGGAGGAACCCCTTGTTCGGGGACTTGGGGGACTACGTGGGCCGACCCTAAGCGCCCTGGCTGCCACACCGACACTTGGCTACGTCCTGATATGAACTTTTGGACTAAGTCCCCGACCAAGCACTTCCTCTTGCTCGGGACTTGGGGGACTTCTGTTGCTACCATTTCATATCTGTCCCGGTACAGACCCCATGACGGGTCAGGAGTAGCCCACCATCACTGGACAGCCCACCTCTGGGCCCACTACAACGCCCCAGCGGCACATATTTGCTCGGTAGGGATCCCCTACCGGGTTCACTGCCTTGACAACGCCCCAGCGGCCCAGGCAACGCCCCAGCGGCACCTACTTGCTCGGTAGGGATCCCCTACCGAGTGCACTGCCTTGACAACGCCCCAGCGGCCCAGGCAACGCCCCAGCGACATCTACTTACTCGGTAGGGATCCCCTACAGGGTGCACTGCTTTGACAAACGCCCCAGCGGTATCTCTCCACTCGGTAGGGATACCCTACCGAGCCTACTAGCAAAGCCCTGGCGGTACCCCAGCGGTACCAGCAATACCAGGCTGGGTGTACCGACAACAAGCCTTCCCCTCGGCCTTACAGGGACATCTCTCGACCCGGTACCGTGGACACACAGTCCAGTCGGTACCAGCACAGCCACCTGGCAGCACGTGCTTGTCCACTACCTCGCGGATCGCACTAAAGAACGCCCATACCGCACTAGGCACCGCCGTCCCTCGACGCGCGTGTCGAGGTAGTGGAATAATAAAGTATTCCCTCGTGTCATGGGATGTCCCCCCACGCCAGGGAAGCTTGTCTCCGACCTCAACTCATATATAAGGAGTCCTCACTCCTTATTCAAGTAAGTTCTCTCCATTCCCATAAACACTGTGCTTAGATCCTCTCGGGACTAACTTGAGCGTCGGAGGGTCTTCGGTCGGTACACACCGGCCTCCCCTGACCTCCTTTGCCCTTTCAGGTACACAAGTGCACTCCAGGTGAGTCCCTACCGAGCAACTGGGAAACGGCAGGAACAGTTTGGCGCCGTCTGTGGGAAGAATTTCCACCACTTTGTAGCAAAAGCACCTCACCCCGTGAGGTACTCTACCAGTCAAGCTATGACCAAATCAGCCGGCGATGGCTCACAGCCCGCCAAGCAAAGCAAGAAGTCCAAGCAATCAAAGGACACAATGACTATCACCGGTCTTGAGCCCCTCAACGAGGAAACACCGGCGGCAGTCCACTCCACCGAGTCGGAGACCCCTGAGTCCCACCAGAACGAATCTTCAATGATGGCCAGGCTTGAAGCCATGATCCGGGACCTCCAAGAAAGCAACGAGCGACTGCGCTGCGACCAGCTTGCGGCGCAAGAAGCCAGCGCCCGGGAGATCAGCCTGCTCAGGGAGCGACTTAGCCTCGAGCATACGCCCAATCACTCGGTCTCGACACAGCTAGGGACCGAGACCCCTCTCAAACCGGCAGAACGCTTGCCAGCCAAGCCAGGGCGTGTGACCAGTCACCCCCAACCGGCAGCATCGACGCCCAAGGTCTCGTTTCTCGATGTCGCGGGAGTGGTCCACTTCTCGGACGAAGACGGGACCGAGGATCACGTCGTAATACCAGTGAGCGCGCCCGCCATCGGTACCGGCTCGGGCGCAGGAGACGAGGGCGCGTTGGTCAGCCTCTTCCGGGAGCTCAGCGACCGACTCAGAAGGGTCGAGACCGGCGGTGCCAAAAGTGCACCCAGCCTCGGCATAGCAAAAAAGCCAGTGGGTCCATTCACCAGGAGGATCCATGAGCACAACCGGGACTTCAAGAGCCTGAAGATGGACTCCTATACCGGTAAGGAGGACCCAGTAATGCATGTGACCGCCTTCCAATCCGCCTACAATGGCAAGGGCTATACCGACGAGGAGTGGTGCCACGCCTTCGTCAACACCTTGACTCAGGAGGCCATGCTGTGGTTCTATCAACTAGAACCGGAGTCCATAGACAGCTACGAGCAACTAGTCGAGACTTTCACCATCGAATATGCCACGAAGTCCAGCTTCTTCTATTCGGTGGGAGAACTTACCGGCTTCCAGCAAGCCGACGGGGAGCGACTAGCGGATTATATGGAACGGTTCAAAGCTTCATACCGGCGCTGTACCTTCAAGGACGATGTCCGTGCAGCGCAGATCTTCCGGGATGGTCTACAGCCGGACGAGTTCCTCAGAAAGCTCAATGCAACGAGCGCTGTCCTCACCTACACCGAGCTCATGAACCGAGCAGGGCAGTATGCCCGGAGCTACTACTTGACCTACGAGAGGAAGTCTCAGCTCAACGAAATGCACAAGGCAAACAAGGCCTCCAAAACCACCGCGGACCCCGTCGGGGATAAGCGTAAGCAGGAGCAAGGTGGTGGCTCACGGTCGGACGACTCTCGGCAGAATGACAAGCGCAACAAGTTCAACTCCTACCGAGGGGGTAATCGCGGCAACAACTGGGCGAACCGCGAGAACGACCGAAAGTATGATCCCCCCAACCGGGAGCGGAATCCCCAACACCAGGCTCCCCAGAGCCACCAACAACGACCGGTATATCAGGTCGATCCTGGCTATAGCAAGCCCGAAGAACAGTTGTATTCCAATCAGCGGAAACAGGGGCAGTACTCCGGCTACTCAGGCCGCGGGGAAACCCAGGCCCATCCAAGTCAGTGGGCGTACAGCCAACCCGCCGGTATCAACCAAGTGGACGACTCAAGTCAGGGATGGACCGAGACCGGGTATAACCGGCACCCCAAGAAGAAAAATCCCAGGAGGCACAACCGCCCCCTGAAGTCCAGTGAGCAGGACGGTACCGACGACAGGCTGCTAGTCTGTACGACGTTCAATAAACCCTTGGGGGACATCTACAAGGAAAACCCCCAGCTTTTCCCCCAACCATGGGCGAAGCAAACGTACGCCGGTAACCGGACTAATACCGGTAAGTTCTGCACCCACCATCAGTCCGGGACCCACAACACCGATGAGTGTCAGGCTCTCCGGGACGTTGCCGAGCAGCTATACCGAGACGGGAAACTTGGCCAATACACCGGTCAAGGCAACCAGGGCTACCGGAAGGAAATCTTCACCATCAGCGGAGGGCCGACCTTGTTCGGTACTTCACGATCTGAGCACAAGTCTCATGTGAAGGAGGCTAAGCAACACCTACAATGCTTCTCCGTGCAACCTGCACCGACACAGAAAAAGCCCAAGCGAGACCCCTGGAAGGTAGAATTCTCAAACGATGAGGAATCCGGTATCGTGACCCCTCACGACGACCCTCTCGTGATCTCGGCCAAGGTC
Organism: Rubus parviflorus; assembly: GCA_029955375.1. NCBI lineage: Eukaryota > Viridiplantae > Streptophyta > Magnoliopsida > Rosales > Rosaceae > Rubus > Rubus parviflorus. The sequence goes on from JARGGL010000001.1 coordinate 29,716,360, forward strand.
CACACGGACCTAATGCACAAAGTGCTGGTGGATGGCGGTAGTTCCGCCAACATCATTTTCAAGAGCGCCTACCTCAAGCTGGACCTACCGCTCGAGAACATATCGCGGACGGTGAACCCGCTCATAAGCTTCTCGGGAGATCTGGTTCAACCTCTCGGCAGCATCTGGCTCAACGTCGAGGTCGGCCAATACCCCAGGTCCCGAAAGGTATCTGCCCACATGCTAGTGGTAGACTGTGAATCGTCCTACAATTTCATTCTCGGTAGGCCCATCCTTTGTCAGATCAAGGCCTGTGTGTGCTACTACTTGCTCATGCTAAAGTTCCCTACTCCCGTCGGAGTCGCCTCTATCAGAGGAAGCCAGCCAATGGCCCGGTCATGCTACACTCAGGAAACTAAGCCACGGCGTCCCTGCCGGGACGTGTGCAATATCACTACCGGTGACAGAGCAGCGACGACCGACAGGCCGGATGATCCCAGGGAAGGAGCAGTAGTCCTCCAGGGCAAACCCCACGAGGAAGTAGAACACATCGCCCTGTTCCCCGAACAGCCTGACAGAGTTGTCAAAATCGGCACCGGCCTACCGGTAACTCTCCGAGATGATTTGATCGAACTCCTGAGAGGCAATGCCTCAGTCTTCGCCTGGTCCTACGCAGACATGCCCGGTATCTCCACCACCATTATCTCCCATAAGCTTGGGATAGACCCCGCCTACCGGCCGGTACGACAGAAGAGAAAGGTAGGGGACCAGGAGCGATACGAGGCCATGAAGGCAGAAGTCGATAAACTCTTGAGCATCGGTTTCATCCGCGAGGTCCAGTATCCTCGGTGGTTATCGAACCCGGTACTAGTAAGAAAGCCCAACGGGAAGTGGCGAATGTGCATCGACTTCACCGATCTAAATCGGGCGTGCCCCAAGGACAGTTTCCCCTTACCGAGGATCGACCAGCTGGTGAACTCTACCGCTGGACACGAGGCCCTCAGCTTCATGGATGCCTACTCAGGCTACAACCAGATCAAGCTCGATCCCGACGACCAAGAGCACACTTCCTTCGTGACCAATCAAGGTCTTTACTGCTACAATGTTTTGCCCTTCGGGCTTAAGAATGCCGGTGCCACATACCAACTGTTAGTCAACCGCATGTTCTCCAAGCAAATCGGCAAGACCATGGAGGTGTACGTGGACGACATGCTCGTCAAGAGCGTCAAGCAAACTGATCACATCACCGACCTGCAAGAGACTTTCTCTATCCTTCAAGACTATGGGATGAAACTCAATCCCGAGAAGTGTGTCTTCTGTGTCGGTGAGGGTAAGTTCCTCGGCTTCATGGTCAGCCACCGGGGCATCGAAGCCAACCTCGAGAAGATTCGAGCCATCCTGGAGTTAAAGTCTCCCAAAACCTTCAAGGATGTCCAAAGCCTCAATGGCAGGATCACAGCTCTCTCCCGGTTCATATCTCGGTCCACCGACCGGTGTGCTCCCTTCTTCAAAATACTCAAAACCGGGAAGAAGTTTGAAGGCTGGACCCCCGAGTGCGAACAAGCCTTCACTGCCCTAAAGGAGTACCTGGCAGCAGCTTCGCTACTCAGCCGGCCAGTGCTGGGAGAACCACTGTTCCTATACCTATCGGTATCTAGGACGGCGGTAAGCTCAATCCTGGTCAGGAGTGACAACAAGGAAGACTTACCGGTAGACTATGCGAGCAAGTCTCTACTGGACACCGAGACTCGGTACCCAGAGATAGAACAGCTCACTTTGGCACTCATGGTCTCGGCTAGGCGGCTCCGCCCTTACTTCCAGTCCCACCCCATTGTCGTCCTGACCGACCATCCACTGCGGATAATCCTGCAGAAGCCAGAAGCATCGGGGAGACTCACGAAGTGGAGCATTGAACTCAGCGAGTTTGACATAGCCTACCGGCCCAGACCGGCAATCAAGGCTCAAGTACTAGCAGACTTCGTCTCCGAGTTCACACCTGAGCACGCCAACACCAATCAATAGTCATCGACGGAAAAAGCAACTCCCGCCGAGGACGCCCCAACTACCGTTGGTGAGCCGGCGTTTGACCTATCCATACCGGTCTGGCAGTTGTACGTGGACGGCGCCTCGAACTCCCACGGAAGCGGGGCAGGACTCGTCCTCATCACCCCACATACCGAGAGTCCCGACACATCTCACTTGGAGTGTGCCCTCTGGTTCAACTTCAAAGCTTCTAACAATGAAGCCGAGTACGAGGCTCTTCTATCAGGCCTTCGGCTAGCCGGTGATATGGGAGCCAGACAACTCCAAGTCTTCAGCGATTCTCAGCTCATCGTCAACCAGGTCACGGGGGACTACCAGGCAAAAGACCCTACTATGTGCCGGTACGTGACCTTGGTAAAAGACCTCACCCTTGGGTTCTCGTGTTTCAAATTAACAAAGGTACCGAGGGATGAGAACCAACGGGCTGACGCCCTAGCCAGAATAGCTTCCGCTATTGACCCCAACCCAGGGGCCTCGATACCAATCATCATGCTGGAACACCGCAGTACCGAGACGACACCCATCGAGGTGAACCACTTACGTCTCGAAGAGGCAAACTGGATGACCCCAATCCTAGAGTACCTACGAGATGGCTCTCTCCCGAGAGACAACGCTGAGGCAAAGAAAATAAGATTCCGGTCCTCCCGGTATCTCATCATCAACAGTCATCTTTACCGACGAGCCCACTCAATGCCATACCTACGCTGCCTCGGACCCACCGAGTCCCGGGAGGCGATCAGGGAGGTACACGAGGGCATCTGCGGCCACCACCCGGGAGGAAGAGCGATGGCTCACAAGCTTGTTAGGCTTGGATACTACTGGCCAACCCTCCTCCGGGATGCCGTGTCATTTACCAGGCAATGCAAGTCATGCCAGTTCAACGCGCCAAATGTACCGAAGCCATCCCAGCCACTGGAAACGATGGTCAACCCGTGCCCATTCGCACAATGGGGCTTGGACCTAATCGGGCCAATGCCAAAGGGTACCGGCGGCGTTGAATATGTGGTTGTCGCCACCGACTACTCGACCAAATGGACAGAGGCCAAGGCCCTAAAGTCCATCACTTCCCAGCAAGTTCAAACATTCATCTGGGAAAACATCATCGGTATCCCTCAAATCATTGTCACCGACAACGGAAGGCAGTTCGACTCCAATTCCTTCAGGGAATTCTGTCACTGCAAGGGCATCACCCTTTACTTCGCATCGGTAGCCCACCCCCAGACCAACGGTCAGGTAGAGGCAGTAAACAAAATCCTGAAGAGAACAATGAGGACCAAGCTGGGCGAAAAGAAAGGCGCATGGCCTGAACTGCTACCGGAGGTACTTTGGGCATACCGCACCTCCTATAAGGCTGCCACCGGAGAAACCCCGTTCTCCCTCGCTTTCGGTGCAGAAGCCGTAGTACCGGTTGAGATTAATTCCACAACCCACAGGATCGACACTTTCGATCCAAACGAAAACGAAGAGCAGTTGTGCCTCAACCGTGACGTACTTGAGGAACGTCGGGAACAGGCCAACCTCCGGAACGCAGAACACAAGAACAGGCTCAAACGCAAGTTTGACGCAAAGGCAAAGGTCCGGTACCTCAAGCTGGGGGACTGGGCACTACGCCGAGTACGATTAAGTACGAAAGATTCTGCGGCCATGACGTTCAACCAAAAATGGGAAGGCCCCTACCGGGTAATTGAAGTTGTCAAGCCCGGGACCTACCGGCTAATGGACTCCAACGGGTACACACTCCCACACCCGTGGAACATTGAACACCTCCGCTACTACTACCCGTAGGTCGCGCCCATAAAAAACACCGGAACACACCGGTAGGAGGGTCCATACCCCCTATATCAAGATTATCAGTACAACGGAACGGTCGAGCAGGGCTCCCCCCGGTACTATTGTAAAAGCCCGGTTACAAACCGGCCAGGAGCAACGACTCCTGTTTTAACACATCAAATTAGTCAATTGCAATCGGTAAAACTGAAACTCTTCTAAGTCATGCGGCCGGTACCAGCGACCCCCATGCATAAGTTTCTATCCTATTTTGACATGCAGCGTGATCCCAGCGACACCCATGTGCAAATTTTCAATACATGCGGCCGGTACCAGCTACCCCCATGTGAAACTCTTCTAAGTCATGTGGCCGGTACCAGCGACCCCCATGCATAAGTTTCTTTCATATTTTGACATGCAGCGTGATCCCCGCGACACCCATGTGCAAAATTTCAATACATGCGGCCGGTACCAGCTACCCCCATGTGAAACTCTTCTAAGTCATGTGGCCGGTACCAGCGACCCCCATGCATAAGTTTCTATCCTATTTTGACATGCAGCGTGATCCCAGCGACACCCATGTGCAAATTTTCAATACATGCGGCCGGTACCAGCTACCCCCATGTGAAACTCTTCTAAGTCATGTGGCCGGTACCAGCGACCCCCATGCATAAGTTTCTATCCTGTTTTGACATGCAGCGTGATCCCAGCGACACCCATGTGCAAATTTTCAATACATGCGGCCGGTACCAGCTACCCCCATGTGAAACTCTTCTAAGTCATGTGGCCGGTACCAGCGACCCCCATGCATAAGTTTCTTTCATATTTTGACATGCAGTGTGATCCCCGCGACACCCATGTGCAAATTTTCAAAGCATGAGGCCGGTACCAGCTACCCCCATGTGAAACTCTTCTAAGTCATGTGGCCGGTACCAGCGACCCCCATGCATAAGTTTCTTTCATACATTGACATGCCGCGTGATCCTAGCGACACCCATGTGCAATTTTCAAAGCATGAGGCCGGTACCAGCTACCCCCATGTGAAACTCTTGTAAGCCATACGAGAGGTACCAGCTGCCCCCATGCATAAGTGCCCCCTATCTATACATCCACGATGCCGGTATTAATTACCCACGTGAGATAAGTCAAAACAAGATACACCGGAAGACAGACTAACAAGTCCAGTCCTCCCGAGTTAACACTTGAAATATGCAGAAAGTGCAATTTTATAAAAGAAGGCGAAACACGCCATTATCCAACAAGAAATAACGGCCTTATGGCCAACAAGTACTAGCTCCCGAGAGAGCAGTCCCTACCGGGACAATTGTTCAAAAATGGGTCAAAAAAAAAAAAAAAAAAAAAAACCACAAAAAAAAAAAAACAGAAAGCATGATTACAAGGCCCTTGGCCTGCACAACCCACACAGGGGGGACTTCACTGCTACTGCTCCGGTTGGCTAGAGGTGCCGATGGCTTCATCGATCTCCTTGAGGATAAACTTGTGCTCATCGTCAATAAAGTCATCGGTGACGGCTGGCACCGGGAGTCGACTCCAATCCTGCTCTGGGAATGCCTCCTTGATCTTCCCGAGGATGTAGACACCCCCGTCCATGTAAGCTGTGGCCTGCTCCACCGCACGCGCACGGTCGCGCCGGTAGGCCATCACAGCCTCCTCCTTGGCCTTACCGACAGCTTCCTCCAGCCTCTTGTCGAAGTCAGCCTGGATCTTGGCAATCTCAGAGGCCACGACAGCCTTGGCCTTCTCCTCAGCTTCTTGCACAAGCCTACCGGCATCCTCCTTGGCCTTGGCAAGCTCAGCCTCAGCCAACTCCTTGGCCTTCCCCATGGTGAAGCACGCGTCCTGGAGACCGGCAACTCTGGCCCCGGTATTCTGCAATTCCTTCTAGTACCGGTGATCCAGAAGAAGCTCCTCATATTGCAGCTGCAAAACCAGCAAGTATGAGGGGTAACAACAAAAAATAAAAAGGGAACGCGGTTGCGAAAACGGTACCTTCTGCTTGCACTGGAAGAGCATGTCCCTCTGCTGCTTCATCGTCATGAGCGAATAATCGGCCAACTGAGACGCCGGGAGAGGGTCCACCAAGGCTTTCCTAGCACAACCCAGGAAGAGCTTGGCATTATCCGACTCCACCGCCCTGCCGAAGATGGAGGCAGACTCGGTATTGCGGGTGGCCAACGCGGTACCGGCACCCTCGGCCGGCCCATCAACAGAAGCATCCGCCACGGCCACCTTCTGCCTCTTGCGGTACTCCTTCACCTGTGCACGAAACTATAACAAGTTTAAGTACCAGCAAGTAAAGCACGAGCCAGAAATAAGATAAAGCATCGGGTTTACCTCTTCCCGGGCAGCCCGCTTCAGGGACGCTGCTGCAACCTCGGCTGAAGCCGCTGAGACTTCAGCACCTTCAACCTCGGGGACCCCCGAGTCCTCTCCCTCAACATCGGCCTCCGAGGTGGCACGCACCCGCTTGGCCCTCTTCTTCTTCTTCTTCCCGGCAGGGTCGGCAGCGTCACCGGGAGCCTCGGCCGCAGCACCGGCAGTCTCCGCAGCCACCAGCTGGGTCTCGGGAACTGGGTCTTCACCCACGGCCTTTGTCAGCTGGTAGAAGTCCTTGCGTTCACGCCCCATGCTTTGCTCGTCCCCGAGTCGACGATACCGGCGGAACTGAGGCAAAACTACAAAGCAGAACACCGGCGTAAGATTCCAAAATATACAGGTATACATACACAGGAATACATGTGCTACCGAGGGAAACTTACAAGGACACGGGATGGGTGCTAGGCCCGAGAAGTGAAGCGAGTACCGGTTGAGAAGAACGGTGGACCTCCTCAGGACTATCGAGATGTTCTCCCGGATCCACTCAATTTCTTCCTCTTGCCTCTCGGTAAGCTTCCTCCAAGACTGGTCCGCTGCACAACACATAAAAAACAAGAGGTTAGTACCGAGAGCTAAAACTTGGCACAATTACAAGTGTCAACTCGGGAAGGCTATCAACCAGGAGCGTCTCTAAAGCTACAAGGCACTCTCTTCAACGGTGGGTCAGACCCCTCGGGAAACTCCCATTGACCACCAACGAAGAAGTATCGGTGCTTCCAAGTCTGCTGGGAGGTCGGATTACCAAACACCAGCGGGTCCCTGATGATCTCCGGGGTCCCGAGCTCATGAGACTCGATGTCCGCCTCACCGGCCATACCTTCCCGGACAAGAGCATTTTTCATCAGGCAGCACCGGGTCACCTTCTTGTACTTATGTACAAAGTCCTTCAACTCAGTGTCTCGGGGACACTCTGCACAAGGTTTTCCTACCGACTTGGCCTTGTACCAACCCTTATCCGTTTTCGAGTGCTCCTCCAGGGACCACTGGCTGAAGAACACCGCCAAGTCTGGCTCGCCGAAACCACAATGCCGGTACAGGGTATAGAGAGCGTCAAGACACCGCCAGGTGTTGGGATTCAACTGAGCAATGGCAAGGCCAACCTCGGCCAAGAACCTCTGCTGGTACGATGGCAACGGAATCCGTAGGCCCTCCCCAAAGAAGAATGGGTGTACCAAGGTCTCGCCCTGTATCACCGACTCACTCCTTAGCTCTCCCCTCTCCGGTAGGCGCATGGTCACCGAGTCCGAAATATTGAAAGCCTTCCTCAGGGCCACCAGATCATCCTCGGTAGAAGCACTGAGCTTCAGACGATCCACCGCAAAACGAGCAGGTACCGATTCCTCTGGTACCGCCTCTTCAGCAGTCTCCGCGGCCGGCACCGAACTACTACTACCGGGAATAAACTGACCATCTTTGATCATGTTCAACGGCTCTATGACTTCGCCGGTAGTGATGCCCCTCGTCACCGTCTCAAACATGCTTTCAAGGCGGACATCGTTGGTACCGGACGAACAGGACTGCGTCTCGCTACTACTACTCCCGGTACTAGAAGCCACGTCGACAATCTCCACGGAAGATGACCTCTCCGGCTCTTCACCAGAGAAGGCATTGCCGCTCCCTACACTCTGGCTTTCCGAGTCAGTAATCTGCAAGAGGTAAACTAAGTTGCTCACCGGGACGACAATCCTAAGCTTGTGCAACCTAGCTCGGTACTAAGGCAGGACACCGGTACGCAAACTATGTTACAAAAGCAAAACACATGAAAATAACACTAAGTTCCCGGTACTTACACTGTAAAAAGGCGAAAGTCGAGAAAGGGGTTGATCGAATTGAACGCTACCGGCAACAAGCTCTCACTCTCCCTACCGACAGATTGCAGAGCTCTGGAATGAAAAAATTCACGAATGAGGAGAAGTGAACTCTCTTCACCCCTATATATAGCGGGACTCGGACCATCTGCACCGTACGACACCAACCGTCGCTCCACAGGATGGCGACACGTGTCCCCACAACGGTTGAACTTCCCATGCAGTTTCAGATCACCCGAGGGAGCGACACGTATCGCCCCACGACCTCGGCAGTTACGCCAAGCATACCAACAGGCACGACCTTGGCAATTCCCTTAGAACTCGGAGCGGTTACAACTCCCTCCCGGGAGGAACCCCTTGTTCGGGGACTTGGGGGACTACGTGGGCCGACCCTAAGCGCCCTGGCTGCCACACCGACACTTGGCTACGTCCTGATATGAACTTTTGGACTAAGTCCCCGACCAAGCACTTCCTCTTGCTCGGGACTTGGGGGACTTCTGTTGCTACCATTTCATATCTGTCCCGGTACAGACCCCATGACGGGTCAGGAGTAGCCCACCATCACTGGACAGCCCACCTCTGGGCCCACTACAACGCCCCAGCGGCACATATTTGCTCGGTAGGGATCCCCTACCGGGTTCACTGCCTTGACAACGCCCCAGCGGCCCAGGCAACGCCCCAGCGGCACCTACTTGCTCGGTAGGGATCCCCTACCGAGTGCACTGCCTTGACAACGCCCCAGCGGCCCAGGCAACGCCCCAGCGACATCTACTTACTCGGTAGGGATCCCCTACAGGGTGCACTGCTTTGACAAACGCCCCAGCGGTATCTCTCCACTCGGTAGGGATACCCTACCGAGCCTACTAGCAAAGCCCTGGCGGTACCCCAGCGGTACCAGCAATACCAGGCTGGGTGTACCGACAACAAGCCTTCCCCTCGGCCTTACAGGGACATCTCTCGACCCGGTACCGTGGACACACAGTCCAGTCGGTACCAGCACAGCCACCTGGCAGCACGTGCTTGTCCACTACCTCGCGGATCGCACTAAAGAACGCCCATACCGCACTAGGCACCGCCGTCCCTCGACGCGCGTGTCGAGGTAGTGGAATAATAAAGTATTCCCTCGTGTCATGGGATGTCCCCCCACGCCAGGGAAGCTTGTCTCCGACCTCAACTCATATATAAGGAGTCCTCACTCCTTATTCAAGTAAGTTCTCTCCATTCCCAGAAACACTGTGCTTAGATCCTCTCGGGACTAACTTGAGCGTCGGAGGGTCTTCGGTCGGTACACACCGGCCTCCCCTGACCTCCTTTGCCCTTTCAGGTACACAAGTGCACTCCAGGTGCGTCCCTACCGAGCAACTGGGAAACGGCAGGAACATAGGTCATGTGCAAGACACACTAAAACTTGATGTATTGGTGTACCTGGAGCACTAAAGTCGCTCTCGTTCTTTGCACTACATGTTAACTTTTTGCAAAGTTCCTCTTCCTGTTTTTTTGTTTGGTAGAGATGCTATCTAAGCTTTAGTCTCATTGGCAGATTTGGGTTTCTGGAGTTGTTTCTTGTTGCTGTGGTTGTCGTTGTCAGAAAGGCATTGGAGGATTGAACAGCTGAGCGCCTGAGCATCCTGTTATTCTTGGTGATTTGCATGGTCTTGCCTCTTTTTCGTGTCCCTGCTCTCCTGTTTCCTGACTTTTATGTTGATGCTTGGTTTGGTGTAGGAGTTTAGTTTAAACTAGAAATTGTGTCCGCGCTTTGCAGCGGGTTTTGGAGCTAACACAATTTTATTTAAGGGCTACATTTAAAAGCATAGAAAATATGGTTGTCATGATCATTATATTACCAAAAGATTAAGTCTGTTTTACAACGAAAGATGAAGTAAATCATGTCTTAGTAACATCTCCACCAGTATAAATGTTGTGATACAGTGTTCAAAAAATAGATTGTTATATTGTAAATAGACCTGATATATCAAACTGAATGAAACAGATAGCCCAAACTGGAGAAATCAATAGAGGTAGATAGGAAAAGTAATATATTCACATCAAATTGGAAAAATGGATTCTATTTTTCATATGTTCTTTCTTTCTAGAGCAAACATCAAAACTAAATTATGATATTTTTAACCAAATTCCTTTTAATTTCCTTTACCATTTTGGTAGTGATAAAATTCTTTTCTTGCTACTTGTACCAAGCTTCAAGTTTCAGCTTATTCAGTACTCCTACTATGAAGCCAGTTGATTGGTTAATTATTTTACAACTACTTTCCTACTGGTATTATAGTAAGGATTTATATAAATTTTAAAACAAAATATTAGGGCCTGTCCTGTAACGTTTTTAAAAACGATTTTCGAAAATATTTTTTAAAAATAAAAACGAGAAAATGAGAATGTATTTTCGCGTTCGAAAATGTGTCTGGTAACTTCGTCTGAAAACTATTTTCGAAAACAAGAACGACAAAAATGTGTCTGGTACATATAGCTGAAAAATTTGAAAAAATATCATGAGTCCCAAATATCATTTTTTTTTGTTGAATGGGGGGGGGCCAATCCCCAAAGGAGAACACTATCTCTTTCTTTACGATCACTCTCCTCTCAACCTCTGTTTCTCTCATCTCCTTCGTCTCTCTCTCTCTCCTCTCCCTCTCTCCTCTTCCCTCTCTCTCTTCTGTTATGTCACCCAGATCTTCTCTCTCTATTCCCTTCCATCACACCCAGATCTTCTTTCTCTCTCTTCCCTTCCCTCTGCCGTGAGCCCAGCCCAGTCTTCTCTGTCACCATCGAGCTCTTCCTAGTAGTGGTGGCAGGTCTGGGCGGCGCCGGTTTTGCTCGGACGCTCTGGGCTGCTCGGCGGTGGTCAATAGGCGTGGTGGAGCTGAACTGGATTGAGGGTGGTTGTTATTGAGCTTTGGTGAAGTTTGGGCAACATCACCGGTTCATCGAAAATGAAAATGAAAACATGAAAACGTGATTTTGGGGTTTTGGGTATTCACGAGTAAAGTTAGAAAATATTCTCAACTTTTATTTTTTATATTTTTAAAAATAGAACCACCGAACATATTTTCATCTCATTTTCATTCTGCAAAATGAAAAACCCCTCTTGAAAACGTAGCCGAACGCCACCTTAATGTCTCACTCCTGACATACAATTGAGATGAAGTAAAAAACTGAAAAAGTCTTTCCTTTCTATAACATACATCTATTGGCAAATAAAAAATAATGTGATAAGGAAGGAAAAAACTTGAAGCAGAAACTAAAAGTAAAACCAAAATAAGTATAAGAATAGTTGAAATTAACAATAATGCAATGAATAAAGCATTACAATCTTTGAAATTTTAAGATATCAATAAAAGGTTGAAACAGAAAGAAATAACAAAGTTTCAAGTTAGAGTATCTTCTGAAGCTAAAAAAAAGTTCATTTTTCTAATTGTCTTTTTTAAATAGCGAAGTTAAGCACACTGCAAAAATTTACTACATATTGTTTAGGAAAATTAGATAGAGAAAGAAAAAGCAAAAGAACCAAATATTTACTCACTAAATTAGGAATAATAATAAGAATTAAACGGAGTTAATCATATGATCGATTCGAGTACTATTTATTTTATAGCAAAAAATTGAGTGATTTAGAATATTAGTATGTAATTTATAGTTTATTATTTTTATTTTTTTGAAAATAATTTTTTCAATTTTATTTTTAATCAAACAAATTTTTTTTTTTCTTATAAACATTAATTTTTTATTTTTTTTATTTAGAATAATAATAATAATAATTAATGGCAGAACTGTAATTCCATGAAGAAATGAGAAAAAAACTGTAATTTTAAGGAGTAATGGCAGAACTGTAATTCCATGAAGAAATGAGAACGGAACTGTCATTTTACTGTCAGATGAACAGTGAATGGCAATATTGCAGTTCTGAAAAATCAGAGGGCATAGACGGAATTACACAACACCAACAGGGAGGACAAAATCGTAAGGACACTGTTCACTTGAACAGTGAAAGTAACAGTGCATCACCAATTAGTATATAGTAAATTCCCTGTACTAGTTGGTGTCTGGTGCTGTATTTCCTTTCTGAATACTAGGATGATGAGCAGAAGAAACTATTATTGACGTCTGCATTTGTACTGCTCCGTAAGATTTGTGGATACATTAATCCACTCTTTGTAATGCCCCATTAAGATGTGCATGTCGCTTTGCTATAAAAAGGAACGAATGTGTGTGCCTGCCCCAACAAAATAGACGCTAGTTGGCTGCTATATATATGTTACAAAATCATGTAGACACACAAAATCTGCACTGAGGAGTCGAACCCCATCCATTTTATGTTTCCTTTGAGCAATCCTATAATAATTTTGCTGATAAGGTGCAAATATGCCAAAGAAAACAAGTTTGAAGGGGGACACAAACCCCAAACTCTTTTTTGGTCAGGAGTCAGGAGAACCCCAAAACTCGGTCATCGATCTAAAAAAGATGAGAATTCTACAAATCTATCAGATACATACAGCCTCTCTGCAAATGTATCAGCCCCCGTTCGGAATTTCTACGGGATCTGTGTGTATAGCGGCATCGATATCGGCGGTCAATTTAAGCGGTGCGCGACTACAGTGCGTCTTGATCTAACCCCTCCAACAAACACAATCGGGAAAAGAAAAGTTAGGATCTGGTCCTTCTGTTTCTGTGCTTTTTAGCATCTGGGAATTAGTCATATTTTGCTACGTCTTAAGGTTTGCTTGATGCAATTTGGGTTTGTTGATTGCTACTCTTGGCTGCATGCACACTTTGGCTCTGTCTGGACTGGTTTGGGGTCTTCTTCAACTCTTGGCAGTTTGTACTTCTTCCCTTGGTTAGTTTGGTTTTTGCAATTAAATAATGGGCAAGATCAGAGATTGTGCTCTGCCACATAACGAGAGGTGCAGAATTGCTTGGTACATTACAGAATTGCTCTGTTTTCAAACGCTTAATAATGCCTTTACCATTTCTTGGTAGTTTCGATTCATCTTACACGCCCTTGACTTCATCTTATAATAAATTCCCAACTCTTTAATTTCATCAGCTAGCTGAAACTCAACCGAGAACCAGATTCAATGGCCATCCAACTGAGAGCCTCTTCCTCGTCTAGTACCCGTTCATGGACACACGACGTGTTTCTGAGTTTCAGAGGCGAGGATACACGCTACAATTTCACAGACCATTTGCACAGCAATTTGGTTCAAAAGGGGATCAACACCTTCATAGATGATGAGCTTACAAGAGGAGAGGAAATATCGCAAGCACTTCTCCAATCAATTGAAGGATCAAAGCTCTCTCTCATTGTGTTCTCCGAAAACTATGCATCCTCAAAGTGGTGTTTGGACGAACTAGTTCATATCCTTAAATGTAAAAAATCCAACCAACAAAAGGTTTGGCCAGTCTTTTTCAAAGTGGATCCCTCCGACGTAAGACACCAAAGAGGTAGTTTTGGTGATGCACTTGCTGTCCATGAACGCAAATTCAAAGATAACATGGAAAAGGTGTTAAGGTGGAGGACAGCTCTTACTGAAGCAGCAAATTTATCTGGGTGGCATTTCTCGGACGGGTATATTTCTTTCTGCCCACTTTATATAGTTAATTGTCCAATAACCTTAGCTCTTAGCTGGGGTGATGATATTTTCATAATTATGTAATGTCAACTTACTAAAAATATTTGTGCATTCTTTGCATTTTGATGGTCGGTGGGACTAGGTGGGTTTTATTATTATTTGTTTTTAATCTAGAAAAGTTTTCAGTTCTTTTATTTGTGTGTGTGTGATTATTATATAAATTAATATTTTATAATTAGTTTAGTTTTTTCGGAAAAGCATAGATATATGCAAGTTTTATTTTATTAAATGTTTCGTTTGACGGTAGGTATGAATCTAAATTTATTAATGGAATCGTTGAAGAGATTTCTGCACAAGTAAAAGAACGTACTTATCTAAATGTTGCTAAGTACCCAGTTGGGGTAGAGTCTCGGATACAAGAAATGCTTGAACATTTACATGTCGGGGGAAGTAATATACGTATGGTAGGAATATGGGGAACTGGCGGAATAGGGAAGACAACAATTGCTAAAGCTGTTTACAATGAAATTGCCCATAATTTTGAAGGTAGCTGCTTTTTGGAAAATGTTAGAGAAGCTTCAATGCCACACGGAGGTCTAGTCAACCAACAAAACATTCTTCTTTCTCAGATTCTACGGGACAAAGAATTGAAAGTAATCAATGTTGATGAAGGAATCACTTTGTTGAGTCAAAGGTTGAAAGATAAAAGGATTCTCTTAGTTCTTGATGATGTTAATGAATTGTACCAGTTAGAAAAGTTAGCTGGAGCATCTAGTTGGTTTGGTCGTGGGAGCCGAATTATCATAACAACAAGAGATAAGCGTTTGCTAATTGATCACGAAGTCAATCGAATATACAAGGCCAGGGAACTAAATCATCATGAAGCTTGTAAGCTCTTCAATTCAAACACCTTCAAGAATTATAGAAATCTGGATGACGATGAGGAACTCTCAGTTAGTGCTGTTGTTAAATATGCTCAAGGCCTTCCATTAGCGCTGGTAGTTTTAGGTTCACATCTATCTGGTAGACCTATACATCAATGGCAAGCTTTATTAGATGGTTATAAAAAAATTCCTCTTCAAGGCATTCAAAAGATTCTCAAAATCAGTTATGATGCACTGGAAGAAACAGTGAAAGAAATTTTCCTTGACATCGCATGCTTCTTCAGAGGTCGAAATAAGATTTATGTGATACAAATACTAGAATGTTGTGACCGCATCAACCCTACGCCTAGTATTGAAGTTCTTGAAGAAAAGTCCCTCATAAATGTTGATAAAAATGGTTGTATATGGATGCATGATTTACTAGAAGAAATGGGAAAAGAAATAGTTCGTCAAGAGTCGCCTAAAGAGCCTGGTGAGCGCAGCAGATTGTGGTACCATCAGGATGTTCTCCACATTCTAACGGAAAACGCAGTGAGTGTAGTTTTATCCAATTTGACAACCAATATCTGAATAATATAATTTTCTTTTTGACTTCTTAAAGAAAAAATACAATTCAAAACACTATAAAGTACTTGTTTTGCTAATACTATTGCCTTTTTCATACTAGGGAACAAATAAAATTGAAGGCATAATGGTAAAGATGCCTACAACAGATGAGATATGCTTGAGTCCTAAATGCTTCAAAAAGATGAAAAATCTCAAATTTTTTATAAACATCAATGCACGGTTTTGTGGAAAGGTTGATTGTCTCCTGGAGCAGTTGAGGTTCCTTGATTGGCCTGAATATCCGTTTCAATCTTTGCCGTCCAATTTTAATATGAAGAGACTTGTTCAACTCAACATGCCTCGCAGCCGCATCTCATGTCTTGGGGAAGGATTCAAGGTACATATAATATTGTATCTTTCTTTTGTTTTTGAATGGACGTTAATAGTTTCTTTAGACCTTTGTCATTTGATCCTTTCTTTTTCCTCTTTTCTTTATTTGGTAAATATGACAGCATTTGCAAAATCTAAAATCCATGAACTTCCAGGGGTGCAAATTCCTAACTAACATCCCAGACCTATCTGGAACCCCAAACTTAGAGCGTCTAGATCTATGGGAGTGTACAAGTTTAGTTGAGGTTCACCCTTCGGTTGGATTCCTTGAAAAGCTTGTTACCCTGAATTTTGGCTGCTGCTCTAAACTTGTGATGCTTCCAAAAGAAGTCAACTGGAAATCTCTGCAAAACCTTGATCTTCGATTTTGCAGTAGTCTGGAGAATTTCCCTGAAATTGTGGGAGAGATGAAATGCTTAATATTCTTGTATCTAGTAGGCTGCTCCGCCATCAAAGAATTGCCTTCATCCATTGGATATCTCATTAACCTTGAATTCCTATATTTAGAGAATTGTGAAAACCTTACAAATTTGCCATGTAGCATTTATCAGTTGCAAAAACTGGAGAAGATTTGGTTGTATGAGTGCCCAAAACTCATAACATTTCCAGATAAGGTGAACTCTGTAGTGCCAACTGGCTCAAAGGTTTCACATTATGGCCACAGAGATGATGAAGCATGCAATTCATTATGGCAGGTGCAAGAAGACAGAAAATTCAATTTAGCACTTCCTTTGCTACATGAATTCAATGCGAGAGGATGCAGCAGTTTATCGGGCACTGATTTCCTTGTGTCTCTCGATTGTGCATCCCCCTTAAAAACACTTGATTTGTCAGGAAGCAATATTGTTAGTCTGTCCGAATGCTTCTGTAAATTTATCGGCTTGGGAGAACTATACTTGCGTGGTTGCAGGAATCTAGTGGAAATTCCACAACTTCCACCCCATATCAAATTTCTGGATGTGCGGGATTGTGTATCATTGGAAAGAATT
Source organism: Rubus parviflorus (assembly GCA_029955375.1). Lineage (NCBI taxonomy): Eukaryota > Viridiplantae > Streptophyta > Magnoliopsida > Rosales > Rosaceae > Rubus > Rubus parviflorus. The sequence goes on from JARGGL010000001.1 coordinate 29,732,745, forward strand.
TCAAATTTGTCAAAAATTTTGGAACATGAAGAATCACAAATGATTGAGGTGATGTTATTGACTAATTGCTGGAGACTGATTAAGGAACTAGTTAAGGAGGCAAATGTTCTAGTGAATGATGATTATCAGGCGGCGGAAGCTCTCTTCTATCTCTTTCTCTCTTCCCAGCAATCTAAATTCACAATTACATTTCCCGGAAGCGAGGTTCCCAAGTGGTTCAGCTATCAAATGGATTTCCAGAGGCGCCAGTTTGAATTTTCTATTGAAATCCTTCCAAATTTCAGATGGGAGAACACAGGATTGGCTCTCTGTGTTGTTTTTTTCCAAACACTGGAAATTGATGATTCTTGCTTTCGGGATTTTGAATTCTATATTCACATCAATGAAGTACCGGTTTTCAGTTTCGACGGAGAATTAGTTGCACTACAAATAAAAATTGCATTTGCCACGGCAACAAACCGTTGCTAAAACTTCTTTTGCCGTCGCAAATGACTTTTCGCGACGGCTAGGCGACGGCAAAGCTTCGGTAGCAAATGGTGGCGTCGCCAATACTATTCGCGACGGCAATTCCGCCATCGCAAGAGCATTAGCGACAGCAAAGTGTTGCCATTGCAATAATGTTGCGACTGCAAAAAGCCGTCACAAATAGCAATAGCGACGCCACTTACCGCGACGGAAACTATGCCGTTGCAAGGTGTGAATTATTTATAAAAAAAAAAAATTTGCATGCCAAATTTTTTTTTCCCTTGCAAAAGAAGCAATACAAATGGGAGAATTGTATTTCTTTTGATTTCATATATCTTCACCAATATTCATAATACAAACTAACAAAATTAAAATACATAAAGCTAGTTGATGTTCGATAGGCAAAATATAACATCGTGCAAACTATGAGCTACTAAGGTGATTGAGAAGCTTCTTGTCCTCCATCTTCTTGTCATAATCTCCAACAAGAATAGCAATGTGTTATATATCCAGTAGATTAGACACAGAAGCCTTGATGTAAAAGTACCTCTCTCTGTTATGATTCCTGCAATAGATTTTTGCTCTCCAGGTTTCACAACCACCAAGGCTCCAACATTGTGCTGGGTCATCTGCAAAGGAAATAATCAATTTAGTATGACTAATGGCATAAAACACTCCATGCCACAGCTCTTCAAATCATTGCAAAGTTATGAATTTTTGCAAAGCTCAGATATGCTTACCGACTTAACAACATCATAAACAGAGTACAGCCAGGAACCATCAGCGCCTTTACCTTTTGAATTCAAAACGTCTGCAATTCTAGTGCTTTCGAAACCATGCTCTTCTATGCGGGCAGACGCAGCAGACTCAAAGCGTGAAAACACAGCAGGCTGAATTAGGGGATTCACAACACGGACTTGTCGCAAAACTGCATTTTTCACAAAGTTCCCATGTGATGAAAAAGCTTTAAGTGCTCCTTGCATTTTTACCTGTTTGAAGAGATAGATTATAGTTCATAAATACAGAGTATCAATTTCCCTCAACACATGAATCATCTCTCTTTCACAAAAGATAAAGTAATACACCTTCAATAGATATCTAAAGTCTTAACCAAAAACCAATAAAAAAAGATGGATCATTTACCTCCAATTCCACTTCATACTAGTTTTCGAGTTTTGATCAACTTACTCACTGGAGTCTTTCCATTTACTCTTAACCAGTACAGCTTTCCTATTTGGGTTGGTTTTACTAGTGAAATGATCTTATTTATTCTGGGCCCTGCATCCTATACATAAACTAGATCTGATAGTTTCTTGGAAGCCAATTTACCCTACAATTCATTTAACACAGAATTGGGTCTAGCAAACTCATACTAAAATAAGCACTTTCTTTATCTACTAATCTACCAAAGACTCTACTAAGGACTATAGAGTTGTTCAATTTAGAATTTGTTTTTTCTATTTTTGCTAAAAAGTTTCTTCTTATTGTACTCAATCTTTGATGGATTTAGATGATCAAAGTAAGCTGAACTCTTCTAAATTCAGGTGAGAAAAGTCAAAACCAAGACTTTTAAAAAAGTCTAGAAATCTGAAGACAGTCAAAAGCTTCAAGAAAAATTGATACCACAACTCCCATACTCCACTTCACAACCCAAAAATTCAAACTTTTCATTTAAACCATAGAAAATGAAAACATACAATCAAGATGTGAATTGATCGATCGAGCACAATCAAAGTTGAAAGAAGTACTGCATCAAAATCGTAACCGAGAATGATTAATCTAGAACCATCTGAAAATCATATAAGCATCTGATTCGAATAAGAAGAAGGTGTGTGAGATTGAGTCTGAGAGAGAGAATTACCTGAGCAGAAATTTTCGGCTTCTGGATAGAGATGGCCGGTCAAGACCTAATCTTGACGTCTTATGTTCTTCTTTTCCTCCATCTTCGTGCAAACTAGAACTCGAAGAGCTGATGAGTTTTCATACCTGACTCGAAGAAAACGGCGGCCTGAGTCGCCTGAAATCGTCAAAAAAACCCGCCGAAAATCGCGATCTACTTCTCTTCGATTCTCTTTCGTCAGTCGCCGATTTGACAAGCCACTGGCACCATTGTATTTTCCTCACCAAGTCGGAACTTTTGGCACCGCTTTCACGCCGTGAAATGGCCGGAGGAGACGGCTGCGCTCGGTGGAGTCGCAGCGGAGAGGGACGACTCGTACAGTCGTTCTCCGGCATCGAATCGGGAAGGGGTTTCACCGGTTTGGTTGATCGGAAGCTCAGGAATCAATCCTTGGTGACGGTGATGTCGGATCGTGGCCGGAAACATTCGAACCAGCCCAGCGGTGGCGCTGCGACTGTTCGCTGCGTGTGCGGCGGTTTGAGGCAGTGCATGGTGAGTTGGTGGGCTGGGTTTTGCTCGGATCGAGCTCTGAGTATTTTGGTAAGGGCGGTGTTGCTCGCCGGTGGCTGGATTCCATGGTTCCCGGCGAGACAGAGGGAGTGCAGAGAGAGATACACGAGATAGAGATAGAGATAGAGAGAGAGAGAGAGAGAGAGAGAGAGACGGGGAGAGGATATAGGTCAATGTGCAAAACAAACAAGTGAGGAGGGAATACTAAAAAAAAATTGGGGGAAAAAAAGTAGCGACGGCAAAACAACAGCCGTAGCCAAATTCAAAAAAATCTAGCGATGGAAACAAAATACTGTCGCAATTGAGTTATTTATTTACGACGGCATTAATTTGCCGTTGCAAACTACTTTTATATTTGCGACGCCTTGTTTTCCGTAGCAAATTTAAGGCCATTAGCGACGGCGTTTTTGTGCCGATGCTAACTGCTGTAGCTAATGCAATTCTTTTTTGTAGTGTTGGTTCAACTGGATCACCTCATGTGTGGCTGCACTACATTCCATTCCTTGAAATGTGGCGATTAGGCTATATACCGTTGCCACCTTTCACGTGTCGAGTTATTATTTATCAATCTTTTGAAAATTATAGGGTGCGCTTCAAAAGCTGTGGGGTTCACCTTGTAATGCTACCAAATGAAGATGTTTGTATGAAGCTATCCCGTGCAGAGAACCTCACAAGTGAACGTCCTAGCACTTTTAGGAGGTATTTGACTATTGTATAACCTCACGACTGAATAATTCTTTGCTATCTTTATTTTTTTTGTACCTATTGTGGTTTCATAGACTTCAATTGAGTGATGGAATCGTGCAGTTTCATTTGATGAGACAGATGGGAGAATTATAGGGCCAAAGAGAGGACTGACTGCAAAATAATGTATACCGATCGATGGACAACTGGAGAATCAGTAGGTGTGATTATTGCCAATGCAGCAATTTTGGCAAACTATGTCTAAGGACCAGAGTGATGAAGTGGTAAACAAATGAACACAGATTACTTTTTCAACTTCTCTACCATTTTTATGTATAATATATCTTTGGAGTTTCAAAATTAATGCTTATGCTTCATCTGAAAAAAAAAAAAAAAAGAAGTCATGCATATACTCAATTGTCTTTTTGGATTCTTAATTTGTGTGGCTACAGTTGATCTAGTTCACTAAGCCTGCTTCCATCTAACAAACAATTAAAAGTTTCATATGGGTAAGCAATATTAACTTTGTGTTAGAAGTTTGACCTAGCAATATTAACATTTGATCTAGCTCCCTAAACTCATCAATGACCTTATACAAGTTATGTGTTCCAACAGTCAATTTCAAGGTCTTTCTATTTTCTGAGACTATAGCATTGTTATCTGACTGCTTATGTCGATCAATTACCAAACATATATGTTTGGTTTCGGTTTCTGATTACAATGATATCTTCATGAAGGCATATATATATAAGATATGTCTAATCGAATTTCTTGGCATGCAGTCCAATTAATGTAATGTAATTTCTTGCAATGATCTTTTGTTCTTTAGTTGTATATTTCACTTGATCAGCTTTTTGTTGAGTTCTTGTTTTTTTGTTATTGAATTATTTATGCCTTAATTTGTGGCCCAGGTGTTGCGTATAAAGTTGCATCTGGCTATAACTTGCCCAGCTCATCAGTTGAAACTGTGCATTTGCATTCATAATGCAAGATTTAAAAGACAACAAGGTGGGAAATCTGAAGGGTCTTCCACAAGACAAAGCGGCACCTAGCCTGGAAATGCTTGCCTTCTTAAAGGTCAGTCATTTTATTCTTCACCATTCCAGTCCTTAAAATAGCTGGTTTTACATTAAACATGGACAACTGGGAGTCTGGGACCTTAGCTAAGGTGTTCTATAGCTATATGTGGGTACTGTTTGTGTCCATTGTCACTTTGGTTTACGAATTAGCTTCCCCTCGTCTCCAGTATCAATCACAACCTATACCAAATGGATTGGTTTCTTTGCATATTAATTAATTGTCCACATGCCGGTGTGTATTCTAAGCCTCATCCAACTAAATGTCAGAAAACCAGAATTGTTCCTTAATATATTCGGGGTGTTGTTTTAAATAAGCAGGGTACAGAAGAAAAAATCATCTAATACTCATCTTCTTTAGTCTCTATTGGCCATATCATTGATGCACATGCTATTGCTCTAAAAATGAAAGGTCCTCGTTGATATTGGACCTTTTTCTTGTAGTGTAGTAATGTGTTACTAGTTCTGAAGTATAATGAAATCTTAAATCTCTACTTAATTTCAATCAAGATTCTCAAAGAGAGGAAACTGAGTGAACATCATGATTGGTCCAGAGAGTTCTGCAGTATAATGAATCTCAAGATTCTTCACAACCCCTGCTATTCCGTCATTCATATTTCCAATACAGTTGTAAATTAGTTAAATTAGGTAACTAATTTAGGTCTTTTAAATTAGTTAAAAAGTTGTAAATCATAAAAAAGAGAGTGCACACAAAGTATATACATCTAGAAGGATTATTGCACAAACCTCACTCAAGTGGCATCATCATCTATATGCCTATGGCGATAACAGAGCATACAGAGGTAAGGTTTCACCACCACTACATGTATAACTCATATGAATCATAGTGCAAGTAAAACGAAAGAAGGTAACATGAAATCCAATTCAGCATCTTGTTTCCAATGGATATGTATATGTGGTTTGTTGCTGGTTCCTATAGAAGCTTGGATTACCCTACATTAGGACTAGTTTCTATTTACCTAGGTAATTGAGTTTGTTTGTTGGTCTTTGTAAAACATTAAATTTTTCCAAACAAGTTCCTCTTTGTTTTCTGAAGTTGCCTAATCTTAACTTTCCTCTGGTTGGCAGATTTGGGTTTTCCAGAACAGCTTTGAGTAGTTTCTTGCTGCTGTGGTGGTTTTCTGACAATAGGCATTGGAGGACAGGGCAGCTGAGGCACGATGATTTTAAATCAATGTGTCAAAATCTGAAGGCAACATGTACATTTTGAATCAGCTCAATAGTAATGGTCACAAACAGCAAGTATGTGTGAATTATCTGTAGCTAATCTCATACTATGCTATTTTAATAATTACTCATCTGACTTGGAAGGCATTGTCACAGCTTCGAGATTCTGGGGCAAATCACTTTGACATGGAGAGGAATCCCTCAGAATTTTCAAATGGGAGACTACAAGATTGGCTCTCAGTCAATCTTTATCCTATGATTGACTGTCGAAGCACGGCCAGAAATGGGATATGATGCACTTTCTAGTGTGCCACGTGGAGAGATTTGCCTGAGAGGAAAAACCTTGTTTTCAGGTTATCACAAGCGACAATATCTAAGTGAAGAAGACTTTTTTGAAGGGTGGTTCCATACAGGTAAATGCCTACAATACAAGAAAAGAAGTACTTTCTTGTTTGATGCTTGATCTTTTGGTTTATTTTCAAGAGGGCACCTTCAAAATATTTGTTGATGATTAATTTTGAGTGGATGGATCACAGGAGATATTGGAGAATGGCAGCCTGATGGAGCAATGGAAATTATAGACAGGGAAAAGAATATATTTAAACTGTCTCAAGGTGGAAAGCATGGAAAGAAAATACTTGCAATGCCCCCCTTATCCACATCTGTATGTTTTTAGCTGCTACATTCTACGTACGCGTATGATATATGATAGGACTCACCTTTATTTTCATCAATAAATGAGTTTGTGTTCGTCTTTGTGCTAGTTTCATCTACCATTCTTTCTTGTTTTCTGAAGTTACAGAAGGATATCTCTACATCTTAATTTTCATCTGGTTGACAGATATAGGTGGCATATATATATATATATATAACTTTCATCTGGTTGAGAAGAAGTGAAGACTTTTCTCTACTTCTTCCTTTTGGTTGTAAGTATTTAAGATTTAACGTGAATGTTTCAGGTAGTGTGCCTAGCTATTTAAGATTTCATGCTATGTTAATGTATACTCGTGTGACTTGGAATACATACTTCTGCTGCAGCTTCAAGATTTTTAGATGTTAAAATCAGTTCAGCTGGAGCCAAATCACTTTGACATGGAGAGGGATCTCGTACTTACACATTCATACCAATGAGACCACAATTACTTAAATCTTACAAGGTATGCCTTTTGCTGTCTCTTCCTCTCTGAGTTGAATAGCCATTGGGACCAAAGAGTGCAACAGCCAAAGTGATCATGAAGTTCCTAAACTCTCCTTGGCCTGTTTAGTTATTTTCCTTTTAGACTTTATGAAATTTATTTCCACACCCAAAATATATATTAAGGTAAATATTCAATAGGTCCTGATTTTCACCATACATTTCCCATTAAGTTTGAAGATTTTTTAAATTTCCCAACAGGGCTGAATTGGGCCTGTTTTACTCCCATCAAGGACAAAATTAGGAAGGCCCTCATCTGTTATATATTTTTCTTACGTTTTTGCCCTTGTTGAGAGTCAAAAGATATCGAAGCTGTGCGCAGAAGTCCTCACTTGCTGATTTCTCATCGACCGTTTTATGATTCCAAGCTTTTGGCCATGGCTGACCAACACAATTCAAACCCAACTTCGCACAAGCACACCAATCACCTCGTTGCTGAGCACAATCCCTATCTTCTTCAACACCCCAGAACCCTATCTTCGATTCTCAGTTTAGTCCCTTCGTTAATTCTCTATTTGGTTTCCGCGAATTCATGGTTGAGAAGAAAATTTAGAGTTGATTGTATAATTGAGTTGTATTTTGTTTATTTTTCATTAAAGAGATTATTTTTTGTGCTACAAGGTTGATTGGTATCCATGCAGTGAAGAAGTTTTCTCCGAATCCATTAATTGTTGGTTTCCTCTGTTGGTGTATCTGGAAAAGTCGTTGTTCATTTGTGTATCAAGGGAAACCACTTGTTCCGGCTGATTCCATTATTGGATGTCCAATTGCCTTCTTCTTTTCTAGTCCTTTCTGGTGCTATAGATTGGTCTCCTCCTCCTGCTGATTTGGTGAAAATTAACTGTGATGGGATAAGGCCTCTTGCAAAGCTGGTCTTGGCATGATTGCTTGAAATTATCTTGGGCATTGCATTGGTGGTTTAGCCAAGTCGGAGACTTGTGGCTTTGCTTTAATTGCAAAAAGTGAAGCGATTTTGGAGGGGATTTCTTTGGCTTGACATCTTCAATTAAGGAAAGTTTTTATCTCAACTGATTCAAAGAAAGTGTATTTCTTTTTGTATCTGGGGTTTGGTCTTCCAATCCTTATTCTATAGCCTTTGTGCCTTTCTGGAGCTTGGCTTCTTTAATTAATGTTAAGTTCTTTTGCCAAAAAAAGAAAAAGAAAAGAAGAAGCATTCCCCGAAGCTCTCCATCTTCTTATTAAGTAATTATTAGGGTTGGTGACCAATAAGGTCATATCTTCTATAAAGTTGCCCAATAAATCAGATAAAATATAAATTTTCCCAATAAGATTATTTAATGAAAAATAGGGACAAGTTGACATTTCTGTACATTAATTTTTGGGCTACTTCCTTAAAGCTCCCTTTCCTATGAGACTCTTCCTATTAAACCCCCAATCTTTTACTGATTCTTTTTAAGCCCTTAAACTCCAACCCACTACCCTTGCCAAAAAAAAAAAACTCCAACCCACTACTATAAGCCCAATGTTACAAAAGCTTTCATGACAAAAATACCCTCCTTGCCAAGTCCAACATATTCGTGCGCCAGTTCCATTTTCTCCCACCCAAACCGCATTTGTTCAGTCAAAAAAAAAACCCGCCATTGTTGTCCAAAGATCCAACCTCACCGCCACCGGCACCGGCACCACCGCCGTCCATAATCCAGCCGCACCGCATCGTGTTCGACTCAGCCAAATTCTCTCAGTCTCTCTCTCTCTATCTCGTGCAATTTCAGAACCTAATTGTTTCTTAGCGACGCTGAAATCTGTGAGTTTAGGTTTTCAGTACCTAATTGTTTCTTGGCGTTTCGTGCTTTGTTTTATGGTTTATCAATTCGATTCTACTCTAATAGCCGTTGGTTTCGTGCATTTCTCGCTCAATTACGATTAGTTTTTGGAAATTTTGCTTAGTTATTCTTATAATTCTCTAGTACTATGTAATCGATCCCTCTTTCTTGTTGATCGCACAATTGCTTGATTTTTCTGCAAGTAGCTTTTGTAAATTACGGTTTGAGTTTAATGTTAGTGTGAAATCACCATTGTTCTTGCTGTTCCATTTTGATTTCAAAATTACTGAACCTTCAAATTGCTAGATTATTTTGATTTCTACTGTAAATACAATGTAATTGCTGAACCTTCAGATTGCTAGATCATTTGATTTCTACTCGGCAAGCATATTTTAATTGTAATTTGATCCAGATTTTGGTGTGATTTTGGTGTGATTTTGGTGTGATTAATTGATAACATTGTATTTACAGTAGTAGTTTATAACTTGCAGGTTAAATTATGGTGAAAACTAGCACCAAAGAAACTGTTCGAAAAGAGCAAAACATACCAGAAAGGGAGGAAGTGAAGATGAAGAATAAGAAGAGGGAGGAAGTGGATGTGGAAAGTGAGGAAGATGTACTGGAAAGTGAAGAAGTCAAGAAGAAGAAGAAGAAGAAGAAGAAGAAGAAGAGAAAGGAAGAGGATGTGGAAAGTGAGGAAGATATACCAGAAAGTGAAGAAGTGAAGAAGAAAAAAAAGAAGAAGAAGAGGAAGGAAGAGCAGATGGAAAGTGAGGAAGAACCTCAACAACCAGCAGCCAAGAAGAAGAAAGTAAAAAATGAACACGAAGACAAAGATGAGGAAGAAGAGATTGAAGAAGCTGAACAGAAAACAGCCAGGCATAGGGTCAGTTTCACACCATTCATTGAGTTTCTGAAGAAGTTCACCACAAATGAAAAGTTATCACCCCAATTAGCACCAATTCTTTCCAAGACTCCATTCTGGCCGTTAATTCAGGCTTGCATCAATGGGAAAATCAATGAACAGGAACATACCAGGTCAGATTATGCACTGAATATGTTGCTGACACACTATGACGAGAGCACACATGAGTTTCACATTGGGGACACACGAGCAAGAATCACGGATAGGGATGTAGCTGACATTCTAGGGTTGCCGGAGGCAGGAGAAAATGTTCAGATTGAAAATAAACCTGGAGCAAGACGCTCGGATGAAGCATTGATTAAGACTTACTTTGCAAAATGTAAGCGAATAAAGAAAGCACTTGTGGATGATGCTGCTGATGTAGCATTCAAAAAAGGGAAATGGAGTGATGTAGCAGGACTCATTATTGCGCAGCTCATGATCCTTATCTTATTTCCAAACACCACACAAGCGATAAGTTGGAAACTCTTTAGTTATTGCGATGATGTTGGGCAATTAGGAAAATATGCTTGGGCGAAGGCAGTGAATGGGAAGCTGAAAATGTCACTAACGGGTCGTCCAAAAACTCCAGGAGGCTGTCTATTGTTGATCTTAGTAAGTAAATTCTTGTTCTCTTACATTAAAACTCAGATTACTTAGGTTACATTCTTTCTAATTTAATCCCACTTAATTTTGCAGTTTTGGTATTGTGAAAAATCCAATATCATAGAGCCGACAGAAGGCAAAGAAAGTGAGATACCCTCCCTCATTAAGTGGAATCTGCATAAACTTCATAAAGCGCTGCGGGCATCCGACGAAAATTTAAGGGTATGCAGTTAATTAATTACTGTATCACATGTGTATCACATGTGTATCAAAACACTGTATCACACTTATTAACTGACAGTTTATCTATTCTTTTCAATTGCTTGTGTTGCAGCCATTCCACGAAAAGGGAGAGATGAAGCTATTGTGTGCTTCTGTTCATGATTCAGCTGAGGTGGGGATTCAAGTTAGCAAAACGACAGAGAAAGGGCATAGCGAAGATACAATTGCTGAACTGATGGCAAGGATAACAGATTTGGAGCTTGATTTGGTGGTGAAAGAACAGACAAACCAAAGCTTGGAAGGAGAAGTTGAGAATTTGAAGGAAAATGTGAAAAAATTAGAAGGGGAAGTTGACAATTTGACGAACAATGTGACAAAACTGGAAGGGGAACTACAACACAAGATTGACGAAAATGATGAGCTCATACACGTCAAGCTTCAGCTGATTGAAGAATTAGAAGCAAGGAAGAAGGGCGACCCTCATTCACCATACCAAGCTATTGTCTTGGCGGACGATATTGCAAGTCACAATGAAGCACTTGCGAGGAGACGGGCACAGAGGAAAACAAAATTGGTTAAAGATCTCCTCAACAGTAAAGAAGAACTTGAGGATAAACAAAGGGTGAGAAAAAGAACGAAATTTGCAGATTGCTTATATGATCAGCATTTGAAGAGGACTGCCATGAAAAGTCCGCAGTTGGAAGAAGAAGTCAAAGAAGTTGAGAAGGATGACGAAAACAAAGACGATGAAGAGAAGAAAGAAGAAGATGATGAAAAGGATGGAAATCATGAATCGAAAAAAGACGACAACAATGATGGGGATGATGGTAATGGACTCATGGAAGGAAAAGATGGAGATAGCAAGGAAACAAACAATCAAAGTGATGTTGGAGGGCAAACAGAAAAGAAAGATATGAGCAAGAATGATGGAAATGATAGGGAGAGTGCATCAGATTCGCCAAAGCGCACAAAATCAGAAATTGTGGACCTAACTGCTACTACACCAAAGCTCTCCAATGTTGTGGATTTAAGTGTGGATATACCAGCACATGGCAACAAGAAAAAAAGAGATAGAACGATGGATTGGAATGTCTCGTTGGCATTCAAACAATTGCAGAAGCCGACCAGGGACAAAATTAAAAGCTACTGGACTCGAGCCGAAGAAGGGTAAGCCACAATTCATTCCAATTTTACACAACTTTTTTTTTCCAGCAAAACCTAGAAAAAGTTTACACTTTTTGTTTCATTAACAGGGAATATATTTGGCTAAACGAGGACACCGGAACAAGTGTTTCAGCGGACGACCTAGCTGTGTTATTGAAAGCGAACGATGCCATAGCAAACAATGTAAGATGAACAAAAAGCATACTTTGGTTGCAAAAACATTTAAAAAAAAGAGGAAATTTATTCTAAATTATATTGAATGCAATTACAGGTTGTAGATGCCTTTGGAGAGCTGTTGGCAGAGGAATTGCAGAGCACTGGGAAGTCAAAAACAGCCATTTTTTCGTCTATTGCCTGGGTAAGGACTGTATCACCTATGTATCACCTATGTATCACATGTGTATCAACAGTTTGCTGACATACGTTTTCTACATTTTTCTCGACAGCTTTCCGTTTTTGAAAATAACATAGACAGCATGAATGGTTTCCTAATGACTCCGTTGTTCCGCTTGTATGGCATAAGTGACATACTCTTTTTCCCATTGATAAACATTGCCGAGTTCCACTACACTTTGCTAGTTTTTTACAAAGTGGCCAAAAAGTGGGTTCACTACAATCCATACAGGGGCAGAAGAGCAAATTCAAGAGATAAATGCTTTGAGAATTCTAAAAGGATAGTAAGTATTTAAATTAAAATATGTTTTTCAGTTACAATTTATTTATGCAATACTAACTCATTTTTTCTTCCAATGTAGAAAAATGTTGTGGAAGAGTGGATGAAAAATACAACAGATGATGCTCCACATTTATTGAAAGAAAAAAGCCGAAGAAGACATGAAATCCACAAATCAGTACGTCGAGCTCCACATGGAACCAAACAAAAGGCAGTATCTACAAATTATCTCTTTGACAAAGTGCCTCTTACACCAAACCAAACTCTTACTGTAAATGCCTTGAAAAGCACAACATCAACGGATTTTCCAATTGAAAATGATTCCAAGTGTCCACAGCAAGACGGACAAAAGTAAGCAATTTTGACTATTTAATTGAGCATTTGGAACTTAATTATCTATTGGTGCATTTGGAACTTAATTATCTATTGTACTTGCAGGGTTGATTGTGGGTATTTCCTCATGTATTTTATGCAAACTATTGCGAGGGGTGAAGAATTTGGGGACTTTGGTCCAATTCAACTCTTTCGTTTCAAAGTAGACATCATTGAAAAGCTTGTGAATCACACAAAATGGAGCTGGACTGTTTAGTTTGCATTTGTAATAGTGTACTTCTTAGAGCAGCCTAGAACTTGGTAGATTACAATTTCTAACAGTCAAAAGTAGCTAATTAATGTTTTTTCTTTTTCTCTATCTGTTTGTGAAATAGTGAAATTGGTTCATTTGGGCAGGTATTGTGTATTCATCACGTGTATCACATGTGTATCACAGGTGTATCACATGTATATCACAGGTGTATCACATGTGTATCACAGGTGTATCACATGTGTATCACATGTGTATCACAAGTATATCACAGGTGTATCACAGGTGTATCACATGTGTATCACATGTGTATCAGAAACCAATTAAATCATAAACTGTATCTACAAATTCAGAAATTCTCTCTTTGACAAAGTGCCTCTACACGTGTATCACATGCATGTGTATCACATGTATATCAGAAACCAACTAAATCATAAACCGTATATACAAATTCTCTCTTTGACAAAGTGCCTCTACACGTGTATCACATGAATGTGTATCAAGTGTATCACATGGGTATCACATGCATGTGTATCAACTGTATCACATGTGTATCACATGCATGTGTATCACATGTGTATCAACTGTATCACATGTGTATCACATGTGTATCAACTGTATCACATGGGTATCACATGCATGTGTATCAACTGTATCACATGTGTATCACATGTGTATCACATGTGTATCACATGTGTATCAAGTGTATCACAGGTGTATCACATGTGAATCAAGTGTATCACAAGTGTATCAACTGTATCACATGTGTATCACATGCATGTGTATCACATGTGTATCAACTGTATCACATGTGTATCAACTGTATCACATGTGTATCACATGTGTATCACATGTGTATCACATGTGTATCACATGTGTATCACATGTGTATCACATGTGTATCACATGTGTATCACATGTGAATCAAGTGTATCACAAGTGTATCAACTGTATCACATGTGTATCAACTGTATCACATGGGTATCACATGCATGTGTATCAACTGTATCACATGTGTATCACATGCATGTGTATCAACTGTATCACATGTGTATCACATGTGTATCAAGTGTATCACAGGTGTATCACATGTGAATCAAGTGTATCAACTGTATCACATGTGTATCAAGTGTATAACATGCATGTGTATCAAGTGTATCACATGTGTATCAAGTGTATCACATGTGTATCAAGTGTATCACATGCATGTGTATCTCATGTGTATCACATGTATATCAACTGTATCACATGTGTATCACATGTGTATCAACTGTATCACATGTGTATCACAAGCATGTGTATCACATGTGTCGCTCAAGTGTATCACAAGCATGTGTATCAACTGTATCACATGTGTATCACTCGCGTGTATCAACTGTATCACATGTGTATCACAATCTGTATCACATGTGTATCACATTTGTATCACATGTGTATCAGAAACTGTATCACATTTGTATCATCACATGTGTATCAGAATCTGTATCACATGTGTATCACATTGGTATCAGAAACTGTATCACATGTGTATCACATATGTATCACATGTGTATCAGAAACTGTATCACATGTGTATCACATATGTATCAAATGTGTATCAGAAACTGTATCACACGTGTATCCGCAATTAAAATGAACTGAACCTAGTTGGATTTCCATCTCATGTGTAACAAAAACTGTATCAGCAATTACCATGAAACCAAAAATATTGAAATTTGAATCAATAGTATATCAAAAAATTGTAGAGGAAACTGTATCACATGTGTATTCAAAACTGGACAACAATGATTCTATTACAAATCATAAAAGAGCTGGACAAAATAAACTTTAAATGGGTGCGTTGCAGGTCTTTCTATTGTGTCTCCCCATTTTTTCACATCTTCCACATCTAATCATCTTCGGTTTCTCACCAATGGACTTTATCCTCTTTGTCTTTGGTCTTCCCGGAGGTATCTTGGTTTTGGGAGGAAGAACAAGAGAATCTCCAGCTATATCCTTCTCAATAATCCTGTCAACGTCAGAAACTGGAAAGATAGGGAATGAATAAGAATCTAAAAACATAGATGTCCGAAACGACACCTCCACAAAATCATAAACATCTTTACCATCCTTTTGAATAACTGCCAATGCATGTGCACAAGGAAATCCGTTAACTTGCCACCTATAACAACTGCAATACTTCATAGCCAAATTAACACTATACGAATAGTCATTTTTAACCTCATAGACAGAATCATGAGAGTGCCTAACCAACCAAGTCATACCAGCATCCATATTACTCTTTAATCTCTTCTCTATCGTAGGGCATAAGATTGTAGGCCATGTAAAAGCTTCCACCCTCCGCCTTGCAATCATCTCCATCATCTTAATCCGAATGCCATCAATCATCTTATGAATCGGCAAACTACGAAAGTCAACAATCCATGAATTAAAAGACTCAGCAACATTATTATACATCTCCCCATACCTATTACCCTGCGTGTAGGCACAAGACCAATGTCTTCGGGAAAGACCAGCCAAGAATGTCTTTATATCATCACTAGCTTCTGCAAGTAGCTTGGTCATATGATGGTTAAAGCCAGGTACAGTTCTCGAATAAGCACACTTGATGAACAAAGCAATGACATTCTTTTTCATGTGTCTATTTGAGCTCTTGCTGATAGCGGAATTCAAGTTCCTAATTAAGTGCTCATGACAGAAATAGTGTGGGGACTCCGGAAAGACTTTGGCCACCCCATTGATCAGCCCGTTATTGCGATCAGACATAAAAGCCACAATCCTAAGATGTGGGGCCAAAACATGAGCCAACCTCTCCAAGAACCAAGTCCAATTATCTTCGGTTTCTGAGTCAACAATAGCAAATGCTAGAGGGAAGAAACCTAAAAAAAAAAAAAAAACAAGGGCAATAATAGCAGTGTCAAACAATAACCCAGAACAATGCAACTAAACTGTATCAGCATATTAAAATCTGTATCACATGTGTATCGCATGTGTATCACATGTGTATCGCATGTGTATCACATGTGTATCACATGTGTATCATCAGACATAAAAGAAAAAAAAAAGAAAAAAAAAAGAAAAAAAAAAGAAAAAAAAAGGAATCGAAATCACCTTCGTTGCCATTCTTTCCAGTAGCACCAAGCAATTGCCCCTTATATTTGTTCTTAATATGTGTGGCATCAATGAACAATAGAGGTCGACAGCATTTAAAACCTTCTGCACACCCACCAAAACACATGAAGATCCTCATAAACTGGTTTGTCACTGGATGACATTCCAAAATGCAGTGAGAATTTGGATTACTTTCTTCAACAGCCTTACAATACCACACTAAGTGTTGATAGCTATAGAAGTCATCACCATGAACAATTTTTTTCGCTATCTCTTTCCCCTTCCATGCTGTTTTGTAAGAAACATCTAATCCATACAGCTGTTTGACTTGCTTCCGTATGTCTATTGGCCTCAAGTTCGGATCATCAACAAGTCGATCTTTGACAATAGAGGAAACAACCTTCGATACCATTAAGACACTTTTGCTCCTACGAAGGACACCTTGACAAGTATGGACATTTCTAAGTTTTCTTATATAAAAAGCTCCATTTGTGGTGCAAAGGGTAGCAAAAACCATCCAATTGCAACCAGCAGAATCCTTATTTTCACAAACTGCCCTAACACGTTTTGGTTCATTCTTCTTATACCGAAAAACAAATCCCATCTCAATGGCATATTTACACAACTTCTCTCTAAAATCATTCACTCCTCCTTCAAATCTTTGACCAACTCTCCTAATATATCCCATCCATTCTTTTGTCAAATAAGAACTCACTCCAACAGTTCTAAACTCACCCTCATTCTCAGCCTCATCATCATCAGAACCAATATTACTGCTGCAAGATTGTCCCATTGATACTCCGGTCAATTCCAAAGAAGACTGCCCTGTAGGTGTCAAACTAACATCCCGGCTAGATTCCCCACTAACATCTGACACCAACACATCAACCACCATTATATTTTGAAATAAAAGGCAATCAAACATCAATTTAACATCGTCGTCACACCGAAGTCTACATAATGGACAGTTAGGCTGAGCATAGAACAACAGAAAATCAACATCAGACAACTCTTCGTATCTCAACTTAATCTCATTGCAAAACCAAGCGTATGTCATATCCTCAAAAACAGCCATCACTTGTGTTTGAGAGTGATACGTCACTCGTGCAATCTTGCCCGTTCCAATAGCCATTAGTCTACATCAAAAGATACAAAACTCAGAAATTTCAACCACAACCAAAGGAAATTGAACCACAGCCAAAGGAAATTTCATAATCCAAAAACAGAAAGTAACATTCAACGTCTGGGCTGGGCAAACGTTTATACTATTTTCAATTACATACAATTCCATCTTAAAGGACTTCGAATAAAAATTTGAAACAAACAGTGAGAAATCACATATACTGTGCAGCTTATTATATCAAAATCAACATCGATAAATCAAGAAATTCACAAGTTATTAGATCCAGACATAAGAGAAATTACTAGGATCGGAAACGAAGACTCAAAGTTGAAACAAACTGTTGAGAAAGTACAAGATTTCTTCACAAAACCTTTACCATGAATCAGAAAACTTCAATAATATTCCGATGCTGCTCGCCGTCGATCCTCAAATCGTCGTCGATCCTGAATCGCCGTCAATCCTCCGTCCTCGAATCGCCGTCCGTCCTCCGTCCTCGAATCGCCTTCGGTCCTCCGTCCTCGAATCGCCGTCGGTCCTCCGTCCTCGAATCGACGTCGGTCCTCCGTCCTTGAATCTCAGTCACAGTTTTGGTGACTGGAGAGCCATAAGATTTGGACTAGTTTCTTGTTGCGAAAGAGAGTTTCCTAATTTGAAAATCTGTTATAAAAGAATAACTATTAGGGTTATAAAAGTAAACTCATCTTGCAGATTTTTAAAAAAGGGCTTAAAAAGAATTCAGGTATAAGCAAGGGCTTATTGGACTATGAAAGTTAAAATAGGGACTTTTAGTTCATTTCCTCTTAATTTTTTCAAAAATTACCAAATGCCACTGGCATTTAAAAACACAAAACCACGATCAAACCCCCATCTCTCTCTCTCTCTCTCTCTCTCTCTCTCGCAGGCCACCGACACGGCCACGAATTCGGAACCACTAACGAGCTCGCGTGTGGCGAGGTAGAGAACAGGTCGGACCCTCTTGCCTCCGACTAGGAGAGAGTACTACATCGCTTCTTGGATAATAATCGGGTCCTTGAGCGAAACGGCGGCGTCCATGGACTTGTTGACGGACTCGGCCTTATGGACCATGTAGGTCTTGAAATTGAAAATAGGATTCACCGATTATTCTTGCTGTTGCTCATTAGCAGTCTCCTGCTTGGTGAGGATTGTCGAGACAGAATTGGGTCGATGTCGTTTAGGGGAAATGAACGAAATGGGTCGGATTTTGAGAAGGTGGAGGAGGTTGAAAGATGGGGATCTGGATCGGTTCAACATTGAGCATGTTTGGCCCCATGTGCTCAGATTCAAATTTACACAACTCGTCTTCTTCTTCGTGTTCAATTCGCTCAAACAGTTGCTTCGGAATTTTGACGATGTGTGTACAACAGATTGGCACCAGAAGCCTTGGAATTGATATTGGTGAAGGGCTCTCCAGCCTTTCTCTTTTGGGAGAGAAAGAATGAGTTGTTGTTTGAGACTTTGAGTTGGCATGAAAATTAACGCACTGGGACAACCACACACACATATATATATATAGTAATTAATTAAGCTAGCAGCTCTCACTGGTTGCCTTTGCCATTTGGTTTGGCTCTATCTATGAATTCCAGCCACTGAATATTTCCAATTACAAGTGTTAGAATGTGGAAAGACTGAGTTGAGTGGCATTGTGCAGAGAAGTAACAGAAAGAGAGTTCAATTGTCCAGATCGAAAGAAGAGTCCTCAGTTGGCTTTTAATAATGTTTGTCCTGTTTCCTCTGCTTTGGCTTGGCTATTTGTGTTGCGAGTTCATCAGAAATTCAGGCAATTGATTGCTCTTTTAGCTTTGCAAGACAACGATAACCATATATTGTTTCTTTGTCAATCCATGAAAAGATTGACAAATAATTTTCGCATTCCATTTGCCAAAAAAAAAAATATGGATGTGTATTTCACACACATATGCTTGTATTATCGATGTGTAATTGTGAATTTCGTGCTTGTACCTTATTTGAAGCCCAAATATTTTGATTGTCACAGAATAAAAATAAATATATTCTCAAGAAAAAAAAAGTAACTTGACGAATCAATTTTTACAAGTAATGAAAACATAACGACTCTTTGGAAAAAAAAAAACATTAGAACTCAATTTCCTTGTAAACTTTACTCACAGTTTAAAATTATTATCACTCAATAAAAATTACTGTCACTTACTAAAAGATTATTGTCAAACAATAACTGGTTTATTGTCAGACAATAAACGTAAACGTGTTATTGTCAGCTCAATATTGTCACTCGCTAAAAGATTATTGTCAGATAATAACTGAAAGATTATTGTCAAACAATAACTGGTTTATTGTCAGACAATAAACGTAAACGTGTTATTGTCAACTCAATACTGTCATTCGCTAAAAGATTATTGTCAGATAATAACTGATTTATTGAGTGACAATAAACTTGTTATTGTCAGCTCAATAATGTCACTCACTAAAAGATATTTGTCAGACAATAACTGATTTATTAAGTGACAATAAACTTGTTATTGTTTGATAATAAACTTTTAGTATCTGACAATAAACTTGTTATTGTCTGAAAATAAACTAAGTGAAAAAATCTTCACTTGAAACTAGAAGTTTTTCTTGAAGCTGCTTAATTTGTTTTGGCTTTTTGGGAGATATTGTGAGAGTTGTCTCCTTGGTCATTTAAGTCTCCATGTCAATAAGATAATAACTATATAAGTCAAGAATCATTCTCAGAGTTGAACTGAGGTTTTAGAAGAGTAGTATTTATTTGAGTGTAGTTCTATTAAGAGTATTTTGAGTCCTGGGCTAAATACAATGTCTTCAAGTTCCTTGCCCGGCTACAACCCATCTCACCCCACCCTTCCCTCCTCTTCCAACTCTCCTGTCACCTAGATAGAAGAACCTCCAAATTCAAACTAAATATATCAAGAGACCCAGATACAAGTGTTCAACCCCTTTTGGCAAGTATTCTGGTTCCTCTGGCTAGTGAGGTTTTTGTCATTTATATTTTCAGGTTTTGTGGTAAAGAATACAATATAAGGATTGTAGATGATGGGTACGACGAAAAAAGATATGAAAAGCTATAAAATGTGGCTTATAGCTTAAAGCTCTTGGCATTCCATACCATAACAAGTGGGTTTCAATTTAACTTTTATGAGTCTTTGCTCTCACTTCCTTTTACTCCAATTGATAAAAAACGTCAAAGGCCCTGCCATCGCCTTTGTTCCCTACATTAGTAGAACTCCAATTCTCAAAGGAATGTCACTAGGTGATTACGCAAACAGATTGATAGGTGGCCACTATTATATGAAAGGCCTTCCTAATGTAAAGAGACGGCGTGTTAGCATTGCCCGAGAGCTTGTGATGAGGCCTCATGTTTTATTCATAGATGAGCCTCTTTATCACCTTGATAGGTAAATGTTATTCTGTTCACCCTTTCCATAGATTCTTCCTGCATTCTACGCATTCCATGGTGCACAACCCTATGTATAATTATCTCACTGCATGGGTTGACCTAAAGCACTACACAAATATATGGAGCATTGTTTTGTGCATAACTTTAAGCAACCTGCTTATTGCCAAGGGAGCATTCCACCCAGTTGCATTATATGTTATTGAAGAAATTGCAAGTGTTCTGAATCTCAATTATGTACACATGTATAACGGTATAACAAGTTATATGTACTGGGAAACGATTTACTGTTATTGATTGTGAGAAACAAATATCAGTTTTTCCTTTATATGCATAATCATCTTGACCCAGTTCATTCATTGTCGATCATATTCATTCCTCTATGTTCAGCAATATGTGTTTGCAAAGTACCCACAGTACTGCAATGGTTTAGTGGAACTAGAAGGAGATAATCAAAAGCTAGAACTCAAACTATCTCCATCTCCCTCCTTCCTTCCCTCAGAACCGAAATTTGATTTTCTTCTTCTTCCACAACTTAATTAAGCCCTCTCTGTTTCTCTTCCCTAATGGACCAAGCATGAACCCTCAAACCACCACCACCACCATCTTCACCATTAGCCTACAATTCAAACCCACTCCCTCTAACCCAAACTCTCACTCTCCATTGGGTCTCTCCCCCACCTTATCCCGCCAGCATTTCCATTTCGTCTTCGCACCACTGCTGACCCTACAATCCCAACCACAAACCTCGCTATCACAACCGCCGCCGACCCACCATCCAATAAAGACCAAGAGCTTCTAATACTCCTCCGCCGTCACCAACAGCAAGCAAAAAACGACATAAGAGATGGCGGATCGAGGTTCTGAGGAGGTGGCTTCGACAGAGGCGGTAGTGTCTGCAACTCGGGAGATCCGATATCTTGATCGGAGAAGAAGAAGAAGGTCCGGGAAATGATTCAATTGCTCGATAATCGAACGGTACTGACCTTTGTCGTAGATCGGCGAGGAAGAAGAAGCTCCGATCTCTCTCTCTAACCAGGTTGGAGAAATTTTGACTCTATAACAAACTCAGAAAACGTTAAATAACAGGGGCAAAATTGTCAAGCAATTTGGGCTTGGGCTATTAGGAAGAACCTTATTGGGAAATAATGTGACCTCTTGGGCAATTTACTCACCTTATTGGTAAAATCAGGAATTTTAAATCTAATTGGGAATATTTTGGTAATTATTGACCTTATTGGTAATTTTTCTTAATTATTATTCATTGTAACTACCCATCTTTAATGTGATTTATTTGATAGATTACTCATTGTAACTCTGTTGCTTGTTATATACCAAGTTCATCTGATTTTGGATCCTGTTACTCCATTGTATTAATTAACTAGCCAACTTTCACATGAATTTTTTCTTATTGACCTCAATAAAATTTTATTGAAGTCAATAAAAAACATAAATGTGATGCTCCCTTGTTTTTTCCCTCCTACCACGGAAAGAACTTGCCCCTTAAACAAAGATAATGGTCCATCACATGTTGCACATGCACTAATTCCCCTACTCCAAAATTCATCATCCCACCTTTTGTGTTTGTTTATTGGTTAGGATACTGCTAGCTACTTTGTAAAATTCTATTGACGATTTTTTATTGACCTCAATAAAACAGTTTATTGACCTCAATAAAATTTTATTGAGGTCAATAAAATATACAAAGGTGATGCTCCTTTGTTATTTGATGATTGAGATCCAGAAACTAAAATTTCACTGATCTTATAAAATTTTATTGACCTCAATAAAATACACAAAGGTGATGCTCCTTTGTTCTTTGCTGATTGAGACCCAGAAACTAAAATTTTACTGATCTTATAAAATTTTATTGATCTCAATAAAACAGTTTATTGACCTCAATAAAATTTTATTGAGGTCAATAAAATACACAAAGGTGATGCTCCTTTGTTCTTTGCTGATTGAGACCCAAAAACTAAAATTTCACTGATTTTATAAAATTTTATTGACCTCAATAAAATACACAAAGGTGATGCTCTTATGTTCTTTGCTGATTGAGACCCAGAAACTAAAATTTCACTGATTTTATAAAATTTCACTGATCTTATAAAATTTTATTGATTTCAATAAAACAGTTTATTGAGGTCAATAAAATACACAAATGTGATGCTCTTTTGTTCTTTCCCTCCTACCATGGAAAGTATTGATTCCTTAAAATTTTTATTGAGGTCAATATAATCTGTCAGTGGCAGTTTCGTAATTTTTGTAAAATATATAGGACAGAAACGTAAATTGATCAATTAATGGACCGGGTGGGCACCGTGTTTTTGTCTTGCCCTTGATGGTAAATATTTGCCCAATTATATCCTTATGGGTCAAGAACCCTAAAAATAATGATGCACATTGCGGTGGCCATGTGGAGAGGTCGATTGCCTGAGAAAAACCTGGTTTCTGGTTACCACAAGCGACAAGAGCTGACTAAGGAAGTCCTTATTGATGGGTGGTTCCCTATAGGTAAATGCTTATTACAACATCTAGTATTTTTTTTGCTTGATACTTTTTTTTTTTGGACGTGAAACACTTCATTAAGGCCCAAAGGGACCAGCAAGACCTGGAACGAAACAGGCCAAGCAGGAAATACAATAAGGCTTTCTAAGTCACAATTTTGCTTCATACTTGATCCTTTGGTTTCTTGTTAAGAGGGCACCTTGGAACTTCTTGTTGATGCTTAATTATGGCTTGCAGATGATATTTGTTGTTCCTGCCGTTTCCCAGCTGCTCGGTAGGGACGCACCTGGAGTGCACTTGAGTACCTGAAAGGGCAAAGGAGGTCAGGGGAGGCCGGCGTGTACCGACCGAAGACCCTCCGACGCTCAAGTTAGTCCCGAGAGGATTTGAGCAGAGTTTCTAGGAATGGAGAGAACTTAACTTGAATAAGGAGTGAGGACTCCTTATATATGAGCTGAGGTCGGAGACAAGCTTCCCTGGCGTGGGGGACATCCCATGACACGAGGGAATACTCTATTATTCCACTACCTCGACACGCGCGTCGAGGGACGGCGGTGCCTAGTGCGGTCCTAGTGCGGTATGGGCGTTCTTTAGTGCGATCCGCGAGGTAGTGGACAAGCACGTGCTGCCAGGTGGCTGTGCCGGTACCGACTGGACTGTGTGTCCACGGTACCGGGTCGAGAGATGTCCCTGTAAGGCCAAGGGGAAGGCTTGTTGTCGGTACACCCGGCCTGGTATTGCTGGTACCGCTGGGGTACCGCCAGGGCTTTGCTAGTAGGCTCGGTAGGGGATCCCTACCGAGTGAGTAGATGCCGCTGGGGCGTGGTAATGGGCTCAGAGGTGGGCTGTTCAGCGATGGTGGGCTACTCCTGACCCGTCATGGGGTCTGTACCGGGACAGATATGAAATGGTAGCAACAGAAGTCCCCCAAGTCCCGAGCAAGAGGAAGTGCTTGGTCGGGGACTTAGTCCAAAAGTTCATATCAGGACGTAGCCAAGTGTCGGTGTGGCAGTCACGGCGCTTAGGGTCGGCCCACGTAGTCCCCCAAGTCCCCGAACAAGGGGTTCCTCCCGGGAGGGAGTTGTAACCGCTCCGAGTTCTAAGGGAATTGCCAAGGTCGTGCCTGTTGGTATGCTTGGCGTAACTGCCGAGGTAGTGGGGCAATAACTGCCGAGGTAGTGGGGCGATACGTGTCGCCTCTCGGGCGGTTTGGAACTGCATGGGGAGTTCAACCGTTGCATTGACACGTGTCGTCATCCTGTGAAGCGACGGTTGGTGTCGTACGGTGCAGATGTCCCAGGTCCCGCTATATATATAGGGGTGAAGAGAGTTCACTTCTCCTCATTCTTGAATTTTCTCATTCCAGAGCTCTGAAACCTGTCGGTAGAGAGTGTGAGAGCCTGTTGCCGGTAGCGTTCAATTTGACCAACCGTTGTCTCGACTTCCGCCGTTTGACAGTGTAAGTACCGAGAACTCTTGTGTTATCTTTATGTGGTTCTGCTTTTGTAACGTAGTTTGCGTACCGGTGTCCTGCCTTAGTACCGAGCTAGGTTGCATAGGCTTAGGATTGTCGTCCCGGTGAGCAACTTAGTTTATCTCTTGCAGATGTCTGATTCAGAGAGCCAGAGTGTAGGGAGCGGCAATGCCTTTTCTGGTGAAGAGCCAGAGAGGTCCCCGTCGGTAGAGATTGTGGATGTGGCCTCCAGTACCGGGAGTAGCAGCAGCGAGACTCGGTCATGTTCGTCCGGTACGGACGCCGTCCGAATTGAGAGCATGTTCGAGACGGTGATGAGGGGCATCACTACCGGTGAAGACTTAGAGCCGTTGAATACGTTCAAAGATGGCCAGTTGATTCCCGGGAGTAGCAGTTCTGTGCCGGCCACCGAGGTGGTAGGAGGAGTAGGGGCTCGGTCGGAGGCAGAGGCTGCTGAGGAGGAGGTACCAGAGGAATCGGTACCTGCGGGTTTTGCGGTAGACCGCCTGAAACTCAGTGCTTCTACCGAGGATGACCTGGTGGCTCTGAGGAAAGCGTTCAGTATTCCAGACTCGGTAACCATGCGCCTACCGGAGATGGGTGAACTGAGGAGTGCTTCTGCGGTACCGGGGGAAACCTTGGTGCACCCATTCTTTTTTGGGGAGGGCCTGCGGATCCCATTACCACCGTACCAGCAGAGGTTCCTGGCCGAGGTCGGCCTTGCCATTGCACAACTAAACCCTAACACCTGGCGGTGTCTCAATGCTTTGTACACCCTATACCGGCATTGCGGTTTCGGCGAGCCTGACCTGGCAGTCTTCTTCAGCCAGTGGAGTTTAGAGGAGCATTCAAAAACTGACAAGGGGTGGTATAAGGCCAAGTCGGTAGGGAGGCCGTGCGCAGAGTGTCCCCGAGATACGGAGTTGATGGACATCATGCACAAGTATAAGAAGGTGACCCGGTGCTGCCTTCAAAAGAGTGCCTTGGTCCGCGAAGGTATGGCCGGCGAGGCCGATATCGAGTCTCACGAGCTTGGGAGCTCCGAGATCATAAGGGATCCGCTGGTGTTTGGCAATCCCACCTCGCAGCAGACTTGGAAACACCGATACCTCTTCGTCGGTGGTCAGTGGGAGTTTCCCGAGGGGTCTGACCCGCCGTTGAAGAGAGTGCCATGTAGCTTTAGAGACGCTCCTGGTTGATAGCCTTCCCGAGTTGATACTTGTAATTGTGCCAAGTTTTATCTCTCGGTGCTAACCTCTTGTTTTTTATGTGTTGTGCAGCTGACCAGTCTTGGAGGAAGCTTACCGAGACGCAAGAGGAAGAAATTGAGTGGATCCGGGAGAACATCTCGATAGTCCTGAGGAGGTCCACCGTTCTTCTCAACCGGTACTCGCTTCACTTCTCGGGCCTAGCACCCATCCCGTGTCCTTGTAAGTTTCTACTGGTAACACACTTGTACATGTATGCCTATTTATACCTTTGTCTGATGTTGGTATTGTGCTTTGCAGTCTTGCCTCAATTCCGCCGGTACCGTCGACTTTCAGACGATCTCAGCATGGTTCGGGAGCGTCGGGACTTCTACCAGCTGAAGAAGGCCGTGGGTGAGAACCCACTTCCCGAGGCTGAGCTCATTGCTGCGGAGGCTGCTGGTGCTCCGGTGGAGGCTACCGGTGCTGCTGTTGACGCTACCGGGAGGAGGAAGAAGAAGAAAGCGAAGAGGGTTCGGGCTGCCTCGGAGGCTGATGTGGAAGAGGAGGACTCGGGGGTCCCTGAGGCGGCCGAGACTGAGGTTTCCACAGAAGTTGCTGTGGCGTCCCTGAAGAGGACGGCTCGGGATGAGGTAAACCCCATACTTAACCTTTCTTGCGATTCTTATCTGTCTTGCCGGTACTTATGCTTTTGTAGTTTGTCAAACAGGTGAGGGAGCACCGGAAGAAGCAGAAGGTGTCGGTGGCAGAGACTTCTGTTGAAGGGCCCGTGGAGGGTGCCGGTACCGCCCTGGCTACTCGCAGTACCGGGTCGGAAGCCATCTTTGGTAGGGAGGTCGAGTCCGAGAACGCCAAGCTGTTCTTCGGTTGTGCCAGGAAGGCATTGCTGGACCCTCTCCCGCTGTCCAAGTTGGCCACTTTGCCGGCCATGACGATGAAGCAGCAACGGGACCTCCTCTTTCAGTGCAAGCAGAAGGTGCTGTCCTGCTTGTTTGTTTTTTTTTTTTTTTTTTTTTTTTTGAGCGCCAGACACTTATATATGCGCTCTTTGGTAGCTGGCATACGAGGAGCTGATGCTGGACCGCCGGTACTGGGAGGAGCTACGCTCTGTCGGTGGGCAGGTCGAAAATATGAAGTCCGGCTACAACACCATGTATAAGCTGAAGGAGGAGGCGACGGCTGAGCTTGCCAAGGTCAAGGAGGAAGCCGGTAGGCTTGTGCAAGAGGCTGAGGAGAAGGCCAAGGCTGCTGTGGCTTCTGAGGTGGCCAGGATCCAAGCCGACTTCGACAAGCGGCTGGAGGAGGCTGTCGGGAAGGCCAGGGAGGAGGCTGTGATGGCCTACCGGCGTGACCGGCAGCGCGCTGTGGAGCAGGCCACAGCCTATATGGAGGGTGGAGCTTACATTCTTGGCAAGATCAAGGATGCCTTCCCGGCCCAAGACTGGAGTCGACTCCCGGTGCCAACCGTCACCGAGGACTTCGTTGATGATGAGCACAAATCTATCCTCCAGGAGATCGACGAAGAAGCCGGTACCTCTGGCCAACCAGCGCAGCAGCAGCAGCAGGAATGAAGTCCCCCTGTGTGGGTAGTGTAGGCCAAGGGCCTTGTAATCATGCTTTCTGTTTTTTTTTTTTTTGTTGGGGGTTTTTCCGACCCATTGCTGAACAATTGTCCCAGTAGGGACTGCTCTCTCGGGAGCTCGTACTTGCTGGTTGGCCATAAGGCCTTTATTTATTGTCGGATAATGGCGTTTTCGCCTTTTTTTATAAAATTGCACTTTCTGCATATATCAAGTGTTTACTCGGGAGGACTGGATTTATCAGTCTGTCTTTCGGTATATATATCTTTCTTGTTTGCATTCGTCTCACGTGGGTAATTGATACCGGTACCGTGGACGCATACATTAGGGTAGCTAGTACCGGCCGTATGTTTTGAAATTTTGCACATGGGTGTCGCGGGGATCGCGCTGCATGTCAAAACATGAGCAGAAACTTATGCATGGGGGTCGCTGGTACCGGCCACATGACTTAGAAGAGTTTCACATGGGGGTAGCTGGTACCAGCCTCATGTTAACATAGGAGCATAGGAGCAGAAACTTAGGCATGGGGGTCGCTTGTACCGGCCACATGACATAAGAGTTTCACATGGGGGTAGCTGGTACCGGCCTCATGTTAATATAGGAGCATAGGAGCAGAAACTTAGGCATGGGGGTCGCTTGTACCGGCCACATGACTTATAATAGTTTCACATGGGGGTAGCTGGTACCGGCCTCATGTTAATATAGGAGCATAGGAGCAGAAACTTAGGCATGGGGGTCGCTTGTACCGGCCACATGACTTATAATAGTTTCACATGGGGGTAGCTGGTACCGGCCTCATGTTAATATAGGAGCATAGGAGCAGAAACTTAGGCATGGGGGTCGCTTGTACCGGCCACATGACTTATAAGAGTTTCACATGGGGGTAGCTGGTACCGGCCTCATGTTAATATAGGAGCATAGGAGCAGAAACTTAGGCATGGGGGTCGCTTGTACCGGCCACATGACTTATAATAGTTTCACATTTCACCGACTGTAAGTGACTGATTTGATATATATGAACAGAAGTCGTTGCTCCTGGCCGGACTGTGACCGGGCTTTTACAAGAGTACCGGTGGGAGCTCTGCTCGACCAATCCGTTGTACTGATTTTTCGTTAGGGGGTGTGGACCCTCCTACCGGTGTGTTCCGGTGTTTTTACGGGCGCGACCTACGGGTAGTAGTAGCGGAGGCGTTCAATGTTCCATGGGTGCGGGAGTGTGTACCCGTTGGAGTCCATTAGCCGGTAGGTTCCGGGCTTGATAACTTCGACTACCCGGTAGGGGCCTTCCCATTTTTGGTTGAACGTCATGGCTGCAGAGTCCTTCGTACTTAATCGTACGCGGCGTAGTGCCCAGTCCCCCTGCTTGAGGTACCGGGCCTTTGCCTTTGCGTCAAACTTGCGTTTGAGCCTGTTCTTGTGTTCTGCGTTCCGGAGGTTGGCTTGCTCCCGGCGTTCCTCGAGTAGATCGCGGTTGAGACACAACTGCTCTTCGTTTTCGTTTGGATCGAAGGTGTCGATCCTGTGGGTTGTGGAATTAATCTCAACCGGGACTACGGCCTCTGCGCCGAAAGCGAGGGAGAACGGGGTTTCTCCGGTGGCAGCCTTGTATGAGGTGCGGTACGCCCATAGTACCTCCGGTAGCAGCTCTGGCCATGCGCCTTTCTTTTCGCCCAGCTTGGTCCTCATTGTTCTCTTCAGGATTTTGTTTACTGCCTCTACCTGACCGTTGGTCTGGGGGTGGGCTACCGATGCGAAGTAAAGGGTGATGCCCTTGCACCGGCAAAATTCCCTGAAGGAGTTGGAATCGAATTGCCTTCCATTGTCGGTGACGATGATTTGAGGGACACCGAAGCGGCAGATGACGTTTTCCCAGATGAATGTTTGAATTTGCTGGGAAGTGATGGACTTGAGGGCCTTGGCCTCTGTCCACTTGGTTGAGTAGTCGGTGGCGACAACCACATATTCAACACCGCCGGTACCCTTTGGCATTGGCCCGATTAGGTCCAAGCCCCATTGTGCGAAAGGGCACGGGTTGACCATCGTTTCCAGTGGCTGGGATGGTTTCGGTACATTTGGCGCGTTGAACTGGCAGGAGTTGCATTTCTTGGTAAATGACACGGCATCCCGGAGGAGGGTTGGCCAGTAGTATCCAAGCCTAACGAGCTTGTGAGCCATCGCTCTTCCTCCCGGGTGGTGGCCGCATATGCCCTCATGTACCTCCCTGATCGCCTCCCGGGACTCGGTGGGTCCGAGGCATCGTAGGTATGGCATTGAGTGGGCTCGCCGGTAAAGATGACTGTTGATGATGAGGTACCGGGAGGACCGGAATCTTATTTTCTTTGCCTCAGCGTTGTCTCTCGGGAGAGAGCCATCTCGTAGGTACTCTAGGATTGGTGTTATCCAGTTTGCTTCTTCGAGACGTAAGTGGTTCACCGCCACGGGTGTCGTCTCGGTACTGCGGTGTTCCAGCATGATGATGGGTACCGAGGCCCCTGGGTTGGGGTCGATAGCGGAAGCTATTCTGGCTAGGGCGTCAGCCCGTTGGTTCTCATCCCTTGGTACCTTTGTTAATTTGAAACACGAGAACCCAAGTGTGAGGTCTTTTACCAAGGTCACGTACCGGCACATAGTGGGGTCTTTTGCCTGGTAGTCCCCCGTGACCTGGTTGACGATGAGCTGAGAATCACTGAAGACTTGGAGTTGTCTGGCTCCCATATCGCTGGCTAGCCGAAGGCCTGATAGAAGAGCCTCGTATTCAGCTTCGTTGTTGGAAGCTTTGAAGCTGAACCGGAGGGCACACTCCAAGTGAGATGTGTCTGGACTCTCGGTATGTGGGGTGATGAGAACGAGTCCTGCCCCGCTTCCGTGGGAGTTCGAGGCGCCGTCCACGTACAGCTGCCAGACCGGTATGGATGGGTCAAACGCATGCTCGCCAACGGTAGTTGGGGCGTCCTCGGCGGGAGTTGCTTTCTCCGCCGATGGCTGCTGATTAGTGTTAGCGTGCTCGGGTGTGAACTCGGAGACGAAGTCTGCTAATACCTGGGCCTTGATTGCCGGTCTGGGCCGGTAGACAATGTCAAACTCGCTGAGTTCAATGCTCCACTTCGTGAGTCTCCCCGATGCCTCAGGCTTCTGCAGGATTATCCGCAGTGGATGGTCGGTCAGGACGACAATGGGGTGAGATTGGAAATAAGGCCGGAGTCTCCTGGCTGACACCATGAGTGCTAAAACGAGCTGTTCTATCTCCGGGTACCGAGTCTCGGTATCCAGTAGAGACTTGCTCGCATAGTCCACCGGTAAGTCTTCCCGATTGTCGCTCCTGACCAAGATTGAGCTCACGGCCGTCCTAGATACCGATAGGTATAGGAACAGTGGTTCCCCCAGCACTGGTCTGCTGAGCAGTGGGGCTGCCGCTAGGTATTCTTTCAGAGCAGTGAAGGCTTGTTCGCACTCGGTGGTCCAGCCTTCGAACTTCTTCCCGGTTTTGAGTATTTTGAAGAAGGGAGCTGTAATACCCCAGATTTTCAATATTAATTTCTTAGAAAATTATGAAATTAATTATTGATTATTCGTAATATTTGTGGAATCGTGGGTGGACAAATATTAAATCGGAAAAATATAAGTTTTGAGAGGTCAAAAGAGTTGACTCTTTATTCGTCAAGAATTTGAGAAAACTTTCTTCACGAAAGTTGTAGAGCTCGTCGAATCGAGTTCGTAAGAATTTGGTTCACCAAAAATGAACATCATATGAGAGAGTTATGAATTTCGGGAGATTGAAGTGAAAAGAAATAATTTTATAATATTTCTTTTGTTCGGACGATCGCGGCCGTTGAATCTAAAAGATTCAATCTGAGCCGTTCATTTCTAATCAATGATTAAGGATAATTAATCATTTCTTTCTCTCTTTCCTCCCTCACTCTCAACCTCCCCCGGTATCTCTCTCACCCTCCCTCGGTACTCACCTTCCCCCGTACTGACCTCTCTCTCTTCTTCAAATCTCACTTCAATTATCTCTCTTCAAATCTCAGTCTTCTCAAAACAGTGAAGCAAAACCTCACCTTCCCTACGTACTACCCCCCCCCCCCCCCCCCCAATTCCAGACTTCAGACGCTCATCTCATCACCCATAAAAATTGAAACCATGACGATTCTGATTCGAAGCTTAAAATCTCTTTTCCAGATTAGGCTTTACCGCACTCATCCTCTCATCTCTCAATCACAGACTAGAGGCAAGGCATTCCTCATCATCATGCCACGCAACCACCATCGGAATCCTTGCAGCGGCGGTGATGTGGAGCTTGGGTGATGGTTGTGGCCAGCGGCGGCGCTGGTGCAGAAGCTTGCAACGACGGTGAAGCAAGGCTAAGGTGGTGCTTCTCTACCCAGATGACGGCGCGGCTAAGTGATGAAGCTGTGGTGGTGGCTGAGATGAGGAAAGCAAGGTAGTAGCAGAGAAGGTGGCGCGGCTGCAAAAGCTTGCAGCGGCAGAGATAAGCACGAGCTCGGCGCTGGAAGCGCGGAGGAGGCAGAGATGCCTACTGGATCAGGAGAGAGAGTCGGCGGTGGTGCTGGTCTTGGTGGCGGTTCTGTGGGTGCAGAGAGAGGAACACGGCCTGATTGGGTGTAGAGAGGAAGGTTGCCGACAAGAAGGGAGGAGGCACGGGAAGGAGAGGAGAAGGAAAGAAAAGAAAGAAAGAAGAAACCATGGCCGGAGAAGAAAGGAGAAGAAAGGGGTCACCGGCCGGAAAAGAAAGAAAGAGGAAACCAGAAGGAAGAAGAAGAAGAAGAAGAAGAAGAAGAAGGGAGAAGAAAGGAGAGAAAGTCACGGGAAGAGGGGGATGATGGGTGTGGGTGCAAAGAGAAGAAAGGTGGGTGCAAAGAGAAGAAAAAAAAAAAAAAAAAAAAAAGAAGAAGAAGAAGTTAATGGGCCTTTTGACCCATTGACCGAGCCCAAGGCCCAAAGCCTAGCTTAGTCCAAATTACTTTGGACACCCACAGCCCACATGAGCCCAATTTCAGAAATTGTTTTGGACACCCGAAATATCCAAAGACGACTCGAAGCGATGAGATCGGAGCTTTGAAATGTCTAGATCTACAACGAGTCAACGCCGTTTCCGGCCAATCCGTTCCAATCTGGACTTTGAGGTAGTTATCAAATTTAATCATATGATTAATCTCGTAGTTATAAACATGTTGTACGGTGAGATCGTTGAATTTCAACCGTTTAATTAATTATCAATTAATCGGGGGTTAAGGACCGTTAGATCCGTGATAATCCGACCGTCGGATCGTCATCATTTTCGGATATGTTGTTAGGATGCTAGAAATAAGCTTTCTGTTAAATTTTGGTGTTGAGGAGTTTCGGTGGGACTCGTTCGATAAATATTTAACGTGGGCCCCACGTTGACCGACAGTTGACTTTCGGTCAATTTGTCCCGATAAATAGTCCCGATGTCCTAGGTGACATTTACGGAATATTTATAATATTTTCGAAGTGTATTATGCTAATTTAAAATTGCATAATCATAGGTGGTTACGAAAAGTAAGGCGTACGTGCTTTGGTCGATTTCCGGTTACTATTTAAAGACGCAGCTGGAATTAGAGGTGAGTAAACTCACTTGATATTTGTGGTGAACAAAGTTCACAATATTAATTTGGTGATTGAATTAATTGTTTAAATGTGAGTAACCCTCATATTTAATTGTTGGTGCATGAAATTCATGTATTGTTTTATTAAAATAATTATTAGATTTAGAAATTATATTTATTAAAATAAATATTTGTTTTGAAACAAATGAACTTGTTCGACAACGGTTCATCGGTAAGTGAAAATTAATTTTGAAAAGAAAGGAATTTATATATATATATATATATATATATATATATATATATATATATATCTTGGTGAAATATTGAGTCGTGATTGAAATATTGTATACATATATAATTGTGTGAAATATATGTATTTTAGTAAATTGTGTTATAAATTGGTGAAAAATCATATGATGCAAAAGAAATCATATCATTGTTTTGAGATTAAATTTTGTGGTTGAAGATTAACCTATTGAGTAAATAAATTAAATCATGATCTCTAAATTGACTTAATTTAGGATCATGTTTGTGAATTGATTTGTGCATAAGACACATTGGAGTTGAAAGAATAGTACTATTGTGTACCAAAGTGAATTACTGGTAAATTGAGTTTGGTGGTGAGTAGTTAAGCAATGGGCTTAAGTCCCTACAGATAGTGCACTATTAGACTCATAGGAAGGAAATTGCCGACCTTGAGTGTACATGCTTTGGTAGGAGACCTTGGTATGCTGTTTGCTTACCCGTACAGATTGTACGCGGATTTTTACCCATGCTAGGTATTTTGTTACCTGGGACTTGGGACTTGATTTGATTTGTTCTTTACCAGTCATCCTAAAATATTCACTAAAAAGGGGAAAGTTCATATTATTCTGATCGAATAATTATGTGAGCATATATATCATTTGTTAATGATGCATTTGTTAATTGTTTCAATTAGAAATAGAAGGAGATTGATTTTGATTTCAAAATATATTTTCGTATTTGGACTATCTTAAAAAGTCTTTTATACGATTTGTTTTTGGTAAGTTAATTATGCAATATTTTAATTGTATAATTTTGTTTGTATAACTTGTTAATACAATATAAATCGAGGTTACTCATACCAGCTTCGTAAGCTGACCGGGTTTGTTAACATAACCCGGTACACTATTCAATGGTGTAGGGTTAATCATGCAGGTTAGGTATGCGTTTTAGCATTTGGAGAACTGGTTGAGAATTCTAGTATCAACCGTTGGGGCTGGTGATAGTCTTCCGCTGGTGTGTATTAGACTCTGAAGAAGTAGTTTACTTAATTTATTGAATTATCAATTTATTATGTAAATTTATGAAATGTAATATTCGACTCTAAAGATTGAGTCAATATTTACATTGGTGGGCATGGAATGAGTGAGTGTTGTACTTGAATTAAGAGAAAAAAAAATTCTAGTGCATAATTGTATTTGATATTCCATGCTGCACGTCCCGAATTAGTTATGTTTAAAGGCTAAAATGCCTTATTATTTGTTGTAAATTTTCGGGTCGTGACAGTTGGTATCAGAGCAATGGAACGCTCTGCGGACATGAAAGAGCTATGGAATGCTCTGGAGAAGTGTTTGAGACAAGTAGGATTGTGAGATGAAGTTAGAGTTGAAGCTTAAGATTGATAACGCGTTTCAAGTTATGGGGGAAGTGTACCTCTCACTTGGACCTCGTTTATTGGTTGTTAGGAACTATATCCTAAGACGTGTAGTTGGGTTAAGCGTTGAGTTAGTAAACTCATCTATGTAATGGTTACGTTATATGTTTAACTACACACAATATTTATCGAGTGATGGCCCGTCCGCGGCGGTTCCCCATCATGTGCTCTTCAATGCTGTTGTGTTGTTAAGTGTATAAAGTACAAATTACATCTTCTGTAAATGTTAGTCTTACGTTACTACATTTCTAATTCGTTCAAATTGTATCTTGGATCAGATGACAAACTTGATCCACAGATCCTCTCTTTTTCCGAAGTAACTCAGTAGAGATCTGAATTGCTATCGTTACTAGACATCCAATGACTGGATTGTCTGAGATTTCTTCTGTCCTTTCAGTAGAAGGCATATCAGGATGGATCGAAAAACCTGAAGTTAGGAATACAACAGGTTCTAGATCACATCCACCTAACGATTTCTGCACTGTAATGTGATTAATAGGGGCATAAATTACGTATGACCCTGTCGAATCCGTGCAACTTTCCTGGAGTACGTATGTTGATTTGCATCAAGGAGACACCATTACGTGGATCGTAACCAATTGTGATGTGTACGATCTGCTGGACTGTTTTTCCCAATGATTGATAGTCCCACTGGT
This sequence comes from Rubus parviflorus, assembly GCA_029955375.1. Taxonomy (NCBI): domain Eukaryota; kingdom Viridiplantae; phylum Streptophyta; class Magnoliopsida; order Rosales; family Rosaceae; genus Rubus; species Rubus parviflorus. The sequence goes on from JARGGL010000001.1 coordinate 29,768,034, forward strand.
TTCGAGTTTGTACATATACAAGGAAATCAAATAGGATGATGTGAGAGACGTGATGCTGGAACGATGCAGCAGCAGTTCGAGTGAGACCTTGAGGTTTATCCAGGTCATTCCAGATCTTATTGGTGCATACCTTTGCTCCTGTACTTTTGAATTTTGTTCGTTCTGCTACCTTCCAATCATGAACGGTAGCAGTTGCCATTATGATTAACTCATCCTTGACAGACACAATGATTTGGGAGACCATAGCTAGGTCCGTCTCGACAGACACTTGTTCAGGAACTGAACAGAGGTTGATGCCTGAAGGTTGGTGTGTAGGAGAAGAGCGAGTTGTCTTCGACATAAGCTTCTGAACGTCGCTCCTCATGAGAGACTTCTCTTTGGGACCGATGACTGAGGAAATTTGAAGAACCTCTGGTTGAGGGGGAGCTTCTTCAATTTCAATTTGTGGCTCACTATTGGGAGAAAAATCGATTTCCACATTGTGGACAAGAGATTCTGCTAAAGGCAGCTTGACATTGACTCAGTTGAGTTTGAAGCTCATTAATTTTCTGTCTGAGCAGGAGATTTTCTTGACAGCTTTTCGGGCAATGAGTTGGGGCCGATTCTTTATCACTCAGGCAGTGACTTGTGGAAGCTTTAACCCTATTTGATCACTCAACTTTTGTCGCTGCTTAAAAGTTGGCTTAGGAAAAGTTTCGACGAATGCTTTTAGCGCTTGGAGTTGATATTAGCTGAAACATTTCCTTAGTGGAATACTTTGAGATGGACCAGGTTCGGCATTATAATGTGAAACTGGTGGATTAGGAGCTGGATCTGCAATTTCGAATTCTGTTTGAGGCATGCCTAGCACGCTTAAATCGGTGACATCGTTTAGTGTTGACGGAATTATCTCATCTAAGCCCTCATGAATTTGGTTGTTGGATGAATTTGTTTGGAATAACTCACTGAACGAATTTACTCGACGTGCCATGTTTGAGTAGGGTGTGAATTGCTGAAAAGTTTTAGTGAAGAAGTTCACTATGTAAGGGTAAATGATTTATTGAGAAATCTTAGTGAACAAGTTCTTTATTAAAGACTGGAGAGTTGGTGACACTAATGCGAAATATCGGTTAGTGGTTATGAAAGGAGAGCAAATTCATTGTTTAGTGGACCTCTTGATTTATCAAAAGCAAAAGTGGGTAGCTGTCTTACAACTTATGTTCTTGGGGATGGTGGAGAATCAATTTCTTATATATTTGGTTTTCCCAATACAGTCTCTACGCGATTAAGACCTCGAATCTTTAGACGCGTTAAAAGTCGTGAAAGTTAAAGCGAAAGGGTGTCGAGATCACTGTTATTGGATAACAAATGTTTCTTTTGCCCAGATCTTGTGAGATCTTGTATCTTGGACGATACTTTTGAAAAATGAAAACAGTTATGAGGATTAGTTATCCTTATCTGGTTGGTGAGTGTACCGCACTCACAATAAAGAATGATTTATTTGGTGACTGAGTGTGTCATTTTCCTGTTGGAGATAAGGTTTCCTTACAGTGGAAAGTTTGTCTTTAAATTCTTGAGACGAGGCGTTGTGTTGCTTAACTTTTATCAGTTATCCAACAAACATCTCAACTGTCTTTTGCAAAATGGCGAGTGAAGGAGAGTGCAGTAAGCGTTCAAAAAGTGCGGAATGGAGTGAACTTCCAGTGGAGATCTGGAAGTACATATTCCAGTTGGTGGCTACCGCTTCCCTGCAGAGCACAATGGAACTCCGCTGTGTCTCGAAGACTTTCAAGGAGTATGCTGATAGCTGGTCTACACTCGCTGTTATCGACATAGATGGGTTCGATGGTGGATCCAGACCCACTGGTGGCGAAGAAACGGATAGACAGGTGCGTATATTCGCAAAACGTTGCCGGGAAGCGAGGAACCCGGAGACTCTATTCCGAAAGGGCATACAAGTACTGGTACAGGCGACGAACATAACTATGGCCCTGGAGTACCTTGATGCGGCATGCAAACCAGGAACACTGTATGGTTCTGGTCGCAGTTTGGTGGATGGTCATCATGTTGCGTTTTATGCAGCATGTATGATGATGATGATTTTGGGATCACGAGCCGAGCAGCAGAAAATGGTGCAGCGACTGTGTGAAGTCCTGACTGGTGGCAGAGCAGGTGGAACATTGACTATTGCAGAGAAGAAGTCGAGCGGATGATGCATCAGATCAAGTGGTGTCATGAGCATGTATTGTCTTATTTTCCGTCGACTACTGTTTTCCTGCCCACCGATAAATATCTTACTTGCGGTGAGTCGAGCTTTTGGCGTCCTTTTGGCCAGAACATGTGGTTCGTGGATGGAGATAGGCATGCAGCTAGAGAATGTTGCAACACTTGCAAGTGTTTTGTTGAGGCAGCATATTTCTATCAACTTATGATGTATGAAATTCCTAGACATCTGGCCTCTTATCCACAATGTCACTATTGGAGGTTTAAAGATGGTTTTTGGTAGTGTAGCCCTGTGAGGCATTTTAGAATTTGTAGTATAAGTGTGGTACAAACTGTAATGTAGTTTGTACTTTGTGGTATGTTGTGTACAACCTAGATTATTAGGAAATAAATTATGGGAGCTGATTTTGAGGTTAAGATGACCTCGGTTGTGGTTGTGGTTGCGGCGATGTCGTGTTGAATAGTGTGCATAATTAGGGGAATGGAACCCTTAATTTTCGGTTGAGTTGCATACTTAAATTTCGGGACGAAATTTCTTTAAGGAGGGTAAAATGTAATACCCCAGATTTTCAATATTAATTTCTTAGAAAATTATGAAATTAATTATTGATTATTCGTAATATTTGTGGAATCGTGGGTGGACAAATATTAAATCGGAAAAATATAAGTTTTGAGAGGTCAAAAGAGTTGACTCTTTATTCGTCAAGAATTTGAGAAAACTTTCTTCACGAAAGTTGTAGAGCTCGTCGAATCGAGTTCGTAAGAATTTGGTTCACCAAAAATGAACATCATATGAGAGAGTTATGAATTTCGGGAGATTGAAGTGAAAAGAAATAATTTTATAATATTTCTTTTGTTCGGACGATCGCGGCCGTTGAATCTAAAAGATTCAATCTGAGCCGTTCATTTCTAATCAATGATTAAGGATAATTAATCATTTCTTTCTCTCTTTCCTCCCTCACTCTCAACCTCCCCCGGTATCTCTCTCACCCTCCCTCGGTACTCACCTTCCCCCGTACTGACCTCTCTCTCTTCTTCAAATCTCACTTCAATTATCTCTCTTCAAATCTCAGTCTTCTCAAAACAGTGAAGCAAAACCTCACCTTCCCTACGTACTACCCCCCCCCCCCCCCCCAATTCCAGACTTCAGACGCTCATCTCATCACCCATAAAAATTGAAACCATGACGATTCTGATTCGAAGCTTAAAATCTCTTTTCCAGATTAGGCTTTACCGCACTCATCCTCTCATCTCTCAATCACAGACTAGAGGCAAGGCATTCCTCATCATCATGCCACGCAACCACCATCGGAATCCTTGCAGCGGCGGTGATGTGGAGCTTGGGTGATGGTTGTGGCCAGCGGCGGCGCTGGTGCAGAAGCTTGCAACGACGGTGAAGCAAGGCTAAGGTGGTGCTTCTCTACCCAGATGACGGCGCGGCTAAGTGATGAAGCTGTGGTGGTGGCTGAGATGAGGAAAGCAAGGTAGTAGCAGAGAAGGTGGCGCGGCTGCAAAAGCTTGCAGCGGCAGAGATAAGCACGAGCTCGGCGCTGGAAGCGCGGAGGAGGCAGAGATGCCTACTGGATCAGGAGAGAGAGTCGGCGGTGGTGCTGGTCTTGGTGGCGGTTCTGTGGGTGCAGAGAGAGGAACACGGCCTGATTGGGTGTAGAGAGGAAGGTTGCCGACAAGAAGGGAGGAGGCACGGGAAGGAGAGGAGAAGGAAAGAAAAGAAAGAAAGAAGAAACCATGGCCGGAGAAGAAAGGAGAAGAAAGGGGTCACCGGCCGGAAAAGAAAGAAAGAGGAAACCAGAAGGAAGAAGAAGAAGAAGAAGAAGAAGAAGAAGGGAGAAGAAAGGAGAGAAAGTCACGGGAAGAGGGGGATGATGGGTGTGGGTGCAAAGAGAAGAAAGGTGGGTGCAAAGAGAAGAAAAAAAAAAAAAAAAAAAAAAGAAGAAGAAGAAGTTAATGGGCCTTTTGACCCATTGACCGAGCCCAAGGCCCAAAGCCTAGCTTAGTCCAAATTACTTTGGACACCCACAGCCCACATGAGCCCAATTTCAGAAATTGTTTTGGACACCCGAAATATCCAAAGACGACTCGAAGCGATGAGATCGGAGCTTTGAAATGTCTAGATCTACAACGAGTCAACGCCGTTTCCGGCCAATCCGTTCCAATCTGGACTTTGAGGTAGTTATCAAATTTAATCATATGATTAATCTCGTAGTTATAAACATGTTGTACGGTGAGATCGTTGAATTTCAACCGTTTAATTAATTATCAATTAATCGGGGGTTAAGGACCGTTAGATCCGTGATAATCCGACCGTCGGATCGTCATCATTTTCGGATATGTTGTTAGGATGCTAGAAATAAGCTTTCTGTTAAATTTTGGTGTTGAGGAGTTTCGGTGGGACTCGTTCGATAAATATTTAACGTGGGCCCCACGTTGACCGACAGTTGACTTTCGGTCAATTTGTCCCGATAAATAGTCCCGATGTCCTAGGTGACATTTACGGAATATTTATAATATTTTCGAAGTGTATTATGCTAATTTAAAATTGCATAATCATAGGTGGTTACGAAAAGTAAGGCGTACGTGCTTTGGTCGATTTCCGGTTACTATTTAAAGACGCAGCTGGAATTAGAGGTGAGTAAACTCACTTGATATTTGTGGTGAACAAAGTTCACAATATTAATTTGGTGATTGAATTAATTGTTTAAATGTGAGTAACCCTCATATTTAATTGTTGGTGCATGAAATTCATGTATTGTTTTATTAAAATAATTATTAGATTTAGAAATTATATTTATTAAAATAAATATTTGTTTTGAAACAAATGAACTTGTTCGACAACGGTTCATCGGTAAGTGAAAATTAATTTTGAAAAGAAAGGAATTATATATATATATATATATATATATATATATATATATATATATATATATATATATATATATATATATATATATCTTGGTGAAATATTGAGTCGTGATTGAAATATTGTATACATATATAATTGTGTGAAATATATGTATTTTAGTAAATTGTGTTATAAATTGGTGAAAAATCATATGATGCAAAAGAAATCATATCATTGTTTTGAGATTAAATTTTGTGGTTGAAGATTAACCTATTGAGTAAATAAATTAAATCATGATCTCTAAATTGACTTAATTTAGGATCATGTTTGTGAATTGATTTGTGCATAAGACACATTGGAGTTGAAAGAATAGTACTATTGTGTACCAAAGTGAATTACTGGTAAATTGAGTTTGGTGGTGAGTAGTTAAGCAATGGGCTTAAGTCCCTACAGATAGTGCACTATTAGACTCATAGGAAGGAAATTGCCGACCTTGAGTGTACATGCTTTGGTAGGAGACCTTGGTATGCTGTTTGCTTACCCGTACAGATTGTACGCGGATTTTTACCCATGCTAGGTATTTTGTTACCTGGGACTTGGGACTTGATTTGATTTGTTCTTTACCAGTCATCCTAAAATATTCACTAAAAAGGGGAAAGTTCATATTATTCTGATCGAATAATTATGTGAGCATATATATCATTTGTTAATGATGCATTTGTTAATTGTTTCAATTAGAAATAGAAGGAGATTGATTTTGATTTCAAAATATATTTTCGTATTTGGACTATCTTAAAAAGTCTTTTATACGATTTGTTTTTGGTAAGTTAATTATGCAATATTTTAATTGTATAATTTTGTTTGTATAACTTGTTAATACAATATAAATCGAGGTTACTCATACCAGCTTCGTAAGCTGACCGGGTTTGTTAACATAACCCGGTACACTATTCAATGGTGTAGGGTTAATCATGCAGGTTAGGTATGCGTTTTAGCATTTGGAGAACTGGTTGAGAATTCTAGTATCAACCGTTGGGGCTGGTGATAGTCTTCCGCTGGTGTGTATTAGACTCTGAAGAAGTAGTTTACTTAATTTATTGAATTATCAATTTATTATGTAAATTTATGAAATGTAATATTCGACTCTAAAGATTGAGTCAATATTTACATTGGTGGGCATGGAATGAGTGAGTGTTGTACTTGAATTAAGAGAAAAAAAAATTCTAGTGCATAATTGTATTTGATATTCCATGCTGCACGTCCCGAATTAGTTATGTTTAAAGGCTAAAATGCCTTATTATTTGTTGTAAATTTTCGGGTCGTGACAGTTGGTATCAGAGCAATGGAACGCTCTGCGGACATGAAAGAGCTATGGAATGCTCTGGAGAAGTGTTTGAGACAAGTAGGATTGTGAGATGAAGTTAGAGTTGAAGCTTAAGATTGATAACGCGTTTCAAGTTATGGGGGAAGTGTACCTCTCACTTGGACCTCGTTTATTGGTTGTTAGGAACTATATCCTAAGACGTGTAGTTGGGTTAAGCGTTGAGTTAGTAAACTCATCTATGTAATGGTTACGTTATATGTTTAACTACACACAATATTTATCGAGTGATGGCCCGTCCGCGGCGGTTCCCCATCATGTGCTCTTCAATGCTGTTGTGTTGTTAAGTGTATAAAGTACAAATTACATCTTCTGTAAATGTTAGTCTTACGTTACTACATTTCTAATTCGTTCAAATTGTATCTTGGATCAGATGACAAACTTGATCCACAGATCCTCTCTTTTTCCGAAGTAACTCAGTAGAGATCTGAATTGCTATCGTTACTAGACATCCAATGACTGGATTGTCTGAGATTTCTTCTGTCCTTTCAGTAGAAGGCATATCAGGATGGATCGAAAAACCTGAAGTTAGGAATACAACAGGTTCTAGATCACATCCACCTAACGATTTCTGCACTGTAATGTGATTAATAGGGGCATAAATTACGTATGACCCTGTCGAATCCGTGCAACTTTCCTGGAGTACGTATGTTGATTTGCATCAAGGAGACACCATTACGTGGATCGTAACCAATTGTGATGTGTACGATCTGCTGGACTGTTTTTCCCAATGATTGATAGTCCCACTGGTTTCGAGTTTGTACATATACAAGGAAATCAAATAGGATGATGTGAGAGACGTGATGCTGGAACGATGCAGCAGCAGTTCGAGTGAGACCTTGAGGTTTATCCAGGTCATTCCAGATCTTATTGGTGCATACCTTTGCTCCTGTACTTTTGAATTTTGTTCGTTCTGCTACCTTCCAATCATGAACGGTAGCAGTTGCCATTATGATTAACTCATCCTTGACAGACACAATGATTTGGGAGACCATAGCTAGGTCCGTCTCGACAGACACTTGTTCAGGAACTGAACAGAGGTTGATGCCTGAAGGTTGGTGTGTAGGAGAAGAGCGAGTTGTCTTCGACATAAGCTTCTGAACGTCGCTCCTCATGAGAGACTTCTCTTTGGGACCGATGACTGAGGAAATTTGAAGAACCTCTGGTTGAGGGGGAGCTTCTTCAATTTCAATTTGTGGCTCACTATTGGGAGAAAAATCGATTTCCACATTGTGGACAAGAGATTCTGCTAAAGGCAGCTTGACATTGACTCAGTTGAGTTTGAAGCTCATTAATTTTCTGTCTGAGCAGGAGATTTTCTTGACAGCTTTTCGGGCAATGAGTTGGGGCCGATTCTTTATCACTCAGGCAGTGACTTGTGGAAGCTTTAACCCTATTTGATCACTCAACTTTTGTCGCTGCTTAAAAGTTGGCTTAGGAAAAGTTTCGACGAATGCTTTTAGCGCTTGGAGTTGATATTAGCTGAAACATTTCCTTAGTGGAATACTTTGAGATGGACCAGGTTCGGCATTATAATGTGAAACTGGTGGATTAGGAGCTGGATCTGCAATTTCGAATTCTGTTTGAGGCATGCCTAGCACGCTTAAATCGGTGACATCGTTTAGTGTTGACGGAATTATCTCATCTAAGCCCTCATGAATTTGGTTGTTGGATGAATTTGTTTGGAATAACTCACTGAACGAATTTACTCGACGTGCCATGTTTGAGTAGGGTGTGAATTGCTGAAAAGTTTTAGTGAAGAAGTTCACTATGTAAGGGTAAATGATTTATTGAGAAATCTTAGTGAACAAGTTCTTTATTAAAGACTGGAGAGTTGGTGACACTAATGCGAAATATCGGTTAGTGGTTATGAAAGGAGAGCAAATTCATTGTTTAGTGGACCTCTTGATTTATCAAAAGCAAAAGTGGGTAGCTGTCTTACAACTTATGTTCTTGGGGATGGTGGAGAATCAATTTCTTATATATTTGGTTTTCCCAATACAGTCTCTACGCGATTAAGACCTCGAATCTTTAGACGCGTTAAAAGTCGTGAAAGTTAAAGCGAAAGGGTGTCGAGATCACTGTTATTGGATAACAAATGTTTCTTTTGCCCAGATCTTGTGAGATCTTGTATCTTGGACGATACTTTTGAAAAATGAAAACAGTTATGAGGATTAGTTATCCTTATCTGGTTGGTGAGTGTACCGCACTCACAATAAAGAATGATTTATTTGGTGACTGAGTGTGTCATTTTCCTGTTGGAGATAAGGTTTCCTTACAGTGGAAAGTTTGTCTTTAAATTCTTGAGACGAGGCGTTGTGTTGCTTAACTTTTATCAGTTATCCAACAAACATCTCAACTGTCTTTTGCAAAATGGCGAGTGAAGGAGAGTGCAGTAAGCGTTCAAAAAGTGCGGAATGGAGTGAACTTCCAGTGGAGATCTGGAAGTACATATTCCAGTTGGTGGCTACCGCTTCCCTGCAGAGCACAATGGAACTCCGCTGTGTCTCGAAGACTTTCAAGGAGTATGCTGATAGCTGGTCTACACTCGCTGTTATCGACATAGATGGGTTCGATGGTGGATCCAGACCCACTGGTGGCGAAGAAACGGATAGACAGGTGCGTATATTCGCAAAACGTTGCCGGGAAGCGAGGAACCCGGAGACTCTATTCCGAAAGGGCATACAAGTACTGGTACAGGCGACGAACATAACTATGGCCCTGGAGTACCTTGATGCGGCATGCAAACCAGGAACACTGTATGGTTCTGGTCGCAGTTTGGTGGATGGTCATCATGTTGCGTTTTATGCAGCATGTATGATGATGATGATTTTGGGATCACGAGCCGAGCAGCAGAAAATGGTGCAGCGACTGTGTGAAGTCCTGACTGGTGGCAGAGCAGGTGGAACATTGACTATTGCAGAGAAGAAGTCGAGCGGATGATGCATCAGATCAAGTGGTGTCATGAGCATGTATTGTCTTATTTTCCGTCGACTACTGTTTTCCTGCCCACCGATAAATATCTTACTTGCGGTGAGTCGAGCTTTTGGCGTCCTTTTGGCCAGAACATGTGGTTCGTGGATGGAGATAGGCATGCAGCTAGAGAATGTTGCAACACTTGCAAGTGTTTTGTTGAGGCAGCATATTTCTATCAACTTATGATGTATGAAATTCCTAGACATCTGGCCTCTTATCCACAATGTCACTATTGGAGGTTTAAAGATGGTTTTTGGTAGTGTAGCCCTGTGAGGCATTTTAGAATTTGTAGTATAAGTGTGGTACAAACTGTAATGTAGTTTGTACTTTGTGGTATGTTGTGTACAACCTAGATTATTAGGAAATAAATTATGGGAGCTGATTTTGAGGTTAAGATGACCTCGGTTGTGGTTGTGGTTGCGGCGATGTCGTGTTGAATAGTGTGCATAATTAGGGGAATGGAACCCTTAATTTTCGGTTGAGTTGCATACTTAAATTTCGGGACGAAATTTCTTTAAGGAGGGTAAAATGTAATACCCCAGATTTTCAATATTAATTTCTTAGAAAATTATGAAATTAATTATTGATTATTCGTAATATTTGTGGAATCGTGGGTGGACAAATATTAAATCGGAAAAATATAAGTTTTGAGAGGTCAAAAGAGTTGACTCTTTATTCGTCAAGAATTTGAGAAAACTTTCTTCACGAAAGTTGTAGAGCTCGTCGAATCGAGTTCGTAAGAATTTGGTTCACCAAAAATGAACATCATATGAGAGAGTTATGAATTTCGGGAGATTGAAGTGAAAAGAAATAATTTTATAATATTTCTTTTGTTCGGACGATCGCGGCCGTTGAATCTAAAAGATTCAATCTGAGCCGTTCATTTCTAATCAATGATTAAGGATAATTAATCATTTCTTTCTCTCTTTCCTCCCTCACTCTCAACCTCCCCCGGTATCTCTCTCACCCTCCCTCGGTACTCACCTTCCCCCGTACTGACCTCTCTCTCTTCTTCAAATCTCACTTCAATTATCTCTCTTCAAATCTCAGTCTTCTCAAAACAGTGAAGCAAAACCTCACCTTCCCTACGTACTACCCCCCCCCCCCCCCCCAATTCCAGACTTCAGACGCTCATCTCATCACCCATAAAAATTGAAACCATGACGATTCTGATTCGAAGCTTAAAATCTCTTTTCCAGATTAGGCTTTACCGCACTCATCCTCTCATCTCTCAATCACAGACTAGAGGCAAGGCATTCCTCATCATCATGCCACGCAACCACCATCGGAATCCTTGCAGCGGCGGTGATGTGGAGCTTGGGTGATGGTTGTGGCCAGCGGCGGCGCTGGTGCAGAAGCTTGCAACGACGGTGAAGCAAGGCTAAGGTGGTGCTTCTCTACCCAGATGACGGCGCGGCTAAGTGATGAAGCTGTGGTGGTGGCTGAGATGAGGAAAGCAAGGTAGTAGCAGAGAAGGTGGCGCGGCTGCAAAAGCTTGCAGCGGCAGAGATAAGCACGAGCTCGGCGCTGGAAGCGCGGAGGAGGCAGAGATGCCTACTGGATCAGGAGAGAGAGTCGGCGGTGGTGCTGGTCTTGGTGGCGGTTCTGTGGGTGCAGAGAGAGGAACACGGCCTGATTGGGTGTAGAGAGGAAGGTTGCCGACAAGAAGGGAGGAGGCACGGGAAGGAGAGGAGAAGGAAAGAAAAGAAAGAAAGAAGAAACCATGGCCGGAGAAGAAAGGAGAAGAAAGGGGTCACCGGCCGGAAAAGAAAGAAAGAGGAAACCAGAAGGAAGAAGAAGAAGAAGAAGAAGAAGAAGAAGGGAGAAGAAAGGAGAGAAAGTCACGGGAAGAGGGGGATGATGGGTGTGGGTGCAAAGAGAAGAAAGGTGGGTGCAAAGAGAAGAAAAAAAAAAAAAAAAAAAAAAGAAGAAGAAGAAGTTAATGGGCCTTTTGACCCATTGACCGAGCCCAAGGCCCAAAGCCTAGCTTAGTCCAAATTACTTTGGACACCCACAGCCCACATGAGCCCAATTTCAGAAATTGTTTTGGACACCCGAAATATCCAAAGACGACTCGAAGCGATGAGATCGGAGCTTTGAAATGTCTAGATCTACAACGAGTCAACGCCGTTTCCGGCCAATCCGTTCCAATCTGGACTTTGAGGTAGTTATCAAATTTAATCATATGATTAATCTCGTAGTTATAAACATGTTGTACGGTGAGATCGTTGAATTTCAACCGTTTAATTAATTATCAATTAATCGGGGGTTAAGGACCGTTAGATCCGTGATAATCCGACCGTCGGATCGTCATCATTTTCGGATATGTTGTTAGGATGCTAGAAATAAGCTTTCTGTTAAATTTTGGTGTTGAGGAGTTTCGGTGGGACTCGTTCGATAAATATTTAACGTGGGCCCCACGTTGACCGACAGTTGACTTTCGGTCAATTTGTCCCGATAAATAGTCCCGATGTCCTAGGTGACATTTACGGAATATTTATAATATTTTCGAAGTGTATTATGCTAATTTAAAATTGCATAATCATAGGTGGTTACGAAAAGTAAGGCGTACGTGCTTTGGTCGATTTCCGGTTACTATTTAAAGACGCAGCTGGAATTAGAGGTGAGTAAACTCACTTGATATTTGTGGTGAACAAAGTTCACAATATTAATTTGGTGATTGAATTAATTGTTTAAATGTGAGTAACCCTCATATTTAATTGTTGGTGCATGAAATTCATGTATTGTTTTATTAAAATAATTATTAGATTTAGAAATTATATTTATTAAAATAAATATTTGTTTTGAAACAAATGAACTTGTTCGACAACGGTTCATCGGTAAGTGAAAATTAATTTTGAAAAGAAAGGAATTTATATATATATATATATATATATATATATATATATATATATATATATATCTTGGTGAAATATTGAGTCGTGATTGAAATATTGTATACATATATAATTGTGTGAAATATATGTATTTTAGTAAATTGTGTTATAAATTGGTGAAAAATCATATGATGCAAAAGAAATCATATCATTGTTTTGAGATTAAATTTTGTGGTTGAAGATTAACCTATTGAGTAAATAAATTAAATCATGATCTCTAAATTGACTTAATTTAGGATCATGTTTGTGAATTGATTTGTGCATAAGACACATTGGAGTTGAAAGAATAGTACTATTGTGTACCAAAGTGAATTACTGGTAAATTGAGTTTGGTGGTGAGTAGTTAAGCAATGGGCTTAAGTCCCTACAGATAGTGCACTATTAGACTCATAGGAAGGAAATTGCCGACCTTGAGTGTACATGCTTTGGTAGGAGACCTTGGTATGCTGTTTGCTTACCCGTACAGATTGTACGCGGATTTTTACCCATGCTAGGTATTTTGTTACCTGGGACTTGGGACTTGATTTGATTTGTTCTTTACCAGTCATCCTAAAATATTCACTAAAAAGGGGAAAGTTCATATTATTCTGATCGAATAATTATGTGAGCATATATATCATTTGTTAATGATGCATTTGTTAATTGTTTCAATTAGAAATAGAAGGAGATTGATTTTGATTTCAAAATATATTTTCGTATTTGGACTATCTTAAAAAGTCTTTTATACGATTTGTTTTTGGTAAGTTAATTATGCAATATTTTAATTGTATAATTTTGTTTGTATAACTTGTTAATACAATATAAATCGAGGTTACTCATACCAGCTTCGTAAGCTGACCGGGTTTGTTAACATAACCCGGTACACTATTCAATGGTGTAGGGTTAATCATGCAGGTTAGGTATGCGTTTTAGCATTTGGAGAACTGGTTGAGAATTCTAGTATCAACCGTTGGGGCTGGTGATAGTCTTCCGCTGGTGTGTATTAGACTCTGAAGAAGTAGTTTACTTAATTTATTGAATTATCAATTTATTATGTAAATTTATGAAATGTAATATTCGACTCTAAAGATTGAGTCAATATTTACATTGGTGGGCATGGAATGAGTGAGTGTTGTACTTGAATTAAGAGAAAAAAAAATTCTAGTGCATAATTGTATTTGATATTCCATGCTGCACGTCCCGAATTAGTTATGTTTAAAGGCTAAAATGCCTTATTATTTGTTGTAAATTTTCGGGTCGTGACAGGAGCACACCGGTCGGTAGACCGTGATATGAACCGGGAGAGGGCTGTGATCCTGCCGTTGAGGCTTTGGACGTCCTTGAAGGTTTTAGGAGATTTTAGCTCCAGGATAGCTCGAATCTTCTCGGGGTTAGCTTCGATGCCCCGGTGGCTGACCATGAAGCCGAGGAACTTACCTTCACCGACGCAAAAGACGCATTTCTCGGGATTGAGTTTCATCCCATAGTCTTGGAGGATGGAGAAGGTCTCTTGCAGGTCGGTGAGGTGATCAATTTGCTTGATACTCTTGACGAGCATGTCGTCCACGTAAACTTCCATGGTTCTGCCAATTTGCCTGGAGAACATGCGGTTGACTAACCGCTGGTATGTAGCACCGGCATTCTTCAGCCCGAAGGGCAAGACATTGTAGCAGTAAAGACCTTGATTGGTCATGAAGGAGGTGTGCTCCTGGTCCTCGGGGTCAAGCTTGATCTGGTTGTAGCCTGAGTAGGCATCCATGAAGCTGAGGGCCTCATGTCCAGCGGTAGAGTTCACCAGCTGGTCGATCCTTGGTAAGGGGAAACTGTCTTTGGGGCATGCCCGATTGAGATCGGTGAAGTCGATGCACATTCGCCACTTCCCGTTAGGCTTCCTTACCAGCACCGGGTTTGACAACCACCGAGGATACTGAACCTCGCGGATGAAACCGATGCTCAAGAGTTTATCTACCTCTGCTTTCATGGCCTCGTATCGCTCCTGGTCTCCCACCCTTCTCTTTTGTCGTACCGGCCGATAGGCGGGGTCGATACCAAGCTTATGAGAGATAATGGTGGTGGAGATACCGGGCATGTCTGCATACGACCAGGCGAAGATTGAGGCATTGTCCTTCAGGAGTCTGATCAGATCTCCCCGGAGAGTTATCGGTAGGCCGGTGCCGATCTTGACAACTCTGTCAGGCTGTTCAGGGAACAGGGCGATGTGTTCTACTTCCTCGTGGGGTTTGCCCTGTATGATCACTGCTCCTTCCCGGGGGTCGTCCGGCCTGTCGGTTGTTGTTGCTATGTCACCGGTAGTGACATTGCACACGTCCCGGCAGGGACGCCGTGGCTTAGTTTCCTGAGCATAACATGACCGGGCCATTGGCTGGCTTCCTCTGATGGAGGCGACTCCGACGGGAGTAGGGAACTTTAGCATGAGCAAGTAGTAGCACACACAGGCCTTGATCTGACAAAGGATAGGCCTACCGAGAATGAAATTGTAGGATGATTCACAGTCTACCACTAGCATGTGGGCAGATACCTTTCGGGACCTGGGGTACTGGCCGACCTCTACGTTGAGCCAGATGCTACCGAGAGGTTGGACTAGATCTCCCGAGAAGCTTATGAGCGGGTTCACCGTCCGCGATATGTTCTCGAGCGGTAGGTCCAGCTTGAGGTAGGCACTTTTGAAAATGATGTTGGCGGAGCTACCGCCATCCACCAGCACCTTGTGCATCAGGTCCGTGTGAACCTTGGCCGAGATCACGAGAGGGTCGTCGTGAGGGGTCACGATGCCGGACTCCTCGTCGTTGGAGAATTCAATCTTCCACGGGTCTCGCTTAGGCCTTTTCTGTACCGGGGCGGATTGCACGGAGAAGCATTGCAGGTGCTGCTTTGCTTCCTTCACGTGAGACTTGTGCTCAGATCGCGAAGTACCGAATAAGGTTGGTCCTCCGCTGATGGTGAAAATTTCCTTCCGGTAGCCTTGACTGGCTTGACCGGTGTACTGGGTCAACTTCCCGTCTCGGTGTAGCTGTTCGGCCACGTCCCGGAGAGCCTGGCACTCTTCGGTGGTGTGGGTCCCGGACTGGTGGTGGGTGCAGAACTTGCCGGTATTAGTCCTGTTACCGGCGTATTGTTGCCTCGGCCATGGTTGGGGGAAAAGCTGGGGGTTTTCCTTGTAGATGTCCCCCAAGGGTTTGTTGAACGTTGTACAGACTAGCAGCCTGTCGTCGGTACCGTCCTGCTTACTGGACTTCTGGGGGCGGTTGTGCCTCCAGGAACTTTTCTTCTTGGGGTGCCGGTTATACCCGGTCTCGGTCCATCCTTGACTTGATTCGTCCACCTGGTTAATACCGGCGGGTTGGCTGTATGGCCACTGACTTGGATGGGCCTGGGTTTCCCCGTGGTCCGAGTAACCGGAGTACTGCCCTTGCCCTCGTTGGTCGGAGTACAACTGTTCCCTGGGCTTGTTATAGCCGGGACCGACCTGATATACCGGTCGTTGTTGGTGGCTCTGGGGAGCCTGGTGTTGGGGGTTCCGCTCCCGGTTGGGGGGATCATACCTTCGGTTGTTCTCGCGGTTCTCCCAGTTGTTGCCGCGATTACCCCCTCGGTAGGAGTTGAACTTGTTGCGCTTGTCGCTCTGCCGAGAGTCGTCCGGCCGTGAGCCACCTCCCTGCTCCTGCTTACGCTTATCCCCGATGGGGTCCGCTGTGGTTGCGGAGGCCTTGTTTGCCTTGTGCATCGCGTTGAGCTGAGACTTCCGTTCGTAGGTCAGGTAGTAGCTCCGGGCGTATTGCCCCGCTCGGTTCATGAGTTCGGTGTAGGTGAGGACAGCGCTCGTGGCATTGAGCTTTCTGAGGAACTCGTCCGGTTGTAGGCCATCTCGGAAGATTTGGGCCGCACGGACATCGTCCTTGGAGGTACAGCGCCGGTAGGCAGCTTTGAACCGCTCCATATAATCCGCCAGTCGCTCCCCGCTGGCTTGCTGGAAGCCGGTAAGTTCTCCCACCGAATAGAAGAAGCTGGACTTCGTGGCATACTCGGTGGTGAAAGCCTCGACTAGTTGCTCATAGCTGTCTATGGACTCCGGTTCTAGTTGATAGAACCACAGCATAGCCTCCTGAGTCAAGGTGTTGACGAAGGCGTGGCACCACTCCTCGTCAGTATAGCCCTTACCATTGTAAGCGGATTGGAATGCGGTCACATGCATTACTGGGTCCTCTTTACCGGTATAGGAGTCCATCTTCAGGCTCTTGAAGTCCCGGTTGTGCTCATGGATCCTCCTGGTGAACGGACCGACTGGCTTCTTTGCTATGCCGAGGCTGGGTGCACTCTTAGCACCGCCGGTCTCGACCCTTCTGAGTCGGTCACTGAGCTCCCGGAAGAGGTTGACCAATGCGCCCTCGTCCCCTGCGCCTGCGCTGGTACTTATGGCGGGCGCGCTCACTGGTATCACAACGTGATCCTCGGTCCCGTCTTCGTCCGGGAAGTGGACCACTCCCGCGGCATCGAGAAACGAGACCTTGGGCGTCGACGCTGCCGGTTGGGGGTGACTGGTCACACGCCCTGGCTTGGCTGGCAAGCGTTCCGCCGGTTTGAGAGGGGTCTCGGTCCTTAGCTGTGTCGAGACCGAGTGATTGGGCGTATGCTCGAGGCTAAGCCGCTCCCTGAGCAGGCCGATCTCCCGGGCGCTGGCTTCCTGCGCCGCAAGCTGATCGCAGCGCAGTCGCTCGTTGCTCTCTTGGAGGTCTCGGATCATGGCCTCAAGCCTAGCCATCATCGAGGATTCGTTCTGGTGGGACTCAGGAGTTTCTGACTCGGTGGAGTGGACTGCTGCCGGTGTTTCCTCGTGGAGGGGCTCAAGACCAGCAATAGTCGCTGTGTCCTTTGGTTGCTTGGACTTCTTACTTTGCTTGGCGGGTTGTGAGCCATCACCTGCTAGTTTGGTCATAGCTTGACCGGTAGAGTACCTCACTGGGTGAGGGTGCTTTTGTTACTAAGTGGTGGAAATTTGTTCCCACAGACGGCGCCAAACTGTTCCTGCCGTTTCCCAGCTGCTCGGTAGGGACGCACCTGGAGTGCACTTGAGTACCTGAAAGGGCAAAAGAGGTCAGGGGAGGCCGGCGTGTACCGACCGAAGACCCTCCGACGCTCAAGTTAGTCCCGAGAGGATTTGAGCAGAGTTTCTAGGAATGGAGAGAACTTAACTTGAATAAGGAGTGAGGACTCCTTATATATGAGCTGAGGTCGGAGACAAGCTTCCCTGGCGTGGGGGACATCCCATGACACGAGGGAATACTCTATTATTCCACTACCTCGACACGCGCGTCGAGGGACGGCGGTGCCTAGTGCGGTCCTAGTGCGGTATGGGCGTTCTTTAGTGCGATCCGCGAGGTAGTGGACAAGCACGTGCTGCCAGGTGGCTGTGCCGGTACCGACTGGACTGTGTGTCCACGGTACCGGGTCGAGAGATGTCCCTGTAAGGCCAAGGGGAAGGCTTGTTGTCGGTACACCCGGCCTGGTATTGCTGGTACCGCTGGGGTACCGCCAGGGCTTTGCTAGTAGGCTCGGTAGGGGATCCCTACCGAGTGAGTAGATGCCGCTGGGGCGTGGTAATGGGCTCAGAGGTGGGCTGTTCAGCGATGGTGGGCTACTCCTGACCCGTCATGGGGTCTGTACCGGGACAGATATGAAATGGTAGCAACATTTGTAACGACAGCCTGATGGAGCAATGAAAATCATAGATATGCAAGGTGAATATAATTTTTCTTTAGAAACATTAAAGATTAATATTCGCAAAGCGCTTCTTACCACATCGGTAATCAAGTTCTAGTTGCGACATCCACACATTATCATACATTGGGCCTCAGCTCTATTTTCTTAATAGGCCGGGTCAGTTTGTGTTTGTTGTTCTTTTTTTTTTGTTTTTTTGGTGGAGATGCTATCTAAACTTTAGTCTCATTGGCAGATTTGGGTTTCTGGAGTCGTTTCTTGTTGCTGTGGTTATCGTTGTCCGAAAGGCATTGGAGGATTGAACAGCTGAGTATCCTGTTCTGGTCCCTGCTATTCTTGGTGATTTGCATGGTCTTGCCTCTTTTTCGTGTCTCCGCTATTCTGTTTCCTGACTTTAATATTGATGCTTGGTTTGGTGTAGGAGTTTAGTTTAAATTCCCTGTACTAGTAGGTGTCTGGTGCTGTATTTGTATTTCCTTTCTGAATATTTGGATGATGAGAAGAAGAAACTATTATTGACTTCTCACATATGACAGCATTGTCTGCACTCTCACTGCTCTGTAAGATGTGTGGATATTCTTTCAATTGCTTGAAAGTATAAGTTTGTAATTCAGTAAATTCTATTATTCTTTCAAATGCCAGGCATGCGGTAAATAAAGGACAACCTTATCCAGTAAATTCTACTAACAAACTTATTTTGTTTTCTGAAATCGAATGGTTAAAAAATCTGACTGACTGGGTGATTGGTTTTGATCACATGGGGTGACTGGGTGACTGGTTACTAAACAAGCTAGCTCTTTGACCAAATAACTTGATATCAACATTATCTTTTACATCTTCATAAGATTGTACAACAAGAAAATATGAATTAGGGCTTAAAGTTCTTAAGATGGTTCTGATTTCTTTATAGACAAGTAAATGAGGATTGCTTATACAGATCAATTTTTAGCAGGGGAGAAGTTAATTGGACACAGTAACTTTAATAATTACATTCCAGTTGATCTGTGACATCTCTAAGGTTAAATATCTGTTTGAGCCCAAAATAACATTTTGGCCTGGGTCAGTCATTGGTTGGCGGAATGGCGGATTAGAGATAAAGGCCCAAACCCATTTTTCATTAATCGCGAGACCAAGGCAGAATTCACGATGCTGGTTTCGCAAACCGTTGGATCAAAGCTAGGCTTTTCTGAGCCTTTGGATCAAGTGGTTAATTAATGAAATACTAAAGGGTTCTGTTAGGATCTTGATATGCGGAAGCTTTACGGATTGAGGAGGATTTATTGCGAAAAGCCTTTGCATGGCATCAGGAGCCAAATAATTCAGTCTCAATCTTGGGTTGTGCGGTAACAAACACAGGTTTTAAACGACTAAAAACGGAAAGCAATCATCATTAGAGACCGGATTAATTAAAGAAAAGGGCTAAGATTAGCCTATTACGGTACTTTCCGACTCTGTTTTATAGCCAAGGTTATTTTAATAAGCTATTGGGTATTAAAATAAACATAAAGTTTTCCATCAATTGTTGTCTTTGCATAGTTATTCCTCTAATCATCATTTGATGTGGACATGAAAAGTTTGCAACTTGGCCAAAATGAAGAAAACATTTGATAAGCTGGAATGGCTAGATGATTGGGTTCGCAAGCATCAGATCAAATAGAGGCCTATCATATTATATTTTCTATTCAAAAGGGCATGACTTTCAATGGCTGGACAACATTTTCCACAATTATGGAAACAGAACTAAAAGCCAAAACTAGCTTGTTTCATGATCAGGTCGCTAAGTTTTTCTTTATGTCCCCATCACTTTCGAAAGAGGAAAGTAGTTTTAGATTTGGTTTCTTGGTTGAAATCTCGGCAATTAGCAAGAAAGAAAAGGCTGAAAGAAAGCCTAATGGTTGCTACTATAAGGGATTTCTCTATATGCTGAAATAAAGGGAAGGGACCTACTGAGGTCCAACAGCTTTGACATTACAGCCAATGATATGGAAGAAAGCAATCCCATATATTCATCTCGCAAGTCATTAGATTAAAGATGAACACTTCTCAACCATCAGATAAAAGGGCCAACAATTAATCAAGTACAAATATGGCTCGACTGAAGAATGAGTCAGTTAAATGTCCCTGTTATCTAAAAGACTGATAGTACATAAGTCTACATAATTCAAAGATTCAAGTAACAAAACCTTGAATCAAATTCATTACAGGACTATCAAAGGCTATTAAATATAAGCCTAAATTGGACTGACCCCATTAATAATGATTATGGCCTAGTGAATCAAATAAACTATTGCAGAGAATTGTTTTAGGCCAGTATTCTCATTTCGCAAAATAAGCCAAGAGTGATTCAATAATCAAATACGGACCAGATAATGGTTAGAATAGTCTATCAAGTAAGGTTACAAGGATTCATGATAATATTATAATCCTAAAGACTATTGTTTACTTCATGTTCAAGTAGCTTCAGAGCCTATATAAAGAAGGCTTCGCATACATTTCAAAGGACATCTACATCAACTAAACACCATACTACTCTCAACGAGTATCTTAACCTCCGGGTTATCTCGGCAATTGCAAGGACGCATCAGCGGCTGCAATTCCACCATGGCAAATGCAAGAGCGCATTAGCGGATGCATTTCCATACCCTGCTAAACTGCAAGGACGCAATAGCGGCTGCAGCATTGCAACCCACAAGTCGATTCCTCTAGTGCAAGCTCTGCTGGGGATCTCGTTCTCGGTATCGATTTGGTAAAAGTTGAAAAAGCTTTACAAAAGAAGTCCTTGAATCATCAAGGCATGTACAAGAACCTCCACGGAGATATCCCTCTCCGAGTCACAATCTCCTCGTAAGGAAGTCAAGACGGAAGCGCAACGGCAACAACAACAACAACAACATCTCGCACTCCTAGTGCTGGCACGCCCGCAAACTGCACACATCATTCACAAGGCCAAAAGGGACGGTTTGATTCCGCGTCAAACATTTTGGCACGCCCGGTGGGACAACTAAGCTTTTTGTTTAGTTTTTCTATTGCGCTGGAGGAAAGGCCGCCTAAATTCAAAGGTGTGCTCCAAGAGAATCCTTACGAAAGAAAGTTTTCTTATTGTTTGAAACACAAGGTTCAAGGACATAACCCGGCTCAGTGCCGTGGTCTGTCCCAACAACAGCTTTACGAAAAGTTTCCAGAACTACGTGAAGCCATGTCTGACGAGGTGAAAACGTCAGAAGGAGATTCCTCTCCAGATCAACAGGTGCTCGAAGCCTTGATGAAGCGCTTCGAAGAGCAAAACAAGATCCATGTCCAGAAAACTCTGGAGAAATATGCTGCAGAGCTGAACAAAGCTGTCACGCAGCAGGTGGAAGACCAGTTAGTCAAAATAAAGGCTACAATGGATACGATGAAGAATGAAAGAGACACGTTCTTCAGGATAAGGGAGAAAAGGCATGAGGTTTCCAAACTCGAGCCTGTGACACCCTCTTTTCCGCCTTCAAATTTCCTGCTTGGGGGAATGGGAACCTCTGATCTGCAGAATGAACTTGAGCAAATACGCCTGGGAGATGACTCTGCTCGTATTAATCCAAGGCGTAGTCAGAGGACTCCAAACAAAGGCCTCAACGTTAGCGACGGTAGAAGGCCTAGTGCTACTAGACGCTTTTATGTTGGAGGTTCTTCCCGAGCAAAGAGAGGTTCTTCAAAGTCACCTGCTACTGATGACGGTTCTGATGGAGATATATCTGAACCGAATGATCTCCCAAAAACTTTCATCCCTAGAGTGGAGGGGAACAATGTTCAAGGCAATATCACCAATCATGGTACACTTGCCTTCACTGAGGAACAGCTAACTTCCCTCATTCGTAGAGCGGTGCGAAGCCATGCTGGAGAGCAATATGGTTATAATTTTCCTTTCGCAAAGGAAGTGGCTGAGGTGAACTATCCTAAAGGTCATAAGACGATCAACTTCACGTCATTCTCTGGGGAAGACATAAGGGAGAATGCTGCTGTCCACATAGCTCGATTTATCACTCAATGTGGAGATCTTGGCAAATTCAATGTCTATAAGCTCAAGCTGTTTGGCAGCTCTCTGACCGGAGCAGCTTTTGGATGGTATTCCAGACTCAAACCTGCCAGTGTCTCTAGTTGGGATGAAATGGAAAGGATTTTCCGAGAACAGTTTGGAAAAATCGAGGCAGAGGTCGGCATTTCTGAATTATCTAGTCTGAGTCAACAAGTTGGAGAATCAGCTTTGACCTTTCTTCAGAGGTTTAAGCTTCAACAGGCTAGGGCTAATTTTGTCCTACCAGAAAGGGAGGCTGTAAACTTGGCCATCAAGGGCCTTACTATTAAGCTCAGGAAGAAATGCTTCGGAATCCCTTTTGATTCTATGGGAGACCTCATCCGGGAAGCAGCAGGATATGAGTTACTTTTGAAAGAAGAGAGTCTCATGAAGCATGCGTCTAAAGGGACTTATGTTCATAATAAGGCCAGAAATGTTAATGCTATCGAGATGATCAATGCTCATTCAAAAGAGTATGATGAATCTTCTGATGATGCTGAAGGAGATGTTTCTGCTGTGGAGCTAATTCATAGAAAGCCTGCGAAATCAAAAGTGCTAAGGCTCATGAGGGAGCCTATGAAGATTAAGTCCCTAGCATTTGCGAAGCCTGAATTTGAAACTTATACTTACAATGCTACAAAGGCTGCAGAAATATTGGACGACTTCATAGCTGCCGGATTGGTCAAAGCTGATTATGGTGCTATCCCTAAAGCAGAGCAGCTCAAAGGGAAGAAATTCTGCAAATTCCATAACCTATGGAATCATAACACTTCTGAATGTGTGAAGCTGAAGGACCAAATCCAGATATGGTTGAATTCTGGAAGAATTGAGGTTGAAACACCTGCAAGGGCTGCCACATTGGTAGATACAGATCATTTTCCATCTCCTGAGGTTAACATGGTTGAAGTGCAATGGCCAAAAACAAGCCAAAGAAGGCGAGATTCTCGTCAAGAGGCCGACAAGCCAGCAAAAACAGGGCTAGAGAAAGCAAAAGCCTCTACAGTGATTCTTTGCCATAGATGCAAGGAAGAGTGTGGTCTTGAATCTGACCAAGAAGACAAGAAGCACAAAGACAAGGGCAAGAGTGCATGGAATGCTCAACCAACAGCAAGAGACTTTCAGCCTCACAGTCCAAAGGCTAAGGTGGCACACCTTGAGGTTGGTCAGTCTTCCAACAGGCCTTTGCGAGATTCAAATCTTCTCGCAATAATGAAAAGTGCTTCAGCTTTCATGAAAGAGCCTCTCAAGGAAGATCATGTGGAAGGAAGCTTTGCGAAACCAAGGTTTACTAAACACAATGATAGAAGAGTTTTTGAGAATCGTGCTGGAGGAAGGATTATGGTCAATCAAACCAGGCCATTTACAGGTAAAACTTCCAGAACCTTCGTTCCAAGTTCGACCATGAAAACCAATCAATGGTACACACATAAAAAGGGTCAAACCACTCCTCTGTCTGCTTCGCAAAAAAGAAGGATTGAAAGGCAGTATGGTCAAGCTAGAAGGGCCATCAAAGCTGTTGAGTTAGGTTTGGTGAACCCAGACCGGATGATAAAAACTCCGGAACAGTTGGAAGCTGATATGCAGAGGTTATCAGCAAGGTACCATGGAGTTGCGAAACAACAAAGCAGGCATCTTTCTTCACTGCCAGTCAAGCCTGCTCCAGAAAGGCAATTTTGGAAGCCTAAAAGTGAAGTACTTTTCGTAAACCAGATTGCAGGAGACAGCATTACACATGAGAAACTGAGAAGCAGGCCCAATCAGGGAATATGCATGGTCGAATCCTTAACTCCTGTAATGGAAGATGAGCCAGTTCAGAGGGAACAAGATCTAGAGGTGGTTCACAACGGCAAATCTTTAATGGTCAAAATGGTATCTTTTCCAGAGCCAGTGTACACCATGCCATTACCAAAGATTGGGAATTTCGCAGAGTCATCTCCAAGCCAAGGGGTTCCAAACATGGCAGTTCCCGTTGATAACAATGATGGAGAGGGCTATGGCGATAGCGAAGGAATTTTAGACTTTGGAGGAGAGCCCGTGATCAACGATGAAGATGACGCCATGTCAGGAGCTGATTGTTCCATGGTATACATTCTACCAGCCAAATATGCTTTGACCTTTGAAGGTCAATCATCCCATTGCAACTCTTCAGAAGTAATGGACTTGGGGGGCAAGCAAGCGGAAAATCTGGCACCCCTTGCGAAACCTGAAGAAGGTAATGATGCAGTTCAAATACCTGACACACTCATGACAGAGTATATGTGCTTCGCAAAGCCAACACAGACTATGGCTAATCAGCTCAGGCCATTATACATTACTGCACATTTACAAGGGGTCCCTCTCAACAAAATCCTGGTTGATAATGGCTCAGCAATCAATGTTTTGCCATCAAAGGCTTTGCAGATTCTCAAAATCAGCAAGGAAATGATCCAACCTACCAGCCTTACTGTCAAAAACTTCGCAGGGTCTATAACTAAGACTCATGGACTACTTTTCCTCCAGTTGACAGTCGGATCAAAGAGCATGACCTTGGCCTTTTTCGTCGTAGATTGCATTTCGCAATACAGCGCTTTGCTTGGGAGAGACTGGATTCATAGAAGTCTTTGTGTGCCTTCATCCTTACATCAGCAACTGGTTATGTGGAATGAGGAATTGAATAAGGCAGAAGTCATTTCAGCTGATCCAAGGCCTTACTCAGTATCTGCTAATGCAGCAGATGCCAATTATTACTTCTCAGACCTTGCACCATTAGGAGTGAATGGTATTGATCAGAACGGCCGACCTACAGGGGTTACGGCCTATGAGCTTACACGATGGGGATTGGCTCAGGCAAATGCAGATATGCAGAGGCCATTCATCGTGATCTCGGAACATCATGTCAATGATGTGTGACCTCAACCAGGAAGAAACTAAGGCCCTTGATTTTTGTTGAACCGACTAACGACATTCAGAGAGGAACAAGAGGCCTATGCTAAGGTAGGGACAGCAGAATGCATAGATGAAATGCAAGAAATGTCCGAAGAGGAGCAAGAGATTCAGCTTGCCCCAGCTGCATTGGATGATACACCTCCTAAGGTTCGAGACCCCTTAAACAAAATCAATTTAGGGTCTCCTGATAATCCAATGTTTGTTTCAATCAGTTCTTACTTGGAGCCTGAGGAAAAAGAAAGGCTCATTACACTGCTTCAACAGTACAAGGATTGTTTCGCAGAAAAGTATGAAGACATGCCGGGTCTTTCCAATACTTTGGTGGAACACAGACTGCCGATCAAAGACGGATTCAAGCCTTTTTCGCAAGCTCCTCGAAGAATAAGGGCAGATACCCAAATCCTTGTAAAAGAAGAAATTGAAAAAATGCACAAGTCTGGAGTCATTAGAGTGGCCAAGTATAATGAATGGCTTTCCAATGTAGTACCAGTAAAGAAGAAAAATGGAAAAATCCGGGTTTGTGTTGATTACAGAAATCTTAATTTGGCTACACCAAAAGACCAATATCCAATGCCTATGGCTGACATGTTAATAGATGCCGTAGCTGGTCATGAGGTCATGTCTTTCATGGATGGCACGGCTGGATATCACCAGATTCCAGTTGCGGAAGAGGACAGACATAAGACAGCCTTTAGATGTCAGGGTTTTGCTGGAATTTTTGAGTATGTCGTAATGCCATTCGGACTCAAAAATGCTGGTGCAACATATCAACGTGCCATGAACCTTATTTTTCATGATCTAATTGGAAAAATTGTGGAGGTTTATATCGATGATATTGTGGTCAAATCTAAGAAGAAAACTGATCATGTAGACCATCTGAGGAAAGTTTTTGCAAAAATGAGACATCACAGCCTGAAAATGAACCCTGCGAAATGTGCTTTTGGGGTCAAGGCATGTGATTTCCTTGGGTTTTTGGTGCATGAAAGAGGTATTGAAGTTACTGGAGATAAGGCAAAATCTGTCCTAGATGCATCACCGCCTGCTAATAAAAAGGAACTTCAAAGACTTCTTGGAAAAATTAATTTCCTGCGCAGGTTTATTTCTAATTCTGCTGGGAAAATTCAACCTTTCTCATCTCTGCTCAAACTCAAAGATCAGGAGCAGTTTGTTTGGGAAACAAAGCACCAAGAGGCATTTGATAAGATCAAAGCCTATCTCACTAGTACACCTGTGTTAGCTCCACCCCGTGCTGGTTTGCCTTTAAAACTTTACATATCTGCGACTGATTTGTCTGTTGGAAGTTTATTAGCCCAAGATGATGAGAAAGGTGTGGAACATGCTATCTATTACCTCAGTCGTACTCTGAATGATTGCGAGACAAGGTATTCAAATATGGAAAAGCTATGCCTTGCGTTGTATTTTTCAGCTGCAAAACTAAGGCATTATATGCTACCTTTTACCACATGCATTATTGCACAGACTGACTTGGTAAAATATATGTTATCACGGCCCTTGTTACGAGGCCGGATTGGAAAATGGATACTAGCCTTATCTGAATTTTCTCTTCAGTATATTCCTGCGAAAGCAGTAAAAGGGCAAGCCATTGCTGATTTCCTTGCTCACCATCCAAGTTTGGAGGTCTGTAACTTCAAGGATTTAGAAATTGGGGCTGTTGCTTTAACACCCTGGAAACTGTATTTTGATGGATCACGCACGGAAACGGCATCAGGGGCAGGGATTGCTTTGCAAAGTCCGAAGGGAACTAGTTTCTCGTATTCTTTTCAGCTAGATTTCGAATGCACGAACAATCAAGCTGAGTATGAAGCCCTCATTATTGGCTTAGAGATCCTGTTGGAAATGGACATACGAGAAGTTGATATTCTAGGAGATTCTCTTCTAGTAGTCAACCAAGTACTTAGCATGTTCAAATGTGCCAGTCCTTTATTAGCACCATATCTTTTCGCAACATGGAATTTATTATCTCATTTTCACAATGTTTCTATTGAGCATATTCCTAGAAAGGAGAACTTTGCTGCTAATGAGTTGGCTCAGATTGCTTCCGGAATTGGCCTTGCAGATGGGATACAGGAACGAATCCTTAAAGTTGAAAAACGTTCTTTACCGTCTGTCCAAGTTCGAGGATGGCCATTGGAGGTCGTTCACGTATCTGTAGCCAGGAATCCTATTGATAAGGATTGGAGATGGCCATTGAAAAGATACCTACAAGATCCCAATCAGCCTACGGACAGAAAAATAAGGTTTCAGGCCCTCAACTTCTTCCTCAAAAATAAGGAATTGCGTCGCCGGGGTGAGGAAGGTGTCGATTTCAAGTGTGTTTATGGCAGGGAGGCTAAACGAGTCATGCGAGAGGCTCATGCTGGTATCTGTGGATCACATCAAGCCGGACCAAAGATGAGATGGCTTTTGCGAAGGCATGGCTATTTCTGGCCAACGATACTCAAAGATTGTATCTCTTTCGCAAAAGGTTGCCGAGAGTGTCAGGAACACGGCCCAATTCAGCATATTCCTAACATGCCATTGCAGCCAATAATCAAGCCCTGGCCGTTTCGAGGATGGGCTATGGACTTTATCGGAATGATTCACCCTGTTTCTTCTGAACAACACAATTTCATTGTTGTGGCCACCGATTTCTTTACGAAATGGGTAGAAGCCAAACCTTTAAAGAATATCACTTCAGCTAAGGTTATTAAATTCATTTACCATAATCTGGTATGTAGATTTGGGATTCCTGAGTGCATTGTTACAGACAGAGGAACATCTTTTATGTCTGCAGAAGTCATAGGAAAGATGGAGGATTTGGGGATTAAATTACTTCATTCTACTCCTTACTATGCTCAATCCAATGGCCAAGCCGAGGCCAGTAATAAGATCATTATAAGCATTCTTCGCAAGATGCTAGAAAGCAATAAAAGGAACTGGCATGAAGAGTTATATAATACTCTTTGGGTTTACAAGACTTCTAAAAGGTCCCCCACGGGGACTACTCCTTATGCTTTGGTCTTTGGACATGATGCCATTTTGCCTTTGGAAATCAATGTCCACTCGCTTCGGGTACAGGAGCAACATCAATTAATAGGTGAGGATTATGTTCAAGCCATGTGGCAAGAACATGAGGCTTTGGATGAGACCAGACTAGAGGCTCTTAACAACATTATCATGGAAAAACAGAAAATTTCCAGAGCTTATGATAAGCGCACTAGAGGGAAAACATACAAAGAAGGAGATTTGGTTTGGAAAACAATATTGCCCATAGGGGAAAAGACTACCGGATATGGCAAATGGTCTCCAAAATGGGAAGGACCTTATGTTATCCACAGGATCTTGCCCAAAGGAGCATATCACCTCAAATATACCAATGGCAATATTCACAAAAATCCAATCAATGGGAAATATTTGAAGAAGTATTTTCCAAGTGTTTGGGAATTTGAGAAAAAGCCAGAACCTCAGGCTAAGCCTGCACCTGATTACAACAGAGTTACTCGATCCCAAGTTGCTAAGAGTCCTGGAACATTCGAGCAGTTTTAAAGCATTTCGCAAATGATGCTTATGCTTATGCTCATGCTCAAAACTGGGGGGGCAATAGCAGTACTACAAAGGAGAATAGATACTCATGATACAGAGGCAGTCTTTTAATTTTTTTTTAAATTTTTTGGCCTCGGCCTTTGATAAGGCTTATGTAATCATTATAGTAGTGTTTATTTCCCTTGCGAAAGTTGATTTGAATTTATTAATCATAAGGTCATCAAATGGTTCTATGTCTTTACACAGAGACAAATTTCAATTTCGCAAAGCATAAATAAAACGAAGATGAATGAATTTTCCTTTATTCAGCATATAAACGGCTTTGTGGCAGGAAACTACATTTGCGAAAGACAATTACATTACAAACAAAGGTATTCAAGGGATATATAAACCTAGCCCTGATACCATCAAGTTTACGAGATCTTAAAAGTCTTTCTTCTGGAAGATAACGAGCCCGGATTCTCTGCAAAAGGTAGGTCAAGCAAAGAGAAACATGTTAAACATATAAACATGTTAATCAAAGGTGGGAAACATGTCGGAAAGAATGCCCGGATCCTGATATTTCTGGTCAGGCCTTGAAGTACCAAGAGGGAATTCTTTTCGATGACCTTTTTGCGACGAGAAACCAGTTTACTGGCGGTAGCAGAGATTTTGGAAAGTCGACGGCTAAATTTTCAGCATCATTTCCAGGATCTCTTATACCACCACCAGTCTAACAATGGCTTGGGAATACATAGAGGCCGACAACCACGGTTGAGGGCATGGATTCCCAAAATCCATTGATAGTTCGCCGTAAGATTAGACTATGAAGCCTATCTACGGCTTAAGATTAGACTACAAAGCCCAAAGGTTTTTAAGCCCTAAGGCTAATTTTGGAGGAAGAGTTTTGCGAAGAAGAAGGACAATGAAGAGAAGGGATTTCTGAAACATGTTGAAAACAAAGGCTGAAGGATATTTTTGCAATGAGCCTGGAAGGCCTGTTTTTAAAGGCAAAAGAAAGGTTTGATAACTGCCTTATCTTACGACCGGATCTTTAGCGGATGGTTATCACCATTAATCACGGTCAAGCAACGTTTCAAAAGAGATCTTGAAAATCTCGTAAAAATCAACTGACAAAGTTGACTCTCGAGTGGGATATGGCAATATTTTTAAATTGGCGATTAAATAGGCGGTCCAATCTTGGTGAATTGGTTGGAACGAAATTTTTTTCGTAGACCCCTATTAAAAGTGGATGGGGTATTAATAACCAAATATAAAATATCATAAAATGGCAAAAAGTTGAGGGGACAGGTGATAATGGCAATTGAACATGCCTCACCTTCACATGGAAAAAGTAGGGCTGTGAGGATTGCATGTCAAGATAACAAGATTCGCTGACAGAAAATCTTTACCAAATTTTTCTTTTTTGGTTCATTGCCTTAAAGTTTTCGTCTTTTGCGATAAGTAATTTGCGAAGGAAAGGGATGATATACATCCTTGAAGGCCTAATGGTCATAATAAGTAAATAACCAGAAAATTCTTTTACAGACCAACGAAGCTTTGAAACCGAATATGAGGCTTCTCGCAAGGAGCAAAACTGCCCAAGTTTATTTGCGATCAATTTCGCAAGCATGCATATTTGGTAATCTGGGTTTCGCATATACAAAGGAACAAATATCAGGATATGATTTGCCAAGTTCTTTATTTCATAGTCAATATAACACGGCTTTGTGGCCGGGAACATACATGTGTGAAAACAAATAATTGCGATATGCAAATTACGAAGGCTCTGATAACATAAAATGATTGGAGGATGCCGGGGAAGACGCGGAGCCAATTTTCTCTTTCATGGATCCGGCTCAACCTTGAGGAATAAAAGCAAGGATCGCAATTCCGTCCAGCTGCTTTTCCAATTGAAATAACAACCCAGAAGGTTTGGGTTGTCTTCCCTTCATGGTCAAGCGGAGAAAGAAGCAATCGACCCAATGCTTCCAGCAAGAGACCAATGGCAAGGGACCAGCAAGAAACATGATAGGTTCCTCACTCCCTGCCATTTTGGGCACCAGATCAGATCAGGAGATCTAATCCGAGCCCGTAAGATTAGACTATGAAGCCCAGAGCTTATTAAAGGTATTTCGTATGACAGAGGCGTCTCATCAAGCAAAGAGATACAAGGTTTGATGTTGAAGAATGAGGGATGTCGCTGAAACTGCCGTATTTATGCCTGAAAAGTTTCTACCTGCAGGGCAAAGGTAGTAAAATTTTGAATCTTATGCAATTAATTACGCCTATGACCAATTCTCGGGAATAAGGAATACTTATTTGAATGGTCACAATTACCCTTGGATTTGATCTATACCGGGAGGTTTTTGATAAACCAATGGGCGAGAAGAAATTAAAAAGGGCCGAGATACATAATGACCGTGTTTGGGCCTGAAACGGATTTGAATACATTTCGAGTTAAAACAAAACCCATATTCATCAGCCTAAGCACTTCAAAGTAAAAATTAGCGGTTCGAAGGGCATAACTACCTAAGTCCATCAAGCCCGCCAGGAGAAGATTCATAGTAGTCTTATTACAAGAACCGTAAGAAATTAGGGTGAAGTAAATGCCCATTTAAAATAAATGGCTTTGTGGCCGAAAACTTACATGCAAGACATATTCAAAAAGGATACAATTTTCAAGAGACCTATTTGAACATTTTCATGGTGGGTTTAGATCATCAAGGAAAAGAAACATGGGCAAGAGATTTTCTTTCCAACCCATGCTTCTAGCCTCAATTCCTGCAACAATAAGAGGTTTGCCAGACCCGATATCATACGGTTTGGATTCGAGCAGGATTTAACTCCTTCATGTTGCTGTTAGACAGGAAACCCAAGAAAAGTACACTGTTTACCTAAGTTAAGGAAAAATGCACTCTTGCTTTCCTCTTCTGGATGATCTCGTAAGGCAAGATTGAGGAGAATAATGAGCCAAGCAATCTGTTCACGACTCAGTTACCCTAAAAATCCTACCTACCCACCATGAGCTTAGACTTTGAGGCCTAAGTTTATTTCGAGCTTAAACTTTGAGGCTTAATGCCATTAGGCCAAAGGCCAAGAAGGCAGTTTGAAAGGTGTGCCTCTCAAAGCGAGGATGAAGAAGAAAATGCCCAAGAGAGGGCATGGCGAAATGCAAGTCTTTGCTACAAAATATGTCTTGAGTTCGTCGTTATAAAGACGCAGAAAACGTGAGAATCACGTGACGTATCTTTTTCAGTCACGCCTAAATCTCGAAAGGACGGATTCGATGAATTTAAACTATGTCATGATTCATAAATCCACCTGCCCAAACAAAGTTTTCAACCACTCAATGCCATTATTGAGGGTATCCACTTGGTGATAAATAAATATAAAACTCAGTTTTGAGGGCAAAATTATTTAAAGAGTCTATACAAACTAATTTGGGGTTTGTTTTTGTTTTGCAAGATGGCCCAAGGCCAGAATGTTCAAATTCCGAACAATACATATATACATATGATGATGACGGATCTTTACGGCCCAGAATAATAAAGCCCAAAGACGGAAAATAATTAGTAAAGGCATACACATAAATGGGAGCTGAAGTAGTTATTTTAAATAGTATTACAAAGCCAATTGATTCAATCCAAGTCAGGAAGGTATTGCAGACTTTTAAGTAAGTTTATCCTATGTGCCTTGAATTCAATCTCAGTCCCAATAAGCCTGTCATTTGTCGCATTTAACTCCTGCTCACGAAGTGCTAGATCTGTTAGACATTCATCGATGGATTTGATAGTTCCTCGCAAGGAACCACCAATTGTCTGTTCCTCATTCAATACTTCTCCTTTCAATTGATTGACCTCGGATTGATAAGCCCTGATCTTTTCCTCGAGCTTGTCAATCCTAGACTTCTTCTCAGCCAGAGATTTATTGGCACTTCGAACTTGAAGAGCAGATGCACGAAAGTGAGCCAGCTTTTCTTCAGCTGCTTGTTTCCTTGAGACGGCCTCCTTTTTGGCCTCTTTGTCAGAAGTAAAGGCTTTGTGAAGCGGGTCTATAATCTTTACAGCCTTGAGGGCACGAGAAAGAGCCCACTGATAGCTACGATCATACTGTGACAGAAATGTTATGGCTTCAGTTATTTCTTCCTCTGTAAATTAGAAAAGTTATCCGTGCTCAGGCCACGAAGAAACTTAATATGACGGCACTCCTCAGAAGAAAGCTTAACCAGGGGATTCTCTAAAAATGCCGTTTCTTCTATTCTTGCGTCTAGAGCATCTGGCGAATAAGAAGATTCATCAGACAATCCTGGGCTGGGAATGCAATGAACATCTTCTGGCATTTGAACATCATCTAATAAGGGAGTTTGATCCTTGATTTCGCAAGTAGAAGAAGACATCCCAAGTTCAGGGGCCTGCAAGTTTAAATAAAAAAAACACTTAGAATAAGGCCAATAATTATTGTCTTAGTCAAAATCTAATAGTAAATATGGGAAATAGAGAACTTTTTCAGCAACAGTTGGAATATCTGCTCCCACAGGACTTATGGCTTTTTCATTAATTTCAAGTACCTCAATGGCGAAGTTGGCCTCATTAAGCTCATCCTGAGTTTCAGAGATCGAAGTTTGAAGGGTCTCCACCCCATAAGTCAGAGCCAACCCATATGGGACAAGGGCATTTGAATCAATAGCCTGAATTTCAGAAGCTCGAGCAGATAGTGCCTCTTTCTCAGTATTTGTCAGAGGGGATGAGCTGGTTGGAACTTGTTTCAGAATTTCTGATTCCTCAATTCCAGTTTG
This sequence comes from Rubus parviflorus, assembly GCA_029955375.1. Classification (NCBI taxonomy): domain Eukaryota; kingdom Viridiplantae; phylum Streptophyta; class Magnoliopsida; order Rosales; family Rosaceae; genus Rubus; species Rubus parviflorus. The sequence continues at coordinate 29,801,361 of JARGGL010000001.1, forward strand.
AGCATTTTGAACCTGAAAACCATAATGTCAGTATACATGAACAGAAACCATTTTCTTGCGAAAGATTTCAAAATATGGTTCATTTTTGCATACCTCAGAAGTTGGCATAATACTTGAAGTTGTAACAGATGGTGCCTGGACATCCAAAGGCAGTGATACAATTACCAAGGAGAATTGAGGATTTGAGGTATTGTCAGAAATAGCCACTTCAGCTTCTTGTTCCAATGGCACCGGAATCTCGTAAGACATAACCTTTTCCTGGTCAGAAGGCCCTGAAGATTCAATATTGACCTCATGATCAGTAAGGTCAATGAATGAGGATGCATCTTCATGTCTAGAGCTCGGAAACCCTTCCGTAAGCACATTGCTCTTGATCATTGCCTTTGGCATAATCACACCAGGTTTGCTTTGCGAAGCCTCCAAGGAGCCGCCTTGCGAATTTTGCCCAATGATGGTTTTTAGGGCTTCAGGACTAGAATCTGATAATGGAGGAGTTGCAATAATTAAAGCCCTGGAGCCAATTGGTGGCGAAGATGAGAGGTTCAAGGAATGATCCACAGTCTTTCTTGTGGCCTGCAAGTTCAACCAAAGGGTTAGGACACTAAACTAAGGTCTTTTAAAGGACCTCAAGCAGAGATAAATGTTACCATGGTATATAAAATGCCACCAACTTCTTCTTCTGATGACTTTGAGGCAGGGATTTTCTCTGCTAAGGGCTGTTAAAAATGGAAAAGTCATTACATAATGATTCAAAAGGAAAAAATGCCTAAAAAAGGCAAATCTGCAAAGAAAGTACAATCTTCCTCTTACCAAATTTGTCCTTTCCTGCTCTGGAAAGAGTGTAGAAGCAGGAACTTCAACATTTGTTTTTGCTTTCCTGTTCAATCTTCGCTTCTTGGTTATATCCTGAAATGACAAGGCCAGAGAATGTAAAATTAGGGACAATTCCACAATTCCATGATTTCAAGGAAAACTGAGCCCTATCAACTTACTTGAGCAGGTACGAACAAGGCAGGAGGCACTTCCCGAGGATTTACCATGGCATCAGGAGCGGAATGAGAATGTAAGGGATCCTTTGTGACAACAATTGGTGGTGTGGTCACAGACACTCCCTGTGGTGCTCGTCTTTGTTTCTTTTGCACACCACCAGAGGACCCTCCTTGAGGCCTTTTTCCTTTCGCTTTCTGCTCACAACAAGACAAGGAGGTTAATAGCCAAACATATGGCTCAAAGTAAATACAAAAATAAGGAATTACCTCAGTTCTTTTTTGTTCGTCGCTTAGCATTTGTTGCAGGGTGGCGTTGTCTTCATTAACCTCAGAGACCTCGCCTGATGCTATCTCCAGTGTTTGCGAAAGCACCAAAGAGTCCCTTAAACTCTTTCCACTACCAATAGTATCGAAAGAAGTCTTCTCAAGAAGATCATCTTCTTCTCTGGAGCGAGTGTCCACAGGAAGTTTGCTAAACAGTTTTACAAACTGAAGCTTGGTCTCTTTAGCAAAAAATTCTTTGGTCAGATCCGCATACCATGCAGGGTAGGAAGATATGGCTTTTGAGCTCATTTCGGCAGGGAGGAAAGGAAAGCGTCGATCAGCAATACCAAGAATACTTATACCACTGCTGGTTCCTACTGAACGCATATCCAGACGCCAAGAAGTGAAATGATTCACACTATCAATCAATGGCGCTGGAATCATCTGAGCATATCCAAACTGCCTGGTGAAATGATTGGGAGCATAAACTTCAATCCGATGTTGCTCACGGCCGGAAATACCACCATAGACTAAATCCTTGCAACAAACTGATGCATGGAACAAGGCAAGGTAGGAAGGATCTTGCCAATTTTTCTTATTCGGCAAAAAGCCATCATACAATGGAGCCAGATATTTTCTTTTCGCAACGCAGTTCCAGGCCGCGAGATCTGTTGGCTCTCTAAAATTGGTGAAACAGTCCAAGAGAGAGTGTCCCAAGAAGCCAGCATTGACCAAACTCTCTCCCATTATTTTTCTAGGATCAAAAGTGACCTCTGGCCTACATGTTGGAAAGTAAACTTGCAGCCAATAATGAAGGATCCAAAATGGCCCTTCAGCAGCATGCTTGAAAGGAGCACTAGTGAGTTGTTGCAGACCTCTATACAGAGAAGCAAGAACTTGGTGCCCTATGCTGACTTTCTCTTCGTTGTGAAGAACAATGGCCAACTCCAGCCACTGATTTGTTACTCTATTGGCAGACATACAAAAGACGAATTTGTTCAACCAAAATTCTAGAAAAGCAATATGTTCCTCATAACCACCTACTGATCTCCAAAAGCCTATCCACTTCTCGTAACTATTAGCTTGGTTCTTTGCTTTTTCTCGAGTTGTCGGAACATAAGTTTGAGGATATTGTAATGCAGAATATAGGCCAGGCAAATATGGTTTGTAGTGGACTGGAAAACCTGATATAACAAAGACATCTAAAAGGGTGACGCTCATTTGCCCAAAGCGAAAATCAAAGGTATTACTAGTGGAATTCCAGAAACTTGCGGCAGCTAAGAGCAAATTCCTATCCCCTTGGACGCCTTTAACAGATAAGCAAATGGCGTCGTAAAGGCCAATTCTTCTCCAGAGATCACCGAATTTGATCTCCATGGCCTTAAACCACTCAGAAAAATCGTCAGTGGGTAAAGGCCATTGCCCCATAACCTTCGTGGTTTTTGCAGACAGAGGCCATTTAGTGAATTTGGCAGTAGTCAGGCTATGGCCATGAAGTGGCCATGAGAAAGCACGGGAATTGGAAAGAACTTTGTTTACCTCCTTCCATGGAGCAGAACAGAGATGAGGGCCAATTGCGACGAAAGCATGGTAGTAATTGAAGAAGTCACTGGGAGGTTTCTTTATTTGGTGTTGGGAATACAGAGCTAGCATGTTCTCCCTGAATTTTTCAGCCTCTTTCTTCAATTCGTCATATTGAGGGACATGTAATGGCTTTGGAGGCATTTTCGCTTCTTGCGAGTGCAACAGAGTTTCGGAAAAGAAATTCTAGGGTTTGCGAAAGAGGAAAGGAGGAAGATGAACAGTGGGTCTCTGAAGTGTTTTGTTTCTCAGTTCAATCAGAGGTGAGATTAATCAAAGGAGGGAACCGTTTATAACCTTTCTCAATCCTACCCGGATTTCAAAGCTTGGGGGGCAATGTTTGAGCCCAAAATAACATTTTGGCCTGGGTCAGTCATTGGTTGGCGGAATGGCGGATTAGAGATAAAGGCCCAAGCCCATTTTTCATTAATCGCGAGACCAAGGCAGAATTCACGATGCTGGTTTCGCAAACCGTTGGATCAAAGCTAGGCTTTTCTGAGCTTTTGGATCAAGTGGTTAATTAATGAAATACTAAAGGGTTCTGTTAGGATCTTGATATGCGGAAGCTTTACGGATTGGGGAGGATTTATTGCGAAAAGCCTTTGCATGGCTTCAGGAGCCAAATAATTCAGTCTCAATCTTGGGTTGTGCGGTAACAAACACAGGTTTTAAACGACTAAAAACGGAAAGCAATCATCATTAGAGACCGGATTAATTAAAGAAAAGGGCTAAGATTAGCCTATTACGGTACTTTCCGACTCTGTTTTATAGCCAAGGTTATTTTAATAAGCTATTGGGTATTAAAATAAACATAAAGTTTTCCATCAATTGTTGTCTTTGCATAGTTATTCCTCTAATCATCATTTGATGTGGACATGAAAAGTTTGCAACTTGGCCAAAATGAAGAAAACATTTGATAAGCTGGAATGGCTAGATGATTGGGTTCGCAAGCATCAGATCAAATAGAGGCCTATCATATTATATTTTCTATTCAAAAGGGCATGACTTTCAATGGCTGGACAACATTTTCCACAATTATGGAAACAGAACTAAAAGCCAAAACTAGCTTGTTTCATGATCAGGTCGCTAAGTTTTTCTTTATGTCCCCATCACTTTCGAAAGAGGAAAGTAGTTTTAGATTTGGTTTCTTGGTTGAAATCTCGGCAATTAGCAAGAAAGAAAAGGCTGAAAGAAAGCCTAATGGTTGCTACTATAAGGGATTTCTCTATATGCTGAAATAAAGGGAAGGGACCTACTGAGGTCCAACAGCTTTGACATTACAGCCAATGATATGGAAGAAAGCAATCCCATATATTCATCTCGCAAGTCATTAGATTAAAGATGAACACTTCTCAACCATCAGATAAAAGGGCCAACAATTAATCAAGTACAAATATGGCTCGACTGAAGAATGAGTCAGTTAAATGTCCCTGTTATCTAAAAGACTGATAGTACATAAGTCTACATAATTCAAAGATTCAAGTAACAAAACCTTGAATCAAATTCATTACAGGACTATCAAAGGCTATTAAATATAAGCCTAAATTGGACTGACCCCATTAATAATGATTATGGCCTAGTGAATCAAATAAACTATTGCAGAGAATTGTTTTAGGCCAGTATTCTCATTTCGCAAAATAAGCCAAGAGTGATTCAATAATCAAATACGGACCAGATAATGGTTAGAATAGTCTATCAAGTAAGGTTACAAGGATTCATGATAATATTATAATCCTAAAGACTATTGTTTACTTCATGTTCAAGTAGCTTCAGAGCCTATATAAAGAAGGCTTCGCATACATTTCAAAGGACATCTACATCAACTAAACACCATACTACTCTCAACGAGTATCTTAACCTCCGGGTTATCTCGGCAATTGCAAGGACGCATCAGCAGCTGCAATTCCACCATGGCAAATGCAAGAGCGCATTAGCGGATGCATTTCCATACCCTGCTAAACTGCAAGGACGCAATAGCGGCTGCAGCATTGCAACCCACAAGTCGATTCCTCTAGTGCAAGCTCTGCTGGGGATCTCGTTCTCGGTATCGATTTGGTAAAACTTGAAAAAGCTTTACAAAAGAAGTCCTTGAATCATCAAGGCATGTACAAGAACCTCCACGGAGATATCCCTCTCCGAGTCACAATCTCCTCGTAAGGAAGTCAAGACGGAAGCGCAACGGCAACAACAACAACAACAACATCTCGCACTCCTAGTGCTGGCACGCCCGCAAACTGCACACATCATTCACAAGGCCAAAAGGGACGGTTTGATTCCGCGTCAAACAATATCAAATAACAAGAAGATTAAACGACACTACTACAACTTGGAATGTGGAACATTATCAGAGGAAATAGTTGTTTCTTTCTGACATGATTTTACCCCATAAGGAACATAATGTGTCGAATTAGCTTCAGCCAGGTAACAAAGATTTGAGTTGTTCCAAGCTCCAAACCGCCTCCCCATTTTCCGATAGAACCATTCCAAGAATTCAACTTCTCCTGTAAAATTGTTTCAATGAAGGTAAAAAGAGCACCAATGAAAGGAGGAGATTCCAGCCTTGGAGATATTCGTCCTGATAGATTGTTATTGTTAGCCTTTTCATTTCTGCCAAGGACTTGGGAATGTGCCCTGTCAAAAATATGTTTGAAAGGTCCAAAATTTCCAACTTTTGTAGATTTTGCCACTGAATTCTGATGAGGCCACCCCCAATGGGATTGTTGGATATCACCAATTGTTTCATTCACCTGTTCCATTCTTTGTGCTACATTTGAATTATGTGCTATTTTCCTTTACCCTTCTTTCTTGTTTTCTGAATTTACGGTTTATGGGAACAGCTTCGAGTCATTTCTTCTTGTTGTGGTGGTCTAGGCATGCAGCTGAGCATCATTTGAACCATGATTATAAATATTGAGTCAAAATTGAGTGTCACTGATCGAGTTGATTGCTTGTTTGGATGTTGAGTGAATGGACAAAAAGAATTTCAGGAAATTACGCATGCAAAGAAGATCTGATTCTTCATATTTTTATTATTTTCTCACTCTGTTAGCTGGAAAATCTGATTCTCCAAAAACAAAGAAAAAAAGCTCACATAAACATATGGCCCATGCAGGTTTCGAACCTGTGACCTTCGCGTTATTAGCACGACGCTGGCCAGTTAACGATTAGAAACATGAACAGTTTATAAGTAATGATTAAAGAACAATCTTAAAAGGCACAGTGGTTCTAGTGAAAACATGTTGTCTGATTCCAAATTCGTAGTTTGAGATGATGGCTGAATCTGTGTCGTCACTGGCAGTGAGTCTGTTAAGAGGAACCCGAGCAGTCGAATGCTGGGTCAACGCGAAGTCTCCGAGAAAAAGGTATCTACCATTTCCATTTGAGCAATAGCAGCAACCCATTGAAACCCAAGAGCTTAATTTTCTTAATACGAATTTCTAATCCCATTTTTCGATTTTGTTGAATGGAATGACAGACGGCTCCATATGTGTGGATTACATATCAAGAGGTTCATGATGCAGCCATTCGAATGGGTTCTGCCATCACAAGCCGTGGTCTCAATCCTGTAAGCCCAATACTGAATTTATATAACATGTGTTTGGAAGCAAATGTGTTCTTAGTAATAGAGTTGATGTATAATGGTAGTGAGAATAGTAACTGTGTAATGCTAGTGACCTAGTGTTTAATCATAGCTAAAAGAAAAGGAAAAAGATTGCCTTTTTATATGTTTCAATGTTTGCAGGGAGATCGTTGTGGTATATATGGATCAAATTGCCCCCAATGGATTATTGCAATGGAGGTAATAATACTGTATTTCTTTGTTTCCTATCTGTGCATATTATGCAAGACACTTGAATGAAGTAGCGGTATTGTTGAGAGCATATTTTGTGAGTGGTTGAAGTATTGAACAACTGAATCAGATGTTGGGGGACTGAATCTTACTAGAAAGAGTGTGACTTTTTAGGCTTATGCTTCTGTTTTGATGTTTTACAGGGCTGTAACAGCCATGCCATTACATATGTTCCACTTTATGACACCCTCGGTATGCTTCCTTTTCTTTTTCAATAATTCTCATTGCATAATGCATATATCATTTTCCAGTGGCGTTTAGTGAACTTCAATGATGGTGGTTGCTTTAATTAAACAAAGAGAAATTGTGGTCTTGACATTTTCCTTTTCAAAAATTATCACTTTACGCTCATTCCGTGTTCAGTGGCCAGCTACTGAATGCTCGGTGGTTTAGGGTTTAGGGTTTAGGGTTCAGTGGCCTGCCGAACTCTCCACAACAACTGAAGGTTTCAGTAGGAGACTATTGAACTCAATGAAGTGTTTGGTAGCCAGCTACTAAAGGCTACAAAGATACTTCGGTTGTCAACCACCGAACCTACCAAACAGTGTTTGAAATCAGTATATAAGGGTGAAAGGCGAATTTTTGGGTGAAAATAAGGGGTGGGATCTAGGGAGAAAATTGGAAGGTCCATTTAGAATTTCCCTTCAATGTATTTGATTAAACTTTTCATGGTATACATGTTACAGGTGCTAATGCAGTTGAGTTCATCATCAACCATGCTGAAGTTTCACTAGCTTTTGTTCAAGAGAACAAAATCCCTGCTGTGAGTTATCTTTCAAACTACTTTGTTATGATGATTAGTTAGAACTTAGAAGTTCAAAGTCACTGATTTCTTATATTTTGCTTCGTAATCCAATTTCGTTGTACTAAACATGATATAAGTACAAAGACCAACTTGCCTTGTATGTTTGGACCCTTCTTTCATGATTATCTTAGTTCCTTTCCTAATATGGGACTCCGTTTATATAAAAGTTACTTCCCTCTCCTTTTCTTGCTTTGTAATATTCCTCTTACGTGGTAACTCTTTCTGCAGATTTTGTCATGCCTTCCAAACTGTTCTACGCATTTAAAAAGTAGGTTATATACTATTTCCTTAAATACTTGAAATTTGAGGTCCAAGTTGTTAGGATTGTACCTAAGGTATACATCTGCATTGTTCAGCAATTGTCAGCTTCACAAATGTTTCTAGCGCTCAAAAAAAGGAAGCAGAAGATCTGGGGGTAGCTTGCTTTTCGTGGGAGGAATTCTCTCAGTTGGTAATTTTTTAACTCTATTTTTCTCATATATGTTCTTGTTGTTGGTAGAGGATTGGTCATTATCTTGCAATGATGCAAAATCATCTTTCATCTCTGCAGGGAAATTTAGATTGTGAACTACCTCCAAAACAGAGGACTGCTATTTGCACAATAATGTATACAAGTGGAACGACTGGAGAACCAAAGGGTGTAATTATTACTAATGCAGCATTAATGTCAGAAGTATTGTCAACAGACCATCTACTTTTCCTAACAGATAGAGTGGTAAACAACTTAACACAATTTACGTTTTCAACTTTCTAGTTTTTTAACTTTTTCTATCTTGGTGTTTCCAAATTTGTGCTTATTCTGCCCCTCTAAAAAACTAAAAACAAATGGGAGAATATCTACTGTCACTTGGCATGAGTTGCTTAAGGTGCCATCAGGTGATGGATTTTCACCTGGTCCTGTCTCCTCTGCCTATGTTTGGTCTATTGCTCAGTATATGGGATATACCTGATTTATTTCAGTAAGCAAATAAACTTGAAGAACATGTTTGGTCATGGAGTTTTACTAGTTTTGTCATCGAAAAGGCCAATGCCAAGGTCTTATTCAGATCATTATTCTGTTGCCAAAAATAAATGCGGTGCCTGTTTGAAATGTTATTTACATTAAGGCAAAATTTTATATTATGTGGATGAAATCCAATTTAGCAAACAGTTTATTGTAATAGCTTCAAGATGGCTTTGCTATTGTCAAGACATCATTTGAGGACGTCGTTCTACATGATGGTATTGTGTAAGCACAAAAATATTTCAGTTCGCAACAAGTTTTTTATATCAATTGGTTGCTTGGTGTTTGTTGATGTTAGTGGTCAGGGGTTCAAACCCCAGCCTTCTGTTGGAGTACAGAGACAATTATGCTCTCTGACTCTCTCCCTCTCTCACACACAATTAATGAATGAAAGATGATGAGGACAGTAGTAAGAGTAGCTACTGAACTATTTTGATATTTGGGAGGAAATGGCTCAACAAACTACTTTTGTTTGTATTGATTGATTGTCTTGCTCTGAGCTACTTAGAGCTCTTTCATTGATACATATATATAGGACTTACACACCGTGCATGCCTAATTGCATACCTAACTCACTTTGTTGTTTATTACATAAATGCATGTATGCCTAACTAAAGTAGTCATAGACTACGGCTGCATGCTTAATTAGACTAAGCATGATTAATTAATGTATCAGCCACACATTAATTAATGCAGCAGCCACACACATGTTTAGCATGCATTCACACACAACAACTCTTCTTCTAGAACAGAGCATTAACATTTAACACTCCCCCTTAATGCTTTGTTTCTTGACTCCGAGTAATCCTCTGAAATACTCAAACTTGTCTTTTGGCAACGCCTTGGTGAAAATATCAGCAATTTGTTCTTCAGTCTTGCAATAAACTACATCAATTTGATTGTCTTCAACAGCATCTCTGATGAAGTGATGTTTGCGAGCTATGTGCTTTGTTCGGTTGTGAAACACCGGATTTTTAGCCATCGCAATTGCAGACTTATTATCACATAGAATTGGAGTAGGTTCTCCTTGCTTCTCACCAAAATCTTCCATGATACTTCTCAGCCATATTGCTTGAGAGGTTGCCAATGATGCTGAAACATACTCAGCTTCTGCAGTAGATAATGCTACCGTCTTTTGTTTCTTGGACTGCCATGAGAATATACCTGTTCCAAGAGTGAACGCATAACCAGATGTACTCTTTGAATCATCAACACTGCCTCCCCAATCACTATCGCAAAATCCAAATAATTTTGGCACCACATTCCTTTCAAACATAATACCAAAATTAATTGAACCTTGAATGTACCTTAGTACCCTCTTTGCTGTCCCAAATTGAATTTGAGTAGGCTTGTGCATGAATCTTGACAGTAAACTTGCAGCGTACATAATATCTGGCCTTGTTGCAGTCAAATATAACAAGCTTCCAACTAAGCTTCGATAAATTGACGCATCCACTTCTTTGCTTCCATCTTCATTTTGAAGCTTTTCATTGACCACCAATGGTGTAGGAACAGATTTGCATCCTCCCATCCCAAACTTTTTCAGGATAGTCTTTGCATATTTCTTTTGAGATATAAATATGCCATCTTCATTTTGACAAATCTCAATTCCAAGAAAATAATGCAACAGCCCCAAATCACTCATTTCATATTTTTTCATCATATCTTCCTTGAATTTTTTTATCAAACTCTCACTACTTCCAGTAAAAACTAAATCATCGACATATAATGAAACAATGAGGATGTCAGATTTACCTTCAGTTTTGATGTAGAGAGTAGGCTCATTGTGACTTCTTTGAAAGCCCTTTCCAATGAAGTAAGAGTCAATCTCCCCATACCACGCTCTAGGTGCTTGTTTCAAGCCATAAAGTGCTTTCTTCAGTTTGTACACCTTCATCTCTTCTCCCTTGATAACAAAGCCCTCCGGTTGATCAACATAGACCTCCTCCTTTAGGACTCCATTAAGGAATGCAGATTTCACATCAAGCTGGTATAAAAACCAACCTTTTTGAGCGGCTAAGGAGATCACACTCCTTATTGTATCAAGCCTAGCAACCGGTGCAAATGTTTCATTGTAATCAATTCCGGGTTGTTGAGCATACCCTTTTGCAACCAGCCTTGCTTTGTTCCTTTGAACGGAACCATCTGGATTTAACTTTGTTTTGTAAATCCACTTCACTCCAATGACTTCTTTGTCACTTGGTCTGTCCACTAGCTCCCATGTGTTGTTCTTCTCAATCACATTGATCTCTTCCACCATAGCTTTCTTCCAAGCTTCATCTTGCACTGCCTCTTCAAAGTTTTCTGGTTTGGTGATACAGAAATTGCAGCTTGCATAGACATCATTCAAACTCCTCAATCTTATTGGAGTTGAACTTGGTGATGACGATCCGGATGTCTGTGATTGTGGACTGCCAATCGGAGTAACTTGTTGTGGAGTTCCTCCAACAACTTCTTCTTCATTTTCTTTGTTTTCTTCTTCCTCTTCATGCACTTCAATGCTAGGACCTTGGACCGCATTTTGCTTCCAATCCCAAGAGGCTTTTTCATTGAAGATAACATCTCTACAGATTATCACCTTCTTTTTCTTCAAATTGTAGAGTCTATAGCCCTTGGTATGTGAGCTATATCCCACAAAAATGCACTTTTCACTTGAGTCATCAAGTTTCTGCCTTGTCTCCTTTGGAACATAAGCATAACAAACAGAACCAAACACCTTGAGATGATTGACAGATGGTTTTCTGCCACTCCATGCTTCGAATGGTGTTTTGTCTTCAACCGCCTTGGTAGGACATCGATTCATGAGATAAACAGCAGTGTATACTGCTTCACCCCAAAAATCATGTGTCATCCCCTTCTCGTGCAGCATAGATTTAGCCATTTCGACTATTGTTCTGTTCTTCCTTTCTGCTACTCCATTTTGTTGTGGAGTGTAGGCCACTGTGAGTTGCCTTTGAAGCCCAATGTCTTCACAAAATTTTTCAAACTCCTTCGAGTTGTATTCTCCTCCTCTATCACTTCTCAAGACTTTGATAAGATGCCCACTTTGTCTTTCGACCATCATTTGGAATTTTTTGAAGACTGTGAACACTTCTGATTTTTGTCTCAAGAAATATACCCAAGTCATTCTTGAAAAATCATCGATGAAAGTGATGAAGTACCTGTTGCCACCATGAGTTTTTGTCTTCATCGGACCACACACATCAGTATGAACCAGCTCCAATGGTGTAGATGCTCTCCATGCTTTCCCTTTAGGAAATGACTCCCGATGATGTTTCCCAATGGCACACCCTTCACATACTTCTTTGGCTTCTTGAATTGTTGGTAGGCCATGCACCATATTGTGTTGTTGCAGGTGCTTCAAACTTTGAAAGTTTAGATGCCCAAACCTCCTATGCCATAGCCAAGAGTCGTCTAGCACATCCACCTTCAAGGCTACTTTGCTTGGATATTTGAAGGAGATAGGAAAGCTTCTGTTTCTCTCCATTTTGATGGTTGCCACAATCTGATTTCTATTTTTCTTTTCATAGATTGTGCAAACATCATCATCAAAAAGTACCGGGTAACCATTTTCTTGAAGTTGCCCAACACTAAGAAGGTTTTGGTCCAATTCCGGAACCAACAGTACCTCCCTGATGAATCTTCTGCCTTTCTTTGTTTCAACAACGAGTGTTCCTCTTCCTTTTGCTTGTACCAAATCTCCATTGCCCATCTTCACTCTTGTGCACACTGAGTTGTCAATGTCGCAGAGAATGGACTTGTTTGCTGTCATGTGATTGCTGCAGCCGCTATCAACAAACCAAATATTTTCATTTTTTGGTATAGTTGCTGCTTGACAAGCAAAGAACATGTTGCCTCCATCGTCTTGCTCTTCGGTGAAGTTTGCTTGATGCTGCTTCTGCACAGTACAATCTTTTTGTACATGCCCAAAATTGTTACAGTTGTAACATTTTGGTTTCCCTTTGAACCAACAGACACCAACATGAAACTTGTCGCAAGTTTTGCATTTCACCATGGTACTTGAGCCGCCTTTTTCTTCATTGCTGCTACTGCTCTTCTTTTCCCACTTCTTGTTTTTGCCTTTCCAATTTTTTTTAGGCAAATTGCTTCTGGCTTGGCTAGAACTGGACTGCTGAGGATTTTTTGAACTGAGGCTAAGTGATGGAAATGCACTCTCCATTGCATTTTCTGCCCGTTTGCTCAATCTTTGATCGTAGGCTTTAAGAGAACCGATGACTTTTTGAACCCCTAAGGTTTCCAAATTTTGAGTCATATCAATGACAGACACTATGGAATCAAACTTTTCTGATAAGCTAATAAGAATTTTTTGAACTACTCTCTTATCAGACAAAGTTTCTCCATAGGCTTTCATTTGGTTCACAATATCGGTAAGCCTTGTGATAATCTTCAAGTGACTCACCTTCCTTCATTCTTGTATACTCAAAATCTCGTCGTAAAGATTGAAGTTTTACAGCTCTAACCTCTGTGGTATCTCTGTATTCTTCATCAAGAACATCCCATGCAGCTTTTGATGTCTCCTCATTTGAGATTCTGGGGAAGATTTCCTCCGAGACAGCTCCTTGGATTATTGCAAGAGCTTTGGCATCTTTCTTCATGTTTGACTTCAGCTCCGTCTTCTGAGCTTCTGTCAAGGCCGCCATGTTTTCTGGAATTGTAAATCCTTCTTCGACTAGGTTCCAGAGATCATAAGACTTGAGGATTGTCCTCATCTTAATTCTCCAGAAATCGAAATTTTCTCCAACAAATATTGGAGTTCGAAGATCACCACTTGAGCTTGTACTCGCCATGGTTGATTCTTCCGCCACCTTTTTTTTTTTCTTCTTTTCTGACGAAGAGTTTCACTGTGAAATTCTCTTCTCTTCAGAAATCACAACACCCAGCTTCACTTTGATCAGAGAAGCTCTGATACCAGATGTTGGAGTACAGAGACAATTATGCTCTCTGACTCTCTCCCTCTCTCACACACAATTAATGAATGAAAGATGATGAGGACAGTAGTAAGAGTAGCTACTGAACTATTTTGATATTTGGGAGGAAATGGCTCAACAAACTACTTTTGTTTGTATTGATTGATTGTCTTGCTCTGAGCTACTTAGAGCTCTTTCATTGATACATATATATAGGACTTACACACCGTGCATGCCTAATTGCATACCTAACTCACTTTGTTGTTTATTACATAAATGCATGTATGCCTAACTAAAGTAGTCATAGACTACGGCTGCATGCTTAATTAGACTAAGCATGATTAATTAATGTATCAGCCACACATTAATTAATGCAGCAGCCACACACATGTTTAGCATGCATTCACACACAACAACTCTTCTTCTAGAACAGAGCATTAACATTTAACACCTTCCACATATTAATATACACAATCTCATAGTTTCAGTTATTTCCTACCAACTATTTAAACTAAGGGTAGTAATATAATGCTGAGTAAAGTCATCCCTTGAAAGGTGCTTATTTGCAGATTTATTTTTGTATTTTTATATTTTCCAAAGTAACTGTGGTGAAGTATTACCAATAGATGGTTAAGGTTGAGATGTTTTATGAAGTTTAGTTATTAAACTCAATTAGCATTTTCCTCATGGCACTGATATTAACAACTGGCACAAAATAAATTCTATTACAGTGTACAGAAGAAGATTCATATTTTTCGTTTCTTCCGTTGGCCCATATATATGACCAAATAATTGAGAGCTATTGCATCTACAAGGGATCCTCAATAGACTTCTGGCAAGGCGTAAGTATACGAGTCATTTCTTGCAATGTTCTTTTTCATTAATTTCCATATTTCACTCAATTGGTAGTTCTCTTCTTTACTTACCAACTATAACCTTGTCCAATGTGATTTCATGGTATGGACTTGCAGGATATCAGGTTTTTACTGGACGACCTGCAGGAACTAAAGCCTACTATGTTCTGTGGGGTTCCTCGGGTTTATGATCGTCTATACACTGGTAAAACTCATTCATTGTTTTGAACTATATAAATGTTATGTCCTTAAGTTTCTTTATTCTTAATATTTGGCTTAAATTTTGTTTGCGAAGGTATTGTTAGTAAAGTTTCATCTGGTGGTGTATTGAGGAAGACCCTTTTCCAATATGCATATAACTAGTACGTCTCACTAAGACCTCCTTTCTTGTTTGCATTTGTTTCCTTCTATATGCTAATAAAGATTTATATGGCAGCAAGTTGGCAAATCTGGAGAAGGGTCTGCCACAAGAAAAAGCAGCACCTCTCTTGGACAAGCTTGTCTTTGATATGGTCTGTCATTCTATCTTTCACCTTTCCATTCACGAATAGCTGGTTTTACATTCAAACAATGCGTTGCTTCTATTTTATGATACGACTAACAATGTGTTACTTGTGATAGATAAAACAAGCATTAGGGGGACGAGTTCGTATATTGTTGTCTGGTGCTGCGCCTTTGCCCAGGCATGTGGAGGAATTTTTTAGGGTCACCAGCTGCAGCACTTTATCACAAGGATATGGTATGGTTGAGTGCATATCTGCCAAGGCATCTAGGAAGTATATGGAATTCATATAATGGTCCTTTTTATGTTGTCCAACCAAGAAAAAATCGATGTTGACTGTCAGTTCTCAGTAAAAACTTGAATTACATTAATTCCGGACCAGAAAAGAAATATTAATTCAATGTCATCTTTGAATAGGCTTATATATATATATATATATATATTTCTTTTAGATATCAGTTCAACCGTAAGGTTAAGAACTTAAGATAGATACTCACTGTGCTACCTCACCTTAATTCATGTGTTTGACCTGTGGGACGTTGAGTATGAATGTTTTTCTTAGGGCTGGCCGCGGTATAAAAACCGCATGTTTTGGCATTGTACCACTACCGCACCGAATATGTCGGTTTGGCTACACTCAAAACCACCACCGACCGTTTGAGGTTGGTATACCGCTGCCCAGCCACGATCGAGACCAAAAGTCCAAAACACTCACGGCCTTAACTTTGTCTGCACAAATCCAACGGCGAAACAACGACGCATGAGGAGGGAGAATCGAAGAGGAGAAGGTGACGGCTGTTCCGATCGGATTTTCCGATTCTGGCCATGAAGACGGCTGAAACTTGTGGCGATAGCTTCGTCACGACGGCGCGAACACAATGGTTGTTCTAGCTTGTCAAATTGACAACAACTGAGAGAGAATCGAAGGAATAAAAATCAAGGGAGTCCGGCGGGTTTTCATCGAATTCCGGCGAATCCGGCAACAGATTTCTTCAAGTCAAGTATGAAATTTGATCAGCTTATCGAGATCAACAAGTTTCTGGGCTTGGATTTTAGCTTTGGTTAAGGTTTAGAATTTCTGGGTTTGGGTGTTGAAGAGCGGTTTATGAGCAGGTTTCTGGTATTCGGTTCGGTTTGCATCGGTTCGGTATTTTGCGGTGCGGTTGTCGGCCGGTTCGGTATTTGCGGTAGCATATTGCCAGCCCTAGTTTTTCTAGTCATTGACATGACCTTTTCAAAAATAAAAAATAAAAAAGAGAACTGCTTTTCATGAACTTTTTAAATTCCTTTCCATGTAGGCCTCACTGAAAGCTGTGGTGGGTGTTTTACATCCATTGGCAATGTTTATCCTATGATTGGAACTGTGGGCGTCCCCATCACAACTATTGAAGCACGGCTTGAGTCAGTCCCAGAAATGGCATATGATGCACTTTCTAGTGTACCACGTGGAGAGATTTGCCTGAGAGGAAAAACCTTGTTTTCTGGTTACCACAAGCGACAAGATCTAACTGAAGAAGTCCTTATTGATGGGTGGTTCCATACAGGTAAATGCCTACAATACAAGACAAGTACTTTCTTGTTTGATGCTCAATCTTTTGGTTTCTTTTCAAGAGGGCAACTTCATAAATATTTTTGAGCTTAATTGTGAGTGGATGGATCACAGGAGATATTGGAGAATGGCAGCCTGATGGAGCAATGAAAATCATAGACAGGAAAAAGAATATATTTAAACTCTCTCAAGGTGAATATGTCGCTGTGGAAAGCATTGAGAGCAAATACTTGCAATGCCCTCTTATCACATCGGTATGTTGCTAGCTGCTAATTTCTACTTCTATGACAAATGATTAGGGCTTTACCTCGATGAATGAGTTCATGTTCGTCTTTGCGCTACATTTTTAGCTCTGGAAATTTCCTCTACCCTATTTTTCTTGTTTTCTGAAGTTGTGGGAGGATGTCTTAACTTTCCTCTGGTTGGCAGATATGGGTTTATGGGAACAGCTTTGAGTCGTTTCTTGTTGCTGTGGTGGTTCCTGACAAAAAGGCCTTAGAGGACTGGGCAGCTGAGCATCATTTGACCGATGATTACAAATCATTGTGTCAAAACCTAAAGGCAAGAAAATACATTTTGGATGAGCTCAATTGTACTGGTCAGAAACAGCAAGTATGTGCTCCAATTCCCTGTTGCTAAATTCATGCTATGTTGATTAATGTTTAGTCATCTGACTTAGACGACATTTAAATTGCAGCTTCGAGGGTTTGAGTTGTTAAAAGCAGTTCATTTGGAACCAAACCCTTTGACATAGAGAGGGATCTCATAACTTCAAACTGAAAAGACCGCAATCACTCAAGTATTACAAGGAATACTTTTCTGATTAGATAAGAAAAGGTTGGAACTTTGAGAAGTTCATCCTAATTTTATATTTTGAACAATATCATCTGACCGAGTTGAAAACTGTATAGTGAAGCAAAGGGAGGGAGAGTATGAGAGCAGATTTGAAAGCTGTAAAGCAACTATTGGATAAATCTAGCTACATCACTTTCCCAAATATTTGATTGCTTGCTTGCTCTTTCGTTGATGAGGGACTTACCCATATTGACCTTTGTTCTAAGTTTGTGTATAAATAAGTAAAGATCATACGAAATTTTCATATTTATTCCTTCATCCAAAAAAAAAATCATATTTATTCTGAAATTCGTGTTGGCATTTAACGGGGAAGTGCAACATTCAGTCCTAATGATGAAAATAAATGTCTACTACTCCCTCCTATATTTTTTCACATTCAGTCCAAGAAAGAATTCATGAAGCCAATTCCCTTTCTCGCAATGACCAACAAATGAGTGAGGTTTTAACCTCTAGTGTTTGTTGTAGTCTTTTTGGCCATAAAAAGAAAAGCAAATAAGTTTCGAGATTCTTTTATTTAACAATTGCTTCTACAAGTCGATATACAAATGTGTCGTCTATCATTTCACCAAACTCGCAAGAACCAATATCTATTGGATTTCATTTTCATTAGGATCTGCTTCTAAAACAACATTTTTCCTTTGTTCTTTTATCATCAAAGGAGAGGGGAATTCAAATTAAAATTATTTCGGAAAATAAAAATACCACTAAATCAAGAGCTAGTCGGAGACAACTGACAATTGCATCTATCTATCAACCAACCAAAAAATACTTGGCAAAAAATCTCACCACTCAGTCATTAGTGAGAGCTGTTTAGTAGGTGAAAGTGAAATGCTCTTTCGGTGGTCAGTCCACTCAAATTTGGGAGCCATTTTTTAGTGTAAATCAAATTGGATGTGACGGAAAGCAAGTGTAGGGCCCCTACTTAATTGTTTTACAGTAAAGTTGTTTTACAGGAAACTTTACTGTGACATCCGGGAAGTTGCAGTGAAAGTGAAACTTCCAGGAAACTCTTTAGAGCATCAGCAGTGGGGACTCATTTTTTGGACCCAAATTTGGGTCCAAATTGACCGTAATCCAAATTTGAGTCCATCGGAATAGTAGATAAAAAGACTTACTTTTTTGGGTGCCACAGTGGTGCATGACTCATTTTTGGATTCATATTTTTGGACTTATATTTTTGGACTCAAATTTGGGTCCCAAATTTGAATCATCTCCACTGTGGCATGTAGATATTGGACCCAAAAATTCCACTTGTTCTCTCTCATTGATGAATCATCAATTTCTCTCTCCAAAATCCTCTCAAATTAGTTGCACATGGGGGGACCCACAAATATAGGTCCAAAATTTTTGGGTCCAAACTTGACCTATATTTGGGTCCAACATTTGGGTCTCCGGCAACTATAAGTCCTACTCCCTCCGATCCACTGTGGGTGTTTTTGGACCCAAATATAAGTTTTGGACCCAAATTTGGGTCCCCATTGTGGATGCTCTTAACAGTGAGCACCAATTTCAACTTGTTTTTCAAACGCGTAAATTGCGTGACCTTTTCTTGGTAGTTTCGCTTCATCTTACACGCCCTTGACTTCACATTGACGTTGATCGAAAGTAGGAAACTGTGATCACTGCACTTATAAACTGTGATCAATTCCCAACTCTTTCGTTTCATCAGCTAGCTGTTGGTGCAATCAAACAACAAGCCAGATTCAATGGCCATCCACCTGAGAGTCTCTTCTTCTTCTTCTTCATTTCAAGTATCAACAGATCAACATATATAGAACGATCAGCTTTCCATTGATTCCCAATTCTTCATTTCATCTTCAGACACAACCAACAAAAAAAAACTACTCTTCATTTGATCATCACCATGTTTAGTAATCAAAAGATATGGATCATCCGCCATCAAAAAGGAGAAGAATCATCACGGAATCGTTAACTACTCATCAACAAGCCTCTTCCTCTTCGACCCATTTGTGGACATACGATGTGTTTCTGAGTTTTAGAGGCAAGGATACACGCTACAATTTCACAGACCATTTGCACAGCAATTTGGTTCAGAAGGGGATCAACACCTTCATAGATGATGAGCTTACAAGAGGAGAGGAAATATCACAAGCACTCTTCCGAGCAATTGAGGGATCAAGGTTCTTTCTCATTGTGTTCTCCGAAAACTATGCATCCTCAACGTGGTGTTTGAACGAACTAGTTCATATCCTTGTATGTAAAAAATCCAACCAACAAAAGGTTTGGCCGCTCTTTTACAAAGTGAATCCCTCAGACGTAAGACACCAAACAGGTAGTTTTGGTGATGCACTTGCTAACCATGAACGCAAATTCAAAGGTAACATGGACAAGGTGTCAAGGTGGAGGAGAGCTCTTACTGAAGCAGCAAATTTATCGGGGTGGCATTTCTCGGACGGGTATATTTCTTTCTCACCACTTCATACTAGCTAGTTTTATTTTTTTGGTCGAACACTTCATACTAATTTTTTTTTCGGCCGAACAATTCATACTAGTTAATTGTCCAAGAACCTTAGCTCTAAGCTGGGCCTGGGGGCTGGGGTGATGATATTTTAAATTTTTAATAGGAATTAATTGCATTTTATCCCTCAAATTATAAGAGTGTTTTCAATTTCATATCCAAGTATAAATTTTTTTCATTTAAGTACCTCAGCTTATCTCTGTTAATCGTTTTCATACCCAGAGTTAAAAAATTTGTTACAAAAATCTGTCAACTAATGACATGGTAGTTAAATGGTGAGGTGTCAGTTAAGTGCTGACATGACACTGCCACATGGAAACTTAAAAAAAATGAAACCCAAATCTTCTCAAATTGCCACGGATCCTCTACTCATTTTTTCTTACCTTTTAATCTTGACCATTCGTTGAGATCTTGTGGCCAGAAATCAGCCTTATTTTTATTTTCTTCTTTGCTGGCTTGCTGCTCTCTTCATCTCTCTCTCTCTCTCTCTGAGTCGAACACACAGTGGAGACCAGTCTCTTCTTCTTTAAGCCATGGCCCTCGATCAACTGCCTCTCTCTGCAACTCGTCTCCATTAGGAGAGGATCCAAGTCCAAATTGCCAGCCCCTCGTTGAACCCCAATTCCTGTTCTTCTCCTCCTTCACCCAAACATACCCAAATCTACAATTAAAATCCGTGTATATTTTGATGGCGGATCGGTGGGAGTTTTGACAATAGGGCAAGGAGGGAAACATATTGTTTGTAGATCGGTGCTTACGACGCACGTCGGTGTTGTGAATGCAGATAAGGAAGTTAGCAAAGGAGTCGCAGGTGAGGTTTAGGGTAATGGGCACGAGTTCGGCGGTGGCAATGGCCATGGCCAGTGTGTTGCAGTCCGAGAGCTTGTTCTTTGGGTACATACATAATTTTCTGCGTGTTTTTCAGGTTTTCAAAGAATTGGTATCCCCTGGTTATAGGTTATATAGGGTTTAGGGTGTTCAAAGCACTTAACTGACACCTCACCATTTAACTACCATGTCAGCAGTTGACAGATTTTTGTAACAAAGTTTTTAACCCCGGGCATGAAAACCACTAATTGAGGTAGGTAAGCTGAGGTACTTAAATGAAAAAAATTCATACTTGGGTATGATATTAAAAACGCCCTTATAGTTTGGAGGGTAAAATATAATTAATCATTTTAATAGTTATGTTATGTCAACTTCCTAAAATATTTGTCTCATAGAGTTATTTTTTAATCCAGTAAAGTTTTCAGTTATTTTGTTTGTTTTTATTGTATAATACTTACTCTTTTTAAAAAAACATAGGTATCATGGATTTATTTTATTAAATGTTTCATTCACAGCAGGTACGAATCTAAATTTATTCGTGAAATTGTTGAAGAGATTTCCACAAAATTAAAAGAACCTACCTATTTGGATCTGCCAAAGTGCCAAGTTGGGTTAAACTCTCGGGTACAAGATATGCTTGAACGTTTAGATGTCGGAGGAATTGATATACGCATGGTAGGAATATGGGGAACAGGAGGAATAGGGAAGACAACAATTGCTAAAGCTGTTTACAATAAAATCGCCCATAAGTTTGAAGGTAGCTGCTTTTTAGCAAATGTCAGAGAAGAGTCAGAGATACATGGAGGTCTACTCAATCTACAAAACATTCTTCTTTCTAAGATTGTTGGGGGGGGGGAAGAATTGAAAGTAATCAATATTGATAAAGGAATCACTTTGTTGCGTGAAAGGTTGAGACATAAAATGATTCTCTTAGTTCTTGATGATGTGAATGAACGGGACCAGTTAAAAAAATTAGCTGGAGCAACTGATTGGTTTGGTCGCGGTAGCAGAATTATCATAACAACAAGAGATAAGTATGTGCTTCATAAAGACAATCCAATATACAAGGTCAGAGAACTAGATCCTCATGAAGCTTGTAAGCTCCTCAGTTCAAATGCCTTCAAGGATAAGACAGATCTGGATGACAATGAGAAACTCTCAGTTACTACTGTTGTTGAATATGCTCAAGGCCTTCCACTAGCACTCGAAGTCTTAGGTTCATGTCTATGTGGTATATCTATACATAAATGGCAAGCTATGTTAGATGGTTATAAAAGAAACCATCCTAAAGGCATTCGAGATATTCTCACAATCAGTTATGATGCACTAGAAAATCCAGAGAAAGAAGTTTTCCTTGACATTGCATGTTTCTTCAAAGGTCGGAATACAAATGATGTGATACAAACACTAGAAGGTTGTGGCCGCATCAACCCCAAGCATAGTATTCAAGTTCTTGAAGAAAAGGCTGTCATAAATGTTGAATATGGGCCATATGGTTGTATAAGCATGCATGAGTTGCTAGAAGAAATGGGAAAAGAGATAGTTTATCAAGAATCCCCAAACGAGCCTGGTGAACGCAGGAGATTGTGGTATCACAAGGATGTGCATGACGTTTTAACAAAAAACACAGTAAGTATTATACATATGCTCAGACTTTTATATATTATATATACACGGAGTCAAGTCAGGTGATTCTCTATGTGTGTAGTTTAATCCAATTCTACAACCAATATCTAAATAAGATGTATAATATAATTTTCTTTTTGCTAATATTATTGCCCTTTTAATGCTAGGGAACAAGCAAAATTGAAGGCATAATGGTAAAGTTGCCTACAGCATATGAGATAAGCTTGAGTCCTAAATGCTTCAAAAACATGAAAAATCTCAAACTTTTTATAAATGTCAATGCACGGTTTTGTGGAAAAGTTGATTATTATCCGGAGCACTTGAGGTCCATTGACTGGCCCGAATATCCGTTACAATCTTTGCCGTCCAATTTTAATATGAATGAACTTGTTCAACTTAACATGCCTCACAGCCGCATCGCACGTTTTGGAGAAGAATTCCAGGTACGTATGATATTATATCTTTCTTTTGTTTTTGAAAGGCCGTTATTAATTTCTTTAGACCTAGCTTTGTCATTTGATCCTTTCTTTTTCTTCTTTTCTTTATTTGGTATATATGACAGCGTTCGCAAAATCTGAAATCCATGAACTTCAGTGTGTGCGAATTCCTAACAGAAATCCCAAATCTGTATGGATTCCCAAACTTAGAGCGGCTGGATCTAGGGGGGTGTAAAAGTTTAGTTGAGGTTCACCCTTCGGTTGGATTCCTTGAAAAGCTTGTTCACCTGGATCTTGAAGGATGCTCTAACCTGGTGAAGCTTCCAAGAGAAGTCAACTGGAGATCTCTGCGACACCTTAATCTTGAATTTTGCAGTAGTCTGGAGAGTTTCCCTGAAATTGTGGGAGAGATGAAATGCTTAACAAAATTGAGTCTAATTGGCTGCTCCACCATCAAAGAATTGCCTTCATCCATTGGATATCTCATCAACCTTGAACGCCTATATTTAGAGAATTGTGAAAACCTTACAAATCTGCCTAGTAAATTTATTTGTTTGCGAGAACTACACTTGGGTGGTTGCAGGAATCTCGTAGAAATTCCACAACTTCCACCCTGTATCGAATATCTGGATGTGCACGATTGTGTATCATTGGAAAGAATTTCAAAGTTGTCGAAAATTTTGGAAGGTGAAGAATCACAAATGATTGAGAAGATGAACTTGAGTAATTGTTGTAGACTGATTGAGAATCTAGTTAAGGAGGCAAATGTTGTAGTGAATGATGATTATCAGGCGGCAGAAGCTCTGTTCTCTTTCTTTCTCTCTTGCCAGCAATCTAAATTCACAGTTAGATTTCCAGGAAGCGAGATTCCCAAGTGGTTCACCTGTCAAATGGAATTCCAGGGTGTTCGCCGGTTTGAATTTTCTATTGAAATACTTCCAAATTTCAAATGGGAGAACACAGGATTGGCTTTGTGTGTTACTGGTGGTGTTTCTTTTGATGTCTCTATTCACATCAATAATGTAGAAGTTCTACATCTCCCCTCACAATATGTTGATTCAGAAGGGTCGGATCATGTGTGGCTGCACTATATTCCCTTCCGTGAAATGTGGCTACTTGGTTATATGCGTCCATTGCCACCTTTTATGTGCCGAGTCATTATTTCTACATGGGGTCACTGTATGGGGTCCTTTAAAAGCTGCGGGGTCCACCTTGTAATGCCATCCAATGAAGACGTTTGTATGAAGCTATATCGCATGCAGGGAACATCACGTGCAGGGAAAGACATTTATAAGGTATTTCATTTTAATACATAAGCAGGACTAAATAATTCTTTGCTGTCTTTATTTTTTTTTTTTTATGGTTTCGTAGACCGGAGCGGATTCCATTTGCACGTAGCGAGTGACAAGCACGCGCCCGCTAAATTTAGCGGTCATCGTTATGTTCGAGTTTGTCCACAATTAGTCAAACAAAAAAAAACATACAGCCAAAACAAGTCAAACTCCTCGATCTGCCACCGTCCGACTGTATTTTGAGGCGGGGCTGGTGGCTTTAAACTCGCCTCGGTGAGTCCTTCAAAGCCCAGTAAGTATCTTTCGTCGATTTGGCCAGAAATTGGTTGGAGGTTCAGCAAACTGTATGGCGGTTTTCGAGTTGTGTAAGCTCCTCCTACGGGGAGCATCGGTAAAAAAGGCGGGTATATGGTTGAAGAGTTCGAGGAGACGAAGAGAATGAGACTCGTTTCGTGTGATTTGGTGGCCGGATAGCCGAGTTTTCGGCAGGAGGAGGATCTGATACTGCATAGCCGAGTTTTCGGCAGGAGGAGGATCTGATACTGCACTTAGAGAGAGAAACGAAAGAGGAGAGAGAAACGGAAGAGGAGAGATAAACAATTCAATCTCTCTAAACGGCAGATTGATGAACAAACCAATCAAGCTAAAAAACAAACGTCCGTTAATATGAATGGAAGACTGAGATGAAATCAAAAACTAAGCCCACATTTGAACGACTGAGATCGTACGTGCATTTGAACGGTCCGTGCAGGGAATAACTTTCGTTCATTTCATAGACTTCAATTGACTGATGGAATTGTACGTGCAGTTTCGTTTGTTCGAGATTATTTTGCAAGGAAAAAGAATACAAATCATATATTAATATTGTTTCTCCAAGTGAAAACATTGAAAGTAACTACTTGCAAACCCTTTTTATCACATCTATCACGAATCATACAAGTACCATTTTGCCAAAAAAAATCATACAAGTACCAACTGTACGATGCATGCCTTTGGACACTCCCCTATTTGCTTTAATAATATGATTTTGTGTTTGTTGCTCTTGTTTCCATTTGTGAAATTTTCCTCCTTTTTCTTCTTGTTTTTCTGAGGTTGCAGATATATATTAACTGACATTTTTAGCGAAACAGAGAATGGATATTTGCACAAAAATGCTATTGCAGGATGATGAAGAATGAAGATAGATGGGAGAAGTACAGGCCCAAATAGAGGACTGACTGCAAAATAATGTATACTGATAGATGGAAAACTGGAGAATCAATAGGTGTGATTATTACCAATGCAGCAATTTTGGCAAACTATTGTCTAAAGAACAGAGTGATGAAGTGGTAAACAAATGAATACAGATTACGATTTCAACTTCTCTACCATTTTTATGTATTATATATCTTTGGAGTTTCAAAATTAATGCTTATGCTTCATCTTAAAAAAAAACAGAGAGGCATAATTTCAATTGTCTTTTTGGATTCTTAGTACGTTTGTGTGGCTACAGTTGATCTAGATCATTAAGCCTGCTTCCACGTAACAAATAATTAAAAGTTGCATATGGGTAAGCCATATTAACTTTGTGTTAATTAGAAGTTTGATCTAGTTCACAAAATTTGATCTAGCTCCCTAAAATCATCAACGAACTTGTACAAGCAGGAAATTTAAAGGTCTTTTTATTTTCTGAGATTATATGTGGCATTGTTATCAGACTGCTTATGTCAATCGATTGCCAAACATATATGTTAGGTTTCGGTTTCTGATTAGAATGATATTTACAAGAAGACATAAAATATAAGATATGTCTAATCAAATTTGTAGGCATGCAGTGTCCAATTAATGTAATTTAATTTCTTGCAATGATCTTGTATTCTTTAGTTGTATATTTCACTTAATCAGCTTCTTGTTGAGTTACCAATACTTTTTTTTATTGTATCATTTATGCCTTAATCTGTGGCTCAGGTATCGCGAATAAAGTTGCATCTGGCTGTAACTTACCCAGCTCATCAGTTGAAACTGTGCATTTGCATTTTCATTGGCATTCATAATGAAAGATTTAAAAGACAACAAGGTGAGAAGTATGAAGGGTCTTCCACAAGACAACGCGGCACCTTGCCTGGATAAGCTTGTCTTTAAGAAGGTCAGTAATTCTGTCCATCATCATTCCATTATTTGAAATAGCTGGTTTAACATTCAAACAATGTGTTGATAATTTCGTTTTTTAAGAAGAAATAACACTACAAGAAATAGAGAACTGGGACTGTTTGTGTCCCAATTGTTGATTTTCAGATTTTGTTTACCAATTTGCTTGCCGGCATCTCAAAGTATCAATCACAATCTACACTAAATGGATTGGTTGCTTTGCATATTTGTCCTTGTGGTCAAGTGTGTTTCCGAAGCAACATTTCCTCAGAAAACCAAAAATTTCCCTTCAGATAAGCGGATGTTGGAAACTATAAGTAGAGGGTATTGCTTTATTGCTATGGGTTACAATAGAACAAATGCATCTAATACTCACTTTTACTCTGTATATTGTCCATATCAGAGATGCACATGCTATTGTTCTCATAATAGGTCCTTAGGACCTTTTACTTGTAGTGTAATAACGTCTTACTAGTTCTGAACTATGATGAAATCTCAGTTCTCTACTTAATTTCAATCAAGATTCTCAGAGAGAGGAAACTGAGTGATGATGATGATTGGCCCAGAGAGTTATGAAGTATAATCAAATCTCAGATCTCTACTTAATGAGGTAATGGATGGAAGACCTTGCTCTATGAGTCAATGGGAACCAAAGTTATTTCAGAGTTGGCCCATAGAGTGAGGAAGAGTTGAAATAATGATCTAATTTCTCGAGAATGGAAGGACAATGTCTTGGTGTGATTGAGCTGTTCTCGTGGTTAGCTAAATTATGAAGAACTTTTGAAGTGCTTGTAGATATACAGAAGGAAATAATTTTTCAGTCCAACACCAAAGCATAGACATGAACCAATTTTTCTCCCAAAATACAGAACTTTTATTGGGTATCCTGATATTCTTTACAACATGCTATTCCCTCATCCATTATTACCAAATGTGTATATGTTCTTTAAGGGTTAAAAACAGTTTAGTACCCCATATTTTGCACCATTCATTTGTCAAAAACTAAGCACAAAATGTGTAAGTTACATATGTCTAGAAGGATTATTGTCTTAGGTTGAGAAACACTACTTCGGTTACTCCCACATTCTTCATCAACCGGAGATTCATTACTTCCTCCACCAATTCCTGCCCCAATCTCACGCAACATCATATTTCTTTTATTTTTATCATCTTTAAATACTTTCAGAAGTAATTGGTACTCTTTCTTCACATTTGTTGGGACTTTATTACAAGCTTTCATACCACCAGGAGTACCAGCCAGATGATGCTTAAGTCTAGAAATGGTACCACTGCACTTTTGATCACAAAATACACAGTTAAAGTATCTCTCCCCATCCACTTTTTTTGTGTATTTCCATGCTTTGTCTTTTCCATCTTCCCCTTTCTCATTCATGGCTAATCCAATCCTATCAGTTTCTAATAGAGTATTGTACCTACATATTTGATAATATAAAACAAAGAATTAAACTAAAGATGCATATAAATTTCTAATAGACTATGCAAGCTGCAAGCTTATGCGGCAAGCAGCAAACTTCTAGCTCTTCAATTTCTCATATCGATCAATTTCTAATAGACTATGTAAGCAGCAAGTAGCAATTAACTAAAGATGCATCAAGCATCAAGCAAATGGAGCATAATAGCATAAGAATAGAGTAGATAATCATTCCAAAAAAAAAACAGATCTGATGATCAAAAGCAAAGGAGCAGAAGAGAGGAACAGAGCAGATAATTATTCCAACAACAAAAAACAGAGCATATGGAGCAGATAGATAATTAGATCGGTCAAACTTACCTTGAGGAAGCAGATAGCTTTGTCAATGGAGGCGGAAAGGTAGGTCTTCAATTGGGGAAAATGAAACAAGCCCGACAATCCCTTCTCTTACATCATCTAATTAACCAAAACGCAGTCGCATAGAAGAAAACCATCAACGAAACGACATCGTTTTGAACAAAGAAAAAAAGAAAAAAAAAAGTGGCGTCTTCAACCTCCGTCTCTGCGCATCAGTGCGCCGCTCACGCTAAAAGCGATCGCCTCGCCGCCTTGGTGTTCGCCTTTCCGGTAGCACGCCTTTTTTTCCGGTTCTGGGGCAATTTCCGGCCGCATCACATCGGAGCACGCCCAGAGCGCGCCCCAATTTCGCTTTTGAAAACACTGTGTAGCATCACCATCTAGAGGCATATGGCAATAACAGAGGATATAAAGGTAAGTTTTCACCCACCATGAGATATACTCATACTAATCAGTGTGCAAGTAAAACAAGAAAAATAAAAGATAAAAATGAAACCCAGACTCAGTATATATTGCAAGTTGCTATAGAATTAGGATATTAGGACTCACCTCTCTATTTGCCTCAGTAGAATTTGTTATGTTGGTGTTTAATTTGTTGAAATTAGCTCCTGTTTTGGTTTCTTAACTTGAGTATATCTATAATTTCCTCTGCTTGGCATATTTGGGTTAATGGGAACAGCTTTGAGTCATTTCTTGCTGCTGTGGTGACTTCCTGACAGAAAGGCATTGGAGGGCTAGGCAGCTGAGCATCATTTGACCCATGATTTCAAGTCATCATGTCGGAACCTGAGAGCAAGAAAATACATTTTGGACGGGATCAACAGTAAAATGCTTAGAAACAGCAGGTATGTAGATAGTTGTCCGAATTCCCTGTAGCTAATTTCATCTTATGCTTGACGTTTATTCATCTAGTCATCTGACTTGAAGAGCCATTCCTACAGCTTCGAGACTCTGGGAAAATCACTTTGACATGGAGTGTGATCTCTCAGAATTTTCAAATGGAAGACATTCCTCTGCTGCTGCTGCTGATTACAGAAAGTAAATCTCAGTGATTCATCAATTATTATCAATTCTCATGTGTGGCTGCACTAATTCCATTTGTTAGAATGTCGCTGATCGATGTGTGGTGTCTGCTAGCTGCTGCATAATTAGTAGATGAGTTGGTTTTGAGTCTTTATAGCAGTTTAGTGGTGTGCCTCAGATGTTGCAGGATGCACCTAGTAATGCGCCCACACCTGGATGGAAATGTCTCTATGGAGGTATTGGTCCATGAAGGTTTGGTGAATGTATTGGTCAATTAGCAATTTAGCAGTCATGAATTTTGATGATGATGAAGACCTTGAAAGCGGAGAACCAATTGCATTCACTTCAGAGAATAGTCTCCACCGCCTCCACGTTATTCTCTTGTTCCAGTGTCTGTGATCGCCAATGTTTTCTGGTGCCTGCTATACTTGGTGACTTGCACGACATTCCTGACCGTGCTGGGTTCTTGATGCTTGTTTTGGGGGATGAATTGTTACTCCCTTTGCTGATTTGTGCTGCATAATTTGTTGCTATGTCTTGGTGGCTGTAGATTTTGTTTTCTAAATCAGCTACATTTTTATTTCGTTTCTGTTTCCAAGGATGGGAGATTCCCTGCGACAACTGATTTAGTTTAATTGCTGCATGGCTCTGTAATTTTATTTCCTTGATGTTCGGGGTAAAGAAAAGAAACTATTGACTTATTACTTAAGTCAGCATACTCTGCACCTGTTCACTTTGCAAGAAGATGTGTGGATATTCTTTCTATTGTCTTTGTATCTTTGTTTTTGCTTTTGCTTGGAAGTGTAAGTTTGTAGTTCTCTTCTGTTGTGCAGACTTCTCTGTTAAAAGAGGCTAGAGCCTTATTTGACAGAAATATTGTTGTTATGCAAACTGCACCAAAAACTCTCAGGTACAAAACAGAGACAGAAAACAGAGGAAATAGAAGCTGAAAGCAAAGTGACAAATCCCAGCAATAACCAAAAGAAACAAGAACAACATAAGCTAAAGAACACAAAGGATTTACGTGGTTCGGCAAAGCCTACATCCACGGAGCAGCAGA
Source organism: Rubus parviflorus (assembly GCA_029955375.1). Lineage (NCBI taxonomy): Eukaryota > Viridiplantae > Streptophyta > Magnoliopsida > Rosales > Rosaceae > Rubus > Rubus parviflorus. Next base: position 29,831,202 of record JARGGL010000001.1, read on the forward strand.
GAACAAGAGTTTCACTATCAAATGGTGAAGGATTACAAGATCACAACAGTAGCTCTCAAAGAGGGTTTGACGGCAAGACCCTAAAGCTCACAATTAAGACAACTCACTCTATCTTCTAGAGAGACCCAGATGCAAACATTTTATAGCCTTAGTCAGGCTTTTACAACAATGTCCTTAAGTTAATTATACAAATTACACATCAAGGACAATGACTAAATTGAGCCACACTTCTACAATCTCCACCTTGGCGAGATTTCCATACAACATCTGAACAACTACAATCTCAGCACCTCCACATCTTGCAAAGCAAACAACCCAAGTTCCCTGCTGCTCAAACAACTTCTTCAAACATGAACAATGTGAGCCAAGTTCAAACAATGTTCAAACTTGGCAGCACCAACAACTTTTGTCAACATATCAGCTGGATTATCTGCAGTAGCAATCTTCTGAAGAATAATCATCTTTTTCTCTACAATATCACGCACATAATGAAATCTTACATCTATGTGCTTTGTTCTTGAATGATACACTTGATATTTAGCCAAATAAATGGCACTTTGGCTATCACAATGAACCTTCACCTGCTTCTGATAAATGCCTAACTCATTAATGAGTCCACGCAACCACAAAGCTTCTTTTATTCCTTCTGCAACTGCCATGTATTCGGCCTCTGTGGTTGACAAGGCTACTGTGTCTTGCAAAATGGACCTCCAACTAATAGGTCCATTGGCCATAGTGTACAAATAACCAGTAGTAGATCTACATTTGTCTAAATCACCAGCATAATCAGAATCTGTATAGCCAACAACAAAATTATCAATACCAGCAGGATTTCTCTCAAAGCACAGACCAACATCTCTAGTCCCATGAAGATATCTCAATATCCATTTAGCAGCCCTCCAATGCTCCATACATGGGTTATGCATATAACGACTAACCAAACCCACCGCATGAGCAATATCTGGTCTAGAACAGACCATAGCATACATGAGGCCGCCAACCAAATTAGCATATGGAATATTTTTCATATTTTGCTTTTCTTCTTCAGTTTTGGGACAAAATAAAGCATTGAGTTTGAAATGATTTGCTAGAGGGGTACTTACAGGTTTGGTTGAACTGAGAATTCCAAATTTCTGCAATAACTTCTTCAAATACTGCTTTTGTGTTAACCATACCAAACCTCTTTCTCTATTACGCGTGATCTCCATTCCAAGTATCTTCTGGCTTCACCAAGATCCTTCATTTCAAACTCCTTTTTCATTTGTTCTTTTAACTTCTCAATCTCCTTCATATTCTTTGAAGCAATTAACATGTCATCTACATATATTGACAAGTAGACGAAAGACCCATCTTGCAGCTTCTTGAAATACACACAGTGATCATATTTACTGCGGGAGTATTTCAGTCGTTTCATAAAACCATCAAATCTCAAATACCATTGCCGCGGTGATTGCTTCAAACCGTACAGAGACTTATTCAATTTGCACACCAAATTCTCCTTTCCATTCACCTTGAATCCATCTGGCTAAGACATGTAAATCTCTTCATCTAAGTCACCATGTAAGAAAGCAGTCTTCACATCAAGTTGCACTAATTCAAGGTCAAATTGTGCAACCAAGGCTAACAACACACGAATAGAACAGTGTTTCACCACAGGAGAAAATATTTCATTGTAGTCTATTCCTTCCTCTTGAGAATATCCTTTAGCAACTAATCTTGCTTTGTACCTCATGCTGTTGCGATCATTAATGCCTTCCTTTTTAGCATAAACCCATTTGCAGCCAATAGCTCTCTTGTCTTTCGGCAATTGAACTAAATCCCATGTCTTGTTCTTCATGAGAGACTTCATCTCCTCTTTCATAGCTTCATTCCATTCTCCACATTCTGGACTAGCTACAGCATCTTTGAAACTTGATGGGATCTCAGCATTAATGATGGGAAAAGCATAGACAACACAATCTCCAAACTTTGCAGGTCTTGTGATTTCTCTTCTTGGTCTTCTCACCGCAATAGACTCTTGATCAGGTACACGAACTTGTCTAGGCCTTCTTACAGGAATCTCATCTTCTTGGACATGTACATCTTCATTATCCGATACATCATCTTCTTCTTCACTTGCAATCTCTTCAATCTCAAGTTGGACAAATTTAGGAGTTTGAGAAACTACTTTGTCAAGCTCCACCTGTTGAACATCTCTATCAATCTTCTGTGTTGATTCATCAGTAGACCTTTTACTGCCGTGAAGCATACTAGCTTCATCAAAGGTAACATCTCTACTGATCACAAGTTTTTTCAACTCAGGGCACCACAACCTGTAACCTTTAACACCACTATTGAAACCAACAAATATAGCCTTTTTGGCTCTAGGATCAAGTTTGGTTTCAGTTACATGGAAAAATATTGGACAACCAAAAATATGCAAATAATCATAATCAACAGCAGGTTTTCCAGTCCATACCTCAATGGGTGTTTTACCCTCAATTGCTGCAGATGGTAAGCGATTGACGAGGTGACAAGCGTAGTTGATAGCCTCTGCCCAAAATGATTTACTTAAACCGGATTGTGACAACATGCACCTCACTTTCTCAAGCAAAGTTCTATTCAATCTCTCGGCAACTCCATTTTGCTGTGGAGTTCCAGGCACAGTGAAATGTCTCACTATCCCTTCTTCTTTGCACACTTTTAGAAAAGGGTCAGAGGTATACTCTCCACCATTGTCAGACCTTAAAACTTTAATTTTCTTCCTGGTCTGATTCTCTACCATTTTCTTCCAATTCAAGAAAATATCCAACACCTCATCTTTGTGCTTCATTGTGTAAACCCAAGACCTTCTAGAGTAGTCATCAACAAATGTTACAAACCAATGCTTACCACTCATAGAAGCTGTCCTTGTAGGACCCCAAACATCTGAGTGCACGTAGTCAAGAATACCTTTGGTTTGGTGAATCGCAGTACCAAACTTCACCCTTGTCTGCTTGCCCAAAACACAATGCTCACATAAATCAAGCTTGCAAGTTTTGGCTCCCTTCAACAGCCCTTGTTTCACAAGCCCTTGAAGTGCCTTTTCTCCTGCATGACCAAGTCTCATATGCCACAGTTTGGTGTCATCAGAATCTTTACACTCTCTAACTGCAGCAACATCACCTATTACGGTTTTCCCCTGCAGCAAATATAAATTACGGTGTCTGGTTCCTTTCATCACCACCAAGGCTCCTTTAGTTACTCTCAAAACACCATCTTCCATAGTGATTTTGTATCCACTAGCTTCCAAAGCTCCCAAGGAAATTAAATTATTTCCGAGCATGGGAACATACCACACATTGGTTAGTTCTCTAACTACGCCATCATGGAGTTTCAACTTAATTGTTCCTACTCCTTTTCTATCATGTGGATAGTCATCACCCATGAAAACGCTTCCGGTAACACTTGTATCCAATGTAGCAAACCAATCTCGATTTGGACACATATGTTGAGAGCAACCACTATCCAAAAGCCATGAATCAAGCTCAGCAACAGATGCAATACAATTAGATGCAACAGTGAGAACATAATCAGATTCATCCTCAGTCAATGCAACATTAGCATGAGTGTCTTTATTCCTATTTTTCAACTTAGGACAATCCTTTTTCCAATGCCCATTCTCATGACAAAAAGCACACTCATCCTTCCCTAAACTTCTTCTATTTTTAGAGTTTCCTCTTGGACGAGAATGAAATTTCTTTCTACTGTTATGATTTCTCCTTTCAACTAATCTCCCTCTAACAACCAAAGCATCTGATGTAGAAGCATTATTTTGCTTATCAGCATGTCTAATTTCATGATTCATCAAAGCATTTGACACTTCCTCAAACTTAATTGTCTCTTTCCCATGAAGTAAGGTAGTGACCAAATGATCATATGAGTCAGGCAGAGAATTCAACAAAATCAATGCTTTATCTTCATCTAAATTAAACAAATCAGCAATCAATTTGTTGAAAGCATCAAGGTGGTTAATCATCTTTGTACCTTCTTTGTACCTTATTTGTACTTGAAATAGTACAGCCTTCTCTTCAAGTGCAGACGATTTCAACACTTTTCGTCATGTACTTGTCTTCTAACTTCTGCCATAACTCCTTAGCTATTGTTTCTCGCATCACAAAGAACTTTTGAGGCTTAGCGAGACACAAACGAATCGTAGAGCAAGCCATCTTGTTCAACTTCTGCCAATCAGCTTCTGACATACTCTCAGGCTTTTCTTCCAAAGCCACATCTAAATCTTGTTGAGCCAACACATCTCTGACTTCACACTGCCACATCCCAAAGTTATTTGTTCCATCGAATTTCTCCACTTCGAACTTTGCATTCTGGACTGTTGTTCTTGCAAATCTAGAGTTCTCCTCTGTTTGTTGATCACCCATCTTCTCAAAATGGATTCGAAACCTAAGCTCTGATACCAGTTGTTGTGCAGACTTCTATGTTAAAAGAGGCTAGAGCCTTATTTGACAGAAATATTGTTGTTATGCAAACTGCACCAAAAACTCTCAGGTACAAAACAGAGATAGAAAACAGAGGAAATAGAAGCTGAAAGCAAAGTGACAAATCCCAGCAATAACCAAAAGAAACAAGAACAACATAAGCTAAAGAACACAAAGGATTTACGTGGTTCGGCAAAGCCTACATCCACGGAGCAGCAGAGAACAAGAGTTTCACTATCAAATGGTGAAGGATTACAAGATCACAACAGTAGCTCTCAAAGAGGGTTTGACGGCAAGACCCTAAAGCTCACAATTAAGACAACTCACTCTATCTTCTAGAGAGACCCAGATGCAAACATTTTATAGCCTTAGTCAGGCTTTTACAACAATGTCCTTAAGTTAATTATACAAATTACACATCAAGGACAATGACTAAATTGAGCCACACTTCTACAAGGGTCCTTGAAGAATGCGTGAGAAAATTTTCTACATATCAAAGAAAATGAAGTCTCTCTAAAGCTCAAGGTTTCTGCTCATATTTTGCAGATTAAGAAAGTGAGACATATAACTTCTGACCACTTTCTGAAATCTGTGAAATATCTAGTCTAGAATTCAAAACCCCTAAAGACCGGAGTATCATTTCTCCATTAGGCTGTCATTCTCTACCAAAACCACTATTCTCACCAATTATCTAACTTTGTCGGGGCATGTTGAATTAACTAAAAAAGAAAAAATTTGTTGATCCATAATATGCACAATATCAAAATACAAATGGGCCCCAACATAGAGAAAGCGGAAAGAAAAGAGTGAGCTGAAGTGCTCATCCTCCAAGTCGTGGTCTTCTTTTTTTGCGCTTGATATTTTCCATGTCTTCACCATCCTCAACTTGATCTTTCATGTCTTGATCAACCTTTGAGTACTCATCTTCCCAGTCGCTGTCATCTTGGTGATCTTCATATTCACCCTGTCGCATTACTAGATAGACCCCATAGCAGGACTCCAAATCTGGGCTAGTATGTTCCAAACAAACTCGACAGGCAGAGGCGGCTAACAAAACCCGAACTTAACCAATGGAACACAGAGCAGCCACACATAAGCAGAGTCCTTCACCTCTCTTGCTTAGAAATGGAACCGAATGTGTACTGCTGCTTTCTCCATTGATGTGAATTTCGGCGAAAGAGCACTCACCAAAATTACGTGCAGCAGTAGCTGAAGCACAGATAACCAATATTTTGTTGAAATTCAGAGGAATTTCAAAAGAAAATTCACATTCGTCAACAAGCTCCATTATATACTTGCGATTATACAGCTCACATATAACAGCCTGAACCAACTTGGAGCTTCACTGCCTGGAAATTCAGACTGCTTAGAAGAGTGAATCAGAGAGCAGACTGTACCCTCATTACCAGGTGAACCCCATAGCTTGTACAGCGCACCGAATTTTGGCTAGTATGTTCCAAACTAACTCGACAGGTAAAAGGCGGCTGATGAAAGCCCAACTCAACGAATGGAATATAGCGCATCCACACATGACCAGAGCGCCCCATCTCTTTTGCTTCGAAACAGAACGAGCGTGTAGGCATTCGTTCTTCATTGATGTAAAAATTGGCTGCAAATGAGCACTTACCAAAATTTTCTACAGCAGTAGCTGCAGCACAGATAGCCAATCCTTTGTTCCCCGATCGGATATTTAGAGGAACAACAAAAGAAAATTCAGATTTATCAACAAGCTCCATTAAATCCTTGCGACGGCCAAACCACCTTGGAACTTCATTTCCCGGAAATACCAAATGGAATTCAGACTGCTTAGAAGAGTGGATCAGAGAGCAGAAAGTACCCTCATTACCTGCCACGTCATGAGGCAGATTGTCACACAGTCTCTGACATCTATACAATGAAATACATGCCATGATTTGTGATGCCACTCTACTTTCCAAGATGTTTGACAGTATTGCAAATCGTTCCAACGACTCGCAACCATCGGCATTTATCCATTCCACTTTCGGAGGAAGTTCAGGAATTTCTCGAAGCTTCTTGCAACCACGCAGGTTAAGATGCCACAAGTTAGTTTGATGTGATTCTGCATTCCACCTTGGAAATGTAACAAGTTCTGAACAGTTATGCAGATCAAGTTGCGATAAATGATGCAACTCATAAATACTAGGTGGCAGATACATAAGGTTCTCACAATCGCTCAACTTTAAATCTTCAAGTCTACTGAGAAATGTAATGGTTGACGGCAATTCTGTGATTGCAGTTCTGGATAAATCCAGGCACGTTAAGGATTCCATCTCTCCCTCAATATCCGGGAAAGTATTGAGCATTCTGCAACCACTAAGATTAATCTCTCTCGCACTTTTCAAGGCGATTGTTCTCGGAAACACAGCAAGGTTATAGCATCCTGCAAGACTCAAGACAACCAGATTTTCATGATATACAGCAGAATCAGCAACCTCAACTAAACTTGTACAGTCGTTTAGATTCAACTCCTTTAAATTTGGGAATTCAGAGAAGCTAGGAATTGCTCGTAGAAATTGGCAGCTTTCCAAGTTTATAAATTTCAGATATCTGCAACTCTGGCTCTGTCAGGTAAAAGAAGAAAAATAAAGGATCGCATATGTGACTTGAGAGAAATGTAGAATCTCATTTCGAAAGTTAAACTTCTGCAAGTAATCTAGATTACCTTGAATGCTCCCCCCAGTTGTAGCATGCGGCTGCGAGGCATATTGAGTTTAACAAGCTTCTTTGGATCAAAATCCAATGGTAAAGATTCAAACGGAAATTCAGGCCAATCAATAAGCCTTAAATTATTGGGGAGACATTTAATGTCTCCAGAAAAGTATGCATCTCTGGCTTTGAAAAATTTAAGATTTTTCATCCCTGAGAAGCTTGTAGCACTCAATTTTATCTCTGGTGGCTCTTGTTCAAGAAAACAACCTGACTTGAGATATATCTGTCTGGGAGACATTACCATGATGCCTTTGATTTTATGTGTTCCCTGAAATGAAAAGGCAATAGTGTTAACAAAAAAGCTCCTTATCAAAATAAAATTGCAAGTAGTTGATCTAATTATGAATAATATTAGGTGGCAGTTACATCATTTAATGAAAGTTTCTGATATGGTTGTTTCTATGCTATATCAACTGTCACATAATATGATTTCTAAGTGTAACGTTGCCTCAAAAGGTTGTTCACTTAGCATTATTTTTTAATTATTTAAGATTTTCTGTTTATCGAGAGTATATTCTATGTAAGCTCTATATAAATATATGGTCGATCTGTGTGTATTTTTACTCACGTTGCCTTCTGTTAGAACATCGCAAACATCATCGTAAAAGCACAATCTCGTACGTTCCCTGGGCTCGGGCTCATTTGGTGCCTCAAGAGTTATTTCTTTACCCATTACTTCTAGCAAGTTGTGCATCGAAATCTGATCGTTGACAATATATGTGAGGGCCTTTTCTTGGAGCGTTCGAACACTAATGTTGGGCTTGAAGTTCACATACGCACATTGCAGTATGTGTATTACATGATTCTTACTTTCACCTTTAAAGAAACATGCAATGTCGAGAAAGACTTCCTTCACCCCACCTTCCAATAAACTGTAACTTTTTTTCAGAGGTTCGTAGAGACTTGCCTGAGGAGATTTCCTGTTACTGTTTAATTCCTCTTGCCATTCTTCTGTAGTTTTACCAAACAGAAATTTGCCTATCTCTTCCAGAGCTAATGGAAGGCCTTGAGTGTATTCTACAACCTCGTCCGTGAGTTGTTCGTATCCATACAGAAGGCATCCTCTTGGGAAGGCATGCGCACTGAAGAGCTCTTTTGCTTCATGGCGTTTTAGCTCCTTGGGCTTGTATCTACTTCTGAGTGTAATTCCATGAGCTGTTAACAAACACTGATCTCTTGTCGTTACTATAATTCTACTCCCAGAACCAAACCATGCAGAGCTTCCGGCCAATTTGCTTAACTGCTCCAGTTTATTCACACCATCCAGAATTAAGAGAACCTTTTTTTCCCTCAACCTGTTCTTTATCACAGTCATTCCTTCACGTTCATCAGTCAACAACTGCAGTTCTTTGCCCGGTAGAATTTTAGAGAGAAGAAGATTTTGTAGTTTGACTAGGCCTCCAGGTTGCTCTGATTCTTCTCCAACATTTTCTAGAAAACAGCTCCCATGAAACTTCCTAGCAAGGAAATTATGAACAGCCCGGGCAATTGTAGTCTTCCCTATTCCACCAATCCCCCATATCCCTAGTTCCCTACCATACGAACATCATCATTCTTGTCGTCACCTAAATATCTCAACATATCTTGAACCCGAGATTCTATTCCAACGGGGTGATCAGCCACATTAAAATCGGAATAACTTACTCGCTTTGAAATCCTTTCAACGATCATATCAATAAAGTTTGATTCAGACCTGCCAAAGTAATTAAGAAAGCTTTTTAATAAGGGTGCAACTGTATGATAATATGAACCCAACATTTCTCTAAGTATACCCAGCTCTAGATTTTCCAATTTTACCCTTTAAACATACCCAGCATTTCTCTCCCTCGCTCCCTCCCTCCTATAACCATATCCAGATTAGCTAATTCAATAACAATGTTACGACTTCCTATTTCAACTTGTAAAATCGATAGCATAATTGTTTCATAAACAAGTTTAATTGGTGCATAAACAAAAACTAAAGCATTGAGGGGAAATTATAACCTATATCATCGGAATCATCCTGAGCATTATGATAGTTTCGGTCATGTCACATGTATATCATTGATCTTGTAGAGACATTATTTAATTGATGTTGTAGAGACATGCTTTAATTGAATCAAACAAGCAAACAATTAATTTCTATTTTTTTTTTTTGAGCAATAACAATTAATTTCTATTGCATGCACATATATGTATGAACATATGCCTGTTTAATTTGTTTAGTTGCATGTAATTTCTATTGCTTAATTTACTTTATCAAACAAACAAGATCATATGGCAGTTAATTTCGATATTATATGCTTTGGCATGTACTTTTTATTTGGCCAACTAGTAGCTCCATGTTTAAGGGTATTCTAGTATCTTTACATAACTAATACCTTATATTCACAAAAAATTAATAATAATTAATAGAAAATTTAACATAAATATATGGAAAAAAATCACCTTTAGTCCCTGAACTTTGACCCATTCGACACTTTCGTCCCTGAACTTTGAAATATATCACTTTAGTCCCTGAACTTTGAAAAAAACTATCACTTTCGTCTCTGACCGAAGTTTTCACCGAATAAACCTCTGATTCCGACCAATTCGAACGACACTACATACTGGGCTTTGAAGCCCTCCTTGAGGCGAGTTCAACGCCACCAACCTCGCCTCAAACCGTCGCCGGACGGCGGAGAATTTTACAATTAAAGTTTCGGCCACCACCGGCTTTCGAGCTAAATTCGAACCATTCTAGGCCAAATTGAACTTAGCCCCAGTTATAAAAGTTACCCCTCTCATCCGTGCGAACATTTTGGCATAGGTTTTGCACCATTTTTTTTTTCTGGTCAGGGACGAAAGTGATAGTCGGTGTTGAAGTTCAGGGACGAAAGTGATATATTTTAAAGTTCAGGGACGAAAGTGTCGAACGAGTCAAAGTTGAAAGACTAAAGGTGATATAATCCCTAAATATATATAGTCATAGTCCGATAGTAGTAGTCTCGTACTCTCGTATGCATCATTTATAATTAGTATAGTAAATTATTTCAATTTTTTTTTTTTGAAGAACAGTTCTAGACAAACATGCATCCAGAGAAGAAAAAAGAAAAAAAAACTATAAGAGAAAAAAAAGAAAAGATACATACCCTGTCGAGTATTCCCACCCAGACAAGCCCGCTGCTTCCGTAAGAGAGCTCCTCCAGTTATCCAACTTGTCCATGTTTTGTAGGAGTGTGGATTCAAGGTCACCAAATGCCTCGTCATAGCTTCGTTTATGGTTTGTCAAATCCACTTTCTCCTTATGGGTTTTTTTGAATCTCTCTTCATGTTTAGCAAGTGCCTCGTTATGGGCTTTTTTGAATCTCTCGTCATGTTCAGCAAGTGCCTTACCATAAGTGCCTTGAGGTCGTACATCCTTGGGTTTCACTTTGTAAAAAACTGGCCGAACCATCTGTTGCCTTGATTTCTTACATTCAAGAATCTTAACCAATTCATCCAAGCACCACCTTGACGATGCAAAGTTTTCAGAGAATACGATGATAGCAATTTTTGACCTTTCGATTGTTTCAAGAAGCTGTCTTCGTATTTCTTCTCCGCTCTCAAGCTGAATGTCCATGAAAGTTGTAATTCCGTTCTTAACCAAAGCGCTGTACAAATGTCCTGTAAAATTGTCGCGTGTATTCTCACCTCTAAAACTCAAAAAGACATCGTATTCGTATGTATAAGAAGGGATATGGCTGGAAGAAGAAGAAGAGGCTCCAAGATGAGTGGTCATTGAATCAAATATGGATTGATTGCATAACAAAGGCCGGAGGCTGAGAGAGAGAGAGTTGGAAATGGGTACTGATCTATCATGTCAAAAACTGTTTGTTAATTATATGTATGAAGGCCTCTTCCAAGCAAAGGCATCACAAGTGCGAAGCAGTTTCCCTAGTATCTTCCAAGCAACTTTACAGGTCTTTTTTTTTTTGTTTTTTGTCAAGTCAATGAATTAGGGCATTAAGCAATAAACAAGGGCCAAGACTTACAGGTTTTTTTTTTTTTTGGCAAGAAAAACTTACAGGTCTTTTGTCATTTACCAATCCGGCTGTCATCATAATAATTAATTTAGAGCATCTTTAGCAGACTCTTTATCTTAGCTCCTTAGCTATTTTAGAGAACATATTTAGTTTTTCAACTATTTTAGCAGCTGCACCAGCCTCCTAAGTGGCTCTCTATTTTAGCTTTTAACTATATAACTCCTAAATATAAAGAGCCTCATCAGTTATATAACTCCTAAATATAGAGAGTTCTCTATTATTTTTGTTAATTTAAAATATTAATTTTTAGTTGTTTTGTGTAATTATTAAATACACTTAAATTATTTTTTATTCATTAATAAAATAATTTAAATTCAATACTAGCTAAAGTAAAGAGTATTAGTGCAAACGTATTTTTTGTATTTTTATAAAAGAAATAAAAAAGGATGTTGTTATTAACACACTTTTTTGTATTTTTTAATTTATTTTTATTATATAAATAATTTATAAAGTCTTTACATTGTTAATAAGAATATATGTGTCAAAACTTGATTGGCTAATATGAGAGATGGTGAACAGGCCAAAGAATTATCCAACTACAACTAGAGCTGTCTTGGAGTTGTATTCTGTCAATTATCGATCAAAAAAATTTATATCGTATCTTTTTTGTTATATGACAATAATTTTCTTATTATTTGTTAGTAGTTTTCTTGATCTAATTTAGTAGTAATTTTTTTATTTTTTGACAATATATTTCTTGATATTTGATAGCAACTTTTCATACATAGTGACATTTTTATAAAATATAAATAATAAAAATTAAAAATACGTTGATATTTTTGTAAAATTAAAAAATTTAATATTTTGATAGTTACAAATATTTAGTGGGTGACCTTAAAATATTCATCGCCTTTTAATAAATTTAATGAATTTTCTTTAACTTTTGTATCCACCTGTTCCCACACTTTTTTATTTAACCGGGGTCCACGGCGGCGCATTGATGATTTGATGCGCCAGGCGCAGATTGTTAGACCCACCAAGCATTCCAAGTTGGTCTGTCATAAACTTTTGTCTTTTTCAGGTCTACCATAGCTGGATTTGAAGTTGAAGAGAAGGTACCAGGAAACTCTTGAGGCTTTACAAGAGCAAGAGGGCTCGAAGTACACTTTGAGCCAGAGTCTTTGACACAATTATTTTCCCAACTCTTTGAGCCTGGCCTGCTTTGTTTCTCCCTATCCCAATTATTTATTATCTGTGCAATCAAACCATATTTGATTCATCCAATGGCCACTCAACTTGGATCCCCTTCCTTTTCTTCTTCCACTGGTATCCAGTCTTGGAAATATGATGTCTATCTGAGTTTCAGAGGTCAGGATACACGCCACAATTTTACTGACCATTTGTACAGCAATTTGATTCAGAAGGGAATTAAAGCCTTCATAGATAACGATCATCTTGGAGGAGGAGAAGAGATATCAGCGGCGCTTCTCAAAGCAATTGAAGGATCTAGGGCTTCTATCATCATATTCTCTGAAAACTATGCATCCGCAAGCTGGTGCTTGGATGAACTCGTTAAGATTCTTGAATGTAAGAGATCAAGGGGTCAATTGGTTTGGCCGATTTATTACAAAGTGGATCCCTCGGATGTATGGAAGCAGACAGGTCCTCTCGCTCAAGCATTTGCTATGCATGAGGAAAAATTCGGGGCTAACATGGACAAGGTTCAGAGATGGAGGGACGCTCTTAATTATGTAGCGAACTTGTCTGGATGGCCTTACTCGGGCGGGTATATTTCTAACCATTATAATTCGTGGCTTGCTATGGTTGAATTGAAGGCTCTACTTTTTGTGCTTTTATTCATTTCTTCACTGAAAACCGATAATTCATTCTTTCCATCCAAAACCCATTATCACAGTTTGATTTGAACTGATGTATCTTACACCAAGGACCTGATTCTAATTCCACTTTTTTCGACCAACTAAAAGTAAGCATTTTAGTTGGGGTGTTTTTAAGAAAACAACTAGTCATGTTTATATGTTCTAAACCGTAATACTGTATTACTGTACTGAGTTTCCATAATCACTCTCTATCTAGAATTCATTCTGGAAATTTAATTCTTTTTTTTAATTGTAACTAAAGCAAATTTTAGTAATACATTAGAATTTAGCCAAGTTGGCTATTCACCACCCATTGGGTTTCAACATTTCATCAGCGAATTTCTCAACGTACCTTATTGACGCAAAGTTTCCTAAATTTTCTCTGTGCAGTAGTAACTTCCACAAACTCTCTTCCGCTCTTTCATCTTTGCAATAGCTTCTTTATCACATGCAACATGTGAGGGAGTTTTTAATTTTAATAAAAGAAACATATAACCATAGCAAAGTATTATTTCATTAAACATGTGTATGCTTCTAAATTGGCAGGTCTGAAGCAAAATTTATTGGTGAAATTGTTGGACAACTTTCATTTAAAGTACTAGATCATACCTATTCGGTGGCAAAGCATCCGGTCGGATTAGATTCTCGTGTACAAGAAGTGGCTAAGCTTTTAGATGTCGGAGAAAATGATGTACGAATGGTAGGGATATGGGGGACTGGTGGAATAGGAAAAACAACAGTTGCCAAAGCTGTTTATAATTCAATTGTCCATATGTTCGAAAGTAGCTGTTTTCTGGAAAATGTCAGAGAAAGATCAATGTCATATGGAGGCCTTCTGGAATTGCAAAATATACTTCTTTCTCAGGTTCTAAGAGGTGACGAATTGAAGTTGACCAATGTCGATCAAGGAATCAGTGTGATAAACAAAAGATTGAGCCAGAAAAATGTTCTATTAGTTCTTGATGACGTGAATCAATTGAACCAGTTAGAAAAATTAGCTGGAGGATCTCATTGCTTTGGATTGGGCAGCAGAGTAATCATTACAACACGAGAAAAGCATTTGCTTATTGCTAATCAAGTCACACTAATATACAAGGTCAGGGAATTAAATCATCAGGAAGCTTTTGAGCTCTTCAGTTGCCATGCCTTCCATGAAGCAACACCGCCAAAAGATTATGAGGAACTCGTAAGTTATGTTGTACAGTATGCTCAAGGTCTTCCACTAGCTCTGGTAGTTTTAGGTACGGGTCTCTGTGGTAGAACTATAGAGGAATGGCAAGAGGCAAAAGATAGCAATTGGAAGTTTTATAACAGAGATCTGCACAAAACTCTGAAAATTAGTTACGATGCATTGGATGATTCAGTGAAAGAGGTTTTCCTTGACATTGCATGTTTCTTTACAGGAGAAAATAAGAACTATGTGATACAAATACTAGAAGGTGGTGACCTGAACCCTAAGAATTGTATTAGTGTGCTCCAAGAAAGGGCCTTCATAAATATTAATGCAGAAAATCAAATTCTGATGGACAACTTGCTAGTACAAATGGGTAAAGAAATAGTTTACACTGAGTCGCCAAATGAACCCTCTAAACGCAGCAGATTGTGGTTTCCCGATGATGTTTACGATGTTCTAACAGAAAGAACGGTGAGTAGGGCATGTAAATTTATGTACATAAACAGCACCTTATATGTAAAATCTCGGAATACTTGCTATTTTTTTATTTGATAAAGAACTGGCTTTGTTAATAACATTTCTTTTTTATATCAGGGAACGGACAGAATTAAAGGCATTATGGTAAAGTTCTCCGAACCGGATGAGATAGTATTAAGTCCTGCAAGCTTCTTCGGGATGAAGAATCTTAAATACTTCATAAATTGTAATGTATCTTTTTCTGGTGATGTCATTGCTTATCTCCCCAACGAGTTACGGCTGATTGATTGGCCTGAATTCCCGTTTGAATATTTTCCATCCAATTTTATTCCAAAGAAGCTTGTTAGACTCAATATGCCTCGCAGCCGCTTGTCACGACTGGGGGAGACATTCAAGGTATATTATTTTTATTTTTAGGAGTAAATTTTCAAATGAAGTTGTACATTTCTGTATTTTTATGAGATCCTTTGTTTTTCATTTTGCTCACAGCGCTCCAGAAGTCTGAAATATATAAATTTGGAGAGCTGCCCATTGCTGAAAGAAATCCCTGACTTCTCTGGATTCCCAAATTTAAAGGACTTAAATGTGAACAACTGTACAAGTTTAGTTGAGGTTGCTGATTCTGTTGGATTCCTTGATAAGCTGGTTGCCTTGAGTCTTTCGGGATGCAATACTCTCACTGTATTTCCCAGAAAAATCGCCTTGAAATCTGTGGAATATATAAATCTCAGAGGTTGCAGAATGCTCGAGACTTTCCCTGAAATTGTGCGAAAGATGGAATTCTTGACAAGCTTGGATCTATCCGGCACTGCTATAAAAAAATTGCCTTCATCTATTGCACATCTCAGTAGCCTTGAAGAGTTGACAATTAGAGAATGTGAAAACCTTACAGACCTGCCATGCAGCATATTTGAGTTGCAGCATCTATGGTGTCTTGATCTCCAGGACTGCTCAAAACTTGTTACGATTCCAAAGTGGAGTGCAGAGTCAATTACAGCAGAATCACTTGACTTGTGTTATCTTAACCTGCGCGGTTGCAACATGCTTCAAGAAATTCCTGAACTTCCTCCGAAAGTCAATTGGGTAAATGCGGCTGATTGCGCATCACTGGAACGATTTGCAAAGTTGTCTAACATCTTGGAGCGTAAGGAGTCACATATGATCAAATGTATCACATTGCTTAATTGTCAGAGACTCTGTGAAAATCTTGCTCATAGCGTGGCAGAGATGAAACATATTTTCCTTTATGAGATCTTCTCTCTCTTTCTCTCTTGTATGGAATCTGAATTCGATGTTGTCTTTCCTGGAAGTGCAGTTCCAAAGTGGTTCAATCACCGTGCGGATTTAAAGGAGTTAGTTGATACATCTGAATTTTCTTTTGAAATCCCTCGAAATTTCAAACAGGGAAACAAAGGATTGGCTATCTGTGCTGCAGCTGCTACTGTTGAAGCAATTAACTCAGAAGAAAAAGAATTTACGAAAAATAATTGCTCTTTCGCAGTCAGAATTGACATTGATGCGGAGAGCATTGTTACACGTTCTTTTAATTTTGAAGCAAAATATATGCAGTCAGCTCATGTGTGGCTGCTCTATATTCCATTCATTAAGTTTGCCTTTCGTAAATCCCCTCCCTTTTTCTGTCGAGTTAGATTGGGACATACTAGCCAAGGTTCGGTCCGCTGTAAAAGCTATGGGGTCCACCTTGTAATTCCAGAAGCTGAATTTGAAGATGAAGATGATGACAACATGGAAGATGAGTACCTTTCTATTGTAGATGATGAAAGTGATGAAGACATGAAAGAGGAGTAGAGGAGTAGTATCAACAGGACAGGGGAGGTCAACTGTGTGTGGCCCCATTTCGCCTTATCAACCCCAGGGAAACTCCGAGTACAGGCCTTGATGCATTCAGTTCATATGAACACTATCCCTTCTTTGGTGATTTGTCACTGGCATTTCTAAAGTTCGTGTATGTCTATCTATTTTTTGTTTTGTTTTTTTTTTCTTTATATTGAGGGTTCTTATGAACTAATATGCTTAACTACCCTCTAGGCTCTTAGATTAATGTTTGTGTAGTTTTTGGGTAAATTCAACTTACGCTGAACTGTTAATGTTCGATAGAATTCGTACTTGAGAAGATTTTTGTTTCTTGAACTTCAATTGATGTGGTGGATGTTGAAGAATGTATTTATTTGAATGCTGCAGGTTTTTTCTCCTTGTCAAGGTGATATAATAAGAGCTGAGACATCGGCATGTTGCTACATTTTAAACTTGTGTTACTTTCTCAATAGTATATCAGGCAAGAGACAGGAATGAACAAGCATGTGATAATTTAGAGCAAATTCTACGACTTGTTGAATAAGTCTGCATTTGGTATTGGGAATGGTTTCATTTTCTGGTGTTATGCTCATGTGTTTCTTAAACGTTATGCATGCTTGTTTAGTCAATGCCATTATGCATGTTGCAGAATAGACACATTTGATATGTTTTCCTTCTCTTTTTTTAATAACTGTCGGTTCATATCTCCATGAGTTTCTAAACTAACGTATATGTATGTGTCTAGAACTATATAGTTTGCAATATAACTTTCCACTGCCAAATAGTGAACCTCAACAATGGTGATTGAGTTTGATTAAATGCATTCAATTAAGTTTTCATAGTTTTACATGTTACAGGTGCTAATGCCCTCGAGTTCATTAACTATGCTGAAGTTTCAATATGCTGTGTACAAGGTCCCTGCAGTGAGTTATCTTTCGATGTATTTCATCATCATAATCACTAAGATAATTAAGGTCGCTGAATTGTTTTATTTTGGTATTAAAATCTTCATAAACCAATTCTATTGTATATTTCGCAGCTTACTAGTTTCATAGTTCCTCTCAATATGCCATTTTCTTTTTAAATTTTAGTTGTTTGTCTCTGTTTTTCTTCTTTTTCAACCTCCTGCTCAATTCTTCCACATTGTTTTACAAATTTAAAAAGTAGCTGACATACTATTAATTTTCCTTTAAGACTTGGAATTTGAAGGGCAACTTGTGAGGATTGTTACTTATTCATGTGTCTGATGTGTTCGGCAATTGTCAGCTTTGCAAATAAGTTTAGCACTCAAAAGAGAAAACTGAAGAACAGGCGGTATGTTGATTTTATTAGGCTGAACTCTAACAGTTGGTCTTCTGTTTTTCCAACAATTTTTTACTCGAGTATGGTTGCTGATTTGCGGTAATAATATCACCTTTTACTACCTTCTTCTCAGGGAACATTAGATTGTGAACTACATCCGAAACAGAGGACCAACTACTTTCCTAATACATAATGCCACCAGCAACTGAACCCATATTACGTTTTCAACTTTTCCTTGTTATGCTTGTTATCCTATAATAAGATGGTTCTGATTCCTTTATAGACAAGCAAATGAGGACTGCTTATACAGATCAATTTTTAACAGGGTAGAAGTTAATTGGGCATAGTAACTTTAACTATTACATTCCAGTTGACAAGTTAGAGGTGTATGATCTGTGACATCTCTAAGGTTAAATATCAAATAAGTAGAAGACTAAACAACACTACTACAACTTGGAATGTGGAACATTACCAGAGGAAATAGTTGTTTCTCGCTGACATGATTTTACCCCATAAGGAAAACAATTTGTCGAATTAGCTTTAGCCCGGTAACAAAGATTTGGGTTGTTCCAAGCTCCAAAGTCCAAACCGCCTCCCCATTTTCCGATAGAACCATTCCGAGAATTCAACTTATCCTGTAAAATTGTTTAAAAAAAGGTAAAAAGAGCACCAATGAAAGGAAGAGATTCCAGCCTTGGAGATATTCGTCCTGAGAGACTGTTATTGTCAAGCGGCTTAAGCCCCCAAAACCTTGGCCTTTTCATTTCTGCCAATGACTTGGGAATGTGCCCTGTCAAAAATATGTTTGAAAGGTCCAGAATTTCCAACTTGTGTAGATTTTGCCACTGAATTCTGATTCACCTGTTCCATACAGGTAAAATGCCTACAATACAAGAACAGAAATACTTTGTTGTTTGATGCTTAATCGATGTTTTGGTTTCTTTTCAAGAGCTAGGGCACCTTCAAAAATTCTGTTGATGATTAATTTTGAGTGGATGGATCACTGGTGATATTGGAGAATGGCAGCCATGGAGCATTGAAAATCATAGACAAGAAAAAGAATATATTTAAACTGTAATGCCCCCTTTATCACATCGGTATACTGCTAGCTGCTACATCTTACGTCTATGATAAATGATTAAGACTTGCCTCTATTGTCGTCAATAAATAAGTGTGTCTTTGTCTTTGTGCTACATTTGAATTATGTGCTACATTTTAAGAATCAGAGCATTTCATATTTTTATTAATTTTTCACTCTGTTAGCTGGAAGAAGTTACAATCCAAAAACAAAGAAAAAAAGCTCCCATGAAAAAGTGGCCCAAACAGGTCTCGAAACTGTGACCTTCACGTTATTAGCACGACACTCTAACCAGCTAAGCTAATAGGACAGTCAACGATTATAAAAATGATTAAGAGGAAAACGTATGATTAGTAATGACTAAAGAACAATCTTAAAAGGCACACTAGTTCTAGTAATCTTTGTCTGATTCAAGTTCGTAGTTTGAGATGATGGCTGAATCTGTGTTGTCACTGGCAGTGAGTCTGTCAAGAGGAACCCGAGCAGTCGAATGCTGGGTCAACGCCAAGTCACCGAGAAAAAGGTATCTTCCATTTCCATTTCAGCAATAGCAGCAACCCATTCAAACCCAAGAGCTCAATTTTCTTAATACCAATTACTAATCCTGTTTGACGCGGAATCAAACCGTCCCTTTTGGCTTTGTGAATGATGTGTGCAGTTTGCGGGCGTGCCAGCACTAGGAGTGCGAGGTGTGTTTGTTGTTTGTCGTTGCCGTTGCGCTTTCGTCTTGACTTCCTTACGAGGAGATTGTGACTCGGAGAGGGATATCTCCGTGGAGGTTCTTGTACATGCCTTGATGATTCAAGGACTTCTTTTGTAAAGCTTTTTCAAGTTTTACCAAATCGATACCGAGAACGAGATCCCCAGCAGAGCTTGCACTAGAGGAATCGACTTGTGGGTTGCAATGCTGCAGCCGCTATTGCGTCCTTGCAGTTTAGCAGGGTATGGAAATGCATCCGCTAATGCGCTCTTGCATTTGCCATGGTGGAATTGCAGCCGCTGATGCGTCCTTGCAATTGCCGAGATAACCCGGAGGTTAAGATACTCGTTGAGAGTAGTGTGGTGTTTTGTTGATGTCGATGTCTTTTGAAATGTATGCGAAGCCTTCTTTATATAGGCTCTGAAGCTACTTGAACATGAAGTAAACAATAGTCTTTAGGATTATAATATTATCATGAATCCTTGTAACCTTACTTGATAGACTATTCTAACCATTATCTGGTCCGTATTTGATTATTGAATCACTCTTGGCTTATTTTGCGAAATGAGAATACTGGCCTAAAACAATTCTCTGTAATAGTTTATTTGATTCACTAGGCCATAATCATTATTAATAGGGTCAGTCCAATTTAGGCTTATATTTAATAGCCTTTGATAGTCCTGTAATGAATTTGATTCAAGGTTTTGTTACTTGAATCTTTGAATTATGTAGACTTATGTACTATCAGTCTTTTAGATAACAGGGACATTTAACTGACTCATTCTTCAGTCGAGCCATATTTGTATTTGCTTAATTGCTGGCCCTTTTATCTGATGGTTGAGAAGTGTTCATCTTTAATCTAATGACTTGCGAGATGAATATATGGGATTGCTTTCTTCCATATCATTGGCTGTAATGCCAAAGCTGTTGGACCTCAGTAGGTCCCTTCCCTTTATTTCAGTATATAGAGAAATCCCTTTTAGTAGCAACCATTAGGCTTTCTTTCAGCCTTTTCTTTCTTGCTAATTGCCGAGATTTCAACCAAGAAACCAAATCTAAAACTACTTTCCTCTTTCGAAAGTGATGGGGACATAAAGAAAAACTTAGCGACCTGATCATGAAGCAAGCAGCTAGTTTTGGCTTTTAGTTCTGTTTCCATAATTGTGGAAAATGTTGTCCAGCCATTGAAAGTCATGCCCTTTTGAATAGAAAATATAATATGATAGGCCTCTATTTGATCTGATGCTTGCGAACCCAATCATCTAGCCATTCCAGCTTATTAAATGTTTTCTTCATTTTGGCCAAGTTGCAAACTTTTCATGTCCATATCAAATGATGATTAGAGGAATTACTATGCAAAAACAACAATTGATGGAAAACTTTATGTTTATTTTAATACCCAATAGCTATTAAAATAACCTTGGTTATAAAACAGAGTCGGAAAGTACCGTAATAGGCTAATCTTAGCCCTTTTCTTTAATTAATCCGGTCTCTAATGATGATTGCTTTCCGTTTTTAGTCGCTTAAAACCTGTGTTTGTTACCGCATGACCCAAGATTGAGACTGAATTATTTGGCTCCTGAAGCCATGCAAAGGCTTTTCGCAATAAATCCTCCCAAATTCGTAAAGCTTCCGCATATCAAGATCCTAACAGAACCCTTTAGTATTTCATTAATTAACCACTTGATCCAAAGGCTCAGAAAAGCCTAGCTTTAATCCAACGGTTTGCGAAACCAGCATCGTGAATTCTGCCTTGGTCTCGCGATTAATGAAAAAATGGGCTTGGGCCTTTATCTCTAATCCGCCATTCCGCCAACCAATGACTGACCCAGGCCGAAATGTTATTTTGGGCTCAAACATTGCCCCCCAAGCTTTGAAATCCGGGTAGGATTGAGAAAGGTTATAAACGGTTCCCTCCTTTGAGTAATTTCACCTCTGATTGAACTGAGAAACAAACCAACTTCAGAGACCCACTGTTCATCTTCCTCCTTTCCTCTTTCGCAAACCCTAGAATTTCTTTTCCGAAACTCTGTTGCACTCGCAAGAAGCGAAAATGCCTCCAAAGCCATTACATGTCCCTCAATATGACGAATTGAAGAAAGAGGCTGAAAAATTCAGGGAGAACATGCTAGCTCTGTATTCCCAACACCAAATAAGGAAACCTCCCAGTGACTTCTTCAACTATTATCATGCTTTTGTCGCAATTGGCCCTCATCTCTGTTCTGCTCCATGGAAGGAGGTAAACAAAGTTCTTTCCAATTCCCGTGCTTTCTCATGGCCACTTCATGGCCATAGCCTGACTACTGCCAAATTCACTAAATGGCCTCTGTCTGCAAAAACCACGAAAGTTATGGGGCAATGGCCTTTACCCACTGACGATTTTTCTGAGTGGTTTAAGGCCATGGAGATCAAATTCGGTGATCTCTGGAGAAGAATTGGCCTTTACGATGCCATTTGCTTATCTGTTAAAGGCGTCCAAGGAGACAGGAACTTGCTCCTAGCTGCCGCAAGTTTCTGGAATTCCACCAGTAATACCTTTGATTTTCGCTTTGGGCAAATGAGCGTCACCCTTTTAGATGTCTTTGTTATATCAGGTTTTCCAATCCACTACAAACCATATTTGCCTGGCATATATTCTTCATTACAATATCCTCAAACTTATGTTCCGACGACTCGAGAAAAAGCAAAGAACCAAGCTAATAGCTATGAGAAGTGGATAGGCTTTTGGAGATCAATAGGTGGTTATGAGGAACATATTGCTTTTCTAGAATTTTGGTTGAACAAATTCGTCTTTTGTATGTCTGCCAATAGAGTAACAGATCAGTGGCTGGAGTTGGCCATTGTTCTTCACAACGAAGAGAAAGTCAGCATAGGGCACCAAGTTCTTGCTTCTCTGTATAGAGGTATGCAACAACTCACTAGTGCTCCTTTCAAGCATGCTGCTGAAGGGCCATTTTGGATCCTTCATTATTGGCTGCAAGTTTACTTTCCAACATGTAGGCCAGATGTCACTTTTGATCCCAGAAAAGTAATGGGAGAGAGCTTAGTCAAAGCTGGTTTCTTGGGACATTCCCTTCTGGACTGTTTTACCAATTTCAGAGAACCAACCGACCTAGCGGCTTGGAACTGTGTTGCGAAAAGGAAGTATCCGGCCCCATTGTATGATGGCTTTTTGCCGAATAAGAAAAACTGGCAAGATCCCTTCTACCTTGCCTTGTTCCATGCATCAGTTTGCTGCAAGGATTTAGTCTATGGTGGTATATCTGGTCATGAGCAACATCGGATTGAAGTTTATGCTCCCAATCATTTCACTAGGCAGTTTGGATATGCTCAGATGATTCCAGCGCCATTGATTGATAGTGTAAATCATTTCACTTCTTGGCGTCTGGATATGCGTTCAGTAGGAACCAGCAGTGGTATAAGTATTCTTGGTATTGCTGATCGACGCTTTCCTTTCCTCCCTGCCGAAATGAGCTCAAAAGCCATATCTTCCTACCCTGCATGGTATGCGGATCTGACCAAAGAATTTTTTGCTAAAGAGACCAAGCTTCAGTTTGTAAAACTGTTTAGCAAACTTCCTGTGGACACTCGCTCCAGAGAAGAAGATGATCTTCTTGAGAAGACTTCTTTCGATACTATTGGTAGTGGAAAGAGTTTAAGGGACTCTTTGGTGCTTTCGCAAACACTGGAGATAGCATCAGGCGAGGTCTCTGAGGTTAATGAAGACAACGCCACCCTGCAACAAATGCTAAGCGACGAACAAAAAAGAACTGAGGTAATTCCTTATTTTTGTATTTACTTTGAGCCATATGTTTGGCTATTAACCTCCTTGTCTTGTTGTGAGCAGAAAGCGAAAGGAAAAAGGCCTCAAGGAGGGTCCTCTGGTGGTGTGCAAAAGAAACAAAGACGAGCACCACAGGGAGTGTCTGTGACCACACCACCAATTGTTGTCACAAAGGATCCCTTACATTCTCCTTCCGCTCCTGATGCCATGGTAAATCCTCGGGAAGTGCCTCCTGCCTTGTTCGTACCTGCTCAAGTAAGTTGATAGGGCTTAGTTTTCCTTGAAATCATGGAATTGTGGAATTGTCCCTAATTTTACATTCTCTGTCCATGTCTTTTCAGGATATAACCAAGAAGCGAAGATTGAACAGGAAAGCAAAAACAAATGTTGAAGTTCCTGCTTCTACACTCTTTCCAGAGCAGGAAAGGACAAATTTGGTAAGAGGAAGATTGTACTTTCTTTGCAGATTTGCCTTTTTTAGGCATTTTTTCCTTTTGAATCATCATGTAATGACTTTTCCATTTTTAACAGCCCTTAGCAGAGAAAATCCCTGCCTCAAAGTCATCAGAAGAAGAAGTTGGTGGCATTTTATATACCATGGTAACATTTATCTCTGCTTGAGGTCCTTTAAAAGGCCTTAGTTTAGTGTCCTAACCTTTTGGTTGAACTTGCAGGCCACAAGAAAGACTGTGGATCATTCCTTGAACCTCTCATCTTCACCACCAATTGGCTCCAGGGCTTTAATTATTGCAACTCCTCCATTATCAGATTCTAGTCCTGAAGCCCTAAAAACCATCATTGGGCAAAATTCGCAAGGCGGCTCCTTGGAGGCTTCGCAAAGCAAACCTGGTGTGATTATGCCAAAGGCAATGACCAAGAGCAATGTGCTTACGGAAAGGTTTCCGAGCTCTGGACATGAAGATGCATCCTCATTCATTGACCTTACTGATCCTGAGGTCAATATTGAATCTTCAGAGCCTTCTGACCAGGAAAAGGTTATGTCTTACGAGATTCCGGTGCCATTGGAGCAAGAAGCTGAAGTGGCTATTTCTGACAATACCTCAAATCCTCAATTCTCCTTGGCAATTGTATCACTGCCTTTGGATGTCCAGGCACCAACTGTTACAACTTCAAGTATTATGCCAACTTCTGAGGTATGCAAAAATGAACCATATTTTGAAATCTTTCGCAAGAAAATGGTTTCTGTTCATGTATACTGACATTATGGTTTTCAGGTTCAAAATGCTCAAACTGGAATTAAGGAATCAGAAATTCTGAAACAAGTTCCAACCAGCTCATCCCCTCTGACAAATACTGAGAAAGAGGCACTATCTGCTCGAGCTTCTGAAATTCAGGCTATTGATTCAAATGCCCTTGTCCCATATGGGTTGGCTCTGACTTATGGGGTGGAGACCCTTCAAACTTCGATCTCTGAAACTCAGGATGAGCTTAATGAGGCCAACTTTGCCATTGAGGTACTTGAAATTAATGAAAGAGCCATAAGTCCTGTGGGAGCAGATATTCCAACTGTTGCTGAAAAAGTTCTCTATTTCCCATATTTACTATTAGATTTTGACTAAGACAATAATTATTGGCCTTATTCTAAGTTTTTTTATTTAAACTTGCAGGCCCCTGAACTTGGGATGTCTTCTTCTATTTGCGAAATCAAGGATCAAAATCCCTTGTTAGATGATGTTCAAATGCCAGAAGATGTTCATTGCATTCCCAGCCCAGGATTGTCTGATGAATCTTCTTATTCGCCAGATGCTCTAGACGCAAGAATAGCAGAAACGGCATTTTTAGAGAATCCCCTGGTTAAGCTTTCTTCTGAGGAGTGCCGTTATATTAAGTTTCTTCGTGGCCTGAGCACGGATAACTTTTCTAATTATACAGAGGAAGAAATAACTGAAGCCATAACATTTCTGTCACAGTATGATCGTAGCTATCAGTGGGCTCTTTCTCGTGCCTTCAAGGCTGTAAAGATTATCGACCCGCTTCACAAAGCCTTTACTTCTGACAAAGAGGCCAAAAAGGAGGCCGTCTCAAGGAAACAAGCAGCTGAAGAAAAGCTGGCTCACTTTCGTGCATCTGCTCTTCAAGTTCGAAGTGCCAATAAATCTCTGGCTGAGAAGAAGTCTAGGATTGACAAGCTTGAGGAAAAGATCAGGGCTTATCAATCCGAGGTCAATCAATTGAAAGGAGAAGTATTGAATGAGGAACAGACAATTGGTGGTTCCTTGCGAGGAACTATCAAATCCATCGATGAATGTCTAAAAGATCTAGCACTTCGTGAGCAGGAGTTAAATGCGACAAATGACAGGCTTATTGGGACTGAGATTGAATTCAAGGCACAGAGGATAAACTTACTTAAAAGTCTGCAATACCTTCCTGACTTGGATTGAATCAAATGGCTTTGTAATACTATTTAAAATAACTACTTCAGCTCCCATTTATGTGTATGCCTTTACTAATTATTTTCCGTCTTTGGGCTTTATTATTCTGGGCCGTAAAGATCCGTCATTATCATATGTATATATGTATTGTTCGGAATTTGAACATTCTGGCCTTGGGCCATCTTGCAAAACAAAAACAAACCCCAAATTAGTTTGTATAGACTCTTTAAATAATTTTGCCCTCAAAACTGAGTTTTATATTTATTTATCACCAAGTGGATACCCTCAATAATGGCATTGAGTGGTTGAAAACTTTGTTTGGGCAGGTGGATTTATGAATCATGACATAGTTTAAATTCATCGAATCCGTCCTTTCGAGATTTAGGCGTGACTGAAAAAGATACGTCACGTGATTCTCACGTTTTCTGCGTCTTTATAACGACGAACTCAAGACATATTTTGTAGCAAAGACTTGCATTTTGCCATGCCCTCTCTTGGACATTTTCTTCTTCATCCTTGCTTTGAGAGGCACACCTTTCAAACTGCCTTCTTGGCCTTTGGCCTAATGGCATTAAGCCTCAAAGTTTAAGCTCGAAATAAACTTAGGCCTCAAAGTCTAAGCTCATGGTGGGTAGGTAGGATTTTTAGGGTAACTGAGTCGTGAACAGATTGCTTGGCTCATTATTCTCCTCAATCTTGCCTTACGAGATCATCCAGAAGAGGAAAGCAAGAGTGCACTTTTCCTTAACTTAGGTAAACAGTGTACTTTTCTTGGGTTTCCTGTCTAACAGCAACATGAAGGAGTTAAATCCTGCTCGAATCCAAACCGTATGATATCGGGTCTGGCAAACTTCTTATTGTTGCAGGAATTGAGGCTAGAAGCATGGGTTGGAAAGAAAATCTCTTGCCCATGTTTCTTTCCCTTGATGATCTAAACCCACCATGAAAATGTTCAAATAGGTCTCTTGAAAATTGTATCCTTTTGGAATATGTCTTGCATGTAAGTTTTCGGCCACAAAGCCGTTTATTTTAAATGGGCATTTACTTCACCCTAATTTCTTACGGTTCTTGTAATAAGACTACTATGAATCTTCTCCTGGCGGGCTTGATGGACTTAGGTAGTTATGCCCTTCGAACTGCTAATTTTTACTTTGAAGTGCTTAGGCTGATGAATATGGGTTTTGTTTTAACTCGAAATGTATTCAAATCCGTTTCAGGCCCAAACACGGTCATTATGTATCTCGGCCCTTTTTAATTTCTTCTCGCCCATTGGTTTATCAAAAACCTCCCGGTATAGATCAAATCCAAGGGTAATTGTGACCATCCAAATAAGTATTCCTTATTCCCGAGAATTGGTCATAGGCGTAATTAGTTGCATAAGATTCAAAATTTTACTACCTTTGCCCTGCAGGTAGAAACTTTTCAGGCATAAATACGGCAGTTTCAGCGACATCCCTCATTCTTCAACATAAAGCAAATATCTCTTGTTGCTTCATGAAACGCTTCTGTCATACGAGATACCTTTAATAAACTCTGGGCTTCATAGTCTAATCTTACGGGCTCGGATTAGATCTTCTGATCTGATCTGGTGCCCGAAATGGCAGGGAGTGAGGAACCTATCATGTTTCTTGCTGGTCCCTTGCCATTGGTCTCTTGCTGGAAGCATTGGGTCGATTGCTTCTTTCTCTGCTTGACCATGAAGGGAAGACAACCCAAACCATCTGGGTTGTTATTTCAATTGGAAAAGCAGCTGGACGGAATTGCGATCCTTGCTTTTATTCCTCAAGGTTGAGCCGGATCCATGAAAGAGAAAATTGGCTCCACGTCTTCCCCGGCATCCTCCAATCATTTTATGTTATCTGAGCCTTTGTAATTTGCATATCGCAATTATTTGTTTTCACACATGTATGTTCCCGGCCACAAAGCCGTGTTATATTGACTATGAAATAAAGAACTTGGCAAATCATATCCTGATATTTGTTCCTTTGTATATGCGAAACCCAGATTACCAAATATGCATGCTTGCGAAATTGATCGCAAATAAACTTGGGCAGTTTTGCTCCTTGCGAGAAGCCTCATATTCGGTTTCAAAGCTTCGTTGGTCTGTAAAAGAATTTTCTGGTTATTTACTTATTATGACCATTAGGCCTTCAAGGATGTATATCATCCCTTTCCTTCGCAAATTACTTATCGCAAAAGACGAAAACTTTAAGGCAATGAACCAAGAAAAATTGGGTAAAGATTTTCTGTCAGTGAATCTTGTTATCTTGACATGCAATCCTCACAGCCCTACTTTTTCCATGTGAAGGTGAGGCATGTTCAATTGCCATTATCACCTGTCCCCTCAACTTTTTGCCATTTTATGATATTTTATATTTGGTTATTAATACCCCATCCACTTTTAATAGGGGTCTACGAAAAATTTCGTTCCAACCAATTCACCAAGATTGGACCGCCTATTCAATCGCAAATTTAAAAATATTGCCATATCCCATTCGAGAGTCAACTTTGTCAGTTGATTTTTACGAGATTTTCAAGATCTCTTTGGAAACGTTGCTTGACCGTGATTAATGGTGATAACCATCTGCTAAAGATGCGGTCATAAAGATAAGGCAGTTATTTACGATTTCAAACCTTTCTTTTGCCTTTAAAAACAGGCCTTCCAGGCTTATTGCAAACCATCCTTCAGACTTTGTTTTCAACATGTTTCAGAAATCCCTTCTCTTTATTGTCCTTCTTCTTCGCAAAACTCTTCCTCCAAAATTAGCCTTAGCGCTTAAAAACCTCTGGGCTTTGTAGTCTAATCTTAAGCCGTAGATAGGCTTCATAGTCTAATCTTACGGCAAACTATCAATGGATTTTGGGAATCCATGCCCTCAACCGTGGTTGTCGGCCTTTATGTATTTCCAAGCCATTGTTAGACCGGTGGTGGTATAAGAGATCCTGGAAACGATGCTGAAAATTTAGCCATCATCTTTCCGAAATCTCTGCTACCGCCGGAAAACTGGTTTCTCGTCGCAAAAGGGTCATCGGAAAGAATTCCCTCTTTGGTACTTCAAGGCCTGACCAGAAATACCAGGGTCCGGGCATTCTTTCCAACATGTTTCCCACCTTTGATTAACATGTTTATATGTTTAACATGTTTCTCTTTGCTTGACCTACCTTTTGCAGAGAATCCGGGCTCGTTACCTTCCAGAAGAAAGACTTTTAAGATCTCGCAAAGTTGATGGTATCAGGGCTAGGTTTATATCCCTTGAATACCTTTATTTGTAATGTAATTGTCTTTCGCAAATGTAGTTTCCGGCCACAAAGCCGTTTATATGCTGAATAAAGGAAAATTCATTCATCTTCGTTTTATTTATGCTTTTGCGAAATTGGAATTTGTCTCTGTGTAAAGACATAGAACCATTTGATGACCTTGTTAATCTCAGACTGAATTTAAATTTTTAAGCATAAATTCAAATCAGCTTTCGCAAGGGAAATAAACACTACTATAATGATTACATAAACCTTATCAAAGGCCGAGGCCACAAAAATTAAAAAATTTTAAAAAACTGCCCTCTGTATCGTGGGCATTTATTCTCCTTTGCCGTACTGCTATTGCCCCCCCAGTTTTTAAGCATAAGCATAAACATCATTTTGCGAAATGCTTTAAGACTGCTCGAATGTTCTAGGACTCTTAGCGGCGTGAGATCGAGTAACTCTGCTGGAAACGGGTGCAGGTGCAGGCTTGGCTTGAGGTTCTGGCTTTTTCTCAAATTCCCAAACACTTGGAAAATACTTTTTCAAATATTTCCCATTGATCGGATTTTTGTGAATAATGCCATTGGTATATTTGAGGTGATACGCTCCTTTGGGCAATATCCTGTGGATAACATAAGGTCCTTCCCATTTTGGAGACCATTTGCCATATCCGGTAGTCTTTTCCCCTATGGGCAATATTGTTTTCCAAACCAAATCTCCTTCTTTGTATGTTTTCCCTCTAGTGCGCTTATCATAGGCTCTGGAAATTTTCTGTTTTTCCATGATAATGTTGTTAAGAGCCTCTAGTCTGGTCTCATCCAAAGCCTCATGTTCTTGCCACATGGCTTGAACGTAATCTTCACCTATCAGTTGATGTTGCTCTTGTACCCTAAGCGAGTGAACATTGATTTCCAAAGGCAAAATGGCATCATGTCCAAAGACCAAAGCATAAGGAGTAGTCCCTGTGGGGGACCTTTTAGAAGTTCTGTAAGCCCAAAGAGTATTATATAACTCTTTATGCCAGTTCCTTTTATTGCTTTCTAGCATCTTGCGAAGAATGTTTATAATGATCTTATTACTAGCCTCGGCCTGGCCATTGGATTGAGCATAGTAAGGAGTAGAATGAAGTAATTTAATCCCCAAATCCTCCATCTTTTCTACGACTTCTGCAGACATAAAAGATGTTCCTCTGTCTGTAACAATGCACTCAGGAATCCCAAACCTACATACCAGATTATGATAAATGAATTTAATAACCTTATCTGAAGTGATATTCTTTAAAGGTTTGGCTTCTACCCATTTCGTAAAGAAATCGGTGGCAACAATAATAAAATTGTGTTGTTCAGAAGAAACAGGATGAATCATTCCAATAAAGTCCATAGCCCATCCTCGAAATGGCCAAGGCTTGATTATTGGCTGCAATGGCATGTTAGGAATATGCTGAATTGGGCCGTGCTCCTGACACTCTCGGCAACCTTTTGCGAAAGAGATACAATCTTTGAGTATCGTTGGCCAGAAATAGCCATGCCTTCGCAAAAGCCATCTCATCTTTGGCCCGGCTTGATGTGATCCACAGATACCAGCATGAGCCTCTCGCATGACTCGTTTAGCCTCCCTGCCATAAACACACTTGAAATCGACCCCTTCCTCACCCCGGCGACGCAATTCCTTATTTTTGAGGAAGAAGTTGAGGGCCTGAAACCTTATTTTTCTGTCCGTAGGCTGATTGGGATCTTGTAGGTATCTTTTCAATGGCCATCTCCAATCCTTATCAATAGGATTCCTGGCTACAGATACGTGAACGACCTCCAATGGCCATCCTCGAACTTGGACAGACGGTAAAGAACGTTTTTCAACTTTAAGGATTCGTTCCTGTATCCCATCTGCAAGGCCAATTCCGGAAGCAATCTGAGCCATCTCATTAGCAGCAAAGTTCTCCTTTCTAGGAATATGCTCAATAGAAACATTGTGAAAATGAGATAATAAATTCCATGTTGCGAAAAGATATGGTGCTAATAAAGGACTAGCACATTTGAACATGCTAAGTACTTGGTTGACTACTAGAAGAGAATCTCCTAGAATATCAACATCTCGTATGTCCATTTCCAACAGGATCTCTAAGCCAATAATGAGGGCTTCATACTCAGCTTGATTGTTCGTGCATTCGAAATCTAGCTGAAAAGAATACGAGAATCTAGTGCCCTTCGGACTTTGCAAAGCAATCCCTGCCCCTGATGCCGTTTCCGTGCGTGATCCATCAAAATACAGTTTCCAGGGTGTTAAAGCAACAGCCCCAATTTCTAAATCCTTGAAGTTACAGACTTCCAAACTTGGATGGTGAGCAAGGAAATCGGCAATGGCTTGCCCTTTCACTGCTTTCGCAGGAATATACTGAAGAGAAAATTCAGATAAGGCTAGTATCCATTTTCCAATCCGGCCTCGTAACAAGGGCCGTGATAACATATATTTTACCAAGTCAGTCTGTGCAATAATGCATGTGGTAAAAGGTAGCATATAATGCCTTAGTTTTGCAGCTGAAAAATACAACGCAAGGCATAGCTTTTCCATATTTGAATACCTTGTCTCGCAATCATTCAGAGTACGACTGAGGTAATAGATAGCATGTTCCACACCTTTCTCATCATCTTGAGCTAATAAACTTCCAACAGACAAATCAGTTGCAGATATGTAAAGTTTCAAAGGCATACCAACACGTGGTGGCACTAACACAGGTGTACTAGTGAGATAGGCTTTGATCTTATCAAATGCCTCTTGGTGCTTTGTTTCCCAAACAAACTGCTCCTGATCTTTGAGTTTGAGCAGAGATGAGAAAGGTTGAATTTTCCCAGCAGAATTAGAAATAAACCTGCGCAGGAAATTAATTTTTCCAAGAAGTCTTTGAAGTTCCTTTTTATTAGCAGGCGGTGATGCATCTAGGACAGATTTCGCCTTATCTCCAGTAACTTCAATACCTCTTTCATGCACCAAAAACCCAAGGAAATCACCTGCCTTGACCCCAAAAGCACATTTCGCAGGGTTCATTTTCAGGCTGTGATGTCTCATTTTTGCAAAAACTTTCCTCAGATGGTCTACATGATCAGTTTTCTTCTTAGATTTGACCACAATATCATCGATATAAACCTCCACAATTTTTCCAATTAGATCATGAAAAATAAGGTTCATGGCACGTTGATATGTTGCACCAGCATTTTTGAGTCCGAATGGCATTACGACATACTCAAAAATTCCAGCAAAACCCTGACATCTAAAGGCTGTCTTATGTCTGTCCTCTTCCGCAACTGGAATCTGGTGATATCCAGCCGTGCCATCCATGAAAGACATGACCTCATGACCAGCTACGGCATCTATTAACATGTCAGCCATAGGCATTGGATATTGGTCTTTTGGTGTAGCCAAATTAAGATTTCTGTAATCAACACAAACCCGGATTTTTCCATTTTTCTTCTTTACTGGTACTACATTGGAAAGCCATTCATTATACTTGGCCACTCTAATGACTCCAGACTTGTGCATTTTTTCAATTTCTTCTTTTACAAGGATTTGGGTATCTGCCCTTATTCTTCGAGGAGCTTGCGAAAAAGGCTTGAATCCGTCTTTGATCGGCAGTCTGTGTTCCACCAAAGTATTGGAAAGACCCGGCATGTCTTCATACTTTTCTGCGAAACAATCCTTGTACTGTTGAAGCAGTGTAATAAACCTTTCTTTTTCCTCAGGCTCCAAGTAAGAACTTATTGAAACAAAAATTGGATTATCAGGAGACCCTAAATTGATTTTGTTCAAGGGGTCTCGAACCTTAGGAGGTGTATCATCCAATGCAGCTGGGGCAAGCTGAATCTCTTGCTCCTCTTCGGACATTTCTTGCATTTCATCTATGCATTCTGCTGTCCCTACCTTAGCATAGGCCTCTTGTTCCTCTCTGAATGTCGTTAGTCGGTTCAACAAAGAATCAAGGGCCTTAGTTTCTTCCTGGTTGAGGTCACACATCATTGACATGATGTTCCGAGATCACGATGAATGGCCTCTGCATATCTGCATTTGCCTGAGCCAATCCCCACCGTGTAAGCTCATAGGCCGTAACCCCTGTAGGTCGGCCGTTCTGATCAATACCATTCACTCCTAATGGTGCAAGGTCTGAGAAGTAATAATTGGCATCTGCTGCATTAGCAGATACTGAGTAAGGCCTTGGATCAGCTGAAATGACTTCTGCTTTATTCAATTCCTCATTCCACATAACCAGTTGCTGATGTAAGGATGAAGGCACACAAAGACTTCTATGAATCCAGTCTCTCCCAAGCAAAGCGCTGTATTGCGAAATGCAATCTACGACGAAAAAAGCCAAGGTCATGCTCTTTGATCCGACTGTCAACTGGAGGAAAAGTAGTCCATGAGTCTTAGTTATAGACCCTGCAAAGTTTTTGACAGTAAGGCTGGTAGGTTGGATCATTTCCTTGCTGATTTTGAGAATCTGCAAAGCCTTTGATGGCAAAACATTGATTGCTGAGCCATTATCAACCAGGATTTTGTTGAGAGGGACCCCTTGTAAATGTGCAGTAATGTATAATGGCCTGAGCTGATTAGCCATAGTCTGTGTTGGCTTTGCGAAGCACATATACTCTGTCATGAGTGTGTCAGGTATTTGAACTGCATCATTACCTTCTTCAGGTTTCGCAAGGGGTGCCAAATTTTCCGCTTGCTTGCCCCCCAAGTCCATTACTTCTGAAGAGTTGCAATGGGATGATTGACCTTCAAAGGTCAAAGCATATTTGGCTGGTAGAATGTATACCATGGAACAATCAGCTCCTGACATGGCGTCATCTTCATCGTTGATCACGGGCTCTCCTCCAAAGTCTAAAATTCCTTCGCTATCGCCATAGCCCTCTCCATCATTGTTATCAACAGGAACTGCCATGTTTGGAACCCCTTGGCTTGGAGATGACTCTGCGAAATTCCCAATCTTTGGTAATGGCATGGTGTACACTGGCTCTGGAAAAGATACCATTTTGACCATTAAAGATTTGCCGTTGTGAACCACCTCTAGATCTTGTTCCCTCTGAACTGGCTCATCTTCCATTACAGGAGTTAAGGATTCGACCATGCATATTCCTTGATTGGGCCTGCTTCTCAGTTTCTCATGTGTAATGCTGTCTCCTGCAATCTGGTTTACGAAAGGTACTTCACTTTTAGGCTTCCAAAATTGCCTTTCTGGAGCAGGCTTGACTGGCAGTGAAGAAAGATGCCTGCTTTGTTGTTTCGCAACTCCATGGTACCTTGCTGATAACCTCTGCATATCAGCTTCCAACTGTTCAGGAGTTTTTATCATCCGGTCTGGGTTCACCAAACCTAACTCAACAGCTTTGATGGCCCTTCTAGCTTGACCATACTGCCTTTCAATCCTTCTTTTTTGCGAAGCAGACAGAGGAGTGGTTTGACCCCTTTTATGTGTGTACCATTGATTGGTTTTCATGGTCGAACGTGGAACGAAGGTTCTGGAAGTTTTACCTGTAAATGGCCTGGTTTGATTGACCATAATCCTTCCTCCAGCACGATTCTCAAAAACTCTTCTATCATTGTGTTTAGTAAACCTTGGTTTCGCAAAGCTTCCTTCCACATGATCTTCCTTGAGAGGCTCTTTCATGAAAGCTGAAGCACTTTTCATTATTGCGAGAAGATTTGAATCTCGCAAAGGTCTGTTGGAAGACTGACCAACCTCAAGGTGTGCCACCTTAGCCTTTGGACTGTGAGGCTAAAAGTTTCTTGCTGTTGGTTGAGCATTCCATGCACTCTTGCCCTTGTCTTTGTGCTTCTTGTCTTCTTGGTCAGATTCAAGACCACACTCTTCCTTGCATCTATGGCAAAGAATCACTGTAGAGGCTTTTGCTTTCTCTAGCACTGTTTTTGCTGGCTTGTCGGCCTCTTGACGAGAATCTCGCCTTCTTTGGCTTGTTTTTGGCCATTGCACTTCAACCATGTTAACCTCAGGAGATGGAAAAGGATCTGTATCTACCAATGTGGCAGCCCTTGCAGGTGTTTCAACCTCAATTCTTCCAGAATTCAACCATATCTGGATTTGGTCCTTCAGCTTCACACATTCAGAAGTGTTATGATTCCATAGGTTATGGAATTTGCAGAATTTCTTCCCTTTGAGCTGTTCTGCCTTGGGGATGGCACCGTAATCAGTTTTAACCAACCCGGCAGCTATGAAGTCATCCAGTATTTCTGCAGCCTTTGTAGCATTATAAGTATAAGTCTCAAATTCAGGCTTCGCAAATGCTAGAGACTTGATCCTCATAGGCTCCCTCATTAACCTTAGTACTTTTGATTTCGCAGGCTTTCTATGAATTAGCTCCACAGCAGAAACATCTCCTTCAGCATCATCAGAGGATTCATCATACTCTTTTGAATGAGCATTGATCATCTCGACAGCATTAACATTTCTGGCCTTATTATGAACATAAGTCCCTTTAGAGGCATGCTTCATG
Organism: Rubus parviflorus; assembly: GCA_029955375.1. Taxonomy (NCBI): domain Eukaryota; kingdom Viridiplantae; phylum Streptophyta; class Magnoliopsida; order Rosales; family Rosaceae; genus Rubus; species Rubus parviflorus. The sequence goes on from JARGGL010000001.1 coordinate 29,866,712, forward strand.
AGACTCTCTTCTTTCAAAAGTAGCTCATATCCTGCTGCTTCCCGGATAAGGTCTCCCATGGAATCAAAAGGGATTCCGAAGCATTTCTTCCTGAGCTTAATAGTAAGCCCCTTAATGGCCAAGTTTACAGCCTCTCTCTCGGGCAGGACAAAATTTGCCCTAGCCTGTTGGAGTTTAAACCTCTGAAGAAAGGTCAAAGCTGATTCTCCAACTTGTTGACTCAGACTAGATAACTCAGAAATGCCAACCTCTGCCTCAATTTTGCCAAATTGTTCTCGGAAAATCCTTTCCATTTCATCCCAACTAGAGACACTGGCAGGTTTGAGTCTGGAATACCAACCGAAAGCTGCTCCAGTTAAAGAGCTGCCAAACAGCTTGAGCTTATAGACATTGAATTTGCCAAGATCTCCACATTGAGTGATAAATCGAGCTATGTGGACAGCAGCATTCTCCCTTATGTCTTCCCCAGAGAATGACGTGAAGTTGATCGTCTTATGACCTTTAGGATAGTTCACCTCAGCCACTTCCTTTGCGAAAGGAAAATTATAACCATATTGCTCTCCAGCATGGCTTCGCACCGCTCTACGAATGAGGGAAGTTAGCTGTTCCTCAGTGAAGGCAAGTGTACCATGATTGGTGATATTGCCTTGAACATTGTTCCCCTCCACTCTAGGGATGAAAGTTTTTGGGAGATCATTCGGTTCAGATATATCTCCATCAGAACCGTCATCAGTAGCAGGTGACTTTGAAGAACCTCTCTTTGCTCGGGAAGAACCTCCAACATAAAAGCGTCTAGTAGCACTAGGCCTTCTACCGTCGCCAACGTTGAGGCCCTTGTTTGGAGTCCGCTGACTACGCCTTGGATTAATACGAGCAGAGTCATCTCCCAGGCGTATTTGCTCAAGTTCATTCTGCAGATCAGAGGTACCCATTCCCCCAAGCAGGAAATTTGAAGGCGGAAAAGAAGGTGTCACAGGCTCGAGTTTGGAAACCTCATGCCTTTTCTCCCTTATCCTGAAGAACGTATCTCTTTCATTCTTCATTGTATCCATTGTAGCCTTTATTTTGACTAACTGGTCTTCCACCTGCTGCGTGACAGCTTTGTTCAGCTCTGCAGCATATTTCTCCAGAGTTTTCTGGACATGGATCTTGTTTTGCTCTTCGAAGCGCTTCATCAAGGCTTCGAGCACCTGTTGATCTGGAGAGGAATCTCCTTCTGACGTTTTCACCTCGTCAGACATGGCTTCACGTAGTTCTGGAAACTTTTCGTAAAGCTGTTGTTGGGACAGACCACGGCACTGAGCCGGGTTATGTCCTTGAACCTTGTGTTTCAAACAATAAGAAAACTTTCTTTCGTAAGGATTCTCTTGGAGCACACCTTTGAATTTAGGCGGCCTTTCCTCCAGCGCAATAGAAAAAACTAAACTAAAAAGCTTAGCGTCCCACTGGGCGTGCCAAAATGTTTGACGCGGAATCAAACCGTCCCTTTTGGCTTTGTGAATGATGTGTGCAGTTTGCGGGCGTGCCAGCACTAGGAGTGCGAGGTGTGTTTGTTGTTTGTCGTTGCCGTTGCGCTTTCGTCTTGACTTCCTTACGAGGAGATTGTGACTCGGAGAGGGATATCTCCGTGGAGGTTCTTGTACATGCCTTGATGATTCAAGGACTTCTTTTGTAAAGCTTTTTCAAGTTTTACCAAATCGATACCGAGAACGAGATCCCCAGCAGAGCTTGCACTAGAGGAATCGACTTGTGGGTTGCAATGCTGCAGCCGCTATTGCGTCCTTGCAGTTTAGCAGGGTATGGAAATGCATCCGCTAATGCGCTCTTGCATTTGCCATGGTGGAATTGCAGCCGCTGATGCGTCCTTGCAATTGCCGAGATAACCCGGAGGTTAAGATACTCGTTGAGAGTAGTGTGGTGTTTTGTTGATGTCGATGTCTTTTGAAATGTATGCGAAGCCTTCTTTATATAGGCTCTGAAGCTACTTGAACATGAAGTAAACAATAGTCTTTAGGATTATAATATTATCATGAATCCTTGTAACCTTACTTGATAGACTATTCTAACCATTATCTGGTCCGTATTTGATTATTGAATCACTCTTGGCTTATTTTGCGAAATGAGAATACTGGCCTAAAACAATTCTCTGTAATAGTTTATTTGATTCACTAGGCCATAATCATTATTAATAGGGTCAGTCCAATTTAGGCTTATATTTAATAGCCTTTGATAGTCCTGTAATGAATTTGATTCAAGGTTTTGTTACTTGAATCTTTGAATTATGTAGACTTATGTACTATCAGTCTTTTAGATAACAGGGACATTTAACTGACTCATTCTTCAGTCGAGCCATATTTGTATTTGCTTAATTGCTGGCCCTTTTATCTGATGGTTGAGAAGTGTTCATCTTTAATCTAATGACTTGCGAGATGAATATATGGGATTGCTTTCTTCCATATCATTGGCTGTAATGCCAAAGCTGTTGGACCTCAGTAGGTCCCTTCCCTTTATTTCAGTATATAGAGAAATCCCTTTTAGTAGCAACCATTAGGCTTTCTTTCAGCCTTTTCTTTCTTGCTAATTGCCGAGATTTCAACCAAGAAACCAAATCTAAAACTACTTTCCTCTTTCGAAAGTGATGGGGACATAAAGAAAAACTTAGCGACCTGATCATGAAGCAAGCAGCTAGTTTTGGCTTTTAGTTCTGTTTCCATAATTGTGGAAAATGTTGTCCAGCCATTGAAAGTCATGCCCTTTTGAATAGAAAATATAATATGATAGGCCTCTATTTGATCTGATGCTTGCGAACCCAATCATCTAGCCATTCCAGCTTATTAAATGTTTTCTTCATTTTGGCCAAGTTGCAAACTTTTCATGTCCATATCAAATGATGATTAGAGGAATTACTATGCAAAAACAACAATTGATGGAAAACTTTATGTTTATTTTAATACCCAATAGCTATTAAAATAACCTTGGTTATAAAACAGAGTCGGAAAGTACCGTAATAGGCTAATCTTAGCCCTTTTCTTTAATTAATCCGGTCTCTAATGATGATTGCTTTCCGTTTTTAGTCGCTTAAAACCTGTGTTTGTTACCGCATGACCCAAGATTGAGACTGAATTATTTGGCTCCTGAAGCCATGCAAAGGCTTTTCGCAATAAATCCTCCCAAATTCGTAAAGCTTCCGCATATCAAGATCCTAACAGAACCCTTTAGTATTTCATTAATTAACCACTTGATCCAAAGGCTCAGAAAAGCCTAGCTTTAATCCAACGGTTTGCGAAACCAGCATCGTGAATTCTGCCTTGGTCTCGCGATTAATGAAAAAATGGGCTTGGGCCTTTATCTCTAATCCGCCATTCCGCCAACCAATGACTGACCCAGGCCGAAATGTTATTTTGGGCTCAAACAAATCCCATTTTCCGATTTTGTTGAATGGAATGACAGGCGGGTCCATATGTGTGGATTACATATCAAGAGGTTCATGATGCAGCCATTCGAATGGGTTCTGCCATCACAAGCCGTGGTGTCAATCCTGTAAGTCCAATACTGAATTTATAGAACATGTGTTTGGAAGCAAATGTGTTCTTAGTAATAGAGTTGATGTATAATGGTAGTGAGAATAGTAACTGTGTAATGCTAGTGTTTCATCATAGCTAAAGAAAAGAAAAAAAAGATTGCCTTTTTAAATGTTTCAATGTTTGCAGGGAGATCGTTGTGGTATATATGGATCAAATTGCCCCCAATGGATTATTTCAATGGAGGTAATAATACTGTATTTCTTTGTTTCCTATTTGTGCATATTATGCAAGACACTTGAATAAAGAAGCGGTATTGTTGAAGTAGTGAACAACTGAATCAGATGTTGGGGGACTGAATCTTACTTTTTTAGGCTTATGCTTCTGTTTTGATGTTTTACAGGCCTGTAACAGCCGTGCCATTACATATGTTCCACTTTATGACACCCTCGGTATGCTTCCTTTTCTTTTTCAATAATTCTCATTGCATAATGCATATATCATTTTCCAGTGGCGTTTAGTGAACTTCAATGAAGGTGGTTGCTTTGATTAAACAAAGAGAAATTGTGGTCTTGACATTTTCCTTTTCAAAAATTATCACTTTACGCTCATTCCCTGTTCAGTGGCCAGCTACTGAATGCTCGGTGGTTTAGGGTTTAGGGTTTAGGGTTCAGTGGCCTGCCGAACTCTCCACAACAACTTAAGGTTTCAGTAGGAGACTATTGAACTCAATGAAGTGTTTGGTAGCCAGCTACTAAAGGCTACAAAGATACTTCGGTTGTCAACCACCGAACCTACCAAACAGTGTTTGAAATCAGTATATAAGGGTGAAAGGCGAATTTTTGGGTGAAAATAAGGGGTGGGATCTAGGGAGAAAATTGGAAGGTCCATTTAGAATTTCCCTTCAATGTATTTGATTAAACTTTTCATGGTATACATGTTACAGGTGCTAATGCAGTTGAGTTCATCATCAACCATGCTGAAGTTTCACTAGCTTTTGTTCAAGAGAACAAAATCCCTGCTGTGAGTTATCTTTCAAACTACTTTGTTATGATGATTAGTTAGAACTTAGAAGTTCAAAGTCACTGATTTCTTATATTTTGCTTCGTAATCCAATTTCGTTGTACTAAACATGATATAAGTACAAAGACCAATTTGCCTTGTATGTTTGGACCCTTCTTTCATGATTATCTTAGTTCCTTTCCTAATATGGGACTCCGTTTATATAAAAGTTACTTCCCTCTCCTTTTCTTGCTTTCTAATATTCCTCTTACGTGGTAACTCTTTCTGCAGATTTTGTCATGCCTTCCAAACTGTTCTACGCATTTAAAAAGTAGGTTATATACTATTTCCTTAAATACTTGAAATTTGAGGTCCAAGTTGTTAGGATTGTACCTAAGGTATACATCTGCATTGTTCAGCAATTGTCAGCTTCACAAATGTTTCTAGCGCTCAAAAAAAGGAAGCAGAAGATCTGGGGGTAGCTTGCTTTTCGTGGGAGGAATTCTCTCAGTTGGTAATTTTTTAACTCTATTTTTCTCATATATGTTCTTGTTGTTGGTAGAGGATTGGTCATTATCTTGCAATGATGCAAAATCATCTTTCGTCTCTGCAGGGAAATTTAGATTGTGAACTACCTCCAAAACAGAGGACTGCTATTTGCACAATAATGTATACAAGTGGAACGACTGGAGAACCAAAGGGCGTAATTATTAGTTTATTACTAATGCAGCATTAATGTCAGAAGTATTGTCAACAGACCATCTACTTTTCCTAACAGATAGAGTGGTAAACAACTTGACACAATTTACGTTTTCAACTTTCTAGTTTTTTAACTTTTTCTATCTTGGTGTTTCCAAATTTGTGCTTATTCTGCCCCTCTAAAAAACTAAAAACAAATGGGAGAATATCTACTGTCACTTGGCATGAGTTGCTTAAGGTGCCATCAGGTGATGGATTTTCACCTGGTCCTGTCTCCTCTGCCTATGTTTGGTCTATTGCTCAGTATATGGGATATACCTGATTTATTTCAGTAAGCAAATAAACTTGAAGAACATGTTTGGTCATGGAGTTTTACTAGTTTTGTCATCGAAAAGGCCAATGCCAAGGTCTTATTCAGATCATTATTCTGTTGCCAAAAATAAATGCGGTGCCTGTTTGAAATGTTATTTACATTAAGGCAAAATTTTATATTATGTGGATGAAATCCAATTTAGCAAACAGTTTATTGTAATAGCTTCAAGATGGCTTTGCTATTGTCAAGACATCATTTGAGGACGTCGTTCTACATGATGGTATTGTGTAAGCACAAAAATATTTCAGTTCGCAACAAGTTTTTTATATCAATCGGTTGCTTGGTGTTTGTTGATGTTAGTGGTCAGGGGTTCAAACCCCAGCCTTCCACATATTAATATACACAATCTCATAGTTTCAGTTATTTCCTACCAACTATTTAAACTAAGGGTAGTAATATAATGCTGAGTAAAGTCATCCCTTGAAAGGTGCTTATTTGCAGATTTATTTTTGTATTTTTATATTTTCCAAAGTAACTGTGGTGAAGTATTACCAATAGATGGTTAAGGTTGAGATGTTTTATGAAGTTTAGTTATTAAACTCAATTAGCATTTTCCTCATGGCACTGATATTAACAACCGGCACAAAATAAATTCTATTACAGTGTACAGAAGAAGATTCATATTTTTCGTTTCTTCCGTTGGCCCATATATATGACCAAATAATTGAGAGCTATTGCATCTACAAGGGATCCTCAATAGGCTTCTGGCAAGGCGTAAGTATATGAGTCATTTCTTGCAATGACCGTTTTCTTTAATTTCCATATTTCACTCAATTGGTAGTTCTCTTCTTTAGTTACCAACTATAACCTTGTCCAATGTGATTTCTTGCTATGGACTTGCAGGATATCAGGTTTTTACTGGACGACCTGCAGGAATTAAAGCCTACTATGTTCTGTGGGGTTCCTCGGGTTTATGATCGTATATACACTGGTAAAACTCATTCATTATTTTGAACTATATCAATGTTCTTAAGTTTCTTTATTCTTAATATTTGGCTTAAATTTTGTTTGCGAAGGTATTGTTAGTAAAGTTTCATCTGGTGGGGTATTGAAGAAGACCCTTTTCCAATATGCATATAACTAGTACGTCTCACTAAGACCTCCTTTCTTGTTTGCATATGTATTCCTACTATATACTAATAAAGATTTATATGGCAGCAAGTTGGCAAATCTGGAGAAGGGTCTGCCACAAGAAAAAGCAGCACCTCTCTTGGACAAGCTTGTCTTTGATAAGGTCTGTCATTCTATCTTTCACCTTTCTATTCACGAATAGCTGGTTTTACATTCGAACAATGCGTTGCTTCTATTTTATGATAGGACTAACAATGTGCTACTTGTGATAGATAAAACAAGCATTAGGGGGACGAGTTCGTATATTGTTGTCTGGTGCTGCGCCTTTGCCCAGGCATGTGGAGGAATTTTTGAGGGTCACCAGCTGCAGCACTTTATCACAAGGATATGGTATGGTTCAGTGCATATCTGCCAAGGCATCTAGGAAGTATATGGAATTCATATAATGGTCCTGCTAGTATTACATATTTTCACAAGTTTGACAGTGACCTTTTTATGCTGTCCAAGGAAGAAAAAATCGATGTTGACTATCAGTTCTCAGGAAAAAATTGAATTTATATTAATTCCGGACCCGAAAAAAAATATTAATTCAATGTCATCTTTGACTAGGCTTATATATATGTATATTTCTTTTAAATATCAGTTCAATCGTAATGTTGAATATTCGGGAAAATGCATAAGGTTAAGAACTTAAGATAGATACTCACTGTGCCACCTCACTTTAATTCATGTGTTTGACCTGTGGTACGTTGAGTATGAATGTTTTTCTAGTCATTGACATGACCTTTTCAAAAAAAAATTTAAGAAAGAGAACTGCTTTTCATCAACTTTTTAAATTCCTTTACATGTAGGCCTCACTGAAAGCTGTGGTGGGTGTTTTACGTCCATTGGCAATGTTTATCCTATGATTGGAACGGTGGGAGTCCCCATCACAACTATTGAAGCACGGCTTGAGTCAGTCCCAGAAATGGCATATGATGCACTTTCTAGTGTACCACGTGGAGAGATTTGCCTGAGAGGAAAAACCTTGTTTTCTGGTTACCACAAGCGACAAGATCTAACTGAAGAAGTCCTTATTGATGGGTGGTTCCATACAGGTAAATGCCTACAATACAAGACAAGTACTTTCTTGTTTGATGCTCAATCTTTTGGTTTCTTTTCAAGAGGGCACCTTCATAAATATTTTTGAGCTTAATTGTGAGTGGATGGATCACAGGAGATATTGGAGAATGGCAGCCTGATGGAGCAATGAAAATCATAGACAGGAAAAAGAATATATTTAAACTCTCTCAAGGTGAATATGTCGCTGTGGAAAGTATTGAGAGCAAATACTTGCAATGCCCCCTTATCACATCGGTATGTTGCTAGCTGCTAATTTCTACTTCTTTGACAAATGATTAAGGCTTGACCTCGATAAATGAGTTTATGTTCGTCTTTGCGCTACATTTTTAGCTCTGGAAATTTCCTCTACCCTATTTTTCTTGTTTTCTGAAGTTGTGGGATTATGTCTTAACTTTCCTCTGGTTGGCAGATATGGGTTTATGGGAACAGCTTTGAGTCGTTTCTTGTTGCTGTGGTGGTTCCTGACAGAAAGGCCTTAGAGGACTGGGCAGCTGAGCATCATTTGACCGATGATTACAAATCATTGTGTCAAAACCTGAAGGCAAGAAAATACATTTTGGATGAGCTGAATAGTACGGGTCAGAAACAGCAAGTATGTGCTCCAATTCCCTGTTGCTAAATTCAAGCTATGTTGATTAATGTTTAGTCATCTGACTTAGAGGACAATTACATTGCAGCTTCGAGGGTTTGAGTTGTTAAAAGCAGTTCATTTGGAACCATACCCCTTTGACATGGAGAGAGATCTCATGACTCCAACTTTCAAACTGAAAAGACCGCAATTACTCAAGTATTACAAGGTATACATTTCTTCTTAGATTTGAAAAGGTTGGAACTTTGAGAAGTTAATCCTAATTTTATATTTTCAAAATATCATCTGCAGGACGGAGTTGAAAAACTGTATAGTGAAGCAAAGGGAGGAAGAGTATGAGAGCAGATTTGAAAGCTGCAAATATTTGATTGCCTGCTCTTTCGTTTATGAGGTACTACATGTGTAAGACTGTAAGAGTATATAGCCGGGACTTACCCGTATCCTACCCGTATATATTGATTGACCTTTGTTCTAAGTTTGTGTATAAATAAGTAAAGATCATATGAAATTTTCATATTTATTCCTTCATCCAAGAAAAAGAAATTTCATATTTATTCTAGAAATCGTGTTGGCCACGATGTTGTGCTTGCATTTAACGGGGAAGTGCAACATTCAGTCCCTTTCTTGCAATGACCAACAAATGAGTGAGACTGTGAGAGTGAGGTTTTAACCTCGTGTTTGTTGTAGTCTTTAACTCTTTTTGCCAATATTAGAAGTCTCGAGCGCTCTTTCAACTCAACTAGTCTTTCAATTCAACAAGTGTTCATTTCAAACGCGTAAATATTAAATGATGTCCCTTGATTTCACACTGAATTGAGAAGCGTAAATAATACGCCCTTGACTTCACTCTGACATTGATCGAAGCAACACTGGAAGTCAGTGCACGTACTTATAATCAATTCCCAGCTCTTTCATTTCATCAGCTAGCTGTTCGTGCAATCAAACGAGAAGCCGGATTCAATGGCCATCCAACTGAGAGCCTCTTCTACTACCCGTTCATGGACACACGATGTGTTTCTGAGTTTCATAGGTGGGGATACACGCTACAATTTCACAGACCATTTGCACAGCAATTTGGTTCAGAAGGGGATCAACACCTTCATAGATGATGAGCTTACAAGAGGAGAGGAAATATCACAATCACTTGTCCAAGCAATTCAAGGATCAAAAAGCTCCCTCATCGTGTTCTCCGAAAACTATGCATCCTCAAAATGGTGTTTGGACGAACTAGTTCATATCCTTGAATGTAAAAGATCCAACCAACAAAAGGTTTGGCCAGTCTTTTACAAAGTGGATCCCTCAGACGTAAGACACCAAAGAGGTAGTTTTGGTGATGCACTTGCTGTCCATGAAAGCAATTTCAAAGGTAACATGGAGAGAGTTATGAGATGGAGGGCAGCTCTGACAGAGACATCAAATTTATCGGGGTGGCATTTCTCAGACGGGTATATTTCTCTCTGACCACTTTATACTAGTTAATTGTCCAGCAACCTTAGCTCTAAGCTGGGGTGATGATATTTTCCTAATTATGTAATTCAACTTCCTAAAATATTTGTGCATTCTTTGCTTTTTGATAATCGGTGGGATTAGCTTGGTTTTATTAGATAACTATTATATAGTAGCAAAGGTTTGATATATTAAATGTTTCGTTTGATTTTAACATGGCAGGTATGAATCTAAATTTATTCATGAAGTTGTTGAAGAGATTTCCTTACGAGTAAAAGAACATACTTATTTGAATGTTGCAAATCATCCAGTTGGGCTAGAGTCTCGTGTACAACATGTGCTTGAACGTTTAGATGTCGGGGGAAGTGATATACGTATGGTAGGAATATGGGGAACTGGCGGAATAGGGAAGACAACAATTGCTAAAGCTGTTTACAATTCAAGTGCCCATATGTTTGAATGTAGCTGCTTTTTGGCAAATGTCAGAGAAGAGTCAGCGGCACATGGAGGTCTACTCAATCTACAAAAAATTCTTCTTTCTGAGATCGTTAGAGGCAAAGAATTGAAAGTAATCAATGTTGATGAAGGAATCACTTTGTTGAGTGATAGGTTGAGACATAAAAGGATTCTCTTAGTACTTGATGATGTGAATAAACGAGACCAGTTAGACAAATTAGCTGGAGCAACTGATTGGTTTGGTCGTGGCAGCAGAATTATCATAACAACGAGAGATAAGCATTTGCTTATTGCTCATCAAGTCAATCCAGTATACAAGGCCAGGGAACTAGATCCTCATGAATCTCGTGAGCTCTTTATTTCAAATGCCTTCAAGTATAAGACAAATCTGGATGACATTGAGGAACTCTCAGTTAGTACTGTTGTTAAATATGCTCAAGGCCTTCCACTAGCACTGGATGTCTTAGGTTCACATCTATGTGATACACCTATACATAAATGGCAAGCTATATTAGATGGTTGTAAAAGAAGTCCTCTTCGGGGCATTCGAGATATTCTCAAAATCAGTTATGATGGGCTGGAAGAAAGAGTGCAAAAAGTTTTCCTTGACATTGCATGTTTCTTCAAAGGTCAGAATACAACTGATGTGATACAAATACTACAAGGTTGTGGCCGCATCAACCCCGAGCATAGTATTGAAGTTCTTGAAAAAAAGGCCCTCATAAATGTCGCTAAATTTGGTTATATAAGCATGCATGCTTTGCTAGAAGAAATGGGAAAAGAGATAGTTCATCAAGAATCCCCTAACGAGCCCGGTAAGCGCAGCAGATTATGGTTTCATGAGGACGTTGTCGACGTTCTAACAGAAAACACAGTAAGTAGTATACATATGCTCATATTTATATATATACATGAAGTCAGGTCAGTTGGTTCTCTATTATATATAGTAGTTTAATCCAATTCGACAACCAATATCTGAACAAGATGTATAATATAATTTTCTTTTTGCTAATATTATTGCCCTTTCAATGCTAGGGAACAAGCCAAGTTGAAGGCATAATGGTAAAGTTGCCTACGGTAGCTGAGATACGCTTGAGTCCTAAATGCTTCAAAAAGATGAAATATCTCAAAATTTTTATAAATGTCAATGCACGGTTTTGTGGAAAGGTTGATTATCTCCCGGAGCAGTTAAGGTTCCTTGATTGGCCTGAATATCCATTACAATCTTTGCCGTCCAATTTTAATATGAATAAACTTGTTCAACTAAACATGTCTCACAGCCGCATCTCACGTCTTGAAAAAGGATTCAAGGTACTTATAATATTATTTCTTCCTTTTATTTTTGAAAGGACGTTATTAATTTCTTTTGACGTTTGTCATTTGATCCTTTCTTTTTCTTGTTTTGTTTATTTGGTATATATGACAGCGTTTGGTAAATCTGAAATCCATGAACTTCAAGTTTTGCAAATTCCTAACAGAAATTCCAGATTTGTCTGGATGCCCAAACTTAGAGCGTCTGGATCTAAGGGGGTGTAAAAGTTTAGTTGAGGTTCACCCTTCGGTTGGATTCCTTGAAAAGCTTGTTCACCTGGAACTTGACGAATGCTCTAACCTGGTGAAGCTTCCAACAAAAGTCAACTGGAGATCTCTTCGACACCTTTATCTTGGATTTTGCAGAAGTCTGGAGAGTTTCCCTGAAATTGTGGGAGAGATGAAATGCTTAACAGAGTTGTCTCTACTCTGCTGCTCGGCCATCAAAGAATTGCCCTCATCCATTGGATATCTCATCAACCTTGAACGCCTATCTGTATCGAATTGTGAAAACCTTACAAATCTGCCTTGCAGCATTTATCAGTTGCAAAATCTAAAGGAAGTTTATTTGGATGCGTGCCCAAAACTAGTAACATGTCCAAATAAGGTGAACTCTGTAGAGCTGATGCCAACTGGGACAAAGGAAGACAGAGCATTCAATATAGGGCTAAATGAATTCAAGGTGAGTGGATGCAACAGTTTATCGAACAGTGATTTGACTGATTTCCTTGAGTCTCTCGATTGTGCATCCACCTTAGAAAGCCTTAATTTGTCAGGAAGCAAAATTGTTAGTCTTTCCGAATGCTTGTGTAAATTTATCTGCTTGCGACAACTAGACTTGAGTGGTTGCTGGAATCTCGTAGAAATTCCACAACTTCCACCCTCTATCAAACGTCTGGATGTGCGGGATTGTGTATCATTGGAAAGAATTTCAAACTTGTCGAAAATTTTGGAAGGTGAAGAATCACAAATGATTGAGGAGATGAACTTGAGTAATTGCTGTAGACTGATTGAGAATCTGGTCAAGGAGGCAAATATTTTAGTGAATGATGATTATCAGGCGGCGGAAGCTCTCTTTCCTCTCTTTCTCTCTTGCCAGCAATCTAAATTCACAGTTACATTTCCAGGAAGCGAGATTCCCAAGTGGTTCAGCTGTCAAATGAAGTTCAAGGGGCTTCCCCGGTTTGAATTTGTTATTGAAATACTTGAAAATTTCAAATGGGAGAATACAGGATTGGCTCTCTGTATTGCTGTTGATCAAATGGGTGGTAACCGTTTTGAGGTCCTTATTCAGATAAATGAAGTAGGTGTTTCACATCTCTTCACACATGTTAATTCAAAAGCCTTGTCGGGTATCTCTTCCCACATGTGGCTGCAGTATATTCCCTTCCGTGATATGCGTCCATTGCCACCTTTTATGTGCCGAGTCAGTATTTCTTTTTTTATGTGCCAAGCTTATTGTATTTCTGAACGTAGTTTCTCTGAGTCGTCCTCCTTAGAAAGTTGCGGGGTTCACCTTGTAATGCCACCCAATGAAGACGTTTGTATGAAGCTATCCCGTGCAGAGAACATCATCAGTGACATTTATGAGGTATTTTACTATTTCATTTTCATATATAAGCAGGACTGAATAATTCTTTGCTGTCTTTATATTACTTTCAAGGGGTTTCATAGACTTTAATTGAGTGATGGAATCGTACGTGCAGTTTTGTTTGATGATCGAGATTATATTTGCAAGGAAAAAGAATATGAATCATATAGTAATATAATTGAGTCTCATTTCTCAAAGTAAATACTTGCAAACACATCTTATCACATCTGTCACAAATCATACAAGTACCATGCATGCCTTAGGACTATCCTCTATGTCCCTTAATAATATGCATGATTTTGTGTTTGTTGGTCTTGTTTTCATTTGTGAAAATTTCCTCTTTTTTCTTCTCTAGTTTTAGACATAATAACTGACATTTGTAGTGAAACAGAGGACTGACAATTGAACAAAAATGCTATTGTAGCAAAACAGACCTCCATTTACACAAAAATTGAAAGATGGATTGAGAAAGAATAAGCTCAAGCATGAGAGGAATAGTCTCATTCTCTCGGGAGCGGGATAATATCCACTGATGCACAACTGGAGAACCAATAGATGAAATTGTTACGAATGCAGCAACGTTGACAAGCATTGTCAATGGACCAAAATACAGGTTACATTTCAAATTCTACCTTTTTCATATCTTCGGTTCATACACAATACTTAGAAATGCCGTTATAATAGTAAAGTACGTACCTTATATCTTTGGACTTTGAAAATTTAGTGCTTATGCTGCATCTCAAAAAAGACAAAAAGGCGTAATATCAACTCTGTTTTGGCATTCTTCATTATTTGCGTGGCTACAGTTGATCTAGTTTACTAAGCTTGATTGAATGTAACTAATAAATGAAAAATTGCTTCATGGAAAGCAATATTAGAAGAATGCCAAAACTCTTCAATTAAGTTTGATCTAGTATGCTAAACCTAGTTCATTAAACTCTTTCTATTTTCTGAGTTAATAGAATTGTTTGATGCCATTGACCATCAAACATACATTTTCGGTGTCTGATTAGAGTGAGTGATAGTTGCATGAAGAATACTGCCATTTGAGAGTTGAAAATGAAGGACCAGAGTGATCAAGTGGTAAACAAATGAAGCACCAGAGTGATCAAGTGGTAAGTAAATGAGTACAGATTACATTTTCAACTTCTCTACCATTTTTATGTATTATATATCTTTGGAGTTTCAAAATTAATGCTTATGCTTCAGCTTAAAAAAAAAAAAGGCAATATATATGGCATTGTTATGTCAGACTGCTTATGTCAATAGATTACCGAACATATATGGAGGTTTCAATTTCTGATTAGAATGATATTTACAAGAAGGCACAATATAAGATATGTCTAATCAAATTTGTTGGCATGCAGTGTCCAATTAATGTAATTTAATTTCTTGCAATGATCTTTTATTCTTTAGTTGTAAAAGACAACAAGGTGAGAAATATGAAGGGTCTTCCACAAGACAAAGCGGCACCTTGCCTGGATAAGCTTGTCTTTAAGAAGGTCAGTAATTCTGTCCATCATCATTCCATTATTTGAAATAGCTGGTTTAACATTCAAACAATGTGTTGCTAATTTCGTTTTTTAAGAAGAAATAACACTACAAGAAATAGAGAACTGGGACTGTTTGTGTCCCAATTGTCGATTTTCAGATTTTGTTTAACAATTTGCTTGCCAGCATCTCAAAGTAATGAAGTATCAAACTATCAATCACAATCTACACTAAATGGATTGGTTGCTTTGCATATTTGTCCTTGTGGTCAAGTGTGTTTCCGAAGCAAGTATTCCTCAGAAAACCAAAAATTTCCCTTCAGATAAGCGGATGTCGTTGGAAACTATGAGTACAGGGTATTGCTTTATTGCTATGGGTTACAATAGTACAAATGCATCTAATACTCACTTTTACTCTGTATATTGTCCATATCAGAGATGCACATGCTATTGGTCTCATAATAGGTCCTTATGGGACCTTTTACTTGTAGTGTAGTAATGTCTTACTAGTTCTGAACTATGATGAAATCTCAGTTCTCTGCTTAATTTCAATCAAGATTCTCAGAGAGAGGAAACTAAGTGATGATTATGATTGGTCCAGAGAGTTAGGAAGTATAATCAAATCTCTGATCTCTACTTAATGAGGTAATGGATTGAAGATCCTGCACTATGAGTTAATGGGAACCAAAGTTATCTCAGAGTTAGCCCAAAGAGTGAGGAAGTGTTGACATAATGATCCAAATTTCTTGAGAATTGAAGGACAATGTCGTGGTGTGATTGAGCTGTTCTCGTGGTTAGCTAAATTATGAAAAACTTTTGAAGTGCTAGTAGATTTACAGAAGGAAATAATTTTTCTGTCCAACACCAAAGCATAGACATGAACCAATTTTTCTCCCAAAATACAGAACTTTTATTGGGTATCCGTATATTCTTTACAACGTTCTATTCCCTCATCCATTATTACCAAATGTGTATATGTTCTTTAAGAGTTAAAAACAGTTTAGTACCCCATATTTTGCACCATTCATTTGTCAAAAACTAAGCACAGAATGTGTATGTCACATGTCTTAATGTCTAGAAGGATTATTGCACAAACCTATCTCTTGTAGCATCACCATCTAGAGGCATATGGCAATAACAGAGGATATATAGGTCAGCTTTCACCACCATTGCATATGCTCATACTAATCAGTGTGCAAGTGAAACGAGAAAAAACAGATAAAAATGAAACTCGTACTCGGTATATGTTACTAGTTGCCATAGAATTAGGATATTAGGACTCACCTCTCTATTGCATCAGTAGAGTTAGTTATGTTGGTCTTTAATTTGTTGAAATTAGTTCCTGTTTTGGTTTCTTAACTGAGTATATCTAAACTTTCCTCTGGTTGGCAGATTTGGGTTTATGGGAACAGCTTTGAGTCATTCTTTCTGCTGTGGTGACTTCCTAACAGAAAGGCAATGGAGGACTAGGCAGCTGAGCATCATTTGACCCATGATTTCAAGTCATTGTGTTGAAACCTGAAAGCAAGAAAATACATTTTGGATGAGGTCAATTGTACTGGTCAGAAACAGCATGTGCTCCAATTGCCTGTTGCTAAATTCATGCTATGTTGACTAATGTCTAGTCATCTGACTTAGAAGACATTTAAATTGCAGCTTCAAGGGTTTGAGTTTTTAAAAGCAGTTCATTTGGAACCAAACCCCTTTGACATGGAGAGGGATCTCATGACTCCTAACTTTCAAACTGAAAAGACCGCAATTACTCAAGTATTACAAGGTATACTTTTCTTCTTAGATTTTGAAAAGGTTGGAACTTTGAGATGTTAATCCTAATTTTATATTTTGAACAATATCATCTGCAGGACCGAGTGGAAAACTGTACAGTGAAGTAAAGGGAGGAAGAGTATGAGAGTAGATTGAAAGCTGCAAAGCAACTATTAGAAAAATATCATCACTTTCCCAAATATTTGATTGCCTACTCTTTCCTTGATGTGGTATGTCGGGACTTACCCATATTGACCTTTGTTCTAAGTTTGTGTATAAATTAGTAATGATCATATGAAATTTTCATATTTATTCTACTACTCCCTCCTATAGTGTGCTTGCATTCAGTCCTGATATTGATAATTATTGTCTACTACTCCCTCCTATAGGGCTGGGTATTACTCACCACTCAATTACTGAGAGCTGATTAGTAGGTGAAAGTGAAATGCTTTTTTTTTTGGCAAACAACAAACAACTTTCATTAAACAAAAAAAAATATTACAAGACCCAGCAACAGAAACAAACAGACGCAAACAGACATGAAAAAAGTCACCGAAGAGGATTGGTCAAAAGCCCAACCCAGAAAAAGGGCCTAAAGAACAGACCCAAAAGACCAAAGACATCAAGGGCCCAAATGTTTTTTCAGTGGTCACTTGAGTGGTCGGTCAGTCCACTTTATCATCAATAAAATCCAACTAAAAAAAAAAACCAATTTCAATTCAAACGCGTTAAATTCAAATGCGTTACCTTTTCTTCTTTTCTTGGTAGTTTCGCTTCTTCTTACACGCCCTTGACTTCACATTGACGTTGATCCAATGTGAAATTGTGATCAGTGCACTTATAATCAATTCCCAACTCTTTCAAACAACAAACTAGATTCCATGGCCACCCAACTGAGAGACTCTTCCTTTTCTTCTTCTTCTGCTACCCGTAAATGGACACACGATGTGTTTCTGAGTTTTAGAGGCGAGGATACACGCCACAATTTCACAGACCATTTGCACAGCAATTTGGTTCAGAAGGGGATCAACACCTTCATAGATGATGAGCTTACAAGAGGAGAGGAAATATCACAAGCACTTCTCCGAACAATTCAAGGATCAAAAAGCTCTCTTATCGTTTTCTCCGAAAACTATGCATCCTCAAAGTGGTGTTTGGACGAATTAGTTCATATCCTTGAATGCAAAAGATCCGAGCAACAAAAGGTTTGGCCAGTCTTTTACAAAGTGGATCCCTCAGACATAAGGCACCAAAGAGGTGGTTTTGGTGATGCACTTGCTAACCATGAACGCAAATTCAAAGATAACATGAACAAGGTGTCAAGGTGGAGGACAGCTCTTACGGAAGCAGCAAATTTATCTGGGTGGCATTTCTCGCACGGGTATGTTTCTCTCTCACCACTTTATACTCCTTAGCTCTAAGCTGGGGTGATGATATTTAATAGTTATGTAATGTCGACTTCCTATAATATTTGTCTCATAGAATATCTGTGTATATACTCTGCTCGCTATTGAAAAATATAGGTAACAAGGTTTTATTTTATTAAATGTTTCATTTGATTTTAACACGGCAGGTATGAATCTAAATTTATTCATGCAATCGTTGAAGAGATTTCCACTCAAGTAAAAGAACCTACCTATTTGAATGTGGCAAAATGCCCAGTTGGGCTAGACTCTCGGGTACGAGATATGCTTGAAATTTTAGATGTTGGTGGAAGTGATATACGCATGGTAGGGATATGGGGAACTGGCGGAATAGGGAAGTCAACAATTGCTAAAGCTGTTTACAATTCAATTGCCCATAAGTTTGATGGTAGCTGCTTTTTGGAAAATGTCAGAGAAGAGTCAGAGGTACATAGAGGTCTACTCAATCTACAAAACATTCTTCTTTCTAAGATTGTTGAGGGGAAACAATTGATGCTAACCAATATGTGTGAAGGAATCACTTTGTTGAATGAAAGGTTGAGACATAAAAGGATTCTCTTAGTTCTTGATGATGTGAATAAACAGGACCAGTTAGACAAATTAGCTGGAGCAACCGATTGGTTTGGTCACGGCAGCAGAATTATCATAACAACAAGAGATAAGCATTTATTGATTGTTCACGGAGTCAATACAATATACAAGGCCAGGGAACTAGATCATCATGAAGCTTGTAAGCTCTTCAGTTCAAATGCCTTCAAGAATAAGACAGATCTCGATGTCAATGAGAATCTCTCAGTTAGTACGGTTGTTAAATATGCTCAAGGCCTTCCACTAGCACTGGAAGTTTTAGGTTCCTGTCTATGTGGTACATCTATACATCAATGGCAAGCTGTATTAGATGGTTATAGAAGAGATCCAAATCCAGACATTCAAAAAATTCTCAAAATCAGTTATGATGAACTGGAACAAAAAGTGAAAGAAGTTTTCCTTGACATTGCGTGTTTCTTCAAAGGTCAAAACAAGAATGATTTGATTCAAATACTACTAGAATGTTGTGACCGCATCAACCCTATGACTAGTATTCAAGTTCTTGAAGAAAAGGCCCTCATAAATGTTGATGAATCTGGTCGTATTTGCATGCATGATTTGGTAGAACAAATGGGAAGAGAATTAGTTCATGAAGAGTCGCCTAAAGAGCCTGGTAAGCGCAGCAGATTGTGGTATCACCAGGATGTTCTCCAAGTTCTAACAGAAAACACAGTAAGTGTACTTTTATCCAATTTGACTACCAATATCTGAATAACATGTATAACATAATTTTCTTTTTGAATTCTTCATGAAAAAATAAAACTGAAAACACTTGCATTTATATTATATAAAGTACTTGTTTTGCTAATACGATTGCCTTTTTTATTAGGGAACAAGTAAAATTGAAGGCATAATAGTAAAGATGCCTACAGCAGATGAGATATGCTTGAGTCCGAAATGCTTCAAAAAGATGAAAAATCTCAAAATTTTTATAAACGTCAATGCACTGTTTTGTGGAAAGGTTGATCATCTCCCAGAGCAGTTGAGGTTCCTTGATTGGCCTGAATATCCGTTTCAATCTTTGCCGTCCAATTTTAATATGAAGAAACTTGTTCAACTTAACATGCCTCGCAGCCACTTCTCAAGTCTTGGAAAAGGATTCAAGGTACATGAATTTGAACTGACACGTTATTAATTTCTTCAGACCTTAATTTGTCATTTGATCCTTTTTTTTCTTCTTTTCTTTTATTTGGTATATATGACAGCCTTTGCAAAATCTGAAAGCCATGAACTTCATGGAGTGCAAATTCCTAACAGAAATCCCAAATCTGTCTGGATGCCGAAACTTAGAGCGGATGGATCTAAGGGTGTGTAGCAGTTTAGTTGAGGTTCATCCTTCAGTTGGATTCCTTGAAAAGCTTGTTCACCTGGATCTTGGTGGATGCAATAACCTGGTGAAGCTTCCAAGAAAAGTCAACTGGAGATCTCTGCGACACCTTGATCTTCAATTTTGCAAAAAGCTAAAGTGTTTCCCTGAAATTATGGGAGAGATGAAATACTTAACAGAATTGTCTCTAGTTAGCTGCTCTGCCATCAAAGAATTGCCTTCATCCATTGGATATCTCATCAACCTTGAACGCCTATATTTATGGAATTGTGAAAACCTTACAAATCTGCCTTGCAGCATTTATCAGTTGCAAAATCTAAAGAAGGTTGGTTTGAAATTCTGCCCGAAACTCATAACATTTCCAAATAAGGTGAACTCTGTAGTGCTGATGCCAACTGGCTCAAAGGAAGACAGAGAATTCAATATGGGGCTAAATGAATTCGAGGTGACAGGATGCAGCAGTTTATCAAACAGTGATTTCCTTGAGTCTCTCGATTGTGCATCCACCTCAAAAAGACTTGATTTATCAGGAAGCAATATTGTTAGTCTTTCCGAATGCTTGTGTAAATTTATCTGCTTGCAAGAACTAGACTTGCATGGTTGCAGGAATCTCGTAGAAATTCCACAACTTTTACCCTGTATCAAACTTCTGGATGTGCGGGATTGTGTATCTTTGGAAAGAATTTCAAAGTTGTTGAAAATTTTGGAAGGTGAAGAATCACAAATGATTGAGGAGATGGACTTGACTAATTGCTGCAGACTGATTAAGGAACTGGTTAAGGAGGGAAATGTTTTAGTGAATGATGATTATCAGGCGGCGGATCTCTTTCTCTCTTGCCAGCAATCTAAATTCACAGTTAGATTTCCAGGAAGTGAGATTCCCAAGTGGTTCAGTTGTCAAATGGAATTCAAGGGGCTTCGCCGGTTTGAATTTTTTATTGAATTACTTCCAAATTTCAAATGGGAGAATACAGGATTGGCTCTCTGTGTTCTAAGGCTGCAAAATGATTATCCTTTCAGGTATTGCAAATTCGAAGTCTTTATTTACATCAATGATGTAAAAGTTCTACATCTCCCCTCACAAATTGTTGATTCAGAGGGGTCGGATCATGTGTGGCTGCAGTATATTCCCTTCGTTGCAATGTGGCAACTTAGTTTTATGCGTCCATTGCGACCTTTTATGTGCCGAGTCATTATTTTTCAATCTAGTTTCGCTCAATCTCTGCGGTCCACCTTAAATAGCTGTGGGGTCCACCTTGTAATGCCACCCAATGAAGACGTTTGTATGAAGCTATCCCGTGCAGAGAACCTCACCAGTGTACATCCATCAAATACATTTTAAAGGTATTTTACTACTTCATTTTCATATATAAGCAGGACTGAATAATTCTTTGCTGTCTTTATTTTTTTTTATGGTTTCATAGACTTCAATTGAGTGATGGAATCGTGCAGTTTCTTTTGATGAGATTATATTTGCAAGGAAAAAGAATACGAATCATATATTAATATTGAAAACATTGAAAGTAACTACTTGCAAACCCTTATTATCACATCTATCACAAATCATACAAGTACCAACTGTACCATGCATGCCTTAGGACACTCCTCTATTTGCCTTAGTAATATGCATGATTTTGGTGTTTGTTGCTCTTGTTTCCATTTGTGAAATTTTCCTCCTTTTTCTTCTTGTTTTTCTGAGGTTGCAGATACATATTAACTGACATTTTTAGCGAAACAGAGAATTGATATTTGCATAAAAATGTTATTGCAGGATGATGAAGATATATAGATGGGAGAAGTACATGCAGGTCCAAATAGAGGACTGACTGCAAAATAATGTATACTGATCGATGGAAAACTGGAGAATCAATAGGTGTGATTATTGCCAATGCAGCAATTTTAGCAAACTATTGTCTAAGGACCAGAGTGATGAAGTGGTAAACAAATGAATAAAGATTACATTTTCAACTTCTCTACCATTTTTATTTATGTATTATATATGTTTGGAGTTTCAAAATTAATGCTTATGCTTGATCTTAAAAAAAAAAAAAAAAGGCACAATCTCAATTGTCTTTTTGGATTCTTAGTCTGTGTGGCTACAGTTGATCTAGTTCACTAAGCCTGCTTCCATGTAACAATAAATTAAAAGTTGCATATGGGTAAGCAATATTAACTTTGTGTTAATTAGAAGTTTGATCTAGTTCACAACATTTGATCTAGCTCCCTAAAATCATCAACGAACTTGTACAAGAACACAATTTAAAGGTCTTTTTATTTTTTGAGATTATATTTGGCATTGTTATCAGACTGCTTATATCAATCGATTACCAAACATATATGTTAGGTTTCAATTTCTGATTAGAATGATATTTACAAGAAGGCATAATATAAAATATGTCTAATCAAATTTGTTGGCATGCAGTGTCCAATTAATGTAATTTAATTTCTTGCAATGCTCTTGTATTCTTTAGTTGTATATTTCACTTGATCAGCTTCTTGTTGAGTTACCAATACTTTTTTTTTTAAATGTATCGTGTATGCCTTAATTTGTGGCTCAGGTATTGCGAATAAAGTTGCATCTGGCTGTAACTTACCCAGCTCATCAGTTGAAACTGTGCATTTGCATTTTCATTGGCGTTCATAATGAATTTAAAAGACAACAAGGTGAAATATGAAGGGCCTTCCACAAGACAAAGCGGCACCTTGCCTGGATAAGCTTGTCTTCAAGAAGGTCAGTAATTCTGTCCATCATCATTCCATTATTTGAAATAGCTGGTTTAACATTCAAACAATGTGTTGCTAATTTCGTTTTTTTAAGAAGAAATAGCACTACAAGAAATAGAGAACTGGGACTGTTTGTGTCCCAACTGTCGATTTTCAGATTTTGTTTACCAATTTGCTTGCCAGCATCTCAAAGTATCAATCACAATCTACACTAAATGGATTGGTTGCTTTGCATTTTTGTCCTTGTGGTCAAGGGTGTTTCCGAAGTAACTTTTCCTCAGAAAACCATACATTTCCCTTCAGATAAGCGGATGTTGGAAACTATGAGTAGAGGGTATTGCTTTATTGCTATGGGTTACAATAGAACAAATGCATCTAATACTCACTTTTACTCTGTATATTGTCCATATCAGAGATGCACATGCTATTGGTCTCATAATAGGTCCTTATTGGACCTTTTACTTGTAGTGTAATAATGTCTTACTAGTTCTGAACTATGATGAAATCTAAGTTCTCTACTTAATTTCAATCAAGATTCTCAGAGAGAGGAAACTGAGTGATGATGATGATTGGCCCAGAGAGTTCTGAAGTATAATCAAATCTCAGATCTCTACTTATTGAGGTAATGGATCGAAGACTTTGCTCTATGAGTCAATGGGAACCAAAGTTATTTCAGAGTTAGCCCAAAGAGTGAGGAAGAGTTGACATAATGATCTAAATTTCTCGAGAATTGAAGGACAATGTCTTGGTGTGATTGAGCTGTTCTCGTGGTTAGCTAAATTATGAAGAACTTTTGAAGTGCTTGTAGGTTTACAGAATGAAATAATTTTTCAGTCCAACACCAAAGCATAGACATGAACCAATTTTTCTCCCAAAATACAGAAGTTTTATTGGGTATCCATCTATTCTTACAACGTGCTATTCCCTCATCCATTATTACCAAATGTGTATATATTCTTTAAGGGTTAAAAACAGTTTAGTACCCCATATTTTGCACCATTCATTTGTCAAAATCTATGCACAAAATGTGTAAGTTACATATGTCTAGAAGGATTAGTTCCTATTTTGGTTTCTTAACTTAGTATATATATAATTTCCTCTGGTTGGCAGATTTGGGTTAATGGGAACAGCTTTGAGTCATTTCTTGCTGCTGTGGTGACTTCCTGACAGAAAGGCATTGGAGGACTAGGCAGCTGAGCATCATTTGACCCATGATTTCAAGTCATCGTGTCGAAACCTGAGAGCAAGAAAATACATTTTGGACGGGATCAACAGTAAAATGCTTAGAAACAGCAGGTATGTAGATAGTTGTCCGAATTCCCTGTAGCTAATTTCATCTTATGCTTGACGTTTATTCATCTAGTCATCTGACTTGAAGAGCCATTCCTACAGCTTCGAGACTCTGGGAAAATCACTTTGACATGGAGTGTGATCGATCTCTCAGAATTTTCAAATGGAAGACATTCCTCTGGCCTCAGCTGCTGCTGCTGCTGCTGATTATAAGAAAGTAAATCTCAGTGATTCATCAACTATTATCAATTCTCATGAGTGGCTGCACTAATTCCATTTGTCAAAATGTCGCTGATTGATGTGTGGTGTCTGCTGCTGCATTTTTAGTAGATGAGTTGGTTTTGAGTCTTTATAGCAGTTTAGTGGTGTGACTCAGATGTTGCAGGGTGCACCTGGTAATGTGCCCACAGGATGGAAATGTCTATATAGAAGTATTGGTCCATG
Organism: Rubus parviflorus; assembly: GCA_029955375.1. Taxonomy (NCBI): domain Eukaryota; kingdom Viridiplantae; phylum Streptophyta; class Magnoliopsida; order Rosales; family Rosaceae; genus Rubus; species Rubus parviflorus. Next base: position 29,890,944 of record JARGGL010000001.1, read on the forward strand.
AAGACAGTATCTTCTCATCAAGGTTTGGTGAATATATTGGTCAATCATCACTCAGCAGTCATGAAAGATGATGATGATGAAGACCTTGAAAGCGGAGAACCAATTGCATTCATATCAGAGAATAATCTCCAAGTTATTCTGATGAAGACCTTTGCTGATTCGTTCTGCCTAGCAGCATAATTTGTTGCTATGTCTTGCTGGCTGTAGATTTTGTTTTTCTAATTCAGCTGCATTTTTTTTTCGTTTTGTAATTCCTGCGCCAACTGATTTAGTTTGCTGCATGGTTCTGTAATTTTATTTCCTTAATGTTGGGGTGAAGAAAAGAACTATTGACTTATCGCTTAAGTCGGTATACTCTGCACTTATACACTTTGCAAGAAAATGTGTGGATATTCTTTCTATTGTCTTTATATCTTTGTTATTGTTTTTGATTGAAAGGGTTTGTAATTCTCTTCCACAGAGATGCATTAATTCACTCTTTGCAATTCCCCAACAATCACATGAAGGCAATTAAAACAAGTGTCCTTAAAGAATGCGTGAGAAAATTTTGTACATATCAAAGAAAATGAAGACAGTGAGACATATAACTTCTAACCACTCTCTAAAATCTGTGAAAAATCTAGTATAGCAATCAAAACCCCTGAAGACCAGAGTATCATTTCTCCATTAGGCTGTCATTCTCCAGTCGAAATTTTCTCTACCAAAACTACGTACTATTCTCAACAATTCTACAATATCACCAGAAATATGCTCGTGTATGACTTTTATCTAATTTTGTTGGGGCATGCTGAATTAACTCAAAAAGAACAAAATTGTTGATCTATAATATGCACAATATCAAAATACAAATGGCTCCCAACACAGGAAGGACATCTTAACATCTTAATAACTTTCGTCTTGTTGACAGATATGGGTTTATGGGAAGTTGGGAACAGCTTTGAGTAATTTCTTGTTGCTGTGGGGGTCCCTGACAGAAAGGCATTGGAGGACTGGGCAGCTGAGCATCATTTGAACCAGCTGAGCATTATTTGAACCATCATAAGTTGTCTGACTTGCAAGACAATTACATTGCAGCTTCGAGGGTTTGAGTTGTTAAAAGCAGTTCATTTGGAACCAAACCCCTTTGACATAGAGAGGAATCTCATGACTCCGACTTTAAAACTGAAATGACCGCAATTACTCAAGTATTACAAGGTATGCTTTTCTGGTCTCCTCTTGGATAAGAAAATGTTGGAACTTAGAGAAGTTAATCCTAACTTTATATTTCGAACAATATCATCTGCGAGACCGTGTTGAAAAACTGTATAGTGAAGCAAAGGGAGGAAGGGTATGACTGCAGTGTTGAAAGCTGTGAGCTAGTATTGGCAGGATGAACCTATCTGCATCAATTTCCCAAAGCTGTAAGACTGGAAACTCTTTTGTTTATGAGGAACTACATATGTAAGAGAATATCTCTATAGCGGGGCGTATGTAATATGAGTCAAGAAGTATACAAAGATAAAAAGAATGAATGATTTCTATTATAATTGATATCTTACCTTACACAGAGTGTTTGAATATATAGATACAAAAGGAATAAAGCTAACTAATTAATCTAACTAAAGTAGTAGACAACATTAAGTGGCCAGCCTATTCATGATAGCATTCAGTGGGTGGCCAGACTGTGAGTAGCATGTGCATGACTCAAGCTAACACTCCCCCTCAAGTTGGAGCATATAGATCTCGAATGCCTAACTTGCTAAGTGAGTCATGGAAGGATTTACTTGATACTGCCTTAGTAAGGATATCGGCTAGCTGTTCCTCTGAGTTGACGAAAGGAAAGGAGATAAGCTTAGCATCAAGCTTCTCTTTAATGAAATGTCTATCAACTTCAACATGCTTAGTCCGGTCATGTTGCACTGGATTATGTGCTATGTCCACAGCCGCTTTGTTATCACAATACAAGTCCATGGCTCGTTTGGGTTTGAACCCCAAATCTCGAAGTAGCTTCCTCAACCACAAAAGTTCACATACTCCATGTGCCATACCACGATACTCAGCTTCGGCACTTGATCGAGCTACAACTTTTTGTTTCTTACTCTTCCAAGTGACCAGATTGCCACCAACAAATGTAAAATAACCAGAAGTGGACTTTCTATCAGTAATACACCCAGCCCAATCTGCATCAGTATATCCACTAATATCTAAGTGATTATACTTTGAGAACATGAGTCCTTTTCCAGGTGCAGACTTTAGATACCTCAATATACGAATCACTGCTTCCATATGGGCTTCACAGGGATTATGCATGAACTGACTAACAACACTCACAGCATAGGCAATATCAGGTCGAGTATGAGACAAGTAAATCAACCTCCCAACAAGTCTTTGATATCGAGCTCTATCAGTAGGAATTTGATCAGGGTATTCTGCAAGTTTATGATTTTGCTCAATAGGAGTATCTGCCGGTCTACAATCCAACATCCCAGTTTCAGTTAATAAATCAAGAACATATTTTCTTTGGCATAAGGAAATTCCTTCACTCCCCCTGGCGACCTCAATCCCTAAGAAATATTTGAGAGAGCCAAGATCTTTCATTTCAAATTCTGAGCCTAACATGTTTTTCAATCTGTCAATCTCTTCTGAATCATCACCAGTAATAATCATATCATCAACATATATAATCAGAGCAGTAACTTTACCTCCATAGTTCTTTAAGAACAAAGTGTGGTCAGAATTACTTTGTTTATAACCAAAACGACGCATAGCTTGAGTAAACCTGCCAAACCAAGCTCGTGGAGACTGCTTGAGTCCATACAAGGACTTATTCAGCTTACACACAACTCTTTCCACTGAGGTTGCTCCATATCCTGGTGGTAACTCCATATAGACTTCTTCTGACAAATTTCCATGTAAAAAAGCATTCTTCACATCGAACTGTTGTAAAGGCCAGTCCAGATTAGCTGCTAAGGATAACAGGACTCGAAGAGTATTAATTTTTGCCACAGGAGAAAATGTCTCCTCGTAATCAACACCATACGTCTGTGTGTATCCCTTTGCAACTAATCTTGCCTTATATCGATTTATAGAGCTATCAGCATTGTGCTTGACTGTGAATACCCACCTACAACCAACAGCTTTCTTTCCTCGTGGAAGTGGTACCAAATTCCAGGTATCATTCTTCTGTAATGCTTCCATCTCTTCCTCCATTGCTCTCGCCCACTTGGGATCCTTCAGGGCATCCTGCACTTTACTGGGAACAGATACAGTAGATATTTGATTCACAAAAGAAGCATAAGACTTGGCTAACCTATGGGTTGACATAAAGTTAGCAACAGGATATTTGGACTTAACACTCAAACTCGGTTCATATTGTTTGGCAGGTTTACCACGAGTTGATCTATGTGGTAAAACATATTTAGAGGAGTTGACACTATCAAAAGAGGATGACACATTATTATCAGAATTTGAAGGGACAATACTAACCTCAGATTGTGGACGCTCCTCAAGAATCAATTGGTCAAGGGAATCATTATCTGAGAGGGAAGGGGGGTCTTGGACTTCTTGAACTCCAGTGTTTGTATTTTCAGTTAAACCAAGCAATAGTGGATCTCTGCCCTCTCTATGTTCTTCAGTTTCAATGCCATTTCTCTGTTCTTCAGTGTCAGGTGACGATCGATCACTACCTTTTATGTGATCTTCTCTTTGCTCAGTGGGTACATCATTACTAAAATTCTCAAAAACCTCTACATTCTCAGAAACCTCTACCGTCACTCCACTAACGGTCTCTTCTAAATATGTGTGATTCTCCCCCTGAAGAGAAGGGTTAGTGGAGGAAAAATAGCAAGCATCCTCGTAAAATGTCACATCCATAGTAACATACATCTTCTGAGTTGGAGGATGAAAACATTTGTAACCTTTCTGATTCACACCATATCCCACAAACACGCACTTAAGAGCTCTGGCATCTAATTTAGTACGCTGATTCTTAGGAACATGAACAAAAACAACACAACCAAAGACACGGGCAGGAAGATTATGAAAGGAGGGAATAGAGACATGATGGGAAAGAACTTCATATGGGATCTGCCCTTTGAGAACAGAGGAGGGCATCCTGTTTATGAGATGACAAGCAGTAAGAACTGCCTCTCCCCAAAGGTATTTGGGCATGTGAGAACTGAATAGGAGAGAACGAGCTATGTCAAGAATATGTCGATTTTTCCTTTCTGACACTCCATTTTGTTCTGGAGTTTGAGGACAAGTTGTTTGGTGAATAATGCCATGAGTATGAAAAAATCTTTGAAACTCAGAATTGACAAACTCCCCCCCATTATCAGACCGAAAAACTTTTATTTTGCCTCCAAATTGGGTATGAACCAGTGCAGAAAATTTCTGAAAGGCAGAAAAGACTTCACATTTATGTTTTAACAAGAGTACCCATGTAAGACGAGTATGTTAACAGTGCTGTTAGTTCCTCTTAACAGTACTAGAAGCTTCAAGATGATTTTGCCACGTTGCTTGTGCCAGCTATGTCCAGCTGTACTGTTTGCTAAGTCTGTTTACGTTTTCTGTTTTCCAGCTTAGTATATATACTCTCCTCTAATCATTTCTTTGTAAGCAAGATTAAGAGAATATATCGAAGAGTTCATTTACTCCCAAAGCTCTCTCTTCTTCTTCCTTCGTTAAAAACCCTAGCTCAATTCATCTGCCATGGCTATCATGGTATCAGAGCAATCATAGATCCTGGACCTGTGACTCATGCTTCCGCATCCTATTGCTGTAATTCCTGATCTCACTTCTTCTCTGATTCGGTTCGAGGCTGTGATCGTCTTCATCATTTGAATCGAGTGCGATTCTTCTTCAGTCTTCGATTCAGAGATCTTCTAAGTAGTCGCTTGCTATTTCAGGTGACTTAATCTAGTCTCTGTTAATTAGTAGAAAGATCTACGTGTTTTGAGCTGTATTCGTAAGCAAAATGTTGTAAATAAAAAAAAAAAAAAAAAAAACTCGAGAGCTATGTTTAGTTGAGCAAAATTAGAGCTAACAAATAAAAAAAAATTTGAGAGTTAAATTGTGTAAGAGCAAAATTCTGAGCAAAATTCTGAGCAAAATCTGAGCAAAATCCTGAGCAAAATCTGAGCAAAATTCTGAGCAAAATTCTGAGCAAAATCTGAGCAAAATCTGAGCAAAATCTGAGCAAATTCTGAGCAAAATCTGAGCAAAAGGAGGTGTTAAATGAGCAGCGTGCTTTGCTATTCTTTGTTTCTTTGAGGAGCTTGTTGAATTGTTACTTTTACCTGTTCTCAATCTCAATTGTGGAGACTTCTGAGGAGCTTAATCATGGCTGGTGATAATAATTGGGATTCTGATTCTGATAGTAGCTATGTCCTTCTGAGTAATGTCACTTCTGTGGGCAGTGATTCTGAGAATTTTGTTATTGTGGCTAAAGACAGCTATCTGAGTACTGATTCTGATGAAGATCTATCTGATGAAAGAAGACACCAGTTGAATGTGGCTATTTTTGTGCGTGAGATAATTGAAACCAATCCCCGGTTGCGTGTTTCTATAATTACAAGGTTGTTGGATACTTTCTACCAGATTCGGACTTCAAGGGTGTGTACTTATGCTCTTTGGATTATTGGCGAGTATTGTCTCTCACTTTCTGAGGTTGAGCGTGGGATTGCAACCATTAAGCAGTGTCTTGGGGAGCTCCCGTTTTACACGGCTTCTGAGGAAAGTGAGTCACAAGATGTACCGAAGACTTCTCAGGGGTTAAGCTCGGCTACTGTGTCTTCTAGGGGACCTGTAGTCCTTGTAGATGGGGCCTATGCCACCCAGTCTACTGCACTGGAAACTGCTATGTCTGCACCTGTCCTTGTTCAAGGATCTTTGGCTTCTGTAGAGAACTTGAGATCATTTATTCTCTCAGGTGACTTTTTCCTTGAATCAGTTGTGGCTTGCACGCTAACAAAGCTTGTTTTGAGATTAGAAGAAGTTCAGCCTTCTAAAGTTGAAGTGAACAAGGCAACTACACAGGCACTGTTGATCATGGTTTCTATGCTGCAATTAGGTCATTCCTCTGTTCTTTCACATCCGATTGATAATGATTCTCATGATAGAATAGTTCTATGCATCCGGATGCTTTGCAATAAAGGTGAAGAAGTGAAGAGGATATGGTTACAGTCTTGTAGACAGAGTTTTGTTAAAATGCTTGAAGATAAGAAGCACCGGGATGCAGAGGAAACTAGAGCTATGGCCCAGATATCAAATGCTCAGCCAGGTGATCTTATTGATTTCTACCATCTTAAGAGCAAAAGGGGTATGAGCCGGCTTGAGTTGGAAGATGAGGTCCAAGATGATCTCAAACGTGCTACTGCAGAATTCGTAAAGGATGGAGATGACACAAATAAACTTAACCGCCTCCTGCAGCTCACAGGATTCAGTGATCCGCCTCCTGCAGCTCACAGGATTCAGTGATCCCCAATCTTTCGAACTCACTGTACCAATCTCAGGCTAGCTACCCTAGCTGAGATTGAGGAGGGGTGTTAACAGTGCTGTTAGTTCCTCTTAACAGTACTAGAAGCTTCAAGATGATTTTGCCACGTTGCTTGTGCCAGCTATGTCCAGCTGTACTGTTTGCTAAGTCTGTTTACGTTTTCTGTTTTCCAGCTTAGTATATATACTCTCCTCTAATCATTTCTTTGTAAGCAAGATTAAGAGAATATATCGAAGAGTTCATTTACTCCCAAAGCTCTCTCTTCTTCTTCCTTCGTTAAAAACCCTAGCTCAATTCATCTGCCATGGCTATCAGAGTACAGTCATCAATGAATAGTACAAACCATCTCAGTCCAGATAAAGTAGAAATTTGGGATGGACCCCAGACATCAGAGTGAATAAGTTCAAAAGGAATGGAACTTTTATGAGTAGCACTTGGAAGATAACTGACACGATGACTCTTGGCTAAAACACAAGACTCGCAATGCAACTTAGAGTCATCAACACCAAAAAAAAGAGATGGCATTGATTTTTTCATGACACTAAATGAAGGATGGCCTAATCTACGATGCCATAACCAAAGTTCACTTGGCTGATTAGTAGCTCCAGTCGAGATCAGAGCTGCTTGGGCCACTTTCTCGGGTTTCTCCCCGGCAAACATGCAATCCAGATGAAATAGTCGACCCCTCAGATAACCCCTGCCAATTATTTCCTTGGTGAGGAGGTCCTGAAATATAACATACATGGGAAAAAAGGTGACAGAACATTTAGCTTGAGCATTTAATTGTGGAACTGAAATTAAATGATGTGACAAGGCAGGAACATATAAGACATTATGCAATGTGAGTGTGAGAGTGACTTGGACTGAGCCAGTTCCTAGGACAGGGAAAGAATCACCATTGGCATTAGTGACACAAGAGATGGGTGGTGGAGACAAATGGGTAAAGAAACTAGGGTCAAAAGTCATATGATCAGAAGCTCCTGAATCAATTATCCATGTATTGTCACCAGTAAAGGTAGAAATTTGTAAAGCCATACCGATCTTACCCCAATTACTGCGAGCAACCAGTGCAATATTCTTACCAACTGATTTAAGATTATCAAAGTAGCCAGGAGGGTAACCAATCAGTCGGTAGCAATTTGTCTTGGTGTGTCCATGATTCTTACAGTAGTGGCAGATCATTCGAGATATGGATGAATAACCATAATTGTCAAATGCCATTGCAGGAGAAACACAAAAAAAAAAAAAATTCTCAAGAATGCAGCGGAATCCAAGGTAGGCTCCTCTCTTTTTTTTTTTTTTTTTTTTTTAGGAATAAGCTAGAAATAAGTTGAGTAGGTGGTGCCGAAAAGCTTGTCGGCAACTTTAATTAGGAAAGGAGGAATCTCGTAGAGAACAAAGAGAATGGGAAATTATAATTATGAAAAGTTTACTGGGAGAGAGAAAAAAAAAAAAAAGGAAAAGAAAAGAAAGTTTGGATTGATACCAACTGCACGACTAGGAGTGAGAAGCAAATTAAACAACTCAAGGATTTCGTCCTCCACGGGCTGATAGGAGTACAGCGGCTTGATCGGCGGTGCGTTTGTATTCCGAGGAAGATCAGCTGGGAACGGAGCGGCGCTGGCGGCGCTACTGTGAACTCGATCAGTTTTGGAAGCTGGTTTTGATTTCTTGATTTTGGTGTTTGATTTTCGGAATTTCTGGGCTTGAAAGGATATGAAACTATGTTTGATATCAAGATGATCACAGCGGAAACAACCAATGAAGACAGACTTGAAATGAGAAGTGAGTGCAGGCTTCTAATGAACAAAACGATCAAACCCAATCGCAGTGGGTATAAGAGAGAAAGATAAGAATCAAAGAACAAAGATACAGGCCTCCAAAGAACAAATGATCAAACCCAACGAAGTGGGTATAAGAAACAAAGGTAAGAATCAAGAACAAGAGTCAGAGTCCAGGATCGGACTGCTGCTCTGATACCAAGTCAAGAAGTATACAAAGATAAAAAGAATGAATGATTTCTATTATAATTGATATCTTACCTTACACAGAGTGTTTGAATATATAGATACAAAAGGAATAAAGCTAACTAATTAATCTAACTAAAGTAGTAGACAACATTAAGTGGCCAGCCTATTCATGATATCATTCAGTGGGTGGCCAGACTGTGAGTAGCATGTGCATGACTCAAGCTAACAATATGTTACCCCCAAAGACTACCGATATATATTGATCTTTGTTCAAAGTTAATTTGTTTATAAATAAGTAAAGATTATATGAAATTTTCAGCAGCATGGGATGAGGAGTTATTCTATCATTTCTATGTATGCATATATGTTACCAGCGTTACTAACTTACTATCCATTTGTCTCTTCAACTAGTTGGGTATATACATCTTGGACACGGATTCTCTCCTTGGAATTTTGGTGCTTGGATCAATCCTTTCCCTTTATTACAAATCGAGTGGATAAGAATAAAAGTGTATCGATCCATTTTCTCTTTGCTCGCTTCCCTTTTGTGATTAGGATTGGAATCCAAACACATTAAATCCAAGTATGAGGATCGTCACAATGAATATTTCTCCATCACCAATACTTTGCAAAAAAATGTAACAACTTAAGAGGATGTTTTACAGTGCTCTAGAGTTTCGATACTTTTCCTTTTTTGTGCAATCTAACATTCAATCCGGTGGACTGAAATCAACGGTTGAAGATGGAGGAACATTAATACTCTAAAACATCATAAAATTTCCCCTATGAGGTTTTTTTTTTTTTTTTCAAAGTTGCTTGATAGGTAAAATCCTCTTTCAGTTGTCACTTCACTAGTTAGTCTCAAATTTTATCATCGTTGTTATCTAGACCAACCCTAAAGGCAACAAAAAAAAAATGAAAAAGGGCACCAAATTAATCCCCCTTTCGACTTCTTTTCAAAGGCGCAAATGCATAAACTCTTGATCTAACACCCTTTTTATGCAATTTTCAAATTTGGGAGTGATTTTTTCAGTGTAATCAAAGTGAAAAAACTGCTGTAGCTATTTCGAATTTTAACACCAAATTCATAAACAACATGGTAAATTTTGGAAAAATTTATTGTTTCTTTAACTTGGACATAATTTCCTATACAAATCCTTTACATAAAATCAATACATTTATTCATTCATCCATTTGTTCATTCCGTATAATACATCAGAGAAACAGTCTTGTGTTTTCCCGGACCAGAACGAAGGTGGGGGCGTGGGGCAGCCTTGTTTCTAACAGTCACGTGACCAGGACGCTGTCACGGCAAGTGCACCGAATTTGCTCTGCTTTTCAAAAGGAAAACGCGTAATGTCTTTTCCTTTTCTCCTTTTCTCTAGTACGCTTGATCTGACAACCTTGTCTTTTCCGAATTATGAACCCAAATTGAGAAGAACTATTATATGAAGGAGAGGTTAATTAACTTGAAAGCAAAAGGTAAGGATGGTCATTAGAGGGAAATGATCATTAAAGGAATTGATTAGTAATTAGTGCGGCAGTGGAGTGGCATCCCAGTACCCAATATATATAAGAGAATTAATGTGAAGATTATCAGAGAGCAGAGAAACAATTTGACTGAGATGATGACCCAAGTGGACAGCGAAAGTGTAGGGCCTCTATTGAAAGTTAAGCCCGGCGTAGACTGCGAGACCCGTGAAGTTACAGTGAAGGTGAAACTTCCAGGAAACTCCTCATTTCAATTATCAGCAACGATCAGCTTTCCATGGAAAAGAGCACCAATTTAATTCAGCTTTCAACTTGTTTTTCAAACGCGTCAATAATGCCTCTACTTTTTCTTGGTAATTTCCCTTCATCTTGCACGCCCTTGACTTACACATTGACTTTGATCCAAGCTAGCAGGAAAGTGTGATCAGTGCACCTTTAATCAATTCCCAACTCTTTCATTTCATCAGCCAGATTCAATGGCCATCCAACTGAGAGCCTCTTCTTCTTCTTTTTCTTCTTCGTCTTCATTTTAATTATCAACAGATCAACATATATAGAACCTTCAGCTTTCCATTGATTCCCAATTCTTCATTTCATCTTCAGACACAACCAACAAAAAAAACTACTCTTCATTTGATCAACACCCTGTTTAGTAATCCGCCATGCAATCAAAAGATATGGATCATCCGCCATCAAAACAGAGAAGAAGAAACATGGATTCGTTTACTACTCAAGAAGCCTCTTCCTCTTCTTCTTCTTCTGCTACACGTTCATGGACACACGATGTGTTTCTGAGTTTTAGAGGCGAGGATACACGCGACAATTTCACAGACCATTTGCACAGCAATTTGGTTCAGGAGGGGATCAAAACCTTCAGAGATGATAAGCTTACAAAAGGAGAGGAAATATCACAAGCACTGTTCCAAGCAATTGAAGGATCAAAAAGTTCTCTCATCGTGTTCTCCGAAAACTATGCATCCTCAAAGTGGTGTTTGGACGAACTAGTTCATATCCTTAAATGTAAAAAATCCAACCAACAAATAAAGGTTTGGGCAGTCTTTTACAAAGTGGATCCCTCCGACGTGAGACACCAAAGAGGTAGTTTTGCTGATGCACTCGCTAAACATGAACGCAACTTCAAAGATAACATGGACAAGGTGTCACGGTGGAGGACAGCTCTTTCAGATGCAGCAAGTTTATCTGGGTGGCATTTCTCGGGCGGGTATATTTCTCTCTCACCGCTTTATATTCGTTAATTGTCCTCTAATCTGGGTGATGATATTATTATACTTATTCACGTTTGAAAAATATAGGTAGCAAGATTTTATTTTATTAAATGTTTCATTTGATTTTAACACGGCAGGTACGAATCTAAATTTATTCAAAGAATCGTTGAAGAGATTTCCGCAGAAGTAAAAGAACCTACCTATTTGGATTTGCCTAAGTGCCAAGTTGGGTTAGACTCTCGGGTACAAGATATGCTTGAACATTTAGATGTCGGGGGAATTGATATACGCATGGTAGGAATATGGGGAACTGGCGGAATAGGGAAGACAACAATTGCTAAATCTGTTTACAATTCAATTGCTCATAATTTTGAACGTAGCTGCTTTTTGGCAAGTGTCAGAGAAGAGTCAAAGGTACATGGAGGTCTACTCAATCTACAAAACATACTTTTAAAGATTGTTGGGGGGAAAGAATTGATGGTAACCAATGTGTATGAAGGAATCACTTTGTTGAATGAAAAGTTGAGACATAAAAAGATTCTCTTAGTTCTTGATGATGTGAATAAACGGGACCAGTTAGACAAATTAGCTGGAGCAACTGATTGGTTTGGTCGCGGCAGCAGAATTATCATAACAACAAGAGATAAGCATGTGCTTGACAAAGACAATCCAATATACAAGGTCAGGGAACTACATCCTCATGAAGCTTGTAAACTCTTCAGTTCAAAGGCCTTCAAGAATAAGACAAATCTGGATGACAATGAGAAACTCTCTCTTAGTACTGTTGTTGAATATGCTCAAGGTCTTCCACTAGCACTGGAAGTCTTAGGTTCATGTCTATGTGGTATATCTATACATAAATGGCAAGCTATGTTAGATGGTTATAAAATAAACCATCCTAAAGGCATTCGAGAAATTCTCACAATAAGTTATGATGGACTGGAAGAAAGAGAGCAAAAAGTTTTCCTTGACATTGCGTGTTTCTTCAAAGGTCGGAAAACAAATGATGTGATACAAATACTAGAAGGTTATGGCCGCATCAACCCCGAGCATAGTATTCAAGTTCTTGAAGAAAAGGCCGTCATAAATGTTGGATATGGACCATATGGTTATATAAGCATGCATGATTTGCTAGAAGAAATGGGAAAAGAGATAGTTCATCAACAATCCCCAAACGTGCCTGGTGAACGCAGCAGATTGTGGTATCACAAGGATGTGCATGACATTCTAACAAAAAACTCAGTAAGTATTATACTTGCATATGCTCAGACTTATATATATACATGGAGTCAAGTCAAGTGATTCTCTATGTGTGTAGTTTAATCCAATTTGACAACCAATATCTGAATAAGATGTATAATATAATTTTCTTTTTGCTAATATTATTGCCCTTTTAATGCTAGGGAACAAGTAAAATTGAAGGCATAATGGTAAAGTTGCCTAGGGCATATGAGATTTGCTTGAGTCCTAAATGCTTCAAAAAGATGAAAAATCTCAAAATTTTTATAAATGTCAATGCATGGTTTTGTGGAAAGGTTGATTATCTCCCTGGACAGTTGAGGTTCCTTGAATGGCCTAAATATCCGTTACAAACTTTGCCATCCAATTTTAATATGGAGCAACTTGTTCAACTTAACATGCCTGACAGCTGCATCTCACGTCTTGGGAAAGGATTCAAGGTTCGTATAATATTATATCTTTTTTTTGTTTTTGAAAGGCCGTTATTAATTTCTTTAGACCTGTAATTGTCATTTGATCCTTTCTTTTTCTTCTTTTGTTTATTTGGTATATATGACAGCGTTTGCAAAATCTGAAATCCATGAACTTCACGGGGTGCGAATTCCTAACAGAAATCCCAAATCTGTCTGGATGCCCAAACTTAGAGCGGATGGATCTACGCTGGTGTAGAAGTTTAGTTGAGGTTCACCCTTCGGTTGGATTCCTTGAAAAGCTTGTTCACCTGGATCTCAACAGATGCTATAACCTGGTGAAGCTTCCAAGAAAAGTGAATTGGAGATCTCTGCGATACCTTGATCTTGGATCTTGCAGAAGTCTGGAGAGTTTCCCTGAAATTGTGGGAGAGATGAAATGCTTAACAAAATTGTTTCTCCACTGGTGCTCCGCCATCAAAGAATTGCCTTCATCCATTGAATATCTCATTAACCTTGAAGAGCTACGTTTAGTGAATTGTGAAAACCTTACAAATCTGCCTTGCAACATTTATCAGTTGCAAAATCTAAAGACGGTTAGTTTGGAATTCTGCCCGAAACTCATAACATTTCCAAATAAGGTGAACTCTGTAGTGCTGATGCCAACTGGCTCAAGGGAAGACAGAGAATTCAATATAGGGCTAACTGAATTCAAGGCGAGAGGATGCAGTTTATCGGACAGTGATTTCCTTGCGTCTCTCAATTGTGCATCCACCTTAACAAGACTTGATTTATCACGAAGCAATATTGTTAGTCTTTCCGAATGCTTGTGTAAATTTATCTGCTTGGGACAACTAGACTTGAGTGGTTGCAGGAATCTCGTAGAAATTCCACAACTTCCACCCTGTATCAAACATCTGGATGTGTGGGATTGTGTATCATTGGAAAGAATTTCAAACTTGTCGAAAATTTTGGAAGGTGAAGAATCACAAATGATTGAGGAGATGAACTTGACTAATTGCTGGAGACTGATTGAGAATCTAGTCAAGGAGGCAAATGTTTTAGTGAATGATGAGGATTATGAGGCGGCGGAAGCTCTGTTCCCTCTCTTTCTCTCTTGCCAGCAATCTAAATTCAGAGTTAGATTTCCAGGAAGCGAGATTCCCAAGTGGTTCAGCTGTCAAATGGATTTCCAGGGGCTTCGCCGGTTTGAGTTTTATATTGAAATCCTTCCAAATTTCAAATGGGAGAATACAGGATTGGCTCTCTGTGTTGATTCTATGTTTTGCAATTTCGAAGTCTTTATTTACATCAATGAAGTAGTAGTTCTACATCTCCCCTCACAAAGTGTTGATTCAAGGGAATCGCCTCATGTGTGGCTGCAGTATATTCCTTTCGTTGCAATGTGGCGACTTGGTTATTTGTGTACATATCCATTGCCACCTTTTATGTGCCGAGTCATTATTTTTCAATCACGACTTGGTTTCGATGAGTCCATAAAAAGTTGTGGGGTCCACCTTGTAATGCCACCCAATGAAAACGTTTGTATGAAGCTATCCCGTGCAGAGAACATCACCAGTGACCTTCCTGAAGACATTTATACGGTATATTATTATTATTATTATTATTTCATTTTCATATATAAGCAGGACTGAATAATTCTTTGTTGTCTTTATTTTACTTTCAAGGGGTTTCATAGACTTCAATTGAGTGATGGAATCGTACGTGCAGTTTCGTTTGATGATCGAGATTTTTTGCAAGGAAAAAGAATACGAATCATACATTAATATTGTGTCTCAATTCTCTAACCGAAAACATTTAAAGTCTTATCACATCTATCACAAATCATACAAGTACCATGCATGCCTTAGGACTTTCCTCTATTTGCCTTAATAATATGCGTGATTTTGTGTTTGTCTGTCTCGTTTTTATTTGTGAAAATTTCCTCGTTTTTCTTCTCTAGTTTTAGACATAATAACTGACATTAATTTGTAGCGAAATAGAGGACTGACATTTGAACAAAAATGTTATTGTAGACATTTGTAATTTGTTTAATTTATAGAAGCTTGCTCCTGGAGTGTATCATGTTCCACCTAGACCTGGTGGCAACGTGCCAGAATTACGAGCTCCATTAATTTGCCGGTTATTTTCTGCAGGCAGTTCCTCCTCCTGTTGTGTCTTTTTCTGCAGTTTTGACCACACCCCTTGTGAATGCCACACCTGAACAGCGAAGGACGGTACGTAATTAATTAAGCATCTGCATATATAATTAATAATTAGAATTGCATGCGCAACTATATGTAGCATAGGATTTGGTTGGATGATGGATGAGTTTGTGTTATATATGCAGATGCTTGGTGAGAAATTGTATCCTCTGGTTGAAATGTGGGAGAAGGACAAGACAGCTAAGGTGACTGGCATGCTTCTGGAGATGGAAAATACCGAGATTTTACATTTGCTCGACTCACCAGAGGATTTAAGGGCAAGAGTTGCAGATGCCATGGACGTCCTCCAGCTCTCATTGCAAATGAACTTGTTGCATGTGTAAAGACAGAAAATTAATTCAGAAACTCAAAAAATCATGGGATCGACTTATAACTTTTCGTTTAGCTTAGCTACCAGTTTAACAGAAAGGTGCCCTGACCCAAAACATTAAAGATTAATTTCAAGAAAAAAAAATGAAAATTTTCTGGAAAATTTTATGTTGATGATGATGATGATCATGGATGGGGGAAGTATAGACCCAAACAGAGGACTGATTGCAAGATAATATCTACTGATGCACAACTGGAGAACCAATAGATAAACAACGTTGGCAAAGCATTGTCTGTGGACCAAATACAGGTTACATTTCAAATTCAACCTTTTTTATATCTTTGGTTCATAGACAATACTTATAAATGTCATTATTATCGTAAAGTACCATAATTATATCTTTGGACTTTGAAAATTTAGTGCTTATGCTGCATCTCAAAAAAGACAAAAAGGAGTAATATTAACTCTGTTTTGGCATTCTTCATTTGTGTGGCTACAGTTGATCTAGTTTTTACTAAGATTGGTTCAATGTAACTAATAAATGAAAAATTGCATCATGGAAAGCAATATTAGAAGAATGCCAAAACTCATAAATGAAGTTTGATCTAGTACGCTAAACCTAGTTCATTAAACTCTTTCTATTTCTGAGTATATAGCATTGTTTGATGCCATTGATCATCAAACATATATTGTCGGTGTCTGATTAGAGTGATATTTGCATGAAGAATACTTTCATTTGACAGTTGAAAATGAAGGACCAGAGTGATCAAGTGGTTAACAAATGAATACAGATTACATTTTCAATTTCTCTACCATTTTTATGTATTATATATCTTTGGAGTTTCAAAATTAATGCTTATGCTTCAGCTTTAAAAATTAAAAATGAAATAGGGGGGGTATAACCTCAATTGTCTTTTTGGATTCTTAGTTTGTGTGCCGTGATCTAGTTACTAAGCCTGCTTTCATGTAACAAACAATTAAAAGTTGCATATGGGTAAGCAATATTAACTTAGTGTTAGATGTTTGATCTAATTCACAACATTTGATCTAGCTCCCTAAACTCGTCAACGAACTTATACAAGTTATGACGTTATGTGTTCCATTTAAAGGTCTTTCTATTTTCTGAGATTTTAGCATTGTTATCTGACTGCTTATGTCGATCGAATACCCAACATATATGTTTGGTTTCGGTTTCTGATTAGAATGATATTTACAAGAAGATAAGATATGTCTAATTAAATTTGTTGGCATGCAGTGTCCAATTAATGTAATGTAATTTCTTTCAATGATCTTTTATTCTTTTGTTGTATATTTCACTTGAACAGCTTCTTGTTGAGTTACCAATACATTGCATTATAGAAATATTTGTTGCTACTGACCAGTTTCTTGATCAGCTTCTTGTGGGTTTGTTGCTGGTTCCTATAGAAGTTTACATTAGGTAATTGAGCTTGGTTCCTAAACCCTAAACCTCTATTTACCTAGGTAATTGAGTTTGTTTTGTTGGTCTTTGTAAAACATTAAATTTATCCACACAAGTTCCTCTTTGTTTTCTGAAGTTGCCTGGCCTAATCGTAACTTTCCTCTGGTTGGCAGATTTGGGTTTTCCAGAACAGCTTTGAGTAGTTTCTTGCTGCTGTGGTCGTTTTCTGACAATAGGCATTGGAGGACATGGCAGCTGAGGCACTATGATTTTAAATCAAAGTGTCAAAATCTGAAGGCAACATGTACATTTTGGATCAGCTCAATACTAATGGTCAGAAACAGCTATGTCTGAATTCCCTGTTGCTAATCTCATACTATGCTGTTTACTCATCTGACTTGGAAGGCATTCCCACAGCTTCAAGATTCGGAGGCAAATCATTTTGATATGGAGAGAAATCCCTCAGAATTTTCAAATGGGAGACTACAAGATTGGCTCTCAGTGCTGCTGCTGAAATTACTCAAAATATATTTCAGCGATTCCGGTTTCATATTCACTAAATTGGATAAATGAAGTAAGCATTGATTCATCAATTCATTTTGATTCTCATGTGTGGCTGCATTATATTCCATTTGTTAGAATGTTGCTGATGCGTGGGTGTCTTCTGCTGCCTTTTTATAGGTAGATCGAGTTGGTTTCAAGTCAAGCATGTGATATGTTCCATTTAAATTCTAGTGATTGGATCGTCAGCAAGAACTATTCAAGCATTGAATTTAATTTACTATTTTGAAATTTAAAAGCTGAGATTGTAGCATTTTGTTATTCCCACGGTTTATGTTGTGCTGCTTGTGAGCCTATCTGTAATACTGCAGAGTTACCCCAGTCGATGAATATCGAAACTAAATCCACACTTGTATAGATCATCCCATTTTTGAAGATTTCAACGGCCACTGCCTTATTTCTTTTCCATTAACATACTCTCTTCTATCACACACAATAAGGTAAAGAAAACTAGGTCCTTAAAGAACCCTTTTGGGCAAATATTGTGTTCCTTCCATACGAAACAAAATAGTATCTTGCACAAGGTTTCTGCTCACATTTTACAGATTCAATACATGCATGAAGAGAATACAACAGCACTATGAATTTTTCAGGGTCCAAACAAATTGAAGGTACAAAAACAAAAACAGAACAAAATGTGCAACCCCCAAAAGAATAAGAGAGTGCATGAAAGGAACTATATGAAGTCAAGGACCAACGCCCAAACGGGGTAGACGAACAGACAGATTATGCCGACGGTATTTGATACGCCATGGGGTTGTGAGAAAGCGTTTCTGAAGCCACCGGATGCCCGGATGTGTTCTTGAAGTAAGTAAGCTGCAATGACGAGACATATTAAAACGCCGATCCAGCCGTCCCTCACAGTGGTTGCAATTAAGCTTGGAGCCACAACCGTCAGAATAATCAGGGCAGCCGGCAATTCCAGCCAATCTGGAGTAAACAGAATCCGATTAGTATCATGCTAGTTTCATAACTCATACAAGATGAATAAACTGGTCAATTTAACACAAACTGCTTCTTCTGCAGTAGATCAAACTATCAATGACCATAAACACTATACCTGGGAATCGTTTAGGGAAAAAGAGTCGCAAGATAACAGCAACGAAAGCAATCCAACTTCCAATTTCTCCCCTGCATAATTAAACACTTAGTAGCTTTTAAAAAGAATGGACACGAAAGCATAGGATATAAATAACATATAAAAGCTACACTAGGTAGACAAAATCACCTGAAGATACTGAACAATAGTGAAGGAAAGCAAAAGAAGATGTATGGGATCAATAGCCCTGTGAGAATGTTTGTTTTCCAGTTTGTCCGATCCAAGACCAACAGATAACTACAGTAAACACAGAAACAATAGGTTAAGTTATAAACATGGTTCTCAGATCACAACTGAAAATCAAAATATATGTCATAAGGATCCATAGCAATTGAAAATGGGCAGGTCAAACAAGATCAAACAAAATAGCACAACAAAAGGTAAGATATAACTCGAACATTTGCGACACCAAAACTATAATAGAAATCGATCTCATTCGAGTGACATACATTGCAGCAAAGGAAGCGACCCATTGGAGAAAAGTGGTGCCGAAGCCTAAGCTTCCGAGGTGGATGGCGTGAGTTGCAAGCTTCTTAGCAGCGTCGGCAAGGTCTTTGAAATCGGCGTTAATCAAATCGCTCCCAACCGAGTCAGTCCTCATTTTCAAGTAGCCCTTCCCCATCGGATCCCTAAAACACAGAGAAGCGAAGATCACTAGGAAAGGTAGAGAGACTCTCAGAGGTTGGATTTGACCTTCAGTTGCTCTTATAAGGAAGGCGTATCTAGTGAGCTGTCCTGTAAGCGTGAGGAGCCACGTGGCAGTATGGACTCTCACCAATTATTTTGGGCCGGTGATCATTTGGACCAGTTGTGTTGGGAGGTGGACATACTTATTAGTTTACTTTCTATTTTATTCTTACTACAAAGTTAAGAGAAAATTTGGGTCGAGCGTCAGCACAACGTAGTATTTTATTCGCACCAATCAAAAATTTTCTTTTCAACTTAGATACTCA
This sequence comes from Rubus parviflorus, assembly GCA_029955375.1. Taxonomy (NCBI): domain Eukaryota; kingdom Viridiplantae; phylum Streptophyta; class Magnoliopsida; order Rosales; family Rosaceae; genus Rubus; species Rubus parviflorus. Next base: position 29,910,323 of record JARGGL010000001.1, read on the forward strand.
AAATGCCCTCTTTTTGTAAAGTGAAATACCAAAAATGCCTTTAGCAATTTTTGCTGTCGTAATGTAATTGGAGGGTCGAATGTAAAAGTCCTCCCCACCCCACACATTTCTCCGTAGTTGGGCTCCTTAATGAAAGTCGTGTCCTTATTCTTTATTCAATTTAATCCAAACAGCATTATAGCTTGCCACGTAAATGCATAATATCTTGGGATGCTTATCTTGTTTTGGCCAAAAACAGAAATATCTTAAGCTTGGATAAAATAATGTTATCTGGACACTTCTGCTCGCGCCATCAGCCAATCGTTCTCATTTGTGGGGTTTCTTCCAATGTTCTGGACTTGTGGTTCGCCTTGGTTTACCGACATTGCTTGTTTGCTGGCAGCTTTTCATTGGCTTCAATCATTTTATTTTTTTGAACAATATTGGCTTCTCTCAGGTAATAATTGCATAAATGTTATTGATGGTCAATAACAATATTTATTAGTTATTGACTTCAGTAATATCATATTAGTTACTGACGTTTAGTAACAATTGTATACATGCTATTGACTGTCAGTAGCAATATATAGAATTGACTGTCAATAAAAACAAAAACAATGGCAATATATTTGTGTTTTTTTTCTTTTGAGTTTGGTATATAATGTTTCAGGGTTCAAAGCCTCATCACATTTACTAACTTTTGTATGTATTGGTAATTTACTAAATTGGTATTACATTTTTAGTGTGTTTATGTTTTTCTGGTAGCAATATCCTAGTTTTTATCTTATTCTTTGCCATATATATTCTTTGTCACTAATTAACCATAAGTAATTCTATTTGTTACTGAATTTTAGTAGCAATATTTTATTTGTTATTAACCATCAGTAGTAGTATTCATTTGTTATTAACAGTCAGTAGCAATACTATTTGTTATATTTTAAGTGCAGTTTTTTTTTTGGGTAGTGCAGTTGAGGCTATATTTAGCATTGCTTTAACAAAAATTGAAGTTGAAGTCAAGTTGACCAAAAAAAAATGAAACAATTTTTCCGTATGTTATTGAACCTCAATACATACTAGGCAAGGTTTTTGGGTTTTTTTTTTCAATTGGTGAGGGAAAATGGCCCAGATAAAAGGGCTGAGATGTTTGAATGAATGGTGTACATAAATGGGTAAAAACCTCAAATGGTACCTGAACTATTGTGTAAGGTATTTTTTAGTACCTAAGAATTTTAGGAACCTCAAATGGTACCTGAACTATTGCATACTTACCTAATATGGTACCTCCATTACTTTTCTCGTTAATGGATGTACCATATTAGGTAATGGCATAATAGTTCAGGTACCATATTTGGTAAAAAAAAATTCGTAGGTACTAAAAAAAACTTTATGCAATAGTTCAGGTACCATTTGAGGTAACGGAGGTACCATATTAGGTAAGTATACAATAGTTCAGGTACCATTTGAGGTTCTTAAAATTCTTAGGTACTAAAAAAAACTTTACTCGATAGTTCAGGTACCATTTGAGGTTTTTACTCTACATAAATACTTAAATAGAAAAGATAGATACAGTGGCAATTTTGTAATTAATTGCAACTTTAATGTTAATTGCATTATGACTTCCTCTCCGTGTTTTTAAATTGACCACATGGTTTTAATTTAATTGGGTTTTGTGCGTGGTATATAAGCTGGGCCAATTCACCTTATTGGTAAATGACTCTTTTCATAGGGAAATATCGAATAGGTATATAATTACATCTTACATTTCTCATCAAGGTTGAAGATTTTTAATTTTTTCCAACATGTCTGGGTTGGGCTTGTTTTACTCCCATCAAAGACAAAATGTGCAAGGCTTGATCTTTTTTATTTTTTTCCGGGCAATTTTTTCCCTTTGCTTCATCCGGGTCGAGTTGCACGAACAAAATTCAATGTTGAAATGTCAACTTCTTCAAATATCGATCAAAGGTCAAATCAAAGCTTAAAACACGTAGAGCTCGATAATCGGATCAAGTTTCATATCTCATTCGTCAACAATAACGATCGGATTCGCCAGAAATCGTCTCTAAAATCGACAGAACCATAAATCTTTTTTCCTTTGAATCTTTGTCTTCCACCGCCAGTTTGACAAGACGCGGCCGGGGTTTGCTTTGCACCATCGAGACAAAGAGATCGGCACCCATGCGCCACTGGGAAGTGGCCGAACGACGGAGAAATATCCAGGTCGGGTAGCGGCTTAGTGGGTCACGACCGGGTCGAGTGGCCTGTTGGTCTGGGTTATTTTCAATCTAACGGTCCATATCAAAAGCTGCCGAGTTCAATGGTCCAGATCACCTCTTTTTTATTTTCTTTTAATTAAATAATTTTCTTTAATTTCCAAATGTTCGAAAATCATTAAAAATAGCTTGGGAGTTCAAAAAATTCACTGAAAATTTTCATGGACTCGTCGTGATGTGTAATTTATTCTCGAGTCCCCAAATTGAAGATTTTGCTTGAAGAAAAATTTGGAACAATTCCAGACTGTCCTTAATTATTGTCGATATCACATTTTTAATCTCGAATAATTTTTGCACCATTTTCTAAAATTTTCTCGGAGCTCACAACCACTCCCTTGGCTCTGTGCCCAAGAGGCGAAATTACTCCCAACGCGTTGGAAATTCAAGCTCGGGACCGATACGACATCATTGATGCACTGGCATTCTCGTTGTCGACTTTAATAAAATTTTATTGACCTCAATAAAATAATTTATTGACCTTAAAATAAAACAATTTATTCAACTTTGTTCTTTCCCTCCTACCATGGAAAGAACTTGCCCCTTAAACAAAGGTGATGGTCCATCACATATTGCACATGCGCTAATTCTCCTACTCCAAAATTTATCATCCCACCTTTTGTGTTTGTTTATTGGTTAGGATACTGCTAGCTACTTTGTAAAATTTTATTGACCTCAATAAATTTTTATTGACCCTTTGTGTTTGAAATAGAAGACTAACTGACTAAGATCATAATAATCATCATCTCACCTTTTGTGTTTGTTTATTGGTTAGAAACTCTCGACCACTCAATTGACATCTTGGCTTTGAAGCCATTTGATTTTTTTTCTTTTGTTGGTGTCATGGCCTAACTTTTGATCAATTAATTTGAGGAAAACTGGAAAAACAGAGTCGGAACAATGAGGGAAGAGGAAGACGACCCTCAGACTCTGTTAATCTCACACCATCAAGAAAATGGTGGTCTGATCGAACGTACATTGTTGGAGTCAAAGAAGCTATGGCAAGTAGCAGCCCCATCCATCTTCAACCGCCTCGCCATGTTCTCCATCACTGTCGTCACCCAATCCTTCGTCGGCCACCTCAGTGACCTCGACCTCGTTGCCATCCCCATCGCCACCACCGTCATCATCGCCGATTTCCCTTCAGGCTTCAAGCCAAACCTCTCGGTCAAAACACCGAACTCGTCCATTTTGGAATTTCAAAACAGTGGAAAAAATCAAAATTGTTAAGAAATTAGGTGTGATCGGGAAACGGCACACCGCTAGCACAGCGAGTTGTCCGTCAAATTGAGCCGTAGGCCCTACGTCGACTGGCGACACCAGGGAGCAACATCAGGCGCTTTGTTTCCTCCGCTGCAAATTACAATGGCAATTGGTAATTGTGGTGAAATGTATAGGACAAAATCGTAAATTTGTCAACATTTATGAATTAATGGAGCTGATGGGCACCACATTTTTCAAGCAACCTTGATAGGAAATATTTCCTTAATTTTGCAAACCTCCATTTATCTCTTGAGCCCCGAAAATGACTTCCTTTACTTAAAACTCATAGAAAAACAAAACAAATTGACTTTGCCTCCGTAATACTTTATTGTTGACATTTTTTTGTTTTTAATTAATCTTTTTACATGTACTCCCGTACTTCTAATCATTCCAAAATAATTTTTTAAACCTCCATTTACCTCTTAAGTCTCAAAAATGACTTCTTTTAATCAAAAATAAAGAAACAAAAATAAAAATTAAAAGTATTTGGGAAGGTCTTTTCCCGACGCACTAATCGTCGGCAAAGGTGTTCACCCATTTATTATTTTTTTTTAAATTGATTTTTCTTAAAATATGACACCGTGAAAAAATTGGGCAATGTTCGAATCATTCCAAAATAATTTTTCAAACCTCCATTTATCTCTTAAGCCCCGAAAATGACATCCTTTATTTAAAAGTAAAGAAAAAAATAAAATAAAAAATTGATTGCGAATGTTTATTTCCGACGAATTATGCGTCGGCAAAGGTGTTCACTCTTTTTTATTTTTTGAAAATTTGTTTCTCTTAAATTGTGACTCCCAAGAAAAAATTTGGCAATATTCTAGTCATTCCAAAATAATGTTTTAAACCTCCATTTATCTCTTAAGCCCCAAAATTGACTTCCATTATTTAAAAATAAAGAAACAAAAATAAAAAGTAAAAGTAATTGGGAAGGCCTTTTCCCGACGAATTATTCGTCGGCACATGCCCATTTATTTTTTTTTTTTTAAAAATGTGTTTGTCTGAATATGTGATTGACTCCCACAAAAAGAAATTGGGCAATGTTCTAATCATTCCAAAACAATTTTGCAAACCTCCATTTATCTCTTGAGCCCCGAAAATGACTTCCTTTACTTAAAACTCATAGAAAAACAAAACAAATTGACTTTGCCTCCTTAATACTTTATTGTTGACATTTTTTTGTTTTTAATTAATCTTTCTACCTATACTCCCGTACTTCTATCATTCCAAAATAATTTTTTAAACCTCCATTTATCTCTTAAGTCTCAAAAATGACTTCTTTTAATTAAAAATAAAGAAAAAAAAAATTAATACTGATTGGGAAGGTCTTGTCCCGACGAACTAAACGTCGGCAAAGGTGTTCACCCATTTATTTTTCTTAAAATATGACGCCATGAAAAAATTGGACAATGTTCTAATCATTCCAAAATAATTTTTCAAACCTCCATTTATCTCTTAAGCCATGAAAATGACATCCTTTATTTAAAAGTAAAGAAAAAAATAAAATAAAAAATTGATTGAGAATGTTTATTTCCGACGAATTATGCGTCGGCAAAGGTGTTCACTCTTTTTTATTTTTTGAAAATTTGTTTCTCTTAAAATGTGACTCCCAAGAAAAAATTTGGCAATATTCTAGTCATTCCAAAATAATGTTTTAAACCTCCATTTATCTTTTAAGCCCCAAAATTGACTTCCTTTATTTAAAAATAAAGAAACAAAAATAAAAAGAAAAAGTAATTGGGAAGGTCTTTTCCCGACGAACTAATCGTCGGCAAAGTTGTTCACCCATTTATTTTTTTTCTTAAATTTATTTTTCTTAAAATATGACCCCGTGAAAAAATTGGGCAATGTTCTAATCATTCCAAAATAATTTTTCAAACCTCCATTTATCTCTTAAGCCATGAAAATGACATCCTTTATTTAAAAGTAAAGAAAAAAATAAAATAAAAAATTGATTGAGAATGTATATTTCCGACGAATTATGTGTCGGCAAAGGTGTTCACTCTTTTTTATTTTTTGAAAATTTGTTTCTCTTAAAATGTGACTCCCAAGAAAAATTTTGGCAATATTCTAGTCATTCCAAAATAATGTTTCAAACCTCCATTTATATCTTAAGCCCCAAAATTGACTTCCTTTATTTAAAAATAAAGAAACAAAAATAAAAAGTAAAAGTAATTGGGAAGGCCTTTTCGCGACGAATTATTTGTCGGCACATGCCCATTTATTTTTTTTTTTTAAAATTTGTTTGTCTGGATATGTGATTGACTCCCACGAAAAGAAATTGGGCAATGTTCTAATCATTCCAAAACAATTTTGCAAACCTCCATTTATCTCTTGAGCCCCGAAAATGACTTCCTTTACTAAAAACTCATAGAAAAATCATCAAAAACAAACGACACATAACATTTAAACATCCTCTCATTTTCTAATCTACTTCATTTGTAGGCATTCATTTTGGCCTCATTGACCTTACTTAATTTATTTTATAGATTAAAAAAGTGTTGGAGGAGTGTCGATTATGGCGACATGTATGTCCTCCGAAGTGTCGGCAAGTCAAAGTCAACAAGTACTGTCCCGACACGTGTCGAAGATGTGTCAGAGTGTCGCAACCCAGCACCAATTAGAAGTGTCGGTTTGGACTCAAGTCAGTAATTTTTTTTAGTCAAGAGCTTGGAGACGGTTCCCAAAAAAGCACATCGGAGTCAGAATTTACATATGATGAAATTTCTTACAAAAGTGACAGGTGCAGAGAGAGTGCCAAAAAAAAAAAAACTTCGGGTCTTCAAATCTCCTAACTCAAGCATCCAGTTTTAGCCTATGTTACACCACTTCACATCTTACGATGGCAAGAACAAGCTCATTTTCACTAATCTTGGATATCGCCTCCCAACATCTTGAAGACCAATTGTTCCGTGAACTGGTTTTTTCACTTCTCTAAATTAAGTGGAGCTTAAAAATAGAAACCAAATAGTAAAAAAATATTGGCAACTTGGCAAGTCAGTAAATTTTTTGTTGTCAAGAGCTTTGAGATGATATATTACATTCCCAAAAAAGAGCATCAGAACTAGAAGTTACATATGATGGAAGTTCTTACAAGATGACGCAGAGAGAGTCAAAAGGCCAAACTTTGGATTTTTATATCTCCTAGTTCGGGCCAATGATACCCCACCTTGAAGCTTGTGATGAGAAGAACTAGGGAAAAGAACAAGCTCATTGTCATCAAGGTTGAATGTCGGCTCGCAACGTCTTGAACACCAACTGTTTCGTAAAGTGGCCTTCTATATTCTCCAAATTGAGTGCAGCTTAAAAAAATAATAATAAAAGAATAAAAAAAATAATGGCATAAGTTAGTAAATTTCTTGTCATCAAGAGCTTTGAAACGATATATAACGTTTTCAAAAAATCGGAGTTAATATTTATATACGTTGAAAATTCTTAACAAATTGAAAAGCGCGCGGAGAGGGAGACAAAAGACGTCCAAATTTTGAGTCTTCAAATCTCCTAACTCAAGAGTTTGATTCGGGATGATACGCCACCTTGAATCTTGAGATGAGAAGAACTAGGAAGAAGTTAAAGCTCGTTGTCACCACCAATTTAAATGTCGGCTCTCAACATCTTGGAGACTAATTGTTTTGTGAATGGATCTTCTTGCTTCTCTAAATTTAGTAGAGCTTAAAAAATGGAAACAAAATAGGAAATTTTTTTGGCACAAGTCAAAAAAATTCTGTCTTCAAGAGCTTCGAGAGGGTATATTGAGTTCTCAATAGCTTCTCCAAATTAAGTGGTGCTTAAAAATAGAAATAAAAGAGAAAAAATAATGGCATAAATCAATAAATTTCTTGAGTTTTGAGACAGTATATTAAGTTCTCAAATAGGACACTAGAGATATGTTAGAAGTTCTTACCAGATTAACAAGCAAAACTTAAATGAAAAATAAAAGAGGATAGGATTTTAGAAGGTTCAGGAATACTGAAAATCGAAATACCGAAATTGATAGAAATGATCAAATACCGAAAATTTTGGTTACTAATTGTTAGCTCAATTTCAAAACCGAAATCTTTGATTTTGAAAATAGTAATGGGCACCTATACCCCAATTCGAACCGACCAAATGACAACTCTACTTAATAAACATGGGCCAATTAAATGTTTCTCTTAAATTTTCTAAAAGTAGTATATGTAATTTTTTATGGTTACATCTCATCAAATGGAGCCCATTAAAATTTGGAAAGGCCATAAACATCTCAAGTGGTGGTAATCATTTTTACCAGCTAAATAGTGAAAAAAGTTAAATATGGTTAGCTAGTTTTAGAGCTTTGTTGTGGTAGTGTTAAGTATTTTAGGTGAAAAAAAGAATAGTTTATTATGATTTTTACAAAATATAAATAAGTTAGAATAACAACAATTCAATGTATCCCTTGGAGTCAGCCCAAGTGGTAAGGGTGAGTGAGAAATTAAGTTAGGATTAAGTTAGATCAAAGATTCGATCCTCCCTAATGCAACAAAAAAAAAACAAAACAATTCAACGTAGAAACCATTTTAGCTTTAAGTTATTTTTACTCTCTTTTCTAGCTTATATATAGAGCCATTTAAATTAAAGTTAATATTAACGTTAGTTTATCTAGTTTGTTGGAGCCATTATTTACTTCAAGTTTACTTCAAAACTAGCCAATTTTAACTTTATTCCAATGTAAAAAGAATACATAGACAAAATATAAGCATAAAAGTCCACGTCGCCAAGAAAGAGAATAGAAAACTATGCAAAATTACTAAACAAAAAATTGGTACGTGTTGTAAATATTAATTCTTATGTGGCTGTCCATGTCATTAGTTAGAGACTTACATATAATATCTCATTAGTCTGTATACTTATCATGTAAACCCTACCTCTATATAAAGGAGGCTCATGAGACTGAATGATAGACTTCTCCAATTCTCTCTGCCCTCTTTACTTTCAGCAAAGAAATTACACTACTAGAATAACCCCATATAACATCGGTCAGGAACCGATGTTAAAATAAAATCTGACCGATGTGCCTGCCGGTGTAGTAATAGGTCCAGATTTTTATGACATCGGTTGTTAGCCGATGTTAAAAATAAGGTCACACATCAATTTTTTATCAAGAACTGATGTTTTAAATGAGGTTAAACATCGCTTTCTCATATGAAACTGATTTACATTCTAGTATTTAACATCAGGTTTTTAGAGAGACTCGATGTCTTTATTCTTCTTCTAAATCAGTTTATTATTTTTGGCTGTCTTGTTTTCTTTCTTTTGCATCAGTTTCAAGCTTAAAAGTGGTTTGCTTTCTATTTACATACATTAGTTCTTTGCAAGAAAAGTTGTAAAAAGCATCAAATAGAGAATACAAATGGTAAGCAAAAGAGAATACTAGTGTTTATCAATGAAAGATGTTTATTATTGATAAAAGAACAAAATATAAGGAGAAGGGGACATAAAGCCAAAACTTCTCACAAAGCAATTAGCATGCTATCATTCTCAAGAACCATACACTCATCTGCATTGTGCGGAAGCAAAGATCATAGAGAGCCTCATTGTCAAGAACCATACACTCATCTGCATTCTCTACAAGCTGATGAACATACAAGTACTCCTCCCTTATCCTAGAAATCAGAAGCGTTCCCATTCCAGATCCGGTACCACCACCCAAAGAATGGCACACCTGGAACCCTGCACCAAGTCACCAAACACTTGAATAATCAGATTCACAACATTTCACTTCATTTCCATGAAAATGAACTACAATTAAATAACAAAACACTTCAATACACAAATCCCCAACGTTTCACTTCAATTCCACTTCATTTCCATGAAAATGAACTACAACTAAATAACAATAGACTTAAATAAACAGAACCACAACCTAAAGCCCATTACGTAATACCAAGTTAATATCATTTGCAATAACAAGCGAATGTCATTTTGAAATGGCATTATATAATGAAACAAACATCCAAATTCCAAAACAGAACCTTCCAGGTTTTTTGCACAGCCATATTCCTTTCATGTCCTGACTGCAATCCCAGAGGGACTGTGACTAAATTGTTTCTTTCATTGTAATAAATAAAAGCTTTTAAAGCGAGAGGCTGCAACTTGCAGGATTTGAAACTAAAAAACTTTATTAATCAAGAAAACTAGCATCTATGTTCAAGAACTTTAAAACAAGCATATGAGATACATCACTGCTATAAGTGGAATATTATTGATTTTATGGATATGAACTTAATCGGGGAATAGTAACAGCACAAACTTCAATACCTCAGATCTCAACAAACCCTACCAGAGTCCCAAACCAGACAGTGAGCTCGGACTCAGGGCGAAACGGAACTGAATCGATGAGGTGTTTGTGAACAAATCGGCGCTTTTGGTAAAGCCTTCTCGATCTCCTCGAGCTCTGTCCGAAGTGATTCTGCAAACCCTAAGCTCTCAATGAAGATTTGGAGAGTTTTGGAATAATCGATGGGGAAGGGGAGAGCAATGGGGGAAGCTAGGGTAATTGGAGTCAACGCGGGTCAGTGAAGTAGGTGTGCGATAGGTAAGGGTTAAAGTCTAAAAAAAATATTTAAGTGTTGAAATGTTTGGAGGTAAAGCCAAATGGTCTTCGCGCTTTCTTTAAAAAATTTAGCATCTCCTGTTTTTTTCTATTTTAGGGTTGCCGCAGTTTTCCTAATGAAACTTTTAACATCGGATAATTTGATGACTGATGTTATAAGTGACAAATAACATCGGTTATTTTTGTAATCGATGTCTAATCGAACTATTACATCAGGTACATTTTAAACTGATTTCTTAGGGGCGATGTTATATCCAGGTATTCTAGTAGTGAAAGTTTCTAGAGTTTCTAGTTTATAACAGTACGAACCATATATAATAATACACATGAATTTTTTCTTTACCATATTATTACAAACAGGAAGCTAAATCACTCACAATACAATCCAAAAATCCATAAGCCAGCCAACTTCAAACCAAAAGAAAGAGCTCAATCAAGTAATGTAAGACAAACCCTAGCTAGCCTACTATTGGCGAGCCACGATATTACATTATGTGATACAAACTAGTAAGCTGAAGTCTCAACCTCTCCAAGCAGCAAGAAGTGAATGGCATATATACTGAGAATCGGAAAGGTGATTTATAAGTGATCGACAGTGATCATATTCAAGAGGCTGTGGTCAATGTTTTGAACGTCACTGATGAACCCAACGAACCGGTAGTCACATCAATGGTACAAGTGTCGTACCGAATGAAAAACTCTACCAACATTAACCTAGACAAAAGCAACACCAAATCCCTCCCCGCGCACTGCTTGTTCTCCACCGTTGGATCATCCGTCTCGCGGCCGTTCGACCAGTATACATACTTCAACAGCTTCTCACCCTCCCCTACAAACCTATTCCCCACAAACTCCTCCGGATTCTCAAAAATCTTCGGATCCTTCGTGGCAAACGGCTGATATCCGAAGATCATTTCCCCCTTTTTGATCTCAAATGCCGCGTCATGACTCTGGATCACAATATCCTCCTTGGCCTTTCCGTATTGGAACGGTACCGGAGGCTCGATCCTCAAAGCCTCATAAACCACTGATTTGGTCAAAGTCATCTTATCCAACGCCGAGAAAGTTACATTCCCATCATTCTCTTTAACAACGGCCCTGATTTCGTTTCGGAGCTGGCGGTGCAAATCCTCTCCTGCTGATCCAACCCACTTGATCAAAGCAGGAAACAAAAGCTTCATGCCACCAAATGCATTAAAGCAAGCCAAGAACACAAGGTTGTGGCAAGCTTCATCTCTCGGAATCCCGAAACTACCCTCAGCCTCGTCCAAAACAGAAGCCGCCGACTCATAAAACGCATCGTAGAGCTTCTTATAGGTCGATTTGACCAAAAAGGCAGGGTAGGTAAATGTGTGCAGCAAGATATCCTCCGCAAAGCTCAGCACCTTGGGCGACCCGAGTGTGATCTGAGGAGCCAGTTGCGGCGCCAGCCATAGGGCCACCAAGTTCGGCCCCTTGGACGCCACCGACGTGTTGGTTGACGGAGTTTGACCGCAAAACAGCGAGAACACGAATTTAAACGACATGTTGTCGCTCAGCGTGTTGAAGTCTGCTTTGCCATCTTTTGAAATTTGAGCTTCCATGTTGAGAAAGACGTCGGACAAGTGGCTTTGGAAGAGTGGTATGAACTTGTGGTGGCGACTGGCGAGTAGAGATAAGAAGAAGCGTTTGAGGGCAGCGTGGTTCGGTTCAGAGGGGTCGAGATAAGCGCAGACGCGATAGCCGCCGGTGAAATCTGTGGAGGGCATGTAGGTGCCGTCCAAGACATCGCGTTTTTCGACTTTGGAGGTGTCGAAGAGAATGGGGAAGCTCACGGCGTCGAGGACGGCGATGACTTTCGGGTTTGAAGCGATGAAGGAGCCGGGAGGCATGTTGGTACGGAAGACTGTGGAGTTGTAGTTTTGGATTCGGGTTTTGAAGAACTCATCTCTTCCTTGGTTGTAAAAATAGTTGTAACGATCTTTGATTGGACCAAAAAAGGGTAAGCCATAGTCGCCTGGGATTGGTTTCAATGGAAGCTTTGGTGGTGAAGATGATGAGTCAGATGGTGAGGAAGAAGAAGATGAAGACATTGTTAATATCAGAAAATTAATCTGCAAGTCGATGAGTGAGTACTATATATATAGTAAAGACATATCGATTTATATATACAGAATTATTGAACCTAGTTGATATCATATTCTCATTGTGCTAGCTAGTGTGGTGTTTTTTTTTTAATAGCCTTGTGACTTATTTAGGCAAAAGTCATCATAAGAGAAGTTAAAGTAAGGGGGTGTCTCTGTACATGATTTCATGTAAGTTATTAATATCCATCTAGCATCTGCTTGTGGTACTTTTGAACTGAATGATTTATTACAAAGTTAAGTAATTAAGTTAAAGGGTAATTGTTTGGAAATCTACTTGAGGATAAATTTTTTATTTTTAAGACAAAAGAGCTCTAAGCAAGTTAGGACATATTTTACTCTAAGCAAGTTAATTAGGACATCTTTTACTCTAAGCAAGTTCGAATGTTTTTTTATTTATTCAAGAATTCTTTGATTTTCTGATCCATAAGCGAGGAACGAAAAAAAAAAAGAAGAGAAATAGATAACTCGAAATCTAATTATGAAAAAAAGATTTCATTACAATAAATCAATATACGTACATTTTTGTTATTTTCGAAAACAGAAAATTGCTTATGTATACCTAACAATACCTAATTAACTTACTCAACTTTGTACTAATTAAATCATTCATTTCATTAGTACCACAAGGTAGATGGAAGTACGGAGTACAGATAGGCCTCGTTTGGTTCACGGAAGGAAATGAAAGGAAATTAATTCATTTCCCTTTCCATAGGCATGAGAAATCCAAATTCTCTTTAACTTTCATTTCAAGTGTTTGACAATACTAAGAAAATGAATCAATAAATAATAATATATGAAATAAAATTAATATAGATAATTTTATAAATAATTATTTTAATCATAAAAATAATGTAATTAATGTTAAATTAGTGTAATAAATGCAGGAAAGTAAGTAGGGAAAATAATTCCCTTAGAGTAAGGGAGGAACCAAAAGTAAAGTCATATTCTTGGCATAGGCTTCATATCGAATCACATCAATTTTTTTTAGCAATATGGAAAATGTGTGTATAGACTATAGACTCTTAATTACTTCCTATATTGTTTGCACCATTTTAACTAAACAAAGATGAAAGGTCTTATCTTTGCTTATCAAAAGGGAAGAGGATTGTCCAAAAAAAAAAAAATCAAAAGGGGAGAGGGAATTCAAGCACCATATACACGTTGATCCTAATCTCGAGGCTGAAAAGATGGTTAAAACTTAAAAGTAGCAGGTTAGGACATATTTTACACTTGGCCATGAACCTCCTTGGTTTTTTATTTATTAAATAATTCTGTAATTTTCAGATCCAGAAGCGAGAAAAAAAAAAGTAACTCGAAATCTAATTATGAAAGAAAGATTTCATTGCAATAAATCAATAATCAATATACATTTAATTGCTTTTCAAACTAAACGAAAACTCTTCAAAACTTCCAAGCCTACTTAATTAGTACTAGATCATTAATCAACTCTGTACTAGATCATTAATTTCATTAATTAATTAGTTAGGTCCACTAGGTAGATGGAAGAGTAAAGTCATTCTTGCCTTCTTGGCATATGCATCTTATCTTCTTCCTTTTTTTTTTTCTTTTTTTTTAAATTTATCATAAATTGAACTTTCATTAATCAGAATGATAGATTACAAGTAGGACAATACAATCCTAGAGCCACACTGAACCTACCTCTAACCCAACAAACACGCCAACCGGATGGGCATCATATCAATTCGCAACCACATGGAAAATGTGTGTTTAGACTCTTACTTGGTATATTGCTTACACGTTTTAACCAAACTAAGATGAAATGTCTCATCTTTGCTTATCAAAAGGGCAGAGGGAATTCAAGCACCATATATTCGTTGATCTTAATCTCAAGACTGAAAAGATGGTTAAAAGTAATTGATGAATGCAAAAGGTTGGTTCCAAATTTCAATTTAGGTTACTTTTTTTAGGAGTGGATATATTATAATCCACACATGGAACTTATGCAGTAAATTAATAAGTGAAAGACAAAAATCGCTTAGCTATGGCTTTGGTGTGTGTGAACAAATTAAGAAACCTAAGAAGTTGCAGTGAAAATGAAGATGCTGCATGTATTATTGTTCAGTAGCAGAAGAAGATACAAATAATCAATGTTTCCTTGTGTCAATCTACTAATTATATGTGACAAAGAATTATTCAAAAAGGTTAAACTTCAAATCAAATGGAGATATTACATCATTTTTGTATCTTATCACGTACGCACACGCATGAAAGATACATGTGTTTATTTTCTCCTAAAACATCCTAGCTAGCTAGTCCGGCTGCCGGAATTTGACATAGATCATTGCTTTAAAACTCTAAATTCTAATTTACTAAATAGTCCAAACTCCATGGAGAATGGTATATTATGTTCAACTGTTCAAGATATCTTTGTAATAATGTCATGATTCGTCATGTTTTTCGCAAAACCAACATGGTTGCTAATGACTTTACGAATTTAGGTCATAATTACGATCATTCTTGTAACAAATTTAGGTCGCAGACATGATATTCTCCGGTGACGAACCACAAATATCAGTCATATATATGTTTGGGAGTTAAAAACATTGCCCTCCAATGCAAAGCTCTTTTGTAAGTGCAAAACAAGATTAAAACGTTGGGTTTAAAAGTGCACGATGAAAAGGTTTTCTATATGTTTCGTCTTACTCTTGGCATGTGAAAATTACTAACATTGAACAAATCGTGAGCTTTGAACATATAAAAGCCTACTTGGATTTTTATACTTGGAATGTGACAAACGAGTCAAATCCTAAGAAATTAAAAAGGATCATTGTGAATCGTGATTCGAGGCTTTTTTTACTTGGCATATGCCTCAGCAGAGGGATTAAATATGCGATTTTTGAGTGATGACAAATTGCCTATTAAAAATTGCTACCAAATGCATAATATATGAAATTATGACTCATTGTGAGTTGGGACAGCACAACTGCACACAATAGCCAACATCATGATCCCATCTATGATCTATTCAAAGCCAACAATGAGGAACAAGGAATTACAAAACGACTTTACTGGAGGTGAATCTAAATTGAGCTTCTGAACTAGTGAAGTGCTCCAATCTTGCCAAATCTTGTCAGCCTAAAAACGCCTTCAATATCTGGATCGAAGAAAAAATGCCTTCAGTGTTCCTACAAAGTCTGCAAAAGAAAAATAACTGCTACTAGAAAATTAAAACAATATATATTACTCTCCAGCTCTAGTCATCAATTTCTAATATTTACACCTTATAATTAATTGTTTTACAAACACCAACTTCTCCCTCTACAATCCTGTTGAAATAAAGGTCCCGAGAAATGAGACATTAAAGCACACCTAAAAAAAATTGAAAACTGGTTTCCAACCTGTACTTCATTTCTAGATTGAAATATATGTATTTCTACTTATGTCTAAAGTAACCATATCCACGCTATTCCATGAAGTCTTGTTCTACTTTTTTTTGAACAATGAAAAGTCTTGTTCTACTTCAATGCATAGCAATAGTAAGACTAATGTCACATCTAGATTATTTTTTACACATTCACTTTAATCCACCATGCACACGACACTTCATTGACCTAATCATACACAGGTAGAGTTATTAAAAAAAATCTATTAGAAATAATGGTAGGAAGCGTTGTCCTAAAGATCGAAAATCCTCTACTCTGTCCAACAACCAATCAGTAAAAGCTCTAATTATGATTAGCTAACAAGCAGCTTTTGGTTTTGGTACAATGTTGTTATTATAGTGTTTTACGTGTTAGGATAGATCGTAAATGTCAGTGACACCAATCTTATTCAACCATTTCCTAAGTTCCAGATTTTTAAAGCACAGTGTTAAGACAGAAGCAAGATTGGCATCTCCTACTTAGCCTGCTTATGAAGAATCAACCAGAAAAGAATTAGAGAAGGTATTCAATTTAATAAGTTAATGCTATGCCAATGCTCAGCTCAAAAGGATGGAAAAGACATGCTTTCATAGAATACTTTAGGTTTTAGTGGTTTATTTGAATGAATGTACATCTTCAATTTCTCAACCCAAGTAATTCTGCTGAAAAAGAAGTTGAAACTGATAAAACTGATAATGTTGATTCACTTCTCTGATTTTCATCTTTCCATCTTGGAGGTATTTGTACAAAACTAAAGGAACCAAACTAGGAAAGTAATCCAGAGCTAGAAAGCAGTAAAATGGACTTTAGACATTCCACAAGTAAGCCTTGATTGGCTTCATCAACGAATTAAAGGTTATTTAGATTAGAATAAGTTATCAATATCTTCCAATAGAAGTAAGTCAGGGTACTCAATCCCTGCAGATCTTACCTCAGATCAGAGGAATCCTATTCCTTCTTAAAAGAGAGACATATCTGCGGGTGGTCCATACACAGTCTGCCAAGAAATTGGAACAAGCCACTTATCATTATTGTTGCCTGCACAAAGCAATTAGCAAAAGCTGAGTATACCTCTAACCCCAAAGCATGGTCCATATCAGAGTTCTAAACTTGTAGAAACAAAAATAGATCTAATGAACACAATTCTTAGGGATTGGTATGGTTCCCATCTCACCCTTTGGGCTTATGGTTATGGACTTATGGACACCATCAACCATTTGAGGTGGGCTACGAGTGGACTGGGTTGAAATCAAGCCTATCCCTAATCCTTTTATGACAAGATACCTAATGAGTAATGATTCTAATCTATACAGTCAAAATAAAATATAAAATAAAAGCAATAAGATACTGAGAAAGAACAGATCATGTAATGCCAATCTCAACATCCTGTTGGCACTCTGGGAATATATAAAGCAGATAAAGAACTTATTGTCACATTTATGTATAAGTCTATAGCACTGCAGATACATTAAAACACCAAGACATACATATGTCAGCACTTGTGTGCGCGCACACAGACACCCCAATATCCACATACACAGAGACACACCCTATCTCTGATAGACAGCACTGTCGAGCCATGCATTTGGTGAAGAGGCCTTAAAATATAGGACATGGATCATCTGCTTGGATTTTGGTGCTTGGATGTGCTTGGATTTTAATCTCAACCATTCATTACAAATCCAAGGGTGTGTGGGAAAAAGAACAATGCATTTATGCACTTTTTGAGTATTTTGTGAGACCCAGAACCACATATTCATATCCATTAGATTTGTAATGAATGGCTAGGATTTATCCAAGCACCAAAAAGCCAAGCAGAGAATCCAAATTCTAGAATATAAGGCTTTATATTAAAACTGTCAAGTTTGTTTGAAGAATACAAATTTATTAAGATTAATGCAAGTGTTTAGTGTTCTTACATTCGACGTTATAAAGACTGGATATCTAGCCAGCCTCTCTTTTATTTTTTTTCTTGTTTACTTTGAAAAGACAGTGACTAACCAAAGGGAATTAAAGAAGCAAAGCTTAAGCGCATGAGTGACTAAACTCCTCAAACAGAAGTAGTTAGCAAAGTTAATGCAACTGTTCAAGAAAAGAGACTGACCATGAAAATTACTAGGACTCATGCCCAAAAGTTTGCATGCTGCTTCAACCAAATGGAAAACATTAGGTGTGTTGCCTCCTTCTGAGCAGTAGCATAATAAGCAGGTGACCTTCAATCATTTTGCCTGATTCAATAAAAGCAAACATAGGATAAATAATATCAATATTATCTGAAAATTCTAGCTTGTAAAGCTAAACAGGCTTATCATCTATGGTTTTCACTTTTCATGTATGGTTGTGGCTGTGGCTATGGCTGTGGTTGTGACTGAGAGAGGGTAAGCAAATTTATTCCAATGAGTGCAGGTGGGCACAATTATTCCAATACATTAATATGGCGTTCAACAAGGAAATAATACATGAAATTTTTTCTGTTTTTTCGAGTTTCACTTTGTGCAACACCCTAATTAATTTCAGGAAAATTTTTGGTCCGGGTCCACTTACTTCAATATTGGGTATAATTCAAAAAGAATACCTTGAAGCAAGAAAAAAGAGCTGCAAAAGGCAAGCTTGGGTAGTAATATTCCTCTTCTTCCAATTATCCTTCAAAGGACAGGCTGTCCTCCGGCATGGCATTGCCTTCAGCTAATGTGCTAAGATACTTTCCAAGACCTCTGATTGGGATTATAATCCTGAAGTCTTTTCCACCCAAGTTGTTCACAGTAATCATCTGTTCCATCGGCAATGCTGCTAGGCAGGTAATGCATCTCGGAACCACTGGTACATGGAAGACAAATCAATATATAAAAAAAATGAACATAGAACTACAAATGATTCGGCTCCACAACCAGATCATTTCCCACGAAACAGAGTTCAGAAGCAAGTCAATTCTTTCAAGAGTAGTCATGGATGTTTAAGAAATGGAAGATGCTTTGTTTTCACACAGTTTCATAGTTCTTGGTCCATTCCAAAAGCGCAGATTAACTTAATGTTCCATTATTTTTGCTATATCATTAATTCACCTCTGAAATAAGTAAAAGCAAACATAAGATACCAAAAGACACTGAACTAAGAAGTTTAGTCAAGCCAAAATCCTTGGAAATTTAAGTGGTTGACAAGATGAAGGATTGGATCTAATAGGTCATTGGTTCATGGAAAGGTCGTTCTGTGTGTGTGTGTGTGTGTGTGTGTGAGAGAGAGAGAGAGAGAGAGAGAGAGAGAGAGAGAGAGAGAGAGAGGAGTGAAGTAGTTTTATTTAAAAATTGTATTCGATAGTGTTTCTAAGTTAACTGCTTAACAGATGTTGGCATGCTGATGAATCTCATTAAGTTTTCTTTCAAGTACCTCAATTTTTTATAGTCCATATCCTAGTCTATAATGTTTTCTTCAAGACATCAGCTATGTTTCTATACAAAAACACTTCCACAGTTGCTGCATTCAAAAACTATGAAATACTTTAACCAAGGTACAAAATGCTAAAAAAGAACTTCAACAATTCAAAAGAGCTAACAAAAGACAAGCTTCTTGCCATTTGTACCTTGACATATCAATTCTCTGCCACTTCCCAAAATCTAAGCTCGAAAGCACAATAACATGCTTCTTTCCACTGCCAGCAACATAATCAGCCAAGTTCTTAGCAAACTAAATCATCATCCCCTGTTCACAATTCCCAATTTAAACTTCAGAATTCAAGTATTTCCCTTAAACAATCAAACCAAATAAACCCAAAAACAACCCTAAAATGTGTCGTAGTCTACCTTAACAACACGGGACCTTAAGAAAAACGACTGCGCTAGGAAATTTAACGGACCAGGATTAGAGTACCCGAGTCGGAGTGGATGTGTTTACCTTCTTCAGGAATGAATTCCATTTTCAGTTAGCGTCGTGTTCTTCAAGTTGGGTGGTTTTGTCGACTCTAACGCTTTTCCAAGTTGAACAAGAAGAAGGAAGACTTTGCGTTTTGGGCTGATATTATATGTGGGCCTGTTTTGCCCAAGAATGATCTGCAGACTTTGACACCAATTTCATGGGCCGTAGAACAAACCTACCTAACTCATGACCCAACCCTAGCCCAAAATAATTCCAGGCCCAGTCATGGTTTTCAGGAAGTGATCCAAACCCAAATTCAAATCTTGGAGCTTCTCCTGCCTTGCTACCGACCTCCGTCCTAGATCAAACGGCTGGCCTTCATTAGTAGCCACGCTAGCGTCAACAGAACTCCAACGCCAACCTCGCTACCAGAAACTCAAACCGCCTCTGGTGGCCGCCATTAAATATTTATAATAAAACCAATTTGCTTGTTAAGCCTTTAGGATTCAAAAAAATGTGAAAAAAAAAAAATGAGAGGTTCAATCCCCTCCTATGTACCAAACAAACTTTTCTCTTGATATCTCTTTGTTTGGGACAGATGTTTGAAGTTAGAACTTCTCTTCCCTTTAATAAACAAAAAAAAAAGATTGTTATTAAATGTTATGATGAAAAAGAAGAGCACTTGTACAACAGAAAGCGCTACATCTTTGATATGGGCTAGCTCCAACTTATGTACATTTGGAAAGCCTAAAGACTACACCTCTAATGATTCTACATTATCTGGCACTATAAATTATCTTTCAAATTTTGGATATATAATACCCAACTTTCTCCTCATATGCATGTTTAAATTAATATGAAACTTTGATATTTTGTATGAAAACTCCTTCACATTTGAGCATGCTAGTTAAACTTTTAACCCTATATATATTAAGCCACAAGAAGTCAAAATTAACCACAAATTTGTGCATATATAAATTACTTATTCTAGTTATGGATACCCAAAACACACTTCAAGGCCTGCTATACCATCGATCAATACCACAATACACTTCATTAATCAACTTATTATATAGTTTTATTTTATTTTACATTAAACAAAGTACCATACATTGGCCAAAAAAAAACAGCAGCCTAAATAAGGGAAATGTAAAACCAAGGCACGGAAATTACAAAACCACCAAGATGGAGTTGAATGGATTTACACACATATACACATGTAGATATGTTGAGAAGATCGGAAGTGGAGTGGATTGAGCTTCTAGTTTTAGCAGTTCTGAATATTCATCCTCACACTGATCAGATATGATCCATAAGCAGTTTCACCAGAACTAATCAATATGATGCATTTTTTACCAACGTTTTAAAGGTCACTTTTGATCCCAACAATAATGTCTCCATGTCAGCGGTAAAAGTATCATAACGAAGGAAGAACTCTACCAACATAATCCTATTCATGACAACCACCAGATCTTTCCCCGCACACTGCTTGTCATCCACCGTCGGATTCTCCGTCTCCCGGCCGAGGGACCACCACAAGTACGTCAACAGCTTCTCTCCCTCCCCTACAAACCTATCTTCCACAAACTCATCAGGATTCTCGAAAACCTTGGGATCCCTCTGGACAATCGGTTGGTATCCGAACAACATCTCCCCTTCCTTGATCACAAATGCCGCATCATGGCTGTGGACTATCATATCCTTCTTGGCCTTCCCGTGACTGAAGGGCACCGGAGGCTCCATCCTCAGGGCTTCATAAACCACCGACTTTGTCAAAGTCATCTTTTCCAAGGCTGCCAGAGTTACCTTTCCTCCGGCCTCCTTAACAACGGTTCGGATCTCGTTACGAAGCTGGCGATGTAAAGTCTGTCCTGCTATTCCAACCCACTTCAACAAAGCAGGGAACAGGACCTTCATGCCGCCATAAGCATTAAAGACTACCAAGAACACCAGGTTGTGGCAAGCCTCCTCTCTCGGAATCCCAACCCTCTCGGCCTCGTCCAAAGCCGAAGTCGCCGAGTCCCAAAAGACATTGTACAGCTTGTTGTAAATTGGTTTGACAAGAAGGGCAGGGAAAGGAACCGTGTGCAGAAAGAAATCTTCGACAAGATTTAGAAACTTGGGCAACCCTAGTGTCATCAGAGGACTAAGCTGGGGCAAGAGCCAGAGGCTAGCAAACTTTGGACCCTTGGTCCTCAAACTTGTGTCCGACGGGTGTCGGTCGCAAAAGAGCTCAAAGATGAAGTTGAAGGACATTTGGTCGCTTAGTTTGTTGAAGTCTGCTTTACCATTTTTGACCAATTGATCCTCAAGCTTGAGGAAGAGGTCAGCCAAGTGGTTTCGAAAGAGTGGTATAACTCTGTCTTTGCGAGCGGCGAGTTGGGACAAGAACCAATACTTGAGAGCTGCATGGTCTGGCTCGGAGGGGTCGAGATAACCGCAAACTCGATAGCCACCGGTGAAGGCGTTGGAGGGCTTGTAAGTTCCAACGAATGCGTCTCGTTTGTCGATTTTGGAATTGTCCAAGAGAACGGGGAAGCTTTTGGTGTCGAGGAGAGCGACGACGTTAGGGTTTGAAGAAATGAAGGGACCAGGAGGCATGTTGGTTCTGAAGACTGTGGATTGGTGCTTCTGGATTCGGGAGATGAAGAAGTTGTCTCTGCCTTGGTTGTAGAAAAAGTCGTGGCGATCTTTGATGGGTCCAAAGAAGGGTAAGCCATAGTCCCCAGGGATTTCTCTCAAGGGAAGCTGTGGTTGTGGTTTTCGATCATCTTTTTGTGCAGACATTGTTTGAGGTATATCTAGCTAGTAGCAGTAGGAATTGCCAAACTGGGATATTAGGGTAAGAGAATGGGGTGGATGGATCGTCTATTTATCAAGGTAACTATACGAGTTTTTTGTGTTTTTTATTTTATTTAGTGTCTTCATTTTTATCGGTGAAATTTAAACACGTACTGAACTAGCATGCAAAAGAAACCATAGAAGAGTGAACTACGCCATTGACACGAAGCCATAAGCGCAAGAAGGCCCCGGAGAATCATGGTCATCATCTGTGCTGTGCAAATTAAGCGGTGCATGCAACCGCATAGGGGTCCCATCACTGTTCAACCTGCCACATATATAGGTAGAATACTGTATACATGTCGAACCTAGCAAGTGGAGGAAGGTGCATATGTTTTCAGAATCAAATTGAACTAGGACAACTTGTTTCATGGTTTACACTACGTGTTGATCGAACATTTTGTCAGCTAGTTATCTTCAGTCGGTTGGTGAGGAAGCATGTGTTTAATGGAAACTTCCCTATTTTTATTTTTTTTGTTAAATATTGAAAAGAGATTGTACTTTGACCTGGCCTAATTTTTTTTTTTGTTAATTATTTTGGACATAGAATTTCGTCTTCTTTTCTGTAAAAATAGAGGTTTGAAAAACTCACCCATGTTATTATCTAAATAAACAACATACATCAGGAGAAACATCACTACAAAAAAAGTGGGCTATGCATGGCGTTTTTTTTTTCACTATTATGTAATCGTGAGACATGAAAGCCAAATTGCACATTCCTTGTCTTTAACCGTATATTACTGTTTACACATCCCACAAATTGGTATCCCACGAATTGGAAAGCCTAAAGACTACAACCTCTAATGATTCTTCATTATCTGGCACTAATAATTATCTTTGGAATTTTGGATCCCCAATTTTCTACTCATATGCAATTATGCATGTTTAAATTAATATAAAATTTTGATATTTTGTATGAAAACTCCTTCCACATTAGCGCACTTGATTAACTCGATCTATATATATATATATATATATAGGGGTAGGCTGTAGTACGGTGATGTATGTCATACCTCCATTTACAACTTTTTTGAACAAAAAATTACATTAAATTGAACAAAAATTAATACAATAACAACAAAGTTACCACATTCGTTTTACACTATTTACATATAATTGAACCAAAATTACAATTTTGACAACAAATTGTTCATAAACTTGTAACAATGTCGTAAATAAAGTAATTACCTTTAATAGAACTAAGATTACACAAAAAAAAGACTCTTGTTACCATGATGACAACAAATTTTGTTGTTATATCTGTAAGTGGAGGTATGACATACATCTCAGTATTGTAAAACTTCTCATATATATATATATATATATATATATATATATATATATATATATATATATTAAGCCTTAGGTACGTACTAAAAGAGATGAAATCAAAAACTTTGGGTACTACTTGTGACAAAAATTAAAGTTCAGGTACCAAGTATATAATTGAGAAATAGTTCAGGTACTATATGTGATCAAAACACTTTTAAATAAGATATGGAAACATGAATGTGGTGTGTGAAGCATAGCATGCAGAAAATATATATGATAGTTTGTTATTCTTCTTAAAGCAAATTACAAGTGAAAACAACATGAACGTAGAACACACAAACACAACCGAACACCAGTTATTGAAATTAAGGTTTTTATCACAAATGGTACATGAACTTTACCTCAATTATATACATAGTACCTGAACTTCACTTTTGATCACAACCAGTACCCGAACTCTTCGAGTTCATCCTAAATGGTACTTGAACTTCAATTTTTGTCACAAGTAGTACCCAAAGTTTTCCATTTTAGTCTTTTTTTTTTTAACACGCGCTCTCATGCGCATATAATATCACAAAAATCGGCTTAGGTACTAAAAGAGATGAAATCAAAAACTTTGAGTACTACTTGTGACAAAAATTGAAACTTTGGGTACTACTTGTGACAAAAATTAAAGTTCAGGTACCAAGTATATAATTGAGAAATAGTTCAGGTACTATATGTGATAAAAACCATATTTACTATATACTAAAGTAGAACCAAACCGACGTACTGTTCATAAGGACCCCTATGAATTGACTGTTTTGTCCCTATTTCCCGTTTATTCACGGTTCTACCATTTCGCCTCATCGACGCTAGCCTCTCTTTTTCCTCTCTCTTCGCGCTTCGCAGACTAGAATCAAGCTCTCTCTTCACCCTACATATTCAATCTTGGACCACCGTTTCTGTTAATCTTCAGTCGTTTCCTTCTCAGTTTCAGTAAGTCTTCAATATGAACCGTGGATCAGTACCGTAAATCATCTTCGTCTTTTTATTATGTCAAGACTTGGATCAGTTTTGTTTTCCAGTTCAATATGAGAAAACCTAATTTGTAGAATTTTTTTTGTTTGCTGATAAACTGGAATGTCAGTTCTTGGGTTGGGCACATATGGTGATCATGGCTTCAAACCCAAAAACCCAACTTATAAAGAGGTCGATTTTCTATCTAAATTCTTAACGTTTCTGCATTTCATTCATGGTTAGGTTTGGCAAATCGCCTCTGTGTGCCATTTGGTTCACACAGCAGCTCTGGTTGCTGCCCCTCTCACAAAACACCCCAATACTGTGAGTTCAAAGTTACAACCTTTATCGATTTTCTGCTCATCTCATTTTGGCTGTTTAGCATTTTTGGGAAGTATGTTTTTATAGCTCTAATATTTTGATGGTATTTTTCTTGCTACTAGGAAGTAAATTCAAGCAATAATAGAAAAGGTTTAAGACTCTTAACATTTTTGGAGTTGTAAACTTGAGCAGTATTTGCTTTTGTAAGGACATATGTTTATACAATGCAGATCAAACACAGTTCATACTTTGCGATGTTTGTGAATATTAGTTACTGCCTTAGTGGTGTACTTGCTCTGTGCTTATTCTGTCAGTGATTGATGCAACATTCTTGAAGGAGATAACTGAACAACGGCACTTAAAGTATGTTCAAACACTGGCATAATTTTAAGTACTGATAATCTGTTATCTTTTTCTTTTAGAATAATGCTTGCTTTGCTTAGACTTGCAGCTTTTGACTCTCAGAAAGCCACCTTTTCGTGATGTTTGTTTTCTCCTTGAGTGATAAAATGCTGGGTTCTTTATGCATTGTTTGGCACTGTTCAAAAGGGGGGTTCTGCTGTGGTTGCTATAACTTGATTGTTTTCTCACAGGGAGTAGCTGATCGGGTCTGCCTTGGTCTCATTCTGTGAAGTGAGTTTAGCTGGGCCACTGCGGTTAGGGCATTAAGGTGATATTATTTCTTTAACATTACATATTTGGTGTTCTTAGTATTTTCTTTGTTTGTTTCTCATTTGATTCTGTGATGTTAAATGTCTTTCTGCAACACCCTCTCTCTATAGACCAATGCCTTTAGGAGGTTAGCATTCGGTATTTATGATTAATGTATCGAATGCTATAGTAAAAAGTTTGAATTTGAGCTTAAACAAAACAACCACGTAATAAGCTAGCTAGGGAGATGATCGATGATGATGAAAGCATCTTAATTTACCAGCCATTTAATAAAGACACAGAGCAAAAAAATCGATCATCATGTCATTTTCGATCTCTATTTTAATTAATTAATTAGACTTTTGGTGTAGTGGGGAGCTAGGAAGTAATTATTTATAGTTGATGGCTTTACAATATGAGCACGGGTTGTGCCAACAGTGATGGCATACTACTTGCTGGAGTGTGTATTGGGTCGTTGTTCTCAATTTTATTAGGAGTAAATTACACCAAGAAACCATTAAGCAAATGCTAGATTTTGCAAATGCTGTTTCAGCAGTTACGGTGACATGTATGCAATTAAAATATTATACATAATTGAGAGTGAGAACTTATTATGCTGCTAATTGATCAAGACATTGTTTTATGTATTTCGTTTATAAAGTTTTAAGAGGAGATTTAGGTAGAAGTAAAATGAGTTCATGGAGTAGAAGCGCACCAAAACAAGGCTAAACTTTTCATATTTTGTCTTCATTTTGATTTTGTCTTCAGACCTTCCTCTTCCCTGACTGAAACAGATCAGACCCAAAACCCCACATGTGCCTTCCCATCATCCTAAACCAACCTCCTGCAATACCAGCATTGAGCACTTCTTCCGTGTCCGCCGCCCACTTCTTTGGTTTTAAATGGGAATACCTGAGGTTGCTTTTACTGCCTCTTCTGTTATTTTGCTTTACACAGATCTTCTGTTATATTGAATGCAAAAACCTGTTTACTTAGCAAACACATGTTTCTTCTTCTTTGCTTCTTTGCTTTTCTAATCTGAGTTTCAAGGCCCTCATATATATATATATATATATATATATATATATATATATATATATGTATGATTAATTCCGGAATTTTTGTTGTTGTTTTGTTTGTCTTTGCATATTCCACGCAAAAAAGTTTAGGCCCCATTTGTCACGCCCCGAATCCGGTGTCGGTGGATTTTTAAGCATCTAAATCCGAATCCGAGGTATGAGTGTTAAAAACTAAAATTAAAATAATACAAATTAAATATTTTTCAAAAATTGTCGAAATATACAAATGTTTAAAAATAACAAAATCTTTACAAAGAGAAATTACGCCTTCTTCTAGGTTTTAATCCACTCTAGTCTCTAATCCCTTTCGAAACTCGTAAATCGTACCTGTAAAACAACAACCTATTGTAAGGGTGAGCTTTCGTCCTCGCTGCTCAGTAGGGACAAACATTTTTAGGTTATTCTTATAGTGTTACAACCAAGTTATCAAACAATAAATTAAAAGTACAATAAATCAAAACTACGATGCATGAATGTGATGCTGATTTAAAAGCTCATCTCGCACTCATCGCACTTTTCTCTTTTGTTAGTCATCTTGTTCTACTCATGGTTACTAGTTCCGAAACCCAATGAAATAATTTCGTCAAACTCGTTGACAGGGCATACTTTCCCTTTTTTGTGCACAGGTGGGCTGAACTATAGACCTAGTACCCCATGCAGTAAACTCAACTACACAAAAGAATATTTCTTTTCTCTCAATTTCTCTAGATTTCAATATCCATATCATTTTTCAATGCATCCTCACAATTCCTCACTATGCATGTGCATAAGGATTGTAATATCATTGCTTATAATTTAAACTAATACACGTGCTTTTATGGAAAGCAATAACAAACATCAGATAATTCACTCAATGACAAGCAATTTACCGATTGCAATTATTTTTCTATTTAACATTTTATAAGAAAGGTTTCCCGAAATCCCTACCTTGATTTTCAAGCTTTGACTCTAATGCTACTTCGGGTTGACATCACTACAACTTGCATTCCGATTAACTAGACTCCAGCAATTATTCCATTCGTCGATATCCGTCGAACCTATATTGGTAACCACTTCTTTGAATCTCCGTAATCGATTTTCTTCGTAAATTATTCAATCCTTCGATCCTCAAACGCGGGGAAGACAAGTATAGTAACAGCAGTTACAATCCTCCATTTCATCGATTCATCGATTCATCAATCATTCATTTCTGTTGTCGAATCTCAATTCCAATTTCTTTACCGATTCATTTTGAATCAACTCGACCAATCATTCCGAAATAACAATTGATCATTATTTCGAAAGTACATTATCGGTCTCATTGGGTGCAAATCTTCATAATCACTAAGGACACTCAAATTCTCTTTACCAAATTCTCTATACTTTTCCGAATTGAAATCCGAATCAATCTCCACCTCTACCCAAATCACTTCAATCATTTATTGTTCCTACAATGATTCAATATCCTAACTTTACAATTCGACTTGCTTTGGACTTTTGGGAATTAAACAAATACACCGAAAACACTTCAACAATTTCTACAAGCTCTCAACAATTTGACTACAATATCTCTAAACACCGAAAATAGCATTCGTCAAGAGTCGTCGTGGTTAGTCTTAGTGTCCAAGTTCAACTCTGATTCAAACTCCATAAACTCCACAAGCTCGGATACTAGCCAAATGTAACATTCACTACAAGTGAATGTCGAAACACCCATTACAGTACAGTAGCATAATAACACCATTGTTCTCAAATAACCCAAACTACAACGACCTAACTCTGGATTTTTAATCAACTTCAGTTCAATCTCTACAAGCTCTGTGCTTGCAACTATCAAACCTAAGAATTTATTTAACATAAACCAACATATACATGGTAGCTCCACCGTTTTCAGACCACTCAAACTATTAGTGCAATATTTGTATAATTGGCATTTCCTAAGCACAAACCGAGAGTCATGTTTTAGTGCAATAGTTTATACTCCTGGAACCTCATATTGGAATGCTAGACTCAAATGATCAACTTACCTCAGCACATTCAAAGGTATGTTTGCATACATATGTGTTCAGAGTCGTTCTAGGACTGCAGATGCTTTTCAATCCTAGAGTGTTGAACCGCGAGTTTTAAAAAGGTTTTACGTCCAAAGATTTAGTTGTGAGTTGATTTGCTTTATGGGCTTTTTAAATGATGTTTTATTTGAATCCATGCTTATTACAATTCGTTTTTGAAGCCCGTCCATAGCGCAACCCTAGCATACCCTAGTTCATTCATTCTTTATAAATATAGCGTTTTCACGTGGTTGCATGGGTACATCAAAAGAGAATATTTCATAGTTGAGTTTCTTGTGAGCTTTCTACTTTTATCTCCAGAAAGCATTGAGCCTAATCTCTTCTGAGAATTCTTCATGAGCTGTTCCATGTTTAGCTCTTGAAGGATTATCAAATCCCATAAACTTTTCGGTCAAAAAGTTTCTTTGGTTTTATGCTTCATATGTGTTGGTAGTTCATGCATGATTTGTGCCTTGAGGTGATTGACAACCGAGGAGAGTGTTGTGCCATCTCAAGATTGACAAAGGAGAACAAAGTTGCTGATTTGGAAGTAGCAAAGATGAGTCTGTAAGATCTTTATGTACTTTCATTTTCATAGTGGATTGTTCACCGGCATAGTGCCCGCAAATATTTACCTCTTTTGAGGGTTTTACTGCGTCAACAGATCTTGTGTTATGTGTGTGATGTTTATCTTCTGTGAATGGTTTGGCAAATAAGTTAATCACAACATAATACAACGTGTTCAAGTATTATCAGTTGGCTACTATCTCGATTAGGACTTAAACGAGCCTGCACTCCTAAAATTGAAAATTCAAGTTGTTGGCCTATTTATTATTATGGGAATACGTATCTATTCTGTAATTACACAAACAAAACAGAGAGAACCCAAACATTCAAAATTCCTTCCAGTTCTGCAACTTAGTAAATTAAGCACAACTAAGTGTTAAAATGTATCCAAAGGCACGAATTACAGTCGGAATTGGCTAAGAGAAATCAAAACTGCCATTGACTGCAGTGAACCCGCACAGACCATAAAACCCCAAAATACAAATTCTCTAAACCACAACTATAATCGAATTCCAAGTATACCAATGCGTAGAACTCGACGAGAGGACTAAATTTGATACGTTACTTGTCGCCGTTCCTAGCCGGAAACGCCGAAAAACACAAACCTGCCGGAAAATCCATAAAACTTTGGAACTTCGATTCTCACTCAAGTTTGATTGATTTAAGCATCTGAGACCACAACTATACTCGTCTCATCGAGACGAAGCTAAACACATAATTTCAGCCGCCATCCTGGCCGAAAACGAAAAACCCGATCGGAACAGCTACTTCTTCTTCTCTTCGAAACACCGCCGTCGCTCCTCTTTTGGACCAAAAGAGACTGGGCCTGCTTCACGCCACCGAGACGAAGCGAACGGAACTGGTCCGACGCTGGGAGGTGACCGGAAAAAGGAAAAAAGGTCGGGTTGTCGTCGAAGAGCATGGATTGGTGAAGAAATTGGGACAAGTTTTAGGTCGTGAGGTGGCCGGACGGCCGAGCAATTGGCTGGCAAAGTCTGCTGCACACACACACACACCGATACGGAAGAAAGAGAAAAGAGAGAGTGTAATAGCATAGGAATCCCGCACGGGAAAGAAAGAAGAAATAGAACGGAAAAGAAAGAAAAAGAAAAGAGAATAAAATAAAAGAAAAGAGAATAGAATGATTTCCGACGGTCCGAAATCGTTCGAAACTCACGGTCAGAAGTGAACCGTCCAAAAAGAAAATTCCATTCTCTTTAATCTCCCGAAAAATTCGAAACTCTCACGAACATTCAATAAATAAACCGAGAATTTATTATTGAAATTTCTGGGTATTACAAAACGGGTATGCGTTTAAGGTCGGTTCTCTCTTTTTGAACTGATCTATTGCATAAATATATAGCCACCGACTTAAAATTAACGGTTCAGATTAAACGGTGTAAAGATCAACGGTTCAGATCGCGCCTCACCTAAAATCCTAATTTCAAATAATTCTTAACTTCCAAAAATCATTAAAAGTAGTTCGGGCGTCCAGAAAATTCCACGAAAATTCCCATAAACTCGTAATGACATCTACTTTCATCCTACAATCTCAAAAGATAAAATTTAACAAACCAAAACTTTAAATAATTTTTGAAAGCTATAAAGATCAAGAATAGAAATATAAATAAAAATTACTCAAAATCATTTTTCCTTTCTAAAATACGAAATCGAAATTCCGGGATCTCACACCATTCTTATGTTGGCATGCTATTTGTTGTTTAGTATCATCTCAGTCTCATATTGTTATCCAGGTATATGGTATTTATTACTGTTTAGTTGATTTTAATATATATAGCTAATCTCTTTGTGCTTTGTGTTATTGAGTGTGACTATTAGTGCTCCATTTTTACTATGGATCTTATTTCATATAGGAAAATTGTTCACTCTTATAACTAAAGTTAGTGACAATGTCATAGATTAAATAACCATTTTTAAGTTGTTAATCTGTCAGTAAGGGCATTTTTGATATTCAGGTAGGCTGTTGTTGGGCAATTACCTAAATGAATTGGTTCTCCAATAGATTTTAATGAAGTTTCAAATTAGGTAATTGTCCAGCAAAGAATTGTAGAGATGCAAAGAATTATTTATAGGACAGGAATGCGATTAGCTTATTTTGTACTATGACAATTTATTAAATGATTATCAATTTTCATTTCAGTTAATCAACCAAGGGTTGCTGGAGTAGAAAAGGAGGAGCTGTTAAATTCTGTGCTTCATAGATATCGTGAAAAAAGGTGAGGGTTAATGATTAACCTAGGTTGCTTTTTCGGGCTTTCATGTTGTTTAGCATTTGTTTATTTCAAAATAAAATAAATACGTTGTCATCTCTTTCAGCCTGTGTTTTGTGCTTTTAGTGTTAGTGTTCAACTGTATAATTTCAAATGGGAAAACCTGAGGTTGCTTTTACTGCCTCTTCCTTTGATTCTATTCTATCTGTTGCGCAAATGCTTATTTCGTTGCACCAAATTTACCACTTACTATACTGTTGCAGAAATGCTCATTCTATCATTTTTTTCAGTGCGTGGTAGAAAGAAATGCGAGTTTCCTATTTGCTTTGCCTTCTAAATATATTTTTAATGAAACCTTGCAATTTCATCTTTCATTAAAAGTAAAAACAAATAAAGCTTTCTGGATTTGTATGCTCATACATGAAAACAATTCACTCGGACTATATATGTAAAAACAAATCACTGTGTGCCATATATAGTCCATTAAGTAAGACTCCCTTATTTTGGATACTTCTGTTATTTACCGAATACGATGTGTTATTTTTCATTTGTCGTTGCTAATATTCTGAGTTATTGATCAAATATAACGTGATTTTCACCTATGTTGCCTAAATTCAAAACTTCCAAGAGGAAAGACTTATTCCGAACACCGAAACATTTGCAACAAGAACTCACAGGTCATGAGACAACAGCAGCTTCGCGCTGTTATGAAAATGAGGGCACAAGCGGATCTAATCAACCTAAAAAAAAAAAGGAGTAATGAAGACAATCCTGATTGTATTGACATGTACGATATGAATGAAAGTGTACCAGGTAGCCATAAGTCTTTGACATTATACAGTTCTATATTGATTGTAATTAGGGCAGGGCGTTTTGGCCCGAAAACTCGAAAAACCGACCCGGACCGGCCGGTTCGGTCCGGTCTTTATAAAAAAAATTGAAGTTTTTTTTCGGTCCGGTCCTTATATGTATGAAATTCGGGCCGGTCCCGGGCCTTGACTTTCATTTTATGTAAAGACCGAACAGGCCCGATTTACAAGCCCAAACTTCTTTTTTAAATAATTTTTCCTCTTTCTATCTTTTTCTATCCCTCCACGTGCTCATCTTCTTTTGATTTTTTATAACTCTCTCTCTCTCTTTCTCTTTTTCTCTCCCTCCTTCACGTGCTCTCTCTCTCCTTTTGCTTTTCTGACTCTTTCATACTTTCATAGTTTTATAATTCTCACTCTCTCTCTCTCTTCTGTCTCTCACTCACTCTCTTTTCTTTTTTTAATTTCTCAATCTCTCTCTTCTGGCTCTCACTCTCTCTCTCTCTCTCTCTTCTGGATTTTCTTCCCGTCTAGATTTCCTCTCAATCTTTCTCTTCTGTCTATCTCACTCTCTTTCTCTCTCTTCTGTCTAGTTTCTTCCCGTCTCTCTTTCTCCCTTCTTCTGGAAATCGTTTTAAAACCCCGATCAACTTCTCCCGTCTCTCTTTCTCTCTTACCGTCTCCTTCCCTACGTCGCCGATCGACTTCTTAAAACCAAAAAATGACCAGAAATTTTCGGTCCCCGTCCCGGTCCCGGTCCTGGCAAAAATGAAGTTCAGTCCGAGTTTCTTCGGTCCCGACTTCGGCGAATGCACATTCTGGGCCCGACCCGAAAATTTCGGTCCAGTCCCGGTCCCGGCAAATTGGTCGTCGGGCTCGGACCGAGCCCACCCCTAATTGTAATGGTTGCTCCATAAAATGTTTGAACTGTTTTCCTGCTATTGGTGTAGGACATTAATAACATATGTTCTATTTAATAAGTATTGCAGTTACGAATTCAACCTCCTATGGCAGGCGCTTTATCAAAGAAGTTGTCAAGGTTAGCCACACTGCATTTGATCTTTTGAATTTGTAGAACAAATAATGTTCATATCACTTAAACATCAATAATCCTAATTGCAGGTTTGATCGTAGATTACAAAGATTCTGGCTACAGTTCATTCCAATGTAATCACTGTGGCGCTTACTTTTGGATAGGTGAAGCATTAATCAACAGTATTCGAACAAATAACAATGCGCCTATTTACACTAGTTGTTGCCAAAAAGGAGAAATTCAAATTCCTTCGTCAAATTCAACACCGCCATTTCTTCAACAATTACTAGATCCAAACAATGGTCGAGAAAACATACTCTTTCGTGAAAACATTCGAGTTTACATTTCAATGTTTGCTTTTACCTCAATAGGCGCGAAAATTGACTATGATATAAACAGTAAATCAGGAACTTACGTTTTTAAAATACGCAGTCAAGTACACCATTTAATGGGTTCTGCATTACCTGTTGAAGGCGAACACCCTAAATATGTGCAATTATATGTTTATGACACCAGCAATGAAATTTCAAACCATATGGACGTTATTGACCCATCTCATGTGAATAAAAAAACCAAACCTGATATTGTAGAAGGATTGATACAAATGTTTGATGAAATTAATGAATTGGCTAAAGAATACCGAAACGTTAGAGATAAATTTGAAGACGGTTCACTGCCGTCGTTTAACACGACTATACTTGGACGACAGCCAACTAATAGTAGGCAGTATGAATTACCGACCAACGACGAAATAGCCGGTTTAATTGTTGGTGACATTGGAGAATTTAATTCTAATAGACATGTCATTATCCAATCAAATGATGGGCATTTAAAACGAATCTTTAAATTACAATATCCGTTGCTCTTTCCATATGGTGAAAATGGATTTAGACTTGGTTTGGAATTGTAACCAATTGCAAGAGAACGTGGAAAAAAAACATGAAACTTACAATGATCAAATTTGTTTGCTACCAAATTCATGACAGACAAAATGATTAAAGCACCCTGTTAAAAGGTGGAAGATTGTTTCAGCAATACTTGGTCGATGCTTATGAAACCGTTGAAGAAAATCGTTTAGAGTATATAAGAAAAAATCAAGGCAATGTAAGAAGTGAAATCCGCAAAGACATTTATGTTGTTGCATCTTCCGGAATTAAAAATACCCACGATGTGGGAAAACAAATAATTCTTCCAAGTTCTCATACTGGGAGCCCTCGAGATATGATCAACAACTATCAAGATGCAATGGCAATTTGCAAACAATATGGTAACTCATATTTATTCATAACTTCACTTGCAACTTTAAATGGCCGGAAATAACAAGATATTTACTGAACAAACAAGGATATAGGCCGGAAGACAGGCCCGACATAATCTCGCGAATATTTAAGTTAAAATTAGAAGACATGCTCGCCTACATTAAATCCAGGCATCCATTTGGACAAGTTGAAGCAGATATTTGCACAATCGAGTTTCAAAAGCGAGGATTGCCTCATGCTCATATGTTGTTTTGGCTTAAAAAATCGTACAAATGTTATACATCGACCGATATAGATTCAATTATCTCAGCTGAATTACCTGATAAAGAGATTAGTCCAGAACTTTTTAAAATCGTTGGTCAATTCATGATTCATGGTCCATGCGGACAAATAGACCCCAAAGCTCCATGCATGCGAGACAGACAATGTACCAAATGTTTTCCGAAAAAGTACAATACTGGAACCACATTTGAAGCGATCAAACCACCCGTATATAAACGACGCGACGATGACACAAAATTTGTAGTAAAAAATGGAATCAATATTGGGAACAATTACGTTGTTCCTTATAACTCCAATTTGTTATTAAGATATAATGTTCACATCAATGTTGAATCGTGTTCTCATTCTATGTTGATAAAATACTTATTCAAATACATAAACAAGGGCCCTGATAGAGCTCGAGTTCTGATACACGAAAATATAAATGATGAAATTCAAAATTACCTCAATTGCCGTTATTTAACTCCTCATGAATCAGTATGGAGATTATTTGAATTTTCAATCCATTCTAGACACCCTGCAGTTCAACTATTAAAAATTCACTTGCCCTCGGAACAAAATATTGTTTTTAAAGAAACTGACTCTCTTGAATCGGTATTACAAAATCCGTTTACAGAAATACTTTGTTCACTAGGTGGTTTGAGAAAAACGGCAGTTGTGAAGAGGCAAGAGAATTAACTTATGCCGAATTTCCTACAAAATTTGTCTGGGTCGCAAGTGATAAATGTTGGTCGCAAAGGCAACGATATCAGACTATTGGCAGAATTGCCCATGTACCGCCAAATGTAGGCGAGTTATATTACATGAGAATGTTGTTGAATATTCAAAAGGATGTCGTGACTATAGTGAAATAAGAACAGTTAATAACATTACACATAACTCTTACCAAGAAGCCTGTTGAGCGTTAGGATTGTTAGATGATGATAAATAATGGATTGGTGCATTAATGGAATCTTCGTTTATTGCAACATCTAACGAGATGCGTAACTTATTCGCCACAATCATTCAGTTTTGTAGTGTTTCAAACCCGCAAGCTTTACTTGATGCGCATTGGATAAGTTTGTGTGATGATATCTTATTCAAAATTCGGTCAGAATAGAATATGCCTAATCTGACCATACCTGAATCAGAATTAAAAAATAGTCTTTTATTTGAACTAGAAAAAATATTCAATATGTCATCCACCTCATTACAAAAATATCAATTACCAATGCCGGATGCGGAAAAACTACTGTAACTTAGTAATAAACTAATGAGAGAAGAACTCAACTACGACTGTCACGCATTAAAACTGGAGCATTCAAATGTAATCACTAAATTAAATAGTTGTCAGAAAATCATATATGATGAAGTGATCAAAGCAATTGAAGAAAAAAATTGTGAAAGCTTTTTTGTCCATGGCTGCGGAGGAACTGTAAAAACTTTTTTGTGGCATACGATCAAAAAATGTACTCATCTTGCGAAGTTACTTGAGAAAACAGAACTAATAATATGGGATGAAGCTCCGATGTGTAATAAATATTGTTTTGAATCATTAGATAGATCTCTTCGAGACATTTTATCAGACTCTGATGATATACAAACTGACAAACCATTTAGGGGCAAATCTATCTTATTAGGTGGAGATTTCAGGCAAATTCTACCCGTCGTATCAGAATGAACAAAAGAAAAAATCATTCAAGCTTCATTAAATAATTTGTATCTATGACGTTCACTTAAAGTATTTCATTTAACAGAAAACATGAGATTATCAAGACCCGGTTTATCTGATGAAGAAAAAAGTAAAATCGCAGATTTTGCAGATTAGATATTACAACTAGGAGAAGGCCGGTTGCAATCAATTTATGAAACTAACGATAGAGACACTTATTGGATTAATATTCCTAAAGATTTACTCACTGAATACACCGCAGACCCTATAGGATCAATTTTTTTACCTACTTATCCGAACTTTAATATTAAGTACAATGATGCTGACTATTTAAAAGAACGCGCTATTGTTACACCACGAAATACAACAGTTCATGACATAAATAATGATGCGATTAATTTATTACCAGGTGATAAACAAGAATATTTCAGTTCCGACGTAACCTCATTCAGTTCTGGGAGCAACGAGAATATCGAACTAATATATCCGACTGAATTTTTAAACAAGCTTGAATTTAGTGGATTGCCTACGCACGAATTAATTTTAAAAGTCGGCATGCCGATAATGTTATTGAGAAATTTAAATCAAATAGGCAGTTTATGTAATTGTGACAACCCGAATTTTAAATTTTTTATTTTTAAGTCGAAAAATATTTTCGAGGAATTTTTAAATTGCTCTTGAAAATTATTTGATTTTTTTTTAGTTTGTCAAATTTTATTCGTTACTTAGCTACTAAGTTATATGTGGATAGGATCGTTCATGTCTATCTCTTCATTACTTAGTGATTAAGTTATATGTGCATAAGATTGTTTGAGCTTATCCAAAACCATATGGATATGATTGTTTGAGCTTATCCAAAATCATGTGGATAAGATTGTTTAAACTTATCCACAACCGTATTATTATATTATATTTCTTTCTTAGTGACCAAGAAATGTACTACTATAAATAGGCCTGACTGGATCATTTTCTCTTCATAATTTTTCGGAGAGAGTTTCTCACTCCTCACTTTCTCTCTCTAGATTCTCTCTCTAAAATTTCTGTAGATCATAACTTTTGATCTGTAGCTCCGAATTAGGATCCGTGAAAATCGATTCATCTCGACGCCATTTTTCTATCCATGGAGGTTTAAGTGAGATCAAACGGTTATTTCTAGAAGGCTCGTATTAGAAGGCTCGTAATATCGTTGTTATGCTCGGTAATTCTCGGAATCGAGGTGAGTGGGTTATGTAATGTGTTCTAAATTTCTCATTCTATTTCTAAAATCTCTCTATCTTTTTCAAGTGAAGCATGTGTATTTGTAAAATATATTATGTGGAAGTATTGGTTGAGGTTATTCATGGAACATGAGAACTTCTTGATTGGTTATGCCGAGGTAAGGATGTGACACACGGAGCTATAGGACGAGGATGTCATTAGGTGGCCGTGAGGATCACTAAATTGAAGGATAACCATGATATGAAGGGACGATGTTGTCACGCCCCAAACCCGTGACCAATATTATATTGAAATATGGTACCCGAATTTGCGGTGTGACTAAAAATTAAAAACAAAATAAATCAAATGAAACAAATATCTGAAAATGCTTCTATTTGAAAACAAAATCGTTATAATTTTACAATACCAGAGTTTAGCGGAATAAAAGACATTTATATTTATTGAATTAAAATCATAGTAGAAAAACGTTCGTTTATATGTTCATCCCGTTTTTCCCCAAGCATCGTAACCTGAAAACAAAAAGGTGTAGCATCATGAGCAACACAGGCCCAATAAGTACAGCTTACATTCTTATATTAATGTATCTTATAAGACATCAAAATTGAACAATCAATCAAAAATATACTAAGAATATTTTATATTACTTAGTACCAATTTTATCAAATATAATCCACTTATATCAAAAACATATTTGATCCAAATAATTCAGTCTCAAAATGTAATCAACTGATAATGCATCATTGATATAACCCAAAATAATATATGTTCGATCAACATATCACAATAACAATATATCACAAGTAGATATTGATTATCTCTAAACAAAGTATGCAACATAGCATATTATCAACATTTCACAAATAGATGTTGGTTATCTCTAACCAATGTATATATGCTCAATATTATAACAAAATCACAAATACATATTCCAATATTAAATATGTGTTTTCTCTTCTCAGTGAATATTTTAGGATGACTGGTAATAACAATTCATAAACTCCCAAAAATTCTCAAGTCCAAGATACAAAATACCAAGCATGGGTAAAAATCCGCGTACCAATTGTACGGGTAAGCAACAGCATACCAAGGCCATCACCAAAGTATGTACACTCAAGGTCGGCAATTCCTTCCTATGAGTCTAATAGTGCACTGTAATACCCCGAAAATTTCGATACTATTTTTATAAAATAGGTCGTGAAATTTGAAGTGAAATGGTGTGATTTCGTATTTTTAGGGGTTTTCGTCGTAAAACGATAATTACGGTGGTAATTATAAGTTACACAAGGTTAATTAAGGTAACTTTGTATCCGTTGAGAATTTGGGAAAACTTTCTTCACGAGATTTGTAGACCTCGTCGAATCGAGTTCGTAGGATTTCGGTTCACCGGAAACGGACATCGTATGAAGAAGTTATGGACCTCGAAAGTTTGACGAATTTCTATAAAAATGATTTTGGGTTTTACTATTCACCAAAAATCAGAATTTCCCCCAGAAAATTACTGTTCACCCGTGCTACAGTAACCGACCACTTTGACCGGCGATTTCTCCCAATTCCGGCCATCTCCGGCCATGAAACTTGTCCCAAATTGTTCACCACTCAATTCTCTTCAACCCTATATAAATTTCCTTGATCAATTCTTAGTATAGAAGGAGAAATCAAGAAAAGAAAAAGGGGAAAAACGCAGCCGAACTGTTCATCCGTTTCTGGGCAAGTTTTCGGCCAAATCGAGTCACCTTACCTACTGGGCTTTGTAGGCCTTGCTTGGGGCTTTCTAACAACATAAAGTACGCTTCAATCGGAGTTCGGACGAAGGAGAATTTTGGATTTGAAATCCTAGGGTTTTGGAACTATCGAGGTAAATTCGAGACTTTTTACTTTGAATTGGCCCTTGTGGTAGTTATGAAAGTTGTTTCTGGTAATGTGTAGAACATGCTGTTAAAATTTCATAGCAATCAGACAACTTTTGTCCGGCGGCTGGCCACCGTCGGTGGCGGCGCGTCGGCGGCGCGTCCGGCCGGTTCAGGAGCAGTTCTTTGCTCCGTTTGGCTTGGTTCGTCGATACGAACAACTTTCGTGTTTTGACTTTTGTCAAATTCGGTCGTTTGATCAATGATCAATTAAACGATAGTTATGGATCGTTAGATCCGTGATGATCCGACCGTTGGATCATCACCAATTTTGGATATGATGTTAGGATGCTAGAAATAAGCATGCTGTTGGATTTTGGAAGTTTTGGATTTCGTGTGGGACCCGTTGATGAATAGTAGACGTGGGACCCACGTTGACCGACGGTTGACTTTTGGTCAAACTGTCCCGAATTATGGTTATTGATGTCTGAGAGACATTTGAGGAATATCTGAAGTGATTGGATTTTAGAATCATCAATTTGGAAACTATGATATGCTAAGTGGAAAATTGCATGTTCATAGGTATTTTGGAATCATGAAGCATTTGGCTAGCTTTGTCGATTCCCGGGTATTATTTGAAGACGCAGCAGGAATTAGAGGTGAGTGAATCTCACGCTATTTTATATATGAATATTAATTCATATGGTGTTGTTTGCGAAAATAAATAATTATATTTATTTAAATGATTTTGCGATATATAAATTAAATACAGTTTTAATTTGATATATCAGCATGTGTGATTTTGTGTTAAAACAATATTTGAAAGTATTCATTTTATTGTTTTAATTGGTGGATTTTGTGGGAAACAATATTTCAAAAATTATGATATTGTGTTTGCCTACTCGAATGTTTTTGTAGCCAATGAGTGAAGGTTAGAGCTTTAGACTGTGTAGCCAATGGGTGAAGGTTAGAGCTCTAGACTGTGTAGCCAATGGTGAAGGTTAGAGCTTTAGACTGTGTAGCCAGAAGGTGAAGGTTAGAGTTCTAGACTGTGTAGCCATGTATTCATTGAAAACAAAGATGAATACTTTATGTAATAAAGGAGAAGAAAAATAGTATTCTCGCTTTATCTTGATGTATTAAAAGGAGAAGAAAAATGGTATTCTCGCTTTTAATCATTTGAAGTTGATTGTGGTTTTGTGTGAGTATGATATGAATTTGCTTCTTAAATAATTGAAGCATTGATTTATTGAATTACAATTCTTGAACAATATTGAATTGTATTTTGAAGTTTTTACTTCTTTAAAAATTGAAGTAATTATTATTATGATTTACGATTCTTAAAAAGAAAGAATCATAATTTTGGGAAATGATTTTGGGGAAAGTTTATATTGTTTAATATTCTGAATTACCCTGGGATTAACATACACGTTTATGGGACGTGTGGGGTTAAAATACGTGGTATGGGGCGCGTAGGTTCAGTATATTTTATAATATGAATTTTCGGGATTTGAATTGTTTTTGAAAAGTATAAGTTACATATATTTGTTTAAAACAAACTATATATGTATATTTTGTTAAACGGTTTAGGGTGAGTAAAACTGAGTTAACTCATACCAGCTTCGTAAGCTGACCGGGTTTGTTGATATAACCCGGTACACTATTCTACGGTGTAGGGGTTATATCTGCAGGTTAGGATAACCAGGAGTAATGCAAGGCTGCATACTTTTTGTTGGGTTATAAGACTTCCGCTATTTTATGCTTCGCACTCTGAAGATTTATTTATGTAATATTTTGATGTATCAATTTATTATATAAATATTTGGTATGTAATATTCGACTCTTGTATTGAGTTTGAAATTACAATGTTGGGCATGGAGTTGGTGTTGTGTACTTGAATTAAAAAGAAAAAAATTCTAGTGCATATTTGTATTTGATATTCCATGTCGTCACGTTCCCGAAATGGTTTGTAATTAAGGGCAAAATGCCTTATTAATTGATTGGAAAATCGGGGCGTGACATGCACTATCTGTAGGGACTTGAGCCCATAGCTTAATCACCTCACCACAAAATCTACCAGTAATTCACTTAAGCACGGGAGTTGTTCCATACACCCGGCTTCACAACTTCTTGTTCATAATTATATTCACAAATATAGTCTTCAATTAAGACAAGTTATATATCACAATATATATGAAAAATAAACATAAATATAGATCAAAATCTATATATCAAATATGCATGAACATATGTAAAACAAGATATACATATGTACATAAATGTAAAACATAAGTAATTAAACCCATGTAGTAAACAAGATCATAATTTATAGCAAATAAGCATAAACATATGTAGAACAATATATACATATGTGCATAAATGTAAAACATAAGTACTTGAACTCATGTAGTATACAAGAACATAATCTATAGCAAATAATCATAAACATATGTAGAACAATATCTACATATGTACATAAATGTAAAAATAAGTAATTAAACTCATGTAATAAACAAAATTATAATCTATAATATATGTAGAACAATATATAAGTAAAAATAAAAGACAAGCATTATATAAGAAAATCAGATTATTATTTATATTTTAGTCCTTAAGTCCAAAACCATAAAAGTTCATCAATGATTCTCCGATTAGAATCGTCAAACTTCAAACTGCGTTAAATTGTTCATCGCAAGTCCGATTTAAGCAAGTGAGTACACCATTTCGAAGGTATTTTCATAAGGAATCCAAAGGTATAGTCCAAATAAATATGTCCAGAATGTCCAAGTCCAGAATTCAAGATTAATCAAAACAGTCCAGAAATAAGTATACTTTGTTTTAACCCATTTCACCTAAATTATTACGTACTGTAATCCTAGCCATTAATTGTGATATTCTCCAGATTAGAAGTTCAAGTTCTAAGCTTCGTTTTGATATAAAGATCACAAAATTTGGTTAAGAGATGAGTGAGATATGACCACTTGAAATTATGAACAATATAGAGGTTCTTCAGTGAGTATACCGGATTAAAACTTAGATACAGAAAGTTTGGCTCGTTAGATGATCATAAAATTTTAATACACAATAGAAGACACAATTTGGAACAACTTTCATGAAGAAGTCCAGATGGTAAAATGATCGGAAATATGTGTTTATAGGTTCCCAAGTTGGCTGCCGGAATAACTTCAGAAAATAGCATTTAAGTTTTCTATAAAACTTATTCTTTTCTATTTCCTTCTTGATCATGCACTTTGATGAATCTTAAAGATAAAAGACTATAAGGATGTATTCTGTACTTACATGAACTTTCAAGGGTAGGAAGATGGCCTCGATACGAATCCATAGGATTTCGCGGATTTTAAATCGGAGCTACGGATCGTAAACAAACATTTTCGGAGAGAAAGTGGAGAGATTAAGCAAGAGAGATAGAGAGGAGCTAGAGAGAAGCAAGAGAGAAGTGAATTGGCAAAGAACTCCATGGCTGAACCATTCTATTTATAGAATTTTAGAGGTAAGTTAACTAACATAAGGTTAGCTTAACTTAACCTAGTTTAGTTTAATTAATATATCTAACCAAATAGTGAAAAAATATTCTTAACAAGATTGTGTTCACACATATTAGATTTTTTTGTGAAAATTAATCAAGCAATCAGATCTCTATCTCTAAAGTGTGATTCATGTGGGATTAAGTCAAGTAATCAGATCATGCTAGCAACACCAGCTTAATTTCTTTTCTCCTTGTGCTCTACGTATCTCGTAAAAATCATAACTAAATCTAAAAATATGATTTTCAGATGATTCCAACTCTGAGAATTTCTTTAAGGTGTCTACAACAATTCATTAGAAGACCATATCCTCAAATAATAAACACATTGGTGCAGTTTTTACGAAATAGGCACCTGCGTCAGATAAGCTTCAAAAATACATTAAATTTCCGCTGACCATAACTCATTCGTATGATATCAGAATTTTGCGTGCCGCACGTCTACGAACTCGTATCGACAAGTTCTACGACTTTCGTGAAGGAAGTTATCAGAGAAAATCAACGAATAAGAAAGTCAATTCTTGATCCCTCGAAAATAAAACATTTCGAGTACATATTCGTTCCGAAATACTTTTTCTTCATAAACTAGACTAGAAAACTAACATCCAACCCTTACTTAATTTCAGAAATATTCAAGAAATTAAATATGAAAATTCGGGGCGTTACAGATGTGATGTGATGAGGAATTGAATTATTATATTATCTTTATAGCGTGTGTAAAACAGCATAGCTTCACTGGCATATTACATGATCTACTCACTAAGCGCGTGGTTTTGCTCACCCATCCATCTCTAATATTTTTTGCAGAGAATTACTTAGAGTTTGACGAGTCTAGAATGACGAGCGTAGATCGACGTGTTTTATTTTATGTATTTGTAAAGGATGTTGTTATTTTTAATAGATTAGAGTTGCGCAGCGGAAACGTATTTTCTTGTATTTTATTTTATTTTTACTTTTTAAACCCTCACACCTCGGATTCGGATTTAGGTGCCTAAAATCCACCGACACCGGGTCCGGGGCGTGACAGTAATGGAACGAGACTGATAATAACAAAATTGTTCGATAGGCTAATAGAAGCAGAAATATTAACAGGCAATAACAT
Organism: Rubus parviflorus; assembly: GCA_029955375.1. Taxonomy (NCBI): domain Eukaryota; kingdom Viridiplantae; phylum Streptophyta; class Magnoliopsida; order Rosales; family Rosaceae; genus Rubus; species Rubus parviflorus. The sequence goes on from JARGGL010000001.1 coordinate 29,954,497, forward strand.
TGGACAAAAAACTTTTATCCCAAGAATTGTGCTGGTTAAAACTGAACACAAATGGCCATTTATATTTAAAAGACGCCAATTTCCTATTAGACCATATTATGCAATGACAATAAACAAAAGTCAAGGTCAGTCGTTAAACTAGGTTGGAATATATTTGTCATAACCAATTTTTACGCACAGACAGCTATACGTTGCACTATCTTTCTTTTTTTTTTTTGAGAAGAAGACACCTTTATTCAAACTGAAAGATTACATAAGACGGGAGCGACAAGCTGTAGTATCTCCCTCACCCACAACTCGAGTAATGAGAGAACCACACACATCCCAATAAACGGGTAGGACATAAAACCTAACCCCAAAGCGGTTACAGATACCATGAGCCGAAAGGGCCCAAACTCTAACCACATTCATCGCCTTCCACAGGCTACTTGTGAACAAGGAGAATCCCGAGAGTCTCGATAACGCCGCATAACCAACTGCCAGAATGACAAACGCCCTATTCAACACCATGCTCCAATCGTACCAGACCACGTGCAAGGATCGCTTGTCAGCAAATTGACGACAACAACATACCGATATTGAAACGATTAGTCCCCAGGAGAACCGCCATAACCATGGCACCACCTTAAAACCTAACCCTAGCTCGAGCGAGTAGGGACTTATTAAGCCAAACCAACGAACTAAGCCAAACAAACAAACTAAGCCAAACAAACAACCTAAACCAAAAAGCAAAAACCTAATAAAAAACAATAAGAAGCCGTTGCAAACCGCAACCCATCGCCAGAAGGCCGCCATCGGATAACCAATAGCCTCCATAGCCAGATTGGAATCAACACCATCACTCTCCCCCATCCCAATTTTGGTTTGCAGTGGGCCCCACCCTAACAAACAAATCCACCACCGTCCCAGCCAATCCATAACTCTCCACCGCTGCCCACCACCGCACCACAAACCCAGAAACCCCAAATCCGTCTCAAGGTTCCACCGCCAACAAAACCAGCCCCCGCCATCAAGCCCCCACCAGAACCCCAACAGTACAGCCTCTCTCCACCCACCAACGTCACCACAAACCAGAAACATAATAGAAAATTGCCAAAACCTCCATTCCAACCAACGTAGAGGACTCCGACCCTGAGCAGATGAAATCTCAAACCAGCGCAGAGATCGTGATCCCACGCTCTCCTCAGCCCTCTTGCTCAGATCGGAGCAATCAAAAGATGTCTCGTCGACGCCCCTCAAAACAAAGAGCCATGGCTCACAACAGCTTCGCCTCCACCCCCACGAACAGACCAACTTCCCGTCCGACAGCAACCACCAATCACCAGCGTGGCCAAAGGCCAGTGCCGACGTTGGGGTGCCGCCGGACGAGAGAAACCGAAGGGAAACGATAGAACCCAAAGTTTGTGAAAACCCTAAGAGCTCCGAGGTTCTCGGTCTTACTATCGGGTATACGTTGCACTATCTAGAGTTACATCAAAAGAATGTCTTAAAATCGTGATTAATAATAGTGATGACATACCGAATAATTGCCCTAAAAATATAGTGTACAAAGATATCTTACACAATATCTAAAATAACGCTCTTATTACATGCATGCTATAAAACGTATATTCCAACAAGCCTAAGAAATAAGGTAGAATGACACTATGATGATATAAATCGAAGATTATATTATGCAAATGGCAATTGAAAATCTAATCATCCATATGCCAGAAGGAAATCTATGAAAATAAATGTGGAATTGTTGTAGTGGTGACGGAGATTGAATAAAAAATTATGTAACTAACTCTTCCATCTTTTGAAAGCAATAAAAAAGAATATATGTCATATATGCGTTGCTATGATTTGGAAAAATAAATGTTAGTGTGATATATTAACAAGATAAATATGTTATATATTTTAGAATTTATACATAGCTGCACTTAGACAAATATTTTATACCTCACATTTAATATAAATAGAAGATTATAGACTTATTCTATCAAAAAAAAATTTACAGCTTTATCTCATTAATGGTCTTCACGTGTCTACAATATAAAAGCCCACATATCTTAAATTCTATCTCCTCCACCGTTTGCCTCTAATTATACCTACCCTGAGTATTAGATGGTTCCATGAAGTTAGAAAACACCGTTTGCTGTTCCAGAAGTTAGAGAACAGAAGAAGATAGACAAGAAACCCGGTTCGTTCGTTTTGAAGGTCTGGCTAATCGTCTCTTTTCTATTATCTCTTTTCTATTATTATGTCTTTGTGTTCTGATCTTCATTCTGTTTTGTTGGGGTTTTCAGGTGTATTTTGTCTTCTTTGTTATTTTGTCTTTCTTTTGCTTTCCAATTTATCTTTTTGAGCTGATTGAGGAAAAGCTTGACATTAATTAAAACATTGATTTACACTCGAGACGGCGGCCTTCATTCATGAACACGACATGGTGGTGTTGATTGTCGAATTAATCACTTGAGTTCAATATGTGACCTAATTCTTCACTAACTGGGTTGGTTTCTTTCTTTTTCAATTAGGTTGGTAATCCTAATTTGCTCAGCATAAGCTCTTGAAATTGATAAGATTTAGTTAGATTTAGTTTGTTATTCTGTTTCGTAAGTGTCCTAGTCTTTAGGGACTGTTGCTGTTTTTACTCATTCCAGTTTGTTACCACGTCTCTAGTTGAACGTGGGCTGCTCTGTTTTTCTATTCCCTTTGTAAGGCTATATAAGCCACTGATGTTCTTTCAATAATATTAAGTCATTCCCAGAGAGTTTTAAGTCATTCCCAGAGAGTTTTTGTGTTCTTGTTCTTTGAGTCAATTACATTTAACAGAAATTACGGATCAATTGTTTTTTTTGGGGAGTTTTGGAGTAGGATCAAAGTGCTTCTTTTTACTTTAGTATAATGGATGACTTATATTTCACTAGCTATATATAATCATTTTGCTAGCCACCCACTTTGAAAAGCACACTAGCTAGCTCCTTGGAACAACAATAGGCAACCATTCAAAGTAGTTACTTTTTTTTTGTTGATAAAATTAAGATAAGCATGCTCAGGCATTTTGTTTAGGACCTAATAAGAAATATCTATGCTTGGCTGGTTGTCTTCATATCTAATACATTCTACTTCCCATTTACAGGTGGGAAACAAGATGGAAATAACACCACTGAGAGCGATAGTACCCTTCCGGTACAAATACAGAATCAGAGTTCGTGTATCAACGGTCTGGAGACCTAGATTGTACAACAGTGAGAGTTACGATGGGCTGCACTATGTCTTGGTTGATGAAAATGTAACTTCTAAACACACTACTCATAACCATTTCTATCATGAATATAATTCTAATACTCATTCATTTTCTGAACTAAATCAGGGACACTCGATTCACGCTCTCATCAATGAAGATCAGCACGATGATATGAGTCAGAAGGTGGAGCTAGGACAACTATATGACATCTACCGTTTCTCTACACAGGAAGATTCCCGTTCATTCAGAGTTCTCAAGAATGAAATGGTGGTGCATTTCAATGGATCAACACAGTCTGTTAAACTAGATCAGACTTCACCTCCAATTCCACAACACTCATTTCGGCCTATTGAATTCGAACACTTGGAAAAGAACAACAGAGCAAGGAAATTCTTACAGGCCAGTGTCAAATTTGTGATCGCTCAATTCCTCTGTGTGTATATGACACTAACATTTTAATAGTACTGACTATTGTATTTTTCGATGTAAGACATTTATGGGTGCATCAAAACCATCAAAGCACCGCATCAACAGCCTCTGAGAACCAAAAAAAAAGTGGAGACAAAATGTGACATCATTGTTCAAAACCTCAGGTATAATGTCTGCTTACTTTTTCACACACGAAATCTATTAACATTCTTACTAAATGACAGAAACTTAATTTCTGATACTCAACGTGCAGAAGGGAGACCCTCAGAATCACTCTTGGGGAGACAGTGCCAGATCATTTGACATGGAAACCCTGCAAAGATCACCTCCACCTGCGCTTGCTGTGTTCACAAGCTTGAACCTCAGTAAATTCGAGGGTAAATACTCACAGCAAGCGCATGTGGAGGTGATCTTTGCATGGTTTCCATGTCAAATGATCTGGCGTTGTCTCCCCAAGAGTGATTCTGAGGGTCTCCCTTCTGCACGTTGAGTATCAGAAATTAAGTTTATGTCATTTAGTAAGAATGTTAATAGATTTCGTGTGTGAAAAAGTAAGCAGACATTATACCTGAGGTTTTGAACAATGATGTCACATTTTGTCTCCACTTTTTTTTTGGTTCTCAGAGGCTGTTGATGCGGTGCTTTGATGGTTTTGATGCACCCATAAATGTCTTACATCGAAAAACACAATAGTCAGTACTATTAAAATGTTAGTGTCATATACACACAGAGGAATTGAGCGATCACAAATTTGACACTTGCCTGTAAGAATTTCCTTGCTCTGTTGTTCTTTTCCAAGTGTTCGAATTCAATAGGCCGAAATGAGTGTTGTGGAATTGGAGGTGAAGTCTGATCTAGTTTAACAGACTGTGTTGATCCATTGAAATGCACCACCATTTCATTCTTGAGAACTCTGAATGAACGGGAATCTTCCTGTGTAGAGAAACGGTAGATGTCATATAGTTGTCCTAGCTCCACCTTCTGACTCATATCATCGTGCTGATCTTCATTGATGAGAGCGTGAATCGAGTGTCCCTGATTTAGTTCAGAAAATGAATGAGTATTAGAATTATATTCATGATAGAAATGGTTATGAGTAGTGTGTTTAGAAGTTACATTTTCATCAACCAAGACATAGTGCAGCCCATCGTAACTCTCACTGTTGTACAATCTAGGTCTCCAGACCGTTGATACACGAACTCTGATTCTGTATTTGTACCGGAAGGGTACTATCGCTCTCAGTGGTGTTATTTCCATCTTGTTTCCCACCTGTAAATGGGAAGTAGAATGTATTAGATATGAAGACAACCAGCCAAGCATAGATATTTCTTATTAGGTCCTAAACAAAATGCCTGAGCATGCTTATCTTAATTTTATCAACAAAAAAAAAGTAACTACTTTGAATGGTTGCCTATTGTTGTTCCAAGGAGCTAGCTAGTGTGCTTTTCAAAGTGGGTGGCTAGCAAAATGATTATATATAGCTAGTGAAATATAAGTCATCCATTATACTAAAGTAAAAAGAAGCACTTTGATCCTACTCCAAAACTCCAAAAAAAAAAAAAATTGATCCGTAATTTCAAGAGCTTATGCTGAGCAAATTATGATTACCAACCTAATTGAAAAAGAAAGAAACCAACCCAGTTAGTGAAGAATTAGGTCACATATTGAAATCAAGTGATTAATTTGTCTCTTTTTCAGTAACACAAAAGAAATTTCCTAAAAACACATTGACGTTGGTTTTGCAGGACTGCTTTTTTAACCTGTCCTGTAAGTCTGTAAAATCCATTCTACCATCAAGCTAGCCGTAACACTTTTGATATCATATCATTGGTTCATTCAAAAATAAGAACACTTCAATTCTGTGATGAGGTACATCTCAAAGATTTTATATACACCGAAAGCAATCCAAAATCAGTAACCCTTGAAATAACACCATAAAACACTCTTCTCATTCAAGCTTCAAGCTAGAACATCCAAATTCTTCATAATGGTGCCTGCCATTAACAGATACAGATTGTGTGTGTGTGTGTGGAAGAATGGAGAGACTACACTTTTTCCCTTACTAAGGGACCTCCACATGTGTCATGTGTGCTCCAAAGTATGTGACCCTTCCCAGTAAGGGTCATAATATTTTATCTACAATTAAGGGTCATAGTATTTGACATTACATTTATCCTTTTCCCAAATCAAATCAAAGCTGAAGCTAATATTAAACAGGCAAACCCCAGTTTAACAAGTATGGTTTTTTCCTTTTCTTTTCTTTTCTTTCAAAGGGGCTTAACAGCGTAGGCTACACTTGGAGGAAATCAATCAGGTCTTTGAGTCGAAACTCAAAGAAACATAGAATAACTTCCACAATGACAGCATGGAGCACTCAATGATGTTGCTACGATTTCAGCATAGAGATATATAGAAAGAACTGTTGACAATTATGTTATGTATGCATACATACCCAGCCACAAGAATACGCTGAAACGTACATTTTCAAGAACATGTCAACTGATCACTTCATTGTCATGAAGTTTGTTGAATGGCTTTTGAATTCCTTTTGCAGTTGTTTCGAACGTAATGATCCAGCAATGTTTCTTAATCAATCAGCATTGTTATGCTAGCCCATATCTTATATCATACATATTGCTTTGCTGCACTTTATACTTAAATTTCTTTCTGATTCTTTTCTGGTTCTAAAATTTAAACTCAAAAGCAAGACAGCAAGATGACCGAATCACTAAGCAATAAGCAAATGGATAAAACTAATTATGACTTTCTTCTTTTTTTATCACAGGTACTTTCCATATAAACTATGCATAGATCGATCATAGTGCATTACATTATTTGTTTCCAGCTAATTAATCTAATATGCAGCAAAAATAGAAAATTTATCAAAAATATAGTGCCGTTGACTATATAATTAAACTCATGGTGTGCAGCTATAGAGTGAAGATGATAATCGAGGACAAAGAGAATCAGGCCACATTGATTTTGATGGGAAGACCAACAAGTGTGAAAAACTGCTGGAGAAAAAGTTCTACTCAACTGAACAATCCCTTAAGAAATTGCTGACAAAGTGGGGCAAGCACACATATTTGAAATCAAAGTGAACCTGAATCGAGACCTGATAGTCAGAAGCATCACGCTAGATACACCAAATACACCATACCACCCACACTCTGAAAAAAAAAAGAGACTAAATGAAACAAGCCGAAAGACCCTTTTCAAAACAGAACCTGAAAAAAAATCCAGAAGGTAAACCTAATAGGGTAACTTTTGTTTTCATTTATTTACCTTCTTCCTTTGCTCATCACTACTTTTTTAATATGTCAATCTTCACTACTTTTTTAATATTTATTTATAAATATTATGCTGATACTAACTTCACTTTCAATTACATGCTAAGATGATACTAATTGCTTTGCCTTCCTTTCATCTGTTTGAAAGAGTCTATTTATAGATTTATGATTTGTTAGAATTCTAAGAGGATTAAACATTTTCATTGCAATAACATTTGATTGGTGAGCACAGCAACTTGATCATGTCTGGATTTAATTTTTGTGCTATATTTCTTCACTACATCTTCCTATTTAGTTAACATTATAAATTGCTGACTATGTTCAGTATTCATAAGTTTCTACTATATTTGAATAGTTATGTCAGTATACTTATATCAGTTTTGTTTCCTGTTTGTGTTTACCCCGGTGGTGGAAGTAGCCGACTATTTGTGGAAGCAGGGAAGATTAATATGATATCAAATAATGGATTTTCTAATGTTAGAAATCAGTTAGTATAACGAATAAGGTCCTGGTGTACCTTTTTTTGTTTTCAATTTATAGAATTAATTATAGCTTATCCCTTTAATTGTGTATCTTGGAATGATGTATAATGTATATCTTACATTGGAAATATATATCTTAATTGCAAATGCTTACAGGGAGGCAGAGGAAACAGTATCATCATCATCAAACATGCAATAGCAGATCGAAAAGAAAGATTGATTGAATATCAATCACATAAGTTCACTTTTTTTAGTAATTTTTGCTCAACTAACATCTTTATCAAAACTACCAGTGTTCATCTTTTTTTGTGACAGCAGCTTGTTGACTGCCTAGAGTTTTTGTGTAACTCTGATCCGTATAAGAGTTTCTCTTTTGTGAACAACTGATCCGGATCACACTCCAAGGTGTGGCACGACTATTTTTGACAAATGAAAGCAGTTTTTGAAAGCTTTTGTGTACAAATAACAAAGATGTAATGTACAGTTATCTACAGCGTACTACAATGTAATACATAAGTCCAATGTTTTGTATTATAATCTATGCTACTATGGATTATAATTTGTGCTACAATGTATTATAATGTGTGCTGCAATGTATTATAATGTGTGCTACTATTTCTAAAGTTATCTAAGCTCAATCCTTTTCTTATATAACACGTTTCAGTACAAGCATTGTCGCTTTAATTTCTCAGTTTAATATTGTCATTAGAATCCACAAAAACCACCTGCCGCTAGGCGCGGGCATACTACCTAGTACCATCAATACCACAATACCATCAAAACCACCTAGATGGAGTTGAATGGATTTACACACATATATAGACATGTAGATATGTTGAGAAGATCGAAAGTGGAGTGGAGCTTCTAGTTTTAGCAGTACTGAATATTCATCCGCACACTGATCAGATATGATCCATAAGCAGTTTCACCAGAATTAATCAATATGATGCATTTTTTATCAGCGTTTTGAAGGTCAGTGTTGGTCCCAACAGAAACGTCCCCACGTCAACGGTAAAAGTGTCATAACGAAGGAAGAACTCTACCAACAGAATCCTATTCATGAGCACCACCAGATCTTTCCCCGCACATTGCTTGTCCTCCACCGTCGGACTCTCCGTCTCCCGGCCGTTGGACCACCACACGTACGTCAACAGCTTCTCTCCCTCCCCGACAAACCTATCTCCCACAAACTCATCAGGATTCTCGAAAACCTTCGGATCCTTCTCGGCAATCGTTTGGTATCCGAACATCATCTCCCCCTCCTTGATCACAAATGCGGCATCATGGCTGTGAACTATCATATCCTTCTTGGCCTTCCCGTACTGGAAGGGAACTGGAGGCTCAATCCTCAGGGCTTCATAAACCACCGACTTTGTCAAAGTCATCTTTTCCAAAGCTGATAGAGTTACATTTCCTCCGGCCTCCTTAACAACAGTTCGGATTTCGTTGCGAAGCTGGCGGTGTAAAGTCTGTCCTGCTATTCCAACCCACTTCAACAAAGCCGGGAACAAAACCTTCATGCCGCCATAAGCATTAAAGCATACCAAGAACACCAGGTTGTGGCAAGCCTTGTCTCGCGGAATCCCAAGCCTCTCGGCCTCGTCCAAAGCCGAAGACGCCGAGTTCCAAAAGACATTGTAAAGCTTGTTGTAAAATGGTTTGACAAGAAGGGCAGGGAAAGGAACCGTGTGCAGAAAGAAATCTTCGACAAGGTTTAGAAACTTGGGCAACCCAAATGTTATCTGAGGAGTAAGCTGGGGCAAGAGCCAGAGGGTGACAAACTTTGGACCCTTGGTCCTCAAAGTTGTGTCCGATGGGTGTCGGTTGCAAAAGAGCTCAAAGATGAAGTTGAAGGACATTTGGTCGTTTAGATCGTTGAAGTCTGATTTACCATTGTTGACCAATTGATCCTCAAGCTTGAGGAAGAGGTCGGCCAAGTGGTTTCGAAAGAGTGGTATAACTCTGTCTTTGCGAGCGGAGAGTTGGGACAAGAACCAATACTTGAGAGCTGCATGGTCGGGCTCGGAGGGGTCGAGATAAGAGCAAACGCGATAGCCACCAGTGAAGGCGGTGGAGGGCTTGTAAGTTCCGAGGAATACGTTTCGTTTTTCGACTTTGGAATTGTCCAAGAGAACGGGGAAGCTTTTGGCGTCGAGGAGAACGACAACGTTAGGGTTTGAAGCAATGAAGGGACCAGGAGGCATGTTGGTTCTGAAGACTGTGGATTGGTGCTTTTGGATTCGGGAGATCGATGAAGAAGTTGTCTCTGCCTTGGTTGTAGAAATAGTCGTGGCGATCTTTGATGGGTCCAAAGAAGGGCACGCCATAGTCCCCAGGGATTTCTCTCAAGGGAAGCTGTGGTTGTGGTTTTCGATCAACTTTTTGTGCAGACATTGTTTGAGGTATATCTAGCTAGTAACAGTAGGAATTGCCAAACTGGGATATTTGGTTAAGAGAATGGGGTGGATGGGATCGTCTATTTATCATGGAAACTATACGAATTTTTATTTTTTTTTATTTAATGTCTTCTTTTTAATCGGTGAAATTTAAACACGTACTGAACTAGCATGCAAAAGAAGCCATAGAAGACTGAACTACGCCATTGACACGAAGCAACAAGCTCAAGAATCCCCCGGAGAATCATGGTCATCATCTGTGCTGTGCAAATTAAGCGGTGCATGCAACCGCATAGGGGTCCCATCACTGTTCAACCTGCCACATATATAGGTTGTATACATGTCGAACGGACTCGGATCCTCTCCGTGAGGAGAGGTGCATATGTTTTCAGAATCAAATTGAACTACGTACGTCAACTTGTTTCCTGGTTTGACACTACGTGTTGATAGAACATTTTGTCAGCTAGTTATCTTCAGCCGGTTGGTGAGGAAGCATGTGTGTAATGGAAACTTCCCCTTTCTTTTATAAATATTGAAAGAGATTGAACCTTAACTTGGCTTAAATTTTTTTTGACAAAATTTATTTTAAGTCTAAAAATTATTTTCTATATTAGATGTAACCGGGATAAATATTTTTTACTAATTGAAGTTTACTAACTCACATGTCACATATGATTTCTTTCTTTTTTAATTTTATCTAACTAATTTTGTCTTTCCTTTTCTTTTCTTTTAAAATAGAGGTTTGATACAATTTATGAGCCAATTAGGCCTTAGGCCAATCCTCTAACATAAAATATAATAAAATATAATATTATATTATATTATATTATATTATATATATAACCACTATCCTTAAAGAAAAATCAAGAGATCTTATGAGCTGTAGGTCTTCCCTTGAAATTTGATGTTTTGGAACTCTTATTTTCGGTTACCTTTTCGCTATTTTATATAGTGAAACTTTGTTAAGAAAATTTGTCAATAAGTCTAAAATCCTAAAAAAAAAAAATCAATAAGTGTTTTAAGGGAAATACCTCATAGGTCCAAACAGTGAACACATTTTGTCCATTAAGTCTGCTACAGTAAAAATTTGCCCATCAATGACAGAAATATCTCGAAATTCACTATAACGAAAGGAACAGTGACCATAATTTTTATTGAGGTCAATAAAATCTTGGTGAACAGTGAATTTTATTGACCTCAATAAAAATTATTGTTACTAAAAAAATTTATTGATGTCAATAAAAACTGGGTGAATAGTATATTTTATTGACCTCAATAAAAATTTCGGTCACTGTTCATTTCGCTACAGTGAATTTTGATATATTTTTATTCTTAATGGACAAATTTTTACTGTAGCAGACTTAGTGAGCAAAAGATGTCCACTGTTTAGACCTAGTGGAAAATGACCCGTTTTAATAATTTGTAGATTGCCCAATAAGGACAAAAAGTGTTTATTGGGTGTTAGAGAATTTTATTGGAGGTCAATAAACTTTTCATAGAGTTTTTTTACTGGAGGTCAGTAAACATTGAATAGGGTTTTACTAAGGGTGAATAAAGTTTTTATTAGGTGCATGTTGATAAAAAAATGGAAAGAAAATTCTCACCGTGCCCATTTAAATGGACCGATGGGAAACCAAAAAAATAATTGAGAAAAAAAAAAATTAAGGTTTTGTCCTTTTGAGTCAAGGCTCCAATTTGTTATGGGTTGTCCTTTTGAACCAATTTTTGGCTAATTTAATCAGATTTATCTAAATAAAATGGGTTAGAAATTATAGAAGTGATGACATGACATATGATCTGGATACAAATGATGACATGACAGTTACCACATTAGATGTTACATCATTTGAGATTGAATTTTGGTAACAACATTTGGGATCTCTACCACTGCTCAAAACAAAACAAAAATCTTCTCTTTGTGGTGTGGAAGATAGGAGCGGACAACTCTCATGTACATGTAGGTTAGCTAGTATTTATGCGCGTTGGATCTTGAACCTTCATATCTTATTTTTTTTGTTCGTCTAGGTACTTGCTTAGAATTAATAGTGTCATTTACAGTTAAGCTGATGTTTAGAATTTTCTTGACAATGAGCTAATGAAGTGATTAGTGACCTAGTGATGTACAATATTCATGTTTAAAGGTAAGTAATTAGATTTGTAAATTCCAGAAATCAATGTGAGAATGAAAGAAAAAACGTGTAAAACTTCCCCTCTTGTAGGTTTCTGCATGCAAGCAAACTTCAACCTTGGACGTAATCTACATACGTGCACTCTTACGTAGGGGTGGCCACGGTACGGTACCAGAGTTTTTGACCTCCTACCATTACCGTACCGAAGTTGAGCCGGTAGCTGATATTTGAAACCGTTACCGAACCATTAAGGTTCGGTACCGAATATTCGGTATACCGGAAAAGCTGGTACAGTTCGGTTGGTATTGGGCCCCAGAATCGGCCCTGGGGGTGTGCTGGTTGTGCCGGTGCACAGGGCCCCGATTTGTAGGGGCCTCCAATTTTCAGTTCAACAAATGTAGATAATATAAATTATATAAAAAAATCATGTATTTGTGAAACGTATGGTAGCTCAGTTGGCAAAAGCTTTGATTATGGGTTGTCTAGGTGTGGGTTCGATTCCCGTATGCATGCAATTTTTTATTCTTCTTCTTTCCTTTGTTTTTCTATTTCTTCCTTTCACTGACGACCCTAAAGTAATAAATATTACATATATTTTTTTATTACATATGTAATATTTATTACTTTAAGGGGTTTGTCGGCAAGGCACATAACCCAAGCATTTGTTTTTTTTTTGTTAAACAAATATTACATATGTCTTGTACAATTTCAATGGTTTGCTTGAGGGTAATAAATATTACAATATGTAATTAAATATTTATTACATATGTAATATTAAATAAATCAGGGTAATTAAAAAAACCCTTAAAGTAATAAATATTACATATGTCTTGTACAATTTCAATGGTTTGGATTAAATCCAACGGCCTAGATTTAGCTAGATATATAAAAAAAATATTTTTGTTAACAACTTTTGCAGTATCGGTACGGTTCGGGAATCTGAACCTTTTTCATTTGCAAAACCGATACCGTACTGGTAGAAGTGTTTCGGTTCGGTTGTGCCGAACCGTAGATTCGGTATACCGTTCATGTCGGTACCGAAGTGACTGGGGACGGTACGGATCCGGTTGGTTCGGTATAAACGGTAATTCTCAGCCAAAAAATAATAATCTTTATTAATGTCAAATTACATTTTACATTACAATGAATTCTTCAATAAAACAATATAAGATTTCCACGAAACCACAACGCAATGAAAAAATGGCAGAAAGAATCTAAAGGAAGGAGTACATGATTCAGATTAACGTAAATATATGCTGAGATGAAAAAGAAAATTAGGATTGGTATTGGTATTGACCAGGGTTAAATTCATGAGGACGCCGGCGTCAAAGTTTTGAACGTCACTTTTGGTCCCAACAAAAACGTCCCCACGTCGAGTGTAAAAGTGTCGTAACGAAGGAAGAACTCGACCAACATTATCCTGTTCATGAGCACCACCAGATCCTTTCCGGCGCACTGCTTGTTCGCCGCCGACGGACTGACCGTCTCAGGGCCGTTGGACCACCACACGTACTTCAATAGCTTCTCACCCTTCCCGACAAACCTATCACCTACGAACTCCTCGGGGTTCTCGAAAATCTTGCCATCCCTAGTAGCAATCGTCTGATATCCGAAGAGTATTTCTCCCTTTTTGATCTCAAACGCGGCGTCGTGGCTCTCTATTATTAGATCCTCCTTGGCCTTTCCGTATTGGAAAGGGACGGAAGGATCAATCCTCAAGGCCTCATAAACAACTGACTTGGTTAGTGTCATCTTATCCAAGGCTGAAAGAGTAATATTACCTCCAGCTTCTTTAACCACGGCTCTGATTTCATCGCGAAGCTTGCGGTGCAAGTCCTCTCCCGCTAATCCGACCCATTTCAACAGGGAAGGAAACAACAGCTTCATGCCACCATATGCATTGAAGCAGACCAAGAACACCAGGTTGTGGCAAGCTTCGTCTCTTGAAATCCCAAATTTACTCTCGGCCTCGTCCAAGGCGTTAGCTGCCGACTCGTAAAAGGCCTTGTAAACCTTATTATAAGCCGGTTTAACAAAAAGGGCGGGGAAGGGAAACGTGTGTAGCAAGAAATCTTCGAAAACATTTAACAACTTGGGCAATCCTAGGGTTATCTGAGGAGAAAGTTGGGGTAAGAGCCAGAGAGTAACCAAGGTTGAGCCTTTGGACCCCAAAGTTGTGTTTGACGGGTTTTGCCCGAAAAACAGCTCGAAGATGAAGTCGAAGGAAGTTTGGTCATTCAGTGTGTTAAAGTCAGATTTGCCATCTTTTAACAGCTGAGCCTCGGCTTTGGAAAATAGATCGGTGAAGTGGGTATGGAAAAGTGGTATAACATTCTTGTGGTTAGCAGAGAGTAGAGACAAGAAGAAGTTTTTCAGAGAAGTGTGTTTGGCTTCGGTAGGGTCCAGAAATGAGCAAATGCGATAGCCGCCGGTGAAGCCTGTGGAGGGCATGTAAGTGCCGTCAAATATGTCACGTTTTTCGATTTTGGAGTTGTCGAAGAGAATCGGAAAGCTTATGGCGTCGAGGACAGTGACGACCTTCGGGTTTGAGGCAATGAAGGGACCTGGAGGCATGTTTGTACGAAACACAGTGGAGTTGTACTTTTGGATTCTGGCTTTGAAGAACTCGTCTCTGCCTTGGTTGTAGAAAAAGTCGTAGCGATCCTTGATGGCACCAAAGAAGGGTACGCCATAGTCTCCAGGGATTTGTTTCAGTGGAAGCTTTGGTTGTGATTTGGGAACAGCAGAAGCAGATGAAGATGACATTGTTGATAGTAGCTAGGAATTGATTAGTGTAATTGGATTCTGGGTTTTGTAGTTGGTGTCATATTCTCGTATGTATAGTGTGTTTTTATAGCTAGTTAGGTACCATAATGGGGTGGCCGAGTAATTTTCTACGTTGAACTTGAGGAGCCGAAGAAGAAAATTCTTTCATAAAAATTTGTAGAAGATAAAACCATTTTTGTCTCTACATTGACTCGTGTAATATGTAATATTATCCTACAAACGATCACTATCAAGTTAGTTGTGGTAGATGAATTGCATTTGCGTACCTAGTGTATTATATTCTACAACACTTTTGTCCAATACCTCGAAAATTAATACTATTCATTTTATCTCCACGCGTTCCATAGAAAATTTTTTGAATGGGACGGGTACGCCACGTGGCCACTGTACCCGGCCACAGTGATTGGCCACCAGCCAATAAAATAATTTTTCCGGATTAAAATATAGAATGAACAAATTATATAATATTCACAGTGGCCAATCACTGTGGCCGGGTACAGGGACACGTGGAGTACCCGGCACATGGAAAAATCCCTCCGTTCCATATTGTCGTCTGCCATTAAACAAATCTTATAGCACATCTACCTAGTACGTGTGATCCATGTATGGAGTTGCCAATGCCAATTATAATAGGAGGTTTTTTATCTTATTAATTAAGAAACACGAGCTTAAGGTTTTTTATCCCGTTAAGGCTTTGGCTTTCACGCAAGTTGAAGGTGTTCAAAAGCTGGTCATATGGTGGTTGATCAATTGATTTAGTGGAGCCTACGAAGTTGGACATAGAATCCATAAATAACTCGTTAGATCGATGTAATCAGAAGCACCTTCTATTATTATTGTTTTTAATTAGTCTCTTAATACACTATCACGCTCCACCGTGTGTTGATCAATTGATTTCTTTTATGTTATATTGGAGGGGATTAAATCTCTAATTTATCCTACCTCAATTTTTAATATTCCCTCACCACTTGGGCAAACTCAAGGTTTTTTTTTTTAATCTCTATTCATTATGTGGCTGGCCAGGTGGAGGAATTTGACACTGTCCTCGAGTAGATTAGTCATTGGTCCTAAGAAGCATTTGGGATACCACGATTTCAATAAAAAAAAAAAAAAAATTTCTTTCTTTCTTCATTAATCGGGGATTTATTTCTGTATTTGGAGAATCATTATAACTAGGTTCCAATGATTTGCTTATTCCACCAATACCCATGCATTGATTGTAATTATTATGGTGGAAGCTAGGTTTCTATTGCAGTGGGTCTTTGGTCTTAGAATTAAAACGGGGATTGAAAATGGCTCCTTGTGTTACTGTTTTATCATACAAGTTATTAAGAGTTGTTGAAGGGTGTTGAGGGGGTACCAATGATGGGGACAGTAAAAATTAATGTTGGTTAATGAGTAGTGTATTCATGAATTGTTTCTGGATGGTGATTCTTGGTTTGTTGGGTAGGGTAAAAACTAGCAAGTTGAATTACTTCCGGGATGAGAGTTGGCATGGGTGAGTGAAGTATTTGTTTCTTGTGGGTAATATGGGTTTAGAGATTGCATCGGTGGTCGAGTTGGTAAGAGCCTCCAAGTGTGGAACCACCCCACTCGGGTTCGAATCATGTCGACTATATATTGGAGTTAAATCTCAATTCATTCGGTGGTTGGCCAGGAGAGAAATGCTTCTAACACTGTCCCCGAGTGAATAAATCCTTGGGTATAGGAAGCCTTTAGACTACCAAGATCTAGATATAAAAAATAAAAATTAATCTGAGCTTCACTAACAAAATTTTTATAAACATATTTGCAAGGTTACCATTTTCCAATGTAGGACAACACTCCACATTCTCACAAAAAACACCATTGTTTAGGAGTTAAGGGTTGGTGGGAGCAAGATGGTGAGATTTAGGATTTAGGTAAACCTGGTATGTGTTTAGTATGGAGCTAGATGGAACTTGAAGAATGATAAGGCTAGAAATATAGGAGGCCATTATGAGTAAACTCTTACAACGAGATTGCAAGTTAGGATCATATCTAATGTCGTAAATCAATATATGAAAGTAATTGAATTATAACGTTAAATCTAATATATTAGAATGTATAAACTAATTGATATATATATATATATATATGATAGGAGCATTATATGTGACGTTTATAATATTAATTATTATATTATTTTGGCTAGTTTTCTATTTCTTCTTAGTTATTTATTTGATTTCTCAAATTTTGTAGGTTTTGGAAGCAAAGATGAGGAAATTGGCTTAAATCGTGATTAAAATGAGGAATTCTAATTGCTTGAGGAAACCTTGATGGGCTAGGAAGACCGGAGCATCCATAATTCTATTTATCGGGCTTTTTCTTGGATTTAATGAGTCCATGACCTAAAAGGAAGCGTCTAGGGTTGAGAGATCAATATAAAATGAACCTTATTTCTCATGAAGAAGAACTTTTGCCTAGAGAGAACTTATTTCTTCATGTTTTCATACCCAGCCATGTCTGGCTAATTTCCTTAGTAGTTAGGGGTTGTTTGAAGCCCTAAACATGATTGTTGAGATGCTTTGATTATTTTTATATAGACTTCTTTTGGATTGGATGATTATCTTTTCACTGGTTTTTCATTGATGAATCTTTATATGTGTTTCTTTGGTGTGCAGCTTAGATGCAGGTATTAGGGTTCTATTGCTAGGATTTATATGTGGACCGCCATATCATCATATAATCCCAAGTAGCTAATGAATAAATAAACCATATTCATGTGATTAGACTTCTTGGTTACATAAGATACATATCATGTCTTATGACCGATGTGATGTTCGTTCTCTTTGTTCTTAATGATTCTTGAATGTTAAATCTATGAACATGTCATTCTAGGTTACATGTTAAGAACTAAGTTAGGGAGTACATGTCATGCATCTAGCATATCAACTATGAGAGAACAATAGGATTTGATCAACATGTCATTGACTAATCTTGAGCATCGTCATCCATGAATTAAGAAGTGTGTGTGAAACTTTGTATTGAAACATGATTGTTTAGGGTGGATAATTGTTCTCTAGCTATTCCATCATCTATTGTCACAAATCTTAAATCTAATCTCCAATTACTTTTATTTTCGGAGTTTATTTTCTGTTCTATTTTACCATTTATTTTCGTTACTCAAATCATCTTCAAAACGTACCGTTCAAACTTTGTCCAGGTCTAGTTTAGTGAGTCTAGAGTCTAGGGATTTAATTTCGTAATTTTTAGAATTAGTTAAAGTCCATCTGCACATCAGTTCTTTGTGTGCTGGACAGTTTAGGTTTTATTTTGTTTTGGGTCGTTGTAGATTAGCAATTAACACACAATCCTCTGCGGGAGACACCCTTGCTTTCCTATACTACCATCGACTAACCATTGTGATTGCAAGGTTTAATTGAGCTATTTTTAGGTGCCTATTTTGGTGCTTGGAAATACCTTATCAATATATATATATCAACAATAAATATGTATGTATGAATGCTATTGATATAGAAATCAATCACAACAGATGCTTGAATATATGTAAACGAATTGAATAAGTATCAAAGTAAAGTAAGTCGAATTCACTTACTTGATTATTTAGAGAGGCTTGCTTATAGCAATGTCCTAAGACAAAACTATGTCCCTAGCTACACACTTGTTGTAGATGTTCATAGACATCTGGCCTGCAGGATTCAACTCTCAATCCTAGGCTTGCAGGACTTGCAGTGTTGCCTTGGATTCTAGCAAACTTCAATATGTGTTTCTCTCTAAAGATTTTGAATGAAAGAAGAGTCTCAAAAATGATGGTAAAAGCAAATGAACTCTGTATAACCACCTGCGTCCTTATCCAAAATTAAAAAAAAAATACTAAATTCAGTTTACCTCCTTAAGGTTTGGGTTAAAAATCATATTAGTCCCTTAGGTTCCAATTTCATCAGAAACACCCTTACACTCTCAATTTTAATCAACTGTGTCCAAAATCAGACCCTCCGTCCAAATTGGACATTGAACATTAAATGTTGAAGTGGACTTGCATAGCAGGTCAGCCCTGCTCATGTGGGCCCGCTCGAAGGGCTAAATTCCCAATCTAACCTTTTCTTCTTCCTGAATTTCTCTTCTTTCTGGGTCAACCTGCAAGTCTCTCTTCTCCTCCTTAATCTCTTTCTTCTCTCTTTTTCCTTCGATTCTCTCTGTCTCATTTCCTCTCTCTTTTTCCCACATCTCTCTTCCTCTCGGGTTCAATTCCATCTCTCTCTCTCCCCCGTGCCAATCTAGTTCCGATGCCACCAGCCACCATAAGCAACACCATCGCTCCCAATTACTAAGGGCACCTAACAGCATCACCAACTCCGTCGAGGCCGTGCTCTGCACTGGCAAACCCAATTTCGGCCGCAGCTCCATCAATTCTCTCTTCCTCTCCGGCTCTCCCCTCTCCTTCCTCCTTTCTTCTTCCCCTGATTTCTCTCTTTTCTTCTTGTTATGCTCACCACAGCCAAATCACCGCTACTGCTCCTGCTCAGTTCACCGCCAGCTCATGTCGTGCTCAAACCACCAGGGTCGTGCCTCGCCTCCACCGTTTCCAGCTCCGATCTTCTTCTCTACTTCGATTTCAAACCACACCACATGTGCTCTCTCTCTCTCTATCTCTCTCTCTCTCTATCTCTCTCTCTCTCTCCCCGGTCTCAACCCATGGACCACCATAGTCCACGTCTCTCTCTCTTGCCGTACTGCATCTTTCTCAGTGGGTGACCTTAGTAATTGGGAGTGGTGGTTGGTGGCGTTGGAACAAGATAGGCACAAGAGAGAGAGAGAGAGAGAGAGAGAGAGAGAGAGCTGGAGTTGAACCCGAGAGGAAGAGGAAGAAGAGAGATGAGGGAAAAAGAGAGAGGAAAAGAGACAGGGAGAATCGAAGGGAAAAGAGAGAAGAAAGAGATTAAGGAGGAGAAGAGAGAGTTGCAGGTTGACCCAAAAAAGAAGAGAATAAGAGAGGGCTAGATTGGGGATTTAGCCCTTCAAGCGGGCCCACATGAGCAGCTGACCTGTTGTGCAAGTCCACGTCAGCATTTAACAGCGAATTTGGATTGAGGGTTTGATTTTGGACACAGTTGATTAAAATTGAGAGTGTATGGGTGTTTCTGATGAAATTCGAATACGAAGAACTAACATGATTTCTTACCCAAACCTCAAGGAGATAAACTGAATTTAATCCAAATAAATGTGTCTTGGGAGAAATAATTTAAGTTCCCATATCCAAAACCAAAAAAGAATGCGTCTTGGGGGAAATATCTTAAGTCCCCAGAGCCCTCATTTTTTAATAGTTTTTTTTATCGAGATCGTGGTATCCCAAAGGTTTCTTAGGCCCAATTACTAATCCACTCTGGGACAGTGTCAGAAACCTTCCTCCCCCTGGCCAGACACAGAATAGATTGAGATTTAACTCCAATCCGCAGTCGGCAGGATTCAAACCCAAGTGGGGGGTTCCACACCATAGCTCTTACCAACTCGACCACCAGTGGTGGTTTACTCTTTGATAGTTAAACGCGATTTATTTATTCAAGAGAAATCTAGACAAATCGGCCCATACGAGATTACGAGCCATTATCTTTTAACCCATCTAATTTACCAAGTGTAAATTGTATACACTTAAAACTGAATGACTACGACTTAAGACACATTTCCGATGTGAGATTTATATCACAAAATTCCAACATATATAAACCATAACTAAGATTGCTCGCAAAAAGAAATAAGAAAAAAAGGAAGTGAATCCCATCAAATATAATTTATTGAAGACGTGTCATAATTTGTTAACGCATCTGCCGTTTTGAATTAGTGAACTAAATAGGTATAAATTACATGAATTAGAGTCGACCACTAAGCTTAATCGGAGGGGGCTGCACGTAAAATTAATTAAGAGGATGTAATAATTTCCTTTTTCTACAAAGCTACTGAGCTACAGCCGCAGGTGAGTAGACATGCTATTTTTTTATTGTTCAAAAAAAAAAGACATGCTATTTTTAGTTGAAGATAATCGACGGCCAATAAATTAGTATTAGCAACCAATTAAAAGCTTTGATCCCCCATGAGTTCTAGCACCAGAGATGTTGATCCTGATTTATTTTGTACCTTAATAAGAGTGTTCTAGATAATATCAGGGCTGATTAGCTAATCATGAACTTTTCTACTCTTTCTTGGGTAATAAGAAACCAAAAATAAATAAAAATAAGAAATAGTATATAGCGTCAAAAACAGCCCAATAGGCCAAGATGGTGGAATTTGACTAATGCGGCTTTGACATCATGTTCAAAAGTCTCTTCTTCTTTTTGTTACAATGTTCAAACTTCAAAGGTCTCGTGTTAGTTAAAATCTGATGTTAGTAATGATGAGAATGTTTATGCAGACGTTTGAAAAGCGGACCAAAGGAGTAGAATCCGAAATAAGTAGCTGAAGCTACCCCATTCCATTTCTCCGTCAACTGCAAGAAAGAGAGAAGCGTATGGTCAATGATATTTTTATATAACAGAAATATTCAAATGGCTATCACAATGATTTTTAGATGGATGTTTAGCATACATTTAACCAAACAATTCGGACAGCGGGAAGGCATGCAGCGAGAAGCCATGTAGTGAGAAGGCATGTCTAGACAATTGTGGCCAAACCATTATGGGATCCAAGAAAAGAAAAGCCTAACAATGAAATAAAAGGACAATGATGAATTTGCCATATAATAAATATGAAGCAATGATGAATTTGCCTACCATCATGACTACCATATGGCCCAAAAGCATTGTTTGAACACTTCCAAACCTGAAAAGTGGTTCTCCTGCATACATTTGCTAGTTTTAATCGAGTGTTGATTTGAATATATAGCCTTTAGTGGTTATTTAATTAAAAACTTTCATAGAGTTTCTTGCCAAAAAAAAAACACTTTCATATAGTTATAGATTTCAATTCCAACCTTGTGTTCAACAAGAGAACCAAGGTGACATTAATTAATATAACCAAGGTGACATTAATTAATATAACCAAGGTGACATTCATAGGAGGGGTGCCTGATGACATTATCAACTAAACCAGAACAAAACAAGATGAGATAAATGGTTTTGTTGGATTAAGAACAATAAGGGATCGGACTTGCTAAATAGAACCAAGAAATTAATATATATATATATATATATATATGAGTCAATTAATTTATAAATACTCTTACTCATATATATTGAAGTTTTTGGAGTTCTTTCAGAATAATTGCGCAACTAACAATCAACACGGACCACAAATAGTGACACATAGTTGTTATTTCATATGGAGTCTGGGCCAAAATTATTTTGGGCTCTAACAAAAGTCAAGATTCATGGAGCTACTAAATAGTTTAAGAAAATTTGACTTAGATTTGTAGGGCTTTACCCCTAAGGGAGCCCTTCCAGAAATTCTCAAGGGCACTAGGCAGAACCCAGGCCCAGGAGGGGGTTTGGAAATAGTTTTCAACCAGCAATAGACGCGCCTCGGTTAGAACCTCATTAGCTGCGTCATTGCCCCAAGCGCAAAGATGCTTAGTTCAGCCGGCTTAGCTTTTCTTTTATAAGGATTAGAGAACTGAGTAAATTCTCACCTGCGGTATGGGACACTGATCCCATCGGAACCAGGACTTATTGCCTTATTGGGATAGAAGGAGATCAGCAGCACAAAGTCTGAACTTGAACAATAACAGCTTGTCTGCTTTGATTAATCTTCGTCTTCAATAACAGCTTCTTCAGCTATCACCCATATCCACTATAAACAACTTCAGTCACGTACTGCAGGAACTGCGATCCTTGCATCACAACTCACAAGCCATTGCTTCATTAATTATATGGGTAAGGATTAGAGTTGGACCAAAACAACAGAAACTGAAATGAAAGGACGCATTAACCGGGGATTTATCATAAATTCTGTTGTCTTCCATCGCACTTTTCATGGATTGTTTTTGCTCCGATTATTTCTATTCAAATTGCTTCTGCCATTCTAGAAATCTCTACCAGAAGTTTTGTGTAAATTCTAAGACTAATATCAGTAGGGACTTACCCCAAAGGGAACCCTTCCAGAAATTCTCAAAGGAATTGTTTCCAACTCAGATGAAACTCAGTTAGAACCTCATGATCATCATTGCCCCAAGCACAAAGGTACCCTATTGAAATATGTCTTCGCGCGATTTTTATGTGCATGTAGCCAACTGTCTAAGCCTACCATTGAACTGATATATATATATATATATATATATATATATATATATATATAGGATAAAAGCAGCCAACACGTAACCAACTCTGAAGCATCGATGTATGTTTACCCATTTTTTTAAAATTATTTTGTAAGGCTTAAACATAAAGTTTAAGGCATTCTTATACAAACTATAAGGCTTAAACATAAAATTGATGATAATAACAAGAATATTTATAAGAAGATTGAGACCAATCGCCTTGCCGTAAATGACCATAAATATTTACTGAATATTGTAGGGGCACCCACAAAAGTGCACCCTTTCAAAAATAGGAGTATGCCATTTAAAGCGCCGCACACACGGTATTCTTTAGTAAAAGGCGAAAGAATAGTTCGCTTTGTGCTCAACGCATGGCTCCGTGCTCTATTGAAGAGCCTCCTGCTTCTTTTTCTATGAGCAGACTAGCGAGCTCTTTTTCCATTATCCGATGTGGGACTAAGATGTACCGCTTAACTTACAAAACTCGATTATAAAGGTATATACTGTCTATTGCAATTCAATTGCTCCCTTAACCGATCACTTCCCATCAGAATTTGGTAATGAGATAGAAATTAACGTTATGTTTCCAAATAAGGAGCCTATTGGGATGGAAAGAGAGCAGCACAAATTGTATCATTGTCAAACAACCAAAGACTAAAATGAATAAAATGAAACAGGAATTTCAGGACTTCAAATATATCTCACATCCATAATTTAGTTGTTTATTCATCTATATATGAAATGTCAAAACATAAATTTTAGTAAACATTCAAAAACTCATGTTTTGCCCCTTTAATTATATATCAATCAAAATAGAAAATTTAATAAAATTTTCGAAAGTGAAAATATCTCTATGAGAGCTCAGGATCTCACTCTCCAAAACCCTAGCAGGGCCAAGCATGGTGTCGAGCAATATGAGTGCGGCCAACTGCTGAACGTACTTCTATCATGGTGGAAGGTGGATTGCTCAAAAGCTGCAAATTGAATTAGTGAACTCTACAGAGATTTGAATTATGGTTTGAAAATGGAGCTCTTCTGGAGCAAATTAAGCTGTTGATGGCCACCTGCAATGGGAGTATTGGTTTCCAACCCCGCGAATGTAACAGTGTTGCTATGTCAAAATTCATCCTTGATGAAAGTATTGATTTTCAATGGATGTAACCTTCCTTCTATTCAATGAATGGTTAATAATTACATTCTGATAAAAAAAAATGAAAATAATAAAAGAAGTATGTGGTTCCTCACTTCCTCTAACATTCTTGACTAAATAATAAAAAAATGAAAATAAGGCTCTAGCTTGATTACTAAGCAATAGGACAGTATTACAAACCATGATAATTGCAGCATCTCTTTGGAATACAATTCAACACCTGCAACACTTTCTCAACTCGATCACTCTCCTTAGCAACAGACACAGCAAGAGGAAGATCAAAGTTAATCCCTCGAATGATCCAATGACTGACCAACGTACAAGACTAGACTAGTCTAATCACCACCACGTACACACGTACATCTACAACAGTCTCAATCCCACTGAAAACCTCTAAACAACTTTAAACCACTGTTTCATTGATAAGCTCAATATGCCCCATACATCCTCACCATGTACTGTCTCAAAAGGGAGAAAACCAGTGCCATTGCCTTGAACAGGGCACTAAAGCCATGCTGCAGTACCGGACTGCTCTCCAGCAATATAAACACAGCCAGATTTTAGTCATATTTGGTGGTGGACTGGTACATCAGATGCAATAGAGAGAGAATGAAACACAATTTAGAGTTGAGGCTAGCTCCATTCTTTTTTTGTATGTTTCAAGCAAAGATGATAACCAATTTTTAAACTAGAATTGGTAGGGTGCGCCAAACCTTGCTATAGTGCAACACAAGGATGACACACGTGAGCCCCAATAGCAAGCTATTGTAGTGAACTCACCCCTTAAAAAAATTAATTTAATATCGTGTGAACCATTGGTCCACGTATCAGATATTAAACTGATAAGAACAGATACTACACTTGATCTTAGCCAAAAGGCCGAGAAAGGTATGCTTATTATAGTTTTGAGCTTTTCATTTTATACCCTCATTCACCTCCTCGCGTTTGACTTTAGAACGATATGGGACTTTAAGAAAGCTGGCTAACCATTTGCTTGGGTATACAATATAACAACTGTGGCCCTCAGACTTACCCCCTCCGGCATTTAAATCCAGGGCCTGGCATGACAAATAACTAGCTCTCTTACTTCCCATCTTAGCCGTTAGTAATCAAGAGAGAATCCATAGCTTTAACCATCTTCTTTTGTCTGCAAATATCAACTGAGGGAAGTCTGTTTTGACATTTTAACTGTGTAAATTGAAGATTTAATGTGGATTGTCACCAAGCTTGATCTTCAAGTATTATAGCACATAATTGATTTTACTTCTAATAGTCATCATTACCATCATCTACAATAGTCACCATGGTCACACCACAAGCTTTAACCTCTCATACCTGAGTGGAAAAATAAAGTCATGCACATATATAATTTTCTTAAGAGTAAATTGTTCATAACTTTCAAAATACTCAATCGATCAATTAAACTTCTGGGTCTAAAAATTATGAAACTTTTATGTTTAATTCAGTGAAGAATAGTTCTACTGTGGTACTTCAATTTAGTTAACATGCAGTAGCTGCACTCACCAATGAAAGGGAGCCTGCTAGTTAATATGTACACACTTTTGATCAATTTCTTGTTACTTGAAGCAGTTACGAACTCTGCATATTGATCCTTAAATAACCGTGTGTTCATCTAGGAACTATTTGGTCTTTCGATTCGAAAATCGTACGCCATTGTTTTTCGTTACAGACCTACGGAAATTGATCAATGGCGGAACTATAAGAGTTAGTCGACCAAGATTCATTATGCATACCCCATCTGTTGTTAGAATGACAAACTGGTCTAAGCTGATATAGAATTGATAAGGGTTGCGCGAGTGCAAGGTGTAAGTACAGTTAAAAGGGTGCAGGTCATATTATCATACAAACTAGATCAGCAATTTTCTTATTGTTTGAATACACAAGGCACCTAAAAAAAAGATCGATCAAAGCATCTTATGAAATTTGGAAACAGTGTGGTCAAAATTCATGTTTTCTGCCTTGATGGCTTGATCGTGCCTAATGCCTAGTGGAGTAGTGGTATCAAAGTCGAGAGAATATTTGAGAACCAAAATTGGGGAGCGTCATCTGCACAGGAAATAAAAAATGGGAAGTTTTGGATTAATGAGAAAAGGGTTTTGTTCATTTTACACTGTTGAGTGTTGACATTCACACCTAAAAAGGCTAAAATAGTATGTGCTCCAATTTGATCAAATGTGCCTTTATATTTTTCAGTTTATTTCAGTTGTGACTTGTGAGCTTGTCCATCAATTTTCTGCTAATTGCAGACGTGACTCAGATAGATGTGACGTTGATGCATCTCCAGAAATTGAGATGTGAAACCAGCCACAATTTTTAGATGTGATGCATCCCTTCGACATGTGTGTGTATGTTATTTATCCAGATATGCATCAATCAATTGTCAATTTCCATGTCCAACAACTCAACCCACCTCATCCTCCTCATTTTCATCTCCGGCTTTGCAATCATCACTCCGATCCTCGCCACCGACCACATTGTCGGGCCAACCGTGGCTAGAATCCGATCCAGGCATCAACTACACCCTCTGGGCCAACATCCACACTTTTCATGGATTGTTTTTGCTCCGATTATATCTATTCAAATTGCTTCTGACATTCTACAAATCTCTACCAGAAGTTTTGTGTAAATTCTAAGACTAATATCAGCAGGGCCTTACCCCAAAGGGAGCCGTTCCAGAAATTCTCAAAGGAATTGTTTCCAACTCAGATGAAACTCATGATCATCATTGCCCCAAGCACATATTGAAATATGTCTGCGCGCGATTTTTATGTGCATGTAGCCAACTGTCTAAGCCTACCATTGAACTGATATATATATATATATATATATATATATATATATATATATATATATATAAGATAAAAGCAGCCAACACGTAACCAACTCTGAAGCATCGATGTATGTTTACCATTTTTTTTAAAATTATTTTGTAAGGCTTAAACATAAAGTTTAAGGCATTCTTATACAAACAATTAATAAGGCTTAAACATAAAATTTATGATAATAACAAGAACATTTATAAGAAGATTGAGACCAATCGCAGATCCCTTCTGCTCTAAATGACCATAAATATTTACTAAATATTGTAGGGGCACCCACAAAGGTGCACCCTTTCAAAAATAGGCGTATGCCATTTAAAGCGCCGCGCACACGGTATTCTTTAGTAAAAGGCGAAAGAATAGTTCGCTTTGTGCTCAACGCATGGCTCCGTGCCCTATTGAAGCTCCTCCTGCTTCTTTTTCTATGAGCAGACTAGCGAGCTCTTTTTCCATTATCTGATGTGGGACTAAGATGTACCGCTTAACTTACAAAACTCGATTATAAAGTGTATATACTGTCTATTGCAATTCAATCGCTCCCTTAACCGATCACTTCCCATCAGAATTTGGTAATGACATAGAAATTATCGTTATGTTTCCAAATAAGGAGCCTATTGGGATGGAAAGAGAGCAGCACAAATTGTATCATTGTCAAACAACCAAAGACTACAATGAATAAAATAAAACAGGATTTTTAGGACTTCAAATATATCTCACACCCTTAACTTAGTTTATTCATCTATATATAATGTCAAAACATGAATTTTAGTAAACATTCAAAAACTTATAATTTGTCCCTCCAATTATATATCAATCAAAATAGAAAAATTTAATAAAATATCCCATAAAATCTTTGAAAGTGAAAATCTCTCTATAGCAGCACCAAGCATGGTGTCGAGCAATATGAGCACGGCCATGGCCGCCGCTCCAACTTTCTTGATCGTTATCCGCGATCTTGCCTGCCCTGGGTGGCGTACAGGAGGTGGCCTCACGACTTCCTTGATCTGGCCAGACAACAAGAACAACAGATTGAACAACATGAATGGGTGTCACTGCTAAAGCCCAGCCTCCCTAAGAACGTACATATTGCCATTCCTTCGAGGTCCTTTCACTACTAGAAATCTGGCCTATAGCCTACACTCCTTTCCCTGTGTTATAGTATGAGCCATCACAACCATGTCTAGCATCAATCTCACATCTCTTAGCTTGTCTTCTTTGATCCCATCTTCTTCAATAATAGCTTCTATAATTATTACCTTCCCTCTGTCTTCAGGGATACCTTCCCTACAATATATTCCTCAGTATGCGGATACATTCCTCGTCTCCCCAATCATTAAGAACCCACTACAATACACATAAGAATACCCTATAAATGTCTATAACATGTCCCTTCGAGCATCAAAACTTAGACATAATGCTATATAAAATTATATATGCCTAGAGGACCATATTTGATCAAAAGCCATAATATTAAAAACAAGTCTTAACAAAGATATCGTATCATTAACTAATTAATTATGTGGTTCCGCTTATTAAGTATCGTATCATCAACAATTGAACACGTACTGATGCGGCTGTGAATGAAAGTACGTAGTGGCAAAAGGGCCGGGGTTTAGAGGCAGTCGTCAGAAATGAAGCAGGCCGCTTATACATGGTGGGAGGTGGATTGCTCAAAAGCTGCCAATTAAATTAGTGATCGAACGTACTCTACAGACATTTGAATTATGGTTTGAAAATGGAGCTCTTCTGGAGGAAATTAAGCTGTTGATGGCCACCTGCAATTGGAGTATTGGTTTCCAACCCCGTGAATGTAACAATGTTGCTCATGTCAAAATTCATCCTCGATGAATGCATTGATTTTCAATGGCTGTAACCTTCCTTCTATTCAATAAATGGTTAGTACTTAGTAATTATATTCTGATAAAAAAAAAATGAAAATAATAAAACTTCCTCTTAACATTCTTTGCTTATAATTAGAGAATACATATGTAAGGCTCTAGCTTGATTACTAAGCAATAGGACAACATTACTAACCATGATAATTGCAGCATCTCTTTGGAATACAATTAAACATGACACCTGCAACACATTCTCAACTCGATCACTCTCCTTAGCAACAGACACAGCATAAGAAAGATCAATGTTAATCCCTAGAATGATCCCAAGGACTGACCAACGTACAAGACTAGACTAGTCCCATCACCACCACTCACATCTACAACAGTACGTCTCAATCCCACTGAAAACCTCTAAACAACTTTCAACCACTGCATGCAGGCACTGCCTCCCTTGCAACACAAGCCTTTGTTTCATTGATAAGGTCACCATGTACAGCCTCAAAGGGGAGAAAACTAGTGCCATTGCCTTGAACCGGGCACTTAGGCCATATTTGGTGGTGGACTGGTACATCAGATGCAATAGAGGGAGAATGAAACACAATTTAGAGTTGAGGTTAGCTCCATCCTTTCTTTTGATGTTTCAAGCAAAGATGATAACCAAGATTTAAACTAGAATTGGTAGGGTGCGCCAAACCTTGTTGTAGTGCAACACAAGGATGACACACGTGAGCCCCAATAGCAAGCTATTGTAGTGAACTCACCCCTTAAAAAAATTAATTTAATATCGTGTGAACCATTGGTTCACGTATCAGATATTAAACTGATAAGAACAGATACTACACTTGATCTTAGCCAAAAGGCCGAGAAAGGTATGCTTATTATAGAATTGAGATTTTCATTTTATACCCTCATTCACCTCCTTGCGTTTGACTTTAGAACGATATGGGACTTTAAGAAAGCTGGCTAACCATTTGCTTGGGTATACAATATAACAGCTGTGGCCCTCGGACAGTTAGACTTACCCCCTCCGGCATTTAAATCCAGGGTCTGGCATGACAAATAACTAGCTCTCTTACTTCCCATCTTAGCCGTTAGTAATCAAGAGAGAATCCATGGCTTTAACCATCTTCTTTTGTCTGCAAATATTAACTGAGGGAAGTCTGTTTTGACATTTTAACTGTGTAAATTGAAGATTTAATGTGGATTTTCACCAAGCTTGATCTTCATGCATGTATTATAGCACATAATTGATTTTACTGCTAATAGTCATCATTAGCATCATCTACAATAGTCACCATGGTCACACCTCAAGCTTTAACCTCTCATACCTGAGGGGGAAAATAAAGTCATGCTGTCATGCACATATATAATTTTCTTGAGAGTAAATTGTTCATAACTTTCAAAATACTCAATCGATCAATTAAACTTCTGGGACTACAAATTATGAAACTTTAGTGTTTAATTCAGTGAAGAATAGTTCTACTGTGGTACTTCAATTAGTTAACATGCATTAGCTGCACTCACCAATGAAAGAGAGCCTGCTAGTTAATATGTATACACTTTTGATCGCTTTCTTGTTACTTGAAGCAGTTATGAACTCTGCATATTGATCCTTAAATAACCGTGTGTTCATCTAGGAACTATTTGGTCTTTCGAATCGAAAATCGTACGCCATCGTTTTTCGTTACAGACCTACGGAAATTGATCAATGGCGGAACTATAAGAGTTAGTCGACCAAGATTCATTATGCATACCCCATCTGTTGTTAGAATGACAAACTGGTCTAAGCTGATATAGAATTGATAAGGGTTGCGCGAGTGCAAGGTGTAAGTACAGTTAAAAGGGTGCAGGTCATATTATCATACAAACTAGATCAGCAATTTTCTTATTGTTTGAATACACAAGGCACCTAAAAAAAAGATCGATCAAAGCATTTTATGAAATTTGGAAACAGTGTGGTCAAAATTCATGTTTTCTGCCTCGTGCCTAATGCCTAGTGGTATCAAAGTCGAGAGAATATTTGAGAACCAAAATTGGGGAGCGTCATCGATCTGCACAGGAAATAAATGGGAAGTTTTGGATTAATGGGAAAAGGTTTTTATTCATTTTACATTGTTGAGTGTTGATATTCACACCTAAAATAGTATGTGTTCCGAACTTCTAATTTGATCAAATGTGCCTTTATATTTTTCAATTTAATCAAGAGAAAAACCTCCATATGGTACCTGAACTATCACCAAATGCAATTTTTGGTACCTGAACTTTCATAAGGAACCTAGTGGTACCTGAACTATGCCTCCGTTAGCCATTATAGTACCTACCGTTAAATATTCCGTTAAGTGCTTATGTGGCATGGGTAAAACAGTAATTTTATTTATTTTCAATTTTCAAATAAATTATACAATTTTTTTTTTTAAAAGTTATCCCAAAATTGAAGACTAAAAATGAGAAAAATTATTTTTATTTTATAATATAATTTATTTCCAATTTTTATGTTTTTAATATAATTTATTACCATATAGGTGGTTTTCTTATTAATTAAAAAATAAAAATAAACTATACTCAAAAAAGTAATTAAAATTTTTATTATATTAAAAAAATGATAATTTACTTTGATTTTAAAATTTAAATAAATTATACAATTTTTTTTTTAATAATTTATCCACAATTCAAGATTAAAAATGAGAAAAATTAATTTTATTTTTGTAATATAATTTATTGCCAATTTTTATGTTTTTAATATAATTTAGTACCATGTAGGTGGTTTTGTTATTAATTAAAAAATAAAAATAAACTATACTCAAAAAAATAATTTAAATTTTATTATATTAAAAAACAATGATAATTTATTTTGATTTTAAAACTTAAATAAATTATACAAAAAAAGATTTAGCTAATTATCCACAATTCAAGACTAAAATGAGAAAATTATTTTTATTTTTATGTTTTTAATATAATTTATTACTATGTAGGTGATTTTATTATTAATTAAAAAATAAAAATAAACTATATTAAAATGCCACATAAGCACTTAACGGAATATTTAAAGGTAGGTACTATAATGGCTAACGGAGGCATAATTCAGGTACCACCAGGTTCCTTATGAAAGTTCAGGTACCAAAAATTGCATTTGGTAATAGTTCAGGTACCATATGGAGGTTTTTCTCTTTAATCAATCATAGTCAGTTGTGAGCTTGTCCGTCAATTTTTAGCTAATTACGGACGTGACTTTGATGTGACGTTGCATCCCAAGAAATTAAGGTATGAAACCAGCCATAATTTTTATATGTGATACATCCCTTCGACATGTGTGTATGTTATTTATCCAGATATGCATCAGTCAATTGTCAATTTCCATGTCCAACAACTCAACCCACCTCATCCTCCTCATTTTCATCTCCGGCTTTGCAGTCATCACTCCGATCCTCACCACCGACCACATTGTGGGTGCCAACCGTGGTTGGAATCTGATCCGGGCATCAACTCCTATAGGCCAACAACTACAATTTCTGTGTTGGGGACTTTATCTGTAAGCTGCCTAGGTGGATAAATGGCTTAAACAGTAATAATTATTTTTTGTTACATTGGAGGGGAATCGAATCTCTAGTCCTAACTCAATTCTCAACCCCCCTCATCACTCGGGCTAACCCCAATTAAGGGGCTAGTTAAATTTTTTTTGGGACAAACAGTAGTAATTTCTTGAACATTTTTTTTTCTAATTTTTATATGGACAACATTTTTCTATTTCTATCCACGAATAAATATGTGGGCCTAAATTTTTTAGCTTGTCTTGGTCCTCATAATCTCGAATATGGGCCGGGCTTTAAAAGCAACAATAAGCTTGAAACCATGAATCTGATGATAAAAGTTCAGACAAATATAAGCTGGAATAATTTTGATTGCAGAAAAAATGGAAAACCAATGTTGTGTCCACTCGATTTTGAGACTTTGAAATGGCTTAAAATTCAAGACTTACGTACGTACATTAATTTATGTGACCTATATTACTTTCTTGTCAGATGCGACTCATCTTATTTCTAAGTAGGCCTATCATCATTAAGGTATCAAATAATTGTTTATATTGACCGTACTGGTTTCTGGCCGGCAACGACAACGACTTGGTAGACTTTGATGATAAACCAATTCACTAAATTGATGGGCGGATGTCACCAGACTACTTGATAAGTTGATACTGATGTGGAAGTGGAAGTTCTCAACATGTCCCTACTTATATCTTCGATCTATTTGTACTTTTGTAGTACATATCGATCTGAAGTAGTCAATAGACAAGGGCTAATCTAAGTGAGCAAATTAGGGTTACGATTCGGGTTGCTTGACAAAGTAACTCATAACGGCGCCCGACTTTGTATAAATCGATCAAGTTATTACCCTAAATGTAACCCCTAAACCCTAAATGTACATCCAGACTTTTGTTAAAATTTCCCTTAACCATTTACTTTATTCCCTAGAGATGCTCTGAAAGGATCTTTAGAAATTAGCAACAAAGTGGGAATTAAAGGACAAGATATATCTTCTTAATTATCAACTCCTTAAGACTATTCATATTACTAGTTTCTGCAGCATATATATATACCCATTTTTTCTCTCGTGTGAATTCTTATAAATAACTAATGATCATGCATATTTGTTAACAATTAATGCCACATTTGGCTTAATGGTTATGTCACATTTGTAGCAACCAAAACTCAAAAAGTGATCATAAAAGTGGATTAAGAAATATCACCCCCCCCCCCCAAAAAAATTATTTGTGCATTGTTTAATGGCCGCATGATCCCCTTTTCCTGATATTTCTTATTGTTTAATTATAAATCAAGAATATCAGATTTGGCGTAAGAGTTATGTGGAGTGAGCTTGGGAACTTGTTTGATGATTACAAATTAAGTAAGTTTCAGTTATATATATAAAAAGATGATCACCGTTGTATGACTTTTTTTCAGTGTTTTATATAGAATCAGTCATCATCAATTCTTGCCCAGCTGGTTGTGCACCTTCAATTTTCTATTACATTGCGTATAATTTGATAACCTAAACGGATTCTGTTCATCGTTTCTGCAAACGTGTTTGATGAATTGGAGGCAAGCTAGCCCTAAATTAATTAAGATAACTCAGGTTTAGATTAGTACGTAAACAACTTCCGCTTTCGCGCAATTTTTATAGTAAATAATTGGGAAAAATTGATTATCAGCTTCATGCTTGAATTCTGCAAACATTTGACTTCCACTGTTAGTTTAATTAATCTCTCAGAGTCTTAGTTTACAAGGTTTTGTTCTCTCTAATTAGTATCTTATATATGGTTATCAGACAGGCCCTAATTAAAGTACATGAAATGATGATTATTATAAGTTCATGGAGCAAATTAACATATATATATATATATATATATATATATATATATATATATATATATATGCATGTAATATTCTCAGGTCTTTAATTTGACTAGGTCTCTTTTTCTTTCTGAAACTACTAGGTCTTTTAACAAACCACAAAAAGCATTAGCAGCTAGGATCATAGTTTCCCCTCAACAGTAATTCAAGAGCTCGATAAGTTAGTTTACTACAAATCTTGTAAGAATGTGAAGTGTTATCTCACATTGGAGAAAATTGACCTTGCAAATGTGTTTATAAGGATTTAATAAGTCTCTCCACCCATTACTAATTGGTTTTGGTTGTGACGCCCAGATTACTTCATCATGGTATTAGAGCCAGGTTTGCCTACGTGTGAAACTAAGTGACCACATGTGCTCCACGTCACCCAATATGTTGCCAATATGTCACCCAATATGTTGCCTACATGTGAAGCCAAGTGGTCACACGTGCGGGGCGTGTGAAAATGTAGAGTGTTGTCTCACATTGATAATCAAAGAAAGCCACCTACTACGTACAACCAAATAACGGTTTTAAATAGTTTGCCAACCCTAAGTGACTAAGGAAATTAATAAAATTCAAAATAGTCTAGGAATAGAAAGAAAGAAAGAAATTATTAAAAATAAGTGCCAACGAAATCGTAATTCACCCGCGATCCTTCGCTGTCAGGCTCTGAATTTGTAACATGACAAATTCAATGATAGTTGGATCGGATGCAGATTCCACAAAATAAATTCGATAGGAACCGATGCACACCCGGCCCCTATATCTATTAGAACGTACACCTACGTGGTTGGAGTTATACTTACAGCAGTCGATTGTGATGAAAATTGAATCCTTTTTAATTTTTCTTTTTTATGGTTATACTTACTGTCAAATGTGACGAAAGATAGGATAAATATATATTAATTATGGGAAAACTTGTAAATGGCTTACATATATTCAAGATTAGATATCTTCTTGTAGGTCTACAATTTCTTGCCAGATGCGACGTCTAATATCTTTCTATGTACACCATTTAGGCCTCGTTTGGTTCATGGAAGGGAAGTCAATTCTCTTGTTTTTTCCATGGAGATGGGAAATTAGCATTCCTGTCAAGATTCCTTTCTTGTGTTTGGTAAAGCAAGGAAATCATTCAGGAAATACTATTTGATTTCCTTTCCAGTGTTTGATTAGTGTAGGAAAGGAAAGCAAAAGTATATTAATGTTTCAATAATACCCTTGTATTTAAAGGAAAGCAAAAGTATATTAATGTTCTTCATGGGTATATTTGAGAATAATACATTTGAGTGGGGTTATTATAGTCCTAAATTTTCGTAATTAATGCAGGGAAAAGAGAAGGGAACATCAATCCCAAGAGGTGTGAAAGGAATGATCTTCCCCCTTATTTTCCCCTATGTCGGGAAGATACTTCCCAAATTTATGTTTGCCAAACAAAGGAAAGGAAAGACTTTCCTTTCCTGATTCCTCAAATCCGTGAACCAAACATGGCCTTAATGTATCAAATAATTGTATTGACAATGCTGGTTTCTGGCAGTGACAATAACTTGGTAGACTTGGCGACGTTGATGAACTAATTCATGACATACAAATTGATTATCAACAGGCCATACATGTTTACTTTCTCTAGCTATATATCTAGACGTTGCCAATGCCAGACGACTTGATTTTCAACCAAACTTCAGGTATGGTGTGAAATGGAAGCTAGCTTTCAACGTATCTCTACATTTATGATGTCCTCTATAGCCAACTTAAGTAATCAAAAGACGTTATCCTTTATTAAGCTTCTAGGGCTAATCCAGATGGTGAAGGGGACAAGATCGAAAAGGACTTGGACTAGCCGACTATTTGACAATGTGGCCTCAAATTTGAGCCATATTGCATGTATATATATATATATATATACTTATAATCCTGTATCAGATTTATAATTAAGGAGTTATTAATTGGTATATAAAGCTAGAATTAGGTCGTTCACTAATGTCCATGCCAGATCATTAGTAAACTCCATACGCATTTGAAAACCCAGATAGCCAAATTGGGGATTTTCAACAAGGTGCTTGCTCATCACTAGGTTTAGGGAGTTGTTATACGCCTCAAAAGTTAATTTACAACACATTTTCGTTTTCTTATATTCTTTTAATTAATAAGTATACGTAGATTGACTTTATAAGTGTGTTAATAAGAAGATCCTATGTCTATCGATTTTTTTTTCATCGAACCAATTAAGAATGACTGTGTTATTTGTTAACGAGCTCAGTGGTCTACAATGAGAGATATTTGTTAAAGTCCTTAGTTGCCTGACCGACAGATCTGGTTTCAGGCCTAGGAGTTTGATGTATATGCCTTTCTGGCTTTGATAATATATGAATTATCTGTTTCTCAAAAAAAAAGAATGACTGTGTTACCGAAAAAAGAGCAGAATGGGACTTTTTGATATATCTTCTCATTTGTTTGCATTATATGCGGAAAGCTAAGATCGACTCCTGTAGCAAATGATGTTTGGCCAATATAAATATATATGTATCCATCTGAAGCCAACATGACTTTCAATCTTTGATTGAATATATTGCATTTGGTAGCTAGCTAGCTAGCCTTCAATTTTATGCTTCGAATTGATCGATGGCTAACTTTTGACGATTGAGCTGCTCATTATAGCACTTTTTTTTTTGGCAAGAGGGAACAAACAAAGGACAATTAACAGCCATGAACAAGCCCTCATGGGGGAGCAGAAACAGCATCTGAAATGAGCAGCTTTGAACCACTTATAGACACTATATTTAGTTTTCTTTGGGAAAGCTTTAGCTTGCTAGTATGTTTAAGGTGGCATGTTATCATGAATCCATGATCAATATCAATTAGCGCAGGTGTACACAGCTATGTACAAAGGATAGGAACCATATATGCACGTACATTAGCAATAAAATTGTCGTGTTTATAAAAAATAAATAAAAACAACAAAAAAAATAGGTTAGGTTAGAGATCAAGTCATCGAGAACTGATTGTTGTACTCATTCGAAGGCTGATTTTTATTAAATAACTTAATAAATTAAAGCTTCTTATTCCACAACAACCAATTTTAATTTTTTCTTTCATATAGCACTATGCCACAAAATGCTTCAGACGACGGAGCAACTCTGTCGTCTGATGAAGTTCATTTCTGTTGTCTAGTAGCCTGATATCTGTAAGGGGTATCAAACAACGGAGATTCTCCGTCGTCTGATATACAATCACACAACAGATGCTTCCCACAAACTGTTGTCTAATGAAACCCAAGTATTAATATTATAGGATCATTTATGGTCTATAAGCAACTTCAAAGACAATTATATGTTGTTTGTATTCGACCTTAACAACATTTTCTTTATAATATATATGGTTTGAATGACGTTAGGAAGACATTATTTATTCAATGTCTGTGGTTTGTAGTTAATCTCAAAGATAGTTATCTGTTGTTTGAATTTAAAGAGCACTACAGTTTTGAAAAGTATATATTGTTTTACACCCTTTAGAGTGACAATTTTTAGTTTTTCTGTTGTTTGATATACTTACCAATCATAACTTACTTATTTGAAATTGTCGTTTTTAGTTAGTTCCAACAACATAATTTAGATTTGATTATGTTGTCCCTTGTTTCAATACATAATAGTTATCAGAACATCCTTTGTTGGTTATGAACCATATACACAACAAAAATAAGTTATTTAACCATAATATCATTGCATTCACCACAATACATTCATAATATGTCATTGTATACACCAAAATACATCCCTAATATAGCACACCATGTCAATCATCTAAGGTTTCTTCTATAACTTCAAAATACCAGAAATATGAAATATGTTGTATGCTAACTATCTACTTCTTGTGCCTGGATACATGCATCAACCAGCTCTGCCCACTCTACTCGAACTACATCGTCTCCTTGACTGTAAGTGACTTTTTCCTTGAACTGAAATGATCAATAAATTACATTACGGAACTATTTACACCAAATAGAGCAAGCACAACTCATCAAAAATACCACTATATATACATATATGTTCCAGCAGTACCATATACAAGTTTCAGATGCTATTAGAATTTTGATAACATACATACACAAATAAAAAATCAATTAGCTAGATATAACATCTACAAACCAGGAAACACCACTAAAAGTAAACCACAAATAAGAAAGATCTGACCTAATTCGTTAAATGGCCCAAGGCTGTTCAGATTCAGAGGAAGAAGAGGATCCTCAAGCAGAGGTTGAAGGTTGCACCTGCTCTGAACCAGTTCACCAAGACCCTTGACAAGAACCTCGCTATAAGCCTGTTCAAGATGCTTATGAAGTACAGGCCTGAAGACAAAGCAGAGAAGGAGCATCTTTTGAAAAGGGCTCAGGCAGAGAGAGAATGAAGGAAAAACTGTTGAGGCCAAGAAGCCTATTGTTGTGAAATATGGTCTCAACCATGTCACCTACCTCATTGAGCAGAACAAGGTCCAACTTGTGGTTATCGCTCATGATGTGGATCCAATTGAGTTGGTTGTCTGGCTCCCTGCGTTATGCAGGAAGATGGAAATCCCCTACTGCATTGTGAAGGGCAAAGCACGCTTGGGAGCGATTGTTCATCAGAAGGCTGCATCAGTTTTGTCCCTGACAACTGTCAAGATGAAATGAAAGAAAAAAAAACTGAATTGGATTAAACTTAAGAACCACACCAGTCAAAACAAAAGAAACTCATTACCAGCTCCAAATTATAAACATACCTGAAATTGCCACACAACCCACTGTGCTGATCTGAAAACTGGAAATGCTCCAGCTTTAATTTTGTATGTTGATTCTCGTATGAAGAGACAAGCATTAATTTGTT
This sequence comes from Rubus parviflorus, assembly GCA_029955375.1. Classification (NCBI taxonomy): domain Eukaryota; kingdom Viridiplantae; phylum Streptophyta; class Magnoliopsida; order Rosales; family Rosaceae; genus Rubus; species Rubus parviflorus. The sequence goes on from JARGGL010000001.1 coordinate 29,993,540, forward strand.
AGTACAAGAACATCTTCAAGCACAATACAAGAACATAAGTGATCATTGAACTTAACTACATTCCAAATAAGTATAGCTTAATATAAACTGCTAAGTACAGATTGAGAATACCTGCTAAGTAAGATTCAAACTCTGAGAATTTACAGAAAACAAGTCATATTCAGAATTGACCAGACACAATATGCTCAACAATAGTTCACTTACGAACATTTCCCTTAACAGGCAAATCATACACCTTCTCCTTTATTTTTCGGATCAATTCTGGCGGTTCACCCTCTCATCCCTCTCTGCCACTCTCTCTTCACAGCCTTGAACACCTCATAACCTCATTAACCGATAAAATTATTTCCAACTTCATACTAAAAAAATTGAAAACAAAAAAAAATTTGAGAGACACCTTACCGGGATTAAAATTGGAGATTTTTCAAGCAAGAGGTTTCTAGTTCCAGAAAACTCCAGAAACTTTGGAAATTCATAACTAATTCCAGAAAAATCCGTTTTGGGTGATTCTAGTTCTAAATGACTCTTTAAGATGTCTACTGAAACTCTTTAGAAGAAACCAACCTCAAATTCTCAGTATATCAGTACAGTTTTGCAAAAGTAAGTGACTAGGTCAAAAATTCAGAAAATCTGAAAATGGCTAAAATCTGAAAACAAAATAAGCTCCAGGAAACCAAAGACTGAACAAATAAAAACAAATCACTCGACGAACAGATGATCTTTAGCAGTTAAATCACAAATTCAAAAGAGAGGTTAATGTAGACACTTGATTACATGCATAGTGAAGAAAAAAAGTTTGTCCACTGCCATAGTTTTCAGTTAATAAATCTGGCTCAGCCTTGTGAATATCTCAAGCAATTTCTTCAAGGAAAAGCTAGGAACATGGAGTGAACTATATATTAGAGAATGAAGAAAGCAACATTCATTTCAGCCAAAACATTAGCCATTCCAAATCAAGTCAGCCTTCCTAAGATATGGGATATAAGAGATGCTGGTAACATACCTTGGTACGCCCATATGGATTCAAATCTACAAGGTCAAAATCCTCAACACAGGGAATTTTTTCAGGTTGGCCATAAACAGTTGCAGATGAAGAGAAAACCATCTATAGTCCATAACACCAAACATTAGCAGGGGCTAAACAAATATGACAACATGTCAGAAAACCAATGCCACATGGTGGTGCTAATCAATTCCTCTATCAAGGTTTCAATGGTAAATGAATGCCACAAGTAAATAAGAAATAATAAGTTGCTCTTTGTTCAATAAGACAATATTCAGAACAGAAATCTTTTCTGCTTATATACCATGCTGATTTGTATATCTGTTTCGTTTTACAGGAACACAAGAGATCGTGAAATCAAGCAGCCCCCAATTTAAAGTTACAACAGCAGTCATTCCTAACTGCCCATTTTAAGATACTGATAATGCTATACCTAATGCGAATGTGTGGACTTTGACAAACTAATTTGAGCTGCAACTGCAGAACTCCGAAGGGAAACACAAGCATATCTTTTTACAATTGTATTTTGCCATGATATCATAAAGATTAAGAGTGCCAATCAAATTATTATCAAAATAGCGGCGTGGGTGTGCAACACTCTCCCCTACAGCTTTCAGGCCAGCAAAATGGATCACAGCATTAAATCTGTACCATCATCCAACAGAACAATCAATACCCCAACACTAAAATTGCATACTTAGGAGTAATATATAGGAAAAACTATGCACTTAGTTTGAGAAAACAGCTTGTCCAAATCTTCCTTATTTCTGAGATCACCCTGCAAACGAAAAAAAAAAATCACTCAATTGAATTAATGAGAAGGGACCAAATCCAAAATCGAAACGCAAAGTTTGGCTTCCAAGGAACTGGGGAAAATTAACATACTAAAGTAACAAAATTTCTCAAATTTAAAACAATCCCAACGAACTTATCTTCAACGGTCAACAACAACAAAAAATTAGCAATTCAATAAACCCCAACATCATTCCATCAACAAACTCAGACCAAAGATTGACAATTTTCTTGGGCATATGTGTTCTTTACTCAGCAGAGACAAGAAAACATACCCAAAAAGGTGAGGCAAATCTCCAGGAAATGCAACTAAACAAAGCTAAAAAAACCACAAATTTGTAAAACTCAAACCAGGACAAATTTATCAAACACATCTATATTAATTCAATTAGTAGAAATCAATACCTAATTGATTTAACAGTTACAGAAAGAGGGAGCTTGAGAGGCAATGAGGTACCTAAAGGTTTGAGCTAGGAAGAGTCGAAGCTGCGAAGCAAAAGCAAGAGTATGATCGACTGGACTTGTTTGCGGTCGACGACGACGGCTGGGGTGAGGCCGCCGACGATGACTGAGGTTGCCGATGCCGACTGGACTGGATGCGGTCACAAGGTTCAAAGTGAAGGACTGTTTCAGGTATTCTAGGGTTGGACAAAACGAGTTGGGGGCTGTGGGAGAGAATAAGGTTTTCTGTCGAGGGCTATGGGAGTTTTGGAGAGTCAATGGGAGTCAATGACTTCAATGCTATATTAAATTGAAGTGAATGGGTTTGTGTAGCTGAAAATAACTAAGTGCGGGAAAATTGCGGGGGAAAACCAATATTTTGTTTCGTGCCCTCATTTAATGAATTTAGCCAAGTTTGGAAAGAAATTTTTCAAACAACAGATAACTGTTGTCTTAACACACCCAACTTTCCTGAAAATGTTCATGTATGGCGTAAAACAATAATCAAACCACAGTTTTAATTTATATGTCGTCTAAAAAATTTAGACAACAGAAAACAAGTTTTCTGTCGTTTAACGTGTGTCGTCTGATTCATTTTTTGGCATAGTGTAGTAATAGCTCATTTTTCCTTCGTGCTGCCCTTCTTATATTAACATTCGCCCATTGTAAGCCAATGTGGTAGCAAATGTCTTTCCAAAAGGGTGAAGTCGCATGGTTTTTTTTGTATATATTGGATTGCGAGGACGTATCGTGACTCTCGGGATCGGTGATTTATCAGTAATTATGTAGCTCAAAAAAGTGGGCATTGAAGTTGGTTTGGGGACGAGCCTTGGCTCGTGTACGTCATCGTTAGTGACAAACCCATAACTGAGGTTCGTAAGAAATTAAGATGTGAATTGTGAGATCTCTGTCCATAACTAGTTTATCCATTATTTGTAATGTCTTTTTAGTAATGAATAAAAAATTTGTTTCTCGAAAAAAAAATAAAAAATTGCCTAGTCCTATACGACCTTGTGTTTGATTTTGGGAATCCCACGAAGATCTTAAGAATACAACATTTGGCCGCGTAAGGGTCTACTCTCCAAATTGATTATAGTATTCGATTAAGAAATAGCAAACTGCAAACCGCACTCCATCTACATATTCTTTTAGCATTATTCAAATTCTGCATGCATGCTCCCCACTTCTGTGTCATATGTCTAGCTATAAATCAAGACTATATGCATGTATTTTGTACCTATGGTGATCTGGGACATGTGTTCGTTGATTAGCAAACAATAATATCAAATTTGAATCTAGTATTAAATATTAACAAAGTATTAAAGTAGTTTCAGTTATATAGAAAGTTGACCATTTACCTATTTAGAAATTAAAGTCATCATCAATTCTTGCCCAGCTGGTTGTGCACCTCAATTTTCTATTCTGTTTCTCAGTAAATCTGATAACCTAAACAATACAGGAAAAGGATTATGTTCATCGTTTTGCAACGTGCTTGATGATTTGGAGGCAATCCCCAAATTAATTAAGAAGATTAAAGTTTAGATTAGTAAGCAACTTCCGCTTTTGTAATTTTTATAATAATTTTGAAGATCTTTATCGATGAGATCAGCTAGCTGCCAGCTGAATTATTGATCTGCAAAAACTTTTGACTTCCGTTGCTAATACAAGATTTCTTCTTTTTTAATTAGTGTCTGTGATTATCGGACGGGCTCTGCAAATTTTTAACGTCATAGAACAAACATGCATGTTGATCTATAATAACTTTAATATGACTAGGTCTTTTTTCTCTTAAAAATCAATCCTCAACGTTCTAAAACGAATATGTTATATTATCTTAAAAGTTTTTTTTTTCAATAAGATATATTATCCTAAAAGTTAAAACCTTCTTGATACGTACTTACTACTTAGAATCATCCACAAACCACAAACACATTCATGCATGTAGGGTTTAAATTTGCCGCTTTGCCCTTAACACTCATTCAAGAGCTCAGTCAGTTCAGTACAACTCTTAGGAAATCCAATTTCACACGCACTTGAGCCAAGTGTCAATCATTATATTCATTCATTCATTCATTCATTCATTTAATAATCAATGCGTATCTCAGTGAGAAATAATCTGTTCCTTCTCAAAAAAAGAAGAAGTGAGAAATTATCTAATTAGGTTTGATTACCAAGTAGTTGTTATTTTTGGCCGGAACCATTTTAAATAGTTGACACGTAGGTTCTATTATCAGGTTTTCGAATTATTGGTCGGCCACAACCCCAAATTGGAAATTAGTATTCATTTATTTAATAATGAAAGGATAGAAGAAATGTTCTTAAAGTGCATTCACTAATCATTTAGGATTTTAGGGTTTTGTTTTTATTTTATTTTTAAATCATACATTTTAAAAAAAAAAAAAAAACGCTTACAAAGGAAGGAGCGAATATTGGACAAAACTGACGAAGAAAAAATACCACTCATATCGATGCCAACTATATATTCGTTTCAAAAAAAAAAAAAACTCGCCAGATGATGAACAATTAATTGGGATCCCGAGGGAACTTAAAAGTGATGGACCTCTTTCAAAACTAATCTGGTCTAATCTTTAATTTATATAAAAATAATAATAATATCTAGTCCAAAATGATTAAAGGTTAAACCGTGTGATGAGTTTACATGATCGATTAACATCTGGAAGCCATCATTCACAAGGGGGAAAAAGATTAAGCACGCATAATGAAGGTTATTTCCACCCAAAATAGAGACATCAAACGACTTAATTAATTGATTCAACATAACCACTTATGTCTCAGTACGTATTCTTCCCAAAGAAATGACAAAGTAAAACAAATCTCTAGCTTGATTGATTTTTTTTTTGGCAAGTAGCTTGATTGAATTTGATTAGGGTGATTGCACCTAAATAAGCACATTATTATATTTCGTGCATGCAGATAATTAATCTTAAATTTATGGAGTTGGGCGGGTGATTGCACTCAAAAGTCAGATATATGTGTTGGAAAATTATTGTCCAATTATTCAGAAAAAGCAGCTATAAACAACTTTCTTACCTACCTTTGTAAATACATTGAATAAATATACATGCACGTAAGAAAATCAGTACAAATTGGTTCTTTTCCCACCCAACAGTGGCTTATATGTTTATTATACAATCGTAAATCTTAGATTTTGCTGACGAGCTCAGTATGTTTTTCTTGTATCAGCTTAATTATCATGTGGTGGCCGGCTGAATCTATGAGGATAATTTAAACTATTAACAAGATATTTTTCTTTCCAACATTTCATCATGGCACTATATAATTTTTTTGTGTAGAAGTAGAAATATTTTGCTGCTTTTGTGGAAGCAAGTAATTATAATATTGAGCTTGAAAGATCACATATTTATTAGATTATCAAACATGTTATTATACTAATAGGATTTGTGAAATTTTTATCGGTAAAGCTTAGAACTTGTATTAGTATTGCATATTCAGACGTAAGTTCATCTAACCTATATATTCCTAATTTAGTATATATATATATATATATATATATATATATATATATATATATATATATATATATATATATATATAAACACAACGTACTTGCGGATTATATTATGAGGGGATCTGAAACAACAATCTATCATATAACACGCATCGAACAAATTTTAGATAAAAATTATTGAACTAAATACTTGATTGAATGTATGACACGTTTTATTGTTAAGCATATACATTATAAATTTCATAATAAGAATTAATTAATATATAAATAGTTTCTTTTGTGAAACTACAGTTGGGATTGTATAGCGCAATTCAAACCAAAAATATGGAAAGCAAAAGTCACACATTGAAAAAATGTTGACAACATCGATGCTATACCACTAAAAATGAACCACATACATCTAGTTGCTATGTGATACCACTAAAAATGAATCATGTAGATCTCGTTGCACAACAGCTACTTGGTTCAACAATGAACTCATTTTCAGACACCCAAAAAAAAAAAAACTCATCTACTATCCAAGGTGGTTGGTGTAATGATTTGGCACCAATATTGTCTCGACTCCCCTATGATACCATTACGTGTGTATTCTGACAACTTTAGATAAATAATAAAACTCATCGATCTACTCAATAAGACAATAATCCAAATAACTCTCAAATTGTGCATACCACATTTTCAATATTAAAAAGAGCAGAACTAGATATTTGACGGTTTTTGATAACTTAAAATGTGAAAACAAGATACGGAGGGTTTAGGGTACCATTGATAGAAGATACGGAGGGAAAATGTCAATTAAACTCCAATAATTATCACTAATTCAATCCATAGAACTTGGATCGATGATGTGAGATTGTGAGGTACCATCGATAGAAGCTGCTTTCAATATTTCAGATCAATTAATACCCAGCTGACATTTTGCTTAATCCGTCATGCTTATGCATCATGACGACCTAATTACAAGGACTCGTGTCGTCCTAAAATGAGGCCAATTGGCAGACCTAACTCTTATCTGATAACGTGGAATACAAACAGACAAAAAGGATTTTGATATCTTAACTTTTAGGCACAACTTTAGGGTTTTGGTTGTGCTAGAAACTGTTACGTGGCAGTTAGCGGATTAGGGTTTGTCGGGTCCAGTCTCCATCACATCCACCAACAGTTGAGCTACAGGTGGCGGCGAGTGTTTGACCTTAGGGCAATGCATGATCAAAAGGTGAACCATGAGCGGTTTTAGCCCGCCACGGTGTTGTAGCTAGAACCAGAGTGAGGCCAGATCCTAAATGACTTGTGAAGGGGATTTGAAGCTACGTACTATACTACTATAGCTTGGAACCGTATTGTCCAAATCGAACTTTGAAGCGTGGATATATGGTTCACCAACCTCTACTGACTTTGGGAAGCAAATGATTTGTCTGGACTATTCATCATGTCACTCATGTGATAAATGAGAATTTTTTGAAAGATTTTGGAAGCACATAATAAACGATATGATTGATCTATAATTGAAGAAGTTCAAGTCAATTCGATCTGGAAACTAATCATAGAAGAGCATATCACATACTGTTCAGATTTCGATAGTTTAAGTTGATAATAATCCTCTAGCAAATGTTTATAAGAGTTTCCGAGCATTACAATTTCCGAGCTGATTACATTGACGAGCCTATATATATGCTGTAAGAGTGCACCAAATGGAACACATATATAGCTATTAGTCTAGTAGTTTTTTTTGTTCTTCTAGCTAGGATGACATCATTTAAGTTCAAATTCTTCAATTGAAAATTTTGATATAAGACTAAACCAAACAAGAGATTGTCCTATACCAAATTAAATCCCCTCCAAATTCCATCCACATGAAAATGAATTGAATCCAATTATATCCATATATAAGATCTTAACCTAGCTGTTATTTATTTTTGGACAATAAACCTAGCTGTTAATTTGCCAAAAGAAAACCTAGCTGTTAAGTAATTGACCAAAAAAAAACAAATTAAAAAAAAAAACTATATGCCTATATGGGGTCCATTTCACTATTAATGTTTATTGCTTAATTTTGCACCTGAAAAAGTCCAAATTAATTGAGGACGTCCCACATATATACACTCAATCTAACTTTTTCCAAAATTGCAATTTAAATTTAAAAAAATAAGACATTTCTCAAATTGCAATTCAAACAGCCACTAATTCGTACTCTTCCACCTTCCAACCGCCATTGCAGTTAGGCAAATTCAATACATCCATGAAAACCGGACCATATTGCATGCGTATGCAGAGACTCGCAAAATATACCTTATGAAACACAATGAAAACGGCGTCGTGTAACTCTTAGAAACGTTAATACTTTGACCAACTCATAGGGTCAATGATAAAACGTCAAAAACGAAAATGAAAAGTCAAACCACCGCGTATGAAAACGATCCACGTATCCTCACAATCAAGAGGAACCTCTTCGTCTTACCCAAATAATAATAATACGTGTGGAGATCAAACGCCGCTAAACAAAATTCCAAAACCAAGTTATAGCCAAAAATCAGCTTCGCTCAAGTTACCGGCTAACCGGGTTTCCCGGTTCATAACGATCACGTCTCATCTTACCACGTGGCACAAACCCACACCCACCGCTCTTTTCTATTTATATGTCTCCTCATTCTTCGTTTTCCAAAAATCTCTCTACAACAAAAAAAAAATTTGTATACCAAAAATCTCTCTACTCCATTTTCATATTTCTCTGGTTCATTTTACCGACTCGTAAATGAGAAACGAAAGAGGAGGAACCTTGGTGGTTGAACCTAACACAGTCCACAGACCCAAATTCGGTACCTTATTGCGTTCCGATCCGAACATGCCATCCCCAGCACACCCGCACAACCTTAGCAGCAACTACATCGACCACAACGTATGTAGCTCAGCCACCAGCCCCGGTTACTACGACAACAACACCCGCAGCTCCGCCATGAGTCCCGTGTACTACGACAACGCACGTGCCTCAGCTAGGAGTCTCGGGTACTACGAAAACAACAACGTGCAGGGCAGTAGCGTCGATTCAACTCCATACGCTATGTCGCCGTGGAATCAGGCGTCGTCTCCGTACAACAAGTCCCCGTGGATAACGCCGTCTTCGTTAAACCCGTTGTTGGACGACCGCAATTTGCCTGAGAGAGGACTCGTTGGATCTTTGGTCCGAGAAGAGGGGCATATATATTCGCTAGCGGTGTGCGGCGACTTATTGTATACCGGGACGGATAGCAAGAACATACGGGTCTGGAAAAACTTGAAGGAGTTCACCGGGTTCAAATCCAACAGCGGATTAGTCAAATCCATCGTGATTACCGGAGACAAGATATTCACAGGTCACCAAGACGGGAAAATTCGGGTATGGAAAGTGTCCCCGAAAAAACCGAGCCAACACAAACGGGTCGGTTCATTGCCGACGTTCAAAGATTTCGTCCGGAGCTCTATGAACCCGAAGAATTACGTGGAGGTCAGACGCCGCCGCAACGTGGTCCGGATCAGACACTTCGACGCGATCTCGTGTATGAGCTTGAACGAAGAACTAGGAATTCTATACTCCGGATCGTGGGACAAGACGTTCAAGGTTTGGCGAATCGCCGATTCCAAGTGTTTGGAATCGGTAAAGGCCCATGACGACGCCGTTAACTCGGTTGTCGTTGGGTTTGATTCGTTGGTGTTTACCGGCTCGGCGGATGGGACTGTGAAAGTGTGGAGGAGAGAGCTTCAAGGAAAAGGGTCGAAGCATTTCTTGGTGCAGACATTGCTCAAGCAAGAGAACGCAGTGACGGCATTGGTGGTGAACCAATCGGCGGCGATCGTTTATTGCGGTTCGTCAGATGGGAACGTCAACTACTGGGAACGCGAGAAGCATCTTTCGCACGGTGGGGTCCTCCGCGGCCACAAGCTCGCCGTGCTGTGTCTTGTTGCGGCCGGGAACTTGGTCTTCAGCGGCTCGGCGGACAAGAACATTTGTGTGTGGAGGAGGGAGGTGGGACAGGGAGGGTCTCACACATGTCTATCGGTCTTGACGGGTCACTTAGGACCCGTCAAGTGCCTGACTGTGGAGGAAGACCACAGCTGCTCAGAGGACAAAACCGACCAGAAATGGATTGTGTACAGTGGGAGCTTGGACCGGTCCGTGAAGGTATGGCGTGTGTCGGAGCAAGCACCGGACTTGAGGCAGATGATTTTGTCGGAGAAGGACGCTTCTTCTAGGCGCGCCGGACCGGAGTAACTATTCTAAATATTGAAAGGCGCCAAAGGAAGGGGAGTGCATAGAAGCTGACCTGTTTTATCAGACGCTCTGTCGCAGAAGATGACGTGTGTCTGTTTGTCCGGTGGTCCCTTGAAAATAACGCGCCAAAGCTTCAGACGACGCTGCAGGGCACCGACCGGTGCAATGTTAAGTGGTCCTTGGAGGAGCAAGGTAGCATGAATAGTACGGACATGGGCTATAAAGGAAATTTAATTGGGTCTCAAGAGTGGTCATTCTAGCTTTGCATGATGAGCTTGAAAATGATCGATGCACATGCAAAATAGACACACATTTTGGTAGCACTGTTGTCACAAATATAGAACTTGTTTTTGTTTTGTTTTGGTAAAGAAAATTATATTTTACCCACAATTAGTTTGATTGTGTAAGTTTTGGTACTTTTAGTTAGTTTGTTGGGTTTGGAGGTTTGGATGTTCCAATAGAAAATTGTATACTCTGATGCTTTTAAATTAAGGGTTGTAAAAAAGGTCCTGTATACTTTGATGTTGTGAAAACACAGCTAGCCAATATATCTAAAGCTATGCTGAGGACAGAAGCAAAGCAGAAGAGGGAAACTTAGAAATACCAATATAGTTCGAGGCCGGTCAAAAATTGGTCAATTTATTTTGCTTTAATTTTGGTCCATTGAAAATAATGGTGATCGAATTGTATTGCATCATGCCATTTCACACTCATAAAGTTTCTTGATGAGAAAGCAAAGCCCGTATAGAAAATTACTAGGTTCATGCATTTAAGTTTGTAATAACATTCATTGACTTGAAGATGGATGGTGCCGAAAGTGAACCAGACTTGAGAGTTAAGAATTAGCCACCTACATATCCTTACAATAATTTGTCCCCTTCTAAAGTGGTAACACATAGTATAAGCAACATTTAAAAGAAGTCCAAACTACGTGAAGAAAAGTTTACCACACACATGCCTATATACATCTCTCTATTGTTTTTAGAAAAATACATTTTACCAGATTCAGGGTTGTGTTTTTCTATTTTCATTCTTTTAGATAACTTTTGTTTCATTAAGTTCTGGGTATGCGCGCAACTGTTTTAATATAATGCAATTGTGGATTTTGGAGATTCTTGGGAATTATTCCTCAGTTGGTTAATTGTCTTTTTTTTTTTGTTTAACTTAATTTGATGTGTTTGAAAGACAAATAAAGTTGTAGTTTGGTCCTTGATTTCTGTTTGGCTGGAATAAAAACTTATTTTGGTTCCATATATGGATTTTCTATTGTTTAGGTTACTCAAGCTAGTAAGCAAGGAGTAAAGCAGGTCTGCCAATATGCTTGTGATGCTATCGAAAAGCAACTCTCTAGCTATGAAGGTGAAAAAACCAAATGGCTCAACTTCTGTGCCTCTGCCATAAGACCATGCAGGCTAGGGTAATGTCTTCACATTTTTCTGTGAATGTTTATTTGATACTTAAGCACTCTCTTATTACATTTTGTATTTGTAGCCAGTCTCTTTATTTGGTGTCTTAATTATTTTATATTTCAAGTATGTGTTGATTTTTTTGACACCTTTAACATGTTTGAACTCATTAGCCATGTAGCCATAGTCTCATTTACCATATATCTGCTGGACGTACGGCAGGTTGCAAAATGGTCTAGAGTTGTTTTTGGTTGGTGGAAAACCCCAAACAAATCATTTGTTTGCAGCAACCTAAGACCCCTGCACTTATGTGCATGTATATATGTTTCCTATTTTTGAAGATTTTTCTTTTCTGATAATTGGTACTTGGAATATTGTGTTTAACTCTTGAAGTATTTGTTAGATCTTGTGTTTAACCCTGCATAAAACAAATCATTTTTGTTAGATCTTGTATTGTGTTTAACTCTTGAAGTATTTGTTTTCTTGAACAGTTTGCAACTTTAGGATCAACTAATTCTTTATAAGAAACATTTGTTATGATTTAATTGACTCATTGTAATGTGGATACAACTTTTAAACCAATTATATATATGCTTACAGATCACATGATACAAGTTTTTTGTTATGCTTTGTGTTAAAAGTAGTTTGAATGAGTTACTGACCTTTGATGAATTGGCTAGGTTTTGATTGACCGGTTATACTGATGTTAGTGAGGTGAATATCGGATAACAACGCTTCAGCTTCAGCTTTCTTCAGGTTCGATTTCATGAATTCATGTGTCACATTAATTGGTTTTTCATGATCGATGAGTATACTAGTATATGCTGATCGAGTTGTTTTGATTGTGAAATTCTGACCTAGCTTTTGTATGCAATTTATATTTTTTTGTTTTAGTGATCAGACTATTGGTGTTAAAAAGAAGAGTGCTCAAATTATTATTTATCTCTTTGATAGTGTTATGAAAGAGCTCTCAAGTTATTGTTTATCAGATGACAACATATATAAATTTATAACAGATATAGATCGATAAACTAACTTTTTGTTTCTTGGGTTGTTTGTGTAGGAAGTTATTGTGCAAGGACATAACTAGTGCGATGTTGGTTGATTGAGCATTTTCAATGTATAGTATAGCGACTGTTTATTTCATTCATGTTCATATTAGTACTGTACATTGACTATTGACGAGTAATACAGACCAATGAGAAATATTATCAATAGAGCCAGACATCTCAGTCACAAATGAGTATATGTGGCAATCCAATGCAAAAATGGCCTATGCCACTGATATTTGTGGCTGTGGCGCCTGTGACTGTGGCGCCTGTGGCTGTGGCTAATGATTATTTTTCTAGTAGCTAGTGGCCCTTTTAACCAAATAAATTAAAATTTGATAGGGTGACCTCCATGCATGGCCGTTGTGCATATCTTGTGAGCAGACAAGGTAACAACACTAGTTACAGTGGCGGATTCATTGTCCTTCTCCAATTTTTAGTTTCGGGCCTGTTGCCGTACGTTGGGATACACTCACCTGGCCGATGTGAAGGGATGCTCTACGGAGCTCTTTCCTGGCTGCTTTACACAGCTTTGCTGTCACTGTTGCTAAAGAGAATTTCGCAATTAAAGAGCTAACAGGTTGATCATGGCAGCGATCTGCATAGATCGATATGGGTGACTTTTCTCATAAGAAATATATCTTTGTCCATCATTCTCTGTACGTAAGAGATGGGCGAACCTGCTGGTGGCGGTTCACATGCATGCTTGTGCATGCAGTGCTTGGTTGTGCTAGTGAGACTAATGTCGGCAACGCTGGCGACTGTTTCTACAACAGATAATTAAGTACATTAGTGACAAATCCATGTTCTCACAAAACGTCCAAATTCCTTGCTTAAACTAATTTGCAAGTAATTTCAATTGTTGCTTTTGGTTGTCGCCTAATGTGAGTTACACAGAATACCAAATGCCAAAAAATCTATGCAATTGTGGCAAATCTAAATTTGTGACGCCAATTGGTTCCACACATATACAAGTTTGAGAGGCACATTGTTGCTAAAATTAATTTGCAAGATTGTTCTGTTCTCGTAGATAGTCAGTTATATACTTATATGCAAGGCATATTTTTCAAACAAGGATATGCGATGGTTAATTTTTGTTGCATAATATTCGAGGCTCATTGTGGAAAACAAAATGCAATGATGGATGTTTGTCACATATAGTTTTGTGAGGCTAGATTAGTCCTCGCATATGATTAAAAATGAGGTTAAACCATAAGCCATATACGATAAAAGGCAAGATTAGACCATTGGTTTTATAGAATAAAAGCGCGAATTTTATTTTTTATTGCAAGAAATTTTTGATCTCTAGCTCGATTTCATTTTCTTTTATTTGCTAACAAATTATAATATAATTTATATTTATAAATCAAGATAAAGAGTTGAATAACAAGAAGGGCCAATTAGACATAAGGTCATTTTGGGTGGCCTTATTTTTCAAAAGGCCACCTAATATTTTTTACTGAAATAAGGCCACAGTAGCTGTAGTGTTCTTGGACAGTAACTTTATTGTGCTTGGACAGTAGCTTTATTATTCGTGGATAGTAACTTTATTGTTCGTGGACAGTAACTTTATTGTTCTTGGACAATAGCTTTATTGGTCTTTGACAGTAGCTTTATTGGTTTTTTCATATCCAGTATTGGACAGTAGCTTTATTGTTCGTGGACAGTAGCTTTATTGTTCGTGGACAGTAGTTTTAGTGTTCTTTAACAGTAGCTTTAGTGTTCTTTGCTTTATTGTGATGTTACAGTAGCTTTATTGTGTTTTGACAGTAGTTTTAGTGGTATTCGACAATAGCTTTATTGGTCTTTGACAGTAGCTTTATTGATTTTTTCGTATCCAGTGGCATTTTTGTAAATAATAGCAAAAAAAATGCGGTGACATTTTTGTAAATATTGCGGTGGTATTTTTGTAAATATTAGTGGCCTTATTTCAGAAAAAAATGTTTGGTGGCTTTTTGAATAATAAGGCCACTTTGGGTGGCCTTATGGCTAATTTATTATAACAAGAATTGCTCTTTATGATATAAACCAAAAATAGTCATAAAATGCAAAAGAAGTCCAGAAATTAACTAAATGACACTTCTTATATATACAATTTCATATACAAAATTAAGGAGCTGCTATCTTAAATGGTTCTTGAGAAATATACTGGAGTACGTTTTGACTTCCCTGTCAAATAATTGAAACCCATGCAATATGACATATTAAACCCGGCCCATTTTTTTTTTTCAATTTTAATCTATTTAAAACTTTCTTCATTATCCCAGCTCCTATTGTACTAAAATTTCACCTGAATGTGAATTTCATTTGATTTTCATAATCGAAAATAATATGTTCATATTTGCAAAAAATTTGGACATTTAAATGAAAAAAATAATTCTTTGCTAGCTAGAATGACCCTCAATATAAATATATGAGCATTTACTAAACGATCTTTCAACGTACTCTTACAAATTGAAAGATTAATACATGAACTGACACGACATAATTATTCAACGGTTTAATACTTTCTTTGAGTTTTAGTAGCAGATCATCACTACATCATTACAGAAAAAAGATTGTCACTACATAGAAAAATAATAATTTAGAAATCCATATATGTTGGATCGATCTTTAATTGTAATTACACAAATAAAAGATGACAAATTTTATTTCAATAAAATTCGATGTTCTTATAATGATTTAACCAAATTGGAGACCTAACCATAATTTTTGTTCTTATTGGGAAATCCATAAACTGTCAAACCTTATTGGAATTTTTTTTTAGGGTTTTAAACTTACTGACAATTTCCCTTAAAAATTAAGGGATGCGTATTAAGTAGAGGTTTTTATATTATACGCATCTGACATTTATGACAAAGGAAAAAATTGATTTTAGTTAAGGGATGCGTATTGATTTTAATTATACGCATCCCTTTAGACCCTCTACTGAAAAATTGACAAAGAAATGTCAGAAATGTCAGATGCGTATTTAGTTAAACTTACATTAAAGGCCATAACTGGAAAAAATTGATTTTTATATTATTTGACTAATTTCATTTGCTCGCAGACCTCTCAATCAAAGGAAAGTATGTAATCTAACAGACATAGTATTTTGACATTCGGCATCTAAGAGATTTTTATTGGAAGAGATTTTTATCAAGGTTGTTGACTTGTTCTTATGGTCTCTCGGTATTCCAATCTCGTTTCCTGTTCGTTAGATTTGGTGGGTGCTTCTTCTATGCTGTGTGATGATGGCCTAAGACCAGAGTGCGGTGCCACATTGGCAAGGGTTATGGAGGTCTACGTTTGTCTTCCAGTTTGCCTCTATTCTCTTATTACGGATTTGGTGTTGCTTTCCAAGCAATTTTGAATAAAGGTCAAATTTCACAAATGGTCAACTATGACAATTTCGACACTTTGGTTACTATACTTTCAAAAATATCACTTTGGTCACTTAAAGTGAATAAAATATTGAAGTCGAATGACCAAAGTGAAAAACAATATTGAAGTTGAGTGACCAAAGTGAAAGACGGTATTAAAGTTAGGTGACCAAAGTAAAAGACGGTATTAAAGTTGAGTGACCAAAGTGATATTTTCGAAAATATAGTGACCAAAGTGTCGAAATTGTCATAGCTAAGTGACTATTTGTGAAATTTATCCTTTAATAAATTTGGCTTCTCCAATTTGCACTGGTGTGACACCGTGATGCTACGGCTGAAATTGACATAGTTATGCTCCCTTTTGGAATTTGTGGCTTGGAAAAGTTTTAAGTTGTGTCTTGTCATTCTGTTGGTTTGTTTCTTTGGGTTGTTAATTGCCCCTATGTTTTAATTTTGGAAAAAACCTTCATATGATACCTGAATTATCACTAAATGCAATTTTTGGTACCTGAACTTTCATAAAGAACCTGGTGATACCTGAACTATTCATCCGTTTGCTATTATAGTACTTATCGTTAAATATTCCGGTAAGTGCTTATGTGACATGGGTAAACAGTCATTTTATTTATTTTCAATTTTCAAAATAAATTATACAAAAAAAAAGATTTAGATAATTTATCCACAATTCTAGACTAAAAATGAGAATTTTTTATTTTATTTTTATAATATAATTTATTGTCAATTTTTCTTTTTTTAATATAATTTATTACTATGTAGGTGGATTTATTATTAACTAAAAAATAAAAATAAACTATATTAAAAAAAGTAATTTAAAATTTTATTATATTAAAAAATAATGATAATTTATTTTGATTTTAAAATTTAATAATAAAATCACCTACATGGCATCTTTAATCTTGAATATTTGAGAATAAAATATTAAAAATAATTTTTGCATCTTTAATCTTGAATGTTTGGGGATAAAAACTCTAATTTGATTATGTTAATATAATTTTTTTTTTGCATAATTTATTTTGATTTTGATTTTTAAATTTAATAGTAAAAAACCTTTAATGACTATTTTGCCCATACTCTAGTCACCAAATTACAAGTTTTACCCATACCACATAAGCACTTAACGGAATATTTAACGGTAGGTACTATAATGACAAACAAATGAATAGTTCAGGTACCACCAGGTTCTTTATGAAAGTTCAGGTACCAAAAATTGCATTTGGTAATAGTTCAGGTACCATATGAAGATTTTTCTCTTTAATTTTTTGTTTATCAATGAAATTATGTGCTTTTGGAAAAAAAAGAAAAAGAAGATAAATAAAGACCGATAAGGAATGGGTTGTTCTTTTGGAAAAGTTTTGGTTTTTCCTTTGTAGTCGCTTTGACTAAAGTGTGCAACCAAGTCTTTATAATGTGTATTACTTACTAGGGATAACATCCTGCTCAAACCATATGTGGCTTAGATTTCTTAGAGAGCTTTGTCTCTAGTATATATGTATTACTCTGATGACTTAGTATGGTTGTATGATGAAAATCAATGAATTTATTTATTCTCTTAAAAAAAAAAGAGCGGAACAAGATAAGTTTAAGCTTTGTGTGTATTGACTGACGTCAGTTTAGTACAAAGTTTCAAGAAGTTTTTTTTGTGTGTTCATACTTAAATAGAATACAAGGTGAACACTAACAAAACACTAGAATACAAATAGATGGTTGAAAATTGTTAAAAAAAATAGATGGTTGAAAATATCTAAGACCTTATTGAACAAATAAGTAGTGTTCACTTGGTACCAAAGTGACCAAGAATTTTGTAATTGCCTATCTTAGAATTTAATATTGATGGGCATTTAATATTAATTTAAGGATGAATGACCACAAAATCCTTAATCACCTAATGATCAGGTGAACGAAACCGTTGAACAAATTAAATAACCCAAACTCTTACACATTTTTTATATTAGAAGATATTTAACATTTTAAACTTGAGACCTCAACATTTTTGATGAAAATACCACTAGACTTATAACTAGTGACTGGTAGGTAGACTTTACAAGCTTAACAACTAAGTTAATTTTTATGAAGATTTACATCTTCCAATTGCATGCATATAAGGCTGAAAAAAGAGTTGGAACTGTTGAGAATCTTCTAGATTTGCATAAGATCGATATCATGGCAGTATTATTGGCAATTAGTCATTTATATTCTTTTCCTTAATTATACACAAATTCCTTGATTGATGGAGGCTTGACTTGCTCTCCAAGTTCTGCATGTACAGCCTATCAACTAATGTATAATTATCAATATATGAGAAATTTAGGCTGTGTTCGGTAATGTTTCCAAAACCTGTTTTCTGTATTTTAAATACTAAAACAGTTGTAAATTACGTTCGGTGATGTGTATTATAAATACATTGAAAACTGTATCTTAAATACATATTAAATTTTAGCCTATCTTTTCCAAAACGATATATCACCGTTTCCTCCATTTTTGAAAACAAAATCCCAAGTTACTGTCGCAAGTCTGTGATGGTGGCAACTGATCTTCTTCCTCGTCCCCTCTGAACCCATCTCCTCCGCCACCGATCTTCTTCCCCATCCCCTCTGAACTAGCTTAGACACTAAAGCTGCTCTAAACCCAAGTAGTCAAAACCACTAAAAGGTTGATTCTTTAAGATTACAGCCTGAATTTAAAACAAACCCAGAAACATAAATTGGCAATCATTCATGGAATGTTGAAAATTCAAGGCACTCTCTTTTCTTGCAAGAAAGCATGGACACGCCAGCGTGGAAATCAAAAGGCAACTCCCACATGAATCTCCTCTGCCGGCAATCTTCTTCCCCATCCCCTTCGACGCCGATCTTCTTCTTTCATCCCCTCTAAACCTAACTGATTTGGACCACCGAACACATTCTCAAATCTTAAAAATACAAAATTTAACTACTCGTTTTCATTTTAAAAAATAATTTTTCAAAAATAGTTTTGTAGAATGATACCGGACAGGCCCTTATTCTCCACATTATGTTTTCCATCTTAAGAGGAATTAGGACAGTTTTTTGATTTAGGACTTCAGAACACACACACATTTATTCTCCACAAACTTAGTGTCAAACCACTACACTAACCATCTTGGATAGGAACTAGGACAGTTCAGAAGTTTCATACCCCATTTTTTTTAGTTATATTGGAGGGGATCGAAACCCTGATCTAGTCTAATTTTATCCAATTCTCAATTCTCCATCACTACTTGGGCTAACTCAAGAGCTATACCCTCTTACTAGTATAACAAAAATATTTTATGTCAAAATTTCTCATGCAATTAATGTCTAATAGACGACTTCTTGACTAGACCACAAATTTTCATGCAAGTTATAACGGCGAGTCGTGGTTGATTAATTAAACGATTGTACTAGTGTATTAACCGGGGACGCCTATCGCCATTCCGTTGCCTTCATTCCATGAGAAAATATTTCTCCGTTCTTGTTCTGTTAATTCACCGAGTCGAGTATGACACGCGATCCTTGCACGTAGTCTGGTACGATTTGGGATACGGTGTGAAAGAGGGCACTGTCTTTTTGGTTGCTGTCTATGATGTGTTATCGGGACTCTCAAGATTATCTTTTATCAATAGCCTATGTGGACGATTCTAGTGGTTCGAGGTTGAGACTTTTTGGCTCATGCATGTTGATTGTTTTTAACAATCTCCCTATAATTCATGTTTTTTTTAAGGTTGTGCATGGTTCTCCCACTACTCAAGTTATAAGTGAGAGATAGATATATTACAGTTTGTCACTTCCGTATTATATACTTTTTCTATTATTAAATAAATGTTCTCTTCTACTAAAAAAAAATTCTCCGAGGCGTGTAGGGTTAGCGGAGACCTTAATTAACGAAAATCATTGCTATAGGATGGCCAAAAAAAAAAAGCAAAAATAATTATGATCCCAATTCCCACCTACCATTCCCAGAATAGAGGCTTGTAATTGGATTGTCTTAATTAAAATGACCCACCACATTCCCCAATAGACTTTTACCCCGTCAACACGGGTGTTGCCAAGCCTAATATTTTGACAATTGTCAGCCCCAACATATCTAGGGTTGTATTAAGTTGATTGCGTCATACAACTATCACACATAAGACTTTTTCATAATAACATTTATTTACTTATTTGGAATAAAAATTCATCGTGTACACATTATATTGGTAAGATTGCATATAAAATAAAAATTCATTTCTTCAATGATGAAGAAATTTTTGAACTATGAGGACATTTTCAAAAAATGTTAAAAGAGTTATATTCCTATTATATTATCTGGAAGTACGATTTTATTAATAATACTTATCTTCCATTGAAAACAAAACAATTTGCGTAAGGCGATGAACATCACAATTTATTTGATGGTCTGCATTATGACAAGAGAAGATCGAGCTTGAAAAGAATTCGGAAAAACTCTACCATGCGGCTCATCATACAACCTGTTATTATTTTCTTGCTTTGTGGTTTGCACTTAAAAGTAAATCATAGTTGAACTAAACTAAACCAAAACCATGCTCAAGAACCAATTAGTATGTCGAGCGCCCGACCAGAAAGAGCTTTCGCCGTGCTTAGGGCTACTCACACAAGCAAGATGTCGACAACATTCAGTCACCACACATAAATCTAGTACGTATTACATTATCATAGGATATGATTTATGCCACTAAGATTGTAGCTTCAGAGGTCATGGCATTGGAAGTCTCTTAAGCTTATGAGGCGAAAAGAATTGGGGATGCAAATTTGTAATTTTTTCTATTGGTTTGTATAGAACTATACATAAGGTTTATGGTACCAAGTGTGTCCTTGATTTTAGACAATAAATATCATTTAAGCCAATATAAAATGGCGAACGATAGAGTACGTGTATCCATTACTAGCCTGAGCGAGAACTTCAAAGTTGATGCTTGGTGTTTGGACTGTCAAAATGTCAAGACTCTCAATATTCGAGTCTTTGGAAGCCGGCCTTATGAAGTTTCATGACCTCCACATTTGCCACAACCCTTTAGTAAATCCCGCAACTATTGAAACTACGTATGTTGGTCGCGTAACATAACATAATAATATTGAGAAATTAGGTTCTACAATTGTGCGTAGTGCGTCTTAGATTATGCGGTGGTGATCATAGATCTATGATCAAGAAGGAGTCATCAAGGTATGATCGTTATTGTTTATGGGTTTGGCATGGTCAACCTTTTAACCACCGGTTTGCGGGGCCCGAATGCTCTTGTGAGTAGTAGTGATCCTTTACGTCATTTGGAATTTTTTAGATGTTAATCAAAAGTTGATTTTCTAGCTTAGACTTCTCAAGAGAACAATGTTGTACTCGTTCCGTATCCAAAAAAAAAAATGTTAATTGGTTGAAAAGATCTGACCAAATTTCCATTGGACCCAGAAAATTGCAGCCATCAATGCGTCAGCAACAGCAAAATTCCATATACAAATAAACTGCGAGACTGTACTGCATCCAATTCTATCTAAGCACCAAACACCCCTCACCTTTCTGTAATACAAATATACAATTGTGATGATTATACCCTTGAATGCTAAGAACACGTAGCTGTCTTGGACTAAAACAAGTGAGAGTTACACATTACTTCTGTACGTCGAATTCCAGAGAATCACATTCCCGAGCCGAAGACTCATTCCGCGTTGATTTTATAATGCAAAATTTGCTTCTCTTCTTGTCAGAAATTCCAAGCAATTACTAATCGTAGTGCATAGAAAATGGCAAGTCTCCTAATAAGTCTTCTTCTTCGTCCGCGTATTGACACTCGCGAATGTCGTGAAACAAGACTCTCATTTTTCCTATTTTGTCTCATTGTTTTGGGCAAAGTGAGGAACTGGGGGGTTTTCTTTGTTGGGTTTCTGAAAAGTTTCAATCTTGCTTCCTGGGTTTTGTGGAATCATTGTATTTGCTTCATGGGTTTTCAAGGTGAATGCTTGAGCTTCATGGGTTTTTGATATTAATGCTTGAGGTTTTGGTTTTGCCGGCTCTGTGCTGAATCTCCACAACTCCGACATGGCGGCGCTGATGAGAAAACTGAGTCATGTTATGGCTTCAAAGGGTGTTGCTTTTGATGGCGATGATTATGAAGATTTGAGTGCGGAATTGGAATACTCATTTGCCACAGAGTACCAAGGTCCTCCAGTGGGTTATGAAATCCCACATGCGTTTCCAATTGACATTGACCAAATCCCGACTGCTGCTCCAGTTTCTTCATCCACTCTGTTGCACAATCTGTCACTCCCAATCGTCCAACCCATTGCAAAATCCAGTCAGAACAAGAAACCCAGAATAGAGTCTAAACTTGGGGATGAAGCAAGAACAGTTCTTTCTTCAAATGAAGAAAAGGGTGTGTCTACTTTATCAGATGGAGTTGGAAGCTCTGGGGAATTGGGTTCTGAAAGCTTGGAGGGGGAGCTTGAATTAGCTGACGATGGTAGGAAAGGTGAGGGCTTTCAAAGTTATATGAGCCCTGGATCAACAGAGTCTGGTTTAAGCTCAAGAAGTCTTTCCTCTGAGGTTTTCTCTGGCAAAGAGGAAGATGGTGTGGATGAAATAGTTCCTCACCATGTGAAAAGGCCATCAACTGTGACTTTTCGCGATCCGGACTCGAATGACATAGTTGTTCAGGAAATAGAATTCACTGCTTCTGATGGGGAGGTGAGTGTGGAGGTGAGGCCAAGGGCTGAGAGAAATGGGAAGAAAGGGTCGTGCTATCGATGTGGGAAAGGGAACAAGTTCACAGAGAAGGAGGTTTGCATTGTTTGTGGTGCAAAGTATTGCTGTGATTGTGTGGTGAGAGCAATGGGGTCAATGCCAGAAGGAAGGAAATGTGTTACTTGCATTCATTTTGGGATTGATGAGTCAAGGCGAGGGAGTATTGGCAAGTCTTCTAAATTGCTCAAGCGGCTTCTGATTAAGTCGCAAGTTGAACTGATCATGAAAGCT
This sequence comes from Rubus parviflorus, assembly GCA_029955375.1. NCBI lineage: Eukaryota > Viridiplantae > Streptophyta > Magnoliopsida > Rosales > Rosaceae > Rubus > Rubus parviflorus. The sequence continues at coordinate 30,016,328 of JARGGL010000001.1, forward strand.
GAGAAATCATGCCAAGCAAATCAACTGCCAGGAAATCTTGTTTTCGTGAACGACCAGCCTCTTACACAAGAAGAGCTGGCAAGATTGCAAGGTTGCAGAAACCCGCCAAAAAAGCTAAAACCAGGATCCTATTGGTATGATAATGTATCTGGTTTTTGGGGAAAGGTAAAATTTGAACTCAGCTCATGATTTTTATTCTTGTATCATGTTGTTGTTATTAGACCTCTATATTGTTGCAACTTGCACCACAATGGGATAATTGGTGCTGATTTGATTGAACAGAAAGGGCATAGGCCTTGCCAAGTCATAAGCCCCCAGCTGCATGTTGGGGGTAATTTACAGCGAAATGCTAGTAATGGGGACACAAATATATTGATAAACAATCGGGAGATCACCAAATTAGAGGCCTTCATGCTGCAGGTTATTATTTTGAACTCGTTCAAGTTCGTTGTTATAATAAGCTTTGAAAAGTTACATTCCATTGATGTCATTTTGTTGAATTTATGCAGCTGGCAGGAGTGCCATGTGAAGGAAAAATTCACTACTGGGTGAGTGCAGATGGATCCTATCAGGAAGAGGGAATGAATAATGTAAAAGGAAAGATATGGGGCAAGGTATGTATGCATTTGGATATGCAATGAATTTTGTGTCTTTCCAAGTCAATCTTATGCATCAAGCACCTCATAACTGTGAAAGTGTTTTTTTTTTTTTTACAGAAAATAAAGCTGGTTTGTACTCTCTTGTCTTTGCCAATTCCTACTGAATCTACAAATCCTCCTGCGGAAGAAGTGCCCGCGAACTTGATTGAAGAGAAACTGCTTAACAAACTTGTTTTAGTTGGGTATCATAAATCTGGCACAAGCACTGTATTTAAACAGGTAAAATATTTGTTCAGGAAACATGATTACATCTCTTAATGTTGTTAAGTTCATATCTTAATTGGTGTGTTTCCTGTTGCATAGCTTTATTTACAGAGTATTTATTTGTGGTGGAAAAGCTTAGATGATAGACAATTAAGTCTAGAAGTTGATTACAAACTAGTACTGGCATTGCTTTATGTCTTCACAATACATGTTACTAATTGATGGTCAATATCTTTATACCTGTAAAAAGTTGAAGAAATCACACGTTTTTTTATATATGTATGTATGATTTTTTCTTTTGCAGTACTATGTAATATCGATGTAGTTCTCTTAATCCATCGTATCAGTAGCAGTGAACTTTTGCTTAGAACTTTTTACTATCCATCAAGTGAAAAAGTGCATGTAGATTACTAAGTCAAACAGTACCACAAATAACTTATTTACATACATGCACACATATAAGAGAAACAGAGAACTACACTAAACATGAATTCATTCTTCTTTTACTGGAGAGGTATACAGAGCAGATTATTTTTCTTTTACAAGCTGATGTCTACATTTTTAGTAGAAACCAACTTCTTGTCTACTTTTCTCTTTTCTATTTCAATCTACAAACTATGGGAAGAAAAGTGTATCAACTCATACTATCACGCTAAGTGGTTGTGTAATGTTCAATTAAAACAGTGCTACTTGTAATCCAATAAATATATACATTTTTTTTATTAGTGCCTGGAACTTTTTTGACCCCGAGTACTTGCTTATTGTAGGCAAAATTTCTCTATAATGTTCCTTTTTCTGAAGATGAGCGCCAAAATATTAAGTTCATGATCCAAAGCAGATTGTACTACTATCTTGGTATATTGCTTGAGGGGCGTGAATGGTTCGAAGAAGAAAGTTTGGTTGAAAACAGAAAAGGAGAGTTTCTAGATGAACCTGGTCCTTCAGGTACAGTAAAAGTTGATTCCACCTTGTTTTCTTCACCCATGAAGTTCATATTATCTGTCATTTTGTCCATCAATATATAATAATTGTGTCATGGAATAGGGATAGCATTTCATTTGTCTTATACTCTTATTTCTTTCTAACATCAAACTACATTTAATTTTGTTGGTAAATTAAAACCTTCTGGACTGGTTTCCAGTATGAGTTCTTCAGATAAATATAGATGAGATCTTATCATTTATGAAGCAACAAAGAGAGATGGATTGCTCAATGATCTTAGACAAGCAAGTATGCAACAATACCCAACATGGGAGATAAAAAAAGAAAGAAAAACTAGCATAGGTGCAATCAACCTAAAATTCAAATTTGGTTTTGGAAGATGATGGTAACAGGGATTATGCTACTGTCTGATTTTTCTGTAATTTTCCCTTTTTGTACACTGGACACATTTTTATGGTTCTTACTAAACTCTTTATGAATCTGCACATCCAATATATGTACAGTCTTATACTATCTCTGCATTATATTAGTTGAAAACAAAAGTTCTTTTTTAGTTTTTGTTTCGTGTGATCACACTGTTATTAACTACGAAACAATGACCATAGTTACTCTGGGTTCTGATATCCTTTTAGATAATTGTTTCGTAGTTAATAACAGAGGGGATTATAAGGCCTGAACAGTTGAAGGAATGCAATAAGAATCATAAGTGAATTTTGGAAGAATTCTGGGTATGGTTCCCTTCACTGCGAAAATGTGAATCTGTAGGGTCAACTGATTACCCAGCTTTGACAATACCAAAATTTTCTTGTTATTGTTATTTTGGCTAGTACTACTCAATTAATGGTTTTCCAGACTTTTATTAGGCTCAATACCATTTTGTATTGGAATAGTATCCTGCTCCTTTTGAAGACCTATGGTGCTTCTTGTGGGTTACAAATATTTTGATTTCCTGTCAAAGTTGATGTTTGTTTTTATTATTTGATCATTACATTCTTTTTTGGCTTACAAATAAGATATTAAACAGCTAGTGAGATGGTTACTGTTTATATGAATTTATTGCCCATAAGTATTTTCATTGAAGAGTCATGTCTGAAATTATTTAGTTGACAACAGGAAATACAAGTCAGCTTGACAGTAAAACAACGTATGCCATTGGCCCAAGACTGAAATCTTTTGCAGATTGGCTACTCAAATCTATGATATCAGGTACTTTGGAAGCCATATTTCCTGCAGCTACTCGTGAATATGCACCGTCTGTTGAGGAGTTGTGGAAGGATCCAGCTATTCAAGCCACATACAACCGGAGGAATGAATTAGAAATGCTACCCAGACAAGCTACTTATTTTCTTAATCGGGTGAGATCGCGCTCTGTGATTCCAGTTATCTAGCTTTAGCCAATCCACATTCTCAAGTCTAAACTGCTTCTGCTCTTATTTTTTCTTTTGTGTCCTTTTCAATCTCTTTGACCTTTAAGCATCAAAGTTTCCTTTTATTTGATGCACCAAAAGCTCATAATCTTCGTCCCAAAGCTACCCCGACTTTTATTTTTGTTGAATAATTCCAAAACACACCAACATCCTAGGAAGATATGATTTATTTTTTACAAGGATATTTTTGTAATCAAACTAATGTTGATTCATTCCTAACAATTAGTATACACTTAAATGGGAATGAGCTTCATTTCATTCCAGTTGCTTCTCTTCCCCATTCCAGAACCCAGATTAGTAAACTTGCCATTAGTTATGGAAATGGAATGTGGATAGTATGTGATCTTTATAGAATATTCTTTGTACTGAATTAACTATGGTTCTGACAGGCTATTGAGATTTCAAGGACCGATTATGAGCCCTCAGACACAGACATCTTGTACGCGGAGGGAATCACCTCGTCCAACAGCCTTAATAGCATGGAATTTTCATTTACTAGATCAGCTGAACGAAGCAATCTGGACTCTTCCTATCAGCATAATCCTTTGCAAAGGTTAGTGTTGCTGATTCATGCATTAATTCGGTGTTTGAGCAAAATAGTTTTGCTCATTGCTGATGAAATTTATTACTGAAGTGCTTTGCCTAACTGGGATTTAAGCACTTTAGATCAGTTATAACCGGGATTTGCACCTAGACTATAGAGTTAAGGATGAAACTTCTAAAATATACTTACAGAATAGTTAGTAAAAGAGTGAATGATATGCTTACCATTAGAACGATATCACAGACAAAGAAAGATAATTTTGTTAATGCCAATTGATCAGTAAGTTACTTGAAAGCCCAGGAGATATCAATTTCCAATTTTGTTTATATGGTCTTGAATTTAAAGTTTTGGACGGTCCTTTTATTGTCCAGTCTCTTAGTCTCTTAGTTTTTATCTGAAAATAAAAAAAGAAAGATTTGAAGCGTTCTTTGGTATTGAAGCTTCCTTGACAAATAGCAAGGGCTCTGTCTCTGTGCATGTGTTTGTGTGTCTACTCTTTCTCTTCTGTAATACCAGAAACTGTCACCACACCCATAGGAGTAGGTAGTTACTGGATGAGAGTGGGTACTTATAGGTGGTTTTTCATATCGATTTTTTTTAATTATTTATGTATTTGTGTTTTGACCTTTTTATCCAGGATGATTAAGATGATGTATATAGTTATTTAATCTTTAAGGGGCATTAGAGTAAAAAAATTTCAGTTATGGTTAACAACATGGGTTCTCTTAATAATAGTATAGATAACTTGCTTAAAATCCTTTGGAAGGGTGTCAAAGTATGCTTTGACATTATTGGTACACGTTTCATCACAGGTACCAACTCATTAGAGTGCATAGCCTTGGAGGAAATTGCAAGTTGTTGGAGATGTTTGAAGATGTTGATATGGTCGTATTTTGTGTTGCATTGACGGACTATGATGAGTTTTGTGAAGATGCTAACGGGGTATCCATAAACAAGATGATGGCAAGTAAGCAGCTGTTTGAAAGCATCGTAACTCACCCGGCTTTTGATCAGAAACATTTCCTTCTGATACTCAACAAGTTTGATCTGCTCGAAGAAAAGATCGACCAAGTCCCTCTCACTCAATGCGAATGGTTTAACGATTTCAATCCAGCAACCAGTCATAATCCCAACAGTAGCAATAATAACACTAATAACCCTACATTGGCTCACCGAGCCTTTCAGTATATTGCAATGAAGTTCAAAAGACTATTTCATACTCAAACAGATAGAAAGTTGTTTGTTTCACTGGTTACTGCATTAGAGCCTGATACTGTAGATGAAGCTCTCAGATATGCTAGCGAGATTCTAAGATGTGAAGAAGAGGTACCCAAATTAATTCAGGAGTTCTCTTCCGCTAGCATTGATGCCAGTTCTTCAGCTTAAATGTCTGAAGTGGCTTGTAAGTAAGGCCTTGCATTCATTACTGTTGTGCAAATTGTTTATAGGCATACATATACACACATTCACATATATATAAGAAGAAAATAGAGCTCAATATTCTTTTCTATTTTCAATCTTGCTACTTCTTTGAAAGTTATGTGGATGCTGACAGATTTAACAAGGGAAACTAGAAATAATTTCATTTCCTAATTTCCACATAGCAGACTGTTCCCATGGCTAAAAATGAAGATGACAATGAAGTGCGACTGTTCTGCAGATCCCAGATATGAATACATTTGCAGTACTAAGAATGGATGTGAAAGTAGTACTTTATCGGTCTAGTGGTATCTCTCTGATCAGTCTGAGATTGGAAATTCAAATTCGTAAAGTTTAATTATAAATCTAATGGCTGCTCTTGCCACTTAACTGCTAAAAGTACTTCTCTTCAGATACCTTGCCTATTTCTGTCTCTGGTCACATTGTGTTTGCTCAATATATAATTCTTACAAGGACTTCGTTTTCTCATCAATTATTCCTCACATACAGTTCAAGGATATGAAGCCATGCACCACAACATTTAAAATCCTGTTACGAAAACAGGAGTCTTGAATTAACCCCAAACAAGACAGACACTAATCACAGGCTTGAGAATCTCAGATAGTAATTAAAAGAAGCCTCCATACACAGAAAATAAATAATAAAATGATTGCGAACCCCTGCAGAGAACATGCAAGAATTGTTCTTAAATTTATTGAGATAAAGTATTGGGTTGAGTCTTGAATGCAATAGGCCTTGTGCTTAATTTTGACGATTCAATTCATTGGTTCCTGCCAGTGATCTTCATCACATTCAGAGAAGTAGTTATCTTCCAAGTCATCATTATCGTCAGAGAATGAGTAGTCATCTTCCAAACCTTGATCATCTTCAGAGCTGAAGAAGTTATCTTCCAAAGTCTTCATCGCCTTCATAATCTTCACCAAACCTTTTATTAGTATCTCCATAGACCAGTGCCTCCTTTGATATAGCTAGAGACTTCTTTGTCTTGTGGCATTACTAGGTGGACTCCGCAGCTTTTCAAGATCAACGAACAATCGTAAACATGGACTGAAATAACATCCCCAAACCCTTTAGAGCAGCCCGAACTAGTTGTGCTATGGGCGCAAAAGTAACTCGGCACATATAAGGTGGCAACCAACTCCTTTCCAGCTGCGACATCAAAGTAAGAAACGGAATATAGTAAAGCCACACCTGAGCCGACTGTATTGGATTGAAATAACATCATGATGGCTTAACAAGTTTCCATTGATTTGAATCCTTGTTATCAGAAAGCAATTACCAGAATGATTTTGCTTAATTTCAAAAGCAGCACAAAGAGCCAATCCTTTGTTCTCCCGTTTGAGATTTTCTTGCTGGAAACTTCTCAAGTTTATAGTAGCCTTCAAGATTCAAGCGAACAGGCTAGGCTTATCAAGCAGTCCAACAGAAGCATCAACCACAACTAAACTTGTACAGTTCTTTAGGTTCAAGTACTCCAATAAGTTTGGGATATATACCAGAGAAGTTGGGGGTTTTTGTTAGGAACTTGCAGTGATTCATATTTATAGATTTCAGATTTTGCCGACTCTGTTTGACAAAATCGAATGATTTTCCTCTGTTCTCCCAGTTTAGTGTTTACATCTTGCTTGCAGATCTAATGCAAGATAAAGAAGACATGCTCATAACCATTTTCATGGATGTCTTCTTATACTTATTCAATCATCAACAGTAAGTAATCAATCAATTTAGCTTGAGAATAATAAATGAGCATGCATGCTGCATATACATAATATCAAAACGTACGTCCGTCTAGCTTGTGAAGGAATCCAACGTACAACTTTAATCATGATTACTAATTAAAACAATGGATCGACTCATTTCCACGGCCAGATCCAGAAGTGACCGATTAATGATTCATAAAACAAGGAACAAAGCTTGAGCAAACTACATGTACATATGCAAGAGACTAGATTAACTAATTACAATACATAATAAGAGCCTAATATCACCAGGGGACAAAACGGTCCATGAGCAAACAAACAGTGGCCTCAGAAAGCGTAGAAGAGTTCCTCCTCTCTTTTCTAACAGTAGTAGTCTCTTCATGAGCTGCAGCAGCTAGTTGTTGCTGGTCAACCTTATCATCACCTCCTCCTTCGGCATGTTTGGCCTTTTTCGACGACCACAAGAACCGCTTCTTGGCCTCAACCTTCTCCTTCAGCTTTCCCAGCTCGCTCACCCACACCTCTACCACTGCAGACATTATAACTCAGAGATCTCTTTGAATATATCTTTCTCGGTGTTTATAACTTTCTCTCTTACTCTTAAGCGCTTGATGAGAAAAAACAAGGTAATAGGCAAATGGGTTTTTATAGAGGATGGATAATATATGAGGCTTGATTTCCTTCCTTCTTTCTTCCTAGCTAGCGAGTGGTTTTGCTTTCAGCAACGGCAACTGCTGCATGTGGTTTAAACTTTAAACAAGGATACAACAAAATGAGTTTGTGTCGTATAGGCAGCCCCTTGGATCTGCGGTCGTAGCACACAGCATATCAAGTTGGGATATTCGGGTGATTTATTTACGTGTGGGGACTGGCCGGCTTCTATTGTGGAAAAACTGTGGACGACTTGGCCTTACGGCTGCTGTTCAATACTTGCAATATTTTCTAACAAAAGTAGTCCATACATATACAATAATAAAGTTTGTACAGTCAACGTACTTTTCTAAGAAGATTTTTATCACAAATGGTCACTCACCTTTCACCAATTCGACACTTTAGTCACTCACTTTTGCAAAATATCACTTTGGTCACTCACTTTATACTCTCTCATACACTTTGGTCACTCAGTCAGCCATGTGCTTTATTTTGCAAGGTCAGTTTCGTCCCTTCACCCCCACGTGAGTGACCAAAGTGTATGAAATGGTATAAAGTGAGTGACCAAAGTGATATTTTGCAAAAGTGAGTGACTAAAGTGTCGAATAGGTGAAAGGTGAGTGACCATTTATGATTTTTTCCCTTTCTAAGATATGCACGTGATATGAATTACATACAATTATCACTTGAAAGATTCAGTTGTTCAATTCGATCAGTTGATAACTAATTTACTTAATTTGTTGATGACCTTATTTACTTCATCAAAAACTTTTTCATCGTTATTATTTAGACAACACCATGATTTGTTGTTTGGGTGAAGTGCTACTTAAAATACGACTTGTACGAGAAACATACATAGCTTCAATGTATTGTTGAAATTAATTGACAAAAAAGATTTTCTATAGTAAGTTTAGCAGAAAATAAAACTAAGATGCAGTGAGATCGAGTGAGTGGTGTGGGCCAAGTAAGGTCTAGAATTCTAAGCATAAATATTTTGGAAGTAAAATTCATCTGCTACAAAGGAGCTAGGGTTTAAATTTTTTAGTAACAACAGAGGTTTTTGTCAAAATTTTCGTAATTTGACATTTTGACCTCACGGATATTTGATCAATGTTTAAAATATCTTTAGAATTAGTTTGAAGTATCAACATTTACCGATATTTCAATCGATACTCGATATTTTCTCTGAAATTTTTATAAATTCGGAGTATTAAATTTTTAAACCTTGACTACAAATGAAAGTCTCCATCTATATAAAATATCAGACTTTTTGACAAGATATTTTCAGTACAACTTCCAAGAAATTTTGCCATATGGACATGAAATTTTATTGTCTTTATTTTGGAAGATTTTTCTTCTGGGCACCAGATATTTTTGTTTTCCATGTGGTCCTTATACTAAAATTCAATAACAGTGAAAATTATTTCAATATTTCAACATTACAACAGAGTAAAATCAATTTTTTTTTTACTTTTGGCTCATATTACAAGAGTAAGGCTATGGTATGTTAACATTTCTCATACATAATGCGGGGAGAAAGTCCTTAATAAGGTAAATAAGGTCCTCATTAGAGTAAATTAGGTTCTCGTTTAAGTAATTAAGTCCTAAAAATGGTAATTGTAATGTTTTACGACTTGAGGACACATATTACCACTCCGACAACTCATGTGGTAACTACGAAAAAACCCTCGTTATGGTAAATTTGGTCCTCGATCATTAGAGTAAATAGGTTCTCGTTTGAGTAATTACGTCCTAAAAGTGGTAATTGTACGTATGAGATACATTAACATACACTAGAATTTTCCCATATTACAAACACAAAAATTTAAATATGTACATACATGGGAAACAAATATGCTCAATATTGGCATGAAAATGAGCACTGAGTGTAGTCTAGTTGGACTAAAGTAGTAACTTGCCTAGCTCAAACTCAAGTTCGAATCTCACCTTCTCCATATTTCTCCAATTTGGTACCCCCTCTCCCTCCTGATGGCCAAAGGCCTCATTGGTATGAAAACAATTGTCAAATTTAGTGCATCGTAGAGAATGATTTGGTTAAGAAAAAAAAAAGTGGGATATTTTGGAAGATAGGACTATAGGAGTCATAGGACCTTGCATGGTAGAGTCTTATGTATCTGTGAGGTTTTGATAAAAACAAGCAGAGCCCCAGACCCACAGAGTGACTGAGTGACAGAGGTCGGTTTCATGAGTCAACCTTCTTGTCTGTGTCTCGTAATCCTAAGAAAGTTCTAAAACCACAGGAATCAAAGTGGTATTACAATTTTATATACGGAAATGAAAACTTGGGGTAATTCTTTTCTCCTGCTCGTTTTAGCTTTACCTTCATTGGTTCAGTACAACTTTATTAGAGAGAGCTAATTATCAAATAGGATTTCCAAGAAGACACTAGCTACCTTGTTTATAATGACCGACATTGCACCGATTGTCTAACTTAACCAGTTCTGTCACTAGGTTTGTTGTCGCACACAAAACAAATTCTCACATGTGGTTAATAGATCGAATAACCTGCTCTGATATTAAAGTAAACAACGGACATGGGTAGCCCATGCGGCACACTACTAACGGACGACATTACACCGATATTGCCTTAAACTTAACTACCTCTGTCACTATGTGTGGAGTTTTATTACAAAAGATTTTAGTGTAATTAGTAATCGACCACCTACTAATAAGTTGTATTTTTTTCTTTCTCAAACAGAGTGACCAGCCAAACTGTCATTCTTGACATTCCCAACACACCACAAAACTACAAGCAAAAATTGAAAGAAAGGTAAAGGAATCAGTTTTCCGTATCAAATAAAGTTCATCTGGTATGCAAAGCCGCAAGTATCCATGGTGCATTTTTTTTTTCGAAGTCTGGTGCCTAAAGCACGAAAGAAATTAACAATGCATGAGCAATTGAGAATAACTCCCGTCTTTACAAATCCATAAGCCATCTGTTGGGGTAGAAATTGAGGACTATAGAGCTTGCTACTGTTGGGCCGTGCTTGATAGACTAATCTCCCTTTAAAGCTGTGAGACTAGGCCCAAAGCTGTGTACAGTGTACTTTCAGTAGAAAATCCACTTTTTCTAAGTTACAAATTTTTCCGAAATTAAAATACGCAAAAGGTCCAAATGTCCAATTATCACTGGCAAGTAACAAGTAAACCTAATAAAGAGCTCCACAAGAAGCAGTTACCTGTTGTCAGTAAGATCTCGAGCTATATATCATTATATCATCTAGCTAGTTTCATGTCATTCTCAACTTGCATTATGACCGACATTGCATAATGATTTTACCTAGTAAAAAACAAAAACTAAAATAAGTGCAGAGCCAAACCTAAAATGGATGGAAAATGTAAACAGGAATTATAGATTTGCACAACTATATATACAACGAAAGAACTATCAAGGTAACATTCCTTTTATAAGATATTACTAGCAGCTCAGACAGCGAGTAGTTGAGCTAGATGATTTCAACTATATGGAAATTAAGTTTAAGAGAAGTCTTATAGAGTACCTAGTGTCAACACCAAATTAATTCTTTCTTATCAAGCCCTTATGTTTTGTTCTCAACCGCCAAATTTTCTTGCCCTTAAACATTTGCACCATCAAAGATTCAAACATGAAGCTAACAATTTAGTCATAATTATCAATCAGATGATAGTACGTAATTCAGCCATCTATGTTTATTAATGCAAAGGAATAAGTAACCTTAATTAGCATCATATGATTATCCTCATGCATGATTCGATTCTTGGCCAGTAGCTCATCCAGGACAAGTGCTTGGAGAAATCTCGCTTATAGATCAAGCAATAGTACCTAAAAACTAGGTGCAGGCATCCAGATATGTGCTTGCAATTTTCTTAAGAAGCACTAGCGCGCCTTGTTTTCCTCTCTTCTGCCAAGTTGTCTACAAGAACTTCACCAAACAAGGAAGATATTATTTTAACTCTCAAACAGATAAAGAAGCAAAAAGAAATATTGTCCTACACATTGCAAAATGAAAATGCAACCAAGAGAATTGAACGAAATTCTTGAGATCAGCATATATGGAATAATGGAAAGCAAGAAGTAATTTGAATAAAGTCAAGGCTTAGAAATATGCATGTTTTGTGAAGACTATGTTTTTTTTTTATAATATATGCTTTTGCGTATGACATTAGCAAACAGTTGATAAACAATTTGAATTTTGCCAGAAGCTAGCCAAACTAAAGAATACAGAAAATAAAATAATTAAAAAAATAGATAGTGAACGTACTCCTGGCCGGGATCAGGTACTCGGTTGATCAATGCAATCGGCCTTCCTCTTTCGAGGATTGGGTTGTTCCTGATGATTTTCATGTTCATCTTGGCCGTCTAAGTACTCATTCTGAAAGTCTTCATCTTCACAGCTGAAGTACTCATCTTCTTCCAAGTCTTCATCATCAACTTGATCCCCCAATATCTTCACGCAGACGTCTTTTTCCTGTACTATATGGACTCCGCAGCTTTTCACCGCAACATTATCTGGAAATTTAAACCTAACTAAACAAGATTTTGGTGCTGGCATCCCACTCTCACTGAGCTTCCTTATGATTGAAAGGAACGGAATATAGTACAACCACACATGATTTCTATCGTCACAGATAATGTAAACTACTTTTGAAGAATAATAGTCATTTTCTTTAATGCATACTTCGTTGATGTAGATTCTGTGGTATTTGGAATGTGAATAGTCCCAACTTTGAGCACAGAGAGCCAATCCTTTGTTCTGCAAGTTGAAGTTACGAGGAATTTCAATGTGAATTTCATATGTCTTAAAACTTTGGCCCTCGAAATCCTGACGGCAGCTGAACCACTTTGGAACTTGACATCCCGGAAATAAAACCTCAAATTCCAATTGCTGAGAAGAGAGAAAGAGAGAGAACAGAGACGTCAACTCCGAATCATCCACTAGATTTTTCCGCTTCTTTGCCACGTCACTAGCCAGTTTTTGGCAGAGTTTCTTGCAATTATACAAGTCCACCCAGCGGATCATTTTGGACTCTTTACCTTCAATCATGTCTGAAAGCCTTGAAAATCTCTCTAATGATACGCAATTACTCGCATCTAAGCGATCTATTTCTCGTGGAAATTCCGCAATTTCCACAAGGCTCTTGCAACGGTACAAATTGACAAATAAAGAGGCATACTTGTTATGCAATCTCAAAGGAACTGATTTTGGACCCCCTGAAAAGTCACACTTAGTCGGAAATGTCACTAGATTTGGGCAATTCTGGAGATCAAGATACTGCAGATGTTGCAACTCAAAAATGCTGCATGGCACATTTGCAAGGTACTCGCATCCACACAAAAGTAACGTTTCAAGATTAATGAGATATCGAATTGAGGAAGGCAACTCTTTGATGGCAGTGTAAGATAGATCCAGGCATTTTAAGGATTTCATCTTTTCCACAATTTCAGGGAAAATTGCAACCCAACCGCAATTCACAAGACTAAGATATTCCAAATTTACAAGCTGATTGAGAGATCTAAGAGAATGATCAACGTCAACTAAAATATTTGCACAGTTAGATAGATTCAAGTCCACTAAGTTTGGGAATCCAGAGAAGTCAGGAATTTTGGTTTGACCCCAGTAGCCTGACAAATTGAGAGATTTCAAATTTCGCATATTCTGTGGGAAAAAAAGAAACAAAGGAGAAAGGGATTTCAAATTTCTGTATTTACGGATATTCCGACTGATAATCAATCAATTCATCGATATTTTTATAAATATGAATTATCGATATATCTATTGATATAACTACATATAAAACGGGAAGTTCTACAATACTGAGATGCATGTCATACCTCTATTTACAAATATAACAACAAAATGTGTTATCATTATGGTAACGAGAGTCTTTTTTTTGTGTAATCTTTGTTCTATTAGAGGTAATTACTCCATCTATGACCTTGTTACAAGTTTATGAACAATTTGTTGTCAAAGTTGTAATTTTGGTTCAATTAGATGTAATTTTTTGTTCAAAAAAATTGTAAATGGGGTATGACATACACCACCGTACCCTAGCCTACCCCCATATAAAACTTTGATTACAAACCACACCCTTTGTGGTTTCTCTGTTTTTATGCTACTTTTCTAGTTTTTTACATTTGAAATTTCCAATATACGCACCCTTGCACTTACGAAGACAAAAATAAATAAATAAATAAAAAACAAAATTTGTTTCTTTTCCATTTTTCTTTCCCAGATCTCTTCCTTATCTATGTATTCTTCACAAACCAATCCCTATTGCCACCCCATGAGCATGCCAGATTTAATTATAAAACATCTGTCTTTTTTAGCAACATTTTTCCACCAAACCCCTCATTCAAAGTGACTAATTCTAGTATGTTCATAGAATTGCAACTGATATTGGTTTAGGAATGTGTTAATTGCAACACTTATAAAAGCCAAAAAAAACGAAGAAGAAAGGGGGATGGTTTATAAGATTAGGAGTGCCAATTTGACCCACCTAAAGAATTTATATCAAACAAAAAAAAAATAACTTAGGAATAGCAGTCTTTTAGAACTAAAAAAAAAAACTTTTTGAATTAAAGTTATTCGATAAACAGTTTAAAATTAATACCTCAAGTCCACTCAATGATGGCATGCTGCTCCACTTTTGCATCTTAATTGAGTATAACAAGTTTCTGTGGATTAAAGCTAGATGGGAAAGACCGTAATGGACAATCATACCAATCAAGAACTCTCAACTCGTTGGAAAGATAATCCACCTGATCTCCACTAAAAAAAGAAGTACTGATTATAAAAATTTGAAGACGTTTCAACTTTGAGAAGCTTTCGCCAATCGAGCACATCTGTTCATATGGTCTAGAATCCCAAACGATAATGCTCTTAACTTTATCTGTTCCCTAATATCAAAAAGAAAAACTGTTAACACAAGAATGTCTCCTTAAATAAACAACTGACGTTAGAAATTTTGATTTCTTTTGGACTCGTATAACAAAATTGTAAGTAAATCTAAAACACATGTTGCTCATTAAATTAATTAAATATTCTTTTTCATTTACCGTGTTTTCCTCAAAAACATGATACACATCTTTGGGAAACCACAATCTGCTACGTTTTCCAGGCTCATCTGGTGACTCTTGGCGAACTATTTCTCTACCCATTTCTTCCAGCAGGTCATGCATTGAAATATCATGTGCTTCAGTAATATTTATGAGGGCCTTTTCCATAAGTACTTCAATACCATACCTAGGGTTTAGATCACAACCAGCTTCTAGAGTTTCAATGACATAATTCTTATTTCTCCCTTTAAAGAAACATGCAATGTCAAGGAAAATTTCTTTCACTGGATATTCTAGTGCATTGTAACTTATTTTGAGAACTTCTTGAATCTCTTCATTTGGAAATCTTCGTTGACTGTCTAATATAGCTCGCCATTGATCTGTACTTCTACCACGCAGAAGTGAACCTAAGACAATTAAAGCTAGTGGAAGGCCTTGAGCATAGAGTAAAACATCATTAATTGCATGTTGCACATAACTTTCATACTGCAGATTTCCTTTGATTGCATTCGAAGAAAAGAGCTCCCGAGCTTCATTATAATCTAATTCTTTGACCTTTTCTATTGCATTGACTTCGTGTGCTGTTAGCAAATGCTTATCTCTTGTTGTTATGATTATTCTACTGCCCAAACCAAACCAATCAGGCCCTCCAGCTAATTTGTTTAACTGGTTCAAATGATTTACATCATCAAGAATTAAGAGAACTTTTTTCTGGCTCAACCTTTCTTTAAGCACATCGATTCCTTCATCAGCATCGGTTATATACTTATATTCAACTTAGTTTCCCGCAGAATTCGCTTGGATAGAAGAACCTTTTGTAGTTTGACTAGGCCTTCATGTTCCATTGAATGCTTTCTCACATTTGCCAGAAAGCAGCTACCTTCAAAGTTATGGGCTATTGTATTATAAACAGCTTTAGCAATAGTTGTCTTACCTATTCCTCCAGTACCCCATATTCCTATCATACGAACGTCATTCATCTCAAGTAGTAAAAGCTTATTCACATTGCGTACACGAGACTCTATTCCAACTGGGTACCTCGCGACATTCAAATAGCTATGATCCAGAACTTGCTTTGAAATCTCATCCACAATCTTCTGAATAAATTTTGGTTCCGACCTACCAATTTAAAAGCATACGAAATATTATACGTACAGTTTAATTTTTCTACATTTGTTTAAGGACGGCAAACTATATAGACAATTAGACACACTAAAGACTTTTTCGATACATGAGTAATTAAGTATGCACAAAATCGGTTGGCCCCTCAGGGGCGGGTCATCATTGTACTGTTTGCTGAACTTGTTAATAATGAACATCCTTTTGATAAAAAAAAAAATGCACAGAATCACTTTTAAATATATAACTCAGGTAATAATACTTACAACCTTTTGGTCTAGTGACATAAGATTTAAAATATATAACTCGGGTAATAACGAGACATCATTAGCGCCATACCACTTATAACTATTTTAGAAAGAAAAAATCAATTATTTTTTAATTTTTTTTGTCTGAATTAAAAAATAATAATAATCTTGAGTTGACCATAGTTATTTGAAATTCTTAAAAAAAATCTTGGGGTGGATTTAACTTTACCGAATCCATATACATATCCAAAACTTTCATCCAAATAGACGATCGAATTTGGATTTGGAGATTCCAAATCCAAATCCAAACAATGAAATCAAAATTATCCAAAGGACTAAATTCACGTTACTACCCTGAACTTTAGGGGTCTAATCAGTTCAGTCCCTATACTTTTAATTTCATCAAAACAGTCCCTGAATTTTCAATTTTCATCCAATAAGTCATTCCGTCAAAATTTCATCAAAATTCCGTCCAAAAAAAAGTGAAATGTCCATTATACCCCTGCCTGTTTAGTTTTTTTTTTCTCTCTCTCTCTCTCTCCCCGACCCTCTCTTCCTCTCCTCTTCCTCCTCCTTCTTCCCTGACCCTCTCTCTCTCCCCGGTCGAGGGAGATTGGTGTTGGGTTGTTGGTTGCGGCGAGATGGGAATCGACGCCGGCGTTAGCAAGAGCATGGGCTTGATGCTGGATCGATGGGTGCCCAAAGGATGGCCTGAGGACAGCAGCGAAAATCCGGGCTGGGCTCGAATTGATGAGCGGTGCCGAGATGGTGGTGGTGGCTTGGGTCGAGCACGGGCTCGATTGGAACGCCGGAGAGGAGAGCAGCTCGGTGGTGAGAGAGAAGAGACCGTGGTGCGGTGCTGAGCTTTGGCTTCGGCGGCGAATTGATGGGTTACCGGCGGTGTGGTCTGTGATGGTACAGAGAAGAGGATGGGAGCTCGGCGCAATTGAAGATTGGCGGCAGTTCACGGGATGGATTTGCAGCAAGGAAGAGGCGCCGCTGTTGTGAAGCGGCGAAGGCGACGTGGCCTTGATGGTGTGATGATGTGGTGGTGGTGGCTGGAATGGTGTGCGGGCCGTGTTGACAGAGGTGGCTGCAGCGTGGGCTTGGGTGTAGATAGAGAAGAGATGGGTGCATAGAAAAGGAAAGAGGAAGAAAAGAAAAGAATAAGAAAAAGAAAGGAGGAGGAAAAGAAGAAGGAAGAAGAAGAAGGAGAAAGAGGAGAGAAGAATGCCGACCAAAGAAAACAGAAAAGAAGATGAAGAAGATCACGGGTAGGAGAGGAAGAGAGGGTCGGGGAGAGAGAGAGAAGAAAAGAAGAGAATTAATGGAGGAAGAAGACCGGGGAGAGAGAGAGAGAAGAAGAAAAAAAAGGTGCGGCAAAAAAAACTGAAAAAAAAAAAAAAAACAGGCAGGGGTATAATGGACATTTCACTTTTTTTTTGGGACGGAATTTTGATGGAATTTTGATGGAAGGACTTATTGGATGAAAATTGAAAATTCAGGAACTGTTTTGATGAAATTAAAAGTATAGGGACTGAACTGATTAGACCTCTAAAGTTCAGGGTAGTAACGTGAATTTAGTACTTATCCAAACATGCATATAACGACAATTAAAGAAGAAAAAGAAGCTTAACGAAGTCGGCCCCAAATAAATAGTCAAGCTAGTAAGCCACAACGATATATATATATATGTTATAACTCGGTTAGAAATATAGGTACGTACCCGTATGACAAATGCCATACAGCTAAATTCCCAGCTTCTTTGAGAGCTGTCTTCCACCCCTGCACCTTCTCTTTGTTATCCATGAATTTACATTCATTCCTAGAAAACACCTCACCAAAACTACCTGTTTGGTCTCGTACATGCGATGGATCTACTTTGTAAAAATAGAATTTGACATACACACCCATGACAACACTACAAAACACTAATAAACCAACTAAAATTAGAGTTATACACATAAGGACAGACAGCCCAAGCCCACTCGCTACAGTGCAAGCCCATACCCGAATTATGTAAGTGCAATTACATAATTAGGTGTTTTCTTGTTTTATTTACAAATCTGCCATTAAACCTGACTAACCCATAGGAGCAGTAGCAGCCCGATCGAACTCAAAGCTCTTGAAGAACCCAGAGGAGCAGTAGCAGCTCGATCGAACTCAAAGCTCTTGAAGAACCCATAGGAGCAGTAGCAGCCCGATCGAACTCAAAGCTCTTGAAGAACTCAAAGGAGCAGTAACAGCCCCTTCGAACTCACACCTCAAGTCCTCAATTGCTTCATCCCCATAGCTCCTGCTACTACACCATTTCAATTTGAGAAGCTATCGCAATAACAATTTGAGAAGCCATCGCAATAACAATTTGAGAAGCCATCGCAATAACAATTTGAGAAGCCATTGTCTCTGCCATTTCCAATTTGAAGCTACTGCACAAGGATATCCTCGCCTCCATTTTCAATTTCAAGCTACTACTTCTACTTTCGCTTTCTCTTTTCTACGTTTTGAAACTTTGAGGTACGTCCAAAAACCTAATCCCTAATCCTAGTTTATCAGATTTATAATCAGCGATTTGTACTTGAATGTTATCTTCAAATGCTACTGCATTTTGTATTTGAATATCAATTCAATAGCTGCTACTACAAAACATTTGCTTTTTGTCCATAATTTGATTTTGAGCCTGATTTGTGGTTTTGGTTTTGTTCATTCTAGAAATGGTCAACGAGGTTTCTCTTTTGCTGATATTTCTCTGTTTTCGTTTTATTTAGCTGGTAATTTTAACTATTCAGTAGCTACTGCATGCTACTGCAATTTGGTATTTGAACATCAATTCAATAGCTGCTACTGCAGATTATGAGTTCATTTGTGTAGTTGATGTTCTTATATAGCTGCTACTGCAATTTGGTATTTGAACATCAATTCAATAGCTGCTACTGCAGATTATGAGTTCATTTGTGTAGTTGATGTTCTTATATAGCTGCTACTGCAATTTGGTATTTGAATAACTTGATAGCTGCTACTGCAGATTATGAGTTCACTTGTCTTGATAGCTGCATACTATAAACGACATGTTTATTTGCCTTTTGTCCATAATTTGATTTTAACTACTACTGCTAATGCTACAGATACAGATGGCAAGAATCAAACAATTTGCAAAAAGGTACAAAATGAATCCCAGGAAAATGAAAAGGTTGGAGGAAAATCATAAAGAGAGGAAAAAAGAAGAACGACAGAGTGAAATGGAGGAAGAAGAAGAAACAGAAAAGGGAGAAATGACCAAAAAAAAAGCAAAAAGGCAAGCACGGTCGGACGATCCATCATACTGCCAATATAAGTGCAATATGATGGCTTTTCATGAACAACTTACTCGCATCAAGAATATCCTTGGGCATGATATGAACTTGTTGAGGATCGAGTTGAAGAAGACCCCATTTTGGAATTTGATAAAGGTTTATGACGAAGGATTCATGAGTGCAAATGAAGGGAAGAAATCAGATCGACAAATACACATGTTCATAGAATGCTTCAAACCTAAGACGCAAAAGTTCATGTTTGGGAATAGGTTGGCTGAAATAAGTGCTAATGATGTGAAGCACATATTTGGGTTGCCAAATTCAGGTGTGGTTGTGCCAAATCCAGCAGCACTTAGTTCAAAGCCTGCTTCTATTGACCTTGTTCAAAATTATTTCAAGGATGAGGCCCGAATCACAAAATCCAGAATACTATTTTGTCTTGGGAATGTTACTAGAACACGACCATCCGGATGGCCAAATGATGCAGCAAGACTCTTGATCTTATATCTTTTCTGCACTTTACTATTCGCAAGCTCGGGATCCACATTAGGTTGGAGCTTTGTGAGGTGCATCGAAAGTATTGAGATCATGAATCAATACAATTGGGCAAAAGGAGTTGGAGATTACTTGATTTCATGTCTGATGCCTCCTACCAAGAACGAGCATAAGCAAAAGGCACGTGCCATCAGTGGCTGCGTTATACTTATCCCGGTATTGATATTGCACAATATTCTGTTTTTTTTTGGTACAATATTGCACTGATATTGCTTTGCTTCTACATTGATATTTTTTTTGTTTTGACAAAAATATTTGTTTTGTTGTAGTATTGGATCTGTGAAAGGACTACTTTGATCAATGAAATTCAAGGGAGAGAGGGTATGACACCTTGTTGTGTGAAGTGGAATCTGAATGACCTTACCAGTAAAATGAAGAAAATTAGTGTTCACCAAATAGAGGTAAAAACTCTATTTTATGACTGATGCTACATTGATACTACATTCAAACTGTCGAATTTTTTTAATCTCATTTATATTGATGTGCAGATTGATAATGCAATTGAAGAGAAAACTGAGATGGTTGAACAGGAAAACAGTGACGACGACTTCGTCAACCCTCCACCAAAGTCTATTATTGTAAAAGGAAGGAAACAAAGTAGAAAAAGAAGAGAGGAAGCAGAGCATACAGAAAAAATTGAGAGCAGACCTGAGAAGAGAGTCAAGAAAACTCAAGAGGAAGATAGGGGTCAGAAAAAAGACCTCAATACAATTGAAGCTGCAGCAGAACAAAATATAAGGACAGAGGAAGAAAATGAAGTGACAAATGAGGAAGAATCTGCAAGGAATCTACTACAATTGCAACATAGCTTTGAGGTTCCCAAAAAAACACAAGAGGAAGAGGAGGGTCAGAAAAACGACCTCTATACAATTGAGGCTACACCAAACCAAAACACAAGAGAAGAGGAAGAAAAGGAAGTGATAAACGAGGAAGAATCCGCAAGGAAGAATCTGCAATTGCAACATAGCTTTGAGGTTCCAAAAAAACCTCAAGAAGAAAAGGACTTGGCTGATGAGATTGTAAATCAGGTTGTGACTGATATACATCAACTGAACATCGAGGACCAGCGACGGTATTCTTCAAGTCAATTCAAGGAATGGGAGGAGTTAATGGAAGAGAACTCTCGATATTGTGATGAAGAATATTATGATGAAGAGAACACGGAGAAGAACACCATCGAATATTGGCAAGATGCGGCACTCTTGAAACAAGACATGGCAGGAAGTGCTATCGATAGCTGCAAAAGGAAGCAGGATTTTATAAACAAACTGTTTTATGAAAAAGATGATTTGATGAAGAAAAACAAGTGTTTAAAGAAGAAGTTGAAGAGAAAGGAAGAGGTTATAGAAGAAGTGAGGGCAGAATGTAGAAAACTAATGCTACATAACCGCGAGTTGGAGAGCACATTAGAAGCTATGAAGCATAAAGAAAAGGAAGAGTCTGGAGAAGTTACTACTGCTACTGCACCAAAGACTCGGTCAGCCATAAAGCGAATAAAGAACAGAACGGACAGAAAAGAAAATCCAATGCCGGATTTTGAGGTGATCAAACCAAAAAAAGGAGCAAGGAAAAAAAGGGATGAAGTTGTTGACCTCACTCAATTGTCGGAAGAGAAAGAGGAAAAACCAAAAGCAAATGAGGATAAAAAGGGAACCAAGTTGGCTTGGAACAAGCATGAAGTCTTCAATCTAATGGACAAGAAGCACCAAGACATAATCAAGGATTATTGGACAAGGAAGGAAAAATCGTAAGCCCATTGCTACTGCACAATTGAAATAAAATATAGTGATAAAATGTCAATAATATTTATACTCCTTTTCGGTTTCACTGTTTTTATTTTATTTTTGTTTTTACTTCACAGGGTACCTTTTTTCCCCAAATTATTTCGGGATGACATTCAAGATTTGATCACCGATAAAGCTGTTTCAAACTTTCTCATAGATGCATATGTATCCTTGATCAAAGAAGAGGACAGCAAAAAAAATATCTTCTTCAAGTGCTCTTTTTCTGTAAGTACCATATGCTACTGCATTTATAAACTGTATTTGAATAACTGCTACTGCATTTGGTATTTGAATAGCTGCTACTGCATTTGGTATTCGATAGCTTCTACTGCATTTGTCCTAAATGTGTTTAGAAGATATATTCTAAAATGTGATTAGAAGATATATGCTACTACATTTGGTATTTGAATATCTATTTTGATAGCTGCTAATGCATTTGTCCTAAATGCAGTAGCAGATATCCTCTAAAAATCATGTCATCATGTCTAGTTAATAGCTGCTAGATAGTGAATTATTTAAGATCTGTTAGATTTGAGTGTGATTTGTTGGCATTTGGTTGTTGATTTTGAAACAGATCTTGTTCAGTAAAAAAGATGAAGATTCTTGTGAGGCAATTGCAAAGGATGTGAAAGATGAAGCTACGACACAACTAGCAGAGGCTAAATACATGTTCATACCTATTGTCCACTCACCTGAAAACTTTCATCACACTCTGCTAGTATTCAACCTTGAGCGGAAAGAATGGACACACTACAACTCAATGAGGCCACGAAAAGAAGATTTACAAGATATTTACTACACAAAAGCAACAAATTTGGTAAGTACAATATTAATTCTAGAAAAATAGTTTTAATTTGAAAAGTAAATAATGACTGCAATTCTGTTGTAGAAGGAGTTTATTGAACAACTTTGGACACAAATGTATAAAAAGAGGAAGGAAAAGTCATTGGAAATTCTAATTCATAAGAGGGAGTTCAAATTCCCAATCACCAATGACAAAAATTGTGCACAACAAGCTCCATCGTAAGTGCTATCATTGACCTTTATTGCATCTTTTAATATCACTTGATAACATCTGCACTTAATACCATGCGCTTTTTGTATTGAAATCTAATACAAATATACTCTCTCTTTTTTTTACAGAAATGATTGTGGAATATACGTCTTAAAGTTTATCAACAATTTGTCAAAGGGAGAGCAGATACCAGAAAGGATGACAAAAGCACAAGCCCTTTTGTACAGAAAATATGTACTCCAACAACTTATGGATCACAAATGGAGCTACATCTCAAAGTACATGGATAAGAAGGAGGACAATATGTAGATTTCTGCAAGGATTTTCAATTTGAAGAATATAAACTTGTTATGGAGAACTACTCCTAATACTAAATTTGAAGAATTATGGGAAATTTCTATTTTTGATGTGTTTAAAATTGCTTGTTGAGATAGTGCTACTGTGTTCTGAATTTCTATTGTTTTTTCTATCTTTCTCTGTAAATGATGTACAACAGCTAGTTTCAAGATTCAAAAATGAACTTAAAATAAGACCGATACTACTCTGCTACTGCCATGATACTGCAGTGATACTACTCTGCTACTGCAGTGATACTACTATGCTACTGCAGTGATACTACTATGCTACTGCACTGATACTGCAGTGAATATGAACATGGACAATCGTAAAAATCTATAAATTTGAGAAATTAATGATGTTATTACAACTGAGAGTTTCAAGACTCCAAAAAAGAACCTAAAATAAGACTGCTACTGCAGTTCTACTCCAAGTGAATAACCACCAAAAATATCCTAGATTAACAAACATGTAATCCATAGAAATTCCATGAAAATCCATAGAAAGTCACAAACATTTGAGATTGGCAAGTTTTGATAACAATTAAAAATGGGAATACATAGCACTTTATCTTCACATAAGAACTCAATCTTGAATAGGCACATTGCAGCTCTTACGGTTGTGGTGTCCAAGTTTATGACAACGTGAACACCTAATTTGCCGGGGCTCTTCACCGAATGACCGTATTCTTCTTGTCTTCGGTCTTCCAGGGGGCTTTCTAGTCTTGGGAGGAAGCAATCCAGAGTCACCAAAACTCGCAGGTGAAGGTTTATCCAAATCAGGAACTGGCCAAATAGGAAGCTCATGAGCATTCCTATAGAAGTTTGTTTTCCAATAGTCTTCAATGTAAAGATATGGAAGCTTATTTGCCTTCTGCATGGCTTGAACAGCATGAGAACATGGGAAGCATCGAAATTGCCACCAAACACAAGAACAAACCCTCTCTGCCAAATTCACCATGAAAGTGTTTTCCTCAGTAAAAACCTCAAAAACATGGTCACTAGACTGACTAACCCTCCAGCTTCTCCTAGTATCTAATCTCTTCTTCAACTTTTTTTCAAACTTTGGACACAAAATGCTCCTCCAAGTGGAAGACTCAATTTTCCTTTTAGAAAGCTTCTCCATCGTATCAACTCTAATAAACTCGAGTAAATTAGGCAGTGGCATACACCTAGCATCCTTGATAACATTATTGAAGCTCTCAGCTAGGGCATTGCTCATTTCGCCATATCTCTTGGCAGGAAAGTAAGCAATGGCATAATTTTCTGGTGCCAAGTTTTCCAAAAAGGAATTAATCTGCCCACGACCTTCTCTTTTCAGTTCTTCCAACCTTTCATCAAAAATATCTCTAGTTCTAGCATAAGCACACAGACCAAACAATCTTAACATATGATCCTTATAACCGGCACCATAATAACTCGGATACCTACCATTCAAATTATCCTTCAAATGTTTAATGCAGTACGAGTGTGGTGAATTAGGAAAAACCTCTTTCACACCATCCAACAAACCAGCACCACGATCAGTCATGAATACTAAATTTCTATAATCATGAGCCAAAATCATAGCCAACTGTTCAAAAAACCACCTCCAATTCTCTTTACTTTCAGCATCTACTATAGCAAAAGCAAATGGGAATATATCTGAAAAAATAAACAAAAAGCACAAAAGCAATAAGATAAAAGATAATCGAAAACATACACCAAAAATGTAGAATGGTACAAAACTTAGCAAGCAAAATGTTCAAAATGGCTAGAACAAGAATACTGCTACTGCATTAAAGACCAAAATCAATAAGACATACATTCCAGAAGATATGCTGCTGCTACTACACATCACAAACAAAAATCCAAATATCGAAAGTGTTACTAAAAAAGAAATAACATACCTTTATTGCCTGTTTTTGCACAAGCACCCAAGAGCATTCCCTTGTACTTGTTTTTTATGAAAGTCCCATCAACAAAAAGCATTGGTCGACACCACTTGAAACCATTGATACAAGCACCATAAGCTATAAACAATCGACGGAAACGGCCATCAGCAGACTCAAGAATGCAATGGGAACCCGGGTTGGTTCTCTTCAAGGACTCTATATACCAAGCTAACTGACTATATGCTTTGCCTTCATTACCATGCAAAATTCGATTTGCAGCCTCTTTACCCCGATATGCTGTATGATAACGTATATCAAAACCATAATCTTGCTTCAAATATTTAACTATCTCTTTAGGCTTAATCAAAGGATCAGATCGAACTTTATTAGAAACAATTGTTGAAACCACATGAGCTCCAAGCCGTTTATGATTATGGTGACGAATGACACCAGCACAAGTATGCTCATTTATCAGCTTGTTTATATAAAAATAGCCATTGGACTTGCATATGGAAGCATGCACATACCATTCACAGCCATCAGAATTTTTCTTTACACATGCAGCAGTAACACGAGACTTGTCATTTTTCAAATATTGAAACTCAAAGCCCCTCTCAACTGCAAACTTACACAACTTATCACGAAACTCCACAGCACCACCAATAAAACACTGACCAGTCCTAAAAATATACGTATCCCACTCACTTGACATATATTTCCTCTTACTGTTGTTACTCACAAAATTTCCAATTATCATGTTGTTATCGTCCTCAAAGTTTGAATCGTCACTACTAACATCAGATTCTTCATCATGATGATGGCAAATATCTAATGTATGCTTCACAACATCAGAAAAATGCTCACTATCAACAGAAAAAGTACTAGAACTTGATCCCACATCAAGAATATGAATTTCTATATAAGGAGAATTCATCACTTGAAAAATCTCCAACATAAGACAAAGATCATCATCAGACTCCAGGAAACAATTTGGACAATCGGTAAGAGAATACCTCAGCACGAACTGCCCTACTTTTAGTTTTCCAAACCTCAAAGAGAGCTCAGAGCACAATTCATCAAATCTAGTGCTTGATGATAATGAAATAAGCACGGTCTCTGCCCCATACGTAAACCTACCAAACTTTGAATTTGACATGCTGCTACTGCAACACAAATAATTACTCATGTCAGGGGTAAAAGCTTAAAGTCAAGATACTCATCAACACCACAATGTTCTGTGCCAACTTCATATAAAAAGAAATGTTGCTGCTGCTCCAACAACATACCAAATAAACTCCTAGAAAACATCAAAATATCAACTTAGTAAAAACAGTACATAGAATTTCAAAATAAGCAGCGTGCCGCTGCACCGCCAACACAAATCATACAATAATAATAAGAAAAATGAATGACCCAGTGAACTACTGCTGCACCCTAAAAATGAGCAAACTGATACTGCACCACAAGACACTAAACCAAACTCAACGAAAACACTGCTACTGCTTTAGAAAAACATAAATATCTTTACAAAAACAAAATGAATCACAAAAGTAATAGATTCGATTGAAAATTTAGAACACTAAGAAGAATAAATCGAAATCAAAATCAACAAAACCTAGGAACATTTAGTGAAAATCATAAGCAACAAATATATTCAATTACAAACATCAAATAAAAAAAATTATTCTACATATAGATTCCTCGATGATAATACGAACAAAATCAAATATATGAGACAATCAAAAAGAAGAAATCAAAAATTCGACCAAAAACACAAAATCAAAGAGTTTCAAAATCCAAAAATCTCAAAAAACTAGAATCCAAAACAGACGAGAATCAAAAAACTAGTAGAAACAGTTTAAAACTTACCACTATAATCAGAGATAATCGTTCACGAATGGTGATACTGCATCACGTCAATGAAGAACGAAACAGAGCTCTCTCTCTCTCTCTCTCTCTCTCTCTCGCTCTCTCTCGCGCGCGTCTGTCTTCATTGGCACAAAGCGGCTTTCAAAAAACCCAAAGCTTAAAGGGGGATAAAAGAGTAAATTAACTACTGCCACATGGCTGCACCTAAGCAACTTGTCCTTATAAGTAAAGAAATTTACTTATTTGTATGAATTAAAAGTGTGTGGATTTAGGAGAAAATTGAAAAGATGTCAGGGACTTTTGAGCCATTTTCTCTTGTAAAAAAGGGGGTAAACTATTTGTCTCTTTAATTCTTTACATCGAAGGATATGAACGAGTTCATCCAAACACCACTTTGAAGATGCATAGTTTTCAGAGAATACTATAATAGAAATCTTTGAATCCTCAATTGCTTTGAGAAGTGCCAGTGTTATTTCTTCTCCTCTTAGAAGCTCATCATCATCCATGAAGGTTTTAATTCCTTCTCCTCTTAAATTGTTGTACAAGTGACCTGTAAAATTGTCGCGTGTATCCTCCCCTCTGAAACTCAAAAAGACATCGTAGATCCATGACTTGGTGGAAGAAGAAGCAGAAGAAGAAGAAGAGGCTCCAAATTGGGTGGTCATTGAATCGATATTCTTTGATAACTAAACTGGCCGATGAAAGAGTTAATTTGGCAAAGACTTAATTTATCTTATATATAGGGTAAAGCAGTTTCCTTATCTTATATTCTGTAAATGGGAAAGTAGTTTCCTGAGAGCCTCAGTGCAACATACCAATGCAGTTGTACGTAAGCGTTGACCATCGACTAAGTCCATTTTGATGATAAGGTTAACCGCCAAGCTTGGTGTACGTAGGGCTTAGGGTGACAGTAACACATTATATTCAAGAGCTTCTGTCATATACAGCTTAATTGATGCAGTCAATCGAATGGAACAATAAGATATAAGGAATGAGGATAGAACAATGACAAAAAAAACTAAATTAAAAGTCCGTATACCAATCTAAGTTTACAAGGTTGCTTGAGAATCGATGAAAGGTGGATTGATGATGATGAAGAATTGACGATAACTAAAGTAATACATCTACCTAATCTACAATTAAAATAGATTGCCAAAAGAAAAATCTACCATTAAAATAAGGAATATTGCTTAAATTAATTAATCTTGTTCAAATACATTTAATTAAATGAATTAAAAATACATTTGAAACATTCTTGATGAGTGATGAGTGAACTTTCTTGTTAAATTCATCACGAAACAATACACGCACGAATACGTATCGTATTCGTGTGTGTATTGTTTCGTGATGAGTGAAAATATGAAGCAATACATTAAACTCATAGAGTGAGTTATGGCAATTTTAGTGGAGACAGTTCAAGCCATGCGGGAATCTGCGACATCTTTCTATAACTCATATTTTGACAGAAACATATAAATGAATTAAAAATACATTTGAAACATTCTTGAGTTATAGAAAGATGTCGCAGATTCCCGCATGGCTTGAACTGTCTCCACTAAAATTGCCATATCCCACTCTAGTAGAATGGAAATTGATATCCGTAAAATTATATAGAAATTAGACATTCGGAGCTTTCCAAGAATATATGACTCATCATCTGGTTCATCCGCAAGTCCAGAATTACAGGATTGCTGATCTCCTTGATTCTTCTTTTGCTTATATTGCTTGTCTTTGCTTTTAATAATCGTACTAAAATGCTTAAGAATTTATTCAATGTTTAGCCTCAAAACGAATTCATTTGTTTCAAATGAATACGGTTCAGTTCGATTCGATTTGGTTCTGTTTTGAATAGAATAAATATGTCGATCTTTATATTTTATTTGGACTTTGGTGGTTTCACTGGTTTGTATCAGCCTACACTACTACAAAAATGGTTTATAGGGACATACATTTGTCCCCTTTATAAGGGTTTCTATTGCCTCTATATGTCCCTAAAAGTTAACTCTAGGGACAAATAGATATACTTGTCCCTAAATTTAGGGACAAATAGATATATTTGTCCCTAGAGTTAACTTTTAGGGACATATAGAGGCAATAGAAACCCTTATAAAGGGGACAAATGTATGTTTCTATAAATCCTTTTTGTAGTAGTGCTATCAGGCCCGTTTTAATTATTATATCATTCGCTATTGTACCTTGGCTACTGCGGCCTCGTTGGCTTCTTAATTCCCACCTCGGAAGACGCTCAAATTTTCTTTTATTTTTTGGTCTGAAACCGAACCAACCTCATTCGGTTGAGACTACAGGGGTAAATTTATGTGTAGTGTAGTGTTCAGTAACATTTCTTTTTCCATTGTTGTTCTTTCTTTTGGTTTCCACATTGCGACAACTCAACAGTCAACACTTAAACTGAGCCATGATCCAAGTGTTGTCTCTGGGGCCTTCAAACCATACTATCAGTGTTAAAGTCTCGAGTATTGTTCATGTTAATTTCAAAGAGCTACAAAGATGAAAGGGAAATTATCACAAATAGTACCTGAACTTTACCTCTATTATATGGATGGTACATGAATTTCACTTTTGATCACAACTAGTACCCGAACTTTTCGTTTTCATCTTAATTGGTACCTACTGTCACATTTCGTCAATCTTCCGTTAAAAAATCTAAAAAAATTGAAAAAATAAAATAAAAAAATCTCTCATCTTCTTTTTCCTTCCTCCTTCTCCGATTTCTTCTTCTTCCTCCTGGAGCTATCATCTCTCCCTAATCCTCCATAAAAATAAAAAAAATTATCATCTTCTTCCTTCTCAAGGAAACATTCTGCAGAGGATTGATCACAGCTTCCACAACCTGCAATTCATAAACCAACAGTCATCATCACAGCACCACCCTCTCGGTTCACAAGCCCAGAGCATTTTTGCTCTCTACACCCACTACCTGCACACCACTTCCAAATCAGTCCACTCTTGGCATTTCTGCAATTCTCGAGCCCAAGCTCAAGGCCAAGCCGTCAATTCCTCACCACTGAGCCGCGTCATCACCTTTCCTCTGTCCAAACTTCATCACCACCGTGAGCTTTCCTCACCACTACGGCAACACCACCACGGCTTCATCATCTCTGCCGCGTATCTGTTTTGGGCACCCAGAAACTGTGCACCCATGCCCAACCATCTAGAGCTTCTCTGCTCTCCGATCATAGCATCATCACCACCATTGCACAAGACCAAGCCGCCGGACTAGTTCATCACTTTGCTGCTCCGCCGCTGCTATCAAATTCATTATGCACCCGCTGCACCTCTAATCCTCCGTGGACAGAGCTCGGCAGTGATGAGTGTGATCAATGGCAGCGGCAGCAGAGCAAAGGCGCAGCAGGTTTGGGCTTATGGTGGTGCGGTTTGGGGCGGCAGGTGCCCATATTTTGGTGCCCAGAGAAGAAAAGCTGCAGCGACGGTAGTGAGGTGTTGGGGTGGTGACGCTGCTGGGGTGAATCGCACGGGTGGCTCTGAATTGATGGTGACTGTTGAATTGAAACTTTGGGCTCAATGCTCGATGGGCTGCTGCCATGGAGGACTGGAGATGCGGACTGTTGTGGAAGGTGGTGATGAACTGGGCCGCTTGCAGTGGTGGTGCTGAGATGCAGAGGAGGCCATGGGTGTCCAAAGAGGAATTGCTGTTTTGGAATGAGAGCTTGAGGTGGTTGAATTGTTAATCCCCTTAAGAAGACAAGGAAGATGGGAGCAGGTGGAGCTCGTGAAGACAGGATGAGGAGGATGGAAGCAGAAGATGTTAATTTTTTTTTTTTATGGAGGATTAGGGATAGATGATAGCTCCAGGAGAAAGAAGAAGAAATCGGAGCAGGAAGAGAGAAGAAGATGAGAGATTTTTTTTTTTCAAATGATTTTTTAACGGAAGATTGACGAAATGTGACGATAGGTACCAATTAAGATGAAAACGAAAAGTTCAGGTACTAGTTGTGATCAAAAGTGAAGTTCAGGTACCATCCATATAATGGAGGTAAAGTTCAGGTACCATTTGTGATAATTTCCCAAGATGAAAAGATAACGAAGCTACATATTATT
This sequence comes from Rubus parviflorus, assembly GCA_029955375.1. Taxonomy (NCBI): domain Eukaryota; kingdom Viridiplantae; phylum Streptophyta; class Magnoliopsida; order Rosales; family Rosaceae; genus Rubus; species Rubus parviflorus. The sequence goes on from JARGGL010000001.1 coordinate 30,047,124, forward strand.
TAAGGGCTAAACCACTCAACGAGCATGGAAACTTAAGCCTCAGACAAATAGTGTGTCAAAAGCGAGTTGACACTATTGACTCGGCCGACGACAGTAGCTAACAAGGTTGAGGAGCTCATCCCTCCGTTTCCTTGGCTAGACCCAACATCAGTGCTCGAGGCAAAGGCATTCGACAAAAGGGTTTGATCACTGTACGTGGCTCTGCTTCTTCGTCTCATTACTCCAGATATCCACCAGAGCTGACATGATTCGAAATCTTCAACAAGTGTAGACCAAAGAAGGAGAAATCTTCTACTTCAAGTACTTCTGAAATATTAGGGAGTGGGATATTGTTCTGACACTTGGCTTGTTTTGGAGATTGGAACTAGGCATGATCCATATCTATACTATTATTTAAGCAAACTCATATTGTCAATCAAAACAGATTTTTTTTACCAAACTAACCCTTATATATTAAAAAATTTTAACCAATTTTTACTTTTCGGGGATAAAGTTGTCAAAGTACAAAAAAGAAAAAAAATACAAAAAGGGAAGTAACAAAAAAATCAAAATTGAAAAAAAAAAAAAAACTATCTCACTCTCTCTGCAATAACTTCCCACTATTTGTCTGCATATAACTTTCCACTGTCTCTCAAGTAACTTCCCACCATTATTCCTAAAATAACTTTCCATTAATTTTCGTTTTTTTTAATAAATTTTTTTTTACACATGCAGAAAATGTGTGGAGAATGCTAGTTTTTATATATAAGAAGGATGTACCCAGTTCTGCTGGCACACTTGATAGAAATACCTGTGTGCTTTTGATAGAAACAAGCAGCTACATTGGTCGGTTTCATGATGGGTCAACTTTCTTGTTTCTAATTCCCACACAAGCATGTGGTATTACGAATTTTTTTTTTATGGGTGAAAGGAAAGGAAACATTCGGCGTTAGCAAGATGGTTTACCTTGCTTATTTCATGATTGCCCTCCAAACGAATTCTAATAAAATTGACTAAAACCTAAACCAAAATTGATCTATAATCAGAATCAGAGTGATTTCGGACTATTGAATTTGACACCATCTTTTCTTATATATATTCATCTATTTTTTATTTTGAATTTTGAAAGTGTGTAAATTAAAAAGGACAACAGTAAATAAACATTCGAAAAAGGAAAAATACACTATTATATAGAAGGTAATGGTTGAGTACGATTAACGAATTTTCATTGAGAAAATGCATTATGGGCCTTCAAGACGTTCATGATGCTTCCTGAACTTTCTTTGCACATTTGAGCCTCAAAACTTGAGTTTTAGAAAGATGTCGCTGATTCCTGCACAGCTTGAACTATCTCCAGTAAAACTGCCATAACTCACTCTGGTAGAATCGAAATCGGGATCGGTAAAATTCTATAGGAATTATACATCCGAAGCTTCCAAGAATATATGGCTCATCATCTGGTTCAGCCGGAGTCAGTAAAGTTTAATCATTGAAGTAGAGTGATCTTAAATTCTTAATAGCATGTCCAGAATTACAGGATTGCTGATCTCCTTGATTCTTCTTTTGCTCCTTATGCTTGTCTTTGCTTTTCCAACCTACGAAAACAACAAACTAAATAAACAAGAACTAAAATGCTTAAGAACTCGACAAAAATCCAAGAATAAAGATACAAAAATATATGAAAATATGGTTACATCATCGTGATATATCATTCAAGTCTTCTTCGATCATAATCTTCCGAGCCTTCGTCTTCGATCGGAGCTGGAGGAGGAGTATTTATTAAGTTCATAGAACACTACCTTCGTAGAGAAGTCTTCTTCCTCATGTGGCATTACTACGTGGATCCCGCAGCTTCCCACATTGTTAAACTCAAACCGAACTGCAACCCGATGCAGTGGCCATAACTCACTCTCACTTGACCTACTTATTATTGTAAGGAATGGAATATAGTACACCCACACATGATTTGTATACATCATCCTTTGGTCATGTTGCTTGTTATATAGATCATGATCCTGTACTCCTTTTTTGTCAAGTTGAATGCGTATCCCATTGATGTAAACTTTGATGCAGGGTGAGAACATTAATGAATCGACTTGGTCCGAAGTTTGAGCACAGAAAGCCAACCCTTTGTTCTGCCATTTGAAATTTTGAGGAAATTCAATGCGAAATTGATATGCATGAGGTCCACAATTCCTTTTGAAATTCTTACGCCAGGTGAACCACTTGGGAACTTGAGCACTTGCCGGAAAGACAACTTGGAATTCTGATTTCGGACAAGACAGAAAAAGTGACAACAGAACCGTCAATTTCTTCGATTCTTTCATGACGACTCGTTGGGTTGCTGCAGGTTCAGCCAAAGACCGAAAACGAGACAACAAAGCCGCCAAAGAGGATGTCTTGTTTGTTGTCATCTTGGCCGCGTATTCATGAGCCAGATTGTCGCACAGTATGTGGCAATTAGATAAGTCCATCCAAAGCATCATTCTTGAATCTTGACCTTGCAGAATTTTTGACAAGTTTGAGATTCTTTCCAATGATACGCAACCTCTTACATTTAAGCAAACACTTTCTTGCCAAAATTCTGGAACTTGTTGAAGCCGCCCGCAATGCATCAGATTGACAGATACACTCATCAAGTTAGTTGAAAACACCGGAGGCCGGGGAAGTGACTCGGACTTGGTTGAAGATGTAACCAGTTTATGGCAATCCGCTAGACGAAGATGCCGTAGATGTTGGAACTCATAGAAGATGCTCCATGGCAGAGTCGTAAGATTTTCACAAGAAAATAGATATAACAATTCCAGCCCAGTGAGATATCCAATTGTGGAAGGTAATTCTTTGATGGCAGTTGAAGATAGATCAAGGGATTTTAAGCATTTCATCTCTCCCTCAATTTCAGGGAAAAACTCAAGCGGGCAATTAGCAAGACGAAGTGTTTCCAAAGATTTCATGTGGATTCTTCTTTGAAACATCCTAAGTTTTTCACAAGAACCCAGGTCCAAATGAGCTAGCTTATCATGAACTCCAACCGAATCATGAACTTCCACTAAATCTGAACAGTGGAACAGATCCAACACCACTAAGCTTGTAAATCCAGACAAGTCAGGAATTCTTGTTAGACCCGCACACCTTGTCAAATGGATATATTTCAAATATCGCATGTTCTGTGGGAAAAGAGAAAAAATAAAAATAAAGAGAAAACAAAAATACTTAAATGGATGAATATGATACCTTTTGAAAAAAATTACAGCATATGTTGAAAAAGTAAAAGAATTAATTACAATTTGCCCTCCGAACTTTCAATTTGATACATAACTATCAAAATTTGTCTTTACTTTTCATTCCGTTAGCATTTTAATACTTCCATTAGTAACACTGTTAAAGTTGTTCATTTTATGCTTACGTAGACTGTGTGATGACTCACATGCCACATGAATGAAAAATTGATACATAATTATCAAAATTTATCTTTACTTTTCATTCCGTTAGCATTTTAATACTTCTATTAGTAACACCGTTAAAGTTGTTCATTTTCTGCTTACATAGACTGTTATGTGATGACTCACATGCCACATGAATGAAAAATCTAATTCCTAATTAATAATTGCAAATTGAAAGCAAAAGGTTTAGGGGGGTGTATTGTATTTAGATTTATGAGGACTTTTTTTAAGTGATGGATTTAAAAAGAATTTATGGATTTACAAAGTCTATGGAATTAAAATCGTCAGATTTATCAAATCTTTAAAATTCTATAGATTTTAAAACATACACTTGTATGGACTTGTAAGGATTCTCGTAGAATTAGATAAATTTTTATACTCATCATTTTATCGACGAAAATACCTGATAAAAACCCAATAAATAAATAAATTGCTTAGCATGAAAACTTTCTAACTTCAAAGTTTCATATATACCAAAATAGGAAAAAAAAAATAAAAAAATTCTCATCAAGAACAGATCATGGAGTAGAGGAAAGAAGCCGCTCATATTCATGAAAGATCAATTATTTGCGATAATTACCACCAGACTTATTTTTTTCCCTCTATTTCATTTCATGCTTTTAGTTTTTAGATTTATAAGTACATTACGTTATAGAAATTGAAGCGTTAGATTTTTTTTTGGACTCTAAAAAAAATTTAATTTTTTTTATTCGTTTCGTTTGGTAATAGAAAAATATTAGATCGAGAAAAATAAATTTAAGAGAAATGTGAGTTTGAAAAAAAAAAACATGTCTTGCGACATTTTTATTTGTTACTTGTCATAAAAGTTTATGGGTAACGTCTATTTCTTGTGTTGTATGTAATTACGTCCTTAAATAATGTGTGTGTGTGAAAGCGAGAAATGACAAAACATAAATGAAGAAGAAGATGAGAGAGAGAGAGAAGAGAGAGAGAGAGAGAGAGAGAGAGAGAGAGAGAGAGAGAGAGAGAGAGGTGATCATAGAAGAACAAGAACAAGATGAAATAGAAAAATGAAATAATAAAAAGAATAAAATTTTAAATCCATGGAAATCTCTAGGCTGGAGGTTGGATTGTTAAAAACTTTTTGTCTTTACAATTAACACTAGACAATCCACACAATTCCATCATTTAATGAATTCTTTATAATTCATTGATTTTTCGAATACACCTAAACTTTTACAGACTCATAAAAAGTCATTAAAAATCTAAATTGAATACACCCAGACTTGTAGAGATTTTTTAACAATCCTAATTGAATACCACTAGACTTCTGAATTCCACAACAATCTTTAAAACATCATAGAAATCCAAATACAATACACCAAAAAGCTAAAAATAAAAGAGGAGTTATTTTCACACTCCCTTTTTCTCTCTCCTATTATCTCGTTTCTCTCTCCTATTACCTCTCACACTCCACTCTGAATTTTATATATTTTTTCATATATGTTGTGGTCTATTTTTCCAAGTTTACCCTTATTTTCCCTATCCTTTCTCAACAGCAGTACAACACTCTCTCCTCTTTCTCAACCACATCGAAGTTTTTTTACCACTCTTTCTCTTCCATTAACCAAATTTCTTCTTGGTTTCTAAACATACCTGCTATCAAAGAGATAACTCAAAGGTTTCAATTCATAACCTCAAACAGGGGTGCAGATAGAAGACAAAGAGAAGGAAGAGGGATGAGAGAGAGCTGAGATAGAAGGCGTCATGTTTGTTTGGTCCATTTATTTGAAATCTCAGTTTTTTTTTCCCTCTAATAATCTTCAGATTTTGGCTTCTCAAATTCAAAGCTGATTAGGATAAAACCCAAATCACCTCTGCAAAAAAAAAAAACACGCAAATATAAAGATTTGAATTTGGAGGACCCATTACCAAATCGTTGTTTCCAATCGGAGGAGATTTTGAAAATCTAAAAAGAATTACAATTGAGGAAGTGCAAGCTTTTGTCCTCTTTCTCTTGTCAAAACTATTAAAGAGAAGAACTTAGATTTGTTGAAATAAGAAAGAATCAGAGAAAAAAAAAAGAGAAGAGAAATCTAAACGGATAACCAAGTCGTTTTATTATTCTTTCATCCTTTTTTTTTTTCTCAATTTCTCATTTTTCACGTACCTTGAGTCCCTCGTTTAGTGGACACGTGCGGGCCTGATTCATCTCGAGCATAACAAGTTTCTTCGGATTAAAAGTACTGGGAAGAGATTGTAATGGACAATGTTCCCAATAAAGGGCCCTCAACTGGTTTTTTTTTTTTTTTTTTGGTCGTGAAATCAAACTTCATAGAAGGCAAAAAGCCAGCAAAGATACAGCAGAGGCACTCATAGTCAGCAGACTAGAGAAAACCATGAGAACAAAAAACAAAGCAAGAAACAGAAAAATTACAATAATAAAAAACAGAAAACAGAAAAATACCCTAACGTCTCAAAACATTCATAAACTAAACAAAATAACATCTTCAAGTCCGTCTTTCCGTCGCCACAAAGGAACCGCCGCCCGAACTCCGACAACGTCAAGAGCATGAGGAAGTAACCAAGTTGGTCTGCAGAGGTGAGGAAACGGACGAGTCCGGCACCGTACATACTCCAAACGACCGATTGCGAGTCAAAACCAGCATAGAACAGTAACCACCATTCCAAAGTAGATCTCAGTTGAGATCTGCAAGAATGGTTGAAACAAAAGGCAGCAAAAACAATCATGGCAAGCCAATAGGGACAAGAACAATATATTTTGTTTAGGACATGAAGATTTTGAGATATAAGGGAGGGGATTGGAAAGTACAAAGGCCTGTAAATCACCACACCGTCGGCTCTATGAACCCAAATCCGACCCGGATCCCACACCACCCTACGACCACGAACGCATCTCCTTGAAACCAAAGACCCGATCCCGATCAGTACCCGAAGAACCCGGTGAGATCGCTTACCCCCATCACTCCCTTTGCGAGAGAAACCCATTAGATGCGGTGATTCCGACCTACGATGGAAGAGTGGATCTGGCCTGCGGTGAAGGACTGGGCTGCTGGAGAAGACGAAGCACGGGTCGGACCTGCTGGGTTGCTTCGAAGGAACCGAAAAACGGCGGTGATAGAGAAAAAAACGGGGAAGAGAAAGAAACAAAAACGGAATTGAGGGAAAGAAAGGGTGAGGATGATAGGCTTGGCCGGAAAGAGAAGAGAGAGGTGAGAGATGAGAGCTGGAACTGAGACAAGCTCAGGGAAATCTCACTGAGGAGACGGATCTGAGACAAACTCAGGGGGCTGCGACAAGCACACGGGACTGAGACAAGCTCAGGGAGGAGCGCGTAGGGCGCGTACAAGAAAAAAAACCCTTACCATTCACATTTCACGCTGTGCAAATTCTACTTTAGTGAATAAAAACAAAAAAATTACAATAATAAAAAACAGAAAACAGAAAAATACCCTAACGTCTCAAAACATTAGATAGATAATCCACGCCATCTCCAAAAATTATATCTGGATCCACTATCAAAATTTGAAGATTTTTTAACTTTGTGAAGCTTCCACTATTGATGCGTATCTGTTGTGGTATGGGATTTGTAACCATGATGCCTTTAATTTTATCTGTTCCCTAATATGAAATAGCAATAGCGTAATTAACAATCTAAGCAATAGGGTAATTAAGCAAGTTCTTGTCATTCACAAAAAAAAAAAAAAGCAAGTTCTTGTCAAAATAAATATTCAGATGTATTTCAAAATTGTAATTTTTTTTTAATTTCTTTCAAGATTAAGAAAAATGTATTGTAAAGTGTAGCTCGTTGAACTAAAAAAGCTAAGTATATATATATTTGACTCACTGTGTTTTCCTCAAGAACATGGCAAACATCTTCATAAAGCCACAATCTACTACGCTTTCCTGCCTCATTTGGCGACTCTTGGCGAACAATTTCTTTACCCATGTCTTCTAGAAGGTCATGCATCCATATATTATTGTCTTCCACAATACTTATGAGGGCCTTTTCCGCGAGCACTTTGATACAATACTTAGGATTGAGGTCACAGCCTTGCAGTATATCTATCACATAACTCATTTCTTTACCTTTAAAGAAACATGCAATATGAAGAAAAACTTCTTTCATCGAATCCTCTAATGCATTGTAACTTCTTTTGAAATTTTCTTGAATCTCTTGGTTAGGAAATCTTTTGTAATTCTCTAATGCATCTTGCCACTCATCCATACTACTTCTACCACATAGATCTGAACCCAAAACTTTCAAAACCAATGGGATCCCTTTTGCATATAGTATTGCATCAGCTGTAAGTTCGACGAAATCATTCATATGTTTATTAATACCTTTGAACGCATGAAAAATGAAGAGCTCCAAAGATTCCTCATCATTTAATTCCTTGACCTCATATATTGAATGGACTCCATGAGCAGTTAGGCAATGCTTCTCCCTTGTTGTTATAATAACTCTACTGCCTGAACCAAACCAATCATAACCTCCAGCTAATTTATTTAACTGATCCAAATGATTCACATCATCGAGAATTAACAGAACCCTTTTGTGTCCCAATCTTTCCTTAAGCACATTGATTCCTTCATCAGCATTCATCACATTCAATTCATTTCCCCCTAAAATCTTAGAAAGAAGAATATTTTGTAGCTTTACTAGACCTGCATGTGCCAATGATTCTTCTCTAACATTTGTCAAAAAACAGCTGCTGTCAAACTTATGGCTAATTGAATTGTAAACAGCTTTCGCAATTGTTGTCTTACCTATTCCACCAATTCCCCATATTCCTACCATGTGAACATTGTTTTTTCCAACATCTAAAAGCTTAAGCATCTCTTGTACACGAGACTCTATTCCGACTGGATAACTTGCCACATTTAAAGGGTTACATTTTAATACTTGTGTCGATATCTCTTCAACGATTTCATAAACGAATGCAGATTCATACCTGCTAATTTAAAATCATAATTAAGAAACATTTAATGAAATTGAACTTTGTTGTATGTTTTTTTTTTATGTACATGAAAAAAGATGGAGAATTTTGCTATGACCAGCAAAACTCACATAACTCCTCTTAGTTGTTTTTTAATAGGGAGCGGAGTCGAACTTGGAACCTTTTCTAATAAGTAGAATATAAATATTATATTAGACAACAAGCAAGTTAGAAAAAAAAAAAAAACTTGGTAGCTCCGTGCAGTTTAATTGAAAAAATTAATATAAACTAAAATTTTAATTTGAAAAATATATAGATACAAAAATATTATATTATTGATGAGTTTTGTATTACCAGAAAAGTTTATGGCTCAACTTTGAGCATGGTTAGAGCACCATTTAAACAATAGTGTTTACCAAAAGATCAAACAGTTTTTAAAGGGCTCTAAGGAGAAGTGAATCTCAACGTGGTTAAATTGGAAAAATATCGATGTTGTGCTAGTTAGTAGTGGGTCACATGGGATGCGTTTGTAACTCTTTAACATGACATCTACGCTAGAATTTCGAAAAGATATGCTAGCTCCAGCTTAAGCGTATGGAATGAATGACTGAGCCTAGCTTCAAAAATATGTGTTGGGCTTGTGAATGAATAATTACTGAAATCTCAAAAAGATGTGTTAGCTTCGACATATGACTTAACAAATTTTATATGTGTAAAAATTGATTTATCGGGAGACCTAATAGTTATATCACACGTGAGGGGACATATTGAAGAACGGAGAATTTCACATCAGATAAATGACAAAAAAGGGTATAAACCTCAAATGATATCTGAACTATTGCGAAAAGTATTTTTTAGTATCTACAAATTTTTTTTTAACAACAAATGGTATCTCAACTATTGCGCCGTTACCAAACATGCATGGTACTTTCGTTTGGTAAAACCTCATACCTAATAGGTGTTGTACGTGCTAGTTAGCAACGGGTTGCTTTTAACACTCATAATTTATATATAAGCTCCTAATTTTGCAAAATGAAAACAGTAAACTAAATTTTATATCTTAAAGATTTGACAAAGCGTTTGGTAAATTGTAGGGGTGGCTTTAGTATGGTTACCGAGTCTTTTTGGACGAAACCGATACCAAACTGAAAGCCCTCAATTTTGAAATTTTGCAACTGTAACCGATAGAGACAAGTTGGTTACCGACATTTTGGTTTACAGTTTCAGTTCGTTGACTAACTATTCCAACAACGGCAAGGACGATGTCTAAAACGACGGCAGAGTAATTCTATATCTAAATATCATATGCAGATTGGATTCTTGATTCAAATTGGAGGTGAAATGAACAAGTAGAAGAAAGAAGAAGGAAAACAAGGAGAAAATGGAGGAAGAAGAGAGAGAATGAAAGAAGAATAGAAATCATAAATGAAGAAATAGGAAGAAGAGAGGAAGATAAAGAAAAAAGAAAACAAAAGAGGAAGAAGAGCTGGAGTAGAGGGGAAATAAAGAAAAGGGAGAGAAAAGAGTCGTGTGAGGCTGGCAAAAAATCTTATGTCCCCAAATTTCTTATCCCTCTCCCTTTCCCCAAATTAGAATTTAGTCTTGAATAGGATTAAATTTTTATTACTACCTTGTACTTTTGGGATCTAATCAGTTCATTCCCTGAACGTTCAATTTCATCAAAATAATCTCTGCACTCTCAACTTTAGGACACGTGTCGCCTATCATGGGTCAACACATGTCATTTTTATTTACATTTACATCTATCATGTGCCGACACGTGTCATAAATGGATTTATTGGATGAGAATTGAGAGTACAATGATCATTTTGATGACATTAGAAGTTCAAGGACTATACTGATTAGACCCCTAAAGTGCAGGGTAGTAACTAAAATTTAGTCCTTAAATATTAACATATGTAATTTCACTTAACTAAACTCAAACACTGTTATAAAGCTTTTTGAAGTTTTGAGTTAGTTCTTCTTTTTATTGCCTTTGGGGGTCCCTGTAAACATTGCTAAGTCTTTGTTATACATCAGTAAGGCTTTTGACACCATTGGTTGCGATTTTTTATTAGGCATAATTGTCGAACATGATACAATATGTGGACTACATACATTGTGCAAGACCTTTGATATTTCTTTGTATTTACTCTATAAGGGTTACACTACTTATGTGAGGACATAAATTGTATAGTTAGTGGGGTTAGTGATGATAGTGGGGAAACTAAAAAGTTTCTCCTCATTATTGTACACCATGAATACACCTCAACCTCTCCACTATATAAAGAGGTTGATGCATCACTATTTCACACACCAATTGATCAATATCAATCGATTCATTCTACACTTCGCTCTCTTGTTTTTCTCTTTTTTCACCTTGAGTTAATAGGCGACTCACAACAATATATTTTTTTTTTCAAAGCTTTTATTTCTTTCTCTAGAGAGATTATATTTAGAATTATTTTTTTTTTTTGAAAAATTAGAATTATATTCTCAACTTATCCTAAATTGTTTCTTATAAAAAAAACTTGTCATAAATTATTATTTATTATTTTTTTGTATGAATTATTTCTCCTCACAGGAGATATCATTTTTATTAATTTTTTGTATGAAATTTTTATTAATAATATATATTCATTTTTTAAGACTTGAAATGACTATATTGCCCCTCACATAAGTGGCACATAACCAACATTTGGATGAAAAATGTTAGAATTGACGGAGGGGGTGTAAATTGACAATTTTTGCTAAGTTCAGGGGGTCAATTTCCACAATTACAAGTTCGGGGTGCAAACTGACAATTATAGCCAAGTTTATGGGGTTTTTTGGTAATTAAGCCTTTTTATTACTGGTCCTATTTTTATTTATTGGATTCATAGCATTTTAAAGTCTGCTCATCTCTTTATCTCCGTGAATGGTCGATCATGTGGCTTTTTTACCTTCTTAAGGGGAGTAAGACAAGGTAATCCTCTTTCTCCATTGCTTTTTTGTCTAGCGGAGGAGGTATTAAGTCGAGGAATCTCCTGCTTAGTCTCTCGTGGAAAATTTCTTGTATAGCAGCTCCAAAAAAGTTAAATCCTCCCTCTCATATTCTTTTTGTTGATGATGTGATGGTCTTCATGCAAAGTAATACTCGCAGCAGCCTTCGAGCCTTGATGCGGTTTTTGGATGAATATGCACGGAACTCAATTCAGCTTGTGAAGAAGGCCAAATCGTCACTCTTCATTGGTCAGTTTGCTCTTCCAAGGCATGTTGTTATCCAAAGAATTTTGGGCATCTGTGAGGGTGAACTTCCCTTTACTTATTTAGGCTTGCCTATTTTCCAAGTTCAACCTAAGCCATATTATTTTCGTGCTATTTCTGACAAGGTGAGGTGTAAGCTTTCTTCATGGAAGGGTAGACAATTGTCCCAAGTAACTCGTTGTCAGCTTATTCGTTCAGTTATTCAAAATTTATTAATCTATAGCTTTCAAGTCTATGCATGGCCGCAGTCACTCTTGAAAAAAATTCAAGGGTGGATGCAAAATTTCTTTTGGTTTGGTGACCCTTTTAAAAGAGGTGCTGTTTTGGTTTCTTTGAGGCAATGTTGTCTATAAAAAGATCAAGGAGGCCTAGGGCTAAAAAATTTGTTTACTTTAAACAAGGCTCTCCTTCTTAAGCGAGGTTGGGATGTAGTGCAAGGTTCTTCTCACTCGTCAAATTCCCCCATTAATGGGCGTGAGAAACAATGTGTGATCACTGTATCCCCATACTAGCTTTGTGAAGGTTTTCCTCTACAGTTTTCCCGTGAGAGATCTCTACACTCTTAGATTCTTCTGCTTCGATAATTTCAAACTTAACTAGCTACTCTTTAGAGTTATCATATTTAAAGCAGAAAATAAACTTATTTTGAAGGATCCAGATCCTCTCCTTGGCACACATTTGGTCCTTAATTGGCTTCCTTAACTTTAAGGTCTCGTTTGGTTCACGGATTTTAGACCATAGGAAATGAATGGAAGGGAAACTCAAGCATTTTTTGTGTTTGGGGTGCCAAGGGAAAGGAAACTGTTTTTCTGAAGGAAAGAAAAATAAGGGGGAAAATGGTTCCCTCCATACCCCAAGAGATTCATTTTCCCTCCCACTTTCCTCTCACTTTTTTGCATTTATTACAAAATATTCTGACTATTTTCTCATCGTTGCCAAACACTTGAAAGGAAAGTTAAAGGAAATTTGAATTTGAATTTGAATTTTTCATGTATGTGGAAAGGGAAATGACTTGATTTCCTGTTTTCTCCTTTCCGTGAATCAAACGAGGCCTAAATCTGGGCCATTTATTGACAATCCAAAGGATGAAATTATGACACCTCAGCAGAAAATTTATTTAATGAGTTTTAATGACATATCCAAGGCCCTTTCAAAAAAAAAATGACATATCCAAGGCAAACACCGTTAGTTATCCAAGGAAAAGAAAACGTCGATTCGTCATTTCATCCCCATCCCCTCCGCCGCTGATCTTCTTCCACACAGTGGCGGATCCTGGGGGGGGTGAGGGGAGGCAACTGCCCCCCCTCAACTTTTGCTGAAAATCATTGAAGTATATATAGCTTTGCAATGAGGGGATCGGGAGAAATGGTTGAAAATGGGCAACAACCAATATGCCGGTCATATCATGAGGAAGATGACCCATTTTCTTTTTATTTTTTATTTTTCTCATACCATAAAATGACGCCGTTTTGATAAATAATTATTTGCTCAAAACAATGTCGTTTTGGCAGCAGGAAAGGAAAAAAAATCGATGAAACTGAGCAGTGGGCAATTGGGCATCACTCATCAAAACAAATAAACCCCTCTTCTTCTCTCAATTGTTTTCTCTTCTATGTCAATTCCTCATTGCTGTGGGCTATAGCATGGCTTGATTAATTGGTTCATTGATTCATTATGTTAGGCAATTTTTGTCTTCTTCTTAATCGGTAAGTCTTGTACTCTTTTCTCTTATATGACTTTCTTTAATAGTTAGATATTTATTTTAGATCGGTATAGGATATTTAATAATTAGATAATTATTTTATAGGAAAATGAGAAAGAGAGAGGAGGATGTTCTCAATTTCTCAGGGTGGTGCCGACGATTCAATTTCAAAGAGGGAGGATGAGATAGAAGAGAGAAGGAGAAGAAGGATAGGTCTTGCAATTCCTGTAGTCCGTCATGGGTTTCTGCTTCAATTCTAGACCAATTGTGGTCTTACTCTTACTACTCCTCTTCACCATGTATCACACGAAAATTGTTGAAAGATTATGATTATGAAATGGAAAAATTAAACGCATGCGGAAGGGAGTGCAGGAAGTGTTGCCAAATTATAACCGGAACATATAGCTTTAAGAAAAAAAAATTTTGCCCTTTGGGCAAAATTAGTCCACCACATTTTTCAATCTTACTTTCACCCTTGATTGCCCCCCCTAATATTTTGTTTTGGATCCGCCACTGCTTCCACATGCCCTCTGAAGTCTGAACCCATCTCCTATTGTTCGGTCTATGAATTTCTATATTTTACAGAATATTTATGTCTCTAATAAACTCAATTCATCGATGTTTCTTTCCTTGCAATGAACCCAGTAAAAACAAATTTGGTCGAGTCTTGATCTAGGTGGGTTTGCAGTCATGTACATATATATTTTTGTTTGTTTTTTTGTGTGTGGTAATTTAGTTCCTGGCGGTTTACAATAATTATAGTAATTTATTTTTCATTGAAATTACAATCCAACATGAGTTGGGTTCTTATTTCTTAAAACGATGTCTTAAAACCATCGAACAAAAATTGACAGAGACAAAAGAAAAATTCTTGCAGAGAGAAAATACAAGAGATTGAGGGAAGAATAGGTGAGGCGAATAAAGTGAAGATGGAAAAACAAAAGAGATGTAGAAGATGGAGGTGAACTCGATGATTGCAGAGAATGGAAATGACGAATGAACGGAAGAAGAGGATGGACATATGCACGTTTTCTTTTCCTTGGATAACTAACGGCGTTTGCCTTGGATATGTCATTAAAATTCATTAAATAAGTTTTCTGCTGAGGTGTCATAATTTCATCATTTAGATTCTCAATAAACGGCTCAGATTTAAAGTCAAGGAAGCAAAGGACCAAATGTGTGCCAAGGAGAGGATCTCATCCTATTTTGAAATGATTTGGTAGCTCATCACCTCACACATTAATTTATTATAATTTTTTCTTCTAAAAAAAAATTGATTATAATTAAGTAATTATATAAAGCCAAAACATGAGTTTGGTTAAATTTTCAAAAACCCAACAAATGCTCATTCATACTTATATCATCTAAAATATAAAATTTTACATATCAAGGGCAAAACAGTAAAATATAAAATCAAGAAATAAATTAATGATGTGGATGTCCCACACCTACTTGCCCACTTGCCAAATTTATTTAATGATTTGTATTTTTTATATTTTTTTTTCTCATTTTATATTAGAACATTCATTTTATAAAATCAACAAACTTTTGATACTCGGAAATAAAAATATGAACGTTTCGCACCGACGACCGCAGCTTTTGCACGCGCATAGCGTGTGTAGGAAATCTAGTTAAGTAATTAAGTGAAAGCATGGTTAAAAACATACCCGTCCTCCGATAAATGCCGACCAGACAAATTTCCTGCTTCTGTAAGAGCATTCCTCCATCTCCGTAACTTTTCCATTTTGTCTGTGAATTTGCATTCGTCCTTCTCATTCTTGAATTCGTATTCATGCTTAGCAAGTGCCTCACCAAAACTGCCCGTCTGGTTTCTTATATCCGAGGGATCCACCTTGTAAAATATTGGGTAAACCATTTGTTTCTTCCAAGCTTTACATTGAAGGATCTTAACTAGTTCCTCCAAGCACCACTTTGAGGATGCATAGTTTTCAGAGAATACGATAACAAAAATCTTGGACTCTTCAATTGCTTTGGTAAGTGCTGCTGATATTTCCTCTCCTCTGCCAAGCTCATCATCTATGAATGTTCTGACTCCGTTCCGAACCAAACTTTTGTTCAAATGGTCTGTGAAAGTGTGACGTGTATCCACGCCTCTAAAACTCAAAAAGACATCATATGTCCCTGAATGGGTGGAAGCGGGAGAAGAAGAAGAAGTAAAGGAAGAGGCTCCAAATTGAGTGGTCATTCAATCAATATTGTTTGGTTGCTGGATAACAAAACAAACTGAAAGAGTTGGTAAGGGTATTGATCTTGGAGCCTTGGAGACGTACACTCTTCTTATAGATAATATATATATATATATACTCTCTTTCCTGGCATCACAGGGCATATACGAAGCAGTTTTCCAAGAACTTTCGTGCAAATTAAAACTAAAAAAGAGGTTGGACAGGTCGATAATAATGCAAATTGGTGCTGAGCTCATGATTTTGATGTTCACCACCGACCGCCAAGTTTGAATTAGAGCATTAG
The DNA here is from genome assembly GCA_029955375.1 of Rubus parviflorus. Lineage (NCBI taxonomy): Eukaryota > Viridiplantae > Streptophyta > Magnoliopsida > Rosales > Rosaceae > Rubus > Rubus parviflorus. The sequence goes on from JARGGL010000001.1 coordinate 30,062,906, forward strand.
AAAACCTTACTTATCTTTTTTCCTTTTTGATCTATAGCAATTTCTTATAATAATAGCATTTTTAAGAATGGTAATGACTAAATGACCTGGAATTATTGAAGGTCTCATTTCTTTGTCTCCTCTGTTTGGAATGAGACTCATGTAAGAGTGACTGACGAGCTGATGGGTCAGTGACTCGGTCCCCTGTTAATTGGAGGAGAAAATCTATGTGGTGACTTACTACATGAGAGGGGCATTTTGGAGAAATTTTTAGATGTAACTATCACATTGTCAAATGCCGTGATCGTCCTCTCTCTGTCTCCCATCTACAATTTGACACCTGTCATATTAGTTAACAGATACTCACTTTGTTAGTCTCATATTAAAAATGATTAATTATAAAAGATCTCCCAAACTATAGTGTTATTTTCAATTTCATACTTAAGTATCAAATTTTATCATTTTCATACCTCCCATTTGATTTCGTTAACGAAATCATAGCTGAGAGGTATCTAATTTGTTAATTATTTCGCTAACGAATTCATTCCTTGAAGGTATGAATTTATTAGCGAAATCAAACGTGAGGTATGAAAATAACAAAATTTGATACGTGAGTATGAAATTGAAAATGACGCTATAGTTTGTGGGGTCTTTTGTATTTAATCCTATTAACAACTAACAAAACAATACATTTTTCTTTTTCTAATTTTCATTATCTATAGACTATAAGAACTCTGTTAGACTAAAACTCAGGCACCCATCACCACCAGAGTCGGCTTTGAACGTGTGCAATGAGTGCGACAGAACAGGGCCCCAAAATTTAGGAGCCCTATATATATATATATAAAAACAGGGCCTTCTTACTATAGCTCATGTGCACTTCAGTTGGCAATTGTATGAGGGTTTTTGTATTATGGTGGGAGTTCCAAGTTTGAACCACAGCTTTCCCTTGATTCCTTAGTTGTTTTTTTTTCTTCTTCCATTTTTTTTGTTCTTTTATTCTTCTTCTTCTGTTTTTGGGCCCTAATACGCTTTTTTTTTTTTTTTTTTTTTTTCCTTCTTCCATTTTTTTGTTCTTTTATTCTTCTTCTTTCTCTGTTTTTGGGCCCTAATAAGCTTCCTTTTTTTTTCTTTTCCTTCTTCCTGTTTAAGGGAAACGTAAATAACAAAGAGAATAAGCAGAGAATATGATGTATTTCATTAATGAATAAGGGCCTCTATATATAGAGGAGTACAAGATACAATCTGTATCGATATAGGAAACCTATACTAATACAATCCATACTCTAGAAGGATAAACATATTCTAAGTCCTAGTTTGACAAGGCACAATAATGATATCCTGAAACACTCCCCCTTGTGCCGGTCACAACTAGGTGATGTTTTCCATGTTGTCTCATTAAAAACCTTGCCAAGTAACAATAAAAATCCAGTGGGAAAAATAACCTTGGTCGAAGGAAAAAAGAGTACAACGCACCATTCACATTTGAAAGTGACATGCATGTGCCAGACTCCCCCTAATGTATGCACCTCCCCCTGATTCCTACAATCATGGGAGCTCGGATAACTTAAGCATACCAATGCTTTTCACATGTTTTTCAAATGTGGACTTAGGCAAAGACTTAGTAAATAAATCTGCCACATTTTCCTCGAATCTAACTTGATTCACTAGAATCTTGAGGAGAGTCTGTTGTTGCTGATTATAACTTTGTGCGGGTCAGAGAGATACCCGACATCAGCACAACTAACCAAAACATCACAAGGATTTTCGGTGAAGGGAGTTTCAACACCCGTGCGATCGATCGCCGCATTCCTTGCGATCGATCGTCCGACGGCAGTAGGCTCGGGTTTCTTACCCATCTTGCCATATTTTCGTGCCTCTCTGTAGGGATAAAACAAGCCCAAATCGATTGTACCTTTAAGGTAACGTAATATTGTCTTTATGCCATTCCAATGGCGTTGCGTGGGCGCAGAACTAAATCTAGCTAACAAGTTCACAGCAAAGGAGATGTCAGGTCTAGTGCATTGAGCTAAGTACAATAATGCGCCTATTGCACTTAGATATGACACTTCGGCCCCTAGTAATTCTTCGTCATCATCCTTTGGACGAAATGGATCCTTCTTTGAATCTAGGGTCCGACCGATCATGGGAGTGATAACTGGATGTACTTTGTCCATGTTAAACCTTCTTAACATCTTGTGGACATAAGCCGATTGATGGATTAATATTCCACTATCTCGGTGCTCTAGCTCAAAATCCTAGACAAAACCGAGTTTTTCCAAGATCTTTCATCTCAAATTCGGATTTCAAATATGTAGCAGTATCTCTCAGTTCTTTGAGAGTACCAATTAAATTCATGTCATCCACATAGACAGCTATAATTGCAAATCCGGAACTTGTTTTCTTTATGAACACGCATGGGCATAAATCATTGTTTATATATCCCTTCCCAATCAAGTAGTCACTTAGACGGTTATACCACATCTGCCCGGATTGTTTCAATCCGTAAAGTGAACGTTTTAATCTTATTGAAAACGCACTCCGTGATTTAGAGTCACTTGACTTGGGTAATTGAAGTCCATCAGGCACCTTCATATATATCTCTGAATCTAGATCTCCATAGAGATATGCTGTAACCACATCCATAAGTTGCATGTCAAGTTTTTGTGGAAACTACCAAACTGACAAGGTAGCAGGATGTAATAATATCCCTTACGGGAGAATATGTCTCTCGTAGTCAATCCCAATGCGTTGTGAGAAACCTTGCGCCAAAAACGAGTCTTATATCTCAAAACTTCTTTATTCTCTTTACGCTTTCTAACAAAGACTCATTTATGTCCAATAGGCTTTACACTTGGGGGCGTTAGCACTACGTACCCAAATACCTTATTTCTTTGTTAGTGAATCTAGTTCAATCGGGATTGCATCTTTCCATTTAGGCCAATATGCTCTACGTTGACATTATTCAACAGAGCGTGGTTTGATGTCATCATGCTCTATAGTCTATTGATCAATACATCATCAAGAATTTCGTCTCAAGCATGCATGCATTTATTTATCGAGATTTTTGTATTCTCTGAAATTGATTCAATCATTGAGGCGTCCCCCAATATTGATTAATTGGACATAACTATAATCAGAGATAATCTCATGAGACTGGTTTTGGGTATTGATGATGAATGGATTAGGCTGTGCCAAACTCGCTTCCTTCCTTTGGCGAGTATCCATCGAACCAAGTGGTCTCACTCTCTTCCTTTAGGGAACCACGGTCTCAACCACACATCCACTATGTATGGTTGTGGCACCATTATTGGCGCCATATCCTCTCTTCCTTTAGAGGATTTCCAACCTTGCAGGCACGTTTGCAGCTGGTATATGTGATCTCGTCACTTTATCAATATCAGAAAACGTATGGTTGTGGCACCATTATTGGCGCCATATCCTCTCTTCCTTTAGAGGATTTCCAACCTTGCAGGCACGTTTGCAGCTGGTATATGTGATTTCGTCACTTTATCAATATCAGAAAACGTATCAGGCATCGAATCTGCTACGCCCTGAATATTGAGTATACTTCGCACTTTACTATCATATTGTGCGGTTTGAGGATCAAGATGAGATAGAGTGGGGACAGACCACGACAATTCCTGTCGTTCCTGTTGAACATTCTGGTTCTTATCTCCCCCTAACGACGGGAAGACTGTCTCATCAAAGTGACAATCCGCAAATCGAGCGGTAAAGGGATCGCCTGAAACACTTCCATTTTTTTTGGATAGATGTTGCATTTATTCTTTTTTTTTTTTGGGCCCTAATAGTTTAGTTATATAATTTTGCTTCTTTTAATGAAATTTGCTTTAGCAAGAAGTTAAGAACAAGCTATAGTACTCTTTTTTTTTTTTCAAAAGATTTAAAGATAAATTTAAACTAAATTTAAGATGAATTTAAACTAAATTTAAGATGAATTTTTTATAATATTTTGTTTATATATATGAATTTTTTTTAACATCATCATGCAAAACCACATTAAAAATGCCTTGTTTTTAATCTCGCATATGGTCTCCAAAACTTTTGAGACGGCTCTGAGAAGAATGTGTTATTTTGAGAGTTTTATGAGATCTTTTGTAATTTTTTTGGCTGCAACTGTTTATTTGCATTAAATATTTGGTTTTTTTTTTGTAGGCTCATCTAATGAACTCCATTGCTAGTTTTTTTTTTCCTTCTGTTTCTTTTTTGTTATTTTACTATTTTCATATAAGAGTAAAACTTGGAGGGCCGTGACGTGTCGTATAGTTTCGCTCAAGAAACGAGTGTCTTCTACGAGTATCAACAGTGTGGATGTATAGATTAATGACCAGGGGATTGTCGTACCCAAGGGATTGGAAGGCCCAAGATCCCCAAATTGGTAAACAAAGTAACTAAGATGCAATGACACTAGAGATGGAATGACAAGAAATGGAGTATTTACTTAGAAGTGAGGTATGTGCAACATGGTTGTGTAGTATTCAAAAGAGGCGTCACTCTCAAGTGACTAGTGACCAAGATAGTACCCGAAGCAGTAGCTAAGTGACAATGCTAATCTAAGCAAATAAGGTAAAGAAGCACAACTTAATGCGCTTAGGGTTGCTAAGTGTTGAGGTGACAAGCCCAACAATTGGTTGTGTTTGTGTGATCAAATGGTGAAGATGATTGGGGTTTCGGGTTTACTCTAGCCCAATCCAATGTATGACAAACATCAAGAACATGCAGCAATGATTTAGTTGAGGATCAAATCCCAAATTCCAGCCATGTTATGGTTCTAGAATGTGATTCTTCTAGGCCTATTTTGTGCCATATTATGGTCACAAATACTCCTAATCCATTTACTCAAGCCTTGTTAAGGTCCCCAAATAAACTTCCTAGGCATAGAGTTCCAAGAATCAAGATTCAAACAAGGTAAACATCACATTTAATCTCATCATGCTCAAAGTTAAATACCTAAGAGAATAAGTTGCTAGCAAACACTCTCAATTGATTAAGCTCAACACATGCTCAAGAACTAGCAAAATTCCTAAACAAGCATTCAACATAACCGTATTTAGACAAAGAACATATCCAAGAACTGAATCAACATGCATATTCAAGAATCATTGTCAAAACATCATCATGGGCTAGGGCACACAACCCTAGCCCCCAACCTAAGGAACTACTCACACATGTTTAGGAAATACATCATTATTGCCAAGAATGAAAATATAGATACAAAGATAAATAAAGAAGAGTTTAGAAATTCTCAAGGGATGATGGCCAGCAGCTCCTTGGTGTTCTCCAAGTGTAGATGACAGCCCCCTTTCGGATTCTTCTTCTCCTCCAAACTTCTTCTTCTCCAAGTTTCCGGATTCCTTGTGTTCTTGACGAATTCCCAGCTGTGGAGCTTGAAACGTGATGTAGTGGTGGTGGAATGGTTATGAAAGTCAGTTCCTAAGATAAATGGATGTCTTAGGAACAACTTTCGTGAAGGAACGAAAGTGATTTGAGCAATGGAAAGTGGTGAAAATGGAAGAACAAAACTGGGCAGTTTCTTGGTGTTCTTGGTGTTCTTGGTGGATGATTTTTGTGTAATGTGGCTGATTCCTTGTATGGACGAAATGGGGAACTGAATAATGGTTATGGGGTGGCTGCCAACAGCTCTATTGCAGCCATCATGCTCACAATAGAATATGTGAGTGGAGGATGGGAAAGAAATGCAAAAGAAATGCAAAAGAAATACAAAGTGGAAGGATGTAAGGGTGTAAGGAGCTTAGTGGGAATATGGCAGCAAAGTGGGGGGAGTGGCTGACATTTTGGCACATGCATGCAGTAGTGCACATGTGTGCAGCAGCTATAGAGAATCTCCACCATGTGTGGTGGTGCTCCGGTGGAGGTCCGGCGGTGGTTGTTCGCCGGAAAAATCGTCGGAAAGGTAATTTCATCATTTTTCTTCCTCTTTCCAAATCTTCAAGACAACATCTACCGAAGGTTGATTTGTACGATCTTTGACTCCGTCAAGCCACGGTTGACTTTTCGTCCTCTTCTCGGAAATGTACCAAATGTTGTCGAAATGCACCTTTTTGTGCCGAATTACTTCAACTCGCCTAAATGAGCTGAAAACATGAAAACACACTTTAAATGCAATAAATGGCCTTCGGATAAGCTTAATTCCCGTGATTAGGAATGCAAATTGCACGACAAATATGTGCTAATCACACCCCCACACTTGAATCTTGCTTGTCCTCAAGCAAACACAAAACAATACAATAAAGGAAACACAATACAATCACAAGAAGGTAAAAACAGAATTCAAAAGTTTTCTCCAACTATAGTCCTCAGCGAGCTCGCAATGTTATAAACAAGAGTCCAATGATCACATGCTAAGGCTTCACAAATTTGCTAAGTGCTTAACATGCGCAATTCAATCATGCTCGAGTGAAGTGTGTGGGAACCAAGTGCACAATCAATCTCTTGCAATCAAATAGGCACAACTAAACAACATTAACCACTAAACTCACAAAGATCACTAATTATTTCCGCTCAAGTGTTTAGGGTTAAGTGTTTACTCTCATAACAAATACATAAATAATGTTCCCATAAGCTTGCTCATCAACCAACTCTCCACAAAATCGATACACAAATCGTTAGATCATAAGGACTTTCAATGGTGTAATGGGGCCAAAGGGTGAATGGTTATATGAAATGAAAGGATTGATATATCAAATGTTCCATGTATTTGCAAGACAAGTCAACGATTTTGAAACTCATACCTATGCTACAACCGAAACAAGTTTCTTATTTTTCCTCCAACCTTTTATTGAAACTAAAAACGATGCAAGAAACAACTCTATTTTTTTTTTATATTTTTTTTTTCTTCCTTTCTCATTTTCTATTTTTCTTTTCTTGAGGAACTTTCTTCCTTCTTTTTATTTTTTTTTATTTTTCTTTCTTTCTTTCTTTCTTTGAAACAACTACAACAACAAAAATTAAAAATTGCACCCCCACACTTGGCTTTTTGTATACTACTAACGAATTCCCAAGCATAAAGGACATGAGAAGTCGCTATCATCGTCTTGCAAACACAAAGAAACAAGGGTGAGATGGTGTTTAACTGGTGAAATGGGTGAAAGTGATGTGGTTGAACAAAGAAAAAGCTAATGATGTATATGGTTCAAGTGGGCTAATCCTAGAGTTCAAATTCACATGGATGGTGGTCAATTTGGCCATGGTGCTTGTCTAGTGCCTTAATCATTTCTAACTCAATGTGGATCAACAAAACGTTTCAAGAGGTCTTTGAGCAAGTTCTAGGTTCAAGACTTATGCAATGTACACTCATGAAGAACAAGTAAATGTATGAAAGATGCATACAAGTGAATATTCAATGGGCTCAAGTCCTCACAATTTCTGGGTATGCATGGCAATACATGTCAAGTGTGCTTCTTAGATTGCAATCGATCAATTAACAAAGGTGAAGTGTACATGAAAAATCGAGCAATCATGAATCATGCATATTAAACCCAAAGCAAATTACATAAAGCCTTAACAATGATCAGCATACACAAGAACACAACAAAATAAGCTCAATTCATCATTGGAGTTGGAAAAAAACTAACACAACAAACAAATAACACAAAACATAAGACAAAGAAACAAAAGTTTCAGAACTGGGCTCAGCCGTCCGGACGGACACAATGGGCGTCCGGACGGAGCAATCGACAGAGAGCATGTATTTTGGACCTCTTACAGGTGTCCGGACGGCCATGGGTGTCCGGACGGATTCATCGGGCAGACAACATAAAAAACTTGAAATTTCACTGGCGTCCGGACGGCCATGGGCGTCCGGACGGAGTACTCGATGAAAACGTCGAAAAAATTGAAACTTTTGGCGGGTTTCGAACCCAATCCTCACCCCCACACTGAAACTTAACATTGTCCCCAATGTGATCAGTGCATTTAACAATTTCCATTGGGTGAGGGACTCGACAAACAACAACAAATAAAACATGAAATAAACAAACAAAACGATTGGCACAAAACAAACAAAGATGAGTGAAGTAGAATTAAACTCCCTTATGGCGATCTCCACAATGATATTAGGCACCAACAAACACCAACAAACACCAATCTCAAGGCATAAAGCCTTGACTTCCAAACGTAAGCTCCAGCTTATTGAAAACAGAAATGAACTTCAAATGCAATGGGGTTGCCTCCCCACAAGCGCTTCGGTTTAAAGACCTCAAAGCCGGTCTTGCATCTTCTCATGCTTGTTCAACATTAGGAACATCGGTGAAACGGTCGACTTCCTCTTGAGCGTCAAACATCCCACCATAGTACATCTTTAGTCTATGCCCATTCACCTTGAATGTACCCCCATCAATGGTGTTCTTCACCTCCACAGCTCCATGGGGAAACACATTGACAACAACATAAGGACCGCTCCATCTAGAGCGTAGTTTGCCCGGAAACAACTTCAATCTTGAGTTGTATAACAGTACCATGTTACCGGGAGCAAACTCCTTCAATTTAAGCTTCTTGTCGTGCCAAACCTTGGTCTTGTCCTTGAATAGAGCTGCACTCTCATATGCTTCATTTCTAATTTCAGCAAGCTCATTCAAGTCCAACCTTCTCTTGTCACCGGCGCCATTTGACGTGTCGTATAGTTTCGCTCAAGAAACGAGTGTCTTCTACGAGTATCAACAGTGTGGATGTATAGATTAATGACCAGGGGATTGTCGTACCCAAGGGATTGGAAGGCCCAAGATCCCCAAATTGGTAAACAAAGTAACTAAGATGCAATGACACTAGAGATGGAATGACAAGAAATGGAGTATTTACTTAGAAGTGAGGTATGTGCAACATGGTTGTGTAGTATTCAAAAGAGGCGTCACTCTCAAGTGACTAGTGACCAAGATAGTACCCGAAGCAGTAGCTAAGTGACAATGCTAATCTAAGCAAATAAGGTAAAGAAGCACAACTTAATGCGCTTAGGGTTGCCAAGTGTTGAGGTGACAAGCCCAACAATTGGTTGTGTTTGTGTGATCAAATGGTGAAGATGATTGGGGTTTCGGGTTTACTCTAGCCCAATCCAATGTATGACAAACATCAAGAACATGCAGCAATGATTTAGTTGAGGATCAAATCCCAAATTCCAGCCATGTTATGGTTCTAGAATGTGATTCTTCTAGGCCTATTTTGTGCCATATTATGGTCACAAATACTCCTAATCCATTTACTCAAGCCTTGTTAAGGTCCCCAAATAAACTTCCTAGGCATAGAGTTCCAAGAATCAAGATTCAAACAAGGTAAACATCACATTTAATCTCATCATGCTCAAAGTTAAATACCTAAGAGAATAAGTTGCTAGCAAACACTCTCAATTGATTAAGCTCAACACATGCTCAAGAACTAGCAAAATTCCTAAACAAGCATTCAACATAACCGTATTTAGACAAAGAACATATCCAAGAACTGAATCAACATGCATATTCAAGAATCATTGTCAAAACATCATCATGGGCTAGGGCACACAACCCTAGCCCCCAACCTAAGGAACTACTCACACATGTTTAGGAAATACATCATTATTGCCAAGAATGAAAATATAGATACAAAGATAAATAAAGAAGAGTTTAGAAATTCTCAAGGGATGATGGCCAGCAGCTCCTTGGTGTTCTCCAAGTGTAGATGACAGCCCCCTTTCGGATTCTTCTTCTCCTCCAAACTTCTTCTTCTCCAAGTTTCCGGATTCCTTGTGTTCTTGACGAATTCCCAGCTGTGGAGCTTGAAACGTGATGTAGTGGTGGTGGAATGGTTATGAAAGTCAGTTCCTAAGATAAATGGATGTCTTAGGAACAACTTTCGTGAAGGAACGAAAGTGATTTGAGCAATGGAAAGTGGTGAAAATGGAAGAACAAAACTGGGCAGTTTCTTGGTGTTCTTGGTGTTCTTGGTGGATGATTTTTGTGTAATGTGGCTGATTCCTTGTATGGACGAAATGGGGAACTGAATAATGGTTATGGGGTGGCTGCCAACAGCTCTATTGCAGCCATCATGCTCACAATAGAATATGTGAGTGGAGGATGGGAAAGAAATGCAAAAGAAATGCAAAAGAAATACAAAGTGGAAGGATGTAAGGGTGTAAGGAGCTTAGTGGGAATATGGCAGCAAAGTGGGGGGAGTGGCTGACATTTTGGCACATGCATGCAGTAGTGCACATGTGTGCAGCAGCTATAGAGAATCTCCACCATGTGTGGTGGTGCTCCGGTGGAGGTCCGGCGGTGGTTGTTCGCCGGAAAAATCGTCGGAAAGGTAATTTCATCATTTTTCTTCCTCTTTCCAAATCTTCAAGACAACATCTACCGAAGGTTGATTTGTACGATCTTTGACTCCGTCAAGCCACGGTTGACTTTTCGTCCTCTTCTCGGAAATGTACCAAATGTTGTCGAAATGCACCTTTTTGTGCCGAATTACTTCAACTCGCCTAAATGAGCTGAAAACATGAAAACACACTTTAAATGCAATAAATGGCCTTCGGATAAGCTTAATTCCCGTGATTAGGAATGCAAATTGCACGACAAATATGTGCTAATCAGGCCGCTTCTTAACTTTCGCATAGGGTCACCGAAAAGTTTGAGCCGGCACTGATCACCACCAGTCCACCACCATATCGTCCTCTACCCTCACAACCTAACCTTAAGCGCCAACCACCACAGCCGCTATTATCCAAGCTCTCACTGCATGTGTTTTTGGAATTGGAGACAAAATTAGCAGCAAATGGGTCTTTTGTAGGTGAGATGAAGAATTGAAGAAGATGCATCTTTAATTTCATAGCAGTCAGATAAGTAGAGGAAGAAGAAGCTAAAACTCATCCCTAATCAGGGATTGAAATCCCTAAAATCAACCAATACCAAATCTAAATACAATAGAATCTCTTTAAAATAACACTCGATAAATTAATAATCTCTTTTAAATAATAAATTTTTTTTATCCCAACTCGGGACCAACGTGTTAAATTAATAATCTCTATAAAATTATAAGATAATACATTTCAAATATTTTCTTTGTATTTTATAGGTCCCAAATATTTTATAAATTAATAATTAGCTAAAAAGTACATAATAAATTGACTATTGTTGTAAATGTATTATTATATGTGGTTGTCCATGTAAATATTCATTAGTTAGGTCCTTATGATGTAAACTCTACCTCTATATAAAGGAGACTAATGAGACTGAATAACACACTTTTATTCCCTCATATCTTATGCAGGGCTGGTCCTGAAGTTTTTGAGGTCCGGGGAAATTTTTTTAAGGATTAATTACATTTTACCTCTCGAACTATAGGGGCGTTTTTAGTTTAATACCCAAGTATCAAATTTTGTTGTTTGCATACCCGAACTTACCTCCGTTAGTCACTTTCATACCTAGAGTTAAAAAATCTGTTACAAAAATCTGTTAGTTGTTGAGGTGGCAGTTAACTGCTAAGGTGGCAGTTAACTGCTGAGGTGGCATTGCCACATAGGTAAAAAATAATAGAATAAATAATTAATTCAAAACTTACTAAACTACAACCCATTATCTAAAAACAAAAAAACAAAATTCCCTAAATTAATTGCCAATCCCCCTCGTCCAACCGCCCAAACCTCAATTTCTCCTCTCTTCCTCCTCCGCCTAAACATACCCAATCATTTAGATTAATTTAGTTTTTTTTCCTATATATTTTCAACTTTTCCTCCAAACCCAGATCCATGATTTGAGAGAAACCTGTGAATCTCATATATGTTTTCAACTTTTCCTCTAAACCCAGATTCCAAATCCTCAAGTCTTTTGCATCTGAAGCCAATTTAGATGGAGAAACTAAGAGCATCTCCAACAGAATAACTAAAATGAGTTTTTAGTAATATTATAGCTATTTTGCATAAAAAAAACAGCTCCAACAGAGTATCTAAAATAAAGTTAAATTTAACTTTTTGTTAAACTAGTAGCTAAGAGCATCTCCAGTAGATGACCCATTTTAAAATAAATTTAAAATTTAGCTAAATTTAAGGCAAAACTTAGCTCCAACAGATTACCTAAACAAAAGTTAAATTTAACTTTTGCTAAATTCTCTACCTATATTTAACTAAAGAGGAGAGAGAAAATAGGTAAAACCCAAATACTCTAACGTTCAAATTTTTCAGTTTTAGTTGAAAAAATTTAAATTGACTTTACAAATAGGTATCATTGCTGGAGCAGAAGTCTAAAATTTAGGTAGTTATATTTAACTTTTAGCTAATTTAGCTAAAAATAATAGCTTTACTGCTGGAGATGCTCTAAATATAGCTAGAAAATTTGAATAGCTAAACCAATACCTATATTTCTTTTTTTCTCTTTTCCCTTCTTTTTCTCCACGTGTCAATGTATTATTTGATAAAAAAATTTATATGACTACAAAATAGCTAGTGTTGTTGGAGTGAAATTGTTAAATTACTAGCTAAATTTCATTTTTTCTAAGTATTTTAACTTTTAAAATGACTATCATTGTTAGAGATGCACTTATTTCACATATTTTTAGTCCAAGGCCACACGACGGCTTGCGTTTATTTTTTATCTCTGGTATTCTTTCTGGAAACAAAACCTCAAATTCTCCAGCACCGAAGCAAGAGATTAATGACCTCCTCTTGTTGCAATTTCAAAACTGCAGTTTGGTCAAAATAGTATAACGGTCCCTCTTAGCTTTATTGATATGGTGGTGTGTTGGGTTTGAAACTGCAGGTGCAATTTCTGCATTTGTATTGATTTGCAGAAGCTTTGTGGTTTCGGATCTGGGTTTGGAGGAAAACCCAATGGTTTTGCTCAGGTGGCTTTTCTTTGCGATCGATTCGTGGATCCAACCGAGATATGGAACAAAATCCATGAGATCCCTACAAAGATTGATATGGAGCAATTCTCTTCTGCTCGAAGATGGGAACTTTGGAGGAGAAGGGAAAAATAAATTTTTTTTTTGTTTTTTGTTTTTTGTTTTTTAGATTAATATATTTTAGTTTTTTATGTTCTGAATGAATTATTTTTTATCTATGTGGCATTGCCACCTCAGCAGTTAACTGCCACCTCAGCAGTTAATTGCCACCTCAACAACCAACAGATTTTTGTAACGGATTTTTTAACTCTAGGTACGAAAGTGAGTAACGGAGGTAAGTTCGGGTACGCAAACGACAAAATTTAATACTTGAGTATTAAATTGAAAACGCCCCTATAGTTCAGGGGGTAAACGTAATTAATCCAAATTTTAGTGGTGCCCATAGATAGACTAGCATCAAAACTCAGGTCACTAGTTTTAGGAGATTCAAGAACCAAAATGTTCATATTATATTCAATGTCATAAGAATCGGCCGTTAATTAAAAAAAAAATCAGAAATTCTTCCATTTCAAAATCATGTTTTTCTTTTTTTCAATTACAAATTTCAAAATCATGTTATTTTTTGTGGGTAAAAACTCAAATTAGTACCTAAACTATTGTGAAAAGAATTTTTTGGTACCTACAAATTTTTTTTACCCAAAATGGTACCTGAACTATTGTGTCATTACCCAAAATGGTACCTCCGTAGTTAAGTTGGGTACCATTTTGGGTAAATGCACAATAGTTCAGGTATCATTTTGGATAATAGTGCAATAGTTCAGGTACCATTTTGGGTTACAGAGGTACTATTTTGGATAAATGCACAATAGTTCAGGTACCATTTTGGGTAAAAAAAAATTGTAGGTACCAAAAATTACCTTTGGCTATAGTTCATGTATCATTTTGGGTTTTTATCCTATTTTTGTTTATTTGTAATTTTATTTTTCATAAGACATGCATTCTAATATAAGTTAATCCAAGACATCTTCACAAACATCACTCATATGGTGGTAGCTAATGGTTTTAGGTAAGAGATACACCGAATAAAAGCATTTCAATTTTCAAGTGTACTAAACACACTGAATGTCAAGCAGAAACTTTACCCAACTATGCCAAAACATCCAGAACAATAGAAACAAAAATTCTACACAAATTAAAATACTATGGCGCAGTACATAACCATCATGAATTAAAACACAATGTAGCAATGACCCTAGAGCATGAAAGCAGAAAAAATAAAATAAAAAGAGCATGAACAAAGTCTCCAAACATTCCAACCACAGCATGACAGCAGTTGAAGCACTTCCCAACAATGCCATAAACCACCATCAATCCATTAGATTGCAAAACAGGTGATCAATTATTGGAAAATTATAAACCACAGATCGATTAGAAGGAACACCATAAACCACATGATCAAAGATTAGGAACCAATCTTTGAGAAGAAAATATAATTGTTGATCACTTTCGTGTGATTGCTAGTCCAGAGTGATAATTGATCAACATAAAATAATAAATACATATTCACTTGAAAACCAATCTAAATGTCAAACAATCCAAATAATACTCATTTAACCATTTATGATCTTTACCGCAATTGGATCAGCAAATCCCCAATTTCTGTTCTGATCACCATAGAAGAAGAGAACAATAAAGAGATGAAAAAATTAGAGGAGAAGATAGATGATAAGAATGAATTGGTTATTATGAACCATTAAACCTTCAATTTAAAGAAAACAAAATTCTTGTCTTCAAGGTTTTGGAGAGAGTACGTGATCGAGAGAGAACGATTTGTATTCTGCAATTATTGCTAGGCATCTTGGAGACTCGAGATACCGTCTTGGAACTAAACGATCAAATTTTTTTTTTGTATATATAAAGAATTGTTTAAGGGAAACGTAAATAACAAAGAGAAATATAAGAGAATAGGATGTATTTCATTAATGAATAAGGGTCTCTATATATAGAGAAGTACAAGATACAATCTGTATCGATATAGGAAACCTATACTAATACAATCCATACTCTAGAAGGATAAACCTATTCTAAGTCCTAGTTGGACAAGGCTCATAATAGAGATATCCTGAAACACTCCCCCTTGGGCCGGTCACAACTAGGTGATGCTTTCCATGTTGTCTCATTAAAAACCTTGCCAAGTAACAATAAAAACCCAGTGGGAAAAATAACCTTGGTCGGAGGGAAAAAGAGTACAACGCACCCTTCACATTTGAAAGTGACATGTATGTGCCAGACTCCCCCTCAAGTCTGCACCTCCCCCTGATTCCTACAATCATGGGAGCTCGGATAACTTAAGCATACCAATGCTTTTAACATGTTTTTCAAATGTGGACTTAGGCAAAGACTTAGTAAATAAATCTGCCACATTCTCCTCAGATCTAACTTGATTCACTTGAATCTTGAGGAGAGTCTGTTGTTGCTGATTATAAAAGAACTTAGGCGAAATATGCTTGGTATTGTCACCTTTAATGAAACCTTGCTTCATCTGCTCTATGCAAGCAGCATTATCCTCATAAATGCAAGTAGGTTCATCAGTGGTTGACCTCAAACCACTTGTTCCTCGGATATGTGTAATGACAGACCTCAACCATACACATTCACGAACAGCTTCATGTAGAGCAATTATCTCTGCATGATTCGAGGAAGTAGCAACTAACGTTTGCTTGGTAGACCTCCAAGATATCGCCGTGTTACCCATGGTAAAGACATAACCAGTTTGGGAACGACCTTTGTGTGGGTCAGAGAGGTACCCGGCATCAGCAAAACCAACCAAAACATCACATGGATTTTTGGCAAAGGGAATTCCAGCATCGGCGCGACCGGTCGACGCATGCTCAGCGACCGGTCGCCCGGCGACAGCAGGCATATGTTTGCCAAGATTTCTTCTCTCTTTGTAGGGATAAAATAAGCCCAGATCGATTGTACCCTTTAGGTATCGAAATATTGTCTTTATGCCACTCCAATGGCGTTGCGTGGGCGCAGAGCTAAATCTAGCTAACAAGTTCACAGCAAAAGAGATGTCAGGTCTAGTGCATTGGGCTAAGTACAATAATGCGCCTATTGCACTTAGATATGGCACTTCGGCCCCTAGTAATTCTTCGTCATCATCCTTTGGACGAAATGGATCCTTCTTTGGATCTAGGGTCCGACCGATCATGGGAGTGCTAACTGGATGTACTTTGTCCATGTTAAACCTTCTTAACATCTTATGGACATAAGCCGATTGATGAATTAATATTCCACTATCTCGGTGCTCTAGCTCAAGGCCTAGACAAAACCGAGTTTTCCCAAGATCTTTCATCTCAAATTCGGATTTCAAATATGTAGCAGTATCTCTCAGTTCTTCGAGAGTACCAATTAAATTCATGTCATCTACATAGACAGCTATAATTGCAAATCCGGAACTTGTTCTCTTTATGAACACGCATGGGCATAAATCATTATTTATATATCCCTTCCCAATCAAGTAGTCACTTAGACGGTTATACCACATCCGCCCGGATTGTTTCAATCCGTAAAGTGAACGTTTTAATCTTATTGAAAACGCACTCCGTGGTTTAGAGTCACTTGACTTGGGTAATTGAAGTCCATCAGGCACCTTCATATATATCTCTGAATCTAGATCCCCATAGAGATATGCTGTAACCACATCCATAAGCTGCATGTCAAGTTTTTCGAAAACTACCAAACTGACAAGGTAGCGGAACGTAATAACGTCCATTACGGGAGAATATGTCTCCTCGTAGTCAATCCCAGGGCGTTGTGAGAAACCTTGCGCCACGAGGCGAGCCTTATATCTCAAGACTTCATTCTTCTCATTACGCTTTCTAACAAAGACCCATTTATGTCCAACAGGCTTTACACTTGGGGGCGTTAGCACTACGGGCCCAAATACTTGTCTCTTTGTTAGTGAATCTAGTTCAGCATGGATTGCATCTTTCCATTTAGGCCAATCTGCTCTATGTTGACATTCTTCAACAGAGCGTGGTTCGATGTCATCGTGCTCTATAATCTCTTGAGCAACTGAATATGCAAATACATCATCAAGGATAATGGAATTTTTCTCTAACGTCTCAAGCATGCATGCATAATTCATTGAGATTTCTTTATTCTCTGTAATGGGATCAATCATTGAGGCGTCCCCCAATATTGATTCATGGACATAGCTATAATAAGAGATAATCTCATGAGACGGGTTTCCAATGTTGATGATGAATGGATTAGGCTGTGCCAAACTCGCTTTCTTCCTTGGGCGAGTATCCATCGAACCAAGTGGTCTCCCCCTCTTTCTTTGGGGAACCACGGCCTCAACCACACCTCCACTTGGTGTGGTTGCTGCGCCATTATTGGCGCCATATCCCGTAGTAGGGATGTCTAACCTTGCAGGCACGTTTGCAGCTGGTATGTGTGATCTCGTCACTTTAGCAATATCAAAAAACGCATCAGGCATCGAATCTGCTACGTTCTGAAGATTGAGTATTCTACGCACTTCACTATCACATTGTGCGGTTCGGGGATCAAGATGAGACAGAGTGGGGACAGACCACGACAATTCCAGTCGTTCCTGTTGAACATTCTTGTTCTTATCTCCCCCTAACGACGGGAAGACTGTCTCATCAAAGTGACAATCCGCAAATCTAGCGGTAAAGAGATCGCCTGTCAAAGGTTCCAAGTAGTGGACTATAGTTGGAGATTCATAGCCAACATAAATACCTAAACGTCTCTGAGGACCCATTTTGGTGCGCTGTGGAGGCGCAATTGGCACATAGACTGCACAACCAAAGATGCGTAAGTGTGAGACATCCGGCTCAAATCCAGTTACCATCTGGTACGCAGAGAACGGTTGTTTTGCAGTGGGTCTGAAACGAATAAGTAAAGCTGCATGCAATATTGCATAACCCCAAGCAGATAAGGGGAGATTGGTGCGCATAACCAATGCCCGAGCGACCATTTGAAGTCTCTTAATGGTGGCTTCTGCAAGACCATTTTGTGTATGCACATGGGGTACGGGATGCTCAACATCAATCCCAATAGACATGCAATAATCATCAAACGTTTGTGATGTAAACTCTCCAGCATTGTCAAGACGAATTGACTTAATAGGATGATCAGGGTGGTGAGCCCTTAAGCGTATAATTTGTGCCAGGAGTTTTGCATAAGCAGCATTGCGTGTGGACAATAGAGCGACATGTGACCAGCGTGTCGAGGCATCCACCAAAACCATAAAATATCTGAAAGGTCCGCAATATGGGTGGATGGGTCCACAAATATCTCCTTGGATACGATGTAAGAATGGAATAGTTTCTTTTGTGTCCTTAGCATAGGATGGTCTTGGTCCTAATTTGCCTAAGGAACAGGCTTTGCAAAACGAGCCCTTGGCCATAGAGGCAATAGAAGCATAGGAAGCATCCTGATTAAGACTTGAATCAGGGTTCTTTTTAGGGGAAAAACGGATTTTGCCGTGCGACCGGTCGCCAAATTTCCTCGACCGGTCGCCAAAGCTTCTGGAAGTTGTCGACCGGTCGCCAAAAGTCCTCGACCGGTTGCCAGAGCCTCTGGACGTTTCAATATTGCTTCTGATAGTTGTCGACCGGTCGCCGGGACATGGTCGACCGGTCGCCGAGACGACAGAAACGTCAGTTTCTTTTCCTTGGATCAATTTTTGATCCTTGCTTCTATTAGCTCGATAAAATGGATGTCCGTGTGAGGTTTTCAATATACGGATCATCATATCACGACCGGGATGTCCCAAACGGTCATGCCAAAGCCTATATGTGTCGGAATCCAAGAGATCATCTCTAAAAACATTGTTGGATTCAATAATTCGAATAGTGGTTAAGTATAACCCACTAGAGTGACACATGAGTTTTTCTAATATGCGCTTTCTTCCGCAATCATTAGAAGTAATACATAAGTATTCGTTTCCATTCTCACAATGAGTTTCCATATGATAATCGTTGGCGCGAATGTCCTTAAAACTAAGGAGTGTTCGGTTAGCTCGAGGAGCATAGAGTGCTTCAGCAATTTTGAGCACTGTGCCATTAGGCAACATAAATTGGGCCTTTCCTCGCCCTTTGATTAATTGTGATGACCCAGTCATCGTAGTCACGGAAGAGTTATAGGGAATTAATTCAAGGAATAATTGCCTATGGCGGAGTATGGTGTGGGTAGTCCCACTATCAGCAAGGCATTCAATCTCTCCGGGAAACATACCTACAAACATAGGATATGAAAATAAAGATTTGTCCATGACATAGAGAAAATTTCGGAAAAAGACTTGCAATTCTTTGAAGAAAATTTCGAAATTTTATTAATAATATGCCAACGATTACATCGAGGTCTTGTCCAGAAAATCTAATCCAAAAATAAAGCATTATGACAAAAAGTCAAATAAACGAAGGCATAAAGCCTTTACATAATAAACTTGGAAATAAAAACAATTGCAATCTAATCGAAGTCTGGAGCTTCTAGAGTCTTCTCGTTACTTTGGTCGACTTGTAGATCTGCAATCGTGAGATTGACGTCCTTGTCATCTCCGGTATCTTCTCCATAATATGCTTCTTGCTCATGGGATTCACGAAATTTCTTGTAATCCGCAGCCAATTTGTTGCTTGCCTTGCATTGCCTAAACCAATGATCGTTTGATCCACATCGGTGACATTGCTCGTTAGGACCGCCTGCATCATTGTTGCGTCTAGCAACTTTTGCCCTTGGAGGATTGTTTTGTGTACGGTTGTACACCTTGTTGCCGCGCCAACCTTGGCCGGTGTTGGCATGGCCACCACGGCCCATGCCACGTCCTCCTTGCCCTCTTCCATGTGGTGCAAAATTCCCACTGTTTTGTGCAACATTGTTGCGGTTTCCTTCCTTGTTGGGACGATTATATGGACCGGATCGTCCATTAGCATTACCCTTAGCATTAGGGTTTCGTCCTCCTCTAGCCATCTTGCCATAATTTGCTTCTGGAACTTTCTTTGTTCCGGCAGGCCTAGAATTATTGTTCATCATGATCGTGTCATGTTTCTCAGCTACTTGCAGAAGATTGATTAGCTGATTGAACGTAGTAATCCGCTTGGCATTGTACTCCATCCGATATTGCTTTGAGAGGATGAGTGCCGAGGCGGGGAAGGTAGAGAGGGTCTTCTCTATTAGGTCTGCTTCAGTAAGAGTCACCTTACAAAATTGAAGCATAGCCCGTAGACGTAGCATCTCAGAATTGAATTCCGCTACGGTTTTGAAGTCAAGAAAGCGAATGTCATTCCACTTGACCTTCAATTCAGGAAGTAGTGTATCCTGGATGTTTCCAAATCTCCCATTCAGAGCAGTCCATAGTTCATATGGGTCCTTAACTTGCATATATTCCCACTTTAGGGAAGGGGCCATGTGGCGCCTTAGAAACATCAATGCTTGGGCCTTTTTAGATGCAGGTGGAGCTTGTGTGTTCGCATCAGGAGCACGGATTGTGGAAAGGATTTCTTTCCCAATAAATGTTGTCTCAACATCCGTCACCCATCGGTGATACTCAGTTCCTTTAGAGTCAAGGATGTCAAATTCGAGCTTAGGCGTTTCAGTCATCCTGAAATAAACAAATAAGAAGATACATTAGTTTCGCAGTCATAATAGACATCCACGAACACTAATAAATATTCCAAGAAAATTTGGATTAGAACAAGACCAAGATGGTATACGGTCGAGTTCGATGCTTTTGTGAAGTTACTTTATCACAGCATATATTATGAATCCCCACGATTCATAAAAGCTCTTTAACTTCTACTAGAGAATGATGACATTAGAGGGGCTCATGACTTACATATACTGCAAGCGATATAAAGCTCGATCACTCCCCTAATGCTTCTCATAACCTTTCAAAGTAGGTATAGCTTATCATTGTTTTGCTCATAAATTTTCACCATGAAAGTCCCACGCCATAAGAGGGGTCGGGATGAAGAAGAAGGGAAGCTTTTAAATCCCCGAGAAAAGAAGAGTACGAGAATTTAAAGCAAAGCAGGAACTTTTAGAAAAAAACTTACTTGGTTGTCTTGTTTGCAAAATCGCAGAAAATCTTGATCCTGAGTTCCGCTTCTTCGAAACTGAATATCTGACGATCCAACGGTTTGAATTGCGTGAAATTTGAACTGGAAGTAGTAGACACACAGGGGAAGCTTGCGACAAAATTGTAGCTTGATCGGACGGATGAGACGAGAGAAAAATGCTTCCAAAGTCGGCTGTTTTGTGCAGGCAGGTTCTGGCGTGATGATGCTTTGCGGTGGTGATGGTGCTAGGGTTCTAGGGTTTTGGGTTTTTGTAGCTAGGGCTAGAACTCGTGCTGATAACGTGTTTAAGGGAAACGTAAATAACAAAGAGAAATAGCAGAGAATATGATGTATTTCATTAATGAATAAGGGTCTCTATATATAGAGAAGTACAAGATACAATCTGTATCGATATAGGAAACCTATACTAATACAATCCATACTCTAGAAGGATAAACCTATTCTAAGTCCTAGTTGGACAAGGCCCATAATAGAGATATCCTGAAACAAGAATTACATAATTAAAATTGTGTCCCCTTCCATGCTTGGGGGCCGTCACCCAGCCTGCCCTAGGCTAGGGCCGGCCTTGATCTTGTGCCTCTTTATTCTCTCTCTATGTTCTCTCTAGTTTATAACAACTATGATGTTTTCTCAAAATATGAACAAAGAGTAGATATATATTATTTAACAAAATTTGGCAGATATAGTACTTGTCACTTGATGTGTATGCATAATTGTATGAGCGCACTTGGTTTTTTTGAAAGGAAGGAACTTTAAAAAAAAAAAAACTATAGTCACTGCCGTTAAATTCACTCCAACAATAATGCCTTCAATCTTAACAACTTGTAACTGTAAATTTAACGACAGTGACTGAAGTGTAAGACGGTGCTAAATGTGAGGGACTAAAGTAATATTTTTGAAATGTCAGTGACCAAAGTGTCGAATGGGTTAAAGTTTAATGACTATTTATGGTTAAAGCAAAAAAAACTAAAAATATCTTTGTAACTTAATAACTATTAATTTATCGATAAATTGATATATCGCTAAATTAATAGAATTTAGGAGGTCCAAAGCTATTAATTTAAAGAGATTATATTGTAGTGTACTAATAAATTCCCTCACCCATAAAAAGAATCAAAAGAATCCCAAAAAAAAAAAAAGAGGTCAGCTATGACACCATAATTATACTAACCCAATCACCAATTGCACACTCATACCTCTCTCAATTAGATGCTCCCTTCTCCCATTCAGCACCCCAACCTAAATTAAGGGAGAGATTCTCGTATTCAACGACCACTACAAGAAAAATAGAGAGATGGAGGACGATGGATGGTGGTAGTGATGCGGTGGTACTGCGGAGGCGTGGAACTGGGCAAATGGGTTTAGTTCTGGGACTCTAAGGCCTCATTTGGTTCATGAAATGAAATTCTTGGGAAAGTAATTCCGTAGCTATTCTTATGGAAAAAGAAATAAAGATTCTCATTGCAATGTTTGGTAACAAGGAAAACAATAAATAAATAATAATATATAAAACAAAATTAATCTTTATAATTTCACAAATGGTTATTTTAATTATAAAAGTAATGTAATTAATGCTAAATTAGTGCAATAAATGCAGCAAAGTAAGAGGAAAAATGAATCCCTTGAGGGTGAACCATTTTCCTCATTTTTCTTTCCTTCAGGCTAGTGTTTCCTTTCCTTTTGCATTCTAAACACATGAAAAGATTAAGTTTCATTTCCCAAAACCCAATTATGTGAACCAATCGAGGCCTAAGAGAATTTCTATTTTATTATACTTTCTCAAATTTTTAAGAGGTTAATAGAGTTTGTATCGGTTAAGTTATATGACATGTGTCAAAATTTTAAAGGGAGATAGAGAAAGGGACAGGCAAATTGGGGACATAAGATTTTCTCCCCATGAGAGGAAAGGATTATTTACTGTAGCCTTAGTGACCCATTGAATGCAAACAAGACTAGTTGCTATATGAATAACAAAGGTGGTGTAGTAGAGTTTGAAAAGTAAGAAACAAAGCTATAGCATTGCTTGGTGGTTGCAATGCAATGGACATGCAATTGATATTGTATGCAAACATTGAATATCAAATATGGAGGGCTTGAAGGTTTTCAATGCTTTAACACCACAATGTTAGGAAGCCATTATTTTCATATATTAACTAGCATTCCAACAAGCGATTTGAGCGTGTGATAGGGCTGCGCTCATGCGTGTGATTGTTAGCACAAATTTTTTATAGACTTTATACCGTGCAAAAATGAACTCTAAAGCAGTGGTCGAATTTACTTATTTATAAACTAATCTTCCTGCACGTGCTCGCGCGTGCGCATTATTTGTGTCATAATTTCTGGTACGATGAATTGATCTAGTGGTCTTTAATGTGCCTAAATATTCGTATCCTGATTTCTGGTGCAATAGATCGATGTAGGGATCTCTAATGTTAAAAATTGATTATATTAAGGATCTATCAAAATTATGATTTTATTTTTTGAATTAAATAAAAAATTAATGTTCAAATATTTTGAATAAAGAAATTAATAAAGAGTTAAGGACTAATAAATTTATAATTGAATAAAGTGGGCAAGTAGGTGGGACAACTCCTATATTTTATTTATCTTTTAGTTATGTTGTTTACTCTTTTGCCCTTATATTATTAAATTTTCTATTTTATTTGAAATATGATTGGAGGGTCAAAATACGAGTTTTTGAATGTTTACCAAAACTCATGTTTTGGTATTATATATATAGATATATAAAGGACTAATTTCTTGTTAATACCCTGAACTTTTAGGGTCAAATCAGTTCAGTTCCTGAGTTTTTAATTTCATCAGAATAGTCCCTATACTTTCAATTCTCATCAGTTCAGTCCCTCCGTCAAAATTTCGTCCAATTGGGACGTTAAATGCTGACGTGGCACACCCAAAAAAATGTGAAATGCCCATCATACCCCTGCCTTCTATTCATTTTTTTTTTTTCAGTTTTTTTTTTTCAATTTTTTTTTCTGCACTTTTTTTTTTTCCTTCTCTCTCTCTCGTCCAATTGATTTGGACACCCGATGAGGAAGAGAGGGAGAGAGAGAGAGAGTTCCCGGAAGAAGAGAGGGAGAGCAGAGAGATAGAGGGGTCCTGAGAAATGGAGGAAGAAGAAGGAGGAGGAAGAGGAGAGGGAGAGAGAGAGAGGGATCGGGGAGCTGGAATCTGAGAGCCAATTCATGAATCTGAGAGCCAATTCATGAATCTTCTTCGAGAATTCTTCGTCCTAGAAGGCGTCTAGGCTCGCACTGAAACCGCGTCTGATGGCCCGATTTCTCGGTTTCAGAGACCCGCAAGACTGGGACCGGCGTAGCCTCGTCGACGGGGATCCAAACAGAGCCGATCGGTTCAATTTCTGAACGGAGAGGCAGAGCAGAGCTCCTCCGTCGCCGCCGCGGCTCCATCGATTGCTGGACGGAGACAAAATTGCGGAGGCTAGGGTTTGAGAGGAAGGCGTAGAGTGAGGAACAATTGGCTGCGACCAGTGCAAACAGGTCGAAGCTACTTTCACCACCATTTCTCTCTGCTTTCAGATCAAAACGGGAAGGAGAACCAAATTGATGAAAAAGGGAAAGATGAATCCTCTCTTCCTTCTTATAATACAAAATCGGATCTGCAGAAAGTCGTTGCCTTTCCCGCTTCAGATTCACTCTCACCTGAAAAAAAAAATTTAAGCAAAACAAATCGGAAAGTTAAGCACGTGAACAAATTCCCAACTTTCCCGGAACCCCGAGAAAATCTGAATTGAAAAAAAAAATCAAGCTTTTTCCAGACTTAAAAAGACTTCAGTATCATGCCACTCATTTCATTTTCCAGAAAAATCGGATCGGAAAAACAAATCCCCAAACCACTCAACAGCTTTACACGAAAACCATAGAAATTTAGATCCCTAAGCATTTAAATAACAAATCCCCTCAAACCAAAGGTGATGGTGATGTGATGGTGTAATTGAGTCGCCGGAGTGATGGTGATGTACTGATGTGATGGTGATCTGATGAGGTGGTGTAATTGAGTCGCCGGAGTCGAAGGCGTGGCCTGAGCATGGGCTCGAGGAGATGAGCTAAGGAAGAGGATTGATTGGGTGTTGCGGTGGTGGCTTGCCGTGATGACTGCTAGGCTAGGTGCTGGGTGTCCTGAGAAATCCCGATGAGGAAGAGAGGGAGAGAGAGAGAGAGTTCCCGGAAGAAGAGAGGGAGAGCAGAGAGATAGAGGGGTCCTGAGAAATGGAGGAAGAAGGAGGAGGAAGAGGAGAGGGAGAGAGAGAGAGGGATCGGGGAGAGAGAAGAAAAAAAAAATTGAAAAAAAAAACTGAATAGAAGGCAGGGGTATAATGGGCATTTCACATTTTTTTGGTTTGCCACGTCAGCATTTAACGTCCCAATTGGACGGAATTTTGACGGAGGGACTGAACTGATGAAAATTGAAAGTATAGGGACTATTCTGATGAAATTAAAAACTCAGGGACTGAACTGATTTGACCCTGAAAGTTCAAAGTATTAACAAGAAATTAGTCCATATATAAAGAAGTTGCTAATTTTAGCTCAGATATATTTGACATGTGCTTCTCATTGCTAATTGACATATAAAAACATTATGTAGTGATTATTTTGTTTAGGGTTTTTATCACATATAGTACATGAATTATTTCTCAATTATATATTTGGTACCTGAACTTTAATTTTTGTCACAAGTAGTACCCGCAGTTTTCAATTTTGTCACAAGTAGTACCCAAAGTTTTCGATTTCATCTCTTGTGGTATCTAAGACCATTTTTGTCACAAATATATGCGTGTGTTCCCAAAAAAAGAGGTTAAAATGAAAATTTTTGGATACTACTTGTGACAAAAATTAAAGTTCAGGTACCACAAGAGATGAAATCGAAAACTTTGGGTAATTTGTGATAAAAATTAAAATTCAAGTACCAAATATATAATTGAAAAACAATTCAGATAGTATATGTGATAATAATCCTTTTGTTTATATAAGATTTAGTGACGATTGTACGTGTGGGGACTGGCTTCTATTGTGGACAAACTGGACGACTTGGCCTTACTGCTGCTGTTCAATGGTTCCAATTATTTCTATACGTAAAATGCTACATAAAAATATAAAGTTTGTTCAGTCAAAGTGGATATTTTTCGACAAAAAAAAAGTGGACTTTTCTATAATACAATACAAGATGTAAAGCCTTAAGCCTGTATATGGTATATAGAAGTGGATTCTCTGCTATAAACCATCTGCTAGAGTTTTAATGTGAAACTGCCACATCAGCAAAAAACAATCCAACGGCTAGAAATGATAAAATTTTAAAGGTCCAATTTTCATTTGAAGTAGCACATCCTCCTTTCTTTCTCTTTCTCTGCGACCCAGACTTCAACCTAAAGAGAAAATGGATCACTCTCAGGACGTCAATGACTCGCCGGCAGACGATGTTTCAGATGGTGGAGTCAAAATTCAACCAGCATGAAGGATTCGTAGGCGGTATGCAGCGAGCGATTTGTGCAATTCCGGCGGCAAGCGTAGCCAAGAGTGATGGATTTCACTTCATCTTAAGGAATAACGCATCTTGAAATAGAAATGAGCAAATGAAATGAAAGATAACCTAGAAGAATTTATAAGAAATGAAGCTAATATTGTTGATGAAACAGTCACAAAATCTAAATCTACAACCTTTGGTTCGTATGCTAAGCAATTGGGTCATTTATTTTATTTTTCTTCCATTTCCCATAGATCATTGATTAATCTCTTATGGGTTTTGCTATTTTGCAGATTCAAAAGAAGAAAGGCTAATCGGGTGGGTTTGGTTTTCTTTTACTGAGAAGAGAGAAGAGGGAGAGGAGGAAGAAGAATCTGGGAGACAGGGAAAGTAATGTGCTGCTTTTACTGAAAAATGGGTTCTTGGAATAAATTTTATCCTCGGCTGGATGTTATTATACTGATGTGGCAGCCTCATGTTAGAAGTCTAGTAGATCAGAGGCTACATGTCCGTACGATATATATGTGATAAATTATTTTCAGGTAAAGATGTGCTATATGGTGTGGAGTTTTGATCTCAACCGTCAGATTTGTTTAAATAATTTGATCTGACAGCTGAGATCAAAATTCTGCACTTTATAAAGTAAAGACCTCCTTAGTGGAGAAACCATGTATATGTGATTAATATTTTGAGAATTACTATGAGGACCTTATTTATTTTATTTTATTTTTATTTTTAAGTTACTAGTTCGATAACCCGTAATTTGTTGAAGTAAAATGTTGCCAAAAAGAATTTAAGTTACTAGTAATTTTTAATTTACTACTTTTATAAAGTGCGGAGTTTTGATCTCAGCCGTCAGATCCGTTTAAATGATCTGATCTGACAATTGAGATAAAAACTCCGCACTTTATAAAGTAAAGACCTCTTTAGTGGAGAAACCTTGTATATGTGATTAATATTTTGAGGATTACTCTGAGGACTTTATTTATTTTATTTTATTTTTATTTTTAAGTTACTAGTTTGATAACCCATAATTTGATGAAGTAAAATGTTGCCGAAAAAAATTTATGTGAGAAACATGCATGTACCGAAAACATTCTAGTCCGAAAAAATTAACAAAATCCATTTTCAAATAGTAAGTTTAGTAGAAAACAAAACTATAAGATGCAGAGAGATCGGCAGTGGTCCAAATAGAAAGATTAACCCTAAAATTAAATTTGGAAAAAGCTTATGTCCGACCTGGGTCGGACCTAATGTGTCCGACCCCTCTCATTTTTGTTACATTTGATGATCTATTTTCATGATCTGAACCGTTCATCTTTTAAATCAATATTTCAAGATCATGCCTGCAAAAAATCATTCAAATTGAAGATCATTAACTCACCCATTTGTTGAAAGTTAATATCAAACAAATGAACGGTTTTGGTGAAAGTTAATATTCTCATTAACAACCGTTCATTTGTTTAATGCAATTGCATGAGTAAACGATTTCCGTTTTGGATGATTTTTTGCAGGCATGATCTTGAAATGTTGATTTAAATGATGAACGGTCAGATTATGAAAATAGATCATCGAATGTAACAAAAAATAAAGGGGTCGGACAAATTAGGTCCGACCCAGGTCGGACACAAGTATTTTCCATTAAATTTTGCTACAAATGAAAGTTGTCATCTATCTAAAATATCAGACTTTTTGACAAGAAGCAACGCTTTCATCAAAACTTTTTTTTTCCATATGGATATGAGAATTTATTGGCATTAAGGCTTTATATTGAAAGATTTTTCTTGTGGGCACGCTTTCATCAAACCTTTTCTTTCTTTTTCGTATTGCGTAAGGCCCCTAAATACTATTATGACTCAATTTCTCGGTAGTCTGATTTCTATTCGATACGCAACCAATTTGATTGGAATATTTAACGGTAGAAAAAATTATTTTAATTTTGATTTTTTTTTCACTTTTGGATTTAGATCCAAAGATGATTGACCATAATTTTCTGATCAATAGCTGACCAGGTGAACACCACTCATCAAATGCATAGCTAGCTACTTGATTTTCGGTGATTCATCGTACTATTTACATTATGTGATGGACAAAAGGGAGCAACAAAAAATAAGAATATGCAAAGATAGATTGTTCGAATGAAGATAAATAACCAATAAAGTCATTTTTGCAAAACATTTGTCAAATAGACCAGATACGTTTTTTCCCATGTGGTCGACACTTTACTAAATTTTTTATATTTTTTATTAGGGATTTTCTCTCCAGGAAGGATCCCTCCAACCCTCTCCGGAGGGTAAGCCGAGGAGACTAATCTCCCTTCGCAGAACGGGCTGCTACTGGCCACTGGTGCTTGACAAGTATACTAAAAACTTTTTATATATAGGGAAAAAATCACCTTTAGTCCCTGAACTTTGACTCATTCGACACTTTCGTCCTTGAACTTTGAAATATATCACTTTAGTCCCTGAACTTTGAAAAAAACTATCACTTTCGTCCATGACTGAAGTTTTCACCGAATAAACCTCCGATTTCGGCCAATTCGAACGACACCACATACTGGGCTTTGAAGCCCTCCTTGAGGCGAGTTCAACGCCACCAACCTCGCCTCAAACCGTCGCCGGACGGCGGAGAATTTTACAATTAAAGTTTCGGCCACCACCGGCCTTCGAGCTAAATTCGAGCCATTCTACGCCGAATTGAGCTTAGCACCAGTTATAAAAGTTACTCCTCTCATCCGTGCGAACATTTTGGCATAGGTTTTGCACCATTTTTTTTTTCTGGTCAGGGACGAAAGTGATAGTCGGTGTTGAAATTCAGGGATGAAAGTGATATATTTCAAAGTTCAGGAACGAAAGTGTCGAACGAGTCAAAGTTGAGGGACTAAAGGTGATATAATCCCTTATATATAATAGAAACTACCGCATTCCTAAAAAAAATAGAAACTACCGCAATGCAATAAGTTTTTCACGAAAAGTTACTGCATTGCCTTCATAAAATTGAGGCCACACACCACCTCCCTATAAAGCATATTTGTCAATATTTTTTGTAGGGAGTGTTTAAAAAAATGTATCGTGAAAAAGAAAAACTCATAATATTTTGGGCCCCAAAAAATTTCTTATTTTTGTTTTTCAAAACTGAATATAAAATGTCTTCCTCACCAATTAAACATCAATTTGAAGTTTGCAAAAAATTAGAAAATACATAATTTGCGAAGAGTGAGTGTTGAATGATAACAAGTTCAGTGAGTTTTATCCGAAGAAATAAAAAGAGATTGGCAATGCAAATGCTAAATTTTTTCAAGTCAGCTTCATCAGTTCGTTACCGTATTAGAATTAAGACACCTACTTTGAAATTAAATCTTTAAACTATGTGCGCCTAGACCTTTGTTGCTTTACCAATCTATTTTCGGATGAAGGATTTTGGCTTTTTGTCTCCTCAATAACCCTCTCTTTCTTATTATTTATTGTGGCTCTGCTTGGTTAATTGGTATAGTTACTGAAATGCTTCTGCAATTAGAAAGTGAGATATTTTGAAGGTTTTTTTTTTGGGAGCTGATATTTGTACCCCTTTTCTTGTCAAACTACTATTTGTCCTCTTGAATCGGTGGATCACATTTTTAAAGGGTGCAATATATCTCTCAAGGTTTGGAATGCTATTCACCACACAAGCGAGTTTTTTGCTACCTTTTCTCAACCCTTCCATGAGTGGATTCTAATTAATTTGAAGTCGACTAGAAGAATGCAATACGACATACCTTGGGGCTGTTATTTTGCTGTGGGTTTATGGTATATATGGAAGTGGAGGTGCAGTTGTGTTTTTGATCCAATTTTTAAATTTCCTGTTTGGCCTGCTTTGGTTATTAATCATTTTACAAGGGAGTATTTTGACGCTAACAAGGTTCATTATTCCTAACCTCCTAGACACACAGTTCATCTGTGCTGGCAGTTTCCTACTGCAGGTTGGCATAAACTAAATGTGGATGGCAGTTTGAATAGAGGTTTGGGTATTATGTGTGTTGGAGGAGTGCTTAGGAATGACAATGGTGATTGGGTAAATGGTTTCTCGGCACATCTGGGTTCTGGACAAGTTTTAGAAGCTGAGTTATGGGGTTTGTTTAAAGGCCTGATGTTGGCTTGGAATAGTGGATGTAGATTATTGGAAGTGGAAATGGACTCTCTTGTTGCTGTTCAGTTAGTGCATTCTTCAATTGACAATCTTCATCCTCTCTTCAGCCTTGTGGCAAATTGTCAAGAATTATTAGTGAGGGATTGGTGTGTGTCTCTTTCTCATGTTTACAGAGAGCGTAATTCAGTTGCGGATATGATGGCAAGTTTGGGTCATAGTTGTGATCATGGTTGTAGATTACCGCGCCTCCTCCTGAAGTCCTCAAGCTCTTTGAAGCTGATTTACTTGGCTCATCCAAGTCAAGATTAGTTTTGAGTTAGTTTTTCCTTCTGTTGCCTTCGGGCGTCCATGTAACCAAAAAAAAAAAAAACTATTTGTACCCCCCTTTCATTATGCAATTCAATTCTTAAATATAATATAAATTTTGTTCCAATTCTGCCCTCATCCTACAGTAAAAATCAAAACAGAAGTTATTCTCCATATAATGGAGCTAAAATAGTAACAAGAGTTGCATATAGACAAAAATTTGGCTCTTCACGATTCCTTGCATATAGACAAAAATCGGAGAATTGAAGTTGCCTAGTCCACTCCTAGAGTTTATCCTGTTTCAAAATAAGAGAAGTCATTCTTAGTATGCTAGCAGACATGTAATTCACAAGATAGAAGAAACTACCTTAAATTGTAGACTGTAATTGCTCAGTTTCAAACACCACCTCTTTTAATTTGCTTTTCAACGATCTCAAATAATGAAGGATCACGCTTTGTGGAGTTGGAATGCTTGCTCTTTTTTGACCCTGACGGACGACCTTTGTGAGGCTGCATTGTTGGTTCCAGAATTGAAGGAAGAGGTGTACCAAGAAGTTGAGATAATTGCCTTTTGGTAACTTCTTTTTGCATAAGAGGCAGTTTCTCATACTTGTCTTTCAACTTGACAAAAAGACAATCTATTGATTCTTCATCATCTAACCGAGAATGATCATCATTACTCAAACACTTCGTATCAATCCTCCATTGATCATGTATATCACTTAAAGGAAATACTTCAGTATTCATCATCCTAATCATGTGAACACATGGAAGACCCATTGTCTTGCAAAATTGACCTTTACATTGAGATGAGTAACTGCTAGAGATTGCTAATTCATATTGCTTGTGTAACTCAAACAATGCAAAAAAAGATACATGAGTAATAAGCTCCTGGAAGAAGGAAATGCGAAGCATTTGAGGAACACGCACCTTTTCACTTGAAAGTTGTGTTTTGATTTCTTGAAATTGGTTATCAATAGCAAGACAAATTTTATCTCTCACCTCACGGAGACCTCCTGTGGAAGCTTGAAGATACATCTTTAGAGTTGCATGTGCACCTTCAGCTCTTGAGGTAACATGATTGCCAAAGTGCCTAACTTGCTCTGTCCAAGCTCTCACAATCTTTTCTTTCAACGGAAGCCAAGTGCCTCTAATGTACTTCAGAACATACTCCTTCTCTTTATACTCCACTTCAAAATGACTCCAGGCAATATCAAATGATAATTCATCATCTGACTTGATTAAGTTATTCCAAGAAGTTATGAAAGATACCCAATCAACTTCTTTAAAGTGCGCCTTGCAACGTGTAAATATATTTTTCTCAATATGCCACAAGCATAAGAGATTAGGAGTCCTTGGAAAAACTACATTCACTGCATTCATCAATGCGAACTCTCTATCTGTTATAATCGCCAATGGATGTTGATCAACACCCAAAAGCCTAGCGAACATTTTTAGAGCCCACACATAATCTTGTTCTTCCTCCCTTTGCAAGAAAACAAAGCATGAATAAAATGACGTATTGAAGCTTGAGACTCCTATGATGTCTAGTAATGGCATGTTATACTTATTAGTCTTATAAGTACAATCCATTACAAAAACATTAGGATAGCTCTTCGTCATTTGGATAGACTTGGGATGAGCAAAAATCAAATGAGTCAAGTGACCTTCTTTTTTTATATTTTTTTTAAGAGGATCAAAGGATTTCACTCCTACCCCCATGGTGAGTCAAGTGACCTTCTTCATCATACTTCACATTATGAAAGAAACCACCTTCACCAAGCTCTTCCAATAAGGCTTGAATAATTGGACGACCTCCAAGACTCTCTTTTCTGATCTTAGCTATCATGTTATAGATAGTTCAAGAAATTGCTTGAAGATTTGGATTACGTTGTCTCAAGGAAGACAAAATTTGGCGCGGTTGTATGCTACCCTTATTCATTTCTTGAAGAAGCAAAACTTCTTGCTCTGAAAGTCTACGATAAGAGGGATGTCCAGACATGTCAGCTGACGGTTCATGATTATGAGATAAATTATATATTTCCACCTTCCACAACCCACCATATATCTTTTTCTTTTTCCCTCTGATCTCAAATGGACAATGTATGAGACGAGAAGCCGACTTTCTTTTCCTTTCCTCCACTGGAATTTTACTTCCTTTATAATAACCACCTCTATCACAACGGATCACGACATTTTTATCAGCTTTAGACCTTCTTATGACAGTTGTGAAATTCCGGTACACCGGATTGTCCCAACAACGGTATAGTGGTCCTAAACACTAATCGGAGAGTATACACAACTTTCAACAAATTAAAACTTAACTCTCCTACAAACAACAATAGGAAGCAATACAAATATGCTTCACAATGAACAACCTAGGTTTTAACTATTGCACAAGCAATACACAATTGATAACAAATATATATGCAACAAGCACAATCAATTGTACAACCTAGAATCCCAAAGTGTGCATCAAACTAGCACACCACGGACTATATATATCTATGTATGAACAAGCACACAATATGCTAATCAATTAAGCACAATACAATAGATATCAACAATCACACAAGCAACACACAATATGGTCACCCGGAACCTCTACCACTAGAGGAAAACCGGAGGGGAGCCGTACCCCACGCTCTTGTGTAACACTATGAAAACGCCAAACGGCAACACGTACAAGGGGGAACTCCGTCCCAAACTCTACACTATCAACCCTATGACTAGTGGCAGCTCTAACCTTGTGTAGCCCCGAATGCTCTTCAAGTGATCCCACCTCAAGCTTCTCCGATTGATCGAACTTCACCGCGTGAATCCTCCAACCGCAAGACACCGACTATGCAAGTGTGTGTGTGTGTATATGAATGAATTCAATTCAATTAACACAAGCAATTCAACAAGGAACAATTGCTTGCATTAACCAAACCGAATTGAAAAGCCTTGAATATGATTCAAGGGTTTGTTTAACTAATCACAAGGATCATTAGCTAAACAAACAAACAACAAAGAATATTGAATATAGATTCAATCATTCAATTCAGCAATTCAACATGGAACAATTGCTAGAATCGAATAGAATCTCCTAAATCCTAAACATAGGCTAAACTAGCATATAAATGCAAATCAAAGTGTTTAGCAATGGATTATAGATGGAGATTAAGATGAGGAACCTACAACATGGAACTAGGATCACTCACAATACCAAAGAACTCTCTCAAAGTGTATTTTCGACTATGGGGAAAGAGTTGACCGAAATGAAACACAAGGGTTCTATTTATAGAAAACATCCCAGGGATATTTGCGATCGATCGCACAACATTATGCGATCGATCGCACAGTGTAAAATGAAGAGACAGAAACGTCTGGAAATGCGAAACCCTCATTTGCGATCGATCGCGGAAAGTTGCGATCGATCGCACGAAAAAGTCCCAACGGACATATTTTCGAACTGCAACGGTCATAAATCCAACGGACAAATTTGCCACGTGGTGCGATCGATCGCATGAACAGTGACGATCGATCGCAAGGCATAAAACAGCCTTAAACATAAAGGAATGCTAATCAAAACAAATCTATAAGAAGATCTAGCAATCCTAACATCATAAACTCAAATTGTATGAACAAGTGCATACAAAATTTGAGCCGGTCGCGTTGCGACCGGGTGCTTATAAATAAGCACGCGAAACTTGTGATACAAGACACAAGTGTGGCAATCAAGCATCCTATACTTATGTGATTCACATCATAAGTGAAAGGAAAACAACCTAGATAAACCTAGGACAACAAGGAAGACTTAATATGAATGAAATGCATGTGCATATGCATGAGTCATACCTTGAGGTGCTTGAACGAAACCTTCGATGACCAATGATCGAAGTCCGGAGAAAAGACCGGATAAGAAAGGCGTCTTCACGAACCATCTCGAGTAAGAACAACCTAAGCCACGACACATAATCCCTAAACAATCTAGCATTGAATACAAAACAAATGCTAATACAAGGGAAGAGGTTTTGTCAAATAGGAAATAGCCAATAGCAAATATTTTGCCCTTACAAGTTGCGTACCCTTGCTGAAATGCTGCATTCCGTACAACACCAAGGAGATCTTCTCGACTATGAAAACTTTCATTCACCAAAGAGAGGAATTTGTTCAGCTCACCAATCGTTGGTTGACTTCCTAGATCATAAGCATGTACATAATATTAGCAAGAATTCTGAACAGAAATGCTACAAGAAAACCATGTACGTACTTAACTGGAAAACCTTGTGCATAGTTAAAAAAACTTGTAAATGACTTCTGAAGTGAAAACTTAAAACCAGCCTCATTACATAATTAAACTTAGACGTCATTCCACCTAATTTGATAAGAACAGGAACGGATGAATCTATGATAAAGAAGCTAAAAAACATGAACTAAGAATAAGAAAATCATCTCTACTATTAAGCTATAAAATCTAGAAATTAGATGCAAGTATGTCCAGTATAAGCTACAACCAATAAATCCCAATATAAGCTGCAACCCATAACCACTAAATATTATTATTATAAAATCTAGCACATGCTTCAAACTTTTAATCTAAAACCAAACCTTATTGAGTATATATGTATGTTGCCCGTGTCAATACAAACATAAATTGGATTGAATCGCAACAAACACACAAATTAGATATGAATGATTGAATCAGATATGAATATTACTGTCTATGCAAGGTTCAGTTCTATACTTCTATATACTACACTATACGTACACTTTTATTATCAAACAAAACAAATATTGATTGTTCTCATCTAACACATGCTTCGACTATTTGCCAAAGGGAGATTTTGAAAGAAGAACTCACCAGGATTTTGGTACTCTAAGGAGTTAGCTGATTGGCCAAGCTCTAATAGTTCTTCCATATCACCATTGTGGACCATATCTATGATCCTTTGCAATTCAAGATTAAGGCTTGATTCTTCGAGCTCTTCCTCCATTGTTGCTGATATTTAGACGGAAGCAAGTTTTTGGTTTGTCGCTCTTTAGCGCGAAAGAGAGACTGAAAAGGGAAAACCTAGAATTCTAAGCGTCCAATACTAAACGTTGATTTTTTTTTTCTTTATTTCTTCTAAAAAATTCACGCACAAATTGTAGAAACTGAACTAAATAAAAAGAAATTAAAATAGGATGAGGGCAGAACTGGAACAAAATTTATATTATATTTAAGAATTGAATTGCATAATGAAAATGAAGGGGGGGGGGGGGTACAAATATCAGCTCCCTTTTTTGTTTTGGTTTTCCTTTCCCGATGAATGATATTTTGAAGTTTTGGAGGTGGGATATTTTGAAAGATAGGAACCTTTTTTTATTTTGATAGAATTATGGTGTCATTTCCATTAATCGGTAGTGAGAGACCCACCCGCAGTGGGTACGATAAAATTAAGTCACTGCTTAGGTAATCGAAGAAATCTAAGTAAGTTTACCTTGGATAGGAACCTTGGTAGGGTCTATGACTATATAATATATTTTTTTGGACAATTATGACTATATAATACTTGATATGTAATTATGTATATCTCTTTGAGCGTTTGATAGAAACAAGTGACGAATGCAAAAAGTGGGTGTGTAAATTATGAACAGGCGGTTGTCGTATCCACAGAGATCGATGGCCAAAAAACTCATTGGCAAACAAGTAACCAAAGATTTTAGCACAAAGATGATGAGGCAAGAGATGGAAAGATGCAAGAGTGAAGTGGATATACAAGTGAGTGTAGTGTAATGTTATTTGAGAGTTGAAATAAGTGAAATGCAAACAAGCAACATAAACCAAACTAACTAATGCACAAAACATAAAGAGGAGGAATATGAAAAGAATAGAAACGATAGAATGATTGAGTTTTCGAGGTTTACCAAAGCCCACAATGATGAATAATGTTCCGGTTATGCATTAATGCTTAAGTGATGAATAAATCAAATTCCGTATCTTAGCCATGTTATAGGTCTAGGATTGGGTTTCAAATGGTATTCTAGTGCCATGTTATGGGTAACTAAGAACTCTCTAGGTGTCATAGGAAATTTCTCTAAGTTACCTACTACCAAATTTCCTAAAGTGCTTAAGAGGCGTAAATCATCGAAACTTAGGAACTCAAACAAGCAAACTCATGAACAATCCTCCATTCCACCTATGTTATAGATATGAAATAGATTATTTCTAAGGTATTCTTAAGCCTTATTAGGGTCTAAAGAACTCTCCATGAAAGGGGAGAAAAAAAGGAGGCGTAAAATACATGAATCAAAGGATCATTTAAGAGTATTCAAGGCTCATCATATATGCTACCAATTGCCTAGATTATGCAATGTTACTAATCTCACACAATCACATCAAGATAGATTAGATAACATGCTCAAGAAGTGGTAAATTCCTAAACAAGTATCCAACGTATTGAATTAGATATAGCACACATATTCATTCACCTTCAAGCATCCATACATAGTTAAAATTATCTTCACATCACAAATGGACTAGGGCACACAACCCGAGTCCCCAGTCCTAAACAACTAGTCACACATGCTTAGATTACACATCAATAGTCTCACAATCAACAAACTATAAACTAGGAAAAGATAAAGAGAAGGTTGAGGGATTCTCATGAAGATGGCAGCAGCTCCTTGTGTCACTCAAGTAGTAGTAAGCTCCTCTTCTAAGTCTCCATCTTCTTCTCCAAGCTTCTCTTCGCTCATGGCCTCCCAATCTTGGTGTTCTTGATGGATCCAAGATAATGTGATGTAGAAGTGCTAGAATAATGGAGAAAATAGTCAAGAATATAGAGGAGAAAGTGAGGAAGAAAGTTGGTGAAGGAAGAAAAGGGATTTGAGTAGTGGAAGGAGGAGAAAACAAAGGAAACAAACTAGGTTGCCGGCGGTTCGACCGGTCTACAAGGGACGTCGATCGGTCGTCCCTAGACGGGTCACTAAGAGAAGAAAGTGTTTGGGAGAGGAACAAATGAGAGAATTGGGTGATTTCAATGTGAGGGCTGCTATGAAGATAACCTAATTGGGTAAAGAATGACTATTTATAGGCAAAGGGCTAGGAGGAGTGAAAGGCTAGGATTAAAACTAGGGAGATCTAATGGCTAAAAGGAAGGGAGTAAGTGAGGGACAAGAGGGTAATAACACATAAATTCCAGCTGAAAATGTTATTCCAAAATCAACAAAGAAGGTTAACAAATGAATAAATTTGGGAAGGACAAGTGTCCTTTTCTTCCTTTGGAAGAAAAGGAAGGAATAATCAAAAGATGTTCTTTGCTGATTTTTGAGTTTTCTTGTGGTGAGTCACAAAGTTGACTTTCGACCTTGACCTTGACTTTGACATTCAGAGTTGACCATAGTTGACTTTTCGGTTTCGCGGTCAATCCTTCGAAATTCTCTTGTGCTTCATTTCTAACACTTGATATTTGACACTTTGGCGCTTTAAAGTCGAGGTTGACCACGAGTTGACTTCGGGTTAACCGGTTGACTTTTTGTCCTTTTGTCGGAAATGCACTAAAAGCCTCCAAAATGCTTTCTTTTGCTCCCGATATCAATCCGATGCTCATGTTCCCTACAATAGTGCAATACAAAGATTAAAAACACTAAACGGCTATTGGATTAATATTATTAAAGTGATTAGAGACCCAATTTGTATGTAAATCATATACAAATCAACAAGCAGAGCCACAATGGTCAGTTTCATGAGTCAACTTTCTTGTCTTTGTCTCGTAAGCACAAGAAAGTTCTAAAACCGCAGGAAGCAAAGTGGTTTTACATACATTTTATGAAAACATTGGGGGAAAAAGGCTATAGTGCATTTCTTTTTCTTTTCGAAGGCTGGTGCCAAAGCGCGAAAGAACTAGTAATGCATGAGCATAAGACCCCAGTCTTTACAAATCCATAAGCCATCATTAGCCAAAAGTTCCAAACAGAGGAAGTGATTATAGTGAGTTGTTAACTCGAGCTAAATAAATATTTCACTTGCTACGTTTTTTTCAAAGACATGGCAAACATTCTCATAAGGTCACAATCTACCATGCTTGCCTGCCTCATTTGGTGACTCTTGGCGAACAATTTCTTTTCTCGTGTCTTCTAGAATGTCATGAATCTAAATATTATCATCTTCCATAATCTAATCTTTATTAGGGCCTTTTTTGTGAGGACTTTGATACCATACTTAAGAATGAGGTCACAACTTTGTAGTATATCTATCACGTAGTTATTTTCTTCACCTTTAAAAAAACGCACAATATAAAGCATTTTCGAGAGTTTCTTGAATTTGTTGGTTAAGATATATTTTGTAATTCTCTAAGCATTTTCCCACTCGTCCACACTTCTACCACATAGACTTGAACCCAAAACTTCCAAAACTAACGGAAGCCCTAGGCTTTAGCATAAAAGTATTACACTAGTTGCAACCTGCAAGTTCCACGAAATCTTCCATTTGTTTATGTTCTTTGAAGGCATTGAAATTGAAGAGCTGTAAGCTTCTTGATGATTTTAATTTCCACCTCAAAAGACGCTCATTTTTTTTTTGGCTCTGAACCGAACCAACCTGATCATTCCGTTGAGACTACAGGTAAATTTAGAGTGTAGTGCTCAGGAACATTTCTTTTTCCATTGTTTCTCTTTCTTTTGGTTTCCACATTGCGACAACTCAACATTCAACACTTAAACTGGCAGAGTTCGGGGCACCTACAGTGTTCGGGGCAGAGTGGTCCTCGGGCAGAGGATGCACTTGCAGGGGGGAGGGTGGGGTAGAGGAGGTTGATCCAAGGGCTACGTGGCATGCCACCTGTCCAAGCATAAAGTGCCCAGATTATGGCAGAATTTTCCCTTAAACTGAGCCATGATCCAAGTGTTGTCTCTGGGCCTTTCAAACTATCAGTGTTAAAGTCTTGAGACTATTATTCATGTTAATTTCAAAGAGCTACAAAGATGAAAAGATAACGAAGCTACATATTATTTAGGGGCTAAACCACTCAACGAGTATGGAAACTGAAGCCTCAGACATATAGCGTGTCAAAAGCGAGTTGACACTATTGACTCGGCCGAAGACAGGAGCTAACAAGGTTGAGGAGCTCATCCCTCCCTTTCCTTGGCTAGACCAAACATCAGTGCTCGAGGCAGAGGCATTCGACGAAAGGGTTCGATCGCTTTGGCTCTGCTTCTTCGTCTCATTACTCCAGATATCCACCAGCGCAGACATGATTCGAAATCTTCAACTTCAAGTAATTCTGAAATTAGGGAGTGGGATATAAGATATTGTTGTTGTTCAACTTGGATATTTTTGAAGATAGGAACTAGGTATGGTTTATATTTATATAAGAAGTATGCACACAGTACGCGCACCCTTGGTTATTAATACCTGTGTGCTAGCTTTTGATAGAAACAAGCAGCCACATTGGTCAGTTTCATGAGGGTCTACTTTCTTGTTTCATATCCCAACTTAACCAAGTCCAAAACCACAGCAAGCATGTGGTATTACAATTTTTCAAGGGTGAATAAAAAAAACATTGGGCAATACCAAGAAGGCAAGAAGGTTTGCCTTTGATTGCCCTTCAAAACAGATTCAGAGTGATATCGGATCACCTACCAATTCATGTCAATAATAAATCATCAGATCCAAATTGGATGTATTTGAATTTATTGAAGACGACAAGACTAAAATCTCATTTCTATCGAATTTGACACCAGCTTTCTTTAAATTTATTCATATATTTTTTATTTTGTATTTTGAACTTGTGTACATAAATAAGTACGACAATGCAAAAAATACTATCACATAGGAAACTTGCATATTAAATGGGATAGGAGTAGCTGAAATCCATATTTGTTCAATTAACTAAAATGCCGACTGAATACCAAAATCTGGCTCAGATTTTATCTGAGGATCTTATTTTGCATTCTTGACTTGGTATACCAGAGTAAAAAGGGAAATATGTTGAACTTTCCCGGCCAGTATCAAACAAAGATTCTCAGACCAAAACGGAAGAGGTTTGTGTATGTTTAATACTTTGATATTCCTGCATGCGGAGGTAAGATCCTGGTCTTCTAAACCACCTGTGCAAAAGTGAGCTGAATGCCTACAAAATTAGGTAAACATCCTTAGAGCTGTAACTCTGTAAGTGCCAAAAGAACTAGACAATTATATTACCATGAGAAATTCTTAGATATGGGCTGCCATATGGCATCCTGTCACAAAGGTGAGGGCCCGGCAGCCTCTCACGTGGAGGTGGGGCCCTCACATTTGTGAGATAGGTGCCGTATGGAGCGGAGCAGCCGTATGCAAGAATTCCTCTATCACCGTTGAACAGAAAGAGCAATGCCAGAAAAGACATGCAAGTAATATAGTAGAGCAGGACAAAGAGTAATCATGTACTCACATCCGTTAGTAATTTGTGATACAGATTCCTTGTTGGCA
This sequence comes from Rubus parviflorus, assembly GCA_029955375.1. Lineage (NCBI taxonomy): Eukaryota > Viridiplantae > Streptophyta > Magnoliopsida > Rosales > Rosaceae > Rubus > Rubus parviflorus. The sequence goes on from JARGGL010000001.1 coordinate 30,104,201, forward strand.
TTGGCAGTGCTTCGGGTGATACTGAGAATTGACCGCAGACGAACGACTATGTTACACCATGCCAGCAAGCTGCTAAAATCAGAAATCTTCTTGAAAGCGCTTCACATTACAATCTCCTGCCACAGTGGTGTCTGTGAAGTTGTTCCGTCTTTATAGGGCAATCTCCTGCCACAGTGGTGCTTAGCAACCCCTGCTTGTATTATTGGGAAGTTCCGCTTCAAAACTCAAGACTGCTTTGCACGTAACATGTATAATCTCACCCAAGGCACCACAATATAGAGGGAAATAAAACTTGAAAAGTTTCAAGTTGTCCTTCACCAAAATACACTGCTGACCTTGTAGAAAGGGCAAAGGTCTAATCAACCATGATTGGATATCACCAACAACTGCAGCTATTGAACATCCATAGCCAATTTCTTACGAAATAATCACCATGGCTCATTTAAATGATCAGGGGATATGAAGCCAAAAGAAAAGTGGGATTGCTGAGGCAATTGATGCCTTGCCCAGTGTAAGGGGATCCATTCTCAATTCTCTGAATTTGCAAGGCAAAAACGAATTAACCAACCCCATCCCACCTCACACTGTTTTTCGTTCTATGTAAGCATAGATCACTTTCCTTAGATGTACATATAAAAGGCAGCAGCTTCACAAGTTCAAATCCATGGTGTCCAACCTTCATACATGTTGCAAAGATTGTCTACACTAGTGGCTTGCTTAAGTAGATAGTCCACTTGTTCTGAGATACTAATTTCTCTGAGAATACACAAAGGTCCACAGTCATATCAATTATTACCAACAATCTAACATAATAAAGAGCTCCAAAAGAAGCAGTTACCTGTTGTCAGATATATCTCGACCATCTAGTTTCATCTCAACTCGCCTTAAGACCGACATTGCATAAGGGTTTTTACCTAGTAAAAAAACAAAAGATATACAGATAAGGTATGGCAAGACTGATTTAAGAGCAATTATGTATCGTCATATTATAAAAGTTGACACAGAATATTTAGACTGTTCTTCCAAAAATAAAGTTGCATATTCATCCTGTCCCATTTCAAGAGAACTAGATTTTCCCCCCATTCCCGTTTTCTATTTTCTCAACTGAATACTTTCCCTCTGTATAAGAAGTTTATACACTTGTTAATGTAAAATTAAATTCCAAAAAGTTCTCGCAACTAAATTCATCCCCTCAGAGATGGAGCCTTTGATTTAAATTGAGCATTCCACAATTGGTCACTTGGAGGGAAGAACAAAATGTAAGAACAGAAGAGTTGGAAAGGAAAGTTAGCCTTCATCTACAAAGTGATCTTAATGTTGCACCCCTTGTTAGATTATTTCCCCTTCTACCCCTTGCATGGCTGATTGCACTGGACCATTAGAATTATATCTGCTCCCTATCATGGAGCAGAAGGTTCTTGAAGGGAACCTAGTGATTTCTTATTGTTACAAAACCAGACAACAGTAAGTACTACTTTGTCTTCTTCCTTCCCTCTCAACTCATTGGCGGACATTTTTAATCTTGTAATACGGTTATTAGTTTAGCACTTGATGCAATCCGATACTCCATAACCATCTTTTCTACATAATTACCCATTTACTTTTGTTTTTAATTCCAAATATAAAAAAGGAAAGAAAAGTAAGAATAATAATACGAAGGTTGGTACTTTTGGTGAGCAAGGCTCGAAAGAAACAGCAAATATACACACTAAAGAGAAAAGGAAAAACAAAGACAGTGCAGGTTAAAGATTTTATGGGATAGGCATGAGACTTACCCCTGCCCACTCGACTAGAAGCATGCATAGCATCACGAGTTTCATCTTTACTTATAACCTTGTTTAGTGAGGATATTTCATCTTTACCCCCAAACATCACCTCTCTGTTCTCATTTGAAGGACGTGAAGTGTCAGGACAGACGATGACAGATTCATCACTTGGTGATGCCACAGCCAACGGATATTCATTTGGGTCACTAGGTGTTGACTTAAAAGAACCAAAAGGAGTGTTATCTGCCTCTGTATATTTTGATCTGTGTGGAGAATCCAAGATTTCTTGGCTAGCAGTTTGAGAGTGAGGAGTGGTATTTTGAAAATCTGTAGCATCTCTGCTACTAGACCCATGCAAAAGCGATTGCCCTATATCTTCTTGATCATTGAAGCTATCTGGAAGACTCATTTCAACCAAGGTAATGCCAGAATCTGTACTGCTACTGCAGATACTATCTGGTGGCGATAGCCATCCTTTAGCTTCCAAAGGAAGTCCAATGCCAACAAAATCTTTGGTGCTCTCACCATTTGACATGGAGAGGTTCTCTCTCTCCTTGTCATCAAACCCAGCAGCAACATCCGGCCTTGATACATCAGTTACTGGCGATTCTACTTCCTGGCTTTCTCCTAGTCCTGCAAGAGCCTATAAGAGATGAAAGAGACAGAGTTTGCTTTTAGCTAAACATGCTGTTCAACTTGATGATAATAAATAATTAATGTCAAGACTGTGACTATACTTTATGAAGATTCCCAGCATGGAGACTTGCAGTTCGTGCAAGCCTGGTCAACATAGAATATAGCCCCTTCACAGATGAAGTAAGTGAGGGCACCAAGGGATCTAAGGTCTGGCAAGCCTCCCTAATTTTTAAAGAATAAGACTGGTATATGGCTTGTCCATGAATCGGAGATATTTCCATCTTGGTCTCTCTTTCCCTACACATAGCATCAGTCATAGCAGCTACATCTTTGGACAATACTGTTTCCAGTGGAAGAAGAATTGCATTTGCCTGCCCAAGATGTAAACAAATATCATATATGGCGGTTATCAACATACCTAGTAAATTATAATATGTAGTAATATTTCAGACCTAAAAAACAAACAAATGTTGTAATATTTATAATCCCGATCACCAGGAACAAATAAAGCTAAACTTAGGGTATACAAAAAAGATGTATAAAACATTAAATGCGAGACAAGGATAACCTTTGAAAGGTCTTCCACAAGAGAACAGTGAACTGTAGCAGCCTCCTTTCCTAGACTGTGAACATCATGTAGATCTTCAGTTATTGCAAGGACCTGGTGAACGTAAAAGTATTCGCCATATAAGAAACCATCCCCCACAAAGCGAAAGTTCATAAATAGAAAAGGAAATTAAGTCACAGTGGATAGGAGACCTTGAAAATCACAATTGCAGAAGAAAAAGAAAGGATAATGAATTCAATTTATTGAAGGGCTCAAACCAGAGATGTATAATGCTGTTTCATTTATCTCTCATAGTTTATAAGCAATCTATTAATCACCTTTATGTCTTGGGGACAAATAAATTTGCTAAAAGAAACAACAATCATATGATACCCAGAAACCCCACAAACCCGCTTTGTGGACCAGGGATTGAAACTGAGGCCCCATGCCAAACCCTACAAATCTTTAGGAGACAAGAAACCCTAGAAAATAGCTAGATAGGTACTGTGAGGCGGGTTCGACCCGAGACCACAAGGGTAAAAGAAACAACATTCATATGCAACAATTGTCCTTGATGGGTATATTAGTAAAAGTACCAGTTAAGTTGTATTAATAATAATACTTCAAAGGATGTAACTTGTAAACTATACCTCTTCAAGCATGAAGCCGCATTCAGAAGTCATGGTAGAATGACGATTTGAAACACCAGCATATGCCATTAGTGCAACACTGGCTTCGCATGCACAATCCCTCATTGCAAGAACCGTGCTTTGTAAATCACCTGTCGATTATAAAACCAGCATGTCTCACATGATTTAGAGATATATAGTACCGATGGGTAGCATGTCTCACATGATTTATAGATATATAACACTGATGGTTTTGTGTGTGTGTGGATTGTGAACATGATAAAATTATAACAATATGTATTTTTTTTGTTTTTTCAGAAGAAATATCTACTAGTATTGTAAGTGGAAGGTATATTTGTTAGTATGTGTGAAAGAGAAGGCAGGACCTGAAGCTGACTTTGCTTTGAGAGAGGCAATACTAAGTTCGTTGGTTGCAGAAGACAATCCACTGGAAGCAGTTTCCATTGTGCTCTGTGCAAGCTTCCATTCTTGTTCAGTGCCTAATATATGAAACAAGAGTGCAAACATTTACAACTCATATTGACGTCAAATAAAAAATAAATTCATTACTAATTAACGTTACAAACTCACGAGCAAAAGAGTGGTACGTAATATCCAATCTTTTTAGTGCATTCAAGTAAGCTTGCTGCCACGTTCTGCCATCACCACCAGTCCTGGCCGGATAGATCTCTCCTGGAGACCGGAAAAGGCCATCTCGTGATGCTTCAAACTCCAATATAGACATGCAAACTTTTATAATATCTGATGCCTTTTCTCTAGCTTGCCATAGTAGTTGTCGCCGCCTCGTGAGATGGTCATGGAATTCAGGAGGAATTCCAGAAGTCTTGCTAGAACCATTTCCAGTTGCACTGGAATTTGGGCCACCACAGGCCCACCCCATTGCTCTCTCAAGCTGTCCTTCAGCTGTAAGAGAATTTCGTTCACAAGCTTGTAATGACTCTATAGACCTGGCTATCTTTGACACAGCAGACTGTAAACTTTCCAGCATATTAGGTCTGCTAAGGTTCAAGACAATAGGATGTAAGCTATCATCACCACCAAGAAATTTCTGAAACATGACCCTGCTACTGTATGAAGGAGTCAAAGTAGCATCATGCATCCATTCCATCTGAGCAATCTCCAGGCCAGTCTTGCAAAGAGCCTCTCTGAGTTCATTCACCTGCCTTTTCATTACAGATACAGCTACCCTTGCTGCTCTGGCAGTTTCATGTGCATTGCAGAATTCCTCGAGCATAAGTTGCACCCTTTCCAGAGCCCCAACGTCTTTTTTCACTTGATCAAGAGCAACTTCCTTTGTAACCTCAGTCAGTTGCTTCAGACGTTCGATTTCTTTATCTAAGCTAGCCAATAAACTAGGACCAACTCGTTCTTTCAGGTACCGACGAAGATGTTCTTGAAGTTGCATTTCAAGCTTTCTCTTAACAACATTGAAGAGCTGGTCAAACCCTAAAGTTTGATCCATATATGAAGCTACATCATTCATGCATGAATCAAGAAAAGAATCAATAACACCAATTTTCCAAACAAAGAAAGAATGAAGATTCAGTAAGCTTCCAAGCTTCCAAACGTATTCAGATATTGGATACCCTGAAGTCATTAACTCTGTTAAATTAGGAACCTCATTTGAGTGCGAAGTGAAAGAACCTCCAATTGAGGACAATACTTTATCAATTGCTTCCAACTCAAAAAGGGGCTTAACGAGCATGGCCAGTAGCACCTTGCTTTTTGAGACATGCAGCTCTCTTTCATCTTTGACACCAACTAGAGACTGAAAATGGTGTGCAGAAGTAGTCAGGGCATTCTTTATATCAGATTCTCTTCTTATGAGAGAGGACGTACGCAAATCCCTCTGGTTCCAAGTTTGATGGAGTTGGTCTAGCTGTGCCCTACAAGCTTCTTCTTGGGAGGCGAGCTCCTCTGCCTCTTCCCATGAGAGATGATCCCTACCTTTCATAGCAGCTTCTTCAAGAGCCAACTGCTGCTCAGTAATGAGGCCAACCCTAACAAAGTAGCTCTGTTCCAGTTCAACTAAAGATGCCCTCTCCATCTCTACCTCGATTAATTGCTCTAGTACTGTATCAATTGAACCCCGAATTTGTGAGATCAATCCAAATGCATCCATGACTTCTGAATTCAGTGAAACCGCAGATCTTATTACATCTGGAAGAACAGCTTCAGTCATTTGCCCAATCAAGCTCTTGCAGGAAAGTAAAATGGTTTTAAAAATGGCAGCCCAATTTCTATCAGAACCATAGCCTGGATGGCCTTTGTCTGTGTCACCACCAAGTACATCTCTACCAATCAATTGCTGTAACTCATTAACAAACCCTGCTAAAAGTATACACTTCTCTACTTGCTCTTCAAACCCAGAAAAAATAGTTTCAAATTCATAATGAATCTGATTGGTAGTAGTTCTTCGTTCATTTGAGTCACTGAATATGTCGAGCACCTTAAGCTTAACCTCATTATACAGATAACTGGCTGCTGTATTCAAAACAAATAGCACTTGCTGCCTTTTCTCATTCAGCTCCCCTCGCAATCTAGCATCTTTTGTCCCATTCCCATCATATTTTGATTGCCCAAATTGAATGGAAGAAATAGCATCTTCTTTCTTTGCAAGACCAGCAGATTGCATGTATTTCATAAAAGCAGACAAAAGCCGATCCTTTGCCTGTGATTCGGTCTCCGAGCCAATAGAGTGCACTAGCTCAGCACACTCCTCTTCCAGCTTCTCTATCTCTAGGGAATACTTCTCCACTCTAAGGCACAGATCACTGTGACTGTGTTTGATAGAATCATAATTGTCCCCATGTACTTTGGTAACAAGCTCAGAACCCTGTCTTCTAGCAAGAGAGAGTATATCGGAGGAAAGAGCACTAACAGAAAGCTGCAAAATATGTGACCAGCCATGAACTGCACTTGTTGTAATGTAATTTAATGGAAAAATTCTTTGCAAAGCCAAAGAATATACTTCAAGTGCAGCTGTGGCAGAAGAGAGTCCATCATCCAATTCAGATACAAGTTGAGCAACCTCCCTATCTATATCATAGCACTGTGCTTGTGTAGGCTCGGGAACAATAGTCAGTGGAACCCCAGCCACCAGAACTGCAGATGTAAGAGACAAGTTTTCTTGCATACTACTAAGCTTTAAGAAGGCATTGATTTCTTGAAGTAAATTGCTACGTAAAGCATCAAGGATCCTTCCATGTTGTTCCATCCAGGTTGCTGCCTCTTGAGATTTCTCAGCAACCAGGGCCTTAGCTTGCGCAAATTCTCTAGCCTGAATTTCAAACAAGGCACGAATTTTCTCTGAATTGATTGTTGCGTCGGAAACAATTGACTTCGCAGTTGTCTCATGCAGAATTAGGTTGGATCTCTCTTGATCAGCTCGATAAAAGAATGTAGATGCAAGTTCATAATGATTTAGAACATCAGCGAACCTCTGGTACAACATTTCCCAAAAGTCAAAAAGAAAAAAAAAAGTATATGTCGGTAAAAAAGAAAATAAATAAAACACAAGGAATCCACACCCCCCTCCCCCCAAAAAAAAAATCAATAAACATACCTCAAGAGCAGATTCAACAGCCGGTAGAGTAGACAATAAAAGATCATGATGTTCCTGGATACAATTAAAGGACATAAATATATCAACGACATAATCAAACAAGTTCCACATGTATGCATATAAATACAGTTAAATCCAAGGACTGGTGTTATGGACAAAGAGACTGAAAACACATAAATTTGTCCCATAAAGACATAGAGTGGCAAGCAAAGACTAGAACTTCAGTTGATTTGCAGATAAATGATAAAAGAAATAAAGTTGCTTACAATGTACTAAGTTCAAATTCTAGGTATGTCCAACATGGGTTTCCAGCCATCCATCAGGATAAAAAATTAAAGAATATAAGTCAATGCTGAGTTCGAATCCCAGGGTGGGACATCCTAAGTTCAAATCCCAACAATTACAAAACCCCAATATAAGTTGGGTTTCATATGTTAGGCTGTGAAAAGACAATAGACCCACATGTGAGGGGAGTGTTATGAGTATAACAGAACTATTGCTTCACATTCAAACTGCTTATGCTTGTAACAATAGTGGTAAACCAACAAACTTTATCAGAACTAACCACATTTTCACCATATCGAAGGCATATAGAAGCTTTTGTTTTAGAATGAATACACACCTGTAAGGGGACACGAATTTCCTGCACACGAGATGCAAATAAACTCAGACTGACAGCCAATTCCATGCCCTTCCTTTCTTCACCGCCAATTGCAGCATCATCATGAAAATCTCCCCGTGTCCATTCCACCAGGGGGTCCCAAACAAACACTTCTAGTAACATCAAAAGTATGTCTTTGTTCTTCCTCAAAACACCAATAACTGATTCACAGTTTGACCTAAAGGTACCTTCTATTCCAGTCATCCCTAATGCTGCTTCAATGGTTTGTGTTAAGCGGAAGGGAACAATTTCTGGAATTTTTAGTCTTTGCCCTTTATCAAAACAAACATTGTAATCAATATGTACCATATCACCACTACAGAAATCCATGAGGATATTATCCAAGTGTCTATCCCCAAGGCCAAGAATGTGACCCACCATGCTCATGGCAGCAACACTTCCAGAAAACCTACAATGTAGAGTGTACAAGTAACTTTAATTGGTTTACAAAATTTTGTATACCTTACCAGTACCGGAGTATGAATTCTCAAAATAAATAAATATAAAACAAATAATGGAATGTGACAACAGATCACAATGCAGATAACATCTGCTTCTAGGAAATAAATAAAAATGAAAAAGGAAACTGATCATGAAACTAGAATCGGTTAACATTGTCAAGGCACTTTAGCTCACCTTTCAAATTGAATTACTAATTCCACCCCACAAAATATAACTTAAACCCAGTGTTAAGTAAACACTATATTGGTGACCAACGGGAGGTCCCAGTTGTGAGGTTTAATTTTTATTTATTTATTTTCCTGATAACTGGAGGCTAAAAGCCCAAACATGTAAACTAATGAGGAAATCAGCTCAGAGAGCATTTATAAACAAGTCTAATTTTAGAGACACCACACAAGTCATCAAGGAACTGCTCATGACTTGGGAGGGAGGCTCCTCAAAGATTTATCAATGATCATCTAACTCTTTCATAATCTCCATTTATAAAATAATACTTGATTGAATTAAGAGAGAGAAGATGAGACCGTAGACAATACTTATATGTTAGTGACTTGATCATTTAACATATAAGAAGACTATACTTTAAAGCATGATGTTCGAAGAACAACTGGAAGATCAGAAGCAGGTTCTTAAAGCTTTTTTAACTATATAAATTAATGCAATGGGGTTATTAACTAAACAAAACATTGAAGAGTTTTCTAGGATGCTTAGTACCTTTTCTGTTTCGAGCTGAAGGATTTGAATCCTTCACTAGCACACCAAAGTTCTTGATAAAGAAGCTGTCTAGGAGTCTCTTTCATAAGATCCATAAGAACTTTACGCTTCACCTCATGAGGCCAGTCTCTACGTGAAATTACTCTCCTTATACCTTTCTCTTTGAGTGCTGGTATGATTTTACCATAGAACATATCACTAGGTCGGGGAACAGCTGGAGGAACAGAGCCTTTTGAATTGCCACCACCTACTGCTGAGAGCTGCGCTAGTTGGACACGGTTTTGCCAAGACTTAAAGACACTATATATACTAATCACATTACCCACCCACTGGATAAGACCTGCCCGACCACTAATTGGAGTCACAGAATAATAGCGAATACCAAGAAAGTGACTATGAGTTGCCACAGATGAATGCAGAAACCCGTTGATAGCTTGCAAGAGCTGCATGATTCTGGCATCAAGCCGGAGATCTTCCCTGCCTTTCAAGAGATATGTGTACTTTTGACCATCAGAACCAAGAATAACAAGTTTCTTAGGTTTAGTCTTGGTTGATATGATAGCCACTTCCTCAGAGAAAGAAGCAATGGTAACAATTCCCTGGAGATTAGCACTGAGACCTCTGTCAGATTCAGAGACAGTGTCTTGCTTCTCAAGACCAGGCATTGGAACATCAGACGATGATAGTAGAGCCAGTTGTGGCGCGACTTCTCTTAAGGAAATTGCTGACTTCCTTTGATAAGACGCCAAGGAGGCAGCTATGTTGTCAAATGGACGCCATGCATCTCCAAGTGCTGTAGTGGATGCAGGAGGTGTCTTGAAGGCTATGATGGCTGATTTCAACCGATCTTTATACTCCTCATGGAACCATACCTCATGAGGTGTTTCAGGTTTCCGAGATGTGGAAGATAGACGACGTTCTAAGGCCACAACAATAGGAGCCATCATAGCTGAGTATTTAGCAGCATTTATCTTGTTCTTCTCACTCTGGCTAAGTGTAACATTTTCTGCAATACGTGCTGCTTCCTCCTTCAGTACATTTATGCGCCTCGTCACATCTGAAAGAAAATTAATATAAATAAATATATATGGTGCAAGGATGGTTACGTCTGGTGGACAAATATTTAGGAGTCAGAACCCAACACGCATGTAGGCAGCTCATTTGTGATTGAAGCCTGCATATTAGTCACTGACACATAATTTCATATGCACGTTACATAAGATTGAAAACAGAAGATTCACCTTCCCAATTTTATACATCACCCAATAAGGATATTGAAAACAACAAAGCCTCATTTCAGCGAGGTCAAACATACCTGTATGAAGATCTTGGAGTGTGCTGAGCCATAGCTCCTCCCAAAGAACAGTAACGTTTCCTAGCTCATTTATCACGAGCTGCACATCCTGAATCAATCTTGGGTATAGTTCACTCTGCATGTAACATGATATGCTTAAAAAGTCTTATATTCCATGTTCAAGCAAGTGACGAATAAAATATAGCATAATTCACACAATTTGCAAGACATAACCCACATAATATTTATAAACGAACATATATAATATCACTAGAACATCTAATGTATAAAGAAGCATTAGCATATATAGATATTATGGGTAAATGGTATTTTATATTAGAAATATAGTGTGGCACTTAATCATGAAAGGAAGTTCGTTACCAAACAACCAAGTATGTGTTGGAGCTCCTCTGAAGGCATCTCTTCGTAAGCATTCACATCAACTAATGTGGGGTAGACTATGGACCAAGGAGATTGCTTGGCCAGCATCATCAATAAGCCCTCCAACTGCTTCCGTACCACTTGTTCGGGATGAGAACTTAACCGAGCAAACAATTGGGGGGTTACTTCCTAGAAGTGAAGATTGTAATCAGAGTGAAACCAAATCATCCTCGTGTTAATAAGCAAGTTGGAAATAAACCAAGGAAGAGCAACGTACCTGCCACGGTGACAAAGGAACTGTTGAAAGAGCAGGTTCAAGTATATCTTTCAATTCAGCTCCATAATTGAGAAGAATGTGCAGGACATACAATGTGGCCCTCAGCGTATAGCTGCCAGTTTTTTGTTTCAGAGGTTCAGGATCAGAGTCAGCCAAACCACTATTGCAAATTTTGGTAGATGAATATGAAAGATACTGTATAAATCCATGCGCTGCATGGCCAAAGAGGGACACTCTCCTCATCCTCAAAGACCACCACACAGCTACTAAATCATTGACCACAGAAAATATGTCAGTTTCGTTTAAGCCTAAATTTGCATGAAGGAAGCAGATCTTCAACTGAGAAGCTAGAGTAGCAGAAAGGCAATCATCACTTGAGTCTTCAACACCAGGTGCCCCAGAAACAGCTTCAATAATATTCACTACTTGCTGCACCAATGTTATCACAGTGTTGTCATTTCTTGGTGCAGCAGAATCAAGAGAAAAGCTCCACTCTCCCTGTTCAGCTGTGAAACCCCCATCATCCTTATTCTGGAAGAACTGTAAAATCAAAGATTTTACTTTTATGATCTCATCTTCAGTTAGCTTGAATCTCTCAGGTAGAACTTCATGAACAAGGGCAGGAGAAAATGAGCATGAGCGAAGGGTATTTTCATGCGGGGTTAAAAGAGATTCTCTGGCCTGACTAAAACACCAAGAGGCATAAGAAATCCAGGATTTGCCCATGGTGGGGCATAGATGAGTAGACAACTTTGTAGCTGTACCAACAATCTCCTCAATAATAGAACCCAAAGGTGGTTTAGAGCTCAAGATCTCATCAACAAATGAGGGTCCACCCCTGCTCGGAGATGAGGAATTGGCCACATCAAAATCTGATCGCATCTTAATAATAATGCCATCTAACCTCGAATCTGAATAGTTCTGTTTGAGCCAGTTTGAGAGTTTCAAGCATGCCTTGGCCTTCAGAATACTATTGTCAGTATCAGATACTATAGATGGTGAAGAAACCATGACAGGACTCACAAAAGACCATAGGTTGGTCAAAGCATCCTCCAAGTTTTTTTCAGCATGCATTAGCAGGATACCCTCATACTGCAAATTCGAGATGAGGAAATCATGGTGCCTTTCCCCAGAGCAGCTCAATATATGATCTTTGAGATAGTTGTTTAAACGGTTTGCCAATAGTAAGTTCCCTTGTTTGCGGGCCAAACTTAACAAGTTCATACAGAGCTTTAGAGTAGCTGGAGAAACTGGGGAAATGGTTCGATAAACTCGAAGAACTTTTAACCAAGGGTTACAATCTTGATGGATTCTGCCTATTTGTGGCTGCATAAATTGGACATATGAACTTAACATAGATTGAAGTTGCCTGGGTTTATCTTGGCCGCTTTTAATCTTGTAAAATTCCTCATATGCAAAGATGCAGTGCAACTGAGTAGCATGCGCTGCTGCCTCTTCTAACCCATCAAGCGGCAGAACAGACAACGTTTCCTCCAGCATTAACCTGGCCTTCTCTAATTCATGTGGCACCTTATCTTCCTTTTCCTCATTCTGAAAAAGCATTGCCTGTAAAAGCATCTGCTCACTTCTTTGCAAGGCCAATTTGGGATCAAGTGTGAGCTCACTGCTACTTTTAGGTGTCAAACCAAGGCATGCCCATGCTGCCTGATATTCACCCTCATCATACTGTGCCAAGGCATGAATTGCATTAATTTCATTGCCGGTTGTCGTTAGAGCACCACAATAACTCTTCCCAGCATGCTTGGCACGAAGTGTTTGCAACTCCAGTAACCAGGATTCTAATGATTTCCAATCACAAACAGAAGTATAACACTCAATGATGCGTGCAATGACAAACTGTACACCATCAGAACCCAAGGAACTCAGTGAATCCTCGGTCTGTAGCAAGTGAGTAAAGTGCGCAGCAGCCTTTTCATATTTACCTTCTGCCTGATATACAAGCCCAGTAACCCATGTAATGGGTCCAGACATCCTACTGTTACTGAGGGACTGGTTTTCCTCTACAAGAAAGGGGGAGAATGTCAACGAAACCCATTTTTCCAGACCAATTAAAGCCTCTGATTCATGAGTCCTACACAGAGCCAATGCCATGTGCCGTAAAACCCTCAATATGTCTGCAGAAAATCTACCCTTGATATTATGGAGGTGCTCAGTTACTTGTACCCTAGACTTGTCATTTAAAGCTGAAGCCACAAGATTCCTGAGCTCCTGTAAACGCAGCGCACAATAGTGAATTGTAGCATCATGGCATTGTAGAGCTAAACCAGCATTCATCATTGGCTCACATATACGAGAAAACCACTCCTCACAAACTTTCTTGTTAGCTCGAAAGAATAAGGAACTTGAACGAGTAGCAGATGGTAAAACAGCAGACCCCTCATATGCATTGTATACATTTTTCTTTAGGGCCTCCACAAAATCGAATAGTAACCTCATTGGTAGCAAATGAGCACCAGAAGACCCTACCATACTTAAGTTCCCATCGGTCTGCTCACTATCGTACTGTAACAGGTGTGCAACGTCCAAAAGCATTCGCTCTAATGCAGCAAAAGTCTGGGTTGGTCCACCTAGGTTAGTCCGAAGCCGTGTGGAAATACAATATCTAGCAGTTTCTTGGACAGCCCACCAAGCACCAGCCAGATTATTTACTGAGCAATGTTTTTCAAGAAAACCATCATCCACTTTGATGTCCAACCATACACCATTGGCAACATTTCCTGTTTCCTCGAGTTGACGTGCAACAAGGTCCTTTGAACTTCTGCAACTGTGAATAAGCCGTTGGATCCAAGAAGAAAGAGGCACCTTCCACCTTTGGGATAAGTAACTCAATATGGTAACTAGTTGTTGCGAGTGAAGTTGCTGAGGGAGCTGCTTCAAGGAAAACACTTGCTTCCACTGCAAGTTAGAACTGTTGCCTAACTGAACAGCACCAGTCCTAGATGAAGGAGATGCCCCATAATCATGAAGCCCACATGCAAACAATGTAGTAGGTACAACAATAGCAAGCAGTCTAACGAATGCATTTTTTATATCAATATCTGGATCACCAAGTTTTCCCAAGACCACTTCAGCCATGCAATAAAAGTAAAGAGGATGTACAAGCCTTGCCTGCAGTAACAGCTCCAATACTATTGCAACATGTGACCTCACTTTTGGTTCCCTGTCAGATGCAGCATCCAAAATTGAGTAAAACATATTCCCAATAATACTAACATTACCATACACTTCATAGAAATGAGTTTCTGTGTCTGAGTTCTCATTCAAAGCAATAACATTCTCACAGAATCGTTGTACCCAGTCCAGTGCAATTACTTTAACTGCAAGAGGAGAAGAAACATGGAGAGCTTTCACAAAAAACAGACCGTACTTTCTCAGATTCTCAACAACCACAACCGAATGTTCATTCGTCAAAGACTCACTGCTAAGTAATTTATCAGAAGTAATATCCATCGATGATTTCCCACTGCTCTGATATGATAAAGAGCAGGTACTTAAGAATTTAACTGTTGTTAGCTTGTCAAATGTCTTCATAACATTGACTTGCAAATCCACATATTCCAGAATAGGTATGTCAAAAGGATTAAATTTCTCAATAATAAAGCTCACCAATTTTTCTGACCTCATAAGATACAGGGTTGCAATGTCTGGTTGGCCAATCAAACTATTACCCCCACTGAGGAAAACACATGACAACAGAACTTTCAAATCAAATTTAATCAATGCAAACAATTCACGTTTTGAATATGTTTTAGAACATGCAAGAACCCCATCTTCATGACCCATGGCTTTCTGTAGCATCCCTTTTAATAACTCCAGCTCCTCTGTTAATGAAGTCACTGCTTGTTCAACAACTTCATTATTCCCGTGTTGAAGCAAGAAAATATAAGTGGCAGCCGAACTGCCTGTTACCAAGTGATTAGGATGCAAACGCAACCGAGATATTGGAGCATCAAATTGCAGTATTTTCTGCACAGAGAATGGGAGAAGGCCAAACTTTTGCAAAGATAATAATTGGAGATTAGTTTTTAAAACTCCATGAACTTGGAAGGAGGTAATTCTTCCAGTTCCCATTGGTTGGGAACTATTGTCCACTTCCAAACTTTGAAATAAAATATCAACTGCATGTGCATAAAAGGTGGAAAATCTTTCACAAAATATTTCTGCCAGGAGAGTCAGACACTTCCATGAATCCCCAATCCATTCCAACCACCCAAATTTCCTTCCAACCATAGATAAACATCCCAACAACCGAGGAATAATTCTGTTAAGGGGTTCAGTGATTTGTTCAAGTAAATTCATTTCCAGCAACCCAGAAGCAGTGGACTGCAATACTGTTGAAAAGCAAGAAAGTAATGCAAGCAACCTTCGGAATTGTTGTGGGGTTCCATGACTTACATCCTGAATCAAAACGTCCATGTCACCGACAAACTTTGATAGCAATCCCAGGGAAAACTGCAAATTACCCACCCAATGACTCTGAAACTGCAAGAAACTATCCATTATAATTCGTCTATCCGATTCGGCAAGGTCAGGTACCAACGCCCACCCAAGAAGCAGATCAACAATGTCAAGAAAATGAGGTTGGAAGTATCTAGAAAACTTCAATGAAATCAAAGTTAAAACGCCGAGAAGGCGGTGTAACAAAGTCAAGGAGGTTCTCTCATCCTCAAGAAGAACTTGGCATGCTTTAAGAATTGATAAAGCATATCTCTCGATCCCGCCAACATCCCCAACGTTAAGAAACTCTCGTAGGCTATCCAATGCCAATTCCATGGTCCCATCTCCAGCACTGATATTGCTAAGCAACGGCAGCGCCCAACCAATGAACCGATCAACCAAGCTTCCAAGCATAACATGGTTTTGTCTTCCATTTGATGTTATAGGAATTGAACAAACCACAGCACAAAGAGCACCATATGCCACAGCAGCCTCTTGCCTCACCCCATAAGATCTACAATTCAATTTCCACACAAGTTACATAAACATCTATAATTTTATCAATTAGTTATAGTATCCATTGTCCTCTATGCATCCAAAAACTGAATAATGAAAGCTACAAATCCCTTAAATTATCCCACACTTTCTCAGCAACCAAACACAAGCAGCATCACTTGTCTACATTGAAACCACTCTAGAATTTGGAAGTACAACGCAAATTATGGTTTAACAGATAATCAAGCAACCATATATATATAGCAAGTGAAAGTGAAATTCAAAAAGCAACAGGCTTTACTTGTCGGAGAGAAGCTGAGAGAAGCCCTGGGCTAGGAAAGTGGCGGAGTGGGTGACGAGGAGCGAGTTGGGCGGGTAGAGAATGGCGCGGTGGAGCGAGTTGACTGCGGCGAGTCGCGCTGAGTCATCGTCGTCGGACTTGGTGGATTTTGAGGCGGAACCGGAATCGTCCTTGGGAAGCGCGACGGAGAGAAGCGCCGCTAGTTGCTGCTGTTGGTGGTGAAGTCCTTGCATCACGCTCTTGCTCTAGCATCTCTCATTCTCTTTCTCGTTTGCTCTGCTCTAATATCTCTCTCTCTGGCCTCACCGGTTTGTCTTCTGCTTTCTGTTTTCTGAAGCGCTTTGCTTTGCCTTTGTTTTCCGGCAAATTGACGAAATTCAAAGAGCGAAAAGATTTGTTTTTTTTTTTTTGGGTCCTGCCTACGAGAAACAGTTAAAAACGGCCACCGAACTAAAATTACCACACAGTTAAAAAGATACTTTTTACTGCACTTTTAGCTATATATTGGGAGAGGTTATTCAAATTTTCCGATTCTAGGGTTTGGGGGCCGAACTCAGAGAGTCTCGCTGAAGCAAAACGATGTCGTACGACGATGTGGAGATCGAAGATATGGAGTGGAACGACGAGCTCCAGGCGTACACATACCCGTGTCCCTGTGGGGACTTGTTCCAGATCACCAAGGAAGACCTGAAACTGGGAGAAGAGATCGCTCGGTGCCCTAGTTGTACCCTTTACATCACCGTCGTTTACAACATGGAAGATTTCATGGATAAGAAAACCAGCAAACCGTTCGAGCCGGCCAAGCAACAATCCGTCACCGTGGCTTGAACTTTCAGGTTAAATTTTGATTCAATCATTCTCTGATTATATTTTGTATGAAATTAGTGCTGCTTCCTGTTATAGCCTCTTAACAGTTTTATTGAAATGCAATTTGAGGTGGGTCTTTTGTTAATTTTTTTTTTCAAATTGCCTTGGTGTATTTGTTGTTGAACGGAAACTTAAAGTGTAACTTTTTAGGGAGAATGATGGCTTTAGTATTGGCACTTTCAAGTGTGATTGTAATGGTACTCGGAAGTTTCGATGTGCTGCTAACCTGGGAATTAGCTTAGCTCTGGACTCTTCACTTGGAGTTGAAATTGTCTTGGTAGGACTGAGGAAGAGGATGCTCCAATATTATAGTTGAAAGTGATTTAAAGCTATCCCTTCTTGTTGCAGCAAAGTACCAGAGATTGTCTCTGTAAACTCTAATACGTAGTCTTGTTATCTTTCTTATGCCGATCAGCCATCGGCCAGACTTGTAGGCTCTCACTTGGACTTGTCTGTACCTTGTTTTCTGCCCTCCCACTCAAGTTAAGGATGTTCTATTAGCTGACCTGGTTATGGTCATCAAGCTTCGATTGATTTCTCTGTAGTTTTTTTTGTTTCTTTTATCTGTTTGGCCTTTAGCTCTCCTTGTTAATAACAGAATTCATTGATTTTGAGCAGTTTTCACCACAACTCATTTCTAGATTTTATTGCTAATTTGGACTCGGGGGGATACTTTGGGCATTCATATTGCAGTATTTCACTTCCCTGAGTCGTTCACCTAAAAACAAAACGATTTAGATTGTGGGAGGGTAAAAAGTATTATAATTTGAAAAGCATTTTAAGCACCAAAGCAGCAGCACTGTAAGTAGCCACTACTTTTTTCTTTTCCCTTTTAAGTTGTGCTGCAGCATTTAGTTTGATGGGAAAATTTGAGCTGACATGGAAATATATTAAGACTGGAAGTCATTATTTTTAAGGAGAAACTTATAAATTAGGCGATTGGTGCACTATTTATTGGATTTTATGCAGCTTCAATAATGTCATTTTGTTACCTACAAAGCACTCTACTGATTCTGTGAAAACTTCTGTATTGCAGATGGCCTTATCTGGAGGTAGCCAAGTGGTGGAAGGTTTCTTCCCAAGTTTTGTTTGATTTTAACTAGAGATTAGGTGTGCAATTAAGGAGTGGGAAATTTTTGTATTCAACCTGAAATGGAATTGATTTGTGAGATATGTTGAGGGTATTCTTAGAATCATTCTTGAGCTTAAATCTTAGCTTGACATATTATTTATTGAATAGATGTAATTTGATCCTAATATGAGAAAGGCATCACTTTAGTCTATCTGCAAATGCTTATCGATCTCAATGTAAGTTGGAATTGGAAGGGACTGGTTAACTTTCTTGAACCCTAAATTTATTACCGCAGATTTGCGTGCAATAGAATACCTGAATGAGAACGCCGATGTCAAGAGTAGTGGTGGCCCTTAAGTGTATTTAACATTCAATTATCCCTAGATTAAAGCTGAAGAACAAATTTCTGATAAAAAAAAATAGAAGAACAAATAGCAGAAATTAACTAATAGTTCATCTACCTTACCCTCAAGCATTGATTCGGAAATTAGAAAATTTAACTTTGAGAAATAATAACCACATTTGAAAATTTAAGATAAACTCTTTTAACAATAGCTAGCAAATGGAACTCCGAAGAAGAAGAACAAGACTTTCTTAGATAAGAAAGATAAAAACAAAATTGTAAGCCATATTACTCAGCCTTAAGTAATATCGTTTTAATTCAAGGAGGTTGGTGTAGTGGTTTGACACCAAAATTGTCGCAGGAGAGATTCTGGGTTCGATTCCCTTCGAATACGTGTGTGCGCGCACTAAAGTCCAGAATAATAAAAAAAATAATAAAAAAAAGTATTATCGTTTTACTTATATTTCTCGAGCATAAACCCTCTTCAGTTAAAACCCCGTTGCTACTATCCGCATCCAGACACCTCGTGCGCGCTCATTAGTCTCTCTCTCTCTCCCCCCTGCACAAAATCACAACCCATCTTTCTTGGACAACAATGAAACCATACAAACTCCTCCACTCTCGGGCCCTTAAACCCCAAAACCTCAGACCCCTTTTCTCCACAACCACCCAATCTCCCTCCTCCGCACCTTTTTCTTCACTCACTCCACCAATCACCCACCACTCTCTCCTCAACTCTATCCAATCTTCTCAGTGGCATTTCATCGAACACCTTCCGCTCAACCTTTCATCCTCTTTAATCTCCGACGCCCTCTTCGATCTCCACAAAAGCCCTCAACTTGTCCATGAATTCACATCCCACATCGAGTTTCACCGCCTCGATATCGAAACCCAATGCCTTGCCGTCGCCATTGTCACCCGCCTAGCTTCGCCGAAACCCTCCTTAGAGCTCTTGAAGCAAGTCGTTGGTAGCGGCATTGCTCCAATTCGAGAAATTTTTGATTCGCTGGCTCGTGCTCGAATGCGTTTGAGTGTGCAAAGCGGCATCGTTTTTGATTTGCTGGTAAGTGCTTGTTGTGAAATGAAGAGGGCTGATGAGGCTTTTGAGTGCTTTAACATGATGACGAATGAAAATGTTATGCCCAAGACTAAGACGTGTAATGATTTGTTGAGTTTGTTTTTGAAATTGAATCGAACGAATAGGGCATGGGTTTTGTATGCTGAGATGTTTAGGTTGAAGATCAAGTCGAGTGTTTGCACTTTCAATATAATGATTAATGTGTTGTGTAAAGAAGGGAAGTTGAAGAAGGCAAAGGAGTTTCTTGGGTTTATGGAGATTTTGGGAATTAAGCCTACTGTTGTTACTTATAATACTATAATTCATGGGTTTTGTTCAAGAGGGAGAGTTGGAGGGGCTCAGATGATCTTTAGTTCTATGAAAGGTAGAGGAATTGAGCCAGATTCCTACACGTATGGTTTGCTTATTAATGGGATGTGTAAGGAAAGAAGACTTGATGAAGCATCTGGTCTTTTTGATAAAATGCTGGAAATTGGTCTGCTTCCAAGTGCTGTGACTTATAACACCTTGATTGATGGTTATTGCAATAGGGATGATCTGGACAGGGCTTTCAGTTATAGAGATGAGATGGTGAAGAAGGGTATAATGCCGACGGTGTCAACTTACAATTTGTTGATCCATGCATTGTTTATGGAATCTAGGGTGAGTGAAGCTGATTGTATGATTAAAGAAATGGAAGAGAAGGGAATGGTTCCTGATGCCATTACGTATAATATCCTAATTAATGGCTATTGCAGGTCTGGGAATGCAAAGAAGGCCTTCAGCCTTCGCGATGAAATGTTGAGTGAAGGGATAGAGCCCACTAAGGAAACTTATACATCACTTATTTATGTTTTGAGTAAAAGGAAAAGAATGAACGAGGCAGATGACTTGTTTGAGAAGATACTGTGTAAGGGTGTTCTGCCGGATCTTGTGATGTTTAATGCATTGATTGATGGTCATTGTGCTAATGGGAATATGGAGCGTGCATTTTCTCTTTTGAGGGAGATGGATAAAATGAGGGTTAATCCAGATGAAGTCACTTACAATACCCTAATGCAAGGGCGCTGTAGGGCAGGGAAAGTTGAGGAAGCTCGGGAACTTCTGGATGAGATGAAGAGAAGAGGAATTAAGCCTGATTACATTAGTTACAACACCCTCATTAGTGGACATAGTAAAAGAGGTGATATGAATGATGCCTTTAAAGTTCGAGACGAGATGTTGAGTATAGGTTTCAATCCTACACTTCTAACATACAATGCTCTTATAAAAGGTCTATGCAAAAACCAAGAAGGTGATCTTGCTCAAGAGCTCCTTAAAGAAATGGTGAGCAGAGGGATTACTCCCGATGACAGCACATATTACTCTCTGATTGAGGGTATTGAGAATGTTGAGGAATTTGTCAGAAAGGGCGATTCATGAAGTTTCTCTCCATGTATTGTACTTCTAATGACAGTGGTGTTATCGAACCCAAATTCTGGTTCTGGAAGATTCTTTTGGATACTTCTTGAAATTAAGCCCTGACAATCTCAGCTCAGGTATCTATCACATTCAATAGTATTGTTGTACTTGATTCAGAATGAACTGATTGGGTTTATGAAGAATCCCTTACTGTAAGATTATGTAACCTCTTCTGTTTAGTTCTTTATTTCTTTGTTGGCACTGAGCAAGGCCATGTACACACATTATACTTGAATTTTAATTTGATTGGAAACGATGAAAAGCATGCAATCTCCATAAAGAGAGTAATGTTGTCAAGTTAATTGTAGCCGGAGATTCTGCCATTTTGTGCAGTAAATGTGTTTTGGCTATTTATTGTAGCTCGATAACTTTTATAGATGATCTTGATACATGCGTTTTAGCAGGCATATCCTGTAACCTGTTTCCTTTCAATTCTAACTCTAATAGCACATAACTACTTCGAAAAGAAAATGTATATAAACTGGATTAATTGCAAACAAGTATATTACTCTAGTCAGACTAGTTTAAAATGACTGAATCAAGTTATCAGTAACTAGAAACAAATTAAACTATTTCAATGATAATCATGATTTCTAAGTGCCTCCAGATTTGGTACCTGGTAAAACAGGGGAATCCTAACATTTTGAACAAGAAAAGAACTAGTATAGAGGATGTATGCAAGGAATTATATGATTAAAATTGAACTCAATAACGTGATTATAGTTCAGCTTTCTTAATTCTCCTGACTTTTTCATCTGTAAGCTCCCAAGCTTCAAACTTTTTGTTTTTTCAGGTGCTCAGAAGTTTAGCTTTTAATAAGTGCGATTTGGACTCAGAAATCAATCATCTTCGATACACATTTTGTGGAAAGGTAATATACCAGGAATCTTACAACTTTTACCAACATTATACTATTGTTTTGTTGAATAAGGTCCACAAGATAAGCAAATATCTTGAACAAGTGGGAACATCTTATATTGAAACCACTTCACTCTCCACTACTTGCACTCTTATGGTCCTGATACTGTTGAAGAGTCAGGGCCTTTAATTCCTAGACACCAAGGATAGTCTACATGCTTCAAACGAAAAGTAAGTTATAATAAACAACAAATGAAATTAAAGTAATCAGCTTGGAATCCAAACAACTCCATTCAATGGTCTTGACTGTTGAAGTAACAGTAACACCATTAATCTTCTTCATAGGGTGACACTTCCATGTAGGATATCCATTTTTTTAAGAGTGTCACTCATAGCTGAGTGTCGTCTTGTGAAATTATGTGTGTGGGAATACATGCATCATGCACCAAATGCTTTGAAAAATTACCAGAATGTACGTTTTCTGCTTTTAGCATTCTTTGCCACTGCAATGGCTTCATGTATTTAAGCTCTATTTGGAGATTGTGAGTTAAGCTATATCTACAGATCATGTTCCAGAAACCCTGATCTGTGTAGAAAAGCTTGCGATGGGCACGTTTATTGGGCACATAGTACCTGGATTTGCCTTCACCCTTCTTGGTTTATGGCACACCATCAACACTATCAGATCCTATTTTCTCAAAGGCCCTAGTAACTTTAGAGTAAGGTTTTGGTACCCATTGAATTGCCCTCTTTCCAAAGTTAAACACTTGGAACTCATTTGCATCTTATCTTTCTCTGTATTTGCAATTATTATGCAAGTTCTAGACTTCCCTTTTCTTAACTTCTCTTTCAAGCTCCATAACTTGGAGCATGCAACCATGTTCCTCCACCTTGCCATATTTGCAGGGTTTACGCTTTCTGCTGAGTTGATTAATTCGTTTCAGATCCTATCTGGGGTCGTTGGATTGCTCACGGCATCTGTGTTCAGCCAAGAGCTTTTCCTTCTCCACTTCCACTCCACTGACCATGTTGGTCTTGAAGGGCATTACCATTGGTTATTGCAGCTCATAGTCTTTGCTTCCATCATGGCGGCTTTAGCAGCAACTTGTTTCCAAACCAGTCTTCCTGCAGCGCTTGTTCTTTCTATTTCAGTTGTATTCCAAGGTTGCTGGTTTATTAACATGGGATTCATGCTCTGGGTTCCTAGGTTTGTTCCAAAGGGTTGTGTAATAGGTTTCTTTGAGGACAGCAGTGATCACATGCTTGAACCATCGGTAACTTGCGAGTCAAAGGAGGCCGATTTTAGGGCAAGAGCATTGGCCAACTTGCAATTTAGTTGGATACTTTCTGGGATTTTGATATTTACAGCATGTACATGCCTGAAGTTTGCTGGAAAATACATTCCAAGAGACGAGTCAATAGAGTATGAGCAACTCCATAGTAGCAGAGTAGCAGATGTCCCTATAACCATAAATGATTTCAAGGAAGCCCATCCTTAGAAAATTTAGCAGTTAATGGGGCAAGTCCATGACTCTTGACTATCAATAATGTATTAAAACTTTGCTGGAGTTCTTAGACTTCTTTCAGCTTTAATCAAGGAAACAAACCTGTTGAATATTTATCCACTATATGCTATATTATTACATTGTAAAGATCTAAGCTTTTTTTTATTTGTGAGTGAACTTGAAAATTTGGCATGCCTTTGTCACCAATAAGATTTGATAGCACAACTTACTGTCTGTTATTACAAAACTATATGCAAGGATACAAAAATGTCACTCTCAAATGCTTAAACAATTGAATTTCTCCCAACTTGACCAACTTATGCCAGTAGTATGCCACTAAAAGATTGAATGCATGAATTATCTGACTAGCAATATAAAATTTCTAGGCTACTTGCAGTGGAGCATGCCTTGTCCAAAAGGATATCATCTGTTATTTCTTTAACAGATGACAGATGCTTTTAGTAGGCTTTCTGCTATCTCTTTGTTGTGTTTCTGGCTTATTGCCGGTTATTTGTGTTTGTGACTTTGTTCCTTAAGAGATCAGCATACTAAAACCTTCAACTCCTAATACTCTAATAGCATCAAGAACTTCTTCCTTATGGTGCTTGTTCTTTGTGCAGCAATGGCCAAATATGAAGAAATGTGATTCTTGCAAGAGATTCGAAAATGGTGAAGTGGGTTGTCCTAAGAAGTTGAAAGAGAAGATACAGGTACCTAAACGGGGTAGCAAGATGACAAACAAATGCTTGAGACGATGCTGATGGGGTTGTGAAATTGTTACTCACAGTGCTATTCATATGACCTTTTGTGCTTATTACTTTATAGATTGGATGCCTACTGCTAGTTTGGCTTAGTATCAAACTCAATGGTACCAGAAAAAGATAATATAAACCATTGTTACATCACATGACAGTGAAATAGATACAGATGCAATCTAGATAAACAACATGAAAACAACTGAAGGGTATCTGAGAATTCTCACTCAGCTGACTCCTCTACGAACGCTTCGATTCGAAGAAGAACGAATCCCACTGCAACACCAACAAGAGTAAGTCCATTCATGATTGCTGCAATCTTGAAAATCTCACCAACTGCATCGCAGGTAGATGAGAGTGCACTTCCACCTCTGCCTTTGTTCTGTGATGGAGCTCTTAAGGAGCTCACAATCTTAGCAAAGGACTGCTCAGTGCACTGAGGAAAACCAAGAGAGGCAACACTGTTGTGAGCTTTGAGTCCAGAAAATGAGTTGAGCCCTGAAATGTAGTGCACAGTGTTTGTTGGTTTCCTCACAGATTTGGCAACTGTGGTTGTGGTGGTGAACATTGCTGGTGAGACTGTTGCTGAGGCTGTTGCCATTGTGATTTTTCTGAAAGAGAAAACAAAGTGTTCAAGGATTTAGACACACAAATAGATTGAATCTGGTAATGAAATTGAAGGAAATAAGAATTATAAGGAAGCCTTTTTCTTTTTGTGTAATGAAGGAAATGGTATGTGCTATTGATGCAGAATTAGTGATAATTCACCAGTGGTCTATATTATTCCACCTACAAAATGCAAATACAATTCTTTTTCTTTGAATATGATGTGATGTAAACATTATTGGGCTAGCCCAATTGTTGAGCCCCTGAGATCAAGGTTTGGGCCATTCAGTAGTTGGTTCTTTTTTTTTTATGGGAACTATATTCGGTCAGAATATCAAACTCGAGACTCACACTGGAATTTGAGCTAATATATTGTGGGGTAAAATCCTCATTTGGTACCCAAATTATTACGAAATGCACTTTTTGGTACCCACAAATGCTTAGGGAGTCTAATGGTACCCAAACTATCACTCTGTTAGCCCCAAATGGTACCTCCATCCAATTTTCCGTTACAAAAAAAAATAAAAAAATAAATCAAGTTAGACCAAAAATATTTCACTTTTTTTTGTCATGGGCACTTTGGTAAAATCACTCACTCTTTGTGTTTTTGGCTTGACTTCATGAATTTTTTTTTTTTTGTAACGGAAAATTGGACGGAGATACTAATAAGGCTAACAGAGACATAGTTTGGGTACCACCAGACTCTCTAAGCATTTGTGGGTACCAAAAAGTGTATTTCGTGATAGTTTGGGTACCAAATAAGGATTTTACCCTATATTGTGTCAATTGCTGAACCGTACTTTGGCTATATTACGTGGAGCGTGGGAAGATGGTCTTCCACTTAATGTTCTATAAGCATTTAACTTCTTTCAATTTAAAGATGGCTGATCTCAGAGCTTTAGTTTGCAATTATTTTTTAAAGAAGACAAAAACGCAATGACACATAACTAAATTATAAAATGATACAAGATAAAGTTGTATACCCTCCGAGTTTCTCATTCTACATCTTCCTTTGTGTGTAGTGAAGGAAATACACTAAAATGATACAAAAGATAACTGAATACACTTCAATAATTTGGTTCATTTGAAAACTGCGTAATAAAGTAAAGTATGATGATGTGCATCCTAATTTAGAGAATGTTTGTAGAATGGTGGTTGGGCAGGTTAATGCTTCTAGTCGGCTTGCCTCTGGATGTATGAGCAATACTTCTCAAGATTTAATTATATTGAAGAGATTTGGTGTCCATTGTCGTGTAAGGTGCACTCCTTGAATCATTAAAGTCAATTGACGTACTCCTTCGTATGGTTTTGTCAAAATTAATTGTGATGGAGCTTGGAAAAGTGTTCCGGGCAAGGTTGATTT
Source organism: Rubus parviflorus (assembly GCA_029955375.1). Classification (NCBI taxonomy): domain Eukaryota; kingdom Viridiplantae; phylum Streptophyta; class Magnoliopsida; order Rosales; family Rosaceae; genus Rubus; species Rubus parviflorus. Next base: position 30,130,295 of record JARGGL010000001.1, read on the forward strand.
TGGAGGTGTGTTTAGAGACTACCAATGGGTTGTTTTGGGTGCTTTTGTTCTAATTTGGATATTCCAAACTTGGTAACTGCAGAAGTTATGGTGGTCATTAAGGTTATTGAGTTGGTTTGGATTCGTGATTGGAAGCATGTGTGGTTAGAAGCCGATTCTACTCTTATTATTCAATTTATCCACTCTCCTCACTTAGTGCCTTGGCAATTGCGAGTGGATTGAGATAATTGTTTTCGCTCAATTTCTCAAATGAATTTTCGTGCTTCTCATATTTTTCGAGAAGGTAATCGAGTCGCAGATGCTTTAGCGAATCATGGTACTTCGTTGGTGGACCTATTGTGGTGGGATGATGTTCCTCACTTAATTATTAATTTATGTACTCTTGATCGTTTGGGTCATCCAAACTTTCGATTTGCTTTACGCTTGGTGTTTTTTCCTGCTTTAAAAACAAAAAATTGTCAATTTAAGTGTGCACAGCAAGTACCAGTAAACAAAAATACAATTGTAAATTATTTCCAGTACAACGACTTCAATACATAAAATATCTTTTTATATATGATAGTATTGACAAATAAAAAAACACACACACACACATTACTGAACATAGCTTATATTTTTCGAATCTTTTAGCTTTCCAGTACTAGTGCGAAGCATTGAACAGCTTATTGAAGATATACTTATCCATTCTAACTTTCTAAGGTTCTCAACACAAGCTAAGTCACTTCCATATATGAGTCGCCTAAGATTATCATGTCGTATCCTATCTCTATTAGCCTCTGGCTAATTATTCAACAAATACTTTCTATAATGTCGTTCTACAGCAAGGCACATCATACACATTATATTAAATACATTGATCATGAATGACAATGCCAGCTTAACTTTTTCCCTTCTTTGCAAAATTCTACGTGGCATGGCTCGAAAGTTAGAAAATCATGATTATAAATAAATAGGCAATCAAGATTAACTTGGCATTACATAAATCATGACCACATCACTTCAATGGATAGAATAGAAAGAATCAAGATCAACTTGGAATTGCAACTTTCGGGAACTATATCACTTCAATGGATTTTTCTAAACTGACCTTCATGTTCTGATAATCGTGAAACACACACACAATAAATATATAATGATAGATTTAACCATTTGTAATCCAATAAGCATGCAATGATATAAAATAATAGAAGAATCACACAATAATTGATCGAAACACAAAACTGAAGAAGATTATACCTCAGTATCGTGAAGAGTGCAGACGACTTCAATCGATTGATTGAAGAAGATGACGGCAGTTCTATGGAAAAAAAGGGTTTTGACGTCTAACTTATATATTGATCCAATTAATCGCGGGAATTGTAATCTCCAAAAATCTAATTGCGGGGGAATATTAAATATTAAAAGGAATAATATATGTAATTTTGCCTTTGCCGGTGGGAAATGAAATTAGAATACCACCCCTGACATGATAATTCTATTCAGGCTTTATGAGGGAAATTGACTCCAGTCAAATCTCTTTTTTTTTTCCGGCCTTTCCCATCTCTAGTTACAACCAATCAGCACACCTAAATGGAAAAGGAAATTAATTTCCATTCCATACCTTGATTTCCTGCCATCCAAACGGGGCCTGAGGATAATTCTTAGGTTCACCCAATTAGTTGTACTCACAATTGACGATTTTCATGAACAACAAATATTTTATTAAAAATTGGATACCTATTATCTCATAAAAATTACTTTATGTATATAAACATTTCCATATGGATAATTCTTGGGTTCACCTCCCATTGTGATTAATGTATATTCACTTTATAATTTCATAATCCATCCGTTCATATTTTAAATTATCATTTATAGATCGTCTGTACAAAAAATTAATCGAATCGGAGATTGTTCAACTATTTACTTTTACAAAATAAATAGACGGTTCTGACAACAATTACTACTATTATGATGAACCGTCTATTTATTTCATATAAATGAGTGACCAAAAGGTTTCCAATTTGATTGATTTTTTGCAAAGGTAATTTTTATATTATGCTATAAAAATGTGTAAAAATGTGTAAGTTATAAAGGCGGTGAATATGCAAGTTTACCAAAGGGGTGAACCCAAGAATTAATTATCATTTTCATATCCAATTCATTATAAAAATAAACGCTGACCTAAGAAAAGATTCATTATTTTAATAAATACAAAAATTATGAGACAAATTATAAAAAGTTTGTGTCAATTAACAACCAAGTCGTTGTAGTATAGTGGTAAGTATTCCCGCCTGTCACGCGGGTGACCCGGGTTCGATCCCCGGCAACGGCGTTTTTTGTTTTTCTCAACCCAACTTTTCCTTTTTTTTGTTTTTAGCTTTTCAAACTTTCTTCGTTTTCCCTCTTTTCCTATTCAGTTTTCTCAGCAATCAATCATTAAAAAACCAAAACCAATGCATTCCCAGAATGAATGACATAAAGAAGTAAGAAATATGGGCCGCTGAAGATTTCCTAATGAACTTATTTGGGACAATATTGCAATAAGTCACCCATTTTTAACTGTACTTGTGTTCTTCACCAAAATGTTATTAAAAGAGTAAACGAATCAGAACAAGAGGTAACTGGGGCAAGTATATTTCACCTCAAGGATCAAATATAGTTGGGTAATGTAAGCTCCCACAACCTACATATATTGCAGTTTTATATCACATATTGCATTTTCATAGACTAGATCGAGTAGGAGGATTAACTTGGGGCTGGTTAATCAGGCTTGAATTATATATTCCATAACCAATTAAGGTTCACTAAGCTTTGAGTGTTTGACTGAAAAGCTAATCAATGGAAATAATGTTTACCAACTTTGGTTTGAAGGTTGGTGTGTATTGGTTCACCAGTTTCAACAACTTGACACAATATATACATGCCTTCAAATTTAGGCTCCACATAAATGCATAGGGTAGGCCATTGCTTTCCCTCAGAAACTTCAAGTATGATCAAGAATCTAAACCCTTTTGAGAAAAAAAGGATGTAGTTTCCTGCAGAAGCAAAAATTAATGCATCTTTATGTGTAGAAGGCAACTTATTAGTTCTGATTCCTTTTTTCCTGGGAGGGAAATTTTATTAATGCTGGTGATCTTTAAGAAATAGATTGAGTGTGACATATAGCAACTCACTGATTACATACTTACAAAATGTCAAAATCAAGAACTTAATTCTGATGTTACATTCAAACAAGGGCAAAGTTACAAACACATCCAAAGAGAAGGAAAAGCAGGCTTAAACAAAAGAAAGTAAAAAAGAAGAAGAGCAACTGAGCCCCAAAGAAGAAGAAAAATACAAGAAAAAAAGGAAAGAAAAAAAAAAGCAAAGGGAAAAAAGAAAGCCAAACCACATTAAAAGGAATGCAAACACTCAAAGAGAAAACTAACAATATATATATATATATACACCTTTTCAATATTCCAATGAGTCTGAGTGCTTCATCAACCAAAACAAAGGGGTCTCAGCTACAAAAGGGTATATGAATTTCTAGTAAATATTACACACATTACATTTACTAACCATATTAATTAGCGATCTCATCTCTTATTGAGGCAATGCGATTTCCATAGAACTTACGCGAATAGATCTCATTATGATCCATAAATATGGTGTAAATAATTTTGATAATGCAACTTTTTACTTAAGGCCAACCTGTCCTTTTTAGACAACTCAAAAGTCTAAAAGAGGGAATGTGAATATCGCTACGTCCAGGTTAGTAGCCTACTACCTCTTTAAAGGGCACAGCTTTTGGACATAAAAACAGTATTCTAGTCTTGTATTCCCAACTTTTCAAACCTACCAAACCGAGTATTAGGTGCTTTTTTTTTCAGATTATGATAATAAAGATGATCAGATACTCTAATATGTTATGATATGTTATGTTATCAACTACAAGCCAGGTAAAATTCTCAGTAATTTAAGTTGGAGTCACACACAGAAAGTCTTAACCTCAGATTCCTCTTCTCAATTTCCCACAATCCAAAGTTTCCAAAGAAATTGTCACCCATCTTGTTTTTTTTCCTGCTGTGATCCTTGACAAAATTTGGCCCTGTATTGTTGGCTGTATCAAGCCAACTCTGGTCCCAACCCTTCTCCCACTTGAGATAAAAACCAAATATAAGATATAATATAAATTAACAAAACATAACAGGTATGAAGTGAAAACAAACAACTTGTACAAATATCATTTTCAGCTGACTCAGCCCAGATGAGACCTTTCCCTTTTCCACAGTTTGATTGTCTGCAACCAAAAAGGACAATGTGTTCTTAATAGAAAATATATCATAGAGCATTTAAAACTTTCTACCAGCCTCTCATCAAAAAAAACTTTCTACCAGCCTAGTCTTGCTTGATAGAGAACAGCATTAACTTGTAGAAAATGACCCAAAAAATCCTTGTAGAAGATGCCAGCCCTTGAGCTTATGAGATTTAGATCCCATTCATAAATATAATAATATATAACAGTTGATGTGTTATTTGCCAAGAATAATAATTTAATAATTAATTAAACAATTTTAATCTTTAGCCATCCACTGTCACATTATATGATTAATTATTGGCATAATTGCCAAAATGCCCCCTGAACTTGGTCATAATTGTCAATTTACACCCTGAATTTGCAATTGCGTCAATTTACCCCCTGAACTTGGTAAAAATTGTCAATTCGCACCCTAAACTTGCAATTGCACCAATTTGCCCCCTGAACTTGGTAAAATTGTCAATTTGCCCCCTAAACTTGGTAAAAATTGTCAATTCGCACCCCATACGTAAATTTTAACTTTTTTTCATTCAATTTTGTGATATGTGACATTTATGTGAAGGGTATTTTGGTCATTTTATTATATATATTTTTAGCAAAACACAAATATACATAAAAATTACACAAAAATTACATTAAAAACACAAATATCCATAAAAATTATATATTAAAAAGAATTAAAAATCCAACTTTTTAATGTAATTTTTAAAAATTCACCTAAACCCTAAAAATTCACATTTTTAATGTAATTTTTATGTATATTTGTGTTTAGGTGATGATATATTAAAATGTGAATTTTTAGGGTTTAGGTGAATTTTTTAAAATTACATTAAAAAGTTGGATTTTTAATTCTTTTTAATATAATTTTTATGTATATTTGTGTTTTTAATGTAATTTTTGTGTAATTTTTATGTATATTTGTGTTTTGCTAAAAATATATATCATAAAATAACCAAAATAACCCTCACATAAATGTCACATGTCACAAAATTGAATGAAAAAAAGTTAAAATTTACGTATGGGGTGCGAATTGACAATTTTTACCAAGTTTAGGGGGCAAATTGACAATTTTACCAAGTTCAGGAGGCAAATTGGTGCAATTGCAAATTCAGGGTGCGAATTGACAATTTTTACCAAATTCAGGGGGTAAATTGACGCAATTGCAAATTCAGGGTGTAAATTGACAATTATGGCCAAGTTCAGGGGGCATTTTGACAATTATGCCTTAATTATTAGTATTGACCGGCAAAACTGGTGTGGTACAAATTTTTTACAGTATTTTTTCCTGAACTAAATACCAAACAACTCTCATGAATTAGTGGAAAAGTTGACCCAAAACAAAACTTAGCCTTAAAATAGAAAATAGGGAGGCTTTTTCTTTTAGTCATTGAGAATAGTGGTGCTGTAAAGTGAAAACTGACCAATGTGGGTCTGAATAAAAATTTAGAGAGAGAGAGAGATTCTCAATCTTTTTTGACCATTGACTAAATCCTTTTACAATTAAAATTATCTAGCAAAAAACTCTAAATCGTTTTTCCAAAGAGCTGATCATGTTAATATGTTTGTGGAAGGCAGCAGATAAATTAGTACAATATTATGCACTAAACAAAAACTAATAGCACCATTTTTTCTAATTTCAACATACGTATGTATGACATACATATTGTGTTAGGATTTGGAATTATAAAACAATGTAGAATGTAGATCATACTAAATTTATAAACTGGAAAAGAGCTTTAAAACTGGAAAGGAATAAAGGAGAAAGAAGTTGGTCGTTCTTCTTGGTTTGTATAACTAAAAAGAAGGAAAAAAAATGAGAAACTTCGATAAATACCCTCTTTTGTAGGCATTCTGGGATGAAGAACTCAAAGAGAAAACAATGTGGTAAAAATTTAGAACTGGAGAAATCAAAACAGCATCTTAATTCAGTGATTGTTATAAGAATGATTCTCCAGACATATCAATTAGGAAGCAGCATTATTGGATATTTCACAAGCCTCTTTAGTTTTCACAAAAGCTCTCCCCTATGCACACATGCAAATGAGCAAGTAGGACGGTTGAGCACAAACACCATACGAAAGAAATGGGGGCCAATTAGGATCATAGTATTGCACAATCTATTTACAGTGCTAGTCAAGAAGAAAAAATTGAGTTTAAACTCCTAAACAATAAAAAAAAAGTTACACTAAGTCATCCTGAAAAGTTCAAGTACTAATTCGATAAGAACAAATCAGATCACTACCCGAAAAGCAAAAGATATATTTGATACAGTTTAGACATCCAAGATTACCAGCCTGGTAGCCACTAATTTCTAAGCGGAATAGCCTGGATGATATTTTGCCCGGAAGGTTGGTTCACAAATGGTTGGGTTACAAATCCAGCATCTTCTTGGACACGAAATACATTAACTTTCAGCACAATCTCCTTCGTTTTGAGCAACTCAAAGACACAAACATCCCCCTCTAACAAATTATTTTCCAATGTAAATTCATACCATCCCTGACTTAATTTTGCTCTCCCTCCTCTATAAAGGCATCGGACAGGCCACTGTTTACCGTCAGCAGATTGAAGTTTGATAAATCCTGAAACCCCACTTAAATTCTTTTCAGCAAAGCAGGATGGCAAATACTGCATGGACAAAAAATACATTTTAAGCCAAGACGTAACAATCTGAAATCAAGAAGCAATGTCATTATGAATCATACTGAACGACTCACCATTATACATCCCCTGTATAGATATGATGGTCGAAGGACAACCCTGCAGAAGGGATTAATTGGCTCAAATGTTTTGGCTGTATTAACAGCCCTCTCTCTTTCTTCAGCTGTCACAGTTCTCTTCCTGGCAGATGCGCTTTCATAAAATCTAAAACGGATTTCTACTTCCTGTTCATGTTGAGCAGAAGACTCCTGTGCATCTGCAATTTTATAGAATTAATAAAGACTCAAATTCCGCAAATAGAATACAAATAACACTATGAATTCAAATAACAATATGAGTTCAAAGAACTTACTAGGATCACGTTTCCGCCTTTTCCTGATAGTCTTCTTTACGCTTTGTGTATCTTCACCTGGAGTACATGATCTGACTTCGTCCACAGTCTTTTTACTCTTCTTAAGCTCCGGATCTTTATCTTGAGTAGAATTATTACCTTCTTGTAAAGCAGCAACCTTCGGTGGATGAAGCTTCCCGGCATCAGTCCAGTTATGCTTGGCACCATTGAACAAATTCTGCAGCGATGGAGGACTATAATTTTTTCCTGGAGTCAGTTGATTTGCACCGTCCCCAAAGAGCTTGTCTCTCATAGAATTAGTAACGATGGATGAAGGGGAGGAACCCAAGATTTCAACAGCGTCATCATCTTCCATTTCTTCAAATACTTGATATTGGTTACCATAAACAGACCCCCCAGTACTACCGAGAGTATTAGGTGGATAGTTAATCTCAGCAGTAGTCAAGTTATAAATATGAACAGTGAAAGACGAACTCCCTTCATATCTGAATATCAAAAAGTACCCAATGCGGATGGAATAACGCTCAATGAATTCCTGCCAACCATCCTGAAACCAATACTTATTGTCAGCCTTCTTCAATCCTACACGCCAAACATGACCACCAGGAACACTGAGCGTAGCATATGTTGAAAACTCATCTCTGAATTTCTTGGCAAAATTTTCTGGTATTTTCTACAATTACACAAATCAAGTTTAGTCTTTTGCTGAAATAAAAGTGCCCCTCGGGTAAAATTGTAGATGTCTCTGGTATCATTTATTTGGCAACAGATAATATGCTATATCAGCATCAGTTTACACAAAAATCATGAATAGCAGATATATCATCTAAGATTATAGCATGGCAGAAATAAATTAGAATTATTCCGAGTGGTACAATTATGTTATCAGTTATGAACCACATAGCGAAAATGATGAACACTACAATAAAAAGAGGGGGACGGGGACCAACATATTCATCCAATGTTTTGATAGAATGTGTGCTATCCTCCAATTATGTAATTATGATTTTGTAGGGAGGAATCATAATTTTACAATTTCATGATAGAGCATGCATCAAGGGTTCAACACAGTTATGTAGTAAAAAAAAAAAAAAAAGTTGCATCCATCATATATTTCCCTAGGAACGAAATGTGTCCAAACAATTCAAGAAAGGCATGGTAAAACCATAAGTGTTCATATACACAGCAAAGGACCACACAGTAGGGAAACAAAGCTCTGTTTCTTTGCATAAAACAACATGAGTGTTGTTTTGATAGGATTGAGGAAGTCAACCAGGAAAATTTCTGAGAGACATAACTGACAAGAAAAGTAGCAGAACTAACTATATTGGCAGCGGTTCACATTTAGATATGCTTCTAAACAATCACACTAGAGAGACTAGAAACGGAGTAAGATCACCGCCACCAAACAGGGCATTGAGCATATATATTATAAATTTAAAATCCATGTCATACCAATACACAGCTTTACTTATTTTTGAAAAACCCAAGGTATTGGTTTTGTTTAAATGTAAAGTTTAGTAGAAACTCCTATTTTAGTTAACAATTCTATGCTCAAGAATCCACCTAGATTAAATTTCCTAATTGACCAAACCATCAATCTTCAATTGCTTAGTGCCCGTAATTTCAATTTCAGAATAACATCCTATTCAACGAAACAGAGCGAAATCATATCAAAATCTGAATTTATCTCATTATTTCAGTCCTGTAGACATAAATTTAGCAGCCCAGTTGAACTGTCCTCAACTACTTTCACTGAGCTTTAGAAAATATTGTTAAACTTCAAGTTTGCCCAATTATCCCAAGTCACCGTAACCAAACAAAATTCAAAATTAAACATCGAAAGTTGAAAGAAAAAATATTTCAATAAGAATGATATCCCAATTATCACCTTTTGTTTACCTAATCTCAGCAAACAACAACACCAAAGCTTCAACCTTTAAGTTTTGACCATCCAAAAAAAAAAAAACTGGAATTTTTAAGGGTTTTCCCCTTGATGGGTTCTTGGAAATTTTGCAAAAAGAGAAGAAATTCTCCTAATTTACAATCTGGGTTTGTCTCCCCAATCTTCTCAGTAACCAAAAGAAAATAATTTCAAACCATAATCAGCAAACAATTAAAAATAACAAAAGCCCACTGAACAAAAAAAAAAACTGAGAGTGAGAGTGAGAGTGAGAAAGAGGGTACCAGCTGTTTGGCTTGCAGAGTAGAAGACAGAATCAGCTTCTCAAAATAAGGGCGCTTCATTTCACTATCTTTTGGGAGTTTTGATTTTAGGGTTTTTAGGAAGAAGAGAATTTTGGGGATTAGAAACAAAGCATTGAAATTGAGTAGTACTTGAAATTGGGCGAGGATGGAAGGCTGTTTGTGTGTATCAGATCTGAGAGTTTTAAACTCGGAGGCCTACACCACCACCAACTTTAACTGGTTTGGGAGTCAAACCCTCGGTTTTTGAATGAAAAAAACAATGCCTCTCTACACTGCTAGTACTTGACCTAATAGTTGAAGGAGTCGAAGCTGGGTCCATGTCCAATTGTCCATCACCTGACTCGGTCCATCTAGTACGGGTCGGGTTCCTAACAACAATTGACACTCGTTATTATTATGTCATAATTAAAACTCATGTACTTTCTTCTTTTGCATTTTTCATTTCTTTATTTTTTTTCAATACATTTATTTTTGTTTTGCTGAGTTAAAACAATTAAATCGTATGTATGAAACTTTGCAAGATTTAGTAAATATTTGTCTCAACTATATTGAAAAAAAAAACATGTTTTGTTAGACGCGACATTTTGTAAAAAAGACATCGATACAGGCTCTTGAAAAAGTGTATTAAATCATACCTAACATCTCGTATGCGTGAGACATGAGGGCACATGTCGGCGAAGAGTAAGAAGATTTTAGTTCAATGTCTTTCGTGCTTTGACCGTGACAAAATGTGCTATTATGATTATGAGAATTGATTTTTATTAAGTAAATTAATAAATGAACTAGGCCTTATTTTCGTTGTTTTAAATGGCAAAAAGGAGGGTATTTTTGTAAAATGAGTGACTAAAGTAAAGACGATTCTTTTAAGTTAAGTAACCGAAGTGATACTTTTTAAACTATAATGACCAAAATGTTGAATAGGTCAAACCTGAGTGACCAAAAAATTTTTTTTGTCATTTGAAAAATATAGATACAATAGACTAATAGAGAATGAAGAGTCTAAACTCTATAAAGAAATACAATAGCTTGAAAAGTGCATCTTCAATTATGTTAGGAGCATCATCCAACCAACACATTCCCCTTTATATTCGAAGATGCCAATCTATTTTGTTTTTTATTTTCTTATTATGGAAGACATTGGTGTTTCTCAACAATGATACCTTTCGACAACGTAAATAAATGTTCCATAAATGTTACATAACGTCTTCCATGCATGCATTTAACCGTAGCATTTCAACTATGGTAATTGAATTAGTTATTAGAAAAATAAAAAATAAATGATTTGTCAAATGCATTTAATCATTCTGTTTAGATCTTATTGTGAGTGACCATGAATTCCTTAATTACTCCAAGAGAACACCATTGAACTTAAAAGAGAGCCTCTAGTAGAAAACCACCGAACATTCCTCTAAAAGTTTTGGTAACCAGCCACCAAAAAGTATACAAATTGTAGAGTTGAAGGGTCAAATGAGAAGTTTTTTGGTGGAAGCTGAGCTGCTGAAGAGTCAAAGAACCTCCAATATAACACAAATTCTTGAACATGCCTGCTTAAACTCAGAAGATCACCCATCACACTCAAGGTGGAAGCAAATGATTACCTTGGTGCATTACAATGCCAATTTGAGGCTAAATATTATCCCAAACAAATGATTTTCAACAAGGAGAGGTGGTAGAAACTGGAGAATTAATTACTTTACTGATGGATAAAATAAACTTATAATTAACAAGTGGATCTATTTTTATAAACCCAAGAAATCGCTCGCTGCATTTTATGGTGTGCCTGTGATGTGACTATGTGAGTAGGTGTAGGCGTTCATGATTCATCCTGGCTTTGCTAGTTTGATAAATTAATGGTTATGGCAAGTATTGCTGCTTTCATTGCAGCTGTTAATACTCCATTCCATGTTTATCAACTATGTCCTGGAACAAGCCAAATTGTAAACAAGTCTTTTCCATGTTTAGAAGTAGATACTGATCAATGGCATAATGCATAATGCATAATCCTAAATAGTAAATACAATATTTCTTAAAGCCAGTACTATACTACTAGCATGTCTCAGTTAAATGAGAAAGAAAACCTTAATGCTTACAGCTTAAATTACCATTCTGCTAATAGTAGCTTAAAACGACTAATCGATCAGTTTGGGAAAATGTGAACCACCATGGTGTTTTCTTTCACAAGCTCAAAGATGCAAATATCATTGACCTGGAGTTGGTTAACAGCTCTAATGGAAGACCACCCTGCAGACAACATCACTGTATCAGAGCACCGGACAAGCGTCACTGTGAATTTTCCCTCTGAAGTCACCAGGATAAGTTCATCACAGTTGCTGCTTGAAGACAATATCTCCATATAGAAGTGTGTGGGGACTGCCTGCATCAGTGACAACCGAGAGAGAAGCCGAAAGTTTAAACACCACCAACCAACCGGAGCAAGAAATTCATAATTAAGAATACTTAAGTTGAGTTCCCACTAAGATGTTGCTGTTCTATTTGCAGCTTAAGGGGTATACTAAAGAAAAACAAATACAGAACACAAGCTCAGGCTGGCTTACTTACCACCTTCTGCCATCCTCTAAGAACTTTTACAAAATAAGGAAATTTGGATTTGAAAGATGCAGCAGCTGCAGAACTTGGAAGGTTTCCACCTGCAATTTCAGGTACAAAAGAAAGCACAGCAGAGATGAGTTATGGGTTCCGGCGGTAGTAATATGTTTTTAAACAGCTACTTAAACCCAAAAGCTTAAGCTATTAGCTATAAAGCCAACAATGTTTATGAACCTAAGAAATAACTGTGTTCTAAGGCCTGAAATACCTTTGCATCTTAACACTTTAGCAGCTTCCTCGGCTGAGTCATATCGACGATTACCTGCAGCTTCACATACATACATACATACATACATACATTAGCAGAGACAAGACTTAATCCAGTACCAATATGTATTTAACAGCATCACGTTACACCCGAATTATTACCTATTGGTGGTCTTCCCAAATTCCTTTTAGTATTGTCTGGAAAGGTGGATGCTTCATGTGTTCTGATGTTGGCAATATTGACTCTCTCGACACAATTCTTGTCGAAAATACTAATGATGAAATTCATATTTCTGACATACCTAAATTGTAAGAACTCAGAATCACCCAAGGAGTTATCTCTCAAAAACCTCTGCCAGCCATCCTTCAGATACACATCCCTTCCTGTTGTACTCACTTTAACAGTCCAGGAACAATCTGATGAATTCTTCAATTTCAAGGTTGCCCTCTTAGTGAGTTCATGTACTACATGCTTCCGGAATGCAGGTGGGATTCTCTTCATTAAACAACAAAGGAGAAAAGGAAAAACTAAAATTTCAGATTATGGCGCTTCATTGAGGATAGAGCATTAGCAAATAGCAAACGCGATAGGCATGTCACAGACTCATACAAAATTGGTAATTTACGCAAGAAGCAACATGATATGTTTAATTGTTTATACTTTATAAAGATCCTATGAACTGGTCAAGCTATGCAAGATCTGAAACATATATACTCATCAAATAACCATAAAAAGTTGCTACCTATCCCAGAAATTTACTCCTTTTCCACTTCACCCTCTCAAAGGTACTATGATATTGTATATTAAAAAGTTCAAAACCTAGCCAAGCAGCAGGAAGCCAGCAGAAATGAACATAAAAAATAGTGATTTAGACCTCATGAGTCCATAGCAAGTATTAGTTAAACTATCTTATAACTGTTGGTATTTTCAAGCGAGTTTCATCATCATGGGCAAAAGAAAAGAAGCGAGTTTTCATCATCAGTAGGTAAAACCAACAAACAGAAATAATAGAGCCTCATTCTGTTGTGATTCTATCATTTCTCCTCAGATTTCCCTATATTCAAACAGTGGATATGTTGTAAATTTTACTGAATATCAAATGACAAGTATTTCCATGACATCAGCATGCTTACAATATCAAGCATCCAAAAAAAAAAAAAAGCAAAAAAAAGAATTGTAAACCAAACAAGAGAAAATCCCTTCTAAGCAAGTTTTCTCACCCATAAAAATAAGCAAAACCTGTACTTGGCCTCAGCTCCAGTTAATTTATAATGGTCACATAGTGATAGTGTCCTAAATCACAATCAAATATTTCTTTTGTACAACATCCAAAACAGAGACCAAGACACATACATGATTTGCAGTGTAACAATAAGATTCAAAAGAAAATGGCCAGGGTTTGAAATTAAACTACCAAATGCTCAGTGTTGAATCCAGGCTTTATGATCTTGAAGAAGGTAGGCCTCTTCTTCTCCTCCTCTACACCACCATTATGGGATGTGGATGCTCTTCTCGCCATCGTTTCCAAGTAGCTGGTTGCTTCTCTGAAATTGGACAGCAAACAAATGACTCAAAGACTCAAACTTTCACTCAATTGTATTCAATGGACAAACTTGTACAAAGTAAAGGAGGAGTAATCCACAATATAAAGGCAGTGTACTAGTCACTTGGGCCAAATCAACGGTCCAGATTGCAAGAATCCCAGAGCAAAAGGCAATGAATGCTGCAGCATGACGCCATTTCCAGCCAAACAAGCTCCTCAGAGATATCAGAAAAGTAGTAAAATGCTGCAGAGATGAAAGAAAAGGCTGGCAAAATAATTGCTGGTCTTAATGCACGCCCAACAAACAATTGTATATATCTGAGTCTTGATATCTTTTCTAACTTAAAAGAACTCAGAGGAATTAAGTGAGACTGAAATGCAAATTCAACACTCATGTCAGGAACTAATTTTAAATTCTAGAGGGCACCCATGACTCATGACAGGTAAAAGGAAATGGGTTCTTTAAGATAGCAACCACCAAATTTGATCAGAATTTGCATTTTCATTTTGGAGATATTTGCAACAAAAATCTTGCTGTTGCAGAATGTACAACGTACAAGCAATTAAAAGCAAGCTGAGCTGAGCATCATCATCCCTTACGTGTCTACTAATATTTCATTTCTTGTTTTGAAGACTAAAGCTTGGTTCAAATTGCCCACTACATGTTTGATAAAAAGTCCCAACTGATGGGATTTGGTATTTCCAATTTAGCAAACTTGGTGAGTGAGTACACTGGTGCATTATAATCAGATACATACCCACTGCCACACTGGTATGAGATGATGCCTCGTTGAGGTTACTATACCAAATGAATTAGCATAACAAATTTTGGATATGGATTTGGAATTGGATAACAACCCAATTTCTACTGCTTAATTAAACATACTAAATTAATATAATACAAACCAGTTGAATACAATGTGATAAGTAATTAATTATACAAGCCACTAACTGAATACTGGGTTTGTCTAATCAGCAAGAAAGCCTTGAATTAACACACCGATCACTTACGAACAATGTGAACCACCATTGTTTCTCTTTTCACAAGCTCAAAGATGCAAACATCTCCGGAGTTAATTTTGTTATTACATCTAAAAGCACCCCACCCTCCACTAAGTTTAACCGTGCAAGCGGAAGGTACGATGCTTACTTTCCATTCTCTTCCCTCTGAATTTTTCAGGATAACTGTGTAGTAACCCTGAGGAAGATAGTTTTTAGAGAAGTCTGTAGGAACTGCCTGCATGATTTTGAAGTGCGAAACTTTAAACAACAACAACCAGAACAAGAAATTCACAAAGGTGTATATATATGTAATGAAAAGGCAGAGGAAACTGTGTAATGCGTAAACTAAGTAGACCACTCTAACTTGTATGTTTGCAGCTCAAGTACTAAGGAAAGTCGAAACTGTATAAGGTTGGCTTGCTTACCACATTATAAAACCTTTGTCCCATAACGCTTGTAAAATAAGGGAATTCCAAATTGGGCAATGTGGCAGCTTCCTCTTCTTTGTTACCCTGGTAATCTTCTTCCTCTTCTTTAACCTCTTTGAGTTTGTTGGATTGACAACTTCGAATGTGTATACCTGCAGCTTCCATACATGAATGAAATATTAGAATAGACGTAACGTTGTTCCAGTAGAGTAATGTGTATGTAGAATCATTCTGATCAAATACCTGAATTATCACATTTTTTTGGTCTACCCCATCCTCTATGTGTTCTGACATCCGGAAACTTGGTTCTCTTACATGCCGTGCTGTCAAAGATCTCGATACTAAATTGCATATCTCTCTCGTACCTAAATACTAAAAACTCGTAGTTACCTAAGGAGTTATCTCTTATAAACTTCTGCCATCCCTTCTTGAAATATATTTCTCCTTCTGTTTGGCTCACTTCAACGGTCCATGAATAATTTGAAGAATCACTCAAATTCAAAGTTGCCCTTTCAGAGAGTTCATTCAACAGGTTTTTCCGGAATTTGGGTGGGATTCTCTTAAAAAAAAACAATGAAAAGAAAAGAGATACTAAAATTTCAGATTATGCAATTGATGGAGGATGTTCATTACCAAATAGCTAACTGACCATACAGAATGTTCATAAGGCCTGTCACAGACTCACTATACAATATTAATTTACACAAGAAGCAACATGTTACACAGTTGGGTACCCTTTATGAAAAGTTTGACCTTAATAAGGGGAAGATAAATTATCCAGCAAATTATAAAGACATCAATTTTGTGATTGTAAATTACACCAATTTAACCTATACAGAGAGTACTGGCATTAGTACTTCCTAACCCTCATCTTCCTAAGAGTTACATAATTATGAAGCATCCTATAAATTGGTCACTCACTACAAGTACAAGATCTGGTAGAAGTATATAGTCCTTTTCGACCATACCCTTTCAAAGGCACTGAAGGGTTGTAAATATCCAAGTAGTTCACAGGGAAGAATTAGCTAAACCATTTTATAACTATTTGTATTCAAAGCAAGTTTCATAACTATGGACAAAAATAGAAGTGAGATTTCTTAGCTGGTATTATTTTTGCCTCCGATTTCTTTGTATTAAACAGAGCATAAGTTGTCATTACAAAGTTGATAGAATAAAATCAAATGGCAAGCACATAAGTCATATTTCTTAGAACATCAGCATCCAAAGGAAAAAAATAAGGATTGCAGACTAAAGAAAAGAACATCCACGAAGCTTTTTTTGAATCTGATAGTGATATCTAAAAAAATACAAACGCACATACTGGTATAGATGATCACAGTTGCAGAGAAACAACAATTAATCTATCAGAAAAAATGGACAAAATTAAAGACATGCATGGTTGAAATTACCAAATCCTCAGTGTTGAAACCAGTTTTTATGATCTTGAAGAAGGTAGGACCCTTTTTCTCTTCCATTCCACCATTGTTGAATGCTCTTCTTGCCATTCTTGGATGCTTTCAGAGTCTCTAAAATCACTTTAACAAAGTAGAGAGAGTAGATTGAATCAGAGACTCAAAGTTTCACCTTTACTTTGAAAATGGACTTGTATATCCTAATTACTACACTCAAACTCTCTCAGAGAGTACTGTATAAATTAAAGGCTCTCACCAAGAAAGTAACATAAAATATAAAGAAAGGAAGGCTCAGTTCTGCCCAGACATCATTTCTATTACCCAATGAACAATAGCATATATCTCTAACAGCTGGAACTGCAATTACTAAGTACTCAGAAAGTACTAAAGAGTAAAGACTGACCCATCATCGGTTCAGCTGGTTTATGTTCATGTACATATCTGAGAATATCTTTTTATTTTGGGTAACTATCTGACCATATCTTCCATCACATTAAAGAACGCAGACCCATTAATTGAAATGTAATTAAATTACCAGTGTCTACAATGTGACCAAACTATGTATTTTCAACAAAAACAAAAATTGTGATCGACTAAATTGACAGACAAAACAAGTTTTTTTAGATGATTTTGCAAGATTGATGTAATTTCAAACATAGGCATAGCACATGCTGATTAGAATTGGTCACAAATATATGTGGGCTTGTATTCCATTTTATACCATAAGCACTAGTACAAGTAGAAACTGCTCGAGGGATTTGCGAGTTGCGACAATAAATTTTCACCGTTCTCTTTCATTTTGTGATGAGATTTTGCTTTCTGAGAAATATCATTTGGATAGTCATCATAGTACTGCTTCTCTGCTTCTGAGAAATTCCTAGTTAGTTTAGAATAAGGGTTATTTCCCATTCCTATCGGAATAAGGGTTATTTAAATCTGCGTTAAAGAGTACTTTGGGAGTTTGGGCAGATTTGATTTTTTTTTTCTTTTAGGAATCCTGTAGC
Source organism: Rubus parviflorus (assembly GCA_029955375.1). Lineage (NCBI taxonomy): Eukaryota > Viridiplantae > Streptophyta > Magnoliopsida > Rosales > Rosaceae > Rubus > Rubus parviflorus. Next base: position 30,148,002 of record JARGGL010000001.1, read on the forward strand.
ATTTTATTAACCCTATTATATTGGATTGCATGTTTTCTTGTCATGCAAGGTTTTAGGATTCCTAATTAGATTTTATTTAGGTTTTGGTTGCCTATATAAGCATCCGTCATACTTTGTGTTTTGTCATTCAATCATCTAATAAATCAGAAAATATGAAGCTTGTATAACCTTTTTACCCATAGCTTTCGATGGCTTTCACTGCGTTACCTAGAAGATCAAATAAGACCTTGTCACAACAATGTCGAAGAAGAAGAATAGTAAGGGTTCTATGGAAGATCTTGTCACAACAATGTCGAAGGACAATAATAAGGGTTTGATGGCTCAGGATCTGAGCAAACTGGATCTAACTCGGTTAGATCCACTCTCGCCGGAAGTTATATCTCGTCAGGCGACGATCAACATCGGCACAATAGGTCACGTGGCTCATGGTAAGTCCACGGTGGTGAAAGCAATTTCGGGGGTTCAGACAGTTCGTTTCAAACAGGAGCTGGAGCACAACATAACCATCAAAACTGGATATGCAAATGCTAAAATATACAAGTGTGGTAGTTGCCCCCGGCCGGATTGCTACAAGTCGTACGGCAGCGGAAAGGAAGACACTCCTCTGTGTGACCGGTGTGGGAGTAAGATGAAGCTAGAGAGGCACGTGTCCTTTGTAGATTGCCCCGGTCACGATGCGCTAATGGCTACTATGCTAAATGGTGTCTCCATTATGGATGGGGCGTTACTTGTCGTAGCTGCTGACAAAAAGTTTCCCCAAGAACAGACCAAGGAGCATGTGGCTGCTGTCGAAATCATGTCTCTTAAACACAACATTATACTTCAAAACAAAGTTGATCTTGTTCAAAAGAGTGAGGCAATCAAACAGCAAAAGGAGATGAAGGAGTGGTTTCGGGGCACCGTAGTTGAAGATGCAGCCATTGTGCCGATTGCTGCTCAGTTCAAGTATAATATCGATGTAGTGAACGAGTACATAGTCAAGAAGATCCCCATTCCAGAGAGGGACTTGGCTTCACCTCCTTATATGCGGATCATCCGTTCGTTTGATGTCAACAAACCCGGGTTTGGGATTGATGACATCAAAGGTGGTGTGGCTGGTGGAACACTTCTTAGGGGTGTTTTGAAGGTGAACCAAGTGATAGAGGTTCGTCCTGGTGTTGTTGTTAAAGACGAGAGAGGAAAGTTGTTGAGGTGCAGGCCAATATTTTGTAGACTAGTTTCCTTGTTTGCTGAGGAAAACGAGCTACAGTTTGCTGTGCCAGGAGGTCTGATTGGGGTTGGCACAACTATGGATCCTACTTTGACCCGCGGCAACAGATTGGTGGGTCAAGTTGTTGGTGACGTTGGGTCACTCCCGGATGTGTTTGTGCGACTTGATGTGAAGTACCACCTGACAAAGGAAGCAGAGAAGCAAGGGGTGTCAAAGTTGCGCAAGAATGACATTGTATTGGTGAACATTGGATCCATGGCTACTGGAGCTAAGGTTGTTGCTGTGAAGGATAGTAATAAGGCCAAGTTGCAACTCACAAATGATGCAGTTTGCACCAATGTAGGAGACACAATAGCCATCAGTCGAAGAAACGAGGAGCACAAGCCTTGGCGTCTCATTGCATGGGGCGAGATTATGGGTGGAAGAACTCTTGATATTGAACCTTGCCCTATTTTAGCTGCTGACTCCACAATTCAGTAACCAGTAAGAAGAGAACAAGAAAAAGCTAGAGAGGTCAAAGAGTGAGGGTATGCAGAGACTTATTAGGAACAGTTTTGGATGAAGTTTAATTCCATATTATTTAGTACTTGGAATTATAAAGCAAAATGTAAAAGGCTTTAATCAGATATGAAAATGGGAACAAAGCAAGAACACATTCTTAGTGCTAGCCATTCACACGCTGATATCAGGAAGGAGTTTGATATTGTCAAGATCCATAATTGATTGACATTGGTGCAATATAATCAAACAATCAAGCCGTTGTAGTATTAATGTCAGCTGTGCTATAGTGATAAACTGATAACCAGAAGCTCTATGAGTTTATCGGATTCACTACTTGGAATTATCGCATTACCTGCAGCTTCACATACAGAAACAGCACATTAGCAGAGACATGAGTTGTTCTGGTATGCCTGAAGTAGCACACTGTCTTGGTCTACCCTTGGCGTTTTAGCATCGATGGAAAGTGAGGTGGGATATTAATGTATTCTGGTATTGGTGAAATTGATCCTCTCAACCCGATTCTCCCCAAAAATCTGGATGCTCAATTGCATACATTCATCATATCAGAAAACCAACAACTCACGTTCACCCCAGGAGTTAATCGGAAATAAATTTTATTACACATGACACCTCCATATTAAGTGATCTTAATGATATGTTGCTAGACTAATGTTTTGCTTGGTCTCGTAAAATCCAAATTGAAGTGCCAAAGTCTCATGAAATCCACTGCCAATCCCTAAACAGTTGCAACTTTTTTCTTTTTTTTTTAAGGGAAAGGAAACTTCATTCACATTATTGGAACAGTAATAATGAATTCAATACATGAACCACTTTCACAAAATTGCACCAGCTAGCTAATTCAATCTTGGCATGTTCTTCCACAAACTTGCCACAACTTCAATTACCATACTATTAACAGCTTTTCTTCAAAAGACAATAAAAACTGTTTAACAGTGTGATAATTTAAGTTGTGAAACACCCATCATCTTGTTTCTTTTCTGATCACAAGCTCAGATATGAACCACCCTTTTCAACTCCAAAGCTCAAATAATAAGATACCCTCAGCCTCAGGTCTCTCTGTTTTTTTTGGATCAAATCCTCAGGTCTCTCAGATATCAGCAAGAAAATCCAAAAAAGAAAAGAAGCACTAAAAAGCTTCATCTTTTTCTCTCCTTTCTTCAGCTTGTTCCTGTTCGTCTATTCGGGACCGAGCATATAATAGAAATCAAATATTGAGACTTTAAGCATCAAACCGGGCTCAGACAACAACTTGCCTACCCGATCAAAAATAGACAACAACTTGCCAATGTAAATTGTAACCAAAAAAGAAAGAAAGAAAGGAGTTTTAAACTAAAGAAGTGGAACATCATATCTTCCATCCCCATTTCCAGAATGATCAGAAAATGATAGATATATACCAATGTTGACCAATTGGAAACAATGGTGAGAAGAACATCATCACAAAATGATAAAAGACCATTCTTGTTGGATGTTCTTCTCTCCATTTCCAACTGGTCTCAAATTGGAGTAGCAAACACAAATAGATGGAGAAGAGGGGTAGGGGAATACCCAATTTATATAGCAAAAAGGAAATTATAAAAGGTTCACGGGCCAAACTGAACAAAGCTGAGAGAGAGAGAGAGAGAGCAGTAATTGTGAGATGACAATTCACACTTAAGTCACTAGACTAGACTAGTCACACTGATACTTTTTCAGTCGTCAAAAGGAGCAAGAGGACCTATGCTAATATTAAATTCATCGACTGACCCAGCACCTCCTGTTGCGGGTCGGGTCATCCATTGCCCGAAATTGTTGTTGGAGCTCTAATCAATCTCTCCGACGACCAATAGGGAAGAGAAGAAGAGAAAAACGGCCCATATGATGGTCAAGCCCAAACTAAAAGAGAAACACAGATAGAAAACTAAAAGGACTATAAACTGGAAACTAAAAAAAGGACTCTATTATCAGACCAAAAAAAAAAAGAAAACTAAAAAGTTCAGCCTCCTGGTGATTACAAACTGACTGAAAAAAAAAAAAAATTAGTGTTCAACACATGTATTAAAGAGATTAAGAGCAACACACAAAGGAAAATTGAAGGTTTAAATTAGAATAGTTCAGACACCTATTATAATAGTAACACAACCAAAGGTTCTTCCTAATTACAAGGCCTTCCATTGTCTTAATTGAACATAATCTTTCTAAGTTTATAGTAGTTGATTGACATCTAGCTCCAAATTTCAGATTAATCTTGCATCAATATCGATTCAACCTCTTAATCGTATTAAATACAATACAGTACAAGCCAATCCAAATCCAATATGACTACTTAATTGTCCTTGACGTGCTACAATACAAACCAAGTCAAGTTTTCAGACCAAAATGTGAACAACCAGTTTATTTTCCTTCAGAAGCTCAAACTTGACTTGGTTAGCAAGCAAGTGTAAACTGTAAACCATACGCATAAGCATTCCAAGATCATGTTTATAAGATCAATAGACACAAACATATATCCAAATAGTCATAGCATGTTTCTAGAATAATTAAGTATAGAATACGTACCTTGAGACGACATATTGAATAGCTATAAGGTCTTCTACAATCTACTAAGCTTTAGCTTCTTTCTATGGGGCAAGAACTTTTGCTATGTTGTAGTAGTTGTAGGGACCTTTGGCTTCTCTTATATAGGAGTCATTGTAAGCTATGAACCCCTCCCATAAAGGTAATTCATTAAGCATTACCTAGACCTCCTAGGATCTAGAGATTCCACATCTTACTAGGATATCTTAGTATCCAAGCAATAGACTTTCTTATTCTAGTCAATAGATATACACATTAACTAGACTACAAGAAGTGAATCTTTATTGCAAATCCAATTACCTAATTCACAAGATATTCATATGATTATTGTTTAACTAATATAGGTAAGTAATTGTCCATAATATTCTTACATTCTCCCACTTGGACAATTACAGCCTACACAATAATCTTACAAACACCACCGAATCAAGTAAAACTGAAGTGTGCACCTGGAAAGCAATGATTCATAGTCTATTCAAGCTTTAACCAAACTGCAAAATCGACAGAGAGCCAAGAAGTAGAACAAATCTTAACAAGACATGTGCTTCAAGACCACATATATCAATCATTGCAATTCACAGAAGCTTCAAACAAGATATGATAAAATTCTGAGCTGTGTGACGTATATCTAAACTGGAATACACAAGCTCACGGTCCAACTTTATGGTTCTGTTTTCCAAAACCTCAAACACAACTGGAAACACTAGTGGATTAAAACTGGATGTGTTTGTACCTGTACTGTAACGTTGTGCAGAGCACAATAAAATCCACCTGATAACAATATTATATAAAACCAAGCATTCAAATATTTCCAGAACCAAAAAAAATAGCTGCAGCAAAGTAATATACTGGAAATACCTCAACTTTTATTAAAGTTCAATAATCAATTCTTACAAAACAAATTATTGTCTTCAAGAAAAACGATTACAAAATCAAAAACTGAAAACAAGAACTCAGTCACAGAAGTAAAGTTTCAAAAGCTCCCACTCAACCTAAGCATCTAGACTAGGCAAGACACCTATATTAGCAGCGTGTTCATGAAAAATAGCTGATGGCAATGCTTTGGTGAATGGATCTGCGAGTTGAGATTGAGTATCAATTTTCACAATTTCAATCTCTCCATGCTTAACTCTTTCTCTCACATTGTAATATTTCAAATCAATATGCTTAGAATTCGTGGATCTCTTGTTATTCTTCGTGAAGTACACTGCTGCCGAGTTATCACAATATACCTTAAAGGGTCTGGAAACAAGATTATCAAGTATCTTGGTCTGTTTGAGAAAGTTTCTCACCCACAGAGCCTCACACACTCCCTCATAAATTGCAATATACTATGCTTGCATAGTAGAAGTTGCAGTCAGTGTTTGCTTCATGGTTTTCCAAGCAATTGCTCCTCCAGCAAGCGTAAACACATATCCACAAGTAGACTTACCTGTATCTGAATATTGTCCAGCAAAGTTCGAATCAGTATAGCCTCTAACCTCCAGCACCTTTGTTTGTCTGTACACTAACATGTGTTCTTTTGTCTTCTGTAAATACCTCAGAACCCTCTTCCCTGCTACCCAATGCTCGTGACCAGGGTTAGATTGAAATCTAGATAAGATTCCAACAACGTAAGCTAAGTCTGGTCTGGTACAGACCTGTGCATACATGGGGCTGCCTACAAGTCTTGCATAAGGTCTGGATTCCATGTCAACCTTCTCTAGATCATTTTTAGGATTCGGATTAACAACTGGTGCATTCTGTACAGGTTCTACAGGTTGTGCAATCTGTTCTGGAAGCTCAACATTTTGTTCTAAATTCTGGTCTTGATTCACTACTGGATCGGCAGTTTGAAGAGATTCATCTTCATGATCTTGTGGTTCTATCTGTTCACTGTTCAAAACTGGTTCCAGGGACAATGGCAATACTGATCTCTCACTCTCTCCAGCATGGATTTCTTCAAAACTAAATTCTGAGTTTTCTGTGTTCTGGAACATTTCATCAAGGAACCTCACTTGGTTTGCTCCCATAGAACTCTCCCCCCCTTATCGGATCTGACTATTTGATTTCTTTCCCTAGTTCCTTTTCCGCTTATGCTCTAAAGACTTTAAAGGATTCAAGCTGGGATTTTTCAGAAATTAGGTACAGGTGACAATACCTAGAAAAATCATCTAGAGATAGCAGTTTCCACAAATGGTTTTATTTCTAAAAGGCCCACAGATGTCCGTGTGGATGGTTTCTAAGAGTTGCTGGTTTCTGGTGGCATATTTCTTTCTGGTATTTGTTATCCCTTTAAGCATTCTACACAGGTATCTAGGTCAGAAAAGTCTAGTTGTGATACGATTGTCTTTTACCGGAATCTCTAATTTCTCTTTTGTCTCCTATGCCACAGACTTGCAGGTTTTCCATTGAACTTAGTTCTTTTGACATCAGTGATGATGTCAGTACTTGATGTGCTATTAATTTCAACAAGTAAAATTTCTTGTTTTTCAACAGAACAATTAAGTTTCAGATAATCATTCACAATAACACTAGAACCAATAGGTAGGGAATTTCTTGAAATTTTTTATTTCACTAGAATTCAAAACTACAACCAAGTCTTATTAAAAGAGAAACATAAAGCAAATTCCTTCTCATGGAAGGTACATAAAAGACATTATCCAAAACTAGAAAATTTCCTAAACCTAGATCCAATCGTAGAGTCCCTATGGCCTTGACCGCTACTCTCATTCCGTTTCACACAAAGACGTGCACCTCATCAGTTATCGGCACCCTCTTCTTTGTGAATCCCTTTCTTAGCTACCCAATCCTTGTACCCAGTGCAGTCTTTCTTCATATGCCCCACTTCCTTGCAAAAATAGCACTTGAACTTAAAGGGCCTGTTAGCTTTTGGTGCACTTGCAGCAGGTTCTTTGGTGATAGTTTTGGTGGGCTTAAGCTTGTTGTTCTTCCACTTAGACTTGCTGACAAGGTTTACAGTGGTTCCCATAGCTGGCTTCATCCTATCTTCAGTCTCAACACATATGGCAATCAATTCGTTCAAGGTCCACTTATCTTTCTGGGCAAGATAAGCAGTGTTCAGCTGACTGAAACTGTCAGGCAAAGAAAGCAGTGCCTGGTGCACCACTTGATCATCAGAAAAGGTCATGTTCAGGTTCTTCAACTTGGCTGCAATGTCAATGAGCTTCATGATATGCTCTCTGACATTTCCAGATCCACTATACTTCGTGGTTTGGAAGGTCTGTAAAAGGTGTGCAATTTCAGCTTTCTCACTCTCTTTGTACTTCTCAGCAATGGCAGCAAAGAAATCCTTTGCTGAATCAGGCTCAGCTACACTACCCCGTACTGTATCAGACATGGTGGTTTTGATCACATTCTTGGCCATCCTATTAGACCTCACCCATGCATTAAAATTCTTTTTCTCTTCCTTACTGCTGGTCTCAGTTAAGGCTTCAGGTGCGTCTTCTAGGAGACATAAGTCAAGGTTCTGTAAACCTAGGTACAATTCTACTTGAGCTTTCCACTTCTTGTAATTTGAACCATTAAGCAGTTCAATGGTGTTTAGGCTAAACATTTGAATTCCTAAGGAGCAAAGAAATAGAAATATTGTGAGTTCTTCTGTGATTTACTTTATGAGTTCTTAAATAAGGTTTTGTTAAAGTATTTTCTGTACTTTATGAACTTAGAATTCAACCATTCAAAACAAAACAATACAGAAAAATTCAATACTTTAACAAAAACAAGCAATACAATATAATTGCATTCAAAACACCCCATCTGTAAAAACAATATCAAGCTACACCTTTGTGGCAGAAGACATGATATTCTGGAATTCTTTATCACTGCCCCATGTTTAACAAATCATGGTATCCAAGAAATCAGTCAACACCTTTATGGCAGAAGAAAAGATTTCAAGTATCCTGATATGATTTGCTAAACATGTCCAGTGCTATTTCATGCTTTAGAACTATGCAGTGAACCTCTTTGGATGAAAATATAAGCATAGTCCTAAAGTATAAAATACAAGGTTTCTGGTCTGTTGTGCTTGATGATTTTCTGCAAATACCAATCAACGTTGCTTTGTGCAAAATGTCCATCAATATTTACAGAAAACCACAGACCAAAACGTTTTGGTGTCTTTACGTTCCTACCCAGAATCAAATTCCATGTAAGGAACCCAAAACATGTGCTTGTGAATACAATTCAACAAGGCTGTAATTTGGGAGTAATTCCTGTCGAAAAGCACAAGCAATACATATACCAATTTTGTTTCATAATCCAGCACAAAACAAATTTATACAGATTTCCATTCATACAACTCAATCATACAATCGAATCTGATTTTTATCCATATACATAGAGCACAATTTCCAGCTAATACATATAGCCTAGATGCATCCCTATCATGCTTCAATGCTTAATTGAAAACAAAAAAAAATAGAATTTGCAGATTTGCATAGCCGTAGAAACATAGAAAACACACTTTTGCAAATCTAATTTTGCTGCATAATAGTTGTTAGCGGAAGCGGTTTTCATATGCAAGCAAGGTTTCGAAATCCTCTTCCCCGATTTGCAAATCATCTCTTCCTTAATTCCTCAGAGATCGTTTGATCTTGATATGAACTCAGCTCCCAAACTCTACCCAGAAACACGTGATCCTAAAGGGAAAGCCGATCAGCATATTTTTATTAAAATTTGTTTTTCCGAGTTGGGCTTGGGCCTGGCTTCTTAATTTGCAAATTGGGTCAGTTCTTATTTTTTATTAAACTGATTTTATTAGGGAAGAACCCTAATCACACATATTTGGACACACAAAATTGATCTATTACCTATAAACATAAGCTCTGATACCAAATGTAAACTGTAAACCATACGCATAAGCATTCCAAGATCATGTTTATAAGATCAATAGACACAAACATATATCCAAATAGTCATAGCATGTTTCTAGAATAATTAAGTATAGAATACGTACCTTGAGACGACATATTGAATAGCTATAAGGTCTTCTACAATCTACTAAGCTTTAGCTTCTTTCTATGGGGCAAGAACTTTTGCTATGTTGTAGTAGTTGTAGGGACCTTTGGCTTCTCTTATATAGGAGTCATTGTAAGCTATGAACCCCTCCCATAAAGGTAATTCATTAAGCATTACCTAGACCTCCTAGGATCTAGAGATTCCACATCTTACTAGGATATCTTAGTATCCAAGCAATAGACTTTCTTATTCTAGTCAATAGATATACACATTAACTAGACTACAAGAAGTGAATCTTTATTGCAAATCCAATTACCTAATTCACAAGATATTCATATGATTATTGTTTAACTAATATAGGTAAGTAATTGTCCATAATATTCTTACAGCAAGCACAAAGCAGATCACCGTTAATTTACACATGACTACTTCACACCATTTTTTTCCCTTCAAATTTTTCAGGAAAACATCATATATAGTCTACACATGATCATGAGATATTCTTAACATATAGCTTCAAATTGATCACTTCCGGAATACATTAACCACCATTTTGTTTTCTTCCACCACTTCGAATACGCAAACATTTCCGACCTTGATTTGGTAAGTACGTGCAAACTCAGACCACCCTTTAGACATGAAGGCCGTTCTAAGGGATCGAACAAGCTTCACTTTGTGCCAATTTCCCCCCTCTTCTGCAATTTTCAGGAAAACAACTTTATAGTTGCCTGCAGAGAGATGCTCCATATAGAACGATGTGGGGAATGAGTACTGCATTCATGAGTCACAACCAATCAATACAATGTGGGAGAGAGAGAGAGAGAGAGAGAGAGAAATTGAAGCTCAAATGTTTAAGCAACACCACCCAATCAAGTCAGAGCAATATAGTCAGATAGGCATTTTAAGATTTATAGGAACAATTTGATGGCATCAGATAGGTCTGTTGGTTTGCTACAATTAATGGAAAATGAATTAAGCCTATTCAGCCTGAGCCATAAAATTTATGATGGCCTAACGTTATTGTACTAAACGAAAATGAAAGCAAAGTAAAAGGATCTTACCACGCAATAAGTTTGTTTAATAGCTTTTGTACAATGAGGATAGTTGGACTTGAAAGATTCTGCAGATTCCCCAGCTATGTTATCTGCCACTTCACATACAAAATAAGACATATCAGATCAGACATTGTTACATGAGTTCCATATATCCAGTAGTAATCAGTATATAGCAACATCTAACCGCACTCGGCTTACCTGAATTGTCTTTGCTAGAGTTTAATGGGCGGGGGCGCTTAGAACAACCGATATGGGATTTCCTTGGTGTACCAGGACGCCTTTTCTTACACTCAGCAAAGGTGGATTTTTTGTGTGTTTCATTGTTAGGAGAAGAGTCTCTCTCACAACCACTGTTATCAAATATCTGTACTCTGAAATGCATGTTTCCTTCATAATCGAATACCACAAAGTCACCATCATCCGCGGAGTTATCATTCAAAAACTCTTGCCACCCATCCTTGAAATACACACCTCCTCTTGTTTTACTTACTTTAACCTTCCATGACCACTCTGAAGAAGTGTTCAAGTTCAAAGTTGCATTATCAGATAGGTCATTCCTTATAAGCTCCAAGAATGGTGGGGGGATCCTCTTCAAAAAGATAACCAAAAAGAAGGCCGAAACTAAGTTATTCAGAATCATGCAGTTGATAGAGAATTTAAACATGCTTAGAACATTAAGCACCCACTAAAAGATTCTAAAATACTAAACAGTTTGAGAGTAACAGAAGCATTTAACACAATGCAAGAAATTAAAGACGCAGTAGTTGGTTGAAGTTGATTACCAAATGTTTAGTGGTGTAACCCAGAAGAACCTTGAAAAAGGAAGGCCTCTTTTTCTTGATACCATTGTTGGGTGTTTTCCTCACCATTTTTCTCCTCTGTCAAGTCAATGATGACTCTTTGCGTCCTTGTACAGGAATTTTTTAATTAAAGTAGTTGAAATTAATAAGCAGAAGGAAAAAATAAAAAGAGATACAAAGGGGAGACCCTAGTCCAGAACACAAATAAACTTAGCTGTGTTGTGCATCAGAGATGATATAGCAAATTCAGGCAGGCATACAAGAAAGAAGGACGTGCAAAACTAGATCATGAGGAAATGGGGGAACAAATTTGAACCCCCAAAAGCTAAGTACACAAATCCAAATTGCAAAAATAATCGACATATTCCACATAGCAAAAACGAACAAGAGAACACTTTAGGAGTAGAATTCTTATGCAGAAATTTATTTCAACATTATCTGAGATGGAATTTGCATATACATGAAGTAGTACCAAGCCAAGGCTCTCATGGTGAATTTTAACATTTTGCTATCTAACAATGCCTGCAGCTAAAGTTAAAGGGAAAGCAGATTGACCATTTGAAAGCATAGAACAAACCATGAAGTAGTAACTAGCTAAGTTTCTCATCACAGTGGTTGATATTAACATTTTGCTTTTCTAACATTAAATAAGAAAAAAGGACACATAACATTTCCTGCAGCTAAGTTACAGGAAATTAACAACAAATCAAACACCAGGGGAAAGCAGACCACATGAAAGCAAAAAACAAGGTAAAAAACTAGGCAGATAAAGAACATAATATTGTCATGGAGAAAACTCACAAGACCTGAGATTGCAGTTTCAAGCCTTGAACTTTGAGAATGAGAGCAGGTGGAGATATTGTTTTTTTTTTTTTGGTAAACAGGTAGAGATAGTGTTTGATACATCTACACTAGTATAATTGATTTCTCATAATACATTTACACATTTCTTTCCATTATGGTACAAAATGTCACAGTCATTGGGTTTTCAATGAAGCAAAGCAAAAATGGAAAAAAGACATTACTGAACAGCATGCCCCATGCCCCCATTACTATTATTATTTATGGTTTTTGAATTCACTAGCAAGGTAAGTGTACATATATGGGTACTTGGAAAAATTGTATGAATCATAGAGCTCTATCGATCACACATAGTGTGTATGGTCCCAAGACTCCGAATGACAGCTAGAATTGCCGTAAGTAACAGAATGATCACATCACAATTCAACTTCATTTTGTCTTAATTTGAGTGGGAGATTAATGAGCCTAAACGATTGAAAACCATGTCTGAACCCAAGGCAAATCTATATAACAAAAAGGAACTAACCAGTACAAACATGGACAAAGCAGAAATGGGCATATAATTAATTACCTTTACACACAGTGGTATAGTGAATTAACATAGAAATACATGATGATCGAGAATTCTGTTAGCTAAACCAATTTACAGAATTAAGCATGTCTCATCTCAGTGGTGTTATTTATATATTTTACGTCTAAGTTCTAACATGAAATCCAAACAGTCTAACAAAGCCTTCAGTTAAGTAGGGAAGCAACTATTAAATAGCAAGCCTGGCCACTTCAAATCAAAGAACAAGAAATAGAATCCAGAAGAAAATCACTTGAGCAAACCAGGCAGACCAAAAACAATGTCACATAGACACTAGAAAGCACCTGAATGAGCTTTAAACCTTGAACTAGATCAAATTTGATATTGTATTGAAGTGAAATTTCACCCCTATTATTGATGTTCAAATTGGTCCCCTTCTTCAAGCAATACATTTACACATTCTTTTTCACTATGTCAAATTCATTGGGTACTTCTCAATGCAGAAAGAAAATAAAGGAAAAAGACATTTACTAAACAGTATCCAATGACAGCTAAATACAACATCACTGTTATTGTTTATGGTTTTAGGCTAAACACTAGCTTTGTAAAAGTCCATATATGGATGGATACATGGACAGAGAGTTATGAATCACTCTATCATATACATAGAGTGCATATATATGTATGTGATCAAAGTTACTGTTGCCATAAGCTACTCAAGGATCACATCCTGATATTGCAGAATTTGAATCAGAAGGGTACATCAAAGCTTTCAAGAAAAGGTTTCACTTCTACTTGCTAGACATTAGAGGAAAGAAACCCAGTAAAATTAAAATTCTAAACCAATTTACAGCTACCGGTATGCAAATTAAGTGAAAAATGATGCGGTCAAACAAGAAAAGCTAGCAAAAGTGTAAAACAGCAATCACCTCAACTTTAAGTACATCTTTGAAGAATTAATTCATCATATTGGAGGAGGTTGGTATATATTCCCGGAGAGTTCAATAATACATTAACCCTTAATAGCTTTCACGAGTGTGAGAGCTTCCTTTATGGGAAAAGTGATGAATCAACATAATAATGTAATGTAGTCTCTTTCACTTTGATACTCATAGTAGTGCTTCTTCCTTGGGCAGCCTGAAAAAGTGGCCACACATCTACTCGACCTTCTAGCAATCTATTATAGCACATTGTCTTTTTCATTGCAGTACTGAATAACCACATGCCTCTTCAGCTGGTTTGGTTTGAAAGCTTTAAAACCACTACTGCAAGTCTTCAACAGCAAAGCCAATCTGTTATAAATAAGAGTATGGACAAACAAGAATGGGTCACATACATACATGATTTCATAGCTAGAATGCTTTTCATCGAAAGTGTCCTACTTGCTAGATGTTAAAGAAAAAACACTAGGTAGTGTGTTTTCTTTTTCCTTTTGAGCTAGTAAACTAATAAGGTCTATTACATAAATTCTAATCATCTTTAATCATCAGAAAGCCATTAAAACATATAGGGTTGACATAATCAACCTCAGAGATTTTAAGGGTTAAATACTTCAATTCTCACTTGAGAAACAAATTTTATGGTTTCTCCAAGGCATTTCATCGAAACAGTTATGTTGCATCTTTTGGTCAAAAATGCTCATGTGTTGAGCAGGTGATTTTTATTTATTTATTTATTTTTATCTTAGAGGAGGAGAGATTCGAACTTGGGATTTCATCAACTATTGAGGAGAGAAATACCAATGGACCAACTTGGCATCGGTTATTTATTTTTATTTTTTAGGAGATAGTAATCTCGTGAACAAACTTCAACTTGATTGCCGAATGCCGCCTCATAAACTCAGAATTCAGGATGAATACTACCAATTCCATACTAAATAAGAAGTAACACAACTACACAAGTGAGAACGGAAAACCACATGTCTAATCAGCTACAAATTAACCATAAAGCTCACAAGATTAATGACAGTAATGTTAAGTTGATGACCACTTCATAAAATTTGAACGACCATTTCGTTTTCTTTCAGTAGATCAAGTAAAACAAACTAAAAGATATTGACCAGCTTACCACACATTTAAGTTGTCTAAAGTCATTGGCTTTTTGCAGAACTCCACACTTTCACTATTATAGACATTTCTTTAATGAAGAAAAAAATGACATGTATGACCAAAACAAGAAAAGAAAAAAAAATGACATGAAAATTCATGATGTGATGACATGCAATTACTTCTAGTTTTTGCATACATTAAATGATGTATTAGCCTATTAGGTTTTTGGAATTGCTTCTCCTTAATAAGCAATGGGAGCTCTGTTTATACACCTAATTAATTTGCTTACTCCGATTCGATTGGGTAAGGCCATACCATCTATTCATCTCAGCTTGCATTTTCTTATCACAAGGTGAGAAATTGATCAATTTTTGTTTTGCAGGTAATAACAAGCAAAACATGCCAATAACCTTTTATAGCATATGTTGTTTAACATTACTGAGTTTAATTCTTTCCCATACATTGAAGTAGATTGATGCAAGTAAAATATAGGGAATTATTTAAATTTCAACACTTCATAATAAAAACCACAATAGTCTTGGCATAATCTGCAGACCAAGCTTTAGTACTCCCCCATCTGTCTAGCTATTCAGCTAGAAAACATTAAGCTCACAACTTAAATGGTCATTCTGTTAATATATAGCTTCATCACTCCTTCAGAATGTGAACAACCATTTTTCTTTCTTTCAGAAACTCAAATTTGCAAACACTGCCCAACTTGACTTGGTTATCAACTGCAAAATCATACCACCCTTGAGTCATGTAGACTGTGTCATGGTAAGATGTAAGCTTCACTCCGTACCATCTTTTTCCGTTTGAAATTTTCAGGAGAACGACTTCATAGTTCTCTGAAGCAAGATGCTCCTTATAGAAGGGTATGGGCACATACTGCGAAAGTGACATCCAATAAATATAGATGTTGGAGACAGAGAGAAATCTTCACAGAGAGATCAGATTGAACAAAAAAAAAATGTATAAACAACACCAAGCAAGCAGCATGACAAAGTCATAGAAACATTCATCAGATTTTAATTCATTTTTACTTCACTATCCAATGAATATGCATATTGATATGCTACAATGGAGAATGAATTGAGTCTAAGATGTTCGTTTTGCAGCTTATTATTAGTCCCTAGTCGCAAAACGATGGCCTAAAAGGAAAATGAATGCAATGTAAGAGGTTGGCTTGCTTACCACTCGATATGCTGTACTGCTAAGTTTGCTTGTAAAATGAGGGAAGGGCTCAGCAGATTCTGCATCTGCATCTGCATCTTCTTCTTCCTTTTCTTTAACCTCTTTGAGATGATCAGATTCGCAACTTGCAATTTGTTTACCTGCAACTTCACATACAAATGAAACTTGGCAGAGTCAGAGGCAAGTGTTATATGGGTTCCACTAGAAATAGTATGTACCAACATTTGATTACATTACCTGAATTCTCTTTGCAAGAGTTGAATGGCTTAGAACCAGTGACAGTGTATTTTGTTGGTCTACCACGAGTCCTTTTAGTACTCTCAGCAAGGGTGAAGTTTTGTTGTTCAGTATCAGGAAAATCATCTCTCTCACACCCATTCTTGTCAAAAATCTGTATGCTGAAGTGCATTTTTCCATCATAGTTGAATAGTAAAAACTCACAGTCTCCCAAAGAGTTATCTCCTAGAAATTTTTGCCATCCATCCTCAAAATACACGTCTCTTCCCGATTTTCTTACTTTCACATTCCATGAACACTCCGAAGATTTCTTCAAACTCAATGTTGCCCTTTCAGACAGTTCATTCATTATATGCTTTCTGAATTTGGGTGGGATTCTCTTCAAGACATAACAAAAAGAAAGAAGTCTAAAATTTCATATTACGCAATTGATCAAGAGCATAACATAAGGATGCTTATAACACTAACCACCAAATAAAGTTTCTAAAGTAAATAGTTTCAGACCCACAACAGCATTTGAAGGAAATTAAAGACATAGCGATAGTTGAAATGAATTACCAAATGTTTAGTGGAGTAACGAGGAAGAATAAGCTTGAAGAAGGTAAGCCTCTTTCTCTCCATTGGTATTTTCCTCCCCATTTTTCACCTTAATTTGTTGAAGTCAATAAAGAGGCTCTGTCTACAAAAATGATTTATTAAGCAAAAAAAAAAAAGATTCAGAGGAGAAACCCCAACCCAGAACACAAACAAAGTAACAATGTAACATAAATCCAATAAAATAAAGCCAAACTGAGCCTTAAGCTAAGTAACAGAAGCAACAATCAAATGAAACACCAGTGGGGCTGCAGTACTTTCATAATTAACTAATTAATAACATAGCTCACAATTATCCCTAAATATTAACATCAAGACTAGAAAGTGATTTACCTAGACTGATAATGCCTTTATTTTGTTTGGTAAATATTGTCTCTCTGATGTTATGTTCTAACAATAGCACAGCAAAAAGAAGAAGGAAATCAAACTAGAAAACCCAGTCAAACAAACATAATAGAAGTGGCCTGGAGAATATATAGTACCAGAAAACATAAGAACAGTAAAGAGTATAACATCAAAGAAAGAGAAAATCAATTAAGAAACCCACTTAAGTTTACTATCACACAACACTCGGTTCAAACCCAGAAAATCGAAATGTTAAAGAACTTACTCCAAAAACCACAAGGGTTAGCTTGAGATGGGAAACTGTAAAGTCTTGATCTTTAGAGATGGTCTCTTTGAACTCCCAGGAGTACATAGGACAACTGCAGAGTGCAGTAGAACTTAAATCATTCCCTTCTCTGTACAAAGTGGTCCCCTGATTTAACCAATATTAATTATTACAGTCTCTATTATGATACATTTGGTTTATGAAGAAAAGAAAAAAAGGAAAAAGACAATTAACGAACAGCATTCAATATTACTACTATTGTTTATGGTTCTTTGCATACACTTCAAAGGTGTTTTTCCATAAATGGATACATCGAGAAAGTGACATAGTAGTGCTTCTGAGAAACCTGAAAAAGTAAAACATAAACATTTCACTACCAAGTTAAAGTTTTCCTCTAGTAATTAAAGCCAATGAAAGATAGAAGTCCATTGATTATGTTATTTGTTCTCCATTTTTAACAACTGGTGCTTCTATGTTGCTTGAAGAGCATGTGATGCTTCAGAAAAATATTAGCTAAGCTTACAAATAACTATGCAACACTCACTGAGCCAAAAACAAACTCATACTCATATATAATAAAGGTTTTTCTATTACAAAAACTTATTATAATTATGGAATCAGAATGCAATCTAAGTGATTTAACAAACAAGGAAAATAGCTAATTAATTGTAAAGTTCTTCATCAGCTTCACCAGCATTAGTAGTAGCAAAAGGGTCAGATCCAACAGCTGCCCCAGAACTAGTCGCTGCAAATTTGAACTCATCTGCTCCAAATCCACTTGCCTGGTGCAACGTCTGCGCGAATGCCTGGTACTTTCGGATATCAGAATCACTAACACTCCTACGAGCATACTTCATTGATTCCTCAAAATGAGCTGCAGTGATCTCTGATACTTCATCCTCATCCTCCTCCATAACCTCAGGATTCTGACTTCTCCTCCTCTCCCTCTCAATATCTTTCTCAATGTTGTCTCTAATGGCATATTTGCAAGCACGCTGGCAGATTTCTGTGATATCAGCACCACTAAATCCTGTTGTGTAATGTGCAAGAGCTCTGAGGTCCACATATTTGGAAACCGGGGATTTCCTCAAGCAAGACTTGAATATTTGATAGCGGGATTCCTCATCAGGGAGAGGAATGTAAAGCAATTGATCCAGACGACCTGGACGAAGAAGTGCAGGGTCTATAATGTCAGGTCTGTTGGTGGCCCCTATAATGAAAACAGTTTTCTTGGCAGACACTCCATCCATTTCGGTAAGGAGTTGGTTCAAAACCCTATCAGCACCTCCAGAATCACCTACACTACTACCTCTTTGAGTAGCAATGGAATCGAGCTCATCGAAGAAGAGGACACATGGAGCAGACGCACGAGCCTTGTCGAAAATTTCCCTAACATTGGCCTCACTCTCTCCAAACCACATGGTGAGGAATTCAGGTCCCTTGATACTGATGAAGTTTGCCTGACACTCATTGGCAATAGCCTTGGCCAGAAGAGTTTTACCACATCCAGGAGGGCCATAGAAAAGAACTCCCTTCGAAGGTGACATTCCGAATTTCTCAAATTTCTCCGGATGCTCAACCGGATACTGAACAGTCTCTTGAAGTTCTCTCTTAACATTTTCAAGCCCTCCAATAGCATCCCAAGTAACATTGGGCACTTCAACAACCGTTTCACGAAGAGCAGATGGGTTGCTTGTTCCAAGAGCAGTCTGGAAGTGCTCATTTGTAACCGCCATTGAGTTGAGTATCTCAGCATCTATTGCCTCATCTTCCAAGTCAATCACATCCATCTTCTCTCTGATGCATTGAAGTGCAGCCTCAGTAGATAAAGCAGCTAGATCAGCACCAACATAGCCGTGAGTATCCTTGGCAACTCTTTCTAAATCAACATCTTCAGCAAGCTTCATGTTCTTGCTATGAATGCGGAGGACCTCAAGGCGCCCAACTTCATCAGGAACACCAATATCTATTTCCCTGTCAAATCTTCCAAACCTTCTAAGAGCCGGGTCAATACTGTTTGGACGATTAGTAGCCCCCATAACGACAACATGTGCTCGGGATTTCAGTCCATCCATGAGTGTCAGGAGCTGGGAAACAATCCTCCTCTCAACTTCTCCATTAGTCTTCTCTCTCTTGGGAGCAATGGAATCAATCTCATCAATAAAGATGATTGATGGAGAATTCTTCTCTGCCTCCTCAAAAGCTTTCCTGAGGTTGCTCTCACTCTCTCCTGCCATCTTTGACATGATTTCTGGTCCATTGATGCAGAAAAAGAATGCACCGGTTTCATTAGCAACAGCTCTTGCAATTAAGGTCTTTCCAGTTCCAGGAGGACCATAGAGAAGAATACCCTTTGGTGGTTTGACACCAATTGATTTAAACAGCTGAGGATGCCTCAGAGGCAGCTCAACCAATTCTCGAATCTGAGCCATCTGTTTCCTGACACCACCAACATCATCATACCCTACCTCATCTAATCTCTCCTCATCCTCCCTCCTAACAGGTTCGCCTTCACAGAAGATTTCGGTGTCTGGAGCAACCACACAATACTCGGGAGTACAAGGATCAGTCTCAATAACCTTGAACTCTACACTCCTCATTCCTCCTCTAACAAGGAAAAGATCACCTTTCCTCACCGGGCGGTAGGTCTCTTGGAAATAAGGTTTCAAGTAGGCATCAAACAGATTTCCAGTGATCCCTTCAATTGTGTCATCTAGAGGAAGAATGTGGACACGCTTTCCATACTTGACATCAGTGCATTGGTGAATGGAAACAACATCACCAAGCCTAACCCTAAGGTTGTTCCTGACAACCTTGTTCATCCTTATCTTTGGTTCCTCACATGTATCATCAGCAAGTGCAATACAGACTGTGTCTCTCCGCTTCTTTCCCTTGATCAAGACTGTGTCGCCGCGAAAGAGCTGGAGCTTCTCCATAGTCTCCGGGTGGAGTTGGATGACGGAGTTGTCATCTACCGCAGCTTCATCGACAATAAGGCGATTTGGAGCCTTCTTGCGCCTCAGAATCGCGGTGCTGAAGTCCTTCTTTGTTCCTTCATCTTGGTTCGACATTTGTTTTGGTGTGTTGAATAACGATCGATGAGCAGCAAAAGAAACTTTGTGCGTTTTGTGTTATGAGGATTTAGGGTTGGGAGCTCGGGTATTTATAGGTGAGGCGTGAGGGCAACTCCATTTCTTGTGAGGAATGGAAAAGCTTCGGTTTTCTTTTTTATTTCATGAAACCTAGCTACGATTCCCTTTTAATTTTGGATTCCGATTCCTTTTCCTGCGATGACAAAGTAAAACTAGTTCTTTTCCGTCTCTTGTGAGGAAAAAATAAATTAGTTGAGGTCTCCTTTCTATTTCGGGAAACCTACAAATAACTTATTTCGTTCTCCGTTTGGATTTCTTCTGGGATACTAATTAGTATAAATTCTAGTCGGTGAAATTAAAATCTATACTTTACAGGAAAAGTGGGATCCAAAGGTTACTAATTAATCAGTAGAGAAGCGAAGTAGACAGGGCATAGCAGTGAAAATTTAAGGCTTTACCGGATTCAAATAGTTTTTAATTGTCTTTTCCTGGTAAATGATTCAAGTGCCTTGCTTTAAGGTCATCCTTGACTCAAGTCTGAGTAGTCATAGTCAAACTGTGCTGCTCTTGTTAGGATCATCAGCTGGTTTGGTTTGAACTTTGAGGCTTAATGCTACCTGCTATTATTATAAACAAGCTAGGTTACAGTACTAGCTAGATCAATACTACTAAGAGTATTATAGAAACCATATATAGAGCCATAGAAGATATATAGAAAGGCACAGCTGAAGCATATTAATTCAATATATACTAGTTCTTACTTGCTAGACATTATTATTTTATAAAAGAAACCAAATGGTAGAACAAGCATTGGTAATGTAGCACCCAAGTGATCACATCATCAGACACCTTACAAGCCAACATCCCTCGAGGCGCTCCCGTTAAATCAATTACCAAATTATCATTGCTGTAGTCCGGAAGAATAATCTGGAAGAAGGAAGGTCTCTTCTTCCCAATACCACTCCTAGGTGCTTTCGTCGCCATTTTTCTCGTATTATTATTTTTTGATTGAATGCGTTAACATTTTACTCAATGATCGGAACCACACTACTACAAAAATGGCTTCAGACGACAGTTTTGGACTGTCGTCTGATTGATATCCTTGCTGTTGAGATAGGTCATGCCGTCTGATGTGCATACAACGGATTTTCACCGTCGTCTTATATTATATCATACAACAGTTGGTATCGAAACTGTCGTCTGATTATGTATGTCAAACAACAGAATAACTAATTTTAGTGTTGTCTATTTTCTTGTAAGACAATTGCATTATTCCTCTTCTGTTGAGTTGAATCTTCTTCTACAATGGTTTATTTAATCATCTGTTAGGGTTAAATATTTCACACAATAGTATTTTGGTTACCCAATGTGGTCCTCGCACACTTCATACAACAGTTGGGTAATTGACAAAATCTGAAAAGTATTATAGTTGAGCTATATACAACAGTTGGGTAATTGACAAAATCTGAAAAGTATTATAGTTGAATAGCTCAGACAACAGTTTCTGTTTTTCATTTCATTGTATTCAATTCTCTTGGACAATAGTTTTTAGTTGGTAGAGAGTGGTCTGAGAGTGAATGTTATGACCATAAAATTTCTGGAAATTGAAAAACCTGAGCATATATAATCAAATCAACCGCAACCAAATGAACCATACATCCAAACACATTTATTCATAGTATATAGCCAACAAAACATGCCATCATCAGTGAATGTAATATCTCCATCCCAAAATGATGAAACACTAACCAAAAAACATAAACTTGTCCATAAATGTGTCCCGTGCACATTAACCTAAACCTAAATGCCTGCATATATACTAGCTAGCTAGTTAGGGTATATCAAAATACCAAAACCACCAGCCTTTACCAACTTAATTCACTTGAGTTTATTCAGTCTACTACCTCCTTCGAATCAGCTAGCATTGAAACAATTGGTGCACCATCATCCAATATTGATGCTCTTGCACCATCAATACAACCATGTCTTTTTGAACATCTTTGGAAAAGACTTGCGACTGCAAACAAAAGTAGAAGTCAGAACAAGAGCAAAATTTAAAAGAAAAAACAAACAGCCCAAAATTATATAACCAAAGCAACACGTAAAAGTAGCTATGTAATGCAAAGCATACAATCAAAGCATAAACATAAGCATGAGTGTGCTAAGCAGCACGCTAGGCTCATATAGCCTCTGCCCACGAGTAACTAAAACACTACAAAAATGGTTGCCTAGAGATACGATAGAAATATAGCATTAACTAATAATCAATAACTTAACAACTCAACATTATTCGTTTCTTCCGATAAGAGATTGTTATCATTAACCATGAATGAGATTTATACTTGCATTCTTAATTGTTTCATAACACTCGTCTTTTTTAGCTCGTAAAGCTCAAATACCAAAAAGCTTTTGTTCTAATCTCAATCCACTGATCTTATAGTTTAATAAGTTAGAACCATATGTATTTATAATAGTATAAGAAGTGGTATGCACCTGATTTTAAGAGGCTTCAGTGAACCATCCTTCTACAACCACAAGTTATGCAGCCAATGGGAGACTATAGCGCCGTTGTGGATTAATGAAGAGTAATGAAGACTGGTTTTTAGGAGTGGAAGTGTCTGAGCAGCCACAATCTCATCTTCTTGTCTGAATCCACAACCACCTCCCATAACTTCTCTTATATATTTGATATTGAATTACCTTATGAGTGATATCAATTTTCAATAAATATGAAGCTCAGATATTTAGTACATTTAGTAGATATGAAAAGGTGGAAAAATACTCTTATCAAATTTACCCTTGAACTAGAAAGCTACTCTTATGAAACTTTCCCAGCATCACAACCAAAAAGCTAAAGTACAGAAGCAGACCCTACAGATAAGCAACCCCACAAAACATGGAGGCTATAATCTACCAAGAAATTAACACACTGATTTTTAGACATCAGTACACTTTAGTTCTTCTTCAGAACAATGGGCTATTTTTAAACGAAAATCAACTAAGCTAATCTAGCTGATTATAATATAATTTACTTGAGAGTTTACAGGAAGGAGGATCTTCAAAGAGTGACAGATAAAGTAGTTTATGAGCGACTCCAATGTCGAAAAACTGAAAAAGTATGAGAACCAATCACGGGTTGCATAAAAATCTCATTTGAATTCAGTTTTACATGAAAGTTTGAAAGAATCTTTCAAGAGTCTAGTTTAATGTATCAAAAACTCAAATTAAAATACAATCTATAAGTTATACGAATATCATAGAAAAGCCCACTGGTTCGCCTTACATGGGGCCTTTGTGGCATTTCATCGAACACATGATGTGCACCATTTGAACCACCACCAATACTACTTCAATTTGTCCTAATGGAGTTACCAAAGCTAAATTACCGTCAACAACACAATCCAATATCCACATTAAGTAAACCATTGAACAGAATTCAAGTAAAAGTAGAGAATTTGACCCCAAGTGTAAGTTTTTGAAACAAGGAAGCTTTATTTCGTTAAGACACTAGGAAATACAGAAGTTTAAAATTATGAAAACTCAAATAAGAGATGGTCAAAAGTCCTGCTATATATATGGAAAAATGAATCCCTTGAATAAAACAAAAATTGCAGCAGAAGATGTAATTCAATAAAT
This sequence comes from Rubus parviflorus, assembly GCA_029955375.1. Taxonomy (NCBI): domain Eukaryota; kingdom Viridiplantae; phylum Streptophyta; class Magnoliopsida; order Rosales; family Rosaceae; genus Rubus; species Rubus parviflorus. The sequence goes on from JARGGL010000001.1 coordinate 30,171,845, forward strand.
TAAGAATGCTAAATTGAAAGCAATGAAATAGATACTACCTCTTCCATGTTTCACAAAGCAATGCTCTGTGAATTTAAACTCACAAGTAGATCAATCTCCAAATCTCCAATTGAGGTTAATTACCACCAATAGCACCTGAAAAAAAATCATAAACAATGATGAAAATAGGCCAAGAAGGGTCAAAATGGTCACCGGGCACAGTGGTAAGCACCACGGCATTGAAAGACCCCAAACAACAAATTTCCAAAACTCAATCGAAACTGAAATATAAATATACCAGTATGTAGATCTCGACGAGTAGATTAATATTCATACCTCACTTGTAGCAAACGGCAGCCGGAAGTCGTTGAAAAACTCGCCAGAGGTCGGGATCTATTCCTCGTTGATTATCCGTCTTTAGCCAGCGATTTGGTGAGCCCATGCCACCAATGTGTTCTCCTCGCCAAGACGAAGCGCTTGGTACCGGTTTCGCACCGTGAATCCGCCGAAGGTGGTGGTTTCGACTCCTAGTGGCGGTGAAAGTTTCCGAGCCTAGGGTTAGGCCATGTGCGGAGACTAGGGTTGATGAAAGGCGTCGATTCTTCTTGGGTAATGTTTGCTATCTTCCCTTATCTCTTTTGGTGGTGGCGGTGTCACAAATAGACGGCCGGAATCCGGCGTCGGAGAAGACAGAGACGGAGACGGAGAGAGAGAGAGAGAGAGAGAGAGAGAGAGGTCGGGGAAGGATAAAAGGGCTATGAGGCCAAAACTAAAATTAAATTGACGGTCTAGATGAAATTGTTGTCATTTCAACCGCCCAAATTGTACCACAAAATTTCCTTTTTATTTAAAATGAATTTCATTTATTTATAAACTTCAGAAATTCATGATAAATAGCCTGGGTATCCGAAAAATTCTACGAAAACTCTCACGGACTCGTTTTAAGGAGTTCTATAACTTTTGTGGAATAGGTTTTCTCAAAAATCGAACGGAAGAACAAGTCATTCTAGGACCTCTAACGGAATACACATTACAAAATATGACATTCCACGTAGATCGAGGTCGAAATGAATACGAAAACAGCTAATTTTTTTAAGAGATGCGTATCTTATCTCAATCTTCACATCCAACGGTCCTTTTGCCAAATTTATTCTTCCATCAGCTTGTTGGTTTTGATAGATATACTTTTCTTTATAACCAATTAATATACTTGACAACATTAGTAGGCATATCGGGATTTGATGCGATCTGAGAAATCGAAAATGTCTATTGGAAAATTTGATTGTGCTCATGTATTTGCCTCGTAGTAACATACACCGTGTGAAAAAATTCGCCTCGATCATCGTCTTTTCGACCTCGGTCAATGCGGTCAAACATTTATTTATCGTTATTGACCAAAATATCCCTTACTCTAATTTGGCCTTAACGGCTCTTTCCAAAGTTCGATTTTCTAGTCCTCCGCGACCACATGCTCATACGACCGAGCTCCATATACCAATGTAAAAATTTGCAACCCCGAATCCCATTTCAATGTAGTTGCGCTTTGAGAATTCTAATTAATAAATTTAGGGGCATAAATGGTCATTGCACATGGAATAATTGGTCATTTATGGCATGCTTTTTAGGTGCGCCGTTAATGTTAATATATATTTACGGCTTGCTGGAAAACACGCCGTAAAAGACCAACAACAAGGTCTTTTATCGACCCTCTCTTATTTTTGGAATCTTAAATTATTTTTTGCTAATTTTTAATGGCTCATTCGACATTTTTTGCAAGACCACAATGAGATAAATAAAATAGAGAGAAAACATTTAATAAAATAATAATAAAATATTGGACAACATAAAATACTCAACTATTGTCTGAAGAAATATTGCACAACTTCAACAAAATAACTGTTGTCTGAAACAAGGCAATTACACAACAGCACAAAACAATATGTTATCCCTTTTGGACAATGAGACAACATCATATTGAAACCACTATTTTATTAATATTAATAAAATAATAACAAAAATTTGAACAACATAAAATACTCAACTATTGTATAAAGAATAATTACACAACATTAACAAAATAACTGTTGTATGAAACAGGGCAATGACACAACAGCACAAAAAAAATATGTTGTCCCTGTTGAGCAATGAGACAACATCGGACGTACAAAACTACATATATTGTTTTGAACTATCTTACACAATAGAATTTTGCTCGATGTCGTCTGAAATATGATTTTGAACTTTATGACACAATAGAATTTTTCTTGATGTCGTCTGATTTTTTGGGACAACAGTTATTTTGTTTGCTGTCGTTGAACATGTGTTGTCTGAGTCCATTTTTGTAGTAGTGCCAGCTAACCAATATCGAAGGCAGGAAAACTGAATCACTGACTTCATAGAATGGGAAGACTCAGCATACATAAATATCCTCAGCAATGGGAAGACTCTACCCTACTATAGCCTTTTTTCTTAATTATCTTGTTATTATCCATCAGCAGTCTCACAGCTGCTGCTTCATCCCATAGTCCGGCATCAGCATACATATTGTATAACAATACATATGGGGCTGAGCTTTCGGGTTCAAGTTTCATTAATGCTTCAGCTGCAACTTTGGCCAACTCTGCATTGTTATGCACTCTAGAGGCACCTAACAATGCTCCCCACACAGCCTTATCTGCTTCAAATGGCATGCTATTGATCAAATCCCTAGCCTCCTCAAGCTGTCCATGCCGACCAATTATGTCCACAAGGGATGCATAGTGTTCAATACGTGGCTCAATGCCAAATTCACTAATCATGGATTTAAATTGCCTCCGGCCTTCTTCAACTAATTTTGGGAAATGAATCAATAAATAATAATATATGAAATAAAATTAATATTTAGAATTTTATAAATAATTATTTTAATCATAAAAGTAATGTAATTAATGTTAAATTATTGTAATAAATGCAGGAAAGTAAATAGGGAAAATAATTCCCTTAGAGTATGGGAGGAACCAATTTCCCCCTTATTTTCCCTTCTTTCAAGAAAGTATTTTATTTCCTTTTGCATTCCAAATACTGAAAATGATTGAGTTTGACCTCAATTTCGTGGACCAAAAGAGGCCTATATGAAAGAATTTGTCTGGTGTCATTTGCTGAGAAGCTGCCTAATTAATGTCTGTTTACTTTTCCTAATGAATTCAAACGAAGATAGTAACAAATCAAGATACTTTGCCCTGCCCGGAATCTATGGGGAAATTGAATCAATTTGGAATTTTGATAAATGCCCCAACATATAAGTTTGTCTTACTGCCTCAGAATCATCATGGAAAGTCCAGCAAAGGAGACCACGGAAAGTCTATTCTTCATCTTGAGCTCGATCCCCTATTTAAATCCCAATGCCTTGTTCTTGAAAATATTATTTCTATGTCTTGTGTAATCTAAACTCTGCGACTTGATCTTTGCATATCTGCAACTTTGTTGACTAGTATTTATTCTAGTTATCTAGCTAGCTCCTGATTAATGTCGAGTTACTCAGATTCGAGTACCAGTACCTTCTTGCATCTAGGACCAACAGCTACCGTTTTTGGAGTGACGGGCTTGGGTGTGTTAGCTTCTTCGATTTCTTTCTGCCTTGGTCTAATACTTATTTGTTGATCATTATTTATTTATGAGTTAATGGGTTTTCATTAATGTCGAGTTACTCGAATACAGAGTGGCCGAGTTACTTTTATACAGAGTGGCCGAGTTACTCGAATACAGAGTCGCCGAGTTACTCGAATACCAGTAGCTTCCATCTAGGACCTCTAGGACCAGCAGCTTCCGCTTTTGCAGTTGTTAAAAGATTGAATTGATTCAAACTTGAATGATAGAATTGAATACAAGAAGAGGAAATATATAAACTTAATCTAGACTACTGTTACTGCACTATTTTTCCTACAAACAAAACCTACACTAGTTACAAGAGTCAAAAGAAAGGGAGCTGTTGTCGGCAAGGAAAAAGAAACCTGGAAAAAGAACAAAAAAAACCTGCAGTCCGGACTCCACTGCATGTCCGGACTGCCAAAGCAAGATAAACTTCCAGTAGCTCTTCACCGATCAATCCGTCCGGACTCCACTGCATGTCCGGACTGCCAAAGCATGATAAACTTCCAGTAGCTCTTCACCGATCAATCTGTCCGGACTCCACTGCATGTCCGGACTCCATCCTAAGAGACAGAGCAGTAGCAGACTACTTCTATAGCTTCCAATACTCCCCCTCAAGCTGGATCAAGGAAATGTCTTGAGCCAAGCTTGGAAAGAAGACGTTCAAACTGTGCAGAGGAGAGAACCTTGGTGAATATGTCAGCCAACTGATCACATGACCGTGTGTAGACTGTTTGGAGAAGTTTGGATTGAACTTGGTTCCGAACAAAATGGCAGTCGACTTCAATATGCTTTGTGCGTTCGTGGAAGACAGGATTGGCAGCAATGTGCATGGCAGCTTGATTGTCACAGTGTAAAATGATTGGCACATTGCACGAAATGCCTAAGTCTCCCAATAAAAGCTTTAACCAAATGAGCTCACATGCGGTGGAAGCCATAGCACGATATTCCGCTTCAGCGCTGGAGCGAGCCACGACTGTCTGCTTCTTACTCTTCCAGGTAACAAGATTACCGCCAATAAATGTGCAAAAGCCTGTTGTAGACTTCCTATCAATAGTATTGCCTGCCCAATCAGAATCAGAGTACCCTTCCAGCTTGAAATGGCCATTGTTCTTCATGAGGATGCCTCTAGTGACTGTACCTTTAAGGTAGCGCAAAATTCGCTTAACAATTGTAAGATGATGGGAGGTAGGGGAATGCATGAATTGACTCACCAAACTGACGGCATATGTGATGTCTGGTCTTGTGATGGTGAGGTATATGAGTTTTCCCACCAATCTTTGATACACCGAAATATCAGGAAGAGGCTCTCCCTCAATGTCAAGTTTAAGGTTGCTCTTCAAAGGTGTATGAGCAGGTTTGCTGTCAGTCATTCCAATCTCATGCAAAAGATCAATCACATACTTCCGTTGGTTTAGAAATAAGCCCTTAGATGAGTGATCCATTTCTATTCCAAGGAAGTATCTGAGCAAACCAAGATCTTTGATGGAGAATGTTTCATGCAATTTGGACTTGAGAGATTGGATTTCATCCATGTTATCTCCAGTGATAATCAAGTCATCTACATACACAAGGACAATCAACCTACCAACCTTACCAGTTCTTACGAACAAGGAGGAGTCAGCATGACTCCTTTTGAAATCAGCAGCAATGAGAACTGAACTCAGTTTGGAATACCAAGCTCGAGGAGATTGTTTTAGGCCATATAGTGCTTTATGTAGTTTGCATACCATCCCTTGCTCTTTTTCACGACCATGGCCTGGTGGAATTCTCATGTACACATCCTCTTCTAAATCCCCATGAAGGAAGGCATTTTTTACATCCATTTGGTAAAGGGACCAACCACAGTTTACTGCAACAGATAATAGCACCCTAACAGTGTTCATCTTAGCAACAGGAGCAAAAGTTTCTTTGTAATCAACTCCAAAAGTTTGAGTGAAGCCACGAGCAACTAACCTTGCTTTGTGTCTCTCAATTGACCCATCTGAGTGAAATTTAGTCTTGTAGATCCATCTTGCTCCAACCACTTTTTGTCCTTTAGGAAGCTGAACTATACTCCAAGTTTTGTTTTCATCAAGAGCTTGAAGCTCATCAAACATAGCTTGCCTCCAAACCGAAGACTGATTTGCTTCATCAAAAGTCCTTGGCTCGGTTTCATTAGAAAGCTTACTGAGGAAGGCAAAGTGAGAGGTTGAAACTTGATTGGAAATCACAGTTGGACCGAGAGGGTGACGAGGAGCATATGTGTCATATTCTTGAAACCTTCTGGGAGGCAATCTCTCTCTTGGTGGATTTCTTCTTGGTTGAAGAACAATTGGCTCCAACTCTTCTGGAGAATGTCCAACATCGAATGTTTCCTCCTCATTGGGTGCTGGCAGTTGAACCGGTTGTTGAGGTGAAATTGAGTTATCAACAGGCTCAATTGGAATTGGTGTAGGAAACAAATCACGGATGAGCTCCCCCTGAGATTCATGATCAGTTGACTGAAAGAAAGAATTAGCTTCATCAAATCGGACATCTCTAGACACAAACAACTTCCTGGTCTGTACATTGTAGCACTTGTACCCTTTTTGAGTTGAGGAATAACCTAGGAACACACATTTAGTAGCTCTAGAATCAAATTTGTCTCTGTCTTTTGACTGAACATGAGCAAAACAAGTGCAACCAAATATACGAAGATGGTTGATGTCAATCTTCCTGCCTTTCAAGACCTCTAAAGGAGATTTAAAATTCAACACACTGCTAGGTAATCTGTTGATAACATATGCAGCAGTTAAGATAGCTTGAGACCAAAAACGTTTTGGAACATTTGTGTGCAGCATTAAGGCTCTTGTCTTCTCAAGTAAATCTCTGTTTTTTCGTTCAGCAATACCATTTTGCTGTGGTGTACCCACACAACTGGTTTGATGCATAATACCTTGATCACCGAGGTAATTTGACATGATTTTGGAAGTGTATTCAGTGCCATTGTCGGATCTTAATATGCAAATCTTGGAAGAAAAATGATTTGTGACAAGCTTATGGAAATCTTTAAAACATTGGAAAACTTCATGCTTAAATTTCAAGAGATACACAAAGGTGGTCCGAGTAAAATCATCAATGAAAGTGACATAGAATTTATAACCATCGAATGAGTCTAGGGATGCAGGTCCCCATACATCAGAGTGCACAATTTCAAATGGTAGAGTAGCTCTAGACTTAGAAATAGGAAAGGCTAATCTAGTGGATTTTGACATGTGACAGGTTTCACATTCATGAGAAGTTTTACAAAAACTTGGAAACATCATTGACAACACATGAAAGGAAGGATGAGCCAGACGCTTATGCCACAAAAGTTGAAGAGGTGCAGGATTAGAAGCTGCAACAAGACTCTTTGAGAAACTTGAAGATGTTGACATATAGTAGAGACCATTTAGAAAGAATCCTTCACCAATCTTCTTCTTGGTTACTTGATCCTGAAATATGACATTATGAGGAGAGAAAATGGCTAGACAATTCAACAAATGTGTTATTCTTCCCACAGATAGAAGTTTAAAAGGAAAAGAAGGAACATAGAGAACACATGATTCTTTATCCTTTGAAAACAACCTTATTTTTCCTTTTCCTAAGATTGGAACATTGTTGCCATTTGCAACTGAAACATGAGGAAGTTGCGAAAAGGTTTGAAAGTCATATAAACAAGAAGCATTGTTTGTCATGTGATCAGTAGCACCTGAATCCACTATCCAAAAATCATGATCTTTACCAAGGTCTAATGCAGTAGAGATAGCACAAATAATACCTGGTATGTCCTCAGATGAAGCCATGTTTGATTTTGACAAGAACCCAGCAAACTTGCCGAGCATGGCAGTTGTGTTCCCACTGCCACTGCTATCCATATTGTCTTGCTTTTGCTGAAGATATGTAGCAAACTCATTAATAAGTGTTATTGGATTAGCTGTGAAGGATGACATATCTTCTGAAGCATTGCTGAGATGAGCTTTGGTTCCTGTGAAGGAGGCTTTCATTGAGCTCTTCTGGTTCCTGTGATCTTCATTGAACTTAGGTTTAAGTTCAGGATACAAAATCCAGCATCTTTCCTTGGTGTGACCAATACCAGTACGACCAATTCGCTCACAATGAGTGCATTTTAAATCTGGTCTCTTCCCTTTGTAGGGTCTGTCACTTGTAGCACTTCTGTTTGCAGCAAAGGCCCTTGATTCTGAATCTTTGGTGTTTAGATCAACACTCATCACTTTCTTTCGTACTTCTTCTCTTTGGATGGCATTACAAACTGCTTGAAAAGAAGGCAAGTCAGGACTCATCAGCAAATGGCTTTTGAGGTCTTCATACTCTGTTCCCAAGCTTGCAAGAAGTTGAAACACTTTGTCTTCTTCGGCTCTTTTGATCAAAAGGATGGCATCAGTGGTATGAGGCCTGTACATGTCGAGTTCATTCCATTTTGCTTTTAGAATACCAAGATGTTGAACAAAGGAAAGATTACCTTGTTGAATTCCAGCAAGATCCTTCTTGAGTTGAAACACCCTAGCTGCATTGTTCAAGTCACCATACATGTCTTGGACAGCCTTCCAAAGATGCTTAGATGATTCTGAGTAGCTGAAAATTTCAGCAATTTTTGGCTCCATAGAATTAAGAAGTCAGGACATGACAAGTTGATCTTGGGATAACCAGGTTGGATAATCGGGTGAGGACAATAGGGGCATGTGATTTATGTCATTGATGAAGGAGAGCTTGGATTTTCCACCAAGAGCAAGAGTGATGGCTCTTGACCATGGATGATAATTGTACTCATTTAAGAGTACTGAGCTTAGTCTCTGATATGGATTTCTATCAGGACCCTCAGTCATGGAAACAATGGAAGAGGATGAAGCTGAAGAATCTCCAGACATCTTGAAGAACAAAAGGAAAGGTTAAGAAATGAAAAAAATGCAGAAGCAGGTCCTATGAGGAATTCTGCTCTGATACCATGTTGAAAGATTGAATTGATTCAAACTTGAATGATAGAATTGAATACAAGAAGAGGAAATATATAAACTTAATCTAGACTACTGTTACTGCACTATTTTTCCTACAAACAAAACCTACACTAGTTACAAGAGTCAAAAGAAAGGGAGTTGTTGTCGGCAAGGAAAAAGAAACCTGGAAAAAGAACAAAAAAAACCTGCAGTCCGGACTCCACTGCATGTCCGGACTGCCAAAGCAAGATAAACTTCCAGTAGCTCTTCACCGATCAATCCGTCCGGACTCCACTGCATGTCCGGACTGCCAAAGCATGATAAACTTCCAGTAGCTCTTCACCGATCAATCTGTCCGGACTCCACTGCATGTCCGGACTCCATCCTAAGAGACAGAGCAGTAGCAGACTACTTCTATAGCTTCCAATAGCAGTGATGGGCTTGGGTGTGTTATCTTCTTCAATCTCTTTCTGCCTAGGTCTAATAGTTACTTGTTGATCATTATTTATAGGAGAGCTAATGGGTTTTCATTAATTTCTTTTGTTTTGCAGTAGTCTTGATTACGGTGCTCGTTGCCTTGAAGGAACGCAGTTTACAAAATGAAGAAGGTAGCCGCTCTGATAATCCAAGCTTTCAGACACTCACAATGGACAAATTTCTAAATGATATGGAAAGAGAGAAGCCCATCAGGTTTACTTCTAAACAACTTCGAATTGCAACCGATAACTTCACCAACTTGTTGGGTTCAGGAGGGTTTGGTGCAGTTTATAAAGGTATATTTAGTGATGGAACCCTTGTGGCAGTGAAGGTTCTAAATGGTACCTCGGACAAGAGAATTGAAGAGCAATTCATGGCGGAAGTTAGTACACTTGGCAGGATTCATCATTTCAACCTGGTCCGTCTTTATGGTTTCTGCTTTGAGAGACAACTGAGAGCACTTGTATATGAGTATATGTCAAATGGTTCTCTTGACAAGTTCCTATTCAATGGAAACAAGATGGTAGGATTCGAAAAGCTTTATGACATTGCGGTTGGGACAGCTAGAGGGATTGCTTACTTGCACGAAGAATGCCAGCAACGAATAGTCCACTACGATATAAAACCTGGTAATATTCTTTTGGATGTGAATTTCTTCCCTAAAGTAGCTGATTTCGGTTTGGCGAAGCTGTGCAACAGAGACAATACTCATATAACAATGACAGCGGGGAGGGGAACTCCTGGTTATGCTGCACCAGAAGTTTGGATGCGGTTGTCTATAACCCACAAATGTGATGTGTATAGCTTTGGAATGCTATTATTCGAGATTATAGGTAGAAGAAGGAACCTTGACCTCAATCTTCCGGAGAGCCAGGACTGGTTTCCGAGGTGGGGATGGAAGAAGTTTGAAGCCGGAGAACTAAGAGAACTAATGCTAGTATGTGGCATAGAGGAAAAAGATAAAGAGGCAGCAGAGAGAATGGTAAAGGTAGCAATCTGGTGTGTTCAGTATAGGCCCGAGTTGAGGCCTTTGATGAGTGTTGTGGTGAAAATGTTGGAAGGAGAAGTTGAGATTCCTAGACCTTCAATTAACCCATTTCAGCACTTGATGCCAGACACTCCTATCATGGCAGCATATAGCACTGGCGACTTTGACACGGATCCCTCTCAAACAATTACTGGATATAGCGTTGTCCATGCTACTCCCATCATGAAGAAATTCGAGATTGTAATAGCGTCTACAGCGTAAATCCCTCCCTCATTCTCTTTCTTTTCTTGCAAACTGTCATGTCTTTCAATTATCTACATATATTATAGGCAGTTGGTTTTTCAATTATGTCATGGTTTTTGATTCTACAACTCCCCAAAATTTGCTGATCAGTAGTCATCACAGGTTCCCTTATATATAGTATAGAACAATGAGAATAAATGTTATGTAAGCATCTTCTTTTGCATACAAACTGCTCTTATATACGTTCCATGACATTTTTGAAATGGTACTCTGCTAATGGATATTGGAATTACTTGAAAGTGCCACAATGTAAACCATCTGCTTTGGTATCTAATGATTACTGCAATGGATTTGATTATGAAATTGTGTAAGAATTCAAAGAAAATGTGCTGTTTGTTGGCTTGTCGTATAACAAAGGTACTTGATTCTTTTTGTTCCTTAAAAAAAAACTTGATTCTTGCTCTATAGAGTCCTCTGGGATTAAATTTATAACCCTATCAGGGAGTTATTAGCATAATGGTACTTATAATTTATCTCTATCTTATCGATGATATCTGTTGGAGCATGAAAAATGACGTCCAGTAAACAGTTTGTGAAGTAGAATTTATCTCCTAATTCCTACACATGTCATGCAAACCAGTCCAAATTAAACAAAATGAGAACTAATACAAGCCATTACAATACTAGCTACTCCTATGTCTAATTAGCATCAATATTATTTAATAGCTAATCAAAAAAGAACCCTAAAGTCCACAACCTAGATCCCACAACCTAGATCACCATGTTAACAACTTCAAACTCACTTCCTACAAATGTGAACTACCATCTTCTTTCCACTCACAAGCTCAAATATGCAAACATCATAGAGCTTGATTTGATTGTCTCGTACAAAAGCCCTCCAGCCTGCAGAAAAGAAGAGATTTCCATTGGAACCGACAGTTTTCACTACCCATTTTTTCCCCTTTGAATTTTTCAGGGAAACCTCATATTTTCCCAGAGAAAGATAGGGTAAAATCTCAAAATGGTACCCAAAGTATCACGAAATGCACTTTTTGGTACCCAAGTTTGCTTAGGGACTCTTTTGGTACCCAAACTATGTCTCCGTTAGCCCAAAATGGTACCTCCGTCCAATTTTCCGTTAAAAAAAAAGGGAAAAATCTCAATTTAGTTAATTTTAATTAATTAATTAAATTGTAATACAATTTTTTTTTTTTACAATTTTGTTCTTTATTTTAACGAAAGTACCAAAATAGGTAACGACACAATAGTTCAGGTACTATTTTGAGTAAAAAAAAATTTGTAGGTACCAAAAAATACCTTTCGCAATAGTTCAGGTACTAAATTAGATTATTTCTTTTTTTTTTTTAACAGAAAATTGGACGGAGGTACCATTTTGGGCTAACGGAGACATAGTTTGGGTACCAAAAGAGTCCCTAAGCAAACTTGGGTACCAAAAAGTGCATTTCGTGATAGTTTGGGTACCATTTTGAGATTTTACCCGAGAAAGATACTCCCTCGAGAAGTCTTTAGGGATTGCCTGCAGATTGAATGACATCCAATATTTCAATTCACAATCTGAAATGTATTGTGCTACCATTCTATTTGCATGAATAGGCCTAATGGTGAGTTACAATGGAGATAAAAATATTGTATTTCTTACCACATTATATGGTACACAAATGATGCTTGTAAAATGGGGGAATTCGGATTCAAAAAATTCAGCAGCTTCTCAAGCTGGGTTGACATTGTAATCTTCTTCCTCTTCTTTAACCTCATTGAGTTTATCAGCTTCACATACAAAGTAAAACATGAGTAATATGAAATACAGCAGTAATATGTATATAGTAACATCTAGTACTATATATACCTAAATTGCCTTTGCTACATTTTCTTGGTCTACCACGAGGCCTTTTAGTACTCTTAGAAACTCCGGAGTTTTGATGTGTTTTGGTGCCAGGGAAATCCATTCTCTCACACCCATTCGTGTTGAAATCCTTTACGCTGAACCACATTTTCCCATGGTAGAGGAATACTAAGAACTCTTTGTCACCCAAGGAGTAGTTGTCTCTTAAGAACTCTTGCCACCCATCCTTGAAATACACATCCCTTCCTGATTTTCACACTTTAACATTCCATGAACACTCGGAAGATCGCTTCAAATTCAGTGTCTCCCTTTCGGACTGTTGGTTCGCAATGTGCTTCCGGAGGAATTTCGGTGGGATTCTCTTTCAGATTATGCAACAAAAAGAAGAGGAGAGACTAAAACTTAAGACCATATAATCATATATATACAATTGATGAAGAACTTAAAAGATGCTTGTAACATTAAGTGCCTAAAAACAACGTACTAGATTCAAGAAATTGCTGGTGATTCTATACACATATCCATATATAACACTAGTAGTTAAAATGAGTTACCAGATGTTCAGAGCTGTGACGAGGATGAATAAGCTGGAAGAAGGTAGGCCTCTTCTTCTCAGTACCTTTCCTGAGTATTTTCCTCCCCATTTTTCTCCTCTCCTATGTCAAAGTCAAAGTCAACAATGAAGCTCCTTTAAGTCTTTAACAATGTAAAAGACGGCCATAAATGTAAGAACGACTTACCACTGTGGCATTGATGACACATGACAAAAGTTCCATAGTAATTTTCACATTTACTGCAGCATCCATTAATTTGTTAAGCTGGCGTGGGCTGCCATCACCATCCATGGTTCGATCAATCATAGTTTTTTTTTTTTTGGGAGAAGTGCTAGCAGCTAGCTGCCTTGTTCCTTAGGACTTCTCCATAATCTTCCCTGCTTGATTCACTAGGGTAATGTTCTCCCTGATAACCTTAACGGAAATAGGCACTACATTTTGTAATAAAGATCATTTCCAAAAAAAAAAAATCATTTGATTATTAGGAAAATAAAATATATATTTTTCTTCATCACAGTTCAATACTTGGTCCTTTTTCTCTTCATAAAAAGAAAAAATTATTATGAACTAGAAGCTTACGGGATGAAAAAATCGATATTTTTCTCCATAATAATAGGTAAGATCAATCAAGAGTTCAAACATTCGCTCCCTAAGCATTTTTTTGGTCAAAATAAACGTTGTGGTATTTGGTATGGACCACATAGAAGGAGTTAAGCTGGGTGTACATGTGGTCCTCTGGAAATTAATTTTTTTTTTTGAAACGAACTCTGGAAATTAATTTAGTGATGGAAACTTTCTTGAACTTGGATGAAATTTTATTTCTATGATATAATGGTGCACTACCAAAATAAGAAAACGAACAAAGCGCATTACTTTTATGCTACGCATGCTGAGTATGTTATACAATGACATACAATACAACACAGAACGGAATAAGCGAGTACTGAATTTCTAATCAGCTAGAAGACTCAAGCCCACAAGTAGCTCAAACTGATCATACAGTGAGTTGATAGCTTCACTTGTTCAAAATGTGAACAAGAATTTTGTTTTCTTTCAGAAACTGAAATTGGCAAAGGCTGCCCAACTTGACTTGGTTAGCGAGTGCAAAAGCACCCCACCCTTTAGTCATGTAGGCCGTTTCACGGTAACTGGAAAGCTTCACTTGGTGCCATTTTTCTCCCTCTGAATTTTTCAGGAAAACAAATTCATACTTGCCTGAAGAAAGATTCTCCTTATAGAACGGTTTGGCCACGTACTGCGTAAGCAACACACAATCAACACCGAGCCAACCAGCGCAAAAAAAAATTCACAAACATAAGATCCTTCAGTTTATTCTACTAAATGGCAGAAAAATAAGGCCTATGCTGCCTATTGATCTGGTAGGACGAAAAACGAATTAACTCTAACATGTTATTGTTCTGGTTTGCAGCTTATTAGTCCGTAGCCACAATATTAATGATGGCCTAAAGTTATAGAAAGGAAAATGAAAACAAAAGCTGGGCTTGCTTACCACTTGACTTAGTCTAAGGATTTTCTTTGTAAAGTATTGCAATTTGGATTTGAACAACTCAGCAGATTCTTGGTAATCTTCTTCCTCTTCTTTAACCTCTTTGAGTACATCAAATTCAGAATTCGGAATGTGCTTACCTGCAGCTTCACGTACAAAATAAACATAGCAGAATCAGAGAGAGCCATGAGTTATATGGATATTAATTCCAATAGTGTATATATAACATCTGATTAGATTACCTGAATTCTCTTTGCAGGACTTCAACGGACGGAGGTGATCAGAACAAGTGACAGGGTATTTTCTTGGTCTACCACGAGGCCTTTTGGTACTCTCAGAAGTAGTTTTTGTTGGTCTTTCAGTGCTCTTAGAAGTGGACTTTCCTGTGTTAGTGTAATCATGTTCCTTTTCTTTAACCTCTTTAAGTTTATGAGCTTCACATACAAAGTAAAACATACAAGAGATATAATCATGAGTTGTATGAGAACCAGTAGTAATATGTATATGGTAACATGACTAACATCTAATACCATATATACCGGGCACGCCTTTGCTAGATTTTCTTGGTCTACCACGCTGCCTTTTAGAAGATCTTGAGTTTTGGTGTGTTTTGATGTCAGGGAAATCCATTCTCTCACAGGCATTCTTGTCGAAAATCTTTACACTGAAACACATTTTCCCATTGTAGATGAATACTAAAAACTCTTTGTCACCCAATGAGGTATCTCTCAGAAACTCCTGCCACCCATCCTTGAAATACACATCTCTTCCTGATTTTATCACTTTAACATTCCATGAACACTCCGAAGATCGCTTCAATTTCAATGTTGCCCTTTTGGACAGTTCGTAGTCTATATGTCTCAGAAATTTCGGTGGGATTCTCTTCAAGACACAACAAAAAGAAGCGAGAAACTAGTATTTCAGATTATATAATTCATGGAGAACTGAAGGATGCTTATAACATTCTAAACTAAACAGCTGCAGAGCATAAAAAAAATTAAGAAAATGCAGGAAAATCGATTACCAAATGCTCAGTGCTGTAGCTAGGAAAAATAATCTTGAAGAAGCTAGGCTGCTGCTTCTTCTCAATACCATTCTTGGGTATCCTCACCATTTTTTGTCCTATGTCGAAGTAAATAACAATTTATTAAGCAAAAAAAGAAAGAAACAGATACAAAGGGGAAGGAAGCCCCAACCCAGCTAGAACAAATTCAAATCCAGTAGACCACAAAGCACACTAATGTTAACCGCAAGATCTATCAAAGTACCTTTCCTAGACTGACAATGCCTCTTTATTGATGAGTTAATTTCTTTCATTAAAACAATGTCTCTTTGATGTTATTTTCCTAATTGATGAGCATAACAGGTGTTTATATGGACAGATATCACAAAACAAGGAAATCAAACTGGAAAAGCCAGTTAATCAAACATGATAGTAGTGCCCTCAAGCAAAACATAGTATAGTGAAGAGTTAAACATCAAAGAACAAGAAAAACCACTTGAAAAAAACATAGTATTAGAGGCATGGAGAAAACAGAACAATCAGTCAGAGAACAAGAAAACATAAATTAGTTCAGAAAATTAAGGAACTCACCCCACAAGACTTGAATTTTAGAGAGCAGATAGAGAGGGGGTATTTGTCTGTGGTTTTTGTCGGTGAAAATTTGATTATGGATTTAAACTTGATCTGAGGCGTATTTTATTACTGCAATAATGGAGACCCCATCAGAGTTTAAAGTGATTCTCTTCTCTTCTTTGTAGAAAAATGTCAAGTCATTGCTAAATTTGCAGTGAAGAAATGGAAAAGATGATTAGTGAGCCGTATACTATACGTTATTTTATTATTATTTATGGTTGTTGAATACATTTATGGCAGGATTTCCATATATTTACATTAGCAGTCTAATATTCCATGTAGATATGTATAGTAAATGAATGATAGGATCATAGGAAAAGCCATCGTCATACTCGAGGGAACAAAAAAAAAGTTACCATTAAAGCTAAGGGAGAGTAGAGTAGAGCTAGGCAATTTTACAAGAGTAAAGTAAATTTAATCTTTTCCTAGATGCATCACACTGTTACATGATGTTGACCAGGCAAATATTTTAATTTTCTCTGCTTGAAGCTGGGCATGTAGCCATTGGAAGAGTGGCTATTTCACCAAAGTGTATAATCTGATAGAATTTTGAGAGGGTTAATGTACTGTTTAGAGGTTAGCCCAAAAAAAGAGTACCGTTTAGAGTTTAGGACTGGTGGACTTAGGCCCAGTTAACAATAAGCAAACTATAACTTTTAATTTATGAAAGCAACATTTTACCTCTATCGTTTTTAAGAGCTTTGTTTTTCGACATGGTTTTTGAACATTGAAAAGGTCTTGAAAACTTGTGACTTCTCAAGCATGTCATTCTTATATAATCATCTACTAGCATTCCTATACGCGCGTTGCGCGTGTGAAATACGGTGTTCGTACATGAAAGAAACGTTCTCGCTTATTTAGTTTTTTCGCATTACTTGCTCTTTGGTTTTGTAATAAAAAAATTAAAAAAGAATAATAAATATATATAATAAATAAGCAAGTGGGCAAGTTTGTGTGGGACCTTCATAAATATGGTTTTAATTTTCTTTATTATGCTATTTACTGTTTTGCCCTTAGTTTATTTAAGTTTAAATATTAGCTAATATAGTTTAGGAGAGACAAATCTTGAGTTTTTGAAATTTACTGAGAACCCAAGTTTTCACATTATATATATAGATGAAAAGAATGAAGTACCTGCTTTGATCATGAGACGAAGTCTTCATAGGTCCACAAACGTCCGTATGCACCAGCTCCAAGAAATCTTTTGCTCTCCAAGCCTTTTCTGATGGAAATGCTTGTTGATGTTACCAAGTTGACATCCTTCATGGACATCTCCAGACTCCCATATGCTTGGAAGGTCTTTCATCATATTTTTCTGAGAGAGAATTCTCAGTACATAAAGTTGAAGTGACCAAATTGTTTATGCCATAGCAATGAATCTTCTACTTAGACTTTCATGGCCATATGTAGCCATTGGATGAGAAAATTTCTATTTTCTATCCTCATTTGAATTTCAACCGTCTTTTCCTATCAAATATTTTGTAGGTGTCTCCATACAATAATAGAACATGGAGTTCATTTTTAGATTTTCTAGATCTTTCCTCATAGTTTAGTCGGGAATGCTAAGGTACGTTTCCGTCAAACTACAAACTATGAGGAGAGATCTAAAAAATCTAAAAATGAAAGATTCCGAATTGTTAAAGATTACAATTCCAGACAAAAAAAAATAGTAAATCAATTGAATTTTGGTTGGAAAAGGAAGAGATGTTTGATTGGAGGTAGATGCAGACATATTGGAGGACCGGAATAAACTTTGACACCATATTGATAGAACTTTGAAACAGTAAAACTGTTTTAGAGTCTAGGACTGAGGGCATTAGGGTAAGTGTTTAGAAGAAGATGTTTAGGAGACTAAGTTTGGGACAAGGTTTAGGAACAGAGGAGGCTTTTTCTGTTTTTCAAACAGAGTTGTATTGCTTGATTTGCTTTTATAAAGAGCTGATACATGTTTATAGAGTTGTAAACCGACCAACTCCTCCACCGACATACTCCACTGTCACTCCTTACTAATCTTATGTGGTTAATTATGAAACCACATCTTAGTGGAAAATTCTAGAATTAATACCTTATTTTATAACAACATATTTCTTGAAGTTTCATCCTTGTTCTAGACTTTTCCATTCTGATGTAGATTAATTTAGAACTTTCCAATGTGCATTAGCTTTTTAACATAATCTCATACAACTTTTTGATACTAAATACAGCATAATCTTTCCATAATAAGAAGTAATACAAACATAACATATTAGGGGGTGAGAAGAGAACCCTAAAGTTGGCTCATAAAATAAATGACTTAAAATAGTGCTAACTGCAGCTAGCTTCACAATGATCCGTTCCTAATTATGTGAACCACCATGTGAACCACTGTGTTGCTTTTACTCTGGAGCTCAAATAAGCAAACATCTCCTAGCTCGACTCGGTTACACCGTGCAAAAGTAACCCATCCACCACCCAACTGGATTGTATTATGGGAACGAGTACCACTCACTTCCCATGTGTTTCCCTCTGTATTTTCCAGGATGAATTTGTAGTAGTCAGGAGGAAGATGGTTCTTACAGAAGGGTGTAGGCACATCCTGCATGAACAACATCAATTCAACATTTAAACATCTAATATTCATAAGATTTTTCTAATGTATATAAGGGTATGTATTGAATCTGAAGGTACAAATTGAAGGCATTGCTTACAGTTTAAGGTACAAATTTAACATTTAAACATCTGTTTGCAGCTTACAGTTGTACCAAAGAAAAACGAAAACAAAGTAAAAAGGTTGGCTTGCTTACCACAACATACAATTTAGTAATGGTTTGCTTAAAAGAGGGGAATTTGGATTCAGTATGCTCAATGGGAATACTGGATTCACCATTTGGAGTGTGTTCAGCTGCAGTTTCACATACGAAAGTAAATACATGAGTTATTTCGATCCAGTAATAATATGCATTCACTCAAATATACCTGCATTACTGTCTTTTCTTGGCCTACCATGAGGACGTTTAGTATTGTTACTGAACGTGGATCGTTGATGTCTTCGGATACCAGGAGATTCAGTTCTCTTACACCCAGTCTTCTCAAAAATATCTATGCTGAAACGCATATTTCCATCATATCTAAACACTAAAAACTCGGAATCACCCAAGGTGTTATCTCTTAAAAACTCCTGCCAGCCATCCTTGAGATAAATATCCCTTCCTATTTCACGTACTCTGACAGTCCACGAACAATCTACAGAAGTCGGAGTCAAAATTGCCCTCATGGAGAGTTCATTCAAGATGTGCTTCCGGAATTCTTGTGGGATTCTCTTCAAGAATCAACAAAAAGAAAGCAGAAGCTATAATATCAGATTACGCAAATCGAGGAAAAGGCATTAGCAAATATGTTAAGCAAGAAGTAATGTAAACATTTCATACTGATCAATAGACAATCTAAACAGTTCAACCTTAATTAAGGAAAACATATTAGGCAGCCAAAATCACAACAGATCCGTAAAAATCAATCACAACTGGTCTCCAACAGAAAATATATTATGATTATTATCATCAAAGAACCACAAAAATTGCTCATAAATTTACACTTCACCCTTTCAAAGCTACTGTATATCAAAAAGTTGAAGATGGACTTTACACAAGAAATAGCCAGGAAAGTTGAACAGCAAAAGAGATTTACACCCCATTAGTTCATAAGCAACAGACAGTGATTTCATCATATGGCCAAAAAAGAAGGAGTTTCATTATCATGACCAATTTGCTTTCTACTATTTTCTCCTCAGATTTGTCTCTATTCAAAAGAGCATAGGCTTCACATTTTACTGAATAAAATCCTGATAGAGAAAATCTATTTTAAAGAGTAAAATCTGATAGTGATAACTTGTGTGCTAAATCCCTAAGCTTCTTGTACATCATCCAAACCAAAGAAATACAAAGGCACATACATGTTAGACATGATCTCTGGTAAAATCCCCAGTTGGAACAAAATACTCAAAGACAAAAACAGGAAATCAAAGACATGGACTTGTAAAAACAGGTAGAGCTTGAAATTACCAAATAGTCTGTGTTGAAACCGGACTTTATTATCTTGAAGAAGGTAGGACCCTTCTGCTCATCCATACCACCATTGTTGAATACTGCTCTTGCCATTCTTGGATGCTTTGACAGACTCAAAGTTCTAACCTTCTGTCTTAGTTACTACTCTCAATCTCTCAAAGGAACTTGTGAAGTGATTGGAGACTATAGAGCTCTCACTTATAGACTCGATCAAATATAAAGACTCAGTTCTACTCTACTCAGAAAGCATTTATGACAGAGAAGCTGCTTTTCTTAATTTATCTAATAAACAATAGCATGAAGCTCTAACGAACAGCTGGCACTGCAATTACTACTGAGCAGGTACTAAAGACTGACTATCATTAGCTCAGCTGGTTTGTGTATATGTATATATCTGAGCATATCATTCTATTTTGGGTAAGCATGTGAGCATATCTTTCATTACATTAAAGAATGCAGACCACTTATATGAAATGAACAACGTGACCATGAATTTCTACATACATGTATAGTTGTCATCAGCTGGTTTATATATACATATATGTATAATTGTATACCTTGACTACTCAACTACTCAAGTGTGCTATAAATAAGCGATTTATTTAAACTGAGCAGATCTGCCATATCACTAAAAAAGCCAGCAAGATGAATTCAAATGTTTTTGTTTTGGTTTGCAGCTTATTAGTCCATAGCCACAATATTAATGATGGCCTAAAGTTATAGAAAGGAAAATGAAAACAAAAGCTTGGCTTGCTTACCACTTGAGTTAGTCTGAGGATTTTCCTTGTAAAGTATTGCAATTTGGATTAGAACAACTCAGCATATTCATGGTAAAAATATTCTTCCTCTTCTTTAACCTCTTTGAGTACATCAAATTCAGAATTCGGAATGTGCTATCTGCAGGTTCATGTTCAAAATAAACATAGCAGAATCAGAGAGAGCCATGAGTTATATGGATATTAATTCCAATAGTGTATATATAACATTTGATTAGATTACCTGAATATTCTCTTTGCAGGAATTCAACGGACGGAGGTGATCAGAACAAGTGACAGGGTATTTTCTTGGTCTACCACGAGGCCTTTTGGTACTCTCAGAAGTAGTTTTTGTTGGTCTTTCAGTGCTCTTAGAAGTGGACTTTCCTGTGTCAGTGTAATCATGTTCCTTTTCTTTAACCTCTTTAAGTTTATGAGCTTCACATACAAAGTAAAACATACAAGAGACATAATCATGAGTTGTATGAGAACCAGTATTAATGTATGTAGTAACATGACTAACATGTCATCTAATACCATATATACCTGGCACGCCTTTGCTAGATTTTCGTGGTCTACCACGCTGCCTTTTAGAGGAGCTTGAGTTTTGATGTGTTTTGATGTCAGGGAAATCCATTCTCTCACAGGCATTCTTGTCGAAAATCTTTATGCTGAAACACATTTTCCCATTGTAGATGAATACTAAAAACTATTTGTCACTCAATGAGGTATCTCTCAGAAACTCCTGCCACCCATCCTTGAAATACACATCTCTTCCTGATTTTATCACTTTAACATTCCATGAACACTCCGAAGATCGCTTCAATTTCAATGTTGCCCTTTTCGACAGTTCGTAGTCTATATGTCTCAGGAATTTTGGTGGGATTCTCTTCAAGACACAACAAAAAGAAACGAGAAACTAGTATTTCAGATTATATAATTCATGGAGAACTGAAGGACGCTTATAACATTCTAAACCAAACAGCTGCAGAGCATCAACAGAATTTAAGAAAATGCTGGAAAATCGATTACCAAATGCTCAGTGCTGTAGCTAGGAAAAATAATCTTGAAGAAGCTAGGCTGCTGCTTCTTCTCAATACCATTCTTGGGTATCCTCACCATTTTTTGTCCTATGTCAAAGTAAACAACAATTTATTAAGCAAAAAAAGAAAGAAACAGATACAAAGGGGAAGGAAGCCCCAACCCAGCTAGCAAAAATTCAAATCCAGCAGACCACAAAGCACACTAATGTTAACCTAAGATTATTTACTGTATAGGTATGTAAATAATTATAATATTTCTCACAAAGCACACTAATGTTAACCTCAAGATCTATCAAAGTACCTTTCCTAGACTGACAATGCCTCTTTATTGATGAGTTAATTTCTTTCATTAAAACAATGTCTCTTTGATGTTATTTTCCTAATTGATGAGCATAACAAGTGTTTATATGGACAGATATCACAAAACAAGGAAATCAAACTGGAAAACCCAGTTAATCAAACATGATAGTAGTGCCCTCAAGAAAAACATAGTATAGTGAAGAATTAAACATCAAAGAACAAGAAAAACCACTTGAAAAAACATAGTATTAGAGGCATGGAGAAAACAGAACAATCAGTCAGAGAACCAGAAAAAATAAATTAGTACAGAAAATTAAGGAACTCGCCCCACGAGACTTGAATTTGAGAGAGCAGATAGAGAGGGGTGTTTGTGTGTGGTTTTTGTTGGTGAAAATTTGATTATGGATTTAAACTTGATCTGAGGCGTATTTTATTTCTGCAATAATGGAGACCCCATCAGAGTTTATTAGTTTAAAGTGATTCTCTTTTCTTCTTTGTAGAAAAATGTCAAGTCATTGCTAAATTTGCAGTGAAGAAATGGAAAAAGAGAAAAGTTGATTAGTCATTAGTGAGCCGTATACGTTATTTTGTTATTATTTATGGTTATTGAATACATTTATGGCAGGATTTCCATATCTTTACATTAGCAGTCTAATATTCCATGTAGAAATGTATAGTAAATGAATGATAGGATCATAGGACTATTGTCATACTCGTGGGAAAAAAAAAGTTACCATTAAAACTAAGGGAGAGTAGAGTAGAGCTGGGCAATTTTACAAGAGTGAAGGTAAATTTAATCTTTTCCTAGATGCATCACACTGTTACATGATGTTAACCAGGCAAATATTATCTCTACTTGAAGCTGGGCGTGTAGGCAGTGGAAGAGTGGCTATTTCACCAAATTGTATAATCTGATAGAATTTTGAGAGGGTTAAAGTACATCTCCAGCATAATCTCATACTACTTTTTGATACGAAATACAGCATAATCTTCCCATAATAAGAAGTAATACAAACATAACATATTAGGGGGTGAGAAGAGAACCCTAAAGTTGGCCCATAAAATAAATGATGACTTAAAAGTAGTACTAACTGCAGCTAGCTTCACAATAATCAGTTCCTAATTATGTGAACCACCATGTGAACCACCGTGTTGCTTTTACTCTGGAGCTCAAATAAGCAAACATCTCCTAGCTCGACTCTGTTACACCGTGCAAAAGTAACCCATCCACCACACAACTTGATTGTACTATTGGAACGATTACCACTCACTGGCCATGTTTCTCCCTCTGTATTTTCCAGGATAAATTTGTAGTAGTCAGGAGGAAGAGGAAGATGCTTCTTAGAGAAGGGTGTAGGCACATCCTGCATGAACAACATCAATTCAACATTTAAACATTTAATATTCATAAGATTTTTCTAATGTATATAAGAGTATGTATTGAATCTGAAGGTACAAATTAAAGGCATTTCTTACAGTTTAAGGTACAAATTTAACATTTAAACATCTGTTTGCAGCTTACAGTTGAACCAAGGAAAAATGAAAACAAAGTAAAAAGGTTGGCTTGCTTACCACTGCATACAAATTAGAAATGGTTTGCTTAAAAGCAGGGAATTTGGATTCGGTATGCTCAATGGGAATACTGGATTCACCATTTGGAGTGTGTTCAGCTGCAGTTTCACATACGAAAGTAAATACATGAGTTATTTCGATCCAGTAATAATATGCATTTCACTCAAATATACCTGCATTACTGTTTTTTCTTGGTCTACCACGAGGACGTTTAGTATTGTTACTGAACGTGGATCGTTGATGTCTTCGGATAACAGGAGATTCAGTTCTCTTACACCCGGTCTTCTCAAAAATATCTATGCTGAAACGCATATTTCCATCATATCTAAACACTAAAAACTCGGAATCACCCAAGGTGTTATCTCTTAAAAACTCCTGCCAGCCATCCTTGAGATAAATATCCCTTCCTATTTCATGTACTCTGACAGTCCACGAACAATCTACAGAAGTCGGAGTCAAAATTGCCCTCATAGAGAGTTCATTCAAGATGTGCTTCCGGAACTCTGGTGGGATTCTCTTCAAGAATCAACAAATCGAGAAAAAGGCATTAGCAAATATGTTAAGCAAGAAGTAAGGTAAACATTTCATACTGATCAATAGACAATATAAACAGTTCAACCTTAATAAAGGAAAACATATTAGGCAGCCAAAATCACAACAGATCCGTAAAAATCAATCACTACTGACAAACCCACAAGATCTCCAACAGCAAATATATTATCATCAAAGAACCACAAGAATTGGCTACAGAATCCTATCTCAGAAATTTACACTTCACCCTTTCAAAGGTACTGTATGTTAAAAAGTTAAAGATGGACTTTACACAAGAAATAACCAGGAAAGTTGAACAGAAAAAGACATTTACACCTCATCAGTTCATAAGCAACAGACAGTGATTTCATCATATGTCCAAAAAGAAAGGATCGGAGTTTCATTATCATGACCAATTTGCTTTCTACTATTTTCTCCTCAGATTTGTCTCTATTCAAAAGAGCATATGCTTCACATTTTACTGAACAAAATCCTGATAGAGAAAATCTATTTTAAAGAGTAAAAAGTTCATTTGAAATCTAATGGTGATAACTTGTGTGCTAAATCCCTAAGCTTCTTGTACATCATCCAAACCAAAGAAATACAAAGGCACATACATGTTAGACATGATCTCTAGTAAAATCCCCAGTTGGAACAAAATACTCAAAGACAAAAAAGGAAATCAAAGACATGGACTTGTAAAAACAGGTAGAGCTTGAAATTACCAAATGCTCTGTGTTTAAACCGGGCTTTATTAACTTGAAGAAGTTAGGACCCATCTGCTCATCCATACCACCATTGTTGAATACTGCTCTTGCCATTCTTGGATGCTTTGACAGACTCAAAGTTCTACCCTTTTGTCTTAGTTACTACTCTCAATCTCTCAATGGAACTTGTGAAGTGATTGGAGGCTATAGAGCTCTCACTTATAGACTCGATCAAATATAAAGACTCAGTTCTACTCTACTCAGAAAACATTTATGACAAAGAAGATGCTTTTCTTAATTTATCCATGAACAATAGCATGAAGCTCTAACTAACAGCTGGCACTGCAATTACTACTGAGCAGGTACTAAAGACTGACTATCATTACTCAGCTGGTTTGTGTATATGTATATATCTGAGCATATCATTCTATTTTGGGTAAGCATCTGAGCATATCTTTCATTACATTAAAGAATGCAGACCACTTATATGAAATGAACAACGTGACCATGAATTTCTACAAGCCAGACTAGTCAAGTCGTGTGATATAGATTATAGACTTATCATCAGCTGGTTTATAAATACATATATGTATAATTGTATAGCCTGACTAGTCAAGTACTCAAGTGTGCTATAAACAAGTGATTTATTTAAACTGAGCAGATCTGCCATATCACTAAAAAAGCCAGCAAGATGAATTCAAATGTAATAACTCTTAATTAGATATTTGTTCAAGAAACATGTAATTAGCTTGCAACTATAAGATTATGATGTCAGCACTCATCAACTTCTTAATCAATCATACACTCACTTAGTCCAATTAATACAATATTGAGAAGTAATAGGAGCCATCACAATACAAGTAATGAAAAGAAAACTTCAAAACCTCACAACTTAAATTACCATACTGCTCCTGCTAATTGCTACAGACTCCATGAATCGGCAAATAACCATACAAGTTACTTCCCACTTAAGAGTGGCAGAGTTGGTAAATTCATACTAAACATTTTAGCAAATTACATGATTATGAAAAATTCTAAGAAATTGTCAAAACATTACAGTATCTCCAACAGCAAATTACTTGGTACTCATCAAATAACCATAAAATTGGCTTCATATCTCAGCAATTTACCACTCCACTTCATCCTTTCAAATGTACTTTAAATTAAAAAGTTTAAGCTCCATTTTAGAGAAGGAATACTGAATCAAGGAGCTAGTGCCAGAAAACAGAAACAAAGAGTGATTGAGCTCATCAGTTCAGAGGAAACTATTAGCTAATCCGGTTTACAACTATTGGTATTCAAAGTGAGTCTCAATTACCATTAAGTAGAACCAAAAAATAGAACATTAAAGCTTAATTTTTCCTGTGGTATTGTTTCTTACTCATATTTTAAATATGTTACACATTTTACTGAATAATCAAATCGCAAGAGCTTCATCATATGTGAGAATTTAAGCATGCTTATAATATGTTAATATCAAACACCAAAAAGATAACAGAGATTCCAAAGTGGAAAAAAGAGAACAACCCTTAATTTTAAGCTGGATTCTTTCTTTGGTTGAAAAACAAACATTCAAAAATTGCAGCAAAGCAAAGACAGAGCAGTGCTTGAAATTACCAAATGATCTGTGTTGTGACCAGGAAACATGGTCTTGAAGAAGCGAGGCCTCTTCTTGATACCACCAATCTCGAATGGATGTCGATGTTCTTCCCACCATTCTCCAACTTTTCTTTCTCTGAAATTCAACAAGCATGCATAAAAAATTGAGACAAACTGTGATGCTTTAACAGACTCGCTGACTCCTAATTTCTATACAGCTAGCTAAGCTAACCCATAACATCCCCATTTGCAAGTTAACATCAACAAAGTTTTAGAGATAACAAATAAATTATTGGCAAAGACTACAAATATGGATTTAATTACAAGAAATGCAGGGATATTTGCATGAATTGCGAGAGAAGTCTAACTGTGGAATGTTCCGAGCTATGGCGGTACGAACAAGGAACTGCAACGGTTTCGATCACCCATTTTCCAAATTGGTTAATGATCGATGATGATGAACTTTCTTTGAATTTCGATGATCGATTAACAGAAGAATTGAGACGAACTGCATCTTAAGAGATGCTAATTTCACAGACACGAGAAAGTGATACTTGTGTTATAGAGCAAATACTTGTGAATCTATTGGCTGAACTAGAGAGACAGTTACAAATGCTGCTGAATATAAAAGGCTCGATCACTAGTAGTGTTGGTTGTAGAAAATTTTGACATAAAGCCCGCATAGAACCGAGAATGAATGGGACAATTGGTCCTTTACTTTTCTTGTACAAGTTCGACCAAATCAGAAGTTGTTCGTTTTTTTTTTTTGAAAGACATGAAATTCTAGAGAGGTGAGCCGTTTGATTAGTTCAATATGTGTAACACATCGTAAATAGTAACCAATCTAACGGCTCAAGGCTCCATCAACATCTAATTTCAAAAAAAGATCATTTCATATTTCCATAGTGTTACAATACAAAAAGATGTTGATGGAGCTACAAAAAGATTGAGACTAACTGCATATAAAGTGATGATGATGCTAATTTCACACACTAGAAAATCGTACAAAAAACAAGTGTCGAGATTTTTGTATTCTATCAAATGAAACATGTTCTAAAAATCATGTTTTGTCAATAGGAATAGCCATATTTGCTATATATTAGAAATTCGAAATAGTCATTACTTCAATGTATATGCTATACAAGTTTTGCTGTTGAAGTAATGACTATTTCGAATTTCTAATGTATAGCAAATATGGCTATTCCTAATTCATACACAGCCAACTTAAAAGCATATACATATTAGAAAATCAAGCACAGGTACAAACGCTACAAGTAGGTTAATTATATAGGGTAATATCCAATAGGTCCTAATTTTCACCTTATATTTTCCATTAAGTTTGAGGGATTTTAATTTTTCCCAACAGGCCTAACTTAAACCCATTTTACTCCCGACAAGGACAAAAATATTTGAGGGTAATTTTTTGTGACCCTTTTGCCCTAGAGCTGATATTAAAGACACCACTAGCCTGCAAGAACGAGAGAGAGAGAGAGAGAGAACAGATCGGGAGAGCTCAGGGAGAGAGAGTTGAGGTGAATGAGCGGAGCAGTGATGGCGGCGGCGGCATTGAACTGGTGAGTCACTCTCAGTCGTTGGGCTTTGGTTTCTGGGCAATTGAGGATGCGGTGGCTTGGCAGTGCTGTGGTGGAGGACGACGTGGGTGCCCGGCCAGAGCAATTGGGTGCACGGTGGTTGAACGCTGGAGGAGAAAGGCAGCGGTGAACAGGTGCGTGGTGGAGAGAGAATGATCTCAGACTTGAGTAATTACTAGTCTAGTTAAGGCTTCTGGGATTTCTGAATGGTTCTATTAGTTTGTAATTTGCAATTTCTTCTCTAAATTGTGATTTCTGAAGAAATTGAAGAGGTTGTTCGAATTATTCTAATATATATATATAAAAGGTTTCCAGGCCACACGGTAACACCGGCGTTGTTCGTGCCAAGTTCACTTCCAATTTGCCCCCCAAATCCATGGGTGCTCGAGTGAGGGTATTCATGTATCCCAGCAATATATAAGTTCGTCAGTACTTCCTAGACGATAGAGATGGAGCACCTCAAGTATTTTGAATTTTACATGGTTGTTATGAGCTAAGATAGATGTATTGTTTTTTAGAAGGCTCTGTCAGTTTTGTTTGTTCAGAAGGGAGAACATTGTATTAGACTCCTCACAAGATTAAATTTGTGTTATCTGACCTTTTCAACCTTATGTTTTGAATATTCATCGCTACCTGCTATGAAAGTATGAAGTTTAGTCTTGAAAATATATATATATATATATATATATATATATATATATGGGTCAAAAGGAAATGGATGAAATCTCTATTTCTGTTGTTAGAATATTTTACTGTGGTCAATAAAAATATTTTATTGTGGTCAGAGTGTATAATTAAAGCTTGGTTTCTGTGTGAAATCTAAGAGTTGGAATTTAGGTGTACGGGTTCCATAATAAATGGTGTGTTGTGCAGTTTGCAAGGAATTGATGTACTTGAGTTTGTTTAATAATTGTTTGTATTTGTGAAGTACCATGGGTATTAGGCAAGATTGTAAACTATGAAGCTTGACATGGTGTCAAGGTTCACCGAAAGAATAACTTGCAGAAGATGAATGAGTTTGTGTATATGTGTCTTAATGTTTTCTGACTTAGTGCATGCAATTCACAAGTCTAATTATAGCCAAAAATGTTTTATTGAGGTCAATAATTTTTTTTATTGTGGTCAATAATTTTTTTTATTGTGGTCAATAAATTTTTTTGAGGCGTTGGAAATTCAAACTTCGTGACTGATACGGCATCATTGCTGCACTAACCTTCTCGTATGTCGATTTTCATGGAAGGCACGACATAGAGTTAATGGCCCTCAATGAAATCTATTAAGGGCTCTTAATATTAAGGGAGACTATGTTGGCTTGTGGTGATGATGATCACAGCCTAGACTTTTTTTAAAAATTATTTCTCTCTAGGGTTATTTCTATGAATTGTGTGCTGAATTGACCCTTATATGGTCGTACAATGTACAGAATCAAAGTGGTTGTATGCATAATTTTTTTTTGAAAAATATGGTGAGTACATAATCAAAGTGGTCTATTGACAAACAACTTTCACCTTCATCAACTTCTTAGTTACTTGTTTGGCCAATTTTTTTATTGACCTCAATAAAATGTTATTAACCCCTCAATAAAATTTTATTGACTGTCGAAACTCACAACCTCTCCCTTGGTTGTGCGGCCGAGAGGCGAGATTATTCAAAGGCTTTGGAAATTCAAGCTCAGTACCGATACGGCATCGTTGCTGCACTAGCATTCTCGTTTGTCGATTTCAATAAAATTTTATTGACCCCTCAACAAAATGTTATTGACCCCTCAATAAAATTTTATTGAACTCTCGGAACTCACAACCTCTCCCTTGGTTCTGCGGCCGAGAGACGAGATTACTCTAAGGCGTTGGAAATTCAAGCTCAGGACCGATACAGCATCGTTGCTGCACTGGCGTTCTCTTTTGTCGACTTCAATAAAATTTTATTGACCCCTCAACAAAATTTAATTGACCCCTCAACAAAATTTTATTGACCCCAATAAAATGTTATTGGCCCCTCAATAAAATTTTATTGACCCCTCAACAAAATTTTATTGACCTCTCAACAAAATTTTATTGACCCCAATAAAATGTTATTGACCCCAATAAAATGTTATTGACCCCTCAATAAAATTTTATTGACCTCAATAAAATTTTATTGACTCTCGGAACTCACAACCTCTCCCTTGGCTCTACAGCCGAGAGGTGAGATGACTCCAAGGCGTTGAAAATTCAAGCTCGGGACCGATACTGCATCTTTGTTGCACTGGCGTTCTAGTTTGTCGACTTCAATAAAATTTTATTGACCCCTCAACAAAATTTTATTGACCTCAATAAAATGTTATAGACCCCTCAATAAAATTTTATTGACCTCAATAAAATACACAAAGGTGATGTTCTTTTGTTCTTTTCCTCCTACCACAGAAAGAACTTGCTCCTTAAACAAAGGTGATGGTCCATCACATATTGTACATGCACTAATTCCCTTACTCCAAAATTCATCATCCCACCTTTTGTATTTGTTTATTGGTTAGGATATTGCTAGTTACTTTGTAAAATTTTATTGAGGTCAATAAAATACTGGTGTCTACTTTGTAAAATTTTATTGAGGTCAATAAATTTTTTTATTGAGGTCAGTAAAATTTTATTGACCTCAATAAAATAATCTGAACAAAGAAAAATTGTGACCATGATCAGCAAGAATAGGAAGAAATGGAGCAAAGTACAGTATTCATTTTAGATAGATAAGCTTTAGTTATCATATTAGAAATTGAGGTGCTGCTGTCAATGGAATTGGTTGTGGAATAAGAACAGAGAAAACAGAGCAATTAGAACAAAACATGCAAGAGCCCTCAAAACAAAGAGCTAAAAATCACAGCTAAAAGATGCAAAATTAAACAAACATGTATAACTTAATCTGCAAACTTGTTTTCATTTGGGTCAATGTTAACTGAGTACAGTAAAAACAAAACAAGCGAACAACTAATAATCATAGCAAAGACTTGATCAGCCAAGTCCAAATTCAGCAAAAAAATGGCGGCATCTAGCACATAATTGATCAGCCAATTAAGCCATAATTCCGTTGCACCTACTTTTGGAATTTGCTAAATTTGTTCTGATCATTTCTAGCATAAACTTGGGTACACGTACTGCTACTTCAACACTCCACTTCTAGCTAATATGTAACTTAATTGATTAGTTTCATTGGTTGCTTACTTGCTTCCCATAGAAACCATTCAATCTATTGATCCTTACAATGCATACATTATATACACTTAATTCCATGAGTTCTCAGCCGTTGAATTATTTCTTCAAATCCTCATAAGCTAGCGTCTTCCATTCAAATGAAATTAACCTGTTACATATTTCAACATTGGATCGTTAATTGAGCAAACACCATTGCAAAAGACAATTGTTAATATTGTCTGCAAACAAGCCAACGCCAATATTTTCTATGTAAAATGGAATATAAAGCATTGCTGTCTCAAACATATATGCAATTATTACATAATATTTTTAATTGGAAATGATCAGCAGCACTGTGAAATTCAGATTATAAAAGGATTGAATTGAATGTCTAAAACAACTAAAAGCCCCAAATTTTCATAAGCAATTGAGTACATGGTCTTACCAATTCCAAAGCACCAAATGAATTGTCGTTCTTTGCTTGATAGCTGCCTCATCGGAGAAGAGTGCCACGACTCTATCATAAATACAAGCTTCGGTGCAGCCAATTCCAAGCAATCGTAGATGAGAGAGAAAATGAGGAGAGAGAGAGAGAGAGAGAGAGAAAGAGATCTGGTTTCTCTCTCCTTCAATCGACGACCTCCACGCACCACCACAACGCACCGCCGGCACAGAAAATCTCGCCGATCTCCTTCGTTGAACCGAGCCCAAGGCTTTGCGCTCCGTTTCGCAAATCCGTCACCATGAATTCTCAGCTCCTCCTCCACTGTCATGAAATGAAATGATAGTGGCATATTGTAATTGTTCTGAAAAGAATAGGACATAATTGTAAATTGATCAGCAATTTTGATTTAATGGGCCGGAGGGGCTCCGCTTTTTTCAATCAAACTGCATGGGAAATATTTCCCTAATTCTGTCCTTGCTGGTCAAGGACCCTAATTATATATGATCAATCACAACTATATAGATAAAACAAATAACATTATATTATATAAATATGTATACTCGATATACAAACAAGTACATCAACTATTGCTCTTTCGGTATAGAACTAAATTGAATCCAATTAAGTGCAACTTTATTGAATAAGTTTTGCTCAAAACCACCATTAATCCTTCTTATTCTGTTATTTATCTCTCTCTTTTTGCATGTGGCATCTAGAGCTCTAGTTTTGGGGCAAAATTACTTCGGTTTACAGTTTTTGGGAACGTCTTGAGTGCTTTGGGTACTAGTGCTCTGGATTTTGTTAAGACCTCACTTATGTGTATGCCTCTGTTAATTAGTAATTTTATTTATAATATGCGAATTGTGTACAAACTGACTTTTATCTATACTATTATTAAAAGGAGAAGGCTTGCTCACCATAACTGAATTTTTTTACGGATATAGCCTTCAAATATTAAAAATAATTAAAATATAATTAATTAATAGGGACAATCAAGTCAATTCACAAAATAGTAAATAAAAATAAAAAGTAAAAAAACTACACATAAATAACTTCCAACCTCTACAAAAATAACTACCATACTATTTCTAAAGAAAAAACTGATTTGTCAACCTACCCCACATTCTTCAGGTGCCTTCACTCTCACACGGTCTAGGCCTCACCATTTAGCCCATGGGCCCGAGCAGCCCATGGAGGCCCGTCGGCCCACTAAGCCCAAGCCCGGCCCGGCCCGGTATGGGCCCATTTAAGGCCCGGCCCGGTAAAGTAAAGGGCTGGGCTTGAACAAGGAGTTCAAAGCCTAGCCCGGCCCATAGGCCCGGCCCACAGAAAGCCCATTAAAGCCCGGCCGGCTCGGCCCTTAAAAGCCCGGCCCGTAGGCCCGTAGGCCCGTAGGCCCGACTATATATATTATACATTATATTTTATAAGGACTGAAAACTCAAAAAGAATGTAAAATTTGTTGCTGAGAGGGTTCGAACCCTGAACATGGACCACCCAACCAATCCTACCAAACAACCTCTTGGTTTATTTAGCATGCTTTAATATATATATATGTACAGCTTAAACTTATAGATTAGTAAATATATGTTTAATTACAAACCAACTTATAAATTTGAAATTCACTTACACTTCTCTTAATAACTAATTATAATTCCCATAAAAAATTAACTACATATAATTAATTAATAAGTTAATAACTATATAGAGTCTTATGCCTTTATATTTATTAATTGGATTTCTCAAATAGTAACTGCACTGAAACGGGATCAGGGGTTGCAACTTTTTACAAGGATATATAGATATCGATCATATGTGCATGTGGTCATGGAGCACATGAAAAATCGGACTTCAAAAATAGCCGTTAAGGTAAAATTGAGGGAAATAATATTTTGGTAAATAACGATAAATAAGGGTTGACCACATTGACTGAAGCCGAAAGGATCACGAACTAAGCCAATTTTTTCACACGATGCCTATTACTATATGGTAAATACATGAGGAACGTCAAATATACCATTAGACATTTTTTATTTCTTGGATCACACTAAATCCCGATATGCCTACTAGTATTGTTTACTATGTTCATTAGTTATAAATAAATATATACATTTGATTGACGAAAATGAAATTTATCAAATTAACCGTTGGATACGATAACTGAGATATATTACGACTACAGTTAAAAATTTAGCCACTTTCGTCTTCGTTTCAATTTCGATCCACTTGGTCAAGTATAATGGCCATTTATACCCCTATATTTATTAACTAGAGTTCTCAAAGGGCAACTACACTAAAACATGATTCAAGGTTAAAACTTTTTACATGGGTACATGAAAGTCGATAGTGTGAGCGTGTGGTCGCGGAGTGCACGAAAATTGGACTTCAGAAAGAGTCATTAAAGTAAAATTAGCGAAAATGTCGTTTTGGTAAATGATGATAAATATGCCTACTAGTGTTGTCTACTATATTCACCAAATAATCATGTAAATAGAAGTTGAAGCAATTCCACTGGAAAATGATCATAATATCTTGAAGTATGTCCATGAATATTTTCATAATATTTGAAAACTTCTAAGGTACCCAATTTTATTTATTAAACTAGGAAAAATTGAAAATACATTTAGCTTTCAAGTGACAAAATTAGAATATTTACCAAATATGCATATAAATAGAAGTTGAAGAAATTCCAATTGGGAATGGTCACTAACATCTTGAAGTATGCCCATGAGTATTTTCATAATTTTTGTAATTTCCAAGTTTAAATTAGATATATTTTCATAATATATATTATGATATATATAGTACATATATATACTAAAGCATGTTAGTTATACAAGGAGTGCACATGAGCAGGATTGGTTTGTGTGCCTATGTTGGTCTTCCATGTGCAAGGTTCAAATCCCCTCATCAGCAAAACTTTTATTTCTTTTGAAATTTCAGTTCTTATATTAAGCCCGGCCCGGCCTTGTCAAGTAAGGCCCGCCCGGCCCGGCCAGAACCCGGTGAATATGGGCATGGGCCGGCCCGGCCCGGCCCATTGCCGACCCCTACAGTCACACCCATCAAGTGTGTGGATATTTCTAGTTTCAAAAATACTTTTCTATTTCTTACTTTTTAAAAGGACTCGTTAAAATTTCTATACTTTTGAATTCAAAAGTATTATACACAATTTTTTACATTTTTTGCAGTATTTTATTAATATTATTGAAAAAATGAATATAAATGAATATTTTAGAATTTAAAAATACTTTGCCGAACTTGTAAACGAACTATTAGATGAAATTGTCTCGTATTATACACATCAATATTATACACATGTTGTAATTTAAACATTAATTAGATATATAATATATATATACACACGTATTTTTCTTTATATCCGAGGTGGTTGGTGTAGTGGTTTGATACCAAAGTTGTCTCAGGATAGATCCTCGGTTCGACTCCCCTCGGATACCAGGTTGGGGTCGGGTGGGGGTGTGTGTGTGTGTGTAGAAAAAAAAAATATATATATATATATATATATATACATACGTACGTTTCTATATTATACACATCCCTAATATATTATCCAAAATTCAATGTACCTACAATCTACTAAAATTTCGTTGGCAGTTATGAACACATAAAACTCAGTGTCGTAAGATATTTTTTTGTACAGTAGCATAGTGAGATAGTTGTGTTAATTGCAGTATGAATTTGCTTGAACGTTATCTTTCCAATATGTCACTGCTTATGTAAAGCAAATAGAGTAACCAATTATGCACTCTTTGCTAGTTGATGCTTATTAAAATACATACGATTTTTGAAAATTTCTACTATTAATTATTCGAGAAGTTCTCTCGTTGCTTCATGTAGTCTACATCAGTTTTTCATATTAACCATTCTAGATTAATTCTTGCTCCTGCTATTCAGGATGTCCCTCTTAACAATTGTAATTAATTGTGATCTTATCTAACATATGTATATTTCATTTATACAAAAAACGTCATCAACTAAACATCAATAAAATAAAATAAATAAAGGAACCCTGCATATTAGACATCTAAAGGTTTTTGTGGATAAAAATGGCAATAACAATTTTCAGCAGGAATGTCGTACGTAATAAATGCAGGAAAGTAAGAGAAAAAAATGAATCCCTTCGAGTAGAGAATGAACCATTTTCCCCCTTATTTTTTCTTCCTTCGAGAAAATGTTTCCTTGCCTTTTGTATCCCAAACATAGGAAAGGATTGAGTTTCCTTTCTCAATGGCCCAATTCCGCGAACAAAACGAAAAGTAAGAACATAAATATGCTAGAAATGATTTAAGTTTTTTTTTATTTAAATATGCTAGAAATTGAGTAAGGTTATGGTATGTTAACATTTCTCATACATAATGAGGAAAAAAAGTCATTGTTAAGGTAAGGTCCTTATTAGAGTAAATTAGGTTATCGTTTGAGTAATTAAGTCCTAAAAGTGATAATTGTAATAGTTTACGACTTGAGGACACATATTACCACTTCGACAACTTAGAGCATCTCCAAGAGCTTCCCTATCATTTGTTTTTTCTCTAGTTTAGGGGAAAATGAGCATTTTTTTGCTCCAACAACTTCCCTATACCTATCCCTATTTTAGAGATAGTGAGTAGAGAGAATAAAAATCTCCATATTTACAGTAAACTCTAAAATTATAGAGAAACATATTTTTTGAATCTTTAATGCTCTTCTCTCTTCTCTCTCTTCAAATTATATTCATTTGCACCATAAATTATTTGAATACATTTTCAAATAAAAAATATTAACATATTCAATTGTAGATAATAAATTATAGAGAATATGATAGGGAAACTATTAGAGATAAGGTAGAAAAATTATAGAGATTTTAACTTTTGAATCTCTATAATAGAGATTTTTTAGAGAAACTGTTGGAGATGCTCTTATGTGGTAATTAATTATGAAAAAACTCTTGTTAAGGTAAATAATGTCCTCATTAGAGTAAACATGTTTTCGTTTGAGTAATTAAGTTTTAAAAGTGGTAATTGTACGTATGAGATACGTTAACATACACTAGAATTTTCCGCTAGAAATGATTTAAGTTGGAGAATAGAAATATCACAAGTATTCATAGCATTCAAAAGTTAAAAT
This sequence comes from Rubus parviflorus, assembly GCA_029955375.1. Lineage (NCBI taxonomy): Eukaryota > Viridiplantae > Streptophyta > Magnoliopsida > Rosales > Rosaceae > Rubus > Rubus parviflorus. The sequence continues at coordinate 30,208,547 of JARGGL010000001.1, forward strand.
CTCTATAATTTTAATTTTTTTTTGGCCAAAATTTTTTTTATAGAAATTTTAACTTTTGAATCTCTATAATTTTTCAACCATATCTCTAACAGCTTTCCTATTATATTCTCTATGATTTATTATTTACAATTGAATATGGTAATATTTTTTATTTGAAAATGTAATCAAATAATTTATGATGCAAATGAATATAATTTGAAGTGAAAGAAAAGAAAAGAGTATTAAAAATTAAAAAAAAATATATTTCCCTAACATTTTAGAGTTTGTTGCAAATATAAGGATTTTTATTGGAAGGCAAGGAAGGGGTGTTCACAACGAATGTTGTGTATAAATAAACTTTACTTCCTTCCAATTAATCTGATCTTATAAGGTACTTCTGATGCTATTTTTAATTTGTAAAAAAAACTTTTATTGAGCCAATAAAACTCTATATTTGAGCCATTTATATTTTTCAGGCCACCATGGGTATGCTAATATTAATGGTCGCAACGAACATAAATTTGTAATGCAACAGATCGAGAACAAAAGATGGTAACCTATACAGCAGTTCTTCTTCGTGTTTGGGTGACAATTGTACTTTCTACTGTATTGTTAAGTTATGTTGTTATTTTAATTTCATACTCAGCACTATACAAGTCACTTTAGTTAGTTTCTTTTATTGTGTTTAATTGGTTTGTTCTTTGTATATATTGGTAGCATCATATAAACTGCGCACTTTGGTCAGTTCGTCTGTTTTAGGTAATTAATTTGATTTGTCAATGTGTATATGAGAACATTAACAGTAAAAAATTACATCAACACATGTAAACAAGAAAAATGACTCCGCACGCACGAGCACAGTTTTATACGCTTGCAGGAAGGCTAATATATATTTAAAGGAAGGTAAATTGCTCTTAGAATTGGTGATATTTTTTGTTTCTCTAGCTAAAATTTGCCGCGTAAGCAACATCAACTTCCATAACCGTTTGTTGGACAAGATCCAACAGCTATGCCTGGATAACCGTTTTGGCGCGTCTCGGATGAATCCTAATTCCAAGCAACACAAAACATAAACGCCACCATCACCATATCCCTTCTAATTAATAGTCGGAGGTCCTTTGCAGTTATCAACCCATTTGCATATAGACGTTTGTTTTTCACATGCATGTAATTGCTTAATCGTATATTGACGTAATTTTCATAGAACACTTTGCAACAAAACTTTGTGAGCTTTGGAAGAACATTGATAACCATTTAGGTACGTTTCTATCCATCTTTAATTTTTCTATTAGGGTTTGATTTGTGGAGTAAATTTGAGACTTGGATTTTTCTTCTTGTTGTTTTTCGTTTAGATTTGCAGCCATTCATCCCATTTTTCTTGTTTTTCTCTATGTCCTCTATATTCTATTATTCTGTATTAGTTAATTATTTCTCAATGTTATGGACATTGTATTAATCGCCAGAAAAGTCTCAAGTATATGCAAAAGGGTTACTGATATGTCTTTTCAATTTTCATTTATTCAGATTGGTGAAGGTGAAGTCTCCAAAATCATCATGGGGACGAAATGGACGACGAAGAAAATCATCATGATCATGCTGTTGTTGATAATGAGGATGATGGTGTTTGTTGCGGATGCTGAAAGTGACACAAATGGTGTTTTTGATCCTTGCTCAGATGCACAAATCCAAAGAATGGACGGGTTTACATTTGGCCTGGCATTTTCAAGCAAAGATTCATTCTTTTCTAATCAGACTCAACTTTCACCCTGTGATAAGCGTCTACCTTTAGCAGGAGGAGGTAAAGCACAACTTGCCATGTTTAGGCCGAAAGTCGACGAGATCTCATACCTCACCATCGACAGTAGCTCCTTCAATCCGGTATGCAATCTAAGAACTTAGCTTGTGTTATTTGTGTGGTGTGCTTATACTTATGCTATGAGATCATGATCTTTATGCTATTTGTATATGTCAGCTGGTTTGTATAAGAAATGGTATCAAAAAATGCACTGTTTCTGAAGTGGTACTCACAATAATACCAACTGTAGACCTGTAGTTCTGTCACATTTGAAGTTTTTGAACCAAATTCTGAGACTGTGCTTATTTTTTGCTTGTTTGGTATCTAGCTCTCTCCTCTATGATAGTTCTAGGGTGTGGATTGATACCAGCATTCTTTAACTTGATTCTGCCACTTCTGTGATAGAGGGAAGACTTGTTACTGTGAAAGTTCTCTTTAAGTCAAGGGAATGTGAATGTTAAATTGTTTAAGGTATCAAAATACATTGCATTTATACAGATGTTACTGTGAATGGAAGTTTTGTATCCTTTGGTTAATTTTCACTTTCTAGTTCTTACTTCTTACTTATGACCAATAGTCCAATATAAAAAGCAATTCCAAATTAATGAGCTCTTGTTTGGCAGTGTTTTTGTTTGAAACGCTTTTATTGAAAAGCATAGTGCTTTATGTAAAAGCAATTGTCAAGAGTTTCTTCACAAAGCACTAAAAAAATGTTTCTATATTATTCAGAAATCACTTTTAAGTATTTCTGGTAAATGTTGTCAAAATCAATTTTGATTGTTATGAGTCATTATTTTTTCAATTTCTCTCCAGTTATACATTTACACATTGTAAGATTAAAGTGATGAAATCTCATGAATTGCTCAGGCTAAGGCAGGTGGGTATATGGTAGCATTTGCCGGACGCAAGTATGCAGCAAGATCACCCCCAATTTTGGTTGCTGATGACTCGAACACCATAACTAGTTTCACCTTGGTACACCCTTTTTACCATAGTCAATGAATTTCTCTCCCTCTCTTTCTCACTTCCATTCTCGTAGGAGTATTGAACTCGAATTTTATTTGTTCTACAGGTACTTGAATTCGACAGGGGTACTCTTCAAAACATGTACTGGAAGAAATTTGGGTGCAAAGCATGCTCTGGGGACTACTCTGTCTGCCTCAATGACGAGGACTGTGCAGTACCAAACTCGAAATGCAAAAGCAATGGTGGGACTTTTGACTGCAATCTAAGCATACAGTTGACCTTTTCTGGAACAGACAAGCATCTTCAAGTGCTTAACTCATGGTATGAGGTGAAAAATCTACGAAAATACTCGCTCTTCAGCCTATTCCAGAATCTTATGATATGACCAAGCAACTGGTAATTAAGGGTGAAATGGTGTGAAGTTTTTACCCTTTTATAAAATGCCTTTTGTTTGTAACTGATTTAGAGGATTTAATAAATTAATATATTCAGAATGTTTTTGGAAATTAAGTTGAACGTAGAAAAGTAGAAAACAAACAAGTGGAAGAAAAATTCCTGAAAGAAAACTTTTCAGTAGCAAGACTAGTAAAGTGAGTGATCACATGTGTCAAAAGAGTAGAAATTACTGATACTGCCATGTATAACAGAACTGCAATTCAAGGAAACTTTCCCTCCACAAAACATTAAGCTGCACTATGTTAGCTGCCCTGCTAACAAAAAAGGAGTATTTGTGCTCAATCAGTGTTCGGTGTCTCTCAAGTTCCAACCTTTCACCAATTGTTCCAAGGCTATTTGGATTACTAAAGGGCTTCATGTCTGTCAATTTATGATCTAGAAATATTTAGTTCCTCCTCGTCCTTGCGCTACTTCTTGGTTGTTTCTTTGTCTCACCATCAACTAAATCAGCAGCAGCATCTAGCTTGCCCACTTCTTCTGCAGCAACATGCGCACTATCCCTCCTTGTGCTCCTTCTTGGTTGTTTCTTTGTCTCACCATCAACATCACCAAAAGCATCTAGATTGCCCACGTCTTCTGCAGCAACATGTGCACTATCCATCCTCGTGCTCCTTGGTTGTTTCTTTGTCTCACCATTAATATCACCAGCAGCATCTAGGTTGCCCACGTCTTCTGCAGCAACATGCGCACTATCCCTCCTTGTGCTCCTTCTTGGTTGTTTCTTTGCCTCACCATCAACAACATCATCAGCAATAGTAGCAGCATCTAGCTTGCCCACGTCTTCTGCAGGTACATGCTCACTACCCAAGAAGTTCACCTCTTTCGTTTCTTCTTTCCCCAAGAGGTGTCCCTCCTCCATTTCTTCTTTGATATTATCATGCATTAATTCCTGTTTCTATATAAGAATTATGCATCAATTCCTGTGCACTCAGGGGTTCTGATTTTCTTTGGGAACAATAGGTCTGAATAAGAGAGTCTGAGTAAAAATATGCCAGACTTATAACCCAGTTTTATGAACTGATGCACGAAAAAAATTTAGCCATTGGGTCCCCGTGTTAGTTTTTTGCCTTGGTCTTTCTCTTCCACTATGTACACAAAAGCCATGATACCCAAACTATGGATTGAATGAAGGTATGTGTCCATATATCTATTTGTGTGTGTGTGCGTGTGTGTGTGTTGTAATGCATTATCTCTTCCATTTATTTTCTCGAAAAAGTAATAGGAGACCATCATATCTGCCATCAAGGACCTAAGGATGATTGGGCTAACCTTCCTATGCAGGCAGAGACTGCAGTTACAGATGCCCCGACAAACAGGGCAAACCCAATCAGGGTTTTGGTTGGCTTCAATCACATTCTCTCCATATCTGTGGAATACAAAAAAATTCAATGAGTTTGCTAACAACTGAATTAGTGGCATGCTTTTGGAGGTCTGTTGTGACTTGTCCTCAAGATACCTTGTACAACTTTTCATTCGCACGTCTTTGGAAAGAAAAAAGTTACTTTCAGTAACTAATCGAAAAAAAGATAAAATAAAATAACGAACTTACCCCATGTCTAAGCAATCTCCACAGAACTGCCCTTGGACCAAGTCACATTTGCTGCAATGTGTAAGCTCACCAAGAGTTCTCTGCCTGAAAGGAAGCATGTCATGGCCAAGGAAATTTTACCAAGTGAAAAGACAACTTTATGCAGCAACTAAAAAGCAAGCTCGTATAACACCCTAGAAATGTAGTAGATTTAAATGATGAACACAACTAACAATACATTGAGCGCTTTTGCTACAGACTTGGAAAGTTACTATCTTTCGTTGAATTATAAATGATACAGATGAGCTCCTTCAATCGTCAGGGATCCTTGAGTCTTTTGTCCATCTTAGATTCAGAAAAATAAAGTTACTAGAGTATTAAAGAATAATACGTACATGAATAACATTGCTGCAAGAACCAACCAATAAACTGCAAGACTCACAAAGAATGAACAAATTCTTTGGAAGAGCATCAAATGTATAGCAACTTTTAATTGGAAGCATAATTTTCAAGGCAATGAGATGACGATTTTTAATGCTTCTCAGTGAGTAAGTCGCTGAATTAAAAGTATTAAACAACCTAGTTAATTTCAATTGCCTATTTTGTGTATAGGTATCCTAAGGCAAGCTTAGAACTAAAAAGGTACAAAATTGAAATGCTATAAGGTATTGTAGAGTAAAAGGATAGAGTTACGAAAAATATAGATAGGTTTATGAAGTTTTAGAACAGAGAGGTGCTTAATAAACATCAATTCAAAAACAAAAATCGCAGAATAGTATAAAATAGATGTTCATAGCGATTCTTGCAAAGCTTGAGATTTTCCCAGTAAAATTTAATAGAACAGCAAATAAGAAGATTACATTAATTTGAGATTCTTGTTTGAATCAGGATTGAAATCTTGCAGGACTCTGGTGTGCAGAGAATCCTTTAACGATAACAAAACTTTGTCCAACAAGTCACTTGACAGAACTGTGTCAGCACAGCCTATGTAACGTGACTTGTTAAGCTTTGTAGACATGCAGTTAAGTTGTTTCTAAAATCTTGGAATGTTCCACATAACAGGAAATGTCTTGTTGCTCAGAACATCATTACTTGCTTATCAATTAAGTTGGTTCATCTTTCGTTTTGGTTATAATAATTTACACGAATAAGGTTGCTGCAAGAACCAACCACTGCACTGCAAGACTCAATCAAGAAGAATATAAAGGAACAAGTCCATGGAAAGAGCATCTAATGTATTAGCAAATTTCAGTTGGAAGCATAATTCGCATCATAATGTCAAGACTTATTTTTCTTGCCCTTAGTAACTTGTTCAATTGAAACCTTAAAGCCACAATAGGTAAGAAGTTATATGAAGAAGCTCTGGAACAACTCTTTCAAAGTGATCGATAAAGCCTCAATTAAGATACAAAGAAAAAGAATATCCAAGCACAACATAATATAGATATTCATTATAATTCAATGCAAGGCTTGAGATTATGACAGTAAATATCAACAAAACAGCTAACACAGAGATTTACATCAGTATGAGATTCTGAGTTGAATCAGAATTAAAGTTGCCTGACCCTAGTGCTCAGGGAAACCTTTTACGATAATGATACATACGACAAACAAGCCACAGAAAAGAAACTCTAACGAGTGTATGTACAAACTGGGAAAAGCTTATAGACTCGAAGCTAAATTGTTTCTAAGAAAGAAATGCATAATTTGTCATGTTAAAATTGGATCTGGATGTTCAAAACATCATACAAGCTCGATCATCATTAAGTTTTTTTTTTAATCATTAAGTTGATTCATCAACTAATCTGTCTAAAGTATGGATTGTTTTCAACCTTCAAGAGAAGAGATACTCAAATGAGCATCATTGCCTTTACTAAATAAACATCAAATATCATAACAAAAGCAAGAAACCCACAACCTACCTGCATTGGTGACAAGTTTCATCCTTAACCCCATCGTATATGTGCTTCCCTTCTTCTCCATAGCCATCTACCGAGGACTCTCTCTCGACACTCTCTGAGGGATCTCTCTCCACTTTAGGACTAGTTTCCACATAACTCACTGGAGCCACAGCCCTCAACCTTAAAAAATAAAAAAATAAAAAAAATGCATTTTGAAAAATTCTTTGTAAAAGTTACCTACTATTTCTTTTCCATTTTCCTGGAACCCAAATAAGGTCATAAGTGGAATGGGATTACCTAGAAGAGCGCCTTGGTGGAGACCCAGAATTCGGAATCGGTATGCGACATCTAAACACTGTGTCTGAGTGTAAGTCCGAGTCCAAGTCTGAGTCTGAGTCTGATTCTGAGTCTGAGTCTGAGTCTGATTCTGAGTCTGAGTCTGAGTCTGATTCTGAGTCTGAGGAACTTCTCCTCACACGTTGTTTTGCAAGGGAGGGGTCCCTGTCCCTTACTCTCCTTCTTTTTGGTTCAAGGGAGGGCTTCCTTTCACTTTGCACATAGCTCACAGGAGCCACATTCTGCAACCTGAAAACACCCAAAACCTAATTTTCAAAAAAGCCAAGCACATTTGTTCACAATCCTTTGTAATTTTCCTACTGTGTTACCCCAATTTTCCAGGAAGCCAAACAAGAGGAGGAGAAGTGGGTTACCTAGAAGATCGCCTTGTGGGAATTGAGTTGCGGGTTTTGGTCTGATCGGAAGGATCACTCGGACGAACGCGTTTTGGAGGAGGGTTAGGTTTGAAGGAATTGAGCTGCCGTGAAAGGTCGAAAATGCCCATACTCTGCATTCTCGCCAAGTTCTCTTTGATCCGTTCTTCCCTAATTTTCTCGTAGTCGGAAACCCCTGCGCTTCCATTCTCTACATCGTCGTCGCCTCCGCCTCCGGCCACCATTGTGTACTGTACGGTCTGACTCGGAAATGAAACGACAGTCTTTGGTGCGTGTGAGTCTCGAGAGAGAAAAGAAGGGTTATTTTGGCGGGAGAGGAGTGCGCTGAAAGGGAATGACAGTGACACGTTGTGTGCGACATTAAAAGGACAAATTATCATTTTGGTCCCTGTAAATTATTCCAAGTTTCACTTCTAACATTGGTGGTTTTGTTTTTGACAATTTTGCACCTGTAGTTTCCTAATTTTCCCATTAGAAAATAGAAATCAGTCATTTACTTCTGGTATATATAGCTCACTGACATATGGTACCAGTAAGATTTAGAGTGCCTGAAAACGGTAATTCCATACCAGAATCTTGTATGATAAAAAACCTATCACCAAGCATACCTGGTGACTTGCAGGGGTTTCATACAGCCACTTCACTTTGCACAATAAGAGATAAATCACAATTGTTGATCAAGCATTTGCAACTCAAAAGACTAGATATTACTGATACTGCCATGAATTCGATTACAAATACAATTCAAGGAAACATTTCCTCCGCAAAAATATAAGCTATGGAAAAACCGAAAAACTATAGCTGCACCGGTTCCTGCTAACAAAAAAGGAATATTTGTGCTCAAAAAGTGTTTGGGGCCAAACCGAATCCCCAGAGGAATCTATGATCCAGAAATATTTAGTTCTTCCTCATCCTTGTTCTCCTTCTCGGCTTTTCCTTTGTCTCACCTCCACCCGAATCCCCAGCAACGCCAGCACCAGCATCATCTATGTTATCCATATCTTTGGCATCAACACGCTGAACCTCTTCCATTTCTTCTCCCCCAGTGAAGTGTCCCTCTTCCATTTCTTGTTTCATATCATCATGCATTGATTCCTCTGCACCTGATGTTTCTGAGTTTATTTGGGAACGGCGTGTTTGAATAAGATAATGTGCCACAGACTTGTAACCCAGCTTTATGACCTGATAAGTGAACAAAACTTGGCCATTACTTCCCCACGGTAAATATTGACTTGGTCCTTCCTTTCTATTTTGCCCAAACCATTGTTTGACAAAAGGAATGTATATATCTGCATGTGTGTGTGTGTTGTAAAATAGGTATATCAAGTCGTGCAGGCAAGGACCTACGTGAATCAACTTAGAAAATGAAAGCACCATGACGGAAGAGAAGAATGTTACTTGAAAACATATAATGACAATAAAGGCTTGCATGCATAAAGGTTGATGGGGCTAACCTTCCTATACAGATTACCAGTGGGCTCCCACCCTTTTTCTTTACGGCAAAGACTGCAGTTGCAAATGCCCCGACAAACAGGGCAAACCCAATCAGGATTTTTGTTGGCTTCAATTACATTCTCTCCATATCTGTGGAATTTGCTAAAATTTAATGCATGATCACATTTGAAGTATAAGCAGTATAGAAAAATTCACCTCATGTATAAGCAATCTCCGCAAAACTGCCCTTGGACCAAGTCACATTTGCAGCAATGTGTATGCTGACCAAGAGTTTTCTGCCTGAAAGAAAGCATGTCAGATCCAAGCAAACTCTACCAAGAGAAAGGAGACCTTTAAAGTAACAACTAATTTCAAAGCTCAACAATGCACGATAGTAGATAGCACATTTAAATAATTAGCCCAATATAAAAACACGTTTATGCACTTTCGAGAAAGACTTGAAAAGGAAAATATATTGTACTTTTGCTATAAATAAATAGGATGAGCTCCTCAAAGGATCCTCAAGTCTTTTTTCCATTTTAAATTCAGAAAAGAAAAGTTTATCGAGTATAAGAGAATAGAATATACATAAGATTACTGCAACAACCAACCAATATACTGAAAGACTCAAAGAGGAAGCATAGAAAGGAACAAATCCTAAGAGCAGCAAATGTTGTGCAAATTTCAATTGCAAGTAAAATTTGCATAGCAACAACAAGACATCTTTAAATGCTACATTCCCGTCTATCCATATAAGCAACCCGATGAATTGAAAGTGTTAACAACCTTGTCAAATGTATTTCCTACTGTGTAAAGGTTTCCTAAATCAAGCTTAAAACCACAAAGTAACAAAATAGAAATGATTCTAAGGTAACTGTTGAGTAAAAAGAGGATAGAATCCGTATATATAGAAAAGTTTAGGAAGTTCTGGAACAGTTCCGAATAACCGTCAGATAAAACATCAATTCATTACTATTCAATGTAGACCATGAGATTTTCACTGTTAAAATCAATAAACTCGGCAAGCACATAACTTCCCATCAGATTCTTATTTGAAAAAGAATTGAAATCTTGCAGGACTCTGGTGTCCACTTAATTCTTTAACCATTGTGATTATTTGTCAAATAAGCCACTTGACAGAACTCTGTTAGCCTAAGTAACATAACTTGGCTATGCTTTGTAGACTAGCAGATAAATATTTACTAAAATCCAGGAATGTTCGGTACATCATTACTAATCATTGAAGTTGGTGAAGTCATTATGCCTAATACTAAATTAACATCATATCCAGAGTCCAGACCTCAGAGTAAGAAAAACAACATACTGAAATATTTAAGACATGTAATAATACGAAGAAAAGCGAAAAAACCAGATGAGCTACCTGCATTGATGGCAAGTTTCACCCTTAACCGGATCATATATGCGCTTCCGATCTTCTCCATAGCCATCCACCGATAGGTCCCAAGTTTCCTTATAATCCCCCAATAGTTTTTCATGTTCATCTGTATAAATCTCTGGCCTTTTACCCTCCTTTATTTTAATCTCACCATTCCATGAGGACTCCGTCTTCCCTTTGGGTCTAATTTCCACATAACTCACAGGAGCCACAGTCTTCAACCTAAAATTCAAAACCCCAAATTCTTAAGAAACCACACTTTTACAGAAACTTAATGTAAAGATTCAAAATTTGGGCTTACCTGGAAGAGCGCCTTGGTGGGGACCCAGAATTGGGAATTGGGTTTTGGGTTTTGGTCTGATCGGAAGTGTCTTTTACCGGACGACGGCGTTTCGGCGGTGCGGCTCTGGACTTGAGCTGCTGTGAAAGATCCAAAATGCCCAGCTTCTGCATTCTCTCCTTGTTCTCTTTGATCCTTTGGTCCCTAATTTGCTCATACCCAGGAACCCCTGCAATTCCATTCTCTCCGGTTCCGGTTTCCTCACCGTCGCTTTCTTTGGAGTTGCCTCGGCCTCGGCCTCTTCGACCCACCATTTTGGGCCGTCGGAGAGTGGAAATGAAAGGACTTTCGGAGAAAGGAACCACCCTAAACCTCTGTGTGCGCGTGCGAAGAATGGTTGTGTGTGTGGGAGTATCCGAGAGGGAAGGGTTATATTGGCGGGAGTGGGCATCAAGCGAATGAGAGATTGACACGTTGTTGGGCCGTACACGGAAATGAAATTTAAAAAAGAAACAAAAATCACTTAATAGTCTCTCAATTTTTGTTCGTTCAACACTTTCATTTTTGATATTTCGAAATATTATTTTGGTCACTCAACTTCAACCATATCTTTCACTTTATTTTATCAAAATCTCAATTAACTTGAAGATATTTTTGTAAATAACACATTTTTTTCAAGAATATTCCCCAAAAAAAACGTGATCATTGACGTTCTGGACTTTAGCTTCTGTGTTATTTTTAGAATTAATTATAAATAAACCCTCAAACTATAAGTTGACGTGATATCTGACCAAGGACAATCACCATTAAAATTCATGTTATCTGTTGACGTGATATCTAACCAGGGACAATTTTCCTTCCAATTATTTACTCTCCAAAATAAATAGAGAGGAGCCCAGCAGGATTAGAACACATGACCTCATCCTCAATTGAAGTTATGCACAACCACTAGATTGCGCTACGAACAAATATTTATTGTCACATCAATTATACTTATACATCTACAATTGATATATATATATATTTGTTTTTTTTTATCAGGAAAAAAAAATATATATATACAATTGATATGCTCTTCCTTTCTTAGTTCATGTTTTTCTTTTTATAGTTTATTTTTTTTATTTTCTTCAAAATTAGAAACCAAAAATAAACTAAACAAAGATGAAGAATCCAGAAAACTAAAATGAGGACAAATCCAGCAAACTAAATGTAAGTAAAATTGATTGAGTCCGAAAAAAAAAATGAATTAGTAAAAGAAAACTAAACAACCAGCAAACAAGGAAAACAAAAAAACCAACAATATAATTAATGAAAGAAAATAACGTGGAAGAATTAAAAGATGTTAATTATAATTAGGTAGTTAAACATGGAAAATTCTACAATACCCAAAGCACTAGTGCTCAGGCATGTGAGCAATAATCTGGACCGTTGGATTTGTAAATCTTCATCTTGCCCTTTATAAGTGAAGTCTCAAAAAAATTCTGAACACTAGTACCCAAAACACTAAAGACGTTCCCAGTTAAACATAGCAAAACAAATGATAATTGAGAAGAGTGAGTCAGTGAGAAATCCATTCCAATTGTACTTGCAATTTCTTGTATAAGTAGATTCAATGTGAGAACAATTTCAAGCACAATTCCAGTGGTTGGGTATATGCTCATTTTCATTTATTTTGGAAATGAGATCAAGTGTTCGACTGCTGCTGGGCTTTCCATTTATTAAAGCAAACAATTGGATGGGACGAAAATGTCACTGGTTAGATCTGCATGCCACATCAGCAGATAACAGAGTTTTCTAACGGTGTTATGGACGGAGGTATAAAATTATTTACAAAAGTAAACTTGAGGTATGAAAACGAAAAAATTTAATAATTAAGTATAAAAATGAAAATGACCATATAGTTCGAATGATTATTTGTAATTAATCCTTATTTTTATAAATAACACATAGGCAGACTTTTAAAGTACCGGGGGAAAATGATAAAAGGGCAATAAAACGTGATCATTGACGTTCTAGCTGGAGGAGTTTCAATGGTAACCTAATTATCGAGTGTTAGTTGCAGCATCCTTGGAGTTGGAGGGTACCATCGGTTTCGTTCGTTAATAACAGACTACAAAATTAACAACATGATACATGGAGACAAAATGGAGGAAAAACTGATAATGAAAAATTGCTGATTATATTTCTTCATTCTGCAACAGTAAAGACAACCCCAAGAAGAAATTAAAAAAAAAAAATAATTAAAAAAAAAAACCGCCCCCAGAAGATATACACAAAAAAAGACAGATGCCTGTACACCCTCCCTACCATCTACATTTTTGTACAGTTGAAATGCGATAGACATTGAAAGCTGCCTCTCACATTTCCAAAAGAATTTCGTAAATTTTGCGGGGTTTCTGCTTATCTGTAAAATGAAGACCACAGCCAATGCAACGAAAATCGAATCGTCAGCTTCTTTGTCTTGCCCATCTACCTCGGTAAGTCTTGACAATCTCGAGACATACCAGGGGTATCTTTTGAGATTTGTGATCATGGGAAAGAAAACCAGCAACAAGTAGTCAACAACCAAGTTGAAGGATGCGGTGAGTATATTAGTTCACTGTACAGTTTGATCGACGTGCATCTTCTCATGAATATCAAGAACAAGATCCCGAAGCTCAGGGAATATTGATACGAGAGACAACTCAAGTATCGCATACGCAAGTTGCTTCACGCATATAGTAGACTGCACCACACAATAATTCACAATCAACTTGTTTGAACAAAATGAAATTATTCAAGAATATGCATAATTTGCAGCAGAAGATGCAAGAGCATAAGATACTAACCTGAGTGAAATAATAAATATCTCTTGCACAACGTCTGTACTGCTTATATCCAACTAAGCTGACTAAGGCTGTTGGAGCTCCATCTGTCAGAATTGGGGATTAGTTTTATTCTTTTCCATGGGACTACTCACAGTAGTAACTTTTCAGATAATGACACAAATAGTTCTAATCGTCACACTAATCAAACATATCTCCGTGTATGTATGCTTGCATCTACGTGCATATAATATGTAGGTTTATAACAGGAAAGTGGCAGAAGATCCAAGATTCTGCTTCTAAGAACTAAAACCTTGTGTTTCACATCTCCCAACAAGAGGCTGCGGCAAGAGTGCATTTCATGAAATATAAATCCATATAGAATAGATATTCCAGTTCTTTTGACTCTTTGATTTCATTCATATAAGATTCGGTAAGTTTCACATGAGTTATGGTTAACCTATTTCTAAGAGTGAATTCCCATTTTTACTTGAGTAATCTTTTAAGTATTTTATTACTTTTACAATTTGAATGAACTCTCAAAATTCTACGACTCTTAGAGTGAAGTGTTATGTATACCAGGAGGGATTTGCTAAATCCTAGGTATGTAATATAAGCACTTTCTTAGACCCAAAAAACACACATACAAACACAGAGAATTTTACAGAACACATTCATAGTACTTTCTTTTATCATCCTAATCAAACAGAAAATATAGTTTACTTGAGCCTTAAAACCGCAGTCACTTTTGGAAAAAAAACAAGGCAGCAGAACCATTACCAGGAACAAGGCAGCGGCCTCAAAATTAGGCTAAAACACACAGGAACATTGACCATTAAAGAGATGGTACCAATTACTCACCAAAGAGCAGTTTCTTCAGATCACTAGCTCTGCGAGCAGCCTCAAGCTGCTGCTCAAAAGAACCCGGTTTACCAACCTTACTGCCACCAAATTGGCTCATAGTTGGAAGAGGGTTTTGATCATCTTGAGCATTGCCAACTCTAAGGAAGAATGTGCCATTGGGCCATAGAACCTACAAGAGATACATGATTAGAAAGCAAAAATATTTACATATCACTATTTTTTCAAATTCTTCAATAGTTGATCCATTTGACTGCAAGAAAAACTCTACCTTAAAAATAAATTCAGGAAACATGCACCAAATTTGATAATAAGACTTGAAGAGACAATAAAATACATCAAACAGGAGTAGAGGAAATCCCTCACATTAAATGTAAGAAGAATTTCTACAACCTCCAATAGAGAAAGTCATGAAGATATGGAAACCGAAAAAAAAGAAGAAAAAAAAAACACATAAACCTTTGCATATGATTGTATATCTGTATGCAGATAGTAAATTAAAAATGAAAAGGACATTCAGTAAGCAGTTCTGCTTTTTACTGCTCAACAAAAGCATTTATGTGATGAATACAAGGCTTAATGTTAAACTTTGAATCCTTAAGCAATGTCATATCACATAAAATATGATGTAGACATTGAATGAGGTTGGACACACATTTCTGGAACCTACAGTGGACTGCCCACGCAAAGGTGACTCCACTTACAGCTATCCTATAATACATGTCATTGACAGTAAGCACAATGGTTTTGAAATTGTGTGTCATTCATATAACTATTGCTCTTCAATAATTATCTAAAGATTAGACTGAATGCAGTTAATTGCAGACTGCTTGTAAGTTGGCATATACCATTTCAGTAAAAGGCAGATGCTTATAATTTGTAATGCCTCGGGGTTAGTCAATGTGGTGAGGGGTTGGGAAAATAGGTTAGGAACTTAGTATTCAATCTCTTCCTATGTAAGAGGAAAGAAAAAAATTTGTTTACAGTCCTTACATCTTGAAGCCATCGAATTCCTGAAGCTATAATATCCTCCCTCCGAAGCAATTGAATCTGCCTCAAGAGCCAGTCATCAATAGCATCTTCCATCATCAACTGTAGTATTTGTTTTGACATCCAAAAGACTTGTCTTCTGCATAAGCAAAAATAGGCATGTGAGACAGATCACTTATTTATTGTCTCTATTTAAAAAAATAATAATAATAAATAAATAAAAACATGTTCAAGTTTTATACTACTGAACCAGACTTGGGACTTTGTCTGCTGGCTAAAAGGGATGAAGAAAGAGAGATCTTATAAGCGCAGAACGTTGCTCTTACATGAAGGTCAGAACAAATTGACAATAATTTCAACAGTAGAATTTGCGTCAAACAGGAAGAAAAAAAAAAAGGAATATTGAACCTAAATCAAAGCAGAACATGCCAGAACAAAGCAAACCAAGTAAAAAGTAATGGTATAAAGGTCTAGTGAAGCTAAAACCATTATCGAAAATTTGTCGTAGATGCACTAACCAGAAAAGCACAAAGTTATCTACTCAAAACCAAATTCAAATAATTTGGGAAAAGAAAAATGAAGAGATGAGTAGCCAAAGAAAGAAAACCTCAAAAACGAGAAACAGCACACTAATCCATACAACTTTGCCATGATGGCATATGGTGTTGTCTCATTTTTTATGTTTTGAAGAACAGAAGCTAGATGATTTACTGTTTTGTCGGTGAACTACTTGTCAAATGCTGTTGTACTTTGCCAACTTTATATATATATATATTAAAAAAAGAAAGAAAAAAAAAACTATATACTATTCATCTTCTGCGTTCCAAATGCTTTATCCAAGATCAACATACTAGAGTGTATACATGCCTCAGGTACTATTCAACATACTATTCATCATCTGTGTTCCAAATGCTTAATCCAAGATCAACATACTAGAGCGTATGCATGGCTCAGGTACACTGGGACAACAAGATCATAAAATACAGCATACTTACTACATAACCATGACGTCCTAGAGATACAATTACTTACAATGATTACATAAAAGTTGAGGCATGAACAACTCACCTTAGCCAGCCCCTTCTCTTAAGCTGAAATACCTTGTCCACTAAATTCAACAGAGGTACACTAACATTGGGTGGAGTCCACTGAAAGAAACCAAATTGTAACATTCATATTAGAAACAATCATAGATGTCCCTTTGAAAAACAGAATTGAAAAATGCTTTAATAATTATGATACTGAGCTAAACTCATAAGATAAACCAATAACTTTCACTGAAAGTTTTAAGGTTAAAAAAAAATGCAACTCACAATCATTTTGATGGCAGCCTCACACTAGTGAGGATCTTATTTATTACAAAAAAATAAATATCTAACTCCTTAATTACATATCTAACTTCAACTACTTAGTTTTATTCCAATGGCCAACAACCTCCATTATTTCTAGCCTCGAGTATGCTTAAACCTATATATAATAGGGTTGGAAACTTTAAGAGTAACTTGGTGATCAATATTTAAAACCAATAAAGGTTTTACTCTTCCGGTCAGTGCAAAATCTATATTACACTTTAAAATCAAAGCAAAATAGCTACAAGACCTTATATTTCATATATATATATATATATATATAGAGAGAGAGAGAGAGAGAGGGAGAGAGAGAGAGAGAGAGAGAGAGAGAGAGAGAGAGAGAGAGAGAGAGAGAGAGAGAGAGAGAGAGAGAGAGTGTGTGTGAAAAAAACGAGGTTATGGTTTTACTATTGTGCAGAAAAACAAAACAGGCCACCAAAGGAGAAATCAGGTAACTATTGATGAGCTGAAAGTACTAGGGGAACAGCTACATTTTTTATGAGAAACAACAACCTAGGAGAATAGGATACGAGAAAAGATACTGGTGAAAATGGTGAGAAAGGTCCAGAGGCTACTCCTCTAACTAACATAACTTTCCCTAAAAACTGAGTTGGATACAAAAGTCCTTTTCCTAAAATACTTCAAGCGGTAAGATGAATTCTTCACTACCAATTGGTGCTATCCAAAGCTATATTCTCCAGTACATCTTCCATCATCTAAAGAATTCAGAATACAACTCTCAAAGGAATTATGGGAAAGGTGTCGCACTAGTAATGAATTAATGATATAACTCTTCACTGAGATACTTCTTAGAAACACAATGACCAAATTCTTTAACTAGGCTGATACTTAGCACGCTAGTGGACTACATGACAAAAGAGACTTAACAACCAAGAAGAAATCATTTGTTGCATCGGTTGTAACTAACTAAAGTATTTGAGAATACATCAAGTATCATGACAGGGAACATATAAAAGCATGAAGAGAAGGAACTAAGATGAACTTAACAATACCTCAGGTGGCATCCCAATTGGATCCTCCAGTTCCGAAGAATTGGAGATTACTGGAAAAATTTCTCCAGGAAAGCCATCGTTGCCAACCCCAGATTTCATAACCAAATCACCTTTCTTCTCCAAATCTAAGCTCTTTGAATGTTTAATTCGAGGTGGATAACCCTTAAAGTCCAATTCGTTATCCGAATGCCACCCACTTTCCTGCAAACTGAATCTGACTTCCACAGGGTCACAACTTTTATCTTTGTCAGCTGGCTCATTATCAGAAAAGCTATTCAGCATTTCCCCTGTATTTTGCCTAGAAACATTTTCGGTTGTCTCCTCTGCACTCCAGGACAAGTTAAATCCAGGAATTGAAGATGAAGCCTCATAAGTGGATGGACCAACAACGGCACGCATTAAGCCATCTGAAACCCCTTTGAACTGGCGAACAATATCGTCCACAGCATCATCCACATTGACTGATTGAATCACATAAAAAATTAACATGAAAATATAAATTAAAAAGGTCACAAGGAACAATGAGCAAAAATGAGAATGGCCATAATTTCAAATAAAGCTGCCAGATCAAGATGAATTCCAAAGGCAATCAATTACAATTTACCCCCATGGTCCACTAGTGGTTTCCAGAATGAATGTAAACAGGGAGGCCCAAAATATGTGTGTGTGTGTGTACAGATATATGTGTATATACATGTATAACCCCCTCACGACCAAACCATGGGCCTAACAATTCCTATTAACCCCCTCATTGGTAAGCGAGGCCCCAAAACTATCAACAGCAAAGATGCAAAAGCCAAAAATAAAAAATAAAGCACGTACCTGCAAGAGTTCTCATCACAGAGGGTGATTTTCCAAAAGAGTAATTCTAAAACCCAAAAAAAAAAAAAGGAACATAAGAATTTAGTACATTCAGATGAGAGCAGATTCAAGACAAACAATAATAGTTTAGAAAAGTCAAATAAGATTCAAATAAGTCTTCATTCTGACTGGCTTTTGGCTTTTTTTCTATTGTCAATATCATCTATTGCGGAAAGACTAATCATTTGTCCTAGGCGTTTTTTTTTTTTTTCAAACTTTGGACTTTCTCTTATCAACTCCCAGATTTTCTTTGTTAAGTGTTTTAACTTTGATGAAATGAAAGAATCAAGGCTTAACTATAGTTAAAAGCAAACGCACACAGACATGTAGGCGGACAACTGAGGCCTAACTCTAAAATATACGTCAAGAAGATGAATACCTTCGAGGAAGCACTTAAAAAATCCCATACTTCATGCTGTTCGGCAACGTTCGCTATTGACAAGAGATCCTGGAAAATACAGCATAATTAAAGCAGAGGAAGATTGGGAGGGGGGGGGAGAGTAGAAATGCAGTGAAGAATCTACATTGTACCTGGAGATATTTGTCAAGCTGGATACATCGCTGATGAACAAAAGCATCCTCAGTGCTTGATGAGAATATTCTTTTGGGGGGCAAATGTAAGGTGTAATTTGGAATTTCTTTAAGTTGGCGGTGTAGTCGCTCAAAATTCCTATATCTGTAGATGTAATTGAAAAATTAAAGAACAAAACCAGAAAAACCTATATATGGACCAGGTGATGCTGAACTGAAGACTTCAGGAACTGTTTTAACACACACACACACACTATTTTTATATTATTTTTGTCTAATAATGATGTCTTCTTCTCAGAAAAATAAGGATCACATGGTCTCCCCACAATTTTGTCCAATGATCTGAACTGTCTATTTTCTAGGTTTTCCTTCCGGTTAATTCAACAAATTCTGAAACCATTTAATTATAATTGTTGTCAACTAGACAGCCGAACACAGTATTTTCGATAATATATACTTTATCATGATGATAATTAATGACTAAATGGTATCTAATTCAATTAAATTTTTGCATGGAAAATAGTTGAATGGAAACATACAAAATGAACAGTATGAATCACATAATTACATATTGGAGGAGTGGCCACAACAATGTATATGTGTGAATAATTAACGAAAATTAAAAATAAATAAAAATATTGAGTAATCGGTAATAATAATATAAATGAAAATTCCTGATATCATAAAGATATAGATAAGATCACAACCTTCGTTTCACAAACCAAGTTCTGTTTTCTGCATCTGTCACTGCAATTGAATAAACTGCAAAAGATTTTGACCCAAGTTTCTCGAAGTATGCTCCCATAACCTGTACAGACATATTGGACAAAGAATCAGTTTTGGAATCAAAACAAACATGTAATACAATACTTCAGCACTTGAGAAGCTGCAAAAATTTAAATCTAAATTCTTGAATCTTCATATTCCAAAATTTCACGGAAGGAATGCTTACCCGGCACCTGAGCTTGGGAACTTGTTGTCCCACACTGCGGACTACCATATCCGAGACACTCTTACCAATATGCTCTTCTATATGCCTGCCAAATTCAGGACTATAGAACTCTGAAATGATGGAACCTCCACCTTGCATCAGTGCTTTTTTTGTGTCAGGTTGGATTTTCAAAGCAGAAGTGCTATTTGATCTTTTAATCCTACTTTTAATTCCACTAGCAGCAAGATTGCTAGTGTCAACCAACTCATCAACAAGATGCTCTTCCTTAGAAATTGATTCCTTGTTGGGATCTGAAGAGAACTGCAACTCCTTTTTAGTCCCAACACTAAATTGGGTGTCAAAACTTGTTGTATGGGTTAGCTTTACAGTAGATCTATCTTCCATTCCTGTAGAAATTTCATGCCTGTTAGCTAGCATTTCTTTCCCCAAAGTTCTAGCAGGTACAGCATTATCCGCTCCTGAACCCTTTGGTACAGGTTCCTGAACTCCTGTTATTTTTCTCTTGTGTTCTTTATTTTTATAGTTTCTTCCTTTCGTCCACATGTTTTCTAGATTTTCAGGAGTAAGAACTTCAGTCCTTCTCTGTGTCGCAGCCTCCAATCCTCGTGCCCAGTAAGCAGGCTGCGGCTGCAAAGGATCTTCCGGGAATGGGTTATAATCCAAGGATGCTTCTCTCTGATTTTCAATTTTAGCCAAGGTCATATCAGTCCTCTGATTAAAGGTTGCATATTTCCTCAACGAAGAATCATGATCATGTACACCCCCTGCAGTAGATTGGTCACCACCTGCCTCTTTAAAGATATAATCTTTAACGACTTCCAAAACATATTCAATCAACTCGTTGATGTACCTGATCAAAGAGAAATTGGAAGTTAAAATGCCTATATTTGTGTGATGGAGAGGAGGCATATACAATTATACAACGTTTTATCCTATGAGATTGGAGACACATTTCATTATTACAATGTTGTACACATATGCCCCCACCAAAATGATTAAGTGTTCCAACGCAGTATTATTAAGTGTTCCATGAAAAACAAAATTTGATCATGATAAAATAATAATAATTATAACAATAATAATACTGCTTGTTATAATTATTATAGTACAAGGTTTCAATACAGACTTGTAATAGGCATTCTGATGCTTTTGAATAGTTTTATATGGCAATCTTATGCCAATAACACCCTTTAGACAGAGAACAAACATAAAGAAAAAGACTAACAATGGAATAGTTGAATGAACTATTCAATAACATACCCAGGGCTTGCGAAATTCATAACAGGTTCAATTACCAAGCTTGTTAAAAATTCTCTGGCAATGGATCGAACCACTGGACATTGAGCTTCTCGTGGTCTTAGCACCACTGCTATCAGTCCACCCATTAGCCGCTGAAGAAACTGTAGAAGATATAAAGTATTAACCTGAATCCAACAAATAAGATCCAAATACATAATGTAATTCTGTAAAAACACTCCACTCACACCTTGTACTCACTCTCAGGTGATATCAACGCAGGATGGAGCTCCTTTGAAGCCATAAGATGATGTTTCAACCTTTCATCTCTCTCCTCTGAAGACAATGTTTTCATAACATCAACACCTATAGCAGCTTGGTTTCTTCTGAAAAGCTCTATATGATCTCCTATTAAATCAATTATATCCCTGAAACAATAGACAGTCATCATTTATGCTGCTTTAATGATAGAAGCTTTTTAACCACTTGAATATGGTTGAATTCTACTGGAAACAGAAGGTTACCTTGTTAGCAAGTCAACAAGGTTTATCTCTTTAACTCTTCCTGATACTTCACCAAGAGCATCCATGATAATTGCACGTATTTGCTCTGGAGCCTCCTTGTCCGGTGTTATATCTGAATACCATAAATCAATCACAAAATCCTTCAAAATTTTGTCAATGAAATCTTTCATTGCATCCTCTACGATTGGAGAACCAATTTTCCTTTTCCATTTTGGTGGTGGCAGTGAAGTAGAAAGGCGTGAATCATTCACAGACAACTGTTTCTTCTCCAAATGAGATAAATATGTTTTCGGACGAACAGGTTTTTGAACCTTCCAATGAAAGTCCAACTCATTTAATAGCATGCGTACTATCGAGACCAGCAAGATTGCTATGGGCAGATTCATCCACATTGATTTGCTTGTATCTGCATAAATGCCAAACGAATGTCGTCAAAGAAAACACAAGAGGTGAAAAGGACAGCACTTTCAAGAGAATCAAGCAGTTTTCACAACACCCGAATTGGATAACCTCCCATAATTCTAACCTCCACTTGTTCACAGCTAAAATCTAGAACTCGTTAATAATACATATGACAAAGAAATCACAGATAAACATTGAATTTTCATCAAATTCTTTTTCGAAAAGTTTCTTAGAAAGCCAAACTTAGAGTTCTCAGTTCGCTACTAATTCCTAATCACGTAAACAATCAAAAACCCCACAGAAAGCAACAATATCTTAAACTACAGCAAATTAGTGACAAAGGAAGAAATGAAAACGACCCAATTGCATCAAAATTGAAGTGCTTACGTGTCAGGAAGTACGAAACGGCGAAGATGAACAGCGCCCACCAAACGAATCGAAGTTTAACCTCCTCGATCAGATCTTCAATGGTCCTGATCGCCTTCTTCATCTTGTTCCCTCCCTAAACCCTAAAATTCCAGTTCCAATTCGCTAAAAATAGGCGAAACGACCTAATCAAATTACAGAGTCCAAGTCAAAATCTATAACTCCAAAAGCTTCAACGTCAAGCAAGATCGAAGTTGGTGGACGCTGAACCCTCGAAAACGGGTATTTCCGTATTTGTTTGGTTCCACCACAGCTCTCTCTCTCTCTCTCTCTCTCTCTAATTGCTTTCGGACCAACAGAGGTAGAAGAAACCTGGAACTTGTTTCCCTCGAGCTTCTTTTAATTTTTGAGGTAATTTAAACGTTTATTTATTTATTTTCTTTTCTTATAAAGTTTGAATTAGACTATGAGCTGGTGTCCGGAACAAAGATAGAGAAGGCTGTTGTTCGTTAATCGTTACGCGTAATGTGTTATGTGTGTGTACACTTTTTTGGGTCTTCTCCACGTTCTACTTCTTGTCAATCAAGAGCAATTATTTGATTATTTCTAAAATTGTATTGCTCTTTCTATTTTTCATTTGCTTAATACATACAAAAAACTGAGTTGTCTGCCATAAGGAAAAAATAAATAAAAATAGTGGATCTGTCTCGAAGCATCTTGGCTTATTATCTTTTCATTATTTTCTAATAACAATTTTGGCATCAAGATTATTAATTAAAACGGAGCAAGCTCCCCAAATCCTAGACGTCATGGCTTGGGACCCCAGTGATGCCATTGTGTATCGAACACTGATTCGACCAGGTTTTCCCTCGTCGTTAGTCCACGTCAACATCCATCGATGAGGTTTGCATCGGCTGCTTCTGTAGCTATTTTCAAGGATCGTGTTTTCATAGGAATTCATGGTGGATATGTAGGTTCGTCCCCGACCCTATTTGCTAGAGGGACTCAAGATCTCGTTAGACCTGGCAGGAATATCAGGGTATTTGGATTCTATCGAAGCCTCCGACCGCGTCAAGGACGGCTCAAGGCTATGCGTGTCTCGTTTGAGGGACTATTGCTGGGGTTATGTTGTCGGTAGCGGCCGGAATGATGCGAATCATGGAGGCAGTGATGGTATTCGGTGGCGCCGACTTACTGTTGTTGTTGGCAATGATGGTGGCATACTCTGGCGCGGGTATGGCAACCCACAACATGCTTTGGGTGCCCTTAGCTTCTTGGGCGCCCTGATCTATGGGTGGTGCTGATTGTATTTGGATCCAGTCTTGGGTCTCATTAGTGGGTTTCAAATTTTATGGATTTTGGGTTTGGGAGCCGGGAGAAATTTTGGCATATTTCAACTCGTTTTTCGAGAAAGCTACACTATGCCAAAAAAATGCTACAGACGACACACATTAAACTACAGAAAGTGTATTTTGTGTTGTCTGAATTTTTTAGACGACATATAAATTAAATCTGTTGTCTGAATTCGCGATACTACATTATAATTTTCATTTCGAAAGATTGGTAAATTTGAGACAACAACAGCTTCTGTTGTCTCGTAACTCGTCGTGGTTGATTTTTTTTTTGGCATAACGTATGAAGTCCACTTTAGTTTTCCCACACTTAAGCAAAAATAGAATTTTCGTTTCCCTCTTCTCATTCCCTCCCAACTCAAAATCTCTCTCTAGTCTTCTCTCACCTTTTTCTCTGAAATTCCAAAACCCTAGAATCTCAAACCCCCAGAGGTCAAACCCGACACCTCCTCTACCAATTCAATGACCTAGCTTTGTTGGTCCTTCCTCTTCCCTCTTTAATTGAATTAACCCACCAATTTCATTACCCCAATTTTATTCTTTCTATCAATTCCTTGGTTTGCTCATTACGCGAGGTCAAGCAGAAGTCAAAGGCCGATCTTGTGGCCCAGCTCAAGGATCTCAAAGCAGAGCTCGCTCTCCTCCGCGTAGCCAAGGTCACCGGTGGAGCACTCTAAGTTGTACGAACCAAAACCCTAATTTTTGTTCTTTTCTTTTTTTTCTTATTTTTGTATTTTTGTGAATCAAAGAAGTGATTTTTGGTGGGTTTGGTGTGTTTGCAGCAGATTGTGAGGCTAGGGATTGCTCACGTGTTGACAGTGTACTCACAGAAGCAGAAGGCTGCATCGAGAGAAGTGTGCAAGAACAAGAAGTTTGTGCCTCTTAATCTTCGTCCCAAGAAGATCAGGGCTATCTTCTGTAGGCTCACTTGGGTACTCCCTTTTACATTGCTCTTTGTTCATATATCTCTAAGATTCCATTCGAAATAATTGAACTTTATGTGATGGCACTTGATGGAACCTGGTAGGAAAATCATGGACTATGTTGTTGTATGTGAATCTTTAGTTAACTCAGTGTTGGGGTTCAATTGAATTTCATTAAGAAACTAGTGTGCCAAGTTGATTGTTTATCTAGTTGGTTTAGCTTTGACTATGTTAGTCTTTGAAGAGTGAGTGCTAAGGCTGAAAACCAAGTGAATTGATATTTTTGTAGTAGTATTTGTTGTTGTTTTTACATAGATTGGGTGTCCAAATCAACAAGGTCCAGTTAACAAGGCCATGGTGCCTAGCCAAAGGGTATGGACAGGTAAATAGGGAAGGAGGTTATGAGGTAATGGAAGCTTTATGCTTGTGGTATGAGGAACTTCAAATTTACTTAATTGAATTTTACATTTGGTAAGTGATATGGTAAATGGATCTTATTTTGTATTTTAATTGAAGTTCGCTAGACATTGAATTTGCAAGATGGTACTCTAGTTTCTGAAAAGCAATTAACATGTTTGATGTTATACAAATGTTGTTGGCTTTGCTTTTGATATAAATCATATGCATATTGTATTTATCATTTGTTATAAAAAAAAGGTTGTGAAGAGAAGCTGGGAAAATATTTGTATATATATTGAGTAGTTATTTTCGTAACCTTGATCTTTGCTTGTTATCTTTGCAGGTTGGGGAATATCAAGGTGCTTTGTGACCTTTATTCTTGTATTAGTTTTATGACCTAACAAACTGTTTCGTTAAAATTGGAACTCTCTGTTCATAATTTGAAGTTGTTTTCTTCTGAGAAGTTGTAGATAACATTTCAATGAGTATCTCAGATTTGGAATCTCCTAAAAATAATTTTTGTAAAATAAGTTATGAATTTCTGAAGTTACGGGTCTGCAGCAGGAATTTCTAAAAATCTGCAGAACGGTCTTATTATTATTTTTATTTGTTTCAGTAGCTTTCCTTATTTCAAACTCACTTCAGGGCATCGGTCTTGAAAACTAGATATTCCCAGATTTCCAGCGAGACCAACTGTTGGTATATTTAATGTTGGCATTCCTAAACAAAACGTTGATTGATTAGGAGTGTAAACAACCTATGCCACTTTAAGGTAAGTGGATATGCATGGTAAGTATGTGTTTGTGATCTCCTTAAATGGATATGATTTTCTTAACAAAATCCTTGATTTTCTTTTGTTTAAAAAAAATCTTTTACCGCTGCGTTTATTAATTGTATTTGAATCCTAATTGATTTAGAATCTTTTCAGCAAAATATTTTATTGTTTTATCTCCTAATTGATTTAGGAAGTCAATTAGGGTTAGGACTTTAAAGTGAGAGGGAGTCGTTGCTCCTATATAGGCTGATTGACACAGGTGTCGTTGGGTATGCTTTTGACGCAAGAGATTATTATTTATCTCATGCTACTGCACTTTTCATGAAAGCCTAAAAGCATCAATTAATTCTTATTTCACTTGTCCGTGTTAAGTGAATTCTTGTTTCAGTATTGCATTATTCTCTCGAGGCCAGTAGGGAAGGGTTGTAATTTGAAGATTGAAGGGCGCGCTCAGTTCCTTATGATCAAGTGAAGATATTCAAGGAAAGAAGAATCAAGACAAACACATAAACTAGTGCTGCAAGTAATTGTAATTGTGGTTAGAATTACAATTGTTTGTAAGAGATTTTCTCAATTTCTTTTAGTGATTGATCTTCCTTCTGGGCATGTGCCTTGCAGTGATGTTTCCTCAAGTTTGAGGTTTACACTGCGTAAACATATCGATGTGTTCTTTAAATTTCTGTTTCCAGTAAGCTTGGGATTGCAAAGGTATCTTTAATCCCAGATACACAGAAACATGCACGTTCCAGTATTTACACCAACCCTGGCCTTTTTGGAGTTCGTATGAAGATTATACGTCACTATGACGTTGGCCCTGTGCTTTAGATTTTCTGCAGCATAGGCAACTGTCAATATTTCTTTCACATTTCAAAACAACTCCAAATGGCATATGATTTTACGTTAATTCTTCTTAAGGCTTTACCATAGCATAGGGTTTGTGGTTAAAGGTTCTATGGCATAGGGTTTACGGCAAAAGATTGGTACATATAGTTTCAATTTTGCTCTTATAAGTTTTTAAGTAAGTTGTTTTAAATACATAATTCTTATATCATTGTAGTGTACATGCTAGTATGATCAATATATCTTTTTTTTTAAGGATGAGTAGTTAGGTGCTGGTTAAAAGTAATTTATTTTGAAAAAGCTTTTGGTGTTCATGTTATTACCTCACTGCATCTCTATTCTTTTGGTCAAAACTCTTGGCAGCAATCTCACTTCATCTCTTTTAATTTGATGACTGCTGTAGAAAACAATTTTCCCTTGATTACTTTCGATTACAGAATCATACAATTATATACTATACAATCAGTTATGAATATATTCTACATTAAGTACAGCTTTAAGACTATTGCATATAATTAGGAATCAATCAAGAGGGACGTGAATCACTCTTGATTTGTGTAGAGGAGTGATTCACTCTGATCATAGAGTGATCTGTGCTAACACCCCCCCTCAAACTGTGCGTGCCTGCACGTACAAGTTTGCCAGCAAGAAGAAGATGACGTGGCTTGTGAAGAGGTTTTGTTAGGAGATCAGCCGGTTGATCTTGAGATGGAATGAAGCAAACACGGTGACTGCCTAAGGAAACCTTTTCACGCACACAATGGTAGTCAAGCTCAATATGTTTGGTGCGTGCATGAAACACGGGATTGGAAGCCATATATGTTGCACTGAGGTTATCACAGTAAAGTAGAATTGGAAAGTGAATACGAGCTCCAAGTTCATATAGCAAGTAACCCAACCAGGTGGTTTCAGCGCTAGCATGAGCAAGGGAACGGTATTCGGACTCAGCACTTGATCGGGCGACAGTTGGTTGCTTTTTGGAACACCATGAAATTAGATTGGAGCCAAGAAAGATGAGGTAACCTGTGGTGGAGCGACGAGAGTCATAACACCCTGCCCAGTCAGCATCAGAGTAGGCAGAGCGCCGGACTGGTTGTTGTTGAGGGCTGAAATGCAAGCCTTGATGAAGAGTTCCTTTGATGTAGCGAAGGATGCGCTTGACGGCAGTGAGATGAGGAACACGCGGTTGACTCATGTATTGAGAAACAGAATTGACAGCAAAGGCTATGTCAGGGCGAGTTATGGTCAGGTACTGTAAACCACCAACCATCTCTCGAAATGTTGTTGGATTAGCAAGCAAGTCCCCATCATGAGCAGTAAGAAGTGCCTTAGCCGACATGGGTGTGCTTGCCGGTTTGCAGTACAGTAGCTCATGTTTCATGAGAAGATCATGTGCATATTTCAGCTGAGTAACGTGAATACCATTGGACTGGGCTGCTACCTGTAAGCCGAGGAAGTAGTGGAGTGGTCCAAGGTCTTTGAGATCAAAGCTGCGGCTCAAGGCATCAATGAACCGTTGAAGGAGCTGATCATCACTGCCGGTTACCACTATATCATCCACATAGAGCAAAAAGAACATTGTATGCACACCGTGGTGAAATATAAAGAGAGACGGATCTGCCTTACTATGCCGGAAGCCAACAGACAAAAGAAAGGTGCTCATACGTTGAAACCAGGCACGAGGTGCTTGTTTCAACCCATATAAAGCTTTATTTAGCTTGCAAACATGAGAAGGCCTGGACGGATCAACAAAACCAGGAGGTTGTTTCATGTAGACATCTTCTTGCAGAAATCCATGGAGAAATGCATTGGTAACATCTAATTGTCGAAGAGACCATCCACGAGAGACAGCAAGACACAAAACAGTGCGAATGGTGGCTGGTTTGATAACAGGACTGAATGTTTCGGCATAATCGACACCATGTTGCTGATGAAAGCCCTTCGCAACCAAGCGCGCTTTGTAGCGTTCAACCGACCCATCGGGGTTACGCTTGATGCGAAACACCCATTTGCATCCGACAATGTGCTGGGAAGGGGTGGATGGAACAAGGGTCCAGGTGTTGTTTTTCAATAGAGCATTGACTTCAATTGCCATGGCAGTACGCCACTTCTCATCTTTGGAGGCCTGGGAAAAACAAGTTGGTTCCAAAGAATTAAGCGTTGTAATGAGGGCTTTAGGTAAGGGATACCTGACTGTTCCATCTTGTCTATTTCTAGGCTTGACGATGCCATCCCGAAGTCGGGTTTTCATTGAATGAATCGGTGGTGGTATTGCAGGAGGAAGATGAGGGGCCGGCGCTGGGATGAACGGTGCTGGATTGGCCGGCAGTGGGTTCTCCGGTGCTGGAATTTCCGTGGGGGAAGTAACCGGGGATGGTGGAGATGCAGAGGAAGAGCAAGGCGGAGCAGACGAAGGAGGCTGGAGCGGGATAGCGGTGGTGTCGGCGTTGGGTGCAGGGGCTGGTAGCACGGCGGGGTGGCCGGGAACGGAAGTCGGTGGAGGACGCCTGCGGTAGGTGATGAGCGGAGCAGAGGCTCGTGTGGAAGGAGGCGAAGCAGGTGCTTGTACTGGAGAGGTTTGCGTGTTTTGTTGAGCTATTGGGCTCGGGCCTGATGGGGACAGTGGGCTCGGCAAGGGGGCCTGTTGAGGTCGAGAAGGGACTGGAGTGATGATTTGAACGAATTCAATGGAATCCGAATTGTTGTGAGATGAGACCTGCAATGCTTTATATGGAAAATTATTTTCGTTAAACAAAACATGACGTGAGACATAGACACGATTTGATTTTGGATCTAGACAACGATAACCTTTGTGTTGGGGACTATAACCTAGGAAGATGCACTCGACACTACGAGTAGACAATTTGTGAGAATCATTGTGATCAAGAAAAGGAAAACACGAACACCCAAAGACACGAAGAGAGGAATATGACGGAGGACTACCATAGAGACGGAGGTGTGGAGTTTCCCAATTAAGAGTGGGAGTAGGAAGTAGATTAATGAGATAGACGGAAGTGAGAACAGCTTCAACCCAAAGATTTTGAGGAGCACTTGATGTAATGAGAAGGGTACGAGCCATGGAGGAAATGTGACGGTGCTTTCTTTCAGCAAGCCCATTTTGTTGGGGAGTGTAGGGACATGAAAAGCGTTGTTGGATCCCCAATGATTGACAAAACTGAGAAAAGGCATTGTTAACAAATTCAGTTCCATTGTCACTTTGTAAGTATTGAATAGAGCCTTGAAAAATGTTTCGTATCATTGCAACCAAAGTTTTGAAATGTGTTAAGACCTCATTTTTCCGGCGCATAGGATAAACCCATGTATATCGTGAGTGTTCATCTGTAAAAAGGACATAATATTTGAATCCAGATACAGATAATGTAGGGGACATCCAAACATCACTATGGATAATTGAAAATAGGGAAGAAGCAAAAGTATTATTAGATAGGAAAGGTAAACGATGTGACTTGCTGAGTGCACAATTATTACAAAAAGTAGTAAAGGAGAGTTTAGAGCCAATAGAAGACCCTAAGTGAGTGAGGACGGAGGACGAAGGATGGCCCAAGCGATTGTGCCAAAGAGACGAATGAACTGAGGCGAGTGCATGAGGAACATTTGACGCGGAAGGGAAGTGGATTGGATAGAGACCATCTTTACATGGGCCCTGAAACAATAAACGACCAGTTTGTAAGCAATATATTTGATAAAAATCAGGAGCAAATAAGAAGAAGACAAGATTATCTTTGGTAAAACGAGCAACAGAGAGTAGATTTTTGCGTATGGATGGAATATTAAAGACATTACGTAAAGAGAAATTGGATGAACCGAGAGATAATGGAAGGGTACCAGTATGGGAGATAGGCATAGAGCTACCATCACCCATAAAAACATTGTGAGGACCACCATAGGGTTGAGGATGGTTGAGAGGCAGAGCAGTCATGTGGTGAGTGGCACCAGTGTCGGGATACCAACTTGGGTCACTAGAAAAATGAGCCCCAGCAAATGGAGGAATGGAAGCAGGTCCACCGAATTTGTGAGGGCAATGGGTCGGCCCATGTTGACTAGTGTGACAATTTGGGCACCATTGGGGTGCTGGGCCTAGAAGACCTGGAGTGTAGGCTGGTCGTGCAGCCCAGGGTGAGGAATTGAAGCTGCCATGTTGGGGAAAAGACAACACCTGAGATTGAGTATATGAGGGCCGCACATTGTTGCGTCGTCCCCGACTGCTATAGTGCTGCCTGTTGCCATGGTGAGAATGACGACCTCCATAATTGGGGAGGGAGCGCTGGTGATGGGTAGATTGCTCCCGACGAGAAGGGGACTGAGTTTGATTGAAGAGTGCAGTGGCTTGGGGAGGATTGGAGGATCGGGATTGTTGGGCGTCGAAAGCAAGGATGCGAGCCCGGAGTTCTGTGAAATCTGGGAGAGATGAATGTTGGGTGAGGGCAGTGCGGAGCATGAGATAATCTTGCCCAAGACCATGGAGTGTCGCAAGCACCAAATCATCATCAGATACAGGCTTATTGATCGCTGCCAAAGAATCTGCAATGGACTTGGCATGACGGAGATAATCATCGATCGATTGAGAGCCTTTCTGGAGTTCAAGAAGCTGCAATTTGAGGCTTGAGGCGCTGGCTGCAGAGCGCTGGGAGAAATGGCGAGCTAGGCAGTCCCATATGGCCTGCGATGTGTCGAAGCCAATGGTGAGTTGAGCAACGCTTTCAGTCAGCGACGTGGTGAGGATGCTCACAATTTGTTGATCAATAGTAAACCATTCCTCATGGGCCGGATTGGAGATGGTTTTGGCTGGTTCGGTGCTGGTGGCGGGGGTAGTTGTGGTTGGAGACGGTTCAGAGATGGATCCATCAACATAGCCCCAAAGTTTGGCGCCGTGGAGATAAGGTTTGATTTGGCGAAGCCAAGTGAGGTAATTGGTTTCGGTGAGTTTGATGAATTGGGATGTGTTTTGAGAGGGAGTGGTGGTGGTGGTGGTGGCCATGGAGGACTGAGGAGGAAGAAGAACGCTGGAAGAGAAGAGTGACACAGGAGGAGAGAAAACAGGTAAGAATCCTAGACCTAGGCTGATACCATGTAGAAAACAATTTTCCCTTGATTACTTTCGATTACAAAATCATACAATTATATACTATACAATCAGTTATGAATATATTCTACATTAAGTACAGCTTTAAGACTATTGCATATAATTAGGAATCAATCAAGAGGGACGTGAATCACTCTTGATTTGTGTAGAGGAGTGATTCACTCTGATCATAGAGTGATCTGTGCTAACAACTGCAGCTAGGTGTTTTTGGATTGGCTTGTAAGTCTGCTTGCTGTTTTTCTTTTTATAGTAGCTAGTTATCAAATTAATGTCCATTGTTGTTGCTTCATTATATACTCAGTAACTTAGGAAAGCATATGACTTTGATTTTATTTAGGGGAGGTGGAAAAGTTGTTTAGCGAAGTTGTTTGCCCATGGAAAGTGATTAAGGTAGATTGCACTAGTTTTTTTTATCTTTGATTGTATGATAAACTAATACACGCAGTGATCTCATAAAACAAATTCTTGTATATAGTGGTGTTTTTGATATGTTGTGCCTGCTCTATTTGATCTAATTACTTATGTAATGTAATTTTATTGATCATTTCAATTCAAGGGAAAACACACTTACAGTCAATGAGAGATTGAAGTAGTTTGAGTTGAGTAGGCAGAGTTGGTTTATGCATATATCCAAGCACATGAAGTAAAATAGTTAGCATGCAACAGATTTCATATTTT
Source organism: Rubus parviflorus (assembly GCA_029955375.1). Taxonomy (NCBI): domain Eukaryota; kingdom Viridiplantae; phylum Streptophyta; class Magnoliopsida; order Rosales; family Rosaceae; genus Rubus; species Rubus parviflorus. Next base: position 30,240,973 of record JARGGL010000001.1, read on the forward strand.
TGGTTTATATCTAGAAGGATATTGATCATGTCCGGACTGACATTGGATTGTAGCTACTTTTATGAAGTATAGAAGAAATCTTAGATGATTGATATGGTTTGCTATATTAGGGATGTATTTTGGTGTATACAATGACATATTATGAAAGTATTTCGGTGAATGCAATGATATTATGGTTAAATGGCTTATTTTTGTTAAGTATATGGTTCATAACCAACACAATAACTATTGTTTATTGAAACAAGGGACAACATAATCGAACCCAAAATCTGTTGTTGCAACTAGCTGAAAACGACAATTTCAAAGAAGTGAGTTACGGTTGGTAAGTGTCTCAAACAACAGAAGAACACTAAAAATGTCATTTTAAATCATTTAAAACAACATACTTCTCAAAACTGTAGTGCTCCTAACTTTCAAACAACAGATAACTGTCTTTGAGATCAACTACAAACCACAGACATTGAATCAATAATGTTCTCCTAACGTCATTCAAACCATATATATTATAAAGAAATGTTGTCGAAGTTTGATACAAACAACATATAACTATCTTTGAAGCACCACAAATGATCCTACAATATTATTGATTGAATTTCATTAGACGACAATATCTGTTGTTTGATTGACTATCAGACAACGGAGAATCTCCGTTGTTTGATTGTATATTAGACGACGGAGAATGTCCGTTGTTTGATAGCCCTTCGAGATATCAGGCTACTAGACAACAACAAACAACTTCATTAGACGATAGAGTTGCTCCGTCGTCTGAAGCATTTTGTGGCTTAGAAAGCTAGAATCGCTTTGTGCGGGATTGCAATACTTCTTCTCTTATGAGGGATTGGTAAATATTACACTCTATAATGAGTCTCAGGGTAAGTATATTGTACGTACCACAATTGCGTGCTCAGGCGGGCAGTATATTTTGTTCTGGGTTGAGGGTACTGTTGATCAATTTTTCGGGCTTTTGCTTTCCCTTGAAGTAGTTTTTGTTGGGTTGATTCTTAAGTCTCAAGATCATGACAATGGTTCTGACCGTGTTGTTGATAATTATCTTTGGGTTCCTGGAGATTTTTCTCAAGCTTCTGCTCTTATTTATTTAGTTTATTTTGTTTTTCAAGATCAAACACTGTGCTTTATTGTCAAAGGATATATTGTTGGTGTAGTACACCTTCTAGTATGTCTTGTTTTAGCTTTCATTACAAGTCATTCTTAGCTTGTGCCAGCTCCCAAAATTGTTCGAGATGTCATTCTAAACAATTGTAATCGTTCATGATTTATTAAAGTACTCTTCTTTCAAAAAAAAAAAATTTGGCTTATTGTTGTTTATCAGCTTCCATGAATCAAGGGAATTAATTAAATAAATAATGCTTCAAAAAGTAGGGCTGGCCAGAAATGACCGAAAAATCGAGCCGAACAATGTCGGTATACCACGTTTTCGGTCCGGTAAACCGAGCTGAAATATCAATCACGGTTCAACTTCAGTTTAGGGTTTAATTAGAATCGGTCCGACAGTATATATATATATATATATATATATATATATATATATATATATATATATATATATATATATATATATATACAATGATTCTCAGGTAAGGAGGTCCTTACTTTTTTAAAGTGCGGAGTTTTGATCTCAGCCGTCAAATCAGATAATTTAAAACGGATCTGACGACTGAGATCAAAACTCTGCACCTTAAAAAGTAAGGATCTCCTTAGTGGAGAAGCCCTGTATATATATATATATTTTTTTTTTTATTAATTTTTAATTATCTGTATTAATCAGGACCGTTGGATGCATGGACCTGATTTGGGTGTCTTCAAACCCTTGAGGGGTCTATTCCGACCTCATTCCCTCGATCTCACTCTGAACAACCGCCTCTCAGCTCTCTGCTCTCTCAAACCCAGAAACCCTAACCCTAAATCCAGCATCCAAACTCCAGTCTCCGACGCCGATTGTGCAAACCAGATAGAATTAACTCATCTATGTACCCTATTCTATCTCCAATTAATCTAGCAAGTTGAATCGAGAATCATCAAATCCATCCAATTCCTAGATGAAACCAAAAGATATAACCCAAAAATCCTACAATCCTTGACCAAATCAAACCCAGAAATCATCAAATTCATCCCATTCCATACTCTAAAACAGACATTCGCACCAGAAATTCTCCGATTACAAAAAAACCCCAAATTTCAAAAACCTTAGTTCGTGTTTATTTGCACGGCAGCTTCGATGGCTTGATATTGGGGTTCAAGTTCTTCAAGAAAGCATATAAGAAGGTTAGATTTAGTTTAAATATATATATGTTTTTTTAAAAAAAAAAAAATTGCAATTAATCAAATGAATTTTTACTAACATCTATTTTATTTTTTATCCCTAGCAAAGCCGCAAACTCAAAGAGTAGGAAGATGTATGTGCTCTTCATTACGAAGCTAGGACCATACGTTTAGGAGCATAAGATTGGGAGTAAAGGTAAGCTTATTTCTGGACATAAGATGAATAGACGATGATGATGTGATTATGATATGATGATTTGATGATAAATTATGTGATATGATGCATTATGCCATGATATGTTGATATGATGATGTGATATGATGACATTTGATTTTAAGTAAACCACTAAATCAGCTTGTATATCTAATGTGTATGTGATCTGGTATAAGATGTATTTGATGTATATGCAATTTGATATAAGATGTAGATGTAATTGACTTGTTGTGATGACGTTAAAAGTTATTTTTTTTTTAAGAAAGAGATTTTATTGAAGATTAAATGCGGCCGAAGTCGTATAGGAGGGCATCCAGAATGAAATCTGGAGCAATGGAGAACCACTCTCGTTGAACATTTGACTCATAACTAAAACTAGCTAAGCGATGATCTACAAAATTCGTAGTTCTAGAAGCATGTTGGACTGAAAGCGCTAGGGAAGTGATTGGCACATATTTGTCGTGCAAATTGCATTCCTAATCATGAGAATTAAGCTTCTCCGAAGGCCTTTTGTTGTGTTTAATATGTGTTTTCATGTTTCTAGGTTATTTATATGAGTTGATGTAATTCGGCACAATATGGTGCATTTTGGCGTATTTTAACCACTTCCGAGAAAAGGACGAGAAGTCAACCGTGACTCTTGGACATCAAGATCATATGAGTCAAAGCTTCGGGAGTGGAACACACAAAGATTCCGGAGAAAGAAGAGTATAATTCCGAATTTCGGCGATTTTCCGGAGAACCACCACAAGCGGCGGCACCACCGCCGGAGAACCACCAACCGTGGTGGTGAGACAAAGGGGCAGCAGCTCACATGTTTTGCTGCATCAATTCCATGTGGCCAAGTCAGAAATCCATCCCCTCACATGCCAAAATCTGCCATATTCCCCACTCACTTCCCTCCACATCATCATTCCATTTCACCCATCCTTATTCCTTTTGCTTTTCATTTGTTTTATCCTCTCCCATACCATTTCAGATCACAAGCTTTATTTATATGTCTACATCTGATTCAAAGGGAAGAACTGAATCAATTCAGAAAGTCACAAACCATTCAGCTGAGCCAAGAGCTCTCAAACACTCTAGAATACGTCCTATCCGTCCGGACATCACTAGGATGTCCGGACGGACACTACCCGTCCACCTACTGTAATCGCCAGTTTTCTCATAGTTCTGTCCATTTTTTGGACTTTCATCCTTCACGAAAGTTGTTCCTAAGGCCCCCATTCACCTTACGGACCAGTTTTCACCATCGTTTGTACACTTACATGCTCTGGAATCATCAAGAACAGCAAGGACCTGCAAGAATCTTGGAGGTTTTGAGCAAGAAGGAGTGAGGAGAAGAAGAGGATACATGGAGCAGCTAGCAAACTCTTGGGACAGCAAGGACTTGCTGGATGTCTTCATGAGCATCTCTCAACCTATCTTTACTTATGTTTTATTCAAGCATGTGTGTATAAATTCTTATGGTTGGGGACTAGGGTTGTATGCCCTAGTTCATTGATGTTGGATTGTATAACTTTGATGTTTTATGCATGTTGGTTGATTCTTGGATATGTTTATTGTCTATTTGTGTTAGATGCTTGCTTAGGAATATGACAAATTCATGAGCATGTGTTTAATCCATTTTGGTGTGAGTTTGTAAGCTTGAGAACCTTATTAATTCTAGACAAATGACAATGAGCATGATGAATTTGAGTAAGGAACTTGGTTTGTTTGAATCTTGATTCTTGGAACTCTATGCCTAGGAAGTTTACTTGGGGACCTTGGTAAGGCTTGGGTAAATGGATAAGGAGTATTTGTGTCCATGGTATGGTACAAAATAGGCCTAGAAGAATCACATCCTTGACTATGGTATGGTTGGGATTTGGGGTTTGATCCACTATCAACTTGGTTTTTGTGTTTGTCCTCTTGATGCATGGTGCTTCAACCCTTCATTCATATTTGAATGCAAGGACTAATCCTTATGACCCTAGTAAGGCATAAGACTACCATAGATTGCAAAACACATGTGCATAACATTGTATGTATGGACTGTGGGGATTGATACACAAACTTCTTTAACATGTGCACACATTAGGTTGTTAATTCAATAGATATGAAAACTCATTCATTCTACCATTCCTATATCTTTCCATATTCCACTTTACACTTTTGTTGGGCTTGTCACCTCAACACATTCACTTATGTTTCTTTTGTTTACTTAGATATGCATGCTCACTTTGGTTACTGTTTTGGTACTTGTCACTTGGGAGTGACACAACTTTGAACACTACACTCACATGTTGCACATACTCCACATCTAAGTACATAGTCCATTTCTTGTCTCATCATTTTAGTGCTAGAAACTTGGTTACCACATAATTACCGAGTGGATTTTGGGCCTTCCAATCCCTTGGGTACGACAACCCCCGGTCCTTAATCTATACCATCCCCTATCTTTGACGATACGTAGACATGTTTTCAACGCGAAATTATCGTCTCGTCAGGAAGCTTTAAGCAAATCTTTAATGTCTTCGACTAGGCTGCCAAGAGAAGAAAAATCTTGTTCTTTTGATTGAATAGCCTGGATTGCTAGCAAGCAATCACTATGAAGGGTAACATTAGACATCTCCAAAGCTTGCAGAAACAAAATACCTTCTTTAATTGCTAGAAGTTCAATATGTTGCGGTGAAGAAATAAAGTTTCTTCTAAGAGAGAAACCAGCTATAAACACACTCAAATCATCTTGCAGCACCCCTCCTGTCACACCCCGGACCCGGTGTCGGTGGATTTTAGGCACGTAAATCCGAATCCGAGGTGTGAGCGTTAAAAAGTAAAAATAAAATAAATTACAAGAAAATACGTTTCCGCTGCGTAACTCTGATCTATTAAAAATAACAAAATCTTTTACAAATACACAAGAAAAAAAAAACCTCAATCTAAACTCGTCATTCTATGCTCGTCAAACTCTAAGTAATTCTCTGCAAAAAATAATAGAGATGGATGGGTGAGCAAAACCACGCGCTCAGTTAGTAGATCATGTAATATGCTAGCTAGTGAAGCTATGTTGTTTTACACACGCTACTGATATAATATATAATAAATCAATCATCATATCACATCGTCCCTTCATATCAAGGTTATCCTTCAATTTAATGATCCCCACGACCACCTAATGACATCGTCGTCCTATAGCTCCGTGTGTCACATCCTTACCTCGGCATAATCAATCAAGAAGTTCTCATGTTCCATGACTAACCTCCACCAATACTTTCACATAATATATTTCACAAATAAACATGCTCCACTTGAAAAAGATAGAGAGATTTTGGAAATAGAATGAGAAATTTAAAACACATTACATAACCCACTCACCTCGATTCCGAGAATTACCGAGCATAACAATGATATTACGAGCCTCCTAATACGAGCTTTCTAGAAATAACCATTTGATTTCACTTAAACCTCTATAGATAGAAAAATGGCGTCGAGACGAATTCGAAGGTTTTCACGGATTCTAATTTGGAGCTATATACGGATCAAAAGTTATAATCCGCAGAAGTTTTAGAGAGAAAAACTAGAGAAAGAAAGTGAGGAGTGAGAAACTCTCTCCGAAAAATTATGAAGAGAAAAGGATCCGGTCAGGCCTATTTATAGTAGTACATTTCTTGGTCACTAAGAAAGAAATATAATATAATAATACGGTTGTAGATAAACTCAAACAATCTTATCCACATAGTTTTTGATAAGCACAAACAATCATATCCGCATGGTTTTGGATAAACTCAAACGATCATATCCACATATAACTTAATCACTAAGTAAAGAAGAGATAGACATGAACGATCCTATCCACATATAACTTAGTAACTAAGTAACGAAGAGATAAAATTTGACCAACTTAAAAAAAAAAAAAAATTCAAAAGCTAGTAAAAATAATAAAAATATTTTTTTTCGACTAAAAAATAAGAAATTTAAAATTCGGGTTGTCACACCTCCAATACCCCCAATATTATTGGAAGAGAGAAAAGAGCCATCTACATTAAGTTTCAGAGTAGACGTTGCCGGAGAGGACAAACGTTTAGTGACCTGCTGTGTATTCAAGTAGATTTCTCTTCCTATATTGAGATTCAATGAATGAAATTGGTATACAATTGAAGAGGGTGAAGAGATGAAGAGAATTAGACCGGTTTCAAGCCAAGGGGTGGTCGGAGGAGGGAGAAATCTACGTTTGATGGTTGATGTGTACTGTAGCACTTGGATATCACAATTTCAACAAATAAAAATTGGATGACAAATTCGAATGGAATCAAATTTTATGGTTGATTCCGTCGCAAATCTGGGTCATTTCTTTACAAAAATCTATAATATGGGTCATTTCCTCTCAATGCCCTTCAAGCTTTTAACTTTGATAATTTTTGCTTTGGTATACCTTTCTTTGTTATGTTCTCCCATTAAGAAAAAAATAATAATAAAAATAATGAAAAAACTTGGATGACATAAAATTTGGAAATTATATTATGAGTCCCTGATATTTGACAAGTTTGTAAACTAGAAAGGTTTACACTCTTACAATTGACACACAGAGACGAATGTGAACATCAGGCAAAACAAGAGGAACAAAAAAATATTATTAGCAGTTTAGCACATGTAGCACCAACAATGTTTGGGCCCTACAGGTCCTTTTGGACGGCAAAGACCACCTCCTTTTGCTTTCTCCACTTCCTTGCATTTCTTATCGCATTCGGGGTGGCTAGTACAAGTGCCGGTAAAGGATTTACTTGGCTGCTTGCATCCTCTTCCCTCAACCATTGGCATTGCTAGAACACAAATGAAAAAGAATTTTATATCATAAACAATGTAAAGAGATAGCACGAAGATAAGAAAATTAAAAATGCATGTGGAGTTAGTGCAATAAAGATTTAGTTGACAAAGGTTATATTCCTACTCACCCAAGGAAGCAATGAGAAGGAAAGCAACTAGTAGAACAAGTGTGGTAGAGCCAACAGATTTTGCCATCTTAGTTGAGAACTTTGGGACAAAAGTCAGATTGGAATTTGAATTTCCAAGCTTCTTCCAACCCAACTTGCAACCTTATTTTTTGATGATTTGATTGCTAATTGCCCTTATTCTAGATATATAATGCATGCGAGAGATAATTTATAGGCAACAGTGGTGCATCTATGTTTCTCTCTAACAAATTACACACCTGAATTCAAGTGACTATTTTGAGTAAAGTGATGAGGAAAATATAAACTAGACACAGTCAATCATTATTTTTATGAGATTAGACGTGTTTCTAAAATTAACTCTGATTTTTCAGTTTGACATTTTCAACTAACTATTATAGGATTCTCGATCATTAGTCAAATTAAGATTTTGCTAAAACAAAATTACAAAAACTAATTTCTCAGTTTGCCAATCTTAATTTGATTGAGCTTCTAGCCAAATATATATTATACTACTATGATTAATCTTATCTACTAAATAGCCAAATCTTATGTTGATTAATACTTTCAATTTACAAACTTACTTTAGATGATTTAGTTGTAGTGGATCTAACAATCCCTTGAGACGAAATGGTTTCAACGATGGGTTTTATCTAACTTGTAAATAGGGTTATTTCTCATGGTTATTTTGTTCATACAATATTTATGGAATATATAGGTAGGGACAACGATGTTTCTAGAAAGAGAAGGTGCTTTCTAGTATATCTTCCCTTTGCTTATACCCGATCTTCGGTTTTGAATGAAAGATCATGGTTGGCGATACTATGTTGGTTCTGGGGTCTCACAGGTAGAGGATGTTGACCTGACTTCGCTTTCGTTAAGTTTCAATTTCATCGACCCCCTGTTCTTCTTCACTCGGAGAAGGTGGCTCACAAGGTGGGTGCCACCCTTTGGAAGTGTTTCGGTTTACCTCTTAAGCGTCAAGCCGATGTCTAAAGTAGTTAGGGTTCGCATTGAGTTAGTAATTTCTAACTCGGTTTGGAAGAAACGATCCTTTCGTTTTAGTCATCGTGGTAGTCAGATATTTTTTGTTGGTGTAATGCACAAGCTACTCTAAACAAACTCTATACTCAATTATTAATGTATATTGCACTTTGGGGAACTTCATTATTTAAAACATGTTTTGATTTATATTATTCTATTAAAGGAGCTTCATGTACACGTATGTTATCAAATTTTATTTCCAAAATTATTACTATATATCCAATCTGTATGCGCTCATGCTCATGCAAAAAGGTTTTTTTTTTCAATTTTATTATTATCGTGCAAAGAAATTATAAACTTTTAACTGAGGCTATTACCACCCTTCAATTTGCTCCTAGTCCTTCATAAATGTTTTTACCACATAACTCTCTTTCTACTTCAACTAAAATTACACACAAAAAAACAATGAGAAAAGAAGTAACGACCCACAAACCCATCATCCATGGTTAATGGTTGGAGAGTTCATGCATCTCTTAATCCCCGACAATTTATCGGTATATAATTTTTTGCACTCATCTCAATACGATGAATACATTCTCAAAGGAAAATGACGAGTATGCATTTAGATGACGAAAATGTTATGGATTTATTGAAAAGAAAAAAATTCATTTAGTTGAATTATTTTTTTTTTCAAGGGTTCGTCTTTAAAAAAGATCCTAAAATTAGTATTTATGATTTTGATCAATGAATTTCATTGCAGGGAGTCCGAAACGATGTTGTTCTTATTTTCTTAAAAAAAATCTCTTTTGGGGCACCCCTTATTATTGTTTACTTTTCAAATTAATAGTCTATCATCACAAATAGAAAGCAAACGTTGTCAATTTTAACAAATAAAAATTGGATGACATGCAAATACGAAAGGAATCAAATTTTATGGTTGATTCCGTAGCAAATCTGGGTCTTTTCTTTACAAAAATCTGTAATTGGAATAGAAGGCTCCCTCTCAATGCCTTTCAAGCTTTTAACTTTGATAATTTTTGCTTTGGTATACCTTTCTTTGTTATGTTCTCCCATTAAGAAAAAAAATAATAAAAATAATGAAAAAACTTGGATGACATAAAATTTGGAAATTATATTATCGGTCCCAGATATTTGACAAGTTTGTAAACTAGCAAGGTTTACATTCTTACAATTGACACACAGAGACGAATGTGAACATCAGGCAAAACAAGAGGAACAAAAAAGTATTATTAGAAGTTTAGCACATGTAGCACCAACAATGTTTGGGCCCTACAAGTCCTTTTGGACGGCAAAGACCACCTCCTTTTGCTTTCTCCACTTCCTTGCATTTCTTATCGCATTCGGGGTGACTAGTACAAGTGCCGGTAAAGGATTTACTTGGCTGCTTGCATCCTCTTCCCTCAACCATTGGCATTGCTAGAACACAAATGAAAAAGAATTTTATATCATAAACAATGTAAAGAGATAGCACGAAGATAAGAAAATTAAACATGCATGTGGAGGTAGTGCAATAAAGATTTAGTTGACAAAGGTTATATTCCTACTCACCCAAGGAAGCAATGAGAAGGAAAGTAACTAGTAGAACAAGTGTGGTAGAGCCAACAGATTTTGCCATCTTAGTTGAGAACTTTGGGACAAAAGTCAGATTGGAATTTGAATTTCCAAGCTTCTTCCAACCCAACTTGCAACCTTATTCTTTGATGATTTGATTGCTAATTGCCCTTATTCTAGATATACAATGCATGCGAGGGATAATTTATAGGCAACAGTAGTGCATCTCTGTTTCTCTCTAACAAATTAGACAACTGAATTCAAGTGACTATTTTTAGTAAAGTGATGAGGAAAAATAGAAACTAGACACAATCAATCATTATTTTTATGAGATTAGTTGTGTTTCTAAAATTAACTCCGATTTTTCAGTTTGACGTTTTCAACTAAGTATTATAGAATTCTCGATCATTAATCAAATTAAGATTTTGCTAAAATAAAATTACAAATACTAACTTCCCTTTTAGTAACTTTTCAACAAATTTGATGAAATCATAGGAAGCACCATTGGAGATATTCTAAATATCCAATGGGCTCCGAAATTAGCTCTTTTTATACAGTGAAAAGTTAAAAAAAAAATATTGCTCAACCGTGCCACCAATTACGCTCCAAAAATAGCAAAAAATAATTAATTTACTTTAAAATTACAATGAACATAAAAAATTAACAATATGTCTCTCCCTCTGGGGTTTTCTAGGGTCTTGAGTTGCTCAACGTTTTTTATACCTTTCTTATCTACGATGTCGCAAATCAAGGAGATGACAGCTAACTTCTCTTCCATATATATATACTTACTTTATATGATTTAGTTGTTGTGGATCTAACAATCCCTTGAGAAGAAATGGTTTTCAACGATGGGTTTTATCTATCTTGTAGGGTTATTTCTCATGGATGTTTTGTTCATACATTGTTTATGGGATATATAGGTAGGGACAACGATGTTTCGAGAAAGAGAATGGCGCTTTCTAGTGTGTCTACCTTCATCTTCTACCCGATCTTGGATTTTGAATGAAAGATCAGAGTTGGCGATGCTAAGTTGGTTGTGGGATCTCAGTGATAGAGGATGTTGACCTGACTTCGCTTTCGTTAAGTTTCAATTTTATCGACCCCCTGTTATTCTTCGCTCGAAGAAAGTGGCTCATAGGGTGGGTGCCACCCTTTGGAAGTGTTTCGGTTTACCTCTTAAGCGTCAAGCCGATGTCAAAAGTAGTTAGGGTTCGCATTGAGTTAGCAATTTCTAACTAGGTTTGGAAGAAACGATCCTTTCGTTTTAGTCATCGTGGTAGTCAGATATTTTTTGTTGGTGTAATGCACAAGCTACTCTAAACAAACTCTATACTCAATTAGTAATGTGTATTGCACTTTGGTGAACTTCATTATTTCAAACATATTTTGATTTATATTATTCTATTAAAGGAGCTTCATGTACACTATGTTATCAAAATAATTTCCCAATATTATTACTATCCAATGTGTATGCGCTCGTGCTCAGGCAAAAAGGCTTGTTTTTTATTTTCCAATTTTATTATTATCATGCAAAGGAATGATAAATTTTTAACTGAGACTATTATCACCCTTCAATTTGCTCCTACTCCTTCTTAAACGTTTTTACAACATAACTCTCTTTCTACTTCAACTAAAATTACACACAAAAAAAACTATGAGAATTAAAAGAAGTAACGACCCACAAACCCATCAACCATGGTTAATGGTTGGAGAGTTCAAGCATCTCTTCATCCCCGACAATTTATCTGTATATAATTTTATGCACTCATCTCAAGACGATGAATACATTCTCAAAGGAAAATGACGAGTATGCATTTAGATGACCAAAATGTTATCGGTTTATCGAAAAGAAAAAAAATTCATTCAGTTAAATTATTTTTTTTTTCAAGGGATGGTCTTTATAAAAGATCCTAAAATTAATATTTATGATTTTGATCAATGAATTTCATTAAAGGGAGTCCGAAACGATGATGTTCTTATTTTCTTAAAAAGAATCTCTTTTGGAGTGGTTCCCCTTATTATTATTTACTTTTCAAAGCAATAGTTAGTCATCACAAATAGAAAGCAAAAGTTGTCATTTTCTGACAGGACCCGCCTCGACATCTCACTTTCAGAACATCGAGACAACCTTGTGGGGTCCACTTTAGAGAAGATTTTACCGATAATTGGATATAACCTCCCCTAAAAATGGACTACCCGAAAACTTGTAATTAAATAAAATCCACACTTTATTAATTTCATTCCTCAACCGACACCCAAGCCTTCGTGCTCACGAGTGATAATAATTCAATTTTCACAATCAAAGTATATTTTTCAACTCCAATTTATAACCCTTTTCAAATTCGTTATACAAATTAAAAACTCAATGTATCAGAACAACTAAAGTTTATAAAGATATAATAATAAAATTTAGGTAGGTTAAACTATAACCTACAAGGATGAGAAGGTGGTGGTAACTATGTCTCGACTTCGACTCGTGACCTCAGCTAGCAAGGCTGTAATCTGGGCGGTGGAAAACAGAAAAGGGCAGGGAAAACATAGAAAACAATTAGCGTGAGTGGACAAAATAATAGTCTTTAAAATAAATATTGTTATGTTTTCCCAAATAACAACTCTTCCCAAACCCTAGAGGCGGCAAGCTTGTTGCCGACACCTATGAGCGCGACTTTGATCGCTGCTCTTTCATTCTTGATCGCCCTGTGCGATCTTGCCATAGGAGGAGGCCTCCCGCCTGCTTTGTCATTGGAGTGGCTCGTTGTTTTTCAGCTGTCGTCTCTCCTCGTTCTTTCTTGGCGTTGTTTATTGGTGGGTGGTGGAGTTGGTTTGCGCTGATCTCCTTTGTTCGCCGGATTATATGGGATCCGGGCCGTAGCGGACTTGTGGCGGTCTTTTGGATTTGTTGCTTGGCTTCGCTGGTGCTTTATGGCCTGGATTTTCTTTTCTCCTCTGTGTTTCAGGTTTGGGACCCGGGTGGAATTTCAGATTATAATAGTCTTATGTGTTGGTGGCTTGCTTACCGTGTTAGAAGCTTTGAATCATTTAGAAGACAATTACGAAGTTGTACCACAATTGAGTGCTTAGGCGACTTTTGTACTTGTGTTTCCCCTTCTAGATGTGTAGAAGTTTTTATCTTTGTAGGCTCGATGTTTCTGAGCTTTATTGTTGTAAGACAACCAATTGGTGTGGTGCACCTTTTGGTTTGTCCAGGCTTAAGTATTCAGATTAACCATAGTTGGTTAACAAACGCTCCTGTTTTTTTCAGGATGCCCAAGCTTACGATTGTAATCGATCGACTATTTACTTAATCTATTTATCTTTCTCTCAAATAACAACTCTTCCCTCTGACTGGAAACAAATCCTGTTAAACTGGAATAAATCAATAGAAATCAAATAACTGACAACAAAACTAATGACTAAGGGACCTACCAACTTAGTCACCGTTTCACTGAGGGACCTACTAACTCAGTGAACTGTCATCTGAGGGACCTACCAACTCGGAAGACATATGCCATGAGGGTCCTACCAACATAGGTAGAACGTGCATACAACAAAAATCACAAATAAAAATTCCAAACCATAATAACAATGAGGGAAAACTGTAATGTAATTCCAAACTGAATATCAGGAAAACTGCTCCCATGATAAACACGTAAAAATTTTAAATATAGAAATAAATTAATAAAGAAAACAAAGTCCACTCACAAGGTATCGGCTAAGACTGGCATCCGTCGAGATCCTCCTCAGAAGGGAAACCATGTCGTCCTCATGAATAAAACCAATTATGATAATTATTTACTACTTGACGGACGGAACAAAAATTCGAGATTTAATTCCTTGAACCGGTTAAGGTTTTCCCTCGATAATTCCAATACCCCTAATTCACCGAACTTCAACTTCCCAAAATAATTTACCCGTCGATAAATTTAATTATCCAAAATATTCGGCGACGATTCCAAAAATCGAATTGTCCCCGTTCGATAAATCGAACGAACGTAATCTAATTTATTCGAACTCACAATTCGTAAATAAGCTTCAATTAACCAATTGGCCTAATTTCGATGATCCAACCGCGCAATATTCTCAAAATTAATATCTCAACATCATAACCAAATTCGATGACCATCCAACGGTCACACAGTAATGTAAATCGTGCAATAACGAACCTAAATTAATCAGATTAATTCTTAAATTTCGATAAATTCCAACAAACCATATACCAACATGAGCGTAACAAAAAGCACAAGCCAGCGGGCTCAAATGCACCACCAACAAAGGCTGGACGCACCACCATATGCGGCTGCGCGTGAGCCCCACGCACCATCAGTGAACCACCTCCAATGGCCCTGAAATTTTACCACCATGTACATCATAGCATAAGGAGCAACTTTTATACCTACCACGAAGCTCAATTCGAAGTGGAAAGACTGAAATTTCTCTTGGAAGTTCCAGGTAGCCAGAACTTCTTTCCTTTGATCCGTCGCTGTCCGGCGGAGTTAGGCCACGAAACCGATGGCGCTGGACTCGTGGAGATGAGGGCAACAAAGCCCAGTAGGTGACTTAGGTCGAATCGGCCAGAATCGTCGCCAGTGACGGTGACAGTTCCGTGCAATTTCTAGGGTTTTTCTCTCCTAGATTTCTCTTCCTATACTGAGATTCGATGAATAAAATCGGTATACAATTGAAGAGGGTGAAGAGATGAAGAGAATGTGACCGGTTTCAAGCCAAGGGGTGGCCGGAGGAGGGAGAAATCTACGTTTGATGGTTGATGTATACTATAGCACTTGGATATCACAATTTCAACAAATAAAAATAGGATGACAAATTCAAATGGAATCGAATTTTATGGTTGATTCCATAGTTAATCTGGGTCATTTCTTTATAAAAATCTGTAATCTGGGTCATTTCCTCTCAATGCCCTTCAAGCTTTTAACTTTGATAATTTTTGCTTTGGTATACCTTTCTTTGTTATGTTCTCCCATTAAGAAAAAAATAATAATAAAAATAATGAAAAAATTTGGATGACATAAAATTTGGAAATTATATTATGAGTCCCTGATATTTGACAAGTTTGTAAACTAGAAAGGTTTACACTCTTACAATTGACACACAGAGACGAATGTGAACATCAGGCAAAACAAGAGGAACAAAAAAATATTATTAGCAGTTTAGCACATGTAGCACCAACAATGTTTGGGCCCTACAGGTCCTTTTGGACGGCAAAGACCACCTCCTTTTGCTTTCTCCACTTCCTTGCATTTCTTATCGCATTCGGGGTGGCTAGTACAAGTGCCGGTAAAGGATTTACTTGGCTGCTTGCATCCTCTTCCCTCAACCATTGGCATTGCTAGAACACAAATGAAAAAGAATTTTATATCATAAACAATGTAAAGAGATAGCACGAAGATAAGAAAATTAAACATTCATGTGGAGTTAGTGCAATAAAGATTTAGTTGACAAAGGTTAGATTCCTACTCACCCAAGGAAGCAATGAGAAGGAAAGCAACTAGTAGAACAAGTGTGGTAGAGCCAACAGATTTTGCCATCTTAGTTGAGAACTTTGGGACAAAAGTCAGATTGGAAGTTGAATTTCCAAGCTTCTTCCAACCCAACTTGCAACCTTATTCTTTGATGATTTGATTGCTAGTTGCCCTTATTCTAGATATATAATGCATGCGAGGGATAATTTATAGGCAACAGTGGTGCATCTCTGTTTCTCTCTAACAAATTAGACACCTGAATTCAAGTGACTATTTTGAGTAAAGTGATGAGGAAAAATATAAACTAGACACAGTCAATCATTATTTTTATGAGATTAGACGTGTTTCTAAAATTCACTCTGATTTTTCAGTTTGACATTTTCAACTAACTATTATAGGATTCTCGATCATTAGTCAAATTAAGATTTTACTAAAACAAAATTACAAAAACTAATTTCTCAGTTTGGCAATCTTAATTTGATTGAGCTTCTAGCCAAATATATATTATACTACTATGATTAATCTTATCTACTAAATAGCCAAATCTTATGTTGATTAATACTTTCAATTTACAAACTTACTTTAGATGATTTAGTTGTAGTGGATCTAACAATCCCTTGAGACGAAATGGTTTCAACAATGGGTTTTATCTAACTTGTATATAAGGTTATTTATCATCGTTATTTTGTTCATACAATATTTATGGGATATATAGGTAGGGACGTACAACGATGTTTCGAGAAAGAGAAGGCGTTTTCTAGTATATCTTCCTTTTGCTTATACCCGATCTTCGGTTTTGAATGAAGGATCATGGTTGGTGATGCTATGTTGGTTCCGGGGACTCACAAGTAGAGGATGTTGACCTGACTTCGCTTTCGTTAAGTTTCAATTTCATCGACCCCCTGTTCTTCTTCGCTCGGAGAAGGTGGCTCACAAGGTGGGTGCCACCCTTTGGAAGTGTTTCGGTTTACCTCTTAAGTGTCAAGCCGATGTCTAAAGTAGTTAGGGTTCGAATTTAGTTAGCAATTTCTAACTCGGTTTGGAAGAAACGATCCTTTAGTTTAAGTCATCGTAGTAGTCAGATATTTTTTGTTGGTGTAATGTACAAGCTACTCTAAACAAACTCTATACTTAATTAGTAATGTGTATTGCACTTTAGTGAAGTTCATTATTTCAAACATATTTTGATTTATATTATTCTATTAAAGGAGCTTTATGTACACTTATGTTATCAAATTTTATTTCCAATATTATTGCTATCCAATCTGTATGCACTCATGCTCATGCAAAAAGGTTTTTTTTTTTTCAATTGTATTATTGTCGTGCAAAGGAATTATAAACTTTTAACTGAGGCTATTATCACCCTTCAATTTACTCCTAGTCCTTCATAAATGTTTTTACCACATAACTCTCTTTCTACTTCAACTAAAATTACACAAAAAAAATCTATGAGAAAATAAGTAACGACCCAGAAACCCATCATCCATAGTTAATGGTTGGAGAGTTCATGCATCTCTTAATCCCTGACAATTTATCGGTATATAATTTTATGCACTCATCTCAAGACAATGAATACATTCTCAAAGGAAAATGACGAGTATGCATTTAGATGACGAAAATGTTATGGATTTATTGAAAAGAAAAAAATTCATTTAGTTGAATTTTTTTTTTCAAGGGATGGTCTTTAAAAAAGATCCTAAGATTAGAATTTATGATTTTGATCAATGAATTTCATTGCAGGGAGTCCGAAACAATGTTGTTCTTATTTTCTTAAAAATAATCTCTTTTGGAGTGGCACACCTTATTATTATTCACTTTTCCAAACAATAGTCTGTCATCATAAATAGAAAGCAAAAGTTGTCAATTTCAAGAAATTAAAATTGGATGACAAATACGAAGGGAGAATCAAATTTTATGGTTGATTCCGTACCAAATCTGGGTCTTTTCTTTACAAAAATCTGTAATTGGAATAGAGGGCTCCCTCTCAATGCCCTTCAAGCTTTTAACTTTGATAATTTTTGCTTTGGTATACCTTTCTTTGTTGTGTTCTCCCATTAAGAAAAAAATAATAATAAAAATAATGAAAAAACTTGGATGACAAAAAATTTGGAAATTATATTATCGGTCCCTGATATTTGACAAGTTTGTAAACTACAAAGGTTTACATTCTTACAATTGACACACAGAGACGAATGTGAACATCGGGCAAAGCAAGAGGAACAAAAAAAATATTATTAGCAGTTTAGCACATGTAGCACCAACAATGTTTAGGCCCCACAGGTCCTTTTGGACGGCAAAGACCACCTCCTTTTGCTTTCTCCACTTCCTTGCATTTCTTATCGCATTCGGGGTGGCTAGTACAAGTGCCGGTAAAGGATTTACTTGGCTGCTTGCATCCTCTTCCCTCAACCATTGGCATTGCTAGAACACAAATGAAAAAGAATTTTATATCATAAACAATGTAAAGAGATAGCACGAAGATAAGAAAATTAAACATGCATGTGGAGCTAGTGCAATAAAGATTTAGTTGACAAAGGTTAGATTCCTACTCACCCAAGGAAGCAATGAGAAGGAAAGCAACTAGTAGAACAAGTGTGGTAGAGCCAACAGATTTTGCCATCTTAGTTGAGAACTTTGGGACAAAAGTCAGATTGGAATTTGAATTTCCAAGCTTCTTCCAACCCAACTTGCAACCTTATTCTTTGTTGATTTGATTGCTAATTGCCCTTATTCTAGATATATAATGCATGCGAGGGGTAATTTATAGGCAACAGTGGTGCATCTCTCTTTCTCTCTAACAAATTGGACACCTGAATTCAAGTGACTATTTTGAGTAAAGTGATGAGGAAAAATATAAACTAGACACAGTCAATCATTATTTTTATGAGATTAGATGTGTTTCTAAATTAACTCTGATTTTTCAGTTTGACATTTTCAACTAACTATTATAGGATTTTCGATCATTAATCAAATTAATATTTTGCTAAAACAATATAACAAACATTAACTTCCCTTTTAGCTAATTTTTCGACCAATTAATTTGATGAAATTATAGGAAGCACCATTGGAGATACTCTAAATATCCAAAGGGATCCCGAAATTAGCTCTTCTTACAAGAAAATTCTAGTGTATGTTAATGTATCTCATACGTACAATTACCACTGTTATTCTTCGCTCGGAGAAAGTGGCTCATAGGTGGGTGCCACCCTTTGCAAGTGTTTCGGTTCACCTCTTAAGCTTGAAGACGATTTCTAAAGTAGTTAGGGTTCGCATTGAGTTAGCAATTTCTAACTAGGTTTGGAAGAAACGATCCTTTCATTTTAGTCATCGTGGTAGTCAGATATTTTTTGTTGGTGTGATGCACAACCTACTCTAAACAAACTCTATACTCAATTAGTAATGTGTATTGCACTTTGGTGAACTTCATTATTTCAAACATATTTTGATTTATATTATTCTATTAAAGGAGCTTCATGTACACTTATGTTATTAATTTTTTTTCCAATATTATTACTATCCAATGTGTATGCGCACGTGCTCAGGCAAAAAGGCTTTTTTTTTTCAATTTTATTATTATCATGCAAAGGAATTATAAACTTTTAACTAAGGCTATTATCACCCTTCAATTTGCTCCTAGTCCTTCTTAAACGTTTGTACCACATAACTCTCTTTCTACTTCAACTTAAATTACAAAAAAAAAAACTATGAGTAATGAAGTAACGACCCACAAACCCATCATCCATGGTTAATGGTTGGAGAGTTCATGCATCTCTTCATCCCCGACAATTTATCGGTATATAATTTTATGCACTCATCTCAAGACGATGAATACATTCTCAAAGAAAAATGACGAGTATGCATTAGATGACGAAAATGTTATTGATTTACTGAAAAGAAAAGAAAAATCATTCAGTTGATTTTTTTTTTTTTCAAGGGATGGTCTTTACAAAAATACTAAAATTATTATTTATTATTTTGATCAATGAATTTCAGAGTAAGGTTATGGTATGTTAACATTTATCATACATAATGAGGAGAGAAAGTCCTTGTAAAGGTAAATAAGGTTCTCATTGGAGTAAATTAAGTTCTCGTTTGAGTAACTAAGTCCTAAAAGTGGTAATTGTAATATTTTACGACTTGACGACATATATTACAACTTCGACAACTCATGTGTTAACTACGAAAAAACCTTCGTTAAGGTAAATAAGGTCCTCATTAGAGTAAATAGGTTCTCGTTTGAATAATTAAGTTCTAAAAGTTGTAATTGTACGTATGAGATATGTTAACATACACTAAAATTTTTTTGAATTTCATTGCAGGGAGTCCGAAACGAAGATGTTCTTATTTTCTTAAAAATAATGTCTTTTGGAGTGGCTCCCCTTATTATTATTTACTTTTCAAAGCAATAGTCTGTCATCACAAATAGAAAGCAAAAGTTGTCAATTTCAACAAATAAAAATTGGATGACAAATTTGAATGGATTCAAATTTTATGGTTGATTCGGTAGCAAATCTATGTTTTTTCTTTACAAAAATCTGTAATTGGAATAGAGGGCTCCCTCGCAATGCCCCTCAAGCTTTTAACTTTGATAATTTTTGCTTTGGTATACCTTTCTTTGTTATGTTCTCCCATTAAGGAAACAAACAAACAAAAAGAAATAATGAAAAAAGTTGGATGACATAAAATTTGAAAATTATATTATCGGTCCCTGATATTTGACAAGTTTGTAAACTAGAAAGGTTTACATTCTTACAATTGACACACAGAGACGAATGTGAACATCAGGCAAAACAAGAGGAACAAAAAAAATATTATTAGCAGTTTAGCACATGTAGCACCAACAATGTTTGGGCCCTACAGGTCCTTTTGGACGGCAAAGACCACCTCCTTTTGCTTTCTCCACTTCCTTGCATTTCTTATCGCATTCGGGGTGGCTAATACAAGTGCCGGTAAAGGATTTACTTGGCTGCTTGCATCCTCTTCCCTCAACCATTGGCATTGCTAGAACACAAATGAAAAAGAATTTTATATCATAAACAATGTAAAGAGATAGCACGAAGATAAGAAAATTAAACATGCATGTGGAGTTAGTGCAATAAAGATTTAGTTGACAAAGGTTAGATTCCTACTCACCCAAGGAAGCAATGAGAAGGAAAGCAACTAGTAGAACAAGTGTGGTAGAGCCAACAGATTTTGCCATCTTAGTTGAGAACTTTGGGACAAAAGTCAGATTGGAAGTTGAATTTCCAAGCTTCTTCCAACCCAACTTGCAACCTTATTCTTTGATGATTTGATTGCTAATTGCCCTTATTCTAGATATATAATGCATGCGAGGGATAATTTATAGGCAACAGTGGTGCATCTCTGTTTCTCTCTAACAAATTAGACACCTGAATTCAAGTGACTATTTTGAGTAAAGTGATGAGGAAAAATATAAACTAGACACAGTCAATCATTATTTTTATGAGATTAGACGTGTTTCTAAAATTAACTCTGATTTTTCAGTTTGACATTTTCAACTAACTATTATAGGATTCTCGATCATTAGTCAAATTAAGATTTTACTAAAACAAAATTACAAAAACTAATTTCTCAGTTTGGCAATCTTAATTTGATTGAGCTTCTAGCCAAATATATATTATACTACTATGATTAATCTTATCTACTAAATAGCCAAATCTTATGTTGATGAATATTTTCAATTTACAAACTTACTTTAGATGATTTAGTTGTAGTGGATCTAACAATCCCTTGAGACGAAATGGTTTCAACAATGGGTTTTATCTAACTTGTATATAAGGTTATTTCTCATCGTTATTTTGTTCATACAATATTTATGGGATATATAGGTAGGGACAACGATGTTTAGAGAAAGAGAAGGCGTTTTCTAGTATATCTTCCATTTGCTTATACCCGATCTTCGGTTTTGAATGAAAGATCATGGTTGGCGATGCTATGTTGGTTCCGGGGACTCACAAGTAGAGGATGTTGACCTGACTTCGCTTTCGTTAAGTTTCAATTTCATCGACCCCCTGTTCTTCTTCGCTCGGAGAAAGTGGCTCACAAGGTGGGTGCCACCCTTTGGAAGTGTTTCGGTTTACCTCTTAAGTGTCAAGCCGATGTCTAAAGTAGTTAGGGTTCGAATTTAGTTAGCAATTTCTAACTCGGTTTGGAAGAAACGATCCTTTAGTTTAAGTCATCGTAGTAGTCAGATATTTTTTGTTGGTGTAATGCACAAGCTACTCTAAACAAACTCTATACTCAATTAGTAATGTGTATTACACTTTAGTGAAGTTCATTATTTCAAACATATTTTGATTTATATTATTCTATTAAAGGAGCTTCATGTACATTTATGCTATCAAATTTTATTTCCAATATTATTGCTATCCAATCTGTATGCACTCATGCTCATGCAAAAAGGTTTTTTTTTTTTTTTTTTCAATTTTATTATTATCGTGCAAAGGAATTATAAACTTTTAACTGAGGCTATTATCACCCTTCAATTTGCTCCTAGTCCTTCATAAATATTTTTACCACATAACTCTCTTTCTACTTCAACTAAAATTACACAAAAAAAATCTATGAGAAAATAAGTAACGACCCAGAAACCCATCATCCATAGTTAATGGTTGGAGAGTTCATGCATCTCTTAATCCCTGACAATTTATCGGTATATAATTTTATGCACTCATCTCAAGACGATGAATACATTCTCAAAGGAAAATGACGAGTATGCATTTAGATGACGAAAATGTTATGGATTTATTGAACAGAAAAAAATTCATTTAGTTGAATTTTTTTTTTTCAAGGGATGGTCTTTAAAAAAGATCCTAAGATTAGAATTTATGATTTTGATCAATGAATTTCATTGCAGGGAGTCCGAAACAATGTTGTTCTTATTTTCTTAAAAATAATCTCTTTTGGAGTGGCACACCTTATTATTATTCACTTTTCCAAACAATAGTCTGTCATCACAAATAGAAAGCGAAAGTTGTCAATTTCAACAAATTAAAATTGGATGACAAATACGAAGGGAGAATCAAATTTTATGGTTGATTCCGTACCAAATCTGGGTCTTTTCTTTACAAAAATCTGTAATTGGAATAGAGGGCTCCCTCTCAATGCCCTTCAAGCTTTTAACTTTGATAATTTTTGCTTTGGTATACCTTTCTTTGTTGTGTTCTCCCATTAAGAAAAAAATAATAATAAAAATAATGAAAAAACTTGGATGACAAAAAATTTGGAAATTATATTATCGGTCCCTGATATTTGACAAGTTTGTAAACTACAAAGGTTTACATTCTTACAATTGACACACAGAGACGAATGTGAACATCGGGCAAAGCAAGAGGAACAAAAAAAATATTATTAGCAGTTTAGCACATGTAGCACCAACAATGTTTGGGCCCTACCATTGTTGCTTCCTTCTCGATCATTAATCAAATTAAGATATATAACGCATGCGAGGGGTAATTTATAGGCAACAGTGGTGCATCTCTCTTTCTCTCAAACAAATTGGACACTTGAATTCAAATGACTATTTTGAGTAAAGTGATGAGGAAAAATAGAAACTAGACACAGTCAATCATTATTTTTATGAGATTAGATGTGTTTCTAAAATTAACTCTGATTTTTTAGTTTGACGTTTTCAACTAACTATTATAGGATTCTCGATCATTAATCAAATTAAGATTTTGCTCAAACAAAATTACAAACATTAACTTCCCTTTTAGCTAATTTTTCAATAAATTTATCTAATGGGCTCTAAATATCTAATGGGCTCTCGAAATTAGCTCTTTTTATATAGTGAAAAGTTAAAAAAATATATTGCTCAACCATGCCACCAATTATGCTCCAAAAATAGCAAAAAATAATTAATTTACTTTAAAATTACAATGAACATAAAAAATTAACAATATGTCTCTCCTTCTGGGGTATTCTAGGGTCTTGAGTTGCTCAATGGTTTTTGTACCTTTCTTGTCTACGATGTCGAAAATCAAGGAGAAGACAACTAACTTCGCTTCCATACTTACTTTAGATGATTTAGTTGTAGTGGATCAAACAATCCCTTTAGAAGAAATGGTTTTCAACGATGGGTTTTATCTTACTTGTAGGATATTTCTCATGCTTGTTTTGTTCATACAATGTTTATGGGATATATAGGTAGGGACAACGATGTTTCGAGAAAGAGAATTGTGCTTTTTAGTGTGTCTTCCTTCTGCTTCTACCCGATCTTGGGTTTTGAATGAAAATCATGGTTGGCAATGCTATGTTGGTTGTGGGGTCTCAGTGGCAGAGGATGTTGACCTGACTTCGCTTTCGTTAAGTTTCAATTTCATCGACCCCCTGTTATTCTTCGCTCGAAGAAAGTGGCTCATAGGGTGGGTGCCACCCTTTGGAAGTGTTTCGGTTTACCTCTTAAGCATCAAGCTGATGTCTAAAGTAGTTAGGGTTCGCATTGAGTTAGCAATTTCTAACTAGGTATGGAAGAAACGATCCTTTCATTTTAGTCATCGTGGTAGTCGGATATTTTTTGTCGGTGTAATACACAACCTACTCTAAACAAACTTTATACTCAATTAGTAATGTGTATTGCACTTTGGTGAACTTCATTATTTCAAACATATTTTGATTTATATTATTCTATTAAAGGAGCTTCATGTACACTTATGTTATCAAATTTTTTTTTCCAATATTATTACTATCCAATGTGTATGCGCTCGTGCTCATGCAAAAAAGCTTTTTTTTTGCAATTTTATTATTATCATGCAAAAGAATGATAAACTTTTAACTGAGGCTATTATCACCTTTCAATTTGCTCCTAGTCCTTCTTAAACGTTTTTACCACATAACTTTCTTTCTACTTCAACTAAAATTACACACACAAAAAAAACTATGAGAAAAGAAGTAACGACCCATAAACCCATCATCTATTGGTAACGGTTGGAGAGTTCATGCATCTCTTCATCCCCGACAATTTATCGGTATATAATTTTATGCACTCATCTCAAGACGATGAATACATTCTCAAAAAGAAAATGACGAGTATGCATTTAGATGACCAAAATGTTATCGATTTATTGAAAAGAAAAAAAAAATTCCTTTAGTTGAATTATTTGTTTTCAAGGGATGGTCTTTAAAAAAGATCCTAAAATTAGTATTTATGATTTTAATCAATGAATTTCATTGCAGAGAGTCTGAAACGATGTTCTTCTCATTTTCTTAAAAAGAATCTCCTTTTGGAGTGGCTCTCCCCTTATTATTATTTACTTTTCAAAGCAAAAGTTGTCAATTTCAACAAATAAAAATTGGATGACAAATACGAAGAGAATCAAATTTTATGGTTGATTCCATAGCAAATCTGGGTCAGTTCTTTACAAAAATCTTTAATTGGAATAGAGGGCTCCCTCTCAATGCCCTTCATGCTTTTATCTTTTAATATTTTCCTTTGGTATACATTTTTTTGTTATGTTCTCCCATTAAGACAAAAAAAACAAACAAACAAAAAAAGAAATAATGAAAAAAGTTGGATGACATAAAATTTGAAAATTATATTATTGGTCCCTGATATTTGACAAGTTTGTAAACTAGAAAAGTTTACATTCTTACAATTGACACACAGAGACGAATGTGAACATCAGGCAAAACAAGAGGAACAAAAAAATATTGTTAGCAGTTTAGCACATGTAGCACCAACAATGTTTAGGCCCTACAGGTCCTTTTGGACGGCAAAGACCACCTCCTTTTGCTTTCTCCACTTCCTTGCATTTCTTATCGCATTCGGGGTGGCTAGTACAAGTGCCGGTAAAGGATTTACTTGGCTGCTTGCATCCTCTTCCCTCAACCATTGGCATTGCTAGAACACAAATGAAAAAGAATTTTATATCATAAACAATGTAAAGAGATAGCACGAAGATAAGAAAATTAAACATGCATGTGGAGTTAGTGCAATAAAGATTTAGTTGACAAATGTTAGATTCCTACTCACCCAAGGAAGCAATGAGAAGGAAAGCAACTAGTAGAACAAGTGTGGTAGAGCCAACAGATTTTGCCATCTTAGTTGAAAACTTTGGGACAAAAGTCAGATTGGAATTTGAATTTCCAAGCTTCTTCCAACCCAACTTGCAACCTTATTCTTTAATGATTTGATTGCTAATTGCCCTTATTCTAGATATATAATGCATGCGAGGGGTAATTTATAGGCAACAGTGGTGAATCTCTGTTTCTCTCTAACAAATTAGACACCGAATTCAAGTGACTATTTTGAGTAAAGTGATGAGGAAAAATAGAAACTAAACATAGTCAATCTTCATTTTTATGAGATTAGATGTGTTTCTAAAATTAACTCTGATTTTTCAGTTTGACGTTTTCAACTAACTATTATAGGATTCTCGATCATTAATCAAATTAAGATTTTGCTAAAACAAAATTACAAAAACTAATTTGTAGTTTGCCAATCTTAATTTGATTGAACTTCTAGCTAAATATATATTATACTACTATGATTAATCTTATATACTAAATTGCCAAATCTTATGTTGATTAATACTTTCTATTTTCAATATTGTTTATATTTTTAGTAACTACTTTATAAGAACAATGTTAAAAGAAATGATCGATTATCAACTATTGTTAAGATGAAAAAAAAAATCAAGATGCGATCTATTTTGTGCATTGTAACTATGTTTGTCAATTTAGTGAGTAAGGTCAATTACATGAGTAAGGTCAATTTAGGAAGTTGAGAGATGTTCACTCAGAAAATTTTGTTATTTAAAAGGTAGATGGGAGGTGATTGTGCGGCTTTGGTTGTTGCGCTTGGTAGCTCTGTTCCAGATTTAATCTGAATTTAGACGGGTCATAGAAGATTGTAGAGATTACATGGGAGCTATTGGTTCCCTCCAAGCTAGTTAAGCATGTGTATCATGAAGCAAATTGTGTGGCTCATCACTTAGATGATTTTGGATTGATGAGACGCCCTTTATTATTGAGGATGTTCTTTATGAGGACTTGTGTCATTGTAATCGAGTTCAACAGTTTTTTTTTTCTCATTTGAAGTAGTTTAACTTAACCATGGTTTAACTTTACAGATTAAATTGTAGTTAATCATATTATTGCTTACTATCCAGGTAACAAGTCATACATTTTTAACTTTCAGATTATATATTTGTTTGAGCCAAAATTAACATTTTTTCAGCTTTATTCATCTTTGATGCAGCCCATGAGCCGATTCCTGCGGCCTCGATATCTTAGCATTTATTCTTGGGTAGATTTGGTTGCGCATTGTCTTATCTTTCAAGGAAACCTAATTACATGAGGTTTTTTATCAATGATATCAAATCCTATAAGGAAAAGAAATCTATAATCCTTGTTCAATGAGGATTCGCCAACCTATCTCTATAAATAAAGGGTTTTAGAGCAAATAAGAGACTGTAATACCCCGAAAATTTCACTATTATTTTTATAAAATATGTCGTGAAATTTGAAGTGATATGGTGTGAAATTGTATTTTTAGAGGTTTTCGTCGTAAAACGATAATTACGGCGGTAATTATAAGTTACACAAGGTTAATTAAGGTAACTTTTCATCCGTTGAGAATTTGGGAAAACTTCCTTCATGAAAGTTGTAGACCTCGTCGAATCGAGTTCGTAGGAATTTGGTTCACCAAAAACGGAGTTCGTATGAAAAAGTTATGGCCGTCGGAAGTTTGACGAATTTCTATAAATAGAATGTTGGGATTTACTGTTCACCCGAAAATCAGAATTTATCCCAGAAATGTACTGTTCACGCCGTGAACAGTACCAGAAACTTCCTCCGGTGATTTCTCCCTCCTCCGGCCACCAATTTGTGTGAGACTTGTCCCAATCTCTTTGTCTCTTCATCCTCTTCGATTCTATACTAGTTTCATTCATTGATTTTCAGTATAGAAAGAGAAATCAAGAAAAGAAAAAGGAGAAAAACGCTGCCGAACTGTTCATCAGTTTCTGGGCAAGTTTCCGGCCAAATCGAGCCACCTTACCTACTGGGCTTTGTAGCCCTTGCCAGGGGCTTTCCAGCAACATAAAATATGCCTCAATCGGAGTTCGGACGAAGGAGAATTTTGGATTTGAAATCCTAGGGTTTTGGAACTATCGAGGTAAATTCGAGACTTTTTACTTTGATTTGGCCCTTGTGGTAGTTATGAAAGTTGTTTGTGGTAATGTGTAGAACATGCTGTTAAAATTTCATAGTAATCAGACAACTTTTGTCCGGCGGCTGGCCACCGTCGGTGGCGGCGCGTCGGCGGCGCGTCCGGCCGGTCCAGGAGCAGTTCTTTGCTCCGTTTGGCTTGGTTCGTCGATACGAACAACTTTCGTGTTTACACTTTTGTGGAATTCGGTCGTTTGATCAATGATCAATTAAGCGATAGTTATGGATCGTTAGATCCGTGATGATCCGACCGTTGGATCATCACCAATTTTGGATATGATGTTAGGATGCTAGAAATAAGCATGCTGTTGGATTTTGGAAGTTTCGGATTTTGTGTGGGACCCGTTGATGAATAGTAGACGTGGGACCCACGTTGACCGATGGTTGACTTTTGGTCAAATGGTCTCGATTAAATGTTCCGATGTCGTAGGAGACATTTGAGGAACATTTGGATTATTTTGGAAATGTATTATGCTAATTGGATATTGCATAATCATAGGTGTTTACGAGAAGTGTAGCTCGTGCTTGTCGATTCCTGGTTACTATTTGAAGACGCAGCAGGAATTAGAGGTGAGTGAATCTCACGATATTTTATATATGAATATTAATTCATATTGTGTTGTTTGCGAAAATAAATAATTATATTTATTTAAATGATTTTGCGATATATAAATTAAATACAGTTTTAATTTGATATATCAGCATGTGTGATTTTGTGTTAAAACAATATTTGAAAGTATTCATTTTATTGTTTTAATTGGTGGATTTTGTGGGAAACAATATTTCAAAAATTATGATATTGTGTTTGCCTACTCGAATGTTTTTTTGTAGCTAATGGGTGAAGGTTAGAGCTTTAGACTGTGTAGCCAATGAGTGAAGGTTAGAGCTCTAGACTGTGTAGCCAATGGTGAAGGTTAGAGCTTTAGACTGTGTAGCCAGAAGGTGAAGGTTAGAGTTCTAGACTGTGTAGCCATGTATTCATTGAAAACAAAGATGAATACTTTATGTAATAAAGGAGAAGAAAAATGGTATTCTCGCTTTATCTTGATGTATTAAAAGGAGAAGAAAAATGGTATTCTCGCTTTTAATCATTTGAAGTTGATTGTGGTTTTGTGTGAGTATGATATGAATTTGCTTCTTAAATAATTGAAGCATTGATTTATTGAATTACAATTCTTGGAGAATTATTGAATTGTATTTTGAAGTTTTTACTTCTTTAAAAATTGAAGTAATTATTATTATGATTTACGATTCTTAAAAAGAAAGAATCATAATTTTGGGAAATGATTTTGGGGAAAGTTTATATTGTTTAATATTCTGAATTACCCTGGGATTAACATACACGTTTATGGGACGTGTGGGGTTAAAATACGTGATATGGGGCGCGTAGGTTCAGTATATTTTATAATATGAATTTTCGGGATTTGAATTGTTTTTGAAAAGTATAAGTTACATATATTTGTTTAAAACAAACTATATATGTATATTTTGTTAAACGGTTTAGGGTGAGTAAAACTGAGTTAACTCATACCAGCTTCGTAAGCTGACCGGGTTTGTTGATATAACCCGGTACACTATTCCACGGTGTAGGGGTTATACCTGCAGGTTAGGATAACCAGGAGTAATGCAAGGCTGCATATATTTTGTTGGGTTATAAGACTTCCGCTATTTTATGCTTCGCACTCTGAAGATTTATTTATGTAATATTTTGATGTATCAATTTATTATATAAATATTTGGTATGTAATATTCGACTCTTGTATTGAGTTTGAAATTACAATGTTGGGCATGGAGTTGGTGTTGTGTACTTGAATTAAAAAGAAAAAAATTCTAGTGCATATTTGTATTTGATATTCCATGTAGTCACGTTTCCGAATTGATTGTAATTAAGGGCAAAATGCCTTATTAATTGATTTGAAAATCGGGGCGTGACAGATTGGTATCAGAGCAAAACAATGCTCTAAGGAAGTGATTGAGCAATGGAACGCTCTACGGAGATGAAACGAGTTTTAGAATTGTGAAGTGAAGTTAGGGTTTAGAGCTTAGGATCGGTTTAGGGTTTGACGTTAGGTTCTTAGATTCATTCAAGTGATGGTTACTTCGTATGCTTAATAGCACACAGTATTTATCGAGTGATGGCCCGACCGCGGCGGATCCCCATCATGTGCTCTTCAGTGCTGTTGTGTTGTTAAGAATATAAAGTACAAATTACAATTCCTTATATGATAGTCTTACATGGCTACATTTCTAATTCTCTCAACCGTACCCTGGATCAAACGACAGACTTGATCCACTGACCCTTTCTTGTTCTTCAGTAACTCAGTAGAGATCTGTGTTGCTACCGTTACTAGACAACCAATGTATGGATTGTCTGAGATCCCTTCTGTTCTTCCAGCAGTAGGCATATCTGGTAGAATTGAAAAACCTGAAGTTAGGAATACAATTGTACCTAACTCACAACCGCCTATTAACTTCTGCACCGTTGACTGACTAATAGGGGAATAAATCACGTATGACCCTGTTGAATCAGTACAACTTTCTTGGAGTATATAGGTGTTGTGCATTTGCAACAAGGAGACACAATTGCGTGGATCATGACCAGTTGTGATGTGTGCAATCTCCTGTACTTCTTTTTCCAATGCTAGATGGTCCCACTGGTTCCGAGTTTGTACGTCAATGAAGAAGTCAAACAGCTTTCGGTGAGAGACATGATGCTGGATTATTGCAGATGCAGTTCGAGTGAGACCATGAGGCTTATTCAGCCTGTTCCAGATTTTGTTGGTGGAGACTCTTATCCCTGAACCCCTGAACTTGGTTTGTTCAGCTACCTTCCATTCATGAGCAGTAGAGTTGCCGATGTCTGTGCAAAAGTCTGTCACTATTCTGCATGCCATCTGCAACATGTTTCTTCTTCCTTCCACAGATGGTATGACACAAAAGTCTTGAGGTGGATAAGTGTCAGCCGCGGAATAATTTAACCTTTCCGCTTGCCTCTGAAGTATTTCTACCCATCGCCTTGCTCCAAAGGCTAAGCCTGACTCCACTAGCGTTCGGTATGTTTGGTGCATGATTTGATCCTGTACATCAACATGTTCCACCCATACGACACGAGAGCTGCCGTTGAACAAATCTTGGATTAAGCATCCGGATGGACGCTTCTTGCATTGAGATCTTGGGTGTGGACCCAGATTTGAGCTTAAACCGTCCACAGAGACGTCAATTATTGCCCAACTTTGTTCTGTTTGTCTTTGGCAATAGCGAACAAAGTGAGTTACACGAGTGGAGACAGATGGACTGGTCACCTGAAATTCAGCAGTCATGACTTGGATGGTTTCGTTGTAGCTTCCAGTTGTCCCTGTTGACAACACGTCAAGGATCGTTGCCCTCGAGATGATGCTACCGAATATGGTGGACCATTGGTCCACATCCATGAAGAGATTCACGAGTACGACAGGACTGAGGGGAATAGTGGCTGTGTAGCGAGAAGCTTCGGTTTGGAAGTTAGTGGGAGTAAGATCAATACCGTTAGTGAAGATTCTCTTGTACTCTGCTTCATTCAGGAACTCATGAAGCGTGGCAGAGTTGGATTTGAGTGCAGAGATCCACAGTGGCGCAGCAGCAGATGCCATGATGATTAGCTCATCTCTGACCGACACAATGATTTCAGAAATCTTAGTTGTGTCTGCCACGACAGATGCTTCTGCCACGGCAGATGCTTCTTCAGGTTCTGAACGGTTGATGTTGTCTGATGGTTGTTGTGTAGAAGAAGAGTGATGTGGGATCGACATACACTTTTGAATATCCCTCCTCATGTGAGACTTTTCCCTTGGACCGATGACTGCAGGAATTGGAAGAGTCTGAGGTTGTGGGGTAGTCTCTTCAATCCCTTTTAGTAGCTCACTATTGGGAGTAACTCGTTTTCCACAGTGGTTGCAGTTGATTCTGTTGAATGCTGCTTGGTACTGGCTAAGTTGAGCTTGAAGCTCATTGATTTGCTGTCTCAGCAGAAAATTTTGCTGACGAGTTGTTTGGGCAGGCGTTTTGGGTCGATGCTTTATCACCCACGCAGAGACTTGTGCAAACGTTAACCTTATTTGGTCACCCAAATCTTGTCGTTGTTGAACAGTTGGCTGTGGAAAAGCCTCGACGAAGTCCTTCAATGCTTGGACTTGGTATTTGGTGAAGCTCTTCCTCAGTGGAATACGTTTGGATGAACTAGGTTCAGCTTGTGGAGATGATACTTGTGGACTTGGGGCTACTTCAATGGCATCGTCTTCTGCTAGAAGCATGTCTAGCATGTCGATATCGTTGTCGAATTCGATTGCTGGTGAAATTATTTCATCTAAGCCCTCAAAGAATTGGCTTTCTGAGGGATCAGATTGAAGTAATTCACTGAACGAATTCACTTTGCGTGACATGTTTGAGTTGGTGAAATTTCTGAGAATTGGAGTGAAGAAGTCTTCTTTGAAAGAGAAATGAGGTTATGGCACTAATGGAAAGTATCTGTTAGTGGATGCGTAAGGTGTATATTTATTGTTGGTGGAGGATTTGAAAATTCAAAAGCTAAAGTGAGTGGCTGATTTACAGCTAATTGTCGGAGCCCTTGGAGATCGTGGAAGATTTTTTTTCCCCGATGCATGGATTTTCCACATACAGTTCCACTCTTGTGAGACCTCGCATCTTTTGAGGAATTAATTATGCGAAAGCAAAAGGAAAAGAGTCATTATGATCGACATTAGTGGAAAACTGAGATTTTGTTGATTTAAATCTTGTGGAATCTTGCATCGTGGGCGATACTTTTGAGTAATTGAGACAGATATGAGCAATAATTATTCTTAGTGGGTTGCTGAGTGCACCGCACTCGCATTAAAGAAGGGTTTTCTTACGGTGGAAAATTTTGTCTTAAATACATGGGATAAGGAGCTGTGTTACTTAACTCATATCTGATTTCAAACAAACACATCTTCTAGATTTTGCAAAATGGTGAGCAAAGGAGAGTGCAGTAAGAGATCAAGGAATACTGACTGGAGTGAACTTCCGGTGGAAATCTGGAAGTACATATTCCAGTTAGTGGCAACCGCATCCCTGCAGAGCACAATGGAACTTCGTTGTGTCTCGAAGGACTTCAAGGAGTATGCCGATAGCTGGTCTACTTTGGCGGCGATCGACATGGATGGATTCGATGGTGGATCCAGACCCACTGGTTCCATAGAAGCGGACAGGCAGGTGCGCATCTTCGCAAATCGATGCTGGGAAGCGAAGAACCCGGAGTCTCTGTTCCGAATGGGAATACGAGTACTCGTGGAGGCAGCGAATATATCTCTAGCCCTGGAGTATTTCGATGCGGCATGCAAACCAGGAACATTCTATGGTTCCCGTCCCAGTTCGGTGGTAGGTCATCATGTTGCATTTTATGCAGCATGTATGATTAAGATGATTTTAGGACCACGAGCCGAGCAGCAGAAAACGGTGCAGCGACTGTGTGAAGCCCTCGACTGGTGGAGAAGCGGATGGAACATCTACTACTGTAGACAAGAAGTCGAGCGGATGATGCATCAGGCTGAGTTTTGTCATGAGCATCTACTATTGTATTTTCCGTCGACTACTGCTTTCCTGCCCGCTGGTAAATGTCTTACTTGCGGTGAGTCAAGTTTTTGACGTCCTTTTGGCCAGGACATGTGGGACGTGGATGGAGATAGGCATGCAGCTAGAGAATGTTGCGACACTTGCAAGTGTTTCGTGGAGGCAGCATATTTCTACCAGCTGATGATGTATGGAATTCCGAGACATCCGGCCTCTTATCCACGAAGTCACTACTGGAGGTTTAAGGATGGCTTCTGGTAGTGTAAGCCCTGTGAGACATCTTAAGAATCTGTAATAGAAGTTGTGTGCAAGTTGTTTTCTAGTGTGTTGTGTACTACCTAAGTGATTATCAATAAAAACTTTGGATTTTGGAATTGAAGTGTGATAACCTTGGGTGTACTCTGCGTCCAAATTTCGGGACGAAATTTCTTTAAGGAGGGTAGACTGTAATACCCCGAAAATTTCACTATTATTTTTATAAAATATGTCGTGAAATTTGAAGTGAAATGGTGTGAAATTGTATTTTTAGAGGTTTTCGTCGTAAAACGATAATTACGGCGGTAATTATAAGTTACACAAGGTTAATTAAGGTAACTTTTCATCCGTTGAGAATTTGGGAAAACTTCCTTCATGAAAGTTGTAGACCTCGTCGAATCGAGTTCGTAGGAATTTGGTTCACCAAAAACGGAGTTCGTATGAAAAAGTTATGGCCGTCGGAAGTTTGACGAATTTCTATAAATAGAATGTTGGGATTTACTGTTCACCCGAAAATCAGAATTTATCCCAGAAATGTACTGTTCACGCCGTGAACAGTACCAGAAACTTCCTCCGGTGATTTCTCCCTCCTCCGGCCACCAATTTGTGTGAGACTTGTCCCAATCTCTTTGTCTCTTCATCCTCTTCGATTCTATACTAGTTTCATTCATTGATTTTCAGTATAGAAAGAGAAATCAAGAAAAGAAAAAGGAGAAAAACGCTGCCGAACTGTTCATCAGTTTCTGGGCAAGTTTCCGGCCAAATCGAGCCACCTTACCTACTGGGCTTTGTAGCCCTTGCCAGGGGCTTTCCAGCAACATAAAATATGCCTCAATCGGAGTTCGGACGAAGGAGAATTTTGGATTTGAAATCCTAGGGTTTTGGAACTATCGAGGTAAATTCGAGACTTTTTACTTTGATTTGGCCCTTGTGGTAGTTATGAAAGTTGTTTGTGGTAATGTGTAGAACATGCTGTTAAAATTTCATAGTAATCAGACAACTTTTGTCCGGCGGCTGGCCACCGTCGGTGGCGGCGCGTCGGCGGCGCGTCCGGCCGGTCCAGGAGCAGTTCTTTGCTCCGTTTGGCTTGGTTCGTCGATACGAACAACTTTCGTGTTTACACTTTTGTGGAATTCGGTCGTTTGATCAATGATCAATTAAGCGATAGTTATGGATCGTTAGATCCGTGATGATCCGACCGTTGGATCATCACCAATTTTGGATATGATGTTAGGATGCTAGAAATAAGCATGCTGTTGGATTTTGGAAGTTTCGGATTTTGTGTGGGACCCGTTGATGAATAGTAGACGTGGGACCCACGTTGACCGATGGTTGACTTTTGGTCAAATGGTCTCGATTAAATGTTCCGATGTCGTAGGAGACATTTGAGGAACATTTGGATTATTTTGGAAATGTATTATGCTAATTGGATATTGCATAATCATAGGTGTTTACGAGAAGTGTAGCTCGTGCTTGTCGATTTCTGGTTACTATTTGAAGACGCAGCAGGAATTAGAGGTGAGTGAATCTCACGATATTTTATATATGAATATTAATTCATATTGTGTTGTTTGCGAAAATAAATAATTATATTTATTTAAATGATTTTGCGATATATAAATTAAATACAGTTTTAATTTGATATATCAGCATGTGTGATTTTGTGTTAAAACAATATTTGAAAGTATTCATTTTATTGTTTTAATTGGTGGATTTTGTGGGAAACAATATTTCAAAAATTATGATATTGTGTTTGCCTACTCGAATGTTTTTTGTAGCTAATGGGTGAAGGTTAGAGCTTTAGACTGTGTAGCCAATGAGTGAAGGTTAGAGCTCTAGACTGTGTAGCCAATGGTGAAGGTTAGAGCTTTAGACTGTGTAGCCAGAAGGTGAAGGTTAGAGTTCTAGACTGTGTAGCCATGTATTCATTGAAAACAAAGATGAATACTTTATGTAATAAAGGAGAAGAAAAATGGTATTCTCGCTTTATCTTGATGTATTAAAAGGAGAAGAAAAATGGTATTCTCGCTTTTAATCATTTGAAGTTGATTGTGGTTTTGTGTGAGTATGATATGAATTTGCTTCTTAAATAATTGAAGCATTGATTTATTGAATTACAATTCTTGGAGAATTATTGAATTGTATTTTGAAGTTTTTACTTCTTTAAAAATTGAAGTAATTATTATTATAATTTACGATTCTTAAAAAGAAAGAATCATAATTTTGGGAAATGATTTTGGGGAAAGTTTATATTGTTTAATATTCTGAATTACCCTGGGATTAACATACACGTTTATGGGACGTGTGGGGTTAAAATACGTGATATGGGGCGCGTAGGTTCAGTATATTTTATAATATGAATTTTCGGGATTTGAATTGTTTTTGAAAAGTATAAGTTACATATATTTGTTTAAAACAAACTATATATGTATATTTTGTTAAACGGTTTAGGGTGAGTAAAACTGAGTTAACTCATACCAGCTTCGTAAGCTGACCGGGTTTGTTGATATAACCCGGTACACTATTCCACGGTGTAGGGGTTATACCTGCAGGTTAGGATAACCAGGAGTAATGCAAGGCTGCATATATTTTGTTGGGTTATAAGACTTCCGCTATTTTATGCTTAACACTCTGAAGATTTATTTATGTAATATTTTGATGTATCAATTTATTATATAAATATTTGGTATGTAATATTCGACTCTTGTATTGAGTTTGAAATTACAATGTTGGGCATGGAGTTGGTGTTGTGTACTTGAATTAAAAAGAAAAAAATTCTAGTGCATATTTGTATTTGATATTCCATGTAGTCACGTTTCCGAATTGATTGTAATTAAGGGCAAAATGCCTTATTAATTGATTTGAAAATCGGGGCGTGACAGATTGGTATCAGAGCAAAACAATGCTCTAAGGAAGTGATTGAGCAATGGAACGCTCTACGGAGATGAAACGAGTTTTAGAATTGTGAAGTGAAGTTAGGGTTTAGAGCTTAGGATCGGTTTAGGGTTTGACGTTAGGTTCTTAGATTCATTCAAGTGATGGTTACTTCGTATGCTTAATAGCACACAGTATTTATCGAGTGATGGCCCGACCGCGGCGGATCCCCATCATGTGCTCTTCAGTGCTGTTGTGTTGTTAAGAATATAAAGTACAAATTACAATTCCTTATATGATAGTCTTACATGGCTACATTTCTAATTCTCTCAACCGTACCCTGGATCAAACGACAGACTTGATCCACTGACCCTTTCTTGTTCTTCAGTAACTCAGTAGAGATCTGTGTTGCTACCGTTACTAGACAACCAATGTATGGATTGTCTGAGATCCCTTCTGTTCTTCCAGCAGTAGGCATATCTGGTAGAATTGAAAAACCTGAAGTTAGGAATACAATTGTACCTAACTCACAACCGCCTATTAACTTCTGCACCGTTGACTGACTAATAGGGGAATAAATCACGTATGACCCTGTTGAATCAGTACAACTTTCTTGGAGTATATAGGTGTTGTGCATTTGCAACAAGGAGACACAATTGAGTGGATCATGACCAGTTGTGATGTGTGCAATCTCCTGTACTTCTTTTTCCAATGCTAGATGGTCCCACTGGTTCCGAGTTTGTACGTCAATGAAGAAGTCAAACAGCTTTCGGTGAGAGACATGATGCTGGATTATTGCAGATGCAGTTCGAGTGAGACCATGAGGCTTATTCAGCCTGTTCCAGATTTTGTTGGTGGAGACTCTTATCCCTGAACCCCTGAACTTGGTTTGTTCAGCTACCTTCCATTCATGAGCAGTAGAGTTGCCGATGTCTGTGCAAAAGTCTGTCACTATTCTGCATGCCATCTGCAACATGTTTCTTCTTCCTTCCACAGATGGTATGACACAAAAGTCTTGAGGTGGATAAGTGTCAGCCGCGGAATAATTTAACCTTTCCGCTTGCCTCTGAAGTATTTCTACCCATCGCCTTGCTCCAAAGGCTAAGCCTGACTCCACTAGCGTTCGGTATGTTTGGTGCATGATTTGATCCTGTACATCAACATGTTCCACCCATACGACACGAGAGCTGCCGTTGAACAAATCTTGGATTAAGCATCCGGATGGACGCTTCTTGCATTGAGATCTTGGGTGTGGACCCAGATTTGAGCTTAAACCGTCCACAGAGACGTCAATTATTGCCCAACTTTGTTCTGTTTGTCTTTGGCAATAGCGAACAAAGTGAGTTACACGAGTGGAGACAGATGGACTGGTCACCTGAAATTCAGCAGTCATGACTTGGATGGTTTCGTTGTAGCTTCCAGTTGTCCCTGTTGACAACACGTCAAGGATCGTTGCCCTCGAGATGATGCTACCGAATATGGTGGACCATTGGTCCACATCCATGAAGAGATTCACGAGTACGACAGGACTGAGGGGAATAGTGGCTGTGTAGCGAGAAGCTTCGGTTTGGAAGTTAGTGGGAGTAAGATCAATACCGTTAGTGAAGATTCTCTTGTACTCTGCTTCATTCAGGAACTCATGAAGCGTGGCAGAGTTGGATTTGAGTGCAGAGATCCACAGTGGCGCAGCAGCAGATGCCATGATGATTAGCTCATCTCTGACCGACACAATGATTTCAGAAATCTTAGTTGTGTCTGCCACGACAGATGCTTCTGCCACGGCAGATGCTTCTTCAGGTTCTGAACGGTTGATGTTGTCTGATGGTTGTTGTGTAGAAGAAGAGTGATGTGGGATCGACATACACTTTTGAATATCCCTCCTCATGTGAGACTTTTCCCTTGGACCGATGACTGCAGGAATTGGAAGAGTCTGAGGTTGTGGGGTAGTCTCTTCAATCCCTTTTAGTAGCTCACTATTGGGAGTAACTCGTTTTCCACAGTGGTTGCAGTTGATTCTGTTGAATGCTGCTTGGTACTGGCTAAGTTGAGCTTGAAGCTCATTGATTTGCTGTCTCAGCAGAAAATTTTGTTGACGAGTTGTTTGGGCAGGCGTTTTGGGTCGATGCTTTATCACCCACGCAGAGACTTGTGCAAACGTTAACCTTATTTGGTCACCCAAATCTTGTCGTTGTTGAACAGTTGGCTGTGGAAAAGCCTCGACGAAGTCCTTCAATGCTTGGACTTGGTATTTGGTGAAGCTCTTCCTCAGTGGAATACGTTTGGATGAACTAGGTTCAGCTTGTGGAGATGATACTTGTGGACTTGGGGCTACTTCAATGGCATCGTCTTCTGCTAGAAGCATGTCTAGCATGTCGATATCGTTGTCGAATTCGATTGCTGGTGAAATTATTTCATCTAAGCCCTCAAAGAATTGGCTTTCTGAGGGATCAGATTGAAGTAATTCACTGAACGAATTCACTTTGCGTGACATGTTTGAGTTGGTGAAATTTCTGAGAATTGGAGTGAAGAAGTCTTCTTTGAAAGAGAAATGAGGTTATGGCACTAATGGAAAGTATCTGTTAGTGGATGCGTAAGGTGTATATTTATTGTTGGTGGAGGATTTGAAAATTCAAAAGCTAAAGTGAGTGGCTGATTTACAGCTAATTGTCGGAGCCCTTGGAGATCGTGGAAGATTTTTTTTCCCCGATGCATGGATTTTCCACATACAGTTCCACTCTTGTGAGACCTCGCATCTTTTGAGGAATTAATTATGCGAAAGCAAAAGGAAAAGAGTCATTATGATCGACATTAGTGGAAAACTGAGATTTTGTTGATTTAAATCTTGTGGAATCTTGCATCGTGGGCGATACTTTTGAGTAATTGAGACAGATATGAGCAATAATTATTCTTAGTGGGTTGCTGAGTGCACCGCACTCGCATTAAAGAAGGGTTTTCTTACGGTGGAAAATTTTGTCTTAAATACATGGGATAAGGAGCTGTGTTACTTAACTCATATCTGATTTCAAACAAACACATCTTCTAGATTTTGCAAAATGGTGAGCAAAGGAGAGTGCAGTAAGAGATCAAGGAATACTGACTGGAGTGAACTTCCGGTGGAAATCTGGAAGTACATATTCCAGTTAGTGGCAACCGCATCCCTGCAGAGCACAATGGAACTTCGTTGTGTCTCGAAGGACTTCAAGGAGTATGCCGATAGCTGGTCTACTTTGGCGGCGATCGACATGGATGGATTCGATGGTGGATCCAGACCCACTGGTTCCATAGAAGCGGACAGGCAGGTGCGCATCTTCGCAAATCGATGCTGGGAAGCGAAGAACCCGGAGTCTCTGTTCCGAATGGGAATACGAGTACTCGTGGAGGCAGCGAATATATCTCTAGCCCTGGAGTATTTCGATGCGGCATGCAAACCAGGAACATTCTATGGTTCCCGTCCCAGTTCGGTGGTAGGTCATCATGTTGCATTTTATGCAGCATGTATGATTAAGATGATTTTAGGACCACGAGCCGAGCAGCAGAAAACGGTGCAGCGACTGTGTGAAGCCCTCGACTGGTGGAGAAGCGGATGGAACATCTACTACTGTAGACAAGAAGTCGAGCGGATGATGCATCAGGCTGAGTTTTGTCATGAGCATCTACTATTGTATTTTCCGTCGACTACTGCTTTCCTGCCCGCTGGTAAATGTCTTACTTGCGGTGAGTCAAGTTTTTGGCGTCCTTTTGGCCAGGACATGTGGGACGTGGATGGAGATAGGCATGCAGCTAGAGAATGTTGCGACACTTGCAAGTGTTTCGTGGAGGCAGCATATTTCTACCAGCTGATGATGTATGGAATTCCGAGACATCCGGCCTCTTATCCACGAAGTCACTACTGGAGGTTTAAGGATGGCTTCTGGTAGTGTAAGCCCTGTGAGACATCTTAAGAATCTGTAATAGAAGTTGTGTGCAAGTTGTTTTCTAGTGTGTTGTGTACTACCTAAGTGATTATCAATAAAAACTTTGGATTTTGGAATTGAAGTGTGATAACCTTGGGTGTACTCTGCGTCCAAATTTCGGGACGAAATTTCTTTAAGGAGGGTAGACTGTAATACCCCGAAAATTTCACTATTATTTTTATAAAATATGTCGTGAAATTTGAAGTGAAATGGTGTGAAATTGTATTTTTAGAGGTTTTCGTCGTAAAACGATAATTACGGCGGTAATTATAAGTTACACAAGGTTAATTAAGGTAACTTTTCATCCGTTGAGAATTTGGGAAAACTTCCTTCATGAAAGTTGTAGACCTCGTCGAATCGAGTTCGTAGGAATTTGGTTCACCAAAAACGGAGTTCGTATGAAAAAGTTATGGCCGTCGGAAGTTTGACGAATTTCTATAAATAGAATGTTGGGATTTACTGTTCACCCGAAAATCAGAATTTATCCCAGAAATGTACTGTTCACGCCGTGAACAGTACCAGAAACTTCCTCCGGTGATTTCTCCCTCCTCCGGCCACCAATTTGTGTGAGACTTGTCCCAATCTCTTTGTCTCTTCATCCTCTTCGATTCTATACTAGTTTCATTCATTGATTTTCAGTATAGAAAGAGAAATCAAGAAAAGAAAAAGGAGAAAAACGCTGCCGAACTGTTCATCAGTTTCTGGGCAAGTTTCCGGCCAAATCGAGCCACCTTACCTACTGGGCTTTGTAGCCCTTGCCAGGGGCTTTCCAGCAACATAAAATATGCCTCAATCGGAGTTCGGACGAAGGAGAATTTTGGATTTGAAATCCTAGGGTTTTGGAACTATCGAGGTAAATTCGAGACTTTTTACTTTGATTTGGCCCTTGTGGTAGTTATGAAAGTTGTTTGTGGTAATGTGTAGAACATGCTGTTAAAATTTCATAGTAATCAGACAACTTTTGTCCGGCGGCTGGCCACCGTCGGTGGCGGCGCGTCGGCGGCGCGTCCGGCCGGTCCAGGAGCAGTTCTTTGCTCCGTTTGGCTTGGTTCGTCGATACGAACAACTTTCGTGTTTACACTTTTGTGGAATTCGGTCGTTTGATCAATGATCAATTAAGCGATAGTTATGGATCGTTAGATCCGTGATGATCCGACCGTTGGATCATCACCAATTTTGGATATGATGTTAGGATGCTAGAAATAAGCATGCTGTTGGATTTTGGAAGTTTCGGATTTTGTGTGGGACCCGTTGATGAATAGTAGACGTGGGACCCACGTTGACCGATGGTTGACTTTTGGTCAAATGGTCTCGATTAAATGTTCCGATGTCGTAGGAGACATTTGAGGAACATTTGGATTATTTTGGAAATGTATTATGCTAATTGGATATTGCATAATCATAGGTGTTTACGAGAAGTGTAGCTCGTGCTTGTCGATTTCTGGTTACTATTTGAAGACGCAGCAGGAATTAGAGGTGAGTGAATCTCACGATATTTTATATATGAATATTAATTCATATTGTGTTGTTTGCGAAAATAAATAATTATATTTATTTAAATGATTTTGCGATATATAAATTAAATACAGTTTTAATTTGATATATCAGCATGTGTGATTTTGTGTTAAAACAATATTTGAAAGTATTCATTTTATTGTTTTAATTGGTGGATTTTGTGGGAAACAATATTTCAAAAATTATGATATTGTGTTTGCCTACTCGAATGTTTTTTGTAGCTAATGGGTGAAGGTTAGAGCTTTAGACTGTGTAGCCAATGAGTGAAGGTTAGAGCTCTAGACTGTGTAGCCAATGGTGAAGGTTAGAGCTTTAGACTGTGTAGCCAGAAGGTGAAGGTTAGAGTTCTAGACTGTGTAGCCATGTATTCATTGAAAACAAAGATGAATACTTTATGTAATAAAGGAGAAGAAAAATGGTATTCTCGCTTTATCTTGATGTATTAAAAGGAGAAGAAAAATGGTATTCTCGCTTTTAATCATTTGAAGTTGATTGTGGTTTTGTGTGAGTATGATATGAATTTGCTTCTTAAATAATTGAAGCATTGATTTATTGAATTACAATTCTTGGAGAATTATTGAATTGTATTTTGAAGTTTTTACTTCTTTAAAAATTGAAGTAATTATTATTATAATTTACGATTCTTAAAAAGAAAGAATCATAATTTTGGGAAATGATTTTGGGGAAAGTTTATATTGTTTAATATTCTGAATTACCCTGGGATTAACATACACGTTTATGGGACGTGTGGGGTTAAAATACGTGATATGGGGCGCGTAGGTTCAGTATATTTTATAATATGAATTTTCGGGATTTGAATTGTTTTTGAAAAGTATAAGTTACATATATTTGTTTAAAACAAACTATATATGTATATTTTGTTAAACGGTTTAGGGTGAGTAAAACTGAGTTAACTCATACCAGCTTCGTAAGCTGACCGGGTTTGTTGATATAACCCGGTACACTATTCCACGGTGTAGGGGTTATACCTGCAGGTTAGGATAACCAGGAGTAATGCAAGGCTGCATATATTTTGTTGGGTTATAAGACTTCCGCTATTTTATGCTTCGCACTCTGAAGATTTATTTATGTAATATTTTGATGTATCAATTTATTATATAAATATTTGGTATGTAATATTCGACTCTTGTATTGAGTTTGAAATTACAATGTTGGGCATGGAGTTGGTGTTGTGTACTTGAATTAAAAAGAAAAAAATTCTAGTGCATATTTGTAT
Organism: Rubus parviflorus; assembly: GCA_029955375.1. NCBI lineage: Eukaryota > Viridiplantae > Streptophyta > Magnoliopsida > Rosales > Rosaceae > Rubus > Rubus parviflorus. The sequence continues at coordinate 30,284,040 of JARGGL010000001.1, forward strand.
TTGATATTCCATGTAGTCACGTTTCCGAATTGATTGTAATTAAGGGCAAAATGCCTTATTAATTGATTTGAAAATCGGGGCGTGACAGAGACATCTCTCAACCTCTCTACAAAGCAATCTCTTTGCATACAAGCCTCCCCAGAGCATCCTTCAGCAACCTAAGCCTCTCCGGAGCAAACTTGCATCTTTACAGCGAAGCTAAGATCACGCCTTAGCAAAATTCTCTTCTTTTTCTTCCCAATTGTTAGCTCTGCTTTCTCACCCCGTGAGCGAGTATCGACTTTTGTGTTCACCAAGGATCACTTTCGAAGCCCTAGACCCCGTTTAGGCCTTTCATGTACGAAAGCCCTAGACCCCGTTTAGGCCTTTCATGTACGAACCTTGACAGAGTTAGTTCTCTCTCTGTCCACATTCGCTTGATCCAAGAAGCAAGTTTGGAGCGCATCTTCTACAACAACGTACCTCGTGGTACTGGCACGCCCGCACTCTACAAAAGAGACTGTTTGACTCTCCCCTGCGGTTTCCAGCGCAAACAATATTTATGACTAATATCTTGTCACAAAACATAGAGCACCCATACGGCCATACATATGGTGCATTACAGAATTCTTGCATAATAATCAACTGTAATCGACATTCAAAATGGTCAATCATTTATCCTTTTTTGGTTTGATGGTAGCTCAATTCTCATATTTGCAAGAATAATTTAATATGCAAGAATTGATTATGTATGAGGGGTGCTTCTTCAGTACATGGGGGAGGGAGGGGGAAGGGTGGGGATGTATTTGCAGGGGGGAGGGGGGTTGTGGGGTGGGTTGGATGGCTGTAAGTGTCATGACAGATAAGTGTTGGGCATGACAGAATTTCCCATGTATGAGCACCGCTTATGTTTCTACTACATAATCAAATCAGATTTCCAGACACACCGCCGGGTATTAGATGACAAACCGCCGCTGTTTTTCCAAATTCCACGACCCGAGCTGTGATCCCACTTTGTCAAAAGTCATCCCTACCCGGTGGACCAACAGCGATTAACGACTTCAACATCGTCCACGTTAGAGCACATCTCCACCAGACGGCACTGATTCTCCGTCACGGTTTCTCCATCACAGCCATATGATGTTAACACCGCTTAAATATCTTTAAAAAAACCCAACACAATAAAATATCTCATCCTTATCCACCTCTTCAGTATAAAGAAGTAAACCCAACCCAAGCAGAACGGTACCAATACCAATCCTGAAAGCCATAACCAGAAGCAAAACCAAATCTTGGAGAGAGAGAGCCTAGTCATTTTGGGATGATGAAGTCAGTCTCGCTTCGTTCTTGTCCTTCTTCTCCTTTTCTCTTCGAATCCCACAGAGAAGCTCATCCTCAAAAGCTGGCTTCCACTGTTCGTTGCGATTCGAGAAACCAAGCTTACATTCCGAAGCTCGAGTCCTTCAGCCGCTCCAAGTTCGAGCGCGGCATTAAAGGCCCCACCTTGATCGAAAAGTGCGAGAACGAGCTCTCTGGTACCTACGGTTTTGATTCTTTGTTGACTGCGTTTCACGGGCTATCAATGAATTGGTTTTAACTGTTGTAATTCTGATACAGATTACTGTTCGACGCTGGAAGGAGATGAGTCTTATGGTTGCTGGAGGGCCTATTTTGAGCTCAAAGATCTAGAGGTACAGATCATTTTGAATCTGTTTCAAAAAAAAAAAACACTTTCTTTAGAATCTTGAATCTGTTTGTGATATTTTAATTTGTGGGTGCAGAAAGAGACGCCAAAAGGAGATGTAGAGAAGCTGATTCTGCAAGCTGGGGGCATAAAGTCATTAGTGGGATGTTTACATGGAATTTCTGCAATCCAGAAAGGGAAGAAGTATGGATTCAATTCGGCAAAGCCAGCTGTAGACGAAGCAAAAGAAGGGGAGAGACACTGTCCCATACCAGATGGGTTGCCAAAGTCAGCTGAGGAGCTGGAGGAAGAAGAGAGATCGAAAATGCCGGATTCGGCCTTCACCAGGCTCCTTAGAAACAAAGGGACTCACCCTGCATGGTATTCCCAAGCTCCTGACCATGAAACAGATTGATGGGATCATCAAGTTTCAATTTTGGTGTGTTCAAGTACTAAGTTTGTATATGTTTCAATCTTTGTTTGTGTATATGTAGGATAGTATTGGTTTTTATAGCCTTATAGAAGAGGACTTCCCTGTATGATTTTTTCCATGAAGTTCAATGAATAAAAGTTTCCAAGAGATTGCTTCAAGTTCCTTGTAATCTGGTGGAACTGGAAGAGCTACCTTGCAATTTCAACCTTATCTTCATTTAGACTTTAGAGAAAAAACAAACTTCATCTTCTTTTGGAAAAGTGCCAATAAGAGTGTACAATGAAAAAAGACGGGGTGTGGTCACAGTATATAATCTCAAGTATCAGAAGTACAATGCAAGTATAAAGTATATTCATGACCAAAAAAGAAATGGTAGCTAATTAGATAAGATGAAAGTAAAACTTGACCACTGTCAATACCACTGCATGACTGCACCTGACTGCACCTGTTCTAAACTTTTATAACCATCCAAATTACAGTACCGGACCATCTTTACTATATTCTACAACCTTAGAATTATACTGAGCAAAACTTGATCCAGTGCACATCAGTTGTATAGATCTAATTCTCATACAATAGTAAATCAAGCATGAGTAGTTATCATAAAAATACAGCATCTTCCTTGCAAAGAAAAATTGATTTCTTTGGGGCGTTCATCATTCTGAAACCAAAATCCACAACCACAATGTCTTTCTCATTTAGTATTCCAACCATAGTTCAGTATTAGATTGCTCAAGAAACAAGAAAAATATCTGGCCATTAAGCATCTTTTAATTACCACTCTTGTTTTCCTCTAACATAATGGCAAAGATACTGAAACATTCAGCCACTGTGGAAGATACTTAGAGCTAGATTTTCAATGTGCTTCCGAATGCCTCTACCGCTCTTGAAGCAAAGTTCTCCACAGAACTATCCTTGAAACCCAGCAATGGAGGTATTGAAAAATTTCTAGCAACAGAATACAACTCCAACAGAAGATTATACCAATGTAAAAGTGTCTACCTAGAAGCAGAGGCAAACTGCAAAAGCTGCTTTACCAATAGGCAAGCTTCCTCATTTGAAATTTTGATTTTAACTAATCTTAATACTAGTAAAGTAGTTATGGGCAGTTGCTTAAATTTTGATTTATATTCTCAGTTGAGGAATCTTGAGCTTCCAAGAATGGGGTATCAATGCTTGTGGTCAGTTTCAGAATTCAGCATTCAGTAGAAACTGGCAGCAAGTTAGGTTATTAGGTTTCAAGTTCCCAATGATCTCCATTCTCCTCCCTCCATAAAAAGTTACATTGTGGGTTGCACATGGCTTGCTAAGTTAATTTTTACTTTTATTTTTGATAAATTGTGAAGTCACTAAATTAGATCGATTACTAACCCAGAAACTCTCTTTCATATGCACTACAAAAATTACTCCTGTTTTTCTCTAGCATAATGGCAAAGAGACTAATGCATTCAACTATATTGTGAACTAGGATGTATGTAAGCATTACCGATAGACAAGATTCCTTCAATTTTAATTAAATTTTAAATTAAAGGAGGTAGGAATACTGGGATGGGCAGTTGTTTCAATTTTGATTTTAATTCTCAGTTTTAAGTGGGTGTTGTTGCACTACCAAGAATGGGGTATCAATGCCTGTGATCAGTTTCAGAATAGTAGAAACTTACAGCAAGTTAGGTTCAGTAGGTTTCAAATTCCCGATGATCTCCATTCCCTTTCCCTCTATAAAAAGTTACAGTGTGGGTTGCACATGGCTTGTTAAGTTTTCTTTTCGGCAAAGTAACGAGTTTTCACTTTCGATTCATGAGAAGAACACAGAACAATCAAGTACCTTCTCTTGCTGCTGTTTACCTGACTTGAGCTAATGCCATTAATTCAATGTCATTCCTCAATTCTCATGACCAAACAGTATGACATATATGATGGGTCATTGGAAGTTTGGAAACACCTCTTGAAAGCAACTTTTGGTGGTTTATGATAATCACTAATTAATGATAAGGTTTTCTTATTTATGTCAAGGGGGAAATAGTTATTAATCAAACTAAGCTTTGTCCATCCATATCTGCTTCAGAATTTACCGTGCCAAAATGTAGTTATTCACCATGACAGTTAATTAAAGGAAGACCAGGTCAATTGTCAATTTTTAGATACCAGTTAGTTTAACCCAATTTTAAAACTAAAAATTGAAGGTACCTCCAAATTTTGTGGGTGCATGCAAAGAGCTCCATACTTGTCGGCTCTTCAACAGGAGAAGACCTTCCTCTACAGCTATTCAATGCCTGTCAAAGTGTCCATTAATAACCTCCTTTCATAATATAACATGAGAACTCTTGGGCTAACCAAGGTGACCACCATGGCAACACTTGTCACACACAAGGCCTTGAGCTGCTCTCTCTTCATCTTCTCCATTTACCTCTCTTCTTTCTCATCCCTTTCCTGGGCTTTAACCAATGCCGAAGCCTCATACATAGTTCAACGCCAGCTCTCCACACTCCCCGAAAATGGCGACCTCCCGGAGGACTACAAGGTGGAAGTCGATGCCATGCTCACATTCGCCAATGACAGACTCAAGTCCGCCTATGTGGGGCTCCACGCACTGAAAACCTCCATCTACTCCGATCCGACTAACTTCACCGCCAATTGGGTCGGACCCGATGTGTGTAGCTACAATGGGATTTTCTGCGCTCCTGCGCTTGACGACCCGAAACTGAATGTTGTGGCCGGTCTGGACCTCAACCACGCCGACATCGCCGCTCACTTCCCGGTCGAATTCGGGCTCCTGACTGATCTCACTCTCGTCCACCTTAACTCGAACAGGTTCTGTGGAATTGTGCCACGGAGCTTCAGAAGGCTCAGACTCATGTTCGAGTTCGACATCAGCAACAACCGATTCGTCGGCGAGTTTCCGATGGTCGTTCTAGAATGGCCGGAGATAAAGTACCTTGACATCAGGTACAACGAGTTCGAAGGGGAATTGCCTCCACAGCTCTTCTTGAAGTCGTTCGATGCGATTTTCTTGAACCACAACCGCTTCACGTCTATGATTCCAGAGACGCTTGGAAGCTCGACCGTTTCCGTTGTGACTTTCGCGTTCAACAATTTCAGTGGGTGCATACCGCGAAGCATTGGGAAGATGCCTAATGTGGAGGAGTTGCTCTTCATGAACAACAATCTTGGAGGGTGCTTCCCTGAGGAGCTTGGAAATCTATGGCGCGTGACGGTTCTGGATGTGAGCAATAATGGCTTCATAGGGGGGTTGCCCAAGAGTTTTTTGGAGCTGAAGAACGTTGAGGCTTTGGATATTGGGTTTAATAAGTTGACTGGGTTTGTGCCGGAGAAGATATGCAACTTGCCCAAGTTGGCTAATTTTACGTTTGCTTATAACTATTTCAGTGGGGAGCATCAGAAATGTGTGCCAAATCCAAAGGCAAAAGTGATATTGAACGATGAAGGCAACTGTTTGCCTGGGAGACCCATGCAGAAGAATACAAAGAGTTGCTTCCCTGTGGTGACTAAGCCTGTGGATTGTAGCAAGAATTGTGGCGGGCCTTCTACACCGGGTAAGCCCAAGACCCCAAATGCCGAACCGCCTCCCACACCGAAGGTCGAACCACCTCCGACTCCAAAAGCCCAACCGCCTCTGACACCAAAGGTTGAACCACCTCCAACACCCAAGTCTCAGCCACCTCCAACGCCAAAGGTCGAGCCACCTCCAACGTCAAAGGCCGAGCCACCTCCCACCCCAAAGGCCGAGCCACCTCCAACACCTAAGGCGGAGCCACCTCCAACACCAAAGGTCGAGCCACCTCCCACCCCTAAGGCCGAGCCACCTCCAACGCCAAAGTCCGAGCCACCTCCCACGCCAAAGTCCGAGCCACCTCCCACGCCAAAGGCCGAGCCACCTCCCACGCCAAAGGCCGAGCCACCTCCCACGCCAAAGTCCGAGCCACCTCCCACGCCAAAGGCCGAGCCACCACCAACGCCAAAGGCCGAGCCACCACCAACGCCGAAAGCCGAGCCACCTCCAACGCCGAAAGCCGAGCCACCTCCAACGCCGAAAGCCGAGCCACCTCCCACGCCTAAGGTCGAGCCACCTCCAACACCAAAGGCCGAGCCACCACCAGTTCAATCCCCACCACCTCCGGTCCACTCTCCTCCACCACCTGTTCAATCCCCACCACCTCCAGTCCACTCCCCTCCACCACCGGTTCACTCTCCACCACCTCCAGTTCACTCTCCCCCACCTCCAGTCCACTCTCCTCCACCACCGGTTCACTCTCCACCACCTCCAGTTCACTCTCCCCCACCTCCAGTCCACTCTCCTCCACCACCAGTTCAATCCCCTCCACCACCAGTTCAATCCCCCCCACCTCCAGTTCACTCTCCTCCACCACCGGTTCAATCCCCTCCACCACCGGTTCAATCCCCACCACCACCGGTTCAATCCCCACCACCTCCAGTCCACTCTCCTCCACCACCAGTTCAATCCCCACCACCTCCAGTCCACTCCCCACCACCACCAGTTCACTCTCCACCACCTCCAGTCCACTCTCCTCCACCGCCAGTTCACTCACCACCACCACCAGTCCAATCACCACCTCCCCCTACTCCAGTTCCATCTCCTTCTCCACCTGCTCCTGTGCAGTCTCCACCACCACCAAAATTCGATGATATAGTCCTTCCACCAAACTTTGGTGCACAATACTCGTCACCACCGCCGCCAATGTTCCCTGGATACTAAGTACTAGTTTGTCATTAACATGTTTTTCTTATTTTGTATTTACTACTTTCTACGTGTTAGCTTTGTAGCCCAAGTTTCTTACTATAGTACAATAACTTGTAATTTTAATTAACTTCTAATTACTTTGATTGATTCATTTTGTACCAATTTGCGCGTTAGTTTATTTTGGATTTATTTCTATGGCAGAAAATTGAAAAAGAACATAAAGAAAACACAAGAAAAACGATAGATGAAATAATTAATGGTAAAATATGATTTTATGAATGAGGTTAACAACTTAAAATGATGCTCATAACTCATCTAAACATATGCCTCCTATAAAAATCTAATTAATATTAACTTTTTTTTGTGGGACGATGGCATAATTGTATTTATAATAAAGAGAATTACAACTTTACAAGCAATAACCAAGGATTCAAATTTCGATTTTGGTTGAAACTTCGGTACTTCAAATTTACGAAAATTTCAAAGAAAGTTTCGATTTTGATAGAAATTTTGATTAAAAATAAAAAAATCACTGGAACTATATTCATAACATCACACTTTTGAATGAAATTTTTACATAGACTAAACTAACAATGTAGCATCTCTAATATTGTACATTTATAATAGAATTATATTTAATATGGATGAGTAATTAAGTAGGTTGCTAAACTAATATTTTCATCTATATGCAATTATAAATGTGCAGTAAATTACTAAATTGATAATACATTTTTTATGGCTGGAATTCAATGGGAAGCTTGGCCATTACCCCTTTTTCACTAATAATTAGAAAAATACGACTGGGGAGAAGGGAACATAATACCAAAACCCCGTTAATCAAAAGGAACAAGACAACAAAAATCAATATAAACACATACATTCTAAAACATACATATTAAGTACTAATAATAAGAGCTATTACGATGTGGCTCGATCAAGTTGGTCGTTGGAATGCTTTCATTTACCATCATACAATACTGCTCTCATGTATATGAATTTTGATATCGATTGTATAATTTTGATGTGTTTTTTGGAGTATTCGACATTGATTGGATAATTTTTGGATGAAAACATATTTGAATATTTCCTCCTCTGCAAAGTAAATTTTTATGTCAGGTGTCAAACGAAATTTCACGAAATTTCGGTGATATTTCTTAAATATCTACTATTTATGTGTACATATTACGGAAATTACGAAATTTCGATGATATTCTTAGATTTCTGCTATTTATGTGTAGATATTACGGATATTACGAATTTCGTGAAAATTTCGCGGAAATTTTGGAAACTTCATGAGGAAATAACATAGCATATGAATTTCGTTTTGATACTTCAATATTACGGAGATTTCGACGAAAATTTCGGCAATTTCGGAGAAATTTGAATAATTGGTAATAACGCATGCTGCTGAATGAAATATAAGTTGTCAAAAACAAGTATCTCTGATGATTCAAACGGCTAAACAATATCCTAGATAAACCAAACAAATGACATACCTATAGGAAAGAATTGAAGTGATCTATTCGATCACCTAAAATGATTCTCTTTACTATTTTTGAAGAACCAGAACCATAGATCCATATTTTCAGTTTATATGGGATGTGACGTAAATCTCAAATCTAGAACTGAACAAAGCATGAAAATCCGGTCCAGATTAGAGCCCCGAAACCCATAGCTTGATCCCGTAAGAACCCTAAACCCAAACCTAGAGTTGGTTACGACCCAGAACCCAAATTCGGATCTATCCACATAGATCCCAAGATTGATCCAAAAACCACCCGGATGCCACCAAGATGAAACTAGCCAACTCCTCCGTAGCTACAAGCCATCCCCAAACATTGCAGTATTAGAACGTCCATCGTTGAGAAACCCTCGCATCCTCGTGACCTAAACAATCGGAGCAATAAGCAACACCACCAAACCAGGTCAAGGCTAGAAAGAAGCAACTCGTGGAGTAGAAATCCTGCTCGCTAGTACCCAACCAACACCGCCAATGTAAGTCCCACAAAAAGGAAAATTTAAGGTGACTGCACCACAAATGCAACCAGGCATGGTAAAAGACTCGAATCAAGAGGTTAACCATCACTAACCAAAGCCAGAAAACAAGAACGACTAGAGCCAATCCACCAGTGTTGACCAAGAAGACCCGGTTTGAATCACCATGGAAAGTGAAAGGGCAAAAACGTCGAAGAAGACTTAAGGTTTAAGACAAGGTGCCACCACACAAGGACGACTAGGGCTTGGAAAAGCCATAGAAGGTGATCAGAGATCTGACGGAGCTGCCAAGGAGAGAGTGACTAGGAAATCCTAATAGAGCAACCCCTAGGATTTTTTTTTCTCACACTTCCGTTAGTGATGATAGTTTTCGATGTATTGAGTATTGACAAGAAACTGATTGTATTATATGAGGCCCTTTGTCACGTGCTCTCTCTTAAGAAGGTCCAATAAGCCAGTTTATTTGTATGAGTAGTTATCCTAAGTAGTTATCTTATGTTATCTTCAGTTGTAGAGTAATTGTAGGTGTCGTGGGGAAACTGTCCCTTGTTTTATGCTTTCAGTTGAGTCTTGATTGTATAAGTTACTATGATTTCAGAAATGAAGGGTAGTCTATTATTCATATTTGTTAGCTTGTCTAACTCGGAGGTTCTGGGTTCCCTCGAAGTAGCCCTATCAATTCCTTACCATTTTCTTCCTCAAATCCACTACTACAGCTTCAAAGATAGGCCGTAAAAAGAAGAAAACACCAACTGAAACCCAATTTCCTTTATTAAATCGCCCCATCACTAGATCTATTTCTGGGACACGTAACAGCTTGGTATCAAAGCCGAGCATGGCGGAGGAAAGGTTGGGACGGTTGGAGACCGAAGTGACCTCTTTGGCGTCTGGACAAGAAAGGTTACTCACAGAGATGAGAGAAATGTTTGCAGCTATGAATACCCGCTTTGATACCAAGCGGAAGAATCATTTGAAAGTCTCAAAGAGGTGATGACAAAGGCCCCTGTCCTTGCTTTGCCAGACTTTGACAAATCGTTTATTGTGGAGTGTGATGCATCTGGATCAGGAATTGGTGGAGTTCTCATGCAAGAAAGACGTCCGATAGCATTCTTCAGCCATTCATTACAAGGTAAGAATTTATTCTTATCTACTTATGAAAAGGAAATGTTGGCCTTGGTGCTTGCAATACAAAAATGGAGGCCATATTTACTTGGGCGAAAATTTATTGTGCGGACTGATCACAAAAGCTTGAAGCATCTTTGGGAACAAAAAATAACTACAGCAGCTCAAGAAAAATGGCTTGTCAAATTGATGGGATTTGACTTTACCATAGAGTATAAAAAAGGCAAAGATAATTTGGTTGCAGATGCTCTTTCAAGAAGACATGAGAGTTTGGGTGTTGCTGCCATTTCTGTTCCTGTGCCAAGTTGGCTGGAGCCAATCAAAGAGGAAGTACAAAGCAACTCTATCTTGCAGGAGATGGTAAAGAAGTGTCAACAAGATGAAGTTGTGGGTCCTTGGGAATTTAAAGATGGTGTACTCTATTTCAAGGATAGAATTTATTTGTTGACAGATTCTTCTTTAGTGCCTACAATTGTGAAGGAGATGCATTCAAGTACACATGAGGGCTATCACAAGACCTTGCAGAGGGTGAAGTCAGTCTTTTATTGGAAGGGTATGAAAAAAAATATCAGAGAATTCATTAAGCAATGTGATACGTGCCAAAGGAATAAAGGAGAAAATACTAAGCCAGCAGGACTTCTTCAACCGCTCCCTATTCCTCTGCAGGTATGGACTGATATTTCCATGGACTTCATTGATGGGCTTCCCCAGTCAAATGGAAAGACCACTATTTTTGTGGTGGTTGATAGACTATCAAAATTTGCCCACTTTATTCCAATATCACACCCTTACACAGCTGCCACTATAGCTCAAGTATTTTTTGAGCACATTTTCAAACTATATGGTATGCCACAAAGTATTGTGTGTGACAGAGACCCTACTTTTACCAGTCTTTTCTGGAAGGAGTTATTCAGGTTGCAGGGTACGAGCTTCAATTTCAGCTCCTCCTATCACCCTCAAACTGACGGGCAAACTGAAGTGGTCAATAAGACTGTTGAAATGTATTTAAGATGTTTCTCAAGTTATCGGCCAAAGGAATGGGTGCAGTGGATTCCTTGGGCTGCATACTGTTACAATACCAGTCTACACTCATCAACCAAAAGGACTCCATATGAAATCGTGTATGGGAAGCAACCTCCTACATTATTGTCGTATGTTCCGGGTACCACCCAAGTCGAAGCCGTTGATATGGAGTTACGAAGCCGAGACCAAGCCCTTAAGGAGTTGAGAGAACAGTTACTTGCGGCCCAAGAACGCATGAAAAGATTTTATGATGCCAAGCGTGCTGACAGAAGTTTTGAGGTTGGTGATTATGTTTATCTTAAATTGCAACCTTACCGGCAAGCATCTTTATCAATGAGAAAAAATTTAAAGTTGTCAGCAAGATTTTATGGGCCATATGAAGTTATTGAGAAGGTGGGGCAAGTGGCTTATAAGTTGAAGCTTCCTGAAAATTCCAAAATTCATCCGGTATTTCACGTGTCTGTGCTCAAGAAGAAGATAGGTTCTGATGTGGAAATCCAAGACATGTTACCTGCAGTTTCTAGTAAGGAGGATTCCGTTGTTTCAATGCCCCAAGCTATCCTGGATCGACGCAAAAGAAGGAATCAAGAGGAGGTTTTGGTCCATTGGAAAGGCTTATCTCCAGCTGATGCAACTTGGGAAAAAAAGAGAGATTTGCAGCTGCGTTTTCCAGACCTCTCCCTTGAGGACAAGGGTCTTTCATTGGGGGATGCAATGTCACGTGCTCTCTCTTAAGAAGGTCCAATAAGCCAGTTTATTTGTATGAGTAGTTATCCTAAGTAGTTATCTTATGTTATCTTCAGTTGTAGAGTAATTGTAGGTGTCGTGGGGAAACTGTCCCTTGTTTTATGCTTTCAGTTGAGTCTTGATTGTATAAGTTACTATGATTTCAGAAATGAAGGGTAGTCTATTATTCATATTTGTTAGCTTGTCTAACTCGGAGGTTCTGGGTTCCCTCGAAGTAGCCCTATCAATTCCTTACCATTTTCTTCCTCAAATCCACTACTACAGCTTCAAAGATAGGCCGTAAAAAGAAGAAAACACCAACTGAAACCCAATTTCCTTTATTAAATCGCCCCATCACTAGATCTATTTCTGGGACACGTAACACCCTTCGCTTCTCTTTTTTTCTCTCCGCTTTTCTCTAGGTCTGTTTCTTCTGTAGTGGTTGCGATCGGACGGGATTGTGGTCATTTCTTATGGGTTGGTTTTGGCAGAGCTAGTGCGAGCGTAGATCTTTTTTCCAAGGTAGGGGCGACAACGATTTATGTGATTGTTCTTTGGCGGGTTGGAAGGTGGGAGTGCGGATCTACTGCACGGGGTTTGATTCGGGGGCTTGTTGGGCAGGGTGGGTGGATTGCGGCTGATGGTTCTTTTTTCTGGTGGCGGTATGAGTATGGGACGTTGATCTGTGGGTGGTGGATTGATGGGTCTGGCCTGGGCCCTTGGCAGGGGTTTTTAGGTTGGCGGTGGTGGAGTTTTGAAGACAAAATGAGATGGTGGGGGTTGTTAAGGTGTTGGGTGGTGGTAAGGGTGCAAATCAAACTTGGTGTGGGAGGTTTTGCTACTGCTTGTACTAGTCCAGTGGAGGTAGTTTTTGGGGGATTGGTGTTGGTGTCCTGGGGAAGGGTTTGGGATTGTGGCGACTCTTTGTTATTTTTCATTAGGGTTTTATTTTTGGTTATTGTTTTATGGTTAGGTTCAATAAGTCCCTCCTCTTCTCCCTAACTACATGGCAGATCGAAGAACTATGGCTACGAGATCTATTAATTTTCTTTTTGTGTCCTCTAAATCTAAATTCAAATTTCAAGGATACTCTACGGGATCGAAATGATTTATTTCATGAATAGTTTTTCTCCCAAATATCTACTGGCCATGGCTGTCCTTGGATATTGATTGCAGATCTGCAGGTGGAATACTAATTTTGCAACAAATCAGCAAATTGTTCAAAAGATCAATATTTTGAATATTTATGTTCCTAGTTTTCTTCCGACCTCATATGTAATTTGCAAGCAATGGCTTTCTTTGCCATTGGCGGTGACTCGGTGAGAAGAGAAAGCGAGCATGGGCAATTTATCTTTTATTTTTAATATTTTTTCTAGAAATTTTAAATTTTTTTTTGTAAAAAATTATTTTTGTTTTTCAACAAGCATAATATACATGTTAGACGTCATGTGCTATGTGGCAATGTGTCACATCATTTGGGATCCCAATTTGGTACACAAATTTTGGATCTCAAGCATTTTCCTTATAAAAAAAAAGAAAAAAAAATTAAAAATGGGCACGATACTGTGCAAACTCTCACAAATAGACATTATTTTTCGGCTTGCAGAAATGCATCTATTTGGATGCAAAAGGTCCAAAATGCCCTTAATGAATCATTTATTTTACCAATAACTAGCTACGAAATAATGTCATTGGGTGTACAAGTTTCGTAGTTTAGCAAAACAAAGTCATCTTTCACTCGAAGTGTGATCCAAACCCTCCTCAAGATGGCTATATGCTATTTTTTAGTTACGATTTAGTGTAATAACTAGAAAATTCATAAAAAATAAACGATTTGAGAGGAAAGAGAAAAAGAAAAAAGATAGAGGGGCAGAACTGTAATCAAACAATCGCTGAAGGGGGCAAAACCGTCATTGTGCAGCCAATGAACAGTGGAGGAACAGTACAACCTCTTCTACTAGAAATAGTATATAGTAAATTTGGTACAAAATTCATATGCTAACAATGAACCAATACAAACATGGAATAATTGCAGAGTATGTTTTTGCTAAGAAAAAAGGGCAGTTTGGACCTTTTGCATTCAAATAGGTCTAATTCTGAAAACTCGAAAAAGAATGTCCATTATTGAATGTTTGCACAGTATTGTGCCATTTTTAATTTTCTCCCAAACAAGAATCTTATTAAGATAAAATTAAAGAATCAGACGATGAACTACTGTCGTATGAATGAAGAGAAAACCACTTACATTAATTGCGTAGCAATTGTTTGCTCATTAAGGCAATTTGGATTTTCGCTTCCATAAAATGTTACTTATGTATGAAATGACATCTCTACCATTTTAGCAGTTCGGTTTAATGACAAGTTTTATTTGTTGGGCCTATGGGGTGAAAAAGGTGTTTCTATTGGGACCTCCAAATTTGCTCACTTGACCTCACTCCATTATGAATTATTAAATGACATTTATAACCTCCTATAAAATGACTATTAAGGACAATAATTATACCAAAAAGATATTATGTTTATTTTCTTTAGAGTTTCCAATTCAATAATATTAGATTGCATTCTTTATTATTTTTCTTATCTATTTTCATTTTCCAATTTCACAACATACTCATTAAAACATTTATATATATTTAATAAGAATTAAAACTATGATAGATCATGTGACATAAAAATTTGTATCATTTGTTAAACGCATATTGGTGATAGAGAACAAAAGAAATTCTACTATGACCTAAATGTAAGTCTATCCATTATATTTGCAAAAAAAAAAGAAAAAAAAAGCTAGCAATTACAAAAAATATATAAAATATTTAATCATGTGGTACAAAAAATAGAGGAAAAAAATAAACAGTAAGAATAAATGATTACTCTTTTTTTATTACACAGCTAAAAGAGAAAAGAATAGTTAAAAAAAAACAAAGAATAGTTCATCCTAAAACATTTTCTTGTTGATTAGAAATTAATTTTTGAAACACAATACCTTGTGTTTGATTTTTTTTTATTGGATAAGAGATTTATGTTGTCTGATTTAGGAATGAACATTTAATTAAAATTTATAAAGTAATTATATCATTGAAATAGCTAAGTTTTTTATTTTAAACATGAAAGTTTTTTGCAAATTATATGAGTGAGGTTATTTGAGGAAGTTTAGTGAGGTTTAGTGAGTAAAATTTAGCATTTGAAAATTTATTAGGAGGTGTAAAAAGTACAGAGGTCAAGTAAGTAAATTTGGAGGTTCCAATAGAAAAACTCGGGTGAAAAAGGAGCACTTGTAATTTGAAAAAAAAAATTATTGTTTTTCAGAGTCGAAGTGGTGGTGCTTTTGAGTTTGCATAAGAGGCATTGATGAATTCGCAGTGTGACAGACAGATGAATTCTTGATCAAGCTCTTTGAATTCCAAGAATTCCAAATCTTCTCAACTGCCCATGAAATTCGCCATCCTTAATTTTTTTTTTTCTGATATGAAATTGAATTTTTCTTTCATCTAACTCTACCCATTTCTCATACTCTAAGATTTATATATATTTTTTATTTAAGAATATATCTATATATATACTATTATAATGAGAACACATATTGTCAATCAAAACAAATTTTTTTACCAAAACAACCCTCAAATATTAAAAAACATCGGATAAAATCATAAAAGTAAACTGTTAGGGACAAAAATGTAAAAAACAAAACAAGTAATGAAAAAGTTAAAAATATAAAAATTACCCACTATTTTTCAGAAAAACTTTTTTTTTCGGAGAACTCCCGCAGTATTCCAAAAGTTTCCTAGGCCCAAGAACTAATCTGCAATCGAGGATCTTGTCAGAATGCTTCCTCTAATCTGTAGTCGGCAGGATTCGAACCCAGGTGGGGGGTACCACACCTAGAGGCTCTTACCAACTCGACCACCAATGGTGATTTGTGTCCACAATTCTAGTTTTATTACAGTAATTGCTAGTATTAACGGCTTCTAAGGGGAAATTTAGCGATAATTACTAAAATGTAAAACAATGTTAAATGTGAGTGACTAATATAAAAGTAAAAAGTGAAAAGCGAAACGACGTCGCCAGGTTCCAATGCCTTCGAAAGCACGTTGTACGACGCAGATGCCGAAGTAAGGTTTCGACCTTTCGTCCATTTCAACAACCTACACACATTTGAACTCCCAAGAGTTCTGAGTGAAAAATCGAATCAAATTTCTCGTATTCAAACTCCATTTTCGCGAGAGTGCTTAAGATCTTAGACTGATTGGCTCTGGGTACAATCAAAAATGGAGGAAGACAAACAGCCACTCAAGGAAGAGAAAACTCCTCCGCAACGAGAAGAAAAAGAAGAAACAAAAACAGAAGTAGAAGCAGAAGCAGAAGCAGAAGCACCACCAGCGAAAAGTGGAGGAGGATGGGGAGGCTGGGGATTTTCCTCCGTTTTCACAGATCTCCAGAAGGCAGCCGAGGAGATCTCTCGCAACGTAAGCATCTCTAGGATTTCATAAGTGCATGTGAATTTCGATTTCTACCATAAATTTACTTAATTTCATCTGTTTTGGGAAATTAGGGTTTATAAGCTTGGTAAAAGTTCGTTATTTGATCTGGCATTCGTGCTTGTTGGTGTATGGGTTGGTAACTGACTATTTTGATTAAGCTACTATGGATTTGGTAATTTAATCAGTCTTAAATTGGTGTTTTCTGTCTTTGTGTCAATTCAACTATTAAAGAAGCAAAGATTTCTTTCTTCAATCCAAATTGAGAATGGGTTAGGTTTGCTGCATTTTTTGGTTTATTTGTGTTGAGTGGTGCTTTGTGGATTCAGGCTGCTGCGGCTGCTCAGACAGCAGCAAAGAGCATTGCCGACATGCAAAACCCTGCTGAGGACTCCGAAGAATCTTCCAAGGAGGAGGAAGGGGATACTGAACAGGAAAGCCAAGATGAGGACGACAAGCAACGAAAGGCTGCTCTGGAGAAATTGGAGAAAGCTAGTGAAGATTCGTTTCTCGGCCAGGCAAGTCATAAATCAAATCATAAGGGGTTGATTTTTATTATTTTCGTTATTTTTGTGATATACAAGTCTTATCTGTTTTGTATTTCCGCTTATCACGTCTTTGCTTATCTTACTTTGCAATGATAAGTAAAGTTTCTTCTATTGAGTTCATTATGCTCCTTTTTATTTATTGCTTATGTTATACTGAATGAATCAATCATATGCAAAGCTCTTTCTTTCGCAAATGCAACATTCACAGTGTTCAGTAATCAGTTCACATCAATACATATATCAAAAATGATTTAGGGCACTTTATATTTACTCTTTTTGTTGGACTGGAGATGGTATGTTTGTTCACTAAGTGTGCTGTTGCTATAAACTTTTTCATATTTGCAGCATCTGAAGGTACTTGATAGTTCTGTGGAAAACTTTGCTTCAGGAGCATGGCAGGCATTAGGAAGCGCTTTTAGAGGGGGTACCGATTTAGTTCACAAGTATGTCCACTGCACTTTAATGTATTAGTATGTCTGCCAATATGAGAGAGGAGAAAAGGAGTAGTTTTTGTAATTGCATGTGGAAGATTTTTTTTTTGTTATGTTCAGTCAAAATTAGTAATGAACAGATGTTGACTGGCCAGTTTTCTGTTGTTCGTTTGGAAATTAACTAAGAAAGTTTAAATGAACTATGCAGCTCAGGGTTTAAGTTAGATTGTGCAATTGATGATATTTTTGAAAAGTGTGAATACTAAATTAGAATGACAAATTGTTTTTTGGAATTTGATTAGAATCAATTGAACATTTCAAAGAATTCATTTTCCTTTGAATGGGAGTACTGTATATTTGACAATTAATTAATCATGCATAATAACTCTTCAAGGTTTGGTCTCTGAATATAAAACAAAAATTTCATCTTTAAGATTTAGTCTCTCCCCCCCCCCTGCCTCTCTCTCTCTCTCTCTCTCTAAATCCATTTTTGGGGTGGGGATGGAGGGAGAGAGGAGATTTTTAATTCTGCTTAGTAATAGGATTGTAGAATGTAGTGAAGATGGTTTTATAAGTTCAGAACGGGTGCATTCATGAATTTATATTTTGTTCCATTGACAGTATTTTAAGGATGTAACAAATAACTTTTGTTGTATGTTTTCTAGGCTTGAGCATTCAGCTGTGAACCTAGCAGGATCTATCCAGCGAGATGGTGCTGGTTCTGTTGCACCATCATTGTTAGAGGTTTGCATTCCCCTTTTACTTGGCTTGTTAACTTTTTAAAGGTTTCCTTGCCTTGGCTTGTTAGCTAATATTGCATCATTGTTTATTTCTTGGTTTCATGTTATAGACTGGAAAAGCTTTTACCTCAAAAGGAATGCAAGTACTTGAGCTCGTAGGCAAGGAAACCTTGGATCTTCTGATCACAGAAACTGGTATTGAAGTTGATAAGAATTCTAAGAACTCTGATCAGGAAGGTGAAGAGGATCAGTTATACGAGGAAGTCGGGTTTGATCGATGCTTTTACATATATGGAGGTCCAGAACAGTTGGAGGTCACATTTTTAACTCTGAGTTAAATTTTGTTATGTTAAGGAATAGTTTTGTTGAAGCAGTTATATTGTAATACTGTCAGGAACTTGAGGCATTGTCCAGCCATTATGCACTAATATTTAACCGGAGAAAAGGAAAATTATCACCAGACCAGAAATCTGTTTATGATGGAAAGCTTAAGCTGGTACAGCAGATTTTCAGTCTGAATACTGAATTGGATGGAAGTGGTGCAGAGTCGGATAAAGGCAAAAAGAAAGAGACTGGAGCTGATGGAAATAATGATGAGATGAAGAGCTTACATGATTCAAGCGTCAGCAAAGCTGCTGATATGGCTGCTGGGTAATTTTACCTTGTTATTATTTTTGAAATCTTTTATTTTTACAATTATATGGATATAATTACTTTGTTCGCCTGGTTTCTTGAACTGCTACTTTAGCTACTGTTCTTTTTGTACTTTCATCATTTGCTCGTTATCTGATTATTAAGTTTCTATAGATGAATTATCTGTTTCTTTTTTTAATTTTTAAAGAAAAAAGAGTTTTAAAGATGATCAGCTAGCGTGGTCTAATGTATGCTCTTGTTTTACCCATGCATTTATTTCAGTGAAAATAGTCTGTTAACAAACCATTTGGAAAATGATACTGAACTTAAAATTTAATTTTCTGCAATTTCTTTAGATGCTCAAAAATGTTCAGCACAATGTGACCTGTGTACAAATTTGAATAAGGCAACCTGAAAACAAACCCAATATGGAATCTCAACCATAAATATGTTTAAATTCTGAGCTATGAAACTATACCTATGTCATTGTTACACATCTCAGTCCCCGTCATTCCTGATGGGTTCAAAGTTGAATTTTCCTAGAATCAGTTGTCAAACGAGAAATGTTTACGGATCAGACATCTCATCAGTTTCGTACTTGACATGGGAGTTGTCTGCTCATCTCATCTTTGTGTCCTTGGGTGACAGCTTCCCTTTGCATTAGAAATATGTCTGGTCTTTTGAACTTTGTTTTTCAATTTTTTTTTCTTCTTTTATATGTCTTGCTTTTTTTTATTTATTACCTTGAAAATTTCAAGGTACGATCTCCTTTTCTACAAACCCTCTTAGCATTTTCTGTACTTTACATTTTTCAGGTTCACAAGTGCCTTAGCAGGACTAGCTGTTAATGATATAATTCAAAGAACCACTGGCAGATTAGAGAGTCTTCACTCGGAGGGGGTTCATGTATGATAGTAATATTGTATTCTAGGGTCATTGCTTTTGTTGACATGGGGTTAGTAGTTTTGACATAATCATATGTCTTTGCAGAGGCTCTCTGAACTTTGCTGTTCTGCGGTATCTCAACTGCTGATGATTGGTAAATCCATCATATCTAATGCAAACAAAGTTCAGGCTGAAGACATGGATGCTGATTTGGGGAGTATTGACTGGCCTGAAGATTCTGTTGAAAAAGCAAAGATAATTAGATCAAAAGCACAAGCAATGACAGGATATGTGGAAGCGGTGTCTAGCAGTTTCATTACAGGTTGGCTTCCTGGAGCTCTTTTACTCTGTGGTCATAAACATAATTCATTACTTTTTACTAGTTTTGAATAATTCATTTACTTTTTACTTGTTTTGAATATGCCGTGAGGCCCATGATAAGTTTTTACTGTTATAGTCAAAAGGAAAATACTCTTATCAGATCTAATTTCCTGTAGCTCAGAGTGGTCAGATGCTAACTGATCAGTGAATTGTATGGTTAGAAAGAGAAACACCTAGATGGGTTCAACATGTTGAACCTGAATATGCCTGCTCTTATAAGGCTGAAGTTCTAACCTCGTACAGTTTACTTTACTTTAGGGGGCCAAATTCCCAAGGGTCCCCAACACAGCAAAGCCTTATGCAATTTCTGTGTGCGGCTAGAGTGAGGTCTTTGATAACATTTTGTTCCTTATTTTGCCCTGATCCTTTGGAGTGGAATGGGTACAGTTGCATGCATTTTTATTTTATGTCATTATGAATTGTTTCAGAGCAGACCAGTTTTTTTCCCCGAGTCATAGACCATTGATTTATGTTTCATTTTATAGCTGTATATGTATCATAGAAGATATTCTACTGACAATTTAAGGAACTTTTCAGGCATATCTGATGTTGCTGAAGCTTATATAGCAGCCATAAAGGGTGCTTCTGCAGAATCCCAAGAAGTGCTTCCACAGACATCAATGCAGGAAAAAGCTAATTCCTTCTCTGAACATCTCCGTGATGACCAGACCACAGCTTTGAGCAAAATCCAGGACGGGCTCCACTTCTTGTCTTATGTGGTGGTTTCAACCTCTATGCCTGCGGCTTAATAACTCGGTTCTTCAATCTGTCATAAGCTATATATTTTGATTAGCTTTGTAAATAGTCGCATCTGAAAAGTGGGTTTTAGTTCTCATGTTGTTTGAACTGTTATGTTGTACCACTGAATATGAGTTCATGATTCTTTTCTAGAATTCTAAAATGTTAGCCATGTTTTACAGTTTAAGAACAAGGAGGAAGGTAGAGATCATATATTGTATGAATTAAGGTGACTTGATTCAATTTGTTATGGTCATTTTTTTCCGGTAATAAATTGGATGGATAGGGCATATTATAGATTTGTTTGGGATTGTTTCTAGAATTGGCAAAAGTTTTTAAGACTATCAAAAACACTTTTGGCAGCGTTTAGGCAAAAACGAGTGGTTTTTTAATTATATAAAAACAGTTTTTGAAGAAGTACTTGGTACGCCAGGAGGTAATAAGACTGTAAAACTCATAATAATAGTGGTACATCTGTATACGGAAAACACTTCTTTTTCAGTTGTTTTTTTTTGGGAAGTATTGCAAGGTTGTCACCTAATCCGCCTCACTAATAATCTATGTGTTGCTATATTCATATTGAAACACCTGTCAACTCTGCAGTGATACCTTCCAAAATATGCACTTGTAGTTTTGCTACCTCAAAACCCGTCTATGTTCATTGTACAAAAACAAAATTCTATGAAGAAAAATCCAAAATAAACCAACCACCATTTCCACCAAAAGCCACTTTCAACATAGCATTCTATCTTGTAGCTACAATCTGTACTTGAACCTTAAGCCATGGGAGAGATTGATCCAGCCTTCATCCAAGCCATTGATCAAAGGCCAAAGCTCAAACCCACCAAGCCAGTTGATGATGAGATCCCCATAATAGACCTCTCAGTTTTAAGCAGCAGTCATGGTGATACCAAACAACTTGTCTCAGAGATAGGCCATGCCTGCCAAAAATGGGGATTTTTCCAAGTTGTCAACCATGGGATACCATTGGAATTGTTTAAGAAAATGGAGGAAGTGGGTAAGAGATTCTTTGAGTTACCAATTGAAGAAAAGAAGAAGGTGAAGAGAGACATGGTGAATGCAATGGGGTACCATGATGGTGAGAACACCAAAAATGTTAGGGATTGGAAGGAAGTGTTTGATTTCTTGGTGGAAGATAGGACTATGCTCCCAGCATCACATGAGCGTGATGATAAGGAGTTGAGGACATTGACTAATCAGTGGCCTCAGTACCCTCCTGGGTTCAGGTAATCTTATTATTTTGGTTACTTGTGGTCCAAATTTTTTTTTTTAATTTTGGTTACTAACTTTAAAGTAATCTTTGGTTGTTAATCTGATAACATCATGTGTTACATATAGTTGGTCAATTTTGGATTGCTTCTGTTAACTGAGAAAAAACATGATTTGCTAATATTTCTCTTAGACTTTTGGTTTTACATTTTCCCCTTATAAGTCATAAGAACTGTTATTCTCATACTTGATTCATCAGACTATTCAGTTTTACCAAGTCTTAGATCATGTACAAGTTCAGACATGTCAGTAGTTTAGCAAAACAGGTTTGGTTTGGAAGCTCTGCAGGGAAATTGTGTTTCAATCTCCTCAGAAGCACCCATGTTATTGACAAATTTTATTCTATTCTATGCATTAAAAAAAATTGCCAAGTGATAAAATTCCTCAATCTCACATGGAAATTGGACCTTGGTATTTCTTGATGCTAACTTTTTGCCTTTACCTTGAGCAGAGAAGTTTGCCAGGAGTATACTAGAGCAGTGGAGAAACTAGCTTACAAGTTGTTAGGACTAATTGCTTTGAGTTTAGACCAGCCAGAAAACAAGTTCAATAACTTCTTTAAAGACAACCAAACGAGCTTGGTCAGATTCAATCACTATCCTCCATGCCCTTTTCCTCACTTAGCTCTAGGCGTTGGCCGGCACAAGGATGCCGGTGCCTTAACCATCCTTGCCCAAGATGATGTCGGAGGACTAGAAGTTAGGCGGAAATTGGATGGAGAATGGATTCCGGTTACACCAACCCCAAATGCCTATATCATCAATGTTGGAGACGTGGTTCAGGTACCACTCATGAATCTTGTAGTTTCAGTGGAATGAAATTTCCCATTATGTCTCATGAATAATATCACACACATCATTAGGAAAATGAACTCTTGCCAGATAGACTTGCATGTTGTGTTACTACACTGTCAATTTGGTTTTAATTGTGTTATCTGATTGATAGTCGGACAACATAACGTGCTAGATATCTTGTAAGATAGATGTTGTGTTGCTAAACTGTCAACTTGGATCATTGATGAGGTGAATTCGTGTTTTAATGTGTGGTATCAGGAATTGATAATTTGACAACATAACAAAATTGATTTAAGTTACCTGCCAAAGAACATTACCACAATCCATAATCATATATGAGATCGATGTTGTAAATTACTGGTTCTGTACAACAACAATAAAGTTGCGAAAGATATTGTGATATGAACATAATTCACTTTGTGAATGGGGGTTATGTGTACAGGTTTGGAGCAATGACAAGTATGAGAGTGTGGAGCACAGGGTAGTGGTGAATTCGGAGAAAGAAAGGTTTTCAATTCCATTCTTCTTCTTCCCAGCCCACCATGCGATGGTGAAGCCCTTGGAGGAGCTATTAAATGATGAGAACCCTGCCAAATACAGGGAATACAACTGGGGAAAGTTTTTCGCTACCAGAAACCGTAGTGATTTCAAGAAACTTGATGTGGAGAATATCCAAATTCATCATTTCAGGTTATCATAGTAGATCGAATATATATAGGCTGAAATGTTAGTCATTACATGGCATTTAAGAGTTCTTTTCCCTTCTTGTGATTACTCCTCTATGTAATCAGGTCACAAGCTGTAAAATTTGCCTTATAATAGCTCATAAAATTTGCGTTACTTCACGTTTGCTTCTATTTTATCTTTTGTCATCTTTTTAACAAGTTCCCGGGTTAAAATTTATCAGCATCTCGATCACCCCCTAAATCTCTTTGATCACATACTTGACAAAAAAGTGTTATCAATTTGATTCATTGATGGGGTCGTCTGTTTTGTCTCCTCTTAGAATTTTTGTCTCCTCTGTTTTGCCATTAGAGTCCCTTATAATTCCTCCATTACTGAGTCCACCATCAGAACCTCGTCTACTGCCATCAGTATTGAGTTTAGGATTAATTACAAAAGATTTCCGAACCTATAGAGTCATTTTCAATTTTATACTCAAGTATCAAATTTTGTCATTTTCCTACCTCACATTTGATTTCGTTAACGAATTATTTACCGAGGAAGATAGAGAGAAAAGAAGTCCAAATCCCAACCAGAATTGATAAAAGAGTCTTTGACGTACAGAAGCCTGCAAATGATCAACAGGAACAACACTAGTAGCATGATTAGATAAAGGGCCAAAATAAAATGGAATTCCAACTGTATCATCCTCCAACTGATTAGTCAAAGCTAGGAATTCCAAGATGTTTCCCCAACTGATTAGTCAAAGGAGATCCACAAATTGCAGCAAGATTCATAGCACGTACAGGAGCTATTGATATTAGGGGAACAAAAGACTGTTGACTTGTCAAAACTAACTTGGTTAGAATTTTCGATCACCATCTAAATTTTCTAATAATGATCTCAAGTCTATTTTAGGCTCAATAATGTTGTTCTATATCAAGGATAAGCACAAAACGTCATAACCCTCCGAAACAAACCGTGAAGCACTTTGTAATCTCTACCCAACAATCCACCAAAACCTGTCCAGGTTCAAGGCAAAACCTTCAACCACTCACAGTATTACAAAACCAAACATTTCTTTTAACATCTTGTACTAGTTTACAAGCTTAGACTGTTACAGACCAAGATCAAGATCACTAGCCATGGGAGAAGTTGATCCAGCTAGCTTTCATTCAAGACCCTGAACACAGACCTAAACTCTCCATCATCCAAGCCGAAGGCATACCATTGATAGACCTCTCTCCACTAAATGCCCCAGACCCTAAAGCCATTGAAGAGCTTGTTAGAGAAATAGGCAATGCATGCAAGGATTGGGGTTTCTTCCAAGTGATCAACCATGGAGTGCCATTGGATAAGCACGAAAAGATTGAGATTGCGGCGAGGAAGTTCTTTGCTCAGTCTTTGGAGGAGAAGAGGAAGATTAGGAGGGATGAAAAAAATGTGGTGGGCTATAATGACACTGACCATACCAAGAATGTCAGAGACTGGAAGGAGGTGTTTGATTTCCTTGTGGAGGAGCCTATATTAGTCCCCGCTTCGAATAAGCCTGGGGACAAGGAAGAGACAGAGTGGTTTAATCAATGGCCTGAGAACCTTCCTGAATTAAGGTAACTTGATCAATTGTTTGTGAGATGTACTCGAAATCTTGATCAATATGTATTATTAATTGGATTCTGTATGTAAGCAGATGAACTCGAAATCTTTACTTATGTTTTCTGTGTTGATATGGTGGTCGTGACCAGGGAGGCATGTGAAGAATATGCTCGAGAAGTAGAAAAGCTGGCTCTAAAGTTGATGGGACTTATTGCCTTGAGCCTAGGCTTGCCAGAAGACAGGTTCAAAAGCTACTTCAAAGACCAAACCAGTGTTATCAGACTGAATCACTATCCACTTTGCCCTTCCCCACAGTTAGCACTTGGTATTGGTCGCCACAAGGATAGCGGTGCTCTAACTGTGCTAGCTCAAGATGTGGTTGGAGGATTGGAGGTGAAGAGAAAAACAGATGGAGAGTGGATTCGGGTTAAACCTACCCCAAATGCCTATATCATCAATGTTGCTGACACTATTCAGGTAACTCCACTCATCAAGCTTCACATTAACTTTGCTATGTCCAAATTTATATGAATACTTTAGTAGCAGAGCTTGCTTTCCACTTTTAAAGTTATCCTCTGTAATTCGGAACCAAGGACCACAATATATCAATATCTATGGAAGAATTGGGGAGAATCATATGCATGTAATTGAAGTAGTTTATCAGCATAATGGCTTGTCATCAAGGATTAAGAAATGGATTGTGCAGGTTAGTTTTGGATTATACCATGTACCACATAACAAATGGATATGTATATGCAGGTATGGAGCAATGATAAATATGAGAGTGTGGAACATAGGGTGATAGTGAACTCAGAGAAGGAAAGGTTTTCTGTTGCATTCTTCCTCAACCCGGCACTCTATACACAAGTGAAGCCCTTGGAGGAGCTCACCAATGAACAAAACCCTGCCAAGTATATGCCATATAGCTGGGAAAGGTTTATAACTCACAGATTGCTCAGCAATTTCAAGAAACTCAAAGCTGAAAACATCCAAATTTATCATTTCAGGGTATCAGAATAAGCTTACGAGTTTTACCGAGTGATAATAATGGTATTTCAGCTTCCTGAACCATGTTATTACGGAGTGATAACAATGTTAGAGAAGTATATATTATAAATCCAGAAAATAATGTCATGTTGTATAGATCGAGTGGTAGTAAGAAACTTCGCAAACATGGTGTGATTATTGTATGATCTCAGCAATAAAATGGCTACAAACACATTATTTGTGTCAAAATTCAAGGCCATAATTCTAGAAAACCCTATCAATCGCTAACCATTGCGATTAATTAGTAGTGCGCTAGCTTCTAACAATTGTTGGCCAGTTCAAATAGCAATTGGATATGCATATCCAGGTTTGGAGCAATGATAGATATGAGAGTGTGGAACACAGGGTGATGGTGAACTCCGACAAGGAAAGTTTTCCATTCCTTTCTTCTTGAACCCAGCACACTACACAGTAGTGAAGCCTGTGGAGGAGCTGATCAATGAACAAAACCCTGCCAAGTACAGGCCCTACAGCTGGGGAAAGTTTATGACGCACAGAAGGCTCAGTAATTTCATGTAAATTCATCATTTTAGGGTATGGGAACAAGTGGATTAGAACTGAGTGATACTAATGCTACTTCAGCTTCATGTACATACTATGCTGGATACTAATGCCACTAATTGATTAATCAAATACTTTTAGCATTATGAAATATGTCCTCATTCTTCTGAAAAAAGGGAACAAATGTACTAGATATCTTGTAAGATAGAATGACATGCTTAACTGTCATCTTGGATCATAGATGAGGTGAATTCGTTTTTTAATGAGTGGTAAAAGGAATTGATAATTTGACAACATAACAAAATTGATTTTTTCGTTCAAAAAAAAAAACAAAATTGATTTAAGATATCTGCCAAAGAACATTACCACAATCCATAATCTTGTAATAGATCGATATTGTAAATTACTGGTTCTGTACAACAACAATAAAGTTGCGAGATATGTACATAAATTTCACTTTGTGAATTGGGGGTTATGTGTACGGGAACATCTATCATGCAGATCTGTATGCTATACAGACGCACGTGATAGTCACGTGTTTGTGGTTTTGAAATCCTTGACCGGATGCAACCGGTACTCTCACACGTGAGACCATTTTTGCAGCATTGCTTGGGTATATCCATGGCTTTCTCTCTCTCTCTCACTGTCCGCCATATTGCTTCTCGTTCTTCTTTCAGTCTCGGTCGCCGGCCAGCAACGTATTCGTAGAGGCCCCGTCATCTTCAACTTCGGCGACTCCAACTCCGACATGGGTAGACTCGTCGCCGGACTCTGCTACT
This sequence comes from Rubus parviflorus, assembly GCA_029955375.1. Taxonomy (NCBI): domain Eukaryota; kingdom Viridiplantae; phylum Streptophyta; class Magnoliopsida; order Rosales; family Rosaceae; genus Rubus; species Rubus parviflorus. The sequence continues at coordinate 30,311,223 of JARGGL010000001.1, forward strand.
CCATCAACCCCCCTACGGCCGCACTTACTTCCGCCGATCCACCGGCCGAATGTCCGACGGACGCCTCACGATCGACTTCCTCTGTAAGTGGTCCAAACAGGGAAGGGCAATATTCGTTTCTATCCCTGCCAGTATTTTAGACCAGACGAGGATCTCGAAGATCAGGTACCCTCTCCTCTCAGGCCAGTCCGTACAGCCCCAATCTCATTCTTCTCAGGTACTCGTATTTACTTATTCAAATTGTGTTTCAAATTGAAATTAGGTGTATAATTCAGCCGAAAAAACAAAATTAATTCGGCGTGTGAGGCGAGAATTTAGATTTGTATTACATGGTGGTTACCGTTTAGATCAGTCTGCTTATTTGGCTAGTTCAATCGGAATTTTGGTTCGATTAGTTAATGATTTGCTTAATTACATGATCTTATTCAGTTCTCAATGCAATTGAGTAAGTGATATCAAGCTGGTAATTACACTAATGATATTATCTTCAACTGGGTCTAATCAAGCTAATTAGCCAAGTAATTTTACATTCAGGTGATATCTTATGCGCGTGAACACGATTTCATTCATCCTATCAAGTTGATCTGATTGTTGTAGAGATAGAAATGCTTGGCCTGGTCATTTTGGTAATTAAAATGCTAAATCATTGGTTGATCATGAGCGCTCACTGCCCATTTCTTGTTTCTTCATTTCTCCAATTTAAATCTTTTCAATATTTCTCTAAATTTTGTTAGAGTTTTTTTCGGACAGGGCTTTTCTCAATTTCCGAGATTATTCTGTGTAATTCTCTTGATAGTTACATGGGTAGTTGATAGTTACATTGCAGAATGTTGTTTCTTGTTAGTGAACGGAGTTAGACTGTAGTATTGCAAATATTAGGCCGCAGTAGGTCTTTGATAGCAACCACGATGCATTTAACAAGAAGAAAACCTTGCACTTGTGTTCTGTTATAACTCGATCCAATTTTATTGTGATAATGATTGAGAGATGTCTTATGTGCCTGGTTTAAATTGGGTTGTGATTGGATTAAATTTCTTACATTAATCCTTAACTGTTAACTATACTTTCTTTTGCTCACATTCGTGTGACACTAATGACAATTTGTGGGCACTGAATGATTACTTTCCATGACAATACTGTTTGTTTTTGTTTCATTTGATAATCAGTTCTCTTGATCCCAAGAGTATTTTTAATTTTTTAAATTTTATTTTTTATCCCCACACTTGAATGGGAATCACTCATTTGGTTATTTGGAAACTTTATTCATTTCATGATTTTCTTAGTGAGTCTTTCAATGGATCAAATTTGTTTATATGTATATATATATATATATATATATATATATATATATACATATTCTCATTATAACCTTGTATTAGTTGATATGGTTTTCCTAATGGAAGTTTCTTCTTTGGATGCTCACAGGATAGAGTAGTGTTATAAGTTGCCGGATGTCTTCAGCACAAGATCCATTCTATGTTCAAGAATCTGTAAGTTGTCAAATTATGTAGAAGTTTGGTAGCCTTTGGAATGAGGAAAGTTCTATAGAACACACACACTCAAATATATATACACATACTATTGGTTCAATTGGACCCCTGGTACACAGACTCACACATGTACACATATTATTGGTTCAATTGGACCTATGGCACGCGCGCGCACACACACACACATATACACATATTATTGGTTCAATTGGACACCTGTAGTAGACTTCTCCACTTATTACCATTTCTCTCTCTCTCTCTCTCTCTCTCACACACACACACACACATGCATACACACGCACACACACACACACACACTCATCCACATACCCACTACACTGTCATCTGCACCTTTTAGTGTTTTGTTGAAAAATGAAATTGGTATTGATTAGTTATGTGGGATTTGGTTTTTGGTAGTATGAGATTATGTTTGGGTGTAGAAAATCCTGATTACTATATTTTATTTTGTAGATTGATAAGCTGCAGTCTTGTTTTCACCAATGGGAACGTATTTCATCTAATGGTGGACAACAAGTACTACAACTCACAAAGGAGCTGCTTGCCCCTTGTGGAAGTATTGAGTGGCAGGTGCGCAAATATCACAACATTTACTCCTCTTTTTATTTTATTTTTCCTTAAATGGCTTCATGCTAATATAGTGATGGATCAAGTGATGCAAAACAGGGTGTATTAGGCCGAAAAATCAGTAACACATCGGTATTTTAAGTACTTCTTGAAATACGCTAGTGTAGGTTCATTTAAAAATTGGTTTACAAGATAGTTTTCCCCATTTTCAAAGCTATCAAGAAAAAGGATTAATTCACTTTTATTTTTTCTAAAAAGAAAAAAACAATCTTATCAAATTTTTGTTGCTCAACAATATTGCCTTTGACCTTTGACACTGCTAGCATTGATATTGATATCCATTGATAACTTTGTCAATCCAGACCAACAGTATTTCTATTAACATGAATATTTTTATCCCTGTGAGTGAGAAGTTGAATAAGGGTGTAACTAATTCTACCCCAATCTTTTCTTATCGTAGATTAATAATTAAACATCAGCTTCTGTTTGCAAATACTGAAAGCATGCTTTCTTGATAGGAAGGTAGATGAATTGGAGAAAGCAATATCTGTAGCAGCTAGAGATCCTATATCGTATGACATTGATGAAGTGGAACTTGAAAAGCGAAGGAGATGGACAAGCCCTGCTCATGCTCAGGTATAGATGCACCGTCTGTTGAGTTGTGTTCTCTTAAAACTTTTTAATGACAGTGAAGATTCCATACGTGGTATTGGTAATAATCCTTCTTCTCTGTGGAGTTGTTCTGTTGAGTTGGTTATGGCTTTTGGATATTTATTCCATAATAAGCCTTTGTTTGGCTTCAGTTCTGTTATATATATATATATATATATATATATATATATATATATATATCACGTTTCTCTTTTTGCTTTGGATGACCTGTGTGCACCTCCTAAATTAGTCTCATAGCTTATCAGGTAGGTGCTGTGAAAAAAGTAGTGGAAGCTGGAAAGGAGTCTGCTGGAACAAGCGCGGCTGGAATGTGGCGAGAACTAATGAGGCTGGCAAACTCTCAGGAGACAGATAGATCCAACCAATATGCCGCACACCATAACGATGATTTCATAACATCAGAATCAGATAGACAGTTGCTTCTCATAAAGTAAGGTTTTTATTTCTTTCAATCTTCCTAAGCACACCTACATCCAAATCCAATTGGCACATACATGAGACAAAGATACATAGTAACAAGTCATCATTCCGTTCGTTGGGAATTTTCTGCTGAGATACTTTCTGGCTATGTTTTGGTGTCTTTATAAAAGGTTTGCTTGCATTTTTTGAGAAAATTTATGGAAGTACTTGCAATTTCCAAAAGAAAAAAACTTTCCATTGTGTCAAACCATCTGAGCTTGTAATGTATAGAAGACCTTTTGTGGTCATAACATTGATAAAGATTTACCTGGTTAGTTTGCTTCTTAATTGATTTATTCCTTTTCTTTTGCTCTGTAATTGTCTACCTGTTATGCAACATAAGGTCACTTGTCATTCTATTTTTTTTTTTCACTACTGATTAGGACTATTTGCGGAAAAGTTTTAGCATTTGGGTAAGAACCTTTCCTTCAGTTAGCATTTATAAATATATGCATCAGTTATGTAACTTCCATTCCCTTGCTTTGGGTTATCTTCTGATTTTAATTGATTGATGTGCATTATTTATTGGTTTTCCATTAGTTAATCTGTTTTTGGGTTGAGTTGGCTCTTGGATGATAAGTGATATTGCTTGATTTTGGTTTCTTTGTTAGTCTGGAATAAGGCAACCTTCTGGAATCATGGGTACCAAACGTAACCAATTAACCAACCTTCTAAGATTAATGTGTATAAATCAGCGTAACCAATTAACCATCCTCTCTTCATATATCCAATCTCAGTTCTTTCATCACCTCTACAAGTCATAACCTTTTTTTTCTTTTTTTTCTTGTGTTGTGCAGATCAAACTGACTTGGTGCTGTTGTGCAGATCACACCATTTGGCCTTCAATTAATATTTTGAATGTTGTACCCTGTTTTAAGGATTATTTTAAGTTTAGAGTTCAAGCTTATTGTTAGAATGTTAGTTATATTTGCTCTTTGTTTAACTCAACCTAGAACTGATTTTTTTTTTTTGTAGTCTTTTGGCTTCCGGAGAGGTTTTGGTTTATGTCCCCCCTCTTCCAGCTTGTATTTTATTTTTTCATCTATTAAAAAAATAAAATAAAGGGACGAGCGGTGGGTTCCCGGGTGTAGTGCTCCTTCCCCTTCGGGAAGGGTTGGCGCCTCACACACTTTCAAAATACGCTCCTCGGGAAAACAAGCACAGTCCAAAACTAAATTTTTTTCGAGGAATTCAAAGAATTTAATTACGAAATTTTGAGGTATTACATGTCCTTATAACCAATGAACAAGTTAGACAATACTAGTAGACACACGTAGTATTAAAATTTCGCGAATAAAATTTTCGGATAAACTTATCGAGTAAAAAGTCAACCCTTTGACCCTTTTAAAATTAAACGTTTTGAGTTAATTCGTTCGAAATATTTTCAAAATATGCTTCTTGAAAAAAAGCACAATCCAACCACTCAAATCGTTTCATGAAATTCGAAGAATTTAATTACGAAATTTTGTCGTATTACACGTTGTTCTTATAACCGATGAGCAAGTAGTAGGCATGTATCGATTTCGCACAATCCGAAGAAATGAAAAATAGAAAATGGGCTATCCGACCTCATTTATGTATTTAATACATAGCAAGGGGCCTACTGTGAAAATATTAACTCGTTTCGTTGTCATCTCGCCCTCGGTCAAGATGGTCAACCCCGTTATATGGCGATTTTCCAATTTTTTTTTTTCATGTTTCCTCACAAATCGTCAACTTTCGTCAAAAATCGTCAACTTTCGTCTCAAATCGTCAACTTTCGTCACACATCGTCAAACCTTCGTCACACGCCGTCAATCTTCGTCACAATTCGTCAACGATCGTCACATTTCGTCAACTATCGTCATACCTCGTCACAAGGCGGGAGACCAAAGGTCATTGGGTAGGTGAAAGGTCATTGCTATTTCCGGAAATTTCCAGAAGTAGTAACCCCTATTTATAGTAATTTCCTTAAATGGAAACTCAACTTACACAAGCCATAACTCATTCATACGAACTCCGATTCTCTCATTCTACATGTCCACAGACTCGTATCAACGTGCTCTACAACTTTCGTAAAGAAATTTTTAAGAGAAACTTGATAAATAAAAAGTCAACCTTTTGACCACTAAAACTAGAATGTTTCGAGTTAAAATTCGTTCGAAACATTTTCAAAATACGCTTCTTGGGAATAAACTCAATCCAACACTACAAAAATTTTGAGGGATTCGAAGAATTTAATTACTAAATTCCGGGTTATTATACGTTGTCCTTGTAACCAATGAACAAGTTAGACAATACTAGTAAGCACGTATGGATTTTACACAATCCAAAAAAATTGAAAATGGATAATGGGCTATCCGACCTCATTTTATGTAATTATTGCGTAGCAAGAGGCCTAATGTGAAAAAATTAGCTTATTCCGTCCTCTTTTCGGCCTTGGTCAAGACGGTCAACCCCGTTTTATTAAGAATAACCCATTTTTTAAATGTTTTGTCTACTTTCGTAAGGTTGCGTCAACTTTCGTAACGTTTCGGAATATATCGTAAGCCTCCGTCATGTTTCGGTAGCCAAAGGGTTGCGAAAGACTAAAGGTCACTAGGAAGGTGAAAGGTCATTGCTATTTCCGGAAATTTCCAGAAGTAGTAACCCCTATTTATAGTAATTTCCTTAAATGGAAACTCAACTTCCACAAGCCATAACTCATTCATACGAACTCCGATTCTCTCATTCTACATGTCCACAGACTCGTATCAACGTGCTCTACAACTTTCGTGAAGAAAATTTTAAGAGAAAATTGATAAATAAAAAGTCAACCTTTTGACCACTAAAACTAGAATGTTTCGAGTTAAAATTCGTTCGAAACATTTTCAAAATACGCTTCTTGGGAATAAGCTCAATCCAACACTACAAAAATTTCGAGGAATTCGATGAATTTAATTACTAAATTCCGGGCTATTATACGTTGTCCTTGTAACCAATGAACAAGTTAGACAATACTAGTAGACACGTATGGATTTCACACAATCTAAAAAAAATTGAAAATGGATAATGGGCTATCCGACCTCATTTTATGTTATTTTTGCGTAGCAAGAGGCCTAATGTGAAAAAAATAGCTTATTTCATCCTCTTTTCGGCCTTGGTCAAGGCGGTCAACCCCGTTTTATTAAGAATAACCCATTTTTTAAATGTTTTGTCAACTTTCGTAAAGTTTCGTAATATATCGTAAGCCTCCGTCATGTTTCAGCAACCAAAAGGTCGCGGGAGACCAAAGGTCACGAGGGAGGTGAAAGGTCATTGCTATTTCTGGAAGGGAGGTGAAAGGTCATTGCTATTTCCGGAAGCTTCCAGAAATAGTAATCCCTATTTATATTACTTTCCTTAAATGGAAACTAAACTTTCGCATTGTTTCGTAAATGTTCGTAGTGTTTCGTAATATATCGTAAGCTTGCGTCATGTTTGATGACTTTAATTGTCATTAGATGATTATACCCTTTTCCCGAAGTTCACATTTCTCCAAGGGAAACCAAATGATGAGGAGTGATTGAATTTAATTTGAAGACATGGGTAGATAGAGTTCAGTCATACGAGACTTTAGGAGTGAGCGATCCTTGAAACGGACATGCAGACGAGAGGTTAAAGGCATTTTAATGTTTAAGGATATTTTTGTAAATGACCATACCACATGGTTGACTGCCTTGACCGACGCAGAAACGAGGTCGAAATCGGCTAATTTTTTAACGACAAGCATCTTACCTTGCAACAATCACATCCAACGGTCCGATTGACAAAATTCTTTTTCTATCCACGTTGTTGGTTTTCAAGTGTGTTGTCCTCCTTGTTACCAATGAACAACTTATACACAACTAGTGGGCACCGATGGATTTTGCAAAATTCAGAAAAAATGGAAAATGGAAAATGGCCAATTCGACCTCATTTATGTATTTAATGCGTCACAAAGGGCCTACTTTGAAAAAATTTGCTCATCTCGTTCTCATTTCGGCCTCAATCAAGACGGTCAACCCCATTTTATTTCATTCAGACGGTCTCAGTTAATGTTTCGTAATCTTTCGCATTGTTTTGTAAATGTTCGTAGTGTTTCGTAATATATCGTAAGCTTTCGTTCTGTTTCAGCTGGCAAAGGGTTGTTGGAGACCAAAGGTCATGTGAGAGGTGAAAGGTCACTGCTATTTCCGGAAATTTCCTAAAATAGTAACCTCTATTTATAGTACTTTCCTAAAATGGTAGCCCAACTTCCACAAGCCATAACTCACTCATACAAACTCCGATTCTCTCATTCTACGTGTCCACGAACTTTTATCGACGTGCTCTACGACTTTCATGAAGAAAATTTTTAGAGAAACTTAATGAATAAAAAGTCAACCTTTTAACCCCTTGAAAATTAAAACGTTTCGAGTTAAAATTTGTTTGAACCACTTTCAAAATATGCTCCTCGAGAAAAAGCACAATCCAACACGTCAATAATTTTGAGAAATTCGAAGAATTTAATCACAAATTTTCGCAGTATTACATGTTGTTCTTGTAACCAATGAACAAGTTAGACAATACTAGTAGGCACGTATCCGAGAAAATTGAAAATGGAAAATGGGCTATCCGATCTTATTGATGTATTTAATGCATAGCAAGAGGCCTAATGTGGAAAAATTAGCTTATTTCGTCCTCGTTTGCGCCTCGGTCAAGACGGTCAACTCCGTTTTTTTTTTTTTTTCATTCTATAGATTTTTTTAATGCTTCGTAAACTTTTGCGTTGTTTCGTAAATGTTCGTAGTGTTTCGTAATATATCGTAAGCTTCCATCACGTTTGCTGACTATAAATGCCATTAGACGATTTTACCCATTTCGTCAAGTTCACATTTCTCCAAGGGGAACCAAATGATGAGACGTGACTGAGTTTAATTTGAAGACATGAGTAGCTAGAGCTCGACCATACGAGACTGTAGGCGTGAGCTATCCTTAAAACGGACATGCGGAGGAGAGGTTAAAGGCGTTTAAATGTTTAAGGATATTTTTGTAAATGACCATACCACATGGTTGACCGCCTTGACCGTGGCCGAAACGGGGTCGAAATCGGCTAATTTTTTCACGGCAGACATCTTATCTTGCAACATTCATATCCAACGGTCCGATTGACAAATTTATGTTTCTATCCACATCATCGGTTTTCAAATGTATTGTAGTCCTTGTTACAAATGAACAAGTTCAACACAACTAGTGGGCACCAATGGATTTCACAAAATCCGGATAAAATAAAAATGGAAAATGGGCAGTCCGACTCATTTATGTATTTAATGAGTCGCAAGAGGCCTACTGTGAAAAAAATAGCTCATTTTGTCCTCGTTTCGGCCTCGGTCAAAACGGTCAACACCGTTTTATTTCATTCTTTGGATTTTTGTAATGTTTCGTAAACTTTCGCATTGTTTCGTAAATGTTTGTAGTGTTTCGTAATATATCGTAAGATTTCGTCATGTTTCGGCAGCCAAAGGGTCGCGGGAGACCAAAGGTCATGGGGGAGATGAAAGGTCACTGCTATTTTTGGAATTTTCTGGAAATAATAACCCCTATTTATAGTACTTTCCTAAAATGGAAACCCAACTTCAACAAGCCATAACTCACTCATACGAACTCTGATTCTCTCATTTTACGTGTCCACGGACTCGTATTGACGTGCTCTACGACTTCCCTGAAGAAAATTTTATGAGAAACTTAATGAATAAAAAGTCAATCTTTTGATCTGTCGAAAACTAGAACGTTTGGAGTTAATATTCATTCCAAACACATTCGAAATACGCTCCTCTAGAAAAAGCACAACCCAACACTTAAAAAATTTCGAGAAATTCGAAGAGTTTAATTACAAAATTTCTTGCATGTCGTCATCGTAACCAATGAACAGATTCGACACAACTAGTGGGCACTCATGGATCTTGCACAATCCGGAAAAATTGAAAATAGAAAATGGATTGTCCGAACTCTTAGTACGCAATAATCATATCCGAAGGTCGGATTGACCAATTTCTCTTTCCATCCACCTTGTTGGTTTTCAAAGTATTGTTGTCCTTACTACCAATGAATAAGTTAGACATTACTTGTCGGTACATATGGATTTCGCACAATCTGAAAAAATAAAATTGGAAAATGGGTGATCCGACCGCATTTATGTATTTAATGCGTACTAAGAGGCTTAGTGTGAAAAAATTAGCTAATTTTGTCATCGTTTCAGTCTCAGTCATGGTAGTTAACGACGTTTTATGGCAAATTACCAAAACATCATTTTCACTAAAACGCCGGTAACCTCTTCAACACATGTTTGTTTTAAGTATCGCTCGCACTTACAGTTTTGTATGGCTAATCCCTATCTACCCACGTAAAAAAAATTACACTCGGTTACTGCTTATCATTTAGTTCCCCTTAGAGAACTATAAATAAAAATGAGGGTTAAAAAAGTCGAAGAAGTTCCATATTGCAATTGCTGGTCAGAAATTGCCATTTTTATTTCAATATTGTAATTTCTGGTGGAACCCTGCCATCTTCATTTCCATACTGCAATTGCTAGTCATCCATTTTCATTTCAATATGGCAATTCCCAAACGGTCGGATTTAATATCATTTGTAATAATGACATTAAATACATGGTACAAACTGTATCATCCAAATTATAAAGACACAACCTATATAAAGAAACTGATTCAACTGTTATATCAGTAAACCCAACTTAATACAACCTAAAATTAAGAAAAAGTTGTGACTTATTTGAGGTGATCTCATACATCTTTTCTTCAATCACATGTTTATCTACGACCTACATTTCATTTGACGCATTACTATCAAAGAGTTATATAGCCGAAAAGGAACTGGTATCTAATCACATCCAACGGTCGGATTGGCCAATTTTTCTTTCTTCCAAATTGTTGGTTTGCAAAGGTGGTCGAAGTTGTTATATGCAAAACCCAATCTATGCAAAAGACTGGTATGAAGCCGGGATGCACCTACTGTATTATTACTCAGTCCTCCACTTTGATGCTTCTTTTCTGTAATGGCACTGTGGTAATGCTTCTTGGGGGACTGTGTGCCTTCATCTTCGCCTCTCTCCTTCAGTCAGCCTCTTGCCCTCTTCCATTTTACGTATGAGAATAATAGTCTCGTGTATAGATTTCAGAAGTGCCTATGCCTGCACAATTACCATTTCAACGATAAATAAGAGCATATCTCCATAATATAATTAACTTTTTTTTTTGGGTACACAATTTAATATTCTATTAACTCATTCCGAAGTTAGCATACAATCTACGGTCTTTGTGCAGTTCAGCAGAAAACTGCATACACAATAAAGGATGTATCCGTAATGTATTCTTCAAAGTTGCCAAAGAGGATTACATCCTTAATTGAATATTGTTCATCTGTAGAGGATTACATCCTTAATTGAATCCTATTGACAAGTGTTTGTTAGTCAAGGGCCTTAGAAATCATAGAAATGATTTGAGTAGCAAGGGAGTTTTGAAGGGTCACCAGGAAACCAATGAACTGTTCGCCTGTTTTTTGTTCAGTAAATTATAACATGAAGTTTCAAAATGATCATTATAGGATTGAATCATATTGACAAGTGTTTGTTAGTGAAGGGCCTTAGAAATCATAGAAATGATATGAGTAGCTAGGGAGTTTTGAAGGGTCACAGCATAAAAAGTTATCATATTTTCATATGCAACCTTTTAGTAAGAGTTAATTTGGTACATGTTAATTAAGTCCATCATCGTCTATTTCATAATCATGGCAAAGAAAGATGCTATTTGTCCCAAACCTGGACTTCTTGTTTGATAAATTTCAAGACTATCAATCAGAAGTCAGAAGTCAGAACCAATTTAATAGTTCAAACTTGAACTAAAAGAATATTAAGCAAAAAGTTCAGATTGCACCAAAGCATATTAATGGTCGAGTACTTGAGTTGCAAGGATAGTGCAGGACCTTGATAACCCAACCCAGAACCCTGAGCATATTTCACAACATTTATGCTCATATCTGATCTCATGAGAGAGGAAAGAAAAAAAAAAGAATAAAAACAAACCAAGTTCGTATGAGGCTGCAGGGGAGCCAGACATTTGTTAACTAGAATCTAACTTCTAACTAGAACATTTCTAAACAAATCTTTTTATTTTCTAACAAGATTATGTAAATATCACCATGGTTTTGTTTTCTTGATGTATTTCAATTTAGAGTATTTTACACAACAACTAATGAGAACTTAAGCGCACAAACTTTCCAGAAACCCCAATCCCACACCAGAATAACCAGAAACACACTTGGAAAAACAAATAATCAAGCAAAGATGATCAATTCTCAGAAGACCAGTGACCAATTCCTAAACCGAAACAACTACGGCAAAATCTCAATTGACGAATCCAAGCCATCGACAAATCCCTTATATCCCATATATTACATTTAATGACTGGAATTAAGATTCAGCCTTTATAGGTTGAGAAACTCTCCTAATTTCCATTAACAAGTACAAACCCACCAAAAATCATAACTAGTTATGTGTCTAACAAACAATTCCACAGTTTCCACACTTGAACAAAAACAAACCCAAAAAAAAACAAGCATACCAGAGTCAAAGAAATTACCTTCTGAAAATTCCCAATTTCGACTCGTCGTGGCCAAAAACGGAGCTCCTAACATCGAACGACCTTCAACCCACCCATGGCTCCTAATTGAAGGAACAATCTCCCCTGAGCTTTATGTCGATTTCTGTTCAGAAAGCCTTTCACAAGGGCCTTAGATTCTCACCGAGAGCCATCCTCCATTCAACCCACAACTCCAAATGGAAGGAAGGAACTCTCATCTCAGGTCCCTTTCTCTTCGTCTCTTCGTTTCCTTGTTCGGTTCATACATTTCCCTCCCAAGTCCAAATCGTTGACGAGGAAGGTCTTCCTCATGCTTGGATCTCGCACGGGTATGCTTTGTATACCGTTGGATTGATAGGATAGGAACTCATTGCTAACGGGTTAGCCGGTCACCAATTTTGGACCATTGGATCAAATCGGTTGAAATCACTTCCTCATCCTGCGGTCCAACGTTGCATAACATTCCAAGATTGTGCATCACGTGAGCATCACGTGACTACCCACTCAGTCTGTATGCTATACAGATCTGCACATTAGAATTTTCCTATGTGTACAGGCTGAAATTAATGTTAGTCATTGCATGGCATATATTTAAGAGTTCTTTTCACTTCTTGTGATTACTCCTCTATGTAATCAGGTCACAAGCTTTAAAATTTGCTTTATAATAGCTCATAAAATTTGCTTCACTTCACGTTTGCTTCTATTTTATGTTTGCCAAAAAATCAAAACAGTCACTCAACTTTTATACGTTCGACACTTTAGTCACTGAATTTTCTAATATATCACTTTAGTCACTAGACTATAATACCGTGTATCACTTTAATCACTGAGTTTTCTCCTCTCTCTCTCACACCGGTGTCTCTCTCTCCTCTCTCTCTCTCTCTCACCGGCGTCTCTCTCTCCTCTCATGCGTATCTCTCCACTGCCGGCCAAATCGATCGACGCCACATATTAGGTTTTGAAGCCCTCCTTGAGGCGAGTTCAACGCCACCAACCCCGCCTTAAACCGTCGCCGTACGGTGGAGAATTGAAGAATTAAAATTCCCATCACCATCAGCTTTCGGGCCAAATTCTAGTAATTTTAGGCCGAATTGATCTTAGTCCTAGTTATAAAAGTTATGCCTCTCATCCTTGCGAACATTTTGGTATAGTTGTTGCACCTCAATTCGAGGTTTGGATGGGCAGTGATTAAACTGATATATTAGAAAACTCAGTAACCAAAGTGTCAAATGATGCAAAGTTGAGTGACTATTTTGATTTTTTTGCCATTATGTTTTGTCATCTTTTTAACAAGTTCCCAGGTTAAAATTTAGAGTGGTTCTATTGGGACCTCCAAATTTTCTTACCTGACCTCATCTTTTTTTGAATAAAACTAAAACCCACTTTTACCCTTCACAAAAATGAAAACAAAAATATATAAAAAATCTTGACGGATTTCCTCTTGAAGATTGAGATCAGCGTCATTACTTATTTCTTTTATTTTTTTCTATCCTCCAACCCAGGCTTAAGTACGTATAATTGAATAGAAATCATTATATTGCAATGGATTTGGATAAAATGTGTTGGTGGAAGAATATGACAATGAATATTTTCATTTCTCACAAAGGAGAAAAGCAAGATGAACCAAGAGAAAATATTTTTGTTGAATCTGCTCCCAAAATTAGAAAACAAAAAGGGTTTAGGGTTCATAAATTAAATCTCCAACTCAATCTAAACTCATAGAGTCACAACATGAAGCAAATAAAATACAAACCCAACCTCAAATCCAAAAAATTTACTCAATTCATCACGATGGCACCATCCAACTATTTATAATTAAGATTATGTTCATTCATTAGCAACGTGTATTACACCTTTGATTTTTTAAAAAAAAAATTTAAGTTTCCGAGAGTAAAGCTGGAAATTTGAGAAGAAAAAATTGAGAAGAGGTCAAGTGAGAAAATATAGAGGTCCAAATAGAAACTCTCTAAAATTTATCAGCATCTCACCCACTAAGTTAAAGTTTTGGGCGTCTGAGATTTTGAAGCATATATATGATATAAGCAATTATCATTCAGTTTAATAACCTTTTAATCATATGATGGAAAAAAAAAATTCATACTGACCTATGCATTAGAAATATATAAAGGTTAGTACAACAGACTGTAACATAAATAATTAAATATACCATGAACGTACGGTCGCATGAATCACTTCTAGAAAGGGTTCAGCTATTTGAACTAATAGAGTGATACACCGCAAAAAAGATCAAAGCCACAACAATTATGTCAAAAAATTTAGTTCCGATCACCAATTGTATTATGTGTCTATCTCTTTGATTATGTACTTAACTTGACGAAAAAGGTATCAATTTGATTCATTGGTGGCATCGTCTGTTTTGTCTCCTCTATGAAGAGTAAGTAGCTAAAAATTATGAATGGACTGTGGTTTTATTGTTCTTCATTTTTTTCTATTTGTTTACTTCTAAAAAAAAGTCTTAAGAATTCTTACGTTATTAGAGCATCTTTAGCAATGCTAACTATTTTTTAACTAAATTTTAGCTAAAGTAGCTAAAAAACTATTTTGGCTATCCAGTTTGAAAATACGTATGCATCAATGCTCTATACTTTCGCTAGTATTGAATTTAAATCTTTTTATTAATAAATAAAAAATAGCTTAAGTGTATTTAATAATTACACAAAATAACTAAAAATGATTGTTTTAAATTAACAAAAATAATATATAGCCTCATCTCGCTCTCTATATTTAAGAGTCATATAGCTAAAAGCTAAAATAGATATTCATTTAAGAGCCTGATACAGCTGCTAAAATAGCTGAAAAGCTAAACATGCTCTTAAACATTTTATCCTTTAGCTTTCATGAATTGATTGAAAATTTGAAAGTCACAATGACCTCTTCAGCATTGAATTAGTACAACCCTACTAAATACTTTTTAGAAAAGAAGATTGAAACTAATTGCCTTATTAGTGACCACAGCAAAGCTAATACAATCTCAATCCCATCTCGATTACTTGGTTAGAATTTTCAACCCTACTAAATATTTATTATTATTATTAGTAGAAATAAAATAAAATAATTTTATTAGTATAAATAAAATAAAACAATTTCATAAATTGTAAGTTAGCATTATTTTCTTAATGCTAACTTTCAATTTATGAAATTATTTTATTTTGTTTCTACTAATAATAAATTATTTTATTATATCTAATAATAATAAATATTTTATTTTATTGTATTCTTATTTATTTTAGTAGTAATAATAATAAATATTTTATTAGTACAAGAGTACAAATAAAATATTTATATAGGGTCATATACGATACGACAATGAAATAAAATAAATAATTTATTATTAGTAGAAATAAAATAAAATATTTTATTTCAATTATATATAGAGTTATATACCGAATAAAATAAAATAAATAATTTATTATTAATAGAAAAAAAAATTTCATAAATTGAAAGTTAGCATGAAAAAAATAAAATAATGCTAACTTTCAATGTATGAAATTATTTTATTTTATTTCTAATAATATAATAAATAGAGTTATTTTGTTTAGGGTTTATGAAGAAAATGACGAAAATGCCCTCATCAGAAATCTCAAATTTAACAATTGGATGACATTGATCAAATCTATAGGGTATAAGGGTGTTTTTGATGAAATTGAAAGTACAGGGATTGAATTGATTTTGAGTGTAAAGTATAGGGTAGTAAATTGAATTTAGCTCATTTTTTAATAATGATCACAAGACTATTTTAGTCTCAATTATGTTGTTTCATATCAAGAACAATCCAGGTAAGCACAAACGTCATAAACCTCCAAAACTAACCGTGCAGCACTTTGTAATCTCTACCCCACAATCCACCAAAACCCGTCCAGATTCAAGATAAAATAAAACTCACAGTAGTATAAAACCAAACATTTCTTTCTTTTAACATCATGCACTAGTTTACAAGCTTAGATTGTTACAGACCAATTAAGAACAAGATCACCAGCCATGGGAGAAGTTGATCCAGCTTTCATCCAAGACCCTGAACACAGACCTAAACTCTCCATCATCGAAGCCCAAGGCATACCATTGATAGACCTTTCTCCACTAAATGCCCCAGACTCCTTTTCTGACCCTAAAGCCATTGAAGGGCTTGTTAGAGAAATAGGAAATGCATGCAAGAACTGGGGGTTCTTCCAAGTGATCAACCATGGAGTGCCATTGGATAAGCGCGAAAAGATTGAAACTGCGGCGAGGAAGTTCTTTGCTCTGCCTTTGGAGGAGAAGAGGAAGATTAGGAGGGATGAAAAATGTGTGGTGGGCTATTATGACACTGAGCATACCAAGAATGTCAGAGACTGGAAGGAGGTGTTTGATTTCCTTGTGGAGGAGCCTACATTAGTCCCCGCTTCGATTGAGCCTGAGGACAAGGAAGAAACACAGTGGTTTAATCAATGGCCTGAGAACCCTCCCGAGTTAAGGTAACTTGATAAATTGTTTGTGAGATGAACTTGAAATCTTGATCAATATGTATTTTTAATTGGATTCTGTATGATATATAAGGTAAGCAGATGAATCTGAAATCTTTACTTTTGTTTTCTGTGTTGATATGGTGGTTGTGAACAGGGAGGTGTTTGAAGATTATTCTCAGGAAGTAGAAAAGCTATCCTTAAAGTTGATGGGACTGATTGCCTTGAGCCTAGGCTTGCCAGAAGACAGGTTCAAAAGCTACTTCAAAGACCCAACCAGTTTTATCAGACTGAATCACTATCCACCTTGCCCTTCCCCACAGTTAGCACTTGGTGTTGGTCGCCACAAGGATGGTGGTGCTTTAACCGTGCTAGCTCAAGATGAGGTTGGAGGATTGGAGGTGAAGAGAAAAACAGATGGAGAGTGGATTCGGGTTAAACCTACCCCAAATGCATATATCATCAATGTCGGTGACATTATTCAGGTAATTAACTCCACTCATCTAACATACATCTCTACATACTATGCAGTCTGCTTTTTTGAAATGCAATTGCTGTTCGAAAAAGTGAAACTATGGACAATTGAATATGAAATGGTTAGTTTCACTTTTAACGTTATCACTGTAATTCGGAACCAAGGACCACAATGTCTATGGAAGAATTGGGGAAAATCATATATATACAGTAATTGAAGCCTAGAGGAACTTCCCATCAAGGATTACTGTTTAAGATATGTTAAGAAATGGATTGTGCAGGTTAGTGTTGGATAATACCATGTACCACATAACAAATGGATATGTCTATGCAGGTATGGAGCAATGACAAATATGAGAGTGTGGAACATAGGGTGATGGTGAACTCAGAGAAGGAAAGGTTTTCTGTTCCATTCTTCCTCAACCCAGCACACTATACACAAGTGAAGCCCTTGGAGGAGCTCACCAATAAACAAAACCCTGCCAAGTATACGCCCTACAGCTGGGGAAAGTTTCTAACTCACAGAAAGCTCAGCAATTTCAAGAAACTCAAAGCTGAAAACCTCCAAATTTATCATTTCAGGGCATCAGAATAAGCTTACGAGTTTTACCGAGTGATAATAATGGTATTTCAGCTTCCTGAACAATGTTATTACCGAGTGATAACAATGTTAGAGGAGTATATTATCAATACAGAAAATAATGTCATGTTGTATATATATGAGTAGTAGTAAGAAACTTCGCAAACATGGTGCGATTATTGTATGATCTCAGCAATAAAATGACTACAAACACATTATTTGTGTCAAAATTCAAGGCCATATTCTAGAAAACCCTATCAAGCACTAGCAATTAATAGTGTGCTAGCTACTAATTAATCTTATAAACATGAAAAATTTTGGCATTATGAACACTGTCTTGCTTCTCTGAAACCAAAATTTCAATACAACTCAAATCCATACAAAATTACTGATTATTACTCAACACAAACACGTGTGTTAATGACACGATCTGCTATAATAAACCAATAGAAAATATATCCAATTATATCTAATTTAGACATGAAAAATCCTTTTAACTAGTATTGTATAGAAAATATAGAAAATGACAACTCATGCAAGCACAAACGTCACAAGAGTCACAACCTTCCAAAATAAAACCGTGCACCACTTGGTAATCTCCAAAAGCTGTCCAGGTTCAACCACCCACAGTATAAACCATCCTTTATTTGGGCATCAAGTATTTACCAGCTTAGCTTGTCACAGATCAAGATAAGCAGCCATGGGAGAGGTTGATCCGGCTTTCATCCAAGAACCAGAGCACAGGCCAAAACTCTCCATCATCGAAGCCGAAGGCATACCGTCGATTGACCTCTCTCCAGTGATTTTCATTTCCGACCCCAAAGCCATTGAAGGACTCGTTGGAGAAATAGGCAATGCATGCAAGGACTGGGGGTTCTTCCAAGTGATCAACCATGGGGTGCCACTGGAGAAGCTCCAAAATATTGAGGCTGCAGCTAAGGAGTTCTTTGCTCAGCCTTTGGAGGATAAGAGGAAGATCAGGAGAGATGAAAAAAACGCATTGGGGTACTTTGACACCGAGAGCACCAAGAATATCCGAGACTGGAAGGAAGTGTTTGATTTCTCAATGGAAGACACTACTTTAGTCCCAGCTTCACCTGATCCTGAGGACAAGGAAGAGGCAACGTGGACTAACCAATGGCCTGAGCATCCTCCAGAATTAAGGTAACTACATGATTACTGAACGCATATTTCAAACTTTATTTTTATGATCTAACAGAATGCCATGACTAGGCAGGCATGTGAAGAATATACTCGGGAAGTAGAAAAGCTAGCTCTAAAGTTGTTAGGACTTATAGCCAGGAGCCTAGGCTTGCCAGAAAACAGGTTCAACAGCTACTTCAAAGACCAAAGCACTCGAATCAGACTCAATCACTATCCCCCTTGCCCTTCCCCTCAGTTAGCTCTTGGTGTTGGTCGCCACAAGGATGGCGGTGCCCTTACCGTGCTAGCTCAAGATGAGGTTGGTGGATTAGAAGTGAAGAGAAAAACAGATGGAGAGTGGATTCGGGTTAGACCTACACCAAATGCCTATATCATCAATGTTGGTGATATTATGCAGGTAATTCCACTCTTCATACTTAATATTAACAGCATAGTAACTTCTCCGATTACAATTAGCTTTCAAGATATGTTAAATAGTTTATGTTGGTTGTATATTGTTGGTCAGTTCAAATAGCAATTGGATATGCTTCTCCAGGTTTGGAGCAATGATAGATATGAGAGTGTGGAACACAGGGTGATGGTGAACTCAGACAAGGAAAGGTTTTCCATTCCTTTCTTCTTTAACCCAGCACACTACACAATAGTGAAGCCTGTGGAGGAGCTCATTGATGAGCAAAACCCTGCCGAGTACAGGCCCTACAGCTGGGGAAAGTTTATGACTCACAGAAGACTCAGTAATTTCAAGAAACTCGGTGTTGACAACATCCAAATTCATCATTTTAGGATATGAGAACAAGTGGATTAGAACTGAATGATAATAATGTTACTTCAGCTTCCTGTACATACCATGCTGTATATCAAATCCAGAAAATAATCCCATTTTGTATATAGTACTAATAAGAAACTTCAGAAGCATGGTATGGTTATTGTATGAGATTAGCAATATGAGGACTACAAACACATTTTTTTTGCTGAAAAATTTAAACACATGTTCTAGAGAACCATTTTCAGACTATCCATTCCAACAATAAGACATCATATTTTAAGTTAATTGGTGCCACTAGTTGATTAAACAAATATATTTAGCATTATGAAGTACGTCCTCATTCTTCTGAAAAAGGGGAACACAAAAGGTTTGAGGGTATAGGCACTTTAGGAGGGCTGGGAGTGTCAAATGGGTGCAATAGTGTAATCACCAACTACAGCTAGGTATTTTAAAAGGTGGTAAGAAAGAGTAGGGATGATAATTTCAAAATGACTCAAATCCAATAAACAAATTATTGATTATTGGCATGATCTGCTAAACATGATTTATCAAACAAATTGGATTTAACATGGATTTCACGGTCAGCAGATTAAATTTAGATATTAAAAAGATGAAGACAAAAGTGCAGGTGATTTGGTGCCATCACAAATATTTCAAAATGGGGAAACAGACGAAAACCTTTGTAATTAGACAATGAAAAGAGACAGAAGGCTATGTACCTGGTCACAGATTGATTGGCTAGTGATAACTCCAACCCAGCATTACTAGTTGTAGTGGTCACTATCTGCCGCACCAAAGGCATCAGCATCTGCCGCCCAAACTAAAGTTTCTCACATTATAAAGCATATCATTCCTGTTTCTTCCACAGGCTCTTCTAGAAAAACAAATCATTCCACAGATCAAGATCACCAGCCATGGGAGAATTTGATCCAGCTTTCGTACAATACCCTGAACACAGGCCCAAGCTCTCCATAATCGAAGCCGAAGGCATACCATTAATTGATCTCTCTGCAATAAATTCCCCAAACTCCATTTCTGACCCTGAAGCTATTGCAGGAATTGTTGGAGAAATAGGCAATGCATGCAAGGAATGGGGGTTCTTCCAAGTGATCAACCATGGGGTGTCATCGGATAAGCTCCAAAAGATTGAGGCTGCGGCTAAGAAGTTCTTTGCTCTGCCTTTGGAGGAGAAGAGGAAGATTAGGAGAGACATGAAAAACGTGTTGGGGTACTTTGACACCGAGAACACCAAGAATATTCGAGACTGGAAGGAAGTGTTTGATTTCAATGCGGAGGATCCTACTTTAGTCCCAGCTTCACCAGATCCTGAGGATAACGAAGAGACTGAGTGGACTAACCAATGGCCTGAGTATCCTCCAGAAATGAGGTAACTCATTGATCACTAAGGATAGTATATGAAAACATAAAGTCAGCTAATGATGGTATATATGAAGTGAAAAGAAATAGAAATGGGATAATATGGTTAAAAAATGTAGATTACTTTTGACCTTGAAGCAAAATGCTTGGGAGTTCATCAAAGTTCAATTACATAAGGCTTGCACCGTATACTTCACCTGCGAGATAGAATGTGTATCAAGCGAAAACACTAGCTCTTACTTTGAAACTTGATTGTCTATCAAGGACCCCATGCATAATAGGCTAAACGAATATTCTGAACCTGATTTATATGATCTAATAAACTGCCGTGACCAGGGAGGCATGTGAAGAATATGCTCGAGAAGTAGAAAAGCTGGCTCTAAAGTTGATGGGACTTATTGCCTTGAGTCTAGGCTTGCCAGAAAACAAGTTCGACAGTTTCTTCAAAGACCAAACCACTCGTATCAGACTCAATCACTATCCACCTTGCCCTTCCCCTCAGTTAGCTCTTGGTGTTGGTCGCCACAAGGATGGTGGTGCTCTAACCGTGCTAGCTCAAGATGATGTTGGAGGATTGGAGGTGAAGAGAAAAACAGATGGAGAGTGGATTCGGGTTAAACCGACCCCAAATGCTTATATCATCAATCTTGGTGACACTCTCCAGGTTCCATTCCTCAAAGTTCATATTAACTGGCTGGGTTCAGAACACTTTGGAATATATTTTCAGGCACACTAACTAGTCCAATTAGAATTACACAAGATTTATTAAATAGTCTATGAAGCTTAGTATTGTTCTGGCCAACTTTATGATTCAAATTAAAATGAATATGTTATGCAGGTTTGGAGCAATGAGAGATATGAGAGTACAGAACACAGGGTGATGGTGAACTCAGAGAAGGAAAGGTTTTCTATTCCCTACTTCCTTGAGCCAGCACACTACACCATAGTCAAGCCTTTGGAAGAGCTGATCAATGAACAAAATCCTGCAAAGTATAGGCCATACAGCTGGGGCAAGTTTACGACTCACAGAATTAAAACTCAGTAATTTCAAGAAACTCAATGTTGAAAACATCCAAATTCATCATTTCAGGGTATAGGAACAAGTGGATTAGAATGAGTATCACAGAGTGATAATAATGTTCTTTCAGCTTCCTGTGCATAACATGCTGTTTTTGCAACTGTGAAAATAATGTCATTTTGTATATAGTTGTAGTAAGAAACTTCAGAAGCATGGTGTGGTTTCTGTATTAATTAGATCAGCAATAAAATTAAAGTAAACACATTATTTTGCACCATCCCTCACAACAACTAGACATTATATATTAGATTAATAAGTGCTAGTGTTACTGGCTGATTTTACAACTTGAAATTTTATAGCATTATGAAGTCTGTCCTCATTCATCAGAAAAGCTTTGAGGGTATAAACACTTTAAGGGGCGGGGAGTGTCCAATTTGTGCAAGAACTAACTACAAAAACAAGTGGGACTACCCACTCAGCAACTCTAGGAATAGCCTGATGAAACAAAAGAGGAGGGATGTTAATTTCAACATGACTCAAATCCAATAAGAAATTATTGATTATTGGTACAATCTGCTAAACACAGAAAAGAAACAGGCAGGGTTAGCAATAAAAGGATTCTAATCTTAGTTTTTAGCTCTTAAACAAGAGGAGTTATTGTTAAGACATATGATTTATTAAACAAATTGGATTTAAGTTTACAGGTATTAAACATGAACCCGGAATGACACAATCACAACATGATATGACTAGATTTCATTGTCAAAAATGAGTCATTAGCTAATTTAAAAGGACTGATGGTACTTAGACCTCAAAAGGGATACATTAATTTGCAATTTACAAGGTTTTTTATTTGTTACACAATTTAAATGCAATATTAAAAAGATGAAGACAAACGTGCATGTGATTTGGCGCCAATTATCCAATTAAAAAGAGGATTACAGATGAAAATCTTTGTAATCATCCAATTAAAAAGAACAAAAGGCAACGTACCTGGGAAATGATTGATTTCTAGTGATGACTAAACAAAGCAGTAGTAGTTGTAGTGGTTATCACTGTCTGCCGACACCGGAGGCATCAGCATCTGCCGGCCCAACCAACAAAAGCTTCTCACATTATAAAGTCCATCGTTCCTTTTTCTTTCTCAAGCTCTTCTTGCAAAACACTCAAGATCACCAACCATGAGCATGGGAGAAATTGATCCAGATTTCATTCAACCCCCTGAACACAGGCCCAAACTCTCCATAATCGAAGCCGAAGACATACCATTAATTGATCTCTCTGCAATAAACTCCATTTCAGACCCAGAAGCTATTGAACGAATTGTTAGAGAAATAGGCAATGCATGCAAACAATGGGGGTTCTTCCAAGTGATCAACCATGGAGTGCCGGTGGATAAGCTCCAAAAGATTGAGGCTGCTACAAGGAAGTTCTTTGCTCAGCCTTTGGAGGAGAAGAGGAAGACTAGGAGGGATGAAACAAATGTGTTAGGTTACTATGAGAAAGAGAATACCAAGAATGTTAGAGACTGGAAGGAAGTGTTTGATTTAACAGTGGAAGAGCCTACCTTAGTTCCAGCTTCACCTGATCCTGAGGACAAGGAAGAGACAGAGTGGACTAACCAATGGCCTAAGCATCCCCCGGAAATGAGGTAATTCAATGATAACTAGGGTATTAGATGAGTTTAGCTAATGATAATATGAAGCTTAAAGAAACAGGGAAGGTATAACTTGGATAAAGAAATATCCCACAAATATTCAAGATTACCTGGAATTTAGTTGATCTAATAGACTGTTGTGACCAGGGAGGTGTGTGAAGAATATGCTCGACAAGTGGAAAAACTTGCTCTAAAGTTGATGGGATTTATAGCCTTGAGCCTAGGCTTGCCAGAAAGCAGGTTCAGCAGCTACTTCAAAGACCAAACAAGTTCTATCACACTCGATTACTATCCACCTTGCCCTTCCCCTCAGCTAGCTCTTGGTGTTGGTCACCACAAGGATGGTGGTGCTTTAACGGTTCTAGCTCAAGATGATGTCGGGGGATTGGAAGTGAAGAGAAAAACAGATGGAGAGTGGATTCGGGTTAAACCCATCCCAAACGCCTATGTCATCAATCTTGGTGACTGTCTTCAGGTTCCACTCATTTAAACTGGCTATATCTACAACACATTGAGATTTGCTATCATATCAGCACAATAACTTGTCCATTTAGAAATACTTTTCAACATCTGTGAAATAGTCCATGCATGTTAAACATTGTTGCAGACCAGGTTCAAGATTCACATAACAAATGGATATGGTTATGCAGGTTTGGAGCAATGAGATATACGAGAGCTCGGAGCACAGAGCGATAGTGAACTCAAAGAAGGAAAGGTTTTCGATTCCATACTTCCTCAGCCCAGCACACTATACCGTAGTCAAGCCATTGGAGGAGCTAACCAATAATGAACAAAACCCTCCCAGGTATAGGCCGTACAGCTGGGGCAAGTTTATCACTCACAGGAAGCTCAGTAATTTCAAAAAACTCGGCGTTGAAAATATCCAAATTCACCATTTCAGGGTATCCAATTAAGTGGGGGTTAGAAGGAATACCGGGTAATAATATGTTATTTCAGGTTCCTGATGTATAAAGTAGTAACTAGTAAGGAACTTCTGTAACATAGAGTGGTTAATTGATTATGTGTTGGAACATAATCATTCTTTTGGGAGACTTGAGATAATTACATGGACTAGAATTAATATTCAACAAATCTACCAATGATTACCGTCGCATGAATCACTTCTAGAAAGCCCACAATAAAGCTAGTACAATCTCAATCCCATCTCACTTATATATTGGTTAGAATTTTCAATCACCATCTAAATTTTTTAATAATGATCACAAGTTTATTTTAGTCTCAATTATGTTGTTCTATATCAAGGACATTAATCCAGGCAACACAAACGTAATTCTTACGTCATACAGAATCCATTATTACAATCCACCAAAACCTTCAAGATAAAACCTTCAACCACTCACATTATTATCGATCATGATTGTTACAGACCAATATCAAGATAAGCAGCCATGGGAGAAGTTGATCCAGCTTTCATCCAAGACCCTGAACACAGACCTAAACTCTCCATCATCGAAGCCGAAGGCGTACCATTGATAGATCTCTCTCCACTAAATGCCCAAGACTCCTTTTCTGACCCTAAAGCCATTGAAGGGCTTGTTAGAGAAATAGGAAATGCATGCAAGAACTGGGGATTCTTCCAAGTGATCAACCATGGAGTGCCATTGGATAAGCGCGAAAAGATTGAAACTGCGGCGAGGAAGTTCTTTGCTCAGCCTCTGGAGGAGAAGAGGAAGATTAGGAGGGATGAAAAATGTGTGGTGGGCTATTTTGACACTGAGCATACCAAGAATGTCAGAGACTGGAAGGAGGTGTTTGATTTCCTTGTGGAGGAACCTACATTAGTCCCCGCTTCGATTGAGCCTGAGGACAAGGAAGAAACACAGTGGTTTAATCAATGGCCTGAGAACCCTCCCGAGTTGAGGTAACTTGATCAATTGTTTGTCAGATGAACTCGAAATCTTGATCAATATGTATTTTTAATTGGATTCTGTATGATATATAAGGTAAGCAGATGAATTCGAAATTTTTACTTTCGTTTTCTGTGTTGATATGGTGGTTGTGAACAGGTAGGTGTTTGAAGATTATTCTCAAGAAGTAGAAAAGCTATCTTTAAAGTTGATGGGACTGATTGCCTTGAGCCTAGGCTTGCCAGAGGACAGGTTCAAAAGCTACTTCAAAGACCAAACCAGTTTTATCAGACTGAATCACTATCCACCTTGCCCTTCCCCACAGTTAGCACTTGGTGTTGGTCGCCACAAGGATGGTGGTGCGTTAACCGTGCTAGCTCAAGATGAGGTTGGAGGATTGGAGGTGAAGAGAAAAACAGATGGAGAGTGGATTCGGGTTAAACCTACCCCAAATGCCTATATCATCAATGTTGGTGACATTATTCAGGTACCTCCACTCATCAAGCTTCATATAACTTTGCATCAAGGATTAAGAAATCGATTGTGCGGGTTAGTTTTTGATTATACCATGTACCACATAATAAATAGATATGTTTATGCAGGTATGGAGCAATGATAAATATGAGAGTGCGGAACATAGGGTGATGGTGAACTCAGAGAAGGAAAGGTTTTCTGTTCCATTCTTCTTCAACCCAGCACACTATACACAAGTGAAGCCCTTGGAGGAGCTCACCAATAAACAAAACCCTGCCAAGTATACGCCCTTTAGCTGGGGAAAGTATTTAACTAGCAGAATGCTCAGCAATTTCAAGAAACTCAAAGCTGAAAACCTCCAAATTTATCATTTCAGGGTATCAGAATAAGCTTACGAGTTTTACCGAGTGATAATATTGGTATTTCAGCTTCCTGAACAATGTTATTACCGAGTGATAACAATGTTAGAGGAGTATATATATATATTATCAATCCAGAAAATAATGTCATGTTGTATAGAGTAGTAGTAGAAACTCTGCAAACATGGTGCGATTATTGTATGATTTTTTTTTTTTTTTTGAAAAGATACCAGCTTTATTAAAAATAATAAAGAGAGAAAACAATACAGTGGATAAGCCATCCACATGAAAGACCAGCTTTGAAGAAACGGAAGTTTCGCCCAAAGCACCTAAGAAGGCACATCCCTTAAAGCTTAAACAAAACCTAGGATCACTAAAGAACAGCTAAACACAATAAAAAACTAGCCCAAGACCCCTTAGTTCAACAGTAAAACTAGTAAAAACTGGGCAAGTTATTGAGCAGCTGCCTTCCAGTCCCTAAGAATGTCTGCGAAGGAGTAGTCTCTAAACTCATGAATAACCGAAACCCACAGAGAACTCCAAAATTTAATTCTGTCCCAAAGTTCCTCATGATCCGCTCCCACCTTATCCTCAAAGATTCTTTGGTTTCTTTCCAGCATATTACCCAAAAAACAGCAAGCACCAAACAACCCCAAACTGCTTTGGCCTTCCTTCCCCCACGTAGAATCTTATGCTTTTCGCAAAGTAGAGAGAAACATCGTTTAGGAATAATCCAACTGATATTCACTTCTCTAAATAATTTCACCCAAAGGCTCAGAGCAACTGGGCAATGAAGAAAGACATGATCGATAGTTTCCTGATCCTTTTTACACATTATGCACCAGTTAGGAGATAAGCAGGAGCCTGGTCTTTTCCTTTGAACCAAATCACATGTATTGATCTTACCATGAGCCACAGCCCAAGCAGTAATCTTAACCTTCGAAGGAACTTTCACTTTCCAAATCTGATCGTAAGGGTCAAAGCTTGGAAGATTAGAAGCATCATCAAGAAATCTACCGAAAGATTTGCATGAGAAGTTCCCATGAGATTCAAGGCTCCATTTTCGAGAGTCATTTCTTGAATGGAAGAAACGAGCACCTTCCAAGAGCAAGAGTAGGAGAGTAAGCTGCTCCACCTCAACATCACTCAGATTTCTCCTGAACCCAAAGTCCCAGGTTAATGGGTAGATAGAAGGATCCACGAAAGTAGCAATGTTAGAGTTACGAAATCTGGATAAATGAAAAAGCCTAGGGAACAAGGACATCAGGGAATTGTGTCCTATCCAAGTGTCCTCCCAGAATCTAACCCTGTCTCCTTTACCCACTGACAATTGGCAGCACCCCAGAAAAGTATCAGTTCCACTAGAAATATCCCTCCAAGGATTACGACTTGATCCTCTTACCACAAGATTTGCATCCCACCCGTTCTCCATAATCCCATACTTGCTTCTAATGACAGTGTGCCATAGAGAATCAGTTTCCAAAGGGAACCTCCACAGCCATTTACCGAGCAAAGCAGAATTTTTCTTTGCTAAGTTACCAATGCCCAGTCCACCTTTTTCTCTACTTTGAGAAACGATCTTCCACTTAACTAAATGGTCTCTGATGCCTTCCCCAACGCCTTCCCAGAGAAAGTTCCTCAACATTGACTCTATCTTCCTTGCCACCCCCTTTGGGAGTTTGAACAAAGACAGATAGTAGGTTGGTAAATTTTCCAAGACCGCTTGAATCAAGGTTAGTCTGCCTCCCCTAGATAGGAAGGCCATCATCCAGCTTTGTATGATCTCAGCAATAAAATGACTCCAAACACATTATTTGTGTCAAAATTCAAGGCCATATTCTAGAATACCCTGTCAAGCACTAACCATTGCAATTAATAGTGTGCTAGCTACTAATTAATCTTATAAACATGAAATTTTTTAGCATTATGAACTATGTCTTGCTTCTCTGACACCAAAAAAAGTCTACAAAACAGTAGTTTGAGGGCATAGGCGCTAGGGACTGTTCACTGAATGCACAACCTGAGGACAGGCACTTTAGGAGGGCTGGGAGTGTCAAATGGGTGCAATAGTGTAATCACCAACTACAACTAGGTATTTTAAAAGGTGGTAAGAAAGAGTAGGGATGATAATTTCAAAATGACTCGAATCCAATAAACAAATTATTGATTATTGGCATGATCTGCTAAACATGATTTATCAAACAAATTGGATTTAACATGGATTTCACGGTCAGCAGATTAAATTTAGATATTAAAAACACGAAGACAAAAGTGCCGGTGATTTGGTGCCATCACAAATATTTCAAAATGGGGAAACAGACGAAAATCTTTGTAATTAGACAATGAAAAGAGACAGAAGGCTATGTACCTGGTCACAGAATGATTGGCTAGTGATAACTCCAACCCAGCATTACTAGTTGTAGTGGTCACTATCTGCCGCACCAAAGGCATCAGCATCTGCCGCCCAAACTAAAGTTTCTCACATTATAAAGCATATTATAAATTGGTAGTCATATATTGAAGTAATAGAGTGATACTGGTTAATTACTCGTCTGAAGGACATGTTTAAAAGTAGAGGCATTCCATGATGCAGAACCTAACTACAAAAAGCAAGAGAGTGGAAAGCCCAAGCACTAATCCACCCACAGTGTTGTGTAATTTACATGGATTTCTCAGTTCGAGCTTTACATTACAAAGTTGAAGATCAATGTGGATAATGCTACTGTAACACGTGTTGACAACTCTCTAATCCTCTGAGGAGTAATTCAAAATGGCTCTAATGCGTTTTGGTACTACTATAAAGAGACACAAGGCTATTTGATCTTTTTCGATCAGGATAGGCTTTTTAATAGCCAACAATAATGGGAGAACAATTTTTTCTTTTTCTGCGGTCTCTTTGATTGGCCACAAGTCACCCAGAATTAGCAGTCGTAGTGAGCAGTGAGCCGCCATGGGCGCCTAACTACTAAGGTTTGTAACAACAAACAAACAAGGTCCAAGCGACTTATACCAAAACCAAAGATGGGAGACTATTTAAGATGACAAAAGTGATCTTGTTTTGTCACAATTGACACTTCTAAGAGTGACTGCTACCATGGTAGCAAAAACTTGTTATTTTAGTCTTCCATCTATTACTATACTATAAAAACATAATCAAAGCAACTCAATTAAATGTACCACAAACATGGTTCTACAATTTTTTTGGTTGGTGGTTAAAAAGAGACTGTAAAAGTAAAGCGTAAGAGTGTAAGACTACACGCAGGCTGGTGCAAGGAATCAATATAAACTCAACGCCCCCACTGGACTATAGAAGCAAAAGTGAGATGACATGCAGTTTTAGAACATATGGCACCTAAGAATCCTACAGTGAGAGGATAGAGAGCTTGTACGGTTAGATCAAAAGACTACTTTTTGCAGCAATAACATATCATACTCTAAGCTTTGTATATGGCATTTGCACACAACTTAGCTAGTGGGAGTAAACATTTTGATGTCAATGGAAACAGCAAAAGTGGTTCGCTTGCCAAATACTAATGGTTCTTAAAGCATAAGAAGAAGGAAGACAGTACGAAAACAAGCCAACTGGTGAGAAAACCTTTCCTTATAGAAATCATAACATCATTACAGGAGGGAAGAAAGAAAAAAGAAAACATTACAATTAATTCATAACTGCTACCCAATTATGATGACTACAGAAGTCTTACACTATGATTATCAGGTATTGACCTACTTGGCCTCAGCCTCACAAACACCAGACAAAGAGAATTAATCCAACAAGTTTTCTAAGATTAAGCTAATCAAGTATGTCTACTGCAATTGTAAACCAGATACTGTTAGTTTCTTATCAATCCTTTGTGAGGTGAAAACATCCAGTATGGGTGGGTGATACCCCTGACGGTAGGAATTCTCAACATCTTAAACTGTCGGCCACGCGTCTTCAAACTGCAGTATGATAATCATCTATTGTTTCTTTCATTCCATCTAACTGTGACATGACATATTCCAGTTTCTTGCAACAGATCTCATTAGCTATTCTTGAACTGTAATCACACTTCTCAAATGGACGGTAATCACAGGCACTTTTGATTTCATCCCGCAATGCCACTTGAATATCCTGATTCACAAAAGAATAAATATTCCTAAATCCTCTTCCCCCACAGTTTTCAAAATAGCCAACCAAAACCAGAACTTATAGTAAGAAACTAAGAATAATCCAGCCACAAAACTAGCCTGCTCACTCAGACCAAATTTTCCTCACATTTTTCCCCAAAATACTATACTAATAACAATGTAAGATTAGGAAGATTTGTTGATACTTTAACCAAATTTAAATTATTCAGTTGAAATTCAACAACACAACCAAATCACTCCGTCAATTCCACCCAACTTAAATCTCACTATTAAAAGCACAACCTTCTTATACCCCCAAAACCCAAGTCTCAAATTTTCCCATTTTTATCATGTAAGATTATAAGTGCCAAGTTTGCAATCTACTTTTAGACAATTGAATTCTAGGGTTCCACTCAAATTCCATAACAACTCTATAATTACTGTAATTTCAGATGTATAGAACACATATGTAGCTACTATTATGAGTGTATGGAACATACCTTGATCAATTGCATGAACTCGCGGACATGGTTATTGATGGACTCCCTTCTGGGACCAGTAGGGTTTGCAAGCTCGTCCATGACAGCTCCGGCTAGCTCCAAAACCTTAACGATTCTCTGTGCAATTAAGCAAAATTTTAATATCCCAGTCGTTGCCCCAAAAGCAATTAAATTTAATTTCAGTACTAATTCCTTACCTTCTCCACATTTTGAAGCCTTTGCAACGACGTGGTCTGGGTCTGCGAATCCATGGAGTTTGATGAGCTGAGAAAATGAGAGAAGTGTAAAAGCATTAGTGGGCAGAGACCCAACAAATTCAAACTAATGAGTCGCTACTAGTTAATTAAAAAGGGGGCAAAGGTGGAGTAGTTGCTTACCCTGAAAACCAAACTAATGTGAGAAACCAGAGAAGAACAGGGATTGAATAATGAGGAAGAATAAGTGAGAGCTTAGAATGAGTCCCTACGAAGAAGAAAGAATGGGCTCGGGTCAACTGTTGGGTACTTGGGTTGGGTAATGGGTGTAGTCTCTCTTTTTTTGGGTCAAAATGGGCTACAAGTTGGAACTTCAAAGACCAAGTTGATTGGATCCCACCTTCTTTAGCATGTGTTTATTAAACTTGAATGAGATTAAGAAAGAATCGAAAAGAGAAGGGATGTGGTTAAGATGGAATGGGGGTGAAGAAGAATCACTCCTATTAAGATGTTTACTAACCTTGATAGGAAATGTAAGGTGTAATTATGTACCTATTGGATAGTTCTCTATTTTTTTATTATTGAAAAATATGGAGGTGTTTTTGGGTAGAAAAATTTGTTTTCTAAAAAGATGTAAGGGTGGTTTTGGGTTATTAAAATATATGAGGGCATTTATGGCATGAAAAATTGATTCATGGTAGAATCATTTTCATTACAGTACCTACTCGTCATTCCTGATTTTGGTGTGGGTTATACACAAATTGTATTCTCTTTTAGGTTAGTAAACACAGGATTGGAAAGGAATGCGAGTGATTCTCCTTTTTCCCACTCTCATTCTAAACACACGTTTATAATAAAATGGATCGTGCAAATGATCGGTTCGTCTATGGGGTACGTTGATGGAGGTTGAAAGTCGCCAACTCAATTTTGAATGACTTCACTTATTCAGGTAAAGTGAGACTGCACCGCCCAATCCTCTACGCTTGACAGTTTTGTTTGGACAAGGATGTTTAAGGGCGAGTGTACATTCTAGTACGAGAATTTGATTAGGCGCTATGTGCAGTGTGGACTCTTGACCCATGTCGGATCCCCCTGCATCCGCACGCCACTTCCTCCTTCCCAACAACACGCTCTATCCAACCATGTGCCTCCATTGTTTTTTCTCGTGAGAAGACGTTGAAAAGTCAAAAGTGACAGTGCAAACCAAACGAGCATCTCTGGTGTGAAATTACGCTGGTGCATTCCAGCCGCACCCTTGTATAGTTGCACAACTTTCTTTCACTTTAGTAAATGGTGGATCAATTTCCATTGGTAACCACAAGCGCAGCTTTGTTCACCGCCGCAAGAGAAAAAGAGGACAAGTTTAATTAAGTAGGTCCTTTCCCTTATTGATATCTAATTGAGGTTATGGCAAACTATTGCATAATTCACTAACAATACTTAATGTTAGTGTTTTTGGAATTAGAGGAAATGCCATATGCTAACCAAGTAACCATATGAATATATTTAGATTGTATCAATCTGATTAGGATTGTGATACGAAACAGAAAATGACATGACTAGCTCCAAATCTTAATTTTATTACGTTGCTACAGCAACAGCAGTAGTACACATTTTATGGTTGGGTACTAAGGTGAGCACCCATATCTTTGGAGAGATCAGCTACAAACTGAAGCAAGCTATGTGGATCTGGAACTTGGTCATGAAGCTTTTCATATTCCACAATCAAATGAACCAAGCTGATTTGATCACCTTTCGGAGTGGCTTGAACAATGAGCCTGAAGCTCTTGTAGTGCTCCAGAAGAGGTCCATCAATAACTTTGAAGGTCACAGAATTCTTTTCGTCGTCTACGGCTTCAATCAAGTCCGTAGCCACCGTAGTCTTCCCATCTG
This sequence comes from Rubus parviflorus, assembly GCA_029955375.1. Lineage (NCBI taxonomy): Eukaryota > Viridiplantae > Streptophyta > Magnoliopsida > Rosales > Rosaceae > Rubus > Rubus parviflorus. Next base: position 30,343,935 of record JARGGL010000001.1, read on the forward strand.
TGCAAATTTCACAAAAACTAATTAAGACCATTATTTACCTTAATTAACACATGCAGTCCCCTTTTAATTAGGTATCCATTTTCTTGTTTTCTAAAATAAAGAACACAATGTGGGGTTATCGTTTTCTTTTTATGCAATCCTAAAATATATTAGACCCAAGAAAAAAAAACTCATTAAAAAGACCATGAAACATTTATCCACATATTCCTTCATGTTAATTATGAGAAAACACAAAGGTAGGCGAAGATCAACCTCGTTCACTTACTCAATGAATTTCTTACTCAGTTGTACTCAACTGTCATTAGATTTAGATCCAACAGTAGAGAATAATAAAGTAGTTGAAATAGAATTATTTGCTTCATTGTTCTTCATCCTTGAATATAAATCCAATGACAGTAGAGTATAATTGAGTAAAAAATTCATTTGGTAGGTGAACATGACTCAAGCGAAGATAACCAAAAACAAAAAACTCAATTGACACACACATAAGTGTGTGTTAATTAGGAGGTTAGAACATAAGTTACTTGATCATTATTATAAGGTACTTGATCATTCTTACTCAGTTGTTAATTAAGGACTTAGGTACGTACATACCATAACAATAGTTCCAGTAGATGACTGAACCCAGATGTCCCCATTGACCTTCAAGTAAATCACAGCTCTGAATTTTATCAGGCTTGATATTGGAAAGATGGTGTGGCCGGCGCGTGAAGAGTTCGTGGTACTTGGCAGCAGGAGCGTTGATTTCAACTTCAGTCTCCAACTTGCCAAACAGCTCAGACATTTTCCCGGCCGGAAAACTGATCGATAATTTGGTTAAATAAGGATCAAGCAATTTTATAACCAGTACTGATGAAGAAAGACGTGTGTAAAAATATATATAGGGTAGTAATCCATTATTGTAGGGTGAGTAATTAATCCATTATTGTAGGGTAGTGATCCATTATTGAGTTTTTAATTTCGGCATTATATATGGCCATCGTAGGTAATGGGCCACTATGGACTTTTGCCACACTGTCTTTGTCGTCTTTATCCATGGTAGGGTAACGGGACCTGAACAAAAACTTAACTAGTGTTGAGGAAGAAATCCAATCAGGGTGTTCTGGCACTAGTGCTCCAGATTTTTTTAAGACTTTACTTATAAGGAGCATGATGGAGACTTACAGATTCAACGGTCTATAAGGGGCAAAATGAAGATTTACATATCTAACGGTCTAAATTATTGCTGACATACCTGAGTACTAATGTTTTGGGCATTGTAAAATTTTCCCCCAACGAGACCTCATAAATGAATTTGCTAACTACATTAATTTGTTGGTGATACAACCACTTAATATTGAGGTGTCATGTGTAATAAAATTTACTATGGTTAACCATGATCAACTTAATTATAATTAGAGAAGAAAAAAATTAACATGTGCCAAATGTTTATTGAATTATAATATCACCAACAAACTAATGTGGTGAGCAAATTCATTCCCACCAAACCTCTCACCAAACGATTCCTAAATATATTGCAAATATATAATTAATAACGTCGTCCAATCTTTGGCATGAGTTCTGCGCGCGCGGCTCCACAATTTAAACAATGGAGTCCTTTAGAAAATCGAGAAAGTGCTCTGAATTTTATTGATAATTAACATATGATAATGCATAGCATGGCTTGTGCTTATAATAGTAATCAAGCATTCAAGCCTAATATAATAAAATAAATAAAATAATCTTGCACAACAACAAAGAAATCCAAAATCAAAAGGGAAGATAAATCCAAATTAAGAAAAAATACCTAACTAAAAACATAAACCTGAATTTGAAAGAGCATATTTTATTTGACCAAAAAAAAAGAAGAAGAAGAGCATATTTGGTCCAAAGTAGATTAGGTACACTAAAGTGAGTATTTTACCTCACTCATTGCTTTGATCAACCACTGCTCATTATGGTTTAATATTCTTCGGGATCTTTTTTAATAATTATACTCGAAAAAGTAAGTCACATTAGAAATTGTTTGGTCACTAAACTTTGTATTTGTAGTTACACAGTATTATATTATGGGCCAGTCCGAAAAGTCACTGCGATCTAAAGTTAAGCTAATTCAACTCACAGTTCAAACCAAATTTTTCACATGAGAATTTTAATTGTTACAATTGTTTGATAGATCGAGTTGGGATGACTAATCAATCTTTAATTTGATTGAGTTTTTTCAGTGCATATCTTTTATAGTGATTTAGAAAATGAACGTTTTAATTATAAAAGTGTACGATGAAAACTTATTAATCACAACTTGGGTGAGGAAGATGATATATATATATATATCTTGAAAACGAACCAAAGTGTGGAGTAATTGATGAAACTTTCTATTTTCTAGAATAGTTTTGCTATAGAAACCCAATAACAGAATATTGACTTTGTTTTATTGATCATACCTTGACTACCTTTGGTTTAAGAATGAAGCAATCTAAGAAGTCAAAAATATATTTTTAGAAATATATATACAGTTTTTAGGTTGAATTCTGATTGCAATGTACATTGAATACGTAGGTCCCCGTCAATGAACCGTTAATGAATAATGAATCATCCTACTACAAGATTCAAGATTGAAATTTGTTCTGATATCATTGGCGCAATTGTCAAAGCATTTTCAGATAACAATTATAAATTGCAGTAGTCAAATTCAATGAGAGGGAAAAAAAATGGTCGAACAGCAAAGTTTTTCACTTAATTCATTTCCTAGAAATTGATCTCTGGCATCAGAATAGAATAAGCATACATCTAGCTAGTCAGAACCTAACCCTCCAAGCTTGAATTGATGAGTATAAATATTGATGAACATACAATTAGTATATATATGCTTCCCATTCAATTTGATGCCACCAAATGGATCAAAGAAAGCCGCAGTACTTGATCACATCAACCATTCCATTTCTGATCATTCTTTTCTGTTTGGCAAATAAGACCTTAGCCTTATCACAGTCCAACAAGAAACACTTTGTGCTAGTTCATGGATCATGCCATGGAGCTTGGTCCTGGTACAAGATTGTAACCCTAATTAGGTCATCTGGTCACCATGCCACTGCCCTAGACCTAGCCGCTTCTGGCGTTGACCCACAGCAAGCAAACGATCTGCACTCGATTTCTGACTACTTCAAGCCCTTGAGGGATTTCATGGCAGCTCTTCCTCCACATGAAAGGGTCATCCTTGTTGGTCATAGCCTTGGTGGGTTGGCCATTTCTCAAGCCATGGAGAGATTTCCGAGTAAGATTTCTGTAGCTGTTTTTGTCACTGCTTTGATGCCTGGTCCAAACCTCAACATTTCCACTCTCCAACAAGAGGTACTTAATTACTTGCATGTACTGTTAGAGTCACTAAATTTGTTAAAAGAAATGAGGTTCAAATGAAGCTAGCCTACTAGCACATCATATAATCATATAATCATATAGTGAACAAATTTAGTTTCGGTCATGTCCGTTAATTCTTTCTCTTAACTGTTTTTTGTATTTCGTTTTTTTATTTCAATGCATCTAAAGTCATTTCGGAGACAAGAATCTCAATTGGATAGCCGATTCACATACGACCAAGGGCCAAATAACCCACCAACAACTTTCATATTTGGCCCCTTGTACTTGGCCACCAAGGTTTACCAACTTAGCCCAATGGAGGTAAGTGAAATTTAATCGTTTCATCATCTTCAACCGAAATCCAACTGTTTAATGAGATGTCATAATTTCTTGCAGGATGTAGAATTGGCCACCATGTTAATTAGACCACTACGTTTGTTTAGTGAGAAGGACATGTCTAAAGAACTAAAGCTCTCCAAGAAGAAATACGGGTCGGTCAATCGGGTTTTCCTAATCTCAGATGGAGATTTGGTGGGAAGGAGAGATTTTCAGCTGTGGATGATAGAGAGAAATCGGCCAAATCGTGTGGTGGAAATCAGAGGATCAGATCACATGGTCGTGATGTCTAAGCCATTAGAGCTTTGGGCGCATCTTCAAAAAATTTCTGCAAATTATTCCTAATTACTAGTAATTATTGTAAAATAAAAGCCATAGAATTTGGCCACAAATTATGTTGCAAAAAGGGTTGCCTATATAGTTGCACAACTTTCTTTCACTTTAGTGAGTGGTGGATCAGTTTCAATTGGTAGCCACAGGTTTTGTTCACTGCTAATAAAAGAACAAAAGAGTTCAATTAAGTTCCTTTCTCCATCTTATTGATATTTGATTATTGAAATCGAGGCAAATTGTTAGTAATGTATAAGTATAATCATTACACAAAGTGTTTGCTAATCGTTGCTAACCTATATAATGTGAAATGCGTTAAGTGACTAGAATTCTACCAATTCACTATGGATGAAATAGTGTACTTTTTCGAGAAAAAAAATTGGTATATGAACTTGAAAATTAAGAAAGTATATCTAAAATTCTCTAGTTTTTGGGAAGGCCACAAGAAAGGGCTTTAAATTCCGACTAGGAATGTAATTAAGGACAAACATTCTCAAAGTCTCACGACACAAGAAGAAGGTCTTAAATGGATTGGTTCGACCGACCAATAGGAAAATGACACGTGGCAAAAGTTAGGGTATTTTTGGTCAAGGAGTATTTGAGATATGGGGTTTTAAACTTTTACCTACGTGACTTCTTTTTATTAGCCGGTCGAATCGATCCGGTTATCCGATTATCCGATTGACCCACACAAGACTTTCTCCTAATCTAGAGTTGGAAGCTCCCATACATGACAGATATTTTCTTTATACACTGGTGAAAAAACGTGAACAGCATTGTTTGCTAGCTATCCAAACAGACAGTATTGCATTTATCCAAAACCAATAATTCAGAAGCATCCAATTGCAGAAATTTTGGCCATGTTTGGTACACAGGACTGGACTGGATTTGGTCACCCGATTGGATTGGATTCGGATTGGAATGGATTCGGTTTCCTAATCCTAGTCTTATCTGGTGTTTGAGACAAAATTGGATAACAAGTTGGATTTGTTAATATATATCAATTTATCTTCTAGTTAAATAAAATTTCATAAACAAAACAAAATTTATAACAAAAATTTAAAACAATTATTTTACTGTTCGTGGCAATTTGACCCAATTTCTCATACCAAAAATAATAAATAACACAGGTAAAAAAAAATTAGATAAAGATGGAGATGCAGAAGAAGATAATCAGGTAGATCTACATGAAGCTTTGGCGAAATTGAATCCAGATAAATAATCCACGTTTCTTAATGAATCCTTGTTCATCGGCGGGACAAATTCGATGATTTCGGTGACCGGAGTAAGTTTTAGCGGCGGCGATCTGAGTCAGTTGCAGAACGGCGGCGTTCGAGTACTTCGGAGATTGGAGAAATCGATGGGGAAGGTACCAGACTAGATTAAAGTAGAAGATGACTAGAGGTTGCGATGAGGATTGGAGGAGATGGAGGGAGAGGTTTTGTTCTGTCGTGGTAAAAGACTGGGAGATGGAGAACTATAGCGTTCTATCGTGCTTGGGGTGGGTGGGTGGATAAAAGTTATCTCACCTTTCTAACAGGATTTAGTTATCTAGGTCTGATAAGATATAAATTAACCAACTAAAGTTATACGACATTCCAAACATGATTATCCATCAGATTGGATATAATTAATCTAATCCAACCATCATATCCAGGCAAACAAACGTGGCCGTTCTGTCGTGGTAAAAGACTGGGAGATGGAGAACTATAGCGTTCTATCGTGCTTGGGGTGGGTGGGTGGATAAAAGTTATCTCACCTTTCTAACAGGATTTAGTTATCTAGGTCTGATAAGATATAAATTAACCAACTAAAGTTATACGACATTCCAAACATGATTATCCATCAGATTGGATATAATTAATCTAATCCAACCATCATATCCAGGCAAACAAACGTGGCCAAAAGACTTTATCGTATGTGTGAGCTAGGTTCTATTGCTTCGATCCGGCGGTCAACTTAAGCATTTGTCGCAAAGCATCAGTGACATAACTATATACACCCTTCTATTCCTGCCCTTATCTACCCCCCTCTTAAAACTACTTGTCATCAATTAGATTCGGATTTCTTTTGTGGAAACCAAATCCAAATTAATATATATAATGCATTCACATGTTTTGTGCTCCGCCGTGTAATGTAGACTTTTTAGTCTCTTTTTCAGTTTAGTTTTCGGTTGAGAATAGTAAAGACATTATCACGTACATCTTCCAGTTTGATTACAAGTGTATGTTTTAGAAATTTGTTTTTGTGCTGACTTTCGCCTTAAGTTGCTTAATTGTAATTATATTTTTTCAAACTATCCTTAGAACTTGATGACAATTAGCCCTTTCGAGGGTATCAAAAAAAAAAAAAGTAAAACAGCTTATTTGTTGAGCACTCCAGGGCCAAACAGATCCTAAAGACATTGAGCAAGTATAACGAGCACCATACTGTGATGCAAATTAGTGCAATAGTAACAATGTATCATACGAGAGGCTACTGGAACTGGGTGAGTTTGTAAATCATACCCAACAAAAATCCAGGCCATTTTTTCTAAACAAAAAAGAAAAGTCATCTTTGCCAATTTCTTCTGTTCACCAATATATCAATTGAATCTTAACATTAATCTACAAATCTCTTCTGGCAAAAGGAATAAAGCAAAACTAAGTAGAATTTAAACGAACCTGAAGCTAACCGGACTGTATAATTTTACAGATCAAGAAAACTAATCTAGACAATGAGTTTCAAGGAAGAAAACCCACAAAAGGAAGATGAGTGCTGGTATAAGATGAATAATTTGTAAGCGGCGGTGGAGGGAAGTTCTGCTGAAGAGCTGTCTCTACCGCTTCGGCTACGACGATGACGAACTCTATGGCCAGCTTTAGTAGCTCCATACACATTTCCAACCTCTGAATCACCATGGCTGCAAGACACTTTACACTTTTTATGATATAATCTTCTTCGCTATCTATTCTCCACATTCCATGGACTACAAGAACGTGTATTTATACATTCCAATAAACAAGTACTAAACAGGTCAAAACCAGCCGATAGTTTACCTAATACACGTGATTTGCAAGTGAATACACGTATTCTGAATTTGATCGTGACCAAAATAACTTCGGTAGAGATTAATGAAAGAAGAAGGTAGACGTTTGTAGCTGGTACCTTAATCTGGCTATTGGAGGTTTGAAGGGGCACTTGCCTCTGCTCTCTCTAGCTCCCTCTCTCTCTCTCTATCTTTCTGTTTGAAGTTTGATTATATCTAGCTAAGTGAACCCACATGAAAATATCCCCCTTATTAAGGCAAGAAAATTAGGTGGCGTCCGGTAACGTTTTCAAGGAGGGTTTTTGGTTTTTCAAAATGAAAATGGGTTGAAAGTGTGTTCGGTGGTCATGTTTTCAAAAATACAAAAAATGAAAGTTGAAAATATTTTCAAACTTTCTTCATGATTATTGAAAATTTCAAATTAACGTTTTCACGTTTTTGAAAACATTCTCAACTAGTCTGGGCAATCCTAGGCTCCTAGCCCAGTTTTCCTCTGACAACCGCGGCCAATCCGTTCTAGAATCAACACCTCGACCACCGCCACAACCGTGCAGCCCAGAGCCTCCGACCAAAACCAGCGCCGCCCTGGGCTGGGCTAACGGCAGAGTTCGTCGGCGGCGGAGAAGACTGTGCTGGGCTAGTGAGCTGGGCACGAATAGAATAGAAGAAAGATTTCGAGAGGGAGAAAGGGAAGGGAAGGGAGAGAAAGAAAGAAGAAGGAGAAGACAGAGAGAAGATCTGGGCGTGCCCAGAAGAGAGAGAGGGAAGAAAAGAGAGAGAAAGAAAGAAAAAGGAAAAGAGAGAAAGAGAGGAAGAGTGATCATGAGAGAGAGAGAGGTGCGGTGGTTTTCGGCACGAACATGGCAAAGTAAAGGTGCAGTGGTTTTCTGGGCAGAGGAATCCGAGAGAGAGAGAGCTCGACGGCGGCGGAGAAGTCTGGGCTGGACTCACGGCAGAGCTACTGCGGCAGAGAAAGAGCTGAATTGAGCAGAAGTGAGCGGCGCCGTGTTGGTCAGAAAGGAAGAGAGAAGGCGCGGCTGAGCTGGAAAGAAAGAAAGAATTAAGGAGAAGAGAGAGAGAGAGAGAAAGAAGAAGGAGAAGAGAGAGAGAAAGAAGAAGGGTAAGAGAGAGACAGACAGAGAGAAGAGCTGGGCTACAAGGTCTGGGCAATTGTGGAGGTCTGGAGAAGAAAGAAGAAGAATAGATCTGGACAAGGTGATGAGAAAAGTAATGAAGAGAATAGTCAAACCAACCATTAAAGTAGCCAGCCAACCATTCTATTAATCAATGATCAACTTTTTGATCAATTTCTTTCGATTAAAATTCAATTGATCAATGATAATTCAATCAATTTTTGACATTTTCATACGGTAATACCAAACACGTTTTTGTCGTTTTTGTTCTCGAAAATTGTTTTTGAACGAAGCTACCAGACACGTTTTCGAACGCGAAAATACAAACTTTCTTTTCTCGTTTTCATTTTAAAAAAATATTTTCGAAAATCGTTTTTGAAAACGTTACAGGACAGGCCCTTAGGGTTTTAAAGCCATATCTCAATCTTGTGATCTTATCCATTACAGTATATGGGACAGGCACCAAGACATGGATGACAATGATGACTTGGATTAGGTATATATAAGTTATAGGGAATTGTGTTCCTTTACAATCATTATAAAGTAAAATGGCAAATTTAATAATGATCTGGGTCCGGCCGTAAACAAAAATAATGGTGTGCGTAGGTCCGGCGACTCCAATGCATTTTTCCTACAAGACGATGAAGATTCATGAGATAAGCATCCAACGAGAGCATCTTCCAAGTTCCAACTAATAATGAATACCTAATTAATTAAAAATAGCATATATGGGTTGTCAAACTTTCGATTTAATTGATTCACGGATTCGCCTATTATGGATATGCACCGCCTCTTCATCATCAGCTGCTGCTACATTACAGAACTATTTACTATATACTAAAGTAGAACCAAGGTGCTTGCACTATTCATAACCGACCATATGAAGTGACCTCTTCGTCCCTACTTCCCGTTTATTCACGATTCTGCAATCCCCTATGAAACTATAAACTGATTGTATCAAAAAGAAATTTACAATTTTATCCCATGAATCGTTTTGACGTGTCTGCAATCTACAAACCCACCTACTTCACTCTAAAGTTCTATCTCTTCCACCGTTTGCTTATACCTACTAGATGGTTCCAGTTCATTTCTTTCAGATCGACAATTCAACATACAGAAACAAAAAGACAAGAACAAAAGAAGATAGAAAAGAAACTCGGTTCGTGCATTTTGAAGGTCTCACTAATCCTATCTTTTCTATTATTATACTTTCGTGTTCTGATCTTCGTTCTGTTTTGTTGGGGTTTCTTGACTTTGTCTTTCTTTTGCTTTCCAATTTATCTTTTTGAACTCATTGAGGAAAAGCTTGATTCCAGTAAATATCTTGATTGATCTGATTGAGGACACGAAATGGTGGTGTCGATTGTCCGGTTAATTAATTACTTGATTTCAATGTGTGACCTAATTCTTCAATAATTTGCTCAACATAAGGTTCTCAAGTTACGAATTAATATTTTTTTTTTCGGGACTTTCAGAGTAGAATCAAAATGAGCACACAAGTCACGGATTAATTATTTATGGGTCATTCAGGATTTTCAATTTGACCGAATATGAATTTGTTCATCCTAGAGGCACCACCATTTCATAGCTTTGCCTTTTTCATCTGGGATTGAACTTGATGCAACAATTAACGAAAAAATAAAATGGAAAAACTGGGTTATATCGAATTTTAGTTTTGTGCATTCGCAGAACTATAATTTCAAGGTGATTTTATAAGCAAAATGTTAGAATTCATGTAATGTTTAAATTCTGTGGTTTCTTCCAATGTCAATTTGGGGGTTTTAAGTTATCATAGTGTAACTTATGGATTTTTCTCCGATTCGTGTTGCTCTGTTTGAGATTATTCTGAGGGAGTGTTAGTTTGTGTTAGAATTGAGCAGGAATTACTGAACATTTCGCGGGTGATAATTGGTTGGTTTGACATAGCTCTCTCTTTCTGTAGATAATTATAATGAGCTAAGTTTTGTGAATTGTGATGGTGATCATCTACATGGTTTATAAAGTTATGATGTTCTGGTTGGTATGAGCGTGTAGGAAGAATTGTATGGTGGTCTTATTCAGTAAGAAATTCTCTATTTGGTTGAATTGATTCGTTACTTATTCTTTTAGAATAATGCTCGCTTTGCTTAGACTTGCAGCTTTTGACTCTCATAAAGCCACCTTTTCGTGATGTTTGTTTTCTCCTTGAGTGATAAGATGCTGGGTTCTTTATGCATTGTCTGGCACTGTTCAAAAGGGGGGTTCTGCTGTGGTTGCTATAACTTGATTGTTTTCTCACAGGGAGTAGCTGATCGGGTCTGCCTTGGTCTCATTCCGTGAAGTGAGTCTAGCTGGGCCACTGCTGTTAGGGCATTAAGGTGATATTATTTCTTTAACATTACATATTTGGTGTTCTTAGCATTTTCTTTGTTTGTTTCTCATTTGATTCTTTGATGTTAAATGTCTTTCTGCAACACCCTCTCTCTATAGACCAATGCCTTTAGGAGGTTAGCATTCGGTATTTATGATTAATGTATCGAATGCTATAGTAAAAAGTTTGAATTTGAGCTTAAACAAAACAACCATGTAATAAGCTAGCTAGGGAGATGATCGATGATGAGGAAAGCATCTTAATTTACCAGCCATTTAATAAAAGAAACAGAGCAAAAAAATCGATCATCATGTCATTTTCGATCTCTATTTTAATTAATTAGACTTTTGGTGTAGTGGGGAGCTAGGAAGTAATTATTTATAGTTGATGGCTTTACGATATGAGCAAGGGTTGTGCCAACAGTGATGGCATACTACTTGCTGGAGTGTGTATTGGGTCGCTGTTCTCAATTTGTAAATTACACCAAGAAACCATTAAGCAAATGCTAGATTTTGCAAATGTTGTTTCAGCAGTTACGGTGACATGTATGCAATTAAAATATTATACATAATTGAGAGTGAGAACTTATTATGCTGCTGATTGATCAAGACACTGTTTTATTTATTTCGTTTATAAAGTTTTAAGAGGAGATTTAGGTATAAAGTTTTATAAAGTTTATAAACTAGAAGCGCACCCAAACAAGGCTAGAGCAAGTTGTTTGAAACTAAAACCTTAACCGACACTGCCTAATCAAATTCCTGATCAGGTGCAGAGTAGTTAGTTAAGGGAGTTCATCTAAGATGGTTTTGAGAGGGATGTGTGAAATAACCCATCATATACATATATTTTTTCAGACCATTTATTTGGTCCCATTATATTCAACCTTTTGGTCCATTATATAATGTCGATGACAAAGACATTGGACCAGTTCACGTCAATCAACTTAAGATAAACACACATTTGATTTTTGTAATGTGATTAGTTTTGAGTTTATACTTATGAAATGGATAGCTGCACGAAAAGGCACCTACAATGGCTTCCCCACTTAATTAGATAAAAAAGACCAGAATAACACCTTTTGATATACCATTTTTAATTTGCAGCCAATATTAATTCAATTAAAATTCAATTGTTAGGTTCAGTTTACATCATTCAAGACAGTGTTAGGCTATCTAGAAACATACTTCAAGTTGGAAAATCATCCAACAATACCACAAGTTGGGAGAGGAGACACTTGAGCACTGACTCAAGAAAACTAACAAACCCAATGCAGATCAAGCACAGTTCATACTTTGTGATGTTTGTGAATATTAGTTACTGCCTTAGTGGTGTACTTGCTCTGTGCTTACTCTATCATTGTTCTTCAGTTTGGAGGCCTTTTGACTACTGGTATACTTGCATTCTCATTCTCTTTGCGCTTCGCACACTGGATTCAAGCTCTCTCTTCACCTTACGTCTTCAATCTGGCACCGTTTTTGGTTGACACAGCAGCTCTGCTTTAAACAAGTACGCAACCTTTTACAACATCAAACGCTTGAAGCTTTTCTCTGTTGGGAATTAAGGTAAATGAAGCTGACACTTGATTGATTTTTAGGGTTTTAGGATTCATATAAAGCTGCAATTTCATAGCTCCACAGGTGTTAATTCCATTGCTTTTGCAACTGAATTAGCTTGGTTCATCCTTATTCCATATCATATATGTCCGAGGATCCGCCCAATCCCATTCATCCTGCTCCGATCCGAACGCCTAGAAATTTTTTCTTTCTTTCAGGTAAAGATTGTTATAATCTGGTATTTGTTTTGGATAATTGAATTGTTATGGTTGCTCTGTTAGACTCTGTATATATTGATTAGGAATTGTGTTTGGGATTGTTATTTCCTTTTTTCTGTATATTATTGACTGTATATGTAACCTTATTGTTTCTGATTTGTTATCAAGATACGATAAAATTGTTAATACAACTACAATTTCTGCTTCCCCTTTTACCTAATGGTCTTAGTTCATCGGTTTGAATGCAGATCTATGTGAAAGGAATTGGGGTGACCAACTGGTACAGGAACTACACTTTCTGGGCCAATAGAAACATCAACTGGTACAGGAGCCGCACGCTCAGAAAATAAAGCGTCTTCTGAGGTTAGTTCCTTACAAGGCTGTTGTGTGTGAATTTCCTGAGGTCAGAAAATGGATTCTCTATTTTTTATAAGTTGGGTGGTATCTGTAATTCATTCTGGCCGTGCATGTTACCTTAAATCATTTAATTTCTTATTGCTTTGTTGCTTTCATTCGGCCTACTTGATCTGTCAAAAAGAGCTCTGATAGGCTACGCCGCAAATCTTTCCAACATTTGATGAATGTCTAAGTAGCAGTCTAGCAGAGATGGTGAACTAGGTAATAGATGTTATAGGTGCATTTGAGGAAGAATAGTATTTTTGAGGAGTGGAGCATTCTTTTAGGGAGATCAATGTCAACGTATTCAGATGGTTATTTGAGTAAGTAATTCCATGTTCTTCATTTGTCTTCAATTGTTTTTGCTTTCAACCCTTCTAACATTTTGTCTCTACACGCCCTTTGGTGCCTTCTAATATATGCTATAACATATCATTAAGGTCACTTCTTTCTTCTAGCTGCAAGTTTAGTATCTTCTTTTAACTTTATTGAATTGTTTGCGAGTGCTGAATATATAGAAACTCTGTGATGAAGTCTCAAATTAATAATTTTCAATGCTCTCTTAATTTTCAATGTTGTCTTGGTCTGTCTTTGACAAGTAACTGGATTTTACACTTGCTGTTTTTTAACAACATTTTAACAGCTAGCTTAGTGGTGACTACTTAACATTCTTTTCTACCTCATAGCTTTTGATTCTGTGTCAACATGGGACTTTTGATTGATGCTTATAACAGTTGATTCTTTTGTGCTAGGTCCACAGTACTGAAATCTTCTACAGTTTGAACGGAAGCATTGTTGGCTTGGCAGTTAGCTCTGAAGGCTCAAAAGATTGACCTTGGTAGGTTAAATCTATGCTCATTTAGCTGGTTGTATTATTGTGACAATGTCTTATATATATCTATGCTCATTGTTTAATGTATTCTGCCTCTGGTGTTTCTGGATTAATAGATACATTTGCCAATCAAACATGTAATAAAGTTCAAAAACAAAATTTATTTCTGTAATGATTTATTTGTTTGAATGATGTCCATGGACATTTGTATAATTAAAATTATATTTATTCTTTTGGTTTGGTGTGAAAAGTGAAAACAACTACGGTTCTTATGCTAAATTTTATTTGATGCCTTTTCAAATATTTACTAATTAGGAGTATACTCAAGAAAATAAATAACAACCGCTATGTCATGTAAAGTTTATGTAGTATACTGAAGCTACTTGGCATATTCAAGCAAGAATGTCTAAGAAATGCAAAGGGTATTGATTAGTTAATGTCTGAAACGGTTATAATGTTTATCGAAGGAGCATTAGACACTAAAATGAACATAATAGATTTTCTGCTCACCTCATTTTGGCTGCCTAGCGTTTTTGGGAAGTATGTTTTTGTAGCTCTAATATGTTTTGTGGTTGCTCTGAGTTTTCAATCGCAGGATTTGGTTTTGCTTGGCTTTGGACGATACTTGGTTCGTTTGTTTTGAAGGTCTGGCTAATCCTTTCTTTTCTTTTTTATTATCTCTTTTCTATTATTATATCTTTTGTGTTCTGGTGAATTTATCTCTTTGCAGTATTTTTTGAATAAGGGAAATGCTTTGCTCGAATCTGGGTTTTCTTATTTTTTGTCATCTGTTACTTTGGTTTCTGCTAAGCTATTTGCACAATCCTTTAATTCAAATTCTGTTCTTTCACAAAAATATATGTTCGTAGCATTTCTTTTGCCAAGCTGCATACATACGTAATGATGACTTCAAATACAAAGTTGTGAGGCATGTGTTTTGTATTCTGTACCTGTAACTGAATGAACTGTCCTCATATTTCCATTTTCACCTATATTTCTATTCTTGGTCTTTGCTTATTCTCCATCTGCTATTAGTAATAGTATTTTTTGGTCTACTTTGCTTATTCATTGAAATGAATATATCTGATTTGCTTCCAGCTAATTATCATAAATCAATAAATAAGTGGTGCATTGCATTATCTGTTTCCAGCTAATTAGTAATAGCATTTTTTGGTCTATTTTCGTTATTCATTGAAATGAATATACAGTACCGTTGATATATAATAAAACTGATGGTGTGCAGCTATAGAGTGAAAATGATAATCGAGGACAAAGAGAATCAGGCCACATTGACTTTGATGGGAAGACAAGCCGAAGAACTTTTCAACAGCAAGTGTGAAAAACTGCTGGAAAAAAGATTCTACCCAACTGAACAATCACTGCCTGAAGAAATTGTTGACAAAGTGGGGCAAACACACCTATTTGAAATCAAAGTCGACCAGAACCGCGACTTCATGGTCAGAAGCATCACACCAGACCACCCAACACACTGAAAGAAAGAGACTAAATGAAACAAGTCGAAAGACCCTTTTCAAAACAGAACCCGAAAAAAAATCCAGAAGGTAAACCTAATAGGATAACTTTACAATTTTAATGTTTTTGTTCTGATTGCCAAAAAAAAAAATCCTTTTTCTTTTTCTAATAATCCAGCAGCATTGTATTATGATTCTTACCTATTCATGTATCAAAGTCTCTGCAATCTATTGATACAAGTCTATAACTGTTTTACCTGTTCATTAGGTTAACATTTCTTTTGTTCGTCCTTTTCTTTCTTTCAAATGCGCACTGATATATACAGTACAATTACAGACCTGCATTTCTTGACCAATCATAAGTTCTGGTATACCTATTTATATAGTACCAGGTCAGAAAATTATGTAGTCATGATACTTATTACCTGTAAAGGAATCGCTTTCGTATTTTCATCGACTACCTTCAAATTTACCTTCTCCTACCTATTTTAGAATTCTTTACCTATCACAATGAATTTCTTTTTCAATTGTCACAGTGACTTTTATGTTAATGAGTAACTGTTGTATCTGTTGTTATGAATTTCTTTTTCAATTCTCACATCATCCCTCTTCTTTTTGAGTGAATTAATCAACTTTATAATTTTATTCTATGTGTTGTACAAATAGTCAAATACTTACAGGGAAGCACAGGAAGGAGTATCATAATCATCAAACATGCAACAGCAGAAAAGAAAGACTGATTGAAAATCAGTCACACAAGTTCACTTTTGCTCAACTAACATCTTTATCAAAACTGCCACTAATGTTTTTTTTGACAGCAGCCTCTTCACTACCTGGAGTTTTTGTGCAACTTTAATCCGTACAAGAGATTGTCTTTCCTGCACAGCTGATCCGGATCAACTCCAAGGTGTCGCAAGGCTATTTTTGACAAATGAAAGCAGTTTTTGGAAGCTTTTGTATACAAACAACAAAGATGTAAAGTTACTGTTTTGTATTATAATCTATCGTACTATGAACTGTTTTGTAAAGTTCACTGTTTTGTATTATAATGTGGTACTACTATGTATTATAATGTCGAGCATTGTCACTTTAATTTTGCAATTTCATAGTCATTAGAATCCACAAAAATCACCCGCGGCTGGGCGCGGGCATACTACCTAGTGGTTACTAGGTTTCGTGCTTGGCCTCCTTATATCAAAGGACTGTGGTTACTGCATTATGATTACTTTTTTATATTGCTCTTTTGTTGTAGTTCTATTTTTTTAAAAGATGAGAATTTCGTATTTGTATTTTTCTTTTCTTCTTTATATTTTGGGATAAGGTTTTTGTTCCTTCTCTTTTTTGTATTTTTATTCTATTATTCATAAAATTTAAATAAGGAGACAGGCGGTGAGTTTCTAGAGTGTGACAGACCCTTCTCTTTTGAAATTGAGAATGAGATTTTGTTCCCTACATTGTCTGCCTCCGAAAAACTAATATCGCATAATCCCTTATTTGATTGAAAAAAAAAATAGCATATACATATATATTGTTAAGCAGCGACAAGTGTGGCCCGTAATCCACTATTGTACCGATATTGTCCCAACTTAATCACCTATTAGGTGTTGAGTTTTATTACAAAAGGTCTCGGTACAATTGAGAGTAAGTCACTCACTTATAAGTTTTATTTTATTTTGTCATTTTTCTGATGTGAGATCTCCACTCTTCAACACGTCACCTCACATGTAATCTAACTAATTTAGGTATGCACGTGCAACCAATTAAGAAACCAAAGAAACTAATTCCCACATCGGAAACTGGGACAAATTTATATACCCAGATGATTCCAGTTAATTCAACGACCCACTCGGGTTCAATGACAACGGCGACGTGATTGGAGATGGACCCACTCTGATACCATGTTAAACAGCGACAGACGTGGACCGTGACCCATTACTGTTCCGATATTGTCTCAACTTAACCTTCTATTAGGTGTTGAGTTTTATCACAAAAGGGCTTGGTACAATTTGGAGTTAACCACCCACTTATAAGTTATATTTTCTTTTGTCACTTTTTCTGATGTGAGATCTCCACTGTCCAACATATATATATATATATATATATATATATATATATATATATATATATTATATACTATACTCATAAAAAAAATTGATTTTTGACCAAAATAAAGAAAAGAAAAAAGTTGACCGATCATCTATTTTAAATGAGGTTTTGGATGACCTCTTTTAATGCAATAGAATTGGGTATGCTTTTGCTCGTTTTACTACCATTGAATGGGGTGTGACATCGTTTTCTCTCCTAAATATCAAGAGCTCTTACGTTTTTTTTTTCTTTCAAATTTTGGGTCTTCTTGTTTTTCTTCGGTGGATCTCGTCTGATGGCGCCTCAACGTCGGCGCTGGCCTATGACCTTGCTAGTGCATGGCGGCTGCTGTCGGACGGGCGGTTAATGGTTTTGTCCTGAGACCTATGAGGCCCGGGGCTGAATTTAAAAAGTGTGCCCTGTAAAATGATTAAAATCATAAGATGTCATTGTCACTCACCAAAAGATAAATTATTTTTCTTTTCTTAAATACTAAGTAAAATACTTCGATTTACAAAGAATTTTTTCATCCTTGAATTATCTATCTTGACAAGCATAATTGGACCAAGATAATTTGTTCTTGTACTGTTCATTAGTTGGAATGATATATGTTTTTTTTTCTTGAAGGTGAATAATCAATATTAGTTAAATATAAAATATTGGATATGTGAAAAACTGAAAATGAAGCCAAATAGAAACCCCAAAAATGAATATAAATGAGAATTAGAAGGGTGGGGCACCAAGGACCCATTAATTGTAACCAGAAAAAAACAATAAAATGAATTAACCAGGAAACAAAAATAAAGAAAAAACAATAAAATGAATAAACCAGGAAACAAAAATGATAAAGCAAATACTTGAACAGTTGAACTCTGCTAAATAATTAGTGGGTATTATCTTGCTTTCTTAGGATAATTCTATGAATTTTTCTTAGTTCTACTATTAAAAAAGGGGGTTTCGACTCTTCCCAAACCCTAGCCGTCATGACTTTGGGTTCCCTCACTAGCGTCTGACGCCAAGCCCAGGCGGAGGCCTCCTCTGCATAGTTCGTTGTGTTTACGCAACTTTCCAGTGTCGATCTAATTCGGCGGTTCCCCTTTTGAGCTCGAAGGCTGGCATCTTGGGCGCTGGGTCTCTTTGCACAGCGGCATCCTTTCGTCGGCGAGAGTCGGTTGATGGCGAGATCAAGGCTTTGGGCTCGAAGATCCGACCGCGGAAGGGGTGACTCAAGTTCCCTAGATTTTAGTGGTCTGACCGCTTAATGCAAAGTGAGGCGATGGTGTCTGCTGGCCGTGCTCGTCAGGTATGGAGGACTAGCAGAGAATGGGATGAGAGGCCTTTCTCGATGGCTAGTTTTGCTTGTAAGGCTTGGTGGTTGTTGCTTACGTCAGGCCAGTTTCGTTTTGTAGTAGGTTTGTTGTGTCCAGGTCAGCGGTGGCTGGATCACCAAGCATCATTGTGCAGAGGTGGCTATGGGTATGCGTTCTTGGTGGAGGAGATTGATATGGTTCCTCACCGTGCATTGTTCCGATAAGCTTGCGTGCCCAGAGCACTTTTGGTGCCCAAAGAAATTTGGGTGCTTAAAGCAACTTGGGTGCACAGGGCAGTTTGGGTCCAAGCTTGGACCTATCTGTTAGGCCTTCCCTTCATTGGTGGAGGGGGGTCTTGAGTTTTGGTATGGGTTTTGTATTTGGGATCCCGGTGGAAAGTTTAGGCGTTTGGGGTTCTTTGTTTTTCGAAGACCCTACCTTCTCGCTCGGTTACAAAATAAAGAGACTGTCTGCACCTTGTTTGGTGTTGAGGATGGTTTTTTTTTTCTATTTTATTTTTTTTCATTCCATGCAAGTTGGTGGAAATTGTTCTATATTGTTTCAATGAGTTCCAGTTGAACTATTGTACTGTGAGCACCACAATTAAGTGCCTTGGCGAGCAGCACTGCCGGTTTTTCTAGAATGAGGATAGCTAGTCTTCATTAGCATGTAGTAGTCTTGTTTTTCTATTTCCAAGAAGTGAGTGAACACTATGTAATCGATCAACCAGTTAGACAACTTATAGTTGGTGTAGCCTTAATTAGATTTTCTTATTAACCATTCTTGGTTAATTATTGCTCCTGCTATGGTTTAGGATGCCTCTCTAAATGATTACAATCGTGGTTACATTTAATTTATATATTTATCTTTCTTTCAAAAAAAATTAGTGGGTATTGCGCCTTCTTATCCACTACACCAACTTGGATTTAATTTTATTTTTGGACGGTAACATATATATTTTATGAATTCTTATAATATATATGAAAAAAATATATAAAAAATTGGAGCCCCTCCAGAGGGTAGTGCCCTAAACCCTAAACCCTATGTGGTCGCCCTACCTGCCCTTGGCCAAAGTCAGCCCTTGTTGTGAGCGACAGTTCCTTGTCCTGAGTGGCGTCGGCCACACTACCAAAGATTTTTCTGATCTCGTCGAGAGGGTTGGGGAGCGACTGCGATCTTTAACTTAGGTCCCTTAGTCTTCTGATCAAGGTTAGTGTTCTCCACGCGGGCTGCAAAGATGGTGTCGCCGTTCTGCTGTGCTTGTTTTGGTTTGTGGTGGTTATGGTGGGCAACATGCGACTGTGCATATGGGTTTCTAGCAAGGGATTAATGGTAGGGGACTAGTTTGTTGGCAATGGAATCTTGGGATGGATCTGGGTATTTAGTGAGGTCAATAGCAGTGGTGGAGAAGTGGGGTTTGGCTGAAATGGTGGTGGAATCTTTGTTGTTGTTTGATTGTGTGGGGCTCATTGCAGATCAGAATTGGCGTGGGGGAAGAGTGATGATGTAGGTTCCTATCCTGAGGCGGTGTCTATTGGCGGTCCAACGAAGGCTTTTTGGCGTAGGGTTGTGGGTTGCGACGACTTCTTTATGCTTTTTATTATGGTGTTATTTTTTGGCTTAGTTTTTTGGTTAGGTCTACTAAGACCTTACTTATTTGACCTAGGGTTCATGGTTTTTGGTCTTGTTGGTGTGCCATTTTTATGGCATTATTCCCGAAAATTATGTGCTCTAATTTCGGTAATTTCTTGTTATCTTCGTGATGGTGAACTGCCCTCGCACGTGGTCTGGTTATTTTGGTACATGGTGCCGAAGAGGGTGAAGTGGTTTGTCTTGATGTTGGTGGCGAGGTTGTATCGTGACACTTGGAATTGGTTACTTCTCATTGTAGCCCGTGGATATGGGCGTAAATGCAAAAAAGCTGGCTGGGTGGAAATTAAATCCCTTATCTAGAAGAGGTAGACTAACTCTTATTAAGGCCAACATAACGAGTATGCCTAATCATATGCTTTCATACTTTAAAGGGGTTTTATGATATATAGTACCTGAACTATTTCTCAATTATATACTTGGTACTTGAATTTTAATTTTTGTCACAAGTACGTAATACCCAAAGTTTCAATTTTTGTCACAAGTAGTACCCAAAGTTTTTGATTTAATCTCTTTTGGTACCTAAGACCGATTTTTGTGATATTATATGCGCGTGTTAAAAAAAAAAAGAGGCTAAAATGGAAAACTTTGGCCGGGTACTACTTGTGATAAAAATTGAAAACTTTGGGTACTACTTGTGACAAAAATTGAAGTTTAGGTACCATTTAGGATGAACTCGAAGAGTTCGGGTACTGGTTGTGATCAAAAGTGAAGTTCATGTACTATGTATATAATTGAGGTAAAGTGTAGGTACCATTTGTGATAAAAACCATACTTTAAATGTCACTCAAAAGTGGTGTGTAGAATAGATAAAGAAAGTAGAAAAATTTTGTGGGGGAAGCTAGAGATCTAAAATCCCCTTCCATTGCTTGGTCCTCTGCTTGTACCCCTAAAGACGAGCAGTTAAGACTTATCATGTGGTTTAATAATGCAACTTTAGTTAAACTTGGCTGGAGAATAACTGGTGGGTAAAGTTGGTTAAACAGAAGTATCTTTAATTCTTTATAGAACCAATTTCTTCTTTGGCAAGAACACTACTGTTACTTCTTTAGCATGAAAATGTATACGTACTAGATGCATGTAATACTCTTTTTACTAGAGGGACTACGATAGATTATTGGTAATGGCAAACACATTAATTTTTGGTCTTTCAACTGAATTTATCATTTTTCTCTCTTGCTCATTTAGTTTATAAAACTAATACGCCGAATTTAGATTAGAGCTTAATTGAAAGTCATTTCATATTCATGCATGAAAATGCTTGGAACAAACATTTGCTAGATCAAGTTTTACCTTCTTCTTCTTCTGATGTTGTTCATAAGATTTGTTCTATTCCTTTACCCATTACTATGGAAAATTCTCTATAGGTAGTTGGTTGGTTTCAATTTTTCTTGATTTTTCAGGTAAGCTCAAAGATGGTTTTTATTTTTATTTTTTGGCCAACTAGGCTTAACCATGGTTTTTTTTTTTGATAAGAAAAACTAAAGTATTACAAGATAAAACTTCTAAGCCATCCAGAGCCAAATTAATTAAAGTTGAACGTTGGGAGAACATTAAGAGGAAGACCGTCATCCCAAAATCTAAAATCTACACAATCATGTTCAAGATTTGCTATAGCATCTGCTGTGAAGTTGGCTTCTCTAAGAATGTGAGAGAATGAGATATCAGCAAAGGAGGACTTGAGATTAGTAATGTCTTTGATGATTGTCTTTAATCTCCAGGGGGATTGCATCTTCTATCAACACAGTCAATGAATCAATGATTAATTTTGAGTTTAGGGTTTAACGATGATAAATAGAACAACCATATATGGTTAGGGCTTATTCTAAAAAAAAAAAACGATGGTTAGGGCTTGGGCCTTGAGATCGCTTTTTCCACATCATCCGAAATTCCGAATCTCATGGACATGACGACATGTAACGTGTAGCCGTTGCAATTTGAATTTGCTGTCATAATTGAAATACCCCCTCATATTTCCTTCTTTGACGAAAAAGCCCTCACAATTCAAATCCCAAAACCGCGACTCTGTTTACAGAATCCCCAATTTCAAATCCAGATCACATCTCAGCCGTCCCTTCAAAGCTTCAACCCTCTTTAGCTTTTTACACTCGAGTTCAAAACCCAACCAAACACTTTCACAGTCAAAGTGAGAAATGCTTAGAGCTCAAAGCCAAGCTAGACGAAGAGACGTGTCACTCAATCACGGCCCACTTGTTTTCCTTTCCAAGATTCGTCAGCAAAATCAATAATAGGACTTCGCCCGCTTCAGATTTTGTTTTTCAATTCATCTTTCAGGTACATCTAATTTCAGCGATGCATCTATATCAATCTGCTTCTTTGAAAACCCCATTTCTTAGTCTGTGTTGAATTTCTGCACATCAGGATGTTGAGGGATTTTAAATTCCTGCGATCGAATTCCGGAAGAAAAGAAGAAGCCGAAAACGTGCCGGTAGACCCAAACGACTTATCGGCGACGACCCGAACCAGCTCGGAGTCGTCGAGAGCTCCGTTTAGCCCGATTCAAGAGCCCGCTCAGAACCCTAAGCCGGAACAAGAATTGGGAATTCGGAGTAGGGTTGAAAAGACACCAACTAAAGCGTCCAAGGCCAAAGCTTCCGATCCCGCGTTGCCTCTTCGGACCCCGGAAAAGCACGGAGCTGCGTTTTCGGCTCGGAAACGATTCGGATGGGCCCAGAAGAACGATTCGGGTGATTTTCATGAGGATGCGGCTAATTGTTCGACCCAAGTGAGCAGAGGAGGTGGTAGTAATGGTAATGGTAATGGGGGTTTGGCAAATTTGACTCCTCGGATAGCTAGGACACTTGGGAAAGGTAATTCGAGCTATTCGGAGAGTAATTCGACACATACGACACCCACAAAGAGTGTTTCCAAGCCTCCGAATTCGGGTTTTAGGAATAAGGTGGATGGAAGTGTTGGTTCTCGAGGTGGGAATTTCGCTGCATTGTACAAAGGGATTCCCATTTCCAGTGCTCCTTCTATGACGGTGGTTAATTCGGTTGAAGTACCTCACTTTGATCTCAAGGAAGACACTTCTTTTTGGATGGAGCACAATGTACAGGTAAAAATCTCAACTTTGCAATCTGATTTTGCCATTTATGTCGAGTCTAGTGGATGGATTGTGTTGTCTTATTTGATGATCGAAGGTAACAGAATTTGCGCATTTTTGAGCAGTACATTGCAAGTAAAGCTAATGTGTAAATTTCTTTTAGGTGCTAATACGTGTACGTCCTCTCAATAGCATGGAGCGAAGTACACACGGGTACAACAGGTGTTTGAAGCAAGAAAATGCTCAAACAATTTCTTGGATTGGGCAACCAGAAACTCGATTCACATTTGATCATGTAGCCTGTGAAACAGTAGACCAGGTGTGGGTTGTGACAAGTTTACAGTGTGCTATGCATTTTTTTTGTTTAAATCTTCTTGTGTATAGAGTGTTAGCTTTTTTTTAATTTTGAGAGTTTGGCAGGAAATGCTTTTCAGAATGGCTGGTCTCCCCATGGTAGAGAATTGCTTGTCGGGGTACAACAGCTGTATGTTTGCCTATGGTCAGGTAATTCATGGAGTTGGGCGGTGTTTAACACTAAATACTGTGATCATTTAGTAGTTTGAGATCCATGAACATTGTCGTCTTCATATCTGGTCTTAAATTTGATGTTGAGAAGATTATATAAAGACTTCATTTGACCCAAATTGGTATACTATGTACATATGCACTCATGAATTTGCCTTATCAATTACCACCCAGAAAATCTATGCAAACTTTTGTAGCAATATTAGGGCAATCAAGATGGCTTATTTTTGCTCATTTTGCTGCTTGAATTTCATATCTTGTGCCACTAGTTGGAGGCAGAGATATATCTTTGATGCCTAGCTAGCACAATTTGTTTAATCCGATTTCCCTATATGGTTCTTTCTAGTATATCATATTTTTTTGGGTTAAGTCTACTATGCTATTTCTCTTCCTTGGAATGTTCATATTAGTATGAATCATATAGCAGAAACATTCCAACCATTAAGACTTAGATAACACGTATGTGCATGCAATAACATTTCACTGTTATAGCTTATTGTAATCCTAGTAGGTTTCTTTTTTCCAAAGTGTTTATACAGTGGGCTTTGGTCATGCAGACAGGAAGTGGGAAGACATATACCATGCTTGGGGAGATTGACGATTTAGAAGATAAGCCCAGTTCACATCGTGGAATGACGCCGCGCATTTTTGAGTTTTTATTTGCAAGGATCCAAGCTGTAATTTGTTATTTTTTTGCTAGTTTAATTTTAAGGTTATGCGAGAATGTAACAAATTTTCATTATATCCTTGATACTTTTTCTGTGTATATTCAGGAAGAGGAAATTCGGAGGGATGAGAAATTAAAATACAATTGCAAGTGCTCTTTCTTAGAGATTTACAATGAACAAATTACGGATCTCCTTGATCCCTCTTCTTCGAATTTGCTTGTAAGTTGATTCTTTACAAGTGTATGACCTTTGGTTATCTTCAAGGTTTTCTCATTATGTTTTTTGTTTATTGTGTTTCAAGTTGCGGGAGGATGTGAAGAAAGGTGTTTATGTGGAAAATCTTTCTGAATTTGAAGTTCATACCGTGAGTGATATTTTGAGGCTACTAATACAGGTTAACACCATTAATCATAATTTTGCAAAGTTTGTAGTATTAGTGTCTTTCTGGTTAAGTGCACACACGCTACTTTATGTGCATGCATGTGTCTGAATTAAATTGTAATTTGTTGGATGTAGGGTTCTTCAAATAGGAAAGTTGCTGCAACAAATATGAACAGAGAAAGCAGTCGTTCACACAGTGTCTTTACTTGTGTAATTGAAAGCAGATGGGAAAAAGATTCAACAACTAACCTACGCTTTGCTAGATTAAACCTAGTTGATTTGGCTGGTTCTGAAAGGTATGGTATCAATTCCAAGCTTGTTTAAATTTATACATTAGTTGCAGAACTGATTTGTATGACATTAACCCCCCGGCCCTTCGACTCTTTATAGGCAGAAAAGTTCTGGTGCTGAGGGTGAGCGTTTGAAGGAAGCAGCTAATATTAATAAATCACTATCTACGCTTGGGTATTTATTTATCTTTTTAAAAAAATCCTTGGTTTTCAGATATAATATTCATGTTTTCTTGTTTAAGATCCTTTCGATGATAATGGGAATGTGTCTTTTGCAGTCATGTCATCATGGTTCTAGTGGATGTGGCACATGGGAAGCTAAAACATATACCTTATAGAGACTCTAGGCTGACCTTCCTTCTACAGGTTAGTTGTAATTCCATATATTCTGGCTTAATCAATTTTACTTTTCTTAGACATGATTTTAGTCTTGGTACCAAATAATTGCAGGACTCACTTGGGGGAAACTCAAAAACAATGATCATTTCAAATGTCAGCCCTTCTGTCGGGTTTGTTTTCCATCTATATTCTTTTGGTTAACTGCTTGGATATATTTTTCGATTATACAGTTGGCCGCAGAACTTTAATGAACCTTTTTGTAAGTTTCACTTACTATTTTTTTTTTGGGCTACAGTTGCGCAGCTGAAACATTGAACACACTTAAGTTTGCTCAACGAGCAAAACTTATTCAAAACAATGTAAGCTTCATACTGTAAGCAATGCTAATAAGCCATATCATTGAATTTATTGAGCATCAGTCAATTATTGAATCAATCTATTATCTTTTTTCAATGTGCAGGCTGTGGTGAATGAAGATTCTACAGGAGATTGCATTGCTCTACAACACCAAATTCGACTTCTAAAGGTGGTGCTGATTATTTATATTACATATGTTTTCATGTATCAAATAATTTATAGTTAATATAATGGGGTGACTTCTGGAACAGGAGGAGCTCTCCATTCTGAAACGTCACAATGTCTCCCGGTCGTTGTCATTTGGTTTCACCAATAATGAAGACAATCAAGATTGTAATGGAAACATATCTGACATGGACGTACAATCTCCGGATGATTTTCTTGATAATGAAGCGAAAGGAACTGTGAGAATGTCCACCAAACAGGTCTGCTTGCTTTGCAAGAATAATTTGTTTAGTAAACGATCATAATTTATGTGGAAGTTAGAAGAATGTTTTGTTAGTGATTAGGAAAATTGAATAAACATATGTATGTGTCTATGTTTGTTTCTTCTTTAGCATTAAGTTAAATACATATGTAGACTGTAGGAAAGCGTCATCATATATTGGCATTCTCATACAAATATGAAAAACATTTCATCACCTGTTAGCTTCACTATTCCTCTTTGTTTCTGTTCGTTTAGTTGTAGACTGCTAAACTATGTCAGTTGAGTTTCCTTGCAATGCAAGCATAACTTATGGCTGCAAATCATGGTCAATCAGTTAAAATCTTTGGAGAAAACACTTGCTGGTGCCTTGCGTCGGGAGCAAATGGCAGAAACTACTATCAAGCAACTTGAAGCTGAAAAGGAGCAGTTGAACCGCTTGGTATTTTGGGGGCCTTTTTTTCTTCAATTTTATTTCTTTTGGAGTTTTTCATGGTAAAAAATGGCTTAACTCCTTATCATTCATTGCTTTTTAGGTTTGTCAAAGAGAGGAAGACACCAGGTGCACTAAAATGATGCTTAGGTTTCGGGAAGACAAAATAAAAAAAATGGAGTCACTACTAAGTGGTTCTATTCCCGCAGAGACTTATTTACTTGATGAGAACAGAGCACTCTCTGAAGAAATCCAGCTACTTCAAGCTAAACTTGATAAGAATCCTGAAGTAACCCGTTTTGCGTACGAGAATATAAGGCTTTTACATCAACTTAGAAGGTAGTTTTTTCAACATCTATCTCTTTAAGAACTGTTCTATTAATTATTCTCATACCTTCATTGTGGGCATGTGGTATTCATAGGTTAGAAGAATTTTATGAGGAAGGAGAGAGAGATATACTCTTGGATGAAGTATCGAAACTGCGAGATCAGGTACTTATAGATCTAACAAAAATAAGTTTTGTTTTCTGCTCCTTGTCAAAAGTTTGACCGAATAAATGAAAATTTTCTCTTCAGCTGCTTCAATTTCTTGATGGACCCTTGAAGCAGCACAGCAATTCAAATTTTACTATGGAACCTCAGGTTGGTTACTTCAGTTCAAATTTAGTTCTTTTATATTGCTCGTTTCATTTATTTGCGGATTATAAGGTGGCAATGGAAGAAAGATGGGACTAGCTTTCTATTTGCAGCTCTCTTAAGCATTTTCCTGTAACTCAAACTTCTCCAGGAGTCAAATGCAGGCCTGATATTTGTGCACATTTGGTCTAATTATTATTTTTTTGACTACTTATATTTTCCATTGAAACAGGAAGTCATGTGCACCAACAAAGAAAATGATCCCCTCAGTCTGGAGGTTGAACTCAGTCACATCTTAGCATCCTACAACACATCCAAATATCCCCTTCATTAGTTTTCTCATATCCATGTATTTGATTTTCATTCATTTCAGTTAAAAGACACTCGTGAAGAATTAGATGAATGTAGGCGCAGCTTAAATGCTTGTTTGGAAGATAATGCAAAACTCAGTAGGTGAGAGAATTTGTTCATCCTGTTTTCTCAAATCTCGTGGTCTTTGGTTCACTTGGTTTGGCCCTTCATGTCCAAAACCTTAATTCTTCAAGTATGTGTCTGTATTTCTCATGTACTTTTTGTGTTTCCAATATGTGGCAGAGAAATTGATGATCTGCGCATAATGTTGAGCAATCTCAGATCTACACCCACTGATCAAGATGGTTATATGGCTTTGAAGGTATTTCTGCCTTTAAAAATGATATGACTTGGTTGGTTTCCTTAACAGTTAATACTATGGAACAAGAAAATAAAAAGGGAGACGGAATAAAGGGAGAATATAGACAATGAAATGAATCCTCTGGGCTTAATCTTATAGTTCTATATGCCCACCAATTAATTGTGGTACCCTGGTTTAGATGCCTTGCGTATGTATGTGTACTTGTTACATGTTTAGATTCTTGTGTTCTATGTTAATATCACTTTGATTCAGTGGAAATTACCTTTTGCTTTTCAGGTGCATAATGCTGTTCACATCGAGGAGATAGAACGGAAACATGCAGAAGAAATTTTGAATTTCCAGCTGGAATTGGACATACTGAATATCATTCTAAAAGAAGAGAGGACTTCTCAAGAGGAAAGTTTATATATCTTAAATAGAGATCTTCAGCTTGCGAAAGAAGAACTTTCTCTTATAAGCAAACAACATCATGATGCAAACAGCAAATTGCAAGAGGCTAAGTGCATCATTGAAGCACTCGAGTCTCAGCAAATCATGTCAAACAATGGGATGGAAGACCTGAGGAATAGTAACAACCATTATGTGCAGCTTTTGAGTAAACAGGAGCTTCAACTAAGGGCTCTAAAGGAGCAACATACTTCTAAGGAGTTTACAGACTTATCACCTTTGAGCTGTTCAAACAATCATGACTCTCCACTACAGGGAAAATTGAAGCGGATGCAAGACTCCCTTGAAATGGCGAAAAGAATGAATATGTGGTATCAAAGTGATCGTGCATTTCAAGTGTCTAATGAAGAAGAAATCGAGGAAGTCCGCAGGCAGGCTGAGGCTGAAACTGCTGAGGTTATTGTCTGTATGCAGGAAGAACTTAGCATGCTTCAACAGCAGGTCCAAGATAGCCAATTAAAGGAACTGGAGGTGAACAAAAATGTATTGATGTTGGAAAATGAACTGAAAGAGGTGCAAGAGAAACTGTACAACTTGAACGTAGATAATGAAAGGTTAAGTAAAGAGCTTGAGGAGAAAGATGGAGAAATACGCAGGCAGGCTGAGGCTGAAACTGCTGAGGTAATTGTCTGTATGCAGGAAGAACTTGGCATGCTTCAACAGCAGGTCCAAGATAGCCAATTAAAGGAACTGGAGGTGAACAAAAATGTATTGATGTTGGAAAATGAACTGAAAGAGGTGCAAGAGAAACTGTACAACTTGAACGTAGATAATGAAAGGTTAAGTAAAGAGCTTGAGGAGAAAGATGGGGAAATAAGAACATTATCAGAAGAATGGACATTATTGTCCAGTGAGATTGAAGAAGTTCTTTCTGGTGGGTGTGAGGTGCTAGTTGACGCTTTTGATCAGCTTGACCTAATATCCAATTCCTTTCCAGAGAAAAGGATTTGGATTTCTGAACAAGTTGGCAGGGTTGTACGAATCATCTCGGAAAAGGAATCTTTGATTGAAGAACTGAGGAAGTGTTTAGAGGATGCAAACAATAAGAAGAGTGATGTGGAGTGCATGCTGAAGTCTCTGAGAGGAGCAGCACTGGCTATTACCGAAGCACACCAGCAGGAGTATAGCGAAAAAGAGAAAGAAATGCTCCTTTTGACAACGCAGTTGAACGCAGAGACATCTACTGTGGAAAAGCTGGAGAATAGAGTGAAGTTGCTTGAAGATCAGATCAGAAACACGTCAGCTTGTGCAACAGTTGCTTTTGTTGTTGTGAATAGATTAGCAGAGATGAATGATAGAAATGTTGATGCATTAAAGCGCAATAGTATTCAGCTTTGTGAATCAGAAGACTTGATCTCAATGAAGGTTTCCCTTCTCAGTGATCAGGCAACCGTGATAGCAGGAGCACAGAAAAGAATTCAGTCTCTAAGTGGGGAGCTTGCTGAGCTGGAGAGAACCTGTGATAATCTAAGAAAGGAGCTTTTTGAGGAGCAGGAACGTGCTTGCAATATGGAACAAAAGCTTGAAGATATTGAAGAGAAAAACATTTTGACAACGAAGGAGAAACTGGCTGAGCTAAAAACTGGTGTTTCCACACTCAGGTCATGCATGAACCCACATGCGGAGCATCATACAAGCTGTGAAAAGAACTCGCAAGTAGTTTGTAAGTCTTCTGAAGGAGAAGGTGGAGGACAGGTATGTTAATCTTTTGCTTTCTGATAGTTTGGTATTGAGGTTCACGTCTATGTTGTTGAGGAAGTCTTTGAAAATTGCTATACTTCTATATTGTTGCAGATAGCTACGGAAACAGTACGAGACCACAGTGGAAACAAACAGTTTGTCGAAGACTTGAGTGATGATATTTCTGAGTTTTCTCTTGAAGGGGAGAAGAGTAGTTTCTATAATCCATGCACTCGGGAAATTTTGAAGCCTTCCAAGGATGCGTGTGGTAGAGATGTTACCATTATACTTCTGAAAAAGGAAATAGAAGCTGCCCTTGATAGCTTAAATGAGGTACAGGCTGAGATGGACAAACTACGTGAAGAGAACAAAGCGATGTGCAAGTCCGAGCAACAAAGTCGGGATAGCATGGAAGTTCTTGGTTCTCAGGTTCTTATTCTGCAGTCAACCATGAATGACTTAGAAGAGCAATCCAAATTGAAGTTGGAAGCCCTCAATCATAGACTAGAGGTGTTTGAACAGATTGTGCGGGAAGCTGGCTCTCATTGGTGCCAAACAAAAGAAGTAGGTTATATTATCTTCAATTCAGTTACTTTTACTTTCTCATGGGTTACACCCTACTCTATGACGATGATTTCCTATATTACTATGCGTATCAAACAAACAAAAATTCAACCTTCTGAGATAGTGATTATATAGGGCAATACTATGGTTGATCTTAGCCTTTCTCTTACGTTTCATTCCTGTCATGAATAATTGTAAATAATGCGTACTCACTCATGGGTATATTTTGGCATGGCACAACTTTATCAACTTCTTTTTTTCTCCTCACAGTTGATTGAACTAGAAGTCGATGATGCAAAGTTAGTTGCAGCCCAGAAATCTGCTGAGGTCTCTTGCATTCTTGCTAAGTTTGAAGAGGCTCAAGATACTATGAAGGAAGCAGATATTATGATTAATGAACTGATGATATCCAATGAAAAAATGAAGCTTGAAACAGAAAGGCTGAAGAAACTAGAAGCCTCATTAAACAGTGATAGGGATGTATTACTGAATGATGTTCAAAGCTTGCAAGCTAGCAATCATCTGAGCAATCAGAAATTGGAACACGTCGAAGAATTGCTTGCTTCAGATGTAATGGAAATGAAGGCTTTAGTTGTAGAGCTGGAGGGCATGCTTGTAGAGGTCCAGGCTGCTTACAAGGAAAACTTCATGCTTTTATCCTCTGATTTCCGCTGCATGAAGTCTTTATTTGCAGATTCCTCAAAGTTAGTTCGTTCGTTGCTTGAGGACATCTGGTCTAACATAATTGTGAAGGATTGTGCTGTGTCAGTGCTACACCTCTGTCACATGGGAATTTTTATGGAAACAGTGACTGGGCTGAATGCAGAGAATGGACTGCTTCAACATGGACTGTGTGAATCTAATTCTGTTATAGCTGATCTGAGGCAACACAATAATAGGTCAAAAAGAGAGCTCGAGATGTGCCAGATTCTGAAGGGGAAATTACTGGCTGACATTAAGAGCAGTTTTGATCGCATCTCTAGGAAAGAAGAGGAAGCTGGGAAGCTTAATATGAAGGTGATCACTTTTGAGCAACAGATATCAGAGCTACAGGTTCAAGAGGAGTTAATGTTGCTGAGGTCTAATTATATGGGATCCGAGCTTACTATTTTACTGAAGGAATTGGAGTTGAGTAACTCAAACTTTGGCGCATCCCTTCTAGATCAAAAGAAAATGCTGAAAGATAAAGAGGAGGCACTCGAATCTCAAGCTGATTGTCTAATAATAGATTGGTGCATGAAAGACTTTGAGTCACTTATCTTGGTATCAGAATTAGAAGAGATGGCTATTCAGAAAGCTGAGATGGAGGGAGAGCATACTGCTTGTTGTGAGATGCTGGAAGATTTCGAGAAAGAAGTGATTCTTTTGAAGGTTGATGCAATTTTGAAAGAACAGTTCTTACTGGATGAAGAAGTTGAGGTTGCTTATCTGCAAAAGAAAGTAGTAAAGGAGAGGGAGGATCTATTGTTACAGCTGGACCAAAGCAATTTAAATATCACACGTATAAACAATGCAAACAAGGCTCTTGAACAGGATATTCAGTTGCTAAGTGATGTTGCTCTTTCAAATGATGCTTTGAAAGGTGAACTTGGTGAAGTTAAGAAAACAGAGGTGAGGTTGTTGAGCCAGGTTCAAGTACTTGAAGCTGAATACCAAAAGCTACAAGAAGATTTAAACATCAAGGAAAGGAATTTAGAACTTTTTTCCAGTCAGAATTCTGTCCTTGATCAACAAAACCAAAGCTTGCAGAATGATATTCACACGTTACAGACCTCATCACATGGACTTCAAGATGCATTAAAGAAGAAAGATGCCGAGCTGAGCAGAATGAACTGCTTGGAGTTGGAAAATGAGTCACTTAAAATTGAGATAAGGAAGTTTGAGACGGATACAGATACACTGAAGCAAGAAAATTTTCTCTTCAGAGAACAACTTATGTCTCTCAAGAAAAGCAGAGATGAAGTGCTGACCATGTGGAGTGCGACAGTTAAGAATTGTGTTGATTCCGTGGAAACTGCTGATTTGATCGGTGACAGATTACGCAATATTATAAAGGAAGATGGTGTCATGATTTTGGACAAAATGTCTGACGAAATATATGAAACTGTGGACAGAGTTGTAGAGCAGTTTGATTGTTTAGAGTGCCATGCTGAGGAGTTGGTGTCTAAAAATCTGTCTCTTCAGGCTGATTTAGTGAGGAAGGATGATGTTCTTAAAGGTTTGTTATTTGATCTCAGCTTGTTGCAGGAATCTGCATCTAAAAATAAAGATCAACAAGATGAAATTAAGGAAGTAATAGCTTCTTTGGAGGCTTTAGAGGATGAGCTTTCTGTAAAATCATGTGAGCTTGATGAGGCCAATTCTAATATCCAAATGCTTGAAACTCAATTGCAGGAGAAGACAGACTTAATCTCTCGTCTTGAGTTGGATATATTACAAGAGCACCAGTCTCTAAATGTCCTGTCCAGTGAAAATGTGGAGCTGAGAGCTCGTATTGAAGATGCCTTGGCAGCAAATAATTCTGTTGAGAAGGAGTTGACAGAGAAGCAAAAGATTACTGAGAGCTTGAAAATGGAACTCCTGGAAATGAGTAATGCTCTTGGCCAACTGAATGACTCCAATGAATCCATGAGGAGCAATATGAATGAACTTGCTAGTGAGAGGGATCTTCTCCACATTGAGATCCTAAATTTGAAAGAAAACCTTGAAAGAGAACAGGCACGGGCTGATGAAATTGAAGCAATTGCAAATGAAGCTCAACAGGTGCATGCTTCTTTAACACAAACTGTTTATTTTTATTTAGATTTTTATTACATCTCCTGATTCTAGTTTGCTGCACTAATTTTCAGATAGCCGAATTAAGAAAGACCCATGTTGATGATAAAGAGGCAGAGGTAAAGCTCCTAGAGCAGTCTGTAGAGGAGCTCGAACGTACTGTAAACGTGCTGCAAAATAAGGTCACTTATAAGTGCATTTAAGTCTTATGAATCTTGTTCTAGTTGTCTATATTTTTTTGTCATCACATTGATTCCTGCTTTTTTAGGTTGATATTGTTAAGGAGGAGGCTGAACGACAACGGTTGCATGGAGAAGAGCTTGAATGTGAACTTAATGCTGTAAAACATCAGATGCTGAATGTTGAAAATGCTAATGCTGACATGAACAGGTTTATAGCAGAACCTCCCATCAATTTTACTTTAAATGCAAATACACAACTGTTTTAATAAATAAACACTAAAATTTTAAATTTTACAAAATAGGCATTTAGATGAGAAAGAGAAAAACATTCAAGAAGTCGTACGGAATATACAAATACTCAAGAGGGATATAGCTGAGAAGGATGCAGAGGTGAAGTTCTTTGTTACACTTATACTACATTTAACTGTAACTCTGATCTGAGCTTCCAGTGTTGAACCAAACTTTCGTGATTTGATTATGAATCCAATCGATGTTATTATAGTGTTAAAATTTCATAGTTGTTTTACCTGACAGATTGCCCAATATAAAGCGCATATCTCTGAGTTAAATTTGCACGCAGAAGCACAAGCTTGTGAATACAAGCAAAAGGTTTAGTAAATTGAATTTTTTTTTTCTGTTGTAATGAGATTGTATATATATACTTTATATTTTTTTTTTTGAGAAATACATATATATATATATATATATCTATAGTTTTCTGTTTTCATATATTTCCAATTATGTAACTTTAAAATCTGGAAACAGTTCAAGGCATTGGAATTAATGGCTGAAGAAGTCAGACCGGAAGGCCATTCCACTCATGCCACAAGTTCTGCATCAAACAAGTCAGAGAAAGCCACAAAGTCTAGAGGCTCTGGTTCCCCATTTAAATGTATTGGGTTGGGCTTGGCACAACAAATAAAATCTGAGAGGGATGTGGAACTTACGGCTGCAAGGACCCGCATTGAAGAGCTTGAATCCTTAGCATTAAGTCGACAGAAAGAGGTAGGGCTATATTATTCTACGTGGTTCCCATCACCTTGACTATAAGCATTAGTATATGGTTTAATTTCTTCACATTCTTTGAACATAATTTGATCCTTTTTCCCTTGCATGAGATGCAGATATTTAAATTGAATGCTACATTAGCTTCTACCGGTAGCATGACTCATGATCTACTTCGGGACTTACTGGGAGTCAAGTTGGACATGACCACTTACGCGGTACGATCATATAGTTTCAAACTGCTGTCCTAACCAATAAAGTCCTTATTATCACTACAACCAATATAAGAGTTGTACTACTGTTCTGTTGTAAGGTAATCAGCTTTCAAAAATGAAATGCCATTACCCCAAAAGATAGAATGGGGAAAACAAAAGGAAAGGAATCTTTTCTTGCCACAGTGAACTTCATACTTGAGCAAGGCAATAATCTTTCCTTTGTATGAACTATGCTTATCTCACCTTTCCTTTTTGTTGATGCTAGTCACAAGTGGATATTGAACAAGTGCAGAAGATCACAGAGACGGCCAGGGTTCATAGTTTTGAATCCAAGGAAAAGGTACTCAGGTTTAAAAATATGAAATTTGGTTGGATACCTTTCTCCCCTTTTTATTTTGTGTGTCTTGTTATATAAACTTTTATCTATTATTCAGGAGCAGGAGGTAGTTAAGCTGAAAAAACAGCTGAATGAATTCATTGAGGAAAGACGAGGGTGAGCACGCTTCAAAGCTACCAAACTTAGTTAGAACTCTTTTTTTTTTTTAATCTCCTATATGTCTTAAGTTTCTTTGAGCTTCCCATTCCAGATGGCTAGAGGAAATTGAGCGAAAGCAGGCTGAAATCATAGCTGTCCAAATTGCTTTGGAAAAACTTCGGCAGCGAGATCAGTTACACAAAACTGAAAATGAGATGCTCAAGGTCGAGATTGTATTTTGGAAATATTATTCCCAAATAATGTGAACATTCATTCTTGTGATTTCTTAGCTTACTTCATTTAATCTTTGTAGATGGAGAACGTAAATCATAAAAAGAAGGTGATGGAACTTGAAGGAGAAGTAGATAAACTGTCTGGTCAGCAAAACATCCAGCAAAGAATCCATCATCATGCAAAAATCAAGGCAAGATACTACCAATATAATTATTTATGCTAATGAAGTCTTTCTAAATGCGCAGCATCAAGATTATCTGTAATTATCACTTCTATTCCTAGTCCATCTAAACAAGTCATATGTATAATGCAACAGGAAGAAAATCACACGCTAAAAACTCACAATGAAGAACTTAGCAGTAAGCTCCGGCGGATAGAGGTTCGTCTATCACGTGTCAATGAAGAACTTGCTCGCTATCGTGCTTCCTGTGGGAGAAACCCTTATGTTGATTTTGATGAGGAGCAACGATTGAGTACCAAAGTGAAGGTTAGTAGTGTCTTGTATATTGTTTGTGTCAGAGAGGTGCAATTCTATCCATAGTTTGATGCCTAACAACATACGTGAATCTGCTACAGGAAATTGAGGGGGAGAAGTTGCAGTTAGCACAGAAGTTATTAGGCCTGTGTACTAGCATTTTAAAGGTATGTTTAACACAACTAACTACATAATAATTATTCACTCTCAACAAGCAGTTAAAAACCAATGGAATGATTTTTATTTCCGAACTAACTTTCAGGCTGCTGGAATCACAAAACCAATACCCCATATAAACCCTTCCATTGCTGAAGAGGCACTCGAGCAACTCAAGACCAAAGTTACTTCGTTGGATAGAGAATTGCAAGATTTGAAGTTTAAGGTACATAAGTCGGTATATGTTTGATATTGTTTTCTCTCAAGTAAATCTACGTTGTATGATCTGAAAGAAAATGTTTTGCTTCCATTTCTTTTTGTTACAGAATAAGATAACCAGTGAAAGACTTCGATTGTCAGAGATCATGCCACAAGCTTCACCAAAAAGCTCGAACACCGATGAGAATTGCCACACTCCACGAAGAATGTCCCAAGCTCCATATTTTTCTACTTTAGATCGATGACTGTATTCTTAAAGTAAACAATCAGATATCTGGTTAGCTTTTTGCTGACAGTAATGAATACAACTAAAAGGTCTTATTGTCCTCCTACTGCCCGAAAGCTGTATATACATCTTTTGCAGTTGTGTAATTAAATACTCCGAGCATAAGTTAATGTAAATACATTTTTTTAATTACATTTTGCTCCTGTATAGATTTTACAATTTTTTTTTTTTTTTTGCACTGAATGCTACAAATTGTTGCCCGAGCCAAAATGACCTTTCCATTATGGCCCAAAATAGAATGGGAGAAAAATAAAAAAACTCAAGCTCCAATTTAAGCTCTTGGAAAGTCAGTAGTTGAGTCCATTCTTATTTCCCAGTTCTCGACATTCTCATTTCTCATGGGAGTGGAATTGACTAAAGGCCCAACTACTTAGCCCATTAAGCTGATGTTTCGCTTTTAGGCCCATTTTCGTACTAGGCCGTCAACCGGTTAACTTTTAAACCTACTCACTTTCACCGTTTCACCCACTTTTTTTTTTTTTTTTTAAACCCATTTGTTCAGTCACTGTACTAAAAAGAATAAGTAGAGGAGAAACAGAATCAGACCAAGAAAGAAAAGGTACTAAAAAGAAGCCGTCTTTCTCTGTTAAAAAAGAAGAAGCCTCTTTCTAGTTTCACATTCCTCAGAATCCAATTCTTCAACGCCTACATATATTTTCGAGTTGGGGTTTAGGCTTCTTATTCATTTTGAAGCTTCTTCAGTGTTGTTGCAATTTCCAAAAGAAGATGAGCTCTGCGACTCTCAGCTCCAATTTTCTCCAAAGTGGGTGCCTATGGAAGGTCTGTACCCATTAAGTTGAAGTCCTGCATTGTCAATTTTCTGTGAATTGGGAACTTGGGTTTGCTGGGTTGACGGTTGTTCATCTTTAAGTTGAACTTATTGCTAAAGTTTTATACTTGCAGGGTGGCGTGAAGAATTTAGAGGGTGATAAGCGAAATGCAGGGAAGGTGTTTGTGAAATGTTCCGTGAATACAAAAACCCAGAAAGCAGAGAAGGAAGTTCGCCTTGGTGTTCTTGGAGCCAGTGGTTACACTGGTTCTGAGGTAAGTGCCCAACTTGTTTTTTTTCATATGGGGATACAGTGGTAAAGTTTTCAAGCAAAAACTTATGTCTTGTTAAGATGACATGCATTAGTTTCTAAGGCTAGAATTGTGGAATTGCTTCTCTTATGCAGTTGGTATTTAGATGAAACGAAACATGAATTTTTCTTTAAAAGAAGACATTAGTCTATTGGGAAACTGTTTAACATATGGTAGACTACAACATAAGCGCTAACCCTGAATATGGATAGCTGTGAGAAAAGAATGTGCTTGTATACATGAATTGGATGCTTTTCTGTATTTCCAAAAGTTTCTGAATTTCCTCATAGAAAATGATGTATGAAAGTTGACTGGGTGATAATTTCATCTGCATGTTTAAGTAGCTAAAAGTTTTTACTGCCTTAGAATAAACTGAGGTGATCCTTTTTCTTATATATATATAATTTTAATAATATTTTTTCTGGAAGATTGTTCGGCTCCTGGCAAATCATCCTCACTTTGGCATTACCTTGATGACTGCTGATAGAAAAGCTGGACAGTCAATTGGATCAGTGTTTCCTCATCTAATTTCCCAAGTAAGAATTCCTAAGATTAATGTGTTTCCTTTAAGGGTCAAACACAGGAATTATACTGATTGAAGGTTGGGGTTGTTCCTGAGTTGCTATATTTCTCTTCATCTTCATATTTACATATACTTTGGTGCCTTATGGTATGGTGTACCCCAGTAACTGGTATCATGGGTAATTTTATGATGGAGTTTCAATCATTTGGTAGTGGTGTGTTTTATCGTGGTATAAATACTTTGGAATTACATTGCTCGACTTTCTCAATGTTTCCAGGATCTGCCAAAGATGGTTGCTATCAAGGATGCTGATTTTTCTGATGTGGATGCCGTGTTTTGTTGTTTACCACATGGAACCACACAGGTTGTTTCTTCTTTCCTTTCTATCCGTTAATCTTTCTCCTTTTACTGAATTTCTTCCTCACCTTTTAAAATGTATATGCTTGATATTTCATTTACAGGAAATTATCAAAGGCCTTCCCCAGCGTTTAAAGATTGTTGATCTGTCTGCTGTATGCTTTGAATAACACTACCCTACTTTTAGGATTTGTTTATTCGTATCCTACTGTAAATTTGAAATTTGAAGTTTTTCTCATTTAAAATTTATGTGATGGTATTTTCAGGACTTCCGTCTACAAGATATATCTGAGTATGAAGAATGGTATGGTCAGGCACATAGAGCACCAGATTTGCAGGTATGATGATTATTTTCTATGCTTATCTAGACTTTAGGGAAATACTGAGTCCAGCAAGCATCACTTTTGAAATAAATTGCTTCCAATAAGAACTCTAGCATTCTTAATTTGTTAGATAATTCTCTTTCATTTTGCAGAATGTATCGTATCAATTAAACTTGCACATCATCATGCTCTTATTTTTTAACTATTTGCTCTACTCATTTTATTACGTATTTATTTTCCTAGTCCAGAAAGAAGCTGTGTATGGTTTGACAGAGATTTTGAGGAAGGAGATTAAAAGTGCACGCCTAGTTGCTAACCCTGGTTGTTATCCAACTTCTATTCAACTTCCCCTTGTTCCTTTGTTTAAGGTTTGTATCTTGTATATAAGTTCTCTGCAAATTGCATGTTTATCATGAATACTCAAGGTAGGCAGGTGGCATGGAGTACGAACTGTTTGAAGTTTGGATTACATTTTTTTCTCTTCATGAGTCACTAACCTTATGCTAGTTAGGATTTCTTTATTCTCTACGGTCCTGGCACGTGCTTTATGTGTTGAATTTGTTTTAATTTTCCATTCTAATCGTTCACAGCATTCTGGTTCTCTTATCGGACATTTTTGCAGGCTAATCTCATTCAACCTAATAATATTATTATCGACGCAAAATCTGGTGTTAGTGGAGCAGGTTAGGATGCACTTGCAGTTTCTTACATTTCCATGCAAAATCTACCCATATATATTCATCATCCTACTTGTGCAACATTTAACTGTGCAGGACGTGGTGCCAAGGAGGCAAATTTGTACACTGAAATAGCTGAAGGCATATATTCTTATGGCATTACCCGCCATCGTCACGGTAAGAGTTTGAATTTGCAGAAATTTGGATTTTCCACTTCTTTGATTCCTTACATGTTCAAGTCCTACTTCCTAACTTGAGCTGACTTAAAAAACTATGTCTCCGTTTATTTCTCAAATTTTTAATTACTGGGAACATAAGCCTAAAAAGATGCTCAAATAATTCTGGTTGAAATGAAACTCAGATGCTTGTAAGGTTTGTGCCATTAAACGAACTGTACTCTTGCATATCAGATCACATAATTCAATTTCAGATGCTTTTAAGAAACCTGGTCAAAATGAAGAGACACAAGTGATGAAGTTCTTCTCTGCTACACTTTTTAAATTTGTGGGTGCTTGCAGTCTTTACATTGTTAAACAACATGAGGTTTGGGAACTGTAGTCTTGCTTTATACTGAAATTCTCTGAATTTGGAATAGATAATTGG
Organism: Rubus parviflorus; assembly: GCA_029955375.1. NCBI lineage: Eukaryota > Viridiplantae > Streptophyta > Magnoliopsida > Rosales > Rosaceae > Rubus > Rubus parviflorus. The sequence goes on from JARGGL010000001.1 coordinate 30,384,033, forward strand.
CTTTTTCTTTGTCCTTTCGGTGATGTGGCTGAGTGGTCATCTCTCAGGTGACATGGTTCTGGAATTTTCTAGTTGATCTATTTGATCTTTGACTTCAATTCTCATGAATTGAAGAAGTAGAGAGCATTTGTCTTTTTAATTTGACTACCCAAGACAGTGACCTGGATTTTATGTTTGAAATTCAGTTCCAGAAATTGAGCAGGGACTATCTGGTGCTGCCAATACAAAAATAACCGTTAGTTTTACTCCACATCTAATGCCAATGGTACTTACTGCACCCATATACATTCATAGATTTCTTATTTTCCAATTCATTCTTTGCTTACAAAGGACAACAATATTATATTACGTTTTCTTTTAGAGCCGCGGTATGCAGTCAACTATTTATGTGGAAATGGCTCCAGGGGTAGAAATCAAGGACTTGCGGCAACAGTTGAGGTTATCCTATGAGGTATACTAGTTTCATTTTTGTTCAGATGATTTTTTACTTGTCCATGTCGCATAATTGGTGGGAATGAAAGTCGATTGAATTTAATTTTTAAGTGTGCGCTACAGACACGCACACACGATTGAATTTAATTTTTAAGTGTGCGCTACAGACACGCACACACTATCATCTCGGTAAAATCGAGTAGTTTGGTTTAGTAACTAAAACTAATCTTCTAAAATCTTTGCCTCTCAATGAAGCACCTTCCTTGCTTAAGTTTCCATTGAATATCTTAGTCAACAATAACCTGAATCAATTAACAATTATTAGCAATGAAGGAGCTAGACCATCATTTTTAACTCTCTGCCAGGGTTATGTGTTACTTGGTCACTTCGATCAATGGTTAATTTAGTTTTTCGTTCTGGCTGAAATGCTCCTCTGTAAACACCCAATGGTAATTCACAAGATATTGAACTGTGGAATTCCCACATCACTTTGTTGATTACTAGAGCATGTCATCCTGATAAATCTCCAGTAGTCCAGTTATCCAATCTCCTTGGAAATGCAATTGACCGTAGGAAGCATATTATTCATATGTTCTCCTCTAGTGTCTTTGATGATGAGTGAAACAATTGATTATTTGCTTATGCTTTTTCTACTGTTGCAGGATGAAGAATTTGTAGTATTGTTGGAGGAAGGAGTTGTCCCTCGCACTCATAATACTCGAGGGTCTAATTATTGTTTCATCAATGTCTTTCCTGATCGAATCCCCGGAAGAGCAATAATAATTTCAGTTGTATGTTTACGTTCCCCATCCTTGCATTTTTAAAATTGTCCATCTTGTCTTGTACACTTCTTTCTCTCTTCAATAAATTCCTTAAAAAGTTCAATACAAAATAAAGTTTATGCTTCTATGTAAGTTTGAACTTATGTTCTTGGCTAAGCTTTTCAATTGTTGGTGCAGATTGATAATCTTGTCAAGGGAGCTTCAGGTCAGGCTCTACAGAATCTTAATGTGATGATGGGATTTCCAGAAAGCACAGGGCTTCTTTATCAGCCATTGTTTCCTTAACATAGTCATCTCATAGTAAGCAGGTTTCTAAAACTTTCTTTTTGGCTATGCAAACCCCGTTTCTCATTTAGGAATTTCGGATCTTATCTACTTCCATTCTTATTGTTTTTCGACTGTTCTTGTAGTTGTAATCGTCTAAGACCACCATAAATATTAAAGACTACTCTGTATGATATCTACATTCTAGAACACCATTTACTGGGACGGATTGATCTGTCTTTTGGCAATATCGTGATTTTGGTTTTCCTGTTCTCTTTTTGGATCTCATCCATATAAACAAACATTGAATACCTTTCATTATTATTCTTTTCTCAACATTTTAGTTAATAATATTTTGCTTCATTGCTTTTTAGAACCCGTCTGCTATCTGTATCTAAGCATCTGGTTTTCTCAACTTACCTTCTGTTACCTAGACTGATATGTGTTTACTGATTGTTGCAGGTATTTGAGGTGGTAAAAAGCTATTTACAGGAGTTGCTTGGCTTATTGTAAGAGTTTACTTTAACCATACAATTTTAGAATCATCTTTTCCCTGTTCCGCTTAGAGATTTTGTATCCTCTTAGATGCTAGACTGGTTGATTTGATGGTAATTAATCATGAAATAAATCCACACCCATTGGATTAGTGATAATGAGGATCTCAACTTTTTGGGTTTGACTATTATGCTATAGAAAGTACAATACATTATCGGTGTAGCATTCTTCATTTTTAGTTTTCATCCTTGGAAAGGCTTTACCATTGTCCAGAAGAGTGCATATAAACAATAAGCAACTTATTGTTTTGAAAGAGTGGAATTAAAACTGTCCATGGAAATTCCTTATTGTTGTCTTTGTTTGACTGAAACAATACTATTCACATAAACAACAGCTCGTATACGATCGGCTTCTTCCACACCATGGATGGGAAGATACTTGAATCTTTGGGTGCATAGGTTGTAGGAGACTGCACTTGCATCATTGCCGACCACAAGAAACTCGTCACTCTTCCAAAATAGCAATGCAATCTCAATGCCTTCCAAAGGTCCGATGATCAAGTGTTTTGTCCATACATCCTTAGCAGCACCAAAGTCTTCCATTACCCATACTTCAAAAGTTTTAGGAACTCCACATCCTGCTTTATAGGACAAAAGCGCAATGGATTGTTTCAACACTACAAGGCTCCTATAACATCCATCTGTGACATGGAAACCATCTGGAACTGACATATGATGAAACAACTCATCACTCATATCAAATGATAGGATGAATTCCTGATATGTTTCTTCTTCTTGCTCAAATGCATACCAATAATAATTTCCCTTGAAGTACAGACCTGAACCAGGACTGTAAATTCTAGTTCTGAAATCAATTTTGATTTCCCTCCAAGAATTAGAACCCAAGCTGTATACTTCTCCTCTAGTAGGATGGTCACCAAACGAAAGAGACGATGCAATTCTAACGAGTTTGTAATCTTTAGCTTTAGAGTCGTATCCAAATCCGACATGATAAACATATGCTACATTAGGCAGATGGACAAGACACGACTTGGGAAGAAATTTGAATTCCTTGATTGATGGATTGCATAAAGCAACGCGATCGCTACCGGCGTGGGTGCTTAGACAAATGATCCCATCACAATGACCTACAATCTGCAGAGTAAAGGCTAGACCCAGAGGAGGTGGTACACTAAAGTCTTCAACAACAGAATGAAGGTATTGATCATCACCATCATTGTTGTTGTTGCAAAGATTGAGTAATGACAGTAAAACTTGCTTCCTATCGCTGTCGTCCCTCAATACATGATATATCTCTTCTTCATCTGTAATGTTGTTGTCCTTGAGTACAGTACGCTTGAAAACGATGGAAATGAAGGAAGAAAATTTGTTGTGCATGGAATTGAACAGGTTCTTGGCCACGAAGCTAGGACTATTAATTAGGTTGTGCCACAATTTACAGACGCATTTGAATCGCATCAAAGACTTGGGAGGCAATCGTGACACGATTTGCGCCACCACCATGTCTTCGGACAATGTACAAGACTTTGCCATTTCTCCTCTTCAATCTCTGCGATCTCTCTATCTGTGTATATGCATTTATCGCATTACGCACACATCGATCTAACATTGTCATAGGATGACTTGAACTTGGATGAGAACAAAAATGAGGCGAAGGATCCAAGTTGAGTTTTGGGGTTGAGAGAGGAACCCGGCGACAAAAATTGGAGTATATTAGAAATTGCGCATATCTTAAGGGAAAATTAATTTTAATATTTAACTATCTCAACGTTACAATTTACTCTACACTATTTGTTATATCTTGCAATTTACGTCTATGTCAATCTTTCAATCATACGACTTCAAGTTTCCCAAAAACATGTCCTAAAAGATGAGCATTTAGCAGTCTGCAAAACCGGGTCCGGGCCGACCCAAGTCCCTGTTTCTGCGGTCGGGCCGGTTTTTGCATGAAATATGACCCGGCGCGTATACGCTTATAATGTGCCGCGACAGTAGCAGATTCTGGCTCCATCTTTTAAAACGGTTAAACCCTCCTCGCACTCAGACCCGACTGCCCTGAAACTCTCTGAACTCGAATCGTTTCTGAATCTTATCCAACAATCAGGCATGGTGTTTTCGAATCAAAGAAGAGAAATTGTGACCTAATTTTTTGAATTTGGTGCGAAAGGGCTCGACTTTCGAGCATTGTAAGCAATGACAACTCTCTATCCTTGTCACTTGTTCTCGGCTTCAGCCCACCTCCAGGCCTCGACCAAATTGGCCCTTAAGAATAAACCTCCCAATTCTATTCATGGGTTCAAGGTGAGCTTGTGTTTTGTTATTTTTCTTTCGAAATTTACAGTGTTTGTATTGGAATAACTGGTGTGCTTTTACTTGTCTGTTTTGAGGGTCTATTTTTCTCTGTCTTAGTTTTGGGAAGATCATGTTGTTAGTGAATTTGAATGGTTGGAGATTTGTATTGCTAGACTTCTTGTGTTTATTCTTGTTTGAATGTTGCATATGCTTGGTTAATGTGGGCAAGTAAATGGATCAAATGGGTCTGAAAATTTGACTGATAATGGTATATGTAGTGAAGATGGATGAAGTGTTACTTTCTCATGGATTCACTTTCTTGAATGTAGGATTGCCTGTGTGTGTTGGACTCGAGAAAAAACACATAATATGCTAATACTTATAATTTTTAATTGATTCTAATGGTGCATCCCAATAGGATACTCTTTCTGTTTCAGTAGTGTTATTTAAAAAAAAAAAGCATCATATATATATAATTTTTTTTTTCATTTAGGGTTCTTTTTTTGGCACAAGTAATAGATGTTCTTTGGTTTCTGAAAGCTCTTGGGTAATTGGTTTATTAATGATTAAAATGGAACTGAAGTTCTTGGATCAAGGTCGAAGATTCCAAATCATGCATAAACTTGTGTGAGGCCCTTTGCATTTAAGCAAAAAGAAATTCAATATAATTCCCTAAACTCTTTCAAATACATGTATTGTGAAACAATGATTACAGTTATTGAGATTGTTTTCTCCTTCAAACTGTTTTAACCCTTTCTGAAATGTTTACCGATTAATCTTGGCTGAGTCTGGCAAAGGTGATCTAAGTTTAATGGGAAAAATGGGAAATGAATTGTTTTAAAGTTAAGCTAGTAGAAGCAATTCGAAGATTGATTACTGCTTGCTCTGCCATCTTAGAGTTGTACTATTGTCAGCACAGTCATATTGTGATTTAAAGGATCATGTCGTAGTTTTGCTAAGGGAATAGATTTAGAACTCCCCATCATATAATTTCTGAATTTGCAATTCCTGACTTTGGAAATAATATATGCTACTCAGTAGCTTTGCCAACAGATGTCAAAGCTAGTTGTTATATTCCTTTTGTTAAATGGAGTTAAGTTGGATTGTGTTGAGTTGCTTCCTCTTTTAACAAGTTTCTTTCTGTTGTAGAAGGGTTTGGCACAGTGTAGTGAAGTACATGCCTTTGGTCAGAGTGTTAAGCCTTCTCGTTTGCTTCAGAATTCCCGGCACAATATCTCATGTGCTATGAATATGACTGCTGGACAGTCGGATGACCCTGGGCAGATAAAATTTGAACACCTAATCAATAAAGCAAGAAAATTATGGGAAAGTTCCCCACAGCCAGTCAAGATATTCCCTTGGAAAAGAGCAGGGCTGAACTTTATTCAACTCATGCTTGACCTTGTACTAGCAGTTGTCAAATACTTATGTGTACCTTTACTAGCAGTGTCCTCTCTTAGTGAGATGTCCTACTGTGCACAGGAAAAGAAGTTGTTTTTCGTACCTGTACCTGTCATCATTGGAATGGCTATTGCTGAAGTTTTAAAATTGGCAGCCTTGGATGTTTCTCCACTTCTGAAGGTAAAGTTGTTTCGCTTTACTACTTAATGTTATAGAACGTTAGTTGGGTAAACCATTTGTCTTGTTCAGTGGGAAATGACATCATCTGATTTAGTTTTTTCAAGCCTCATATGGCAGAAAGATTTTAACAAGTACAAAGTTAGGGTAGGTTTTTTAGTAATCTGGTTCTCCCCTATTTATAAATCTTACTCAGAAGATCATTAGAGATGACTGTGATTGCACCATGGTTTTGTTGATTCATATTTTGTCATTTTGTCTTTTTTTTTTTTGCCAAGATTTGATTTTTGTATTCCCTTCCTTGAACGGTTGCTGCATTTCTACAAGCAGTTCATTTCTCAGTATTTGTTTTTCTTAATGTCCTGCATTTTTTTTTATCTCATTCTATTGGAACAATTCTTATATTGGCGAACATTGTTTGCTATTTAGCTTATTTGTCTTTTTCTAATTGTCAGGATGCAGAAGTTCCCTGGCATCTGTTTGTCATGGCAATTTTCTTCACAATGCTCAAATTGCCAGGTCCATATTACCCATTCTGGGGCCGAATATTAATCCCACACATTGCCAATGGGGGGTTGTTAAGGACATTGTGGTTTGCATTTTTGTGGTACAGAAGACCCCAAAAGGCATTGAGAACAGCATTATCACACCATTCTGAAAGTGGCAGTCAATCTGAACCAAATGAACTCTAATTATTGCGTGCAAAACTGCACTAGGTATTTGTTAACTTTCTCTTTTAGTGTTTACATTGTTCTCCTTTCCCCTCTCTGTTAAGGTTGTCAAATCCTTCTGGATTGACCATGTTAAACTGCAATCCTCTCGGTTTTGATCTCAACTGATAAGTTTTATTCATTCATTGATGATGATTTCCTTGTAAGTTGTGGGATTAATTAAATAACCATGCTCTCCCTTGATATGTTTTAGGTGAAAGCGATCTGGAGAGTGGCATCGATCTGGAGATCTAACGAGTGGTTGCGAGAATGCCTTTAGTGGGATTAATAACTGATACTCATGTTTGCCTGATTAGAAGCCTTTATTTTATTTTTTCTTTCCCCTCTATTTCTGTTTCTTTTCTCTTCAGTTGGAGGGGGACTCTTGCAGGTATTACAATATTCTTGTTAGGTTATAGCTGTCTAGAATGTTAACTATTCAGCTGGCATCAAAACAAAGTTTCAACTCTCAAGCAGTGGTGTCAAGAAGGTGTTGTTACATCATGTGTAGATTGTTGTAGCTCTGTTGGTGTCGTCTTTATACAAGTCTGCTTCTGTTATTGGGACTACCAACAGAAAAATGTTATTAGAGAGATGAGTTGAGGAATTCTGGTTCATTCACATTGCCATTTTGATCTTTAATCCCTTGTTTTCCTTTCCCTCTCCCCTTTTGATTCACTTTGTATACGAAAATGGTGATATTCCGAGAAAGACATGTTTTCTTGGACGAGTTTTGAGTTTACACATCGGAATATTAATTAGTAGCTGGAAATGTTTGAACTTCATTTTAAAGACGTCATGAGAGCATGGATGCATCTACCTTGAGAAATGCAAACCCTAACTCAGCACGGCGTCGTATACTTTGAAGTTCAAAGTTTTGAGAACTGCAAACCCTAACTCAAACCCTAATGCAAACCTTAACTCTTACTTACTGTAATGGTCTTGACTCTTGAGTAAATTTTTTATACGTCTTTTTTTTTTTTTTTCTGGATGAATTCTTATAGGTTATTAATTTTCCTATATTTAAGTTTTTAAAACCGATAAACAAGAAGTAGTTTTTTTTTTTTTTTAATAACCAAGTTTGTTGACATAAAAAACCGAATCCAGCACGGAAATTCAATGTACAGCCTAGAACGAAACGCTGCGTTTCGTTCGAAGAGGCAAGGCGGTGCAGTGAGTCTTTGGTGCGGTGAAATTCCACAACTGTGAGGAGAAGTTAAAACGGTGTCGTTTACATTCAATCAAATCAGAGCCCTATGTAATCTTCCACCGAGTCTTTTCCTCCGCTCGCTCTTCCCTCTCGTTGTGTTTGTTTCTCGCTCTCTCCAATTGGTCGGCGAGTCGTCACTCACCGAGTCTGAGAGCGCTTTCAACATGACAGAAGACAAAGATCGAAATCCAGAAACCACCGGCGATAGTGCAAAGCGGAAGCTGGAAGACCCCGGCATCAGTATCCTACTGGCCAAACAGAAAGCTCAGGAAATCGCCGCCAGACTCGTCGGCAATGCTGAGTCAAAGCGCCCCCGAGTCGTCGACGACGACTCCTTCCAATCCAACCCCGTCTACACTCCTCCTGCCTACCCTGGTACTCATTCACTCTTCCAATTCCTTCTACTATCTAGGGTTTAATATTTTATTTCTTGTAATTGATTTTTACTATTACTTGCCTCCACCGATATTAAAATTAAAATTGAGAATAAAAGAAGAGAAAATTACAGTTAAGCCTTGCTCCCTAGCTCAAGAATGGTGGAGATTCTGTGTTTGGAGTGTTAGTTCCCAATGCGGCTCCTTGGTCAATTAAACTTTTGGTTTTGGGATTTAAGTTGATAGTAAATAGTTGGGGTTCAGACTTAGGCTCCTAAAGTTTAAGGCTTTAAGCAATTTAGTATTCTGCTTCTTGACAGTTCGAGCTTTTGAGGAGCATTGGCTGGTCCTTTACAGTTGCTACTATTAGTGCCAATGGCAATATTCAATAGATGCTGGACTAATGTCTTGGCAATGAATAGGGACATGTGCTAAGTGAATGGCCGAAGAGGAGGATAAGTCTTCTATTGCTTGACTGATCAATCTCTTCAGGATTATTAATAAAAGCAACAAACCCTTTTCAAGAAACGAAAAAAGAAAGAAAAAGAGAACTCATTGTGCTTGACTCTCTCCAGCAGTATAATATTGAGGGAGACGACATGGTTTAAATATGATTTCATAAAGTAGTTAAGATAATGTTTCTGGCCATTTCTTGTAAAGTTGTAATGCATTTGTATGTTTAAATCCAGGATCTTCTTGCATCGTTTCAGATGTGTGGTGTTGTGTTCAACATAATTATTCCCATCTTTCTGTAACCTTTTTCTAGTCTTTGGTTTTCAAACTAACACATTAGTTCAGTTTTCACTGCACAAACAGGCCAATCTTATGGTTCAGGCACAAGCAAGAAAATAGATATTCCAAATGGGAAGGTACCTCTCGTTTTCTTGCTGCTCTTCAGACTTTTCATGGTATAATACCCATAAAATTTGTTTCCTGTAATACCAAACTTGTATCCTGCAATTCCATCTTACAGGTTGGAGTAATTATTGGAAAACAAGGAGATACGATAAAACAACTACAAGCTCAGTCAGGGGCCAAAATCCAGATAACCAGGGATTCAGAAGCTGATCCTAATTCTCTTACGAGGGATGTGGAGTTGACGGGTACGTCTGAACAGATTAGTAGGGCCGAACAACTTATCAATGATGTAATAGCAGAGGTAAAAAACTTATGTTTCTACTTTTTTTTTTTTTACTGCATTGATTTTCTTGCTGTTTCATGCTTCAAACAATTGCGTCCTCTCAAAAAATTGGCCCTGATGATTATGTTTTACAGGCAGATGCAGGGGGCTCTGCTCCATCTACAAATCAGGGATTTAACTCAATGCAACCTGGAGCGGAACAGTTTGTCATGAAAGTTCCCAACAATAAGGTAGACTTTTTTTCTTTTTCTTTTTTTGCCCTTTCTTTTCTTTCGTATGATGAGGCTGATGCTAATGGTTGAAGTTGGCACTCATGATTTTTGTAGGTTGCTTTGATCATTGGCAAGGGGGGTGAGACTATCAGGAATATGCAGACCAAGTCAGGAGCTCGTATTCAGGTGTGTATTTTAAGGAGCTTAATTATGATCTGCAGCTTTATGTATTATCTCTTAAATCCATTGGGTATTGGTCATATTTTATTTAAATAATCTGCCAACCGTATGAAACTATAAAGATATTTATGACAACACAAATCAAACAAAACATTACAACTATAAAAATAGCGGACCAGGAGTTCGCTGTACTAATGACACACCAAAAATAAATGGAACAATTCATTCATACATTTCGTTTTATATGCTCTTATATATTTTCTCAATTGTATTTAATACAGAGTCTTTTTGTTCAGATTGTACCATTGCACCTTCCTCCTGGTGACACATCAACTGAGAGGTCAGTATATATTAATGGAGGGACAGAGCAAATTGAGGCAGCCAAAGAATTGGTGAACGAAGTAATCAGTGGGGTGAGTCATCATGGTTACCTATTTTGTAGTTCAAATTTTTTTTATTGTTTTCCTTTTAGTTCAGTAATGATAATATGAACTCATGAGAAATAAATGGCAATGCTTTATGGCTTCAAAAATGGACCTTCTAATTGCATAGGAAATATCTTGCTCAGAATATCTTGATCAGAGTTCAGTTTTCATCTTGTCTTCAGGACTCTTGGTTTTTTGGCATTCCTCTGTCTTGGTCTGAAATATTTTGAAATTTGTACTTAAACCAGCAACTGTTAGTACTTTTGCTTACATTCTTCTGGATTAGGAAAAAAATGGGGGTCTTTAGTTCCTCTTCAAGAATTAATACAAGTGATAGAAAATGGCACAGCTTGTCAAATTGGTTTTTGTGTGTGGTCAAAGATTGGCCATTGACATTTATGTGTCATTGGGGAAAAATCCTAAAACCGATAGTTTTTGGGTCCCAGTGATCAAGACCAGAGATTGAATGGTTGGAAGTCAGGAGGATAATTGGGTTAAATTATTAAAATCTGCTTTTGAAAGCATTGCTGTTTGTTATTCGTCTTTTTTCTGAATCCAAAAGAGAGTTGTGAGTATAATTAAAAAAAAAATTGTGAGAGATATTGGATATTGCTTGTGTGAGGGTGTGGCCAAGGCAAAAAGGATGTTGTAGGAACGGTTAATTGTTTCCTACCTAGATGAACAGTGTTTTTGGCCTTGGCCTAGTAGAAGGGCCTTGGGGTTTCCTTCAGAACTGAGTTCTTGTGGCATAATGTAATAGAAAGGATATATGGATTGCTTGATACAGTTGGGAATCTTTAGGGGATGGTAGGGTCACTTCCAAGTGTCCATAGAACAGTAGAATTCTAATTCCTAGGGTATCAGTGCTTTTATCTCCCTTACCAGTTTGCTTCTTGGTACTGATGAGAAGACTAGATTTTGGAAAGAGCTGTGTTGGAAACTATTCCTTTCATGTTCACTTTCCTAGACAATCATTGGTCCAATGGTAAGGGATGCTCTACCCACATGTTGTGCTTGCTTATGTAAATTCTATCAAGATTTTTCATTCCTAACCCTTAGTGGTACAGTGGTGGATGATTTCTTTTCTTCTTTTGTATTGTAATCCTTGACCTTATATCTGCATTTTGAAGATAAACGATCTCAGTAGTTCTGGTATTTTCTAGTAGGCCTTTCATTGAAAAGTTTCCTGAAGGTCATCCCATTTTTTTTATTTCACTTTTTCATCCCAAATGTTTATTGGAACTCTCCAGCTCTCGCGGAAGTTCCTCTTCAAGTGAGGTGCCCAATAAAAAGTATGGTGCATACTTCATAAAAAAGTAAAAATTAGTGGAGCCGATGCATCATTTGTCTATGGATTGTGATTTGATTTGGCTCATTAGAATGGAGTAGATTGTTATGCTGAGAGAAGGTAGTTTGGGAAAGCTTTGCTTTGGGTCAATTTGAGTGAAAAAATATGGTAGATAAGAGTGAAATACTTTGGAGGAGAATAAAGTATTTTGATTCATTATGGGTTTCAGCTATAGCTGTTTTGAAATTAGCCTTGCAATTACAACTGCTATGAAATTCTTTAAAGAAAAATAAACTGTTTGAAAGAAACTCTCTGAGGTTTTCCATTTAGCTATTGGAAAGGAAGGTATTCTTGTGTACTGATTTTATTCTTTCCGTGGTGTTTTGTATTGTTTTATGCTTTGGTTCGACTTGCTGCCTTCTTTTCAATTACTTTGTACTTTTCCTCTATTTTCAGTATGTTTTTTTTTATTCTTATATATTCTTAGTAATACCTAGCTTAAATTAGAATTCTTTTTCCTAATTAAACTGTTCTCAATTCTCATACCTGATCTGGCTAAAGAAAGACATGAGAGTGGCACTTGGCATCCAAAAGTTTCAGTGCCCTTCTCACGTGCTTAATCCTCAATGGTGTATTCTTTGTAAGGTTGGAGAAGAGAGTGTTGATCATCTTTTCCTTCATTGCCCCTTTTCTATTCAATTATGGTGGAGATTTTTCAAGGAGTTTGGAGTAAGTTGGGTTATTCCTAATAGCTGTTATGACTTGTTAAGTATTTGTTTCAAGTGTGGCAGCAGAGGCAAGAAGACGAAAATCCTTTGGAGCTGTAGAATGTTGGCAGTTTTTTGGGTGATTTGGTTGGAAAGGAATAGGCGAATTTTTGATGATGTCCCTGGGTTGTGTGTAGAGTCTCTTTGGGATTGAATTACTTTCTGGTCTGCCCTTTGGGCATCGGTCACTGTTGAGTTTAGACATTACTCACTCTCAGCCTTAATGTTAGATTGGAAAGCTGTAGTGTCTTAATAGTTCTGGGTTCATCTTTAGTTTTGTGTTGTCTCTGTTGGTTGTGTTTCTTTTAGCGTGTTTTGAAGACTTCTTGTCCTCAAAGTTCTGTGGCTTTTGCCCCTAATAAAATATCAGTTTCTTTCTCAAAAAAAAAAAGTTTCAGTGCCCCATTGCTATTCCCATGATATCATTCCTCTACAATTTCTGGATGGTTGCTTACTTGTTAGTTCTACAACTTTTAACTCAATACTTCTATTTCACTTTCTGCAGAAGCGTTTGTTAAATACATCTGGAGCCAATAGCTATATGCAGCAGCCATCGTATCCCCCTTCTGGTAATTGGGCCGCACCAGGACAAGCTCCAATTCAGCAACAGCAGCCTCATTATGGGTACACACAACCTGGAAGTTATGGTACACCTCCGGCACCTGCCTCGTACTATGGTAACTATCCTGCCCAGGCAGCAGGTTGGGATCAGTCAAACCAGATACCTTCTCAACCGCCTCAGGATAGCAGTGGATATAATTATTATGGACAACAACCTCCGATGGGGTCAGCTCCCCCGAATCCTAGCTACAACTACAATCAGACATCTCAGGGTTACGCTCAGCAGCCACCAAGTTATGATCAGAGTTACGCTCAGCATCCACCAAGTTATGATCAGAGTTACGCTCAGCAGCCACCAAATTATGATCAGGGTTACGCTCAGCAGCCACCAAATTATGGACAAAACATCTCTAGTCAGGCTCCAGCATCTGATCAGCAACAATATGCAGCTTCAGGGTATGGGCCACCTGCAGTGTCATCAAGTCTAGATGGAAGCTCTTCCGCACAAACAACTCAGCCATCGGCTGCTTATGCACCTCCTTACGGCCAGCCAACGGGTACCCCTCAGGCTGGGTATTGGTCTCATCCGAGCAGCACAGGCCAACCACATGCTCAAGCAGGCTATTACCAAACAAGTTATGGAGTGCAGCAGCCAGTCGAAGATTCTTCTGCAGCATCTCAGCAAGTAGCATATGGACAAGGTGGGTATCCTCAGCCAGACCCTTCTGCCAATGGAGAGTCACAGCATCAGCCAAATCAACAGTCACAAACACCAACCAATGGTTATGCAGAACCGTCGTCAGCTTCTGGAGCTGAAAGGACTGGTGACAGGAATGGAGATGGAGATGACTCAGCCCCTCCAACGGAGCCTGTTGGTTCTCAAAACTGAAGTTGTAGCTGATTAAGGATGTCATCTTCTACATCTGTCCTCTGTTCTATCTTTTTTTTTTTTTTTTTTTCTTCGAATGATTTTTTCTCATTGCTCTCACATTCCATCTGTGTGGTTGCATAGCATCATATTTTAGCCTTGAAATATAAGAATATCTTGTTAGACACCCTTTTTTATCTATGTTCATATCTGATGATTAAGGCATCCACAGTTGAGCCATGGACTCGAGGGTTTTGGGAGAGTTCTCTTGTTTGGTGTTGATTAGTTTCTTTAGGTCCATGAAATATTGTAATCGAATGGCCCTGGTTGAGATATGTTGAATTTTGTTGTTCTGCAATATGTTGACTTTTTGCTTGAACTACATCGCTGGTAATTGGTAAAATTGCATGTGACAAATTTCGAAACTTCCGAATGCTTTGGTGTGCAAAACTATTCCTACAAGTAAGCAGCAGATGTGAAGCTGCTCTCTTACGTTTTAGGTGTTTGAGTTGAGCATTTGGTTGTGGAAAGTTGAAACTAAATGCTTCAATTCTACTCTCATGTCTGTATTTAGCCGGACCCAGCATTCAAGATGAGTAAGTTCTATTAGTCCTGTATTCATTGAAGCTTCTACAGTGATGAAAGTACTTTATTGACTGGTTCATCTTAATTTAACAACTTTTTTTTTCCTCTTTGTTTTTTTGAAAATATTATTTTTCCTCTTCGAGTAGTTTCAAAATACTTGTGCAAAGCAAAAGCATATCCTTTTATTATTTACACAGAACAATTGCAAAGGAAAATTAGTGGTGAACTGGTCACGTTTCTTTTTTTTCCATATACCAAGTTGGTCACGTTGTTCAAGTTCATAACAATATGACATAGTGGTGAACTGGTCATTAAATTTTGCAGTTAAATAAAATCGTGCGCTTTCTTTGAGGCTATAGCAAAACTTGCCTAAAAAACAGAGTATTTTCTGATTGAGTACAAGATAAGCTCAAACACCGCAGAGAGAAGGAAGCATTGAAGAGGAAAGAGTGATTCTTTCTCTCCCTCGCGTGCTTGCTGCTTTAATAGATTGTACGTTGTACTTTCTGCAACAAGAAGATTTTTTGTCCCATATATCTCCAAAGTCCAAAATGAAAATGCAAATTCTCATCAAATTGGTGGTTGCTTATAAAACCCATTTTCATTTTATCTCTCATCACTAATAGGTGCCCTCTATTGACCGAAAAAAATAATGGGTGCCCTCTAGAATTTAGAATTGGTTCATGACAATGAGTGTAGAATTTTGCGTTTCAATTTCAATTTCAAGTAATGCCTCTGAGTTCTTAGAGTTACTGATGATATTAAGACACTGATATATACAGTTGTAGGCTACTAGGACAAGCAATTAGAGTACCAGCTGATTTGATCCTGACAAGAGCAGCACAGTTTGATTTATGACTACTCAGACTTGAGTCAAGGAGCCTCTGAGCATCAGAAAAGCACTTGAATCATTAACCAGGAAAAGAAAAGGCCAATATATGAGTATCTGAATCCAGTAGCAGGGCAGTAGTTGTGGTCATTTAATATTCTTCATTGTGTAAAAGAAAAGCCTTATTATATGAGTGTTGGCCTCCAGTGAGTAGTACAAGTTAACTTATTAAGCCTTTTAATGTTGTATTGCTCTTTCTACTTCTCTTTTGCCTATAAGTCTATAACAATAACTCCAAACAATTTGTACTAGTATCCACATTTTCAAAGGGAAGGTGAAACCTTGAGTCTCTGAGAAGCATCACATTCTTTTTTCTCATTTCTTTGTTGCTCATCCAGTTTCAGAGAGGTAACAATGGCAAGAAGAGCATCAAAGGAGCCTACCTTCTTCAAGATTATAAAATCTGGTTTCAACACTGATGATTTGGTAATTTCAATCCCTGCTACTTCTGCATTTTGAATGTTGTTGATTCACTGCAAATGGGGATCATGTATATGTCTTGGCCTTTGTGTTAGACGTATAAAAGAAGGTTAAATTAGGATTTAGGAGGAGCTAAAATAAACTTCCATCCATGCTAATTTACAGTTTCTTGTAATGTTTTTGGGTGAAGAAAACTGGCTTGTTTCGTTTAGGACCCTCTTTTGTTTCTGTTTTTGGTGCTAATCTTATCACCATGCTTAAGCTCTGAGAAGAAAAGATGTGGCTTCTTTATTTTTGTCTGTGGCTTTTACTTATAGTTTTTAAATCAGTTAACTGATAGTTACCTTTGAACTCAGCAGGTCTGAATCACTTTTTTTCTGTTCAGTTTCTCTTGCAATTTCTTTTAGTGGATCTTGAACCTTTTATGGTTATGTGATGAGTACATATTTGCATTTCGATATCTTGTAGTGTGGACCAATTTATAGGATTCTTTATTTCCTATTGTTTTCGAATTTGTTGGCTTTACTTACTGATATTGAAAATCAATATATTTTTTGGCAGTGGTACTTAATTGCCTATGAACTACTTAGATATTTCTTATGTAGTACCTTTGAAAGGGTATGGTAAAACAGGACTAAATTCCTGAGATAAAATTGTGTAGCCAATTTAATGAGTACGTATTTTCTTGTAGTGAGTGATCGACTTTTAAGATTCTAAAGAATCATGTAATTAATTTATAAGGTAATGAGTTCTAACTATGTACTATACCACTATCTGTATAGGCTTAAGTGGATAGTGATGTATTCCTTCTCATTCAATGTTTGTGGTGATTGATTTTTGTAGATCTCAATTGCTGGATAATTTGTTTTCGTTTAAGTAAGGTGGAGTTCAAAAGGGCTACCCAATTATATAACATGTCACTTGTATAAAGTAAAACTCTATTGTGAGTGCGTGTTAGGCCTAATCTGCACATTCTGTATGGTCATGTTTGCTATTTGCTAGTGCCTATTCTCTATCACTCGTATAATCTGAAATTTTAGTTTCTAATTTCTTCTCATTGACTTTTACAGAGAATCCCGCCCAAGTTCCGGAGGCACATGTTGAATGAACTTTCTGAAAGAGCAACTTTGGAGTTGAAGGGTTCTTCTAAATGTTCATGGACCGTTCAAGTGAGTCAAATAGAAGAGGATATATATTTCAAGAATGGATGGCAGGAGTTTATAAGAGATAACTCCTTGGGTGATTTTGAGTTTCTAGTATTTAGGTATGAGAGAGCTATGCATTTTAGTATAGAGATCTTTGACAAGACGGCATGCATGAGAGACAATTGTCTGGAAAATTCTACAGTTGCTAACGCCACTAATAGGCCTCGAGGTAGACCAAGAAAGAGCAAGCAACATTCAGGTATGTGATCAGCATGTTGCTAAATACATTTTACTCTTCTGGAAAAACCTTATGTCTCTACTTACGTCTCCTTTTTGTATGTGAAGCTGCTGGTAAAAACATTCCAAGTTGTCAATCCACTGAACTTAAAGAGATTAAAGAAGAGGAAGAAGAGGAAGCTGCCACATTGCCCAATTCTAAATTCCCTTCTTTTCCAAGTATTATTGGGCCACGCAGTTATAATGTGGTAAGCAGGCCAACCTTATACTTTGTTTTCCCTTTAATATTTTACGCTGCAAACAAACCAGCAACATGTTTTAGTTAATTTATGCATTATTCATGTTATCATGCAGGCAGTTCCGACAGACTTCTCGAGGAAGCATCTTCCTCAGGGCTACTATTACATTGTGCTTAAAAACTCAGAGGGAAGAAACTGGAATGTGAAAGTTGTCCCTTCCAGTATGACAGTTAAACTTTCTGGAGGGTGGGCGAAGTTTAAACGTGCTAATCGAATCAACTTCGGAGATACTTGCAGATTCGAGCTTGTGGAAAGAAACACAATGGTGGTTCACATTATTCCGCACTGATCAATATGTTATTCAAGAGTTTCAAGCTGATTAGACGTACTAGTATTTTAGTGGCTTGTATAATTACTTCTCTTATTGTATTGGACCGGTTGGCATTGTATTTGGTATGATGTTTAATTAAGAAGTAAAATCTGTGTTTTCAGTTAGTTTAGATGGGAAGATTAAAATGAATAGTGTTAAACAGCAACAAATTATATGGATCCTTGATCTGCCTAAAAGACAAAAGACCCTCATAGACAATGGTAAACTGATTCCATGAGTACAGTAATTCTTAGTTTTTGTCATCTTTCCCTGTCGGAAATCCTTTTGGTTCTTTTCCAATACCCACTTCCCCATATTCTTGTTCCAAATTCTTATTCAAAATGTGGTAGCATAAGAAATCATTACTCTTAGTGTATATGTGTGTGTGTATAACCATTCAATGTAGCTAGTGTTTGCTGTTGGAGTTTTTTTTTTTTTTTTTTTTTTTTTTTTTATCATACATGCACAGTAGTTTTAGCTAGGCTCATTGTCAGTCCAAAAAGAAATTTTTAAAAAGCTTAGGCTCATTGATATCTTGCTGCTGCAATTGAGAACTATGACTCATTCTGCAACATTTATTATTTCTGAATTATGCATTCATTGGCATTGTAAATGTGTCACAATGTCACATGGACTACTAGGATTTATCCATTTTAAGCTTTCACTTTTTTAAATGGATTAAATGGACTAATAAAACAAAACCCTCAAATTAGAAACTTCAACACTACCAACTGATTTGATCCTTACAAGTTACAAGAGCAGCACAGTTTGATTATGACTCCTCAGACTTGAGTCAAGGAGCCTCTGAGCATCAGAAAAGCACTTGAATTATTAACCAGGAAAAGAAAAAGTCAGTAGCAGGGCAGTAGTTGTGGTTATTTAATATTCTTCCTTGTGTAAAAGAAAAGCTTTATATGGGTTTGCTTGTTTGGCCTCCAGTGTGTACAAATTAATTTATTAAGCCTTTTAATGTTGTATTGCTCTCTCTGCTTCTCTTTTGCCCTATAATTATAACTCCAAGGAATTTGTACAAGTATCCACAATTTCAAAGGGAAGTTGAAACCTTGAGTCTCTGAGAAGCCTCACATTATTTTTTCTCATTTCTTTGTTGCTCATCCAGTTTCTGAGAAGCACCAATTGGAAACAATGGAAAGAGGAACATCTGAGAATGGTATTGAGGAGAAGGAGCCACGCTTCTGCACAATTATATCTCCTGGCCTCAACACTGAGATTTTGGTAATTTCAACTTGCAGTTGTGTCTTTAATTTCATAGAATTTTATTTTCTTTTACATATTTTGGTACTGTGTAACTGCAATTCCAATGAGAAAATAACTCTTTTTCAGAATTTCATAGAATTTTTTTTTTTTTCATACTTTGGAATGTAAAGATAACTCTTTTTCTGTTCAAGTATTTTTCTTCCATTTAAAGTGAAGGCACAAATGGCATAATGGAGCCTGAGTTTTGATGTTGAACTATTAAGAAATCTTGGTTCAAACCACTAAATATACTGCTTGTTACACAGAATTTCTTGTTCTCTTGCTCCTTATTTGGTTAATCGATGGTGTTGTCTTTAAGAAACTGATGCACGATTATAGCTATATCATTACAGCCATATCAAGCTGTAGATAAGCTATTCAATGGAGAAGATTTATTGTCTTTAACAGTTGGTCATAACAAATCTCCTAAACGTATCATATTCCATCATTTCAACTCAAATTTGTTGCACACCTATCAATTTTGCCTGAAATACTTTGAACAAGTTGATTTATATATGGGATGGGAGCTATGCAACTTTTAAAGGGGTAAAACTTTAACACCATATATGCCTGTAAATTGCACTGTAAATGTAGCTTGTTGCAAAAATTGATGTTGAAGCTTCATTTTGGATACTGTTGTTGACTACTGAGCCTGCTTTTTACCTTGGATGAATCAATTTTACTGTAACTTATGTTTGTTGAAAGTAATCTATCAATGGAATAATCTGAAGTTTTTGTTTCCTTGTTTATTAAAGAAAATCCCACAAAAGTTCCAGAAGCATATATTGAATGAGCTCTCTGAGAAGGCACTTTTGAAGATAAAAGATTCTGTATATTGTGCATGGAACATTAGAGTACATCAAACTGAAAGCGGTATATATCTGAAGGAAGGCTGGAGAGAGTTTTTAGAAGATCATGAGGTGGGTGATGGTGAGGCTTTGGTATTCAGATATGATGGACGTATGCAATTCAGTATACAGATATTTGACAAGAATTATGTTGAGAGGGTCAATTTCAATTATCTTGAGACCGAAACACATGAAAATTCCGCTTTTGCTAACAATTCAGGTATATAATGTGGTCAGTGTTTGCTTAGTAATCCATACTACTACTACTAACTTACTGGAACAACATATAAATAGTTTACTAATGTTTCATTTTTGTATGATTCCGGCCAATAAACTCATAGAACTTAATGGAGGGGAAGAAGATTACCAAGATAGCGAAGAAGAGGAAGCTGTCACATTGCCCAAGTCTGAAGTCCCTTCTTTTACAAGTATCATTCGGCCAGGCGGTGTGGTATGCAAGCCAACCTTAAACTTTGTTTTTCCTTTAATATTTAAGCTGCAAACAAACCAGCAACATGTTATAGTTAATTTACGCATTATTCATGTTGTACAACTTTGGACTTCAAAATCATGCAGGCAGTTCCGACAGACTTTTCGAGGAAGCATCTTCCTCTAGGACACTATTACATTGTGCTGAAAAACTCAGACGGAGGAAAATGGAAAGTGAGAGTTGTCCCTTGCAATCTGACAGTTAAACTTTCTAGAGGATGGGCGAAGTTTCAACATGATAATCAAATCAACTTCGGAGATATTTGCACATTCGAGCTTGTGGAAAGAAACGCAATGGTGGTTCACATTATTCCGAAGTGATCAGTATGTTATTCAAGAGTTTCTAGCTAATTAGACGTACTGGTATTGTAGTGGCATGTATAATTACTTCGCTTATTGTATTGGACTGGTTTGCATTGTATTTGGTATGATATTTAATTAAGAAATTGAATCTTTGTTTTCAATTAGTTTAGATGGGAGGATTAAAATGAATAGTGCATGTTAAACAACAACAAATATATGGATCCTTGATCTGCCTAAAAGCCAAAAGATCCTCATATAGACAATGGAAAACTGATTCAATGAGTAAAGTAATTCTCAGTTTATTATTGTCATTTTTCCTTGTTGGAAATCCTTTTGGTTCTTTTCCAATATCCACTTCCAAATCCACATGTGCAACACTAAATTATTGGCGCAAATGCTTGTGGTAAAAAATGAAATAGAAGCATTAAAGTGAAATACATACAGCAACCTTTTACTTCTGTTTTCGTTTTCCATAGTTCAAGTTTAATGTGTGCAAACAAAACAGCAACATCTTGGACGATGAACTTAATTTGATAACATGAGCTTATATGTATATAACAAGCACCATACGTCGCTCATGCTGATGCTTCCCACGTAATGGTGTAAGAAGTATTTTCCTCCAAGCCACTGCAAATTTACTCTGAGAAACTCGGAAAACGTGGAGGGAGGAACATCGTAAGTGAAGGGTATTCCTAGCGGTAAAAGGGTAATGTTGTCTGCAGGGTGGCCTGTTTTGTACATGATAACGGAGTCAAGAAAGGAGATATTTGTTATTTGAGCTCGAGAGTAAAAACGAAGATGGTGGTTCACATAATTAGGAAGTGATCATGTTGAAGCTGTTAGCAGTATGAAGTCATTTGAGTTCTTCACGGTTCTACTCTCGTCCGAGATTTTATATATTATGGAATGTGTTACTTCTTATTATGGTATTATGGATTGCATTTGGGTATTATGGCTAGCTGTATGTCTAGCCTGTATTGTATTTACTACTATGAAGTTGGGGATGCATTATGTAATTGCTGTTTTAAAGTTCAGAATTTGATTTCAAAGTACCAGTCATTTGCGCAGACGTTTCAACAGGCCAGAGGAATTGGAGCATGATGAGTTCAAATTTGCATAGAGTGGTTCTGGGGCAGCTGTTGGATCTGACCCTTTTGCAACTGCTGCTATTGAAGCTGATGAAGACCTGTACGATTAGGAAAATTAAGGTACTTGCATTTGAGTTTAGTACCCTTCAGTGATTTTGACCCTAATTGTCCTAATCTTTATTTCCTGGCCTCCCCACTAAGCTCGTAAGGTGGTAATTTCAATTGTCGTGTCCTAAATTTCATAAATACTCGAAAAGAAATTTTGTTATTCTTGCAGCTGGGAATGTGAAAAACTGGCTCAAAATTGTTAAACTCTGAGTTTGAATTAAAGATGCTTAAATTGTTATACAAGTACTCCCCTTCTGAATATATGCTCTAGCTCAGAAATTTATGAGAACAAAATAACATAAGAAAATACATTATTTTTCGCGGTTTTCTGTTCAAGTGTGTGTGTTTTTTTTTTTCCTGTTAGAAGGATATTCGATTGAAATCCAGTGTAAAGTATGATGTTGAACCGTTAAGATGAAAAATCTGTACAAAGTGAGCCATATAGAAGCATAATGGTTGCCACTCACTAATCTACAAGCTGCTAAATTGTTACACAAATATCTATCTTACAAATATGCAGAACAAGTAATTTGGTTAATTCATATATGGAATGGAAGCTCTCTCTTAAAAAATGAAAGGAGCCTCCTTTCAAGCAAACAACATCTCCCTTCCCCAAGAAAAATCACCTTTTAACTAAAATGACTGGCTGGTTGGCCAATATTACGTATACATACATAAGGGTTAGTGACAAACAACTAGCACATACTATTTCAGGTAACTCTTATGCCATTGGTCTCTTACACAAACTATATACAATTTTATTAGAAAAATCCGTGCTAAAATTCAGCCACATTGAGGTTACCTACTGATGTAAACTGAAAGGATCTGGGACTGAGTGCTTAGACATAAAAACTATCCCAGGATTAGTACTGTAAACTTACTGGGTTCAGTTGTGGATTGTGTATCACTCTACTATTACTGGCTTTACTAGGTTCAGTTGTGGAGTGATGAAACAAAAAATTCCAAAATTGTTTCCAGTAAACAATAAATGTTCATAACCATAATCACATGACTGTCTGATCGATGCGGAATATAGTTTTGCTAACAATGACATTTTTATTGACTGTCTGCAATACCTGTAAACAATGTAACTGTTTAAAAAGTAATGCACATTGAAATATCTATATTAATCTACATTAATCTAGATTAGTCTAGAAGATGATCTAGATCTTTCTTGTAATTAAAATATAAGGTCTAGAATGATCATGTAATCAAGTAAGTCTAGTATGATCTAGAATGATCCACAATTAATCACAAAGGTTGAGTCGGTGGACTAGGTCGGTGATCAAGTCCTATATATACATGTATACTCTTGTAATCAATGTAAGTTATTAAGCATACAGGAGCAATACAATCTAAAGTTAAAGTATTGCATGCTCCTCTCCTCTCATTCAATCTCTTCTCCTCTGTTTCAATTTATAGTGTCCTAATACACTTTGTCCTAAACACCAAGTCCTAAATATCTTGTCCTAAGCCCATAACTACCACCAATCCTTGTATTCCCAAAATCCTCTAAATACTAACAGTGGTATCAACCCACTAAATTCTAACAGTGGTATCAGAGCCAGGTTCCGATCAAATTCGGGGCGTAAGTTTGTGTCCTCCACCATGTCCGCATCAACCTCCAACAAAGCTTCTCTTCCTCTACCAATCTTCTCCGGAGAGAATTATGATTTTTGGAGTATCAAAATGAGAACCTACTTCATGTCTCAAGATCTATGGGACGTTGTCGACAAAAGGTTCTCAACTCCAGAAAATCCTACCGTGGAGCAGATAAGGCAAGAAAAGAAGGATAAACAAAGAGATGCGAACGCTCTATTCGCAATCCAGCAAGCGGTGGATGATGCCAACTTCTCAAGAATTATGGGAGCTACAACTTCCAAGGAGGCGTGGGATTTGCTAAAGGAGGAGTTTCAAGGAAATGCTAAGGTACGTTCTGTAAAACTACAGACCATGAGGAGAGATTTGGAGAATTTAAAAATGAAAGACTCTGAGATCGTAAAAGATTACTATTCCCGACTAAAGGAAATAGTAAATCAAATGAGAGCCTATGGAGAAAATATTAGTGAGACTAGAGTAGTGGAAAAAATACTCATTAGCCTCACTGAGAAATATGATCCAATAGTTACCGCAATTGAAGAGTCAAAAGACGTATCGACTCTTTCGGTAACAGAACTAATTGGCTCTCTAGAAGCATATGAAAAAAGATTGAGTAGCCGGAATGAGAATTCTATAGAAAGTGCATTCCAATCTAAACTCAATCTGCGATCTCAGAAATTTCAAAAAGAAAATAAGTCTAATGAATTTTCTAGAGGAGGAGAAAAACCCAAAAATTGGGAAAATCAAAGAGAAATTAAGGAGAAAAGAAATTATTCTCCTTGTGGAATATGCAATAAGTCTAATCATCTAGAAAAAGATTGCTGGTTTCGGGAAAAACTAAAATGCCGAAACTGCAATAAATTTGGTATAAGGAGAAAGATTGTCATCTAAAGAAGAACTACCGAGCAAATTTCTCGGAAGAAAATGAGCAAGATGAGAAGCTCTTCTATACTTGTCAAGCTGCAAGTGTGGAGAAAAACAGGAGGTGGTATGTCGACAGTGGCTGTAGCAACCACAAGTCAGGAGATGAATCCATCTTCTCCAACCTTGATACTTCACAAAAGTCCCAAGTGAAATTGGGAAATGGAGCATTGGTAGAAGCCAAAGGAAAAGGTACGATCTCCATCCAAACTAATATAGGAACTAAATATATTAATGATGTTCTATTAGTTCCTAGCTTAGAGCATGATCTATTAAGTGTTGGACAAATGATGGAAAATGGATATGCTCTATTATTTTCTGGAGACTCCTTGAAAATATTTGATAAGAAAAGAAGGTTAATATTTAAAGTAAGGATGAAAAATAGAAATTTTCCCATCCAATGGCTACATATGGCCATGAAAGCGGAAGTAGAAGATTCATGGCTATGGCATAAAAGATTTGGCCATTTTAACCTCCATGCACTGAGAATTCTTTCTCAGAAAAATATGATGAGAGACCTGCCAAGCATAAAGGAGACCGGAGACGTTTGCGAAGGCTGTCAACTTGGCAAGCAACATCGACATGCATTTCCATCAGGGAAGGCTTGGAGAGCAAAAGAGTTCCTGGAGCTCGTGCATATGGACGTCTGTGGACCCATGAGGACTCCTCTCTTGATAAAAGCAGGTACTTCATTCTCTTCATTGATGACTATTCAAGAATGACATGGGTTTATTTCCTACGTGAAAAGTCAGAAGTTTTCAAGACTTTTCAAAAGTTTAAAAACCATGTTGAAAAACAAAGTGGCCAAAATATCAAGGTTATTAGAAGTGATAGAGGTAAAGAATATACCTCTAAAGAATTCAATAAATTCTGCGAAGAAGAAGGAGTAGAGCACCAATTGACAGTGGGCTATGCTCCGGAACAAAATGGAGTCTCAGAAAGGAAAAATAGAATTGTGATGGAGATGGCCAGATCAATGCTATATGAAAAAGGCCTACCAAAAACTTTTTGGGCAGAAGCAGTATATACAGCAGTATACTTGCTAAATAGATGCCCAACGAAAGCTCTACAAGACAAGACACCCATTGAAGCTTGGAGCAATCAAAAGCCATCAGCGAAGCATCTAAAAGTCTTTGGGTGCATATGCTATGTGCATATTCCAGCAGTTAAAAGACATAAGCTGGAAGAAAAATCAGAAGTGGGCATATTCATCGGCTATAGCTCACAATCTAAAGGCTATCGAGTATATAATCCAAAGACCAAGAAGGTCATAATCAACCGAGATGTCAAGTTTGATGAATCTGCTTTCTGGAATTGGGATGAAGAAAAAGTTGAAAAAAAAGCTATTGTCCTATCAGAAAAGCAGGAGATGACTCCGTTACACCAGTCCAGAGAAGAAGCAGATGAAGAAGCAACTTCTGATCCTCCAGGTACGTCTCTAATTACTCACCCATCAATTCAAGATGATTCTTCTCCAGAGTCACCACCAAGAAGAATAAAGTCACTCAGAGACATATATGAAAGATGCAACTTCATGACTTCAAAACCTAAAATTTTTGAAGCTGCAATAAAGAAGAAAGCTGGAGGAAGGCTATGGAAAAAGAAATTGAGAAAAGCACGAACGAGGACATCCTCACCAAGGCACTTTGAAGACCGAGATTTGAATTACTACGAGATTGCTCGGAGTGCCACCAATGTGCATTAATGCACATTGAAATATCTATATTAATCTACATTAATCCAGATTAGTCTAGAAGATGATCTAGATCTTTCTTGTAATTAAAATATAAGGTCTAGAATGATCATGTAATCAAGTAAGTCTAGTATGATCTAGAATGATCCACAATTAATCACAAAGGTTGAGTCGGTGGACTAGGTCGGTGATCAAGTCCTATATATACATGTATACTCTTGTAATCAATTTAAGTTATTAAGCATACAGCAGCAATACAATCTAAAGTTAAAGTATTGCATGCTCCTCTCCTCTCATTCAATCTCTTCTCCTCTGTTTCAATTTATAGTGTCCTAATACACTTTGTCCTAAACACCAAGTCCTAAATATCTTGTCCTAAGCCATAACTACCACCAATCCTTGTATTCCCAAAATCCTCTAAATACTAACAGTGGTATCAACCCACTAAATTCTAACAGTAACCTATTAACCATAACCAAATGCCTTTGATTTTCATATATATCATCATATGTTACCTGTACTAGAAACAATTTATTTTCATGAGGGGCACTCCTCAAATTTTTGAGAAGCCACTGAAGCACAAGGTTCTGCACACAAGGTGTTTGTGAAAATGCCCCAAAGAGCAGCAAGAGGAGAGAAGAAGGCTGCTGCGACATTTCAAATACAGCATGGAAGTTTGTCAACTTAGAAAGCATGACCTTCCTCTTGCTTCAGAAAGACTTCAATTTGTTGAAGCGCCTCGAGAGCAATAACACTAACTGTGATATTGGATACATCTCTACACCCCATTTTGGCTGCAATATTTTCCAAGGAAACCCTAGCATTGGCCTTGGCATATGCATCACCTCTCTCCTCAAAAAGACTAGTCAGACGCATAATGGTTTCTCTGTGATGCAAAAGAGGCCGAGAATCGGTTCCCACAGCTGCAAGTCTCTGAGCCAAGGCTTCCAAGGGTACATCTAACCACACACTAATCCCCTTGAGCATACATTTCCAGTTCACCGGCCGAACCACCGCTCCTCCACCAGTAGAAACAACCAGACCATGTTTTGAAGAAAGCTTACGTAGCGCCTCAGTCTCCTTGTCTCTAAACTAAAGAAACCCTCCCCATAGAGCTTGAAAATTTCAGCTACAGATTTCCTACATGCCTCCTCCACCAATGTATCAATATCAGCAAAAGAATAATTATCAAGTGCTTGTGACAAAACCTTGCCAACAGTTGTTTTCCCAGAACCCATCATACCAACAAGATATATACAGCGCCCATTTAAGTATGGACTGATCTCTTGTGACTTCAAAACAAGAGCTTCATCAAAATGATCATGGAAGTTTCCGGAAGAGCACGAAACCTCGACAGTAACATGTCGACGATGCCGGTTAGTTTTTGGTGGGTGAGGTGCTGCAACAAGCGGCTTGCTTTGCTCCAACTTTAATCTATAAGAGAAGGGCGCTGAGCCGCTCGGTTGTCTCCTCTTAACCTTGTGTGGATCAACCCACGTAGAGAAATGAAATCTCTGCAACGCAACACCAATAACTCTCAGCCAAACCAATCTCCTAAAAGGTTTCTCATGTATATAAAGCACTGACAGAGCCCGAGTTTCACAAAAAATAGAAGCAGAATAAGGGTGGTGCTGCTATGTGAGAGTCTGAGAGACGCGTAACGCTATTTGTTTATTTTCCCTAGTCAAACCTAGGTGGAGAAGATGGTTCTTCTGAGACTGGGTCTGCTTTACTACCTGGGCCTATGGACCATATTGGTGAACATTCAAAAATGGCTTTCAGGCTGAAGCAACTTTTAGGCCCACCGGTAGTTTCACCTCTAGGGGAAGCAACGTGGAAGACCACCTGGAGCAAAGAACAAACTCAAAGAAGTTAAGGAAGGTGAACCAACTAATAGGAAAGAAGAAGTCCATTGGGCCTATAAACCCAGGGTCTTCCAACCCTTTTTTTTTTTTTTTTTGTAAAACACAAAGTCTTCTAGTTCTCTTTTTTTAATATTGTTCCCTAGTTTCAAAGGTTCTGTAACTTCTGATTTTTGTATGCTAATCAGAAAATATATGAAATTATATAAATAGAGACACTAGGGTTCATTCTGAGGGGTGAGTCGTTATGTGTAATTTCATCTAAAAATTCATAATTTTTCTTTCTTTCTTGAGGTGTGAAGTCATTAATAATATTCATGTTTCCGCTAAAAAAAAAAACCTATTCTTGTCTAATTTAATACATGTGCATAAAACATTTTTCTTACTTTTATTCTAAAGAAAATTATTAGTGACTTTACCGGTGACTCGTGACAATATTAATGTTATCTAGGTTTTAGAGAGCCCGATAAGATTGATACATTTTGTTAATCTATCTCTACTCTTAAGCACGAAAATGGCAGACAAATGGAGGACTAATTTGATTAACTAGTCAAGTTTAATAAAATTCTTCTCATACACTTGACAATGATACAACTAATAATTTTTTTATGCAAAAGATAAAACAAACTACAATTGAAAACTCATTGAGCATCATAACTTAAAGCGGTCAAAATTAAAATCTGAAAGTTCACTAAGCGGAAGACCATTATATCAAGTTTGGCCCTCCCTCAAAGACTCAACTGTGGCCAAAATCGTCATTATACTTGCTGTGAAATTTGCCTCACAAAAAACATGTTTGAAAGAAATATTATCAAAATTCGAAGATATGGACATACATCAAATAAAGATGATTGATACATACAAGTTGCCTTTTCTTGCTGTTTGAGTTTTGCCCTTTTCAAACGTTATGCTCACTTTGGCATTAGGATATATTAAATATCTCCATTTCTTGTTGCGTTTGCCAAATCAATCATTCAATCGAGAGTGTCTTGTACACACCGAAGTGTGTATGCACTGGACTTTTTACCCGTTGACTCAAACAACCCGACCCGGATTCATCTCCTCCATCCGGTCTCCTCCGACAACGAGATCGGTCCCGTTCGACTCGTCTCCTCCTCTTCTACCTCCTTCTGTCCTCTTTTCACTCAATCGGTGCTCAAGGAATGCATATCGAAGGCCGCCAGTCACGGCGAATCCGACCCGGCACGATCTCGATCCTCCGGCCACGGTAGCTCACGAAACCGATTGGCTCTTGTAGCCGTTCCTTCCAGAAGTCAATCCATGGTGGTGAATCACCTCGACATCAACCACACAAGCACGATTTAAGCTTTGAAATTTTGGTGGTTTCGCGAGCTTCTCCGCTTCGATCCGGCCGATCTAGACCGAAATGGACTTTGTCTCCGGTATAAAATTACTCCTCTTGTTGTGTTTTACACGATCACCGGTCCCGATCTTGCTAAATCGGAGTTTGGCCGGCGGCGAGTGGGCTGCACGTTACTCCGGTGGGCTGCGGCAATGGTTGTGATTGACCATTGTGATTAAAATAATGGGCGCGTGAAACTCACCACCTCAAGTGTACATACACTTTGGTGTATACCAGAATTTCCGCATTCAATCTACCATTCTGCAATTTATTTCTCGCACCAACAAGTTTGTTTCTTTTCAATATTTTATATCAAATTATTGGTGTTGTCACCATTTCTTGTTGCTTTTACCATTCTCCAATTAGTTCCTTACATAAACAAATTTGTTTTATTTTCGATATTTTATATCAAATTATTAGTGACGTCACCAGCGTGACACTATCAACGATTTGATGCTTTCCTAAGGTAACTCTTTGCATCTTGTTTTTTCCTCTTTTAAATAGACAAGAGTATATATGTTTGTGAAATGTGAAGTGCCACACTGATATTCATGTGGACTGGAAAATCCGAAAGCCCTGCACGTTCTTCACGCCAAATGTATCTTCATCATTTTAGGTAAAAACAAGGTTTTAATTAAATACTTTTCAAACGATCAAATTTTTTGTTGTTTGTAATTTCACCTTATTGAAATTTGAGCGATATCCAAAATATATTCGAAACTAGTTGATAAGTAATGACCGATATTTACAGAAGTTCACCGATATTTCAAAACATATTCGATACTTTTTTTTATATATCTGTAAATATGAATTATCGACATATCACTATTACCGGTATTTAAAACTTTGAGTTCACGTAATAGTTAATGATAAAGAAAACTCAAGGGAGATAAAACATGGAATATGATTTTTTTTGTTTCTCATTGTTATCCAAATTAGAGACACAAAAAAATCATATTCTCTCATACGGATGTTCACTCCTTAGTTTTTCACTCTCCCAATTTTTCGACGCACTGTTTATTGTAGGTTTTCTTGAGCCATGGGCCGGCCTATGGTCAATAAAAGCAATATATAATACTAGTTTCTGTAATTACTTTTGAGAGCTAGAATTTACTTTTGATCGAGTTGGAACGCAAACCATGGTACCAATCTTCTTCTTCCCCAACCTCTATATAAAGCCCCACTAGCTACCACATGATTTACTCATAAGCAAAACAATCAATTTTAGAAGCACTAATTGGTCATAGTGCGTCTCATGGCCTTAGTAGATAGGAGGATGCTTGTTATGCAAGTCTCATTGGTAATAGTAGCAGCTTCAATAATAACCACTACCACCACCACCCAAGCAGCTGGCCTGTTACCTCCTCAAGCCAAGCCTAACTGCCCAGACCGCTGCGGTGACCTCACAATTCCATATCCATTTGGCATCGGTGACGGCTGTTACCTACAGCTGCCGGGACAAAATCATCAATTCAGCATCACCTGTGACCAGTCCACTAAACCTCCATCAGCATACTCAAGAGCTAAATGGTACGCAAACCATGGTACCAGGCTAAATGGACGGGTTACAAACTTTAACCTTTCCGAGGGAGAGATGCAAATCATGAACTACATAGCCAGAGATTGCTATGACGCCCAGGGTAATCGAACTTACAGAGTCACCCCTTGGCTCCAGGTTGATCCTCCTTTCACCATCTCCAGTCGCAAAAACAGGTTCTTAGCCGTTGGCTGTGACACTTACGCAATTTTCCGAGGTTTCCGAGGCGAAGAAGAGTTGGTAACCGGGTGCATGTCGGTATGCAACAACCTTGGCAGCGTTGATTGGGAGTCTTGCTCCGGCGTCGGTTGTTGCCAAACTCGAATCCCGCATGGACTGAAAAATCGTACGGTGAGATTGAGTAGCTATAACAACCATAAGGGGATATGGAGCTTTAATCCCTGTAGCTACGCATTCATTGTGCAAGATGGCCTCTTCACTTTTAACACTACGAGTTTTGAACTACTTAAGAACACCCAGGAGCTTCCCATGGTTCTTAACTGGGAAATTTCAAATGAGCCATGTGATGTAGCTGCAAAGAGAAGTGTGGATTATGCATGCAAGGCAAATACAAAGTGTGCCAACCGGAGAAATTTCACCGGCGGCACTGGTTACTATTGCCAGTGCTTGCCTGGCTACCAAGGAAACCCTTACCTCGGTTGCCAAGGTTATCTTTATACGTACCCATATATACAGATCTAATATGTACACATAATTTTTTTTTTCTTAACTTATTAAATATCCTTTCAGATATTGACGAGTGCTCGGCTGAAACTAACCCCTGCGAGAATGGAAGGTGCTTCAATTCACCTGCTGGAAATTACTCTTGTGAATGTCATAAAGGGTTCAGCAGTGATGGTCCATGGAAGTGCATCCCTTCCACCAAAGCAAACAACACTTCCTTCAAAATTTCATTGGGTATGTTTCTAGACGTAGCTATTTCTAAATAAATTAATTTCCTACTATACAAGCAATTATGTCATTGAAGATCTTTATTTTTTTAAATGTTGTGTTGCTGACCTAATTTATTAATTTGAACGATGATCTTTATCTCCCCATGAATTGTACATAGTTAAGAGAAACAAATTGTCTAAAGAAACTTGTACGAAAAATATACATAGATCTATATATATATATATAGAGAAATTTTATTCACACACCTCTATATACTAGATACACACCCCTTTTTTCCTACAATTTACATAAGACTTTGTGGGTACATAAAATTACCAAAAAAGACATTTATATATTAAAACTAAAGAAACATAGTTGAAATAAACAATCCCGCGTTAGAGTCTTCTTCTCCTCTACGAGAACGATGTGGGTGAAGATTGAAAGCCCTAATCAGAAACAGTTAGCCACACTCATGGATGAACTTCCAAAGTTAGAACTGATTTTTAAATAGGGATCGTCGTTGATCGATCTGCAAAAACCCTTTGATTCAATCGTTGATTATTCAAGCTAGCTACCCAATGATTGATCTGCAAACTAGCTTGATCAATCAGAGCTTGAATAATATGCAGAAACATGATTGATCTGCAAACTACCCAACGATTGATCTGCAAACTAAATGAATCATGCAGAGGCTAGTTGTGTCTGCAAAGTAGATGAATCAACCATTGATCTGCAAAAATGGGTATGCAAAGGAAATTCTCTGAAATGAGACGGAAATCCAAGATGGGTATGCAAAGATCGTGCATTTTTTTTTTTTTTTGAAACAGACGTTGTCTGTGTATTTAGAAAAAGGATGTGGGATGTGTATTTAGTAAATATGTTGTGTATTTAAAATTAGGGTAGTTTAAGAAGTTTGGGATTGTGTATCTAATAAATTGTGTTTCAATAAAGTTAATAGGTGGTGTATTAATAATGAGGTGTGTATCTAGTATTTAGTCATGTGTGAATAAAATTTCTCATATATATATATTATTATCTCAGATAAGACTTTTTGTCAACCATAACCAATTTTTTTTTACTTTAATAACCCTCAAATATTAAATAACTTTGGATTAAATATCAATTACCAGTATAAGCTACAATTTTAGGATCAAATTTTATTTACGATTTTTTCAGCTATGTGCAGGTATCATTATAAGCTTCGTTGTATTATTGGTTGGAATTTTTGGACTATATTGCGGATTCAAGAGAAGACAATTCGAAAAACTTAAAGCAAAGTACTTTGATGCAAATGGTGGCCCAAAGTTGCTAGAAAAATTGTCTACTGAAAAAGAATCTCTTGGGACAAAAGCCGAAATCTTTACTACAGAAGAACTTAGGAAGGCAACAAACAATTATCATGAAAGTGAAAAGCTTGGTGAAGGAGGCTATGGGACAGTCTACAAAGGTATTCTCAATGATGGAAGAGTGGTTGCAATAAAGAAGTCCAAAAATAGTGCCCAGATCGAGAGTGATCAGTTTGTTAATGAGGTGTTTGTTCTCTCTCAAATCAATCATAGAAATGTGGTGAGGCTTATAGGTTGTTGTTTGGACACACAAATGCCTATGCTAGTTTATGAGTTTGTTGGCAACGGCACTCTTTATGAGCACATTCATAAATTAAATGGGAAAGAATCACTTTCGCTGGAGTTTCGATTGAAGATAGCAGCAGAAACCGCAAGAGCACTCTCATACTTACACCACTCAACTTCTATGCAAATCATTCACCGAGATGTAAAAGCAACGAATATACTATTAGATGAGAAACTTACGGCAAAAGTGTCGGACTTTGGAGCTTCCCGTTTGGTTCCTGAAGATCCAAATCAACTTTCAACTTTAGTGCAAGGGACAATGGGGTACTTAGACCCTGAATATCTTCAATCAAACATACTTACCGAAAAAAGTGATGTTTATAGTTTTGGAGTTGTTCTTGTAGAGCTATTGACAAGCAAAAAAGTGGTTTCATTTGATAGACCCAAAGAAGAGAGAAGCCTTGCCAATGTCTTTGTTTCTTCAACTGAAAAGGGTATTTTGAATCCAATTCTTGATGATGAAATAGTGAAGGATGGGAATTTGAAGCTCATCGAAAAAGCGGCCAATCTCGCCGAACAATGTTTAAGCTTAAAAGGAGACGACAGGCCTTCCATGAAAGACGTAGAGAGGGAACTAGATGGAATATTACACAGTTTGGCCATACAACAAGGGGGTAAGTCTCATTCCTCTTCCAAAGAGACATACCACTCTCTTGAGTCACCTTCAAACGCTTATGGTGAAGATGAAGGTGATACTGGTGCTACTGGTATATTAATTACCAGTGCAGAGTACGACGCCAGCATAGAAAATCAATCCCAAATGTTGAAGCCTCTTGATGATGGTCGATAAATATTCATTGGCATGTTCGTGTGTGTATTGGATTATAAAATATTAACCAACGTGGGTCTAGTACAATAAAAGGTTATGAATGTATGCGTAATTAATTATTTATCTCTTGTAACTTTTTTGTGACTGCATAAATACTAGATTTTCAAGATTCAAGATGTTTCAATTTATCTTTTAAATTAAACATAACACGAGGTACTGTAAAGAAGTTGGTCCTCCTTGGATTTATAAATATTTTTATAAACCGTGCCTATGACATTGCTTTAGGGGGTGGTTCTTTCCTTGAACCATTATTTACTTGAGTCAAGTTTATGGATTAATAAATCAGCTTTGAATAACAATAAGTTGTTATCTAGAAGAATGCCAAGTACATATACCACATAAATTGTCATACAAGGTGGTTTCTAGGTACGTGGTACCTAAAAAGGTGGTTCACTCTGCATTACTCGATCTCAAGCATCTTTGATAGTGCGCGTTCTTTATTCTTTTGTTAAATTTGTCAAAAAAATAGTTAAAAGTTAAACTATGAGCTACATTTAGAGAGCATTGAAAATGTTGCTCTAATCATGTTCAAAATTTCAAAGAGCCATAAATTATTATTTTCATTTTAAGTATTATTTAAGGGAAATTATAATTTTTTTTTTTAAATCCCAATATGTTTAAACAATTTCTTGATTTTCCAATAAGGACATTTTTTTTCAGAATTTTTTTTTCAATAAGGACATTTTTTTTCTTAGTAAAATGTTGCTCTAATAATTAGTCTGATCATTTTTTTATTCCCAGCATGTCCATTTTTTTTTCATAAATTAATTGGGAAAAAAAAACAGAAAATAGAAAGAAGTGCATACAAGATCGATCACAAGGAATTATAATTTCTTCATATTTTCTGTTTTTTTTAGTAGAGTGATAAACAAGATAACAATGGCTAAAAGTAAGATCTTATATTTGAAGCCTCCTAGGGCTCCTTCTATTGTTGAAGTCAATTGGCATCCTCCTCTTCTTGGTTGGATAAAGGTTAACACGGATGGTGCTTGGCGTAGCTCCACTGGCCATGCGGGTTATGGAGGCGTCTTTAGAGATTTTAGAGGTGGTGTTCTTGGGGCTTTTTCTTCTAACTTTGACATTCCTAGCTCAGTAGCCGCGGAGGTTATGGCGGTCATTATGGCTATTGAGTTAGCTTGGGTGCGGGATTGGAAGCATATATGGTTAGAGGTTGACTATGCACTTGTTATTACATTTCTCCACTCTCCTCACCTGGTTCCTTGGCAGCTGCGTGTTGAGTGGAAAAATTGTTTGCATCGTATCTCTTTAATGCACTTTCGATCATCTCATATTTATCGTGAAGGAAACCAAGCTGCTGATGCTCTTGCTAACTTTGGCCTCTCTTCGGATGGCTTGACATGGTGGGACTTACCACCTGACTTTATTAGCTCTCCTTGTAGAATGAATAAATTGGGACTTCCCAATTTCCGATTTCGTTAAGCTGGATTTTATCTTTTGGTTTTTTTTTTTGGTTTTGGGATTGTCTTTTTGTTCACTCAATCTTGTTCTTTCTTCTTTTTGAGGAGTTCGGTTTCATGTCCCCTCCTCTTTTACTTGTATTCTCTTTTTCTTCTTATTAATCTTCAATAGAGGCTAAGTCGGGTCGCTTCCCGTCTGCCTCTGTTTACAAAAAAAAAAGATCTTATATTTCCAATTGATTAATAATGTTTAAGCTCTTGCAAATATATTGCTCGTACATGTTTTTCAAGAAAATAAACTAATAACATATGATTGAAATTCTGGTTCTGATAATATATGTAGAGCATGAAAAAAAAAAACTTTGAAAAATGACATTGTCCGTGAGTTAGGAAATTGCTATATAGGAAAAGTAGTGTTTTCGATTGTCTAGTAAGTGTGTGTAGTAAGTACATATAGTAAATTGCCTTGCTTCATATATGTTTATTGCTGTGAGTTTCTTGTTGCCCTATATATACTTGTCAATTTAACAATTTGCCGTAGAAGATTACTAATTAGGTACGCAGATTTGTGAATTTTTCTTGATTTTTGCCCATTAATATTATGCGATGGATGAATTTTAATTTGTGTTGATGGTTGTTTATTTATAATTCATATGACATGATCGTTGAATTATCTTTGTTGGTTATTGGATTGTGGACTGTTATGCCTATGATCAACAGCAAGCAGACATACACGAAACTATACGATCGTTGTTTGTGCATGCTTGATTCTTTTAGTAATCTCAAAAGTTATTTGAAGTTTGTTTTGTTCTTCCAAAGTGGTTATTTTAGTAATGCTTTCTGCGACATTTGTCGTCTTCTATATCTAATAAGCATATATTGGACGCAATGGTCAATTTCTCCTCTTCACTTGTGCTACCGTCAAACGTAATAGTTGGACTCTGGACTTGTCAAGTGGCCGGGTTTCCTTGACCTGTTGTTAATTGGTATCCTAAATTAAAAAGGAGAGAAATTAATGTTATATTCCTGAACTAAGAGTTTGCTTTCCTCACCAGAAACGGAAAACAAATATGTTTTTATAATGGAAACTGTTTTCCGGTCACTAAACTATTCCTTTCCGCCCAGGAAACGGAGTTGCTCTCACCTTATAAATAACCCCAAAGCCTCATAAACTCATAACGCCCTAAATTGCTAGCTCTTGTAGCAACATCAAAACCAAAACACTCGATCTTAAAGCTCTTCACGATGTCGGACCAAGATGAAGGAACAAAGAAGGACTTCAGCACTGCGATTCTGAGGCGCAAGAAGGCTCCAAATCGCCTTATTGTCGATGAGGCTGCGGTAGATGACAACTCCATCATCCAACTCCACCCGGAGACCATGGAGAAGCTCCAGCTCTTTCGCGGCGACACAGTCTTGATCAAGGGAAAGAAGCGGAGAGACACAGTCTGTATTGCACTTGCTGATGATACATGTGAGGAACCAAAGATAAGGATGAACAAGGTTGTCAGGAACAACCTTAGGGTTAGGCTTGGTGATGTTGTTTCCATTCACCAATGCACTGATGTCAAGTATGGAAAGCGTGTCCACATTCTTCCTCTAGATGACACAATTGAAGGGATCACTGGAAATCTGTTTGATGCCTACTTGAAACCTTATTTCCAAGAGACCTACCGCCCGGTGAGGAAAGGTGATCTTTTCCTTGTCAGAGGAGGAATGAGGAGTGTAGAGTTCAAGGTTATTGAGACTGATCCTTGTACTCCCGAGTATTGTGTGGTTGCTCCAGACACCGAAATCTTCTGTGAAGGCGAACCTGTTAGGAGGGAGGATGAGGAGAGATTAGATGAGGTAGGGTATGATGATGTTGGTGGTGTCAGGAAACAGATGGCTCAGATTCGCGAATTGGTTGAGCTGCCTCTGAGGCATCCTCAGCTGTTTAAATCAATTGGTGTCAAACCACCAAAGGGTATTCTTCTCTATGGTCCTCCTGGAACCGGCAAGACTTTAATTGCAAGAGCTGTTGCTAATGAAACCGGTGCATTCTTTTTCTGCATCAATGGACCAGAAATCATGTCAAAGATGGCAGGAGAGAGTGAGAGCAACCTCAGGAAAGCTTTTGAGGAGGCAGAGAAGAATGCGCCATCAATCATCTTTATTGATGAGATTGATTCCATTGCTCCCAAGAGAGAGAAGACTAATGGAGAAGTTGAGAGGAGGATTGTTTCCCAGCTCTTGACACTCATGGATGGACTGAAATCCCGAGCACATGTTATTGTTATGGGGGCTACTAATCGTCCAAACAGTATTGACCCGGCTCTTAGAAGGTTTGGAAGATTTGACAGGGAAATAGATATTGGTGTTCCTGATGAAGTTGGGCGCCTTGAGGTCCTCCGCATTCATAGCAAGAACATGAAGCTTGCTGAAGATGTTGATTTAGAAAGAGTTGCCAAGGATACTCACGGCTACGTTGGTGCTGATCTAGCTGCTTTATCTACTGAGGCTGCACTTCAATGCATCAGAGAGAAGATGGATGTGATTGACTTGGAAGATGAGACAATAGATGCTGAGATACTCAACTCAATGGCGGTTACAAACGAGCACTTCCAAACAGCTCTTGGAACAAGCAACCCATCTGCTCTTCGTGAAACGGTTGTTGAAGTGCCCAATGTTACTTGGGATGCTATCGGAGGGCTTGAAAATGTTAAGAGAGAACTTCAAGAGACTGTACAGTATCCGGTTGAGCATCCGGAGAAATTTGAGAAATTTGGAATGTCACCTTCGAAGGGAGTTCTTTTCTATGGCCCTCCTGGATGTGGTAAAACTCTTCTGGCCAAGGCTATTGCCAATGAGTGTCAGGCAAACTTCATCAGTATCAAGGGACCTGAATTGCTCACCATGTGGTTTGGAGAGAGTGAGGCCAATGTTAGGGAAATTTTCGACAAGGCTCGTGCATCTGCTCCATGTGTCCTGTTCTTCGATGAGCTAGATTCCATTGCTACTCAAAGAGGTAGTAGTTTAGGTGATTCTGGAGGTGCTGATAGGGTTTTGAACCAACTCCTTACGGAAATGGATGGAGTGTCTGCCAAGAAAACTGTTTTCATTATAGGGGCCACCAACAGACCTGACATCATAGACCCTGCACTTCTTCGTCCAGGACGTCTGGATCAGTTGCTTTACATCCCTCTCCCTGATGAGGAATCCCGCTATCAAATATTCAAGTCTTGCTTGAGGAAATCTCCGGTTTCCAAATACGTGGACCTCAGAGCTCTTGCCAAGTACACAACAGGATTTAGTGGTGCAGATATCACTGAAATCTGCCAGCGTGCTTGCAAATATGCCATTAGAGACAACATTGAGAAAGATATGGAGAGGGAGAGGAGGAGAAATGAGAATCCTGAGGTTATGGAGGAGGATGAGGATGAGGTGACAGAGATCACTGCAGCTCATTTTGAGGAATCCATGAAGTATGCTCGTAGGAGTGTTAGTGATGCTGATATCCGAAAGTACCAGGCATTTGCGCAGACGTTGCACCAAGCGAGAGGATTTGGAGCAGATGAGTTCAAATTTGCAGCGAGTGGTTCGGGGGCTGCTGTTGGATCCGATCCTTTTGCAACTACTAATTCTGGTGAAGCTGATGAAGACCTTTACAATTAGTGTTTTATTTTGTCATGTTGTTTTGTTTTTTAATTTTCATGTTTGTATTCCAAGTATCAATAAGTTCCAGACAAATTAATAAATCCTTTTATGTGTTCGAATTTATAGCCTTATATGAGTTTGTTTGGTAATTTCAACTCTGTTGTGCCTTTTATTTCATATATTTTCTGTTTTAATACTTAGTTATTCTGCAACAACTGCAACTGGTATGTGAAAAACTGGCTCAAGTTGCTGCAAAAGCATGTTTAAATTCTCATGGAAATTCCCATCATATTATTCAGTTTACTATGATGAGAACAAAACAACATAGACAAATGGATCTTTGGTTTTAATTCAGCTTTCTAAAATAGCTATTTTTGTGGTAACCCATCCTGTATGAGTGTATGGTCCATACTCTTATATATGGTAAGAAAAGTAAAAGTATCACATGGACTAGGATCCCTTTTTTAAAGATTTCACGTTTTCAGTTTACTCAAGCAAGCAGTAGTGTGACCATCAAAGTAAAAGAGATTTACAAGCTTTTCTTGAATACAATTCAATTTACAAGCTTTTTTTGTTTGACCCTAGGATTTTTTTACTTAATCGCATTCCGATAATTTAACAGTAAATAAATTTTACTTGGTTTTTCTGTTTAATTCAAGTTTTGAAAACTGAATGTTTTCTTTTGGTGCACCAACTCTTTGAAATTCAGCAAATTAGAACCATATCTCCTTAATCTCCCACTCGACTGAAGCTTGATGGCAAATGTGATGTGATCCCTGTGTTACTTATGGCAATGGTAGCTGTAATTGAGTTTGATCACATGCACTCTGTATACTATGATGATTCATAACTCTTTGTTCATGTATCCAAATATAGACTCTTACAAAGCTAGTGTATGCATCACACCATAAACAATAATAGTAATGCTGTATGCTGTCCATTAATTGTATTAGCTGTCATTGGAAATTGTTCAGTAAAATGCCTTTTTCCTTTCTTCTTCTTCTTCTTCTTTTTTTTTTTCCTGTTTTCTTCATTGAAAAGCACCCAATGAATTGAATTTGACATATATGTGTAAATCAGTAAATCTGAAAAGAAGGGGACCATTTTGAACAGCAATAACAGGAGTAAAGTTTCAAATATCAAGTCCAAGGGTTCAGCTCTTGCTTGACTGGAACCTTCAATCTCAGCTCTCAGGTGCTTGTGAGGTCTGTTTTCTCTACGACATTATTATTATTATTTTTTTGAAAGGACATTTTTATGTTCTTGGTCTGCCTGCTTTGTTCTAGTGGTTTTCTTCTAGATTGTTTTTCTTCTTTCTTTGAATTCAAGTGGTTTTCTATATTGTAGTTGCTTCCTGACTTAGCTGCAGACTTTATTTGGCTTTTTGGATTTCATGTGTACAACTATTTTAATGATCACCACTGACATGAGACCCTTAATTAGCTAGGTACTACTCCATGAACAATGGTTCACAGAAATTTCATCTTGCATGTTAAGATCACTCATCTACATATAAATTTAATCTCAGATTGATCATGTTCATAATTTCTGCATAAGAATTTAACTCAATGGGTGGAAAATGAAAGATCCATAACTTCTGTTGGCAAGATGTACTAGACATGGTCAGAAAGATGAAATGATTAGTGATTTTTCTCTTATATCTTCTTTTGAACCAGGACTCAAGCTGTATTCTCTCTCTTTTTTTTTCCTTGTGGAACCTTTTAATCACCTTATTTGCAATTTGGA
Source organism: Rubus parviflorus (assembly GCA_029955375.1). Classification (NCBI taxonomy): domain Eukaryota; kingdom Viridiplantae; phylum Streptophyta; class Magnoliopsida; order Rosales; family Rosaceae; genus Rubus; species Rubus parviflorus. Next base: position 30,424,739 of record JARGGL010000001.1, read on the forward strand.
AATGTTTACTTTTGCGGTTCCAAATTTGTTCTCCTAAACAAATTTCTCTTCTAAATCAATAGGAATACCTTCACCTAATGATGGCTTCCCACTCGATTCTGTCCATCCTTCTTTCTTGTATGTCTGCTTGCTGTTGAGTTAGCTTGCTACCATTGTCTTTTTCTCTTGATTTTTTTTTCCTTTATCCTTCTTCCGGCACTTATGGACATCAAATGAACCATCTTTCCCAATTTTCGCTTTTCTGATCATTTATTTGTAGTATGTTTGTGTTCTTTGATGGTGTTTCCCCTTTGTAACTCTTTATTTCTGCTTGGAAAATTTTCATTTACTTACTAACAATGAATTTGGCATGTATGTGTAAATGTGTAAAGAATTAGGGGACCACTTTGAACATCAATAACAGGAGTGAAATTTCAAGATCACAGTGCCAAATATCAAGTTCAAGGCTTCAAGCTCCAGCTGTTGCTTGACCATTTTAAAGCTCCCATCTCAGGTTCTTGTGAGGTCTGTTTTCTCCATGCCATTATTATGTTTTTGGTCTACCTGGTTTGTCTAAGTGTTTTCTTCTACATTGTTTTTCTTGTTTCTTTGATTTCGAGTGGATTCTTTATTATAGTTGTTTCCTGACTTAGCTGCAGATTGTGTTAGGCTTTTTGGATTTCATGTTACAACTCCATGAACAATGCCACAATGGTACAAGATAATTTCATCTTGTATGTTTAAAATCACACATGTACATATAAATTTCATCTCAGATCGACCATGTTGATAATTTCTGCATAAGAATTTAACTTAATGGGTGAAAAGCATATGACCCCTAACTTCAGATGAACTTCTGTTGTCAACATGTACTAGAAATTTTTCAGAAGGATATTTCTTTTGAGCCAGGACCCAAAATTTTGCTTAATCTGACCATACGTTGTATGTTTGTGTTCTTTGCTGATGCTTCCCCTCTTTATCTCTCATTTACTTACCAATATATAGTACATTTCTGTACAGAGATTTACTTTGACATAAGAGAAAAATGGTGAGAAAAAATGGTATCAAGGAAAAGAGGGCTTCCTTCTTCAAGGTTATTCTTCCTGGACACTCCACTGAACATTTGGTAAATATGGTTCAACTACACCTATGTCTTGAATTTCCTGCATTATCTTGGAATCAGTTGTTAGTTTATTACTCAGAAACTGTTTACTGTAGAATCTTTTCGATCGTGTGTGCCTAATGTTATGAGCACGTTTATATATATATTTCTCCATCAATTACATAATTCTGAAACTTTAGTTTTTGCTTTTTCTTGTGTTCTTAATGGAAGAGGATTCCACCACAATTCCTGAAGCATATCAGGAATGAACTATGTGCTAAGGCAACTCTGAGCTTGAACATGTCTTCAGAATGTTCATGGAATGTAAAAGTCAGTAATACAAAACAAGGTGTGTACTTGAAGGATGGGTGGCAGGAGTTTCTAAACGATAACTCAGTGAATGAATGTGACTTCCTAGTGTTCACCTATGAAGGAAAAATGCGGTTCACCATACAGGTTTTCGACATGAGTTGTTGTGAGAGAGTCGATTTTCCTACTTATGAAACATGCAAAGAATCCACAGTTGCTAAGAGTACTAGAAGGACTCCTGGTAAACCAAGAAAACATAACTCAGGTATATAAACGGTTAGATTTTGCTATATACATATCACTACTGGAACTCATGATCATGATCATGTCTGATCTGCTACTGTTTATTTTGCATGTGAAGAAGCAGATAACACAGCTGAGGAATATGCTGAATCTTTCAAATCCAAGTTTCCTCATTACACAAAAGCTATTAAGAAAACTTATTGCGTGGTAAGTAAGCAGCAACCTTTTACTTTGCTTTCATTTTCGTTTAGTATAGCTTTAGCCACCACTAATTTATGTGACTCAGGCCTTATAGATAGAGTATTTGTAGACTTATGAATGTTTATGTGAACTTCCTGCTGTGATTTCATTGTTGGTGTTGTTTAAATATTTGAGCCTCTCTCTCTCTCTCTCTCTCTCTCTCTCTCTCTCCCCCCTACATTTTATTGATTGGTTTTCACTCTTGCAGTACTCAATTCCCACACCCTTCTATAGGGAGCATCTTTCTGCAGGCAACTATGAAGTTGCTTTCCTGAAAATTTCAAGGGGAAACAAATGGTACAAAGTGAAACTCGTCCCTTCCTGTCAAACAGTCTTCATGTCTAAAGGGTGGTCCGAGTTCGCAAGTGCTAACCAAATCGTCGTTGGAAATGTTTGCGCTTTCGAGCTTGTGAAAGAGAACAAAATGGTGGTTCATATTCTCCGGAAGTGATCAATGTCAAGATGTTAACTGTATAGGATGTGTGCTTTAAGGATTTCTAACTGATTAGCATATGCTAGTGTTGTAGTGACTTCTATTACTTGTCATGTTGCATTGGATTGCTTTGTGTTACATTCAGTATTATGTCGGATATCTAAGGAGTTGGACATTGGTGCAAGATTATGCTAATTCATTTTCAAGTACTCGGCCTGCAGCCGAAAATGCGACTCTATTTACCACAGACTAGACTACTGCACTACACTCTCACATTCATTGTTTCTTTAGTCTTTTAAGCCGTGTCATTAGCGACAGTCAAGATACTCCAAGTCCTGAATTTTATTTCAAACTTTGCTGCTGGAATGTTGAAGATCATGGATACCATTAACCTCTTGTCTGGAATTTTTGCGTGCATTTTACCATTGTTTTGTTTTTAATACTTGTTCCGGCTTTTGGGTGGTTCACTCTTGTTTTGTGGACTATTTATTTCGTGAGGGTCGTAACTAAATGGTATCAAGACTTTCAGAGATTGTATAGAATTGCCAGTTTTTCATGCCTTAATGGTGGTATACCATAATCTCTGTCAGCTTCATACGGTGTTTTATACATTAATTGCAACCTATTGTTTAAGAAGTTTCCATTTTATCCACAGAAATAACTGGTGGGATGTGTGATCTACCTGCCAGGCTACTTTAATGTTGAGATAGATAAGCAAACTGATATGGATGAGTAGGAATCTTCAACAACATAACGCAATGTACAATGGTAGCTCATACTAGTATTATGGTTTTCTGGCATGCAAGACATACTAGTATTTTAGTGGCTTGTATTACTTCTCATATTGTATTTGGACTGGGTTTGGTTTGTATGCATTATAGGGGTCACCAACAGACCTTACATTATAGACCCTGCACTTCTTCGTCCAGGACGTCTGGATCAGTTGCTTTACATTGAGAAAGATATGGAGAGGGAGAGAAGGAGAAGTCAGAATCCTGAGGTTATATATGGAGGAGGATGAGGGTGAAGTATCAGAGACCCGCAGCTCATTTTGAGGAATCAATGAAGTATGCTCGTAGGAGTGTTAGTGATGAAAGTACCAGGCATTTGCGCAGATGTTGCACCAGGCGAGAGGATTTGGAGCAGATGAGTTCAAATTTGCAGCGAGTGGTTCGGGGGCTGCTGTTGGATCTGATCCTTTTGCAACTACTAATGCTGATGAAGCAGATGAAGAACTTTACAAATTACAATTAGTATTTTATTTTGTTATGTTGTTTTGTTTTTTAATTTTCATGTTTGGTTTCCCAGTATATCAATAAGTTCAAGACAAATCAATTTGTTATGTGTTGTTCAAATTTATAGTTTAGTACAAGAAAATGCAAAAAGCCTTATGAGTTTGTTTGGTAATTTCAACTCTGTTGTGACTTCGATTTCATACATTTTCTTTTGTAATATTTAGTTATTCTGCAACCGGAATGTGAAAAACTGGCTCAAGTTGCTGCAAAAGCATGCTTGAATTCTCATGGAAGTGCCCATCATTTGATTATTCAGTTTACTTTACTATGATGAGAACAAAATAACATAGAAAAATGGATCTTTGGTTTTTAATTCAGCTTTCTAAAGTTGCTGTTTTTGTGGTAACCCATAATCTTATATATGTTAATGTAGAGTAAAAGAATCACATGGACTAGGATCCCATTTTTAAAGATGGTAGCTGTAATTAAGTTTGATCACATGCACTCTGTATGTACTAGATCAAACTTCATTTATGAGTTTTGGCATTCTTCTAATATTGCTTTCCATGATGCAATTTTTCATTTATTACTTACATTGAACCAAGCTTAGTAAACTAGATCAACTGTAGCCACATAAATAATGAAGAATGCCAAAACAGAGTTGTCTTTTTTGAGATGCAGCATAAGCACTAAATTTTCAATGTCCAAAGATATAGTTAAGGTACTTTACTATAATAATGACATTTATAAGTATTGTCTATGAACCAAAGATATGAAAAAGGTAGAATTTGAAATGTAACCATAGACAATGCTTTGCCAACGTTGCTGCATTAGTAACAATTACACCTACAGGTTCTCCAGTTGTGCATCAGTAGATATTATCTTGCAATCAGTCCTCTGTTTGGGCCTATACTTCAATTCCCCCATCCATGATGATGAACAATTCCCCCATCCATGATCATCATCACCATCAGCATCACCATCACCATCATCATCTTCATCATCATAATCATAATCATAATCATAATTCTGCAATAGCATTTTTGTTCAAATGTCAGTCCTCTGTTTCACTACAAATGTCAGCTATTATGTCTAAAACTACATAAGAAAAAAGAGGAAATTTTCACAAATGAAAACAAGACCAACAAACGCAAAATGATCATATTATTAAAGCAAACAGAGGAGAGTGTATGGTGCTTGTATGATTTGTGACACATGTGATAAGATGGGTTTGCAAGTATTTACTATCATTGTTTTCAGTTGGAGATCGAATTGAGACACAATATTCTTTAATGAGTTGTTATTAATGCACTTCTTATTGTTATTAACACACTCCCTAATATATGATTCATATTCTTTTTAGTTGCAAATATAATCTCGATCATCAAACGAAACTGTACGTACGATTCCATCACTCAATTGAAGTCTATGAAACCTCTTGAAAGTAAAATAAAGACAACAAAGAATTATAAGTTTATACCTCATCAATGTCTCTAGGATCTTCACTGGTGAGGTTCTCTGCACGGGATAGCTTCATACAAACGTCTTCATTGGGTGGCATTACAAGGTGGACCCCGCAGCTTTTAAAGGACAACTTAGGGTAACCACGTTGAAAAATAATGACTCGGCACCTAAAAGGTGGCACATAATGAAGTTGCCACATTTCATGGAAGGGAATATAGTGCAGCAACACATGATCCAATCTTGAATCAAAACTTTGTGGGGGGAGAATTTCGGGGAGATGTAGAACTTCTACATCATTGATGTAAATATAGACGTGGAAGTCGCACCACAATCTAGTAAAATCAATTGGCAGGATTAGAACACAGAGAGCCAATCCAGTATTCTCCCATTTGAAATTTGGAAGGATTTCAATAAAAAATTCAAACCGGGGAAGCCCTTGGAAATCCATTTGACAGCTGAACCACTTGGGAACCTCGCTTCCTGGAAATCTAACTGTGAATTTAGATTGCTGGGAAGAGAGAAAGAGAGAGAAGAGAGCTTCTGCCGCCTGATAATCATCATTCACTAAAACATTTGCCTCCTTAACTAGATTCTCAATCAGTCTCCAGCAATTACTCAAGTTCATCACCTCAATCATTTGTGATTCTTCACGTTCCAAAATTTTCGACAACTTTGAAATTCTTTCCAATGATACACAATCTTGCACATGCAGATATTGGATAGAGGGTGGAAGTTGTGGAATTTCTACGAGATTCCTACAATAACACAAGTATAGTTCTCGCAAACAGATAAATTTACACAAGCATTCGAAAAGACTAACAATATTGCTTCCTGATAAACGAATTGTTTGTAAGGTGGATGCACAATCGAGAGAATCAAAGAAATCAGTCAAATCACTCTCCGATAAACTGTTGCATTCTTCAACCTCTAATTCATTTAACCTTATATTGAATTCTCTGTCTTCCTTTGAACCAGTTGGCATCAGCACTACAAAGTTCCCCTTATTTGGAAATGTTTTGAGTTTTGGGCAATAGTTCAAACCAACCTTCTTTAGATTTTTCAACTGATAAATGCTGCAAGGCAGATTTGTAAGGCTTTCACAATTCGATACAGATAGGCGTTCAAGGTTGATGAGATATCCAATGGATGAAGGCAATTCTTTGATGGCAGAGCAGTAGACTAGATTCAAGTGTGTTAAGTATTTCATCTCTCCCACAATTTCAGGAAAACTCTCCAGACTAATGCAAAATCCAAGATAAAGGTCTCGCAGAGATTTCCAGTTGACTTCTCTTGGAAGCTTCACCAGGTTAGAGCACCTACTAAGATTGAGGTGAACAAGCCTTTCAAGGAATCCAACCGAAGGGTGAACCTCAACTAAACTTTTACACTCCCGTAGATCTAGACGCTCTAAGTTTGGGCATTCAGACAGATTTGGGATTTCTGTTAGGAATTTGCACTCCATGAAGTTCATGGATTTCAGATTTTGCAAACGCTGTCATATATACCAAATAAAGAAAATAAGAAAAAAGAAAGGATCAAATGACAAAGCTACGTCTAAAGAAATTAATGACGTCCTTTCAAAGACAAAATAAATTAATACGTACCTTGAATCCTTCCACAAAACGTGTGATGCGACTGTGAGGCATGTTGAGTTGAACAAGTTTCTTCATGTTAAAATTGGACGGCAAAGATTGAAACGGATATCCATGCCAATCAAGCAACCTCAACTGTTCCGGGAGATAATCAACTTTTCCACAAAACCGTGCATTGACGTTTATAAAAATTTTGAGATTTTTCATCTTTTTGAAGCATTTAGGACTCAAGCATATCTCTATCTCACCAGTCGTAGGCACCTTTACTATTATGCCTTCAATTTTACTTGTTCCCTAGCATTAAAAGGGTAATTAATTAGCAAAAAGAAAATTCTATTATACATCTTATTCACATATTGGTTGTCGAATTGGATTAAACTACACACAAAGAATCACCTGACCTAACTCCATGTATATATATAAAGCTGAGCAAATGTATACTACTTACTTTGTTTTCTGTTAGAACGTCGTGCACATCCTTGTGATACCACAATCTCTTGCGTTCACCAGGCTCGTTTGGGGATTCTTGATCAACTATCTCTTTTCCCATTTCTTCTAGCAAATCATGCATGCTTATATCACCATATGGTCCATATCCAACATTTATGAGGGCCTTTTCTTCAAGAACTTCAATACCATGCTCGGGGTTGATGCGGCCACAACCTTCTAGTATTTGTATCACATCATTCTTATTTCGATCTTTGAAGAAGCATGCAATGTCAAGGAAAACTTCTTTCTCTGGATTTTCTAGTCCATCATAACTGATTTTGAGAATCTTTTGAATGCCTTGGAGAGGGCTTCTTTTATAACCATCTAATATACCTTGCCATTTATGTATAGATGTACCACATAGACGTGAACCTAGAACTACCAGTGCTAATGGAAGGCCTTGAGCATATTCAACAACACTACTGACTGAAAGATTCTCATCGTCATTCAGATCTGTCTTATTCTTGAAGGCCTTTGAACTGAAGAGCTCACGAGCATTATGAGGATCTAGTTCCATGGCCTTGTATATTTGATTGACTTCGTGAACAATCAGCAAATGCTTATCTCTTGTTGTTATGATAATTCTGCTGCCGCGACCAAACCATTCCGTTGCTCCAGCTAATTTATCTAACTGGTCACGATTATTCACATCATCAAGAATTAAGAGAGTCTTTTTATATCTCAACCTTTCACGCAACAAAGTGATTCCTTCATCAACATTGATTACTTTCAATTTTTTGCCTCTAACAATCTCAGAAAGAAGAAGTTTTTGAAGATTAAGTAGACCTCCATGTACCTCCGACTCTTCCCTAACATTTGGCAAAAAGCAGCGACATTCAAAATTATGAGCAATTGAATTGTAAACAGCTTTAGCAATTGTTGTCTTCCCTATTCCGCCAATTCCCCATATTCCTACCATCCGTACATCACTTCCCCCGACATCTAAACTTTCAAGCATATATTTTACCCGAGAGTCTAACCCAGCCTTGCACTTTGGCTCATCCAAATAGGTCGGTTCTTTTACTTGTGCGGAAATCTCTTCAACGATTCCATCAATAAATTTAGATTCATACCTGCCGTGAATGAAACATTTAATAAAATAAATCCTTGCTAAATGCTAACTATGTTTTTCAAAAAAGAGAAAAAAGTATTATATAATAATGAGGTTTTTCAATTCAAGTCCAATTTTCTATATAAAAATTAGATGCAGCCCACGCATATTTTTTTGTTAATTGCGATCCATTTACTATTTTTATCCGTCCATTTTGCCATATAACTAAATAAGGGAAACAATTCAAAATTCACTAATTAGAGCATAATTTCAGCTCAATTTTAAATTTTGAATTTTAAATTTCAATTTTCAAATATCTAAAATCTACACAATTTATCATTGAATAATTTTTTACTATATAAAACTAAATGCGTTAGCATGAAACCAATATATCTAAGATGCAGGTCAAAAAACATAAAAAAATAAAAATAAAAATAAAACTCCATGATATCAAACAACTTAATTGACCTACATTACAGGGTGGAAATTATAAATATATATAGATATATATATATATATATAAATTATTACTTCCATTGAATATCTATATAGTAGATATTAAAGACGTATAGTAGGTAGTAAATTACTAAATATAGCTAGACATATGAAGCAGAAAAAAAAAACATATCGCCAATCTGAACAAAAGGTACAAAATAAATTAAGTAATATGTACATATAGATTCATACCTAATTAAAAGGTGTAAAAAAATATAAGAAGAGATAGGGAGAAATGTAACCTCACATAGAGATTTATACAAACTTGAATATAGTCAATATACCACTTTGCAAGATTATGTGATTCAAGATTATACATATAAATATACCTACATTAAAGGGTAGAAAGGATTAAAAAAATTTCAAACAATATTGTTTCTATTGAACATCCTTATAGTAGGTATTAATAAATATTTTATTTTACCTAGACATATGAAGCAGGAAAAAAAACATAGATCATATCACCAATCTTTTTTTTGAAATCTTACCTACAAATTTGACATATGAATGTGAAACAAAAATCTCCAATTAATTTTATGATAAATGTTGACTAACACCACAATCGATTCTATATTAAATGAAGTAATAGATCGAGGAGAAGCCACATCAACAACATATATAGGTATGATAGAAAAGATGGCCATGGAAGAAGATAGAAAGGAAGAGATAATGAGTTGGAAAAAAGATGGTCATGGACGAGGAATGAGACAGTGGCGGAGCCACGTTGGGACAAGGAAGGAGACAGTGGCGGAGCCACGTTGGGACGAGGGGTGGCACGTGCCCCCCCCTGAAATTATTCTTGCTCATATATAGTATGGAAGATTAGAGCTTGGATCAGCAAAGATGGGGTAAAATCAGGCAACAAGGGAGAGAGAAATGAAAGAAAAGAGACGCAACAGCTAGAGAGAGAAGAAAGAAAAGAGACGCAACAGCTAGAGAGAGAAGAAAGAAAAGAGATGCATTAGAAAGAGACCAAAAGAAAGAAGGGAAATGACTAAAGAGTCCGGGTACTTTAGTCAAAGTAGAATAGAAGACTATAAAAAAATATTAAATAAATAATTTGGGGTGTGGGTTTTAGAAGTCATAAACTAATAAAAATTTACATGCGGGACTTCTTCGTCTTATAATTGTTTGGTCTAAATAATTAAATAAAAGTATACATATGATAATTCAAAAAATAAAAAATAAAAACCCCAAAATTTGCATGATTGAGTTTCAAAAAAAATTTCTAGCTATTTGTTACTCTTGTTTTGTGCCCCCTGCCTATCATTTCTGGCTCCACCACCGGAAGGAGATGAAGAAATAGATGCATGATTCAATATGAAGAAGGAAAAGTTGAGATGTTTTAGGGTGTTAAAAACAATATATAAGGAATTTATATAAATTAATGCACAAATAATTAACTTTGATTAAAAGAGAATAAATTTAGGAAACCTTGTTTAGAAAATATAATAAATTCATTTATTTTATGAAATTTTGTTTGACTTTAATTAATTATGTTAATTAAGATGACAATCTATCACTATTTATTACAAAATGGTATAATAGGAATGTAAAATAACAAAATTAATTAGAAAAAATTAAAAATGAAAGAAATAATATGTGGCATGTGAGTCACTGGACTGCAATTAGAAAAAAGATATTTGTTCAGATTGCATCCAAAATAGAACATAATTTCTGGACTACAGTCAAATTTTCTCTATAACAAACACAAACAAAATAACTTTACCCCAGCTTAAATCTTGGCTACCTAAATAAATATGAATTTTTCTAGATTAAAATATAACTCTATGAGACAAATATTTTAGGAAGTTGAAATTACATAATTATTAAAATATCATCACCCCAGCTTAGAGAGAAATATACCCGTCTGAGAAATGCCACCCCGATAAATTTGCTGTCTCTGTAAGAGCTGCCCTCCATTTCATAACTCTCTCTCTGTTACCTTTGAAATTGCGTTCATGTATAGCAAGTGCATCACCAAAACTACCTCTTTGGTGTCTTACGTCTGAGGGATCCACTTTGTAAAAGACTGGCCAAACCTTTTGTTGTTGGTTGGATCGTTTACATTCAAGGATATGAACTAGTTCGTCCAAACACCACTTTGAGGATGCATAGTTTTCGGAGAAGACGATGAGAGAGCTTTTTGATCCTTCAATTGCTTGGAGAAGCGCTTGTGATATTTCCTCTCCTCTTGTAAGCTCATCATCTCTGAAGGTTTTGACCCCCTCCTGAACCAAATTGCTGTGCAAATGGTCTGTGAAATTGTAGCGTGTATCCTCGCCTCTAAAACTCAGAAACACATCGTGTGTCCATTTACGGGTAGCAGAAGAAGAAGAAGAAAAGGAAGAGGCTCTCAGTTGGGTAGCCATTGAATCTGGCTTCTTGTTTGATTGCACCAACCGCTAGCTGATGAAATGAAAGAGTTGGGAATTAATTGATGATATATAAGTGCACTGATCACAGTTTCCTTCTAGCTTGGATCAACGTCAATGCGAAGTCAAGGGCCTGTAAGATGATGCGAAACTACCAAGAAAAGGTAAAGGCGTTATTTACGCGTTTGATAATTGAAAACCGATCACAGTTTCACATTGGATCAACGTCACTGTGAAGTCAAGGGGGTGTGAAGGTAAATGCATTATTTTACGCGTTTGAAAACAAGAATCGGTGCTCTTTTTTTTTTTTTTTGGTTGCAAGAATTGGTGCTCTTTTTCACCTATTTTTATTTTTGCCTTTAGATTTTGTTAATCATAAAGTGGACTGACCACTCAAGTAACCACCGAAAGAGCATTTCACTTTCACCTACGTACTAATTAATCAGGTCTTAGTAATTAATGAATGAGTGGTGAGATTTTTTGCCAACAATTTATTGGTTTGGTTGATGGGTGGATACCATTGCCGGTTGCATCCGACTAGCTCTTGATTTAATGGTATTTCTATTTTTTGAAATAATTTTAAATTCTAATTCCTCTCTTCTTTGATGATAAAAGAACGAAGTCGAACAAGATTATTTTAAAAGCAAATCCTAATGATCAGATGAAATATAATAGAGATTGATTCTTGAGAGTTTGGTGAAATGATAGACGACACATTTGTGTATTGAATTATTGACTTGTAGAAGCAATTGTTAGATAAAAAGCACCTCGAGAATTATTTTTTATTTTTTATGGGTGAAAAGACTATAACAAACATTAGAGGTGAAACTGTGAATTGCTACAAATACCTTTCAGAATAAAAAATAAAAATTCATAATAAAATTATTTAAAAGAATTATTATGGTAAAATAAAAAAAACATAACAATATAAATATAAAATAAATTGAAGAAACGAATGATAATGAAACTTTCATGTTATTCCTCCCTTCATCAAGAATACGTGCATCGCATGAGCTTTAAGCTAGTTAAAAAATTAAAAGAGCCAATTAACATACACATGAAATGAAAGAGTTGAGAATTGATAATATTTATGTGCACTGATGACTGATCACAGCTTCACATGTGAAGTCAAGAGCGTGTAAGATGAAGCAAAATTACCAAGAAAAGAAGAAAAGGTATTTTTCTTGAGGAAATTGTGACAAACTAGAAAAGAAGAAAAGGTAAGGGCATTATTTTCAACGCGTTTGTAAACATGTTCAAATTGGTGCTCTTTTCGATCAATGAAAAGTTGATCATTGTTGATAATTGAAATGAAGGTCTCGTTCGTTTAGTGGGAAGAAGAAGGAAAGGCAATCGAGTACTATCAAAATTCTCTATGAGCAGGAGCTTGAATGGGACTCTTTCTTAGGGCTTGAAAGTTTCAGTGTTCTAGACTTCTAGTGGCTTTTCATCCTTGTTCTTTCGGTCGGTGAGTACGATATCAGTCCTGGGGCTAGGAAGCCACCTCCTCTTAGAAAAGGTTGCTGACTTTGATATTGATTGATTGGTTTTAACTCTTGCAGTACTCAAATCCCACACCCTTCTATAGGGAGCATCTTTCTACAGGCAACTATGAAGTTGCTTAATTTCCTGAAAATTTCAGGGGAAAAAAATGGTACAAAGTGAAACTAGCTTGTCCCTTCCTGTCAAACAGTCTTCATGTCCAAAGGGTGGTCCGAGTTCGAGAGTGCTAACCAAATCATGGTGGTTCACATTCTCCGGAAGTGATCAATGTCAAGCTGTTAAAAATATATATAGGATGTGAGCTTTAAGGATTTCTAACTGATTAGCATATGCTAGTATTGTAGTGACTTCTACTACTTGTCATGTTACATTGGATTGCTTTGTATTACATTCAGTATTATGTCGGATATCTAAGGAGTTGGACATTGGTGCAAGATTATGCTAAGATTGCAGTCAATATTTCTTTTTCAAGTACTCGATCTGCAGCCGAAAATGCGAGTCTATTTACTACAGACTAGACTACTCACTACTAGAAAAACCCCATATAACATCGGTCAGGAACCGATGTTAAAACAAAATCTGACCGATGTGCCTGCCGGTGTAGTAATAGGTCCAGATTTTTAAGACATCGGTTGTTAGCCGATGTTAAAAATAAGGTCACACATCAGTTTTTTATCAAGAACTGATGTTAAAAATAAGGTTAAACATCGCTTTCTCATATGAAACCAATTTACATTCTAGTATTTAACATTAGCATTTTAAAGAGAATCGATGTCTTTATTCTTCTTCTAAATCAGTTTATTATTTTTGGCTGTTTTGTTTTCTTTCTTTTGCATCAGTTTCAAGCTTAAAAGTGGTTTGCTTTCTATTTACATACATTAGTTCTTTGCAAGAAAAGTTGTAAAAAGAATCAAATAGAGAATACAAATGATAAGCAAAAGAGAATTTAAATACTAATAAGTGATTTACATGTATATATTCAACACATCAAACGAATCCCAAGTATACTCAATTGAAAGCATAAATCATACATAACTAGCACTTTGATCTACTTTGTTCTGGACTTGGGTACAAAAAACACTCTACACTTTGTAATGATCCTCTTCAGTCACTAGCTCTTGCCTAAACTCTGAATTTTTGCAGCTTCCTTTTGAAGTCAGCCTGTACATTCAATTGGATTTTCAGCTATAATATTATGACCACAAGATGTTATACAGACTTGTATAGTGAATAAGTTAATACGAGTCACAAAAATGATACAAGATGTTATGATGAAAACTATTATATAACCATACGCTTACATTGAGGCTTTGTTGATATTAGCTGCACACAGTCCAGGAGTCTGACTCAACGGAGCCTTGTTAAACAGATCAGGCTAAGAGTATCCAGGTAAGAAAAAGGCTATAGTTACCACAATACCTGTCATAAAAGTCATAAACATAAATAAGTGACAACCTATCAATTTAACATATATAAACAAAAAAGCCATAAACATCAACACGCATTTAGAATCTACATAAAGAAACATAGCAAGTTATCCTATACCAAGTCACTTGCTAGAGTCTGGACTTGAGTGCATATAAACTGCTATATTATTATAAATTACATGATTAACAACCAACAATAACTTCACAGTGAAATTGCTATAAAGAAATGTCCTTTCGTTATAGTTGCATAAAACCCAATTAACATATTTAACAAAAGGACCTTCAATTGAAGTTACAGAGGAATTATCAAAAATAAAAACTCAAATATGTTTGTCAGAAAGAACTCAAATATGACTTGGTATATGTATAGGAAAAGTAACTCTAAGAGATCAAAGATGGAAATGGAGGCAGTAACTTGGCATTAACAGAGCACTGATCCAATCACTCCAAAATTCATCATCAACAACACAGATAACATAGATCAAATTGAAAATCGAATTCAACAAAACTAAATTGAACAAAAATCGAATTCTAGCTTACCTCAGTAAATTGATAAACTGTGATCAATTTAAAGAAGTATTATTAACTTCAAAAGAACAACGTACCCTTGGAAATCTTCAATTCCTATTTAAGGGAATCCTGAACAATTTCAAGTAATACATCAGTATAATGTAAAATTGATGATTTCCATTTCCAAGAACCAGCTCAAACCATCATGAACTTCAAAAAGAGGCCAGGGAAATCTACAATCCTAAAGGTTTTTTTTCTGAAATTTCCAAGGTTAGGTCAAGAAATTGTAAAATTTCCAAGGCTAAAGTGATTTCCACTTCCAAGAACCAACTGAAACTATCGTTAACCATCAAAACCACTAGTACTGGAAATCTTTAAACCCTAATCGAAAGGAATCTAGAAAATTCTCAAGTTTGTGCCGGTAAATTGTCAAATTAACTACGATTAATTTCCAAGAAAGAACTAAACTTACAAAATTACTTAGAAAATTAAGAGAAAATGATACAACACAATTGCAGAGAAAGTAAATGACAAAGGAATTAAACATCAAACATTTTCATTCATACTTCAGCAATGGCAAGACAATACAAGTTTAAAGGATTGGGACTCATTCCCTTACAAAAGATAGTGTTGACACGTGGTGGTGTTGGACCACAAGATGATGACAACAATTGCCAGCTGGGTGTACTGGTCAAAACTAACTATGGATTAACTTGAGCTGCTAGTTAACTGGGCGATTAGGACTGCTGATATGGTGTTATGTTGGGCTAGTCCTAACAAGTCCCACCCCCTTAAGTTGGGGCCTGACCACGGGCACCGAATGTGGGAAAACGATTAGCAATGGTGTGAGCTGGCTCCCAAGTTGCATCTGCTTTAGGAAGGCCAACCCATTGGATGAGCCACATTGTCACATACCTTTTCTTCTTCTTTATCACGGCCATATCGAGAACAGCAGCAGGGGTCCAAATGATTTCACCTTGATCATCAAATGGGGGAAGACTGGGGGAGACTGGGATATCGTCGCCGATACGTTTCTTGAGGAGAGAGACATGGAAAGTTGGGTGAATCTTGGAAGAAGGGGGCAGCTGCAACTTGTAAGCGACCTTGCCGATTCTTGCTTCAATCTTGAAGGGCCCGTAAAAACGGGGAGAAAGTTTGTGGGAAGGGCGCTTCACCAGAGATTGTTGCCGATATGGGTGTAGTTTCAGAAAGACCCAGTCTCCGATGGTGAATTCTCTCTCAGTACGGTGTTTGTCGGCGTGTTGCTTCATCCGATTCTGGGCCACAGCCATGTGTTCTTTGAGTGTTTGAAGAAGTTGGTCTCTGGAACGAAGAGTGGTGTCAACAGCCTGCACCGCGGTGGAACCGGGAAGGTAACGAGAAATTGAGGGTGGAGGTGAGCCATAGAGCGCCTGAAAATGAGACATCTTGATGGTGGAATGGAAGGTGGTGTTGTACCACCATTCCGCCCAATGCAGCAGATTACTCCATGAAGATGGCTTGTTTGAAATGAAGCAACGAAGGTAGTGTTCCAGAGAGCGGTTGACGACCTCGGTTTGCCCGTCAGATTGGGGATGGTAAGCCGAACTATGGCAGAGCTGTGTGCCCTGAAGCTGGTAGAAGGACTTCCAGAAGTTGCTGATGAAGATAGGATCACGGTCACTGACAATGGATCGAGGCATTCCGTGAAGCCGGAAGATTTCTTTCATGTAAGTGTCAGCAATGATGGGAGCTGTATAAGGGTGACTTACAGCAATGAAGTGGCCATATTTGGTGAGACGATCTATGACCACGAGGATGGCATTCTTCCCTTGGGAGTTCGGCAAGCCATCAATGAAGTCCATAGAGACATCAAACCAAGCCTCTACAGGGACTGAGAGTGGCTGCAATAAGCCAGGAGATCGAATTGTTTCATATGACTGTCTTTGACATTGGTCACAAGCAGCAATGAAGGTTTTGGTGTCCTTACGCATTCCCGGCCAAGCAAAATTACGGGAGAGGCGCACAAAAGTGCGTAAGTAGCCAGAATGGCCTGTTTGGAGTGAAGAATGGAATTCAAACAAGAGCTTGGAACGCCACTCAGAGGATTGAGGTACAAATATTTTACCCTTGTAGTGAAGCCTGTTGTTGATTAAGGTGAAGCCCTTTTTGGTGGGAGTGCCCTGTTGTAGAGACGAGATGATTAGTTGAGCTTCTGGGTCACGACTGCAAGCTTGGTCAATTTGATGCACTGCATCAAAAATTGGAGCCGAGATAGTCTGAATAGCACACACTTCATGTCACGCCCCGATTTTCGAATCAATTAATAAGGCATTTTGCCCTTAATTACAAAACATTTCGGGAACGTGACGACATGGAATATCAAATACAAATATGCACTAGAATTTTTTTTTCCTTTTAATTCGAGTACAACAAATATACTCCATGCCCAATAATTGTAAATGCTGACCCGTTCTTTAGGGTTACATATTACAAGCCATAAATTAAATAATAAATTGTTATTACAAAATATTAAATAATTAATCCATCAGAGTTTATTACATAAACAGCGGAAGTCTTATAAACCAATAATATGTATGCAGCCTTGCTTACTCCTGGTTATCCTAACCTGCAGGTATAACCACTACACCGTGGAATAGTGTACCGGGTTATATCAACAAACCCGGTCAGCTTACGAAGCTGGTATGAGTGATCTATGTTTTATTCACACTGTAACATTTTCCCAATTGAATTCTTTTATTTTCAGAAATCAATTAAAACCCAAAAGTTCCATTTCAAATCCGGAAGATTCGTATTATCTAATATACTGAACCTACGTGCCCCATACCACGTATTTTAACCCCACACGCCCCATAAACGTGTATGTTAATACCAGGGTAATCCAGTATGTTAAATAATATAAACCCTCGATCTTTACTCACACAAAACCATTTATAACTTAGCCTGATTAAAAGTGAGATGCATCTCCTTTTAATACATCAAGTTATTTTTAACTTCGCCTGATTAAAAGTGAGAATACTATTTTTCTTCTCCTTTTAATACATCAAGTTAATCATACAATATGCAGTCTAGAGCTCTAACTGAATGGGCTACCATTTTTCACCCATTTAACATTGTCCCCGGTCAGGACAGTCCGTTTGGACAAAAACATTCAAATAGGCAAACACAATATCTTATTTAGAATTATTGTGTTCCCACAAAATTCACAAATCAAAACAATAAAATGAATATTTTTCAAATATTGTTTTAACACCAAAATCACAAACAACACAATATGAATTAATATTCATATATAAAAACATCGTGAGATTCACTCACCTCTAATTCCTGCTGCGTCTTCAAATAGTAACCAGGAATCGACAAGCGTGTACGCAACACCTTTCATAATCATCTATGATTATGCAATATCCAATTAGCATAATACATTTCCAAAATAATCCAAAGTTCCTCAAATGTCACCTAGGACATCGGAAATATTAATCGAGACCATTTGACCAAAAGTCAACCATCGGTCAACGTGGGTCCCACGTCTACTATTCATCAACGGGTCCCACACGAAATCCAAAACTTCCAAAATCTACCAACATGCTTATTTCTAGCATCCTAACATCATATCCAAAAATGGTGATGATCCAACGGTCGGATCATCACGGATCTAACGATCCATAATCATTGCATAATTGATCGTTGATCAAACGATCTAATTTCAATAATCCAACGGTCCAACATGCTTATAATCACAATATTAACCCCACGATCAAATTTCATGATCATCCAACGGTCGGATCTCTCGAATCGTAAATCGTACGATCCGATTAATCGGGTTAATTGACCATCGGTCAAACGACCGAATTTGACAAAAGTCAAAACACGAAAGTTGTTCGTATCGACGAAACAAGTCAAACGGAGCAAAGAATTGCTCCCGGACCGACCTGACGCGCCGCCGACGCGCCGCCGGAGGTGGCTGCCGGCCGCCGGTCAAGGTGGTCCGATGGCTACCAAATTTTACCAATGTGTAGAACTCAACAAGCCCAACAAGTTTAGTAACTACCTCAAAGTCTGGATCGGAGCGGAAGTGGCCGGAATCGGCGTTGACTTTTTGAAAATCAAAAACTTCCCGAGCTCAATCCGCCGCCTACGGTGGTTTTCGGTGAAATCCAAGGGCACCATCGTGTTCCAGGGGTTGAGGGCTTCAAAACCCAGTACACGAAGTGGGGAGGGGTGGCCGGAATTACGTCGGACGACAAGATGCACGAAAACAGCCCCTTTGGGCCGTGCGTGCGGCGTCACGCCGGCAAGCCTCGCGGCCAACCCGGGTGGGTTTGGACCGTCGGTGGCTTCTGCTCCTTTTGGTGGGGGCGGTGAGACACGGCGGTGGCCGGTGGTGGTCGCCGGAAAACACACAGTAGAGAGAGAAAGGGAGGACGCGGGGAGAGAGAGAGAGAGAGGAGAGAGAAAATATTTTCCAAAAATAAAACATTTTCATGTTTTATAGAAAATCGTGTAATTTCCGAGGGCCATAACTCCTTCATACGATGTCCATTTCCGGTGAACCAAATTCCTACGAACTCGATTCGACGAGGTCTACAACTTTCATGAAGGAAGTTTTCCCAGATTCTCAACGGGTAAAAAGTTACCTTAATTAACCTTCTGTAACTTTTAATTACCACCGTAATTATCGTTTTACGATGAAAACCCCTAAAAATATGAATTCTCTCCATTTCACTTCAAATTTCACGAGCTATTTAATAAAAATAGTATGGAAATTTTCGGGGTATTACAGTCTACCCTCCTTAAAGAAATTTCGTCCCGAAATTAGGACGCAGAGTACACCCAAAGTTATCACAACTTGATTCCAAAATCCAAAGTTTTATTGATAATCACTTAGGTAGTACACAACAAACCACAACACAACCACAACTTGGTTCTCACAACCTGAAATTCAAATCCCAGAATTTATTTAATAATAAACCGGGTACCACACAACCACACATAAAGTAAAGAAACTGAAGTTACAGTTCGCACACACTGCTATTACAACTTCTAGAATGCCTCACAGGGCTTACACTACCAGAAGCCATCCTTAAACCTCCAATAGTGACTTCGTGGATAAGAGGCCGGATGTCTCGGAATTCCATACATCATAAGCTGATAGAAATATGCTGCCTCCACGAAACACTTGCAAGTGTCGCAACATTCTCTAGCTGCATGCCTATCTCCATCCACGTCCCACATGTCCTGGCCAAAAGGACGCCAAAAACTTGACTCACCGCAAGTAAGACATTTACCGGCGGGCAGGAAATCAGTAGTCGACGGAAAATACAATAGTAGATGCTCATGACAAAACTCAGCCTGATGCATCATCCGCTCGACTTCTTGTCTACAGTAGTAGATGTTCCATCCGCTTCTCCACCAGTCGAGGGCTTCACACAGTCGCTGCACCGTTTTCTGCTGCTCGGCTCGTGGTCCTAAAATCATCTTAATCATACATGCTGCATAAAATGCAACATGATGACCTACCACCGAACTGGGACGGGAACCATAGAATGTTCCTGGTTTGCATGCCGCATCGAAATACTCCAGGGCTAAAGATATATTCGCTGCCTCCACAAGTACTCGTATTCCCATTCGGAACAGAGACTCCGGGTTCTTCGCTTCCCAGCACCGATTTGCGAAGATGCGCACTTGTCTATCTGCTTCTATAGAGCCTGTGGGTCTGGATCCACCATCGAACCCATCCATATCGATCGCCGCAAGAGTGGACCAACTGTCAGCATACTCCTTGAAGTCTTTCGAGACACAACGGAGTTCCATTGTGCTCTGCAGGGATGCGGTAGCCACCAACTGGAAAATATACTTCCAGATTTCCACCGGAAGTTCACTCCAATCAGTCTTTGATCTCTTACTGCACTCTCCTTTGCTCACCATTTTGCAAATTCTAGTAGATGTGTTTGTTTGAAATCAGATATGAGGTAAGTAACACGACTCCTCATCCAAGTATTTAAGACGAAATTTCCCACCGTAAGGAAACCTTTCTTTAATGTAAGTGCGGTGCACTCAACAACCACTAAGAAAAATTATTGCTCATATCTGTCTCAATTACTCAAAAGTATCGCCCACGATACAAGAATCCACAAGATTTAATCAACAAAATCTCAGTCTTCCACTAACAACGGTCATAATGACTCTTTACTTTAACTTTCGCATAATTAATTCCTCAAAAGATGCGAGGTCTCACAAGAGTGGAACTGTATGTGGAAAATCCATGCATCGGGGAAAAAAAATCTTCCACGATCTCCAAGGTCTCCGACAATTAGCTGTAAATCAGCCACTCACCTTTGCTTTTGAATTTTCAAATCCTCCACCAACAATAAATATACCCTTACGCATCCACTAACAGATACTTTCCATTAGTGCTATAACCTCCTTTCTCTTTCAAAGAGGACTTCTTCACTCCACTTCTCAGAAATTTCACCAACTCAAACATGTCACGTAAAGTGAATTCGTTCAGTGAATTACTTCAATCTGATCCCTCTGAAAGCCAATTCTTTGAGGGCTTAGATGAAATAATTTCACCAGCAATCGAATTCAACACCGATATCGACATGCTAGACATGCTTCTAGCAGAAGATGAAGCCATTGAAGTAGCCCCAAGTCCACAAGTATCATCTCCACAAGCTGAACCTAGTTCATCCAAACGTATTCCACTGAGGAAGAGCTTCACCAAATACCAAGTCCAAGCATTGAAGGACTTCGTCGAGGCTTTTCCACAGCCAACTGTTCAACAGCGACAAGATTTGGGTGACCAAATAAAGTTAACGTTTGCACAAGTCTCTGCCTGGGTGATAAAGCATCGACCCAAAACGCCTGCCCAAACAACTCGTCAACAAAATTTTCTGCTGAGACAGCAAATCAATGAGCTTCAAGCTCAACTTAGCCAGTACCAAGCAGCATTCAACAGAATCAACTGCAACCACTGTGGAAAACGAGTTACTCCCAATAGTGAGCTACTAAAAGGGATTGAAGAGACTACCCCACAACCTCAGACTCTTCCAATTCCTGCAGTCATCGGTCCAAGGGAAAAGTCTCACATGAGGAGGGATATTCAAAAGTGTATGTCGATCCCACATCACTCTTCTTCTACACAACAACCATCAGACAACATTAACCGTTCAGAACCTGAAGAAGCAGCTGCCGTGGCAGAAGCATCTGTCGTGGCAGACACAACTAAGATTTCTGAAATCATTGTGTCGGTCAGAGATGAGCTAATCATCATGGCATCTGCTGCTGCGCCACTGTGGATCTCTGCACTCAAATCCAGCTCTGTTACGCTTCATGAGTTCCTGAATGAAGCAGAGTACAAGAGAATCTTCACTAACGGTATTGATCTTACTCCCACTAACTTCCAAACTGAAGCTTCACGCTACACAGCCACTATTCCCCTCAGTCCTGTCGTACTCGTGAATCTCTTCATGGATGTGGACCAATGGTCCACCATATTCGGTAGCATCATCTCGAGGGCAACGATCCTTGACGTGTTGTCAACAGGGACAACTGGGAGCTACAACGAAACCATCCAAGTCATGACTGCTGAATTCCAGGTGACCAGTCCATCTGTCTCCACTCGTGTAACTCACTTTGTTCGCTATTGCCAACGACAAACAGAACAAAGTTGGGCAATAATTGACGTCTCTGTGGACGGTTTAAGCTCAAATCTGGGTCCACACCCAAGATCTCAATGCAAGAAGCGTCCATCCGGATGCTTAATCCAAGATTTGTTCAACGGCAGCTCTCGTGTCGTATGGGTGGAACATGTTGATGTACAAGATCAAATCATGCACCAAACATACCGAACACTAGTGGAGTCAGGCTTAGCCTTTGGAGCAAGGCGATGGGTAGAAATACTTCAGAGGCAAGCGGAAAGGTTAAATTATTCCGCGGCAGACACTTATCCACCTCAAGACTTTTGTGTCATACCATCTGTGGAAGGAAGAAGAAACTTGTTGCAGATGACATGCAGAATAGTGACAGACTTTTTCACAGACATCGGCAACTCTACTGCTCATGAATGGAAGGTAGCTGAACAAACCAAGTTCAGGGGTTCAGGGATAAGAGTCTCCACCAACAAAATCTGGAACAGGCTGAATAAGCCTCATGGTCTCACTCGAACTGCATCTGCAATAATCCAGCATCATGTCTCTCACAGAAAGCTCTTTGACTTCTTCATTGACGTACAAACTCGGAACCAATGGGACCACCTAGCATTGGAAAAAGAAGTACAGGAGATTGCACATATCACAACTGGTCATGATCCACGCAATTGTGTCTCCTTGTTGCAAATGCACAACACCTATATACTCCAAGAAAGTTGTACTGATTCAACAGGGTCATACGTGATTTATGCCCCTATTAGTCAGTCAACGGTGCAGAAGTTAATAGGCGGTTGTGAGTTAGGTACAATTGTATTCCTAACTTCGGGTTTTTCAATTCTACCAGATATGCCTACTGCTGGAAGAACAGAAGGGATCTCAGACAATCCATACATTGGTTGTCTAGTAACGGTAGCAACACAGATCTCTACTGAGTTACTGAAGAACAAGAAAGGGTCAGTGGATCAAGTCTGTCGTTTGATCCAGGGTACGGTTGAGAGAATTAGAAATGTAGCCATGTAAGACTATCAATTTCGGAATTGTAATTTGTACTTTATATTCTTAACAACACAACAGCACTGAAGAGCACATGATGGGGATCCGCCGCGGTCGGGCCATCACTCGATAAATACTGTGTGCTATTAAGCATACGAAGTAACCATCACTTGAATGAATCTAAGAACCTAACGTCAAACCCTAAACCGATCCTAAGCTCTAAACCCTAACTTCACTTCACAATTCTAAAACTCGTTTCATCTCCGTAGAGCGTTCCATTGCTCAATCACTTCCTTAGAGCATTGTTTTGCTCTGATACCAATCTGTCACGCCCCGATTTTCGAATCAATTAATAAGGCATTTTGCCCTTAATTACAAAACATTTCGGGAACGTGACGACATGGAATATCAAATACAAATATGCACTAGAATTTTTTTTTCCTTTTAATTCGAGTACAACAAATATACTCCATGCCCAATAATTGTAAATGCTGACCCGTTCTTTAGGGTTACATATTACAAGCCATAAATTAAATAATAAATTGTTATTACAAAATATTAAATAATTAATCCATCAGAGTTTATTACATAAACAGCGGAAGTCTTATAAACCAATAATATGTATGCAGCCTTGCTTACTCCTGGTTATCCTAACCTGCAGGTATAACCACTACACCGTGGAATAGTGTACCGGGTTATATCAACAAACCCGGTCAGCTTACGAAGCTGGTATGAGTGATCTATGTTTTATTCACACTGTAACATTTTCCCAATTGAATTCTTTTATTTTCAGAAATCAATTAAAACCCAAAAGTTCCATTTCAAATCCGGAAGATTCGTATTATCTAATATACTGAACCTACGTGCCCCATACCACGTATTTTAACCCCACACGCCCCATAAACGTGTATGTTAATACCAGGGTAATCCAGTATGTTAAATAATATAAACCCTCGATCTTTACTCACACAAAACCATTTATAACTTAGCCTGATTAAAAGTGAGATGCATCTCCTTTTAATACATCAAGTTATTTTTAACTTCGCCTGATTAAAAGTGAGAATACTATTTTTCTTCTCCTTTTAATACATCAAGTTAATCATACAATATGCAGTCTAGAGCTCTAACTGAATGGGCTACCATTTTTCACCCATTTAACATTGTCCCCGGTCAGGACAGTCCGTTTGGACAAAAACATTCAAATAGGCAAACACAATATCTTATTTAGAATTATTGTGTTCCCACAAAATTCACAAATCAAAACAATAAAATGAATATTTTTCAAATATTGTTTTAACACCAAAATCACAAACAACACAATATGAATTAATATTCATATATAAAAACATCGTGAGATTCACTCACCTCTAATTCCTGCTGCGTCTTCAAATAGTAACCAGGAATCGACAAGCGTGTACGCAACACCTTTCATAATCACCTATGATTATGCAATATCCAATTAGCATAATACATTTCCAAAATAATCCAAAGTTCCTCAAATGTCACCTAGGACATCGGAAATATTAATCGAGACCATTTGACCAAAAGTCAACCATCGGTCAACGTGGGTCCCACGTCTACTATTCATCAACGGGTCCCACACGAAATCCAAAACTTCCAAAATCTACCAACATGCTTATTTCTAGCATCCTAACATCATATCCAAAAATGGTGATGATCCAACGGTCGGATCATCACGGATCTAACGATCCATAATCATTGCATAATTGATCGTTGATCAAACGATCTAATTTCAATAATCCAACGGTCCAACATGCTTATAATCACAATATTAACCCCACGATCAAATTTCATGATCATCCAACGGTCGGATCTCTCGAATCGTAAATCGTACGATCCGATTAATCGGGTTAATTGACCATCGGTCAAACGACCGAATTTGACAAAAGTCAAAACACGAAAGTTGTTCGTATCGACGAAACAAGTCAAACGGAGCAAAGAATTGCTCCCGGACCGACCTGACGCGCCGCCGACGCGCCGCCGGAGGTGGCTGCCGGCCGCCGGTCAAGGTGGTCCGATGGCTACCAAATTTTACCAATGTGTAGAACTCAACAAGCCCAACAAGTTTAGTAACTACCTCAAAGTCTGGATCGGAGCGGAAGTGGCCGGAATCGGCGTTGACTTTTTGAAAATCAAAAACTTCCCGAGCTCAATCCGCCGCCTACGGTGGTTTTCGGTGAAATCCAAGGGCACCATCGTGTTCCAGGGGTTGAGGGCTTCAAAACCCAGTACACGAAGTGGGGAGGGGTGGCCGGAATTACGTCGGACGACAAGATGCACGAAAACAGCCCCTTTGGGCCGTGCGTGCGGCGTCACGCCGGCAAGCCTCGCGGCCAACCCGGGTGGGTTTGGACCGTCGGTGGCTTCTGCTCCTTTTGGTGGGGGCGGTGAGACACGGCGGTGGCCGGTGGTGGTCGCCGGAAAACACACAGTAGAGAGAGAAAGGGAGGACGCGGGGAGAGAGAGAGAGAGAGGAGAGAGAAAATATTTTCCAAAAATAAAACATTTTCATGTTTTATAGAAAATCGTGTAATTTCCGAGGGCCATAACTCCTTCATACGATGTCCATTTCCGGTGAACCAAATTCCTACGAACTCGATTCGACGAGGTCTACAACTTTCATGAAGGAAGTTTTCCCAGATTCTCAACGGGTAAAAAGTTACCTTAATTAACCTTCTGTAACTTTTAATTACCACCGTAATTATCGTTTTACGATGAAAACCCCTAAAAATATGAATTCTCTCCATTTCACTTCAAATTTCACGAGCTATTTAATAAAAATAGTATGGAAATTTTCGGGGTATTACACTTCATGTCGACGAGAAAGTATATCAGGGACTGTATTAAGAGAGCCCGCTCTGTACTCAATTCTGTAATCATAGCCCAAAAGCTTAGCAAGCCATTTGTGTTGAGAGGGAGTTGTGATTCTCTGGTCCAACAAGTGCTTTAAGGTCTGATGATCGGTGAGGATTGTGAATTGTTGCCCAAGGAGGTAAGGTCGCCATTTGGCAACAGCAAAGAGGATGGCAAACATCTCTTTGTCATAGACTGAGAGTGTTTGATTCTTTGGGGACAAGGATTTGCTCAAGAATGCAATAGGGTGCTTGAGTTGAGTTAGAACTGCACCTATTCCGGAGCCACTGGCATCAGTTTCTACAGTGAATGGTTGGGAGAAATCCGGCAGTGCAAGAACTGGAGCGGTGGTGACCGCGGTCTTGAGCTGAAGAAAGGCCTCCTCTGCTTGGGGTGTCCAAATGAAATTATTGGATTTCAGCATGTCAGTTAATGGCTTTGCAATGACACCAAAATGACGAACGAATCGTCGATAGTAACCGGCCAATCCCAAAAACCCACGGAGAGCCTTGATTGTGAGTGGTTTGGGCCAGTCAACTAGGCACTGGACCTTAGAGGGATCAACAGAAACACCCTTGCCAGAGATGACATGGCCTAGGAAGTGAACTGTGGGCTGTGCAAAAGAGCACTTGGAGAGTTTGACTTTAAGATGATGGGCCTGTAGAAGAGTACACTTCTTGGAGGTGAAGGAGGTGGGAAGGTAGGTCATGGCTATAAACCAAGATGTCATCAAAAAACACCAAGACAAACTTGCGTAAAAAAGGTTTGAAGACATGATTCATGAGGGCTTGAAAAGTGGATGGGGCATTGGATAGGCCAAAAGGCATGACTACAAATTCGTAGTGGCCATCATGGGTTCGAAATGCAGTTTTGTGAATGTCTTCCTCATTCATCCGGATTTGGTGGTAGCCAGAACGCAAATCTAACTTAGAGAAATATTGGGCTCCATGGAGCTCATCAAGGAGCTCATCAACAACGGGGATCGGAAATCGGTCTTTGATGGTGACAGAGTTTAGTGCCCGATAATCCACACAAAAACGCCACGTGTCTTCCTTTTTTCGAACCAAAAGGACCGGTGAAGAGAACGGGCTGCGACTGGGCCGAATGAGACCTTGAGATAACATTTCAGTGACTTGTGTTTCCAACTCAGCTTTTTGAGAGTGAGCATAGCGGTATGGCCGTACATTGATGGGGTTTGTTGTTGGCATTAAGGGAATACAATGATCAATGGATCTTGCTGGTGGAAGGCCCTTTGGTGGAGAAAACAATTCTTGGAATGTGGCCAAGAGGTTTTGAACAGAATGGTCATGGGCCTGGGTGTGGAGAACTGTTGGAGTGGGTTGATGTTGTAATGCCTCTAAATGATCTGTTGGTAGAATAGAGCAGAATGTAGTGTGGTCAATGGACGTGGGTTGATTGGTTAAGCCATGAAGAACGTGGCATTTACCATTAGCCGTGAACATCATCACCTTCTCAGCAAAATGCCAGCCAATAAAACCAAGTGTGTCCAACCATTGAGCACCGAGTAAAAGGTCACAACCTGTGACTGGGAGAAGGAGGAAAGACCCAGTGAATTTGTAGTCTTGAATGGTAATAGTGATGTCAGAGGTGACCCCTGATGGTGAAATGGTCTGGCCAGAGGCAGTAGAGAACTGGAGAGCAGTGGGTTTAG
The DNA here is from genome assembly GCA_029955375.1 of Rubus parviflorus. Taxonomy (NCBI): domain Eukaryota; kingdom Viridiplantae; phylum Streptophyta; class Magnoliopsida; order Rosales; family Rosaceae; genus Rubus; species Rubus parviflorus. The sequence continues at coordinate 30,452,377 of JARGGL010000001.1, forward strand.
AAGTCGGAATGTTCAACTTGTGGGCAATGGAAGGATTAAGGAAATTCATAGCAGAGCCACAATCTATGAATATGTTGAGGGGAAAATTGTTAACCGTGCCACGGAAACGCATCATTTCTCCAATTGCAGTTGCAGTAATTTTATGAAGAGGGTAAAGTGGAGGTGTGTCATTAGAAGGGTCATCCAGTTCTTCAGATGGCTCTGGTGGTTCAGGTGGAGGCTCTGTTGAACTGGGGCACTCAAGAATAGCCATGACTGGCTTCTTACACACATGGGTAGGAGAGTAAGTTTCATCACAATGAAAGCAGAGACCCTTGGCTCTGCGTTCTTTCTGTTCAATTGGGGACCAGCGGCGTTCAGGACGCGGCCGAGGGACAAAGTTTGTGTTTGAAACAGAGGTGTGATGTGGGCCCGACTGAAAAGATGAGTTGGATTGGCTGCTAGTGGACACGGGTGAAGCATGAGAGAAGCTGGGACCATCAGCTGGCCGTTGTTGTGGTTGCCAAAATGAAGTACGCTGAGCACGCGCAGCTCTGATGTCGATGAGCTTAGCCTCAAACCGCCGTGCAAGGCGTTGAGCCTGTGCCAAGGAAAGCGGTTCTAGGGCCATCACGTTGTGGCGGATGTCTATTTTCAGGCCACCACAAAAGATAGGCAACAGCTGATCATCCGACCAATCAGGTGCTTTACAAGAAAGCTTTGTAAAAGCTGAAATGTAATCCTCAACGGAGGTGGTGTGTTATAGATGAGAGAGCGACGCTTTGAAGTCGGTGTTATTGCCGGAGCCGAAGTGTTCAAGCAAAGCTGGCACAAAAGAGTCCCATGTTGTCGCCGGATTGCGTTGTTCGAATGAATTCATCCAAACCGAAGCATCGGGACCAAAGTGAGAGGCGACGGTGGTAACACGCTCGTGCAGAGGCACTTTATGCACTCTGAGGTAACGTTCGGCCATGGCCAGCCAACCCACCACATCATCCCCGTTGAAACGAGGAAGGTCCACTTTTGGTGGTTTGAAGGGTTGGAATTCATAGAAGCTCGGTGAAGGTTGAAATCGGGAAGTTTGGGGATGTGAGTGATAGGGAAGGCTGAATTCTGGTGTTGAAGTAAATGGGCCTTGAGTGGAGATGCGGTTTGAGTAGATTGGTGTTGTTGAGTAGAGTGGTGGTGTTGAGGAGGTGTGTTGTGGGAAAGAAAGTGGGTGAGAAACAGGGGAGAAGGTGGTGGTGGCGGAGCGTGGATATTGTGGGAGTGGTGGCGGTGGATTAGAGAGGCCTAAACCGGTCCATGTAGTGGAGATTGGAGGAATGGAACCAAATGACAGTTGTGGTTGAGAAGAGGATTGAGATGAACCTGGAGGATGTAGAATGGTGTCTAGAACAGACTGTTGAAATGTAGAAAACTGGGATGCTATTTGTTGTTGTTGTAGAGAGTTGTGGTTTCGGGATAAGGATTCAATGGATTGATGGAGTTCCTCGTTTTGGGATTGGAGAAAGTCCACAGTGGCCTGAAATGGGTGGGGGGCGTGGATGATGTGGAGGGGGAGGCACTGACGGTGGAGGTGTGGGCAGGTGTGGATGGTGGTGGTGGTGGTGGTGGGTCGGTGGATGGTAGTGATTGTTGAAGGCCACGCATCGTTGCTGGCTTTGATACCAGATGATAGAACACAATTGCAGAGAAAGTAAATGACAAAGGAATTAAACATCAAACATTTTCATTCATACTTCAACAATGGCAAGGCAATACAAGTTTAAAGGATTGGGACTCATTCCCTTACAAAAGATAGTGTTGACACGTGGTGGTGTTGGACCACAAGATGATGACAACAATTGCCAGCTGGGTGTACTGATCAAAACTAACTATGGATTAACTTGAGCTGCTAGTTAACTGGGCGATTAGGACTGCTGATATGGTGTTATGTTGGGCTAGTCCTAACAGAAAACCCCAAGAAACACTGAAATAAACACGAAATTAATTAGAAAAGTGGTACTGACCGGAATTCACAATTACGAAGCCAATCAAATTCACGCTGTCGTCGCCGTGAATGGTGAGCTCGTCGTCCTCGTCGCTGGCGCGATTCAGATTGACGTACAAACCGCCAAGGTTGAGGACGAATGAGCGGTGGTCTAAGCAGCGGAGGCGAGCAAAGGTCGAATCTGGAATCAGCAGCAAGTTTCGACCAAATAATATAGAGAAAATTCAGGCTGGGACACGGTTGGGGAGAGCAGATTTGAGAGTGAGAGCAAGGGTGAGAAGATTTGTGATTTTGTTCGAAACTGCGACGTTTGAAATGGAGGATGTCTCGGGTTTGATTAGATCTAAGGGAAGGGGGGTTGAGAGAGAGAGAGAGAGAGAGAGAGAGAGAGAGAGAGAGAGAGAGAGAGAGAGAGAGAGAGAGAGAGAGAGAGAGAGAGAGAGAGAGAGAGAGAGAGAGAGAGAGAGAGAGAGATGTTTAATTTGGGTCAAGGGTTTCACTAGGTTGAAAGTATCTTAGTGGAGGCAAAACAAGAAATGTATTCCGCGCTCATCACTTTAAGTCTTTAAAAGCTCCGTGTTTCTACAATTTAGGCATTGTCGCAAATTTGCAATTAAACTTTCTACATCGGTTATTTTAGAAGGTGATGTTAATGTAAATAAAAGAAATCGTTTTTTTTTCGAAACCGATATAAACAAGGTTTATAACATCATGTACACTTGTAACCGATTTCTTATGGGCGATGTTATATCCAGGTATTCTAGTAGTGACTGCACTACATTCTCACATCATTGTTTCTTTAGCCGTTTAAGCCGTGTCATTGGCGACAGTCAAGATACTCCAAGCCCTGAATTTTATTTCAAACTTCGCTGCTGGAATGTTGAAGATCATGGATACCACTAACCTCGTCTGGAATTTTTGCCTGCATTTTACCATTGTTTTGTTGCTAATTCTTTTTGCAGCTTTAGAGTGGTTCAATCTTGTTTTGTGGACTATTTACTTCGTGATGGTCGTAACTAAATGGTATCAATTGCCCGTTCTTCATGCCTTAATGGTGGTATACCTTAATCTCTGTCAGCTTCATACGGTGTTTTACACATTGCAACCTATTGTTTAAGAAGCTTCATACGGTGTATTTGGTATGGATTGCCGTATTCGGTATTGGTGCAAGGGTGTAATAGACTTGCATAAGTCAATCTGTGTAGAAATGTAGGTATAGAAAGGATCAGCCAATGATACAATTTCAGCAACATTAAGTACCACCTGTTACATTACTTGTGACAAGTAAAACATTACATAAATGCCACTACTAATTAGTGGCAAAACAAAACAATACAGATGAACATAAGCATGTCACAGAAAAAGAAAAAAAAAAGAGAAAAGGAGAAGAACACAAACACAAGCTGAGGAGGACGGACTCTAAAAACGGAGAGAAATACTTCAACCAGAGAACCCTCCATAATCAAAGAAGGTTAAACGCCCCTTGGTCCAATCCCATATCTGCAGACTTGTGACTGAAAATAATATCAAATTGCATACACTATCTCTCCACTGCTGTCAATGTCAAGGTCGTCGGGATCTGTATCGAGATCCTCCTCCATGTTATCGATGTCCAGACTGCCAGCAAGATACTGGTTGAGATTGTTGGTCCCGGCTGCCGGTATTGTAGCCTCAGCAATTATCTGCTTGATCTCATCAATGCTTTGCATGGGTTGATCAGGCTCTTCAAATTGGCTGTTCATGGTGTTTTCAACCATAAGATCTGCTGGAAGGTTCCTTAGAAACCACTCATGGTTCCTAATCTCAGGAATTGTTATCCTCTGTTGCAGACAATGATATTAAATCAAACTCATAATTAGAACATTGCTCTTTCTTCCTTCAAACTTAATTAGATGTGGAAGAGCAAGCTAATGAAAGCATCATTTAGGTAGGCATATAGAACTATTTAAAACACACTATTGTTCTATACACTTTGTGAAACCAGGTACTGGCATGCCAAAGACGCAAAAAGAAAATGACAAGAATAGGTAACTAATTATTACTAGACCTCAAGAATAAACGGGACGGGGATTTAATTGGAATCAGAGCCGGCCCTTGGGCAAGGCGGGCAAGATTTTTGCCTAGGGCCCCCAAATCAATAGGCCCCAAATTTCCAACTCAATTGACCTAAAAAAATATTTATATATTATTCAGTCAAAAAATAAATAATTGCATTAATTTGTTTTATTTTAATCAACATGTGTCCCTCTTGCTGGCTTGCTGCGTGCTCTTTGATTCCCTATCAGTTTATTTTTTGAGAAAGTGATTGCTTGACTCTCTTCCTATCGTCCATAAGAAAAAAAATCTAGTCTCTTCTATCTTTTACGACACAAAATAGCAACATAAAATTGGAAATTGTCATATTGGAAGAGAAAGCCTCTAAAATTAGAACTTTGGAAAAAAAACAGAGCCTCTACTATCCAAGTTCTTTATAGATAATTTTATATTTTTATTGTTATATATTTGAATTCTGGTTTAATTTATCTATTGAATAAATTAAATTTGGTTATTTGATGCTTAATTGGATTTTGATTTCAACGTAGTACTGTAGTAGTATCTATTATATTCTATTGCTAATTTGCTATATGTCTGATTGTTGCATTTTGATTCAAGTTTTCAACGAAGCCGTATACTATTGCATTTTGTTTTTTTTTTTTTCCTGAGCAATCGAGCCCTAAGACAACTTCGCCTTAAGCCCCCAAATCCTCAGGGCCGGCCCTGATTGGAATATGAGATTAATGTATAGGTGCAGGCACATAACTCTCATATACAAAGAATGTCACCCACCTTCTCCGGCTCAGCCACAAAAATCCTTGAGATAAGATGATGGCACTCTGGAGATATATGAACATAGTCGGGAATCGAGAACTGGACACTCGTTATACGCTGCAAAAAAAATCCAATTATCTTGGTCAATCACAGCAGAGATGCCCAGTCTCGATAGTAACAAATTACAAGTGAAATTACTTGTAAGGTGGAACAAATTAAGTTCTTAGGCTCCCCAGGATCCTCAAATGGGTATGCACCCACCAACATGACATATAAGCTCACCCCACAAGACCAAACATTGGCAATCTGAATGACATATCAACATGGAGAACTATTAGCACAATGTATATTATGCATGGGGAAAAAAATGTCCTTCATCCATGACTCTACAGAATTACATATATAAGTCCTAATACTTTGCCTTATGAGACCAACAAAATAATAGGCTGATTATGGCATTTCAAGCCTAGGGATTTTAGTTGATGTTTATAACTTTATATAAGTTGCTGGATATAATGATAAAAATACACACAAGTTTGTACTTGTTTGGGAAACACTGGAAATACTAGGACTTTAAATAAATCACTGAACCCAATCTTTGAAATTCATAACAATTTTACATTGAATCTATTAATTACAAATACATGGTATTTAGTAATTTTACGGCGCTTTAAACCAATGTAACTTATTCTTAAAATCTAATTACATTCTGCTATTAACCAAAGAAATCCATATCTATAATTCCCTCCATTCAGTGAACCGCTAGTGTTGCAATATAGTATATTTTACATGTTAGAGTTTCAGCATTTAAACTTCATACATAACCCTTTCTTTCAAAGGGGTTGTGCGTGATCCACCATCTTTTAGAATGTGCAATTAATTATTTTAATTTTGCTTGCCTCAAGTTGTGTCTGCCTCGAGTTATCATATTTGTCATCTCCAAAACACTCAAGAGTCCTGTTTGCAAGGTTCTAATGAAAACACCAAGAAAACAAATTGCAAATAGCAAAAAGTAATTTCTGCCAGATGAGTCAGAACTGAATTCCTACATACAACGGTGGCCTTGTTCTGACATGGTGAGTTGCACCTGGTTCTAGACTTCTACTAGATTTGGAACTGATTGGATGGTGGAAATGACTTATAACTTTAAAACTTATCTATAAATATGCCTGAGATTGAAATAGGGTTACTTTATCATTCTCTAGTTATAGATGAAGGAAGTATATATGGTTTCACAAAACAAGTTACGAGTTAGAGTTTTTAGTCATCACCTAAGTTGAACAGATGCATATACAAATGAGCAAATCATTACAGATGATTTGACAAGGACATGCATTCAGAAATAAATAAAAAGTAGGTGATAAATATATTAAGGCTAATAGAGATTATTCAACATTTTTAATAGATTTAACCCCCCAACCCAACAATAAGTAGATTGGTTCATACAGATGATAATTAATTTACCTTGCCATCATATTCTTTCTTAAGTAACACTTCAGGAGCAATACATGCAGGAGTGCCAACAGTTGATTTTGGTTGTGAATGCAGCACCGAAGACTGAGAAAAGAGACAGAGCTTAATTAGATGGGTATAATAAATATAAACGTTACAAACATATAAGGTCACAACACTGATAAGAAATGAAGGAATTGCAGACACCTAACCAATATCCCAAAGTAACAGATATATTCTTCGGAAGTCTTTACCAGTTAAAGGAAAAACAGAACATGCATATAAGCATTCAATAACCATCTTTTTTATGCCTGAATAGATTTCTATTATGAATTTAATCACCAGAGATCTGTCATAATTTACAACGAGACTTCTGTAAAATGAGGCAGGAGAGAGAGAGAGAGAGAGAGAGAGAGAGAGAGAGAGAGAGAGAGAGAGAGAGTACCTTTGAATAGCCGAAGTCACATATTTTTAAACGAGGAGCTGGACTTCCATCTAACAATGTGTTCTCCAACTTCAAGTCCCAATGGCACACTTGCTTCATGAAGACCAGAAAAACATATCCACTTTGAAAATTGAAATCTACTTGTATATATCATGTATTGAAAGATTTACTATAAAGATGAATGACTTAGTTTACATACCATTGCATGACAGTAACTGACTCCTGATATAAGTTGTTGGAAGAAGAAGCGTGCCTACAACACAAGTACATTGGAAATAGGTCGGAAACACAAGTACATTAGAAATAGGTTGGAGGCACTATTAGAAATAAAACTAATATGTTGGACAAGTACCTCAACCTCACTGAACCGCCCTGCATTGCATATCCTCCAGATGCATATTCCATCACAATAGCCAGATGAGTCGGTGTCAATATCACCTACAGTTAAATAGTGACATTATTGAATTCTGTGGAGGACTTAATGTGTAATATGAGGTTAGAATTTAACAAACCTCTTTGAATCGGACGATGTTAGGATGCCTCAATGACCTGTGGTTTATAATCTCCCTTTGTACAGTTTCATCTATCTGTTAGAGAAAAAAAATATATAGAATTAGGGAGAATCAATATTGAAAGGACTATATTTTAAGCTTGTTAAGAAACTCATCTCACATCAATAAAAATATCTTGTGGTTGATCAGATGACAGGGTTACTAATGTGGTTGTTCTAGGCGGTTTGCTTGTTCTCTTAGCTTTGTTCTGTTGTTTGAAGCTTTTAGTTTCCTGCGGTTTCTTTCTATGTGGATTCCTTGTCCACTGCTGTGTAATTTCTCCTTATTCTTAGCAATAATGTCTTGTTTCTATTCAAAGCAAAACTATAGACATTGTTATACAATAGAAAGACAAAGTGAACTCCTCCACACAGCTTACAGTCTCCCATAACATAAGAAAAGTAAGTTCAAAATTCTTTATTTTATTTTATTTTTCACATGGTTTACTGTACAGTTTGGTAGAGAGCAGATGTTTTACTTCAGTCATCAATTTGGTTGCCATGTTTAGATATTCAAGAGAGTCGCCTCCATAGTTAAACAGTGAAGTCACATTCAAACAAAAACTTCATATTATTAACAAGAAGCAAAAGAAAAAACAAAAACAGATGTCCAAAAATTTGAATCTTATTAGTTCTGTAACTGTAACTTCCAAAAAACCAGCTCAAAAACTGGAAACTTAAAGTAGGAAACTGCGACTGTTTGGACTCAGTAGGAAACTTACCAACTCAACAAGCCTGAAAGAGAAGTCTTTTATGAACAACCAAATCAATTTAAAAGAATCAGAGAAGGAAGACAATGCAACAAAAAACAAAAACCCCCATGAATTTACTAACAACAGAAAATCCAAGAAAGCATTTGATTTCCTAAAATAGACAAGAAATGAGGCAAACCACAAATACCCAATTCACGGAAGAAAAAAGAAAAGAGTATAATTGAGAGAGTGACTAACCTTCTCACCTCTCTCTATGTATTTGACAGCAACAAGCTCCTCCGTCTGCTTGTCCCTCATAAGCCTCGCAACCCCGAAATTACCCGACCCGATATCTTTAACGAGCTCGTACCGATCGCTGGATAAGTTGGTTTGGTTTGTATTCGTCCAGGACGTCTGGATCAGTTGCTTTACATCCCTCTCTCTGTTGAGGAATCCCGCTATCAAATACTTGGACCTCAGAGCTCTTGCCAAGTACACAACAGGATTTAGTGATATCACTGAAATCTGCCAGCATGCTTGCAAATATGCCATTAGAGACAACATTGAGAGAGAGATATGGAGAGGGAGAGGAGGAGAAGTGAGAATCCTGAGGTTATGGAGGAGGATGAAGTAGCTCATTTTGAGGAATCAATGAAGTATGCTCGTAGGAGTGTTAGTGATAAAAGTACCAGGCATTTGCGCAGACGTTGCAGATGAGTTCAAATTTGCAGCGAGTGGTTGGGGGCTACTGTTGGATCTGATCCTTTTGCAACTACTAATGCTGGTGCAGCAGATGAAGGAACTTTACAATTAGTATTTTATTTTGTTATGTTGTTTTGTTTTCTAATTTTCATGTTTGGTTTCCATGTATATCAATAAGTTCAAGACAAATAAATCTGTTATGTGTTGTTCAAATTTATAGTTCAGTAAAAGAAAATCCGAAAAGCCTTATGAGTTTGTTTGGTAATTTCAACTCTGTTGTGACTTCGATTTCATACATTTTCTTTTGTAATATTTAGTTATTCTGCAACCGGAATGTGAAAAACTGGCTCAAGTTGCTGCAAAAGCATGCTTGAATTCTCATGGAAGTGCCCATCATTTGATTATTCAGTTTACTTTACTATGATGAGAACAAAATAACATAGAAAAATGGATCTTTGGTTTTTAATTCAGCTTTCTAAAGTTGCTGTTTTTGTGGTAACCCATAATCTTATATATGTTAATGTAGAGTAAAAGAATCACATGGACTAGGATCCCATTTTTAAAGATGGTAGCTGTAATTAAGTTTGATCACATGCACTCTGTATGTACTAGATCAAACTTCATTTATGAGTTTTGGCATTCTTCTAATATTGCTTTCCATGATGCAATTTTTCATTTATTACTTACATTGAACCAAGCTTAGTAAACTAGATCAACTGTAGCCACATAAATAATGAAGAATGCCAAAACAGAGTTGTCTTTTTTGAGATGCAGCATAAGCACTAAATTTTCAATGTCCAAAGATATAGTTAAGGTACTTTACTATAATAATGACATTTATAAGTATTGTCTATGAACCAAAGATATGAAAAAGGTAGAATTTGAAATGTAACCATAGACAATGCTTTGCCAACGTTGCTGCATTAGTAACAATTACACCTACAGGTTCTCCAGTTGTGCATCAGTAGATATTATCTTGAAGTCTGTCCTCTGTGTGGGCCTATATTTCCCACATCCCATCCATAATTATAATCATTATACTGCAATAGCATTTTTGTTCAAATGTCAGTCCTCTAGTCTGTTTCGCTACAAATGTCAGCTATTATGTCTAAAACTACATAAGAAAAAAGAGGAAATTTTCACAAATGAAAACAAGACCAACAAACGCAAAATATAATTGTTTTCAGTTTGAAATCAAATTGAGACACAATATTCTTTAATAAGTTGTTATTAGCACACCCCTATTGTTATTAATTAACACACACCCTATTAATATATAATTCATATTCTTTTTCCTTGCAAATATAATCTCGATCATGAAACGAAACTGCACGTACGATTCCATCACTCAATTGAAGTCTATGAAACCTCTTGAAAGTAAAATAAAGACAACAAAGAATTATAAGTTATATATGAAATAGTAAAATACCGGATCTTCACTGGTGAGGTTCTCTGCACGGGATAGCTTCATACAAACATCTTCATTGGGTGGCATTACAAGGTGGATCCCGCAGCTTTCTAAGGCGGACGACGAGTATCCAGATAGGAAAATAATGACTCGGCACATAAAAGGTGGTAATGGACGCATATAACCAAATCGCCACATTTCATGGAAGGGAATATACTGCAGCCACACATTATCTGAATAAACAGTTTGGTCGAGGAGATATAGAACTTTTACTTCATTGATGTAAATACAGACTGAGAATTTGCAATACATATGATAATCACTTTGCAGCTTTAGAACACAGAGAGCCAATCCTGTATTCTCCCATTTGAAATTTGGAAGGATTTCAATAAAAAATTCAAACTGGCTAAGCCTCTGGAAATCCATGCGACAGCTGAACCACTTGGGGATGTCGCTTCCTGGAAATATAACTGTGAATTTAGATTGCTGGGAAGAGAGAAAGAGAGAGAAGAGAGCTTCTGCCGCCTGATAATCATCATTCACTAAAACATTTGCCTCCTTAACTAGATTCTCAATCAGTCTCCTGCAATTACTCAAGTTCATCACCTCAATCATTTGCGATTCTTCACGTTCCAAAATTTTCGACAACTTTGAAATTCTTTCCAATGATACACAATCCCGCACATCCAGATATTTGATAGAGGGTGGAAGTTGAGGAATTTCTACGAGATTCCTGCAACCACTCAACTTTAGTTCTCGCAAGTAGCTAAATTTACACAACCATTCGGAAAGACTAACAATATCACTTCCTGTTAAATCAATTATTTGTAAGGTGGATGCACAATCGAGAGAATCAAGGAAATCAGTCCAACCACTGTCCGATAAACTGCTGCATCCTTCCTTTGAACCCTTATTTGGAAATGTTTTGAGTTTTGGGCAATAGTTCAAACCAACCTTCTTTAGATTTTGCAACTGATAAATGTTGCAAGGCAGATTTGTAAGGTTTTCACAATTCGATACAGATAGGCGTTCAAGGTTGATGAGATATCCAATGGATGAAGGCAATTCTTTGATGGCAGAGCAGTAGACTAGATTCAAGTGTGTTAAGTATTTCATCTCTCCCACAATTTCAGGGAAACTCTCCAGACTACTGCAAAATCCAATATCAAGGTCTCGCAGAGATCTCCAGTTGACTTCTCTTGGAAGCTTCACCAGGTTAGAGCACCTATTAAGATTGAGGAAAACAAGCTTTTCAAGGAATCCAACCGAAGGGTCAACCTCAACTAAACTTTTACACTTCCGTAGATCCAGACTCTCTAAGTTTGGGCATTCAGACAGATTTGGGATTTCTGTTAGGAATTTGCACTCCATGAAGTTCATGGATTTCAGATTTTGCAAACTCTGTCATATATACCAAATAAAGAAAATAAGAAAAAGAAAGGATCAAATGACAAAGCTACGTCTAAAGAAATTAATGACGTCCTTTCAAAGACAAAAGAAATTAATACGTACCTTGAATCCTACCCCAAAACGTGAGATGCGGCTGTCAGGCATGTTGAGTTGAACAAGTTTCTTCATGTTAAAATTGGACGGCAAAGATTGAAACGGATATTTAGGCCAATCAAGCAACCTCAATTGCTCCGGGAGATAATCAACTTTTCCACAAAACCGTGCATTGACGTTTATAAAAAACTTGAGATTTTTCATCTTTTTGAAGCATTTAGGACTCAAGCATATCTCTATCTCACCAGTCGTAGGCACCTTTACTATTATGCCTTCAATTTTACTTGTTCCCTAGCATTAAAAGGGTAATTAATTAGCAAAAAGAAAATTATATTATACATCTTATTCACATATTGGTTGTCGAATTGGATTAAACTACACACAAAAAATCACCCGACCCAACTCCATGTATATATATAAAGCTGAGCAAATGTATACTACTTACTTTGTTTTCTGTTAGAACGTCGTGCACATCCTTGTGATACCACAATCTCCTGCGTTCACCAGGCTCGTTTGGGGATTCTTGATCAACTATCTCTTTTCCTATTTCTTCTAGCAAATCATGCATGCTTATATAACCTCCATATCCAACATTTATGAGGGCCTTTTCTTCAAGAACTTCAATACCATGCTCGGGGTTGATGCGGCCACAACCTTCTAGTATTTCTATCACATCATTCTTCTTTCGATCTTTGAGGAAGCATGCAATGTCAAGGAAAACTTCTTTCTCTGGATTTTCTAGTGCATCATAACTGATTTTGAGAATCTTTTGAATGCCTTGGAGAGGGCTTCTTTTATAACCATCTAATATAGCTTGCCATTTATGTATAGATGTACCACATAGACGTGAACCTAGAACTACCAGTGCTAATGGAAGGCCTTGAGCATATTCAACAACACTACTGACTGAATGTTTCTCATCGTCATCCAAATATGTCTTATTCTTGAAGGCCTTTGAAATGAAGAGCTCACAAGCTTTACGAGGATCTAGTTCCCTAGCCTTGTATATGTGATTGACTTCGTGAACAATCAGCAAATGTTTATCTCTTGTTGTTATGATAATTCTGCTGCCGGGACCAAACCATTCCGTTGCTCTAGCTAATTTATCTAACTGGTCCTAATTATTCACATCATCGAGAATTAAGAGAATCCTTTTATGTCTCAACCTTTCACTCAACAAAGTTATTCCTTCATCAATATTGATTACTTTCAATTCTTTGCCTCTAACAATCTCAGAAAGAAGATTTTTTTGTAGATTGAGTAGACCTCCATGTACCTCTGACTCTTCTCTGACATTTGCCAAAAAGCATCTACGTTCAAAATTATGAGCAATTGAATTGTAAACAGCTTTAGCAATTGTTGTCTTCCCTATTCCGCCAATTCCCCATATTCCTACCATCCGTATATCACTTCTCCCGACATCTAAACATTCAAGCATATCTTGTACCCGAGAGTCTAACCCAACCGAGCACTTTGGCACATCCAAATAGGTCGGTTCTTTTACTTGTGCGAAAATGTCTTCAACGATTCCATCAATAAATTTAGATTCATACCTACCATGAACGAAACATTTAATAAATAAAATCCGAGTTTTTTTCACCAACAGTGTCTGAACTCTTGTGCCCCGGTCAAAATGATACCCAACTTTTAAAAAGAGTCAATGTGGTACCTGGACTCTAAATTTCTTATCAATCTCATACCTCCGTTAAATTTCTATTAACTCTCGGTTAAAAATACACGTGTCGATCACATGGGGGTATTAATTTTCCGTTTTGACTTCCACTTTTTTTTCTTTTTTTTTTCTCTGTTCTTTTCCTCCTTTTTTTAAATTTTTTTTTCTTTCATTTCTCTTTCTTTCTCCTTCCCCGCACAAATTCTCTCTCCCTTGCCTCATTGTTGCCGTCGAGGCTCCAAGCTCCGGCCACCATCACACAACACTGCCCCTACCAAACAGAGCATACGGTGCCGACGAGTCTAACGCACCCAGGTTTGAAGCCAAAAACCCCAGCCAATCATGGTGGTGCTTCGATGAAATGAAGCTCGGAGGAGACACCAGCTGCACGTGCGGTGGTTTGCCGGTGTCGCCGGTCAAGGAGGGGAGCGGGCTCGGCTCGCGGGATGACGGCGAACCCATTGGTGGCAGTTGTATGCCGCATGATTGCTGTGGAGGCTTCACCAGTGTGCGGTGAAATGAAGCTCGGAGGGGACACCAGCGGCACGTGCGGTGGTTTGCCGGTGTCGCTGGTCGAGGAGGGGAGCGGGCTCGGCTCGCGGGCACCGTCTGCTCCGTTTGGTAGGGGTGGTGTTGTGTGATGGTGGCCGGAGCTTGGAGCCTCGACAGCAACAGTGAGGCAAGGGAGAGAGAGTTCGTGCGGGGAAGGAGAAAGAAAGAGAAATGAAAGGAAAAAAAAAAAGGAGGAAAGAAACCAAAAAAAAAAAAGTGGAAGTCAAAAAGGAAAATTAATACCCTCACGTGATCGACACGTGTATTTTTAACCGAGAGTTAAAAAAAATTTAACAGAGATATGAGGTTGATAAGAAATTTAGAGTCCAGGTACCACATTGACTCTTTTTAAAAGTTGGGTATCATTTTGGTCGGGGCACAAGAGTTCAGACACTGTTGGCGAAAAAAACCCATAAAATCCTTGCTAACTATGTTTTTCAAAAAAGAGCAAAAAGTATTATATAATAAACACAAACAAAATAACTTTACCCCAGCTTAACTTTTCCCCTGCTGCCTAAATAACTGTGAATTTTTCTAGATTAAAATATAACTCTATGAGACAAATATTTTAGGAAGTTGAAATTACATAATTATTAAAATATCATCACCCCAGCTTAGAGCTATTGAGCTAAGGTTGTTGGACAATTAACTACTACGAAGTGGTCAGAAAGAAATATACGTACCCGTCCGAGAAATGCCACCCCGATAAATTTGCTGCTTCAGTAAGAGCTGTCCTCCACCTTAACACCTTGTCCATGTTATCTTTGAATTTGCGTTCATGGTTAGCAATTGCATCACCAAAACTACCTCTTTGGTTTCTTACGTCTGAGGGATCCACTTTGTAAAAGACTGGCCAAACCTTTTGTTGGTTGGATCTTTTACATTCAAGGATATGAACTAGTTCGTCCAAACACCACTTTGAGGATGCATAGTTTTCGGAGAAGACGATGAGAGAGCTTTTTGATCCTTGAATTGCTTGGACAAGTGCTTGTGATATTTCCTCTCCTCTTGTAAGCTCATCATCTATGAAGGTGTTGATCCCCTTCTGAACCAAATTGCTGTGCAAATGGTCTGTGAAATTGTAGCGTGTATCCTCGCCTCTAAAACTCAGAAACACATCGTATGTCCATGATGGCGGATGATCCATATCTGTTGATTGCATGGTGGATTACTAAACAGGGTGATGATCAAATGAAGAGTTTTGGTGTCTGAAGATGAAATGAAGAATTGGGAATCAATGGAAAGCTAGCTGATTGTTCTATATATGTTGATCTGTTGATAATTGAAATGAAGAAGAGGCTCTCAGTTGGCTGGCCATATATTGAATCTGGCTTGTTAATTGTTTGATTGCACCAATAGCTAGCTGATGAAATGAAAGAGTTAATTGGGAATTGATAATATATAAGTGCACTGATCACAGTTTCCTGCTAGCTTCGATCAACGTCAATGCGAAGTCAGGGGCGTGTAAGATGATGCGAAACTACCAAGAAAAGGTAAAGGCATTCTTTGAATTAAAACAAGTTGGAATGATTCTCTAATTTTTTTGTTGATGATAAGGTGGGCCGACCACTCAAGTGCACCGACAGAGCATTTGATAATTGAAAACTGATCACAGTTCCACATTGGATCATCGTCAATGTGAAGTCACGGGCGTGTAAAGGTAAAGGCATTATTTACGCGTTTGAAAACAAGAATTGGTGCACTTGTTTCACCTCTTTTTCCTTTTCTTTTTGCCTTTAGATTTTGTTGATCATAAAAGTGGACTGACCACTCAAGTCACCACCGAATTGAAAGAGCATTTCACTTTCACCTACTAATTAATCAGGTCTTAGTAATGACCGAGTGGTGAGATTTTTTGCCAAGTTTTTATCGGTTTGGTTTGGATATCTCCGACTAGCTCTTGATTTAGTGATATTTTTATTTTTTTAAATAATTTTAAATTCTAATTCCTCTCTCCTTTGATGATAAAAGAACAAAGTCGAAAAAGTTTGTTTTAGAAGCAGATCCTAATGATCAGATGAAATACAATAGAGATTGGTTCTTAAGACACACATTTGTGTATTGAATTATTGACTTGTAGAAGCAATTGTTAGATAAACAGTAGAGGTGAAACTGTGAATTGCTACATACCCTTTGCCTTATTTATGAATTGCTAAAAATACTCTTCAAAATAAAAAATAAAAACTCATAATAAAATTATTTAAAAGAATTATTATTATGGTAAAATAAAAAAGCATAACAACATAAATATAAAATAAATAGATCGAAGAATTGAATGACAATGAAACTTTCGTGTCTTTCTCTCTTTATCAAGAATACATGCATCGCATGGGCTTTAAATTAGTTAAAAAATTAAGAGAGCCAATTAACAAGGTATGAATTATGAAATGAAAGAGTTGAGAATTGATAATATTTATGTGCACTGACTGATCACAGTTTCACATGTGAAGTCAAGAGTGTGTAAGATACTAAGATGAAGCGAAATTACCAAGAAAATAAGAAAAGGTTTTTTTCTTGAGGAAATTGCGACAACCTAGAAAAGAAGAAAAGGTAAGGACATTATTTTCAACGCGTTTGAAAACAAGTTGAAATTGGTGCTCTTTTCAATGGAAAACAGAACATCGTTGATAATTGAAATGAAGAGTTTCCTGGAAGTTTCACTCGTGTATGCATAACACCATAAACAATAATAGTAAATTAGTAATGTTGTATACCGAAAATTCTGGCATACACCACAGTATATATGCACTTGACCCCCTTTTGAATATTTTAATAGTCAGTTTTCAATCTCAGCCGTACTTATGATCCAACCCACCATTATGTCGTTAGTTATAGTTAACAGTCAACGTGAGTCATGGGAAGGGTTTAGCCTGTTCCCGGTTTCTGCTTTTGCTCCTCTCTCTCTCTCTCCTCTACACCTCTGTGAACTTCGACGCCGGTTTTCGACATCGGCACACCAATCACAAATCAATCGCAGACAATCAAGCAATCAAACTCAACATAACCAGTTCACAGGCACACGGCACACCTGCAATCTACAACAAGAACAATCACAATCATCACAATCATCACAATCATAGCTGCCGCCGCTGTCCATCGCCGGCGACCGAATCAGACCCACTCCAATGAGCTTTCACCAAGCCCAGGCTTCAGCACCTGCAACGCCCCTGCCGCTCACCCAAATCAAGCCCAGCTGCGCCGCTCCAGCAGAGACGCGGCAGAGCAGAGAGAGATGCGGCAGAGATGGGTGGGTCCGCAGCGGCGCTGGCTTCGTAGGACAAAGAGCACGGGCTCGGGTGTGGATTCCCAGAGAAGAGAGAGTGAGAGAGAGGGCTGGGTTTGACCGGAAAGAGAAGAGAGAGATGATAGCTGGCCGGAAAGGAGAGAAGAAGAAGAGAGAGAAGAGAGGAAAAAGAAGAAGGGGGAGAGGAGCCCAGATCGATAAAAAAAAAAAGTAATAAAAAAGTAGGGGGAAGAATTTGGGCCAGATGTGTCTCTCATAAATCATCAATCATCAGCTTTTGTGTTTTTTTTTTAACGATCATCAACTAAAAAGTCATCATCCCTCTTTTTGGGTAATAAACTAACATAAACTTTTAACAGTCTAGATGCAATGGTTGAAGATCCAACGGATAGTATTGCGCCCTTTAGAAATTATTAGAATGACTTAATTTTAATTCTCTAAACTTTCGAAAAAATAAACAAATTTCCGCTGACTATAACTGCCTCATACGATCTCGAGATTACGCGTGTCAGGTGTTTATGAACTCGCAATGACGTTGTCTACATTAGTTTTCTTAAAAAAAATAACAAATCAAAAAAAAAAAATTGAGTAAACACTAATTGAAACTCATCGAGGTATTTCGGTCAAATTTGTTTTCAAACCATCATTAGTTCATATTTCACTTATAAAACACCTCACTCATTCCATAAGGATATCAATATTAATTACCCTTTTTATTTTTTAATTTGATATTTTTAAGAACAACTTAATTGTGACAAGTTGCTAAATTCAAACTTTTGAAGTGGGTATATGGATCTCGGTCATGGAAGAATGTGGACAGAAACAACTCGCAAATCAGAGTTGTGACAGAGCTATTACAATTTACAAGCATTTTAGTGAAGATGATATTTTCGTAAATGTTCATAAATATGGGTTTACCACCTTGACCTAGGCCGAAACGACAATAAATGTGACTAATTTTTTTTTTTCACATAATACATATTACTAAGCAAAAAATACAAGGGTAACGTCGAATCTACTATTTTTTATTTTTTATTTTGTGGATCGCACATGAGGTTAATATTGCGCCTTCTTAAAATTATTAAAATGACTTAATTTCAATTTTCTAAACTTCCGAAAAAATTATCAAACTTCCTCTGACTATAAATGCCTCATACGATCTCGGAATTACGCGTGCCAGATGTCTATAAACTCGCAATGATGTTGTCTACATCTCACGTCTACATTAATTTTCTTAAAAAAATAATGAATCAAAAAATAAATTTTGAGTAAGCACTAATCGAAAACTCATCAAGGTATATCGGTCCAATTTATTTTCAAACCATTATCAGTTTATATTCATATATGAAATACCTTACTCATTCCATAATGATATTAAACAACTTGCAAATTGGAGTTGTAGCAGAGGTATTACAAGCAGTTTAGTAAATATGATATTTTGGTAAACGACCGTAAATAGAGATTGACCACCTTGACCTAAGCCGAAACGACGAGGAATGTGACTAATTTTTTCACATAGTACATATTACTACGCATAAAATACAAGGTTAACGTCGAATCTACCCATTTTCATTTTTGATTTTGCGGATTGCACAAAATGTCTATATGCCTACTGGTGTGGTATAACTTGTTTGTTAGTTATATAGAAAAGTATACATTTTAGAACCAACTAGATGTTGAAAAAATAAATTGGGCGATCCAACCGTTGATTGTGATCGTTGTGGGGCAAAATGCTTATGCTAAAAAAATTAACCGCTTTTGTCATCGTTTCGAGATCGATCTATCTAGTTAACCACAGTAACTTAAATACCCTCACACTAAAATGTTCGTAACCAATTCGGCACAACTATATTTGGCGAGCCGTTTGCTCTCACTCTCGTGGGGTCGAGCTATCAGCTATGTCTACCGACGTAAAAAAGATTGGACGGTTTGGGGTTTAAGAGTTTGGAGTTTAGGGTTTGGGGTTTAGGATTTAGGGTTTGGGGTTTGTAGTTTAGGGTTTGAGGTTTAGGGTTTAGGCTAGGGGTTTGGGGAATTTATTTTAAGGTTATTAATTGTTTCACTATGGTTTGAGATTTGGAATACATGCTTAGAATTTAATAAAAAAATTATGTTAGTTTTCGAGATGACAAAAGCTGATGATTGATGAGAAACAAGTCTGGTCCACCTTGAGATGTTTCCACCAATTGTAAGACTGTCATGTGTTCTTGTTAACTTTGGTTAATTTTTTTTGTTTTATTGCACACTTGCACGAAAACGGAAACGCGTTTCCGTTTCAGGTACGAAACGAAACGGGAAAACGACAAATTTTAAAAATTATAGGAATTTTCCGTTTCAGGTATGAAACGAAACGGGAAAACGACAAATTTTAAAAATTATAGGAAACGATACAGTAAGGAAACGTAAATAAAATAATATATAATTAAATACAAATAATTAAAAAACCAAAAATCATAATTAATTCAAAAATATATTTGGTAAAGCTAATGATCAAACCCTTATCATTTAGAGCAATATTAAGTTGATTTTCCACTAAACCAATCCTCTTAGAGCAACTCCAACCGAACTGTCAAATGACAGCTGGAGTTGCTAACGGCTAATTTTGACAGCAACAAGCCTCTCCAACCGAGCTGCCAAAGCCACGGTGGATGACATTTTCAACTCAAACTGTCAAATTTGACAGTCCAAAAAGTAAATGTCAAATCTTTTTTTATTAATATTTCTCCATCTGCTCTCTCTCTCTCTCTTCCCCATCCAATACTCTCTCTTTCTATCTTCTCTCTCTCCCACCATATGTCCCTCTTTTTATTAAAATAACACCCTAGTTTGACATCTCGATTGGACCCGAAATTAGTCAAAAAAACATTTTGCCATGTCAATTGTCAAATTCAAATTTGACAAAAATATTTGACATCTCGGATGGAGATGCTCTTATTTGTTAACATTTTGTATAAAAGTTGTATTTATTTATTAATCCTACTCCAACCATTTTGGTTAATTAAATTATTCTTTTTCTTCTTTACCCATACCCACCGCACACTTCTTCTATCTCTTTCCCTTTCTTTCTTTTTTCTCACCCATGTGCACCCACGTGCACTCTTCTCTTTCTCTCTCTCTCTCTCTCTCGCTTCTTCTTCTCCTTCCCTTCGTTTCTCTTCTTCTGCAACTTCTCTTCTCTCTTACAAAAAAAAAAATTCTCAACTTCTCTTCTTTTCCGTCTGATCACGATCGGACAACACAACCACCAAAATCAGAACCGACGCTCAGTGTCGAAGGACAATCGAAACATGAACAGTTGAATTGTTCTCCGATCGTCTATCT
The DNA here is from genome assembly GCA_029955375.1 of Rubus parviflorus. Lineage (NCBI taxonomy): Eukaryota > Viridiplantae > Streptophyta > Magnoliopsida > Rosales > Rosaceae > Rubus > Rubus parviflorus. The sequence continues at coordinate 30,472,698 of JARGGL010000001.1, forward strand.
CGTTTCCGGCCAAATCGACCGGCTAGACCCAGTGGGTTTTGATGCTCTCTTCACGGCGAACCCAGCGCCACCAACCTCCTCCATCAATTATTCTTTAGATTGGGAGGCTCTAGGATTTGAAATTCTAGTGAGAGAGAATAAAGTTTGTTTTTTTTGCTGGGTTGGTTTCGGTGAAGGAAGAAGAAGAGAGAATAAAAAATTTCAGGGAGTAGTCCCTAGATACACGTGTCAATTTTGTATGAGTTGGGCGGCAAATTTACTACCGTTGCTAACGGGTGACCAACTAACGATTTGAACAATAGTAACGGGGCGCGTGTATTACACGCTCCCACGTGAGGTTCGGTGCATATATACGTCGGTGTATAGAAGACACTCTCGTTGTATACTGTCCTTTAATTGTATTAGCTGTCGTTGGAAATTGTTTGGTAAAATGTCTTTTTCGTTTGGTTTGAGATTCTCTACTTTGATGTATGTACTACTATAAAAAGAACATAGCCCGGCCTATATTTTAACACGTTGTATCAAGGATTTCGTTTGAGAAACAACACTCTCCATTACTTAGATGATGATTTTATCTCAATCCAAAGCCCTAATTTTTGTATTTACAAAAAAAAATTTGGGTACAGGTTCTATTTTCGGTCGTGAGACAGAGGTCGGAGGCAACTTGTTATATAGGTAGCTATATAATTCCTCCTTCGGTGTCCCACTTCTTTGATTTTAGGATTTTTATTACATATAATACCTGAATTATTTCTCAATTATATACTTGGTACCTGAACTTTAATTTTTGTCACAAATAGTACCCAAAGTTTCAATTTATGTCGCAAGTAGTACCCAAAGTTTCAATTTTTGTCACAAGTAGTACCCAAAGTTTCAATTTTTGTCATGTTACATTGGATTGCTTTGTATTACATTCAGTATTATGTCGGATATATAAGGAGTTGGACATTGGTGCAAGATTATGCTAAGATTGCAGTCAATATTTCTTTTTCAAGCCGAAAATGCGAGTCTATTTACTACAGACTAGACTACTGCATTACACTCTCACATCATTGTTTCTTTAGTCGTTTAAGCCGTGTCATTGGCGACAGTCAAGATACTCCAAGCCCTGAATTTTATTTCAAACTTTGCTGCTGGAATGTTGAAGATCATGGATACCATTAACCTCGTCTGGAATTTTTGCCTACATTTTACCATTGTTTTGTTGCTAATCCTTTTTCCAGCTTTAGAGTGGTTCAATCTTGTTTTGTGGACTATTTATTTCGTGAGGGTCGTAACTAAATGGTATCAATTGCCCGTTCTTCATGCCTTAATGGTGGTATACCTTAATCTCTGTCAGCTTCATACGGTGTTTTATACATTAATTGCAACCTATTGTTTAAGAAGCCTCATACGGTGTATTTGGACTGGGTTTGGTTTGTATTTGGTATGGATTATGCCGTATTCGGTATTGGTGCAAGGGTGTAATAGACTTGCATAACGAGTCGATCTGTGTAGAAATGCAAGCATAGAAAGGATCAGCCAATGATACAATTTCAGCAACATTAAGTACCACCTGTTAGATTACTTGTGACAAGTAAAACATTACATAAATGCCACTAGTAATTAGTGGCAAAACAAAACAATACAGATGAACATAAGCATGTCACTGAAACACAGAAACACAAGCTGAGGAGGACGGACTCTAAAAACCGAGAGAAATACTTCAACCAGAGAACCCTCCATAATCACAGAAGGTTAAAAGGCCCTTAGTCCAATCCCATATCTGCAGACTTGTGACTGAAAATAATATCAAATTGCATACACTATCTCTCCACTGCTATCAATGTCAAGGTCGTCAGGATCTGTATCGAGATCCTCCTCCATGTTATCGATGTCCAGACTGCCAGCAAGATACTGGTTGAGATTGTTGGTCCCGGCTGCCGGTATTGTAGCCTCAGCAATTATCTGCATGATCTCATCAATGCTTTGCATGGGTTGATCAGGCTCTTCAAATTGGCTGTTCATGGTGTTTTCAACCATAAGATCTGCTGGAAGGTTCCTTAGAAACCACTCATGGTTCCTAATCTCAGGAATTGTTATCCTCTGTTGCAGACAAGGATATTAAATCAAACTCAAAATTAGGGCATTGCTCTTTCTTCGTTCAAACCTAATTAGATGTGGAAGAGCAAGCTAATGAAAGCATCATTTAGGTTGGCATATAGAAACACAAATGCAGTCTACTGTTCTATACACTTTGTGAAACCAGGTACTGGCATGCCAAAGACGCAAAAAGAAATTGACAAGAATAGGTAACTAATTATTACTAGACCTCAAGAATAAACAGGACGGGGATTTAATTGGAATATGAGACTAATGTATAGGTGCAGGCACATAACTCTCATATACAAAGAATGTCACCCACCTTCTCCGGCTCAGCCACAAAAATCCTTGAGATCAGATGGCGGCACTCTGGAGATATATGAACATAGTCAGGAATCGAGTACTGGACACTCGTTATACGCTGCAAAAAAAATCCAATTATCTTAGTCAATCACAGCAGAGATGTCCAGTCTCGATAGTAACAAAGTACAAGTGAAATTACTTGTAAGGTGGAACAAATTACATGTATTGTCTTGCGGAAGTTCTTAGGCTCCCCGGGATCCTCAAATGGGTATGCACCCACCAACATGACATATAAGGTCACCCCACAAGACCAAACATCGGCAATCTGAATGACATATCAACATGGAGAACTATTAGCACAATGTATTCAATTTTTTACAGCCCCAAAAATTAAATATTATGCATGGGGAAAAAATGTCCTTCATCCATGACTCTACAGAATTATGTAGTCCTAGTACTTTGCCTTATGAGACCAACAAAATATTAGATAATTATGGCATTTCAAGCCTAGGGATTTAAGTTGATGTTTATAACTTTATATAAGTTGCTGAATATAATGTTAAAAATACATACAAGTTTGTACCTTGTTTGGGAAACACTGGAAATACTAGGATTTCAAATAAATCAATGAACCCAGTATTTGAAATTCATAACAATACTACACTGAATCTAGTCATTACAAATATTTGGTATTTAGTACTTTTACGGTGTTTTAAACCAATGTAACTTATTCTTAAAATCTAATTACATTCTGCTATTAACCAAAGAAATCAATCTCTATAATTCCCTCAATTCAGTGAACCGCTAGTGTTGCAATATAGGATATTTTACATGCGAGAGTTTCAGCATTTAAACTTCATAAACAACCGTTTCTTTCAAAGGGGTTGTGAGTGATCCACCATCTTTTAGAATGTGCAATTAATTATTTTAATTTTGCTTGCCTCAAGTTGTGTTCGCCTCGAGTTATCATATTTGTCAACTCCAAAACACTCAAGAGTCCTGTTTGTAAGGTTCTCATGAAAAAACCAAGAAAACAAAATGCAAATAGAAAAAAGTAATTTCTGCCAGATGAGTCGGAACTGAATTCCTACATACAACAGTGGCCTTGTTCTGACATGGTGAGTTGCACCTGGTTCTAGACTTCTACTAGATTTGGAACTGATTGGATGGTGGAAATGACTTATAACTTTAAAACTTATTTATAATTATGCCTGAGATTGAAATAAGGTTACTTTATCATTCTCTAGTTATAGATGAAGTATATATGGTTTCACAAAACAAGTTACGAGTTAGAGTTTTTAGTCATCAGCCAAGTTGAACATATGCATATACAAATGAGCAAATCATTACAGATGATTTGACAAGGACATGCATTCTAAATAAATAAAAAATAGGTGATACATATATTAAGGCTAACAGAGATTATTCAACAATTTTAACAGATTTAACCCCCCAACCCAACATTAAGTAGATTGGTTCATACAGATGATATATAATTTACCTTGCCATCATATTCTTTCTTAAGTAACACTTCAGGAGCAATATATGCAGGAGTGCCAACAGTTGATTTTGGTTGTGAATGCAGCACCGAAGACTGAGAAAAGAGACAGAGCTTAATTAGATGGGTATAAGAAATATCAACGTTACAAACATATAACGTAACAACACTGATAAGAAATGAAGGAATTGCAGACACCTAACCAATATCCCAAAGTAACAGATATATTTTTCAGAAGTCTCTACCAGTTAAAGGAAATACAGGACATGCATATAAGCATTCAACAACCATCTTTTTTATGCCTGAACAGATTTCTATTATGAATTTAATCACCAGAGATCTATCATAATTTACAACAACGCTTCTGTAAAATGAGGCAGGAGAGAGAGAGAGAGATCTAGTACCTTTGAATAGCCAAAGTCACATATTTTTAAACGAGGAGCTGGACTTCCATCTAACAATGTGTTCTCCAACTTCAAGTCCCGATGGCACACTTGCTTCACGAAGAGCAGAAAAACATATCCACTTTGAAATCTAGTTGTATATATCATGTATTAAAAGATTTACTATAAAGATGAACGACTTAGTTTACATACCATTGCATGACAGTAACTGACTCCTGATATAAGTTGTTGGAAGAAGAAGCGTGCCTACAACAGTACATTAGATATAGGTTGGAGGCACTATTAGAAATAAAACTAATATGTTGGACAAGTACCTCATCCTCACTGAACCGCCCTGCATTGCATATCCGCTCAAAGAGCTCTCCTCCAGATGCATATTCCATCACAATAGCCAGATGAGTCGGTGTCAATATCACCTACAGTTAAATAGTGACATTATTGAATTCTGTGGAGGACTTATGTGTAATATGATGTTAGAATTTAACAAACCTCTTTGAATCGGACGATGTTAGGATGCCTCAATGACCTGTGGTTTATAATCTCCCTTTGTACATTTTCATCTATCTGTTAGAGAGAAAAAATATATATAGAATTAGGGAGAATCAATATTGTAAGGACTATATTTGAAGCTTGTTAAGAAACTCATCTCACATCAATAAAAAGATCTTCTGGTTGATCAGATGACAGGGTTACTAATGAGATTAACTAAACCACCCCACCCCCACCCCCAAAAAAAAACTATTCATAATAATCTAAGGATAAGAATAGGATTCTTAAAACCGACCATGAAAAAGTGTTTCTAAGTTTGATTTTACTGATGGGGCCGATTTACTAAGGAGAACCATTAGTCTGCAGTCCACAAATGTCATCAAGGGATTCCTATTTCACAACTACTTTAAGGGACTGGAAGGTGGCAGCTCACTTATTTGTCTAGGATTTAAGTTTTTCTTGTTCTAGGCGGTTTGCTTGTTCTCTTAGCTTTGTTCTGATGTTTGAAGCTTTTAGTTTCCCTGCGGTTTCTTTCGATGTGGATTCCTTGTCCAGTGTTGTGTAATTTCTCTTTATTCTTAGCAATAATGTCTTGTTTCTGTCTCTCAAAAAAAATGTCTTGTTTCTATTCAAAGAAAAACTATAGACATTGTTATACAATAGAAAGACAAAGTGAACTCCTCCATACAGCTTACAGTCTCCCATAACATAAGAAAAGTAAGTTCAAAATTCTTTCTTTTCTTTTTTTTCAAATGGTTTACTCAACAGTTTGGCAGAGAGCAGATGTTTTACACTTTTACTTCAATCATCAATTTGGTTGCCATGTTTCTAGCCTTTTCACCACAAATGTCCTGAGTATTAAGAATGTCCACTAATGATACTCAATTATGAAACCTCCCTAAACATGAATTGCAGAAGTAAATAACTTGCAAAAAGGCACCCAGAACTTTATGATCAGGTTGTCATACTTGCACCCAAGCTCAACAATCAAACAGGATCAAGTTCAACATACTCAAGAGAGTCACCTCCATAGATAAACAGTGAAGTCACATTCAAACAAAAACTTCATATTATTAACAAGGAGTAAAAGAAAAAACAAAAAAAAAAGATGTCCAAAAATTTGAATCTTACTAGTCCTGTAACTGTAACTTCCAAAAAACCAGCTCAAACACTGGAAACTTAAAGTAGGAAACTGCTACTTTTTGGACTCAAAGTAGGAAACTTACTAGCTCAACAAGCCTGAAAGACAAGTCTTTTATGAACAACCATATCAATTTAAAAGAATCACAAAGGGAAGACAATACTACAACATAAAAAATAAAAAAACCCATCAATTTACTAACTAGAGAAAATCCAAGAAAGCATTTGATTTCCTAAAATAGACAAGAAATGAGGCAAACCACAAATACCCAATTCAAGGAAGAAGAAAAAAGAAAAGTTAAAATTGAGAGAGTGACTAACCTTCTCACCTCTCTCTATGTATTTGACAGCAACAAGCTCCTCCGTCTGCTTGTCCCTCATAAGCCTCGCCACCCCGAAATTACCCGACCCGATATCTTTAACGAGCTCGTACCGATCGCTGTCATGCATGATCGGCATGTCCATACCCGGCCCAACTGTGAGCATAGAACGATCCATCTCTCTCTCTCCTCCCTCTCTCTCTATAAATACACACCAAGATCCTTAATTTCCAAAAACCCAATTCAGTCCCTCCCCTTCTCTTCTCTTCTCTTCTCTTCTCTTCAGCTGTGAGTTTTCCCTATTACATTATAGACAGTGATCAATTGATCGACCGGTAAGGCGGTGGTTCTGGTGACGTGGCGCGAAGTGGACCACTGGATTGGTGAAAAGCTTTGGGTGGGTGGCGAAGAAAAAGACTGAGATGGGTTCGACCCCGTGAAGCTTCACCCACCTCAGAAATGGGGTTTCTCCGGATTTTTTTTTTTTTCTCAAAGAAACGAACTTTTTCCCTTTTCTTAAATTTCTGGGTTTTTCTAGCTCTCTATAATTGCAACCAGCTCGTGAACCCAACCATCTTCTCTCTCTCTCTGCTCTGTTGTTTCAGTGTGTAAGCTCTACACGCTTTCTCTCTCTCCCTCTCAGTCTGAGATTTTTTTTTTTTTTCTTTGCTGATACTTTTGATTTTTTGTCAGATTGTGATATTTATATTATCCAGTCCAGACTGCAGTTCTCGACAGATCATGTATTTATTGTCTCAAATTCAGTGAACTCAGACAAGGTACAATTACATGTATGCCCCAGCTTTGTTTGCTTAATGACGATAGTGTCCGCATAAGGATAAGGTTTTCTGTTTCTTGTTTGTGTTTGTTTCCATACATGAAATGGAAGAAGATGGTGTCTCGGCTCAGAAAATTGTTGCACTACAACTTGAAAACAAACAAAACTGAAAGAGAAGGTTCAGGAGCTATGGACAAATTAGCACCTAGATTTCTTAGGCCAATTGCCCAAACCATCAGACTTTTCCGGTTGCCTAGTACAAATGGTAGATTTCACATCTACCCTTGTTATTTTTCATTGACGTTGCCACCTTCATAATGGCATAATGAAAAGAACACCAGAAAATGTGTTAGTAGTAATAATAGTAAATGTAAGGACGGTACACTAAGTTATCCATTAAAAACAGTCATTACTTTAGTAGAATCACATAGAAATCAACTATTGCTCTTATAAAATAATCTATCCGAAAACCGACAAAAAATATTTGCCGTTTCAAGACCGAAGAAGACCCCTATAGTGTCTCAAGGACAATGACCACAAGCAAAGGCCCAAATCCACAACCATGCCATAAAGCAAGCTCATCATCATTAATTCATTATCATCACCATCCAGTCGAATTCTCCAGCAAGTTATGTGTACTATGGTGTAGTCCAGTTGGACTAAGACAGTTGTCTGCTTAGCACATACCCGAGTTCGAGTCTTACATTCCCCACATTTCTCAAACTTTGGATCCCTCTCTCCCTCCTTGAAAAAAAAAAAAAAAAACTCCACCAAGAGCACCACAAAGCTTCTACAGATTTGCGGCCCAAATCAAGATGGATCATGCCACCTGCACCCGATGTCTGTTGGAGGGTACCCCTTGTTGGATGATGACCAATTGCAAACGCTGCAGATCAAGGACAATCAATCGATTAAAAAAAAAAACCAACTCACAAGAGAACCCTTACTGCTCGAACGGACCGCTAAACTCTCATTATCAATAGATAGCCGATGAAGCACAACAATACCTGAGAGAACAAAGCCACCGTTACTCTCTTCGCTTTTTTTGTTTTTTTACATGGTATAAATGCAAGGTTAATTAGATTGAAATGAAGTACTTGCAAACAATAATATTTTCAAAATTTTCTTTTGCCAATATGATGATACAGGTGATTCTAGTTACAACTCATTTTTTGGGTCAACACACTCATTTCAATTTTCACCTTTAAGGCTCGAACTACTGACGTTATCATGGACTCGCGATATTGAGCCTATGCCTATCACACCGCCACTACTGACTAGCCAGAAGTTCTATGAGCTCATCTTTCACTTCTAGCTGTATCACAAGAGAGGAAGATATTAACTCCGCAAGAGGCGAAAAATCCTTAGATGTGGCATACCCCTCCATTGTAAAGTGAGCTCATGCTGGTGGGTCCCACCTCATTATGAGAGACTGCCGTATAATAGAACATGGTCAACAGATTTGTCTGACCGTCCAATAGACATGACCATGTGTATAAGTTGGAAGAAATTTAAGGTATTTTGAATTTTTCGCGTGCAAAACATAAATTCTTTGAATTATGGTACAAAATGTTTTTGTAATGTAATTGGTGAGTTGGGTCCGTTTAATACCTTGAGACTGCTTGAAAACGTGACGAGGTTGCTCAACTTAAGACTATCTCAGTTTCTCTTGTCTAAGGTATTGGGATTTTCTACATTTCCAAAAAAAAAAAAAAGTATCGGGGTTTTCTAGTTGAGGTAAAAATTGGAAGTTTGCAAAATAAAAGATAGATAGAGAAGTAATTTCTCATGAAAAATGTTGTATTACCATGGACTTTCACCCAGAATCAACATTTGTACTTGGTCGAACATTGAACTGATTAAAGTGTGCCCCTGCCCCAAGTAGTTTCCCAGGTAATTGCAAAAGTAAAAACCCTCTCAAAACCATTAGAATCCCCAAAACCCTCCCGAAGTCAAAATCCCAAAAGCTCAATTTACAGACATGCTTCTGAACAGAGCTCCAGAGCTCTCACCCTCCCCTCTCACTCTAACCCACTCCTCCTTCACCTTCTGCTCCTCAAACTCTAACCTTACTCCCCTTCCTGTGCGCTCTTCTCCCTTCGCTCCCCTCTCCCTCACTCTCTCCCACCCTCGCAACCACCGATTCTCGGGACCCATCTCGAGTTCGCCGCTTTCCGCCGTCCAATTCCGCCGTGTACACGCCCTGCCCGCCTCCAGTACTTTCGTCGAACACCTTCCGGGCGAGACCTCACAGGCAGAGGAGAATTGGGATTTGAGCAATGTCGCGCAGAGCGAGGCTTTTGATTTCGAGAGGTGCTTCGCTTCCGCCGACCTGAAGCACCTGGGCTCCCCGAAGCTGGAGATTAGGGAGCTGGACGAGCTTCCGGAGCAGTGGCGGAGGTCCAAGCTGGCTTGGCTCTGTAAGGAATTGCCGTCGCATAAGTCCGGCACTTTGATTCGGATACTCAATGCGCAGAGGAAGTGGATGAGGCAAGAGGACGCCACCTACGTCGCCGTGCATTGTATGCGAATTAGGGAGAATGAGGCTGGCTTCAGGGTAAGTTTCCCGGTTACAATGAACTTTCATATTGTGTAATTGAGGTAGTTAAGTAAATACATGTGGGATTTAGTTAAGTTTTTAAAATGTGTAGGTGTACAAATGGATGATGCAACACCATTGGTATAGTTTTGATTTTGCTCTTACTACCAAGTTAGCAGATTACATGGGTAAAGAGCGGAAATTCTTGAAATGTAGGGAGATATTTGATGATATAATTAATCAGGGGCGTGTTCCTAGCGAATCTACATTTCATATATTGGTTGTTGCATATCTTAGTGCTCCAGGTCAAGGTTGCTTGGAAGAAGCATGTAGTATTTACAATAGAATGATTCAGCTCGGAGGTTACCAGCCCCGACTTAGCTTGCACAATTCTCTATTTAAAGCTATTGTGAGCAAGCCGGGGAGCTCTGCAAAACCTTACCTCAAACAGGCTGAGTTTATTTTTCATAATTTGTTAACGACTGGACTCGAGATTCACAAGGACATTTACAGTGGCTTAATTTGGCTGCATAGCTGTCAAGATACTATCGATAAAGAGAGGATGACTTCATTAAGGAAAGAGATGGAACAAGCAGGAATTGAAGAGGGGAAAGAAGTGCTTGTGTCTATCTTGAGAGCTTGCTCAAAGGAGGGGGATGTGGAGGAAGCAGAGAATACTTGGTTCAGACTTCTCCGTCTTGATGTAGGTCTTCCGTCACAGGCGTTTGTTTATAAAATGGAAGTGTATGCAAAAGCTGGAGAACCCAAGAAATCTTTGGAGATATTCAGGGAGATGCAAGAGAACTTGGGTTCAGCCAATGTTGTGGCCTATCATAAAGTCATAGAGATTGTTTGTAAAGCTCAAGAAATTGAACTTGCAGAATCCCTCATGGCAGATTTCATCAACACTGGTTTAAAGCCTTCCATGCCAGCTTATATAGATCTGATGAACATGTACTTCAACTTGAGCTTACATGACAAAGTGGAGTCAGCCTTCTCCCAGTGCCTTGAGATATGTCGACCCAGCCGAACAATTTTCTGTATATACTTGGATTCTTTGGTGAAAGTCGGTAATCTTGATAAAGCAGGGGAGATCTTCGACCTCATGCAGAGTAATGGGGCAATTGGTGTTAACGCTCGTTCCTGCAACACCATACTAAGTGGGTACCTGTCAGCTGGAGATGATTTCAAGGCAGAGAAAGTATATGCTCTGATGTGTCAGAAGAAATATGATGTTGATCCCCTATTGATGGAAAAGATCGACTCTTTCTTAAGTTTGAGAAGGAAATCGGTTAAGAGACCGATAAGCATGAAGCTGAGCAAAGATCAACGAGAGATTTTAGTAGGTCTACTGCTTGGAGGTTTGCAAATTGAATCAGATGAGGACAGGAAGAATCACATGATCCGTTTTGAGTTCAGTGAGAATTCTAGCACACATTCTCATTTAAGGAGACATATATATGATCAATTCCATGAGTGGCTACATCCTTCTTGCAAGCCCAGTGAGAATACTGAGTACATACCTTATAAATTTTCTACTATCTCACATTCTTATTTTGGTTTCTATGCGGACCAGTTTTGGCCCAATGGTCGGCGGATGATTCCAAAGCTAATCCACCGATGGCTGTCACCATGTGTTCTTGCGTACTGGTATATGTTTGGGGGCTACAGGACTGCTTCAGGAGACATATTGTTGAAGATAAAGGGAAGTGAGGAGGGTGTTCTGAAGATTGTCAGAACCTTGAAGGCAAGGTCCCTGGATTGCAATGTGAAGAGGAAGGGGAGAGTGTTTTGGATAGGCTTTCTGGGAAGTAATTCTACATTGTTCTGGAAACTTACAGAACCTTATATACTAGATGACTTGAAATATCTTCTAAAATCAGATGGCGAAATCTCAGAGAACAGCACAGTTGAAAATGAAAACATCAACTTCGCTAGTGGGTCTGATACTGATGCGAATGCTTCTGATAACAGTGATAATGATGATGATGATAGTAACAATTTGTAGTGCATTATTAGTCATTCTGGTGTTCATTTCTGCCTGTACAAGGGCTTTCCTTGACAGCTTCTGGAGTTGTATATACAAGGTTCATAGAGATTAGATGAGTCTTTGATGATTTTGTAATACCACTTTATCTTATAAATGATCTCTGTTGATCCTTTTGTTCTAGAATGGTTCAATCTTTTTCTGAAGTGATTGCTTGTCTTGCTAAGCAGGCTCCGATCTATGACAACTCTCGGTTTCGGAATGCATTACCTTCTTGATTGAACAGATAGATTCTTTCTTGCATACACAGTTTTTAAACTTAACTTTAAGGTTTGGATCTATGACAAAAGTTTGCGAATGAGTTTTCTTCTCTATTAACTTGGGAACAAGGTTTCTTCTATAATAACTTGGTAATGAGGTTTCTTCTCTAATAACTTGGGAATCAGGTTTCTTCTCTAGAATAAAACGAAAGGGATATTTTCTCTCTTTTGAAAAGTTTTTCTTTTTGAGTTTGTGCTTTTCTTTTCCACTCCTTATTTCCTTTATTTTTGTTAGTATGTATTTGTTAGTCTATTTTTGTGTGCAACCTACTCAGTTATTCTTGTATATTGTTATACTTGACTTTTACACCATCATACTAGTTGAATTTTATACCGGTCGATTTGTGAGTTTGAATTCACTCTATACTAGAGCCTAATGAAAAAATTACTATCAAAGAAAGCACAAACAACATGAGACGTGAGAGAAAATATGTCAGAACGGAGGTTGAATGACCACGAAATGGAATAATAAGAACATTTAGAGGAATGAAAAAGAACAAAAAACAAAGGCCTTAATGAAAAATTCTCTAAATTAAGGGGCCTTGAATTAATTTTGCTTAAAGGAAACCCTACTCTTATATTTCAAGTAGTATAAGGGCATTACTGCAAAGAATAGACTAATAGAGGATAAACCATATAGGGGAAACCGAAACACGCCACACCAACAAGGATTTCAAGTTTTCCTGTTAAACAAAAAAGGATTTCAAGTTTTTCAACCAAAAGTAACCTAACCACGAGGACAAACTTGTCATTTGAAAAAAAAAAAAGTGAAATTTTGGATGAAATCCATTGGTCATGAAAATTGGTGCACCAAAGAACCCTATTTCTTCCCCCAATCCGCACCTACCCTCACTATCTACATATTTTCCACATGATTCATGCAAAATTGAATTTGACAGAGAAAGTTTGACAGAATAACAGTGTGGTTTACATTTTCTATTTCTTTTTTGATAAAAGGATCCTGTTTGGATTCTGGACTCTGAAAGCCACAGTATTCTTTTTCGAGTAATAGAATTTGCCTCTTTAATTAATTAGGGGGCCTGACTTCTTCAGTTCTTCATGTTTTCAGTTTTCACCAGTTTGGGGGCTGTACCCGAATTGGGCAATATGTCCAAAAGACAATCACAAGGGCAAAACAGTCAATAAAAAGGAAGGGTTTCAGACTTTCAGTTCGATAGTTCCAAAGGTCATTTGTAATTTTGCATTTTTGGAAGCTTTGGTTGGAAGATGGAACTGCTTTTACAAACACACTCAAATTTGCATTAAACCTTATAGTTCTTTTTTTGGGGGCATTTTTGCAATTTTCAAGTTAAGAGGGGACCGTGACCTCTCTCATTTTTGCAATTTATATTTAATATTATGATATTTATTTTTACCTGCTACCATTTGATCTAATAACATCAATTTCTTTTAAAAAAATAAGTAGTCATGAGTTCGACTAAAAGATGACCAATTGTTGGATGATTAAAATAATTTTGCCTAAATTTTCTTCAATTTGCTTTTAAGTTAGTCTTTTACGATACCTATTTAGTTATTTGCTAGTGTTTCTCGTTTCATTCACTTTTAGGTTTTAATTATTCACGGTACCTATTTTGTTATTTGTTAGTGTTTGTGGAGTTTGACTAAAAGATGGCCAAATTAGAGCATGGGTTTGCAAAGTTGATTTGAAGATTTTTGGATAGGGATTAGGACAGAGAAAAAAAATATAAACCTATAAAAATTGGTTTGAATGCAAAAGTAACCAATACTTGGTGTGAAGACTGTGTAGACCATTCCCAGATAAACTTGTTGAATTCCAGAAATGCCCTCCACCCGTCTACACGCCAAAGCCCACCCATTACCGTTTTTCCTTCACAGGTGAGGCTTTCACTTGCATGAGACGCCATTTTCTCTTTCTCTTTCTCTCTCGCCGAAGCATCTCCCAACTCAAAAATCTCCGCCGACTGCCGGAAGCTACAGCCGAGGAAATATGGTATCGGAATCGGACCTCCTGACCCGGCTCCGAGAAATCCTCAGCACTTCGGACCTCGACACGGCCACCGCCGGCAGCGTCCGCCGCGAGCTCGAGAAGCATTTCGGGGTCGATCTATCGGACCGGAAAGCGTTTGTCCGGGACCAAATCGACATTTACCTGGAGAGCCAGGTCGCCAATCCCAAAGACGAAGAAGAAGAAGAAGGGGCGGCGGCGGAGGAGCATGTTGCTGAAGGCTCAGAGAATGCGGAGGAAAACGACGACGTTAAAGAAGAAGAGAATGAAGGCAAAACTAGGAGGAAGAAAGCGTGAGTTAACTTTTTTTTTAACCTTAACTTTTTAATTGCATTAAGCTTTCGGTAAATTATGTTTTGGTTGCTGGAAATTGGGGTTAGTGGGCAGGAAAGAAATTTGATGTTTTGGGCGAATGAGAAAAGGAACTATCTTTTTTAACTTTATTTTTCGGATTTATTTTGTCCCGCGCAATTAGAAATGTGCCTTGTTTTCGTTTTTATTGAAAGAAAGCTAGTCAATAATCAGTTGAGCTGTTGGAGTAATTGCAAGAAGCGAATTTGATCACTCTTTTGATATTTCTATCAATTGTGTGCATCCAAAGATAGGTTTTTTATCCATTGGTTGGCTGAGAATTTCTATCAAATAGACAGGATAAATGAAATAAGTGGTCTCTTAGCTCATGTCAAGATTACGTTGCACGTAAAACATGGATATGACCCTGAATATGAATGGAACTTTATATTGTTTAACGTCTTAAATCTCATTGCTCAGAATTCTTAGATTCTGTTTTTTTTTCAGCGGTGGTTGTAAATTTACTGCTGTCCGTCTTCACGTCTTGTGATCTCATTCTGCTAAAAAGGCTCCTAAAATCTTTGGAGCATACAATTTTAAACTGTAGATATTTAGAGTTTAGGGGAGTTAATGAGAAATTGTTGAAGAAACACTTATGGAAGTGTACTCCTGGAGAGTGAATTGGAGATGATACTGCTCAGTTCAGATTCTTTAGCTTCACGTAAAAGATCCACGGTCAATCACCGATTAAAACTAGTGACATTGTTTGTAGAGATAAGGCTCTTAAAGTCCGCCTGAATCATTGTAATGAGTTCTCCTTGATTATGCTCTTGCTTGTATGTCCAGAAACCTGCTTAAACTTCAATATTGTTTTTACAATCAGTATTATTTATTCTCAGCACTATATGGAAGGATTTGAACCTTCTAATATGACTATGACAAGTTAAGGATATTGTGCATCAAGCTCAAGGCTAGTACTACATTGACAACATTTATCTGCACCACCAACAAACCTTCTCTCCTGTTGTTAGAAGAAAAATATACTTATCAGGAAAGCCTTGATGATGGTATTTGCATTCATCTGTAAGCTAATTGTCTAATATGTTGGTGGAATTTGTCAGAAAAGAAAGTGATAACCTTTTAGAAAAATAACAAACAAACTTTTATATTTTCAATGAAATACTAGTTTCACAACCTTGGTTTTCTTGGAGTTGCGTTAGTTATCTGTTTTCCTAGTTTGGGTGTTATTTTTCTACCCATCAGATCTAATATGATCTCAGTTTTTGTGATTGATTACCTTTACTATCCCTTTTCAACTATATGATAACTGTTGTTTGAGAGAATATGATATGGCATATATATATATATATATATATATATATATTTATTATGTGCTCTAAGTAAATGCTATAGTCACTTTTCTAAGTTATTTTATATTGCCAAATAGGCCCAAGAAGGTGGATAAAGGAGTTGTAAAACGAGGCGGCTTCAAAACAGTATACAACCTGTCTCCACAGCTGCAAGTAATTGTTGGAGAGCCCAAAATGGCCAGACCAGAGGTATAATTTATTAAGTTCTTGAATTTTCTATTGTTGTACTTTTGCATCCTTGTTTGCAGCAGAGATTTTGGAACCAAGATCTGATTCTTATACTCCCTCCTTCGGTTTTAGGTAGTGAAGAAAATTTGGGCTTATATTCGGGAAAGGGATTTGCAGGACCCGAAGAATAGGCGGAACATAAGATGTGACGAATCACTGCATGCCGTTTTTCGTGTTAAGTCTATTGACATGTTTAAGATGAATCAAGTCCTGTCCAAGCATATATGGCCGCTAAGTAGAGAAGATGGTATGTCCAGAATTGTTTTCCCAGTCCTTCTGTGACACTTATTCTTGACTCAATTATCTTTGTTCAAAATGTTAACTTGCCTTTATATTCTTTGGTACCTTGAACATTGAATTGCATATAGATTTCTGCTCAAGCTTATACTATGCTAAGTTTGGTTTTCATCTGGGACCTTAAACTTGTGTATTTGTTCTTTGGTTGAGTTTATTGTTGCTCTTAGCTTGATGATGAATATGGTACTTATAAGTCTCTGCATATATTGTGTACGTTGACATGCATCATTTGAACACCTCTAAACTTCTAGGCTCACTAATTAAAATACAGAAAGGATCATCTTTTAAAGATGCACTTTTTTCTATTATTAGTCACTAATGACAGGTAATCTTACAAACTCTTTGTGCTCTAGTTTAAGAATGATTTTTCTTTATGGATTTACAAGAAATCAACTTATGATAGGATGGACCCTCCATTTCTATAAATTTTTCTTTGGATCGTACGTTGTGAATGTGATTGGTTTTTATTCAGTAAACAGAAGGTATATTCATACTTTTTCTTCTTTCTGTTCTCTCTTCCAGCACATTCCATGCATCTTTTGAAATTTGGATATATGCTGATACCTACATAAGGGATCCTGTCTTGATACTCTCTTGAACTAAATTCTTTTGGTTTAACCTGCCAGGTTAGACTTCCAATGTACATTAAAACTGATACTCATATATTTTCAGATAAGGGATCCTGCCAGGTTTTCCAGCACCTACTTGATACTCACTTGAACTAAATTCTTTTGGTTTATGAAGTTTGGGGTGAAAATGGAAATTAATGAGGGTAGTTTTGGGAAAATAAAATATATGAAAAAAAAAATTAATAATAACACATGGCTATGAAATATAAAGATTTTTTTATTATTTAATTAATTTATTTTTTATTATAAATTTTGTGTTCTTTATGTTTTCTTTGGAGCATGATTTACTTTTGTTTTTTTTTCCTTGCGCTTATCATTTACCTTGTATATGTTTGAGAGTTTAACAACACAGCATGATTAAACCTCAGAACCTGTAAAGAAAAAGAAGAAAGGGGAAGAAAATGATCACTCTGTTTCTGAAGGAGATGTAAGTAATGTAGAGGAACAAGAGGAAGAAGAAGAAAAAGTGGAGAAAGAAAAAGGTAGTAATCGAAAACAGACCAAGAAACGAAGGTTAGTTTCTGTAACATTATGTCCTGTCCTTTTCTGTGAAGGTTTTTCTTGCCATTGACCTTCTCATTGTGTGTTATTTATTTATTTTATATTTTGTGTATATTCAATATTTGAATGGTTAATCTTTGACTTGAAGATCCTAGGGATTTAATCATAAGTTAGTCTTTATTGATTCAGTGAACGAGTAAAAAACACATATTTCATGGGAGACTCATAAGTGTAACTCTAATTCAAACAATGAATGTAAGTATCATATTATTTACTTGCTCAGAAGATTACACCTGTAGAGTCGTTACTTGTGATAACTTGTCTTGGTTCCATGCTGGGGTACATTAGAACAGGAATCTATTCTATATTCATATCATCAGAAATGTCTGTTGGGTGTTTTTGCCCTGGTTCACAGGTGGCTGGTCTTTATTTTTTCTCATGTAGTGTCTTATCAAGTAGGTCTGCTAAAGTCGATAAAGAAGTCAAGAAAAGGGGAGGTGGCTTTACCAAATTATCTAGCCTTTCTCCAGAACTTCAAAAGATCACTGGAGAGTCAGAATTGGCTAGAACAGAGGTATTACATTAGACAGTTGAATAATTTTCATGCCCTCCTTGGAAAGGAAAAATCATGGATGCAGAGCTGCTTAAAGTATAATATGAAAACTCATTCCTCAACCGACCTCTTCTTTTCCTGATTAGGTTGTCAAGAAGCTTTGGAACTATATCCGGGAGAACAATTTGCAAGATCCAAAGAATAAAAAAACTATAATATGCGATGAACCATTCCGCACCCTTTTTGATGTTGATTCTATCGATATGTTTCAAATGAATAGAGCTCTGTCCAAGCACATATTGCCTTTAAATCAGGAAGGTATCTAATAGAAGCTGGTAATTTTAATTTATGAAAATATGTTTAAATGTTTAATTGTCCAAGACTCCAAGCCTATGTACCCTTTTTTTTTCCAGTTTTTTCTCTGTGATTTGGTGTTTATTCAGCAATACCAATTTCATTTCATCTAGTTACTCTCAGGATTTTTGGCTCGTAGTCTGTACTACTGGCTGTTAGTGATCATGTGTAGGGCACTTTAACCATAGGTTTTGACAGACCTAATTCCAGTAGATTAATTAATTGAAAGTTCTGTCCAAAAATTTTGTTCATTTGTTACAAATCCAGCATATTTTTATGAAATTGGACATGAACCTAAAGTGAAATGCCGATATTGTAAACTAAGTTTTGAGCATTTCTCAATTAGGTAATTGGTTTTTTTTTCAAGAAGGGAAAGAATAAGTTATTTTGGTATTGTGCTGGCTTTAGACCATTTGGTGGATGGAACATGGCAAGAATGTGCCATAAATTTTACCTAGACTCATACCCATTTACTTCATCTCCAACAATCAATATGATTACATAACATACATACTCTAAAAGGGAACATTAATCTGCATAGGGTTGCTTTCAGTTAGTTTATATGTCAAATGATAAAAGCGGTCTCTTTCTCAAGGAAAAATTCTGATACGGTTAGCTGGTCCATATTTGAAGTGTATATCATGGTATATATGTTATGTTGTAGAATTTATATCTTCCTCATTTTGAAATTTAGTCGAGTAGTTTAAGTAATTTTATCACTTGTAATGCAGCAGCACTAGACAATGCTTCACAATTGGAGAAGCAGTCTGAACAAGAGGAAGAAGGTAAGATGCGTAACTTCCTGTCTTTAGACTATCAAACTTTGTGGACAGCGCAATTATTGTGTATCCATATTCCATACCACATCGTGCATGCTTGGTGCTGGCATAATGTTTCGAACCAAGTTATCACGAAATGAACTAAGGTGTTTTCAGTCATGAACTTATGTTAATAACATAGTCTTAGCACCAATTTTACTATTCAGATTCAGATGAACCTGACCAAGAAAAACGGCAGAAGAAGGGAGACTGAGAGTACATAAAACAAATGATCTGCAGGTATGACAATACTGTTCTTAGTTAATGGCTTATGCTCTCACGAGATCATACTGATTATTTGAATCTTTTTGTGCGTCACTTGGAATATGACGTTAATATCTTATATATGAAAATGCCACTTGGGAGCAAATGAACCTCTGCCGCACAATTATTTGGTAATTCACATAGTTTCATGGACAGTGTCTTATTTTGCTTCCTTGAGTTCATTGACGCCAGAGAGCAAGCTTAGTTTTCTTGCTATTAATTGCTCTATAAATTAAAGACCATGTGATGGAGCTCATATTGGGTATGCGCTATGCATTGAGTTGACAACATGTTTCTGTGCATGTACTCTTAGTTTTCCCTTCTGTATCCTATCCTAATTTTTTCTAGACATGTTTCTTGTTATTTTCTTCATGACTTATAGCTCATGAATGGTTGACATTGGCATAGAGACACTTCCATTGGATAGTCGGTGCAAATTGCTAAAAGATAGTAAAGTTTAAGGAGATAGAGGCTGGTGCGGTCTGGTGAATGAAGGTTGTGTATGTCGAGTTAGGCAGACAAACTTAAGCAACTAGAGCTTGTGAATAATTGAGCTTGGAAAATCCAATTAGAAGTTAATCTTGAGCTTAATGAGTCATATAACCCATCATCTGCCCCCATTTGCTACTTTTCTTCCTGAACGTCAAACCTTAAATTTGTGTATCCATTTGTGGATTTGGTGGTAAATTTGTCTTTCGTGGATCAGTAGTTGTCTGACAGTTGTATTAATGTTTTATAACTACCCTTATACGATATTATTGAATCAGAATTTGCTATTTGGTCAAAAATCAGTGTCAAGTACCACTCTGGTTTTGAAGTCAAAAAGATCCTGAGCCAAGTAGTCATTGGTTCTGTCTGCTCAATGTTGTTGGCTCAACACACTTTTAGGCTATGGTAGGGCTTGTCAACTTTTTGCCTACTGCTCATTCCTCTATGGCTCCAGTAATATAGTTGTAAGGCTAAAATATGGTGACAGGGAACATCAAGGTAAAATTGGTGTCCCCAACTGCACCCGTTTTCCAGTTATGTGGTATAGTCACGACTAATTGCTTTAACTGAATAACTTGGTAAAATAAATATCTGAGACAACATTTTTAGTTTTTGGTTATAGATTCATTAAGTGACTGTTCTCCACTCCATCTTGGTTCTTGCTTTCTAATATGACACCCGGTTTTGTTGCTGTTTCTTCCCCCTGAAGGATCCATCTGATAAGAAGAGAATCATTTGTGATGACACGCTACACGAACTTCGACCCGATGGATGGCTTCTCAGTCTCAAAGCTTTTAACTGCTTCTGACTACTTATTTCATCAAGGCAGGAGAGAATGGTGCTGAGTTGTAAATGCTTTGGGCCCAAGTGAAGAGGGCATTTTTGGACAACTCATTATCCTCTCTGTAGCTTTGTAATCTTTATGTTCCAAACATCTTTCTATAAATGGAAGTAGAAATTTTGATGAACTTTGCAGCTTTCAGTTGCTTGAGTTTTGAACTCAGTTTTTTGGTGTCATTTCTCCTGTTTAATCTTTCCTTTTAAAAGGTTTTGGCGGCTTAGCATAACGGTTCTTTTCCATTTTCCGGTCAAGAGCTTAGCATAAGAGAATAAACCAAACTGGATTTTGTAGGGATATGTAACTCCAGTGGTAATGAGCATTTACTCCCATACTCGAAGCCGTAGTTTGAGTCCCTCCTTCCCGGATCGGACCTCCTTTTAACCGAGACAAGAAAACACGATTTTGGGCGAAAGCCAGAACTGCATCACTAACAAATTAGGTATCAAACATTGAATCAAAATAAGCATGAGATAATTGCAATGAATCCAGATGAGCTATCGAACATTTGTTTCCGGAAGCAACGTTTCTCCTTGCATTAAGGGCATGTGAAAGACATGATTTTTTATTCAACTATTCTACTTATTCTTGAATCTAGATAGTCTAGATCTGTTATTCATCTACTTCCATTGACTTGATGACATTAAGCTTATATGTCACATGTTTATTCACGAATTAGTGGTATATACAATTTATACACGTGAAAAGATTTATGAAACATCAAAATCTTTCAGGGACCTTTAATAAACAAAAATCAAAGTACATGCACATTATGTTTTCATACTCTCCTTGATTAATTAGTTATAAACTGGGCACCCATTATAATAGATTATGGGAATATGATGATTTTGAGGACACAAAATATGAAATATACTAGACAGGGCGGGCGTGAAGGAAGAAGACGGGTACGGATTTTTTGTGATGATATAAGCATGCAGTACAAATATACCAAAATAATAAGCAGATGGTCATAATAATGGGTATAACCCACCATAGGGTAAGGGCCCTTATGAACACTAGGGTTTGGTGGTGTACTTGGTGAGACTTCATTGAAACTCATATGAATAGGGTTGGACATGGTCGAGTTCGATGATGTTTAAACCGATACAGTGTATTGCACCGACGATGTTCGCTTTGGCTAATCGGGGATGGTACCACATTCATTGATGCTACATCCATCGACCTAGATCACAACGTAATGATGAAGAAGCGCTATCATTGACATTGTCCAAAAGAGAGGAAAATAGAAAGAAGAGAAAAGCGCATAGTAGTTCGTAGAAGACCGATTCAATGAAAACTTATGTCTTTGCATGTCAAAAAGCCGACTAACGGTATTGAATTCAACGGTGATAATCAATAATTGAGTGATTTTACAAGCTGATTTTTCAATTTAGACGTTGACCCTCATATATTATTAAAAAAAATTTACTCGTACAAGTAGTCCATTAAATGTCTGCTTACTTACAAGCTCAAGTAGTTAAATTTGAGTAGCTATCATAAAAGATCTTATTTGAAAACAAGATCCAGCACAAAAGCATGAGCATGAAATCTAGTATATAGTAGTGAAAGGCACATTTTGGCTATGAGCGTTGATATTTTTATATTTTAGGGTGAAAATGTGATTTTAGGTAAAAAGCGGGCACTGGAAGAAAAAGGAAAAGAATAGTGGGAACAGAAGCAAAACTGGAATCATGGAAGCCGACAAAGAGAGAATCTGAAGGGGCCCACCATTTATTCGGGGAAAGGGAAAATGTTATAAGCCACCGCCGCTCGTATGCGGCGATCCGAATCCCACCCATCATTTCATGCCACGTCATGCCACTATCTCCACCGTACCACAACACCGTATAAAAATGTTTTCTTTTCTTTTAAGTCAAGACGGAATCTTCCTCGCTCTCCTCCACTCATCGGCTTTTCTTTGATTCAAAATTACGTTCAGCAGAAACCGTATAAATCATTTTTTTTTTCATGAAAAGAATTCCATATTTTAACAGATCACTTAGAGTGGTGGTAACAAAAACAGGAAAAGTAACGAATTAAAGACGGATTCGTTTGGTTCGTTAGCTTGATATACATTATCGTTTTGGTTGGAAGCTCCGAAACTCTATTAGAAAGATGATTTTTCAAGTTAGGTTACACTCACCAAACATGAAACAGGGTCACGTATTCCCAAATCTCTAAGAGTAAAACTAACCCTAGCAAACAAAAAAATTATTTGGGTTATGTATAACATACATATAGGGTAATAATGGTATAATATATACGAGCCAAGTCGAGCTTAATTAGTTGAGTTCGTGGTTGATTTGAATATTGTTTTTCAAGCTTGAGCTTAATAAAAACTCCAAATTTTTTTTAAAAAAAGTCGAACTTAATACAAATTCGAGCTATATAAAGCTGATTACTTGGCGGATAAATAACCATCATGCACCCAAAATATCTTTTGTTCGTAATTAATAAAGTGGAGCTAGCATGAAATTAATCAAAACAACTTTTACAGTAGTGATTGTTGCAAGCGACTTCTGTAGAGTCTGCGTGATTGGAAAGGAACTATACATGGATCTGTTTGTGGTCCAAACTCATATCCTCATGCAGCATGCTGCACTGTGTGAGCATGAACACGATGAATTGATGACTTTGACATCTAATCAAGATCTAACTACTTCATTATGTATGTCATGCGCATCAATTATAGATCAACTAGCACCCGTATTGCTGAAATATGTTCGTGGTCGTAATTAAATGGCTAAATAGTTTCAACCGATTTGTATGATATGTCGGGACGTATAAAATACTTCATTTTTATTATAAAGAGTGAAATTCACACTCCCAATTTTATAATCTACGCTCCATTTTTACTAATTTAAAATTTGTGTTTTTGTAAGGATTTCAACTAAAAGAGAAAAGAATAAGTGTGGATTGTAAATTAGAGAGTATGAAATTCATTCTCGTTTATTATTTTAGGACTTAATTCTTGTTTTCTCAAAAAATGACTAAATTTTTGTCACTACTATGTACTTTAGCAGTCTAACTTCTAATTTCATCAAAATGATCTCTGCATTTTCAATTCTCATTCAATATGTCCATTTATGATACGTGTCAACCCATGATAAGAATTGAAAGTGTAAGGATCATTTTAATGAAATTAGAAGTTTATGGACTAAAATAATTAGACGCCTAAAATATAAGATAGTAACAATAATTTAATTCGTTATTTTATAAACTCGTAGAATACAGACAAATGTAAAAAATAGGATAGATGGTGATGTAGTTGGAGGGAGAAGATGGAGGGCCCGATAAGTGGAATCCTAGCAAGAAGAATAGTGATAATGCCATTCAACAACTGCTCCTAAAGTAGACAAAAGCAAAACCGCAAAAATTTGGATGCATTATTTAAAAAGATTCCCACATATGTTTGAGATGATGCAAGAGGAGGCCAAAAGGAAAAAATGTGGCATGGGGTAGAAGAAAGCCAATGCAAAGAAAGAAATTAGATACCCTCGATGATCATGAACATGAGCTAGATTGTCATCACGTGAAAGATGCTCAATTAGTTTTGGGGTTTGAAAAGGATGGTGTGTGTCTTCTTTGGAAGCCATTGTTTTTTTTAAATATAAGGTATCTTGTTGTTTGTTCTTTTGATTGACCCAAGTTGCTTTGTAAGTATCTTTGAAAGAGAGAGGGAATTGGCTAATGCAATGCACTGAATCTTGTGGCAATAATCTTGAGGTATACACATCTTGTGGCAATTAATTAACCTCCATGTGCAAGTTAGATATATATACATAATATACGACAAATGTCGGTGAGCTGTGGTCTGTTAGTAATTTGGAATAACCTACAGCGATTGACATCACAGAGGTTACATTCTTTTTTAACAACCTAGTAATCAGACGTAATTTTTTTTTTTTAAGAAAAAGACATAATTCAATGAGTGTTAAAGCTAGAACGGCACATACATCAATTTTTTTAGGTTTGAACCCAACATTTGACGGTTAAGCAAAACTACGAAAATTATCAAATGTCACTTATTTGGAACATATATAATAGATAATTATTATTAATACATCCCAAATTGTTATTAGCACACCTTTGCATTTTCAAAAATAATTATTTACAAACAATGTAAGGGTATTATGGATAATTTATAAAATAAAAATAAATTAAAAAATACAAAAGAGTTAATAACAATTTGAGGTATATTAATAACAACATCCATATAATATATTGATTGTTTTTCAAAACAAGCATATGCAGGAGACAACAAGTCTCGGAAAACACATAATCAAACTAGAGAACCTTCAACCGCTAGTGCAATCAAAAGTTCTTAGACTAAATGACCTACGAAACTAGTTCGCATCTACAGGCAAAAAAGACAAGCCGTTAAGTGATGAATGAGATTGGCAAGACTTGGCCAAAACAGCTGGATAACCCATTCCCATTGTTCACGTAATCTCTAGTGTAATTTATACTAATTATATATCGTACCAAATGTGCTTACCAATGGATGCAACATGAGTACATTTGATGTTAATTTTTCAAAAGTATGTGGTAATTGATTAATCGTTTTATTAATTAAACAATGATCTGCCTACCTATATATAATGAAATGCACAATATTCAATTTGTACCGACAGATTCAACATGTTAAATTCGTCAACAAGGAAATTCACTTGCTAAAAGCATGCCTTTTCTAGAATCAACAAACACAAATATGTAAAGTTGTAAACCTTTTGGAGGAGTTGAATTAACAGAGGAAGCACCCCAACTAATATTTCAATAATTAGGTCACCTCTTTAGTTTCAACTTAAGCTCAAACTTTAGAGACTTTTAGCATTAAGTTGTGGGCAGAGATGTATTAGTTTGTTATTGTTGTAATCGTTTTGATAAGATACTTATGATCCACACACTTGGATAAAAATTTGAGGGGTCTTCTATCATTTTGGAGTCAGATTAAAATTTGAGGGGTCTTCTATCATTTTGGAGTCAGATTCTGAAGCATTGTTTTCGCGTTGCATTACGAATGGCAACGTTTGCATCACATGAACACCAACGTTTGCATCGCATGAACACCTTTTGGGTGAACCCAAGAGTTACGTTATCTAGAATTCTCAATCACAACAAAAGAATTTTGGGTTCTTATGCCTACATGGTGTAATGTAGTGGCACCCTATTGAGAGGATGGAATGTTTAGGTGGAGAATCTTTTGTGAACAAATGACTTTGACTAATGAAATTATTTGCTTGGGAGATACAGAGGGAATAGGTTTGGAATAAAATCAAAAGCTTTACACGATGAAAATGACTACTTATTGGATCTTATTGCATAATGTTATAACATAATTCGTACTTAAAAAAAAACCGAGAATCGGAATAATTTAGTCATCTAATCGTGATAAAATAAATAGACTAACATATATAGTACATTAAAATGATTATATTCGTAATTGAATAACTAAACGATTCCCATTTTACTTTATTTTTTAGAAAGAGAATCAATGGAAAGGAATCCAAAACTATGTGGTTGCAAGCAGTGTCTAGATCCTTGTTAATTTACGCATTCATCGGATAAAGCTTACTATTTTTTTATGATATTTTCAAGTTGATTGCTTTGTTTGATGGCAATGTGTGAAAGTCATGCATATATATATATATATATATATATATATATATATATATATATATATATTCTGTGTGGTAGAAACTAGAAAAGTACGAAATGGTTGGGTGGTACAGATGATACCATTTCTTGGATTCCAGAGAGTACCAACCTTTCAATGAGAATTTGAGATCATGTATTATGCTTTTGGTCTTCTCCCTCATACCACAAATTGGTTGGCTTTCAATCGGTCAAGCCAAGCCACCTCTCAAACTCTCCTTTTCTGTATTGTATTGTATTCTAAGTCTAAACTTTGCCTTTTGTTTATCTTTTCAATTTCTAGAATTGATCAAAGACCTGCTGGCTTCAATTCTATGCCATCATTACTTTCATAATAAGCAGGATTGGGAGAATCTTATACCATCATAATGAACCATATAAGAATTCGAGCACACAAAAGAGGATAGACATGAAACACACATGAGAGAAATTAAGTTGCTATCTAGCTAATTAATGAATTTGTTTTCCTTTGAGAACAAGCTTGAGGCTAGGGATTGAGGCTTTCTCTAATGACAATGCCATTGAAAATATGGTTTTGAGTTACCAATGAAATAATACTATTACCGGTAATTAACTCTTTTTTTTTTATCCGCCTTCATTATTTTATAAGATTAACGTCTGACTACAACATACGATCAAAGTTATAATGACGTGGCATATGACTAGTTTTATTTTTTTTTCTATGCTACATATTAAGTTTTTTCTTTTTTGGGAACGAGAGGGCCAATTTTGTATATGTTTAACGGAAGTATACATAAGTGCATAACAACTCAATCCAAAGAGATATCTTGTGTAGTCTTTGCACCAAAAATATCTCTTCTTCTTTTCTTTTCCTTTTTTTAAAAGAAAGAGTCTAAAAGATACCCTTTATGGTTGAAAACTAAAACCTAACATGAGCTCCAAATAAGTTAAAAGATATATGAATTGAAAGGACGTAATAGAGAGTTGATGGAATGGAATAGACACAAAGATTCTTTGATTACAAGCATCCATCCGACAAAAGACTAATGGAGATGCGAGAAATTGGAGCCGGATCCAATCCAAACTTTCTTTGTTTAAAAGCTTAGAAAAACAAACAATGAAATTGAAAGTTGGTGGAGCAGAACAGTGAATAGAGAATAGAGAATAGAGAATAGAGAACAGAGATAGATTCTTCAATTCTATGGACTATGGAAAAGAAATGGGAATCTAATGGCTGTAACAGTGTGTCTTTTTTTGCTTGAAAGGGGCAACTTCTTCTCTCCTCCTCTTTCTTCCAACACTAGCCATATATTATATCTATACATTCCAACTGAAATCTCTGGCAATATCAAAATTGGCCCCAACAATTTTCCCAAGATTCCTTATCTCTAAGTTTGTTAGCCACCTTTGCTGAATTGATGGGTCCTTAAACAACCATTCACATGTTATATAGTAAGAACCTCTAATAATTGCGTTTGATTTGATGAGTTGATTTTCAAAGTGTCATTAATCAATGGGATGCAATGAGAATCTATAAATATATTTGAGTTTTCAATTTTTCTGTTTGAAGAGAAGACGTTTATTTTTTTATTAGAGATGACGTTAAATGAAATAAATAAACGTCTACTCCTGAAAAAAAAATGATCATCAATATGTCCAAAAGAACTTCTCTACCAAATGGAGAGCTTCATTTATATATATAATGCCGTATATGCGTAGCCCCTAGCATCTCACCGTCTTGAATCTTGACCAAAGAACTTCTCCACCAAACGGAGAAAAACTAGAAGAACTATCGATAAACACTAAAGGGTTCAACAACTTCAAAATTCTAAAAGGAGAGGATGGTGTGGAAGATATTCCATAGAACGAAGGTAGGGAAATCCCAAAGGTGGGGAACAAGGAAGCTAAACGTGTTCGGTCAAGGACGGTAGGGAAATCTAGCCGCCGGGAATGAAGAAATCTAGGCAAAACCCTAGGTCTTGCACTAAGAAATCCTACGTACGATGCCTTCACACATATAGAATCCGAAGGAATTAAACATATCAAGGTTGAAAAACTTCAACATTTATTCAAAGAACACTTCAAAGGCATAAGCCGGAACTTGGTTACTTGATATAACACTAGTAAGTTACTCACAAAGTACAAGGCTAGGCTAGGCTAGGCTATATTAGCATGGTAATGAGTTCCCTGTCAACAGTCATTTAGGGATGTCGCAAAAAGATTTAGATCCCAAGTTCATCTTGTTAATTTAATCGGTTACATTGGCTTGTTTTTTATGACTTATGAACAGTAGTCGAAGGTGAAATTACATAGGTAATGGTTCCATCTAGTCATGCCCCTCTGGAGCAGTTCATTATATGTAATTTTCTTCCTTTAAGAAAACCATAGACGTCATATTCATCAAAGAAAAAAAATGTAATTTTGTCAAAAATACCTTCGATTTAAAGTGGGTGGCAATATATATAGTACTAGAACTATTTCTATAATTTCTCAAAGGTGTTTGGTTCCCAAGGCTCTTGGGGATTCAAACCTTGAGATGGGGGAGACGAGATCTTCTAGCTCATATTTTGTAATTAGCTGAAGCGACGCGGGAGGCTCCAAGCTCTGAATTTTTATTTTAATTTACCGGTTCCAGGGCTTGTTACTTTCTGTACTGTACTGCATTAGAGAACAAGTGAGCAAGGCCGGCCCTGAGCTTAGGGCCCCCAAGCTAACGAACCCCAAAATTTTTCCAATCTTGTAGGATTTTTCTTACAAAAAAAAAAAAACAGTTTTGGAAATAAAAAAAATAATCTTCTACTTGTTTTCAATTTTTCATTAATCTTATTGAATTTATTTATTTATGTATTCCATTTGGCAAGAAGAACAATTAATTATAATTCCAATAATGTCTTAAATTTCTCAGGGCCGGCCATGCAGGTGATTAGATGATGTCTTTTTCTGTCGTGCCTAAAAAAGAGTGGGACGTCATGTGTAATATTTGCACCTTAATATACTATCATTTTCCACTAAAAATAACATTAAAGTTGATGTGTTTGTGATTTTTCTTTTCCTAAGATGAGAAAAGAGTATATAAAGGATAAATCAATCCCATAAATTTGTCCCCCCAAGATTTTATTATTATTATTTTTTTTAAATCACTATATTTTCAACGTTGATTTGTGTAACAGACTTGCTATAATCTGATCATTAAATGAAAAGAATCAGAAAAAATCCAACCTATTGTCCAAAAAAATCCAACCAAATACCTCTAAATTCAAAGCAACACAAATTACTGTATTTGGTTCATTTCTCAACAAAAGGATTTTAGTTTTCTCATTTTTAATAAAAATACTGCAAAAAGAATGTTTCATTTCATCACCATTTACTATGCTATTTGCTTTTGTAGATTCTGTTGCAAAAATTTAGATACGAGTATTTATGATTTACTATTTAAGAGGGGGTAGATTTTTCAAATACCGAGTTAAAGAAAATCTGAGTTAACTCAGAAGGAGGGGAGGGTAAGATAGATAGAATACGCGACGCCACGAACAAGACTTTTTTTTTTTTTTAAATGGCCGACGCTTTCTCTCCCTCAATAGAATCTTCTTCTTCTTCTCTCTGGCCTCAATTTTCATTTCGATTTTTCCTTTTTTTCACTTTTCCCAAATACCCAACTCACTGTATATATAAACACAATATCTATATAAATAGATCCTCTCTATTTCTGATTCTCGGTTTTCACCTCTCAGTTTCTCTCTGGTTAAATCACACACACAAACCCAGAGCAACGAATTGAGAGAGAGAGATAATAGAACCAAATATCTGAAAAGGATCTAAATCTCTCTAAATTCGAAAATGGGTTCGGTTCCTCCTGAACTGAGCTTTGATTTTAGACCCACTTTTGTACCCAAAACGATCACTGATTTCCTCAAGGAGGTTTCAATGATCGGAAATGTGACCGAGAGGCTGTCAAAGCTTGACGATTTTGTCAAGCGATTGGAGGAGGAGATGAGGAAGATCGACGCCTTCAAGCGCGAGCTTCCTCTTTGCATGTTCCTCTTAAATGATGGTTGGTTTTCGTTTTTGCATTCCACCCATTTGTTTTTCAAGAACAAAAAATATTGATTTTAAGTAGACATTTTCTCTGGGGGAAATGAATCGATTTTTGGAGATGGGTTTTGGATGTGATGGTTTTTGATTGATGGATATTTAGTGAAAGTTAAAATCAATTCAATTCTGGAGGTGGGTTTTTGGTTTGTGTTGGTTTTGGTGAATGGCTGGGTTTATGTTTGATTTTTCCAAATGGGTTTTTGGTTTTGATGATATTGATCAATGAGGTTTTGCTTAATTCTAACTCTTTTTCTGGGTTTTTGTTTTTGATATTGATGCAGCAATTCTAGCTCTGAAGGAAGATGCAAGGCAATGTGCGGCACCAATCATTCAACCAGTGCTGGAAGAATTCATACCATTGAAGAAAGATTGTGATAAAAACACCGGAGAACCCAATAACCATAAGAAAGAAAAAGACTCTAGGGATAAGAAGAATTGGATGAGCTCTGTTCAGCTTTGGAACACTGATAATTATCATCGTCCAACTAGTGATTTCCCTTATGATCGAAAGCAAGTTTCCGAAATTGATTCGAAGGTGAACAAAACTAAATGGATGATTGAACTTTGTTTCTTAATGAGACAATCTGATAATAAATATCTAATGAGTTCTTCTTGTATATATAAATCATGGCAGAGAAATGAAGCCGGACATGGAATAGCAAATGAGGATCCATTTCAGACATGTAGAAATAGGAATGGTGGAAGAGCATTTACGCCATTCAAGGCATACCCTGCCTTTTCTGTCACAGCTGTGAGGAAGGAAGATAAGGAGGATTTGGCAGTTTATGGGCTGTCTTTGCTGACTCCTGGAATCAAGAATCCAAAGGAAGAATCGGCTTCCAGTGGTTCAAGATCCACTTGTGGACGGGCAGTATCCTTCTCTGCTGCCAATGTTCAATCCAATTTGAAGTCTTTGCCGCAGCAGCCAACCGCCCGGAAACAGAGAAGGTGCTGGTCGCCTGAGTTGCATCGGAGATTTGTCAATGCCTTGCAACAACTTGGAGGTTCACAAGGTTAGATACTGAGACTGGAATTCAACTTTTCGTGTAAATTAAGATATAAATGTCTGATTTTTGTGATTGAGGGAGTCTAGATTCGAGATACTTAAATTGGAGTAGTTTCCAATTGTTGTTTGCTTATTTGTTTAATATTCATGGATTGGATTCTTAAGAATTATATGGAACTACGGGTTACTGATTATTGAATATGCGAAAGATGCAAGTTTGTCATTTGTGTTACTGTATACTTCCTTCTCTGGCTAGTTAATTTTCTGATGTTTGGAGTTTAGGTTATTGTGTAGAGTCCCAGAAATGTTCTTTTTGCTATTCTACCATGGTCATTTGGTATGAAGATATTAGTATGAATCTGCGCAAGACCAAACAAAATTTGTTGCATTACTTATATTCATTGATTTGCATATGACAATTTTCTTGTCTCTCTGTTCTCCCCTCATCAGGTGTAGTATGTAACTTTGAACTTTTTTGGATTTTTTTGCAGTGGCCACTCCGAAACAAATTAGAGAACTTATGCAGGTTGATGGCCTGACGAATGATGAAGTGAAAAGTCATTTGCAGGTTGGTTTCATATCCCCTTTTCTTCCTTCTGTTTGTTTATGTGGAAAAACTTTCAAAGTAGCAAATAACAAGTCTTAAAGGAACCCCATTAATAAATAGTCATCCTTAGAAAGAATAGATGGAACTTTCAAAGACTATATAATCAGTTTTGACATTGAATTCTGTTGAAAGTTGAGCAAATTCTTCTTTTCAATGCAGAAATACCGACTTCATACAAGAAGAGTTCCGGCTGCCAAGTCTGCCCCTGCAAATCAATCTGTAGTTGTTTTGGGGGACTTGTGGATGTCCCAAGATCATTATGATGACTCTTCAAAGGCTAATAGTTCTCAGTCTGGCTCACCCCAAGGTCCTCTCCAGTTAGCTGAAAATGGTGGAGATGATGATGAAGAAGATGATGATGATGATGATGATGCAAAATCTGAAAGTTATAGCTGGAAAAGTCACATCCACAAACCTGGAAAAGATGATGTATAGAGTTTATCCACCATCAATTTTGCAGATATAAATTATACATGGGAGGAGCTAATGAATATAAAGAGAGAAATAATACATTATACATAAAAGGAGAAGGATGTTGAGAGAGACTGAAAGAGCGGCTATCAAATTTTGCAGGATTAGTTTTCCTTCCCTAGTGTCTTGAATATGAGTTTTATTGTCTCTGAAAATTGGTATAAAGAGTTTTTCGTCCGATCCTCTTGTCCATGGAAGAAACATGCCATTTTCCCTACATCTCAAGCTCATAGTTTTCTTGGGGTCTATTTGTTTTGAGATTTGAAGTCTATGGGAAGTCTCTTGGATATTTTGAGCATTTCAGGTGGAACAAGTCAATCATGCTTTGAGTTTTGAAGTCCATGGAAGAAACAAGGCAATTTTCCTACATCAAGTTCACAGTTTCCATGTATGTCTTGGGATTTGAAGTCCAAGGAACAAAGGCAATTTTTCCTACAAGTTCATTGTTTCCATGGAGTTTCTTTGTTTTGGGATTTCAAGTCTTTTGTAACATTTCAGGTGGAACAAGTCGATCATGATCTCATCTTTGAACCAAATGGACCCCTTGGGGGATCCATTTTCCTTGCATTCTGTTGAAAACTGACTCTGCAGCTTGATCATCATCCTCTTTAACTTGTAGTTTTCTAAAGCTCATTTGTCTAATTTTCCTGAGAGGAATGA
Source organism: Rubus parviflorus (assembly GCA_029955375.1). Lineage (NCBI taxonomy): Eukaryota > Viridiplantae > Streptophyta > Magnoliopsida > Rosales > Rosaceae > Rubus > Rubus parviflorus. Next base: position 30,505,629 of record JARGGL010000001.1, read on the forward strand.
TGAAAATGTTGGTCTTACTTTGACAAAAGAAAACCATAGTTAATGCACCATGTGATTCACAGGAGTAGATCAAAGAAACAGAATGTTTGAAATGCAGCTGCTAACATTAACTCAATATTTCAACTTAAAGGGACTTCCTCACATCAAAGTTGCCAACAATTCTAAATTGCAATCCCATTCCTTGATCACTATTATTCCTTTTTGGTCAATGTGATTTAGCATATAAACCTGAACCATTTGAGACCCTTTGGGCACATTCAAATGTATTACTGCAATCGAAACCAATTCATTGGGATCTGTATTGAATCAAGAATGCAGTCCAATATAGCTAGCAAAATTTGAATATGATTTTGTGAAAAAATTAAAGCCACCATTGTGTTGCTAGGACCAGGAGAAACATGCTTGAAAGAGCAATGATTAAATATTTTATTGTTTTGGCAAGACATAAGAAATAAATGTCAATGTTCAAATTGGTGGATGGCAGATTGGCAGTGTTTTAGTTGTATTGTACAAAATGAAAGAACAAGATCTTCACTTATCTTACTGAGAAAAAAAAATAGTATTATGCTAATCTTCTTGTCATTATCTTCCATCCTGTTCAATGATGGTTTCTTATTTAATAAAAAGCAAGAGACAAGGGAATAAGTTGACATTACTCTCCCAAATTCAGGCAACCTAAAAGTAACAAGCATGGGTTCTCAATTAGAGACTTTTAGCTGTTAATAGGGTAAAGCAACAACTCTAACCAAAAGATGACTATAACATTTGTCCTAATTGCAAATACATAAATGGTAACAGAAATTAATGATGAAGGGCTTAAATTGCAGAAGAAGATTTTGATGAACTCAAATAACCTACACCTAGCCTTTCCTTTTTCAGCTACTCTGTTTCTGCTACTCAAACTTTTTTGGCCATTATCTGCTGTATAGTTGAGCCTTTCCCTCCTTTTGAATGATAGAAGCTAAGAGTATGCTAGTATTACCATCATTTTGTAAACCAAGAGGTTCATTCTGTAATAGTTAAAGAAATAAACAAGTATCTAACACTACTTCAAAATCTATGATCATTAAGTCCAAACTCAAAAAACTGTAAATTCAATACTAATATAGAAAATTAAGCAGTGTTTTCATGATTATTAGGTCGAATTTTTCATATGGTCTCCAAACATCTTCTCATCCAAATTCAGCTGATTCTCTTGATCTTTTTACCTAACCCAGTCATATCCCACTAAAAAAACACAATCAGTTGGTATGTTTATCTGGGTGCATGACAAAACAGTCACTCTCACAAGCAAAATAATAGAGAGAAGAATCTTATAGACAAGATTATAATGAGGGAGCCCATATTGATGGCCCCATTCTGTTGATGGTATAAATTTTGTTTGTTTGGTGACAGAAGTGAGTGAAAATGATGGAACTTCTCATTTAACTTCTCTTGCCAAAAACAGGGTTAGATTATTCTTCTGGGTTGTCAAATGTAATGGGTATTCTCTTCTTTTATTGGTGGAATGGAGATAGAATATATGGGAGCAGCTAAGCACATTTGAGACGGTCACATGGCAGCAGAAGTAAAATATAATCAAGCACTTGCCCCACAACAACAGTATTCCTATTAAAGATTCCTTCAAAGACCAGGCATGGATAATGATCCATTCTGATAAGAATGGTATAATTTGGAATTATTAGAATGGAAAATGCAATCAGTACTGATAAAAGTATTTGAAATTCGGTGCAAATACCAGAACAACAACCTATTTCCAAGATCTTTATTTTGGTCTTAAATTCTATCTGAGATTCCATGAGTTGCAAGGCACCCATAAGAGAGCAAGTTCATTCTTTGGGGCAAGGGTAAGGGCAAATGGTTACCAACCTTAATACTACTCATTCTCTTTTTGTTAGTTGCTTCAATCTTTTGTGGCAAGGGCAAGGGGAAGGGCAAAGTTAACACTATTATTGATGATAATTTACGAACCATATTTGTCCAATATGAACAGTTCATTGTCGTAATAATAATTTACAACAATTGATGCTTAAAAGATTTCCAACTCGGCTCAATATTTGTAGACATGATCTACTGATAGAGACTAAAAACTTGAACCGTTAAATTACTAAAATATGATTGCAAAGTGGATCCCAGAAGCAGTCCCTTAAATAAACCAAAAAAATGAATCCCTTAGGCCATGTTTGGTTCGCGGATTTTGGGCCATGGGAATGGAAACTTATTCACTCTCCCAAGATTCATGCGTTTGGAAATGACAAGGAAAGGAAAGTGAATCCTGATGGAAGAGAAATTTGGGTGGAAATTGCTTCCCTCCTCTCAAGCATGGATTCACTTTCCATCCCAAAATCCTGCATTTAATGCCATAATTTATGACGAAATTATCCCTGCATTTAATGCCAAAATTTACAAGACTCAAGCACTATAATGGAAATTAAATTATGGATACTGACTATATTCTTGGTCTTTCCAAACACTGGAAAGGAAAGGTAGTGAGAAATTTAATTTCCCTTCCCATGGGAAAGTGAAAAGGATTCACTTTCTTTTTATTTCCATTCTGCGAACCAAATGCGGATAAGCAACAGTAGTGCTCCATAAATATGAAAAGGAGCATCAATTATATAACAAAACATTTAAAACTTGAAAAGAAGCGTCAACATACTTGAAGATAGACATCACAATGGAGGAGAGCAGCGTTCTGCTACTCAAAGAAAGATGGTTTTTCCCAATTGTAATTTTTTTTTTTGTGACGGATAAAATGATGTTATTTTTCCAATGGATTTTTTTAGGGTGATTATCATTTAGTCTGAATTGAATGGAAAAAAGTTACTTTTTTAATATGCTTAATTCAATTCTTATAAGATTTTCTTACTTTATTAATATGCGCAACCACCCAATGAAAATTTAATATTTTCTTCCTTTAGTAATACACTCAATCAAATAAATATTTATTTATTATTGTGTTTATTATGAGACCACAAAAACAATCCGTACTATTTCTAAGACCCAAAGGTAAATACTAATCCATCTTTTACAAAATAACAACAAATTAAAAAGAAAAAAATTTGAGTGAATAAAGAAATTAAAGTCATTCCCCCACAAAATCCCCTCCTAGGAAATTCAAAATGAACTCTAGCCACCAAGTTGGTAAAAAAAAAAAGAATGTTTTGAAGCACAACAATTTCTAACAAGAAATCTCTTACTGGTTACTATAGCATACATTTTTTTTGAAAATATTCTAAATTTCTTAGACCGAATACGAAGCAAAAAATTTTGAGCCCTTGAAAATAACCTGTGCTATTTCTGAGACCTAAAGGTAAATAGCAATCCATCTTTTACAAAGCAACAACAAATTTTAAAAAAAAATTGGAAAATTTTTGCCGACAAATAATTCGATGCTACAAGTGCATTTGCAATATATATTTTTAAAATATTTGACTGAATAATGAAATTAAAATCTTTCCTCCCAACAAAATCCCCTCCTAAGAAAATCCTAAATGAACTCTAGCTCCCAAGTTGGCAAAATAAAAAAAGTATGTTTTGAATCACATCAATTTTCGAGAAAAAATCAGCACACGTTTTTTTGAAAATATTCTAAATTTCTTAGACTTAGTTTTTTGAATATTTGGGTGAATAAAGAAATTAAAGTCATTCCCCCGCACAATCTCATCCTTTAGGATTTGCCACCATTCCACCAAGTTGGCAAAAAAAAAAAAAAGTTTTGAAGCACGTCAATTTCTGGAAAAAAAATCTCTTATTTTAGCACACAATTTTCTGAAAATATTCTAAATTTCTTAGATCGAGTGCGAAGCGAAATTTTATGACCCCATGAAAATAATCCGGGCTATTTCTAAGACCCAAAGTTAAATAGTAATCCATATTTTTTAAAAATAAAGAGTAATTAAAGAAAAATATGGGAAACCTTGCGTCAACGAATAGTTCGTCACTACAAATGCATCTCCAATATTTTTTTGTTTGAATATTTGAGTGAATAAAAAAATTAAAGACATTCCCCTACATAGCAAAAAAAATAAAAAAAATTGAAGCACATCAATTTCCGAGATGAAATCCCTTAGTATAGCACACATTTTTTTGAAAATATTCTAAATTTTTTAGACTGAGTGCGAAGCGAAATTTTTGAGTCTATGATAAGTTGATAACAACCTGGACTATTTATAAGACCTAAAGGTAAACAGTAATCCATCTTTTACAAAATAACAAGAAATTAAAAAAAATTATGGAAAACCTTTTACTGACGAATAGTTCGTCGCTAAAAGTGCATCTCCAATATATATATATATTAGTGAATAAAGAAATTAAAGTCATTCCCCTACAAAATTCCCTCCTAAGAAATCCTAAATGAACTCTAGCGACCAAGTTGGTAAAAAAAAGTATGTTTTGAAGCACATCAATTTCCGAGAAGAAATCAGCACACGTTTTTTTGGAATCATTCTAAATTTTTTAGACCAAGTGCGAAGCGAAATTTTATGAGCCCATAAAAATAATCCGTGCTATTTCTAAGACCCAAAGGTAAATAGTAATCAATCTTTTAAAAAAATAACAAGTAATGAAAAAAAATATATAGAAAACCTTGGGCCGACGAATAATTCGTCGCTATAAGTGCATCTCCAATTTTTTTTTTAATATTTGAGTAAATAAAGAAATTAAAGCCATTCCCTCATATAATCCCCTCCTAGGAAATCGTAAATGAACTCTAGCCACCATATTAACTAAAAAAAGTATGTTTTGAAGCATGTAAATTTCCACGAAGAAATCCCTAACTATAGCACACGATTTTAAATTCCTTACAATCCCACGTCAATTTTTGTGTGCCCGAATCTATATAAACTTTCCAACGTACCCACATGAAAAACTCCCCAATTTCTTTGATCACTAAGAATGTGATCACGACCATTAATATATAATAATTTCCTATCATTTAGAAGGTAAAACCCCAGCCGCAACAACTCTCGAATGAAGAGTGCTCGATATCTATCTTTTTGTTGTTATAAGGAAATAAATTTTCCTTTTACTATTATGACATATATACTTTACATCCTAAGTATTAAATTGTTTTGATATACTTTGGATACTCTATGTTTGTTAATAAGTGTATAATGTTCGATACTTTACACTTCATGATCGAAAGTGTTTCCTCATAAGTAACCGTCTGTTTGTTTAAGGACTAATTTATTGTTAATACCCTGAACTTTAGGGGTTTAATCAGTTCAGTCCCTGTATTTCTAATTTCATCAAAACAGTCCCTGAACTTTCAATTCTCACCCAATAAATCCCTCCGTCACTGTTCTGTCAAATTGGGACGTCAAATGCTGACGTGGCACACCCAAAAAAATGTGAAATCCCCATTTTACCCCTAACTTCTATTCAGTCTTTTTTTTTTCTGTTTTTTTTATGCAGTCTTTTTTTTTTCTCTCTCTCCCCGACCCCTCTCATCTTCCTCCATTTCTTTTCTTTCTCTTCTTCTTCTTCCCCATTTCTTTCATCTCTCTCTCTCTCTCTCCATTTCTTTTCTTCTTCCCGTGATGAACGGAGATGGAGACCGGAGGGGAGAGACGGGCTTGGAGCGGCGGTTGTGGGTGTCCAAAGTAATTTTGGGCACCAATTCGGAGGCGAACGACGGCAGCAGGAGGTGCGGCACAAGACACCTGGGCTGGGTTTGTGAGTGGCAGAGGGAGGAGCGGCGGAGAGGAAGAAGGCGGAGGAAGAGGAGAGGGAGAGAGAGAGATAAGAGATGAGAGGGGTCGGGGAGAGAGAGAGATCAGAGATGAGAGGGGTCGGGGAGAGGGAGAGATCAGAGTTGAGAGGAATGAGGAGGAAGAGGAGAGCGAGAGAGGGGTCGGGGAGAGAGAGATCAGAGATGAGAGGAAGAAGAAGGAGGAGGAAGAGGAGAGGAGAGATCAGCGATGGGGTCGAGGAGAGAGAGAAGACATTTTTTTTGAAAAAGATCAGAGATGAGATGAGAGGGGTCGGGGAGAGAGAGGGATCAGAGATGAGAGGAAGGAGGAGGAAGAGCAGAGGGAGAGAGGGGTCGGGGAGAGAGAGATCAGAGATGAGAGGAAGAAGAGGGAGGAAGAGGAGAGAGAGAGAGAGAGAGAGAGAGAGAGAGAGAGAGAGAGAGAGAGAGAGAGAGAGAGAGAGAGAGAGAGAGATTAGAGATGGGATCGGGGGGAGAGAGAGAAGGAAACAAAAAACTGAAAAAAAAAAAAAAAAAAAAAAGACTGAATAGAAGTTAGGGGTAAAATGGGCATTTCACATTTTTTTGGGGTGTGCCACGTCAGCATTTGACGTCCCAATTGGACCGAACAGTGACAGAGGGATCTATTGGGTGAGAATTGAAAGTTCAGGGACCATTTTGATGAAATTAGAAATACATGGACTGAACTGATTAGACCCCTAAAGTTCAAGGTATTAACAAGAAATTAGTCCTTTGTTTAATATACATGATGATTAAAAGATCAAACATTAAATTAAATTTTTGTAGAGTTTAAACAACAATTAGAAAATAAACGATTTCGGTTATGAAAATGCAAGAGTACTAAGTACAAATATTGTGAATATGCCGGTTCACCTAAGCGCTGAACATATTCATCCAAAGGGAAACCTAAAGATATATTATCTTTTAAAACGCTCTTAGCAAATTTTTTCTGAAGAAAAACGTAAGTTAATTGAATGGCCAATTTTGTTAGGAATTGTTAAGAGAGTGTTGGAAAGAGGACACATGGTGCGAAGGTGAACCTCAAAAAGCAGTCAAACGCATGAGCAACGGTCATGTGTAAGAAATCCACAAATCTACATTGAAATACGGATGCCCAATATTTGGGCGCCAAACAAGGCATCAAATATCAAATAACAGTTACTAAACTCGAATATCATGAAGATCATCAGAGACACACGAAAAACATTTACACACAACAATTAATCACTAAAATCAGAGAAAAAGAGTGGTAGAAGAGAGAAAACGCAGGGGGGCAAAAATGGCACTGGCACAACCTGTGGAGAAAACCCAAGAAGCTCCAGAAATGGAAGTGAAAGATACGCGAAACGCTGCTTCGTTCAAATTCAATGCGCAGGCACCTGAATTCGTTCCAAGATCGCATACCCAAATGCCGGTTTCGGGTTATTTCTATCCCTGCTTTCACTTTCTTGGTGACACTGCTTCCCCGGATTGGTTTTATATTGGGGACCAAGAAATACCTCCTTATTTGATCTCAAATCCCAATATCCCTATATCCAATCGATCCAAGAATGTACTACCCGATGAGCTTCAGCAGAAAATCATCAAACAGGTGGTGTGCTCTGCTCATTCATCCTCTTCTATAGGCTTGGCATTATATCATTTTATGATTTATATGATAATGGAGAATCAATTCTAGTTATCTTTCTTGCATTTATATTTGGGTTTTGTCTCATCTTGTTCATGTATGCTTTCTTTGCAAATATTATTCTTGTTTGATTTCCATGAAATTGGCTTACGTACGTTTGCCATTTTGTCTTAGATATGGTATAGTAGAAATCAGCTTACATATATATAGATCGATATCGATCTGTGACACATGGAATCTGATGAAGAACTTATTGTTGGTGCATTTGCTAATCGTTTGGTCTATAGTACCAGCTCTGGTTATCAGAGGTCTTGGGTTCCAAACCTCGAATACTTGATCCCCACTTCTAAATTGAATTCATGAATAGGATCTTCGTAGATCTTTTTCAGGTTAAGATAAGAAACCATTACAAGGCTGTCCAGGGATTTACGGTTACCTCAGAAGTTATTGAAAGCTCCTGGCCCATGTGGTTGGATGTCCCCTAAGGAATGGCAGCTGAAAATGTCGAAAACAATTGGCATTGAGCAATCTCTGTATAAGTTACAAGCAATTTTGTTCTCTTTTCATGCTACCATAATGCATGACATGAGATACAAGAGCACTTAACATGTGGATTGCAAGCAATTGAGACTGGACTAGGGCAGCACTACCATTTAAATCTAAGGACTGTTTTTGTGTAATACAGGTGGAGTACCAGTTCAGTGACATGAGTCTGTTAGCAAATGAATCTCTAGCAAAACACATTAGTAAAGATCCTGAAGGCTATGGTAAGCATTTTGGAAGAGTACTTTATGGAGATGAATTTTTTTTATGATTTTTAGCTCCTGCATAATTTTGGATTTGTAACAGTCCCGATATCTGTTGTTGCCTCTACCAAAAAGATGAAGTCCCTTATTAGTAACAACCATATGCTCGCACAAACACTTCGGTCCTCTTCAAAGCTTGTAAGTAGTTGTCTGCTTAAATGATCGGATTTTTCTTTTCTTTTTCCTTTCTCATGGGAGTAGTAATATTCATTTGGTTGACAAGTACGTTCTCACCCTTGTTCATAAAATAATGATTAAAGGTTGTAAGTGATGATGGCAAGAAGGTTAAACGCAAGCACCCTTTCACTGAAAAAGACAAAGAGGACTTGCAGGTAAAACCAGATACTTCCTCAACTACATGGATCTTAGTTATGTCATGATTCAATGGGGAAATGCAGACTAGTTCTTTTTTTTCCTTCTTGCAGTCTCGTACTGTTGTGGCAGAGAATTTGCCAGAAGATCACTCTCATCAAAACCTAGAGAAGATATTCAGTGTGGTTGGAAGGTTGGATTTTTTACGAGGATTTTTCCTCTTCCTTTATTACGATACATTGTAAGAGAATCATGATTGCTGCATATTTATTATTTTCAATTGCTGTCAATATCAGTGTGAAAACCATCCGTATCTGCCATCCCCACGAATCCAATTCTTCCCGGTCCAAAGGCGATTTCATTATCAGCAACAAGGTATAAGAATAAACTGAACCGCTTTTGTACAAATAGCCATACAGTTCAAATGCACTTCCTATAGATTATGTTTTAATCTTCAATATTCTTCTCTCTTTGATGAAGCTCCATGCAATGGTGGAGTACGAGACAACAGACATAGCAGAGAGAGCGGTATGTTAAATGGTATAGTAAATTCAGAGTTACACCCTTGGTTTTCTTATTGTTGTAATTCATACATCAGGTTGATAAGTTGAGTGATGAAAGGAACTGGAGAAAAGGACTCCGAGTAAGGATGCTGCTTAGACGCACGGTATGTCTCAATGAAATTTCAAAGCATGTGTTTTCTTGCAACTTCTCTGGCATGGATAAGTATATACAGACTTCCACTTATTTGACAAATCCTTATTTCTTCTAACTCTACTTAATTTTCAGCCAAAATCTGTTTTGAAGAACAGAAAGTCTGAATTCGATATTTTAGAGGATGACGACACACCACACTATGAATCTGCAGAAGATACTTCTCAGCCAAGCCACATTGATTTGGTTATTGATAGTATGAACGTAAGTCTTTCCTTGCATAACTAATCATACTGTCATGTCACTATACTACTATCTTCCATAGCATGTAGATCCCTGAGTGGGACTGCTAATAGTTTTACCATTTGCAATTGCAGAATCTCAGTTCTGTAAGAGACTGCATGCTGCAGAGATGTGTATAAGTTAAAATAAGTAAAATCCAACATGTAGTCTTTTCACTAACCACATTGTTGATCACATCTCTATCTTGGTTAGGCTGAAGAAAATTCAATGGGATCCAAGAAAGGATGGGCTTGGGGACGTGGCAAGGCGAGGGGACGTGGTGCGAGCCAGAGTGGACGTGGTCTGATTGCCCCGTCTCCACAGTCAAGCTGTGCCCTACAGTCTGAAGCATCTGCCAAACCGAATTCAAAGGGCCCGAGAATGCCAGATGGGACTAGGGGTTTCACCATGGGAAGAGGCAGGCCATTAAGAACCACCAGTTCGCCTTAAGAGTGATGGGTGATGGCTCATTTTTGTTCTGGTCTACTTAGTTACAAGTACATGTCTGGCTCTGCCTTCCCTACGAGTCTTGAGAAAAGGGGATATGGATTAAGTGACCAATATTAAATGTGTAATGGATTATACCTATTAGGTGTTGCTGATTTTGTTGATTTATTCGGAGATGTATAGTATGTGGTGAAGTGTGGGAATAGCTTTTGGCAGGTGATCGTATTGATCACCTTTTTTTGTTTTTCATCTTTTAGAGAGCTACTTTGCATTTTCCATGGAACTCGGTTCTTTTAATTTGTACAATTCTATTTGAATAATGGAGTTGATGGCACATCTCTCTCTCTCTCTCTCTCTCTGAATGTCTGTTACTGTTCAATTCCCATATACGTACATTGAAAATTGTTAAAGCTTTACTTGACTATTAGGCAATCTATATAGCTGATAGATCCATTTCTTGACTTATGGAAATGGATTCCTTCATTTCCTTGTACAGATAAAAAGGGCATTTGTTATGTTTAACACACTCACACACATTCCTCAAGTAAAAGGTCCTTTATTTACCATAAAAATGGTAACAACGGCCAAAAATCTGAGATTTCTTCTTTGGTATGCTTACTATCCCTCATCCAACTTTCATATATGAAGAAGAAAAAATTCTAACGCATAAAAAGGAACACCACATGGATCATCATGTAGCTCACAATAAAAGGATTTTAACAATAAAATATGACATATTAATGTATTGGAATGAAAAAAATGGCCCATGCAGGTCTCGAACCTGCGACCTTCGCGTTATTAGCACGACGCTCTAACCAGCTGAGCTAATAGGCCAAGTTGACAGATTTTCCTTATTAACAAATAAAATAAATTGGTAGGTCTCTAAGTCCCATTCTATGATAAAGGCAGCAGCCCTCTTCTTGTCTGTATATGCTTGGTTGTAAACTTGTAATTGATAGAAATATCTTATTATTTATCAGTAGGAACAAAGAGCATCACCTTGAAATTGTTTCATCATAGATTTACACTCATCCTATAGTTTATAGATGGATTAAATTTTTGGTTAGTGGAATCCGCCACAAACTGGCAACTGCCCAATTACAGTTGTTGTTAACAACTTAATTAAACTAGTCATCGGATTTGAGCATGTGGTATTCCCTCCCTCAGTTGTTGGTTTATTCTGATGTGAGCATCCTTTGTCAATTGGAGGCGGCGCAAAATGCAATGCATGACTCCCCATCATCATGTCAGGCACTGAGGAGCTAGGTTAGTCTCTTCAAGTAGTTAACTTAATGTTCAATAACTTATCTTTGTATCCTGTTCATATTTTTTGGCAATGTGGTTATAGTTACAATGGGTAGTTGACTCTTGGGTGCTTACTGACACCCTCTGTAGCACAGACACCTCACTTTGGTCGCGTGTCGTGTATCGGACACTCTAGGACACGCGGACACGACACGACACGCTGTTATTGAGTGTCCGACACGCCAGGTGGTGTGTCCCTAAGTTTAGGCTTTTCGACACGACGACGACACTCAAGGACGCAGCGAGGACATGCGGACACGCTATCAGAAGGAATTTAAACCATTTTTTTTCCAATGCATGGGAAAGCTACAGCCTCATAAGGAACTTAAACGTTTTTTTTTCAAGCTTTTTGAGGAAAACCAAGTTTAATTAAGAAGGAAGAGGACTGTTGGGGGACTCTTTATCTGCTAAACGTTTTTTTTTCAAGCTTATCTTTATCTTTCTTCTTTAATTAATCTGCATTTGTTTATTCCAGCAAGAGTAATATTTACTTAATTATGAATTATTGTTTTTTTTTATGTTGCAATGTGTTTATTTAACTTATTTTTAGTTATATATACATATATTTTATATTTTTTAATTGTCGTGTCGCTGCCGTGTCACTGCCGTGTCGTGTCATAATTTTTTATATTTTAACGTGTCGCCGTGTCGAGTCGTGTCGTGTCACCGTACCCGTGTCCGTGCAACATAGCTGACACCAGACCTAAGATAAGTCATCTTAAGATACTCAGAACTTTTCTACACTCTCAATCATAAACCAAACAATGTTTTGGCTTTCAGAATTTAATGACTGCATGCAAAAGCAGAAAGTCATGTTGTACAGGATGGTGTTTGTAACAGGTTGTTCTGTGTAATCTTTGTAGATATTAGTACCTTTCATTGTTTAGGTTATACTTGATCATATAGTCATATATCCATATTCTTACCAAACTTCCACTGCATGAATAAATAGTTAGCAATACAAATTCTTTTAGGGTTGATTTTGAACCTATCATGTTGATCAGCTAATTGGATTTCAACCCATCAAACCAGAAATTACTGGTCTGATAAAGAATGCCATCAATGGAAGAGGAAGGTTTTGTTAGGTTCCCATTCTTTTTCCTTACCACAAAGGACAGTATCAGACGGACAATAGAGAGAATGCAGTAAAATTGGTACAATACAATATGAAATGTTGTTTTTGAAATATCAACTATCAGAAAGTGCAATTGCAGTTGTATATAATACAAGGTGCATGTTGAAAATATCTTTGGTTAGCCGTCATCTCAGTGACACTTGTCTTCCACTGCTCACATTAATATGAGCATTTATGGTTCATGCCTTATCTTTTCACATTGACTAATTAGTCGACCTCTTAGAGAAGATATTCCCATGAATCTTGAATATGAGATCCTAGTCAGGTTTTGGAATTTTCTTTCATCTACCATATATTGAATTTTCTTGAATATGAGATTCTAATGTTCCGACTAGTCCATCCAGCGTCAGATGTCAATTAGAGAACTAAAAGCTCTGAATAAGTTGGTAATATATAGTTCTTGAACATATCAGGGTTAAAAGAACATGATTTTGTGATTAGTACTTTTGACTTCTTCCAACAATGAACAGTTTTATCAGGTTCATGCACCAGTTCATTGAGCTTTGGCTGTTTTCATGGTGTTGTTGATTATCTATGTTATAAGTTAGACTACTCGTAACCAAGACATTGCTCATGTTATATTCTTCACTATGTCATTTGCTTCAGAAAGAGAGCAGTTGAATTTTATGGAACTTTACTTTGTTAGCATGGAAAAAGGACTAAAAAAGTAGGAAATGGATGATATCATGGATGCTTATCACCTCCAAAATCACTCCAATAGATTAATTTAATTGCATATCAGATGGCCATTTGGTTTTTACAACCATATATAGTGGCATTACCACTAGTTTAATCAATGAATTCACTTTAATTGGTTCTCTATTGTTTCTGCCTATAAATAACCACAAAATCAGAATTGCTTAACCAGAATCGACAGCAAGTTGTAACATTGATCATATGCTATGACTCGCAAAATCATCTCCCTCCTCACTCTTTCTTGCTGTTTATTCTTGTTTTTGTCTCCATGTGTTCATAGCCAGAGGTATCCCTTTCCTTATAGACAGCTGCTTGATTACAATTTCTACGACAGATCCTGCCCCCTCTTGTCGATGATTGTCAGGAACAATGTTTGGGCTGCTCTCAAGAATGACCCCAGGATGGCTGCATCTCTTCTTCGGATGCACTTTCACGACTGTATTGTTGATGTGCGTGTTGTTTCTTAAACCTGTTCCACATGTTTGTTTCCTTTGCATTGAAATCTCTAACTTTCAAAATTATATCAGAACTAATTAATAGGTTAGGATGCTTAAAGTAAAAATAACTAATAGTGAGCACTAGACGGTTGACTAGTAGATTTTTTTACCTTAAGTACTCCATACTGTTTTAAGTGGTTGCCGAAGAAAACCAGGCAAAACAGAAATGTGGGGTCGCATATTTCTTCTTTACGTTGTTTTGGAACAGCACAATTCTTCTGTTCATACAAATACATGAACTAGGATTCATAATGAACCTTTCTGTTTACATGGCACATCTAAATGGTATTTAAATTTGTGCTATGGCACATCATAATATGTTTTAGATATGTGTTGGACATCTAATGATCATTGATACATCATCAAGAGGAGTTTCTAAGAAAGGAAAAGAGAAACAAGTAGCATAGATTCCATACCACATATAGTTTCCATCATTTGAGGCCTTTTAGTTGTAATTCTTTGTTTTGAAAGCAAACAAATTAACTGTCTTAGGCTTCTAGCATCATTGGAAATTAAACTATAGAGATCCTCATTTCCCATTCAAGTTTGTATGTATTGTTAGCTTCATATACATTATTGTTGGTCCGTTCACGAGACCAATTTAAGCTTTTGGGGTTCAATGATTGTCTAACATGATATCAAAACTATATTTCAGAACTTCAGCCTTACTCAAAAAGTAATCGACAAGAAGTTGGGTGTAGTAGTCATGACTCATGAGTTATATATAGGAAATTTAGAACTCAAATACCCTTCAAGTGATATTAACAATACCATGTGTTCTTTTTTTTTTCTTGTTGATATATCAATTATTTACTTTCCTTGTGTAGGGATGTGAAGGCTCAGTGCTACTTGATGACACAGAAGACTTTAAGGGCGAGAAGAATGCTCCACCAAATCGCAACTCACTTCGAGGCTTTGAAGTCATTGACAACATAAAAACAGATTTGGAAAGATTTTGCCCCTCAACCGTTTCTTGTGCTGATATTTTGACTCTTGCAGCAAGAGAAGCAGTTGTTCTGGTACTTGACTCATTTCTATATCTAAATTTGGCAAGTCATGGTAGTTTCTATTTTTAGTCATCCTAATTTTGGGAAATCATGAACAGGGTACTTACTATACTTTCATTTTCTTCTGGTTTAGTCAGGAGGGCCTTACTGGAATGTTCCATTGGGCCGAAGAGATGGAACAACTGCGAGTCAGAAGTCAGCTAATGAACAACTACCATCACCTATCGAGCCTTTACAGAATATCACTGCCAAGTTCACATCAAAGGGTCTTGACATCAAAGATGTTGTAGTCCTCTCAGGTTCTGTTTTCAACTCTCTTCGAGTCGGGATCCTCTTCTGAAATGTGTTTATGTCTAAAACTACCACGTTGTTTTAAAATTTCATTTAATCATCTTTCCAAAGTAAATCCTAAAATGACAACATATTGAGCATAGGCACAAGATCACCACCAAAAAGATAAACCTAAAGGTGAAGCTGGCTAACATTTTTGACAAGAAAATTGTGTTTCTTGCTTTTGTTTGTTGCAGGTGGACACACGTTAGGTTTTGCTCAATGCTTCACCTTCAAGAGGAGACTCTTCAACTTTGAAGGCTCCGGCAACCCTGATCCAACACTTGATTCTTCAGTCCTTACAAACTTGCAAAGCATATGTCCAAACCAAGATGCTGCAAACAGCAATCTAGCTCCTCTTGATTCCAGTACTTACAGATTTGACAATGTCTATTACACAAGCCTTGGTAACAACGCAGGTCTTCTAGAATCTGATCAGGCATTGGTGAAGGATCCAAACACTGCTGCAATGGTTAATTTCTATAGTGGGAACCCATTTCTCTTCTCTCAGGATTTTGCAGCATCAATGGTGAAGCTTGGTAACGTGGGAGTATTGACTGGACAAAATGGCCAAATAAGGAAGAGATGTGGATCTGTGAACTACTAAATATGATGGTTTGTTTGTAATATGGATGTCAGTTACTATGAAAAGTTGAGTAAGCGAGTTAAAGTTGGTAATGGAAACCATGAACATATATATATATATATGATCGAATAATGAGTTTGAAGTTCCAGTATTAAGAACTCTTACCGATTTACAATTTTGCATCATGTTCTCTTACATATTATTAACATGTTGTGAGAGTAAATCTAGCTAGACTACATATTCAAAAGAGAATCTACACTATATCAATAATTTAGATTGACCAGATGTCCAATAAAAGAGGAATATATTTCTAAAACAATCTTCCTGTTTAGATTGTCCCCGCAAGAAACTATTTAAACACAGTGATTCTTTGGAACACACGCTGAATTCTTTTAATTTTGCAACTTTTCTTCACCAAATGATGTAATGCCTATTTATTCAGAATGGTATTTGGGGGATTATCTCAAGTGATAACTAAAAACGCTTGTGTATAAGAGAACACTCGTAAATTTGGCCTAAAAATCCCTATTCATTTTTAGGCCAAAGCGCTTTAATATGTTGAAAATGAAATTGCAAAAACGTATAGCACAAACTCAATTCCAAATTTCAAGATGGGCGAGAAAGGCGAGTCTTATTTTGTCCCCCTTCCTCGATTATAGATTTCTACCTCTGACCCTCCGATCCTGATTATGGGATTGGTTTTTCATGAAGTTGGAACATTTTTCTTAACTTCCAAGCAGAAATTTGGAATAACTAAAAATGTGAATTTTCATGAAAAACTGTGTTCTATATATTAGATAGATGTTACTCCACGGCTCACATAAACATATTACTATTTTCACACTGTTTTATGTTAGCCCTATGTAAACATACACACTGGTTTGAAAAAGAAGCCGACAAGGTGTGCTTGGATTCAAGAAAGAATATAAACAAAAGCTGGTAGATGCCTGGGGTTAAGTTGTAACCTTTGTACGGCCACATTGAGATCTTTGTCCTTGTCTCTTGAAAACCACTTCCTCTTTCTCCCTCTCCAATGCCAATACCATCTTTTGATATAATAGGATCTGCCAAAATCTCTATGAACCAACAACAATCATCGATCATCATCTTCATACTTTAATTGTTAGTTTGATACAAATCTCACTTAACTAATGAAGACATTCTTAAATTAGGAAACAACCATATGTTTGATATTGATTCATGTTCTACTTGGTGCAAATGGTGTAGTTCCAACCTACCCAATCTTTTTAATCACAACTAGTTGTTTTAGTCCCCAATTTTTTACGTTATCACCTAAGTATATACAATTATTAGAAATTAAGCTTCTTAATTGCCCTTCCCTTTATATTTTCGAAGTAACAACAATTGACCCGATTTGAATGCATACATCTAGGTATTTTATAGTGTTTTGAAGTATTAAATTATGGAGACGTGAGCCTTTAAATTAGTTCAATACATGAACCATACCGTAAACAATGACTAATCCAACACTTCACATCTCCGAGTGGGAATAGAACTTTCGGCAGAAAACTTCCATGGCTATACCAAAAAAGTATTTTTCCAACACTAGCTAGCATAATTGGAGGAAAGGTGGAAAATCAAAGACAAGAAATAATAGACTTGCGGTGATTGGCTTAAAGTTTTGACATGGTTACTAACTTCTTTTGTTGCCAAGCCAGGAAATAAGGTGATGCCAAAACTTTTTGACCATCAAAAAAGCAAAACATATGTAGATCGTCACTCATCATTCTAAACAGCCCGACCCAGTTTGAATTGTGTGAAGTTATGAACATGGCTCATCTTTGGCATAATGGTATCAACTAGATTCTAGGGATTATATATAGGCAATAAATGTAAAAAGTTTTGTTTATGCGGCTTTTAAGAGCAACTTTAATTTTTAGCATATTTTTTATTTTATATTTTTAGCTATTTTAGAGAATATGTTTAATTTTTTAGTAACTCCGCCTCCTAAATATAAAAAACGAGAGAGTCTCTATTATTTTACTAAATTTAAAACATTCATTTTTAGTTATTTTATATAATTTTTAAATACTCTTAAATTATTATTTTTTATTAAAAAAATAGGATAAAAATATAAAATTAGTTAAAATAGAGAGAACGGCTAGAGACGTATTTTAAAAATAACAGGCAAAATAAATTTTTAGTTACTTTGGCTGAAATTTAGTCAAAAAATAGCAAACACTGCTAAAAATGCTTTAAAGTGGAGTAAATATGTTTTGTGAAAATGGAAGAACTAAATAATTTTTGTTTTGTTACAAGGAGGCCTTTGGCCTAGGGTAAGGGGGAGGGAGCACCAAGTTGGAGAAATGTGGGGAGGGTGCAACTCGAACTTAGGTTTGAGGTGAACAGACCACTGCCTTAGTCCAACTGGACTACACCTAGTACTCAGAAGAACCAAATAGTTTTCTTTCAAAAAAAAAAAACTAAATAGTTTTAAAATGACTTTATGACCATTTGGTCTAGTGACATAAATATTTATTTTGTAAATAGGAAGTAAACGATCGTCGGTTTGTGGAACTAAATTTGCTTAATTTCCTTCATTTGAATTTCTGAAAGAAATAACCTTGATTGGCCAAAAACCAAAAACAAATCACCTCGAAACTTATAAACTCATCAAGTGCTCTCCCTCATCATGCAAGATTTGAAAAGCACAGGACCTTTGCAGTTTGCACCCCATGAAGTGCCAGACATTTCCATCAAAAAAGCACATGAAGAAAAGAGCAAAAGTGGTTTCTCATTTTCTTACAAAACCAGAGAAAAAGGTCTCTCTCTCTAGCTCTCTCTCTCTCTTTCTCTTATCTCCCTCCAATTTGAAAAGGGTTCCTTGGGCTTTGCCCCCTAATTAAACATTCCCCTGCCCCCCTTCCGTCGCTTTCCCACATCTTCCTTTTTTACCTCTCACATTTTCCATCCATCACATTCATTCAGATATTCCCCATCTTCTTTTTTCCGGGAAATCTTATCAGAGTGAAAAGAAATTTCTTCTTCTTTTAATCCAAAAAAGAAGAAGAAAAAACAATATAACTTTGTTGCAGCTTGAGAAATCTGTAGCTCGTTTTCTCAAGTTTTGAGAAGACAAACACACTACTTCACTCCCCCACTTCAGATCTTCTCTTCTAATTTCTAAACCCAGAAGATTTTAGCATTTCTTGGATTCAAAGTTCACGAAAACCACAGATTTTTCTCAATTTTTGAGTACCCTTTTACTCAAATCCATGTCCGCTACACCTATGGACCAGCTGCAACCACCACCCGTTTCCGTAACCCAGCAAGCCTACACGACCCATTCGGGTCACGGGTCTGTCGGACCCGTCATTGCGGTGCTGGCAGTGGTCACCATCCTCGGAGTCATCGCGGGAATGGTTGGTCGGCTCTGCTCGGGTCGCCGGGTCATGGGTCATGGACAGTACTACGACTTCGAAGCATGGCTAGAGCGGAAATGCTCGTCGTGCATTGACGGAAGGATTGGCCCTCCGCCTCCGCCACCCCATATTCCGGCCACCGCCATGGTCGAGGAGGTTCCGACGGCCGAGCCGGTTGTCGAGAGCCCACAAGAGATAAAGGAAGAAGAACAAGTACAACCTCAGCAGCAGCAACAACAACATCATCAACAACAACAACAACCACATAATTCTCATGAAAGAAGTAGTGAGACTTAATGAGGGAGTAGCTTAATGCTTGGTCTTGGGTTATGGTTTTCAATTTGGTACTTGAAATTGGTTTTGGTAACTTTCATTGCTTGCTTAATTGTAAGCTTTTTGGGATGATTGATATATGCAAATGGGGTGTATACCATGATTCATGCCTCATGAACATGAACATCATGAGGCAATTAATATGAAATTGGTGGGACTTTCAGTTCTGTTATAATTGTTGTTTCCAAATTTTGTCAACATGGTTATGAATGTATTGCTAATGGGAATAATGCCAAGGTTTAGGTTGCCCAAAACATAACTTTTTCTAAATCTTGTTCATCTTCGGAAATTCTGGCAAGTGCATGCACTTAGCTGGTCTTAACACACACCTCCTGCATACACACCATTGGATTGCACACCCCTGCATGTCAATTGTTGGATCGCCATAGTGCATATGCACTTCTGTGCATGCAAGACTCTTTCCATCTAAAATTCTAAATTAATAGTAAGCTTTTGGGCTCATTTCCTTTATATCACATTTAGGTTACCATGATCTCAATAAATAAAAAAAACAGGTGGGATGCTATGCAAATGGGCGCTGTATTCATCATGAACAAGACG
Source organism: Rubus parviflorus (assembly GCA_029955375.1). NCBI lineage: Eukaryota > Viridiplantae > Streptophyta > Magnoliopsida > Rosales > Rosaceae > Rubus > Rubus parviflorus. Next base: position 30,525,303 of record JARGGL010000001.1, read on the forward strand.
AGAGACATAGTTAACATGAGGTTGGTGGAATTTTTAATTCTGTTATGAATAAACTTTTGAAAATTTTGACACTAGTGATATGAATATGATTATGATTGGAATAATTCTAAGATACAAAATGGGGAAAAAAAAAAGGTACACTTCTTGTCAATCAGTTTTGCATCTGGTGTTGTACGTATGTGTAAACTGTGTTGAATGGTTGTATGTAGAGGTGGCAAACGGGCCGGGCCGGGCTATTTAATCGGGCTATGGGCCGTGCTCGGGCCGGCCTATTTCTTATCGGGCCCGGGCTCGGGCCGGCCCATATACTCAAACATTAGGCCCGGCCCGGCCCACGGCCCAAGTCTATAGCGTGCCGGGCCGTGCTCGTGCTGGGCCAATAACGGGCTCGGACCGGGCCAGACTTGGGCCGTAAGAAAACGAAAAATAGTTCTACTTTGAGATAAAATTAATACAATAAACATAAATACTACACAAAATTCATACAAACAATGATTGTTGTTCATAATTATATATATATAATTATGTATATATAATTATAATTATATATATTTATGTATATATAATTATATATGTATATATTATATATACATATACAATTATATATATATATATCCACGCCTCATGAACGGGCCGGGCTGCGGCCTGTAATTTATCGGGGTAGGGCCGGGCCAGGCCGCTTCTTAACGTGCCGGGCTCGGGCTGGGCTCGGGCCTAGCGGCCCATTTGCCACCTCTAGTTGTATGGTTGTATGGTTGAATATTCATATTCGGATTATGAGTCGGTTTTAAATGTAGTCTGATCGAAGTTTTTTTATTATTATTATTTTGGACGTCAATTTATACACACATATCTTAGGAAAATCGAATTCATAATCTCTTTTGAGATAATTTGGTGTCCAACCACTGCACCGACCACCTTGAATAAATGTAGTTTGAAGTTTGTTTGGCACATTCTATATTTGTATATCTCATTATTTTCTGCCACTTAGTATTTATTTTTTCTATTCGTTTTTCTTTGGATTCTCTTCTTGTGATCACTAATCTATACTAAGTTGTGAACTAAATAATAAACATTCCTCGGTTAATCATAAAAGACAACTAGGTTTTGGGTTTCATGCCACATTTGGTTTCTAGGTTTCCAAGACGTGGTATACTGATATTGGTCTCTTAAATCGATCTCTTCCTCCCTACTCGACCTTGGGAGTAATTGCTTTGCATTGGTGTTTTGGCTTGCCCCCCCCCCCCCCCCCCCCACCACTTTCACTTTCACTTTCTACCCTCTTTTAGGTTCCATTTTTGGTCTACCTAAGTATGGAGGGTACATGGCCACGCTCATCTCTCTCTTGGCATGTTTTTTTTTCTTTTGGCTGACGTGAGGCGTTATTTGCTCTTCTCTCACAATCTTACGAAATATTAAGGTTGTATTGCATTAAACCTTACAATACAAATAGTCACTCAACTATGATAATTTCAACACTTGGGTCACTATATTTTCAAAAATATCACTTTGGTTACTCAAAATGAAAAATGTATTGAAGTTGAGTGACCAAAGTGAAAAACGATATTGAAGTTGAGTGACCAAAATGAAAGACAGTATTGAAGTTAAGTAACCAAAGTGATATTTTTGAAAGTATAATGACTAAAGTGTCGAAATTGTCATAGTTGAGTGACCATTTATGAAATTTATCCCTGAAAATATTACGAAACAACTATGAAATAATTGTCGTTATTTAATAAAATGAATTAATCTGTAGTCATTTCGCAGGCCTAAAGTGTAGCTGCTATAGCTTTATTTATAAAGCAGAAGAGCTGCACAGGTTATATTATACACCACTAAGCTAAGTGCCTAAGTTTGATGCTCGGACTGTTGGTTGATGGAAATTCCATGTGATTTGAGCAGCTTTTGTGTAGATCAGCCAGCCAGAAACAAAGGCCAATTAAAGGTGAGTCTTCCCAGAATTTGTAGGGCAAAAGTTGCATGACTTCTGGTGTTCATGAACATGTACTGCTTTTCTGGGGGGCTTGTTTTTTTTTTTTTTGGTTTCTGTCCAGCTCTTTGTCATCCTCTTTGTCCGTCGGTATATATTTGAGTGGAAATTCTGGCTTCAGCTTCAATCTATGTAATTGATCTGAACAAGTGAACAGAAAATTAACACCAACTATAATCTCATCTTTGGGACTTTTCTTAGGTCGATCTGGTTTTACCAACTAGATGTTGTTACGAGTGTAAAAATGACTCCAACCTAAGTTGAGGGTGTTCAAATTTGTCACGATATAGTTTAGATCCGATTAGGTGTACGTGACACTTGGTTTTGTTCAGCTCGACTCGTTTTTTATGAAACGAATGTGATGATGAGTTCGTGTGTAAACTTGGTGAAAACTCTTACTTTTACACTTACTCTTATACCTAAAATTTCAGACTCTTAATTTACATTTAGAGCAAGCAAAGTCTGATCGAAATTTCAAAGAACTAATAATGAATATCAGATAATAGAAACTACAGGAAATACTAATTAATGACCAACAACAAAAACGATTACAAAAATAAGAGTTGAATCTATACGAGTCTAGCTCAAACTTAACTTGAATTATCCTTACGAATTTTTTTTTTGGAAATATTCTGAGGGTCGACATCCCCATGTAGTTATGACTTGTTCGTATAAATGGCGACTATTTTTTTTTGGCTGAAATAGATGGCGACTAATTAATATAACAAATTACTCTAAAGGTCACTATTAGAACTTGTGTTATAATCTAAGCCATTCTACATTATTTTTCTTCTTAAGGCCACTTATTGCTTCTATTTTGTGCATCAGTTCCTATTTAGCCCTTTGAGTTGACAAAAACTAATAAACTGATCTAAATTCAAATTTGATCAGAGCAAAAGAGAGAGAGAGCGAGAGAGAGAGAGAGTGAGACTGAGAGACAGTGAGACTGCGAGAGAGAGAGAGAGAGAGAGAGAGAGAGAGAGAGAGAGAGAGAGAGAGAGAGAGAGGAGAGAGAGAGAGAGAGAGAGAGAGAGAGAGAGAGAGGAGAGAGAGAGAGAGAGAGAGAGAGTAGAGAGAGAGAGAGAGAGAGATTCGAATTTCCTAAAACTTAGTTAAAGGAAGAGGTTGCTCGTCAGCCTCATTCGCTCTTCATATTTCCGTTGTGTGAGCTTGCCAATCTCTTTCCATCGCCGATCTCTTTTCGTTTTTACTTTGTTCGTCACTGAGATTGGGCAATCTCGAGATCCTCGGAGTGTGAAGCTTGTAATTCATCACTGAGGCTTTAAAGGTCGATTTCTATATCCTATTTTTGTTACGTAATTGTGATTTTGGTTCGGTAGTTGTAATCAAACTTATATGATTGCTTTTTTGAATGATCGATGTTTTTTAGGTTGATTTGAATGGCTTATCGATGTTCTTTTTCTATTCCGTTTGTGTTTGCTCTTATCTTTAATTTCTCTCATTTATATATTTGTGTTGCACTATTGTCATGGATAAGTAACTGATGGTGTTTTTGTGAACAATTGATGAAGATCGAATAAGTTACTGTCTTTTCTATATAAAGTTATTGATCTTTCTAGATAAAGATACTGATGTTTCTAGATAAAACTACTGACCGCTGCTATGGACCTGCTAAATGAGTATATGTAGTTACTGATGGTGTTTGGTGAACAATTGATGAAGATCGAAAAATCTACTGACCTATCTAGAAAAAAGCTACTGACCTTTCTAGATAAAGCTACTGACCTTTCTAGATAAAGCTATTGATCTTTTTAGATAAAGCTACTGACTTGCTACTGATCGATCTATTATATGTTTTCATTGATATCATCAAAACTAGAAATTGATATTTTCTTCCTCTAATATGACATTGCAGTTTAATTAGCCATGGAAAAAGACAGAACTTGTATGCGAGTTGCATATATACGTTTGAGAATGTGATATTTTTTCTTGATACGAAGATGAAATTTGGCGATATTATGAGGGATGTTTGTTTTGGTTTTAGTTACAAGGAAGGAGTCCTATGCACATGGTATTGAGCCTATACCTAATAATGAAAAAATTTATGAGGATTCGTCAAGTTTGGGTGTTGTTGTGAAACCTTCATTGACTAAGAGGTCATATGGTCGACCAAGAACTATTCGGATGAAGTCTGCTGCTGAAGGTGGAAAGAAGGTGGCAAGAGAAGGCCTATGAAATGTGGTCGGTGTGGTGTCGTGGGACGCCATAACAAGATAACATGCACAACGCCCATCTGAAATCTGTCAGCAACATTTCAACATTGGCAGTAGCTTTATTCAACATTGGCAGTAGATTTATTCAACATTGGCAGTAGCTTTATTTAACATTGACTATATATCACACCATTGGCAGTAAATTTTATTTTTTGAACTTTTTTGCTATGTTTATGATAATTCTATTGGATCTCCTAGCTTTTCGCAGTTGTTGTAGCATTTTTTATCTTGGTTGTATCGTTTACCATTCCATAGTTGGCCTAAAAATATTGATAGTAACATTTGTCATAATGATAATCATCGGGGTTGTTTGTCTACTAAGGTATACAAATTGTTGTTGTATGGTGATTTCTATTTCATTTTGTGTGATAAATGATTTTGCTTCTAATGTTTTCAATTTCTACTTTTGCGTTTAGGCAAGAGACATATTTAGCTAACCCATTTAATGGCTTAGATCCACAAGTGTTCGTGGTTCTATTGTCAACATAATACGTACTTGAATTGATACATAGTAAAGGCCTAAAGACATGGACACTCCTCCAACAGTAAATACTTGAATCGATAACAAAAATATAGAGTTCGTAGACTTCAATATTCATTCATTCAACCAAAATATACATCAATTTCCATCTTATAGCCGAAAATGAAATAGACTAAATAAAATCTGATTGCAAATAGAACTAAGAGCCAACCATAAAAATCTATTGTCAACAAAAATAAAAGTTATTGTCATCACAACAACAAAAAGCTAATGGCAATCTAGAAATCCTCCTCTGAGTGTTTTCTCTCGTCTTTCTGCACATCTTGAGTGCTTGTGTTCCGCTGTACATTTGTTCAATATAATTTTGTTAGTATGCACCGACATTTTTAGAAGAAATACAACTGAATTAGTTAAATAGAGCTACTGAAATAATTAAATGAAGCTACTGAATTAATTAAACAAAGCTACTAACTTAGTTGAACAAAGCTACTGACTTAGTTGAACAAAGCTACTGACTTAGTTGAACAAAACTACTGACTTAGTTGAACAAGGCTATTGATCTTGTTAAATAAGGCTATTGACCTAGTTGAACAAAGCTAATGACCCAGTTGAACAAAACTACTGACTTAGTTAAACAATGTTATTGACTTAGTTGAACAAATATACAGATCTAGTTGAACAATTATACTGATCTTGTTGAACAATTAAACTGATCTAGTTGAACAAATCTACTGACTTAGTTGAACAAAGCTACTGACCTAGTTGAACAAAGCTACTGACAACGAATCAGAAAGCTACTACAAAAGATAACAATGCTAGCTACTGCAAGACACGAGATCTGCCAAAACCAAATTGTTGTTGCTACGAAACTATTAAAAAATATGAAAAATCTACAACAAAGCATGAAATAGATATTATGTAATACCCCGAAAATTTCGATACTATTTTTATAAAATAGGTCGTGAAATTTGAAGTGAAATGGTGTGATTTCGTATTTTTAGGGGTTTTCGTCGTAAAACGATAATTACGGTGGTAATTATAAGTTACACAAGGTTAATTAAGGTAACTTTGTATCCGTTGAGAATTTGGGAAAACTTTTTTCACGAGATTTGTAGACCTCGTCGAATCGAGTTCGTAGGATTTCGGTTCACCGGAAACGGACATCGTATGAAGAAGTTATGGACCTCGAAAGTTTGACGAATTTCTATAAAAATGATTTTGGGTTTTACTATTCACCAAAAATCAGAATTTCCCCCAGAAAATTACTGTTCACCCGTGCTACAGTAACCGACCACTTTGACCGGCGATTTCTCCCAATTCCGGCCATCTACGGCCATGAAACTTGTCCCAAATTGTTCACCACTCAATTCTCTTCAACCCTATATAAATTTCCTTGATCAATTCTTAGTATAGAAGGAGAAATCAAGAAAAGAAAAAGGGGAAAAACGCAGCCGAACTGTTCATCCGTTTCTGGGCAAGTTTTCGGCCAAATCGAGTCACCTTACCTGCTGGGCTTTGTAGGCCTTGCTTGGGGCTTTCTAACAACATAAAGTACGCTTCAATCGGAGTTCGGACGAAGGAGAATTTTGGATTTGAAATCCTAGGGTTTTGGAACTATCGAGGTAAATTCGAGACTTTTTACTTTGAATTGGCCCTTGTGGTAGTTATGAAAGTTGTTTCTGGTAATGTGTAGAACATGCTGTTAAAATTTCATAGCAATCAGACAACTTTTGTCCGGCGGCTGGCCACCGTCAGTGGCGGCGCGTCGGCGGCGCGTCCGGCCGGTCCAGGAGCATTTCTTTGCTCCGTTTGGCTTGGTTCGTCGATACGAACAACTTTCGTGTTTTGACTTTTGTCAAATTCGGTCGTTTGATCAATGATCAATTAAGCGATAGTTATGGATCGTTAGATCCATGATGATCCGACCGTTGGATCATCACCAATTTTGGATATGATGTTAGGATGCTAGAAATAAGCATGCTGTTGGATTTTGGAAGTTTTGGATTTCGTGTGGGACCCGTTGATGAATAGTAGACGTGGGATCCACGTTGACCGACGGTTGACTTTTGGTCAAACTGTCCCGAATTATGGTTATTGATGTCTAAGAGACATTTGAGGAATATTTGAAGTGATTGGATTTTAGAATCATCAATTTGGAAACTATGATATGCTAAGTGGAAAATTGCATGTTCATAGGTATTTTGGAATCATGAAGCATTTGGCTAGCTTTGTCGATTCCCGGATATTATTTGAAGACGCAGCAGGAATTAGAGGTGAGTGAATCTCACGATATTTTATATATGAATATTAATTCATATGGTGTTGTTTGCGAAAATAAATAATTATATTTATTTAAATGATTTTGCGATATATAAATTAAATACAGTTTTAATTTGATATATCAGCATGTGTGATTTTGTGTTAAAACAATATTTGAAAGTATTCATTTTATTGTTTTAATTGGTGGATTTTGTGGGAAACAATATTTCAAAAATTATGATATTGTGTTTGCCTACTCGAATGTTTTTGTAGCCAATGGGTGAAGGTTAGAGCTTTAGACTGTGTAGCCAATGGGTGAAGGTTAGAGCTCTAGACTGTGTAGCCAATGGTGAAGGTTAGAGCTTTAGACTGTGTAGCCAGAAGGTGAAGGTTAGAGTTCTAGACTGTGTAGCCATGTATTCATTGAAAACAAAGATGAATACTTTATGTAATAAAGGAGAAGAAAAATGGTATTCTCGCTTTATCTTGATGTATTAAAAGGAGAAGAAAAATGGTATTCTCGCTTTTAATCATTTGAAGTTGATTGTGGTTTTGTGTGAGTATGATATGAATTTGCTTCTTAAATAATTGAAGCATTGATTTATTGAATTACAATTCTTGGAGAATTATTGAATTGTATTTAGAAGTTTTTACTTCTTTAAAAATTGAAGTAATTATTATGAGGATTTACTTTTCTTAAAAAGAAAGAAATCATAATTTTGGGAAACGATTTTGGGGAAGGTTTATATTGTTTAATATTCTGAATTACCCTGGGATTAACATACACGTTTATGGGACGTGTGGGGTTAAAATACGTGGTATGGGACGCGTAGGTTCAGTATATTCTATAATATGAATTTTCGGTATTGGAATTATATTTGAAGAATATAAATTACATATATATTGTTTTAAACAAAATATATATATGTATATTTTTGTTAAATGTTTTAGGGTGAGTAAACTTAGATCACTCATACCGGCTTCATAAGCTGACCGGGTTTGTTGATATAACCCGGTACACTATTCCACGGTGTAGGGGTTATACCTGCAGGTTAGGATAACCAGGAGTAAGCAAGGCTGCATACATTTGTTGGTTTATAGACTTCCGCTGTTTGTGATAAACTCTGTTGGATTAATTACTTAATATTTTGTAACATCAATTTATTATGTAATTTATGGTATGTAATGTTTGACTCTAAAGAACGGGTCAACATTTACATACGTTGGGCATGGAGTATGTGTTGTTGTACTTGAATTAAAAGGAAAAAAAAATTCTAGTGCATATTTGTATTTGATATTCCATGTCGTCACGTTCCCGAAATGGTTTGTAATTAAGGGCAAAATGCCTTATTAATTGATTGGAAAATCGGGGCGTGACAGATTGGTATCAGAGCAAAACAATGCTCTAAGGAAGTGATTGAGCAATGGAACGCTCTAAGGAAATGAAACGAGTTTTGGAATTGAGAAGTGAAGTTAGGGTTTAGAGCTTAGGATCGGTTTAGGGTTTGGCGTTAGGTTCTTAGATTCATTCAAGTAATGGTTACTTCGTATGCTTAATTACGCACAGTATTTATCGAGTGATGGCCCGACCGCGGCGGATCCCCATCATGTGCTCTTCAGTGCTGTTGTGTTGTTAAGAATATAAAGTACAAATTACAATTCCGAAATTGATAGTCTTACATGGCTACATTTCTAATTCTCTCAACCGTACCTTGGATCAAACGACAGACTTGATCCACTGATCCTTTCTTGTTCTTCAGCAGCTCAGTAGAGATCTGTGTTGCTACCGTTATTAGACAACCAATGTATGGATTGTCTGAGATCCCTTCTGTTCTTCCAGCAGTAGGCATATCTGGTAGAATTGAAAAACCTGAAGTTAGGAATACAATTGTACCTAACTCACAACCGCCTATTAACTTCTGCACCGTTGACTGACTAATAGGGGCATAAATCACGTATGACCCTGTTGAATCAGTACAACTTTCTTGGAGTATATAGGTGTTGTGCATTTGCAACAAGGAGACACAATTGCGTGGATCATGACCAGTTGTGATATGTGCAATCTCCTGTACTTCTTTTTCCAATGCTAGATGGTCCCACTGGTTCCGAGTTTGTACGTCAGTGAGGAAGTCAAACAGCTTTCTGTGAGAGACATGATGCTGGATTATTGCAGATGCAGTTCGAGTGAGACCATGAGGCTTATTCAGCCTGTTCCAGATTTTGTTGGTGGAGACTCTTATCCCTGAACCCCTGAACTTGGTTTGTTCAGCTACCTTCCATTCATGAGCAGTAGAGTTGCCGATGTCTGTGCAAAAGTCTGTCACTATTCTGCATGCCATCTGCAACATGTTTCTTCTTCCTTCCACAGATGGTATGACACAAAAGTCTTGAGGTGGATAAGTGTCAGCCGCGGAATAATTTAACCTTTCCGCTTGCCTCTGAAGTATTTCTACCCATCGCCTTGCTCCAAAGGCTAAGCCTGACTCCACTAGCGTTCGGTATGTTTGGTGCATGATTTGATCCTGTACATCAACATGTTCCACCCATACGACACGAGAGCTGCCGTTGAACAAATCTTGGATTAAGCATCCGGATGGACGCTTCTTGCATTGAGATCTTGGGTGTGGACCCAGATTTGAGCTTAAACCGTCCACAGAGACGTCAATTATTGCCCAACTTTGTTCTGTTTGTCGTTGACAATAACGAACAAAGTGAGTTACACGAGTGGAGACAGATGGACTGGTCACCTGGAATTCAGCAGTCATGACTTGGATGGTGTCGTGGTAGCTTTCAGTAGTCCCTGATGACAAGACATCAAGGATACTCGCCCTTGAAATGATGCTACCGAATATGGTGGACCATTGGTCCACATCCATGAAGAGATTCACGAGTACGACAGGACTGAGGGGAACAGTGGCTGTGTAGCGAGAAGCTTCAGTTTGGAAGTTAGTGGGAGTAAGATCAATACCGTTAGTGAAGATTCTCTTGTACTCTGCTTCATTCAGGAACTCATGAAGCGTGACAGAGCTGGATTTGAGTGCAGAGATCCACAGTGGCGCAGCAGCAGATGCCATGATGATTAGCTCATCTCTGACCGACACAATGATTTCAGAAATCTTAGTTGTGTCTGCCACGACAGATGCTTCTGCCACGGCAGATGCTTCTTCAGGTTCTGAACGGTTGATGTTGTCTGATGGTTGTTGTGTAGAAGAAGAGTGATGTGGGATCGACATACACTTTTGAATATCCCTCCTCATGTGAGACTTTTCCCTTGGACCGATGACTGCAGGAATTGGAAGAGTCTGAGATTGTGGGGTAGTCTCTTCAATCCCTTTTAGTAGCTCACTATTGGGAGTGACTCGATTTCCACAATGGTTGCAGTTGATTCGGCTGAATGCAGCTTGGTACTGACTAAGTTGAGCTTGAAGCTCATTGATTTTCTGTCTCAGCAGAAAATTTTGTTGACGAGTTGTTTGGGCAGGCGTTCGGGGTCGATGCTTTATCACCCAGGCAGAGACTTGTGCAAACGTTAACCTTATTTGGTCACCCAAATCTTGTCGCTGTTGAACAGTTGGCTGTGGAAAAGCCTCGACGAAGTCCTTCAATGCTTGGACTTGGTATTTGGTGAAGCTCTTCCTCAGTGGAATACGTTGGGATGGACCAGGTTCAGCTTGTGGAGATGATACTTGTGGACTTGGGGCTACTTCAATGGCTTCGTCTTCTGCTAGAAGCATGTCTAGCATGTCGATATCGTTGTTGAATTCGATTGCTGGTGAAATTATTTCATCTAAGCCCTCAAAAAATTGGCTTTCAGAGGGATCAGATTGAAGTAATTCACTGAACGAATTCACTTTGCGTGACATGTTTGAGTTGGTGTAAATTTCTGAGAAGTGGGGTGAAGAAGTCCTCTTTGAAGGAGAAAGGAGGTTATGGCACTAATGGAAAGTATCTGTTAGTGGATGCGTAAGGGTATATTTATTGTTGGTGGAGGTTTTGAAAATTCAAAAGCAAAAGTGAGTGGCTGATTTACAGCTAATTGTCGGAGCCCTTGGAGATCGTGGAAGATTTTTTTTCCCCGATGCATGGATTTTCCACATACAGTTCCACTCTTGTGAGACCTCGCATCTTTTAAGGAATTAATTATGCGAAAGTTAAAGTAAAGAGCCATTATGACCGTTGTTAGTGGAAGACTGAGTTTTTGTTGATTAAATCTTGTGGAATCTTGTATCGTGGGCGATACTTTTGAGTAATTGAGACAGATATGAGCAATAATTATTCTTAGTGGGTTGTTGAGTGCACCGCACTTACATTAAAGAAAGATTTCCCTTACGGTGGAAAGTTGTGTTTAAATACATAGGATAAGGAGCTGTGTTACTTAACTCATATCTGATTTCAAACAAACACATCTACTAGAATTTGCAAAATGGTGAGCAAAGGAGAGTGCAGTAAGAGATCAAAGAATACTGATTGGAGTGAACTTCCGGTGGAGATCTGGAAGTATATTTTCCAGTTGGTTGCTACCGCATCCCTGCAGAGCACAATGGAACTCCGTTGTGTCTCGAAGACCTTCAAGGAGTATGCCGATAGCTGGTCTACTTTGGCAGCGATCGACATGGATGGATTCGATGGTGGATCCAGACCCACTGGTTCTATAGAAGCGGATCTGCAAGTGCGTATCTTCGCAAATCGTTGCTGGGAAGCGAAGAACCCAGAGTCTCTATTCCGAATGGGAATACGAGTACTCGTGGAGGCAGCGAACATACCTTTAGCCCTGGAGTACTTCGATGCGGCATGCAAACCAGGAACATTTTATGGCGCACGTCCCAGTTTGGTGGTCGGTCATCATGTTGCATTTTATGCAGCGTGTATGATAAGGATGATTTTGGGACCACGAGCCGAGCAGCAGAAAATGGTGCAGCGCCTGTGTGAAGCTCTCGTCTGGTGGAGAAGCGGATGGAACATCTACTACTGTAGAGAAGAAGTCGAGCGGATGATGCATCAGGCCGAGTTTTGTCATGAGCATCTGTTATTGTATTTTCCGTCGACTACTGCTTTCCTGCCCGCCGGTAAATGTCTTACTTGCGGTGAGTCAAGTTTTTGGCGTCCTTTTGGCCAGGACATGTGGGACGTGGATGGAGATAGGCATGCAGCTAGAGAATGTTGCGACACTTGCAAGTGTTTCGTGGAGGCAGCATATTTCTATCAGCTTATGATGTATGGAATTCCGAGACATCCGGCCTCTTATCCACGAAGTCACTATTGGAGGTTTAAGGATGGCTTCTGGTAGTGTAAGCCCTGTGAGGCATTTTAGAAGTTGTAATAGCAGTGTGTGCGAACTGTAACTTCAGTTTCTTTACTTTATGTGTGGTTGTGTAGTACCCGGTTTATTATTAAATAAATTCTGGGATTTGAATTTCAGGTTGTGAGAACCAAGTTGTGGTTGTGTTGTGGTTTGATGTGTACTACCCGGTTATTAATGAAATAAATTCTGAGATTTGGAATTGAAGTGTGATAACCTTGGGTGTACTCTGCGTCCAAATTTCGGGACGAAATTTCTTTAAGGAGGGTAGACTGTAATACCCCGAAAATTTCGATACTATTTTTATAAAATAGGTCGTGAAATTTGAAGTGAAATGGTGTGATTTCGTATTTTTAGGGGTTTTCGTCGTAAAACGATAATTACGGTGGTAATTATAAGTTACACAAGGTTAATTAAGGTAACTTTGTATCCGTTGAGAATTTGGGAAAACTTTTTTCACGAGATTTGTAGACCTCGTCGAATCGAGTTCGTAGGATTTCGGTTCACCGGAAACGGACATCGTATGAAGAAGTTATGGACCTCGAAAGTTTGACGAATTTCTATAAAAATGATTTTGGGTTTTACTATTCACCAAAAATCAGAATTTCCCCCAGAAAATTACTGTTCACCCGTGCTACAGTAACCGACCACTTTGACCGGCGATTTCTCCCAATTCCGGCCATCTACGGCCATGAAACTTGTCCCAAATTGTTCACCACTCAATTCTCTTCAACCCTATATAAATTTCCTTGATCAATTCTTAGTATAGAAGGAGAAATCAAGAAAAGAAAAAGGGGAAAAACGCAGCCGAACTGTTCATCCGTTTCTGGGCAAGTTTTCGGCCAAATCGAGTCACCTTACCTGCTGGGCTTTGTAGGCCTTGCTTGGGGCTTTCTAACAACATAAAGTACGCTTCAATCGGAGTTCGGACGAAGGAGAATTTTGGATTTGAAATCCTAGGGTTTTGGAACTATCGAGGTAAATTCGAGACTTTTTACTTTGAATTGGCCCTTGTGGTAGTTATGAAAGTTGTTTCTGGTAATGTGTAGAACATGCTGTTAAAATTTCATAGCAATCAGACAACTTTTGTCCGGCGGCTGGCCACCGTCAGTGGCGGCGCGTCGGCGGCGCGTCCGGCCGGTCCAGGAGCATTTCTTTGCTCCGTTTGGCTTGGTTCGTCGATACGAACAACTTTCGTGTTTTGACTTTTGTCAAATTCGGTCGTTTGATCAATGATCAATTAAGCGATAGTTATGGATCGTTAGATCCATGATGATCCGACCGTTGGATCATCACCAATTTTGGATATGATGTTAGGATGCTAGAAATAAGCATGCTGTTGGATTTTGGAAGTTTTGGATTTCGTGTGGGACCCGTTGATGAATAGTAGACGTGGGATCCACGTTGACCGACGGTTGACTTTTGGTCAAACTGTCCCGAATTATGGTTATTGATGTCTAAGAGACATTTGAGGAATATTTGAAGTGATTGGATTTTAGAATCATCAATTTGGAAACTATGATATGCTAAGTGGAAAATTGCATGTTCATAGGTATTTTGGAATCATGAAGCATTTGGCTAGCTTTGTCGATTCCCGGATATTATTTGAAGACGCAGCAGGAATTAGAGGTGAGTGAATCTCACGATATTTTATATATGAATATTAATTCATATGGTGTTGTTTGCGAAAATAAATAATTATATTTATTTAAATGATTTTGCGATATATAAATTAAATACAGTTTTAATTTGATATATCAGCATGTGTGATTTTGTGTTAAAACAATATTTGAAAGTATTCATTTTATTGTTTTAATTGGTGGATTTTGTGGGAAACAATATTTCAAAAATTATGATATTGTGTTTGCCTACTCGAATGTTTTTGTAGCCAATGGGTGAAGGTTAGAGCTTTAGACTGTGTAGCCAATGGGTGAAGGTTAGAGCTCTAGACTGTGTAGCCAATGGTGAAGGTTAGAGCTTTAGACTGTGTAGCCAGAAGGTGAAGGTTAGAGTTCTAGACTGTGTAGCCATGTATTCATTGAAAACAAAGATGAATACTTTATGTAATAAAGGAGAAGAAAAATGGTATTCTCGCTTTATCTTGATGTATTAAAAGGAGAAGAAAAATGGTATTCTCGCTTTTAATCATTTGAAGTTGATTGTGGTTTTGTGTGAGTATGATATGAATTTGCTTCTTAAATAATTGAAGCATTGATTTATTGAATTACAATTCTTGGAGAATTATTGAATTGTATTTAGAAGTTTTTACTTCTTTAAAAATTGAAGTAATTATTATGAGGATTTACTTTTCTTAAAAAGAAAGAAATCATAATTTTGGGAAACGATTTTGGGGAAGGTTTATATTGTTTAATATTCTGAATTACCCTGGGATTAACATACACGTTTATGGGACGTGTGGGGTTAAAATACGTGGTATGGGACGCGTAGGTTCAGTATATTCTATAATATGAATTTTCGGTATTGGAATTATATTTGAAGAATATAAATTACATATATATTGTTTTAAACAAAATATATATATGTATATTTTTGTTAAATGTTTTAGGGTGAGTAAACTTAGATCACTCATACCGGCTTCATAAGCTGACCGGGTTTGTTGATATAACCCGGTACACTATTCCACGGTGTAGGGGTTATACCTGCAGGTTAGGATAACCAGGAGTAAGCAAGGCTGCATACATTTGTTGGTTTATAGACTTCCGCTGTTTGTGATAAACTCTGTTGGATTAATTACTTAATATTTTGTAACATCAATTTATTATGTAATTTATGGTATGTAATGTTTGACTCTAAAGAACGGGTCAACATTTACATACGTTGGGCATGGAGTATGTGTTGTTGTACTTGAATTAAAAGGAAAAAAAAATTCTAGTGCATATTTGTATTTGATATTCCATGTCGTCACGTTCCCGAAATGGTTTGTAATTAAGGGCAAAATGCCTTATTAATTGATTGGAAAATCGGGGCGTGACATATTACCTATGGTGGAGAGATGCTGCAAACTATATGAAAAGTCATAAATTCTTAGTGATTTTATAGAGACTTACTAGGCGCTTGATTTTGGTTTGATTTCTGTGATTGGCAAAGCTCGATCTGTGAATCGTCTTCTTCCATGGTTTTGCTAGAGAGAGAGAACTCTGATATGTGAATCGCTTTCTTCCATAGTTTTGCTAGAGAGAGAGAGAGCTCAGATCTGTGAATCGCTTTCTTCCGTGGTTTTGCTAGAGAGAGAGAGAGAGAGAATGAATTGTGAAGAATCAGACTCAACAATAGCTCGATGGTTTTTAGTGGCATGAATCATAATTTTGATACATTTTTAATGTCAAATACAGATGCTCATTTATTCCATGTGGTCTTATGTAGGTAAATAATATTAGGCGGTCTTTTAAAGAATATGGTCTATGTAAATGATCTTATTGATATTTTTTTTTTGATATATTCTGAGGTCGACATCCCCATGTAATTATGACTTGTTCGTATAAATAGCGACTATTTTTTTTTGGCTGAAATAGATGGCGACTAATTAATATTGTTTAATTTAGTCAATCACATTTCTTTTTGAAACAAAGGTTTCCAAAAAATCAATTCAAGTAATCGGTGTAGTAATCTTCAATGCCCACACCAAATGGCTCCAAAGATCAATTATTTGTTGTGGCACATGAACATGAATATGAACATCATCATCTTGAACCTGAATATGTAACTCTTGCTCATGATGGTCAAGATACACATCATCCCTTGAAATAATTAGCTCTTCATTGTCAAAGAAATGCGTTTGCTCATGAAAGGCGGTGGAGGGTTGTTCTAATTCAAGTCCAATGTTGAGTTAATCATTCTCTTCCTCTCTTTCATTAGAAATCGGGATATCTCTTGTAGACGTAAAGACTTTAGACGCTCATGAAGGTCTTCTTGAGGAGAAGCTTGGGGAACCATTTTTTGTTGCATGCCCATTTGGTACTCGTACCCTTGTATAAACTCTAGGAATTCAACTCTAAATCGAGGAACACTCAAAAGGAGAGTGTCATGGAGAGTTACACAGGGTACAAGCTTGGTTGTATGACGACATGAGATTCTCGAGGTTGATAAGCTTCACCATGATAGCTTTGTTGCTCAAACTCTCTTGGCCGAGTTATTCCATCCATCCATATATAGATCAATAAAATTATATACCTATGGATTCCCAATAGATTAGTAACAAAAAATGAAGAAAACAAAGCAAGAAAAAGACACAACAAATAAAGGCACAAAGAAACTAATTAATTAAAAAAATAAACAAAATAATACAATATATATATATATATATATCATATATGTATAGGGTTTAGAGTTTAGGGTTTAGGGTAGCACCAAAGAGTTGTTCTCAGACGAAATTGTTGTGCCTTAACAATAGGGTGTTGTTATTAACACACCCTTTCTCTCTATCTCTCTCTAGGATGTGTGCATTAAAGGAAGAGAGAGAGAGAGAGAGGAAGGGGTGTGTTAATAACAACACCCTAACAATAAGGTTATAATTTTTTTTGTTAGTCTTTAGCGACGAATTGTTCTTCACGACTGGTCACCACTTTTTTAGTACCCAAAATTTAATTCTTTTAGGCCTTTAGCGACGAATTGTTCGTCAGTAAAGGTGGATACCGGAAATTGAAAGTTATTTTTGACAAAAATGAAGCCCTAAATGACCTAGCTAGAGATGACAACGAATCTAAAAAAAAACTTTATGAAACAAAAGCAAACGAAATTAAGCAAGAAAACTACCAAAATCACTAGCTATCCCTAAAGACTACCCAAGTTAGGGATCAAATTTTACACCAATCTCCAGCAACGGTGCCATAAACTTGTTAGCGCGCATTTACATCACTCTCAAGTATAAGGCTAGGGGTACAAGTAATAGTATAGTGATTATAAGAAAAGGTTGTCGAACCCACGAGGATTGGATGTTCCTTTATCTAGCTAGGGTTAATCATAAGGAAAGCTAGATGAATATACGAAATGTACAAGTTCACACACTTAGGATGAAAGAGAGCCAAGGCATGTGGTGGTTATGTGCACAATGGTGTAGTGAGATGGTTGTTGTTTGAGTGATTGGTAATTCAACTAAACTAATTGCATTCAAAGTAAACTAAGATTACACTAAGCTAAGGTTGTGATGAATGGATGAGAGTTAAGGGATTAGGTTGTCCAACATTAGTCTCCCTTACATGCATTGACATTCAAACAATAATAGATGCTACTCTAATTGTTCAATTACCCTCTTAGCATGTGGTGAAGACTGCTAAGGCCTAAACTTCTTTAATTTATCAATTTCAACTAGTTAAGTCTATAATTAACTATCTAAGAACAAGTTCAATTACCGGTCGGGTAAGTCTCAGTTCCTTGTCCTAGATGCATAAAGTTTTGAGTTTAGATAACCAAGCAAGCAAACCAATCCGAGTTCTAGGTGATTTTAACTCACTACCTCCACATGCACATATGTTATGTATTCATGCTTTATTTGTTCAAAGTTAACTACTCCTTAAACAAATTTCATGACATGACAAACATTTTATACTTAAATTAGTTAAGTGTAAGTATAAGCATTCAATTCGTGAATTAGCATGTGAAGGTGACAATAGAAAATATATTGCATCAAATATAATTCAAAGTATCAATTCATTGCAAACCTTAACAATGAACTACTCACTCATAACTATTCAAATTAGCATCAAATCTAAGTTATACATCAATGAAAAATACAGAGTTTAGAGAGAAGATATGGCTTAGTCAAGAGTTGCAAATGTTTTCCCAAGTTTGATTTCCCCTCCTTAACTCATTTGATCTTCCTTGATGGTGAAGTAGATAGATGGATGAAGAACTTCTTGATAATGATGAATGAAACGGTGATGAAGATGTACCAAATCTCGCAGATGCATTTTCGATCTTCTCATATTTTTCGAGAAGGTAATCAAGTAGCTGATGCTCTTGCTAATATTGGATTGTCCTTGACTGGCATGACATGGTGGGATGATCCTCCTCAGTCCATTCTTCCTTTTTGCCGGCGCGATAAACTTGGTCTTCCAAATTTTCGGTTCTGTTAAGTTGCTTTCAGTTTGTTTTTTTTTTTGTGTTCGCATAGAAGTAGTGTTTCCTTGTTTTGTTCTTGAGGAGTGACCTTGTTCCTCCTCTTGGGTTGTACCTTATTCCTTCTTTTGTTAATAAATTGGGGTTGGAGAGCTCTTGCTCTTTCCAATCCCCGCTTTAACCAAAAAAAAAAACGGTGATGAAGATGTGATGCTCCCTTGACTAATTAGAGTGGTAGGTGATGGAGTTATGGTGATGGAGATGTGGTGGTGGTGATGAATGGTGCTTGGATTATGTGGGAGAGATGGAGTAGGTGGGAGAAGATAGAGTAAAAGAAAGCAAAAAGAATGAGTGAGAGAGTGTGAATGAGAGAATGGGTGAATAAGGAAGAGATCCTGAAACCTTCACTTTGTGTTATCCAGATGGGTGAGGAAGAGAGAGAAGAGCATGTTGCTTTTTGTGATTTTAGCAAACGAAGGCAAAAACCAAAAAGTGAATGGGAAGCCTTTTACCTAATGGACAATCCAAAAAGTAAATAGATAATATCTTTCGAGCAATGATAGGGGGCCTCAATTGAGGCCTAACAATTGTGGCCTCAATCCTAAGTGGCATGCCATATAACTAAATACCAATTTAAATTGTAAATCCACATAATAGATTTTGCCACATCATAATCTTGCAATACCAACTTTAACCTTTTATATTTTTCTTTGAATTTTATTTTAACTTTAATCTTGTAATCTAAACCAAAAAAGCAAACAAAAATTAATAAACCCAAATCATACGTTAAACCCTAGAAAAAAAAAAGCATGAACATGAGAATCAGGTGAAGAGCACACAGAGCAAGGTATGTGTGTGTCGATACTTCTGAAATTATTGGTTTCGTTGTATGAACTTGATTTTGGTTCCTTCCCAAATTATCGTTTTTATTCTTATGATATTTGCTACAATTTTTATTCATATGACATGGTATTTGCTGCAATTTTCACTCGATCATATGGTGGTCTTGCCCTAATATTTCCCTAATCATTTTCCATAGCTCTTTGAATGTTTAATCGATCTCTTGAGAGTTTTCTGTTTCTTTCATGTACTTGCGAAGTGATTTGGAATTGATGAGAAAATGAACAACTAATGTTTTTTTCTTCTTTTAGAATATCATGACAAGTGCTAGGTTATTATATTTAAATGTTATTTGACACTCGTGATATATCTTGATTAATTTATTCATAGTATGCGTTGATTATATAGGTACTGTAAACAAGTAAACTAGAGCTAATGGATGTGAATGATACCTAGCTCACAATTGCCGAATGTCAAGGAAGATGATGATATATTTATTGTTGTAGTTTCGATTCTCATTTAAAGCATTTAAAGGTTGATTAATTTTTGTTTTCTTTTTTAATTTAGAAAATATAAAAGATTAAAGTTGATATTGCAAGATTATGATGTGGCAAGATATATTATGTGAATTTAAATCTCAAATTCCTATTTAATTAGATGGCATACCACCTAGGATTGAGACCACAATTCTTAGGCCTCAATTGAGGCCAACAATATATCATTTTCCATATCTTTATCCATATTGGATAAGAGGGTGAAAGGAAAAAGGTGATGGTACAAAAGCAAAGAGTTGCATGCAAATTAAGACATGAGACTGGTCAATGATTACATCGCCGCTCGTGGTGGTTCGTCGGAAACTCGCTCGCCGAATTTCCGGAATTGTGCTTTTGCCTCTAACTTTGCGTGCCCTCATTCTTCTTTCTTCAATTCATTGCATTTCGAGCTTCGATTTCTCCATTTTTCATCTTCTTGCCTCGATTTCTACATATTCCTCCTTTTGTAATGTTTTCCTAGGTGAACAAGGAAATGAATTAGTGATACTTAAAATGAACTCAAAGACAAGTTTATTTAATTGTTTTAGGATATGAATATGTATGTGAATTAGGACCCAAGACCTACCAAGGTCATCTTCAAAACAAATGGTTCCTATTGTTAGATGTTCATCGTTGATGGGGTTTGGGATCATCAAGATCGTCTTCAAAACTATACTTCCCTTTGCACCACCACCCTTGTTATATCGTTGGTGATGAACGACATTGTTCATCCCATGGAGGTTTCCTCAATTGACATCACCCCAGAGTTTTGTTTTTTTTTTTTTTTTTTCATTTTGTACGATTTTTGTTTTAGAAATATTTGAATTGATTGCCATGGCCAAATGCCAGGATGCCACAACTTGAGGTGTGTGTATGTGGTTTTTTTTTTTAGTGATCTCCCGCTGTAACCCAAAGACTTCCTAGGTCTAAGGACTAATACATATGCAATTGGAGATCTTGTCAAAACGCTTCCTTCTCCTGGCCAGCCACATAATAGATGAGATTTAACTCAAATTCGCAGTCGGCAGGATTCGAATTCAAGTGGGGGGTACCATATCTGGAGGCTCTTACCAACTTGACCACCAGTGATGATTTTTTTTCTTTCTAATCACTCTTTGTAGTGCACCTTGAATGAGTTGTTATTTAATGATTTCCCACTACGAGGCTTGTAAGGTTTAAACATCTTGTGATACCCTCTAGCTAGAAACACCTTTGTTTATTTCATGGCAACCCCTATGAGAAGAAAGACTTTATTATACGTTGGAGAATTAATGTTAGTTATTGTTTTATCTTTGAGTATAGTGATTCTTCGGCTTGTTGGAAGTGTTTTAATTTCCTCTTCGCCACTCTAGATCTTTAGAATTGTTTTTTAAGGTACCCGACTCGGATTCCAAATACGAGTCCAAACACGTACTGGCAGCAATCCACCAGCTCGAGATCGCAAACCTCACCGGTCACAAAATTAACCATCGCCACTACTTGGAACTGTGAAACACGTACGCACCAGAATCATAGACCAGGACGACCATACCAGTATAGCGAATCCGAAACCACCCGCGATGACAAGTGTTGTGCGGAAGCGTAACAAACACAATATTGATACAAGCTAAATGGGTAAACGAGAAAAACAATCACAAACAAATAACACAAAATTTATAGTGGTTCACTCAATCAGTGTGATTGAGCTACGTCCACTTTCGGAGCCGGCAAAATATTCCACTATGATCAAATTGGAGAAATACAACTAGAGCTTGAAAACAAACTCTACTACCCAAAATCCCCAATACACCCGAATGAGATTCTCTACAAAACAGCTAGAGAAGAATAACAGCTTACAACTTCAAAGTAACCCCAAGGTTGAGCGGATCACTTTGACAAAGGAAAAACAAAGCATATTTTGCATGGCTCTATTTTTCTTTGGCTGCTCACTCTTTCTATCACTCTGTTTCTATTCTCTCATGCACACATTTAGCATGCCACTCACTCTCTTCTATCTCTCCACTCGGCAGCTCTATATATATAGAGAGATCATGCATGCATCAATTAGATACACACCAAAGCAATTATTTGCTGCAGACAAAGAGTACCCAAAGTCAAGGCAGGTGGGATGCATTAGCCAAAAGAAAAGAAACTTTTCTTTTTCTATTCTTTTGCTTTTGACTTCAGCTATACAAATGCAAACCGTGCCCTTATCACCTTCACCTGCTCCTCCACAATGCAAATGGAGCTCACTTTCCGTAAGTGGAATTCATTGTTAATCAAGTGGAGCCAAATAATCAACAATCTCCACCTTGGCTTCACTTGTTGCGAAATTCTCCAAAGTAGAATATTATAAACCGATTACCGCTCCGACATCCCCGTAGGGAATTCAAATGTTACGAACACCAATCAAGTTCAAGCAATGCCTGAACTTGCTCAATAGAACTGGCTTAGTCAACATATCAGTAGGGTTGTCTTCAGTTCCAATTTTCCGAAGATGAATATCACCATCCTCCACCATTTGACGAATCTTGTGAAATTTCACCTTGATGTGCTTAGTACGAGAATGAGTAACCTGGTTCTCTGCTAAATGAATAGCACTCTGACTGTCACAGTAGACATCCACATAATCTTGAATTATTCCCAGATCCTCAAGCAAACCACGAAGCCAAACTGCTTCTTTTGCACCTTCTGTTACCGCCATGTATTCAGCCTCTGTAGTCGACAACGCAATTGTAGATTGCAGATTCGACTTCCAACTCACCGGCCCACTAGCAAGAGTAAACACATAAGCTGTTGTAGACCGACACTTATCCAAATCACCTGCGTAATCAGAATCCACATATCCAACAGCACACTGACCCGTCATATCCCGCTGAAAAACCAATCCAACATCCACAGTACCAAGAATATACCGTAGAATCCATTTCACTGCTTGCCAATGACTTTTACCTGGGTTATGCATATATCTGCTCACCACACTTAAAGCCTGTGAAATGTCAGGTCTAGTACACACCATACAATACATCAAGCTACCAACAGCACTAGCATAAGGAACTTTAGCCATATAATTGAACTCATCATCTGTGCTAGGAGACATAGTAGATTTAAGCTTGAAATGAGAGGCAAGAGGTGTACTTACAGGTTTAGTGCCATCATTCATACCAAACCGTTGTAGTACCTTCTTCAGATATTGTTTCTGTGACAAACAAATCTTGCCTTTTGATCGATCTCTTTCAATTTCCATGCCTAAAATCTTCTTGGCTTCTCCCAAGTCTTTCATTTCAAAATCACAACTCAATTGCGATTTTAATTTTTCAATCTCCACTTTACTCTTAGATGCTATAAGCATATCATCAACATATAAGAGCAAATATATAAAGTTCCCATCATGTAGCTTGCGAAAATAAACACAAGGATCATAAAGACTCCTAGTGTAATTCTGACCAAACATAAATCTATCAAACCGCTTGTACCACTGTCTTGGAGACTGTTTCAAGCCATACAAAGATTTATGCAATTTACAAACCCATTTTTCCTTACCAGCAATTTTAAATCCCTCTGGCTGAGTCATATAGATCTCTTCATTTAATTCACCATGTAAAAATGCAGTTTTGACATCAAGCTGCGCTAACTCAAGATCAAACTGTGCAACCAAAGCTAGCAAAATACGAATAGAAGAATGCTTTACAACTGGAGAAAATACCTCATTGTAATCGATTCCTTCTTTCTGAGCATAGCCTTTTGCTACCATTCTAGCTTTGTATCGAGATCCTTCCTTTTTAGCAAACACCCATTTGCAACCAATTTCTCTCTTCCCATGTGGTAACCGAACCAGCTCCCACGTCTTGTTCTTGTGAAGAGACTTCATCTCCTCATCCATAGCTTTTCTCCATTCTACGCTATCTGCATGTATGACAGCTTTTTCATAGGTAGAAGGAATTTCTTCTTCAGTCACTGGAAGTGCATAAGTCACCATATCACTTAACCATGCTGGCTTTGGAGCTTTTCTTTTACCCTTTGTTGTTGCAATAGGTCCATCTTGCTGTGTAGGCTCTTGGGTTGGAGCCTCTTCTTCAATAATCACGTCCTCTGTATTTGAATCATCTGAATCAACAGTAGGACTCTCTGGATCAACTGGAGCTTCATCAATATTTTCCTTGCGCTCCACCTTCTTCGAACCCTCTATGGTCTGCACTTGGGAATCTTTCTGCTTATTCTGATCAACCATAACAGCCTCATCAAATGTCACGTCTCTGCTTACCACAACTTTTCTCACATCTGGACACCATAGCCTGTATCCCTTCACACCATCATTGAATCCCAAGAAAACAGCTTTCTTGGCTCTTGGATCAAGCTTGCTTTCCCTGACATGAAAATAAGCAGGACAACCAAAAATATGTAAGTAATGATAATCAGTAGCAGGTTTTCCAGACCATACCTCCATAGGCGTTTTGCCTTCATTTGCAGCAGTAGGCAACCTGTTGATAAGATGGCCCGCATATGTAACTGCCTCAGCCCAAAACTCTTTGCCTAATCCAGCATTAGACAACATACACCGAACTTTCTCTAGCAAAGTCCGATTCATGCGCTCTGCCACCCCATTCTGCTGCGGTGTCTCTCTAACTGTGAAGTGTCTCACAATACCCTCATCTTGACATAATTTCAAGAATGGATCAGACTTGTATTCACCACCATTGTCTGACCTGAGCCTCTTAATTTTTCGACCGGTCTGAGTCTCAATCATTTTCTTCCACTTCACAAATATATCTAGGACTTCATCTTTATGCTTCATGGTGTACACCCATATTCTTCTAGAGAAGTCATCAATAAAAGAGACAAAATAATGTTTACCTCCCAAAGATGCAGTTTTGGTAGGTCCCCATACATCGGTGTGAACATAATCTAGAGTACCTTTAGTCTGATGAACTGCGGTGCCAAACTTTACTCTAGTCTGCTTTCCCAAAACACAGTGTTCACAAAATTCCAACTTGCCTGTCTTTGCACCTTTCAACAAGCCTTGCTTCACTAATCCCTGCAGTGCTTTCTCACCAGCATGTCCGAGACGCATGTGCCATAATTTTGTGGTGTCTGCATCTTCCATAGTCTCAGATACTGCAGTTTCACCTGTCACTATACTTCCTTGCATAAAATATAAGTTTCTAAATCTTTCACCTCTCATCACCACAAGTGAACCAGAGACAACTTTAGCAACTCCATTTTTTAGAGTAATTGTATATCCCTTTGATTCTAAAGTACCCAAAGAAATAAGATTTTTCTTTAAGTTAGGAACATACCGAACATTTGTTAGCTCTCTGACTGCTCCATCATGCATCTTGAGAAGAATTGTGCCAATTCCTTGTGTTATGCAAGGACTGTTATCTCCCATCAACACTACTCCACCGTTCAATTCCTTGAAAGTAGAGAACCACTCCCTATTGGGACACATATGATGAGAACATCCTGAGTCCATGATCCACTTCTCAGAACAGCCAGTTTCAGATGAACTAGCCAAGGCAAATTCAATCTCATCTGCTTCAAAATCCTCAAAGGTCGATGAACAGTTTAGAGCAAAACCAAAATCATCATCGTCTCTTGCAACGTTCACTTCAGGACCCTTGTCCCGAGTCTTCAGCTTTGGACAATCTTTCTTCCAATGCCCTTTCTGGCGACAAAAGGCACACTCATCTTTTGCAGGAAATTTTCCTCTTGACTTGGAACGAGATTTACCTCGTTTTCCACCAGGCTTCTTCTCATAAGATCTGCCTCTTACTACAAGTGCTTCACTTGGCCCTGCATTAAATTTCTTGTCCTTTTTCCGGCACTCATTATTCAACAAAGCATTAGACACATCATCAAATTTCACAACAGTTTTTCCATACAACAAAGTTGTGATCAAATGCTCATACTCGTCAGGAAGAGAATTTAGCAAACATAAAGCTTTATCCTCATCACTAATTTTCACTTCTAAATTAGTCAAATCTGCAAGTATCCTATTGAAATCACTGATGTGTTCAGACATAGAAATACCTTGTCGAAACTGAAATCGGAAGAGCCGCCTCTTTAGATGAAGCCGATTTTCAGGACTCTTGAACATATACTGATCCTCCAATTTCTTCCACAAGTCTTTTGCCGAAGTTTCTTTCATGACAAAGAATTTCTGATCTTTGGCAAGGCACAATCTGATGGAACCACAAGCCCACCTGTTAATCTTCGCCCACTCCGCATCTTCCATATCTTCAGGTTTGTCATCAAGAGCTATATCCAATTCTTGTTGACACAAGACATCCATCATCTCACACTGCCACATGCCAAAATTGTTAGTACCATTAAATTTTTCAACTTCAAATTTGGCATTACCGATTGATGGCCGAGTAGTTGATGACGAACCCGAACTCGAACTCGAACTTTTCTTCTCCTTGTCTTCCTTGTCACCCATTGACTTAAATCAATAAATTCAATTCCAAAGTCAGAACCAAAGCTCTGATACCAGTTTGTTGTGCGGAAGCGTAACAAACACAATATTGATACAAGCTAAATGGGTAAACGAGAAAAACAATCACAAACAAATAACACAAAATTTATAGTGGTTCACTCAATCAGTGTGATTGAGCTACGTCCACTTTCGGAGCCGGCAAAATATTCCACTATGATCAAATTGGAGAAATACAACTAGAGCTTGAAAACAAACTCTACTACCCAAAATCCCCAATACACCCGAATGAGATTCTCTACAAAACAGCTAGAGAAGAATAACAGCTTACAACTTCAAAGTAACCCCAAGGTTGAGCGGATCACTTTGACAAAGGAAAAACAAAGCATATTTTGCATGGCTCTATTTTTCTTTGGCTGCTCATTCTTTCTATCACTCTGTTTCTATTCTCTCATGCACACATTTAGCATGCCACTCACTCTCTTCTATCTCTCCACTCGGCAGCTCTATATATATAGAGAGATCATGCATGCATCAATTAGATACACACCAAAGCAATTATTTGCTGCAGACAAAGAGTACCCAAAGTCAAGGCAGGTGGGATGCATTAGCCAAAAGAAAAGAAACTTTTCTTTTTCTATTCTTTTGCTTTTGACTTCAGCTATACAAATGCAAACCGTGCCCTTATCACCTTCACCTGCTCCTCCACAATGCAAATGGAGCTCACTTTCCGTAAGTGGAATTCATTGTTAATCAAGTGGAGCCAAATAATCAACAACAAGTTCATTAAACCGGAACATGCAGGCACCAAAACTAGAAGAGCAGCATCGGCGAGCTCCCAAGATTAGATTGAAACCAATTTGAGAGTACTTTAAGCCGAAATCAAAGAGAAACCCTTGCTGGTAGCATGCGATAGATACATGCATCATTTGTTTATTAATTAGCTAGAAAAAACAAAAACAAACATGCCTTCGTTTGGATAAAATAATATGTCCTATTGTACGAGAGAGAGCCAGAGAGGACAACATTATTATCTTTAAAGTATTCTTTAATTAGCAAAAACTATTGCTTTAGAGCCATTTTAGTACGTAATTGCATATAGAAATACCAGTAGTGGCAGAGCATGTAGCAGATGCTGGAGAAAGCATACAAAATTAAAGCACGTCTCCATGATAAGGTGGTATAGTGCCTTGTCAAGATAAGCCACCATGATCAATTGAGGATAAGGTGGTGTAGTGCTAAAAACTATATATATATATATATATATATTTTTTTTTTATTTTTTTTAATAATTATATATCATGCATGAACACACCATGCATGACTGAGACTCATCACACATTCACACCCTGAAGAATTAATTTTCCTCGTAGCTCAAATAGAAAGCTGGAGAATTGGACAAAAGTCACAAAACGAAGCAAATCGAATCTACAGTACTACGTACAGAAGAGGAGGAAGAAGAAGAAGACGACGACGACTACTGTTTTGCGTCTTATCTCCTCGCAATTACTATAATCAACGCTAGTTGGGGTGGGCGCCACCAACATATCGGTGGACGTAATGCGACGACAACATCCGGACAGTCGTTCGTGTCTAGGGACAGAGCTACATGAAGACTTTGGAATTTGGATGGCCCTGGCCCCCCCCCCGCAATGATTTTATGTAACATATATTTCTATATATATTTGCCCTTTCACAGCAAAATTTTGCCTACATTCTATATGTGTTGGCCCCCCTTATTAATAATCTATATGTATTTGGCCCCTCTCAGTACCAAATGCTAGCTCCGTCCCTGTTCGGGTCCCTCGACGCAGCCTGCAATGGACGTAACGAGTCCATCACATTAAACAATTAGGTTTATGTTTTGCGTCCCAAATTAAGCATTGAGGCTCAGAATAAACTGTGCGTTGACACGTGTACAATGCGAGATGTCGTACAAAGTTTGGTGTCTCCTCTGTTCTTGCATTAGTTAAATTTATAAGGGTTAACTTGTGAGTTTCAATTTGCTCTAAATTTTATAATTATTAAACAAAAAAGAGCACAACTGGTGGCTAAAAATGAACAAATGAATGCTAATAGTATTTGAAAACCCTAAGGACGTACGTACCAAAATAAAAAGTGTGGGTATTTGCACCCCATTCAAAAAAGAGAAGGAAAGAGAATAGCCGGAGGCTGGGTGGATTGCTGCCGGCGAGAGAGGGTACGGTGGTGTTATCTTGTCTTGTTGATGACGACGGTGATGTCAAGAGGTAGATGATGAGTTCATAATTAAATTCAACTTGACGATTTTGATGAAACCTGTGAATTGGTTGGAGTTTTTTTTTTTGGCTAATAATTGGTTGGAGTTTCTAACAATCCTGACAAGTTTGTCATTAAATTTTGTTTGGTGGAAGATTGTCGGCAAAAAAGGGGAAGGTAGGGGTGTTTTCGTGCTGCCATTTTTGGGTTTTTCTTTTTGGTATTTCTTAGTTATATTTTTTTTAATTATTTAGTATTTTTTAGGGAACAATGTGAATCTAAGAGTGAAAATATAAAATCGGGGTCTGGTGAGCTCTGAATGGGCTACATATAGTCGCACAAAAAAAAAAGGTCCTAAAACAATATCTTTAAACAAAAGTCTTAATATAACTTTGCCAAAAAAATATATATGTACATCCCTAATATCCTCTTGTGTCTTATCAGAGGGCTAGGTGATAGGACAAACAATTTTACGCATGTTTACTCTTTCTTTTAACTCTTAAAGTCTTCATCTAAGTACATCCAACTTTGAAGAATAAAACATAAAATTTTGTTTCATGAACTTGCCCTTTAGGAATATAAGAAATACTGAAATAGAAATGAGAAGGAAATAAAAGAAGACAATAAAAAATAATAAATTATGTTTTACTATCTTGTAGTATACATTTTTTTAATTATATTGGAAGGGATTAAATCCCTAACTTAAGCTTAATGTTAATCATCTTATTCACCTTTCCTCACTACTTGGGCTAAACTCATTTGTTATCTTGTAATATACATTCATCCTTACACATGATCAGATATTTTTAGAATCCGGAACGAAAGATGGCGCAATTTTGAGGTTTTACCGAGAATATTGGGATCATATGGTTTTAGTAGCCTTGGAAATGAGCGTAGTGTGGTTAGAGTTTATGTCCATTTGAATCATGGTGTCTATAATCGCTTTTCATTAGAGTTTGGTCTATATCCTCTGATTGAATGCCTTCCGATTAATTCAATAAAATTCTATCTTCTCTATAACAAAAGAAAAAAAACCTACCACGCCCTTTCAATTTCTACCAATTAATAAAAAGAAAAGAAATTGAAAGGGCAGGGTTTTGATTGGCAAATGGAATAATGGATGGAGTATACAAACAAACTATAGAACCGCGTTTGAAAGTTAGTAGGAGCGACGGAACTAAATAGGGTTTTACTACTGTTCTGTTTCCCACTCTATTTGTTTTTTTTTTAGAGAGAGAACTGGGAAGACACAAGAGTGTAGTTGTAGAATTCTAGAAGGCAGAAGACTGAGTGAGAGAGATGGGGGAGAGACCAAGGTGCTTTCTGGACATAAGCATAGGAGGAGAGCTTGAAGGACGGATAGTGATTGAGCTTTACGACCATGTGGTGCCTAAAACGGCAGAGAATTTCAGAGCTCTCTGTACTGGTGAGAAGGGCATTGGTCCCAACACTGGTGTCCCCCTCCACTACAAGGTCTACTCTTTTTCTTTGTTTCTTTCTTTCTTTCTTTCTCTGCTTTTTCTTTCTGTGTAGTTTCTGTATCTGGGTTCTTGTTACCTTTTGATTTTGTGATGTAAAAAACTGAGATTGTCTTGATTGATATAAAGGAGCTGTCTTTTTCCAATCTGATTGTTGGTTTATGTTTCATTATTCCTTATTTAAGGATATAATTTCAATACCGTAACCCTTTATTGTTCTTTTTTCTTTTGTGATTGTATAAAGATAATGTTATTACATTTGAAATTTGGGGATGATAAGGAATTGAGCACGTCCATAAAGAGAAGTTAATTGTGTGCCATGGTGGTACAAGTTTTTTGTATGAGATTAAGTTGCAAGGAAAATGGTATACCTAATATACATGAACATTTTCGTTGTCAGACTCTCTATTGGACTGCTGTGAAACTTTGTTGAGAAGGCTGGACCAATCTATGAGCTAGCAAATGAAATTTCCCATAATAACTTAAGCTTCATTTATGTTGGACTTGTACCGCGATGTGTTTTTAATGTCACTATAGCATATAGCTCTGCTTTTGAGATGATTAAAGTTTGTTTTTATTATAATTTGCTGGCCAGGGAAACCATTTTCATCGTGTTATCAAAGGCTTTATGATACAAGGGGGCGATATATCTGCTGGAGATGGTACTGGGGGAGAATCTATCTATGGGTTGAAGTTTGAGGATGAAAATTTTGAATTGAAACATGAAAGGAAAGGCATGTTATCCATGGCCAATGCTGGTCCGGACACCAATGGGTCTCAGTTTTTTATCACAACAACCCGCACTTCTCATTTAGATGGGAAACATGTTGTGTTTGGGAAGGTAGTTAAAGGGATGGGAGTAGTTCGTTCAATTGAGCACATTACTACTGGTGAGGGTGGTGATTCTCCGACTGTTGATGTTGTAATTGCGGATTGTGGAGAAATCCCTATGGGGGCAGATGATGGAATATCTAATTTATTCAACGATGGTGATACTTATCCTGATTGGCCAGCTGACCTTGATAATAGTTCTGATGAGCTTTCTTGGTGGATGACTTCTGTAGATTCAATCAAGGCTTTTGGTAATGAATATTTCAAGGTAATGAGTGTCATTTAAGTTACAACCTCTGGTTTATGTTGTAGTTTGATGTATTGAATTGTACTTCAGAGCAATTCAATCAAGAAAATTTTAATATATTGAAAAGGGTTATATTTACTGTTCTCAGAAACAAGACTATAAGATGGCTCTCAGAAAGTATCGGAAATCTTTACGCTATCTGGATATTTGCTGGGAGAAAGATAGAATTGATGAAGGTGAACTTGCTCATTATAATTTGTTTTTGATGTATTTTCTCAGTTGAATTGGATAACAAGTTTGCTACTACTTCAATTTCCATTTGCAAATTTCGCTACAAATTCACAGTGCCTCAATTCCCTCAGCTTTACTTGTTTTCCCCTGTGACTTTGCAGAGAAGAGTTCGAGTTTGAGAAAGACCAAGTCGCAGATTTTCACAAATAGCTCTGTAAGTTATGTTAGCTTTACAGTTTAATCGAAAATTGTAATAAGGTAGTTTGCGCACTTGATACTGACATGAAAGGTCCTGTAAAAAAAAAATAAACACATTAACATGGAATGACATAGTTATTTGTATTTTGATTGTAGAAAATTTCTAAGGGTATCACAATGTTTAAATATCAGTAATAAAGGTTGCCAAAACATAATTATTTGTTTGAACTTGGCCCATATTGTACATTAATTGGCGATATATTTTCTGATCATGATTGAACAATGTTTCATTGTGATTTTGATGTTCATTCTCTTCCCTCTTCTCAAAAAAAAAAGATGTTCAGTCTCCTCTCTATACTTTTTCTCTAACTAATACCTCGCTTGGTATGTTATCCTAGGCTTGTAAATTGAAATTGGGGGACCTGAAAGGAGCACTGTTAGACACTGACTTTGCAATGAGGGATGGAGAAAATAATGTTAAGGCTTTGTTTCGACAAGGCCAGGTTGGTATCTTCCTTCACAATTAGGCTTTTAGTATTTTTTTTCTCTCAGCTGGTCACCTATGTGTTGGTCTTGCACATTCTTTTATTTCAGTTTTCTATTTGAAAGTTTTTCCTTGTTAATTTTTCATAGATATGATGATGCGAGTGCGCCAGGATAGTCCTAAATCATCTTAACATTGCATCACTCTTCACTTCCTTTGTCAAGAGAAGTTAATTGCATCGCATCCTTAAATCCTAATGATTATCTTCCTTCTGTCTATCAGGCATACATAGCACTTAATGATATCGATGCTGCAGTTGAGAGCTTCAAAAAGGCATTGGATTTGGAGCCAACTGATGGTATGGACAGACATGTCTTATAATTCTAACGCTTAGTTAGAACTGTCATTTTTTTTGTTTGTGTATTATTGTTGTTGTTGAGTGGTAATGTTATGTGAGTGGAAATGGATTTGAACAATCTTGTTCCAACATTTTGTTATATTTCAATATGGAGCATTTAGCAGTCTCAGATATAAGTAACAAAATTTTCATGAGAAGGAGAATGCTAATTGTGTTTGGATATCTGTAATCTTCAACTAATTGGTCGGATCTATAATGTGAAATAAAATGCTTAACTGGCTAAGTCGATTCATATTGTTATGCAATTTGGGGTTACCTGTTTTCTGAATTTTGCTGATGGTTTGCCCTTGATCTTCAGCTGGAATAAAAAAGGAACTTGCTGCCACTAAGAAGAAGGTCTGTATATTAAACAAGACTTGCGACCTATTTATTATCATAAATGTTCACAGTCAACTTGGTTTTGTTCCATTAAAAGAACATTTGAACATTTTATTTTATTGTTTACAGATTTCTGATAGGCATGATAAGGAGAAGAAGGCCTACAGCAAGATGTTTCAAAAATAGCACTTTCGCTATCAACAGGTATGTAAGTTAACAAATGCTCATGAATCAACTGGTATTACTCAACATTGATATCAAGGATCGCCATTTTGCAATACAGGTTGTCTATCCTTTGATTTACAAATGCTTCAGAGCCCTATCATATTTTAGTATCGGCTGGTTCAGACTTTTTTGTGACTAGCCCTGATTTTCTGAAGGGAAAATCAGGTACTGACATCTTCTGCTTTTATGATATTACTTTGCCAAGTTGATTATATACATATATGCAACCGGATCTTGGAGATGTATAAGTATGACAGGCTATATATGTGTGAATAGGTTCAGCCAGTTATATTTGTTATCATATTTACATACCATGTTCTGTTTGCTTTTGGTTATGCTGAAGTAGAGTTCCTTTTTCCTTGGAAGTCAATGAGTCCATCTTCAGGGAAACTCGTTACTAAATTTTATTGTTGAAATGCAGCAAGGGAGTCATTATCAAATGGTCAAAATGATTGGTCTAGCTCAATATTTTTGTCAAGATGTTTTTGAGTATTTACTGTAGTCTGTTATCTTTTTCGTGTTGGGTGGTGTTTGGAGTTCATGGTACATACTTATAGTTTGTACTATGATTGTAATTTAGGGAGAAACTTGTATGCTAAATTTTATTGTTAAAATAAGGAGCAAGGGAGTCATTATCAAACGGTCAAAATGATTGGTCTAGTTCAATGTTTTTGTCAAGTTGTTTTTTAGT
Source organism: Rubus parviflorus (assembly GCA_029955375.1). Taxonomy (NCBI): domain Eukaryota; kingdom Viridiplantae; phylum Streptophyta; class Magnoliopsida; order Rosales; family Rosaceae; genus Rubus; species Rubus parviflorus. The sequence goes on from JARGGL010000001.1 coordinate 30,558,785, forward strand.
AATTACTGTATTCTGTTATCTTTTTCGTGTTATGTGGTGTTTGGAGTTCATGGTACATACTTATGGTTTATAACCATGATTGTAATATAGGCACTCTCTTTTGCTAAACATTTATCCTGTATGCATTTGGTTTGGATGTTCTGTTGTTCGTTCATTCACGGACCTATCTTTAACATATTCACTTTCAAATTTGCAGGTTGTTCCAGATAATAGGAGAGTAGTCTTATCATTGCAAGAAACATGTAACTGTAAAGAACTTAAGCTTGAAGTTCCTCTTTTTGTTCTAGGAAGGCAGCTTTAGTATTTTGAACTGGCAGAAGCCAACGAATTGTTACTTGATGTAACATTAATCCCAACAATTTTGTTCTTTAACATTCCAGAAGCATTTTTTTGATAAGATGGACCTAGTTTTTGCTTTTTCTGATTGTTACTCGTCTGAACTTATTTGTCCATCTTGGGACGCATGCCAAATTGGTTTTGGCCTCAATTATTTTGGGGATTGCTCATTCACACTATGCACTCATTTTTCGTTCAGTTGAGTTTTCGAATTTGTTTCAACTGCCTATTGACAAAGGTGGCAAAAATAAAGGTCGAGTATAGTCAAATAGTTAGTAATTTTCTGTATAATACACCAATAGTATACGTATTGACATATTTTTCAAAAATATTTTTGTATTTCGTACTTTTCAAAAAGATTCGTTAAAGTTCCCGTATTGTTGAATTTAAGTGTTATACATGGTTTTTATACGTTTTTTTTTGTATTCAACATATTATTAGATGAAATTGTTGAAATAATACACATACGTACGCAATAGACAATTTATTTTAAAATACCCCTAATATCTCTTTATATTATACACGTCTTGTATATTACTAACTATGCTATAAAATTTGGCATAATTGTCAAAACACTTTCTGAACTTGGTTATAATTGTCAATTTGCACCATGAACTTGCAATTGTGAAAATTAACTCCCTAAACTTGGCAAAAGTTGTCAATTTATACCCCTCCGTCAATTCTAATTTTTTCTATCCAAATGTTGATCATGTGCTACTCATGTGAGGGGCAATATGGTCATTTTGGTCACTATTATTATTTTTTAATTGTTTGTTTTAAAACAAATATATATTCTATGCCAAAAAAATAAATATATATTAAAAAAAGATATTTATTTTCTTTCAATCTTTTTATGTTTTTCTCTAGAGAGATTATATTTAGAATTATATTCTTAACTTATCATAAATTGTTTATTTATTAATTTTTTGGTATGCATTATTTCTCCTCACATGAGAGATCATTTTTATTAAATTTTTTGCAATAATTTATTTATTAGAGATCATATTTATTTATTTTTTTAGACTTAAAATGACTATATTTCCACTCACATGAGTGACACATGACCAACATTTTGGATATAAAATGTTAGAATTGACAGAGGTGGACATATTTTTTTTAATATATATTTATTTTTTTGGCATAGAATATATATTTGTTTTAAAACAAACAATTAAAAAATAATAATAGTGACCAAAATGACCCTATTGCCCCTCACATGAGTAGCATATAATCAACATTTAGATGGAAAAAGTTAGAATTAACGGAGGGGGTGTAAATTGACAATTTTTGCCAAGTTCAGAGAATCAATTTTTACAATTGCAAATTCAGGGTGCAAATTGACAATTATAGCCAAATTTAAGAGGTGTTTTGGCAATCAAGCCTTAAAATTTTGATAACACATAAAGCAAGGACTGAATAGTGCCAAATCACTACAACTAATTCAGAATGCTACCAGAGGTAGGTGGACTCACAAGCCTTCAGAGAGTTGGAATTAGACTCATTTTTTCAATGGCTGTTATGATCGCTCCTGCAATAGTAGAGAAACAGAGAAGGGAAATTTCTGTTCACCAAAATACCAACATAAGTGCCTTTTGGCTTGTTCCACAATACTTCCTAGCGGGTGCTGGGGAAGCTTTTGTCTACGTTGGACAACTTGAATTCTTCATCAGATAGGCACCAGAGAGAATGAAGTCTTCTGCTTCGTCCACCCCCGCTTGCGCAGTTGCTTCCCTCTAGGCGGAACGCTCCCCTACCGATGCATTTTTAAATCCCACAGCTTCGGCAGATCGCTTAGCCCTATGAGCAGAGGGCTTTTCTTAAGCACCATCTCAATGGGGTTCTATGTAAGCAGTCTGTTGGTGACCGTGGTGGATAAAGTGACTAATAAGAGCTGGCTGAGAAGTGATTTAAACAATGGAATGGTAGATTACTTCTATTTGCTGCTTGCAGCTCTAGGAACTATAAATTTCTTAGTTTTTCTTGCCTTTGCAATGAGACACCAGTACAAAGGCCAGCAGTACAATGACTCTGATGACAATGACAAAGAGCTGAAGAGCTCTAATGACATGATACTTGAGGCCTGTGCTAAGAAAAATTAAATACAGTGTTGCAATAGAATAACAGAGTTTTATTTAACCGAAAAGAAATTTACAAGACAACAGATGCATGAATTGCTCATTTGCTCGTCCGAAGATCAGGCATTCATGAAATCAAACCTTCTAACATATTGGATATGCAAATAGAAGGCCTACTTAATTGCAAGATTACTAGTTTCAATGTTTAAACCACCTAGTTCACAACCAGTGCAAAATTTCAGACAAAAGGCCAAACATGAATCAAATAAACAACTGGCTCCAGATTTGGTAGCTTATAACGAAATACACTACTGGAGAATTGGTCTCCTCACTCAAGAGACCCACATCTAAGAAACTGAGAGCTGACCTCTAAACAATTACATAGGCTATGGAGAAGAAGCATTTGCAGAAGCAGGAAGGTGATTTATAATCAAAGGGGGACGGGGAGCTCGGTGGTCTGCATCCTTTTGTTTGCGAGCCTTATACATCTCTTCTGTCTCAACCACAACCAATCTCTTGACCTGTATAGAAAAATGACATGCTCAGATCGTCAACTATAGACAGACCAGATGTCTTAATCTAGGAATGCCTGCACTGTGAGCTTGTATCAAACCTGTTGGATCATTCCCCTGACTGTAGGAGTGTTCCATCGCATGACAGTTCGGTTGCATTTGCGGAGACGTAATGCCTCTAAAGTACGCCTGTGAAGCCTCCTGGTTCCTGGGATTCCCCTCACCAAAGTTATATATAGGTTAGGGCTCCATGCAATTGGAACATTGGTTTTAAAAGCCTTGAAAGCATTCATGTCTTCTCCTTCAAACCTACACATCCCAAAATGATGCCTAAGCAATAGCTTTCATATATGTAAACTTATTAAAAATATGGCTGCATCAGACCGAAGAAAGCCACAGAAAAAGGGTAATCATAAGAAATTGGGAATACATAAAAGTGTATGTAAAAGCATCGCCAAAGCTCTAAACGTCCTTTTTACATATACTTTGGTGATGCTTTTACATATACTTTTATGTATTCCCAATTTCTTATGATATCCCTTTTTCTCCTAACCCAAAACTGACCTTTTCCTCCTAACGTTTGCTCCTATTGCTTCACACCTTCACTCAACCAACTGATGCTCTACCTTGAAATGCCTACATACAAAAACATTGAGTTAAATATATGAAAATATTAGAATCATCATCATCATAGTTCACACATTCATGTTCATGTTCACTTCACACATTCACATTATCATTTACATTCACTTCTCAGTTTACATTATTTATTAAGCATGCTCAACACATTCTTTCAAGTCCTATATGGACTACTATTTCCAAATACAGAACTCCCTTTTCTACTTCTGCCGAAATTGGCTAAAATGAAGTACATAACCAACTTAGGTTATATTATCCAACTAATTTCCTTATTTAGGCTTTAGTCTTCTATACTGGACTCTAGTTCACTTATTAATTAGTTCAGCAATCAAGTAATCAACCAACCAATGACCAACTTCCAGGAAAAATTACATACGCTTCGAGCCATACCCATAATCTAGTTCAAGTCTAGCATTAGACAACATCATATAACTGGTAATGGTATAAACCAACCCAAACACCTTTCTTTAGTTCTGACTTCTCAGAGTCCGAGCCCTCATTGAAAAGCTTCAGGTTAATTACACGTTAATTAAACAAATGGGTGATCAACTTTCACACCACACCAACTAAACTTGTATTTAAAAATGAATCCAATCCAAATATCCATTATACTTGTCATATACCATATAATCAACAAGCACATTCCAATCGAATTAGACAGCCATTTACAGTTGGAAGATTATACCTTTGTCGAGTTCTCGATCGGTTTGGAGAGCACGAACCAGTGAACCACACAGAGCTTCGAAAAAACCAAAACAGAGCACGACAACCTCTGTTCTGATTCACCAGGACGCCATGACCACAAGGCTCCTATTGCTTCAATCATTCACTGAATCAACACGGGTTTGGTTTCTGGGTTTTGAATTTGGGCCCTAATCGCAGATGGGGATCAAGTGCGGGAGGGTACATTGTAAACCTAATCTAACGGCTTAGATTGCGACACATAATTCAAATGAAATAAAAAAACGTATTATTCTACTATACTCGGTACCGTACGGTACGGTAGCCGGTTGAGGAGTATTGAATAAAAAGAGAGAGAGAGATACGTAAAATTTCGTGTGAGAAAAAAAAAATAATAATAACGAATTTGTTTTGGTATAGCCGTGTAACCCGGTTCAAGTTTCCTACTGGATATTTTTGGAGTTATCTCAAGGCTTTGGGGGCGGAGATTTTTGTATGGTAGAGTTAGATTCGATTGAGTCCACGACACGATTTGGGTTCTCTAGGGTTTCAGAAATTGGGGGTTGTCTTATGGTCAAATTCCATAGCTGCTGCCTCGAATCTGTTCATCTGAATGTTCAACAGATTCGATCTACAGATAGATGTCCAATCTCAGATTCCGGATCTAGCCACAGTAAGCACTCGGCTTCCCTTTGGTCAAACTTATCACAGAGTGAGAAGAAACGATGGACGGATCATGGACAGCCGCTGTGATGAGGAGAATTCACGAGCGTGTAGTTGGATCCAGCCGGACAGCTGCCATCTCTTCGACCAGTGATATATGGCTTCTCGGTGTGTGCTATAAATTCTCAGATGTATCCGACTCCTCCGACTCCTCTGCATTTGCATTTGAACAGGATTTTTCCTCCAGAATTTTGATGACTTATAGGAAAGGTTTCGATGCTATTGAGGGTGGGGATTCAAAATGTTTCACCAGCGATGTGAATTGGGGCTGCATGATTCGGAGCAGTCAGATGCTTGTAGCTCAGGCGTTGCTTTTTCACAGGTTGGGGAGATCTTGGAGGAGACCTCTGGACAAGTCCTGCAGCTTAGAGCAAGAATACATTGACATCTTGCTTCAATTTGGTGATTCCGAAGCTTCCACCTTCTCCATCCACAATCTAATTCAGGCTGGCAAGGCTTATAACCTCGCTGCCGGCTCATGGGTTGGCCCATATGCCATGTGTCGCTCATGGGCTACTCTTGTTTGTAAGCACAGAGAGGCTGAGGCGGCAGCAGCAGCTCAAGACCTTGATGACCAGCCACTTCCAATGGCGGTCTATATTGTTTCTGGAGACGAAAATGGGGAAAGAGGCGGTGCTCCGGTTGTGTGTATTGAAGACGCCTCTAGGCATTGTTTGGAGTTTTCAAGAGGTCGAGTTGATTGGACGCCGATTCTTCTTTTGGTTCCTTTGGTTCTTGGACTTGAAGAACTCAATCCCAGGTACATTCCATCCTTGCGAGGTACATTTACCTTTCCTCAAAGTGTTGGCATCATGGGTGGAAAACCCGGTGTATCAACTTACATTATAGGCGTGCAAGATGAAAATGCAATTTACCTTGATCCACACCAAGTTCAGCCTGTTGTCAATTTAAGAAGGGATGAATTAGAGGTGGTTGATAGTGATGCTACTTCATCTTACCACTGCAATGTTATACGCCACATCCCCTTAGATTCGATTGATCCATCCTTGGCGATTGGATTTTATTGCCGCGATAGAGATGACTTTGATGATTTCTGTTTTCGAGCTTCGAAGCTGGCAGAAGAATCAAATGGTGCTCCACTGTTTACTGTGACGGCTGAGACACATAATTTGCCCAAGCCAGTTAGCCACAGTGATGATGCATTGGGTGATACTGGTGGCGTTCAAAACAATGACGATGCAGCAGATAAAGATGGAAACGCACATGAAGAAGATGACTGGCAATTCCTATGATGGCTATCTTACAGAGCTGAAATGAATATGGGGCTCGGCAACCTTGTATACACAAGTGTTTCAACAGGGATCAGCATGAAGTGCTACTTTAGTCTTAAAAACTTTGTCTATTTCTTGCCAATTACAATGAAACGTTTAGTTATTTGAATGTACAATCTTTTATTTGGTGAAACACAAGATTGGGGGTGCTTTTATTTGTTACAACATTTGAAATTTCTGTTAACAGCACTGAAAGCACTATAAACAGACACCAAGTAAATCAATAAGCACTTCAGATCCTTTTGTATTCCCACAAAGCAATTGTTTCCATAAAATGCTAAAAAGATCTAATAGCGTTTTGGCATGGTTTAAAACTCTTCCAAACAATGGAATTTCAAAAATATGAAGATTCCCTATATTTGCAACATTATAGCATAAAAAACTACTGATACATCACCACAGCCCTCGGGCAAAAGCCAAAGCAGACGGGGAAAATTAATTTGGAGATTTAAAATTGTGGTTCAACAAATTAAAAGTCTAAGCAAACAGGGTAAATTAACTTGGGCACGTAAAATTGTGGTTCAACATGGAATTGAGTATAGGCTCTTTGAAAATCACAAATTGTAATCATCAAGTCCCAGATCCCTTAGGGCGTCTGTAGCAGCCTCCTTACAGCTTGCATGAGTTTGCTTGGCCTTCCTTATGCATTTCTCAACACCGCTATTGAGCATAATTGTTCTGTCCAGTGAAGAAAGTTGATTTCACAGTAGTTAGGTTTCACTATATAGACTAGGGGACTCTTACAAAAGGCAATCAAAACCAGAGAGAAAGTGCTAAACATAATGGGATAGCACAAAGAAGGCCAAGGCAAAAAGTGCTTCATATAATGGGATAGCACAGAGAAAACCAAAACAAAAATGACTTGCATAATTTGATGAAAATATGTGATGCTGATGACACAAAAAGAGGGGAGGAGATGCATCGTTTTAGAGCCATGTGAGTAAGTTTTGCATGGCTATGTGTGTGCTTAAGATAAAGCGGAGGGAAGGGGAGATTGGTTTTTATAATAAAAACACTTGCCTGTTCTCTGGGTTTCTTACAACAAGATTCCGGATCATGAGACAGGAATTCCTTTGCATTTGCTGTGCGGCGGGGAAGTTTTGCATAGCTTGGATTGCAAGTTCTCCAGCCCCAGCTTCAATCGCACGGGCCGCATTCTCAGGGGATCTTAAGGAGAGTACTGAAATAAGAGACATAATCTGTACCATGATGAAAAGGGTTGAGTTAGTTGAAAAAAACAGTTAGAGACAGTTAGTCGTTCAGGAAACTATTACAGCATGCTCCCACAAAAATCTGATCCCTAAAAATGTTTTGTTTAGTATATTCTTGCAAATCATATTTCAAAACAAAATTATTAGGAAAAAAAACAGCACTTTTCTGCTAATAAGCATGTTACATTGCCATATTTAGAGCTATTAAAGTATTCTACCATTGTGCACATTCAATATGAAGAATTGTACTTTCTTTACCTCTTGCAGGACAGAAGGGTCATCAGAAAATCTACCAGAGAGCTTAATAAGCCTATCCATACCCTTCTGAACAATGATACTCTTATTTGTGTCACTTCCTGCCAACTAAAAGATGATAATACATAAGAAGTGCTAAATATCTTCCCCAAATAATAGCATCTAAGAAATGAAGAAAGCAACTCAAAGCATTTACCATTCTGTAATCAAAATCAAGAGTTTAAATAGCCCAATAACTAAATTATTTACCAATAATGGACCAAGGATCCTAGATAAAACCTTAAAATCTTTAATATCCTTACATTGTTGGAAATTAAAAAAAAAAAAAAAAACCTTCACCTTCAACTCAAGAGTTTAAGAAATATTAAAAATAATCTAAGAATGTGAGAGATGTGGTTCAATTAGAATTTCATACTAATATACGTAAACAATAAAGTTGAAAACCTGGAAATCTGCACATCATTTTCATGGTGTCTTGAGATAATAAAAAAGAGTAGGTTACTTTATAAATATAGATAAAGATGATTTAGACCTTGGTGAGCAAAGAACAGCAAACTTTAGCAACAGTGTTATTGCCTTGTTCACTACTGTCATCAATACATTGGAGAACTGCATCAATACCACCATTTTCGGAAATGGTTGTACATATTTCATCCTGCGGAAAGACAAAGCGCAAATAAGACATGCAATATATCACATTTGTAATTAATAGGATTCCTTGTGTCTTCAAAACCATTCTAGGAAAATCCTGCAGTAAGTGTTAGATGATACAGCTACAATTGCATAACCAATCAAGATACTACAAATTGTTACTACTTTGAGACATTTACATGAGTTATAATAGTAAAAAAACCAAAAGGATATTTTACATTTACAGAATGTGAAAATGATATGATTCTGTGGTATTCTGACAAAGTCTAGACCAAGGTATCTGACGGATGAGTTCTTGTGCAGTTGTGCCCCACTGTCACAAGTGTGGGCGAGATCCATTGGTTAGGCCAGGTAAAACCCATAAGCTGGGCCAACTCTAATTTGCGGGGGGGGGGGGGGGGAGAGAGCATATGCACTTGGAGCAGATACTCCTCCCTGGAGTAAAATAAAGTGTTATATTGATTTTGCTGAATATAAGCAATTTTCCCACAACTTCTGCGTATCTACACAATAGAGTACTGACTTATGATGAGGCTACCAATGAAAGGTTTCCAACTTTTTCTCTAGACAATAGCCATGCTAGAAGCTTCTACATGCTACTAGAATTTGAAAAGGTAGGGTATAATTCTCAAAAATGCTCAAAACTTTCTATAAGATTGTGTAATTGCTACAGAATTGTTTCCAAATCAGAGGCCAGTTGAAACATTATCCTACGCATAAAGATTAAAGAACATATGAGCATGGAAAAAAATCAAAATATACAGAAAAATACTTGAAAGGCATTTTCTAACTTTCAAACTGTTTAACATAGAAAGAGCACATGAGTTTTATTAATAAATAAACTTTAGATTGGCATCCCAACAGATCGGAACATTCTTACATTGACCGCAACAGCTTTCAAAGCGATGCTTGCTGAAACAAGAGTAGGTGAGCTAAGCCCCGCACATAGGGAGTCAACCAGAGCTCCTGCGATTCCAATTTTGGCAAATTTCCGCGCATAACCATAAACCTGAAGTTTGATTTCATAGCATGGTTATTTTGTAGCATATAAGCATTCAAATGTATAGGCATGCGTTACCGGAGAAGCTGTTAGGTATTTATGTATAAATTATTAATCAGTTCATTACACTTTTCAATTAGTGTGGCATTTTGCAAGAATCCTAGACTTACTTGCGAAGCCAAAACACGATTATCATCCGGTGTTAAGAGAACCCGTATGGAATCATATAAACTCTCGATGCTTCCTTCACTTTTTACACTAAGTGCTCGCAGAATAAGCTCATCAATCTTCAACTCCATGAAAGATTCTTTTATAACCTCATTACAGGTTGCAGCCGCAGCAACGACAGCAAAACCACTGCTCAATATGTCTACATTCTCAAATCCATCAGTCAGAACACCCACCAAAAGCTTTGGTCCACCACTTGCTCTAAATGCCTCTCTACTTTGTAAATCTACAAATCAACAAAATCCCAGAAGTTTACACCCAACATATACAACGATTAAAGAAAATTCACAAGAAACCAAAGAATCAAGCTGTATTGGTCATCATACCATGAAGTAATAAAGCCATGGCCTTTAAAGCTGAAACAAGAGCGCGCTGGCACCCAGTTGGAACCTTAGAACATATAGAATAAATCAATTCAACCGCTCCATTTCTAGAGGCTATTGCTGAATTTCCAGAGCCTTCAGAATTACACAGCTCTGAAAGTTTATCAAGTAGCTCCACGATCTCATCCCCTATTTGACTGTTTGGATCAGAATTCAACTGGTTCAGTCTATCCAAACACTGAATCACAGGGTTGTCCTTCACACTACCCTCTCCTGGGACACAGGTGACAATCCCTGTAATTCCGACAACAGAAACTTCCGACTTCAGATAGAGAATGAGGATTTCGCTTATTCTCTGTTTTTCTAAAATTTAGCGGGAAAGAAAATCAAATCTTATTTGGGGATAGAGATGTTAGGGTTAGAGAAGCAGACCAGAGAGATCGACGCCCTGGAGAGTTAGGGTTTCGATGGCGTCCTGGAGGGCCTCGGTGGGGTCCATGCCGAGATCGTCGATGTTCTCCTTCACCACCTCGTCGAAGGCCTCCTGTGAAATCGTTCGGCCGGCGTTCTTCGGTGGTGGGCCCATCTTTGTTTCGAGGACCGTCCGATCGTACGGAATTCTACGTAGCCGGTCGAAGCTGTGGAGACTGGAGAGTGTGGAGTGTGGCAAGCGGGCCGATTTGAAAATGAGCGAGATTTGAGGGATGTCGGTTGGGTTACCTGTCTGTCATTAAACTTCCTCACAACCAATTATGTCAGTCCAGCTATCAAACATGAGGGAATTCTTAATAAATTTTCGATTAGTACAATTTCACAACAAATTAATCCTAAAACCATATAATTTGATATAATTAGATGACTAAACGGTCTACAGACTAACCAATTTTAGAAATTGTCCATATATGAAGTGTTCCAATCATGACATAATGAAAAATATTTTGAAGAGTCGAGACGTAATTTATACTCTTTTTTTCCGATTTGAAGAATCCAGACAAAATAGTTTACCGTAATTCATACTCGTTTTCCCCCATTTGAATGCTTAATTCTCTTTCGTTCAAAAAAAAAAAAAAGAATGCTTAATTCTCATTTAGCATTTGACTTCCAAACTAAAGACGTACGCTACCCATTTGGTTGACCCATTTTTCGTCTGATGGAGAAGCTTCCTTCACTATGTAAGTCTTACGTACTTGCCAACCCATTTTGTGGTTCCTTTGACATTCAACTTTAGCTAGTTCTAATACTTTTGCTTTATTTTTTGTTTCATAATTTTGATGAATTTGCTAGGGAATGCTATTATCTGGTTTTACCTAAGCACTGTGTTACTACTATTTACTTGTCCATACAAAAAACTAATTACTTGTTTCATGAGCAAAATTAGATAAGCTGCAAATTTACGTTTGAAATCTGATCCAACTCTTGTGGACACAAAAATTTTCGGATTCACTTTACTTGATATGTGTAATTTTTAAGTGATTACATATAGAGTTCTCATGACGGTCAAGTTACGCATGTAATGGCATGGAGTCAAGTAGATAGAGACACGTAAGTGGAAGGAAGCAGGAAATTGCTGTATGTACGGAGGTTCATATATTGATGCTATACATATATATAAATACAACATGATGATATTAATTTCAGCCTGTTTACTTATGGATCCAAATTACACCATTCCATTAGGAGTCTCTTCCTCTCCTGCTTTGCCTCGTTCATGGACATATGATGTTTTCTTGAGTTTTAGAGGTGAGGATACTCGCAAGAGTTTTACAGACCATCTGTACAGCAATTTGGTTCAGAAAGGAATCAAAACCTTCAGAGATGATGACGAACTCAGAAGAAAAGGAGAAGATATTTCGTTAAAACTACTCAAAGCAATTGAAGAGTCAAGGATTTCTATCATCATATTATCTGAAAATTTTGCATCCTCAGCATGGTGCTTGGATGAACTTGTCCACATCCTACACTGTAAAGAATCAAAGCAACAAAAGGTTGTGCCAGTTTTTTACAAGGTGGATCCCTCAGATGTAAGACACCAAAGAGGTAGTTTCGGCGATGCACTTTACAACCGTGAGCGCAGATTCAAGGATAATGAGGAGAAGGTGATGCGATGGAGAACAGCTCTCAGAGAAGTAGCAGCGTTGAGCGGGTGGTTATTCTCGGACGAGTAATTTTCTGACCACTTAATTAATTTCTGATTTGAGGTTTAATATGCATGATTTTAAAACACAATTAAGATGTTAGAAATTTTTTAATCCATGTTATTACGATGTTAGAGATATATGGGAATACTTTTAGTCGATGTTTATGTTTTTTAACCATGTTGTGGTCTAGTGATATTTGTCTTTATTTTGTTGCAAGAGGTCTTATTTTCACACTGCACTCTCCTTTGATTTTATTTAAAATTTTAGAAGAAACTGATTACTTGCATATTGGAAAGACGCTTCAACTCTAGTACAATTGTACAAAGCGTATCAAAAATTTTTTGAGCATAATCAGTTGCTCCGATCTAAATGAATCATGTGTGATTAATGTATGCTCACAATTAAATCATGATAATTAAAAAATTTGATTAAGAGTCTATTATATCTTTTTTGAAAGAAAAAAATTCCCATTAAATTGAATGTTTCATATAACCTTGCAGGTATGAATCTACTTTCATTCATAAAATTGTTGAAGATATTTCGTTACAAGTATTTAACGATCACACATACATGAATGTGGCGTACCCAATTGGAATAGAATCACGTGTACGAGATATAAATAATATTTTAAGAGTTGAAGAAAATGAGAGTGATGTTCGTATCATGGGTATATGGGGAAATGGTGGAATAGGAAAGACCACAGTTACTCAAGCTGTTTACAATTTAAATGCACGAAAGTTTGAACGTAGCTGTTTTGTGGCAAATGTTGGAAAAATATCAAAGGAACCGGGAGGTCTGGTCCAACTACAAAAGATTGTTCTTTCTGAGATTCTAAATGAAAAAGATTTGGAGGTGACCAATCTGGACAAAGGGATCAATATGATAAAGAGAAGGTTGAGAGACAAAAGGGTTCTCTTAATTCTTGATGATGTTAATCAATTGGACCAACTAAATAATTTAGCTAAAGGGTCTGATTGGTTTGGTAGGGGCAGTAGAATTATCATAACATCAAGAGATAAGCATTTGCTAATGGCTCATCAGGTTGACCAAATATATGAAGTCAAGGGATTAGATCATGATGAAGCTTTACAGCTCTTTAGTTGGAATGCCTTCCCAAAGGGTAGACTTTCATATGATTATGAGGAACTGGCAAATAAAGCAGTACATTATGCTCAAGGGCTTCCATTAGCTCTCATTCTTTTGGGTTCACATCTATGTGGTAGACATTTGGATGAATGGCGAACAGTATTGTCAGTGTTAGATAATAAGAAAAGAGTTTCTAACGAAAATATTTTAGAGGATCTGAAGATAAGTTATAATGCATTAGAAGACTGGAAAACTGTGTTAGGTGTATTAGATAGCTATAAAAGAGTTCCAAGCGTAAAGATTGAAGATCTCAGTAGAATAACTTATAATACGCTACAAGATCCGTTGATTGAAGAACTCATGCAAAAGCCCCTTGTAAATATCGAAGAAACTCGTATTTGGATGCATGACATGATACATGAAATGGGTGAAGAGCCTCGCAGCTATAGAATGGTAAGTGTGTATGCATGCGTTGACCATAGTTACCCAACGTTTTCATTTGCATATTTACTGCTAGATAAATGTTGAAATTTTAATTGAATGCATTTTGTAGGCTACTTCAACCGCGTGGATCTTTTTACTCACCAACATTAGTATAGAGATTTCTTCAGCTATTTTCGATCAGTTTTCTTCCCCAAGTAAGCCATATCCTGCACTAATTAGCATGATGTTGGCTATTGTGGCTGTAATCATTTCCATATGGGAGCTCATTCACAAGGGTATAAAGGAGAAGGTGAAATATAGGAGGCAGCTGGGAATGTTTGGGTGGTTTTTGTCAAGATGAAGAATGAAGAATTGATTTCATTCAGTATTGATTGATCCACTAATTGTTGTGAGAATACAAGTATAAATATACAAAGACTAGACAACTTTTCCCTAAAACATGGAAACTACTTTTCCCTAAAATATAGCTTTCCCTAAAACATGCAATCCAGGTCTTGGGGATTTACTGCCTGAATGACCCACAGAACATCAACACTCCCCCTCAAGTTGGAGCATACATATCACGAATGTCCAACTTGCCTAGTGCGTCATGAAAGGCTTTGCTTGAAACTGCCTTGGTCAATATATCTGCCAGTTGTTCTTCAGTTGGAACAAACGGGAAGGAAATCAACTTTGCTTCCAACTTCTCTTTAATGAAGTGCCGATCTACCTCAACATGTTTAGTTCGATCATGTTGCACTGGATTATGAGATATGTCAATAGCTGCTTTATTGTCACAGTATAGATTCATCGCCTGTTTGGGTTTAAAACCCAAGTCACATAGTAAATTCTGCAGCCACAACAACTCACAGACTCCATGAGCCATACCTCTATATTCTGCCTCTGCACTGGAACGAGCTACCACCTTCTGTTTCTTACTTCTCCAAGTAACGAGATTTCCACCAACAAAAGTGAAGTAGCCAGAGGTAGACTTTCTGTCATTAATACAACCAGCCCAATCTGCATCCGTGTAACCACTTACTTCAAGGTGATTATGCTTTGAGAACATCAATCCCTTGCCTGGTGCAGACTTTAAATACCTCAAAATCCGTAGAACAGCATCCATATGACATTCACTTGGGTTATGCATAAATTGACTCACAACACTAACAGCATATGCAACATCTGGTCTAGTGTGTGACAAATAAATCAAGCGTCCTACTAACCTTTGATATCTGGACTGATTAGTTGGAATCTGATCGGGATATTCAGCTAAGCGATGATTTTGCTCCATTGGGGTGTTGATGGGCTTACAGTCTAACATGCCAGTTTCTGTCAGCAAGTCTAGCACATACTTTCTTTGACACAGGAATATACCATCTCTCCCCCTGGCTACCTCAATCCCCAAGAAGTATTTAAGATTGCCAAGGTCTTTCATCTCAAATTCTGACGCCAATTGTTGTTGCAGTCTATCAATTTCTTCCAAGTCATCTCCAGTAATCACCATATCATCCACATATATTATCAACACTGTAACTCTACCATTTCGATGCTTAAAGAACAATGTATGATCAGAATTACTCTGCTTGTATCCAAATTGGCGCATAGACTGTGTGAACCTTCCAAACCAGGCACGTGGTGACTGCTTCAAACCATACAAGGACTTTTTTAATTTGCACACTACATCTGATGATGAGTTAGTTCCATATCCTGGTGGAAGATCCATATAGACTTCTTCAGAGAGATTACCATGGAGAAAGGCATTTTTGACATCGAATTGTTTAAGAGGCCAATCCAGGTTAGCTGCCAGTGACAGTAGGACTCTGATAGTGTTCATCTTGGCTACAGGTGCAAATGTCTCATCATAGTCAATGCCGTATGTCTGAGTAAATCCTTTAGCTACCAATCGTGCCTTGTATCTGCTCACTGAACCATCTGCATTGTGTTTTACTGTAAAGATCCATCGGCAACCAACCGTCTTCTTCCCACGAGGAGGAGGAACAAGTTCCCATGTGTCATTCTTCTGTAAAGCCTCCATCTCTTCTTCCATGGCTTTTGACCACTTCGGATCTCTTAGAGCATCCTGCACTTTATTAGGCACAGATACAGTAGATATTTGATTCACAAATGATTCATATGACTTAGAAAGCCTATGGGTTGACATAAAATTGGCAACAGGGTACTTAGTTTTAGCATGAACAGTGGGTTCATACCTTTTTGAAGGTTGACCTCGAGTTGATCGATTTGGTAAAGTATATTTAGTAGGTTCAGATTCAGGACTTACCTCAAGAAGATCCTCAGCACCTGGGAAATCATGTTCGGGGGGTAAAGCTGTTGTTGAAGAAGGGAGAGGCACTTCAGTTTCATTCTGAATCACACTATCTTCATTTTCACTTTCGACAACTTCAGGTGTCACATTTCCCGACCGGTCGACCATTTCCTGACCGGTCGAACCACTTTCTGACCCTTCGAAATCAATGGATCCGTCCGGACAGATTAGTGTCGTCTGATCGCCTGGGAGTTCCTCGACGATTCCGTCCGAACGAATTATTGCCGTCTGATCGCCTAAGACTTCTTCCTCTACATTTTCATCAACTTCTGTATTCTCAACAACTTGTTCCTCCCCTGCACTCCCATCAACTGGGAATTGATCACCACTGACACCCATCTCTTCAAAGAACCCATTCTCCCCCTGAAGAGGAGTGTCATTGGGGACAAAATAGCATGTGTCTTCATAAAATGTAACATCTATAGTAACAAAAAACTTTTGAGTGGGAGGATGATAACACTTGTATCCCTTTTGATGAGTACCATAGCCAACAAACACACACTTAAGAGCACGGGCATCCAACTTAGTACGCTGATTTTTAGGAATGTGAACAAAGGCAACACAACCAAACACCCTAGCAGGTAAGTTATGAAATGAGGGAATAGAGACATGAGTAGAGAGGACCTCAAAAGGAATATGACCATTGAGAACACTAGATGGAAGACGATTGATGAGATGGGAAGCTGTCCGTACAGCTTCCCCCCAAAGATATTTGGGCATATGAGCACTAAAGAGAAGGGAGCGGGCTATGTCAAGGAGATGTCGGTTCTTTCGTTCAGACACTCCATTTTGTTCAGGTGTTTGTGGACAAGTAGTTTGGTGGATAATCCCATGTATTTGAAAAAACTCTTGAAACTCATGATTGACATATTCCCCCCCATTGTCAGACCGAAGAACCCGAATGACTCCATTGAATTGTGTTTGGATGAGGGTTCGAAAAGCTTGAAAAGCGCTAAACACAGCGGATTTAGATTTGAGTAACACAACCCAAGAGAGTCGAGTGCAGTCATCAATAAAAGAAACAAAGTAATGCATACCAGTGAGTGTGGGAACTTTGGAGGGTCCCCACACATCAGAATGAATTAATTCAAACGGAATGGCAGATTTAGAAATGCTAGGAGGATAGCTCACACGATGGCTTTTCGCCAAAACACAAGTTTCACAACGAAAATCAGTGACATTCATGCCAATAAATAAGGAAGGCATGGATTTTTTCATATCATGAAAAGATCGATGCCCTAAACGACGGTGCCATAACCAAATCTCACTCACTTGATTAGAACTCGAAGTCAAAGCAGTGGTGGTACGCTTTCTCGGATTCTCCCCCGCATACATCTGATCAAGACGAAACAGCCTCCCCCTCATGTACCCCCGACCGATGATTTCTTTGGTGAGAAGATCCTGAAAGAGAACATACATGGGAAAGAAAGTGACAGAGCATTTGGATTGAGTATTTAGTTGTGGCACAGAGATGAGATGATGTGATAATGCAGGAACATATAAGACATTGTGTAACTCAAGAGATGGAGTAACACGAATTGAACCAGTTCCTAAGACCGGAAAAGATTCACCATTAGCATTAGTGACACTAGACACAACTGGAGTAGATAAGCTGTGAAAGTAAGACTTATCATAAGTCATATGATCAGAAGCACCAGAATCAATAATCCATGTATCATCACTAATAAAGCTAGAGACTTGTAAAGCCATACCAATCTTACCCCAATTACTGCGAGCAACTAATGCAGTATTTTTACCAGCAGATATGAGGTTGTCAAAGTAGCCAGATGGGTAGCCAATTAGGCGGTAGCAAGTTGCCTTGGTGTGTCCAGATTTCTTGCAGTAGTGGCAGATCACAGGTGGTATGGATTGATGGTCAGATGTGACAGACGTCATTGTAAGAGAAACAAGAAAAAACTCAATTATGCAGCGAAAACACGATCAATTTTTTTTTTTTTCTCAAGAGTTGAGAAAAATTAGACGGCCAAAGGCACAAAAAACAAAGTGACAATAGAAGGTGGGCTCGAATTTTAATTTTTTTTTTTTTTTTTTTTTTTTAAGTAATAAACTAGTGGATAAAAAAAAATTGTGGGAAGGTTTAAAAAAGAGTTGTGGGTGCGATCATACTAGTGGGAAGGTTTAAAAAAGAGTTGTGAACAAGTTTTAAAAGAGTGGACTGGTGGTGGCTTAAACTAAGATGGAACCTTTACTTTACTTAAATAGAGACAGAGGAGTGCGGCAGGAGAAAGAGAAAGAGGAAAGGAAAGATAAAGTAAGGGAAAGAAAAGATAAAGTAAAGGGAAAGGTAAAGTAATGCACGGAGAAAAAAAAAAAGTAGTGGTGAAGTTGCAGTGAAGAAGAAATCGTGCACAGGAAGTACACGCTGAAATGGAACTGTCTGGTGGTTCAAGGTGGAGCAGCGCTGGCAGAGTGGCAGCGCTTGAGGTTGGGCAACCAGCTGTGAAAGTGGCTGTGAAAGAGGTGGTGGTGCTGTGGACTGAGAACGGTGGAGCAGAGCAGCTCGTGGCTATGCAATGGAAGCACTGGGCTTGGTACGTCGGATCTGTGGAGTCTCTGGACTGCGCGGCGTTGTGGAGAGGTGCTGCTGGTGTTGGTCTGCTAGAGAAGAACTGATATGGGTTGGATATCTGAGAACTTTTCTGTGAAATTTTTGGTATGATATTTGTGGGAAGATGATACCCACAAAATGACAAATAAATGAGACGCAGCCCAATTAGCAGAACACAAATCACCAGAGAGGATATCTTCAACAACAATCTTCACAAGATGATGATGGTTGCAGAAGAGAGAAACAACAAAGTGGCGTTGCTGTGAGCAATGAGCAAGATGGGTGCTCAGAACAAATTGGATCCCAATTACTGGGCAAATAAATCAAGAACAAAGAGATATGAACAATATGTTCACAAAATACAGAGGACAAGATCAAACAACTTTGTAACAATCAGCAAGAAATCTCAAAGAGGAACAAATTCCTTGTGCAGCAACAAGGAAGACAGAAAACAAAGAACTCAATCCCAATTACTGGGAAAAAAAAGTTCGAGAGAAAGAGAAAAATCACAGAGACATAATCCAATCAATGGATCGATGCTCTGATACCATGTCAAGATGAAGAATGAAGAATTGATTTCATTCAGTATTGATTGATCCACTAATTGTTGTGAGAATACAAGTATAAATATACAAAGACTAGACAACTTTTCCCTAAAACATGGAAACTACTTTTCCCTAAAATATAGCTTTCCCTAAAACATGCAATCCAGGTCTTGGGGATTTACTGCCTGAATGACCCACAGAACATCAACAGTTTTATTCACGTTCCGATAATAGAATCTTTGGTAGTGTTGCTGATATGTGTGGTTTACTTGGTGGTATCTCTCAATGGGTTTACTCCACAGTTCAGTATGTTTGCATCCTTCGTCATGTTGAGAATCCTTACAAAATATACCTTTGGCCTATCATATTTCTCTTATGTCTGGGTGCTTCAAGGTTACATTGGAACCAAAGAAATATGACCACAAAATTAAAACAATAATAGAGCAGTCTAGTGCCCTGCATGAACTCTATCTCCAGGTTCTTATTGATCGAATACAGCTTGTTAATTTGGCGGGTTAGGCATTTGAGTCGGACATACATTTATTTTATGTGACAAAATTGTTTGTAGTGAGTTATGTTCAGTGTCCTTTCTTTTTTCCAATGTTCAATCATGACTATGTTCTTACATATATGTGCAAACTGATGATAGCTATGCATGATGTTTATGCTAGAAGCCTAGAAGCTAGCATGCATGAATATATCAGGATGCATTCTTTTTTACCTTCTGGGTTGATTTGGTTTAGTACTATGCTGCTTGAAAATTTTCTTATTAACAAGACTCAATGCGGTTTTCTAGATTGAAATGCAAAAAGAATATGAGAGCAAAGAAATTTAATTAGGTGCCATAGTACTACGATCTCATCGCCTATTTGACTATTTGGATTAGGATTCAAACTGGTCGGTCTATCTAAACACTTGAAAGGCATTTTCTAACTTTCAAACTGTTTAACATAGAAAGAGCACGAGTTTTATTAATAAATAAACTTTAGATTGGCATCCCAACAGATTGGAACATTCTTACATTGACGGCAACAGCTTTCAAAGCGATGCTTGCTGAAACAAGAGTAGGTGAGCTAAGCACCGCACATAGGGAGTCAACCAGAGCTCCTGCGATTCCAATTTTGGCAAAGTTCCGCGCATAACCATAAACCTGAAGTTTGATTTCATAGCATGGTTATTTTGTAGCATATAAGCATTCAAATGTATAGGCATGCGTTACCGGAGAAGCTGTTAGGTATTTATGTATAAATTATTAATCAGTTCATTACACTTTTCAATTATTGTGGCATTTTGCAAGAATCCTAGACTTACTTGCGAAGCCAAAACACGATTATCATCCGGTGTTAAGAGACCCCGTATGGAATCATATAAACTCTCGATGCTTCCTTCACTTTTTACACTAAGTGCTCGCAGAATAAGCTCATCAATCTTCAACTCCATGAAAGATTCTTTTATAACCTCATTACAGGTTGCAGCCGCAGCAACGACAGCGAAACCACTGCTCAATATGTCTACATTCTCAAATCCATCAGTTAGAACACCCACCGAAAGCTTTGGTCCACCACTTGCTCTAAATGCCTCTCTACTTTGTAAATCTACAAACCAACAAAATCCCAGAAGTTTACACCCAACATATACAACGATTAAAGAAAATTCACAAGAAACCAAAGAATCAAGCTGTATTGGTCATCATACCATGAAGTAATAAAGCCATGGCCTTTAAAGCTGAAACAAGAGGGCGCTGGCACCCAGTTGGAACCTTAGAACATATAGAACAAATCAATTCAACCGCTCCATTTCTAGAGGCTATTGCTGAATTTCCAGAGCCTTCAGAATTACACAGCTCTGAAAGTTTATCAAGTAGCTCCACGATCTCATCCCCTATTTGACTGTTTGGATCAGAATTCAACTGGTTCAGTCTATCCAAACACTGAATCACAGGGTTGTCCTTCACACTACCCTCTCCTGGGACACAGGTGACAATCCCTGTAATTCCGACAACAGAAACTTCCGACTTGAGATAGAGAATGAGGATTTCGCGTATTCTCTGTTTTTCTAAAATTTAGCGGGAAAGAAAATCAAATCTTATTTGGGGATAGAGATGTTAGGGTTAGAGGAGCAGACCAGAGAGATCGACGCCCTGGAGAGTTACGGTTTCGATGGCGTCCTGGAGGGCCTCGGTGGGGTCCATGCCGAGATCGTCGATGTTCTCCTTGACCACCTCGTCGAAGGCCTCCTGTGAAATCGTTCGGCCGGCGTTCTTCGGTGGTGGGCCCATCTCTGTTTCGCGGACCGTCCGATCGTACGGAATTCTATGTAGCCGGTGGAAGCTGTGGAGAGTGGAGAGTGTGGAGTGTGGCAAGCCTGCCGATTTGAAAATGAGTGAGATTTAAGGGATGTCGGTTGGGTTACCTATTTGTCATTAAACTTCCTCACAACCAATTATGTTAGGGAATTCCTAATAAATTTTCGATTAGTACAATTTCACAACAAATTGTCGAGTATTTGAATTGCAAAAGTGTACGTGTATGTTGGTTGGTATTTGAAGGAGAACATTGGTGGACGTTGAATCTAAACTGGCAAATATGAACATGGCCGGTCCTGAGAATTTTTAGGTCTAGTGCGAAACTTAAAATTAGGTCCTACTAATTAAGGTCGCACATGAAAATTTAAGAATATTTACTACGGCTCATTTGTTTTTATAAAGCAAGATATAACTAAAATTCATCAACAAAAGTAGGTGATATTATCATCAAATTGTTTAAGTAAATATAAATTACAACCATAAGACAGAAAGTAAATACAAAGTAAATAGCACAGGAATAGATTGTCTCTTTATTAATGAATAGGTGTCTTTATATATAGAGAAACACAAAGGGTACAATCCACATCCCAATAGGACTTCTATTCATAATGTAATCCTTATGTTATACTAACTAATCTAATGCTAGGTTGACAAGGCACACACAAAATAGGTTTCCTTCAACACTCCCCCTTGTGGCGTCAACACTAGGTGGTGCTCCTCGTGTTGTCTCATTAAAAACCTTGCCAAGTAACAAAAACCCAGTGGGAGAAAAATAACCTTGGTCGAAGGGAAAAAGAGTACAACACACCCTTCACATTTGGTATAGCATGGACGCCAGACTCCCCCTGAAGTCTGCGTCTCCCCCTAATTTCCACAATCATGGGAGGTCAGATAACTTAAGCAAACCAATGCTTTTCACATGCTTCTCAAATGTGGATTTAGGCAGTGACTTAGTAAATAAGTCAGCCACGTTATCCTCAGATCGAACTTGATCCACTTTGATCTTGAGGAACTTCTGCTGCTGCTGATTATAGAAGAACTTAGGCGATATATGCTTGGTGTTGTCGCCTTTGATGAAACCTTGCTTCATTTGCTCAATGCAAGCAGCACTATCCTCATAAATGGATGTAGGTTCATCAGTGGTTGACCTCAAACCACATGTACTTCTTATATGTGTATCAATGGACCTTAACCATATACACTCACGAATTGATTCATGGAGAACAATAATCTCAACATGGTTCGAAGAAGTAGCGACAAAGGTCTGCTTAGTAGACCTCCAAGATATCGCGGTGTTACCCATGGTAAAAACATAACCAGTTTGGGAACAACCTTTATATGGGTCAGAGAGATACCCAGCATCAGCAAAATCAACCAAAACATCACAAGTGTTTTGGGAATAGGGGATTTCAGCAGATCGGCGACCGGTCGACATATGCCCGGCGACCGGTCGTCCGGCGGCATAGCAGGCAATCCGTCCGGACGGCAGATCCTCGTCAGTACTCGTCCGGAAGCCTGACGTGAGCGGCAATGTCCCAGGCCGGTAATTCGTACGGACGGCAAAGCCTCGTCCGGACGCCTGGTGCGTGCGGTAACGTGCCCCTTTGTGTTTCATCCGGACGGTAAGTCCTCGTCCGGATGCCCGGGTCGTTCAACTACAGCAAACATAGGTTCCTCACCTAGTTTCGACTCTCTTGTAGGGATAGAACAAGCCCATATCAATCGTACCCTTCAAGTAACGAAAGATAGTCTTTATGTCATTCCAATGACGTTGCGTGGGCGTAAAGCTAAAGCTAAATCTAGCTAACAAGTTAACAACAAAGGAGATATCGGGTCTTGTACACTGTGCCAACTACAATAATGCGCTATTGCACTTAGGTACGGTACCTCAGCCTCTAAAACGTATGCACCATCATCCCTTGGGCGAAACGGACCCTTCTTGGATCTAGGCTGTGACCAATCATGGGAGTGCTAACAGGATGGACTTTATCCATATTAAATCTCCTGAGCATCCTTTCCCAAGATCTTTTATCTCAAACACGGATTTCAAGTATTCAGTGGCACTTGCAAATCCGAAACTTGTTTTCACGCAGGGGCATAATTTATTGTTCACATACCCTCTTTCAATCAAGTAGTCACTTAGACGGGTATACCACATCCGTCCGGATTGTTTCAATCCATATAGTGAACGTTGCAATCTTATTGCAAACGTGCTCTGTGGTCTAGAGCCACTTGACTTGGGTAGATGAAGCCCATCCGGGACCTTCATATAAATCTCCATATCTAGATCCCCATAGAGATATGTTATGACCACATCCATAAGCTGCATGTTCAGTTTTTCGGAAACTACCACTGACAAGGTAGCAGAACGTTATGACGTCCTTTACGAGAGAGTATGTCTCATCGTAGTCGATTCCAGGGCGTTGTGAGAAGCCTTGCGCCACAAGGTGAGCTTTATATCTCGTTCTCTCACTACGCTTTCTAACAAAGACCCATTTATATTCAACAGGTTTTATTCCAGAAGGTATTGACACAACTGGCCCGAATACCGTTCTCTTTGTTAGTGAGTCCAACTCAACCTGGATCACATATTTCCATTTAGGCCAATAAGCTTCTACGTTGGCATTCCTCAACGGAGCGAGGTTCAATATCATCATTCTCAATGAACTCTTGTGCACAAGCATATGCAAACACATCATCAACTGTGATGGAGTTTCTATCCCACGTCTCATGTACACTAGTGTAATAATCGAGATCTCTAGGTTCCCACGGATAGGTCTTAGCGACAAGGCGTCCCCCGAAGATGTCTTTTGGACATAACCATAATCCGGAACGTTTTCATGGACGGATTTTGAGTATCAATGATGAGAGGGTTATTAAGTGCCATCGCAGCCCATTTCCTAGGGCGCGAATCCCTCGAACCTGGTGGCCTCATACGCTTCCTCAGCGGAGCCACGGCCTGAGCCACCATAACTGGTAGTGGCGCCGGCAGCCATCCCTCCCATATGGGTGGCCGCAACAGCGACTTTGAGTCCAAGTCCTTGTTCAGGCACTTGCATCCTTGCAGGCATGTTTGCAGCTGGTATATATGATCTAGTCACTAAGATCTGAGAAAGCGTCCGGAAGAGAGTCGGCGACTTTCGGAAGATCTATAATTCTACGCACTTTCTGCAGTAGGGGGATCGTTATGAGACAGAGTGGGGACAAGCCACGACAATTCCAGTCGTTCCTGTTGAACGTTCACGTTCTTATCTCCCCCTAACGACGGAAAAATTGTCTCATCAATGTGACAAATAGATCGCCTGTCAAGGGTTCTACATAGCGGATTATGGTTGGAGACTCAAATCCAACATAAATACTCATTCGTCTCTGAGGGCCCATTTAAATACTATGTGGCAGCGTAATAGGCACATAAACAACACACCCAAATAGGCGTAAATACGAGATGCTTGGCTCGTACCCAGTCACTAGCTGTAACGCAGAACAAAGGTTGGGTGGTGATGGGCTTCAGACGAATAAGCCGAGCTGCATGCAATACTGCGTGCTCCCAGGCAGAGAGAGAAAGATTGGTGCGCATTACCAATGTTCTCGTGACCATTTGTTCTGGAAATGGCAATCTCTGCAAGACCATTCTGGGTTTGCACATGTGAGACTAGATGCCCAACATTTATCCCATGCAGTAGTCATCGAAAGTTTTCGATGTAAACTCTCCAGCATTATCAAGCCTGATAAATAATGGGATGATCCGGTTAGTGAGCCGGCAGGCGAATACTCTGTGCTAGGAGTTTAGCATAAGCAGCATAACGAGTGAACAACATCGTGACATGTGACCAGCATGTCGATGCATCAACCAACACCATAAAACACGTAAATGGCCCGCTTTGGTGGTTGAATATGTCCAAAGAAAAAAGTACTTTAGAATCCTTTGCATAATGAGCATTTGGCTTTGGAGGGTTCAGAAGCATAAGAGGCATCCTTGGGATCAAGATTGGTCCATGAAGGGTTGCTCACATCAGAAGAGGGAGGAAAAACGCTCAAACCTCGAATTCTGGAATTCGGCGACCGGTCGACAAGGTCGGCGACCGGTCGACGGAGCCCCTGGACAGTACGACTTCGCTTCTGGAAGTCGGCGATCGGTCGACGAGCATGTGGCGACCGGTCGACGTAGCCTCTGGAAGTTGGCGACCGGTCGACAAGTATGCGGCGACCGGTCGACTGGTGTCGGGCAGCAAAACGTTTTTGCTCCACAGCCACACCAGGCCTTCCTTAAATCAACTTTTGATTCATGCTTCGATTAGCTCGATAGAATGGATGCCCGTGTGAGGTTTTAAGTACACAGATCATTTTATCACGACCTGGATGTCTCAGTATGTCGTGCCAAAGCCAATATGTGTCAGAATCCAAGAGGTCATCTCGAATGACATTGTTTGATTCAATAGCTCGGATAGTGGTTGCATATCATCCACTAGAGAGACACATAAACTTCTCTAAGATGCGCTTTCTACCGCAGTCATTAGAGGTAATGCAAAGGGATTCTCTTCCATTCTCATCATGCGTCTCTGCATGGAATCCATTGGCTCTTATATCTTTAAAGCTCAACAGAGTTCTATTTCCTCTTGAAGCGTAGAGAGCTTTTGTGACATCAATGTGAGTGCTATTAGGCAAGAGGAATCAGGCATATCCTCTTCCTTGCACAAAATTCGATGGTCTTGCCATCATAGTCACAGATGAATGTAAGCTCATCATTAAAATCGAGGCTACGAAAGCAACTCAGATTTTATTAAAGATATTAGCCAAGGCTTTACACTCAAAGTTCCATCTTGATCTCAAATCAAAACTAAATCCATTGTCTTGGCAAACTTGCCATATTACATCAACTTGGAAAAACATAAAGACTTAAGCAAAATTGCTTCCAAAGTCTTTAACCCTTAAACTCGACGTCTTGATCATTACAATTACATCTTCATATTTATTGCAAACTATGGCCCATTGATCAGACGCTCCATATCAATAATAGACATCATGAAGAGGATTCTCCATTGATTGAGGCATACAGGCTCAGTACTCACGGTCCCTAGGACGGTGGCAGATTACCTTGGCCGGTGGCGGTGCTGCCATAACTAGTGGCGCAACAACGCTGACCAGCGGTGACCGGCGGTGACCGGCGGTGTCCCTCTTATAGGGATGGCGGTCTTCTCTCACTCTTTTGCGGCCCTATGCTCGCATGATCGCTTATTCTTATGGCGATTACCTTCCTGAGCAAATCAATCTTACGGATCAAACATCCAGATTTGTCCCTAAATTTAGGGTTTTGCTCGTAGCGTCCACCCTTAGGGGCGCTATCATCGTCATGCCTTACCTCAAGGCAGAGATGGAGAAGGTGGTGAGAGTTTCCTCAATCAATCGTTCATCTGTGATGATTTTCCACATAGATGCATCAAGTCTTTGATGCGGAGAATTTCCGAATTATATCCCATGACTTCATCAAAGTCAGAGAAGCGGAGATTAGTCCATTATGCTTCTAAATTCGGAATGATGAATGTTACCACAACATTCATGAAGCGCTTCTAGCGCTAACCTCTTTCATGAACTCAAACTGGAGTGCCATATCCATATGGCGATTCATCAGGAAAAAATAACCTGGCATTGTACATCTCAGTTTGAGGGTCTAGAGCGGTTTCTTCAAAACAACGCTCATGGATTCGAGCTAGAAGCTCTTGTGCGAATAGGTACATTAGGATATCATGAGCCCATCTCATAATCTAATGTCCGCAGAATCCAATAGAGTAAAATCGAGTTCATTCATGTTCGACATCCAAGAATATGGAGAACAAGAATGTGGTGTGTTTCGGAGTCATTACTCCCACGAAACAATGAAGGGTAAGTTTCGGAGTTAATACTCCCACGAAACAATAGAGGGTTTCTGAGCAATATTTACTCCCAAGAAACGTTTCCAAGGATTTTGGATTTAGGTGAAACTTTGGTGTCGTATGGTCATAACCTTAAACCTTTTCGGTAGCTCTACTCAGATATAACCAGGTAAGTTATAAGAGATGTCGGTGGAGCAAGCTCTCTTAATACCACTTATCTCAAACTCCTTACCTAGACATCATACATAAGCAGGTGAGCCTAGTTGGGAATAAGTCATAAACCATAGGTCGTTTCTTCTCTACGGATTCCTTATCCGGAGGTTAATTTGTCAATGAACTCCTCGTTCATAGTCTCTTCTCTCTACGGATTCCTCATCCGGAGTATTAGCTCGAACCCCCACAGTTCGGCTCTTGAGGTCATCACCAATAGCATGTTGACATTAGAGGTGCTCATGACTTACACATACCGCAAGCGATATGAAGCTCGATCACTCCCCTAATGCTTCTCATAGTTTGGCGAGTCTCGCATATTATCCCACGTTATAAGAAAGGTAGGAGGTAGAAGAAGGGAGGTTGCAAGTCCCCGGAGAAAAAGAAGGTTGAATTAAATTCAGAAAGCAGCAACGTTTATAAAAGCTTACTTGGATTCTTTTCTCGGATTATCTTGAGTACCTCTTCTTCGAAGTTATATATCTGGAGATCCAACGGTCAGAATTGGCTGAATTTTTAACTAGGGGTATTAGACTCACGGAGGAAGCTCTTGTCCAAATTTCGGCTTAATCCAACGGTTGAGAAGGGAGAAAATTGCTTTCGAAGTTGACTGTTCTGTGCAGGCAGATTCTTGAACTAGAGGAGATTGCACGGACGTACTGTTCATCCGATACTGTTCACGCGCACCGTTCACGACTACTGCTCATCGACACTGTTCATCCGGCACATCCTAGGGTTTTGGGGTTCTAGGGTTTTGGCGCTAGCAGGATGCTATGCTTAAGAGTTTTGGCTTTTGACTCAAGGTTAGAGGTTCGTGCTGATAACGTGTTTAAGAAAATATAAATTACAACCATAAGACAGAAAGTAAATACAAAGTAAATAGCACAGGAATATATCGTCTCTTTATTAATGAATAGGTGTCTCTATATATAGAGAAACACAAAGGGTACAATCCACATCCCAATAGGACTTCTATTTATAATGTAATCCTTATGCTATACTAACTAATCTAATCCTAGGTTGACAAGGCACACACAAAATAGGTTTCCTTCAACACAAATAACATTAAAAGACAATTCTATTATAACAAAAACCATCATTCCATCAAAATGTAGCCACCAAACAAAATCAAAGGTTCAAACAGTATAATTATAATGAACATGCGTTCAATATAAGAATAACCTTTAAACATGTTCCACAAGTGTTGCCTGCCTGCCTCAAAACTTCCTACAACCCATCTGTTCATGAGATCAAAGAAAAAAAAATTATTCAATTGAAGAATAAATTATTCATAACAAGAACAAATCCACCAAAAGAATGGTAAGTGTGTATGCATGCGTTGACCATAGTTACCCAACGTTTTCATTTGCATATTTACTGCTAGATAAATGTTGAAATTTTAATTGAATGCATTTTGTAGGCTACTTCAACCGCGTGGATCTTTTTACTCACCAACATTAGTATAGAGATTTCTTCAGCTATTTTTGATCAGTTTTCATCCCCAAGTAAGCCATATCCTGCACTAATTAGCATGATGTTGGCTATTGTGGCTGTAATCATTTCCATATGGGAGCTCATTCACAAGGGGATAAAGGAGAAGGTGAAATATAGGAGGCAGCTGGGAATGTTTGGGTGGTTTTATTCACATTCCGGTAACAAGATATTTGGTAGTGTTGCTGACACGTGTGGTTTACTTGGTGGTATCTCTCAATGGGTTTACTCCACAGTTCAGTATGTTTGCATCCTTCGTCATGTTGAGAATCCTTACAAAATATACCTTTGGCCTATCATATTTCTCTTATGTCTGGGTGCTTCAAGGTTACATTGGAACCAAAGAAATATGACCACAAAATTAAAACAATAATAGAGCAGTCTAGTGCCCTGTATGAACTCTATCTCCAGGTTCTTATTGATCGAATACAGCTTGTTAATTTGGCGGGTTAGGCATTTGAGTCGGACATACATTTATTTTATGTGACAAAATTGTTTGTAGTGAGTTATGTTCAGTGTCCTTTCTTTTTTCCAATGTTCAATCATGACTATGTTCTTACATATATGTGCAAACTGATGATAGCTATGCATGATGTTTATGCTAGAAGCCTAGAAGCTAGCATGCATGAATATATCAGGATGCATTCTTTTTTACCTTCTGGGTTGATTTGGTTTAGTACTATGCTGCTTGAAAATTTTCTTATTAACAAGACTCAATGCGGTTTTCTAGATTGAAATGCAAAAAGAATATGAGAGCAAAGAAATTTAATTAGGTGCCATAGTACTACGATCTCATCGCCTATTTGACTAATTGGATCAGAATTCAACTGGTTCAGTCTATCTGAACACTGAATCACAGGGTTGTCCTTCACACTATCCTCTCTTGGCACACACAGGTGACATAAAGGGTGACTTCGGTATGGTTACCGGAGTTTTTTGGACTGAACCGGTACCGAACCGAAATCCGGCAGTTTGGGGATTTTGTTAACGATACCGAGTAGTGGACAAATCGTTTTGGTACTGTTCGTCAAAGGAATTGCAGACAACAACTTGACAACGACAATGACGGCGGCGGGGCAGCAGATCTTATTCTAGATCTGAATATGACTGAGTAGAACGAAAGGTTTCTGCAAATGACAACAGAAACTTAGAGAATGAAAATTTAGTGGGAAAGAAAATCAAATCGTATTGGGGATAGGGATGTTAGGGTTAGAGAACCAGACTAGGGCTTGCAGTCGACGACGAGGGGCGAGGTGTGGTGGCCGACGACGACTGGACTGGTTTGGGCATTCTAGGGTTTGGACGAGAAGATTTGGGGGCTGTGGCTTGTGGGAGAAGAAGATATGTCGGGGGCTGTGGGAGTTTTGGAGAGTCAACGAGGATGAGTTTGAGTAGCTGAAAAAAAACTAAGTGCGGTAAAAGTGAGGGGGAAAACAAATATTTGGTTTGGCGCTTCACTTAATCAAACTTAGCGCTTCCTGTTTTTCCAATATCAGGGTTTCCACAAAATTGAAATCAAATTCGAGACACCGGTCATTTTAAAGATCGATGTTAAAGTTACTGACATACATCGGTTCTGAACCAACTCGATGTAAAACAACGTTATTACATCATGTGCAATTCCAACAGATATCATTGAGCTGATGTCTAACAACATAATTCAAGTAGTGATACTAAAAATCTATGCCTCGACTTGGTGTACGATCCGACCTCAACTATCTGCAATCTGGGCGATTTAAACCGAAGGGACTAGGGAAAAACATTTTCAAAACTGTTAGAGTGAGTGGACGAAAACTAAGAATAGTTATAATAAACTTCAAATAAATAATTTTTATGCTTTCCCAAAACTTTATTCTCTAAAATCATGCATGTAATTCATTTATCCGAAAACTCAATAAAACTATAAATCCATGAACCTTCCTCAAAACTGAGAAACCTATCTGGCTGACACTGAGGTTTTTGGCTGGATATCTGAAATTTAGTCTGAAAAAAAACTAGAACTGAACTGTGGAACTGAATGAGTTCGTACGTCTGGCCGTACGTCGCCTAGAAGGTCATACCCCCCCAGACACCGCTCATGCAAGTATTACCGACCGGTCCCCAAAGGTCCACATTCCAGATCAGGACGTATGTTATCTGAAAGTCCCTACCTCTCAGATGCCCACAGGTCGATAAACTAACATGGGTCCTCTGAATAAACACGTGCACGTGACTGGAAGGTCCTACCCCCCAGGAACTATATAACTGAAGGAGGTACTACCCCCTATACAACTGAATGACACAAGAAGGGTCTACCCCCTGGATAACTGGATAACTGAAACGCTGAATACTGGTTACTGAAGACGCTAGAAACTGTGTACTGACGACTAGAAATAATAATGACTGGGTTTACTGATGACTAGATATACTTATGGAAACTACTAATTAAACTGAAACATAATTCTTCAAATCTCAAAATAACAATTATTCTAAAACTGCAAATATATATATATATATATATATATATATATATATATTTCTGAAAATAGATTGCATGCATAATTTAATTTAAAACAAATGTCCACTCACTGATTACCAGCTAGGCCTGACATCTGTCAAGCTCCTCCTCAACGTCCTCCTGAATAACACGAATCAAAACTGTTTATTATTTGACGGATGACACAATAATTCGAGATTTAACTTTAAAATCCCGACTAGGGTTTCCCCGTTAATTCTCACAACGCTGAACCAACGATACGTCTCGAAACTCAATCCCACTATTAAATTTCTTATCGATAGATCTAATTATCAATCACCCTCGGCGACGTTTCCAACTGTTGGATTGTCGCGGTTCGATAAATCGAACGAACGTAAACTAATTTAATCGATCTTACAAACCGTAACTATTCTTTAATTAACCAATCGAGCTAATGCCCATAATCCAACCGTTCAATACTTTCTAAATAATTATCTTAACGTCCTAAACAATTTCGGTGACCATCTAACGGCCACACATAGGTAACTCGTAAATAAACAAACCTAGAATTAATCGAATAAATTCCTAAACTTCGACAATCTCCTTCAAACTTTATACTAACATGCTCATAAAGAAAAATGTGAGCCAATGGGCTCAGATGCAACACCAAAGGAGGGCAGACGTGCTGCCACAAGCGGCTGCGCGTGGGCCACACGTGCAGCCGACCCAAACTTCTAATCAACAAGATCTAAACCGTTGATCTGGTAGATTACGTCAAGTAGAACGAGTTTTATATCTGTCTCGATGTCCGGTTTGGCTTGGATTGGTCGAATCTTGCCAGAAAAGGTTCGGACATTGTCAAATCTTCAAACCTCCGGTCCGCCGTTGTCTGACGTGACCGTAAGGTGAGACCGGTGAGGATAGACTTGCCGTGGGAAGGGCTTCCAAGCCCAACAAGTGGTTTGGTCCAATTTGGCCGAAATTTGAGATCGAGGCTAAGGGTGTTTTGGCCGAAAATCGGGTTTTTCTTTCCTTGTTTTCTCCTCCTACACCTAGATTCGATCAAGAAAAGTGGTATATAGTTGTAGAGGGTAGTGTGGTGAACAATTTGGGATCGATTTCACGTGGTGGGGTGGCTGTGAGAAAATGGCCGGCCAAGTGCCGACTGTGGCAATATCGAGGAGAGAGAAAGAGTACGGGACAGAGAGAGAGAAAGGGTGAACTGAATAAAAATGGAAACTTCCCCTTTGGGAAGTTTCCCAAAATAACTTTCCTCAAATAGTAACTTCTTCTAAAACCTATAACGCTCTCATACGCAAGGTTCATAAAATCGCTAGCCGGTAGTCGAGCGGCGGGCAGGGGATTAGCGCCTAGGGGATTAATCGGAGTATTAATTGGTTTGTTTATTTTTATTTAATTTACCACATATAAATAAATATATAAATGCAAAATTGAAGGATATATCAAAATATAAAATTATGAAGTCATACAAATGATTGAAATCATGAAAAAAAAACTCAAAATATTAAGCATAGTAGCATACTTATTTTAATGAGTATTTATTAAAAAAATAGTTAAAAAACGATTTTTAAAAACTATCCCGATTTGGGCTGATTTTTGGCTTATTTTTGCCGATTTTTTGTCGATTTTGGCCGATTTTTCAAAGACCGATTAGCCCAGGGATTTTTACAAAATCGAATCGGCAGGGTACCTTTTGATTTGCACATATTTGTTATGCAAATTGCATTCCTAATTACGAGAATTAAGCGACCCCGAAGGCCTTTTGTTGTATTTAATGTGTGTTTTTATGTTTTCAGGTCGTTTATGTGAGTTGAAGTAATTCGGCACAAAAATGTGCATTTTGATGACATTAGGCGCATTTCCGAGAAGAGGACGGGAAGTCAACCGTGGCTTTCGGATACCAAGGACCACACAAGTCAAGCTTCGGGTAATGTTGCCATTGAATACCATGAAGGATCGGAAAGAGAAAGAAAAATGATGAAATTACCTTTCCGGCGATTTTCCGGCTAACCACCACCACAAGCGGCGGCAGTACCGCCGGACCACCATTGGATCACCACTACCTATGGTGGTGAAGTCCAAGTCAGCTCATGCATAGAGCAGCTGCACCCTAGGGAATGGAAAACCCTTGTTTATTTAGCCAATGCATGCATGCTCCTTATTTCCCTCCTTAGTGCTTGCTTTTTCATGTTTCTAGGATAGTGCATTCCATGATCCCAAGAGAATGGAAGTTGGAGGCTGAGTGCAGCTGCTAAGGGACTTTCCTCAGACCTAACTAGGTCATTGAGTCTACCAAAGTCGGAACACACACCAAGCTACACAACTCTCTCTCAAGCAATCCTTGAGAATACCATATACTGACGAGCAGTCCGTCCGGACTCCCGTGCTCGTCCGGACACCCAGGCTTCTGCCCGGTTTTGTTCTTCAGTTTTCTCCACTTTCCAGAATCCATCTCACTTCCATCCCTTCACGAAATATCTTTCACACATCCCATACACTACAACCATACACTTTCCACCACCAGTTACAAGATTTTCCATCTCACAAAGTTGCAGTCCATTGAACATCAAGAGTTTGAAGGCTAAGGAACGAGTTTGGGGTTTGGAGAAGAAGATAAGAGCACAAGGAGGCTTGCTTCATACTTGGAGTCACCAAGAGGCTGCTGGCTATCCACACCTTGAGCATTTCTCAACTCCTCTTCACTCTATATTTTGTTTTCATGCTTTCCTACTTGAGAATATTGATGTACTTGACAATGATTTGTGAGTAGTCCTTTAAGTTGGGGGCTAGGGTCATGAACCCTAGCCCATGATGATGTATTTAACTTGCTATGATGTTCTTGAATCTTGATTGTGCTATGAGCATATTTATTGTCTAGTTTAATTATATTGAGTACATGTTTGGAAATCTTATCAATTAAAGAGCATGTGTTTGATTTATGTTGGTTGAATTTGTGAGCTTGATAACCTCTTGAATTCTAGACAATTTGGCATTGAATGTGATGAACTAAGCCTTGGCTTAGTTTGTTTGAAATCCTAGTCTATGAACTTTATGCCTCTTTTGATGACCTTGAGTACCATAACATGGCTCAAGCTAATTGATTGAGAGTCTCTCTTGAATCTTAAGTGACAAGGGAGATACTTGTGAGACTAAATCATAGAACTCACATTGAGCTATGATTTGAAGGATTTTGGTTCATTAATCAATCTTTGTTCATAAACATTTGGCTTGTTATGCATCGGATTGGGTTAGGTTAGACCCGAAACCCCAACTACCTCATCCATTGAACACAACACAATCCATTTGTATTGAGTTTGTAAGCTCAAGCATTTGCTTCCATTAATCACTTGTGCTTACTTAGTTACTGTTTTGGTTACAATTCTCTTTTGATTCACTGGAAAAATATGAACACCTTTCCATGTTGCACATAATTCACTACACTAGTAAATAGTCCATTTCTTACCCCACCATTTAGTGCCAAGAACATTTGGTTACTTTGTTCACCAAGTGGGATTTTGGGCCTTCCAATCCCCGTGGTACGACAACCCCCGGTCTTAATCTATACATCCACACTATTGTTGACACTCGTAAAAACACTTGTTTTTAAAGCGAACTATACGACACGTCACCTTTCAGCGATTAATCAGGGATTAATCAGACCTAATCGGGGATTTTTCGAACATTGCTCATACGTAGTCCAATTCTCGTGTACTTTTTATCTACGAACTCGGTTTAACACATTCTAAAACTTTTGAGAAGAAATTTTTTCTCAAATTTCTAACGAAACAAAAAGTCAACCTCACGACCCCCCCCCCCCTCTTAAATGTGCTTCCAAACTTAAAACTTCCTCGAATTAGCATAAATTCCAAATAAATTTTATTTAATTACTCACTTAAGATACGGGTCATTACACATACATGGGTAGAACATCCATCACCAACATGGCATCTAATACCAGCTCTCAACACCTCCCTCCCATGTAATATACTCCGCCAAGCATACGAAGGTGAAGGGCCTGGATTAGCATTCCAAAAAAAAGTATTCGGAAAATAAATAGCTTTAAAAAGATGGCATACCAATGATGTACGATATTGTAGAAAGCATCATCCTTGTTTGGAAAGCATAGCCAAATTAAAAGCAAATAAATGCCAAAAATTATCCTTTTTCCCCCCCACCAAAACTGAGCACACAATCGATGAAGCTCTTGACAAAGAGGTTGGGGAAGGAGATAGCAGTTCATTGTATACAAAGGCATAGCTTGTGCTACTACTTTGATCAAAACCTCGCGGCCTGCACTACTCAATAGCTTGGCACGCCAACCAATGAGTTTCTTAGTCAATATATCTTTCAAGTAAGCAAAAGCTTCAACTTTGGATCAACCCACATGTGTTGGCAAACCAAGATATTTCTCATGACGCGGAACTTCCTGAACACCCAAAACTTCAGACATCGATTATTAGAGATGAGGAAGCACATTACCACTAAAAACAACACTGCTCTTCTGTAAATTAATTTGTTGACCAGAAGCACGTTCATAAATATTTAGGATATGCTTGATCACCAAACAATCTTGCTGAGTAGCATGGGCATAAAGAAGACTATCATCTGCAAAAAGAAGATGACTAATAACAGGGGCTCCATGACAAACCCGTAATCCAATTAAACAACCACTCGAAACAAAGTGAGAAATAAGAGCTGAGAGCCCCTCTGCACATAGGATAAAGAGATATAGAGAGAGTGGGTCACCTTGGCGAAGACCCTGGCTAGGTACCACATTACCTCGTGGCTCCCCATTAATTAGAAAAGAATATCTGACAATTGAGAGACAAAACATGATAAACTCAATCCACTCCCTATCAAATCTCAAACATTGCATAATGTTGGAAAGAAAGTGCCATTCTAGTTGGTCATACGCCTTACTAATATCCAATTTCAAAGCCAAGAAGCCTTCATTTCCACGGCGAAGATTATGCATATAATGAGCAAGTTCTGAGGCAACCAAAGTATTGTCCGAAACAAGGCGATCTGGAATAAAAGCACTTTGTTCAGGAGCAATAATGTCAGGTGCGTAAGAAAACTTTCAACCGATTAGCCAAAACTTTAGAAGCAATCTTGTAAATTACATTGCACAACGTAATAAGCTTGAGTTGTGACATGTCCTAGGGTTCCTTGACTTTGGAAATAAGAACTACATGGGTGACATTAAGATCATGCAGCATGTCTTTCGTAGTAAGAAAATCGATAACAACACTACTAACATCTATTGCAACCAAGTCCCAGTATTTTTGAAAGGAGACATACCATCCGGTCCCTGGGCCTTTGACAGGTGCATTTGAAACAACGCTATCTTAACCTCTTCCATAGAAGACTCCCACACTCCATTACAATCATGCAACCCTTTAATCATGTTTTTGTGTTTCCGATTAGTTGCCCTTTTGTGGAAAAAACTTGAATTCCTATCACCATCTTTTAAGCAAATAGCTCTCGAACGTTGTCTCCATTAAGTTTCGTCAATAGAAATTAATTCATTGAGCTTACTTGAGAGACAAATCTTCTTCGGTTGGTCCAAAGGATTTGTTGTTATTAAATATTAACACACCCCAAATTGTTATTAGCACACATTTTTGTATTTTTAAATTTATTTTTATTGTATAAATAATTTTATAAGCCCTTACATTGTTTGAAAAAATTGTCTTTGAAAATGCAAATGTGTGTTAATAACAATTTGGGGTGTGTTAATAACAACACCCTTTTTTTTATCAAATCAATCAATTTTATTAGAAAAACTTCAATATTACATAAAAAATTATTAACAAAGATGTTAACATTAACATGATAGCAGCAAATAATGAAACCAACATGGAAAAACTAAAATGGAGAAAAACCTAAACCGCACTAACAACTACCAATCTACATTATCAAAATTAAGCTTGAATCCGAACCAATAGACTAAAACAAGAAGAAAAAGAAAAAGAAAAAGAAAAAAGAGAAGTGGAGATGGTGGTTTGAATTTTTTTTTGTTTTTCTTAAGATAAGAGAGAGAAGAAAGAAGAATTTAACAGCTGATATCCTTTTTCATCACATTGAAAAACCCGGGGCCCTAAGCTAATGAGCCAATGTCATCACCATGTCATACAATCGTATAGCATACTCATTTTCCCCAATTTCAAGTTCGGTTGAAAACGCAATGCTTAATTCTCATTTAGCATTAATATAATTGACTTCCAAACTAAAGACACTAACCCATTTTTCGGCTGATGGAGAAACTTCCTTGACTATGTAAGTCTTACTTAGAGCATATGCACCCATCCGCCAAGGGCAATTGCCAATTTGCTAAGCCAATTGGCAGTTTGTCAATTTACTATTCATCCAAATTGGCAATTGTCTTCCGTTTTCAAATGCAGCAATAAAAGACAATTCAAATGTCAATACATTATTTAAACTAAAAAAATATATTTATTAATTAATTTACGAATGAAATTAAACGTAAAATATAATTAATTAATTAATTTATAAATGAGATTAATCGTAAAAATTGATGGATGAAGAAGACAGAGAGTGGTCAAATTTTGTAAAACTTTTGGTGTGGAAAGTGAAGGATAGTGAATGAGTATTTTTAGAATGTGTTTTAAAAAAAATTGAGAATTTTTTCTGACTTGTTTGGAAGAAAAAATTAAAAACAAACAATGAAAATGGGCCGTTGATTTCAAAACAATGAAATCTGGCCCTTGATATTGGTAACCTTGCAGTGTCAAAAGAAAGAAAAAAAAAAGAACAACTGTTGGTGTGCAGCCACGTGAGAGTGGGGGCCAGCTACTGGTCGACCAAACGGGTTGCTGAGAATTGGCAATCGTATTGCCTGACCATGTGGGCCACACCAGATTGGTCGACCAATTTGGGAACGGTGCATTCATTTTTTTCCAGTTTTTGCCTTTTGGTCAGTCAATCGGCTTACCGGTGCATATGCTCTTACCAACCTATATATTGCGGTTCCTTTGACATTCAACTTTAGCTAGTTTTACATTGCTCAAAAAAAAAAAAAACTTTAGCTAGTTTTAATACTTTTGCTTCATTTTTTGTTTCATAATTTTGATGAATTTGCTAGGGAAAGCTAATATCTGGTTTTACCTAAGCACTTTGTTACTACTATTTACTTGTCACACTAATGTCTCGTACAAAAAACTAATTACTTGTATCATGAGCAAAATTAGATAAGATATAAATTTACACCTAAAATCTGAAGCTTGTGGACCCAGCAACGTTTGAATTTAATTTACTCGATATATGTAATTTGCAAGTGATTATATTTTAAGATGTTACATACTTAATTTGTTTACAAGAGTTTAGAGGAAAAAGAAAAAAAAAGTGTTGAATTATTTTGACCCCATGACAGTCATGTTACGCATGTAATGGAGTCAGCAGGGAGAGAAACATAAGTGGAGGAGCGACTTCATTATTAGGACAAAAATCAAACTTAATTTGGAGCATTTACGATTGTTACATTATGATTTTCTCTTAATTTCTTATCAGCCACCAATTTAGAAAATAAGGGTTGTCGATTTGGTAGTTTTGCACTAGACTCTATCAGCTGCCTACATCTATAAGAACCACGCGTGCCAACATCTGAATTCACCATCTCATTCTTATCATCCTGCCTTTCACCTTCTAATTAATCTCATTCGATCTCTTCTCTCAAGTGTTGGCATTTGATAGAGGATTATGGGTTCTAATTTTGCACAAGCTCTTTTTGGTATGCTGCTAATTGCTTCAATGATGGCAGTTAGCACAGCCAACAAGGATTGGCAACATGGGAACTACACTGGCTGGGGTTATAATCATGGTCCATATCATCTCAACAAGACAAACGGACCCAACAAGATCGTTGTGGGTGGCTCTGAAAATTGGCATTATGGTTTTAACTACGCAGATTGGTCTATGAAAAATGGTCCATTTTATGTCCAGGACACTCTAGGTGAGTTTTACATAATTTGCTTCCTTATCAGCAACATGCATGCATTTTCTTCCTTGTTAAAAGAAATTCCTAGCTATATATATTTACACGTACGTTCATAGAATTAATGATGGTGCTTGGGTGCTTGGGTTCTTGCAGTTTTCAAGTATGATCCACCAAATGACACCACACGTCCACACAGCGTGTACATGCTACCAAACCTTTGGAGCTTCATAAACTGCGACTTAAGCCAGGCCAGGATGGTCGGAAGTCCAACACAAGGAGGCGGAGACGGCTTTCAGTTTGTGCTCAAGAGCTGGCAGCCTTACTACTTCGCTTGTGGCGAACACAATGGTGCTCATTGTAAAAACGGAACGATGAGGTTCTTCGTCTTCCCAAAGCTTCGTGGTTGGCATAACTGAGAGTTTGAGACGTACTCTCATGAATCCAGAAATTGGATACTTGTTTCTGGCACGATGGAAGCTTAGTTTCGTTTTCGTAATTGGTTAATTAATTATCTTTGAACAAATAACAAGACTTGGCATAAAGTTTTGACATATATACTGTACTTGACACTTGGTATACTAGCTCATTTGTTGTATTAGTTCTTTGTAGTGACGATGTTTATTATATATTACTACATTCATCGTAGCAACAGTTCATACAATAATTTATATCACGTCGCAAGAGTATGTTTAATACTATAGTTTTAAAAGCATGAAATTAAAACACAAATATAACATATCAAATGTTCCTTCTTTCGATCTTATGAAGAAAAAAAACAAAACAAAAAACTGCCAACTAGCTAGTATTTAGTCTAGTGGTACGTAAGATATTTCTCTCCAAGTGTTGGTAGAAATCTCAAGTTCGATTACTCTCCCTTGTTGATAAAAAGAAAAAGAAAAACGATTACAGGTACATACCATGAGCTTAAAAAGCTCAAACTCTAACCAATCAATCGCATCCTTACACAGGCTACAAATAACAGATAATCTCGATAGTCTCGATAACACCTCATAAACAGTTACTAGAAAAACAAACACTCTTGAAGGCACCATGTCCCAAACGTACTAGTTCATGTGCAAGGAATGCTCATCTGCAATTTGACAATAAAAGTAAACCAAAGATAAGCCAATTCGTTCCCAAGAATGACACCACGACCAAAACACTGCAACTTGACCCAACCATAACTCAAAAGAGTAGGGATTTATTGAACCTAACCAAAAAACATTAACCAAAAATAAAACTCTAATGGAGCCGCCACGAGCCCAATCCCTTCCCCATGCCAGGACGCCAACAAGAAGCCCCTGAAAACCACCTCTGCCGGACTGCTATGAACAATAGCAAAACCTCCCACACCAAGCCTGATCTACACCCTTGCCACCACCCAACATCTTGACAACCCCCACCATCCCATTCTATCTTCAAATCTCCGCCACCGCTAACCTAGAAACCCCTGCCAAAGGCCCAGGTCAGACCCATCAATTCACCACCCACAAACCAGTGCCTCATCCTCAAACTGCCACCAGAAACCCGATCTACCAGCCGCAAACCACCCGCCCTGCCCATCATGCCCGAATCAAACCCCGTGCAAAAGATTTGCAATCCCGCCATCCAACCGGCCAAAGATCAATCAGAAACACCATCGTTGTCGCCACCTTAAAAAAAAGATCAACGCTCGCACCCGCTCCGCCGAAGATCATATCTATTTACCTCTAGAATATTTTTTTTGGCCAATTCCCTCTAGAATAGATTAGATCAATTGGTATTTAATTATGTTCCTTAATTTAGCATAGACTTGATTATGGATTCAATAATTGATAGAATACTGTAGGTCAACAAGCCCCCGTACCATTCAAACCTTAGAATTAGGTAGATTAATGAACGATATAAGGAAAATTATATGTTTGTACGTGGTAGATTAAGTGCTAAAAAATCCAACATTGTAAATTAAGATACCTCATATGTAGGTAGATTATCAAATCCATATATATAGATATACACACACACACATAAGGTCGCATTTTTTGTGAGTGAATTTAGTATATATGTTGTAGTTGATGGATATTGCATTAGACAATGAGTATTGAAAGTACCTCTACGAAAAGTGAAACGCTATAAACATCTCACATACACAAAACAAAAGGGAATGTGAAGCCCTTATCAATTTGAGTTTCTGTACTCATTGCTCATTGACTTCAAAACTCAAAGGAGACTACCCATATATGCATTTAGTTGACCCTCTTTTCGGCTGATGGAGAAGCTTTCTTCAATATGTAAATCTTAATTACTTACCAACCCATAAAAGTGTTGAATATATACAAACCATTAACAAATTAACATATATTTGACCTAATGACATGCGTATATGTAATGGAGGTTGAGAGGGAAGAAGAAGAAGAAGAAGAAAGAGACTTAAGTGGAGGACTGGCCGACTTATTAGGAATTGAAATAATCAGACTTAATTAGGAACACAATTGTAGTGTTTTTCTTTCTTCTTAATTACCAGCCACCATTTTAGAAAAGGGTAGTCAATTTGGCAATTTTGCACTAAATTCTGTGCGCTGCCTACATCTATAAGAACCATGAATGCCAGCACCTGAATTCACCATCTCATTCTAAGTCTAAGCCTTTCACCTTCTAATTAGTCTCATTCTCTTCTTCCAAGAGTCTAGCTTGCATTTGATATAGAGAATTATGGGTTCTAAGTTTACACAAGCAATTTTTGCAATGCTGCTAATTGCTTCAATGGTGACAGTTAGCACAGCCAACAAGGATTGGCAACATGGGAACTACACTGGTTGGGGTCCATATCACCTCAACCAGACAAAAGGACCCAACAAGATCATTGTGGGTGGCTCTGAAAACTGGCATTATGGTTTTAACTACGCAGATTGGTCTCTGAAAAATGGCCCATTTTACGTTCAAGACACTCTAGGTGAGTTTTACATTTTTGTTCATCTTTTCAAATTGCAATTGCAAAAGGTTCATAGTTACGTAGAACATTTATCTCCACACCCAAATTCGTAGCTATATATTTACATGGTCATAGAATTTATGATATAGTTCTTGGGTGGTTTCAGTTTTCAAGTATGATCCACCAAACGACACCACACGTCCTCACAGCGTGTACATGCTACCAAACCTTTGGAGCTTCATACACTGCGACTTAAGCCAGGCCAGGATGATTGGAAGTCCAAAACAAGGAGGCGGAGACGGCTTCCAGTTTGTGCTCAAGAGCTGGCAGCCTTACTACTTCGCTTGCGGCGAGCACGATGGTGCTCATTGTAAAGACGGACTGATGAGGTTCTTCGTCTTCCCAAAGCTTCGCGGTTGACATTACTCGGAGTTTGAGACGCATGCAGGCACTCTCATGAATACAAAAACTCGATCGATACTTTCGTAATTGATTCATTAATTATATTCGAGCAAATAACAAGACTTGGATAAAGTTTTGACATATTGTACTCAGCTGGTCATAAGTTCACCAGTGATCATCACTTGACACTTGGTATACTCATTTCTTGTATAAGTTCTTTGTAGCGACGATGATTAGTTGATTACTATCCAGCCATAAGTTTGTGTGTTTTCCAAATTTGAAATTTTTTGAAGAGGGAAAAGACAATAATATTTCGATAGTTTCATTTGATCAAAAGACTTCATGCATGAATGCATGATTGATGAAAAATGAAATTAAATATAAGTTTAGTAATACATTTTTTTCTTGTGAAAACGACATCTATTAATGTACTTAACCAAACAGTATAATAATGATTCATCCTTAAAGATTGTCAAAAATAACTACTACATTACAGTATACCGACGTTTTAGTAATGTCTCCAAGTACAAATAAATACCTAAAATCCTGAATGTTACAAAAACATGTAATACAAAACTCTTGTACTCTTTACGACACTCTCTCAAACATAAGAAGTTATAACTTTCTTAACCAGAAATCGAACATCCGTAAAGGCAAGTTCACGTAGCATCTAATAATTGATAGTGTTTCAACCTAAATTTGGCAAAGCCTAAATTTAGTAGAGCCATTTGTCAGTTCTATGGCCTGTCTTTTTTGTAATAGAGAGCATCTGAAATTACTCAGGTGATGTTTCTTATTGTCGTGCCCTGAAAAGGGTGTGACATCATGTATAATATTAATTCGGTCTTAATATATTGTCATTTTCCCAAAAAAAATAAAAACTTAATAAAAGGGTCGAGGGATTTGCGTGGGATGAGAGAGAGAGAGAGAGAGAGAGAGAGAGAGAGCACACAAAAAAAAGAGATCCAGAATTTTTAATCAACTTGACAAAAATACCATTAGGATAATATATTGTTTACGAGATTTTGATGATGAATTGACGGTTGTATGATTTGTATTAAAGTGAAAGACAACATTTAAATTGAACGATCAAAGTGATATATATATATATATATATATATTTTTTTTTTTTTTTTAAATTGCAGCGTTATTGTTGAGTGACCATTTATAATTTTTTTATCTTTTTGTAATCAAATAATTTTGACACTAAAATTCGATTTCGTTGACATCCAATTATAATATGACCTGGTTTAATTAGCAAATGTCATCACCATGTCATACAATCGTATGCCACAGATACATTTTCCTTCTTTGTTATTTTGGACAATCATACATTTTTCCTTCCACCCTGCCATAATTCCCACTCGTTTTCCCCAATTTCTATATATACTTTAGTTCGGTGCAATACCTTGTATGATCCCCAATTTCTGTATGACTATATATACTCGTTTTCCCCATTTTCCCCAAAATGATCATTTGGCATTGACTTTCTAGTAAAAAGAGCTTTTGCTTCATTTTTTTGTTGGATAATTTTTAATTATTTTGTAAGGTGATGGGGCTTCTTCTCATCAAATTATGTTACTACTTACTAGCTAGGGATTGGGGAAGCTGATCTGCTACTGCATTTTGTTATTTCTCAATAACTTGTTAAATGAGCCCAAACAAAAAAAAAACTTGCACTGACTGCTCTTTTTTTTTTAATTGTTTTTTATCAAAAATAGAAAACTTACGTATTGCATATGTAATGGACATAGTAAAGGCACCGACAACTCATAAATAATATAACAAAAGAA
This sequence comes from Rubus parviflorus, assembly GCA_029955375.1. Taxonomy (NCBI): domain Eukaryota; kingdom Viridiplantae; phylum Streptophyta; class Magnoliopsida; order Rosales; family Rosaceae; genus Rubus; species Rubus parviflorus. Next base: position 30,603,216 of record JARGGL010000001.1, read on the forward strand.
TTAATGAACATTATATGATTAAATGTAAATCCTCCTACACTTGGTTTCCGGCAGTTTAGTAGTTTTGGAGGAAAGAATAGCTGGAAGTGTTGGAGACAAAGTTACAAGACATTAAAATAAACACATATTTGCACCTAATGACAGTCATGTTACGCATGTAATGGAGGTAGAGAGGGAAGAAGAGAAGAAAGAGACTTAAGTGGAGCACTTGCCGACTTAATTAGGAAAAATCAGACTTAATTAGGAGCATAATTGTAATATTTTTCTCTTTTCTTACCAGCCACCAATTTTGAAAAGGGTTGTCAATTTGGCAATTTTGCACTAAACTCTATTAGCTGCCTACATCTATAAGAACCACGCATGCCAACATCTATAAGAACCATGCATGCCAACATCTGAATACACCATCTTAGTCTCATATATATCATCCTTTACCTTCTAACTAGTTTCATTCTTTTCTTCCAAGTGTGGGATTTGATATAGAGAATATGGGTTTCAATTTTGCTCGAGCACTATTTGCAATGCTGCTAATTGCTTCAATGGTGGCAGTTAGCACAGCCAACAAGGACTGGCAACATGGGAACTACCCTGGCTGGGGTTACAATCATGGTCCATATAATTTCAACAAGACAAACGGACCCAACAAGATCGTTGTGGGTGGCTCCGAAAATTGGCATTATGGTTTTAATTACGCAGATTGGTCTCTGAAAAATAACTCATTTTACGTCCAAGACACTTTAGGTGAGTTTTACATGTGCTCGTCTTTTCCAATTGCAGTTGAAATCTAATATCTGACATTCCTACCATCTCTGCCAAGATTTTTTAATACTGGTTTCTGTACGTATAACCTGATTCCTAATTAATTAGCAACATTAATTCTCTTCCCTATTAATAGAATTAAAATACCTAGCTATTTAATTACATGGTCATATAATTAATGATAGTGCTTGGGTGCTTGCAGTTTTCAAGTATGATCCACCAAATGACACCACACGTCCACACAGCGTGTACATGCTACCAAACCTTTGGAGCTTCATAAACTGCGACTTAAGCCAGGCAAGGATGGTGGGAAGTCCAACACAAGGAGGCGGAAACGGCTTTGAGTTTGTGCTCAAGAGTTGGCAGCCTTACTACTTCGCTTGCGGCGAGCACGATGGTGCTCATTGTAAAGATGGAATGATGAGGTTCTTCGTCTTCCCAAAGCTCCACGGATGGCATTACTGAGAGTTTGAGACGTACTGTCATAATTAAATACAGAAACTAGAACTTTAGTTTCTTTTTAGTAATTTGTTAACTAATTACCTTTGAGAAAATAACAAGACTTGGTATAAAGTTTTGATGTATTGCAGTTGACTACTTGACACTAGCTTGGTATACTCATTTCTTGTATTAGTTCTTTGTAGTGATATATTGCTGATGTTTACTATAATTACAACATTTTTCATAGCTTTGGAGTAATTATTCTGTAATCTCGAAGTATCACATGACACTGCTAAGTGGTGGTCCAAGCCAATATTATAGAGACTCTTTGGCGGATTGAATACATGGGGTGAAAAAAAAAAAATTAATGGACCAATCAACAACAAATGTTTGTTACGTGGACCAATCATATTAGCCCGGACCAATGTATACGTGGTGGTCCAATACTATATAATAATTTTTCATAGCGATGATTGATACAATAATTTATTATATGATGTAACAAGAGCATATTAAAAGCATAAAATTAAAATTAAAAACATCATAATATACGAAATATTCCTTGTTTCGATCTTAATTATGAAAAGAAAAAAGCCAAATCAAATAAAATTTATCTATCCATAATACATTAGGGACCAAAGCTAAATAGATAAAGACCTAGCTAGGTCATATGGCATTCATCTAGGCTATACCCAGCCCCGGCCAACAAGAAGACCTGTTATTCTGCGTTCGGATCGATTTTGGAGTGTCTCAGGGACAATGTAAGCCTTTGGGAATATCCGTAAGAGACGGCTGGAAGAAAATCTCTGCAATCTGGTCTGACTTATTCAACAGACTCCCAAAATATAGGAGCCACTTAAAGAATTGGGACAAGAGTTTAGGAGAAGGTGAAAACACCACTCCCATGCTTTCACTACCATTATGAAGTGAGGGCCAAGCATCATAGAGTAAGGATCAAGCTTACTTGCACTATAACTATATGAACAATCAATGGAGATAGCTAGGGGGAATCAAATTATATATGATTTAGTGGAAGGAATCAAGTATCCGCCTGATTTTACTTTATGCTCGATCTTATCAAATATGGAGTGACTTGAGTGTCAGAGTACTAGTGTTTTTGTTTTGCAGTTCCCTCTCTTCTCTTCAATTATGCGTCCATGCTTCTCAAGAATTCAATGGAGGGAAAGTTTTCAATTTATTGATGGATCTCTCTCCGAAAATTGTGTGCATCAACATACTGTAACCAACAAACGATCAACTCTAATAGTATTTCGCTACTCAGACATGAACATCCACACAGACACAATTGGTGTATTTGGGACAGGGAAGATTGAAACAATCCTTTGGAAAAATGGACAAAGGGACAGAATTCAACAACTCACAAGTTCGAGAGAACACAGAAACTCAGCCGATCGATGGAGGCTGCCCCAACTCTCGCAAGCCAAAGGCCACTGCCCTTGAGCATCAATCTAGGGTTTGCATAGGGAACCCGCCTCTTTTTTTTTTTTTGGTCAATTACCCGCCTCTTATTAGTTGCTTTGTTTACCAAGTTTTTGGACTATTTATACATTGTTTTAAAATTTTCAGTATTATCAGGTAGTAGTTATTAATTGGGACATGAATTACAATATCATCGATCCCTTCTCATACCAAAATTTAGAAAGAGGATATCAGGGATCCCTGTTAAGCATTGTTACTAGATTTTCTCCGAATTTTCGCCCATTAAGGTCAAATACCTTATGGTGACCCAACCTGGTGGAGATTTTTGTCATCCTTACCTCTAGATCTGTTGATCTAGGCGTAACACAAATAGAGTCTAACTGATGCTTTGAGGTAGGACACTACGTGACAAATTTTGCTAGATACGATCGTAGTTGGCCTGCAAGGATCTTCCATAAGAAAATGGGTACCTTTACAAAAAGTATAACCCTATAAACATCTCACAAACACAAAACAAAAGGGATTGTGAATAGCCTTTAGCAATTTGAGTTTCTGTAGTCATTACTAATTGATTTTTTATTCCATTCCAGAAAATTAGCCACATATTTGTGAAGCTGATACCCTTCATGTTCTCATATATAGCTCCTATTGTTTCTAGTGATAAGACTCGCAACTAGAAAACCCAATGCTAGTGTACGCACACTAAGATTCAATGGAACCAAACTATACTACGACGTGGTCCAATTAATGTCATCACAACGTCATACAATCGTAAAGAACACATACATTTTCTCCAATTTCAAGTTTGACTTCCAAACTAGCTAGAAATATATGTAATGCATGGTTGACCCTCTTTTCGGCTGATGGAGAAGCTTCCTTCACTATATATGTAAGCTTTCTTTACTAACCCATTTTGGTGCTACCAGCCATTAAACTGTTGAATGCATGCAAACCATTAACAAACACATATTTGACCTAATGACAAGTCATGTTACGCATGTAAATAATAGATAAAGAGGGAAGAAGTAGAAAGAGACTTAAGTGGAGGACTTAATTAGGAGCAAATATTTCAACAATTACATTATGTTTTTCTTTTTTATTCCCAGCCACCAATTTAGAAAAGGGGTACGTGTCAATTTGGCAGTTTTGCACTGCACTCTATCAGCTGCCTACATCTACAAGAACCATTCATGCCAACATCTGAATTCACCATCTCATTCTTATATACGTAGTCTCAGCCTTTTATCCTCTAATTAATCTCATTCTCTTCTCTCAAGTGTTGCATTTAATAGAGGATTAATAACTGGAAGCACCATTTGACAATTCTCATGTAGGTGATAACTGGAACGTTTGGACTTGTGCCATTACCTTGACTAGGACTCTAGGAGAGATGAGGATTTGCCTAGTTTTAGTTCATTACTGGGAACATACATATATTCAAGTGATTTAATTTTATGACCTTAATTTTGGGAACGTACACATTATTTAAGTGGATCCTAGCTTACTAGTTTATGCATGATAAGCAAATACGTACATGATAGTTTATATGTAACCTTCAATATTGGTGGCACCTTGTTATTTTTATTCTCTTTTTTTTGAGTTGATGATGAAATATTTTTAGCTATGACTTATGATTATTGACATGTTAATTTGCCGACTAGCTAATAGGACAATAGCACCGTTGACTGAATAAATCAATTAAGCAAATTAAAACTCTGTATCCATCAATTCCTTTTTGTTGCTGGTGGTTAATTTATTCCAGATTGAGATATTAATTTGTTTCTTCTATTAGGTCCACTTCATATGAAAACAAGCTAGGAGGATCCTACGAGAAGCAATGGGGCTTTCACTGACCTGTGAATTCAATCATCGAATAAGGCTATTCAGTTCAATATATGATGAAATGGTACAGAAAGGTCTCTAGCTTAATTAATTACTTGATGGTGTGACCTACATTGTGCTTAAGTATCAATAGATCGATTTAGCAAAGAAGCTCGGACGAGAGAAGCAAAGAAGCTTCTACTCGAGTTGTTCTATGATGAGTCTGTCCCAGATGATGTCACATATAATAAATACCCTGATAGAGAGCTTCATGGCCAGTGTTGAATTTAAGAGTGGTGATATAGATATTTCTACACACCAAATAGATGCACAAAAATAACCTATTAATTACCCTACTGTGGATATGAATATCGAATGTAGTATGAGAAGTAGGGATCGTTCCCGCAAGAGAATGAGACTCGAATGCAAATTAAGACACTAAACTATAACGACTCTAAACTGACCTAACAGGAAAATACGAACAGCAGACAAACTAAACAGACTCCGATTACTACGAAATTTTAACACAAGAAACTAAACTCAATAAAACTGACTCTGACAAAGTTTCAACGAAATCTAAGAAGTTTAAGACTACGAAAATAAACCTGCAAGAGCAGGCAGAGTTGATGTACGAAAATTAAAGGGAAACCAACAAAGGTTTTGTTGTGAACAATGATGATGGAATAGCTAGGGAACAATTATCCACCCTAAACAATCATGATAATATGCAAGGTTCCATACAAATTCCCTAATTCATGGATGACGATGCTCAAGATAAGTCAATGGCATGTTGATCAAATCCTATTGCTCTCTCGTAGTTGGTATGTTAAGTGCATGACATGTACTCCCTAACTTAGTCCTTAACATGTAACCTAGAATGGCATGTTCATAGATTCAACACTCAAGAATCATTAAGCACAAAGAGAACGAACATCACATCGGCCATAAGACATGGCATGTATCTTATGTAACCAAGAAATCTAATCACATGAATATGGTTTACCTATTCATTAGCTACTTGGGATTATATGATGATATGGCGGTCCGCATATAAATCCTAGCAATAGAACCCTAATACATGCATCTAAGTAGGCCTCCAAAGAAACACATATAAAGATTCATCAATGAAAAACCAGTGAAAAGATAATCATCCAATCCATAGGAAATTTATATAAAATAATCAAAGCATCTTAACAATCATGTTTAGGGCTTCAAATAGCCCCTAACTACTAAGAAGTTTAGCTACTCATAGTCATAGTAGCAACAATCAAAAACATAATAAAAACTAAAGAAAGAAAGAAAGAGAAGAAGAAAGGAACACGGCGATGCTTCGGCTCTCCACGTATATGATGATGTCGACTCCTTTTCCCGGCTGATTAAGAAATCCTTAAATACCCCAAGTTAGGGTTTAAAACGTCCACGGCCCAATATGAGTCGAAGCCCATGAGGAAAATCACAAATCCTAAATGAATTAGGTTTCCAGATTCGCGCCAGATTGACCTTCGCTCACTCAATCAGCCATAACGTCTTCTAGACAACTCCGAATCACAAACCGTCAGAAGTTCCTGAAAATAGACATCCGGAGCTTTCTATCCATATATGGTACATCTTCTAGTTCATTCTGAGCTGCTCCCAGTTCTCAATCGAAGTAGGCTGATCTGCACAGGCAGATTCACCAGTTTAGCTTATAATCTCCACTTTTTGCTTCTTTTCATCCTCAATGCTCCAAGAGTCCTATAAAACATAAAACCACATAACTAACTCGAATAAAGATTGAATGTGAGAGAATTAATATAGAATTAAGCACAATGGAGCACACAAATATGCTCCCATCAAATACCCCCACACTTAGCTTTTGCTAGTCCTCGAGCAAAACAACTTAACAGGACATAAACGAAGACTCAATCTACACCTTCCAACATTTATCTCAGAGAACCATACAAGTCAATAGCATTAAGAATCGGTTACTCATCAAAACAGGTCCTAAAAACTTCATTCAAAAGTTAATAAACCTCCATGACGATCATGCTCAAGTGTAGTGTGTGAAATAGCCAATAGTCAACACAACAAACCAAATCTCAATCAACATGCTTCAACCAAGTATTAACTCCATCCTCACAAGGATAATCACTCTATTTTCACTCCGATTTTCTGGCTAATTCATATGCATTCACTCAAGTTATATGTGAGAGGAATAATGTATACAAAACAACAAATAGCTCACATATGCATAACAAGAATAAAAGCTCTTTCTGGAAATTTAGATATGATCTCATGAAAGGAACATCAACTACTTGAATGAATAGAACACATGTCATAGGCTCACCCCTCAACACAAGTCTCCACAAACTGAAAGTGCAACTTCCAAGATCAAAATGTCTTAAATGGGGTTGTAATGGGGCCAAGGGGTTAAGGTTTAAAGAAACGAAGGGATAGGAAATAACAAAATCCCTAGAAATTAATGAGACAATATCAAGGACTTTGAAACCCATTTTTCTAATACTTCATAACTTCCCATGGCCAAATATCATCTTGTTGGGCCCAATACGTCATTCTAACTTGTAACTTCCACACAACAATATGTAATCAAGATCAAGAGCACTTAACTTTATTTTTTTTTCTTATATGCCACACATTTTTTTTCTTTCTTTTCTTTTGTTTCTCGGCATATGAACTTTTTTTTTTTATTTATGGCTCTCTCGAATCTGATTTTTTACAATAACAACTCCCCCACACTTGTTCTTTGAACAATTCACAAACCTTTGAAAATTTTAGAAAAACGAGAAGTCACCATCATTGTCTCACTAACTCCTAGGAATAGGGAAGGATAAAACTATACTAGGCTTAGGGTATGGTAATGTGGTTAACAAAGAAAAGGCTCACATAAGGCTCAAAGAGGTTAACTAGGGGTTCATAATTAGGGACACAGGCTTAATTTGGCTTTGGTGGAAGATCCTAGGTGCCTTAATCATATCAAAGTCATTGCACATTTCAGCATAAAGTTTCAAGAGGCCTCAAGGTGAGTTCTAGCAATTAGTTCACAATATGCGTCGAATTCAAGTAATCAATCAAGCAAAGAATAATAAGATCATGCAACGAATTAATCGACAAGAAAGCAAGAATTAGTGTATAACTCTCCAAAAGAATAGCAATATGGCTCAAAACTCACAAAGGTTATACAAGTTCATACAGGGCCTAACATGCTTCTCTCAATCCAATTCATCACATTAACATGGCTAGAAGTGCATAAATGGTTCAAGCATAACAATCATAGAAATCGATTAACCAAAGAATAAAATTTAGACCTAAAGCAATGCTTAAACTCATCTTTAGCTATTGAAATCAAGTTCAATTCTCATCATTGTATTGGAAGGTATCCTAAGACTCAAAACAATACAAAACAAACAAACAAACAATGACTTTTTTTTGGATTTTTTTTTTTCAGTTTTTTTTTTTTTTTTTTTTTTTTTTTTTTCATCCGGCTCTGGACGATGCTCGACCGTTCGACAAAAGGGTCGACCGGTCGACTGGGAGTTGCGAAAAATTTTAATTTGGGATGAATTTTCAGAACACAACGACCCGATGACACTAAGACCTTCCCCCACACTTGAAACAGGCATTGTCCTCAATGCAAGAGACATGAAACACGCTACAATGCAAAAGAAAAAGAGGGAAAGTGACACAACACACAAAAACAAGCAAAGAGTTGAAAAGAAGACAATAGAAGAGTAAAGAAAACATCCCTGATTACTCCTCCATACTTGGGTTGCCTCCCAAGAAGCGCTTGAGTTAACGTCGTCAGCCAGACGTAGCCGCGGTCATATGAGGGTGACCATTCCACAATCCTTCTTGAAGTTGGGAATGAACTTATCTAAGGAAGAAGTATGACCAATGTTAAAACAAGAGAAAAACTCAAAAGTAGGAACATACTTCCCTTTGTCAGGTGGCACGGCGTTGAGAGTGGCCACAGTTGCAATAATGCCCGGTTCTTTACTCATGACTACTCTCTTTTCATCAAAGATTGGCTTTTTTGTGGATGAATCATTAGGGTTAGCCTGCACAATTTCATTAGTCTCAACAAAATCAATACTTGGAGAAGAATCATAAGTAGGGTACCTCATGGCTTCAAAGATGTTGAAGCCCACAGTCTCTCCAAGTACTTCCATTGTCAATGTTCCTTGAAACACATCAATCTTTGTATGAGCTGTGGCCATGAAGGGCCGCCCCAAAATCAATGGCAAAGATGTAGGCATAGGTGCGTCCTCCATGTCTAACACAAAGAAATCTGCCGGTAAAATCAAACCATTCACATTCACCAACACATCCTCTATCAAACCTCTCGGATATGTCAATGAACGATCCGCTAGTTGAATTCTCACATTAGTCTCCTTTAGCTTGCCTAAATCAAGTGCTTCATAAACAGAATAGGGCATTAAATTAATAGAAGCACCTAAATCAAGCAAAGCCTTTTCAAACCTGTGTGCACCAATGGTACATGGTATCGTGAAGCTTCCGGGATCCGTGAGCTTAGGTGGTAGCTTCCGTTGAAGTACAGCAGAGACTTCCTCACTAAGAGCTATTGTTTCATGTTCCTTGAACTTCCTCTTGTTGGTACAAAGTTCTTTGAGAAACTTTGCATACCTTGGGATTTGCTTGATAGCATCAAGGAGGGGAATGTTGATTCGGACTTCCCGGAAAGTATCCAATATGTCTTTATCGCTTTGCTCCTTCTTTGATTGCATGAACCTGCGAGGAAAAGGAATAGGTGGAACATGAACATTAGAACCATTTTTACTTACCTGAAGAGGATTAGGTGCGGGTGACGGAGCCGAAACAACACCTAAACCGAGAGGAACTTCTGAATTTCCTGCTACTGCCCCGGTCGACCGTTCGATCGTCTCTCTGTCCGTGGGTCGATCGGTCGACACTTTGGTCGACCGTTCGACTGGAGCTTCTGCCCGAGAATCCTCTATTCTGTCTGGTGTTCGACCTCCCACTGAAGCTTTCTTAGATCTTCTAAGGTACATAGGATCCTCTGGGAGCTGTTTTCCAGTCCTCAATGTGACAGCCATAACCTGCTCATGGTGAATGCCTTTAGGATTAACTTCAGTTTGAGATGGAAGCATACCTGGCTCTCTTTGAGTAAGTTGTTCACACAACCGACCGAATTGCACCTCAAGATTAGCAATAGACTTGCCATGATGTTGCAATGTGCTCTCAGTTTTCTCCTTGAAAGTCTTATTGTCCTGAACAAGAGTTTTAGTATCATTGGCAATTGAAATCACAAGATCCTCAAGCTTACCTGAAGATTGTTGAGGTGGTGGTCCTTGGTTGAATCCGTGAGGTGCATAAGTAGAGGTGGTAGCCCCTTGTTGTTTGTTCCACCCAAAGTTAGGATGATTCCTCAAAGCCGGATTAGAGTAAACATTAGAGAACCCAGCTCTCCTTTGTTGATCAACAAAGCTAACCTGTTCTTTACCTGAACTTGGAAAAGTATATGGACAATTTATGGTTAAATGATCACGAATAGGGCAAATTGAACATACCTCAGCTGGAACCAATCCTTGAGTAGGTGGAGACATAGCTTGCATCCATGCATCAAGCTTCTTTTCAATAGCAGAGATTCTATCAGCTTCTCTTCCCCAAGAATTAACTTCATAAGCATCCTTGGGCTTTACTTCTTGAAACCCTTTTGTAGAGAATTGTTGAGAATTCTCACTCAAAGTCTCAAAGATATCAAAGGCTTGATCACTGGTCTTATTCATGAAAGCGCCTCCACATGCTGAATCTACAAGGGCCTTGTTTGTATCATGCAAGCCCTCATAGAAAAATTGAGCTTGATCATCCTTAGAATAGCCATGGTGAGGACACTTCCTTAGCAGCCCATTGAAGCTCTCCCAAGCTTCACAAAACAGATCCCCTTGCTTCTGTCGGAAAGTATGAATGTCTCTCCTTAATTGCCTTGTTCTCTGAGCAGGGAAAAACTTGGTGATGAACTTTGTAGATAGCTGATCCCATGTAGCAATAGTATTGGAAGGCAATGAATTCAGCCACCACTTAGCATGATCCTTCAAGGAGAAGGGAAACAAGATGAGCTTCAGCTGCTCGGCAGTCAAACCTGGAGGGAATTGAGTTCTACAAAGGTCATAGAACTCTCTCAGATGGTTGTTCGGGTCTTCATTCGGCTTGCCATAAAAATGAGGGACTGAGTTGATAAGCTGTGGAGACAAACTGAATGAAGTACCAACGGTAGGAGTGAATGTGATGCACGAAGGTTGTGCAACACCCTGAGGAACAAAGGAAGACTTCAATGGCTTTGGTTCTTCGGCCATTGCGTTGACAGATGGTGTTTGCTCTGGTGTTTATAAACTACAAAACAAAAGAAACTAAACGTTAGAAACTATTAACAAAAACAAAAACAAAAACAAAAACAAAAATTTGCAATCAAATTATTCATTCCCCGGCGACACGGCGCCAAAATTGATATAGATATTTCTACACACCAAATAGATGCACAAAAATAACCTATTAATTACCCTACTGTGGATATGAATATCGAATGTAGTATGAGAAGTAGGGATCGTTCCCGCAAGAGAATGAGACTCGAATGCAAATTAAGACACTAAACTATAACGACTCTAAACTGACCTAACAGGAAAATACGAACAGCAGACAAACTAAACAGACTCCGATTACTACGAAATTTTAACACAAGAAACTAAACTCAATAAAACTGACTCTGACAAAGTTTCAACGAAATCTAAGAAGTTTAAGACTACGAAAATAAACCTGCAAGAGCAGGCAGAGTTGATGTACGAAAATTAAAGGGAAACCAACAAAGGTTTTGTTGTGAACAATGATGATGGAATAGCTAGGGAACAATTATCCACCCTAAACAATCATGATAATATGCAAGGTTCCATACAAATTCCCTAATTCATGGATGACGATGCTCAAGATAAGTCAATGGCATGTTGATCAAATCCTATTGCTCTCTCGTAGTTGGTATGTTAAGTGCATGACATGTACTCCCTAACTTAGTCCTTAACATGTAACCTAGAATGGCATGTTCATAGATTCAACACTCAAGAATCATTAAGCACAAAGAGAACGAACATCACATCGGCCATAAGACATGGCATGTATCTTATGTAACCAAGAAATCTAATCACATGAATATGGTTTACCTATTCATTAGCTACTTGGGATTATATGATGATATGGCGGTCCGCATATAAATCCTAGCAATAGAACCCTAATACATGCATCTAAGTAGGCCTCCAAAGAAACACATATAAAGATTCATCAATGAAAAACCAGTGAAAAGATAATCATCCAATCCATAGGAAATTTATATAAAATAATCAAAGCATCTTAACAATCATGTTTAGGGCTTCAAATAGCCCCTAACTACTAAGAAGTTTAGCTACTCATAGTCATAGTAGCAACAATCAAAAACATAATAAAAACTAAAGAAAGAAAGAAAGAGAAGAAGAAAGGAACACGGCGATGCTTCGGCTCTCCACGTATATGATGATGTCGACTCCTTTTCCCGGCTGATTAAGAAATCCTTAAATACCCCAAGTTAGGGTTTAAAACGTCCACGGCCCAATATGAGTCGAAGCCCATGAGGAAAATCACAAATCCTAAATGAATTAGGTTTCCAGATTCGCGCCAGATTGACCTTCGCTCACTCAATCAGCCATAACGTCTTCTAGACAACTCCGAATCACAAACCGTCAGAAGTTCCTGAAAATAGACATCCGGAGCTTTCTATCCATATATGGTACATCTTCTAGTTCATTCTGAGCTGCTCCCAGTTCTCAATCGAAGTAGGCTGATCTGCACAGGCAGATTCACCAGTTTAGCTTATAATCTCCACTTTTTGCTTCTTTTCATCCTCAATGCTCCAAGAGTCCTATAAAACATAAAACCACATAACTAACTCGAATAAAGATTGAATGTGAGAGAATTAATATAGAATTAAGCACAATGGAGCACACAAATATGCTCCCATCAAGTGGGGTAGCACTTATAACTGGATAAGGAAGGACAGAGGCCAACCGACCCAGTAGTAAGTGTTCAATATTTATGGTGGTCTTGGACTCTTACAACTACAAGAACACTGGAAAATTAAACAAAATTATGAGAATGGATGTAGACGGTGGTTGGGATCCAAAACTCCCAGATGAGAAAATGGGGTTTTCGAATTCCCTTGACAAGATTACCAATCTAGCTGCACCAACAATTTAAGACCTTGATCGGATTTAAGTTTTAGCCTCTAGCTAAGACTCCTTTAGGTCATATATACAAGGATTCCGAAATTAAATATGGGATTTGAAGAGCATGAGAGAGCTTACGAGTTACAACTAGCTAGAAAAGGAAGTTGAGCATTGAGTTTTACGTGAAGAAAATGGAAGGGAGCATTGGCAACGTCAGTGTGGCAATTTAGAACATGAGTTGGTGAAATTAAAAGCTGTAGGATAAAAAAAGTGAGTGGTGCTTAAATTGCAAGACATAACAAATTTTGTGGAGAAAACTGTTGATACAAAATGAACTTACCCTACTGTTAAGGGGACCAATTTGTAATCTACTCCAAATGTCACCTGGTTTCTCTCTCAACCCCAAATTACTCCTTCATCTCATTTTAAGCAATTTCATAAGGAATTCATCCTTTCATTTGATATGAGTGACGAGTTGTTTCATCATAGGTCAGTTCCAGCAGGACTAATCAAACGAAATCGAAATTAACAAAAGGAGGAGGCCAGAATTAGTTGCAATAATGGAGACATAGATGAAGTAATTGTGCCATGCAAGAACGTACATAACGGAAGATCGAGGATTACAGTACACTCATTCAGACACAGACACATAAAGATCAGAGAACATGAAGTACTACTTAGATAGATCAGAGCACACCACATGGTCGATCATTGAAATCACTAAATCAGACATGAAATTAATAATAAAAGACGGACAGACGCATGCATAAAACATAAACTAGGAAATAGCAACACACAAACACCGCTCCGCTACAGCACCACAAGGCTCCTGATCCTCTCCTCTCCTGTCTTCCAGACATCAATGCCCGATTTCAAATACGGGGAAGCTCCGGAGCTTGACCGGCAAAGTAGACCCGCACTTCCATCACCATTTGGAGGAAGCGCTGGTGGTCCAGAGTCCCCAGAAAGCGGTGCTGAACAAGCACTTCTGCACCGATTGGAGGCATACCAATATCCATCTCCTCCCCCTCCGGAGTTGTGCCGACGTACTGTATCTCCATCAAGTTTGTGTTCAAACCGTTGGCCACCATCAACGCCACCACTTGGCGGTAGAACTCGGAAGGGTGATGGGGAAACATGAAAATCAGATCAACAGTTCCAAGCTGCAGCATTTCAGGTCCGAAAACAGGGATGAGGTGTCCGAGTCCATACTCGGCTCGATCATAGAATGGATGGTAATACGCCGGTGGAAAAGTCGGGAGGCTGAGAGCATCCAAATAGGCTCTCACCTCGTCGAGGAGGCCGAGAGACTCATCAGGAGCAACAACCGGGAGATTGGGATCAGCAGCGACGATGGGGCCGAAAGTATGGAGTGGCAGCCTTCGGTCACCTCGGGGGGTAATAGCAATGTAGTGCAGGTTTTTCCGGCGCGGTTTGTAGCTAACACGCAATGCTCTGGCTCGATCCTTGATTAGTGGAAGGACTTGTTGCTCGAGTTCAACTGCAGTGGTGAAATCTTGAGGATAATTGAGATTTCCCAAGAGGATTTCAGAAACTCCAGATCCATAAGGCAACATTATTTGAAATGCCTTAACGGGAACAAGTTTCGCGCCAGCTGAAAAAGAAAACAAAAAATTAATGATCGAATTAATAAACAAAATTAAAACATGCATATTCATTCATTCATGATCGAGCCAGCTCTGAAGGGAAGGGAAGAGAAGGGAAGCTCACCATCTGGTTGAGCTTGAGCCAGAGCAATGTTACCATCGGAACCTTGAGACAGAGCAATGTTATCATCGGGACCTTGAGCCAGAGCAATGTTATCATATTGACCCGACATTTCGATATATAGACAAATCAAAAGTAGCTAGCTAGCTACAAGTACTGGGATAGATGGAAGAATGTGTGGGGAAAAAAGGATATGAAGTCTGCTTGTATTTATAGCAGGGGAAGGCTAGCTAGCTAGGGTTCTTATTCTTAATTATTTGCAACTGATCGAGAATTTGAATTATTAATTAATGATCGATCACGACCCCGAGCTAACTCAACTTGAGATCTGCGTCTGAAAAAGACCATCCCTAGCTCAATTGAATTGAAGATGCCTCTGCAAGCTGCAGCTTCAATGGAATATGAGATGTCGACGCCTTCTCCATCTTCTTTTCCGAGACTCAGAGTCTCAGACCTCCTCCCATAACTTCTCCTTCTTCGATTTGACGACGACCTCTGCCTCGTTTCATCACGCGCTCCTCGATATACGATCTTCTCTCTCTTTCGTTTCCGAGGAGAAGGAATCATCTCCATCACTCTCTCCTCCGCATCTGTTGTGATCCTTTAATATCCCACACCGACGCTCCTACTGCTCATCAGAACTTTCCATTGGTAAAAATTGACCTTGGAGTGTTTGGTTGGGATTCTGACGTCCCTTTGTCATTTAAAAACCTTTTTTCTTTTTCTTTTTTTTGTTCGGTGAAACTGAAATGGGATTTTGACCCCTAATTTATCAAACTCGATCATCATTTATATATCGTTTCGTTTGTATTACTACTGTAGTTACGTGTTTCATTGATTTATTAAGTAAAACCAACAAGGGAACGGAGCGGAAGAAGAAACTTATTACGGCATGATCATGGTATTGGTACCCATGGCCTTTTTTTTTTTTTGGCCAAGGGTACCCATGCCAATTAAAGCCTCATGCTCCATAGGTAGATATATATATACAAAATTTAAGGAGTTAGTTTACAATTGGATCATATCAATCCATCTTTAGTTGGGGTGACAATTAATACAAATGTTGTTAATAGTCGGACACTATGTACACGAAACTATGGTTAAAAGTTAAAATTGTACGTGACGCGACACAAACAATCTTTTAAACATGTTTATAGAGAACAAAAATATGGTGATTAATGGTTTGACGAATATGGGTCATGATTATGAATAGGGATGTCACCATCTCTCTCTTTTTTTGGTTCAAGGATGTCACCATTTTATTGTTCTTTCTGATATTGTTAAGAGTCTTCTTTAGGCTAATGTCACCATTTGGCTGCCCTCAACCAGTATTTGTTCTAGTGTAGGTGTTTTTTTTTTGCCTGGGCTAGCCCATTGTAACCCAAAAAAGAAATGCCGAGCAAATATCACAATCCCAATCATGGGATTGAGCCTTGAGCTAGGTTCCAAAATTTGTAATCCTTATGGATTTATGTCTTTCAATAAAGTAGACATCATGATAAAGCTTTTTATTCGAGTTTAATTTAATTTGGGTAGGCTTCTCACATTGTAGGATAAAAAATTTATTTAATACTTGAACTATCACGAAATGTATTTTTTGATACCTATAATTTTTTTTGATCAACATGCCATTGACTTGTCTTGAGTATCGTCATCCATGAATTAGGGAATTTGTATGGAACCTTGCATATTTATCATGATTGTTTAGGGTGAATAATTGTTCCCAACCTATTCCATCATCATTGTTCACAACAAAACCTTTGTTGGTTTTCCCTTAATTTTCGTACATCAACTCTGCCCTGCTCTTGCAGGTTACTTTTCGTAGTCTTAAACTTCTTAGAATTCGTTGAAACTTTGTTAGAGTCAGTTTTATTGAGTCTAGTTTATTGTGTTTAAATTTCGTAGCAATCGGAGTCTGTTTAGTTTGTCTGCTGTTCATATTTTCCTTTCTAGGTCAGTTTAGAGTCGTTATAGTTTAGTGTCTTAATTTGCATTCGAGTCTCATTCTCTTGCGGGAACGATCCCTACTTCTCATACTACATACGGTATTCTTATCCACAGTAGGGTAATTAATAGGTTATTTTTGTGCATCTATTTGGTGTGTAGAAATATCTATATTACCAAGCCACCCCTAATCTATAGTACCTCATCTTTTCCGCAATTGTCAATTCTAGTACTTCTGTCAAGTTTTCTGTTATAAAGATGGACAAAATTGTTAAACAAAATTTTGATTATCTAACATATATATTATCTCATCGCATAGATGCATGACACGTGTCAATTTCTTTTCTTTTTTTATTACAATTTAAATTAATTAATTAAAATTAACTAAATGAAGTCCAAAAAATATTCATTATTAAAAGAAATCTCTCTCTCTCTCTCTCTCTCTCTCTCTCTTTATATATATATATATATATTTTATTTTTTTTCTTTTCAATTAGAAAGAACTTAGCAAAGAGAATTTAATTATGATAACATACATGATTCATCACCCACTAATGGTTGTTTATTACTTATTTGAGAGAATATAAATGAAATAACTATTATGTCCATGACTATTTTAACATGTGACTCCCACATTGGCGCCACCTGGACATTTTAACGGAAAACTTAACGAAAGTTCCAAAATTGGTAATGGGGAAAAAGATCAGGTACTATAGGTGGTAAAAAAAATTGTAGGTACCAAAAAATACATTTCGTGATAGTTTAGGTAACAAATAAGATTTTTACCCCACATTATAGGTAGATTGCTTTAATCTTGAGTGTAGGAATTGACGACTACGAGAGTCGAACTCAGAATTTCATATTTATAAAAAGATGACTTGTGTCACTAAATATATCATTACTTTGTATATCTTTCTAGTAGGTCAAAACATATGTTTTGAAGTAGTAAATTGAGGCATAGAGTTAATTTGTTCGTTTTGTTTTGAGGCATAGAGGTTTTCTTAATTGGCAAATAATAATAATAATAATTTAAAAATTAAAAACCCGCCCACACACTAGCATTGTCCAAGTTTTTGTTTTCAATGAGAAAATCAGTGCATAAATCTCTCCTGGGTCAACTTTGATGTCAAACCACTACACTATGAGTCTATGATACAAAAGAAAATTGTATTGTAAAATTGGTTTGCTGTTTTGTTGTGATGTTGCGAGTTTGTGTTCTTCATTGTTGGAATGTTGGTAGTTGACTTTCCTTTCTTCTTTTTTCTGCTCTGAAAAACCTTTGGCCCTAACCACATTTTAAATTGTCAAAATGGATCCAAAATGAATATGATCAATTACCCATCCTTTGTTTCTTCTTCTATTAAAGTTCAATTACCCAAAGTGAAAAGAAAAAAAGCCGGTAAAGACCTGACAGCTATTTGTATGCTTGATAAACAAACTCAAGAATCTAATACATAATAGACTGCCTCGGCCCTAAAGAAGGCTAAACCCCAACTAAACCACCATGAATTTTAGCGCTAGTTCTCAAACATCATAAGCTCAGAAGCTAATGCCCACTAAAATAATAATGATTTATCGAATAAACAGAAACAGAAACAAATTTAAGAAGAATCAGTTGCATGGTGTCAAGAGTTATAATTGAACCATTTGAGTAAAACCATTATGATACTACAGACATTCATCATAATGAACATTGTATTTAGAGCACAGAAAATTGAGACCTGACTAATGATGCGCAATCAATAAATACTACTAAAGCAGTTTCCTCTCTTTGCTTCTTAATTGCAGTAAAGTCTAATCACCGAGTCAGCACCAGCCGTGAACAACCAGGGCTGCCTTGGATGGAATTTACAGTCCATTACACCTCTCCCATTTGAGCTTGTATGACCTCGAAGTATTTCCAATGGAACAATAACAGGGTTCACGTTAAGATCTTCTGAATCAACCATGCCGTGAGAAACTTGTACAGTGCAATCATCGGAGCATGTTGCAAACAATGGCTCAGAACGATGGAAAGCCACGTTGTTGATGTCCTTCTTATGCCACCTGATAAATTTTAAAAGATAAGAGAAAAAATATGTATTCCCAAAAGAACTAGGATAACACAAAGGAAATCTCATGTATATGCATATCTTGTTTGGTGTCTCTACATTCTGCAAATTTAAAGTGAAGTATCCCAGTATGTACCTTGCATGAAAAACTATAACCCCAAAATAGGGGGGGGGGGAACCTAAAGGCTACATTACAACAACTTGTTTCTATATTTTGGCATTTTGCATCATTATCTAAATGTGGGACTTACTGGCGAGTTAAGTAAGGCTTTTTAGTCGAAAGGTCCATGTCAAACCAACAAAATTTTCCTTCTCTGCTCCCCACAATTATATGATCACCTGCATTAACAGTACACCTCAGATAAATTAGAGAGCAAGTGATTCACAGACTAGAGAATAAAGAATGGAGTCAATTAATCAATTCGTTCGTGTAGAGTTGAATAGGTACTATAGTGAAATGTAATGAATCTAAACTCAAAGTTTACCAGAAGGATGAACTGCAATAGAGGAGATTTCTTTGAGTCCTGTCTCAAGCTTTCTCATGAGTTTTCCTTTCTCCAAATGATATTGACGAATAGTCTTCTTTGTGGAAATGAAGAAGTAGGAGGAGCGAGTAGGATGGAAAACTGAAGTAACTGCTATCCCACCCAACTTGAACGAAACTGGCTGGGTAGACTTCTGAGAGAGCTTGTGTAGAAAAATCGATTTTGATTGGCGTAAAGCTAAGTTAAGAAAATTCAAGGAGATGACTAATTTGATACGTACTTTATTCATATGCAAACAAATCTTGACCTCATTTCTCATACAACATATGTCCAACAAATAGAAACACATGCATCTTTATTAGTAGCATATGATATAAACTTTTTACTTGTTAGTGTTTACAGTCACTTGTGATGTTCTTACCTCAGACGATGTTTCCTTTTTTTTCTTTGAGAGAGAGAGAGAGAGAGAGAGAGAAAGAGAGTCTATGATATATTGACACTGCAAAAAGGATATCCGCTGGCACCACTGTTGAAAGGTAGTTTCCGTTACGATTCCATTCCACTGAAGACACATTCTGCAAGAGCCCGACAAAGCAAGTAATCAAAATTCTTTGTTGACCCATTCTGCATGACTTCAGTTTGTTTAAGAAACTCTTGAACTTAAACAACAACAATAACCGTGTAGAAAGGCTAAAGTACCTTGAAATGTCTTAACCTGGCTCCCTCATGTTTTTCATCTTGAATCCAGCTTACCAAAGTTGCTGTAGTTTTGCCCATGTATGTGTTTTGCAAGGGTTAGATAACATTACTTTGTATATGATATTGAAAGCTATAGCAAACTCACACTCACCAGTGTCATCTGGTGTGGTAGGCACCTCAGCACAGAGAAGTTCTTTAGTATTTTTCTTTACTTCTTCATTCCCAAAACCAGTGTTAAAAAGAAGAACGTCGTGTCCCCTAAAGAAATGTTAATAGTTAATTAACTTAATTTACAGTCAACTAAATAACATGATCCCCGTGAAACATAATTATTGGAAGAAAAAATCAAAATATAAATGCAGTCTACTTACGCAGAGACAGCCAGTATGGAATACTCAGGGTTGGGATTCCAAGCTACATATTTGACAGCTTCACCAACCTCCCAGAGTTTGAGACATCTACCAGTTTCAACCTCCCAAATACGAACAGTTCCATCCAATGAACCTGTATATACGAACCATAACGATTGATATGAGACAGACGTACAATTTCAATACCTGACTGAATGCAACAAAGAATTAAGAATGACATGCACACCGTACCTGATGCAATCCACTGCCCTGAAACTTCTGTGGAAACTGATGTAACTGCATCTTTATGACCTCTATACTCAAGATAACACTTCACAGGATAAGGCTTGAGATCCTTTCGGCTTGGTAGCTTGGGCTTCAGAGATTCAGGATTGATATTAATCTGGAACAAGAAAAAAGATAGTTTTGTGAATAATGAATCATTCTTCTCTTAGTATAATTAGAAGTTGAAACAAAGATTGAAAGATATTGCAAAAGCTTCAAAAATGAAAACTAATAAGCACTACTAACTAAATCACTTACACGTTTCTTCTGAACTCTGGGGCAAAAGTATAGATCCAAACATCTTTCAAAGCACTCCATGACAGCTTTCTCATATGCAGGGATGCTTCTAATAGATGTAAACCTAACCAATATGAATATGGTTCAGATATTAATTGCTGAACTATGAGAAAGAGTAGCAAATTAACATTAGTGCAAATTTCAAGTAACATTGAATTAATGCATGTAACCTTTTCGGTATAAACTTGGGACGGTCTTCCTCATACATTGACTGATAAGACTCAATCTCTTCTTCAGTTGGGATGTATTCTAGAGGAGGGTTGAAGGACTCCTCGTGTCCTAAAAGAAAAAGTTACTATAAGCTTTCTCTCACGACACTTAGTCCAGCAAAAAGGAATTGATACAATCCTAGGGAAATGGGTGAAAATTACAACCTGGCAAGTTTGGCTTTGGCGCTGGTATGTAAGATAGATGGCTACCATCCTTTTCCGTTGAATTAGAGTCGTCTCCCCACAAGGAATAAACACTTTCTTCTTCGTCTTCTTCCACTTTAGAATTTTTAGGCTTAATTAAACCCTTCCGAATTGCTAACACTAACTTCTTAACCTGTAGATTCACAAGAATAAGTGGACATGAAACAAGAAACCATGTTACATTGCAAAAAGAAATTGATATGTCCCGAAAAATAAAGACAAGTGCAATTGTTTCTTCTAGAAACTGACAGTGAGAAGAATATATACTAAAGGAAAAAGAAAGAGAAATAAAGCACCCAACAGCAGCAATACACTAACCATGCCTTACCAGTTTACTTTCAGATTTTGAAGGAATGAATCGTCTCTTGGGTTCAGGGACATTTGACAGTGGATGCTTCGAGTCATCCCATTTAAACCAATCAACATAAGGCTGCACTTGACAAATTAGAAAATGCACTTCAACTCAAAAATAAGGAATTCACATGGAATAATTTCTTATACGTGGGAAGTTTCACTATGTATATTTAGCTATAAGAGTGTCATATTTTTTAGAATTTGATGAGTAGGATCTACGAACCGCATATGGATCAAAGTCACCATGTGGCGCCTTTCCTTCAAGCAATTTATTTATAGTTTTCATATCTTCTTTTGTCAGTTCTACTTCCTCATCATTATATTCATCTAAAAATTTGCGCCTGAAAAGTAACAAAATCGGGTGTTAATAAATACTGTACTAATAGATAATTTACATGCTTCCATGAAAATATATGCATATTTTCCTTTAGAAAATGCAGTACGTTACACCATTTCACCAATAGTCTACATTTTTCATGAAAATAGAATAGATATTTTAAATGCTACAATTGGACATATATCATCTTAGATTCTTAGAAATGGAAACCCACCAGTTTTTGGAATCGTCAGCACTAGCAAGAAAGGATTGCAATTTATCTTCTTTTTCCCTCTTTTTTATCTTCTTCCCTGCAATGTCATAACCAATATGTTTCTCATCCTGATACCACTCCAAGGGAACATTACCGATTGTATTTCGCGGAGCAACCTGTTAAAAACGAAAAATTGAGGAAAAAGGCACTCAAATGCATTCTGGTAACTCTGCTATCTTAAAAATCTTAAGACGAAGTAAACTACAGACCTCATCTTCAGATGAATCACTTTCATCATGAAGTCCCAAACTATCACTTTCTTCCTCATTACCATGATCAATGGCCAAGCCATCATTGCCACGGGTGCTGAGAATACCCTGCGTGGTTTATACTCACAATATCAACACAGTCAAAACAGAGGAATGCCCTTATAATTACATTAGACTTTCGGATTGATCATATTCAATTATCTAACATAAATTAATTAAAATCTTAAATTTACTCGGTGTCAACTTGTTTTAATAAATACTGACCTTTTTCAATAATCTTTAACCCCTTTTAAAATCTAAGACCATACATTAGAAATTTTTGAACTCTATAAATTAGATCAATCACCCCAATTTTATTCAGGGGTGAATTTCCATTTTTAATCTCATTATTGAACTTATAATAATTTTCTTTTAAAAAATAACTAAGGGACCCAAACTGTTATTTTCTTTAATCTCATTATTGAACTTATAAAAAATTTATTTTAAAAGATAACTAAGGGAACTGGCATTCCCAGTTCTGATCAAAAACAAAATGCTAGAAGATATAAGCACTGTGCATACCTACGATTCATTCTCTAAATGTCACTTGGTGGTCAAGAAAATCAAAGTAAGGGCAACTCCAACCCTTGGTGCTATATCTCATTTTGGCCCTTGATGGTGTTTTTTGGCATCTCCAGCCAATAAAAAGGGGTCTCAAGTCTCATTTGGTCATATTTGAGACGCACGACGTACGGAAGCACATGGCGGACACGCCAAGGGAGTGAAGTTGCGCCTAGGCGCGGAAAAAGACAAGAAAAGGACTTGCGCCCTTTGATGCGCAAGTCCATTATCCAACGGCTCTTATTTACTCGATTAAAAAATTAACGGTCGACATTAATTCTTGCATATAATTTTTTTTAAAACTGATTTTCTTGAATATGATGGAAATTAGTAAAAATAAATTCGACGACTAATATTAAACCAAACAATAATTAAACCAAAGAATTTTAAAATAAAATAATTGCCTGTTGGAAGAGTCATTTTTATCCGACTCTATAAATACCAACCCATTATTTTTCATATTTATTTAATGACTATTTATTATTCAAAGACGTTATTCATAAAGTATCAATTAATATTATATTTAGATTATTATTAAAAAAATTGAAATGGCAACCCCAATATGGCACCTCATGGTTATAGATGGATAAGAATACCATATGAATAGTGCTGCTAAGGCCGGAGATACCCCTAAATAAACAAAAATTAAACCCACAGGCCACATCTGATCTGATTTGGTATTTGAGAATTTAAAAGGGAAGTGATGTAAACATCTGTAAATTACCCTACAGTTGTCAATCGTGAAAGTAACACTCAAAGTCGACTCCCAAACAAACGTAACAGTAAAAAAGCTCCAAACCAATTAGTGCGCGCCTTGTATATTCACCTAAATTTATATGGTAACAGGGCCTAGTCTTGACGTTGTACAAATTGCAAGATTCTATATAGATTAGCATCACCTGAAAAACCGGAAACCTTTTCTATCGACCAACGATGCTAAAATTTTATGCTTCCAACCTTAGTTGTATCAATTTACAACCTTAGTCCGGTAACCTTCACCTTGACTCATAATTTCAAACAAAAGCTATATCCATTATAGAAAATACCTCAAGATTTGATGGAGGGGTCCTCTCAGTTTCAGCTCCGGAATAGTAAACTGAATCAGAGTCTGGTTCCTCTTGTTGTTGTAGCTGTTTTGCCTCTCGAATATTCTTCAGGTTCCCCTCTACTGGATGAGAGCACTTGTTCAAACCCCTCATTCTTTCTCCTTCTGTTCAGAGTGATTGAGAAAATAATAAGCAAATTAAAACTTTAGTAAATGAACAATAGAACTGTCTAAAGAAAAAACAGCTAGAATAACCTCAAAGCTGCAGCTAGTGGTAATATCTAGATGAAAGGGGTCTCAAAATTTAACAAACATATGGTTCAGCATCTTCTAAAATGAGAACAAAACCTTGGAGTAATTGCAGAAACCAGCTGAAAGAAAACTGAAGAGAATGCGAGGCCAAAAACTCGGCGCCGCGAGGCCAATAAGGGTTGGTTAATTAAGTTGGTTGAGCCCCAACCTCAGCGATTCCTTGTTTGGTGGGCGATTTGTAAAATCCTATGTGAATCCTAGCACGAAAGGTCTGGGGTATGACCCGACTCTGAGTGTGAGAGCAGCACAGGGAAGGCCAGGGCGTAAGGAGGGAGAGAGAAAGAGGAAGAGGCAAGAAACAGATGAGCTTTAGGGTTCTTGCTTGGTTCTTTACTTAAATTTTTTTGGTAGACACCCTATTTATTGAGGACTTAATTATACGAGATCCGGATCCCCTTGGCTTTTGTCTTGTTGTTGGCTTTTAACGTCATCCATTGATTCAAAATCTGAAGGTAAGGAATGATCCAAATTTTTAGAGCCAATTTTTATGAGAAGATTAAATTGATTTTTGCGGGTCCACTAAAGGGATATGAGAAGGTCGAATATTTTATTCTTTTAGGAAAGTGTGTGATGCCGTACGGTGGGAGGAAGTCAAATCATTGGTTTAATGTTAAATCTTGTCTTGTCTTGTCAAATCAATAAAGCTAAATCTTTAACTTTCAATGTTCGTCTCGTCTCGTCTCGTCTTGTAGTGAAACGTTATCACGAAGATACTCTCTCATCATCACTCTGATTAAATGAGACAGAACAAAGAGTTTGGGCACGTCATCACTAATGTAGACCGTTGGATGTGAAAACCTACATCAGAGCTTCTTTTCTTTGCAAACCGGCTGACCTGCTGTTTCCCTTACAAATAAATTACCTTCACCAAAGAGAGTAAAATCTAAGAGAAAATCACCTATAAACCAGAATAGAAAATGGAGAGCCAAAAACCAAACTTTCCACCCTCTAAACCAAGATCCATGAACGTTGTCGTCTTCATATCTGGTCTTAAATTTGATATTGTTGAGAAGATTATATAAAGACTTCATTTGACCCAAATTGGTATACTATGTACATATGCACTCATGAATTTGCCTTATCATTTACCACCCAGACGATCTATGCAAACTTTTGTAGAAATATTACGGCAATCAAGACGGCTTATTTTTTCTCATTTAATTTGCTGCTTGAATTTCATATCTTGTGCCACTAGTTGGAGGCAGAGATATATCTTTGATGCCTACCTAGCTAGCACAATTTGTTTAATCCAATTTCTCTATATGGTTCTTTCTAGGTTATCATTTTTTTTTTTGGGTTAAGTCTACTATGTTATTTCTCTTCCTTGGAATGTTCATAATAGTATGAATCATATATATATATAGCAGAAACATTCCAACCATTAAGACATAGATAACACGTATGTGCATGCAATAACATTTCACTGTTATAGCTTATTGTAATACAAGCTGATAGGTTTCTTTTTCCAAAGTGTTTATACAGTGGGCTTTGGTGATGCAGACGTACAGGAAGTGAGAAGACATATTGTAAGAAATTACTTTGGACTATAAGTCATTTACTTTAGAATATGTAACCAATTAGTTAATTAAGTATCAAGTAAAATGAATAGTGATGTATTTCTAATCCAGATACAACATAATAATTTGATATCTGATGTTATGTTGGATAGGAGGCTTGGTAGTTATTTTGTATTTCATAGGTTACAAACATAAGATAATTGCTCTAGTTAATATTCATAAAGCACATTTATATGAGATGATACAAATTCTTTAATGAGAGGTTTTTGTGTCTTTGTTCTACTATATAATTAAACAAGGTTCCTGCATTCTCTATATACACAAGTCTTAAGCATCTTGCCCCAATCACAAGATACTTGACATAGAGCTTTTGCATAATACCTTTGCTCTACGTATGTCATCCATGGCTACTTCAGGTAATGTTTCTATTACTAATCTTAGTACGAAGCATAAGAGATTATATTGTATCTAAATATATTTTGTGATTGATCTTGGCAATTATATGTCATTCATATATTTTCAGTTTACACATATACCATGCTTCGGGAGATTGACGATTAAGCCAAGTCCAAATCCTCGAATGACGCCGCACATTTTTGATTTTTTATTTGCAAGGGTCCAAGCTGTAATTTGTTATTTTTTTGCTAGTTTGATTTTAAGGTTATGCGAGAATGTATAAATTTTTCACTATATCCTTATACTGTTTCTGTGTACGTATATTCAGGAAGAGGAAATTCGGAGGGATGAGAAATTAAAATACAATTGCAAGTGCTCTTAATTTCTTAGAGATTTCAATGAACAAATTACGGATCTCCTTGATCGACCCCTCTTCTTCGAATTTGCTTGTAAGTTGATTATTTACTAGTGGAGGAGGACTTGGTTATCTTCAAGGTTTTTTCATAATGTACGTTAATTTTGTTTATTGTGTTTCAAGTTGCGGGAGGACGTGAAAGAAAGGTGTTTATGCGGAAAATCTCTCTGAATTTGAAGTTCGTTCCGTGAGTGATATTATTCTACGTGGTTCCCATGCATCACCTTCACGTACTATAAGCATTAGTATTAGCTGCTACCGATAGCATGACCCATGATGGATGTAATTCGGGACTTACTGGGAGTCAAGTTGGACATGACCACTTGCGCGGTACATCATATAGTTACAAACTGCTGTCCTAATTACCAATAAAGTCATTATTATCACTACAACCAGTATGATAAATTACTATAAGAGTTGTACAACTGTTCCTTTGTAAGGAAATCAGCTTTCAAAAATGAAATGCAATTACCCCAAAAGATAAAATTGGGAAAAGGAATCTTTTTTTTGCCACAATGAACTTCATACTTGAGCTTGAGCAATTATGTTTCCGTTTTATGAACTATATATGCTTGTCGCACCTTCCCTTTTTGTTGATGCTAGTCACTAGTGGATAATGAACAAGTGCAGAAGATCACAGAGAACGCCCCGGGTTCATAGTTTTGAATCCAAGGAAAAGGTACTCAGGTTTAAAAATATGAAATTTGGTTGGATATCCTTTTTGCAGTGTCAATACATCATACTATCATAGTCTCTCTCTCTCTCTCTCTCTCTCTCTCTCTCTCTCTCTCTCTCAAAGAACAAAATGCTGAGGAAACATCGTCTGAGGTCTACCCAATCAAAATCGATTTTTCTACACAAGCTCTCTCAGAAGTCTACCCAACCAGTTTCGTTCAAGGTGGGTGGGATAGCAGTTACTTCAGTTTTCCATCCTACTCGCTCCTCCTACTTCTTCATTTCCACAAAGAAGACTATTCGTCAATATCATTTGGAGAAAGGAAAACAAATGAGAAAGCTTGAGACAGGACTCAAAGAAATCTCCTCTATTGCTGACGCAGCGAGCAAATGAAGATGATGATGATATAAACAAAACACAGGAACCACCTTACAAATTCGTTGATTGTAAGAAAACAATACCGAATTGGCAAGCTATAAACCCTTGTTGATTCTACGAATACCCAAGTAGTTTACAAAAGAGAAAGCCACAAGCTTCACTCAACATTCATTAATTCAAAACCACTGCTTTTACAATAGCAACAAGCCGTATAAGTAGGACAACAAATCAGCAAAAGAGAGAAGAAAACAAAGGAAACAAAGCTGGACAAAAGTAGGGAAAACATGCCAGAAAACAGGGGAAAGGAAAATAGGGAAAAGCACTCCACTAACATGAATAGATAAAAAGCAAATAGCACTAGCAAATAGAACTAGCTTCTGGAAGCTACTGATCATGCATGCACATCACGTAGGCTACCGGTTGGCTGGGAGTTTCTGACCTTGTCGACGATGATTGCAAACCTTATTGAAACTTAACTTGAAAATAAAACAAGTCAAGGAAACAGAACTGAATAAGAACAAGACAATGACAATTCATGGAGCTTGTTTTTGATTCTTATTGTGTTCGAACCGAACCATGAAGTTTGAAGCGATGAGTGCTGCATCATCCTCCCCAGGTTGAAGAGAATTCGCCCTCGAATTCAGTTTCTTGTCCTTAGGCGTCTCTTCGTAGAACTTGACATGTCGGCGCTGTTCCTCATATTCTTTTGGGTTCATCCCACAGCGGAGTTCGTTCGGCAAGAAACCATCGGCCTCTAAGTCCACTTTGTGTTGTTTGTCCTTCAATAAAGGAAAACTAGTAAGCTTGTTTTCAGGGTATACATCTTGAGCAACTCCGCATGGGGCTAGATACGATTTGCGTATCATTAATAAAGGACCTTTGTCTCCTGTCACAAACTCTTCACCTTCGACCTCTTCGTCAAAAATTGGTGCTCCATGAGATTCATGTGACTCCTCTATCTCGGCACTTTCTGTGAATAGACCTTTACCCGCTCTGCCACCTTTTCTGCAATCCGCCATGCGATGCCCTGTCTCACCACAAGTGAAACACCGAAGGTAACTTCGTTTCGCCACACCCGCTTGAGGTTCTTGGGGAGTGATGTTTGGTGGTCTTGTTCCGGTACTTGTCGGGAGTGTAGCTGTCTTGTGGTTTGAAGTGTTCACGTCACCTGCTTCCCCACCTTGAGTACCGCTGGCCCCATGGATTTCACCGCTAAGCTTCTTCTTCCATTGTTTCTCCAACTGCAATGCTTTTTGTTTTGCTTCAGCCACAGTGTATAAATCAAACAAGTTGAGGGTGTCCTGGAAATGTTGATGCATACCCCCAATATACCGCGACACCAATTGCTCATCAGTTTCAGCAAGGTCGTTCCGGGCGACCAACTGATAAAACTCCGTTGTGTAATCGGTAATTGAGCGATTTCCCATCCTCAAATTGTGCAGTTGTTGGTACACCAAGGAAGTATGATTTGGTGGAACAAAAGCTTTGTGTAATTGCTTTCGTAGCTTCTCCCACGTTGCAATCTTGCTCTTCCCTTGTCGTACTCGAGTGGTCTTTAGTTGTCGCCACCAAGTAGCTGCGTGGCCTCTAAATCTTGTGGCTACTAATGCCACTATCTTGTCCTCGGGGACTTCCTTGAACTCCAGGATTTCTTCAACGGTGTAAAGCCAATCTAACATTTCTTCGGGTTGTTGGCTTCCGTGAAATTCTGGAATTTCAGTTCGTAGTCCCGTCTCCCAACGTCTTGTGTCGAAGGCTTGGTACTGCCTCCTTTCTCTCCTTGCAAACGGGTTCGATTCTTGGTCGAACTCCTCGTCTCTTTCTCTATCTCGCTCCGCCATTAACGCAGCAACTTGTTGCGTGAGCAACTCAACTTGTTGTGCTAGCCGAGCATTGTCTCTTGCGTAAACATTCTCCACTTCATCTTCGTGTCCTCCCAGGCCTCGTCCACTTTGAACTCGTCTTGGTGGCATGTCGGGCTCTGATACCAGCTGACGCAGCGAGCAAATGAAGATGATGATGATATAAACAAAACACAGGAACCACCTTACAAATTCGTTGATTGTAAGAAAACAATACCGAATTGGCAAGCTATAAACCCTTGTTGATTCTACGAATACCCAAGTAGTTTACAAAAGAGAAAGCCACAAGCTTCACTCAACATTCATTAATTCAAAACCACTGCTTTTACAATAGCAACAAGCCGTATAAGTAGGACAACAAATCAGCAAAAGAGAGAAGAAAACAAAGGAAACAAAGCTGGACAAAAGTAGGGAAGACATGCCAGAAAACAGGGGAAAGGAAAATAGGGAAAAGCACTCCACTAACATGAATAGATAAAAAGCAAATAGCACTAGCAAATAGAACTAGCTTCTGGAAGCTACTGATCATGCATGCACATCACGTAGGCTACCGGTTGGCTGGGAGTTTCTGACCTTGTCGACGATGATTGCAAACCTTATTGAAACTTAACTTGAAAATAAAACAAGTCAAGGAAACAGAACTGAATAAGAACAAGACAATGACAATTCATGGAGCTTGTTTTTGATTCTTATTGTGTTCGAACCGAACCATGAAGTTTGAAGCGATGCGTGCTGCATCAATTGCAGTTCATCCTTCTGGTAAACTTTGAGTTTAGATTCATTACATTTCACTATAGTACCTATTCAACTCTACACGAACGAATTGATTAATTGACTCCATTCTTTATTCTCTAGTCTGTGAATCACTTGCTCTCTAATTTATCTGAGGTGTACTGTTAAGGCAGGTGATCATATAATTGTGGGGAGCAGAGAAGGAAAATTTTGTTGGTTTGACATGGACCTTTCGACCAAAAAACCTTACTTAACTCGCCAGTAAGTCCCACATTTAGATAATGATGCAAAATGCCAAAATATATAAACAAGTTGTTGTAGCCTTTAGGTTCCCCTCCCCCCCCCCTATTTTGGGGTTATAGTTTTTCATGCAAGGTACATACTGGGATACTTCACTTTAAATTTGCAGAATGTAGAGACACCAAACAAGATATGCATATACATGAGATTTCCTTTGTGTTATCCTAGTTCTTTTGGGAATACATATTTTTTCTCTTATCTTTTAAAATTTATCAGGTGGCATAAGAAGGACATCAACAACGTGGCTTTCCATCGTTCTGAGCCATTGTTTGCAACATGCTCCGATGATTGCACTGTACAAGTTTCTCACGGCATGGTTGATTCAGAAGATCTTAACGTGAACCCTGTTATTGTTCCATTGGAAATACTTCGAGGTCATACAAGCTCAAATGGGAGAGGTGTAATGGACTGTAAATTCCATCCAAGGCAGCCCTGGTTGTTCACGGCTGGTGCTGACTCGGTGATTAGACTTTACTGCAATTAAGAAGCAAAGAGAGGAAACTGCTTTAGTAGTATTTATTGATTGCGCATCATTAGTCAGGTCTCAATTTTCTGTGCTCTAAATACAATGTTCATTATGATGAATGTCTGTAGTATCATAATGGTTTTACTCAAATGGTTCAATTATAACTCTTGACACCATGCAACTGATTCTTCTTAAATTTGTTTCTGTTTCTGTTTATTCGATAAATCATTATTATTTTAGTGGGCATTAGCTTCTGAGCTTATGATGTTTGAGAACTAGCGCTAAAATTCATGGTGGTTTAGTTGGGGTTTAGCCTTCTTTAGGGCCGAGGCAGTCTATTATGTATTAGATTCTTGAGTTTGTTTATCAAGCATACAAATAGCTGTCAGGTCTTTACCGGCTTTTTTTCTTTTCACTTTGGGTAATTGAACTTTAATAGAAGAAGAAACAAAGGATGGGTAATTGATCATATTCATTTTGGATCCATTTTGACAATTTAAAATGTGGTTAGGGCCAAAGGTTTTTCAGAGCAGAAAAAAGAAGAAAGGAAAGTCAACTACCAACATTCCAACAATGAAGAACACAAACTCGCAACATCACAACAAAACAGCAAACCAATTTTACAATACAATTTTCTTTTGTATCATAGACTCATAGTGTAGTGGTTTGACATCAAAGTTGACCCAGGAGAGATTTATGCACTGATTTTCTCATTGAAAACAAAAACTTGGACAATGCTAGTGTGTGGGCGGGTTTTTAATTTTTAAATTATTATTATTATTATTTGCCAATTAAGAAAACCTCTATGCCGCAAAACAAAACGAACAAATTAACTCTATGCCTCAATTTACTACTTCAAAACATATGTTTTGACCTACTAGAAAGATATACAAAGTAATGATATATTTAGTGACACAAGTCATCTTTTTATAAATATGAAATTCTGAGTTCGACTCTCGTAGTCGTCAATTCCTACACTCAAGATTAAAGCAATCTACCTATAATGTGGGGTAAAAATCTTATTTGTTACCTAAACTATCACGAAATGTATTTTTTGGTACCTACAATTTTTTTTACCACCTATAGTACCTGATCTTTTTCCCCATTACCAATTTTGGAACTTTCGTTAAGTTTTCCGTTAAAATGTCCAGGTGGCGCCAATGTGGGAGTCACATGTTAAAATAGTCATGGACATAATAGTTATTTCATTTATATTCTCTCAAATAAGTAATAAACAACCATTAGTGGGTGATGAATCATGTATGTTATCATAATTAAATTCTCTTTGCTAAGTTCTTTCTAATTGAAAAGAAAAAAAATAAAATATATATATATATATATAAAGAGAGAGAGAGAGAGAGAGAGAGAGAGAGATTTCTTTTAATAATGAATATTTTTTGGACTTCATTTAGTTAATTTTAATTAATTAATTTAAATTGTAATAAAAAAAGAAAAGAAATTGACACGTGTCATGCATCTATGCGATGAGATAATATATATGTTAGATAATCAAAATTTTGTTTAACAATTTTGTCCATCTTTATAACAGAAAACTTGACAGAAGTACTAGAATTGACAATTGCGGAAAAGATGAGGTACTATAGATTAGGGGTGGCTTGGTAATATAGATATTTCTACACACCAAATAGATGCACAAAAATAACCTATTAATTACCCTACTGTGGATAAGAATACCGTATGTAGTATGAGAAGTAGGGATCGTTCCCGCAAGAGAATGAGACTCGAATGCAAATTAAGACACTAAACTATAACGACTCTAAACTGACCTAGAAAGGAAAATATGAACAGCAGACAAACTAAACAGACTCCGATTGCTACGAAATTTAAACACAATAAACTAGACTCAATAAAACTGACTCTAACAAAGTTTCAACGAATTCTAAGAAGTTTAAGACTACGAAAAGTAACCTGCAAGAGCAGGGCAGAGTTGATGTACGAAAATTAAGGGAAAACCAACAAAGGTTTTGTTGTGAACAATGATGATGGAATAGGTTGGGAACAATTATTCACCCTAAACAATCATGATAAATATGCAAGGTTCCATACAAATTCCCTAATTCATGGATGACGATACTCAAGACAAGTCAATGGCATGTTGATCAAAAAAAATTATAGGTATCAAAAAATACATTTCGTGATAGTTCAAGTATTAAATAAATTTTTTATCCTACAATGTGAGAAGCCTACCCAAATTAAATTAAACTCGAATAAAAAGCTTTATCATGATGTCTACTTTATTGAAAGACATAAATCCATAAGGATTACAAATTTTGGAACCTAGCTCAAGGCTCAATCCCATGATTGGGATTGTGATATTTGCTCGGCATTTCTTTTTTGGGTTACAATGGGCTAGCCCAGGCAAAAAAAAAACACCTACACTAGAACAAATACTGGTTGAGGGCAGCCAAATGGTGACATTAGCCTAAAGAAGACTCTTAACAATATCAGAAAGAACAATAAAATGGTGACATCCTTGAACCAAAAAAAGAGAGAGATGGTGACATCCCTATTCATAATCATGACCCATATTCGTCAAACCATTAATCACCATATTTTTGTTCTCTATAAACATGTTTAAAAGATTGTTTGTGTCGCGTCACGTACAATTTTAACTTTTAACCATAGTTTCGTGTACATAGTGTCCGACTATTAACAACATTTGTATTAATTGTCACCCCAACTAAAGATGGATTGATATGATCCAATTGTAAACTAACTCCTTAAATTTTGTATATATATATCTACCTATGGAGCATGAGGCTTTAATTGGCATGGGTACCCTTGGCCAAAAAAAAAAAAAGGCCATGGGTACCAATACCATGATCATGCCGTAATAAGTTTCTTCTTCCGCTCCGTTCCCTTGTTGGTTTTACTTAATAAATCAATGAAACACGTAACTACAGTAGTAATACAAACGAAACGATATATAAATGATGATCGAGTTTGATAAATTAGGGGTCAAAATCCCATTTCAGTTTCACCGAACAAAAAAAAGAAAAAGAAAAAAGGTTTTTAAATGACAAAGGGACGTCAGAATCCCAACCAAACACTCCAAGGTCAATTTTTACCAATGGAAAGTTCTGATGAGCAGTAGGAGCGTCGGTGTGGGATATTAAAGGATCACAACAGATGCGGAGGAGAGAGTGATGGAGATGATTCCTTCTCCTCGGAAACGAAAGAGAGAGAAGATCGTATATCGAGGAGCGCGTGATGAAACGAGGCAGAGGTCGTCGTCAAATCGAAGAAGGAGAAGTTATGGGAGGAGGTCTGAGACTCTGAGTCTCGGAAAAGAAGATGGAGAAGGCGTCGACATCTCATATTCCATTGAAGCTGCAGCTTGCAGAGGCATCTTCAATTCAATTGAGCTAGGGATGGTCTTTTTCAGACGCAGATCTCAAGTTGAGTTAGCTCGGGGTCGTGATCGATCATTAATTAATAATTCAAATTCTCGATCAGTTGCAAATAATTAAGAATAAGAACCCTAGCTAGCTAGCCTTCCCCTGCTATAAATACAAGCAGACTTCATATCCTTTTTTCCCCACACATTCTTCCATCTATCCCAGTACTTGTAGCTAGCTAGCTACTTTTGATTTGTCTATATATCGAAATGTCGGGTCAATATGATAACATTGCTCTGGCTCAAGGTCCCGATGATAACATTGCTCTGTCTCAAGGTTCCGATGGTAACATTGCTCTGGCTCAAGCTCAACCAGATGGTGAGCTTCCCTTCTCTTCCCTTCCCTTCAGAGCTGGCTCGATCATGAATGAATGAATATGCATGTTTTAATTTTGTTTATTAATTCGATCATTAATTTTTTGTTTTCTTTTTCAGCTGGCGCGAAACTTGTTCCCGTTAAGGCATTTCAAATAATGTTGCCTTATGGATCTGGAGTTTCTGAAATCCTCTTGGGAAATCTCAATTATCCTCAAGATTTCACCACTGCAGTTGAACTCGAGCAACAAGTCCTTCCACTAATCAAGGATCGAGCCAGAGCATTGCGTGTTAGCTACAAACCGCGCCGGAAAAACCTGCACTACATTGCTATTACCCCCCGAGGTGACCGAAGGCTGCCACTCCATACTTTCGGCCCCATCGTCGCTGCTGATCCCAATCTCCCGGTTGTTGCTCCTGATGAGTCTCTCGGCCTCCTCGACGAGGTGAGAGCCTATTTGGATGCTCTCAGCCTCCCGACTTTTCCACCGGCGTATTACCATCCATTCTATGATCGAGCCGAGTATGGACTCGGACACCTCATCCCTGTTTTCGGACCTGAAATGCTGCAGCTTGGAACTGTTGATCTGATTTTCATGTTTCCCCATCACCCTTCCGAGTTCTACCGCCAAGTGGTGGCGTTGATGGTGGCCAACGGTTTGAACACAAACTTGATGGAGATACAGTACGTCGGCACAACTCCGGAGGGGGAGGAGATGGATATTGGTATGCCTCCAATCGGTGCAGAAGTGCTTGTTCAGCACCGCTTTCTGGGGACTCTGGACCACCAGCGCTTCCTCCAAATGGTGATGGAAGTGCGGGTCTACTTTGCCGGTCAAGCTCCGGAGCTTCCCCGTATTTGAAATCGGGCATTGATGTCTGGAAGACAGGAGAGGAGAGGATCAGGAGCCTTGTGGTGCTGTAGCGGAGCGGTGTTTGTGTGTTGCTATTTCCTAGTTTATGTTTTATGCATGCGTCTGTCCGTCTTTTATTATTAATTTCATGTCTGATTTAGTGATTTCAATGATCGACCATGTGGTGTGCTCTGATCTATCTAAGTAGTACTTCATGTTCTCTGATCTTTATGTGTCTGTGTCTGAATGAGTGTACTGTAATCCTCGATCTTCCGTTATGTACGTTCTTGCATGGCACAATTACTTCATCTATGTCTCCATTATTGCAACTAATTCTGGCCTCCTCCTTTTGTTAATTTCGATTTCGTTTGATTAGTCCTGCTGGAACTGACCTATGATGAAACAACTCGTCACTCATATCAAATGAAAGGATGAATTCCTTATGAAATTGCTTAAAATGAGATGAAGGAGTAATTTGGGGTTGAGAGAGAAACCAGGTGACATTTGGAGTAGATTACAAATTGGTCCCCTTAACAGTAGGGTAAGTTCATTTTGTATCAACAGTTTTCTCCACAAAATTTGTTATGTCTTGCAATTTAAGCACCACTCACTTTTTTTATCCTACAGCTTTTAATTTCACCAACTCATGTTCTAAATTGCCACACTGACGTTGCCAATGCTCCCTTCCATTTTCTTCACGTAAAACTCAATGCTCAACTTCCTTTTCTAGCTAGTTGTAACTCGTAAGCTCTCTCATGCTCTTCAAATCCCATATTTAATTTCGGAATCCTTGTATATATGACCTAAAGGAGTCTTAGCTAGAGGCTAAAACTTAAATCCGATCAAGGTCTTAAATTGTTGGTGCAGCTAGATTGGTAATCTTGTCAAGGGAATTCGAAAACCCCATTTTCTCATCTGGGAGTTTTGGATCCCAACCACCGTCTACATCCATTCTCATAATTTTGTTTAATTTTCCAGTGTTCTTGTAGTTGTAAGAGTCCAAGACCACCATAAATATTGAACACTTACTACTGGGTCGGTTGGCCTCTGTCCTTCCTTATCCAGTTATAAGTGCTACCCCACTCTTAAATTCAACACTGGCCATGAAGCTCTCTATCAGGGTATTTATTATATGTGACATCATCTGCGACAGACTCATCATAGAACAACTCGAGTAGAAGCTTCTTTGCTTCTCTCGTCCGAGCTTCTTTGCTAAATCGATCTATTGATACTTAAGCACAATGTAGGTCACACCATCAAGTAATTAATTAAGCTAGAGACCTTTCTGTACCATTTCATCATATATTGAACTGAATAGCCTTATTCGATGATTGAATTCACAGGTCAGTGAAAGCCCCATTGCTTCTCGTAGGATCCTCCTAGCTTGTTTTCATATGAAGTGGACCTAATAGAAGAAACAAATTAATATCTCAATCTGGAATAAATTAACCACCAGCAACAAAAAGGAATTGATGGATACAGAGTTTTAATTTGCTTAATTGATTTATTCAGTCAACGGTGCTATTGTCCTATTAGCTAGTCGGCAAATTAACATGTCAATAATCATAAGTCATAGCTAAAAATATTTCATCATCAACTCAAAAAAAAGAGAATAAAAATAACAAGGTGCCACCAATATTGAAGGTTACATATAAACTATCATGTACGTATTTGCTTATCATGCATAAACTAGTAAGCTAGGATCCACTTAAATAATGTGTACATTCCCAAAATTAAGGTCATAAAATTAAATCACTTGAATATATGTATGTTCCCAGTAATGAACTAAAACTAGGCAAATCCTCATCTCTCCTAGAGTCCTAGTCAAGGTAATGGCACAAGTCCAAACGTTCCAGTTATCACCTACATGAGAATTGTCAAATGGTGCTTCCAGTTATTAATCCTCTATTAAATGCAACACTTGAGAGAAGAGAATGAGATTAATTAGAGGATAAAAGACTGAGACTAAATATATAAGAATGAGATGGTGAATTCAGATGTTGGCATGAATGGTTCTTGTAGATGTAGGCAGCTGATAGAGTGCAGTGCAAAACTGCCAAATTGACACGTACCCCTTTTCTAAATTGGTGGCTGGGAATAAAAAAGAAAAACATAATGTAATTATTGGAATATTTGCTCCTAATTAAGTCCCCCACTTACGTCACTTTCTACTTCTTCCCTCTTTACCTCCATTACATATAAATACTTACATGCGTAACATGACTGTCATTAGGTCAAATATGTGTTTGTTAATGGTTTGCATGCATTAAACAGTTTAATGGCTGGTAGCACCAAAATGGGTTAGTAAAGAAAGCCTACATATACAGTGAAGGAAGCTTCTCCATCAGCCGAAAAGAGGGTCAACCATGCATTGCATTACATATATTTCTAGCTTGTTTGGAAGTCAAACTTGAAATTGGAGAAAATGAATATATGTGTTCTATACGATTGTATGACGTTGTGATGACATTAATTGGACCAGGTCGTAGTATAGTTTGGTTACATGTTTGAGCAAAATTTGTCATTTCATTGATAAATAATAGGGCTAATATCATTTTACCTCTCTGAAATTTATACTTAAAATTATATGTGCCCGTAAACTTCTAACTTGATAACATATGCACTTGTATTCTCCGATTTGATCAATCATAACCAACCCTTATCTAATCCGCCATCAATTTCTTCATGGATTGTTGACGTGGTGAATCCACTCAAACTAATTTTTGGCCTTGAGTTACGCAAGAAACACACCATTTACATGACCAAGGCAAAAAATTGGTCTGAGTGGACTCGCCACGTTAGCAATTCATAGAGAAATTGACGAATTAGTTGAGCGACGGCTATGATTAATCAAATTAGAGAATAAAAGAGCATGCTGGAAGTTCGGGACACAAATAATTTTAGGTGTAAAGTTCGCCGGAAGGGGGGGGGGGTAAAGCACACTACCAACCCATTGGTTTGGTCTAGAATATGCCCATAGACCCAAAATCAAGAGAGTCTCGGTAGTCCCATCAAACCCAAGCCCAAGACTACAATTGCAGGTGGCGTTCTCTAATGGTATCTGGCTACACAGACGATCGGTGCACTTGGCACAGGGAAGATTGAAACGATCCTTTGGAAAAATAGACAAAGGGACAAAATTTAGCAACTCACAAGTTCTAGAGAACACGCAGACTCAGCCGATGGAGACTTCCCGAGCTGGAGAGCAAGCCAAAGGCCACTGCCCCTGAGCATAAACCTAGGGTTTGCTTATGGAACCCGCCTCTTATTAGTTGCTTTGTAATTTATTTTTTTTGATTGAGTTGTTGCTTTGTAATTTGTTTACCAAGTTTTTGGTTTATTTATACTTTGTTGTAAAATTTTCATTATTATCTGGTAGTTATTGGGAGAGGAATAAAAATAGGGTTGGTGACCATTAAGGTCATATACTTTATAGAGTTATCCAATAAATCAGACAAATTATAAATTTGCCCAATAAAGTCATTTAATGAAAACAGAGGGCAATTTGACATTTCTATACAAAAGATTTTCTAAAATTACGGAATGCCACTGACATTTCAAAACCCACAGATACGTTTCTCTCAAAACTCAGATCGACCACTCCAATCCTCTCTCTCTCTCACGGCCTTGCCGAGCAACCCCGTTCGTCAAAGTAGATGGTCATCAGAACTATCTTCGGAAACCGCCGCAACCACGTCTGGTTTTCCAGCACGACCGTCTCTCCACCACTGCAACGGCTGCAAGCTTGGGTTTGCGGCGAGGAGGAAAGCCGGGGACAAGATTCAGCTGATTCTGAAGACGATGCAGTCCACGACGGTCGGAGCGGGAGCTTTGTCGTCCGGGTTCGAGTTCAGGTCGTCGGACTTGGAGGATCAAGTGATGTACATGAGGGAAAATTATGAGCTCGTGGTTGGGAGAAGCTTCGTTCCATGGTGAAATTAGTTCCGTCGTGGAAGTGTGGAACATACATTGCATAATGGAGATAGAATCTGTTAGGCATGAAAACGATTCTGGACTGGAGAGAAAGAAAGAATAAAATGGGGAGAGGTGATAAATGATCACCACACGTGTTGCTCCTCACGTGACCTTATATGGCTATCAATTTTCTTCTTTGATTTCTTGAAGACATTGATTTCCATACTGCCATATATATGTTAATAACCAAATTAATATGAACAAATCATTCTTGTGTGATGCAACTGCTGTATATGTCTAAATTTTTGTAACGTTGCCTATTTAGACGACATCACCTATGTATGAATGCAACATAATTTGGCTTAGTACACACATTCATATACTATAACAATTTGTTAACATTAATTTTTCATGTTGGAATGAGGGCTAATTATCTTATTTCAATTATTTTTATTTTTGTTGGTAAAATGTGTTGGTGTGAAATAAGAACTATTTATCGTGTTAAATCAGAGGCAACATGTAGGGTTTATTGTCAATTTTCTTTTCTTATTGTCACTCAATAATGGTACAAATTTATTTTGGAATCATTTCGGACTTGGATAGGATTCTCTGCCCATTACTTTGGGCAATGATAAATTGATACAAGACCTTTCTTGCAACTAAATAGATTAGTGATGAATGAAAACAATGATGTCGATTCTAATTTCATTTTTTATTGTCAGACAATAAAATTTTCAAAATTTCAAGTGACAATAAAACTCATAAAAAACACTAAATACACTAGGGTCATTCATGTTTCAATACCAATTTCATACAGAACCTGTCAATCATTACAAGAGATGAACATAAACAAAACTATGACTCGCTTGAGTAATCTGGAACATCACATTTTTATCATAAATATTTTTATTGTCGCACAATAAAAATATATATATTCTCAAGAACGGAAAAGCAATCACCAGGAATCAATTTCTACAAGCAATCAAAACATAAGAACTCAATTAATTCCATATAAATTTCACTCAAAATATAAATTTATTGTCACTCAATAAATATTGTCACTCAGTAAAAGATTAATTATTGTAACAATAAAAAAACAAATCTTCACTTGATCAACTTCCCATCACCAATTGGCTTCAAGTGCATGAAGAAAAACTCTCAACTGTCTTCCATCTCTGAATTCACAATAGCAAGAGAAAGAGGGAAAAGTCCTGGAAAAACAACAAAAATTCAATATTAAATCCAAAAACAACAAAGGAAATGAAACCACAAACTGATGATGAAATTTAAATCATAAAAGTGATAATAAATTCAATACTATCAGACAATAAATTTGTTAGTCGTTATTGTCAAAAGACAATAAATTTGTTATTGTCGTTATTGTCAAACAATACAATAACTGGTTTATTGAGTGACAATAAACTTTTTATTGTCGTTATTGTCAGAAAATAAACTTGCTATTGCTAGACAATAACTGATTTATTAAGTGAATATTTGTTATTGTCAGACAATAAACCTGTTATTGTCGTTATTGTCAGACAATAAACCCGTTATTGTCGTTATTGTCAAACAATAACGGGTTATTGAGTGACAATAAAAACACGAAAAAAAAAGACCAGCATAACTTGGTTCCAAATGTTATACCTCAACACCAGTCCGCCCTTTTAAGACCTGCTCCTTATCAATTCCCCATGTCATGAGGCATTCAACATTTCGTTTCCCCATATCAGGATTTTTTTGGACCAATTTTCACAAACTGAGCAACAATTTGTGTACGAGTTTCATTCACCCAACAGATACATGTATGAGTATTATTATGTTGTTCATAGACAGAAACTTTGCATATACATGTAGCCACGTTGTTAATCAGCAGCACAAATTCAAACATAAAATCCCCATATGTTGCATCGATGAGAGTGATGATTCAATTCAAACTCCTCAATGAACTAGTAGCAGTTTCAAGAACTAGAAAAGAGGAGTAAATTTTAAGAAGCCTACAAGACAATCACACAATAAGAATCATAAAGCATCAGAGAAATATTGAAAGCATACCTAAATCATTACAAAGAGATGCAGATAAAGAGTAATTCTCTTCTTATCAAAAAAAATGAAGAGTAATTCTCTTCAATAAAACAACAAGGGGACCAA
Organism: Rubus parviflorus; assembly: GCA_029955375.1. Lineage (NCBI taxonomy): Eukaryota > Viridiplantae > Streptophyta > Magnoliopsida > Rosales > Rosaceae > Rubus > Rubus parviflorus. The sequence continues at coordinate 30,644,653 of JARGGL010000001.1, forward strand.
CGAACCTGAACATTAGAAATCGATGAGAATTTATTTACAGTACTGGTTGGCCTTCTTCTTGACACGGTCGTCTAGAGCAGCCTCCACGGACTTTTCTTTAATTGCTTTGGGGTCGTCGATTGGCGAAGAAGAAAAAGCTTCAGGAAACGATTCGATTGCTCGATGATCGAACGGTACTGACCTTGGTCGTCGATCGGCAAGGAAGAAGAAGCGCCGGTCTCTCTCTTTCTCTTGATCGCTCAATCTCTTTCTCTCGATCGCTCAATCTCTTTCTCTTTCTAACCTAGTCGAAGAAATTTTCTCTCTGTAACAAACCCAGTAAAGCTAATAGAAGGGGCAAAATTGTCAACTAAATTTGGCTTGGGCTATTAGGAATCACCTTATTGGGAAAAAATGTGACCTCTTGGACCAATTACCCACCTTATTGGTAAAAATCAGGAACCCTAAATCTAATTGGGAATATTTTGGTAATTATTGACCTTATTGGTAATTTTCCTTTTAATTTAATACCATTCCCTTTCAATTTTTTTCTGAATTTTTGCATATTGAGGTCGAATACATTATGGCCGGTGACCTAACCTTATTGATATTTTTGTCATCTTTATGTCTGTTGATCTAGGCGTAACACAAATAGAATCTAACTGGTTCTCTGACGTAGAACACTACGTGATAAATTTTGCTAGGTAGGATCATAGTTGGCACGGATGCAAGGTTGGGAACCCCCCAACCTGAGTTCGATCCCCAACTTGGCACACTTGGGCACATACTTGAAATATAGTTGTGTGAAGATTGGCCAGCTAGTTTGAGGGGCCCGCTGTGAGTGGGTTCGTGCGCTAGCGACCGAGAGATTAGTCTGGCATTAAGGCTTGGCCCCGCAATACCCCGGTAATGGGTGAGCGGGATGGGCTGCTGGGATACTCGTCGGGGGCTTCGGCCCAAATTGCATGTGTTCTTAGGTGGGTGCTGGTTCCTGACCGGCCCACCTCCAATGGATCAAAAAAAAAAAAAAAAAAAAAAAAAAAAATAGTTGGCCTGCAAGGATCTTCCATAAGAAAATGAGTACCTTTACAAATAGTAAAACCCTATAAATTAACATCTCACAAAACAAAAGAGACTCTGTATAGCCTTTTAGCAATTTGAGTGTCTGTGGTCATTGCTAATTGATTTTTGATTGAATACCAGAAATTACCCACATATTTGTGAAGCTGATCGATACCCTTCATATGGTCTCATAGCTCCTGGTTTCTAGTGATAAGGCTCGCAACTAGAAAACCCAATGCATACGTACACTAAGATTTCAATGGAACCAAAACTATACTACGACCTGGTCCGATGTCATCACAACGTCATACAATCGTATAGAACACATGCATACATTTTCTCCAATTTCTAGTTTGACTTCCATGCAAACTAGAAAATATGTAATACATGGTTGACCCTCTTTTCGGCTGATGGAGAAGCTTCCTTCATTATATGTGTAAGCCATTAACAAACACATATTTGACCTAATGACAGTCATATTACGCATGTAACTATTTATATGTAATGGAGGTAAAGAGGGAAGAAGTAGAAAGAGACCTAAGTGGAGGACTTAATTAATTAGGAGCAAATATTTCAATAATTACATTATGTTTTTCTTTTTTATTCCCAGCCGCCAATTTAGAAAAGGGGTGTCAATTTGGCAGTTTTGCACTGCACTCTATCAGCTGCCTACATCTATAAGAACCATGCATTCATGCCAACTTCTGAATTCACCATCTCATTCGATCTTAATTAGTCTCAGCCTTTAATCCTCTAATTAGTCTCATTCTCTTCTCTCAAGTGCTGCATTTAATAGAGGATTAATATGGGTTCATTATTTGCTCAAGCACTATTTGGAATGCTGCTAATTGCTTCAATGGTGGCAGTTAGCACAGCCAACAAGGATTGGCAGCATGGGAACTACTCTGGTTGGGGTTATAACCATGGTCCCTATCACCTCAACAAGACGAACGGATCCAACAAGATCGTTGTGGGTGGCTCTGAAAAGTGGCATTATGGTTTTAACTACGCAGAATGGTCTCTGAAAAATAGCTCATTTTACGTCCAGGACACTCTAGGTGAGTTTCACATTTTCTTGTTCACCTTTTCAAATTGCAGTTGCAAAGGCTTCAAAGGTTTAAACTCTTTAGGACCTTGATCGAAGTAATGAATTTGGGTCCTCAAATGTCATAGTATAAGCTTATGTACGTAGGTAGCTCCGTAGCTAAACGTACTATTTTGCTCTACCAATATATTCCTAGCTAGTAGATCGAGCATACTAGTTTTTAACTCTGGGTTTCAAATTCTTTACAGCTAATCATTTTGCTCATACCAACCAAGTCATATAAATGCTCCGACGCTAAAGAAATAATAACTAGTATGCTCGATCTAGTGCTCTACTTCTATGGATATTGTTTCACTTCACATATCTAGCATATATGTTATATATATATATATATATATATATATATATATATTGTTAAACTATCAATCTATTATCATATATTAGATTGATGTCTGAAAACTTCCGACTTCTCTGCCAAGATTTCCTAGATAGTGGCTTAACAACAGAATTTGTTTCCTTATCAGCAACATGCATTTTCTTCCTTATTAATAGAAATTCCTGGCTATATATTTACATGTTCATATAATTAATGATGGTGCTTGGGTGCTTGCAGTTTTCAAGTATGATCCACCAAACGACACCACACGTCCTCACAGCGTGTACATGCTACCAAACCTTTGGAGCTTCATACACTGCGACTTGAGCCAGGCCAGGATGGTCGGAAGTCCAACACAAGGAGGCGGAGACGGCTTTCAGTTTGTGCTCAAGAGCTGGCAGCCTTATTACTTCGCTTGTGGTGAGCACAATGGAGCTCATTGTAAAGACGGAATGATGAGGTTCTTCGTCTTCCCAAAGCTTCGCGGCTGGCATTACTGAGAGTTTAAGAACGTACGTACGCGCCCTCATGAATACAGAAATTGGATACTTGTTATAATTTTTTCTGAGGCGCAATGGATCTTATAATTTCTTTTTCGTAATTGATTAATTAATTATATATGAGCGAATAACAAGACTTGGCATAAAGTTTTGACATATACTTAGCTGATTGTAAGTTCACCGGTGATCACCCTTGACACTTGGTATACTCATTTCCTGTATTAGTTCTTTTTAGTGATGATGTTTACTATATAAGGATATATGTATCCTTAAGCTAGTTTGTGTTTCGACCAAAAAAAAAAAGCTAGTTTGTGTGTTTTGCATTTGACTCTTTTTTTTTTTTAAGAGGAAACGACAATAATATATAGTTTGATTTGATAAAAAAAAAATCGAATTGAAGCATAGAACGTGTTACAATGAAATTGAAACTAACTCGAACAATATGAGACCTTTCAAATTGGGAGCGCAGTACATGTACTCATTGATTAATTGTTTAACTCTTAGGAAGCTGTGTCTGACAGTGACCGCATAAATTAGTTGGATCACCATCAACACGTTTGTAGGATGGAGTGTAATTAAGCCTACAAACCTATAAAATAAAGTGGACAAATGGAGTTCTAAGCTTTGTTAATCTCGTTTTGCTACGTATAAACCTATAAAATTAACCGTGTTCTTGGATTTAATTAAGAATTTGGAAAAGTTCACTGTAAATATTTAAAAAATAAAGGAACGACTGCGATCCGGCTCCTCTGAAGTTAGGAGAATGTGAAGTTATGTAAAGTTCTTAAAATCTGAATGTTTTATATAATCTAAAAGTCAAGATCCATCCACGTCATTTTAACATTAAATGTAGAGATTTTGAACTAAACTCTAGTTAAACCTAAGTTAGCCTTCATAACCAAAAGTGAGGTCAATAAAACAGTTTATTGACCTCAATAAAATTTTATTGAGGTCAATAAAATACACAAAAGTGATGTTTTTTTGTTCTTTCCCTCGTACCACAAAAAGTATATTTTTCTTAAAAAAAATTATTGAGGTCAATAAAATCTGTCAGTGGCAGTTTCGTAATTTTTGTTAAATGTATAGGACGGAAACGTAAATTGTTCAATTAATGGACCGGGAGGGCACCGTGTTTTTACCTTGTCCTTAATGGTAAATATTTGTCAAAATCTATCCTTATGGGTCAAGAACCCAAATGATAGGATGGATTCTGACCTTTAGACAATGTTCTAAAAGTCGGCCTGGGCGGCCGCGTAGGCGCTGGAAGGTGGCTGGCCGCCCGACGTAATGGGAAATCGGCAAGAAAATCGTTAAGGAGTTTAGCCTGTCCGATTAGGCGAGTTAGGCGGTCCTGGGCGGGCCTCGGCGGCGATTTAACATAATCGGAAATGAAAAAAAAAATCTTCGCTTCACTCACTCTCTCTCTCTCTCTTCAATTCTCTCCCTCTCGGTGTTTACGATCAACTATTTCTCTCTCTCCTCAGTCCTCTCCCTCTCGGCGTTCACGATTGACTCTTTGACAGTGGGTTTGGTGTCGTTTGTGGCTGCTCTTTTGTGGTGCCGAGAATTGAGGGTGCCAGTCATAATGAGGGAGGGAGCCAAGAAGGTTAGATTTAGAGAGATTTGGCGCAAAGGGTATGAAACTGTGGTGGTAGGCGAAGTACACAAAGAAAAGAAAAGACTCAAAGAGATGGAATCATGGAAGTTGGAGGCTGGAACAAGGGGTGCGTGCACGCGTGGTGCAGAAAGGAATTGGTGTTCTGTCATATAAAAATTGGTTTGGGCCTTTGGGGTCCAGTGTGTTTCCTTGACCATTCAGACCTACTGAACTTGGAATTTTTGGATATCCCAACCTCAATAAACAAAGAAATGATATTAACCATTTTATTTATTGCAAATTCTTTAATTATATGAATGAATTCAATAACTTTAATTGACTATAAATAAGTAAATAACAAAAAATTAATTTATATTCTTATTTTTTTGGTAGAAAGTTCATTTATATTCAATGTAGGAAATTATTAATGTTATATTTTTAAATTAATTAAATAATTAAAATAAAATAAAATAAACTGCCTAGGCGGCCGACTAGTCTCCGCCTAGCCGATTAGGCGCTAGAAGGTGGCCGACCGCCCTACTAGCGCTTAGCGAGTTTTAGAACATTGTCTTTAGATGATCTAAAACATTCAAATTTTAAGAACTTTACATAACTTCATACTCCTCTAACTTGAAGAGCCGGATCCGACTGAGACGAAGATCAGCAATCAAGAAACAAGAAAAGTCGAGAGAATTAAATTTGATAGCTTGAACAAGCTCCAAACAATTTGTTGGTAATAATGGGGAATAAATACTTAATTAATTCTACACTGCCGGCCCACACCACTGGACTTGGAGGGCGATGATCGCGATGATCAACAAGGCCCAAGCCTCCTTGTGGCCATTCGACCATGCATGGCATAGGGGTGAAGAATTAGTACTAATTAGTAATTAATGTTCTTTTTAGAAGCCTAAAAAAATCAAATTGGCCTAGTATTTTTTCTCTTAAAGTCGGCTCAGTGATGCTCCAAAGCATGTAGAAGCTCTTAGAGAAATGCTCTTCCGAAGTTCCTAGAATAGACCAAACCTATTGAGGCCAATACAGTCATGTTCAATCGATGCAAAAGACTTTAAAAATATTACGATTGTACCGTAATTTCTTTGTCGCGTCTTACCCAATGACCAAAATATCGAGTATTGAGGAAATATCGACGGTCCAAAAATTAGAAATATCCATTGAAATATCAATATCGGTAAATGAAGAAAATTTAGGAAAAAACATGAAAATTTTAAATAAAACTTTAGGAGATGTTTATTTGAAAAATTATCTACTCTATTTTAAAAAAAAATGTTGAAAAAATATTATTACATAATGAGTTATAGTAATAGATGGTGAATTAATATACGCTGAGTCACTGACAGTTATTGAAATTTGACTTAATGCATCTCAATTTTTTTTTATTACTGGAAACTGAATGAGAGGCTAGACCATCACGCCTTATATACATTTTTTTTTTACATATCATATATTGCATAGTGAACTACATGAGTACCTTAGAATCATATAGATGACCTATGAGGTTCAAAATTTTAAATGTCTTCATCATCTCTATATGTAGAGCTCTGAGTGTATTGCGAAGAATAGTCATTAAATGATATTTTCCCTATGTAATTTTGCATGTATTGACATATATGCCAACCATATGGGTTAGGGAAGATTGGTTGAGGGTTTTGGTGCTGGTAGTTATAATAGGGATCTGGCATACCTCGACTTTGCCCACAACCATAATCATTTGAAGATTGTTCCTCATATTGAGTCCATGAGTTGTCACTTGATTGCATTCCATAAGGCACGAGATATGATTGGTAAGGTCCGTAATTGCTTCCTCTCACACCCATAAAGTCAAAAGTACATGACAGATAAAGAATTCTCTTCATGCCTTGACAAATTCTCTTGGCCTCTTTCCCTTAGTGTATAGTTTTTTCCTATTGCACCAATACCTGCTCCCGCTCTCCTACTCCCATGATTATCATCTTGTGTTGCATGTGTGAAGTTTAGTACATTAGTGAAAAGACTCATATGACCAATTTCACTTGCATTGTAACTTCACTTAAAATGGATATATTTACCCCTTAACTTTGCATTGGTCGACACTTTCATCCCTGAATTTTGAAATATATCACTTTCGTTCCTGAACTTTGACATCGACTATCACTTTCGTCCCTGACCGGAAAAAATAGTGCAAAACCTATGCCAAAATGTTCGCACGGATGAGAGGAATAACTTTTATAACTGGGGCTACACTCGATTCGGCCTAGAATGGCTCGAATTTAGCCCGAAAGTCAGTGGTGGCCGAAACTTTAATTGTAAAATTCTCCGCCGTCCGGCTACAGTTTGAGGCGGGGTTGGTGGCGTTGAACTCGCCTCAAGGAGGACTTCAAAGCTCAGTATGTGGTGTCGTTCTAATTGGCCTGAATCAGAGGTTTATTCGGTGAAAACTTCGGTCAGAGACGAAAGTGATAGTCTTTTTCAAAGTTCAGGGACTAAAGTGATATATTTCAAAGTTCATGGACGAAAGTGTCGAATGAGTTAACATTCAGGGACTAAAGGTGATTTTTTTCCTCAATTATAATACAAAACTACCGTAGCAGGGTTGGTTTAGCTGTTGAATGTAATTAACGAGGTCAGAGTTTCGAATCTTGGCAATGCCTTTTTTATTTCTTTAGTTTTTAACAAGTCTCAGGTGAAAATATCGGAAAATTTTGATTGTTTCGACCAACATTTGGGCGGAAGGGCAAATTAATATCGTCTCTCTAAAAAAAGGATATTTTCAACGAAATATCGATTGTTTTGACAAACCAATTTAGAGAATGGCTCAATTTGTCCATTTTGGACTACTCTGTCAGCTGCCTACATAAAAAGCTAATGGCCCATCATCATCTCATTCAAAAGTCTCACTCTCTACACATTTCATTCTCTTAATTTATTTATTTTTTGGACAATTCATTAGAAGGTGTTCTTTAATTCCTTTTGCTCTTAACTTTGGCTGCCAATGCTCATAATTTATAAACCAAATGTGATTAAAAATAACTTCAACAAGCGATAGCAATTTGTTACGTACAGTTTTGGTGTGCTTTTTTACAACAACTGAATTCAATGTCTAAAATAAATTGCAACTGATTTCATTGATAAATCACAGTACCTACAGTAAAAAGTAAAAACAATATCAACGGCATGCACAAAAGAAAAAAAAAATACCTTTTTTTTTTCTTAAACCATTGTGCACTAAGATATAAATTAATTACTTAGGACACCCTTGTTTTTCCAATATATATTTGTTTGTAGCTACCAACGTTCATGGGACATGGCATAGGGCTAGCTAGCTTGCCTTGTAACCCAAGCAAAGCAACCCCCTTGGCTTGTACTGTATGAGTGCCATCTTGCTCAGTTGAGAATGAGTATGAGAATTAGACGCCCTTTTCTCCCCATTCCCAGACTTAAAGCTTAGTCTTCTTAGAAATGTTGGCTTCTTCCTCATTGATTCTGCCTTTTCATCTCTTTCACTTTGCTTCTCTAACTTGTCCATGTTACTCGACTGTCCCATTTGAATAAGTCTAACTTGTCTTGCAAACTCGACTCCTTTCGGCTCAGCCAGCCTCTTCCGAATAATTTGTCCCCCCATTTCTTTCGATATTGGTTCATTTGCAGAAGTTGTTGAGTGATCTTGGTCACCGGGCTCATTAGAGCTTTGATTATTTGTTGCGTGTGAGACCAAAGCTTTCTCCTTCTTTTCCTCCTTGACATTCTTCAATGCCGCCATGAACGGATCAAAATCATCATTCCACAGCCTCCGATATCCAAAAGGCAATTTCAGCACAAAATTACTCGGAGACCCCGGGGCAGACGCACCCGTCCCTGTTTGGTTTGCAAGCTTTTCATTCATTCTCCTCTGAAGCCGCGGTGGAAGCTTTAGCGGAGGTGCAAGCGGCATGACTTTTCCGTCACAGAAAAGCTCGTCCGCGAATGCCATGGTGGTCGGAAGTGAATCCCCACGCTGTCTTTGCTTTCTACCGAGATCAAACGAGTTCTGGCTCGTTTGAAACTCATTATGATCACCAACATCTAGACTGAAACTGCGACTGGTTTCGAATTCAAAGTCATCGAGGTAGGAATTGGCGTCTTGGTATGACATTGGTGTTGGGCACTCATTGATATCAGTTTGGTAACCAAACGGACTAGTACTAATGGAGGTTTCTCTGGTAGGACTGCTCGGAACACTATAGAAGTAGAGGTTATTGTGGGGGCTGCATATACCAGGACTAGAGGGTGCACTAATATTAACATAGGGAAAGTGATCATCTGGGATTTCCATGATCAAGATTGACGTAGCTTTAGGTTTTGGTTCGCTTTAACTTTGTATAGGATTGTTAGGTTGAGTGCAGAGCTTTTTACTCCCTAATTGAAGGAAAGCCTTGTGTCTTATATATGAAGGATCTCAGCCTTCCAGCTTCCAAAGTAATCTTCAAAGGGTTTTAACAATTAAGGTAAGTAATCAAATAGAAAAAGTCTGGCTTCTCGTCCCTTCCTATCCTCAATTCACTCGAAGGGTCAGAGAACTGTTTCTTAAAAGGGCTAATATATGGCGTCTAGTGAGAATTGTGGGCATAACTTGTTGTTTTCCTAATAACCCCTTCTCCAAAATCCAAATGTGTCTTCTGTATTTTATTATTCGTGATATTGTGCTCTCCAAGATACCTAGCCTCGTTGTTTTCTAAGTAAACAAAGGTCAAGTCTATAAATAATCACAAGAGAGAATCAAGAAGCACACCAACAACCAATTAATTTGTACACAGATTTCACTTATAAGTCCAGTCACAGGACTGGATTGTGCTTCAAATAAGTAGTCAAATTAATCGAGATAATTATGCTGTAAAATTGTGCATTAGGGTGTAGTTTAGTTGGATTAAGACAGTGGGTCTGCTCAGCACATATCCGAGTTCGAGTCTCACCCTCTTTATATTCTCGAACTTTGGAGCCCCCTTCTCATCTTTAAAATAAAAAATTATGTTGTGAAATCCACCTCATGGAAAGCACAAAATCAAAATCAAAATAAAATATTCTTATCTACTCAAATTCATTATCTTGTTTTAGTTCAAATATAATTAGTTTTCCATTCTCAAAAATATAATTAGCTTTAGGGTAAATGGTCGAATTGCTCTCTTATTTTTCTCATGATTGAAAATTACTTTTGGTCATTCAAGTTTGAGATATTCAACACTTCGGCCATTATAATTTCAAAAATATCACTCTGATCATTTAAGTTTGAAATCGTCTCTCACTTTGGTCCTCTTTTTTATTGTATTTATAGTAAAATAACATGGACAAGAGAGCATAAAGTCCCCACTTGAGCTTCTCGACGTGTCGCTTGCCCGAACCGCAGACTTCTAGCAGAACCCATATTATATGTAGGAGCAGACAATATGGTATACCTTCTCAAATAGATTGACCACCAAAAAAGAGAAGCCCTAGATGGGTCTAGAGTCCCTAAGAGACTTGAATCTGGATATTACTTGAATAAAAAGTCTAGCTTTCCCCTTACTTTGAGGAAAATGTGCTTAATATCCTAACCCGGCCTGACTCGATCCTGGAACTAGTCAGCCTTAGCCCGAGTATGACCCGTCATTGGTCGGCCCGTTAAAATATAATATTTTATTGGATAAATTTCATAGTACCTCCCTGATCGACCTTTACACCCTAAATCAGTTGTGCCCATATCATGGACTTCTAATTTCATTACATGTACCCCTATATATACTCACCAATTTTAATCAATCTTATCCGACTCTTAGTATTTTTGTCAATTATTGTGTGAAATATTTTGAAATTCGCATCGCCTATGATATGATTTTGCATGCCATGTCAATAAAACATATCATAAAAGAGAACACATTAGAGCTACGTTAGCAATTAACAAAATAATTGACGAAAAAACTAATGATTGGATGAGATTGATTAAAATTGGTGAGTACAACGGGGTAGGCTGTGGTACGGTAATGTATGCCGGCCATACATTTATTTACAATTTTTTTGAACAAAAAATTACATGTAATTAAACCAAAATTACTACATTGACAACAAAGTTACCACATTCGTTTTACACTATTTACATATAATTGAACCAAAATTACAATTTTGATAACAAATTGTTCATAAACTTATAACAAGGTTGTAGATGGAGTAATTACCTCTAATAAAACAAAAATTACACAAAAAAAGACTCTCGTTACCCCAATAACAACAAATTTTGTTGTTATATCTGTAAGTGGAGGTATGACATACATCTCAGTATTGTAGAATTTGCCGAGTACAGTGGCACATATGATGTAATTAAAAGTGTAAGGGCATAAATGATTTAAAGTATACAATGAAATTAGCTCTATTTTATTACTTTAGACATGAAAATCATTACAAAAGTAGAATTTGGACATATGATTTTTAGATCTAATCATTTAGGATACACACGTGGAGGCCAAATTTGAAATTAGGGGTGGGCATAAATCTCGAAAATCCCGGTCCCGAACCGGTCCCGGGGCGGGACGGGACGGGATTGAAAATATGAAATTATTGTAGCGTCCCGTCCCGTCCCGAACAAACGGGACGGGACGCGGTTCTTGATTTTGATATCTCGTAAGGCCCGGCCCGTCCCGTCCCGTCCCGAAATTAATTTTGTTTCTGTTTTTAAAAGCCCATTAGGCCTGGCCCAATGAATAACTCTCTTCTCTCTCTTCTCTGTCTATTCTCTTTTGGTCTTTTCTCGATTCTCACTTCTCTCTCTTCTCCCCGTCTTCTTCTTCTTCTTCTTCTTCTTCTCTATCTCTCTCTCTCTCTCTCTCTCTCTCTCTCTCTCTCTCCAAGCCCAGCCCCAGCAAAACTCAGATCGTCTATCTTCTCCCCGTCTTCTTCTCTCTCTCGATCGATCGACAAGCCCAACCCTCGCAGAACTCAGATCGTCGTGGCTGCCCAGTTCGCTGCCGTCATCCTGTTCATCTCTCACAACCTTCGGCGTCCCAAATATCTCCTCCTCGAGCCGCACCGGCAAGCCCAGGCCCACTCCCTGGACACCCACCTCACGTCGCCACTCTTCTCAGACGCAACGTCGCTGTCTTTTCGAGCACCACGCAACTAACCACAACCGCCGTTGTGTTCGCCACCCTCCGATGAGAAGAGCCCAGGCTTCTAGCTGTTCGGACAAGCTTGGGAGCAGAGTCACGCGCCTTCTCCAAAAAAATCCTGTTTTAGCAACAAAAAAAAGGCTTGAATCCCGATCCCGGCCCGTACCGTCCCGATCCCGATCGGGTTCGGGATGGTTGGGATCAGTTTTGGAAAATACCAGTCTCGTCCCGTCCCGAAAATAAATTTCGGGATAGGGATCGGGATGGCCTCTATCCCGGCCCGTCCCGGCCCGTGCCCACCCCTATTTGAAATTAGAGTTCTTAGTTTTTGGTAAAGGTTGTAAATTGGAACAAAAATCTCTTACTATAACAAATGAAATTTGGGGAGGATGAAACTTTTTAAATTTTCTCCAATTCAACAGTACGGGTGCTAATGTGAAAATTAAAGTTCTGAGGTATCAAGTTGCATAACGCTGATAGAATCAGAGTATTGAATTAATCAAATTAGGAAAAGATTTATAAAAAAAACACCATATATTATTATTTTCAAATTAATATTTTTTCTTTCTAATTTTAGAAGATCCTAATAGTTCGCCATATATGTTTGATTTTTATAAATGAACTTAGGATACATACGTACGTGAAGACCAAATTTTTGAATTGGAGTACTTATATTTTGGTGAAGCTAGGTTTTAAATTGGAATATAAATATCTTATTATAGCACACGAAATTAGGGAAGAATGTAATACCCCGAATTTTCATCCTTAATTTTCAGAAATGTAAAAATAAATATTTTGCGAAATTTATGTTTTTACGTATTTTGTTGATGAGGTGGCGTATTTGTATAAATACGATATAATTATACGTATTAATTATTTGTACGTATTTGTGAATAGTATCCAAATAGTGACAAATAGTGTCTAAATAGTAACCGACACGTGGCGGGTAGTGATTGGAACAGCACACATGGTGACTCAGCTTTGTCTGGTGAGTCACCATGCGCCACGTGTCACATTTTGATTGGTCCGTCGATTGAGTTTTGATTGGTTCATTTTTTGAGGAAACTTCCTTCACGAGAGTTGTAGAGCTCGTCGATACGAGTTCGTGGACATAAAGTTTGCGTAAAACGGAGTTCGTATGAGAGAGTTATGAATTTTTGAAGTTTTATTTATTTTTCCTATAAATAGAAGTGAGAATTTCATTTTATTTTTTAAAAAAAATCCGGAAAACCCAGAATGTCCCAGACCCGCCGGAACGCCTGACCCGACCCGGTTTTTCCCGGCGATCCAGGCCACCCCAGGCCACCGGACCACCACAGACCACCTCGCCTCTCTCTCCTCTCCTTCCCTCCGCCGTCAATCACCGACGAATCACGCCGGAACCCGACGGATCGTGCGGCGGAATTGTGGCGAAACCGACCCGGATCGATCTCTCTCCTCCGGCCACGGCGGCTTGTGCCACCACTTGGGTTTTCTTCTCCTCCTCCCCAGCAACCTCTCTGTGCTATTGGATCAAGGAATAGACCACCGTACACGGCGGATCGAAGCTTTGTAATTTTTGGGCAGCCGCTCCTTGTGACGGCGATCTAGGCCGATCCGGCCATCATCTCACTTCGAGGCAAGTTTTAAAGTTGTTCCATTTTATGTGTTCTACAACTTCACCGAACGGATTTAGCTAGTTTTGACTTTGGTCCGGCGGCGCGTGAGGATTTCTCACCACCGTCTGTGGCGGCGCGTGGGGGCGCGTCCGGCCACCTTTTTAGGATGTTTTTACTTTGTTGTGTTGTGTTTGTCGATACAAACATCTTTTGTGTTTACGGGTTTTTGAGATTCAATCATTTGACTGATGTTGATTTTACCCGGAATTGTGGATCGTTCGATCCGTGATAATCCGACCGTCGGATCGTCACCAAATTTTAGTATGTTGTTAGGGTGCTAGTTTTTAACCTACTGTAAATTTTGATGTTTTAGATTTTTGGTGGGACCTGTTTGATGAATAGTTGACGTGGGACCCGCTTGAGGAATAGTGATGTGGGACCCACATTGACCGACAGTTGACTTTTGGTCAAACTAGTTTGGTTTATAGTTTTCGATATTCTAAGGACATCCGTTTAACTTTGGGAGTGATACGGATACTTTTCGTTTGTCGTTTAGTTGTTTTTGTGCTGAGAAACGAAATGCTTGTTCTTAGGTGTTTTTGGAAACCGTTTAGCCGAGCGGACGTTTCTTGTTGATTACCTGGTTAAGTGTTGAGTTCGTTGACGCAGCTGGAATTTACAAAGGTGAGTAAACTCACAATGATTATTTGGTGAATGTGATTCACGTGATTGTATTGTTTGTTGTCATGAGAATGAATCTCTCTCTCATTTATTTAGCTCCTATCTAGGTTATTAATTACTTGTTATTGCTTGGAATGTTTTTAAAGGAATTGAGATGAGTGTGGAGAATACAATATTTCGTGTGAGAAAATCATAATATTGTATTGCGGATTGATTTGATTTCAAATCATGATAACTGTGTTTTTGATGAGACTGTGTTGGGTCCAGTGTGGCCTCCTTATGTGTTGTGGAAGGGTTTCTGACCCTATGGTATGAGTTGGGCAAGCGTCCCATCAGTTAGAGCTCTAGTCTGTCTACCAATTTTTAAGTCACATGCATTCGTTGGTCTTGTGATTTAAGAATATTGTTTTTAAAAGAAGTCTCAAGAGTATTCATTCTTTTATTTGTCCAGATTGGACATGGATTTATCGATTTATGATTTTGTATAAGCATACATATATCATTGGAATTGTGTGTGTGATGTATTTTTCTAAAAGATGTTTCAAGAGTATTCAATCTTTTATTGTCCAGATTGGACATGGATATATTGATAAATGATTTTGTATAAGCATTACATATATCATTGGAATCTTTTGGTGATTGTTATTTGACGGATTGACATTAGTTTCATTAAGTTGTTGAAATAAATGCGGTGATGTTTTGGGAAATTACTTAATTTGTTTATTAAGTTGAGAACGATAAAATTGTGGAATATGGGTGGGGTTACTTGTTTACTCATACCAGCTTCGCAAGCTGACCGGGTTGTTGTTATAACCCGGTACACTATTCGATGGTGTAGGGGTTTATCCTGCAGGTTAGGATAACTAAAAGTTGAGTTGAAGGAGCTTTGGAGTTGCTGATAGTATTGTTTAGTTTCCGCTGTTAATTAAACTCTGTATGTAAATTTACTTATTATTTTGAAATGTCAATTTAATATGTGAATTAGTGAAATGTAATATTTGACTCTAAAGAACGAGTCTGTATTAACATTGGTGGGCTCGGTGAGTTGTTGTTGTTGTAATAAAAGGAAAAAAAATTTCCAAGTGATTGTGTAAGTTGACCGAGTCTTCGCGTTTCAGATTTGTTTTATTGATAATAACAAGTTGTTATTTATATTACGAAATTTGGGGCGTGACAAAGAATGACACTTTTTTACATTTTCGTTAATTCAATTGTACGGCTGCTAAGGTTAAAATTAAAGTTTCGAGTAATTCATTTGCATAACGCTTCTAGACCCAATTATTGAATTAGGCAAAAAAAATTAAAAATTAAAAAGAAAATTGAAATATCTTGTAGCGACGAAATATTCGTCGCTACAAGTAACACCATATATTATTATTTTAAAATTAATATTTTTTTCTTTTCTAATTTGAGAAGATCCAATGGTTCTCCCTTTATCTTTAATTCTTATAAATGAACTTAGAATACACACGTTAGGGCCAAATTTGAAATTGAAGTTCTTATTTTTTTGGTGAAGTGTAAATTGGAACGAAAATCTCTTACTATAGCACACAGAATTTGGGTAGAGAATGGCACTTTTTTAAATTTTCGTCACTTGAAAAGTTCAAGTGCTAAGGTTGAAACTAAAGTTTTGAGGAATCAAGTTGTATAACATTTATAGACCAGGAGTGCTGAATCAATCAAATTAGAAAACAAATAAAATTATATATATATATATATATATATAACAGCTTGTAGCGAAACATGTTGATGTGAAACCTTAAAATACAATGTATAGAGATGTGTCTGCTAGGGTTTCTCCTTAGTCGTCGCTCTCTCCCAAAAGATGGTTGCGGTCTCCAACCCATTCCATCTCCACTATTCCATCACCGCTCTTTTGGTTATGTATCAATTCCTCGTGCAAGTTTTCTTTTGGTGAGACCAAGTCTACCATGGTCTTTCGACGGTGGTAATTTTATTCATTGGGATCTAGATTTTCGTTCCCTTCACCTTCAAGGGAATGATGATTGGCGAGATTCCAATGAGTTTTCACTCGAATTGGGACTTCGAGCCTATTTGGCTGGCGATGATGGATTCCAAATCTTTCGATCTGGGTTTTGGGTGTAGAATCCCGGTGAAAATTACTATAATTTGAGATTGTTCGTCTACAGACCATTTCAAGCGGTTGATTCTTGTCTTGGTTTTGAGGATTACTCTGGTCTTCAGGTTTTTTGTTCTTCGAAAAATTTGTTTTTGGCTAGATTAATGATAAAGGGCCATGACTTTATCTGGCGTCGACATCGCAAGTTTGCTTCATGTCGTATTTTTACGGATGGCTCAGGTTTTCTATTTTTATTAATATATTTATTCTCCTACAATATGTTTAGAATTTGGTTTTACTTTCTTTTCTTATGGATCATCATTCATGAGCAAGATTGGTTTTACTGGTCTCAATGGCAATACTTGTCGGAATTTTTCTATTGGAGCTGGAGATTGCTGACGACGGTGATGCACGGTGTATGCATTGTTCTAGGTTTAGAATCATTGATTAGATCACTCTTGTGATCTGTATTGCTCATTTTCAGGATGCACATATTAAGGATTGTAATCCCCTCTTAATTAATGAAATTTATGTTTTTTCCTTAAAAAAAAAACAGCTTGTAGCGACGTGGAGGCCTATAAAATAATAGATCAAATGATAATATACAGCTTTTAAATTTCATTAGGAAAAAAAAAAACTCCTTTTTAAATTATGTTTTTTTCTTTCAAATTTTAGAAGATCTTAATGGTTCTCCATTTATGTTATATTTTTATAAATGAACAAAGTATACACACGTGGAGGCAAAATTTTTGAATTGGAGTTTTTTTTTTTTTTGTGAAGGTTGTAAATTGGAAAAAAAATCTCTTACCCTAGCACACAAAATTAAGAAAGGATGACACTTTTTAAAATTTTATCAATTCAACAGTACGAGTGCTAAGGTTGAAATAGCTCTGCTAGCTAGAGCAAGAGTACTTAATTATTTGACTTAGGCAAAAAAATTAAGAAACAGATTTGTCGCTGCAAGTAACACCATATATTATTATTATTTTGAAATTAATATTTTGTCTTTCTAATTTTAGAAGATCCTAATGGTTCTCCCTTTATGTTTGATTTTTATAAATGAACTTAATTAGGATACACATGTGGAGGCCAAAATTATGAATTGGAGTTCTTATTTTTTGGTGAAGGTTGTAAATTGGAACAAAAATCTCTTACACGAAATTTGGGTAGGATGACACTTTTTAAATTTTTGTTAATTCAACAGTACATGTGCTAAGGTTGAAGTTAAAGTTCCGAGAAATCAAGTTGTATAACGCTACGAGACCCGGAATGTTCAATTATTCGAATTAGGCAAAAAAATTATATATATATATATAATAGTATATATATAATTGCTTGTATATTATTATTTTTACAGTAGAATGTATATTATTATTTTTAAATTAATAGTTTTTTCTTTCTAATTTTAAAAGATCCTAATGGTTAATAGATCATGTTAGTCTAGTATTTTATTAAGGGTAAAAACTCAAAATGGTACCTGAACTATTGCGAAATGTACTTTTGGTACCTATAAATTTTTTTTACCCAAAATAGTACCTGAACTATTACGCCATTACCCAAAATGGTACCTTCATAACTCAAAATGGTACCTACAAATTGCGTCATTATCCAAAATGGTACCTAAACTATTGCGCTATTACCCAAAATGGTACCTAATTGGATCATACTTAACTACGGATGTACCATTTTGGGTAATGACACAATAGTTCAAGTACCATTTTGGGTAAACAAAATTTGTAGGTACCAAAAAGTACCTTTCGCAATAGTTCAGGTACCATTTTGGGTTTTTACCCTTTTCTTAAATAAGTTAACCCAAGCACGGCTTGAAGCTCGAACATGCCTACTTTAAATGGATTAGGCCGGGCCAAGCCCTTTTGACACCTCTAAGGGCATCTCCAGTGCAAATGACTCATACCTATATATAGGTCCTTGTATGAGTTTTTTCATCTCCAATGGGGATATTTTTTGGATCCAAACTTGGATTTTCTAAGCCCTAAACCTATTCCAAGTCTCAAACTCAGTCCAAAACTGAGTTTGAGA
Source organism: Rubus parviflorus (assembly GCA_029955375.1). Taxonomy (NCBI): domain Eukaryota; kingdom Viridiplantae; phylum Streptophyta; class Magnoliopsida; order Rosales; family Rosaceae; genus Rubus; species Rubus parviflorus. The sequence continues at coordinate 30,662,723 of JARGGL010000001.1, forward strand.
CCTATAATTTTCGGCTGAGCCCAATGCATGTGGAAGAAAGAGAAAGGAGAGAAGGGAAAGAGAAGGGACAGAAGGAAAAGGAAGAGTGTGCTGGACGCGCGGGAAAGAAGGGAAGAAATAAGCGAAACGCGCCAGACACGCGGGTGGAAGTGAGAAAAGTCGGCCACGTGGGGGACATGATGGGCCCCGCCCAGTCAAACGCGGAAAAGCTATATTCCAACGGTAACGAAATGGACAGCCAGGATTTGTCCATTTAAAAATGGACGGTCCTGGTGGCCCGAAATTTTTTTATTTTAAAAAAAATTCTAACATATCTATTGGAGATCTAACAACCCACGATTGTTTGAAATTAATTTGGATGATTTTTATTTAATTCTATTTTTATTTAGTGATTCTAAATTAAAAAAAAAATTAAAAAAATTAAAAAAAATACCAAAAATTATTTTTAAAAAAATCTACCCGTTGCAACAGTGTTTTAAATTTTTTTCATAATTTATTACTACTATTATTTAGTAATTACTTTGTATAATGTAAAACATATTGTTATTATATAATAATTAATATTGTACTAATATAATATGACACAACAATAAAAACAATATTAATTCATATAAGTTTGACCCCTTAGCATTGGAGATGCCCTCAAACATCTTATATGAATAGTGCAAGTTTAGAGACTCAAATATAGATTTTGAGTTTGGATTTAAGGCTTAACATTGGAAATGCATGCCCTAAGTCTCTAACGTACAAACATGGATATTATAATCTCCATGATGTTCTCTAATAAGTTGAAGTTGGTTCTTCTGTCGAACTTTAAATTGATCAACCGTTAATCTCACAAGATAATTGATTAAAGATAGATAATCTTTAATATATAGCTTCGAGGAATATCTCCATCGAAACGTGATATGTTTTGTATTGTACATGCACATAGGGTTTAATTAGGAAGTTGCATATATGGTCTGGCCAGTGGAGGTGCATCCTGCATGGTTTGGCAATCGCATATTAATTTGGACAATGAAAGCTCCTCATTAGGGTCTTGGCATGCATGTTTGGACAAACGGTAAATAAAGTAGGAATTAATGTAGGACTGCCAATGGGTAATGGACAAATGCTACAATTCCCAAACTGTAATTAAGTTAATTGCTTGTTTGAGTTTTTTACCCGGAATACTAAACCCAGTTGCTGGTTTGGGTAATAGTACTAAATAATCACGTACATCGATCTCTACTGATTGGTGAGATGTGATATTTGAGATATATCTGTCCTCGTTTGGTTTGTTGTGAATATTCTATATATCTAGAAACCGATTTGATCGTTTGATTTAAGCTTGGAACGAACTGATCCGAAAGAAAAGGACACTTGATCTAACAGTGCATGTAGTGAAAACTTGGCCATGCATCTTTGGTTGACTTAGACTATATATGGACAAAATGTGTCCTAATTGTTTCTCTTTCTGGTCTGGAGGGTTACAGTCCTTAGGTAGAGTCACTATATATATAGCCCTGTCCTCCGTTTAATTTTTCTCAATTATTGAAAAAAGGAGCAACTTTCTCAATTATATGACTAGCTAGCTAAAATTTTCCAACAAGTTTCTTAATTTCCACCATGTATTCAAAGCAGCAAATTAATATCTGGGGATATATCTAGGCGTGAGAGCCTGCCGTGAGACCACTAGCTTCGATTTAGGGTTCTAGCTAGTCAATTAATATGGGGTAATTAAATAATAAACTAAGATATGATTAATGCTAGTAGTTGTTTAATTTTCAGAAGGGGGTTGAATACGATTTCATAAGGAGTTGGGAGTGAAGCTCAAGTTGTGGTGGTACTACTGCTGGTAGTGGTTGCTTTCACTTTCACAAAGGGGATTGAGTATCAGATGGAGTATATGATTCCCCATCTGTCTTCAACTTCAATGATCATCACTTTCAGTTGGGTGGTCTTTTATTTTTATGGGGTAAGGCTGCGGAGAGGTCAGAAACGTACTCAGAAGTCAGAACTGCAAAGCTAGTCTTATATCAACATCAATGGCCATTGGGGATGTACGTACGTGCTTTGTTTCAGAATTGGAATGTAAAAACTACAACTTCATTAGTAATAGGTTTTGGGTTTAACGTACCGGCTGCAGTAAAGAGCAAAGATTCATTGGGTGAAGAAATCTCTTACTTTATTACAGAAAAGTTGGGATTCAGATCGATAATAACGTCCCACCAATCTTAATTTATCTTTGAGAAATTAAGAGGGATTTAAAAATAAAATTCCAATACTTGTCATTTTACTGAAATAAATACATGAAAGAATTATTGTGATAAATAATTCGCTCTTTGTATTACTGGATAAATAGCCCGCTGGGTGGCGCTTTTATTAGGGTTTTAACTAGGGTTTCGATCTCTAAAAGAGTTTTCGGTTATTTAGAAACAGTACTTACTAGCGCGTACTAGAATCACTTGTTAACGCTTAATAGAAGCATAGTTAATGGATTTTTTCTTAAAAAATGCTTCCACATATGCATATTCTTCTCGAACTACCAACCGATCGAGGTTAATATATACAAAGGAAAAACACTGCCTATTGTATTAGACAAATGGTTTTAGAAAGAAAAAGCTTAAGGGCATTGATTAGGGAGATTATTGTTAGGTTAAGAGAGGTCAATGCTGTGTCCCATATGTCAAAAAAAATATGTTGATGAGAAAGAAAGCCTTATTTATTCCCTAACAATGACATATAGTGGGGAACTCACTCATTGAAGTAACCATAATATACAATGATAATGGAGGGGAAGGAATTTCAAAGTCATTTGGACTTGGGAACGAATAATTTTGAGGACCCTTTAAGAAACAACAAAGTTGTAGGAATTAAAGAAAAGAGAATTGAAGAATAAAGGAAAGTGGGAATTTTTATGAGGCTTTGGAAACCTCTGTTCTTTGGCAGTGTCAAAGAGAAAGAAATACCACAAACCACCCAAATAGAATCACAGTCGCAGCCATCATTCTTTGGACTGCTTTAGCTCTTTCACTTTTTGAATGGAAAGTTCAATCACGAAATGAAAGATAAGAATAATAGCGTATCTAAAGCTCCACAAGAAAAGAAAAATGGTATGTTTTTGTCGTGTGTATATGTTTTAAACCATATATGTGGGGAACTAGGGTTTACACTTGAAGAGGGGTACACCGCTGCACCTACCAAGAAGGGTTGAAGCCCTCACAAATAGATTGAGTACTAAACTACTAATTAGGGTTTAGGACCTTTAGGCCTAGGGTCTAGGGTATAGCGGGGCTTTTCACTGAAAAATTAAGCCTATTTTTAGACTGAAAAATTGCACGGTTCAAGGCAGTTGCTCCATCCGGCTTCCTTGCAAGTTGAAGTCCGATCATAAGCCATGATCGAACAAGTTGCACCGCCACCAAAAGAGAAGACACCACCATGCCAAATCGACCACTCACAACTCCAAAGGCAAACAATCGCGGAGCACATATTCCCAATGCCAACAAAACAACAATTGACGACACAGGCCACGGTGAAAGAATGAGTGACAACCATGGTCCATGTTAAGGGGGAATAGACGTTGAATCTCTAGGGTTTCACTGACCTCCTTTTTAAATTCATGAAGTGATCGATTTTTTCCGAGACAAATAATCACAAACAGATCATAATATAAATTTCAATATGTTTTACACTTTCGTACCTCGCATTTGAAATATCAAGTCTATAGTTTCGTATTCAAACAAAATAAAAATTCAATTGCAATTGCATTTGAACGCGCTTGTTCCCTGTCATTTAACTTATACCCTAGCACTTTCACTACGAACATACATTACATTTGTCTTCATCACACTTTCACACTGAACAAGTCCTCAGTTTTCTTCATTACATTTGTCTTCCTTGGGTGAAAAAATTGCTCACTTTTCTGGTTTTTTTTTCTTTTTTTTGTCAACATTAGCAGGTTGGTTTTGGTTAGGTTGTGCTTTTGTTTCTAACTCTGTCTCTTCTAAAATCTCAGTTGCAATCTTCTGACATGAAAAACAAATAATTAAAAGTTCCACTGCTCTCTAAAACCACACAGATTCATAGAACTACGACAAATTGTCCAAATAAAAAATGGGGATACAGATCCTTTTTTATCATTTCTCATTTGTACTACTCTTTATGCTTCCCTGTTTCCCGAATTAGTTCCTCAATAATTGCGCTTCCATTTTAAATCAAGTAATTAACTACTATTAATTAAGATTTACGTTACTTAACCATTTGATTTTGAACCAAAAAGTTCTTGCCTTTGCTTTAAAAATCTATGCTTTAATTTGCAAATAATGCTAAATATATACATTGTGACAGATATATATAGTATCCAAAAGTGCAATTGGGATTTGGGATCGTGGATTACAACTGTTTTGACTGGATTTTATACGTAGCAATATTTTGTTAATAGTTTGGTACTAACCACTAATTAGGTACCTTTTGATCTTTTCCTGGAAAAATGACAATGGCTTTGAACTTTCCTGAATAATGATGACAATTATCAAGACATTATGGTTCAAATTAATTGCTTTAACGCATGTTATGTGCGTAGATTGAATCTAGTTAAGATTAGACTAAATTAGAGGTTCGATTTATTTTAATGTAACCAATAACAAATTATTAACTTGTAGGAGATATGATGCAGAGTTACGAATCAACACAAGAATGATTTTGAAAAATAATCCAAATTACGTGCATGGTGATAAGTAATTTATTGATTAATAATATACAAGGCAATGCATTTTAATTTGCACACGAAGATCTGGCTTCCAATCATCTTAATTAATTATTGTGTATTAAAATGTGTAATGGAGTAGATCAATACGTGACTTCAACGTCACTAAATGTTGAGTACTTGACATTTCTAAATTAACAAATCAGATGCATGGAAGCCCTTCTTAATAGTTTTCGTTTTCGTTTTGTTCACGTTATTAGTTAATTTACATGGTAGTTGGATCACGTAATAGTGCACTTACACATTTTAATTTGTTTGTTCAATTCTCATTGTGTCTTAGTTTCTTTAAGACAATTCCTCGAGAATGATATAAAAACATCATCTTTAAAACAATGTGTCAAATTTTCACTCCTTGAACATGTTTTGTTCCGTGTTTAATCTTCTGAAATATCAATTTTAACGAACATCTTATATATTCACACATATAGTCATAACTTAAAGTTATACAAAATAACTACAAATATATAGTTCATATTTACCTTTGCTAAAACTTTACAATAGAAGATTGAGTCACTTAATGTACGTATGAGATACACCATATAGTGATATTGCAATTCCCCAATAGTATATTGACATTTTTTTTCATAATACATACTTCATTAATGTTAGAAAAAAGAACCAACAAGAGAGAGCTCATAGACAAGAAAAATTGCGGGTCTTTTGATCCATTGTCAATGTACATTCTTTATAGTGTTCTAAGTGTCACCTAGTAATCAATAAATTCTTGGTCACTTACCATTAGATTTAATATGTACAATTAATAATTGAGATTAAGACATTAAAAAATAAAATTACATTCATTTAATCTCAACCATTGATACTAAATCCAAAGATGTTTTTTTTTTAGAATGTATCCAAAGATGTTCTTGATCACCAAATGACTGTGAGAACATTATTATAAGATCTTTTAATGCATTTTTGTTAAAAAAAAAAACAATATAGAATCTCATCAAGCATTATGGAAAATAAATAGTACTAATTAGTCAAATAACTTAATACTTAATATCTCACTAATAATACGTGTTAAACGTTACTGTTATTTTACCAATAAGGCATACTAGTCTTTTGACATGCGTTACGCGTATATCAATTGATTTTTTTTAATAATATTTTGTTGATTAATTAAAAAAAATCTATATATAATTGGAATTATATATAGATTAATTGGAATGATGGACATTTTCCTCCAACATTCCCATCCCCAATTTCCAATTTTTACAGAAACAGTCAAAAAAGGAAAGAAATTTAAAGACTCATAATGTGCTGACACGTGGACAGTGAGATAATTACATACCACTTATTACACATTAATCTACAGATCCCTCTTTCAGTCATCACTTCCATCTCCTACTCTCCTCACCTCACCTCACCTCACCTCACCTCACTCCCTCTCTCAGTCATCACTTCTTCTCCAACAAATCCACATTCTCTCTCTCTCTCTCTCTCTCTCTCTCTCTCTCTCTCTCTCTCTCTCTCTCTCTCACATCTACACCTTCTCCCATCTTTTATATTTACTCCACCAGCTCCACCACTCTCTCCTCTCCTCTGTCTCTCTCAAGCACAAGAGAAAATGAGAAATTGAACAAGACCAACAACAACAAACAAGAACACCCCACCCACTTGCACTACCAAACCCTAGAGCTAGCAATGTCACAACCATAGCCATTGATTTACCTCTTCAATTTTCAAACCCAGCTACCTGCTCCAAATCCCACACACAATTCTCCACTAATTCACCATGGGTACCTGCACCTCAAAACCACCAAAGCCAAACCCCTACGCCTCCAAAGACCCAAATGACCAATCCGACCCCTCACAAACCCCCAAATCCCTACCTTCCCTGACCCCTCACCACAATTCCAAAGACGATGCCGTTTCCGGCGCCAGACAGTCCCAGTCTCAGTCCCCTTTCTTCCCCTTCTACAGCCCGAGCCCGGCCCATTACTTCAAGAAGTCTCCGGCCACGACCAAGAGCATGAGCGCTGCTTCCACGCCCAGCCGGTTTTTCCGGCGACCCTTTCCGCCGCCGTCGCCGGCCAAGCACATTAAGGCCGTGCTGGCTCGGCGGCTGGGAAAAAAGGCGACGGCTTCGGTTGCGATTCCGGAGGACGGCGAGGATGAGGATGGGGTTGATCTGGACAAGAGGTTTGGGTTCTCCAAGGAGTTAACTAGTAGATTGGAGGTTGGGGATGAAGTGGGCCGAGGGCATTTTGGGTATACTTGCTCTGCTGTGTTCAAGAAGGGTGAGTTTAAGGGTCAGCAGGTGGCTGTAAAAGTCATCCCTAAAGCAAAGGTTGGTGCTTTCTTTACCTCTCACCCTCTCTTGTACATTAAGCATGCTCTCATTTGCTTAGGATTGGATTTTCATGCTCTCATTTGCTTCATTTTCCGGATAAAGTTTCGTTCTTTTTTCATTCTTCAAGCTGAGACTTTAGGCCTTTGTTAAACTGTTTTTTTTTTTTTTGTTACTATTGTTGTTGTGCTGTGGGTGGGAGCCAGAGAAAGGCGGTTTGTTAATTAGAAACTTTCCTAGTTTAGGATGTGATTGTGTTAATTTCCAGCTGATTAGGCCGAAGATCTTTAGATGATATGGTCATGTGTATAGATGAATGACTCTCGTGGAGTCTTCCTAGATGGGGAATATTAGGCATTAATTAATGATATATACAACTCCACAGATTGGTACTTTGAGTGAGAGAAAAATAAAGTGACCAACTTGTTTGTTTATTGCTTTTTCTCTTGGTCAATGATAGGTATTGATCTCGTGGCCTTCTTGATCCACCTGAATGGTTAACATCATGGTTTGCCCACCAAAAGTTTGGCTATTATGTGCTCAAATCACATTTTGGGATGAGAGGCATTTTCCCCTATACAATTTGTATGTTTAGTGATTGGTTGAATTCCATGTAGTGGGAATAGGAATAAACACTTTCTTTAATAACTTCTCCATATTACAATTCCTTCAAAAGGATAAACAAAGAATGCAGTCCAATGGTTGTGAGTGGACCTAATCATTGAAAAAATTCATGGTCCATATTGTGGTCTTGGCCTTGACAGGGCTATACAATTCAACTAGATCGTATGTGTGGCCATTCAGATACTGGCCAGCAACTTTCCAAGCTTACAGCCATCCCAAACTGGCCATAACTTTTGAACTTTTGGTGGGGCATGCTTCACTATCTGGACTAGATGCATGGTTAACTATCAGGAAGCCTTAGTAGGTGATCTGATGCTTATTCCAAGAGGAAAGAAACATTGTACTTAATATTGTATTATTTTTTCTTACGATCATCCAAAATGAGGCGGTTTACCAATAATTGGACCTCATACGATTCCTAATGTTTCTTTTGATGAACCAAGATCTAAGTGTCTAATCAATATTGAAGGAGTAAGGGGGTGGAAACCTTATATCAAAGGCCAAGATGACTCAATCTGCCCAAATTATAGAAGATGACGACTTCTAGTAACAGACCATTGCTTTCCTTCCCTAATTGTCCTTGTAGAAGAAACAGGGGAAGAAGAAAAAGCTTTTGACTAATGTAAAGTCCGAGCAAGAGAAAAAGTCCAAGATCATGACCGGAACAATTGAATTTGTAAACTCATCATTCCATTCTTCTAGTAAATTTTGGAGGGTGAACATGATTTATGAAGCACCTGAAGAAGTATATATATGGTCCGTAAGATATAGTTGTATATAGAATTATAGATATATGAAGTAAAAGGCTATCACAATGTAATGCTGTAAGATATGGTTGTTAAGTATGGTGGCTTCGGTTGTTGGCACGTGGAAATTATATGCCTTTTTTGCATGTTTGTTATAATTTTATAGATTATTTTCTCATGACAAATTATTCTTTGTTGTCAGATGACAACCGCTATTGCAATTGAGGATGTGAGAAGGGAGGTCAAAATATTGCGTGCCTTGACAGGACATACCAATCTAGTTCAGTTCTATGATGCATTTGAAGACAGTGATAATGTCTACATAGTAATGGAGTAAGCTTATAAGTTGAATTTCTATTAAGATCATATCCGCTTTTGCATTTTCACAAATTATAGTTATTGACTGCACTGGAAAGTTACATATTTCTGAATACATCACTAAGCTTGTGCCTCTATTAAGTATGATTGTTTTGGTACATTTTATGTTTTGTTTTTTTCTTCTTTCTTTTTGGTTTTCTTTGACATTATGGTATTTAATATTTGGCATGGCAGGTTGTGTGAAGGTGGGGAGCTTTTAGATAGAATTCTTTCAAGGTATGTTTTAGATGGTAGCTATGTAGATCTTAGAAATCTTCATTGAAACTTCCAGATACTGTTAATTTTTGCTACTAACTGTATGTTGTATTAATTCTGAAGGGGGGGAAAATACTCAGAAGATGATGCAAAGACTGTCATGGTTCAAATACTGAATGTTGTTGCATTTTGTCATCTTCAGGGTGTGGTGCACCGTGATCTTAAGCCAGAGGTGGAACATTTCCTATACTTTTTGTAGTGTGTAATTTGCAGATAAGATGCCTTTATTAAGGTTACCTAAATGTTTAAAATTGTTTGTACTTGTACATGATTGATGTCTTCCATAGTCTGGACTGAAATTAAACATCATTCCGTAGCAGGACTATCACCTATTCTTAAGTTTTCTTCTAGTAGAATTAGTACATTTAGGTGCAACTCAGTAGATTTTCAGTTGGTCTCATAAGTAATCAGCGCGTACCTTAAGTTCACAGGTTGTTGACCTCTTTGATATCTGGAAAGTCCAATTTTTTTGCAGGGATTGGGATGGACATTATTTAATAGTTTCAGTAGTTTCCTTTACCTTTTGGGTGAAATTAATTAAAAGGCTCAGATGGTAGGTTCAGCTTAGATTTTCCTTTTAACTAACTAGAAAAATTGAGGGTGGGCAAACAGAATAAATAGGCTACATGTGATTGTTTCGTGCTGACAATGGACTTCTTTACTCCTGATGATCATTCCTGACTATGTTCCTAGGTATATTTGTTATGATTGATTGTGCTTTCTGTATGCAGTTGTTCTTAATATTGAACTAATTTTCTTCTTCCTTTTATTATCAGAACTTTTTGTATACTGCTAAGGACGAGAGTTCCCCGTTGAAAGCCATTGACTTTGGCTTATCAGATTTTGCCAAACCAGGTTTGTCCTTTTTTCAACAATCCAGCTCTTTTTACTATCAATCTCTTCACCTTTGGATTATGGATGGGGTTTTGACACTCATTCTGGCTTACAGATGAGAGGCTTAATGATATTGTCGGAAGTGCATACTATGTGGCCCCTGAGGTTCTACATAGATCTTATAGTACAGAGGCTGATGTATGGAGTATAGGTGTAATAGCATATATTCTTTTATGTGGTAGTCGCCCATTTTGGGCTCGGACAGAGTCTGGGATTTTTCGGGCAGTCTTGAAAGCTGATCCCAGTTTTGATGAAGCACCTTGGCCTTCTTTATCTATTGAAGCCAGGGACTTTGTCAAACGCTTATTAAATAAGGACCCTCGGAAGCGAATGACGGCTGCTCAAGCTTTAAGTGAGTATTCCGTATCTGTATTATGTTTTCAGTTTTTGTTAATATTACCCTTAGTCACTGGCCATAATCTTTTGTTGGCAGGTCATCCTTGGATGAGGAATTATAAAGATGTAAAAGTGCCTCTTGATATTTTAATATTTAGACTCATGAAGATGTATATGCGATCGTCATCCCTTCGAAAGGCTGCTCTAAGGGTGTGTATATGTTTTCACTGACGAAAGAAGAGAACTTTTTCTCGAATTTTGCTCTGAATCAGATTCTTGGTCTTAAGAACTTTTTATATGAAGTCAAATGATTGGGTTAGTTTTCTTGATGAATGGGATTCTTGTCACCGAGTCCTAAAACAATTTAAAATTGAAAAGCATTTCATAATTCAAATGATGACTCGAAAAAACCATCAAAGAGTGGTAAGTTTTGTGTTCTTACAGTTTTCTTTATAAGGTCATGCGTATTTACTTTAGATGTACCACACATAATTTTCTTGCCTTTGGCATTCTAAACTTTCTTAGCCTCCCCTTCCCCATCACTTCTGACTCTGAAATTCAAAAATCTTGAAGTTTTGTTCTTAATCACTATCAAGGCAAAAGCAATAACAAAAGTAATGAGAGCTGTTATCAGTTGATGGTCGCTTCATCTAAATTCCTCTTCGATATGTTTGCATAGTTGCGTTTTTATATATATTTTTTATTTGCATATATTATTTAAGAACTTTAAAGTTTTAACATATATTTAATCAATCTCTGAGCATTTCATGTATGTAAATGTGTCAGGCGCTCTCTAAGACATTGACTGTGGATGAACTCTTTTATCTGAAGCAGCAGTTTGCACTATTAGAACCAAACAAGAATGGCACTGTCACTCTTGACAATATTAGAATGGTTGCTCTCTCTCTCTCTCTCTCTCACATATATACAGAGATCTGACACAAATAGATTTATCCAAGTTGATGTACGAAGTGTTCTTTTCATTTTGTCTTCCACAGGCCCTAATGAAAAATGCTACAGACGCGATGAAGGAGTCTCGCATTTCTGATCTTATTGCTTCGGTAATAGCTTTGTTATAGTTTTGCTTTGATGTTCCATGACTTTTTCAATGGTTATAGAGTGCTGACTGGTTAGTATTCTTTCATGACAGCTAAATGCACTTCAATACAGAAGAATGGATTTTGAAGAGTTCTGTGCAGCTGCACTAAGTGTTCATCAGCTTGAGGCACTTGATCGTTGGGAACAACATGCTCGATGTGCATATGAGCTTTTCGAGAAGGATGGAAACAGGGCAATTGTCATTGAAGAACTTGCTTCAGTAAGCTGAAATTTTATCGTTATATTATGCTTTCTTAAGTTTGAGAATTCGGTAAATATAGGTTGATTTCAATAGGAAAAAAAAGAAATACAAAAACACATTGGTCAAGATTCCTAGTATTCGATATGCTACTTGTGAATCGGACTCAACTTACATGTCTAATAATTTCTTTTTACTCTCTGCACTATGACCTGTTAAGCTTGACTAGTAAAACAATTAGAAATGCACCATCGCTTCAGAAAAAGAATAATGCAGAGAGAAACTACGACACACAATGTTAACATGCTGTTCCCTAATCCCTACTCTGGAGGTCCTTAAATTTTGATTCAAAATTTAATTTGGCTTTATATTTTCATTTGTTTCAATCATTATTTTATTTTATTTTTTTTCAGTTTGAAGCAATGTGGTCCTTTCATCCCCCAAGATAATAATTCTGTTATAGAATGTCTGAATTTGCATGTAATAATCTTGCATTTAATTGAGCTCAATCGAAGTCATTCTAAGGCTCAAATTTGGACAAACCACGGATTATATTTGTCTATATAAGTTTCATACGCATTTGGTCTATGACTGACATTTGAAATCTTATCAGTAGTGAATGAGTGATGACAAAGTCATGACTATGGTAGACAAACGGACCACGTTGCTTCACTTAAATTGAAAGATCTTAATTGGCCAAATTGAAAGTGCCAAACTTGAAAAGACAACCCAAAAGTTCGATTGATATGTTGATTTCTTATTTCTTTTGCCCCAGACATGTACATGATCCTGTAAGATTGTCAGGGCATTTAGAAACAGCATCTTTATATGTGGATTTGATTTTTCCTTTTCCCCTTATTTTACTATTTTAGAAACAAAAGCTATACAAGGCTCGATACAATTTATAATGAACCAGACTGACGATTGTTATACTTTCTTCAAATGTGATTCAGGAACTTGGGCTTGGTCCCTCCATCCCACTACATGTGGTTCTTCATGACTGGATTAGACACACTGATGGGAAGCTAAGCTTCCTTGGGTTTGTAAAATTGTTGCACGGTGTATCCAGCCGGACGTTTGTGAAGGCATAGTGAAGATATATGCAGTAGTATTTATATTTAGCCGAACATAATGAGCATGTGTTGCATTTATCGAGATTTGGAGGTCTGGCAAGATGGTCCTTTAGAATCTGCTTTCGCAACACCTCGAATGAGCAATTCGTCAAAGATTAGAAGTTCCCCGACACTGCCGGTGCAAGCTTGGTTACTGGTTTGAATGCTGTCTTGATCTTGAGAGTGTAAAGCTGTAGTTAGTTTGCCTAAATGGGCGATTACATATTTATTCTTCAAACTCCTTGACGATGCTGCTTTGTATACGTTAAATTATTGTGTCTCCAATATCTGTCTAGTTCTTCTAAACATGCTTCAACTGGCTTCATCAGCAAGTCTCATTTGGGGGTGACACCCCTTACAGACCTATCCATGAGGGGGTGCCATTCATCTCCCACAATGAGGTGTCCTTGAGATTTACATATGTTTCGGATGTATTATATGTATTGGAATGAACAATGTGATAACTCGTGAGCTTTCAAATTACGTAGACTTTTTCATTTCAACTAGTTAGGTACATTAGAGCTGAAATTACCGAGGATAAAATGAAGAAGTAAAGAATCATCCGAGGTAAACCGAAAATGAACCGGAGATAACCCAAAACTATTGGAAGCTGAAATTACCATAGTATATCTAAAGTTACCAAACCGAAAAATAAAGTAAAAACCGAAACCGAAACCGAAAATTACCTAAATGTAAAAGTAAAACCTAAGGCCTGCACAAAGCATTGGTTTTTGGACTTTTTCCCCGCTATCTACCCGTTGGGTTGGCTCTCCCGGACCCGGCCCGCAAAAATGGTGTTGACTGTTGACTCACGGTACCAAAAATTAAAAAGACCAAACTATCCTTCTACTCTGTATACTTTGATGAGGTTCATCTTCTCTGTTAGTTCCAGTTGAGCTTCTGGGTTCTGATAAACCTCAGCTTCTTTATTACGGAAATGCCCCTCCCAAAACCTCATATTCAAAGGCCAACTTCATTTCGCTTTTCTCCGTCCGACACCCTCCTAGCTGACAAAGCAATCATATACCTCAAACGCCATCCCCACAACCTCAACTCTTTTTCTTCCGATTTCACCCCTGAAGCAGCCTCCTGTTTACTCCTCAAGTCCCAATTTGACCAAACCCTAACCCTAAAGTTCCTCAGTTGGGCTCGCAACCACCGCTTCTTCGCCTTCCAGTGCAAGTGTCTCGCCCTCCACATCCTCACCCGCTTCAAGCTCTATAAGAGCGCCCAAGCCCTGGCGGAGGACGTGGCCGTCAATACCGTCGATGACAAGGGTAATCTGGTCTTTCAGTGCCTCACTGACTCATTGCAAGTCTGCAATTCCAGCTCGGCGGTTTTCGACTTGGTGGTGAAGTCTTACTCTCACTTGAATTTTATTGATAAAGCTCTCAACATTGTTAACTTAGCTAAAGCTCATGGATTTATGCCTGGTGTGCTTTCGTATAATGCGATTTTAGATGCAGTAATTAGGTCTAAGGGGTCTGTTCAATTTGCCGAGGAAGTGTTTAGTGAGATGATTAGAAATGGAGTTTCACCTAATGTATACACCTATAACATTTTGATTAGGGGTTTTTGTGGGGCTGGGAATTTGGAAATGGTCTTGTATTTTTGGGGTGAGATGGAGAAAAATGGATGTTTGCCCAATGTGGTTACCTATAATACGTTGATTGATGCTTATTGTAAGTTGAAGAGGATAGACGAGGCCTTTGGATTGTTGAGATCAATGGCAATGAAGGGTTTGGAGCCAAATTTGATTTCATATAATGTGGTGATTAATGGGTTGTGTCGAGAAGGGAGGATGAACGAGACAAGTCAGGTTCTTGAGGAGATGAAAAGGAAGGGTTTTGTTCCTGATGAGGTAACTAATAATACCCTCATTAGTGGGTATTGCAAGGAAGGTAATTTTCACCAAGCACTTGTTTTGCAAGAGGAGATGCTGAGGAATGGCTTGTCTCCAAATGTTGTCACTTATACTGCACTGATCAATGCCATGTGTAAGGCTAAGAATTTGACTCGAGCAATGGAGTTTTTCGATCAGATGTGTGTTAGAGGACTTCGTCCAAATGAGAGGACGTATACTACATTGATAGATGGCTTCTCCCAACAAGGGTTCTTATATGAAGCTTACGGTCTTCTGAATGAAATGGTCGGGAGTGGATTCTCACCTTCGATTGTGACTTACAATGCCCTTATCCATGGATACTGCTTATTAGGTAATATGGAAGAGGCTATGAGAATCATACAAGATATGGTAGGGAAAGGGTTGTCCCCTGATGTAGTGAGTTATAGTACTATTATCACAGGGTTTTGTCGGCATCAGGAATTGGAGAGTGCGTTCCGAATGAAGATGGAGATGGTGGAGAATGGTGTATCACCCGATGCTGTTACCTATTCATCACTAATTCAAGGTGTCTGTCAGCAAAGGAGACTAGTTGACGCTTGTGATCTCTTCCAAGAAATGATAAGTATGGGTCTGCGTCCTGATGAATTCACATACACAACCTTGATCAATGCTTACTGCACGGAAGGGGATTTAAATAAGGCTCTTCAGTTGAATGATGAAATGATACAGAAAGGTTTCCTACCTGATGTTGTGACCTACAGTGTGCTTATCAATGGACTCAACAAACAAGCTCGGACGCGAGAAGCAAAGAAGCTTCTACTCAAGTTGTACTATGATGAGTCTGTCCCAGATGATGTCACATATAATACCCTAATAGAGAGCTGCACCAATGTTGAATTTAAGAGTGTGGTAGCACTAGTAAAGGGGTTCTGTATGAAGGGTTTGATGAAAGAGGCAGACAAAGTTTTTGAGACAGTGATTAAGAGGAAATACAAACCTAACGAGGCAGTTTATGATGTAATTATACATGGTCATTGTAGGGGCCGAAATGTTCAGAAGGCATTGAATCTCTACATGGAAATGTTGCATTGTGGTTTTGTCCCTCATACTGTGACTGTTATTGCGCTGATTAAAGCACTTTTCACAGAGGGAATGAACAATGAATTGAGTCTAGTCATAGAGAACACACTGGGGAGCTGTGAGCTTACTGATGCTGAGCTTGCAAAACTACTTGTTGAAATCAACCATAAAGAAGGAAATATGGATGCAGTTTTTAACGTGCTTGGTGAAATGGCTAAGGATGGCCTCCTTCCGAACAGTGGAGCAACAGCTTGTGCAGGGGTATAGATAATGGCAAATATTTTCTTATTAAAAAGAAAAAGTAAATGATGACCAAGCATTCATTCAAGATTGACCAAGTAAATGACGAAGGTGGCATGCCAAAGTGCAGAGTTACCTTAGTTTTGGTTGTTGACACACAAATTACTTGAGTGAACTAGTGAAGTATGGTGGCATGCGCCCATGAGCCCTGTTCCTCCATTGCCATGTTTTTCAGCCAATCTTTTAATGACGATTCTTCATTTACCACTGCACTTTCCTTCACTTGCTGGAAGGTTCTGATGAATGTAAGTAACTAGGCATGCATGCTTTTGTGAATTACATATAGTTTGTCGTTAAGTACTGCATTTGGTTTGCATTAGTACAACATTTGCTTTCTGGAAGATAGCTTTATATCGGTACAGAAATGTTGAAGCTTTTCGTAAATGCCTTTTTATAATCTGTGGGAGGCTCTGGATCATCAAACAACTTCTGATAACACTATCTTCTTATTTTCTTAGCTGTGCCTAGCTGCTGCCAAATGTTTCTCAAGATGGTAGAACAATTTCAGATCAAATTAGAAGCAAAAAAGAACCTTGGTGAAAGCACTGGGTATTTTCCTCTTGATAATGAAAGATGAGCACAATGTTCGTGCCAGCAATTTCGTAAGGGGGCGCTTTTCGTGTTGTTTTTCCTTGAGCATATATAGAGACGTGGATTTCAAATTGCATCGGATGAGATTTGAATGATGATACGCCCTGTTGAATATTTTTGCTCCTGATTTATGGTGATGTATTCCACATTTGTCATACAAATTTGTAACCTGATATTCCATTGTCGTTGCTCGAGTAAATATTTAAATTGATGGAAAGTGGCGTAATCACGAGGGCAAGTCGCTCATTTTATTTGTAACCAATTGTGTTTTCAATTGCGAAGCCAAGAGAGTTTTATAGCATTCATAACTGCAATAATTTCCATTGTCACTAAACTTGAGATATGGAGATTTGATGAAAATTCTCTAAGAAATTGTACCTCTATGGTCACAAACCACACAACCCTAGCCATCACAATTCACCTACATGCACTAGCTGCATCATTACTTGATTTCCAAAATGAACCATAAGGCAGTGGAGAAACACATACCCATGCATTGCACTCTGACTCCCACCACTCAGATGGAAACCCTTTCAATCAAAAAAGCCTGAAACACACCCTTCATATGCAAAGCCAGGCGTAATATCTTTCACATTTCAAACAATCACACAAAACTTCAGTCACCTACCTGTTCATTATTCTTTCACACCAATTTGGGCACTAGATCACTCATTCCGAGCTTTCTCTTTTTAAGTAGAGTCTGTACGCTCCCCTTTTCTTAATGGCTTTAATATGGAACTAGAGCACTTTTTTTTAAATCTTTTTATTACTCAACAATTGACCCTTTCTTTATTTATCTGAATTGAGAAAAAAATCAATTTGACAATGATTTTATGTGGCATTTGTTCAAATGATGTTCACAGGATTGATGACTCTAATGGTTGGATTTCTAGACGAATTGTGGATTATAGGGACTTCAATGAAAGACTTCCAAGTTGGCGACATTTTATGTAAGCTATGTTCTTTTGAATATTGGACAATTAGTAAGTTTACAAGTTCAATCTAGCCATATAGTTTATGATATGATATGCCTCACCGTAAAGTTTGCAAGTTCTAATTCATCAAGTTTCAATATGTTTTTTTTTTTAACAAGACAAATTTCAATATGTTCAGTTGTTAATTAATGGTATGATATTAAGTACTTGGAGTTGGTCCAAGTGGTGAGGGAGAGGTTAGGTTAAAAAAATATTTAATGATATGATATTGATAATTTTGCAGATTTTGCTGCACTTCCATATTAACATAATTTAATATTTATTATTGTCACAAGGTGCTCAGACACATGAATTTAATGTTCGGACAATATGCAAATGACGTGGATCCCGAGTCACTGTATCATCAGTGGAGAGAAATGAGGTGGAGAAGAACAAATAGAACTCCTCACACCGACTCCAGCAACAATACGAAGCAATCAAGAAGAAAAGAAACTCTTAAGTCTGAACAACGATAGTCACTCCAGTAGCAATAGAAGCAAGTAAACATCATCATCATGAAAAAAAGAAACACTAAACTACAACGGTAAAAAACTTGGTCGCGGTGCCTTGTGATTAGTTTTTTTTACGCACCCATCTAGTTGGGACCTCCGCCATTTGTTTGTTTTCGAGATTCGATCTTGGAGATCACAAAAATAACTTTTTCTTAATGGAAGTCTAAAAATTATAACGATTGATTAATACACTTGCATCAAATTATATGTCATGAATTAACTAAGGTGGTGACCTCCTTTCACGCAAACTCCTAATTATGCACCAAAATGGTATAGCCCCCCATTATATAAGACCAAAATTCCAATTCCGTTGCGCAAGAAGACCCTTCACCTCCACAAGGTGCCTGTGGACTTTCTTCCTCATCATGCTGCAAGGACAACTGCCAGAGCATCTAACTCCTTGGTCTCCTCTTGGTTAGAAAAACCACATCTACATATCGACTTCAAAGTTCAAACATGCCATCAGAGAGGGAGAGCGTTGTTGCTTCACTACTGACCCTCTCATTCACTTTATAAAACTCATCTGGAATACTGAATTATGATCTAGCCAAATCTTCCAAGCAACACATCCAAATCGATCCATCTCTTTCTTTGTTAACATCCAGCGCATGTTCCACAAAATCAAGAAAGCATTCAATATAAGAAGAGTGAAGCTGCAGATTAAATCAGTAGCTTGTGTAGATTGGAAAAGAGGTTATGAGTTCCTTCCATGGAGAAAGAACATAACAATGAGGAATAAACTCCCACATCTTTTTAGCAAGTTTACATCCCAAAAACGCGTGAATGACATCAAATGAAATTTTCCAACGGTCATCATTTCGTCCGACATGGTAAAATGCAAGTCCTACAGCCTACCTAAGAACAAGAACAACAAAAACTTTCAAAAGGAGAACCTTTATACTTTAAAAGATCGAGAAACCATCTCTTGATGAAAGCCTTTGATGCAAATCATCAGCCAATGCTTGCCACAAGCTTACCCAAAAGCAGTAAAACGACTTCTCTCTATCTAAGCACACTTGGAGGCACTCCATTCTCATCAGGGTCCTTGCAAAGCTCCTGTTCAGGCTCCCCGGAAATCTGTCACAAGTTGTGCAATACACAACAAGCAACAATGGTTTGTGACACATGATTAAGACCCAAATGTTCAGGTCCTCGAGAATTTTCCACCTCCCTTTAAGCAATCCAATTGCTTCAACAACCAAAGACCTGCCCTTCATAAGCATTCCATCGAAGAGGTTCTGTGCAGGAGTATCTAGGCCAACAGAGTTGACAACAAAGAGAACAATGGATAGCACCAGTTCCCAACAATATAAGGCCTCACATGGTGATCACGCACATTATTAACCTCATCCCAACCAATGTCACCAGAAGTATACCTGTTATAAAAGACTATAAAATGTGTAGTCTGTCCCACCCCACCCCATCCCAGAAGATTTTCTTCTGGTCAGCAACAACTATGGGGAAAACCAAAGGGGTACAAATCAAACCTTTATTTTGGTCTGGAATACCGATATAACCCAAACAAAAACATTTACTTTAGGAGTTGAGGAACATCATTGTATACAAATCAGTTTACCTCTTGTTTCAACATAAGCATTTTTGCAGTAGACATCATAACTGCTATTCTTGTTGCTTTAATCACCAAGGTTTTTTACCTTCTGCTCCGTTATGGAAGAGTCCAAATCTAAGAAAGGGTACTGTTGCTGGCACTGGCTTTCTCCTAGTGCTTGGAATGTTCGCACGTACACACATGAATCATACAGCAAGATTATGAAAGGAACTACCAAACTACCCAGTTTTGAGTCATTTAGCTGAAATATATGTGCACACAGAGCAGCTCAAACACCAATTATAACACCAGCCAATTGAGATTTAGAGGATTAACAACGCCCGTTCATGTAAAGAATTACCCTTACAACAGATACATAATGCAATTTATGGTCTATGTGTGTGTGTCCCCAATCCATCAGAATCTGTAGATAACAACCATTTCCAGCCCAGAATAATTTTTTCTTTATCTATTTAGCTATTAAACGACCAACGATCTGTATAGGCTGGAAAAAAAAAATTAAATGCCTAGATCTTTGTTATACTATAGCACCAGAATGACATTTCCAAAAAGAAAAGTTATAATGAAATGTGCTAACTAAGCCATTACAGTGAATAAAAATGCATAAAAGAATTGCTCTAATCAATATCATATTTCTAATAACACTACAGCACGGTTAAGACTGAAAGTAACATAAGTGCACAAGATTCTTCCTAAAGATTTCCTTTCACATCAAAATATTACCACTCTGGCTTCTAATGATAAATAAGTAGTACATTTCCACTCTTTTCATCAATCTTGTAATTCATTACCAAGTCAGTTGGTCCCAACAACTACATGACAGTCATTACATATTAGCTCTACTCATCCGAAATACAAGTTCTACAGCCTACCTAAAGAAGGAGCAACAAAAGAAACATTCGAAATGAAATCCTTACATAAACGTTGAGGCCCTTTACTCAGGAATTATGTCCTATCTCGATGACAGCCTCTGATGCAAATCCTCAGCCAATGCTTGCCTCAAGCTTTCCCCAAAGTAGTAAAACGACTTCTCAGAGTCAAGCACCCTTGGAGGCATCCCATTCTCCTCAGGGTCCTTCCAAGGCTCTGGTTCGGGCTCCCTCGCAATCTGGCACAAATTATGCAACACACAGCAAGCAACAATTGTCTGCGGAACATGATTAAGACCCACATTCAGGTCCTGCAGAATCTTCCACCTGCCTTTGAGCAGCCCAATTGCCTCAACCACCACTGACCTCCCCTTCATAAGCATTCCATCGAACAGGTTCTGTGCAGGAGTCCCCATCCCATTTGGAGAAAACGGAGTCAACAAAAAACTCAGCAGAGGGTAGCACCAGTCCCCAACAATGTAGGGCCTCACAGGGTGACCACGCACATTGATAACCTTATCCCAGACAATGTCACCGGAAGTAAGCCTATTATACAAAAGACTCTCTCGGAAATGAGTAGCGTCGTCTGTGCCTCCCGGAGCTTTAACACAGACATCCCAGAAGATTTTCTTGTGGTCAGCAACAACCTCGAGCAAAACCGAAGGGTAGCCATATCTGCATTTGTAATTGGCAGACAAATTTTGCTTGTGGAGCCTAATTGGGCTCCCATCGATGGCGCCACACATGTTGGGAAGCGAGGTGAGCTCTTCGAAAGCCTGAGTGGTCTCAATCAATCTGCGACGGCTGACTGGGATCTTGATGAACTCCGGGTAGAGCTTGGTGGCGAGTAGGCGCGTGACCATGTTGGTGATTTTAGAAATGAGGTAGGGCTCGAGCGAGTAGCGAGCGGCTAGGGATTTGGCGGAGAAGCCGTGTGCGAGGCGAGAGAGGACCATGGCGACGGCGTAGTCGGAGGGGAGAGAGAGGTTGGAGAGAGCAATGTGGGGTTTGAGCTTGTCGACGACGGTCGTAAAGACGGGATACGACAGGCCGTATAGGGAGCGCCACTGGGCGTCGCGGAGAGGGGCTTCGAGGGACCAGATGTGCTCGGTGGAGAGGGCGCGGAAGGCGGAGACGGAGTAGTCGGCGGCGGCGGGGTTGGAGGAGGAGGAGGCTGCCGGGGCCGGAGTGGAGGCGGAGGAAGGCGAGGAGGGGCGAGAGGAGGCGATGTAGGAGAGAACGGAGGCGATGGTGAAGAAGAGAAGAGGGGCGGCGGAGGAAGAGGTGAGGAGAGAGGTGGGGGAGGCGGAGGCGGAGGAGGAGGAGGCGGTGGTGGTGGAAGTGGGGGAGGAGATGAGGGAGGTGGTTGGGTCGATGGAGTTGTGGAGGTGGAGGAGGTTTGAGAGCATTAGCAGAAAAGATTGATCCATGGCTGCTGCTGCTGCTGGTGGTGGCTGCGTCGGGAAAAGGGGTTTCGGTATGAGACTTCAAACAAGAATCTGTACACTGTAGATTTTCAACTTTTGGATTTATTAGGATTTTAAAACCAAATGATACGTCATTTTTGTTACTAATTTAATTTTGTGTTGCACCCCTTTCAAATAAATTTAAAAAGTGTGACGCTAGCTACAGTTTCTAAATTTTTATACCAATTTTCACTATTAAATGCTAGGTCAAATCTAAATCTCCGGCGTATTATTAATTTTTTTGGAAATTGGCATATTACTAAATCTCCGGCGTATTACTAATTTAGCAATGTGCTTTTAGTGCCGTTTTACTTTTTAAAGAAGAGAAATGTTTATGTTTATGAGATTGTAAATCCTCTAAGAGAGGTTTGGAGACATTCTTTTTTCTTTTTTGTTTCTTTTTTTGACATTCTCCAAGGATTGGCAGGAGCCCAGCTTCATCCATGCGACATCAGCGACACAAACATAAACATTGGCGGTGTTGTGTGACATAATAATTTTCGCAAGTGAAAATAGAAATTGATGCGCTAAATGTCATATAAAGTGCTGAGTAGTGATGGTCTGTACTAAATTATGGAGGAAGCAATGTTCCCAACTTTTGAAGTAGTTAATTGGAAGAAGGTTTTCCGCGGTTGCAACCAGGCTACCCATTCAGTAGCTCATAGAGAAATTTACATTCCAATAAAAAAAAAACACATAGATTCAAAATACTAACCGTGACTTGAATTTTTTCACGTAGGTAAAAATTGTTTGGACATGTTACTTAACTGAGGCCCAATAATTGAAGGAGTGGGCTTATGATAATACGTCGTCGGAGTTACAAGTTACAACCCGCAAACTTAATTCTTATGTCCGTTCCGTTCCTCGAGAGAGAAGTTTTGATTTTGGGTGTAGAATTTCTCTCAACAGACCAATATCTCAAGCTCCGATCTTTTTACTAACGGTCTGATTTTAGGGTTTTCTCCCATCATCTTCAACCCCCTAATTCGCCACCATGACTGAGGTAATCGTCCGCCTTTACTCTATTTTTGTTTCCTAAATTTTGATAGTCGCTTGGAAAAACAATGGCTTTTCTTGATTTTACTGTTTCTTCTGCATTTTAATTTCGTGGGATTAATCTAATTATGTGTATGACTATATCAATATGGCAATTCACGAACAAAATTCATGAATAACAAGCGAAACTGAATCACACAAGTAAATAAGATATGACTGACCTTGCCATTGTTAGAGTTATAGGTTTGTTGAATTGAGGTCGATTAGATGCTCATTGTAAGTACTCTGTGTTTCTTATAATGCAATCGCAGCATGTTTATTGGGATTTGGGATAGAAAGAATGTGATTAACTCTCTGTTTCAATATTACAACTTACAAGTAATGTAATTACTACTTTATATACAAAGGCTTCAAAATTTCGTTTGAATTCCACAAGCATAGTGATAGTGTAGTTCCTTAGTTTGTCCTCGAAAGGATTTTGTCTTAGAATGCTTTAAAAATTTTGTATACAATTTATTGTGATTTTCAATGGGTTTCCTTTAGCCGACTCTAAATCGTGTCTTTTGTTATTATTGGTTTCTCTTTTTCTCTATTTGCAGTATTGGGTTAGCCAGGGTAACAAATGGTGTGACTTCTGCAAAATCTACATATCAAACAATCCTTCTAGCATTAGAAATCATGAGCTTGGTACACGTCACAAGGATGCTGTTGCTAAGAAGCTTGCTGATATGCGAAAAGACAAAGCTGCAAAGGAGAAGGAAGAAAAAGAAGCAGAACGTGCCCTTCTGCAAATTGAAGCAGTGAGTATTAGAAAATAAGTACAAAAGTTATGATAAATCTATATTTTTGCATATATTCCAGTGATAGAAGATTTGATAATTCTATGACGGTAGTGCATCACCCCGTTAGTAGTACATTTAGGTTTCTCATATATGTGTACCCATCAATACCGTCATTTTCTTACCAGTCCAAGAGTTGTTAAGTATTTAAAACTTCAAACCTCATTTTATTTTCAAAGGAAATTAACTTTTCCACAAATATTTCGCACGTCATCACTGATTACGTTTTAAAGTTCAGAAGTGAAAACTTGTAGATTTAGCTCTGTCAAAGGAAACATCTTCTTTTTCCATGAGACACTGACCTGAATATTTTTTCTTTCCTTATGCTGAATTTTTCTTCTGTCCTAAATGTTTGCAGAAAGCTAAGCGCAGCTATCAAAAGGATATGACAAACTTTCAGGAGGCTAGAGATACTCATGCCCGTGCACTAGATGTTGGAGACGACGGTGAAGAGAGTAAGTACTGTATGTTTGTAATTCCACAGATGTTGCAATTTTAGAAAACACTGTTCTTATAGAAAAGGGCTCTTGTGATTACACCATAAGTTGATTTTTCACAATCTGGTGTTGAAAGCTTGTTTGTCCCTCAGCCATAAGGTTTATGGTCCAAAAGTACCTTGTAGGTGGCCATGGGGATCTTAGAATAGCTGAGCTCGTTTCCTACAACTCAATTACTTGACTGACTCACTAATAACCATGTCTAGGCTAATATTAGGACAATTTTACAATCAGGCTACATACAGAAGCTTTATTCCTCAATCCTCAACAAGCTAAGCTTGAGGAATTCTATGCTGAATTAGGTTCTGACAGCTGATGTAAGCATGATATGATCATCCCGTAAAGCATTTTACCAAACAAAGTACTTTAGAAGGAAACAGAAAACAACTAAAAGAAAAGAAAGGAAACAACAAAACAAGAGTAGAATCTAGTGAGAATCTTCCTTTCTTTTTCTTTTGAATTTTCATTTTTTTTTTTCTAACAAGTTCAATAATAAAGTCTATAAGCTCTGGTTTATGGCAGGGAAAAGAATGCATTCTGAATGCATAAGCTCATTAACAAATTCAATTACGTTGATGAACACTAAGCTTGACCTGTATTAGACATTTTATGGGTCCAACTTAAAGCCTGTTTTTGAATGGCATGGTACTCTTTAGTTCTTAGGCTGTCCTAGTTGTGGAATAGATTTCTTCCCCTTACCCTTTTGAATTAACTACTCTGGTAGGTTGGCCAAATTTCTGTTCTAAATTTGGACCGTAACTCAGGAGACGACATTTCTTGTGAGTAAAAAATTAGGCTAGAAAGAACTAGGTAAAAGCATGCTTTTAGGTTTGTTTTTTTTGTTCTTGTTCGGTCTGGTAGTCGGTATACAACAAGTGTGCAATGCAGATTTTCTTAAAACTAAGGCAGGAACAAATTATTACTAATTAATAATAGTTATAATAATAGCAATAATTTGTTCCAACCTGAGACATAATAAAGTCAATGGTACTCGTTTCTAGTGTCTTTCGGTTGTTTCATGATTGTTGTGTTTTTTTTTGTTGCCTGAATGTCCCCCTTATATTTCTATTTAGAGAAGAAGCATGCCTTTTTGCACGGGGAATCATGAATATTTCTTATTTCAAGCCTAGTACTGTTAAAACTGATTCAGCTCTGTTTGATGACAGAATGGCAGTATGACAGCACTTCCGGTTATTACTACCATCAAAGTAATGGTTTTTGTTATGATGCGAATTCCGGCTTCTACTATTCTGATGCTATAGGTATAGTCATTTCACTTAATATTCTAATTATTTTATTGACTTATAGTCCTTCCAGAATATATGTTGTAGTTGGTTTATTAACATGAAGAAACACAACAGGCAAATGGGTGACACAGGAAGAGGCATATGCAACCCCTCAGTTTTTGTCAAATTCTGGACATAAAGCAACCATTTTGAAGAAGCAAGCGCCAACTTCACGGGCAGGATCATCTACAGAAAACAAAGGTGCTGATAAAGCTCAAAATGGGGCTCTACCTGGACCAGTGGTTTCAGCTTCTTTAAACCCGATGAGATCTGTTAAAGGTGCTCCCTCTAAAGTTGTCGTTGGCAAAAGAAAGAGGCAAGACGAGAAGCCAAGGGTTATGTCTGCAGAAGAAGCAGCTGCACTTAAAGCAAGGGAGGCTGCTAGGAAGAGAGTTCAAGACAGAGAGAAACCATTGCTTGGCCTTTACAGGCCGCAATGATTTGGCTGCTCAATCAAGGTTGTATCTGCAACATAAAGGTATGCTTTGAGTTTTGTTTTTAAAAATTATTGTTTTATTAGTCTAGAGTCCAGCATACAAGTTTTCTGCTGGGCGCTGGTTTGGGGCTCTTCCTTTGTTGAGCCAATTTTTTTCTCCCATCTCCTTCTTTCCTCGTGATACTCTATCTGGTACCTTGCATGATCTGATTTTAATGATTGAGGCTGTGGGAATTGGGGGCATGTTGATGTATTCGTGCTTTTCTAATGATTTGGTTACATATGCCTCTAAGGTGCGCAGCTATGCATCTTAGAGCAAGGTGAGACCTAAAAGCCTGAGGCATTTAGGTATTTAGTGATCTGTCGAAAAGCCGATTGCTGTATTTCTAAGGCATATGCCTCAGGGTAAGGTGCACTAGTTTTGATTACTCATTGTTCAAAACCCATTAATGTTTTATAGTCCTAAAAGGCTCATGGTTACACGTCACCTAACGGAGTATAAAATTCCTTGCATTATGCTTTACCGTTGAAAACATTGGTTTCATATGAGAAAACTATTGTGATGAAACAACTGATGTATTTAGTTGTCAGCATTGAGTACAGCCATTGTTTTTTTGCTGTTAGGACTGAGAGCAAGGTGAGACCTAAATACCTGAGGCGTTTAGGTAAAATCTAGTGAACTGTCAAAAAGGTGATTGCTCTATTCCCAAGGTATATGCCTCATGGGTAAGGCGCACTACTAGTAATGATACTTAAAACAAAAAGTTCATTACTCAAGTGGGCAAAACCCATTTAAAAATTTGAAGTCCCAAAAGGCTTACTGGCCTAATGGGATTACCTTGCATTATGCAATGCCATTGGTTCTTATGAGAAAACTATTATAATGAAGCAACCGATGTTCTTAGTTGTTAGCACCAAGTACAAAAGCTTCAATAATCTGTTTATACACGTAGCTATTAGCAACTAGCACTTATGTTACTTATTCCAACGAACCAATGGACCCGTAAAAAAGTTGGAAGTGCTAAAAAGTCTTCTTTGAAACCTTATAGTTATTGTAGTCAGGGACTGTAAAAGAGTAATGAACACTTCATGTGCCATCATAATTTCCAACTAGGACTAGTGGATTTAGAATGCGATGAGTTTCACAAACATCTGGGCTCACAAAGTCACAACAGACATGGATGAGATAGGAAAACATTATGAGTTAATGACCTCACTATAGTGTGTGTCATTGCTTATCGATAGATATTTGGGAGTTGTTTTATCACAATCTCAAGAATCAGATCTATACATATTTTCAGGATTGTGGGCTTAATAGTAATTGCTTGGTTTTGGATTTTGGAGCCTGGAGACAGTAATTACACATGTGGATTTGCTAAACTCGACTTCTTAGTACTAAAATGAAAATGACTTCTTATAGAACTAGTTGTTTTCTACTATTCTTATTGGGAAGCCAAACTAGTTAATGGACTTCAACTAATGTAATCCTGTATATACTAATGCATGTACTTGGAACTATTTTGCAGAACTTTGTGAAGAATTTGGAATGCAAGTACGCAATTCAATCAACAGCTGGTCCAAATATTTGGATACTATTATGATGTCTCCAATTTCATTTCAATAGCTAAGAATTGCTGGGTAGCATTGAAATTTGGTGAGTAACAGTATCCGACATGTTATTTGTACAATCTGTTGTGGCGTTATTGATTGGTAGGTTTCGTCATGAAAGAAGTTGATTATTAGGTTCTTTCAAAATTATGGGGGGCCTTCTTTGATGTGCAACTGCTGGACAATTAGGCTGAAAGTATACTCATATCACTAGCATTTTGTTTTTCTTTCACTGTGTTTCCCAATATACGTATGAGGGATGCAATTTTAGTTACATGTTTCAACAACGACGAGCACTCTGCTGTTCAAGGCCATCATTGCAAAGAATTTACTAGCTGACATGAGCTTGCAGGTGTGTAGTTCTTAAGCATTGCTTATATTTTCCTTTTTGGCACTTAGCAAAGCGTTTGTTATGATTCTGGAAATAATTGTTGAATTTCAAGCATGACATATGGATGCCAAGTAATATGTCATTGAGTTCTGGGGTACAATCTTTATCTTATGATTTTATGAGTTTAAGAGGGTCCATAAAACTTGGTAAACATGTGTAATGTCAAATAATCTATAATAAACCTTACATGTGCTATGTACAATCTTTATCTTACACAATACACATGTCAAATAAACATGTGTAATGTGTAAAACTTGGTAAACATTACATATGGATTTGACATGTGTAATGTCAAATAAACTTGGCCGCTTTTCCACTGATTAACTGTAATTCCTTTTCTTTTCTAAATAATCTATTTTCTTCACTTTTTTTCAGGTGCCTCTCGGAACCATATTAACACGATTTTCAGTGGAAATGTTCTCTTGCCAAATAGTTTATCAAGTTATGTTGTCAAACGATCAATTTGAATAATGGATCAGGTGCATCCATTAGTCCAGAGTGATAGTCAGTAACATAGCATACCAAACTGTTTGGCAAAAGGACTATTTTTTGTTTTTGTTTCAAATTTGACTTATGAATGTTCTCATGCTGTAAATTGTTGAGGCTTTCAGTGGATTGTTGATTTCATTACCTCCAGTTGAATACACACTTTTGAGGCGTATGCGGCCATTTACCCAACTAACAAAGGAAAGCAGTAAGCCTTTCCTTGACACTGACAGTAAAAGCTACAAATGTAGCAAGTGCCTGACTGCCCCAAACTCCTCATTATTTGTGATATGATGTAGCAAGTCCAGCAAAGTGCTTTGGTAATTTGGAATCGGTTTATTTAGGTGCTGCTACATTTTGTAGATTGGTAGATATCTAATTCTGAACCTGCTTACAAGAGATCTCATATCATTGTACACCTGACTATGAATTTTTTCTCTCTAGAAGTCTGAGAAGATTCAAACTTTTCAACTTTCTCATCTCACCTCAATGCCACTTGAGCTAGAATTCGTGTAGACGTAGAGCGAACGCAGACGTCGACGCTGGGCGATGGGTCGGCATTTCATTTAGATGATTTGTGTGAAAGAGATTATGGTCTCTTCTGTTTGTCCTCGGCATGAATTTGTAAGGTGGTCCAGTTTACATGGCTGTTTTGTGTGCATCAGTGCCCATCATCCAGCACAGAATGAATGTGGGGAATGTGAACGTAGAACTGTTGAACATAGAAATCATTTTCATTCCCAACAACCCGTTCTTTCCTCCATCCAACATCAATAAATGAAGACTGGTAAAACTGAAAATGCCGTATGTGTTTTTTTTCCCCAATAGGAATTCTACATTGACACTCCAATTTGCTCACTAGACTCCACACATCAATTTTTCGTTTTTATTCTTCTTTTCTCTTCCGTACTTATTATTTTACCTTCGGGCTTTGTTTGGTTCACAGAAAGAAAAGGAAATAAAATTAATTCCTTGCTCTTTTCATAGGCATGAGAAACTAAAATTCTCATTAGTTTTTCTTTCAAGTGTTTGGCAATACTAAGAAAATGAATCAATAAATATTAATATATAAAACATAATTAATATTTATAATTTCAGAAATAGTTATTTTAGTAAAAAAAAAAAGTTATGTAATTAATGTTAAATTAGTGCAATAAATTCAGGAAAAGTAAGTATGAAAAATGATTCCCTTGGATTATGGAAGGAACCAATTTCCTTCCTATTTTCCCTTCCTTCAGGAAAACATTTCATTTTCTTTTGCATTCCAAACACAGGAAATGATTGAGTTTCCTTTCCCAAGTCCTCAATTCCGCAAACCAAACGAGGCCTCAAATCAAGCATCACTCTTCATAGTACTTAGTAGTTGGTTACCGAAACTCTTCATAGTGTTACATAACCAAGTACGAAACCTTAATATACTGTTCGATGGTTTACCATACCCTTAAACATGCTCGTTAGAGAGTTCGATAGCCAGCCACTTGAACAATCGAACATTACAATGATTGAAATTTACAAACAAGGTTTATAAAGTTGGAACCTTAATATACTGAGGGCTAAAATATATATATATATATATATTTTTTATCAAATAGGCAGTTCATTGATATGGAAGAAACCATTACAAGTAGTAATACAATACATACAGGAGTCATAAAAGACCTACTTATACAGGAGCCATAATATACTGAGGGCTAAAATTTCTCATTATTCTTCACTCGTACAAATTGGGTTTTGGATTCTTTTCCCAGACAAACCATTTATTATATAAGAAGGAAGTTGGGTTGCAAACTTGCAACCACCATATAGTAGTTTTGCACATGGTTTTTCTCTTCCAATGTTTAGTAGCATGGCATTGACTCTATGACTTTTTGCTCTGGTCTTGCATTGACTATTTGACTAGGTCATAGAATTCGGCCATGAACATAAGTGAGCTCGTTTAAAAGGTTTAGGGCAGTCAACAAGAAGGAGCTGATGATTGAGTTCGACCCGAGAGCTAGAGACTCCATATTCTGAGTCATTACACGTCAAGTGTTTGCCTTTCTGTCGACAAATGGGGTTTCAGAATTCAGAGTTTTTTCATTACTGTCAATTCAGTCTGTCACAACTCCATCAGCTCGAGTAATCTAGAGCTTTAATTTGTAGCCATCCTTGGCCGACATGAACGTGTGTGTTTCGAACCGAAAGAAAAACAATTTACAGAATCTTTAGTAGTTGAACAAGTTTTTTCATTTTTCATATCTCTGAGTTATTGATAATTTGATATAATGTTTTGGTCCATGATCGAGCTATTGATTTCATACTAATTAACCCAACTTGTTAAGATACATTTAACTTGTTCATATTAACGGGTCGTGTCATTTTCATACATTATGTCGACTAATAATCAATCTGAACTTACATTGCGGTTTTAGTTGTTGTACTACATCATGTCTCATTGAGAAAAGTACACAAACCATTTCTTGAAATTTATTTATCTGTTCTTGATATTTATTAAAAATACAGGAAGCTTCTATTTTCAGAAACTACATAACCTAACCATTTTCGCAAATTGCTTGTTGGTATCAACTACTTTTGTAACCGTTTTTTTTTTTTGCTAAAAAAAGAGTTTATTAAACGAAAAAGAAAATAATGAAGCCAAAACCCCTATGAAAAAATTCAAAATTCAAAAGGCAAAACAATAGCCAGTTGAATCGAATTAAAACTTATTCGGTAACCGTTAAACTTACCGCGCATCACATTCTCGAAAGCATAGTAGAATATTTTCACATACTTCATAACCAAATCCTCTTTTGCACGAACATCAGAGATCAACAACCTTCTTCTGATTATATCTAAAAGTGATGTGTGGGGGTTTAAGATCGATCTGGTCCTCCTGCGCATGCGCAACTCCTATGGAGACAAAAGTATACAGGAGGTTATATTGTTCCTTCTTCACTCTTACAGTCACTTTTGACTCGTAACTTCTCCAATAAATTCATCCTTTTATAATTCCAAATGCTTTTTCCACTAATAAAGCTCAACCTTTGGAATTGAATATGTTAATTTGTAGTTTTCTACGAAGAAAACTTTCAAACTCAGTCCAACGTCCAATCAGTGCGATTGAACTTGTCATTAACTTTCTATATATGTAACAAAATAAGAAGAGGTTGAATACGCAAACTAGATATTATTAGTAATTAAACAATGTAAAAAAATGTCTCTTTTTGTCCTACAAGAATTAGGTATTTCCCCATTATGAAGAATATTCATTTATGCTTTGAGATAATTGATCGAGATGAATTTTTTCATGGTCATGTCACGCCATGTGGCATATGTGACGGGTCACTATAGTTGGTGACCTCAATAATTTATGATTTATCCACTCAATATTTTATTACTCACTAATTATTTTATTACATAACAACCAATCATAGTGGTCATTTACATTTGTCACGTAATGTGACAGGATCCTAGAAAAAAATTTCATTGAGCAGTCAGCTACTCAATGAATTAAAGAAGTAGCAGCTGGAGTTTTTGAATTGGATCCTCTTTAATGTTTCTGAAATCTGCTTTTTTCTTTTGGAAAAGTATATATTGGGGCATTGGTTAAACAACCACCTACCTTATAATAGCAAATTAACTATATCAAGCTACAAAGATATTAGAGGATGACCACAAATTTTTGGTCACCAGGTGACCAAAAGAACATTTCTTCCAAGGATTGACGCCAGTCTTCTTATTATGTTATGTTTTGCAAGGATTGATTGTTGGTCCAGACCTCGAAGATAAATTTTGGATTTCAGTAATTCATGAAATAGATTAAGGAAGGAAGTTCAAGGCCAAAAAATCAGGTCCAGACGTGATTAGAAATGATGATCTGTTATGACACTATGTTAAACAACAACAAGCGTGGCTCATGTGATCCATTACTAATTAGCATAACATTGATATTGTTCTCAACTTATCATTTATCTATTAGGCATTGAGATTTATGAAAAGACTTTAATGCAATTAGTAGTAAATCAACCACATTGTGTTTTCTTTTGTCAATTTTCTGATGTGAGATTCAAGTTTCAAGAGTTGGTAATCTTGGAGTGTGTTCTTGGTTTGCAACATTGCCTTTCTTCTTTCTTTTTTTTAATTTTTTTTTTTGGTGATATTTCATTCTACTTGGGACCTAATGTTTTTTGGACAATTACTTTAGCCCAGTGACTTATCGCTCATTGTAAGTGGAAAGCCCTAACTTCAACTTAAGTACGACTAGTTGTTTTACGATTAAAATATATGCATATATATATATATATATATATATATATATATATATAGGGAGAGACTCTAATGAGGACCTTTATAATGAGGACTTGGTGAAGAATTTTCGATTAGACCTACTTTTTTATTACATCTCGACAAATCAACCGTTCAATATTTAGATATTTATGAGTAGATCACTTCTACAAATTTTCAATGAAATCGGAAATCGTTTAGTCATCTTTAATTGTGATTTACCATTTATGAATATGAATGGTTCAAAATTGACAGATTTGGTTCGTCCATTTATTTGGTCTAGTACGGTACTTTAACGATTTCAATTTTTGTTGAAAATTTGTAGAAGTGATATACTCATGAATATCTTAACATTGAACGGTTAATTTGTCGAGATGTAATCGAAAAATAGATATCACAACCATTAATCAAAAAGTCATCACCAAGTCCTTATTATAAGGGTCCTCATTAGAGTCTCTCCTTATATATATATATATATATATATATATATATATATATCATTATGTAATTAATATTGAGTCTCTTAATTATTATATATATATATATATCATTATGTAATTAATATTGAGTCTCTTAATTATTTCTACTATGTAGTGCTTCATTAAAGATGTCATCATCATGATCAATTTTGCCATCATCAACATATATAAATGAGACAATCTTTTGATCTTATTTTTAATTGGTATGTAGAGAGATTAGAGTATAATGTATATGGTGATGAAGCATCCTGCCTAATTGCCCATAATTGCATATATCAAGGCCATGTTCCTCTCCTCGCTTTTCCACCATAATTCATAAGTCTAGGATGTAATGTGGGTCTCCCTCCATAATTGACACATGAAGGAAGTTTCTCTTTGCCGAAATTTCTCGCACAGTATTGTAAGTTGATTAGTCATGAATTAAGAAGGATTGTTCATGCATGTCTATTTTTCTCTTTGTTTGAAACTTTAAGTACACCAATGCCATTTGCAATTGGGCACCAAGTTACTTTTGTTGCAATTGTTTAGACAAAGCACATGCATGGACCTAAAATTTTGAATAAGCTAGAACCCACTATTTTCATCATTGCAGCTTGTGTTCTTGGTGTGATGGCCAATTTATGGCTGCAGATATATTTTTCTTTTAAATAAATTCAAATGATTCTTCACCTTTTGCTTGATTATTGGTGGCAAACAAGTAAACAACCCCCATCTTAGACAACTTTACACTCTGCTATAATGATCACACAGCCTTATGATTATGGCATAAAAGTCATTTTCTTGGTCCCATATGTGTGCTGCAATTATCCTTCTGGATTTTCGTCGACAAATTTCTTATTTGATAATGTTTTGTTAAAGCTTAACTTATTTTATGTTTGGTAAAGATAAAAAACATAAATAAGATATCTTATGTTTGTTTGAGTAAATAGGGTGAAGGGGTTTCTACAACTCGTCACTCCCATGTTTTGTAATTCTTGGTTATGAATAAAAGTTTTCTATTCTCAAAAAAAGGTTATGGTATATCAACATTTCTCATATATAATGAGGAGAGAAAATCTTTGTTAAGGTAAATAAGGTCCTCATTAGAGTAAATTAGCTAGGTTCTCGTTTGAGTAACTAAGTCTTAAAAATGGTAATTGTAATATTTTACGACCTGACGACACATATTACAATTTCGACAACTCATGTGGTAACTACGAAAAAGCTCTCCTTAAGGTAAATAGAGTCCTCCTTAAAGTAAATAGGTTCTCGTTTGAGTAATTAAGTTTTAAAAATTGTAATTGTACGTATGAGATACATTAACATATATATTTTTATGAGCCATTTCTTTTATGACTATGAGTATTATTAAGCTTAAAACAACAGATAAATAGGATGAGACAAGTCCATCTTAATTTGGTATCCGTAATGATCACATTTTACTTTGGTAGACTCTTAAATGTCCTCAACCAAACACAAGTCTCTTATACATGTCTCATAAATTTGAGTCCATTCTAGTGATTGAGACATCACCATATAAACGAACAATCAAAAAATCCAAAATTTATAAGACTGATTAATATTCAAACATATATATATATATATATTTATGTAAAAACCAAAAAATTATCTACGGCCGAGATCGACCAAGTGATCCCATCAACTACGTGTCAAAGACCCAAAAGCACCCCTGGAAATTTCATGCAACCCCTGGTTGAACCCCAAGCAACCCAACAGCCCATGCTTGTAAGGCAAGACGGTCTTCCTCCTCATCTCTTCCGTCACCGCCCGGTTCACCGTGTAATGCAGCTCGTGCGGCGAAACCGGTCCTCTCCTCCTCGAGCTCACCGAGCCAACGCTGTCCGTCGACCGGAAGCTCGAATTCTTCACCTCCTCCGACATACTCTTCTTGGTTGACAACAAGGAGTACTTCCTCAGAGGATCCTTCCCCGTCGTCGCTCTCCCCTCCGACGCGCTCCGGAACAACAAGAGATCCCTCAGCTTCCATTTCTTGTTCACTTTCGAGAACGAAATCGCTGACAATATCGAAGAGTAAGCCGAAGATATAGGAGTAGATGGCTTGATCGAGCTGCTAGAGGTACTAGTTGTTGCTACCGGTGACACGACGTCGTCGAACATGATATCGGGGATTCTCAACGGAGACAAAGACCTGGTTCCTTTGCGGATTGAAGCGTTGACATGTCTTGAGGGCAATCTCGACATTCTTTCCCTCCCGCGTCGGCTCTGATATTCTTCTTCTGCATAGTTATATTCATCTCTATAACACTCCCTCCGAGTTTCTTCCATGGCCGCCGTGAAAGGATCGGAATCGACCTTTCTGTGAAGATGCCGGGGAGACAACACGTCTTGGACCATTCTCTTTCCTTGGCATAGTACTCTCGACGATCTCGGCGACTGCGACCGTGGAGATAAACCGGAGGAGGGTCCTGTACAGTCCTGATTCCGGTTAGTACTAACTTGCAACCGAGGCGGGGGCTTGAGAGGCTTGATCTTCCCACCATCGAAGAGCTCGTCTGCAGGCAAAGAAGCTCGCTCCAGTTGGCCACTAAAATCGAACTCGAAATCCTCGAGATCGTCACCGTTGATTGTAGCCCGGGATTTCGGAATCCCGGGCTTTTCTTCCCACTTGAAAGGGATTGTAGAAGGCGAGTATTTAGTGGTACTAGTACTATTAATAGCGTCGAAGTCATTGAACTGTCGATAAAAGGAGGAAGACCGGTTGGGGCTGGTGGGTGCGCTGAAGTAGTAGTTGCCGAACCGGGTGGGACTCGACGGGGCGGTCATGTATGGGGAGGAGCAGGCGCTGTCGAAGTTGAAGTCCACCGGAGGCACCGGAAGTGCTACTTTCATCTCCATAACTAACAACTAAGAGCTATCTAGCTAGGCTTGTTTTGGTGATGAGATCTAGGCTCTTGAAAATTAAGGGAATAGTGAGGGAATGGGGATATATAGAAATTTCAGAGGGGCAAAGAGGAAAGAGGGAGGAAGGATATGATAGTGGGAGAAGATTGACTAAAAATGAAGATTGGTCATAGACGACGTCTTTATATGAATTTCTATCGTGACAATATTTATTGTATTTTCCTTGGTCTACACTCTACACCGTGGAGGTTGGGTTTTGCTTTGCTTTGTTTCTTATAGTACTTGTACCATTCATTTGGTACACTGTTTTTTTCGTTTCTTTTTTTTTATTATTGCCATTTGGTACAATGTTATACATTCCTTGTAAAATAATAATATGACGTATGTTTGAGGACTCTCCCAATTTGTAGAGTGTAAATAAATCGATCTAAAGTACGTTTGCAGAAGTAAGATAAAATTAATTCGATTACATAGTTGGTGTTCTTGTTAGAATCGATACTCGAATTCACCATCTTGATTTTTAAATTTGTCATTTTGTAATCGATACCGATCTACAATCTAAACGAGATCCGGATAGTGCAGATTGCAACGATAAAGATATATTCAGACGTTACAGAGTAGGTTCCAAGTACAAATAGCGATCGCAACCCAGATCAACAAGTAAAAGGGAATCTTAGAAACAAAGAGGAATTGAAGAAAGGAAGAATAATGGAACCTCGGTTTCAGCGATTATATCGCCAGTTTGACCTCCCAAAATTAGCGTTCAAATCAAATTACACACCACCAATGATATCGGGTTCTCGGTGTCAAAGTCCACCCCTACATTGAAACGACTAGAGTATGACT
This sequence comes from Rubus parviflorus, assembly GCA_029955375.1. Taxonomy (NCBI): domain Eukaryota; kingdom Viridiplantae; phylum Streptophyta; class Magnoliopsida; order Rosales; family Rosaceae; genus Rubus; species Rubus parviflorus. The sequence goes on from JARGGL010000001.1 coordinate 30,699,605, forward strand.
GATTTGTATGTTAAGCTCGAGTTGTAACTTCCAACATTTTTTGGTGCAAAATTCCCACAACGAAATTCAGATGTTTCACCCTCTTAAGATACAAACGCATTAATGCGTGAAATATAAAACAAAAAACAAAAAGAAATGTAGGAAGTTACAACTCGAGCTTGGCATACAAATGGTCATACTCTACATTTCTTGTGATTACTTTTATTTTCTTTTGTTGTGGAAATTTTGCAAAAATAAAAAATAAAAAGCTCGAGTTGAGAACACAGGATAAAAAGCCAGTTTTTATAAAGCTAAATCTATGTACGTGCTAGCAAGTAGCAAGCCAGAGATTGAGAACACTAAATTGTCAACTTTCAATATCCTACAAATAAGTGAGATTTTATTAAAATCAGAAGCACGGACAAGCTAGCTAGGTCGGCCAATTACTTGGCAGTTTGCATTTTCCACCATTTGTTTACCCTCTTATTCTTGTTCCTTTTCATTGTGCTTTCAGGAAATCAATTTTTAAAAAGGCATGCTGATTTTTTAAAAGATAGATGATAGTGATTTCTATGTAGGTCAGCTACATATACATTGCTCTCAGCTTAGATCACGAACAGTCTATATATGAACGTTGCTTGGGGGCACTGGAATTAACAGAGATGGAACTAGGGGCAAGCAAGATTTAATCTGGGGAAGTATTTTTCTTTTTTTATTAGCTAAAAGCCTAAAAGCAAAATGAAACTTCAATTTTTGGGGGATTAATTCAACTTAATTAATTGGTGAAAGTTGACTACTGGAGCTCGATCCATTTATAATTAAGATCGAACAAGCAAACACCTCAAGCAGTTAAGCTACTCCTCTGACAAAAACATAAAATGACCTAATACAGATGTGAAAAGACGCAGAAAAACTATCTTGTCAAATTTAAGGAAAATGTCAGTAACCAGTATCATATAGTTGTCAGTATTGAGTAACTAGCTAGCTAGATAGGGTGGTACGTGTTTTTCCTCTTTAGTGGAAGTTTTCTACTCAATTAAGCCAAGAATAAAAAAAAAATGTACGTACCATAAAGAAATTATGATAAATATATAGCCATGTCAAGGGATCAAATTACCATCTAAACTTGACAGTACGTTAGCCCCAACTCATATGGCAGAGGATAGGGTAATCTCATTCACTTACTTAATCAATTTCTTACTCAGTTGTGCTCAACTGTTGTTGAATTTAAATTCAATTGTGATGAATAATAAAATAATTAGAATAATTATATTTGTCTCATTATTTTTCACCAATAGATTTAAATCCAACGGTAATTGAGCACAACTGAGTATAGAATTAATTGAGTAGGTGAACATGACTCGAGAATAGAGTTGGTACATGAGACCAAGTACTATGTATGTTCGACTATTTTCTATGAATTTTGATGAAGATGAGAGATTTGAACTTGTGACTTCATATCACTAGATGACTTCATATCACTAGATCGATCAATAGCTAGTTGGTCATAACAAAATTCGGTTATCTTATAGCTGGACATTAGGGTTTAGGGTTCACGAGAAGTGGATATATAGCTTCAGAAATCTGATGTTCCCATTCTGGATCGGAGGTTTCTCCCTCTTTGTTGTTGGCTACTACTCATTGCACACTTTCATTTTTTTCTATTTTGTGGATTTTGGGCGCCCCCAGCTTGATAAACCAGATGGCCTTAGAATATTTTGCCAACAAGATTTCCCCACTGGTAACAAAGAGTTTGACTTTGCAACCTCTTTGTTTTTGTCGGGGAATGGATTGAATTATTCTCATTCCTTTCCTTGTTTGCCACAACCATATATGATTTATAAACTTTTAAAGTTTACAAAGGTTTTTTCTTTCTCTTCATATGTGCTCTTGAAGATTTGGAACACAACCTAATAGGATGCCTGCCTTCCTAACATGGGGCTGATTCCCCAGCTTAAGGTTTTTGAATTTGATAAGAGGGTAATGCATGTTATTCGAATAAGAATCAGTACCGTTGAGGATTGTAGCTTAAGTAGTTAAAATCATTTATCATTTACATTCTCAAATTTCGAAATGAACTTCCTCCAAACTTAATATTCCTCTACTGTATATGAAAAAACATAAGATCATTCATTAATTAATGGTTCACATGATTGGCAATTTATTAACATGAGATCTTTAGCTGTTTGACAAAAAACACTTAAGTAATAATGAATATGTTTATTCATTTTTAGTCGTGACTCACCTATGTCTATATATATATATATATCATTTCTTAGAATTTAACAATGACGGGAGAGACATCGTATATAGTTATTTGTTTATAACAACATATATCATACATACATCATATATTATCTATATTATCATCTTAACTCGGTCATTGCTTGTGAAATTTTTATCCGATAAATTAATATATAGGTCTAATTGCGGCAAAACCATCATAGATCATAAACTTCCCTACATATTTCTCTGTCAATATAATACTTCAAAAATATAAATGCCAGTCCATGGTGGGATGGTATCACATACTCGCATATAAAAATTTAGATTATTTTGACATGCATTTGGTGGAATTTTAAATTAGTATCAAACACCAAATAAATACAAAAACATCAAGCGGCCGAAAACATTCTTTTATTTAATCTTGAATCGTGTATAAACATTCATAGATTTTTCAAAGAAAAATTAGTTGCAGCACACTTTGTTTTGTTTGGAGAGTAGTTGCAGGCTTGCAGCTACACTACTTACTGTCTGCATATATCATTTTCAGGAATAAAAAAATTACATAATTTTCAGTTGACGTATGCATGTTTTAACAACCTCCTATAGAAAACAAGATTATCAAATACGATGGCTAAGCTAGCTAATTACATCACTGCTTCTAGACGAGTAGATGTCAAGATCCATGCTAATGTTGTTTTTTCGCTGGAAAATTTCACAAGTCTTTTTTTTCCCTGGAAAATTTGTAATAGGAAGACATTGCCTCTTTATTTGATTTTTGAAAATCACTCTCGTATGTCATTAACTCATTATGTATGTTGGGGCAAGTCGGTGAGCTGTTGCCATCCAACACTGTGGAGGTGATGACAAGTTCGATTTTCAGTGACATCTAGAAATATATGGGATAGAGATAAAATTTGTCATTTCTCTTCAAAAGAAAAAAAAATGTTGGGGCAAAAGTCCTTTAGGCCCTTAAACTAAACACTCTTTGTCTGGTTAGGATTAGCCGATTTAGTCCACTAGTGCTTCCATGAAATTCACACTATTGCTTATGGGCTTGGAAAGCATACCGAGTGAAATTAACATTTTCTAAATCACTAATTTTATAAACTAGTATTTGAATTTGTCGTGTATAATAATTCATTACAATGTTAATTCAAATACTTCATGACAATGTATAATACTTCATTACTAGATATACATTACAATGTATAATACTTCATTACAATGACTAATTATATAAACTAGATTAGTGATTTAAACTAGTATGGAATGAATTTGTGGTGTATAATACTTCATTACTAAGTTTGTTGTTCATAAAAAAAAAGTCTAAGTTTGCTACTAACTATTAATATATTTATGAAAAATGATTTTAGGCCTCATTAAGACCTAAGATGTAGAGGCATCAATCCTATGTGGCAGTCCATGTCAATCACACATCATTCATCATTTTTCAAATCATTTTGAGTAAAAGACTATTTTAACCATCTCTCAAATCCAAAAACTCTAAATTATTTTATAAATTTTATTTTTTAGTTTCAAATGGTTATTTTAAAGATTATCCAAAAATATAATTAATCATCTTCATCAACAATGGAGGAAGATGTTTATGTTCATTGGACTTTCCAGATTAAATGCCTAGATCCAAAGCCAACAAACATTTACAGTGAATTGCTCATTGCTGCGAAATTTTGCGTTAATTTTCAATTTTATAGTTATCATGAAAAATAATGCATGTCTTTTTTTTTTTTCCCGCTAGATTCATGGAAGAACTTCAGTGAATTAGGATTTGAGAGATTATATCAATTTATTAAGTACATGAAAAACCCTAAGAAATTAGCAGAATTGAATCGTCTATATATAGATTGGATACTTAGTAAATGAAGATAAAACCAAACCTAATCAATCGATAATTTACTAATTTTAATATAGATTATTTGCATCTTTTCTATTTAAAATTTTGGAATCAAGTGAAGAAGCACAAGGAACAAAGAAAAAAAAGCTACGCAGAAGGTCTTGTTATAAATTAGGGTTAATTTAGATTAATCTACATAAATAATTTGTAGACTGTCATATAGGATTGAGGCTTCCATATCTTAGGCCTTAATAAATTATATGACAATTATATTAACTATTAAGATTGCGGAACAACGTTTTAGTGATGAAAGCCAAAAAAACAGCCAAACAAAAACACAAAACAAAAACTTCATTCCATACCAAGTGATATAATCTTGAATCGTCAACACTGTAGTGATAAGATTGCAAAAACTGCCCATTAAAGAAACCCATAAAATATTTCTTTTCTTTTTTTTCTAAACAAAATTTATAATTAAACTCTGGATTGATATTTATGCAACCATTTCAATACGTATACATTATCACCAATCGTCTCTCATTTTTCTTGACTTTGCATGATGCAACTAGATTTTCTACATATTTAGTATACAAGGATATAATTAAGTCTTCCATTGATGATGATGATTAGTGAACAAATATAATAAACACATGTTGATTTACATATCAAAAGTCATCCAATTTGACCAAAGGAAGCAAAAATATAAACGAAACAAAACCCATTGAAAACATGTAGTATTCTTTTAAACAAAGAAGAACAAAATAAAACATGTCATATCTATAATGGCTGAATTAAATATTGGTATTTCTCTAGAAACTTAATGTCAATGCTACAAGGGGGAAATGTCCATTTGCATGCACCTCCATTTATAATATTAATTTGTTATAACAACAACAACACATATAGTCAATGATTAAATTTAGAGCTTGATACTTGGATACTCAAACCCCTTTGGCCAAATGTTTTGTTTTTTGATTGAGAAAAAACAAAACAACCAACAAACTACAAGCAAAAATGTCGAGCACAACCGCCCCCAAATAAATCAAACTGAAAGGCAGGGTTGGAGGATCAAGATAACTGATCAAACTAGGCAAAGGAGGAGGAGGCATAGTGTCCTAAGGATGCAAGGCTATCAATAACAAAGTTAGCCTCCCGTAAAATGTGTGTGAAAGTAACATGAGAAAAACGATTAGCTAAGCAGCGGATGTCTTGGACAAGAAACTTGATACGCTAGGGGTTGTCAATTTGGCCATTAACAACATCAATAAGAAGTTTAGAGTCTCCTTCCACAAACAAACGCTTAGCAGCAGGGTGAGGAAGTGCAAGCAAGCCTTCACGTATAGCAATGGCTTCAGCAATTAACAACTCTAACCCCGTTAGTACTCAAACCAGCTTGGTTTTAGCTTCTCGTTCATAAAAAATTCGAAGATCAGTTTGCTTAAACAACAAGAAATCTCAAGAATAAACAACTCTGAACTATGAAATATATAACATGGGTTTGTGGAGCATTTGGGCTAAGTTCCACTGATGACCTACACATGGCATGCCGCATGTGTTAACTTAAGAAGGATGAATTTTTATTATTAATTTTTTTTATAGCAAAAGGCAGTAAATTCATTCATAACAACTTAACAAGCGAAATTACATGTACCGACTCATTTTTCAAAGATAGGATAGTAAGAGTGATTCCTAAACAATTCCACATACACCTACTGGTCATAGTACATTTAAAGTAGAAATGACATATATCCTAGAAGTCTAGAACTGATGAAATTAATTAGATCGACACTACTACTCGGAGGTTCCAGACTTCCAATTCACTCATCATTCTCTAAATAAAGTCGCCCTTGGGCTGGTCATCGGGTCTTTTCCTATTGTTTAGTGATGCACGGAAAAGGGCCTAGAGTCCTAGACCGCATGATTTCAGTTACCGGATCACTTAGTTGAGGAATCAGCTTACTAAACCAAACAACACAGGCGATTCCTTAGCTAAGTGATCCGGTAACCGAGATCCTACACCACACCTTGAGCTCAGTCAACAAAAATTGCCACAAAAAGCACACCTCGACCTCAAAATAGTCCACCACGCCAATCTGACCACACTAGAGGCCGGTCAACCATGCTTAGAGGGTGACAACCAAGGAGAGGACAAGGATCCTCATAGGTCCCCACCATCTCCTAAATTAGAGTCGAGAACGCCACTAGGTACACGATGGTGGCGAGGTAGTGGCCGCACCTGTAGAGAAAGAAGAGACATAGATCTCATTCTCTACATCTCCATCAAATGATTGTGTTTATTAATGTACAGAAAAGAACCATCCCTAGAAGGATGAATCGATCCCAAGGAAAAGGAAAACAAGAGAATTTGTTAGGAGACAAACATTGCTGCATGTGAAACACTAGGCAACCAACCACAAGGTAAAATAATACTCCCCTTCTACTGTTATTGATTCATCAACTTTGTATTGTGTCTAGAATGCCGAAAGAAAGCAGTGACAAAAAAAAGTTCTAGACCGTGTACATCAACTGGCAATGTAGGGTAATGTTTTCTTACCAAGGATAGACCCTATTTAAGCTGTCAATTATAGGCACGGAGCTATAAGAATAAATCAAAAATGAAAAATAAAACATTACATGCAATAAGGATAATCTCTCTCTATATAGCCAGGAATCTGGGCTAGAGGCTAGAGCAAATAGAAACTCAATTCTTGTTCCCATTTCTGTTCTAAGTTTACTTCCCAAACAAGTATATTTTCCGGGATCCAAAAAATTCCTGTCCATATCAAAACTTCAGGCAGACCCAGAACTCTAAATAAAGTATTAATCTCACACATCGACTTCAAGATGAGCCACAAAATTCCACATATTACAGATTTAGCAAAATAAGCAGCTAAATCAATCCTACATGAATTAACGACAATGATAACTATATCTAAAAATCCACTCACGAAAGTTCAGTTTACATGCGGCTAGCAACTGCAATGTCCCTGTTAAGAAGACCCGTTAACCGCAGCTGCAGCATGCATACTCAGATCTGGATTCTGTGGCGCAGCATTTGCGTACCCACCATAGCCCTGCCCTCCATAATGTCCCCCATTGTTCCACTGGTTACTTGAGTCCGATCTCCACTGCAAAACCACATGATATTCATAATCAGAGAGGACAATTTTTGAATTGCTAAAAAGGCAAATTTTAACCATAGGACTAAAGATGATATGAGAAACATGAGAATGGTATTTATAGAACTGCAATAGGGAGGAGGGTGTTGGTCCCACAGTTCGAGAGAGTAGACAATTTTAAATAGCTAGAAGGGCAAATTTTAACCATAGGAAAAAAGAAACATGAGAATGGTATTTATGGAACTGCAATAGGGAGGAGGGGGTTGGTCCCTCAGTTCCCACTCTAATGTTATACGAAGCACATTATAATCAAACAAGTCGAGAAGTCGAGGCAATGTTTAGGGGTAAATAATCTAACTCTTATATAGGCGAAGGAAATTTAACATGACATAGCTGACCAGGTATTACCTGCTTGTTGCCTTGACTGCGACCCCAAGACAGACGAACTGTTTGCTTTCCAATAACAGTCGCATTCAGCAGATTCATTGCATTCTCAGCATCCTTCCTACAAATCGAAACAATGTGGGAATATTTCATTACATTACATGGCTACATAGAATATCTACCTTCTTCACTCTTTAATATTTTGATTGTACTTCAATTTTGACTCTACTTTTTACACGTTAGTTTTAAGTTCAATAAATAATTATAACATTGATATTGAAAGAATAATCAGACGAGCACAATTCTGGATTCCTATACAGAAGATGGCAAGAGTACCTATTAGCAAACTGAACAAAACCGCATGCTTTTCCAACTGGTATTTTCACAGAGACAACTTCACCAAAATGAGAAAAAGGCTGTCTGAGGTCTTCCTCATTGACATCAGAATCAAGCCCTCCAACAAATATCTACAATAAGTCAGAGTAAGAAGATATATCGAGTTAAACATACTAGAAGCAGAAAAAGAAGAGTGGGACTCACAGTTGTGTTATTGGGCTCGCCATCAGACTGAGAACCTTGGGCAATGGCACCATTTGCATGTCCACCACCTCCAGCCAATACCAATGCTAATTAAAGAAGGAAAAGTAATATTTTTACTATAAAATACAGCGTAAAGTCCTAACTATATTAAAACAGAAAACTGCATTTTCTAACATTAATGTTCACAGTTACATATCATAGGTTCCTGGACTGGACCGAAAACACAATTCAATTGCATCATCATCATTTACAACTTGATTCAAACTCCAAGTGGCTTGGTGTAGAACTACTCATTCTAAAATGACACACTGAGAGGCATAGTTCCCACTTATGAGTCTTACCAATCAATTATACTGTCCACAATTAATTCAAATTTCTTTATTACAATTTCAGGAGGGGCAACATTTAAATTTATAGGCATTGCCAAAACCAAGAGAAAAAAAAAAGATTTACTAATATTTGAAAAGTTGAGCAACTTATTAAACCAACACTTCAACTATTTCAACATGGCAATGGGGACTGTTGTCCCCATAACCCCACCCCACTCTAAATATGCCCATGACCGGCTCATAAACCAACTGCTCTTAGCAAAGCACTTAACAGTGTTGAAGAGCAAAAACTATCAACTGAAGAACATCACACTAACATCCGTGTGGTGCTTGAAATTAAAGTTCTAGGTTAAAAGAAAAAGCAAAAGTTAATATTTATAAGCATCAAAATGAAGGATAGGGAACAAAGGATTAGATGGCCCCTTATAAACATGAAGAATGACTAATCTCCTAGTGACATTCTTTCTATCACACAAACTTGACACCCTTTTCATTTTAAAGAGCAAAGCCTCAGTAGTTTTCAAAATATGTAGCACAGAATAAGGTAAATTGTTGACTATATATGGACTGCTCTTTCTAGTAGTTGACTTGTTTAATTGTTGAATATACGGAAATATTCAATTTCAGTAAATTCCCAATTATGATAACAATTATATGAACTAAACCCATTCTTGGCATGTCTAATTGCACAGGAAACAATATGTTTTAGAAATCACTACCAGGAAGAGCCAATTCAATATAGATTTGTTATTTTCAGGATGTATTTAGAATCTTAAGGGGACTAAATCCAAGGGAAGTACTCCAGAACTCAGGAAAAAAAAAGGAAAAACATTGTCAATGAGTTCACTCACAGCTAGAGCATTGAACAAAGATAAAAACAAAACCAAAAAAGAATATAATGAAAATTGCCAAGGTGCCAATTAAAATCAAACGTGCTTGTTTAAATTAGAGAACTGAATGAGCCACAATGCCTCCAACTCAGTTAAAAAATGATGATGATTCATATTACCAATTGCCATTGCAAGAGAAGCTCTAGAATAAAGGATGGGGAAGAAAGACAAAATAGAGCCAAGAAAACAGAAATGACTGTGATGATTATGCTGATAACTATGCTGCAATTACTTCAAAGCCCCTCTGTAATTCTTATCTAAAACCAACTTATTCTAACCTTACATCAGAACATGAGCAGCAAGCAATACTAACTAGCCTAAGCTTGAGCAAATGTAAAAGTAAAAAGTAATAAAAGGAAACCATGCAACTAAGGTAGAAAGCAGGAGGAAAGGAAATTACAAAATAGGAAAAGGAAAACGTGCAAGGTGTGAGTTGCCGAAAAAGTACAAGTTTGTTATTTTATACTTTCAGCTTTGCAAGAAGGGACAAGAAGTTAAAATTACGTAAATAGCAAGTTCATAACATAAGAAAAGAGAAGATATGACTTCATTTATCAAATGTGCATAGATGAATCCAGCATGTTGACAAAAAAAAATGAAAAAAACAAACACACACAACTCATATAAAATGTAAGTTGAGTACTAGTTACAGATGTATATAATATAAGGACTAAACTCACAACTCATATCAAGCAAAAAAACTCGGAGCATTCCCTCATACCTTGCGAAGAGTACTGTTGTTGATATCCAGATGATTTTTTGGGTGTTGCAACACCTATACGCATGGGCCTGCTTGAACAATACGCACCATTCATTTCCACAATGGCCTTTGTCCTCTCATTTTCATCCCCAAACCTAACAAAACCATAACCCTTTGAACGACCAGTATTTGCATCTTGAACAACTTTTGCTCCCTTAACAGATGAATATCTACTAGCAAAGGTTTCTTGCAACATAGTGTCAGTCACATCAGTAGCTAAATCTCCTACAAATATAGATAGATCAGAACTAGTATCTGCCCGTCTGTCACCCGCACTAAAGGTTGCCCAGTTCAGACGAAAAGGCTGCTCTGTATTTGGCATAGGAGTACCATTATAGGTCTGCAGAACTTCCTCAGCTGCTTCACGTGAATAGAACTCGACAAAACCATACCCCTCTGTCTGACCTGTTTGCTTATTGCGTATAACCTTTACCGAAGAAACCTGCAAAATATGCAACCACAAAAGTACAAACAGAGTTAGTGGCAATGCAACAACCTAATCCAAAAAATAAATACTAGAGAATGTCTGTTTCCAAAAAAAAGTATATATATCAGTGTGGCTGTTCTTAAGTTGTGCTTCATGCACATTGTTTGGGTTCGTCAGCCTGGTAACTTAACATTGTGACATAGCTAGGTTTGACTGTTAACTCGTCGCTTGAGTATTGGTAACCCTGATCCAGGGAGTTTTGTTCTATACACAGGTGAGGCCCGGTTTGATTGATATGCTTAGGCCTACACATAAGGGAGAGTGTTGGGCCCATCTCCTCATAGTTAATAAAGGCAGATAGAGAAGAACTGGTCCATGAGTATATTTAGTTTCAGCTCCTGCCTCTATCATATATAAATGATGCTTTAATTATTTTAAAGATAGATGGAAATAATCAGATTCCATATCATGGAACGGCACAAAGAGAAGAAACCCAACTACAAAAAGGAATAAAGAAAGATCATCTGCCACGGCATTTTGGCACACATTTCGGCAATAGTAAAAAGGAGGTCCTGCAAAAGTAACAAGATAAACTACAGAACTTAAGATCATGATAGTGCTAAACTACCTAAATTGATAGCCAATGACCATTAACTTGACCCCACTCTAGCAGGAAAGGATTACATACTGAGGTAAGGCAGTTTACTCTTCTATATGCCAATTACCACTACCAGATAACTGGAGATCAAAAATGGAACCCAAAGAAGGATTTTGGCCCTACTATGATAGAAAAAAGAACCTGTAAACCAGCTAAAGTAAAGACAAGTTAGTCAATACATGGAAAGTGACTTCAAAATCACATGATTGGTTTCCAAGTAATCGGCATTGCCATCACAGTGTTACACATTAGGGAATGAAACAACTGCTACAACTGTCTCTATTGAACAAACAAGGCATTTACTCAAAAATGAACCAAAAACCCTCAACAAGATGGCGCAGATTACCCAACTTAACCTGTAAATGGGCTCACCTGTTCACTGAACGTATTCAATTACCCTAAACCTGAATCTTTAACATTTTCTAGGTTAAGGTACTTTGTTATATCAAAAGTAACTGCTGAAGCGAGTAGCTTACTCTTCCAATCAGTGCTATCTAGGTCAAGCTAGCTGAGGTGCATAATGACAATCACCGAACATACAAATAAACTAAATCCAAGCTTCTAAACTCAAATCAATCATAGTGCTGTCGTCAAGTACAATAATTGACGATTTTCAAATCCATACACACTGACAGTTCAAAGCCTCAAACGAAGCAATTAAGAAGAGAGCGATGACCTGGCCGGTGTAAGCGAAGCAGCCATGAAGGTAGGCCTCGTCCATCCAATGGTGAAGGTCACCGGCCCAGATGGTCCTGACCTCGTCGGTGGGCCCCATCTTCTGCGACTGAGACTGCTGCTGCTTCGGCGGCTGCTGCTGATAAGCCACCGCCTGAGGCTGCTGGTAGGGATTGTGGTGAGGATGAGCCGCGTAGGTAGGCATGTAATGTTGCGGGTACACCATCATCTGCTGCTGCATCATGGCCATGGCCGCCGCCGGGTACTGCATAGCCATCCATTGCTGCTGATGCTGATGCATCCACTGTTGCTGCTGTTGCTGCTGCTGCTGCTGCTGCTGATTCGGCTGAGCCTGTTGAGTGCTCAGATCGCCACCGCCGTTGGTTTGTTGGGCCATGGTGGGCTTGTTCGATTTAACTACCTTCTCTTCTCTCTGCACTCTCTCTGTGAACTCTGCTGGGTGGGATTGAAGGTTGAATTTGGAGCGAGAGAGAGGGCAGAGAGAGAATGTGGGGATGGTCCGAAATGGGGGTTTGGGAGAGAGAGAGAGCAACAAAGGCTGCGCGCAGAGAGAGTGAAAGAGAGAGGGTTTGAATTGACGAAATGGGGGTTTTAAAGGAGGCGATGATAGATTGTGATTAGATTTAGATGAGACCTCGTTTACTACGTCGGTAAACTCACGTTGGCCGTCCGTGACGTGTGGGACCCAGACATGGTTGCGTCTGCACCGTGTGATGTACTTGGACAGCAGACGGTGCAACTTGTGCTTCGGTGAGCTGGATTGCATGTTAGCAAATTTCTCTTAATTATTGGTGCTTAACCAAGCTAATTTTGATAACTCCAATTAGTGAAGGAACAGGTAGGCTGGCATGGTAGATAGACTTTGGACTCATGTTTTGTACTACAAATTGAATGTGTTCTTTCAACTTTGGACCCGCACCACAAAAAGGAGGCACTATTCATCTTCGACAATTATTAGTTGCAGAACGAATTTGTTCCAATAATAAAAAATGAACTCAAGACTTATGACTTCTTGCGACACTTTTACAGAAATAAAATTCGAAGAATTAAATCTAAAACGAACATCTACATCCTTGTTATTACGTAGATAGGTTAAAAAGACTAAACTTGGCTAAACGATACAACATTGGTAAGTGATGAGTGGCCTGGTTGTCAACGTAGCAACCTACCCTAAACCACGAGGACCAAAACAATGGACTGAGGATAGTGTAATTTTGGGGCACGTCTCCTACGCGTAATTCTGTGCATTGGACATGTTTGACCAGCCCCATAAATCGTGTTTTACCAGTCAACGTAGGCATTTGAAACTTAATGTGGCTTCACTTGGCCTTGCAAAATTTCAGGCAAAAGTTCACTGAATCTCAAAAGAAATGAGACAAGACAAGAGCCCCAGCACAAAATGGATTATCTGCTTGTTTTTGCATTTGATCAATATACACAGCAGGATCAATAGTCGAGCAGAAGCAACAGAATCTGGATTCCTGATTTTACTTTGGAGGGTTCAAAGTTCAAACCCAATCAGACCAGTTGAGACTGTCCCAGATTGGACTAGTAATACACACTGACTAGCATTAGAAATTCAGTATTGTCAAGATAAGCATATATGGCTTAACTGGGGATGGTCAGTTTGATTTTTTGCCACTCAATGCTGATAACAATGTTGCATTTCCAGTTCTTTTTGAAGATTTACAAATATACACACAGAACAACAGTAAGGCGAAGCTGCGATTTTCTCTATTGATTAGAATGGATACAGCAACGTTTCTCGGCAAAAATGAGAGTAAAGAATCAATTGAATACTAATTGAGCGTGGTAAAAGAAAAACAAAAAAAAATTAGGTAACAAAGAATCTAAAATCAAATCAAAATTCCGATGCGGCAGCCAAAATTTCAACTGTAGGCTTCTGCGGTTAAAGGCAAAAGAAGAAGAAAGAATGTTAAAGGAACAAAGCATGGTATATACATCATCCCCATTGCCGTTACCTTCGAATATCTGCATGGAGAAAGCTTTCATAAGGTGTTCCTTTAAGTGCCTTTTGGACATCACCCCAATTCTCAATCTGATTAGACAAGGAACCTTTGTGTATCTTCACCTGACGACTCTTTAAATCCCTTTGTGGAACCTTAAGAAAATCTTGAAGATCTATTAATTTCTGCAAACATGCAAATTTAAAATTTCAGAGACTTAGAAATAAACTCATGTTATACTAGTATTAAAGTACTTCAAACAACAAAAGACAAAGTTGAGTGTTCATATAGTTGTGTCTTACAGTGCGGTTTTTAACAACATCCTCATAATATAGGATAATATGTCGGGTGCTCTTGAAATATTCCAATGCCTTGGCAGTTGTCTCCTCTACTTGCCTCAGGTTGGCTATAAGCAAAGTTGCATTGATTGTAGGCTTGTATTTTGCAAGTATCTCTGCCTGTAACCATCACATAAATTAAGCTTGCAAATCAACTAGAAAATCTTGCACTTGAGAGAGAGAGAGAGAGAGAGAGAGAGAGAGAGAGAGAGAGAGAAGAAACCTCATGATGAGAATGCACGTGAGACTTGTGAGTCCCATTCAGTAGCTTAGCCTCTCGATCATAAGAATTTGCAAGCACGGATATCAACCTACGCAGCAGATTTCTTCGAAAGAGAAAGATAGCAGTAACACCTCGAGTGTTAAAGTACTCCACTATTTGTTCATGATTCTGCATCAATCCCTGCATAAATTGTTACAATAGACGGTTAATTGGCTGTTCCCTGTGTGAAACAAGAAAAAACAGAGCAGAATAACAATGTGTTCTTTGTGATGAGGTTATCAAAGTACTCCTACCTTGCCCAATGCCAACCAATACAACAAATCCACAACATGAAAGCAAAGTTAATGAATGAATTGCAACCAATTGTTTATGAGAAATAAAGTTGGATGGAAATTTAGATGGACCCAAATCAAAGCACTGCATGCATCGAACTGATTAATTCCTTTCTGACCTAGATTTATGTTCACGTAATGGTCATGTTAAGTGAGCTCGATAAGTTACGGAACTCTATCCCTAGCTCATTAGTTACAGTGAGATGGTTCTATATTTTGAGAGGCAAAAAGACTGTTATAACATGATTCTCAGAAGATAAAACCAGTCAGTTTACATTGCTCTACAGAAAATAGGTGCCAAATTCGTAGCTATCTAGACAGAATAGGAGCTGTCCGCCTCTCTAAAATGCACTGCTATACACATATGAATCATTCACACAGGTATGTGCAACGTAAACAAAATATGCACAGATTGATAGATTATCAATACCATCTTCTTTCAAGGTATCTATTTTCATGTAAGCAACTTAACTTCAATGAGTATGCATTTATCGAATAAACTTCAAACTCAGTAGTTGTCTAGAAGAATGAAGATTTGGAAGGGGTACACATTCAATCATATAAAATCATGCTTAGCAGTTGTCCATGACATTTGTGTTAGTCACACTGTTTCTTTCGCACATACTTTGAACTAGTTCCACCATCCCTAGAATATCATAAAGATTACCCTATCCAATCCTAAAGATCCTCTATCACTGTCTCTTAGTAAGCATTTTTCTAGGACAATATCAGACACGCTTCATGGCAGGATTGAAACTATACTGTACCAGAATCTTTGTAATTGTTACATGGAGACCATAGGACAAACTGGTCCATGATGTATGGTTATTAATAATAACTTGCTATCTGAATTTCTGAAACAAACAAGCTATGCATAGAAGGAGAAACTGAAATATGATATGAGAATCTGCTAAAAAGATAGAAACAGACTGCATTGCAATGTCATGGTCTCTCACACAACAAAACGACTATGTTGCTAAATAACAGAAATTAGTTTTGAAAAAAAGAAATGCATGAGAAAGCACTACCTGATTAAGCATCCACTTTAAGCCAACTGCAGCTGTGCACTCATTCTTTGAGGCACTACTGAACCAATCTAGATTGTAAAGTCTGTCCAAAGTCTCCGTAATTGTTGACATGTTACTTCTCCTAACTTTAACAGAGAAAATCTCCCCATTTGAGCTTATGTTAGTATGATTATTCAATAGCGTCTCAAACCATCCACTACCAGACCTCTGCGTCGACAAAATTGCAAAATATCTCACAGGATTGCACGCACATTCAGCCCTATTTATGCACAAAAAAGTCATATCATTGCAGTTCAAATAGAATCTAACTCGAAAGTAAAACAATAACGAGCATACCTGCTATAAGTAGTGGGCTTTGGGAAGTGCACATAAGGCGCTTCCCCCGGTTCAATATCAGGTTTCTGGCATGGCTTTTGAATCACCTCGGGGAGGCTTAAGAATCCGACTTTGGTGCGGGTGCTGATTTGCTTTAGACAAATTGAGCATATATAGACACCACAGACCATTGCAAACATAACGACAATCATCCTCAGCACCAATGGAGATTTCTTTGGCACCTTAACAAGAAATATATCCTGTAATTCATGAATCAGACAATGCAAAATAAAGGGTCAATCACAAGGAATGAAAATGACAGGAGTAGTTACTAATTAGTCATCACAAAGGTCTAAAATTTGCTTCCTCAAAAAAAAATAAAAAAGGTCTAAAATTTGTAAGTCAATCTGATCTAGCTACCCAGAAGTATATGATTGATAGATTCATATGATTTAGTTATCAGCTCATTCAGTTAATAAGTCTTATTCAGAAGTATGCTTAGAATCCCTTTCTATTATAACATGAAGATAATGAAATCTGGGTTTGCTTCAGCTTGAATGCATAGACAAAAGCATCCGAGAATTCAGGAAAATTAAAGTCTAAATATTTCTACACCCAGATCGGGCATTCACATGCAACCCATAAAAATAATCAAACAAATGAAAGGGGGCAGAATCTAACACCCAAAGCAATTCTTCAGATACCAAAACAAGAATGAGGTAAAAGACAAACAATAGTATTAAATAGTGGAAAAAAAGGCTGTGTAAGGAGCTGAAAGGAGAAGCGTGAAATAGCAGACCTTGGTGAAAGAACAGAGATCATCAGCCATTGTGTGGATGCTTCAAAACAAAGCCAGTGAAAAAGCATTGGGCAAACTCAAAATGTTCCTCCTGCTTCTCCTTTGGCTTTAGCCCTCATGATAGCCATTGATTCAAAACCCAGAAAAATAAAGAGAGAGAAAAGCAAAAGCAAGAGAGAGAGAGAGTTTAATATGTATTTTGATGCGGAAACTATTCTATGCATGGACCGTGCTTTTGCACGGTCAATCTCAGCCATCTAAATGGGGGCCCAACTTTTTCTTTCATCAAGGCCGTCCTTGAGGGATAACGGACGTTTAGCAAGTTGAAAATTGAAATCCAAAAAAACCTTGTTAGTCAAGAAGGTAAAAATTGGTAGATGGGTTAATATTGGAATGCTTGGTTTCGATGCTCTCTCTGAGGGGATCGATTTGTCCTGGCCTGCGCTCTAACCGGAAAATTCGAGGAACACGGAGCGGGTGTAGGGGCGGAGCTATGGAATTGATTGTCTGTGATTGATGAACTGGGCTGCTGCTTCGTTGTTGCAGCGGCAGAGGAGCTCGTGGGTGTCCAAATCAATTGGACACCACGGCTGGAGCGACGGTGATAAGCTGGATCGATCAGAGACCGGCAAGGCATGGCGGTGAGTGATGGTGATTGCAGTGGCAGTCCCTGGGTCGATGGTGAACAGAGGAGAGCACGGTGATGATGAACTTGAATTGTGAATTTTTGGTTGTGATTGAGATTGAATTAATTGAACTGTGGTGAGAGGAATTGTAGATTCTGTGATTGCAGATGGGTTGCCATGGTAGTTAACATCTTTACCTCCAGGTCTTCGTCTCAGACCTCAAACTGCGCAGTGATGGGAGATTCCAACTGAACCAAAGTAAAATTGCGTTTTACTTGCTTTGAAATCGTTTTGCCTCTAGTGTTTTTTGTTTGACTAACTTCAACATAACGGCGCGTGCTGTGCACGCACTACGTGCATATACACGGAAGGTGCAGGGAATCCGTTCCGATTTTGATGGGGTTTGAGCTTTTTCTCGTGAAGAAGAATATGATTACAGATGCTGGAGACCCGTTGCACGCTCTCTTCGCTCTGCTTTTGTGTGTCTGTGTTTTTCTTTTTCTTTTTTTGTTTGTGATTTTCGATTTTCAGTGTGTTGCTGTACGACGACGAGGACTCCACATTGTACACGGGGAGTGCTTAAAAGCAAGGGTCTCAATACGGCGTCGTTGGAGGGATCTTATCACCGTACACCACTAATTCAGGAGAAAGACATTAATGTTTGACGATTTCTCAAAAAGTGGTGTTGCTGTTTCCGACCTAAAATGCTTTAATTACTCCATTAATAAATTCTTTTATTAAACTTTAGATTATTTAGTTAATTCTCAAAAAGAAAAAAGAATGTTTACGTGAAGCCCACCATTTGTATTATATTATTACTTTCAGACACTTGTAGGAGAGACACAAGTTCTCTAATCTCCTCAACATCAAAATTCAGTAATTAACCATTGACGCAACCTCGAAATAATATGATGATTTAACAAAAAAAAAAGAAAAAAAAAATGCTCATCCATTAATTACTAAAACAGAAGTATAACAAGCCTCCTGCTTAGAAACTAGCGCAATGAACCATGGTTTAATTTAGGCAAGAGATATATAAGCATTTGTGGCCCAATAAGATTATCCAAAATCTTATCAAATATTTCATCGTAAAAAACTGTTAAATCAAATAGTATATGATCTAATATCTCTTCAGTCGAATAATTATTGAAAGTATTTAAAATGAAATCTAAACAAATTTGAATTTTTCCTTTTTTCTCTTGCCCTTGTGGTGGATGCAAAATTAGGACGAAGAGCAAGAATGGTGCATGGAGGAGTTTTGGAAGGCAAAACACATGCCTTTTTTGCCCTTGCCCATGCCACAGTTTATGATTCACAAGTCTAATGAAGTCAGTTTGCTTAGTTCTTTTTTTTTTTTTGCTTTGTTTTGGGCTGCACATAACCATGATTAATTTTCCTTTTGTAGTTCCTGTACTAGTTTTTGTTCAAAAAAGTTCTGTACTAGTAGTACACCTGTGTTCTTTTAGCTCTTATCATTCCTTTCAATCTAAAAGCAACAAAAATGAAGTCAATGAATCAGAGTACAGAGTTAAAAGAATTCTGATGTACCTATTCTTATTTACAGATAAAACTCATCAACCAATCCAACTCACTTCAATGCACAAGTCCAAAACTGCATTCCCATTCATTCACTTACTAAAATTGGATACTGAAACTCATTCCTCCAAGAACCATCTCTTATATATTTGCTGGCAATCTGCTTAATCCTTTTGTTCAATGGTCTCATCCCTTCAATTCCTATTTAGTCTTGAAACAGTCTGACATATAACAAATATGGTAGGCAGAAGAGAAACTTTGATGGGATTTTGATCATGCCGGATGAAGTAAACATACTGAATTGCCGAGCAAATGCACTGAAAGATGCCAGCAACTAATCCATAGAAGTCGGGAAGAGTACCAAAAAGTACAAGTCCTTCCTTTATACCCTTGTGAATGAGCTCACATATGCAATTCAGTAGAGCCGCAATAGCCAACAACATACCAAATAAAGCATAGATGGGTTTACTTGGAGATGCTAGCTGATCAAAACAAAGTGACATAATTTCTAGGCAAAGAGCAATGCATAAAAAGGTCCACTCTGTTGAACTTGCCTACACAAGAAATTAATAATAGGTTCAACAAATATGAGCTTTTAGGTATATGTCTCTTGTTTTCTAATTTTTGAGATTTAATTTAGGGTTTAGTTTTTCGATCAAAGGACAAATATATTGCAATATATGAATTGGGGTACAACCCAAATTAACAGTCATGATATTTATGAAATTAGGAAAATATAGACTTGTTCACTTGTACAACACTAGTACAACCCAAATATATTGTTATGATAATTCATAAAGAGTTGAAAATATTTCACCTTTGAGAAACTTTCAGCAGTTGAGGGTATCTCATCTGGTTTGGGCATATCGATCTTCGCCTCTAGTGGTTTATTTGTTTCCTAGTATGAAAAATCAATTGCATTAACAAATCAAGTTATTTATCAAATAAAAAGTGATTATACAACAATTAATAGACGACAACGAAAGTAGAACTTAGAACCTCCCACTTACTAATGAGAAACTTATGCCATGTACTCGACCAACTAAAAGTTCAAAGTGTTCTTTACAACTATATTTTGTTTAGTATTTTGATAATTAAATTCTTCAAAATATGTATTCTACTTATTGTGTTTTCTATTAGAACCTCAACAATATTCTTGTGCATTGATAAGAATACAGTAAAGAATCATTTCTTTCCACTTACTGTGTTTGCTTCTTCAAAATTGGATGGCAAAGATTGTAACGGATATTCAGGCCAATCAAGAACGAATCTCAACTGCTCCGGGGGATGATCAATTGTTCCACAAAATCGTGCATTGTCGACATTTATAATAAATTTGAGATTTTTCATCTTTTTGAAACATTTAGGACTCAAGCGTATCTCATTCACCGTAGGCAACTTTACCATTATGCTTTCAGCTTGGCTTGTTCCCTAGTATGAAATGGCAGTAGTATGTATTAGGCTAGCTATTTCCAAGCAAGCACATTATATACATAATGAATATATTGCTAGTGTTTCGAATTTAATTTTGATAATGAATTGCTAGTGTTCTTTACAATTATATTTTGTTTAGTATTTTGATAATTAAATTCTTCAAAATATGTATTCTAGCTACTTACAGTGTTTCTATTAGAACCTCAACAACATCCTTGTGCATTGATAAGAATACAGTAAAGAATATCATTAATTTCCACTTACTGTTTTTGCTTCTTCAAAATTGGACGGCAAAGATTGTAACGGATATTCAGGCCAATTTAGGACGAATCTCAACTGCTCCGGAGGATAATCAACTGTTCCACAAAATCGTGCATTGACATTTATAATAAATTTGAGATTCTCCATCTTTTTGAAGCATTTAGGACTCAAACATATCTCATTCTGCGTAGGCAACTGTACCATTATGCCTTCAACTTTGCTTGTTCCCTAGTATGAAATGGCACTAGTACGTGTTAGACTAGCTATTTCCAAGCAAGCACATTATATACATAATGAATTGCTAGTGTTTCGAGTTTAATTTTTCTTCAAGAATTCAAGAAGGAAAATATACAATATAATACCCATAATTCAGATATTGGTTATTGTAAAACTTCACATAGAGAAAATGACGAGACTGATTCCAAGTACATATTATACATTTCAAAATATGTATTTTACTTACTGTGTTTTTTGTTAGAACCTCGACAACATCCTCGTGAAACCACAATCTGCTACGCTTACTGGGTCGTCTTGGTGACTCTGCACAAACTATTGCTTTTCCCACTTCTTCTAGCAAATCATGCATGCAAATATAACCATATTCAACATTTATGAGGCCCTTTTGTTCAAGAACTTGAATACTATGCTCGGGGTTGATGCGGCCACAACCTTCTAGTATTTGAATCACATCATTCTTATTTCGATGTTTGAAGAAGCATGCAATGTCAAGGAAAACTTCTTTCTCTGGAATTTCCAGTGCATCATAACTGATTCTGAGAATCGTTTGAATGTCTTGGAGAGCGCTTCTTTTATAACCATCTAATATAGCTTGCCATTTATGTATAGATGTACCACATAGACGTGAACCTAGAACTACCAGTGCTAATGGAAGGCCTTGAGCATATGCAACAACACTACTCACTGAAAGTTTCTCATCGTCATCTAGATCTGTCTTATTCTTGAAGGCCTTTGAAATGAAGAGGTCACGAGCTTCTTGAGGATCTAGTTCCTTGACCTTGTATATTGGATTGATTTGGTGAACAAACAGCAAATGCTTATCTCTTGTTGTTATGATAATTCGGCTGCCAAGACCAAACCAATTAGATGCTCCAGCTAATTTTTCTAACTGGTCCGATTTATTCACATCATCCAGAACTAAGAGAATCTTTTTATGGCGCAACCTTTCACTCAACAAAGTGGTTATTCCTTCATCAACATTGATTTCTTTCAATTCTTCGCTCCCAACAATCTCAGAAAGAATATTTTTTTGTAGATTGAGTAGACCTCCATCTACCTCTGACCCTTCTCTGACATTTGCCAAAAAGCAGCTACCTTCAAACTTATGGGCAATTGATTTGTAAACAGCTTTAGCAATTGTTGTCTTCCCTATTCCGCCAAATCCCCATATCCCTACCATCCGTATATCACTTCCACCAACATCTAAAATTTTAAGCATCTCTTGTACCCGAGAGTCTAACCCAACTGGGCACTTTGGCAAATCCAGATAGGTAGGTTCTTTTGCTTCTACGGAAATCACTTCACCGATTGCATGAATAAAGTTAGATTCATACCTGCCGTCCATAGCAGAAGAGGAGGAGGAAGAGGCTCTCATGATGATACTACAATCTGGCTTGTTGTTTGATTGCACCAATAGCTAAGTGATGAAATGAAAGAGTTAATTGGGAATTGATAATATATAAGTGATCACAGTTTCACATTGGATCAACGTCAATGTGAAGTCGAGGGAAGATGAAGCGAAACTACCCAGAAAAGGTAAAGGCATTATTTTACCAAGTGAAGGGCATTATTTACGCGTTTGAAAACAAGTTGAGATTGGTGCTCTTTTCAGTTTTCACCTTTTCACTTGGTTAGATTTTTTGTCAAGTATTTATTTTAAGTTAATTGTTTGGTTGATTGGTAGATGGGGATACAGTGAAGTCATGGGCGTGTATGATGAAGCCAAATTACCAAGAAAAAGTAGAGGCATTATTGACGCGTTTGAAAACAAGTTGAAAGCTGGATTAAACCAAGTGAAAAAGCTGATCGTTGTTAATAATTGAATCGAAGACTGGAAGTTTCACTTTCACTGCAACTTCACGGCTCAATTCAACTTTCAATGGAGGGAGGCTCTATACTTGTCTTCTGTCACAGCCATGATTTACACCGAAAAATCACTGCCATATGTAACTTTTAATTGTTAATATTGCTTACACATATGCAACTTTCAATTGTTGTTACATGGAAGCAGGCTTAGTGAACTAGATCAACTGTAGCCACACAAACTAAGAATCCAAAAAGAAAATTGAGGTTATGCCTTTTAAAGAAAAAAAAAGAAATATTGCTTACACATATGCAACTTTTAATTGTTGTTACATGGAAGCAGGCTTAGTGAACTAGATCAACTGTAGCCACACAAACTAAGAATCCAAAAACACAATTGAGGTTATGCCTTTTAAAAAAAAATGAAGCATAAGCATTAATTTTGAAACTCCAAAGATATATAATACATAAAAATGGTAGATCGAGAAGTTGAAAATGTAATATGTATTCATTTATTTACCACTTCATCACTTCGGTCCTTAGACAATAGTTTGCCAAAATTGCTGCATTGGCAATAATCACACACCTATTGATTCTCCAGTTGTCCATCAGTATACATTATTTTGTAAATTTGAAGCCATGCCAAAGATAAATCTAAACACATTTGAGCTTTTGCTTTTTTCTCTTGCCCATGTGGTGGATGCAAAATTAGAAGGAAGAGCAAGAATGATACATAGAGGAGTTTTGGAGGGAAAAACATTGCCTTTTGCCACAATTTATGATTCACAAGCCTAATGAAGTCAGTTTGCTTAGTTTTTTTTTTTGGGTCACTTCCTATAAGGCTCATTTCTAATAAAATTGTTCCTCTTAAGTCCCTTCTTTTTTTTCATTTCTTTTAAAGCCATTTATTGCTTATATGTAAATTTTATTTACCTAAATTATTTTTTTCCCTTATGGAACATGTTTACTCATTTAAACACTGGGACCGCCACGTCACACGTGTATCACATGTGTATCACCGTCGCCGAGAAAGCTCCTGCGGAGAAGAAGCTCCCAAAGGAATCTGGAGCTGCTGACGGAGATAAGAAGAACAAAACTAAGAAGAGCTTAGAGGAGAAAATTTGATCATTGACTGCAAGTTAGAACTGGGGAAATAGGAGGAGAGAGTTGAGATGGGAAGAATAGATGAAACAAAGGCTAACGGGGTTAGTAGCTGTTAAAGCTGAGTAGATAGAAAGAGACAGATGGCAAGCTTTGATAGGGAGACAGGGTTTTAGGGATAGAGGATGTGAAGCCCCACGTCACATATGTATCACAGTATCACTAAAACACATTTTTTACCATTTTTCCCAAAAATCACCATTGGGATCCCGGGCCTGTTACGTCAAACTGTATCACATGTGTATCACATGTGATACACATGTGTATCGCAGTATCACCAAAACACATTTTTACTTCATTTTTTCAAAAAATCATCATCGGGATCCAGACCCGCCACATCAAACTGTATCACATGTGTATCACAGTATCACAGTGTCACTAAAACACATATTTACTCCATTTTTCCCAAAAATCACTATCAGGACCCCGAACCGTTATGTCAAAATGCATCACATGTGTATCACATGTGCATCACAGTATCACCAAAACACATTTTTACTCTATTTTTCCCAAAAATCACCATCGAGACTCTGGACCCGCCAAGTCAAACTGTATCACACGTGTATCACAATATCACCAAAACACATTTTTACTTCATTTTTTCCAAAAATTATCATCGGGACCCCAGACCCACCACGTCGAACTATATCACATATGTATCACACATCACACATGTATCACCAAAACACATTTTTACAGTTTTACTCAATTTTTCCCAAAAATCACCATCAAGACCCCAGATCCGCCACATCAAACTGTATCACATGTGTATCACAATATCACCAAAACACATTTTTACTCTATTTTTCTCAAAAATCACCATCGGGGCCCTGAGCCTGCTACGTCAAACTGTATCATATGTGTATCACAATATCACCAAAACACATTTTTACGCCATTTTTCTCAAAAATCACCATCGGTACCCCGCCACGTCATATTGTATCACATGTGTATTTCACACTGTATCACAAGGTGTATCAGGACTCGCCACGTAATACTGTATCACAAGTGTATCACTGTATTACAAGTGTATCACTGTATTACAAGGTGTATGTAATACCCGTGAGCTTTGGAGGAGCAATACCGGTGAACATCCCATATCGCTTGGGAAGGTGAAAGTGATGTGCCTTATATGTGTGAGCACTAGTCTTTTTAGGAAGATGCCTTTTGGGTAAGATAACATTAGCTTGAGCTCAAGAACAAAACCGTGAGGGCGAAACCCAAAGCGGACAATATCTTGCTAAGGGAGCTGGATCATGATAGTGTATGAGGGCCCGCCACATAATAAATATTGTATCACATGTGTATCACCAAAACATATTTTTACACCATTTTGTCCAAAAATCACTCTCATGACCCCATGCCCGCCACGTCATACTGTATCACAAACTGTATCAAGACCCGCCACGTTATACTATATTGCAAGTGTATCACAAGTGTATCACATGTGTATCACCAAAACACATTTTTATGCCATTTTGTCCAAAAGTCACTCTCATTACCCCACAGTGTCTCACATGTGTAGCACAGTGTATCACATGTGTAGCACAGTGTATCACATGTGTAGCACAGTGTATCACATGTGTAGCACAGTGTATCACATGTGTAGCATAGTGTATCACAAGGTGTATCACTACTGTATTACATGTGTATCATAAGGTGTATCAGGACCTACTAGGGCCCGCCACGTAATATTAATTGTACCACATGTGTATCATTATTGTATCACATTGAATCACAAAGTGTATCACAAGGTATATCTGGACCCACCATGTGTATCATCACTGTATCACATGTGTATCACAAAGTTGATCACAATGTGTATCACAAAATGTATCACAAAGTTTATCACATGTATATCACAAAGGGTATCACAAATTGTATCATAAGTGTATCGCATGTATATCACAAAGTGTATCGCATGTGTATCACAAAGTGTATCACATGTGTATCACAATGTGTATCACATGTGTATCGCTAAAGAAATGAGAGAAACTCATCTTAAACTTAAACAAGGCATCGACTAATGATACCCAACAAATCTAGTCAAGCTTGAAGTAAGGTGAGACAAGAGTGCCATGAAAGCACAATAGTAGCAAACTCGGAGCAGCCTTGAATGATGGAATAAAGAAGGCAAATTTTTAGACAAAAGTAATTAACTTCTTCCATTTTGACGATACCAGAACAATTCAACAGAAATAATTTTGCTACAATCACCAAAATGCATATATATATGAAGCCCATAATCGAACTTGTTAGTTCATATTATGCATCCACCGTAACCTACATTTGAAATCAAAACTATACATATAAAGGATAATCTAAGACCAACAATTTAACTATTTGATTCAATATCCATGTCATCCACAGACGTGCTCATCTTGAAATCAACCACAGCCTTGTCAAAAGTGTTGCTCACATGCTGGCACATATGAAATTCCGGTACGCCGGATTGTCCCAACAACGGTATAGTCGTCTTAAACACTAATCGGAGAGTATACACAATTTAAAACTTAAACTCTCCACAACCTAGGTTCTAACTATTGCACAAGCAATACACAATTGATTACAATATATATGCAACAAGCACAATCAATTGCATAACCTAGAATCCCAAAGTGTGCATCAAACTAGCACACTATGGACTATAGTCTAGATAATGAATCACACAATGCAAGACAATTATGATTCAATATAAGCAATCTAGACAACAACAATAGCAAAGCTATGAACAAACACAACAAACCACAACACACAATATGGTCACCCGGAACCTCTACCTCTAGAGGAAAACCGGAGGGGAGCCGTACCCCACGCTCTTGAGTAACACTATCAAAAGCCAAATGGCAACACGTACAAGGGGGCTCTCGGTCCCAAACTCAATACTAAGTACCTATACTCTAGTGGCAGCTCTAACCTTGTGTAGTCCCGTTTTCTCTTCTAGCGAAACCTCCTCAAGCTACTTCGATTGGCTTCACCGACGCGAAGATCCTCCAACCGCAAGTGTGTGTGTGTATGAATGAAAGAATATGAATTCAATTCGATTAACACAAGCAAATCACAAGGAACATTTGCTTGCACTAACCAAACCGAATTGAAAAGCCTTGAATATGATTCAAGGGTTTGTTTAACTAATCACAAGGATCATTAACTAAACAAACAAACAACAAAGAAGATTGAAACTAATGATTTAATCCTTCAACTCAGCAATTCAACAAGGAACAATTGCTAGAGTTGAATAAAATCTCCTAAATCCTAAACATAGGCTAAACAAGCATACATATGCAAATCAAAGTGTTTAGCAAAGGATTATAGATGGAGATTAAGGTGAGGAACCTACAACATGGAACTAGGATCACTCACAATATCAAAGAACTCTCTCAAAGATGATTTTCGACTATAGGGAAAGAGTTGGCCGAAATGAAACCAAAGGGTTCTATTTATAGAAAACAGCCCAGCAGCATTTGCGATCGATCGCACGACATTATGCGATCGATCGCACAGTGTAAAATAAAGAGACAGAAGCTACTGGAAGTGAAAAACCCTTATTTGCGATCGATCGCATAACATGTTGCGATCGATCGCACGAAAAGTCCCAACGGACATATTCGAACATAACGGTCACATTTCAAACAGACATATTGTCCTACGTGGCCACGATCGATCGCATGAACAGTGACGATCGATCGCAAGGCTAAAAATTCACACACCTATTAAGGTGCACAATCACAACTTATAAATTACCCTACAAAAATGGATATGATCGAAGATAGTATATGAAAGTAGGGATCGAACCCGCTGGAGATTGGGAAATAGTTGCAACTACAATGACTTAAAACAAACAAATAATGAAACTAGCAAAGTTTTATGGTTTTATAAGATGATTTGGTAATTTTAACACTAAAGGGAAAACAGAATAGTAAAATTGACAAAAATAGAAAACTGATATTTTTGTGGTTTTTGGTTTTGTAAATCAATAAGATAGAGAAGTTAGGGTTTCAAAATCCACTACTGAACAATCATATTAATGTCATGAAATCAGATTAACAGGTTATTGAATTTCATTGATGACTATGCTCACGAAAGGTCCCTGGTCTGGGAAGCAATCCGTATTGATTCTCTCTTACTTAGTATGTTATGCATCTGGTCCGAGTGTCATAACTTATTCCCTAACATGCAATCTAGCTTGGTCACGCTCAAATCAACACATTAGGAATCATTAAGGTCTAAGAGAATATGAGCATAGCAAGAATCTCAGTTATCCTAAGTATCCTATAAACAATTTCATATGAGTACCGTGATACTCATCGCACCACAAATTAAACACATGATGATACTGGTCGTCACACATATGCTTATGGCTGGTCAATCCTAATACATGCTCCTAAGGTCGCGAATCAAAAGAACATATAGAAGAAACAATGGTTTACGAACAATGAAATTATTATCATCCGGAAAACAAAACTTAA
The DNA here is from genome assembly GCA_029955375.1 of Rubus parviflorus. Taxonomy (NCBI): domain Eukaryota; kingdom Viridiplantae; phylum Streptophyta; class Magnoliopsida; order Rosales; family Rosaceae; genus Rubus; species Rubus parviflorus. Next base: position 30,727,994 of record JARGGL010000001.1, read on the forward strand.
TTAATAAAATATCACAACATCAAATAATCATATTTAGGGCTATTCAGACAAATAACATATTCCCAAATTTATTCACAAACATTTAAATGCCGAAAACAAATTAAATAAAAATAAATTATAATAAATAAACGAGTTTGGGAACTGTTACTGTCGTGTCTAGAAACTAGACACTGCCTCCTGGATCGGGTGGAAGGTGCAACCATTATGCTCAGAAACTGAACATGGCCTCCAGGAACGGGTGGAAGGCGCAGCCATTATTCAGCGGCAGTGGAACTAATCGGAACTGCCCTTGGATGTGGCGGGTGACGGTGGATCTGATCGGAGCCGTCTTTGGATGTTTCGGGTGCCCATAGCAGTTGGGCTTTGGATTTTTGGCTTTGGGCCTGGGAGCAGTGGGTGTCCATATCAATTGGACTTGGGCCTGGTCAACGGGCTTAGTCAAAAGTCAACAGGCCCGTTTGACTTTTATTTCTTTTCTTTCTTTCTTTTCTTCTTTCCTTCCTCTCTCTCTTTTCCTTTTTCTTCCCGTGCCTCTTCTTTTCTGGTTCTTCTTTTTCTTTTCATTCTTCTCTTCCTCAGATCAGAGAGAGAGAGACGACGCCGGAGTTGTGAGGCGGTGGCGACGCCGGCTGGTGGTGCGGTGGTGCTGGACGCCGACGACGCCGGCGCGGTCTGGAGATTTAGGCACGGGCTCGACGAACAGCGGCGGAAGAGGGCGGCAGCGTCGACAGCTGGGCACAGAGCTGGAGGCTCGGTGGTGATGCGGTGGTGGTAGAGATGAGGCCGGATGGTGGTTCACGGCGGCTGGGCGTAGGCGGCGCGGTTCAGAGAGAACGGCGGAGGTGGAATTTTGGTGCACGGGTCAAAGAAGACCGGTGGAGACCAGCGGTGGTTTTCGATGGTGGTTGTTGAAGTGCGGCGGTCCATGGTGATTGCCGTGATCGGAATTGGAGAGAGCATTGGCTCTTGGAGCAGTTGGTGGTTCTGTGATTGTGAATTGTTGTGAAGCTTGGGTGGTTGCTGTGATTGCAGGTTGTATATGAAGATGAAGAAAGGTGGAGCAGGTGGGCTGCAATGATGATGGTGGTATGCTCCAATGCAGAGAGAATGTGCAGACTGTGATGGTGGAGCACAGTAACATGGCCGGTGATGGCTGCAATGAATGAACAGCTCAAAAGCTGAGAAATACAAGAAAGAAAAATAAAGTAAAATAAAATAAAGAAATAAAAATAAATAAATAAACAATTAAGAGGGAAAATAAAATGGTGATTTGAAAAGTAATTTGCCACCGCGTGTGCTGGTTGCGCCGCCCTATGTGGTGGTTCGCCGGCAAACTTTGCCAGAATCCGAAAACAATATTCGGAATCTTCGTACATGCTATGCTCCACATCTGAGTGATGACCGGTGTCATCTTGACAACTGAAAGTCACGGTTGACTTTCCGTCAATTATCGAAAATGCGCATAAAAACCTCCAAAATGCACATTTAACATTTTCGTTAGATTTTCCCTACTAACACAAAAACACACATTAAATAGACAAATAGGCTCTCGGAAAAGCCTAACCCAAGTAATTAGAGCCACTTTTAGCATGTAAAATACACGCTAATCACAGCCTTGAACATAAAGGAAAGCTAATCAAAATAAATCTAAGTAAAGATCTAGCAAACCTAACATCATAAACTCAAATGTATGAAACAATGCATACAAAATTTGAGCCGGTCGCGTTGCGACCGGGTGCTTATAAAATAAGCACGCGAAACTTGTGTGATTTACGACACAAGAGCAATCAAGCATCCTATACTTATGTGATTCACATCATAAGTGAAAGGAAAACAACCTAGATAAACCTAGGACAACAAGGAAGACTTAATGTCAAGTGTGACAAGTAAGCAACCTATACTTATGTGATTTACAACATAAGAGTGGCTTAACAAGCATACCTAGATAAACCTAGGACAACAAGGAAGACATAATGTCAATGAAATGCATGTGCATATGCATGAGTCATACCTTGAGGTACTTGAACGAAACCTTCGATGACTAATGATCGAAGTCCGGAGAAAAGACCGGATAAGAAAGGCGTCTTCACGAACCATCTCGAGTAAGAACAACCTAAGCCACGACTTCTAATCCCTAAAACAATCTAGCATTGAATACAAAACAAATGCTAATACAAGGGAAGAGGTTTTGTCAAATAGGAAATAGCCAATAGCAAATATTTTGCCCTTACAACATCACCATGAGATTCTGGCATGCATCTTTGAACACATCTTTTGTTGGATTCTTATATTAATTAACTCGATTACTGCAGTTTGTCGTCTTATTACGGGTCATATTCATGCAGCTAGTCGGCTTGCTTCGGGTCCAATGTATAATACAATTCAGGATCTTCGTATCTTGAAGAGTTTTGGTGCTAGTTGCGTGTTGCGGCGTGCCCCTCAAGTGGTTGAGGTTCTTTGGCATCCTCCATCAATTGGTTGGGTCAAGATCAATTCAGACGGAGCTTGGAAGCATGAGGAGGGTGTTGGAGGTTACGGTGCAGTTTTTCGTGATTTTCGTGGTCACTTTCTTGGGGCATTTGCTGCTAATATTGATATCCCTAGTTCGATTGCCGCAGAGGTCATGGCCGTTATCATGGCAATTGAGCTTGCTTGGGTTCGTGATTGGAAACATATCTGGTTAGAGGTTGACTCTTCTCTTGTGCTTGATTACATTCGCTCTCCTGCACTGGTGCCTTGGCAGCTCAAAGTCCGTTGGTTCAATTGTTTGTCTCAGATTTCCCACATGACTTTTCGATCCTCTCATATTTTCCGAGAGGGAAATAAGGTTGCCGATGCCTTGGCAAATCATGGTACATCTTTAACCGAATTGGTATGGTGGGACGAGCCTCCACAATTTATTTTTTCGCATTGTAACAATGACCTATTGGGTCTTCCTCAATTTCGTTTTTGCTAGTTTTGTTCTTTGATGTTTGTTTGCTTTGGGAGGTTTCGGCTTGGTCCCCCTCTCTTGTATTCCTTCTATTTTATTTGATTTGGGTGTTAGGGAGGATACTCCTCTCCTATCACTCGTCTTTTCAAAAAAAAAAAAAAAACTCGATTATCTGATGGATGAGGAATGTTGTACCCACAAAATTTCATCCTTGGATCCTAGTTCAAAGTAAATTTGATGACATTTGCAAATGTATGATCCCCATCAATCAAAGAGAATATGGATTGGCTAGGATCAGAGAAGGACCCAAGTTCCATTTCTTTACAAAACCTTGCTGAGTCATGGATTTGTGAGAGGCCATGGAACAATGCAATTCAATGCAATTATGTTCATTCAAACAATTATGAATAAACAATGAGTAAACAATGCAATTATGCTCATTCATGCAATTCAATATAAACAATGAGTAAACAATGCAATTATGTTCATTCATGAAATTCAACAAACAACATCTGGGCATTCCAAAATTTATGTAGATAATCATTAATCAAAGTTTTACTGTCATTTAATTGAACTGATTTCTTTCCAAAGTTTTAGTTAACATCAAATCATTGAAGAACTACCCGGATTCATAAACTAAAACCCCTAATTTCTACCAGTCATCACTCACAGTGTCCGTCAGCAATGGCTATTTGCTACCAAGCTCCCTTTAAAATCTTCACGCCGATCCCAACTGCGAACCCAAAACTCATCTTCAGATGCAACCTCTCCCTCCTCACCACCGAACCCGAACCGCTCTACACATCCTTCAAGGCCTTCGCGCTCGCCACGGTGGCCAATCTCCAACCTTCAATAGCCTTTTTTTTTTTTTTTTTTTTCTTTCTACCTTCAATAATTCAATGCATGCCTGAATGTCGAGTTAACTGATCAATGTGAAAGTCAACTGATTGTGAAGCAATACTGTACGTCCTGCTAGTCTGCTACGTTCGGTGCAACTTAATTCAAACTTCACAAATTCAGTTGTAGATGGTGAAATTAAGACGACGTCTGAACAACTTTGAAAGAAGAAGTTGTTTGGATTATCCATTGGTGCCAAATGTGCCATGGGGGGAAGAAGACCGGCCGATTCATCTTTGCGTGGCTGACTTTGAGAAATTCGTTTAGTTCTTATTGTTGGTGGCCGATATAGATTATTCGTTTAACATGTTCGATTGTCTTTGATATAATTTGAGCAGGCATGACAAAGCTGGCCGGCCTATTTCTATTGGTCATTATTCTTATAGTATACTTTGAAACCATGCATGCTTTAATCAGTTCCAAATCTAGTAGGACTTTAGGACTAAGTGATCAAAGGGTAAAAACAAGTCCACCATTTCATATTTATGAATTAGCAACTACTTCAATTCTTTTCACCTGGCAAATGTGTAAAACATGCACCATGACCATGCCATGCCCTAGGGAAAATGGTGGAAGTTGGGGGAGTGAAAAATCCGATTCCGACAATCATCTGAATATTTTCAAATTATGGCATATTCGAATTAAATCCAAAATCTAAAAGTTACGAAAATTTGTGTGAATGTATCAGTGACCACAAAATTCTTGGTCACCCTAGCTAAACCTACCTGGTGACCAAGTGAGGAAACTTATTTAATTTATCCTAAATTATAATTAGACTTAAACCCAATTTCAATAATTAGACTTAAACCCAATTCCAAACTTGAAAATATAATTACGAGCATAAACCCAATTTCATGCAAAGTAGAGAAATAAAAGTCACAATTTCGAAGTTCTCAAGCGAATAATTAGAAACATTAATACGTCACTTATATAGAAATTCTCAAAGCTAAATCTGAAGCTGAAAGTCGAATATATGAAGATCAGGAATCATAATTATATATATATATATTTATTTTTTTTGTAAGAAATCAATGCGAGAAATAATTATTTTCAAAATATAGAATTGCATGCATAATTAATTTTAAAACAAAAGTCCACTCACAGATAATCGGCTAAGCCTGATGCCCGTCAAGATCTTCCTTAGTGTCCTCTTGGACAACATGAAATACTATCAATATTATTTTTGACGGACGGAACGCTAATTCGAGATTATATTAAATAATCTAATTAGGATTTTTCCTCGATAATGTCGCAACACTAAACCAATGATAGATTCGAACCATAACTCCACAAATATTAACTTATCAATAAATCTAATTATCAACTAAAATTCGGCGACGATCCAATTAACGTCGGATTGTCGCGATCCGATAAATCGAACGAAAACAAACCTAAATTAATCGGATTAAACTCCAAACTTCGATAATTTCCTACAAACCAAATATCGACATGCTCGTAACAACGAGTACAAGCCAATGGGCTAAAATGCACGACCAATAGAGGCTGGACGCGCTGTCACGCGCCGCCATTCCCAACCTTAAAACTAGGGGTCGAAACCTATGCCAAATTGTTCGTATTGAAGAGAGGAGTAACTTTTATATCTGCCACAAAGTCAGATTTTCAATGGATTGGCCGGAATTTATTCAAATAACTTTGTTGGATTCAAAACAATCACTGCAACATAAATCTTGTGATTTTTCAAACTGCCTGAATTTATTCAAATAACTTTCTTGGAATATTTCCATAATAGAACAAAAGGTGCGGAAGTTTGAAAATTTTAACTTCTCACCATTGTAATCTACAAGACCGACATAGAAAACTTGAACTAAGTTCCTATTTAGAACACATGTAAAGGATTCCGGCTCCTAACACGGTGCTTATTGAGACGTTGATTTTATTACTGCAGTCTGCATATTGCGACTCCCCCAGATTTGCATGAGAAAACATCGTCTTCTATGTTCCTCCGAAACCTTGCTAGCGCAATGAACTGTGGTTTAATTTAGGCAAGAGATATATAAGTATTTGTGGCCCAATAAGATTATCCGAAATCTTATCAAATATTTCGTCGTAAAAAACTGTTAAATCAAATAATTTATGATCTATCTCTTCAGTCGAATAATTATTGAAAGTATTTAAAATTAAATCTAAACAAATTTGAAATTTTGCTTTTTTCTCTTGTTCTTGTGGTGGATGCAAAATTAGAAGGAAGAGCAAGAACGATGCATAGAGGAGTTTTGAAAGGCAAAACACATGCCTAGCCTTTTGCCCTTGCCCATGCCACAGTTTATGATTCACAAGTGTAATGATGTCAGTCTGCTTAGTTCATTTTTATTATTTTTTGCTTTGTTTTGGGCTGCACATAACCGTGATTAATTTTCCTTCTGTAGTTCTGTACTAGTTTTAGTTCAAAAAAGTTCTGTACTAGTAGTACACATGCATATGTAACTGTGTTCTTTTGGCTCTTATATATCATTCCTTTCAATCCAAAAGCAACAAAAATGAAGTCAAATAATGAATCAGAGTACAGAGTTAAAAGAATTCTTGCATGATATACTTATTCTTATATACAGATAAAACTCATCAGCCAGTCCAACTCACTTCAATACACAAGTCCCAAACTGCATTCCCATTCATTCACTTGACTAAAATAGGATACACTGAAACTCATTCCTCCAAGAACCATATATCTCTTATATATTTGCTTGCAATCAGCTAGCTTAATCATTTTGTTCAATGGTCTCATCCCTTCGATTCCAATTTACTCTTGAAACAATCAGACATATAACAAATATGGTAGGCATAAGAGAAACTTTGATAGGATTTTTATCATGACGGATGAAGTAAACATACTGAATTGTCGAGCAAATGCACTGAAAGATGCCAGCAACTAGTCCATAGAAGTCAGGAAGAGTACCAAAAAGCACATAACGGGAACGAGGATGATGAAACCACCACAACATTCCCCTCCTCCTCAATACAACTCTTTCCCTTATACCCTTGTGAATGAGCTCACATATGCAATTTAGTAGAGCCGCAACAGCCAACAACATACCAAATAAAGCATAGATGGGTTTACTTGGAGATGATAGCTGATCAAAACAAAGTGACATAATTTCTAGGCAGAGAGCAATGCGTAAAAAGGTCCACTCTGTTGAACTTGCCTACACAAGAAATTAATAAATGGTTCAACAAATATGGGCTTTTAGGTATAGATCTCTTGTATTAGCCAAAAAGAAAAGGCTATATCTCTTGTTTTCTAATTTTTTAGACTTAATTTAGGGTTTAGTTTTTCGATCATAGGACAAAATATATCGCAATATATGAATTGGGACACAACCCAAATTAACATGATTATTAAAATGTGACAACATAATAAATAAATAAAAATGATTAAAATGTGATAAATAAAGAAATTGACAACATAATTAAAAAAAAAAAGGGTAAAAACCCAAAATGGTACCTGAACTATAGCTAAAGGTACTTTTTGGTACCTACAAATTTTTTTTACCCAAAATGGTACCTGAACTATTGTGCATTTACCCAAAATGGTACATCCGTAACCCAAAATGGTACCTGAACTATTGGTCATTACCCAAAATAGTACCTGAACTATTACACTATTACCCAAAATGGTACCTGAACTATTGTGCATTTACCCAAAATGGTACCCAACTTAACTACGGAGGTACCATTTTGGGTAATGACACAATAGTTCAGGTACCATTTTGGGTAAAAAAAATTTGTAGGTACCAAAAAATCCTTTTCACAATAGTTTAGGTACTAATTTGGATTTTTACTCAAAAAAAAAAAGATACAAATGTTGAACATTATTAAGATACTTTGAACGCCTTCTCAAATCCCACCGTGCGGCTTCGAGACATGTTCAGGTTTACATGTTTCTAATAATCAGAAAAGTAAAACAACTCATTGCATCATGGGTGTAACAAAACCAAAATTACAATACTCTTCTTTGGATTGAGATCGAATACCAAAGATTGTCACGAACATTCAGACCAACTCAATTGTGAACGTGATCTCCATAAAAGCATATTACATAATTCATAAAGAGTTGAAAGTACTTCACCTTTGAGAAACTTTTAGCAATTAAGGATATCTCATCTGGTTCAGGCATCTTTACCACAATGTCGTGTTGTTTATTTGTTCCCTAGTATGAAAAATCAATTGCATTAACAAATCAAGTTATTTATCAAATAAAAGTGATTATACAACAACTAGTAAATGACAACAAGAGTCGAACTTACGATTTCAGATTTCTCACTTACAAATAAGATATTTATGTCACTATACTAAATAAAAGTGAAACTGTTTTAAACAATTATATTTTTTTTAGTATTTTTGATGATAAAATTCTATTCCACATAAGGTGTTGCTTGTTGAACTAAATTAAATTAATACAAGAATATAAATGTATTTAAATATCAACTTACAGTATTTTCCATTAGCACATGGTTAACATCCTTGTAGAACCACAACCTACTACGTTTTTCAGGCCTTGTTACAGAGTCTTGGCGAACTATTTCCTTGCCCATTTCTTCTACCAAGTCAATCATCCAAACACGATCTTCCTTAATATTTATGAGAGACTTTTCTATGAGTACTTCAATACAATACTCAGGGTTGAGGTGACAACTCTCTAGCATTTTTATCACATAGTTCTTACTTTTACCATTTAAGAAACATGCAGTGTCAAGGAATACTTCTTTCACCGAATCTTCAAGTACATCATAACTTATTTTTAGAATTTCTTGAATCTCCAAGTGAGGAACACTCCTGCATCCATCAAGTATTGTTTTCCATTGATCTATACTTCTACCACATAGAAGTGAACCTAACACTATGAGAGCTAATGGAAGCCCTTGAGCATAGTTTACTACTGTAATTGCGAGTTTGGCAAAATCATCCGGAAGTTTATTACTTCGGAATGCATTCCAACTAAAGAGCGCAATGGCTTCATGAAAATCTAATTCATTGACCTCGTATATCAGGTTAACTTGATGAGCAGTTAGCAGATGCTTATCTCTTGTTGTTATGAGAATTCTACTTCCCAAACCAAACCAATCAGTGCCTCCAACTATTTCGTTAAACTGCTCAAATTGATTCACACCATCAAGAATTAAGAGAACCCTTCTGTGGCTCAGCCTTTCCTTTATCATATTGACTCCTTCATCAAAATTTGTGACTTCCAATTTCTTCGCCCCTAAAGTTTCATAAAGAAGAATTTTTTGTTTGGTTGGGCCTCCATGTGCAATCGACTTTTCACCAACATTCTCCAAAAAACAGCTAACCTCAAAGTTATGAACAACTGAATTATAAATAACTTTAGCGACTGTTGTCTTGCCCATTCCAACAATCCCACATATACCTATCATGCGAACATCATTTACCCCAACACCTAATAGCTCATTTACATTTTGTACTCGAGACTCTATTCCAACAGGATGTTTCGCCACATTCATATAGGTACGGTTTAGGACTCGTATAGAAATCTCTTCAACGATGTTACGAATAAATTGAGACTCATGCCTGCAGTTTGAAAGAATATAAAATATTTAATAAAATTGAATTTGCTATGTATATTTAAAAAGGCAAAAATATACAGCAAAAGTAAAAGACTCAAAGAAAGCTAGTAATCTAGTATTGTTATATTTTTGGATTGAGTGGGAGACGGGAGAGAGAGGGGGAGTGGTTGAACTTGAACCTCTTCCAATAAAAGGAAGAGAAACACCACCAAATCAGAAAACTAGTTGTTAGACTTTTGCTATATATGTTTAAGAAAACGAAATTGTAGAAATTAAGGAACACACAATTTTTTTTCGTAGCTAATTCGTAAAAGATAAGATATGACTACAAATTAGGAAGGAAGAAGAAAAGGTGATAAATATATTTTTTTGATAAATTGAGTCATTCATTAATGACAGTTTGGACTTTCAGTGTCAAACATATTCAGTTATGTACACAAAAGTAAAGTAGACATGTCTATAATTGAAAGGAAAAACACTACCATGCCATGTGACCCCCCCCCCCCAAAAAAAAACTGTTAATAATAGTGGAGCACTTAGCTTTATAGTAGTTCATTCAAAATGTGACTGTTACTCATGGGGTCATTCCCTAAGCATGAATTCTGATCTTTATTGGTAATTAAAAAAAAAAAGTGGATTGTTCTTGTAGCGCCTTGGATAATTGTTTCAACAAGCGATGTCGTATTTAGTAAATTTCTAACTTGAACTCGGATTTGCAGATTTCTAGTTTTCTAAGTAATAGAAGAAAATAAGAGCCAGTAAAATGGTTAGAAATTTACCCGTCCCTGAAATACCACCCAGGCAAATTTGCTGCATCTGTAAGGGATGTCCTCCACCTCAGCACCTTCTCCATGTTGTCCTTGAATTTGGATTCATGGTTAACAAGTGCCTCACCAAAACTACCTTGCTGGTTTCTTACATCCAAAGGATCCACCTTGTAATAAATTGGCCAAACAATTTGATTCTTCGATTCTTTACATCGGACGATCTCACCGAGTTCATCCAAGCACCACTCCGAGGACGCAAAATTTTCAGAGAATACAATGATAGAAATCCTTGACTCTCCAATAGCTTGGAAAAGCATTGGTAATGATAGTTCCTCTCCTCTACTCATAACATCATCAGCTAGGAAGGTTTTGATTCCCTTTTGAAGCAAATTGCTGTACAAATGATCTGTAAAACCGTTGCGTGTATCCGCGCCTCTATAACAGATAAAGGTATCGTAGATCCATGAATGGGTACTTGAAGTAGAGGAAGAGGCTCCTAATTGAGTAGTAGTTCTCATTGAACCAATGTTGTTATAGAAAATGGTACTGATTATGCCAATGCCTTTTGTTGTTAACTTGTTATATAGAGGGAATATAGGTCACTTGTGTAACTTCATAAGTAGTGCAAAGCAGTTTCCTGGTACCTTCAATAGCCTAATACTATCCTTCGACCTTCGTGCAACTTCAGAGTTCAGACTTTACAAATTCATGTTGTAGATGTAATATGTATACTATATATATATATAGTTGGTGAAAGAAGATGACGTCTGAACAACTTTGAAGAAGCTAGAAGTTGTTTAGATTATCCATTGGTGCCATGGGGGAGGAAGACCGGCCGATTCATCTTTGCATTGCTACTTTGAGAAATTCTTTTATTTCTTAAAAAAAGAGTCATAAACTCGGACTGAACCAACTCAATTGAGAAGGTGATGACATGCCAACAAAATCAAGACTTGGAAAAGATCGCTTAATTTTTCCACTATCTAAACTAAAGACTCCGATTTCACGAGATATATTTGGTCCAAGAGGCGTCTTAAGAGGTAAATCGATTGTATCGTATCCGCGTGTTGCAAAATAAATGCAATTCCCTTGTAGTTTGAAATCACTTGCCGGAAAGGACAAGGAAGAGCTATGTTCTGCCAAAAATTTTATTTGGTCCCCTGTTGGTGAGGAAAAATTCGGAAGAAGATTCCTCAACCTACTACTTGATTGACTGGAGTGGGAATGGTGGATCTTCAAATGGAAACTCATCCTCTTGCAAGTCGTCTTCGAACAAATACTCCTCAAGCTAGCCTTCCTCGAACTATCTTACTTCGAGTTATTCCTCTTTGAGCTAATCTTCGCTAATGATAGAGGCCTAAAAGAATGTTTGGTAGAGATGGGGGGGGGGGGGGGTACCTGCAACAAACCCTCCGATGCCTAAATGAGTATTTTCTTTAGTAGTGAATAGTGAACTTCTGAATGAATCTTTTACCTGGTTGATGAAACCATCTATTTATATTGAGTAAAACCTTATCCTCTTGACGGTTACGGCTTGGGCCGCAATTCACTCGAAGTTCCTTTGATCCGCAAGTCTCTCGACCATAACTTACGGCGCATGAAGCGTAACTACATGAGGCTATTGCTTGCGGCGCATATTCAGGTATTGGTTAAGTTGGTTATCTACTCGAGGTAACACCTCTCGAGTCAACATCTCTTCGAGGTTATGTCCCTCGAGCATGTTTTATCGAGACACTTATGTCGAGCTTAGCTAAATAAATAGGCAAATGCTTAAATGAAAAATCTTCACTCCCACAATGCCCCCTTTTTCTTTCCCGTACGAGCCCCGAGTACGGGAAGGAAAAACAACTACGCATGTGCTACAGTACTATCTCCTCAAATTTGTTGTCTCTGATACTACGAACTCACCTCGAAAGAGAGTTCGTTACTGCAAACTCACCTCCGAAGAGAATCTCGAACTGCAAACTCTCGTGCTGATATTCCTTGCGATATCCTTCCCCGAGCTAGTCTTGCTCAAGCTTCCACTAATAGAAGCCTCGATCTGACCTCCAAAGAGGGTCATGATGTGCAAACTCACCTTGAAGAGGTGGTCACAAACTGCAAACTCACCTCCAAGGAGGTGGTCACGAAACTGCAAACTCACCTCCGAGGAGGTGGTCACGAAATTGCAAACTTTTCCAAAGAGGGTCACGTAATGCAATTTGCAAAAGTGTATTCCAAAACAATATATTCATCCAAACGAATTTATTCCTCAATGATTTATTCAGCACAAACAAATTACTAGTAACGCATAATTAACTAAAAGCAATGTTTACTGAATGAAAGAACTCTCACGCTAACAGAATTTCGACAAAGGACAATGACATAAAAACATCTTATGGCTTTGCAAAGCAAACCATTATTCCGTACTCTTGAGGGTTCAAGTCATAATATCTCACGTATTTTCTCTTTTGGAGGGGCCAAGTTGGTGACTGGTGTCGTCTTTTTTCCGCTGTCCGCAGCTCTATACTGTAAAAGTTTCCCTTGGTCCATCAGATCTGCGATTTGAATCCTCAAGCCTCATGCCTATGGTTGTACCAGATTTGCTTGGGACTGACTGTAAAATGGTAACGTGGGTCTTGAAACTCCCGTCTATAGTTAGTATACTCTCCTTGCCATTTAGATTCCCCACATGTGTTTGCTCTTGTCCCAAATTTGGTTGAACTTGCTTGCCCCTGAGACGCAATTGCGGCAGTCATGCGTGATGTTTGCGCCACTTCAATCTCCTCAAGCCTAATTTCTCCCTCGATCCGAGTTTGTATTTCTCCCATATCCTTGGACGGTCGTCTCACCAAATCCTTGTAAACTTGCGTGCTAGGGAGAAGTCCCTCGCAAAATGCGACAGCGGCGAACTCGAAGGTGCACCCATGTGTTTGTGCTTGTTTAGCGTGAAAGCGTTCATAGTAGGCCTTGAGCCTTTCTCCCACCTTCTGCTTCACCGCGAACAGTGTTGCCATATCCTTCTTGCGCTTACGATTACAAAAATATTGAGAGATAAATGCCTCGCTTAATTCGTTGAAGCTCGAGATGGACCTTGGCTTCAGGTCACGGAGCCAGGTTCTTGCCTCGCCTACCAAGCTTGAGGGAAAAAACTTGCAGAAAAGTTTTTCATCATTGGTCTCTGTGATCATTTGTTGCTGGAATCCCTTGAGGTGGTCCACTGGGTCTTTGGTATCGTCGTATTGCTGGAAAATAGGCGTCACAAACTTGCATGGTTTCTCCGCATTCAAAATCTCCTCGACGAACGGTGACTTCCCAATTTATTTTACCACAGCTGCAGCCAACTCGCCTGGACTCGCACTTCGAACATCTTGTAGCATCTTCTCTATCCGTGATCGCCAACCTTCATCCCTCGCTTTCTTTGTTTTCCCTTGGTCTGCGCTTTTCAAGTTGAGCTTTGTGCTTCCACCCGCTGAATTTTCCGCTTCTCTTTGAGTTGATCCCTCGACGACCTCTTCCTCTTCATCATCAGTGGAGTCCTCTTCTCTTTCCTGCTCACTCTCTTTGCATTTTTGTCTCCGTGCATGCCTCCCTGAATTCTTCTTTCTTCTGCAACTTGGCAAGTTCTTCAGCCATCTTTTGGATCTGTTGCAGCATGATTGCTTGTTGATCGCTTTGTGATCCATCCGTACCAGTCTTGTTGGATGGATCGGGCAGCACAATATCCTCCACTACCACCATATTATTTTTGGAAAACTTTCCCACAGACGGCGCCAATTGTTGGTGAGGAAAAATTCGGAAGAAGATTCCTCAACCTACTACTTGATGGACTGGAGTGGGAATGATGGATCTTCGAATGGAAACTCGTCCTCTTGCAAGTTGTCTTCGAACAAATACTCCTCGAGCTAGCCTTCCTCGAACTATCTTACTTCGAGTTATTCCTCTTCGAGCTAATCTTCGCTAATGATAGAGGCCTAAAAGAATGTTTGGTAGAGATGGGGGGGGGGCGGGGGTACCTGCAAAAAACCCTCCGATGCCTAAATGAGTATTTTGTTTAGTAGTGAATAGTGAACTTCTAAATGAATCCTTTACTTAGTTGATGAAACCATCTATTTATATTGAGTACAACCTTATCCTCTTTACGGTTACAACTTGGGTCGCAATTCACTAGAAGTTCCCCTGAGCCGCAAGTCTCTCGACCCATAACTTATGGCGCACGAAGAGTAACTACTTGAGGCCATTGCTTGCGGTGCACGATCAGGTAAATTGGTTAAGTTGGTTATCTACTCGAGGTAACACCTCTCGAGTCAACATCTCTTCGAGGTTATGCCCCTCGAGCATGTTTTATCGAGACACTTATGTCGAGCTTAGCTAAATAAATAGGCAAATGCTTAAGTGAAAAATCTTCACTCCCACATCCCCCAAGTTTTGTACCTCATCAAAGTTGCCACACTCGAGGTCAATCTTGTATACTGTAAAACCTCTTGTCCTCTTATATTCGATTTCCCAGTCGTCATCAGTATAATTGAGGCATAAACAATCAAGCCTTTGATGGATCAGAAGACTTCTTTTATCACTATTTGTTGTTGATTCTAACAAATAGGAGTTGTAGTCTCTATCTAAAAAAATTTGATAGTCATCATGAAATTAATTCATGAGCATTACCATGTTCTTTATGGCCATAGACCAACTTCAATCCCACTTCCATTGTTTGATCTCCAAAGCTTAAGGAGTGGGCTACGGCGATGCCATTCTTGCTCGACTTGTCACCAACTCTATTAACTAAGCCGTATAGCATGCCACGAGAAAAAAGTAAATCCATGAGAAATTCGTCCTCATCATACAATATCTCAAACACAGTCCAGCTTTTGTCTCCAGGTCTGCACAAACCCAATTCATTCTCAATATGGAAAAAGGCAGCCACAATGCATTCTGACATATTTGGACTAGACAACACAATTTTACTTACAAAATTCTCGGCACGACCCTTCCATAGTATTGTTGCTAGCTCTTGGAAAAATAGAATTGTTTTTAAGGAAGGTAGTTGGTGTTGGGCTCTAGAAATTGGATTGAATAGGAACATCTCAGAGTTGAGTCCTTTTTCTTGTAAAAGGATCAACCAACCTTTAGAAGACGTTCGAAACTTGAATTCTCCTTGTCCTTGGAATTGTTTTGGGAGTTCCAAGTTGACAACTTCACCCTCAGAGAGACTGAAAAAGCTTAAGTAGTTGGTGTTTGGGGTTTGAGGGTGTACTAACCATGGGAGTTGCGAAGCACTGCGGATGTCTGCTCGCATAGCAAGTGACCTCCAAGACATGCAGACCTTGGTTAAGCGCATATACGAGCAATTAAATCCAGGTTCTGTAGAATCTTCTCCATGATATCTTCTGGTGGTGTCTGCCAGCACCCAGTTGACCCATGACAAGTAATTTACTCGTCGTCGTCGTTATGCTATTTTCTGTTCAAGTAATTGCTTCAAGGAAACAGACTTGAGGTAGTTTCCCAGGTTATGATAAGCCAAAAATAGAGAGTCCATGACCATCCTCGATTAAATTGGTTATGTAATTCAAAGTATATATATATATCAAGCACAACTTGGGACCTTGGTATTTATAGATTTGGCTAGATATGTATATCCAAGCAGGATTAGGAAGTTTCACTGTCTAATTAAGAAAGTATCATGTATAGTATACTGTATACATATTGAGTGATAGGGTTTTTCATTATCAGGCTGCGCATAGGCTTTAACGTGATAGACAAGCAATTAATATCACCAATTCAGAATCTAGAGGCAGTAGAGTGTATACAATCTCTCATGGAAAAAACTCTAGTCTGACTTAGGTCGAATGCATGCATCCAAATTTGTATACATTCGGTAATGTAATTCCATGATGTGAACCGTTGATCTTATAAAACAACTTTTATAGATTAATTTTGCAAAAAATCAACATAAACAAAAATCGTTTATTTATGCAATTGCATCAAACAAATAGACGGTTAGTATGAGAATGTTAGCTTTTACCAAAACTGTCCAATTGTTTGATATCGTTGGATGAGTTAACGATTTCTTATTTGAATTATTTTTTTGCATAGATGATCTTTAAAGGTTGCTTTATAAAATCAATGGTTCAAATTATATAATTACACTGTGAATGTATGCAAATAAGAGAGTATTTGGACACACAAGTCCGACTTAGGTCGGACCAGAGTTTTTTCCATCTCTCACAAGCAATTAATATTGGAAAAAACTTAGGTTCGAACCAGGTCGAACATGTGTGTCCGAACTTTCTCTTATTTGCATATATTCAGCAATCTAGTTCCATGATCTGAACTGTTCATCTTTTAAATTAACCTTTAAAGATCATGTCTGCAAAACTTTAACATAAAAAGAAATCGTTTATTCATGCAATTGGATCAAAACAATGGACGATTAGTCATAAGAATATTAATTTTCACCAAAACTGTCCATTTGTTTGATATAGTTGGATGAGTTAACGATCTTCAATTTGGATGTTTTTTTGCAAACATGATCTTTAAAGGTTAATTTAAAAGATGAACGGTTCAGATCATAGAACTAGAATAACCTTTAGTTCGGACACACAGGTCTGACCTAGTTCGGACCTAAGTTTTTTCCATTAATATCTTAATATTAACGTGATAGGCAATTAGTTATAATAACTTGAGACATAATATTGTGATTTATTCTCCCATGCACACATGTTATCTTATATATATATATATTTGAACATTCATTTTATAAAATTAACTAACTTTTGATAAGTCAAAAATAAAGATACGAACATTTTGCATGCGTGAGTGCGACTTTTGCACGCGGATGGTGTGTGTAGGAAGTCGAATAAGTAAGTAAACAAATCTAAATCTAGAATCAGTAGAGTGTAGTTTGTCAATTAGTTAAGCATTAGAATGTAGATATTGGATCCTTTTTACTAGCTAGTTTCTCTGTTTTAATTACCAAAATTAATTATAATTTGACATCTTTTTTTTTTTTTTTTGAGAAGAAGAACGAACTTTTATTCCATCAAATAAGCAATTTGACATCTCCTTTATTAACAGGGTATTGATGGATCTCGGGTGGAGAAAACTGTTGATCGAGATGCAATTCAGTATCTTTGCACTAATATAAAGCCAAAATTAATTTACTTCTTTTGACTCTCAAATATCAATGCTTCTGCATTCATCAGCAGATGAAAACTAGTGGTTCACCCAAAAAATGAAGTCATAAAAATCAAAGCATCAATCACTTTTGTAAAAAACATGACGTTTACTTGCAAATTCAAACAAGTGGTTCACCCAAAAAATGAAGTCATAAAAATCAAAGCATCAATCACTTTTGTAAAAAACATGACGTTTACTTGCAAATTCAAACAAGTATTTCTAGCCAATGGAACAACAATGTACACCAAATGAGTTTATTTACTTTTTAACATAAAAATGTAAGACTTAACAACTCTAGAGAATTCAAATAAATTGTGAGTACTTTTAACAAAACTCCAAAGCTTCCTTGCCCTATCATATTATTCGCTGAAAGTAATTTGTTGCCAATGTTCTTATTTCACTGTATGAGAAATCTCTAATATTTTGTGTCAAATTTCCTCTCCAAAACCTAGATTGCTAAATTGTCATATTCATGAAATTTTCAAAATTGGAGACCTACCCAAGTTACCAACTTCATGAAATTATAAGAAAAACACCAAAAATCTCAAATTCATCGAAAAGAATGATCGAAAGGTTGAATGACATTTGACGGCGAGAAAGGAATTACGCTGGCTCTACTAAATGTGAAGCTTTTAATGGGAGAAGGGAACGGAGGTTGGCCACTTATGATGCGAGTCTGCGACGCTGCTTGATGCATAGCTACTTGACGTGAAGGATGGAGTGGAATGATAATGCGAAGGATGAAGTGCCTTTGTTGAAGAACGTACTCTGACTTGGTTCAACATTTATCCACTAAGGGCATTTTCAGAAAATAAAGGAGGTATATTTAGCATATTAAGGTATTTAAAAAAGTATGTAGGAGGTCTAATAAGTAGGAGAAGTTCAAATGACAATTTTGGAGGTCTAAATAAAAGCTTCCTTCTTGAAAATGACAATATAGACTAATTGAAAGGGATGCAACCTTTAAAAATTGTTGTAATTATTGTTAAAAAAAAAAAAAGATTGTTGTAACAATGTTGCAAAAAAAAAAGTGTGTGTTTTTCCATATGAATCATTTTTTTTGGCAAGTTCCATATGAATCATTTGAATCGTCGGTACAGGTAACCGGAAAATATGTCATCTGGTAATTTTTGGCTCGGGCCATTTACCTTATTAGTGAAAGAAAAAAAATAATTGAAGTGAAACCCAACATTTTTAAATAGTGATTGTGTAAAGTGAGTAAAAGAAGTGCCGAATAAGGTAAAGCCGTGTGGCCTTGGATCATTTAGCTTATAAAGTATAAACTGTTCGTTCTGTTTGATTATCTTGCGCTCTGTCTCTCTCGCTCTCTGTGTGAATTTCTTCTCTCTGGGCAACTTTCTTCTTTAACGCTCTCTCTCTCTCTCTGAAAAACACCAACTCTTGTTTCTCTTAGGTCGCTCTCCTTCTGTGTCTCTCCCTCTCTCAAAAGATGGGTATTGGTTTGCACATGGTTATGGTCTTTAAAGATGTTGTTGTGGCTGCGTAGTACAGGCTTAACCAGAAAGCAAGACAGCGTCATGAAAAGTCAGTGGAAAAGATTAGGAAGCAACAAGCAAAGCTTGTATCTTCCAGAGCCTGCCGGCGTGCTAGCAAGAAAAGCAAGAACGGGAAGATGATTCTTGCTGTGGTTTTAATGGCCGGCATAGCCTGCAATATGGCACTTTTCTAACTCTCTCTGTTTTCTCTTCTCTCTGCATGTATTTTCTTTAATTAGCTAGTGCTCTATTTTGGGTCTTTATCTCTGCATGTACCATATTAATCTTCGGGGTAAAATTCTCAAATGATACCCAAAATATCACGAAATGCACTTTTTGGTACCCACAAATGCTTAGGGAGTCTGGTGGTACGTATCCAAACTATGTCTCCGTTAGTCTCATTTGTACCTCTGTCCAATTTTTCGTTAAAAAAAAAAGTCATCAAGAGTCAAACCAAAAACACAAAAAGTAAATGATTTTACCAAAGTGCCCAAACTTTATATTTTTGGTCTGACCCTTGATGATTTTATTTTTTATTTTTTAACGGAAAATTGGACGGAAGTATTAATAAGGCGAATATAGACATAGTTTGGGTACCACCAGACTTCCTAAGCATTTGTGGGTACCAAAAAGTGCATTTCATAATAGTTTGGGTACCATTTGAGGATTTTACTCTAATCTTCGTCATCATCCAAGGAGGTTGGTATACTCTCTCTTTTCTTTTCTTGCATCTTTCTCTCTTTTTTCGCTTTCTTTAATATTTCTTTAGTAGTACTTTAATGTCAGCTTTCTGGGTCTCCTAATTGGGGTTTATGTGATGGCAGTGGTAATAATACTATCTATGTTCATTCAATTTTTCATCTTTTTTAAGGTTCAGGTGAAAGATTTAATGGATGAGAATGGAGGCAGCAATCGGCTCTCTCTCTCTCCTCTCTGTCTGTCTTTCTTTCTTTCTCTCTTTCTACATGTATATTACTAATTGGTACTGTCTTCCTTGTGCAGGTAGGAAGAGAATGCCGTTCATATCGAGGAAAGTTAGAACCTGTGGAAAGCAAGTAGCAACCGGAAAAGCAAGTAATCTCCGAGGTGTAGAAAAGCCTGTAGCAGCAGGAAAGCAAGTAATTTCAGGACGGTGGTGTTTTATGTTTGCCATATTAATCTTCATCATCATCCAAGGATGGGTCTTAATCTCTCTCTTTGGGTCCTTGACCAACAAGGACAAAGATAGAAAAATTTTGCCCACCAAGTCTGTTACAGTAAAATTTTGCCCATCAAGGACATAAATATCTCGAAATTCATTATAGCGGAATAAACAGTGACAATAATTTTTATTGTGGTCAATAATTCCACTGTTTACCCATTATTATTGACCACAATAAAAAATTTTAGGAACGTTCACCAAGTTTTATTGACCTCAATAAAAAATTTTAGGAACAATAATTTTTATTGTGGTCAATAATTCCACTTTTCACCTATTTTTATTGACCACAATAAAAAATTTTAGGAACGTTCACCAAGTTTTTATTGACCACAATAAAATTATTGTTCACTCCGCTACAGTGAATTTTCAAATATTTCTGTCTTTGATGGGCAATGCGGTACTGTAGCAAAACTTAATGGACAAAAAGTTGCCACATTTGAACCTATGGGGTATTTGCCTTTCTTTTATTGCATTTTTCTCTCTATTTCTGTGAGTGTTGTTTCCGCTTTGATTGGACTGCAAGGACATATTTCTTTTCTTACATCTTTCTCTCTATATTTGCGAGTTCTTCCGCCTTGATTGGAGGACATAATTTGATTGGTTTTCTACAACATCCCATATTTCCTAAAGCTTAAATAAACTTTAATTCTACTAATAACTTCTTTCGGCTAAAACACAACGAAAAACTATTTGGCCGGCATAGATATGGTGCATATATATTTGATCGACCATTAAATTACAAAAGCATGACTATCTTTAACTCATACAAACAAGTAAAAGGGGTCATTATCACTAATACAATGTGACTATATAATTCATGCAAAACAAAACAACCATATTTTTGTTGCAGAAAAAGAAAAAAAAATACCAAGCTAGCTAATTTTTCACCACAACAGCTTGCAAGTAGACAAATAGCTACACTTCCAAGTAGACAAATATATCATTGTCCAAAAAAACAAAAGTAGACAAATATATAGCTTTTTTTTTTTTAATCATATTTTTACAGGTTGGTTTCAACAAGCAATTTTGCAAGCTGACAGTTGTTCCTCGGTGTGTCCTGTATGACTTGACTAAATTCATTGTTCATTCCCTTCGTGGAAAGTGTTTTAATCGGCGCATGCAATAATGATCACAAACTAGAATGCAATGTTGGAAAGTGGAAGATCTCACATCAGAAAAGTGATAAAAGAAAATATAATTTATAAATGGGTGGACTACTCTCAATTGTATCGAGACATTTTGTGATAAAACTCAACACCTAATGAGTGGTTAAATTGAGACAATATCGATACAGTAATAGACTATGGGCCACGCTTGTCGCTGTCTAACATGCAACATTTTCCATGTGGAGAATCAATGGCTTCTGGATCTCACCTAAGAAACGTAGCGTGAATATTCGAGGAAGAAAAGAAACACATAATACCAAGCTACCTAATTTACCATAAGAAAAGATCAATGCGGTGCAGTTGGCCACTTTTGTCAACTAGCAGGTAGACAAGTAGCTAGCTCTTTGACTTACTGGTTTGCTTAACATATCATCATCTATATATGTTTCAAATCCCCCTTGAATTTTCTTTAAATCCAAATCCAAAACCTACTTCTCAGAATCAAACCACGTTCCCCCTATAGTTCTCCTGAAACTTGATTTATAAGCTATGGATTCGAACAACAATGAAATCATCCATGAGTTTCAACCCTTCTTCAAAGTCTACAAAGATGGTACCATAGAGAGGTACATGACAGGCCATGACCATGTTCCGGCGGGACTGGACCCAACAACCGAAGTCCAATCCAAAGACGTGGTGGTCTCGCATGAAACCGGAGTAAAGGCTCGGATTTTCATTCCCAAAATCAACGGCGGAGGTCAAAAGTTGCCTCTCTTAGTCCATTACCACGGCGGAGGCTTCTGCTTGGGATCAGCCTTTGGTGAGAAGTTTGGAAAATTCCTTTCATCTCTAGTCCTCAAAGCCAAAGTCATTGCAGTTTCTGTTGAGTACAGGCTAGCCCCAGAGCATCCTCTACCAATTGCGTACGACGATTCCTTAGCCGCGTTACACTGGATCGCTTCCCACTCGAACGGGCAAGGGCCCGAAGCTTGGCTCAACGAATATGCAGATCTGGACCGGGTTTTCTTGGGCGGTGAGAGTGCTGGAGCCAATATAGCGCAATACGTTGCAGTCCAAGCTGGGGTTAATGTTCCAGTGGGGTTGAACATTATTGGATTGCTTATGGTGCACCCCTTTTTTGGAGGTAAAGAGCCTAACAAGATGTACCAGTTTATGAGCTCGACCAGCTCTGGGTGCGATGATGACCCGAAACTGAACCCGGCAGTGGATCCTAACTTGGCGAAAATGCGGTGTGGGAAGGTGTTGGTTTGTGTTGCGGAGAAAGATTGGCTGAGAGATAGAGGAGTGGGATACTATCATACTATAGAAAAAAGTAGAGGGGAAGGGTTCGTGGAGTTGTTTGAGACAAAAGGGGAGGGCCATTGCTTTTATTTGTTCAACCCCAACTACGACAAGGCTGGGTCGGCTGGCCATTTGCTGCAAAAAATTGTTGATTTTTTCGCATTAGGTTAAGCCTAAATTATTTCTCATAGTGATACAAGGCCTCATTTGGACCTCTTCCATTGATAAGCGCATTGTAAGTCACAATTAATATATCGAATTAGGTGATAATCCACGTACTCTCATTTGAATGAAGTCCTCTAACACACATCTGATCGAAAAACTCCATTGCTCGATTCAAATTCTTATAGCCTTACACATGGCATTGATCAATGCCCGTATAAGTGACAACACTCGGACACAAGCCATTCCTTCGCATCTCCTCACTTATGAAACAAGTGCTTGGTGCAAATTACCTAGCTTCCCCGCGTGTTATTAGTCACCACATCAGGATCAACAAATTAAACCCTTTCTTTTCATCTCCTCAAGAACCTGACTTGTCTAGTTCATCCTCCCTTCTCGAAAAAATGCCATTAGTCACCACATTATACCAAATCAAATTTGGCTCCAAACCGTTCAATGTCATTGATCTCAACAATCCGAACGCTTTGTCTATCCTTTCCAACAAAATGTTGACTTTTTTCTTGTACGTATCTAATCTAAATTTGACAAAAGTTGTAGTATTGATTTTTAAAAACTTAAAAAATTTAGTAGTTAACTTTTGTTTGTTGTAGTTAACTTTTCTTGACCATGAGATATGTTTATGATTTTTGATTGATTGATTGGTTTTCTACGACATCCCATATTCCTCAAGTTTGAATAAAGTATTAACTTGATTCTTCTAAGAACTCTTTCCGCTCAAACACAGGGAAAAACTATTTGCCGGCTTTGATAGCGAGCGTATATATATATATATATATATTGACCATTAAAATTACAAAAGCACGACCTTTTTTTTCCACTCATACAAACAAGCAAGGGGTGAATATCACTTACAAATGTTTCATGCAAAACAAAACAAACATATTCGAGTTGAAGAAAAGAAAAACATAACACCAAGCGTGACCTAGGTACCTAAGTTTCCATAACAAACGATCGATGCGGTGCAGTTGCCACTTTTCTCAACTACACTTGCTAGTAGACAAGTAGCTAGCTCTTTGACTTACTGGTTTGCTTAACTTATCATCATCTATGTTTCAAAGCCCCGTTGGATTTTCTTTAAATACAAATCCAAAACCTACTTCTCTGAATCAAATTCACCAACATTCCCCCTATAGTTCTCCTGAAACTAGATTTAGCTATGGATTCGAATAACAATGAAATAATCCATGAGTTTCCACCCTTCTTCAAAGTCTACAAAGATGGTACCATAGAGAGGTACATGCCACTCCATGACCATGTTCCGGCGGGACTGGACCCAACAACCGGAGTCCAATCCAAAGACGTGGTGGTCTCGCCTGAAACCGGAGTAAAGGCTCGGATTTTCATTCCCAAAATCAACGGCGGAGGTCAAAAGTTGTCTCTCTTAGTCCATTACCACGGTGGAGGCTTCTGCATGGGATCACCCTTTGGTGAGATTGGAAAGAACTTCCTTTCATCTCTAGTCCTCAAAGCCAACGTCATTGCAGTTTCTGTTGACTACAGGCTAGCCCCAGAGCATCCTCTACCAATTGCGTACCACGATTCCTCAGCCGCGTTACACTGGATCGCTTCCCACTCGAACGGGCAAGGGCCCGAAGCTTGGCTCAACGAATATGCAGATCTGGACCGGGTTTTCTTGGGCGGTGAGAGTGCTGGAGCCAATATAGCGCATTACGTTGCGGTCCAAGCTGGGGTTAATGTTCCGGTGGGGTTGAACATTATTGGGTTGATTATGGTGCACCCCTTTTTTGGAGGTAAAGAGCCTGACAAGATGTACCAGTTTTTGAGCTCGACCAGCTCTGGGTGCGATGATGACCCGAAACTGAACCCGGCGGTGGATCCGAACTTGGTGAAAATGCGGTGTGGGAAGGTGTTGGTTTGTGTGGCAGAGAAAGATTGGCTGAGAGATAGAGGAGTGGGATACTATGAGACTTTAGAAAAAAGTAGAGGGGAAGGGTTTGTGGAGTTGTTTGAGACAAAAGGAGAGGACCATTGCTTTCATTTGTTCAACCCCAACCCCAACTACGACAAGGCTGGCCATTTGCTGCAAAAAATTGTTGATTTTTTAACTTGAGGTTGAGCCTAAATTATTTCTCATAGTGATACAAGGCCAACCTACCTTCTCCAGTGTACTTGCATAGCGTACGCTAGCACAGTCATGATCGAGTACGTACGTAGTACCGTCGCACCTAATTAAATTTGTTTCCTCTCATATTCTTTTAGTTGCATTTCAATCTAGAAAATCAGATTGAGTCTTGTTAATAAGAAAGTTTCAAGCAGCTAGCATACTAAACCAAATCAACCCAGAAGGAAAAAAAGAATGAATCCTGATATATTCATGCTAGCTTCTAGCATATATAAACATCATGCATAGCTAGATATCATCAGTTTGCACATATATGTAAGAACATAGTCATGATTGAA
The DNA here is from genome assembly GCA_029955375.1 of Rubus parviflorus. Taxonomy (NCBI): domain Eukaryota; kingdom Viridiplantae; phylum Streptophyta; class Magnoliopsida; order Rosales; family Rosaceae; genus Rubus; species Rubus parviflorus. The sequence continues at coordinate 30,752,994 of JARGGL010000001.1, forward strand.
CATTGGAAAAAAGAAAAGACACTGATCGAACATAACTCACAACAAACAATTTTGGCACATAAAATAAATGTATGTCCGGCTAAGATACCCGCCAAATTAACAAGCTGTCTTCAATAGGAACCTGGATATAGAGTTCATACAGCAGGGTACTAGACTGCTCTATTGTTTCAATTTTTTGGTCATATTTCTTTGATTCCAATGTAACCTTGAAGCACCAAGACATAAGAGAAATATTATAGGCCAAAGGTATATTTTGTAAGGATTATCAATGTGCTGATGGATGCAAACAAACTGAACTGTGGAGTAAACCCATTGAGAGATGCCACCAAGTAAACCACACATGCCAGGAACACTACCAAAGATCCTGTTACCGGAACGTGAATAAAACCACCCAAATATTCCCAGCTGCCTCCTATATTTTACCTTCTCCTTTATACCCTTGTGAATGAGCTCCCATATGGAAATGATTACAGCGACAATAGCCAACAACATGCTAATTAGTGCAAAATGGGGCTTACTTGGGGAAGAAAATTGATCAAAAATAGCTGAAGAAATCTCTAGACCAATGTTGGTGAGTAAAAAGATCCACTCGGTTGAAGTAGCCTACAAAAAGAATTGGTAATGCATTCAATTAAAATTTCAACATATCTAGAAGAAAATATGCAAATGAAAACGTTGGGTAAATATGGTCATCAGTTATACACGCACACTTACCATTCCATAGTTGCGAGGCTCTTCATCCATGTCTTCTATCATGTCATGCATCCAAATACGAGTTTCTTCAATATTTACTAGGGGCTTTTGTATGAGTTCTTCAATCACTGGATCTTCTAGTGCATTATAAGTTTTTCTGCTAAGATCTTCAATCTTCACGCTAGGAACTCTTTTGTAGCTATCTAATACACCTAACACAGTTTTCCATTCTTCTAATGCATTATAAGTAATCTTCAGATCCTCTAAAATCTTTTTGTTAGAAACTCCTTCGTTATTATCTAACACTGATAGTGCTGTTTTCCATTGATCTAAATGTCTACCACATAGAAGTGAACCCAAAAGAATGAGAGCTAATGGAAGCCCATGAGCATAATGTACTGCTTTATTTGCCAGTTCCTCATAATCAGATGAAAGATTACTTTTTGGGAAGGCATTCCAACTAAAGAGCTGTAAAGCTTGATCATGATTTAATCCCTTGACTTCATATATTGGGTCAACTTGATGAGCCATTAGCAAATGCTTATCTCTTGATGTTATGATAATTCTACTGCCCCAACCAAACCAATCAGAGCCTCCAGCTAAATTATTTAGTTGGTCCAATTGATTAACATCATCAAGAATTAAGAGAACCCTTTTATCTCTTAACCTTCTCTTTATCATACTGATTCCTTTATCAACATTAGTCACCTCCAAATCTTTTTCCTTTAGAATCTCAGAAAGAACAATCTTTTGTAGTTGGACCAGACCTCCCGGTACCTTGGAAATTTCACCAACATTTGCCACAAAACAGCCACCTTCAAACTTTTGTGCATTTGAATTGTAAACAGCTTTAGCAACTGTGGTCTTTCCTATTCCCCCATTCCCCCATATACCCACCATGCGAACATCACTTTCATTATCTCCAACTCCTAAAAGATTATTTATATCTCGTACACGAGAATCTATTCCAATTGGGTACTTTGCCACATTTAAGTATGTGTGATCGTTAAATACTTGCACCGAAATCTCTTCAACAATTTTATGAATGAAAGTAGATTCATATCTGCAAGTTTAAATATGAAACATTCAATTTATTAATTTTTTACGAAGAAGATATAATAGACTCCTGATCAAAATATTTAATTATCATGATTTAATTATGAGCATACACTAAACATGCATCATTCAATTAGTTCGGAGCACTGATTATATGTTCAATAAAATTTTGATACTCTTTGTAACTACCACACTAGTGTTGAAGCATCCTTAATTACAATATACAAGTAATCTATCAAATTCTAAACATGCAAGAAAGTTTAGAACAGAAAATTTTTAAGAAGAAAATTAAGTGGTCAGAAAATTACTCGTCCCTGAAAAGCCACCCTCTCAAGTTTGCTGCTTGTGTGAGAGCTGCTCTCCATTGGATCACCTTCTCCTCATTATCCTTGAATCTGTCCTCCTGCTTAGCAAATGCCTCGCCTACTCTACCTCTTTGGGTTCTTAATTCTGAGGGCTTCACCTTGTAAAAAATTGGCACAACCTTTTGTTGCCTTGATTCTTTACAAAGAAGGATCTGGACAAGTTCATCTAAGCACCATGTTGAGGATGCATAATTTTCAGAGAATATTATGATAGAAATCCTCGACTCTTCAAGTGCTTGGAGTACATCTGAAATATCTTCTCCTCTTCTTGTGAGATGGTCATCATCTCTGAAGGTTTTGATTCCTTTCTGAACCAAATTGCTGTACAGATGGTCTGTAAAACTCTTGCGAGTATCCTCACCTCTAAAACTCAAGAAAACATCGTATGTCCATGAACGAGGCAAAGCAGGAGAGGAAGAGACTCCTAATGGAATGGTGTAATTTGGATCCATAAGTACGTAAGCAGGCTGAAATATCATGTTATATACATATATAAATGCACATATGTACAGAAATTTCCTGGTTCCTTCCATGTAAGTTAATATGAAGTGGAGGAAATATAAGAGCGGAGTGATCGAGTCAATAATGAAAATAGAATAATAAGAGAAGTCACTACGCGTTCTAGTTGCAAAGCCGTGTTGATGTCCGAGTGCCCTTTGTTTTTGGTGCGAAGGATCGATAAAGACAAACAAGAATGATGTATTGGACTATTGGAAATGAATTAATTTGTTTCTTTTGTTGATTATTGACTTCTCTTAATTGGCCCAAAACACAGAAGTCTTATATGATACATGTTGAATTGTTGATACATGTATATCCATGTTTGACTTCATGTGGTGAGCACGTGACTTGCATGTACGTGCTAGATTTAATTGTTCCCATTTGATACATGTATATATATATTAGCAGCAGCCACCATAGTGAGATGAAGAAGAGAAAGAAATAGAGGCCAAAACAGAGGCTATAAGACCCAAGAGAGGAAGGAGAGCTCTACACTTTGTCAAGGTGAATTGCCACAAGGTGGAGTCATTTTGAAGTTGATTGAGAAGTAAGCATTGTCTTCTTCTCTAGTTGAATTGTAGAGAGCTATATGTTTGGTTGTATTGGGGTTTTGGGTAGTGAGAGTTTGTTCATGAACTCAATTGTATTTTCTCCAATTTAGTTACAGTGGAATATCTTGCCGGTTCCAAAAATGGACGTAGCTCAATCATACCGATTGAGTGAACCACTATATATATATCAGTAGTGTTCACATGCTCAGTAGAGTCAATTCTCAGTCATGCTCAGTTACCGTTGGATTTAAATCCAACGGTGGAGAATGATAGTCTTTTTTAAATATATTTCTTTTTTCATCATTCTCCACCGTTGGATTTAAATCTAACGGTGGCTGAGCATGACTGAGCATTGACTCTACTGAGCATGTGAACATTACTGATATATATATATTGGTGTTCTTTATGGTTTGGTTTGTGTTTACTTTCTTTGTGATTGTTTGTTTACATATTGTGTTCATATCGATATTATATTTGTTACGTTTCCTTCCGCACAACATCTTTCTTTGTCTTCATTTTCCTTTTTCTCATTTTTGTCCCACTTTGAAGATGCATGCATAAGACATGAGGTGGACGGACGAGTGCTAGTGTGGAAACACGAGTGCACTAAATATTGACCGGGTTTGGACCTTTTGGGTGTCACCACCAATAGAGTACAAAACTTTTGCATTAATCTATCAACGTACATCCGGATGGCAAGCCGTTATGGCCTACGAGAAAATGCAAACCAAGAATCAAGACAACAGGACAAGCAGCACACGTAAGAAATTAAGATTCTTGTTTCCCGCAAAGAAAACCAAGAAAAACGGTTTTACTAATCCGGCTCCTCGATCTTGCTGTGAGAGATATTCAAACTTTTTTGCAGGTACGTACTCTCCCATATATAGCTTGCATAAGTGAAGCTGATAATGCAAACCTTCTTCTTCACTCTTTTCCATTTCCTTTTTGTTTCTGTCTCTCTTTGAATCTTTTTTTATGTTTAACTATGTTATTATCTTTGTTCGTTTTGGATTGGATTATCAACACCTCGAAGGTAGTGCATGAACATACTGAATTGTCGAGAAAATATACTGCGCGATGCCACCAATTAATCCATAAACGTTTATGAGTATATTAGAAGGTGCCTAATATTTTAAATAACATGGTCTTCCTAGTTCAAGAGTACGTGCCAATTTGAATTCATGGGGATTTTTGTCTTGATTATGTAGATGTACTCCGTGCATGTTTAGCTGAATATTGTATTAGCTTGTTTAAGTATATAATTCTGTTCCCTAATGGTTTTGACATCATCGATATCATGTTCCAAACTCTACAACCGTTAATGTACTTATGGTTCAGGGAATTTAGACTTTTGACACCACTTCTAATCTGATGGGAAATGCACCAATTCTAACATAGGGAACAATATTCATTAAACCAATTAATGACGTGCCTGATCAAGAGGTTCTGGCTTTGATCTAAAGGTCGAAGTTCATTGCATTAGGCTGGTTTAGTTTGAGTAAAGATTGTATCGATAAGTCGTTCACAGCTAAAACTTCACAAGCAAGGTAAACAGAAGCGCAACGTGTCAAGTTTACAAGCTTTTTGGAGCAATGAGGAATCATCATTTGAATCTCTGATGTTTTTTTTATTTTTTTATTGGGGATTGAGGAGTGGATGGGGGTGGAGATAGTTGGTTGTGACCAACCCGCCTCATTGCCACCCGTAACTACATATCATACAGACGATACTAAACGCTGCAAAATGTGATAAACAACAAACACATGCAAAATTGTCAAATTATATTCAGGTGAGCAAGCTAGCCTTGAAAAATGCAACCGCCCACTGATATGTTTTTTTTTTTTTTGACAATACCACCATTGATTCCTGACACTCACAAGAAAGACAATTTTTAGGTACACTCAAGGATAAATTATGATGACTTTTTTTTATAATTTAGGTACCCTAAATAACATATTGTCTGTCTTAGCTAGATTTTTAATTTCTATCGTTTTCTATTATATTTGTCAATTGGAGAAGTCATTTAATTACAATATGTCACCACTCACCAGCCTTTAGAATATGCTTAATTAGTAAACACTAAACACCCATCTTAAGATGACAAATCATGAAGAATCTGGTCATGATGCATGATTAAGTAGTAGGTCACTCCTCATTAATTTGAAGTTTGTAAGAAATATTCAAAAGAGATCGAAGAGGAAGGTGAGCTAGAATGATCAGGGAGAGACATTACTCAATCTGGGATTCACAAAATGATATAATTAATCAGGTAGACAAATAATATTAAGGTAAGCATGGATGTCTCTGAGGTTGGCAGGATTGTGGAAGATTGTAGGGGGTATAAGACTGCATTTCTCTATGAGGATGTTTGTACTGGTATTCGAGGTTCAGGCTATTTATGTCCCCCTCGAAGTACAACCTTATTCATCATTAATAAAATTTATATGTTACCTTCAAAAAAATAATAATATTAAAAGTAATGCTAGAGGGCCTTAATTAAGGCCTTAATCCTATGTGATGAAAACATAGCCAGGTTATGTGTAGAAAATATGGAGCAGCAACTGTAAGTCAAAAAGGTGGAGCAAATCATGGTGGCATGATTCACGGCAGAAAGAGGAAGGCAAAGTCTTCCTTTCCTCTTTTCTTGACTAATGTGTGTGGTGGGTGTGTATGAAAGGAAGACTAATGTGTGTGAATGCATTTATATGCACGTTGTATGCAGCAGAAGGGAGAGGGTGAGAGGCAATATATATAGAGATATATGTGCCCATGCACTAGTGTGCGAGAGGAGAGAAAATAAGAGAGTTGCATGTATATTTTCTGCATGCTTGTGAGGTAGAGAGATAGCACAAGAAGTGCAAGTGTAGTCACTCCAAGTAGAGTGTGTGTGTGAGGTAGCAAATAAAGTGTGAGTGTGTTTCCTTCAAGTGTGTTGTACTTGAAGTTGTTTACTCTTGGTGTACCTATTATTAGTATAGTAGAAGTTGTTTGTTGTCGCTGCCCCGTGGACGTAGGCATATTGCCGAACCACGTTAATTCTCGGTGTTCTCTATCTCTTTTATTTCTTATATATTTTTGTTAGTACTTTTTGAGTTATTAAATATTCCATTCAATATCTGCGCAATTTCCTAACAGTGGTATCAGAGCTTTTGGTTCTGTAATTATTATTTAGAATGGAAGGATCAAGGAGTACCATGATCAGACTCAACCACTCCAACTGGATCATGTAGAAGCCGAGAATGGAAGACATTCTATACTACAAGGATTTGCATGAGCCGATTGAAGGAGCTACCGGCAGGCCACAAGGGATCAGTGATGCGGCTTGGACAAAGATAAACCGCAAAGCCATCGGTTATATCCACGAATGGGTGGATGAAAGTGTATTTCATCATGTGTCCCATGAAACCAACGCTCAAGAACTTTGGAAGAAGCTGGAGTCGTTGTTCAATAAAAAGACTGCCGCGAAGAAAACATTTCTCTTTAAAGAACTCGTCAACATGAAGTACCGAGACGGTATTAGTGTGACGGAACACATGAATAACTTCTAAGGTGTGATCAATCAATTGACCACGATGGAAATAAAGATTGATGATGAGATGCAAGCCTTGTTGTTATTGGGATCGTTGCCAGATAGTTGGGAGACCTTTGTTGTAATTGTAAGTAATTCTGCTCCTGATGGTGTATTATCTATGAGTAATGTTAAAGATAATATGTAGGATGAAGAAACTAGAATAAAGTCTTCTGGTGCAAGCAGTAGTAGCCAAGTATTCTTTGTAGAGAACAGAGGAAGGAGCAAGAGCAGAGGTCCCAAAGGCAATGGAAGAAGTGCGAGCAGATCCAGAACAAGATTCATCGAAAATGCCATCATTGTGGCATCGTTGGCCATATGAAAAGAAATTACCTCCAGGGAATTGCTGAATATACACACACGAATCAGCGTCAATTCTCTTATATCCTTGACCCATCATGAATGAGTCAAACTTTTTGTACCATTGTCTTGGTGTCTGCTTCAATCCGTATAGACTCTTCTTTAACTTGCAAACCATATGCTCTTTTCCCTTGACTTCAAAACCTTCTGGTTGCTCCATGTAAATTTCTTCATCCAGGTCACCATGAAGAAATGTAGTTTTCACATCTAGTTGCTCTACCTCAAAATCCATGCTTGCTGCCATGCCCAAGATAACTTTAATAGAAGTCATCTTGACAACTGGAGAGAAGGTTTCATCAAAATTAACTCCTTCTTTCTGTTCGAATCCTTTGACAACTAATCGAGCCTTGTACTTTGTCAATCGTTGATTTTCATCTTTCTTCAGTTTGAACACCCATTTATTTTTTAGTGCTTTTCTGCCTTTAGGAAGCTTTACCAACTAGTAGGTGCCATACTTCAATAAAGACTCCATTTCGGACTGCATGGCCATCATCTATTTGTAGCTATCTTTATGTGTAATTGATTCCTAAACCTGAATCAGATGATGATCGTGATCAGGGGGAGCCTATTCAGGGGGAGCACCCGTAGAATGTACAACCATAAATCCGAAGAAGAAGGAATCGAGCACGTCAACACCTACCAAGTATCCTTCATCAGAGTACATTTTGATGACCAGTGATGGAGATGATCCATATGCAAAATACATCCTGATGACTAGTGATGGAGAGCCTGAAAAGTTCGAGGAATCAATTACACATAAAGACAGCGACAAATGGATGATGCATGGAGTCTGAGATGGAGTCTTTATTGAAGAATGGCACCTACGAGTTGGTGAAGCTTCCTAAAGGCAGAAAAGCACTCAAAAATAAATGGGTGTTCAAACTGAAGAAAGATGAAAATCAGCGATTGACAAAGTACAAGGCTCAATTAGTTGTCAAAGGATTCGAGCAGAAGGAAGGAGTTGATTTTGATGAAACCTTCTCTCCAGTTGTCAAGATGACTTCTATTAGAGTTATCTTGGGCATGGCAGCAAGCATGGATCTTGAGGTAGAGCAACTGGACGTGAAAACCGCATTTCTTCATGGTGACCTGGATGAAGAAATTTACATGGAGCAATCAGAAGGTTTTGAAGTCAAGGGAAAATAGCAGATGGTTTGCAAGCTGAAGAAGAGTCTATACGGATTGAAGCAGGCACCAAGACAATGGTACAAGAAGTTTGACTCATTCATGATGGGTCAAAGATATAAGAGAACTGACGCTGATCCGTGTGTGTATATTCAGCAATTCCCTGGTGGTAATTTTATCATCTTACTGTTGTATGTTGATGATATGTTAAATTGTTTATTGTGGGTCAAGATGTTGCAATGATTCACAAGTTGAAAGCAGAGTTATCCAAGTCCTTTGACATGAAGGACTTAGGTCCAGCCAAGCAGATATTGGGCATGGAGATTACTCGTGACAGGAAAAATAAGAAGTTGTGGCTGTCACAAGAGAAGTATGTTGAACACGTGCTTTTGAATGATTCAACATGAAATGAGCTAAACGTGTGAGCTCACCTCTTGGTAATCATTTCAAGTTAAGCAGGAGGTTATGTCCAACTACACAAGAAGAGAAAGATAAGATGACAGATGTTCCTTATGCATCAACTGTTGGAAGTCTAATGTATGCTATGGTGTGCACGCGGCCAGATATAGCACAAGCAGTTGGTGTTGTAAGCCGATATCTCTCTAATCCGGGAAGAGATAATTGGGAAGATGTTAAGTGGATTCTCAGATATTTGAGAGGCAGCTCAAAATTATACATGTGCTTTGGTGGATCAAAACCAGTCCTAGAAGGTTTTACAGATGCTGATTGGGCAGGTGACCTTGATTCCAGGAAATCTACTTCTGGGTATTTATTTACATTTCCAGGGGGAGCTGTGTCATGGCAATCCAAATTACAAAAGTGTGTTGCCTTATCCACCACAGAAGCTGAATACATAGCTGCAAATGAAGCTGGCAAAGAAGTTATATGGCTGAAGAATTACTTGAACGAATTGGGTGTGAAGCAAGCTAGACATGTGGTACATTGTGATAGTCAAAGTGCAATTTACCTAAGCAAGAATTCAATTTATCACTCTCGCACCAAACATATTGATGTTTGTTATCATTGGATACGAGATGCAGTATTGAACAAGATGTTTCAGCTGCGAAAAATTCACTCCGATGAAAACTCTTCAGATATGTTAACAAAAGTTGTTCTCACGCAGAAGCTGGAATTCTGTATCAAGTCTGCAGGAATGGAAAGCCAGTAAAAGCATGTGTTGTTCTCCATCTATGTCGGGCGGGGGAGATTGTTGTATGGTCCCTTCTAGATGGAAGAAAACATGGCAAGGTTATGTGTAGAAAATATGGAGCAGCAAGTGTAAGTCAAAAAGGTGGAGCAAATCATGGTGGCATGATTCACGGCAGAAAGAGGAAGGCAAAGTCTTCCTTTCCTCTTTTCTTGACTAATGTGTGTGGTGGGTGTGTATGAAAGGAAGACTAATGTGTGTGCATACATTTATATGCATGTTGTATGCAGCAGAAGGGAGAGGGTGAGAGGTAGATATATGTGCCCATGCACTAGTGTGCGAGACGAGAGGAAATAAGAGAGTTGCATGTATATTTTCTGCATGCTTGTGAGGTAGAGAGATAGCACAAGAAGTGCAAGTGTAGTCACTCCAAGTAGAGATTGTGTGTGAGGTAGCAAACAAAGTGTGAGAGTGTGTTTCCTTCAAGTGTGTTGTACTTTTGGTGTACCCATTATTCGTATAGTGGAAGTTCTTTGCTGTCGCTGTCCCGTGGATGTAGGCATATTGCCAAACCACGTTAATTCTCGGTGTTCTCTATCTCTTTTATTTCTCATATATTTCTATTAGTGGTTTTTGAGTTATTAAATATCCCATTCAATATCTGCCCAATTTCCTAACAGCAAATAGTTGTCTATATGTTCTGCTGTGTATGTGATTGTAAATCCAGCTATAGTACTGGCACACACACACATATATATTGATTAATGGCACAATGTATTCACCCTGTATTGATTAAGTCCTGTTAACATTCTGCCAAGGACCAATAGACCATCATCATTATATTTCTCTTTTCTCATTTTTGGGATCCCTCTCATCAGTTAAATGCTATTTGTTAGGTTGTTGCCAAATGGTTAGCCTACTTGCCGCTGAAAAATGATAAGACTGAAGCCAAACTTTTGCATGAACGGCTTTGTTCAATGGTTGAAAGGTAAGAAGTTTGATTCTAAACCTTAAATGTAGTTGATTCTTCAGATTTTTAATATATATATCTGTACTTCTATCAATTACATGTGAACATTACTTGGGACTTTCCTTGATAGTTATAGTTTGCATACTTCAGGTCAGACGTCAAAGAGCTTTTGGGCCATGACAACCAACATCTTCCCAAGATTCGTGCAATCTTTTCTGAGGAAAACTTTTTGTCTCTTGTGTCATTTTGTGCTGTCATAATAAATGATGGAACATAACATCGAAAGTCTAAGAAAAAACAAAATGAAAATCATGCAGATCTTTTAGGAAGTAAATGCATCCTGCTTGCTGATTATCTTTTTGAACTCAGACCAAAAGATAACGAATCTCTTTTTGAACATTTTTTATTCATGTTACTCAATTATATATATGTTAGAATTTCATGGCAGCAAATTAAGAAATTGAGTTGACATTCTTGTGACAGAGACAAACTAAGCTTAGTTTAGAGTTTTCTCATCATATGGAAGCTCCTAGATTTTTTTATTTATTTTACTTTTCAAATTAGTTCACATTTTGATTTGTTTCAATGGTGTTCTAACTTTAAATTAATGCCATAAGAAGTTGTACTTCTCATCGAATTTTATCACTGTGGAAAAAGAAAGTGGTTCCTCAGTTTTCTGCAGAAGTGAATAAAGCAAAGGCACCCATATTTTGGGCTTATGTTTTAGATTTGAACTCCAGCATCTTCAAAATTATATTTATTACTTGAAGCGCACATACGTCCCCTCTAAAAAAAATCTAAACATATAATGTGGCTCTTCATGCATGGAAGTTTTAGTTGCTTAATGCAACTATATCAATTAAAGTAATTGCAGTTGCTTCCTGTGATACAAATATTTTAAACACATACAAATATACAATTTGGCATTTAATTTGCATCTCCTCACTACGGAAATGTTTTGTTCTTTTGGTTGCCTTTTTGTTTCTTTAATTACACATACAAATTATTGTAGGTTGTAGCTCAGGGCCACGATCTTGTTACAATAGAAACTGCTGACAGGATGTCTGCCCTGTTGATTAATTTGTCAGAACCAAAGAAACTGTGATGAGCAGTATGTTTGAAGGTCTCATCTGTTGTGTAGCTTCTGTTCCTAATTAGTGTCGAACCAGCCAAACAAATAAGAAAGATGGCAGGCAAAACAGAGAGTTTGATAGGGTTATTTGCATGCCTACAGAGGTAAACATACTGAACAGTAGAGCAAATATACTGAGAGATTGCAATGACCAATCCACAAATGTCTGGGAAAGTACCAAAAAGTGACGAGTCATGGGGAGGTGGATAATAAAACCAGCACAACTTTCCCCATCTTTTTAACTCAACTCCTTCCGTTTTACCCTTGTGAATGAGCTCTAAGATGCAAGTGAGCACAGCTGCAATAGCCAACACCATTCCAAATAGTGCATAGTGAGGCTTTCTGGGTGAGGAAATCTGATCAAAGACAGCTGATAATATCTCTAGGCAGAGGCTAGTGAGTAAAAAGACCCATACTGTTGAAGTAGCCTACAGTCAAAAATGAGATACTTGGTAATTATAATGCCAATAAAATATGTAAATATGGGGTCTTTCTAATAAGGACATTCTCAATCTTCAAGTTGAGTCAAATGATAAATAGTGTCCTCATTTCTTCACTACAAAATGCAATTCAATGAGTGGAGCCACATTAGTTTACACAAGTTAAGGATCCCCTAAAGAGGGTCATCGCATAATTATATATGACAAAAAAGATTAGTAAGGGCGGTGTGTGTGGTGGTTGCCGGAGCTTTGGAAGCTCGACGGCGAGTCGGCGACTGTGAAGAAAGGGACAGAGAGTTTGTGAAAGAAAGAAGAGAAAGAGAAAAAAAAAAAAAAAAAAAAAAAAAAAGGAGAGAGAAGAGGAAGTCAAAAAGGAAAAAGAAAAAAAAAGTCCTACAAAATGAATAATGGTAAAACCATAATTCATGAATAAATGAGGACAAAATAATAATTTCAGGGCTAATGGCAGAATCGTAATTCATGATTAAATGAGGATAAAATCGTAATTTCTTTATAAACAGTAATAAACAGTGCTATAAGTTTTAGTATATAGTATAATTTTTTAAGTTTTTTTTCAAAGATCATTTGTACAAAAACATGATATATGGAATGTGTTTGGTAATCTAATTTATACAAAGTTACCGTTGAAGAAAAATACACTTTAATTTGACTGATCAATGGAACTAAAATGAGAATAATAGTAATCAAATAACTAAATAAATTAATTTCAATCTAATCTAGCATGAACGATCCTTCAAAGTACCTTAACTAAAATGTATGGTTTTGATCCCAATGCAGGTCATGGTGAAGTCGATCATCTTCATATTGTTGAAGTTACATATGCATAGGGAAATGCTTCAGCCACCCATCTATTATTGGGTCACTTTGTAATATATATATAGTTATTTTCTAAGCCATCCAATGGGACTAGGGTTTTTCAACGTTTCTTTGGAAAGAAACAAGAGTACAATTAAGAAAGAAGAAAAAGAACAGAAAAAAAGCTCATTACATCATTTGCTTTCTCAGAAAATTATCTTAGTGCTTCTGATTAAAAATAAAAAAAATTAATTCAAGTCCAATTCTCTATATAATAACTTTGAATTTAGAGTACAAAATAACTTTTTCAAAGTATATATGATAGCAATTTCACTGCATGTATAATTGTATATCATATATATAATTATATATATATATATACATGTCTTCTCTGCTAAGGAGCTCCTTACTTTTTTAAGTTAAGGAGTTTTGATCTCAGCCGTCAGAAAAATCATTTAAAACATATTTGACAGTTGGGTCTCACGTTTGTTTTAATCTGACGGCTGAGATCAAAATTCCTTAACTTAAAAAAATAAGAATCTTCATACCTGAGAATCATTCTATATATATATTTTCTCTATACTCATATATATTCGTTATTAAACATATATAATAGCAAGTAGCAACTTTTTTTTTTTTGGGCGAATGAAGCAAGTAGATCAAAGAAGCAAGTAGAAGCAACTTCTTTGTTATGACTTATGAGTATTTACTTTAGATCACTACCTTTGTCGTGTACAGAGGTCCAATTGTTCAAAAAAAAAAATCACTACCTTTGTCGTGTGCGTTGACTCGTATTCACCGGAACTAGTGCCAAGTAAAGGCTTCCTACTGTAAGACAACCGATCCCGGCCAGAATTTACTAATTGCAATGCGGTCTGAATGTGTTTCTCCTGCTGCTTATTCTACATAGTAGAATTTTCCCAAGGGGTAATGTCAAATTTGAGCCTCAAAAATCGAAATTCGAAACAGAAATAAGGTAATAACGTGAACAAAAAATATTGAAGATGGATATGGAGAGGTACAGAGGTGCTGACCCAAAGGGAGCGAGACCCGGGGTTGAAGAGAAACCTTCGCTGCTTAGGGTTCTTGAGGGCAGCAGATAGCTTCCGCCAATTCTCCAAAGCCCTCTTGGAATTAGAAAAGGAGGGAATCTCAATTACACAAGCATCTTGGCTCTCCATCTCCCCCTAGCCTTCTTAGTTTGCTGCTTCTTATCTTATCATTATGCAAACTCTGTTTTTGTTGCCGGCCTTTTGTAATACATGCAGTTTGGTATTAATTTCCCGCGCCGCGTGAGCTTTTTGGGAAATTAAAGGAAAGAAGCAGAAAGTTCGAAGAAAACTATCCCATAATTCTAGTTTTGTCTGAATATGTAGAGGTGGGAAATGGGGAATTTCTTGTGACATTTTAGTTTCCACGTACTTACGTACTGAAAAAATTGATAGTGACAATTTTTTTTCTTCATTTTTTTAGAGGGATAAATGAAAATTAAATTTTTACAAAAATTAGAAGAGTTTGAAGATCAAATTTGGAAATCTGAATAGAACCTCCCATACAAATTAATTTTCATATAATAGAGAGTTCATGAGGTGTATGCCCCTTCCATCCATCCACGCAACTAAGAGGCTATTAAATTAGTGATAAAAAAAATTAGATGCTTTTGAGAAATGGGTTTTTATGTGAGATGTAAAGTAAAAATAACTGAAGGTTGGTTATAGGCTTGGTTTGCTTGATTGCTTGGATGTTCATGAATGAGTTTTACATCACCGGGCTCCCTCCTTTTATAGATTTCATTGGAGGACATTAGATCGTTTGAATTAATGATGCTAATATATATGTGAGTAAAATGAGGTATTTTTCCTCGATCAATGCCTAAATCTTTTCGTAATTAAATGCAAGAGAGGAGGGATATATGCTTACTTGAAAGACAAGGATTAGGGTTTAATGCAAACAATTGAAATTCTTCTAAGCTTATTTAATTAATTCAGAAGGTTTTCACTATTTGTAGGAAACTTTGGGACAACTTTCAAAAACAACCTACTGTTCAAGATGCAGTTTTTTCATATCAAGCATTTAGGTTTTTGGATTGCAAATAAGATTTCAATAAGGAAATTCAATTATAAACATAAATCTTGTTCGTTATTTTCGTTTTTTTTTTATAAGAAAAATCTTGAAGTAGGTTTGACGTATCCATCAGTCAATGTTTGGTCCAAAACCAAAAATAGATTTGCTTTCATTTCTTCCTACCTCTCCGATTTAGCAAGTTGCTGCCAAAAATGGTAGGGCAAACCACTTCTATTTTTAACATTTTAGTCTCTAAGTTTCTCCACATTTTAGTCAACAATTTTGGTATATCATCTTACCCAACTGAACGCTGAAGCTAGCATTCCCCAGAACATACAGTCCTTCAATTTCTAGCTCATCGGCAAATGGAGCCAGCAACCTCAAACGATGAAATAGCCTTCGAATTCCTACCCCTCTTCCGACTCTACAAAGACGGACGCGTTGACCGACTCAAGGGCACCGAGATCGTCCCGCCCTCCACCGACCCGACAACCGGGGTCCGATCCAAAGACATCGTCCTTTCATCCGAATCCGGACTCGGCGCCCGCCTCTACCTTCCCAAACTCGACGACCCGACCCGAAAGCTCCCTCTCCTTCTCTACATCCACGGCGGCGGCTTCGTCATCGAGTCTCCCTACTCCCCTCTCTACCACAACCACCTCAACTCCCTCGCCGCCCAAGCAAAGGTCGTCGTTCTGTCCATCCACTACCGTCGCGCCCCGGAGCACCCTCTTCCTGCCGCTTTCGAAGACTCGTGTGAAGCAATCAAATGGGCCGCTGCCCACTCCAACCGCAACGGTCCGGAAGCGTGGCTCAACGAACACGCCGACTTTGACCGCGTGTTCGTGGCCGGAGACAGCGCGGGAGCCACGCTGGCGCACCACGTGGCGCGGCAGAAGGGAGTGGAGGGGGTGAGCGGGGTTAGGATTGCGGGCGTGGTTTTGTTCCACCCGTATTTCCTGAACGAGAAGCAGGATAAGCTGTTGGAGCTGATATTTCCGACTAGCGGCGGGTTGGAGGATCCGAGAGTGTACCCGGGTAAGGATCCGAAGCTGGGGAGTATGGAAGCCGGGAGAGTGTTGGTGTTTGTGGCGGAGAAGGATTTTTTGAAGGAGAGGGGATGGAGGTATTATGAGGCGTTGAGGAAGAGTGGGTGGGGCGGAGTTGTGGAGATTGAGGAGACTCAAGGGGAAGACCATGTGTTCCATTTGTTCAATCCGAGCTCTGAGAAAGCTGTGAGCTTGGTGAACAAGGTGGCTGCTTTCATGAATCAGGACTAGGCTCGTGTTGAGAGTTGAGACTCGGACAGAGTTGTCATTTGTAATCGTAAGTCCATAGTCCATACTACTAGAACGTAAGTTGTAAAGCTTTTGCCTTTAATCTGTTCTCTGCATTTTACTCTATTATGTTTAAGATTCAGATTCTAATCTTTACTTACCATAATCAATCGTGAGTTTTGGAGCTTTGCTGCACATACATTGATTATTCATGAACTTAAATCAAATTTGAAGGTGCCACTTAGTTTGGTGGCAAGGCCGGCCTATTTTAGAGGTTGTCAATAGAGTTGAGAAATTTAAAGGATTTAAGAAGAACGTAGTCTCCCCTATCTGCAGCCTAAATCGTTGAAAGAAAATGTCTCACTCTCTCCACTCCAGGCCACACTATTTAGTATACAATTCCAGGTTCTTGAGTCTTGGAAGGCTGACTTCAGCTCTCTGGATTGACTCTTCTTCCTGTATCAGCACCTTCAATCACAAACAATATCTGATAGTAAGTTCTTCAAGGTTTTTCGAGGTGTTCAATCAGCCTTATGGTGAAATGAGTCTCGACAGAATGACAACCAAAAGTTCCTGGAGAGACTGCTCACACTATTTAGCATGCATATAATATGTGATTATTTGTTGCATTATGTACAGCATAATCCAAGGGCTGTTATAAATTGTAGTTATAGGCCGTGTTTGGTAGAGTAGACTAGATTGGATTAGGAATCCAAACTGGATTTGACTAGACTAGATTGGATAGGAGATGCTAACTCCAATCCAATCTTACGTTTGATGAGCATCTGATTATGATTGGATAAGGCAAAATACTATTTTTTTTCTTTGTTATTCTGTATTCCTTTCACAGTTTGGTTCGACCTGCACCACTAATCCCAAATCCTCTCCATCTTTCTCTCCAAAAACACTTCTCTGATTCTCTCGCAGCCCAAAAATCTCTCATCAAAGATTTTCAAGAATTCGATTTCGATTCAATCTTCGTCAATGGATTGCAGGCCCTTGGAAATAAGGCTTTTCTCCGCCAATGACATCAAGGACGTCAACCTCTTCTCCAAGATGGATGTGTACGTCGTCGTTTCAATCTCCAAGGACCCTGATCAACAAGGACGGCGGCACCAACCCCAAATGGAACCACTGCTTCAAATTCACGCTAGACGTCGCCGCTATTCAGCAGGACCGCCTCAAACTCAAGATCAATCTCATCTCCGACCGCACCCTCGGCGACACCAAGATCGGTAAAGCTGTGATTCCGGTGAAGGAACTGCTGCAGAATTTCAGAGAGAATTACATGAGAAACAGCAGAAGGAGGTCGGTGATAGCCGCAGACGGCCAGAAAATTGTGATCGAAGAAGCTGATACGTGAGATTAGAAAGATAAAGGTCGCGAAGAAAAAAGGTTATGTTTTGTCGATGAGGTCGAAAGGTTCCCTCGGTGGCTGGATTTAAGTTATTTTACCATTCCAACAAGATTTCATATCCATGTCTGATAGGATACAAAATTTCTGGCCCAAACTTATCTAGGCCTCCAAACATGACATATTGTGTGACTGGATAAATTTTATCAAATCCAACCCTTATATCAGCCAAAACAAACGTGCCCATAGTTTCGGAAAAACTGACCAGCTACGTTCACTATTACACATATACTAATAAATAATTAGTACAAACTGAAATTCATGAACAACAGAAACTGAGCACATGCACTGCCCCTGTCTACCCATGCCAAAGGTTTTTCTCACAAAATATCGATCGTCTCTCACATACTCATGTCGACTAGCTCATAGTCTTTCTCTAAAATCTCCAGTCAGTATCTTCAATGGGTTTTAGACTTCCCAATCATTTTGGACCCTGCCACACAGAGGTAAAAAATGGAAGGCAAAAGGCACAATTGAATCGGATTATCAACACCGCGAAGGTAGCAAACATACTGAACTGTCGAGAACATGCACTGAGTGATGCCACCAATTAATCCATAAATGTCGGGGACAGTACCAAAGGGTGTGTAATGGGGAGATGGATGATAAAACCACCACCGCGTTCCCCGCCTCATCCATTTCACTCTTTCCCTTTTGACCTTGTTAACGAGCTCCCAAATAGAAATGATTACAGCAGCGATAGCCAACAACATGCCATATAATGCATAATGGGGCTTATTCCGGGAGGATAGTTGCTCGAAAGTAGCTGATGAAATCTCTAGACCAATGTTTATGAGTAAAAAAATCCATTCCGTTGAAATGGCCTACGCACAATCAAATCAATAGTAACAATTAAGTTCAGTTAAAACGAAAAATAAATTGGCCGGGCATATGCGCGCGCATATATATATATATATATATAATGATTATCAGGTAAGGAGATTCTTACTTTTTTAAGTTAAGGAGTTTTGATTTCAACCGTCAGATCAAAACAGACGTGGGACCCAACTGTCAGATATGTTTTAAATGATTTGCTTTGACGGCTGAGATCAAAACTCCTTAACTTAAAAAAGTAAGGAGCTCCTAAGCAGAGAAGGCATATATATATATATCCACAAATTAATCTTGTTTATTACGAGTTTTGACAATTACGTAGCTAGTTACCTTATTTGTTCGGTGGGTTTGATGGCTTGTTGACCAAGCGAGACATATGAGAAAGATGGTGGGCAAAAGGCATAGTCTGATAGGATTATCAGTATGCAGAAGGATGCAAGCATACTGAACCACAGAGAAAATGCACTGAGAGACGGCAGCAACTAATCCATATATATCAGTGAGAGTACCAAAGGGTCTGTGATCAGGATATGGATGAAAAAACCACCACAACATGCCCCGCCTCCTTAATTTTACTCTTTCCTTTTTACCCTTGAGCATAAGCTCCGTCATGGAATAGACTACAGTCAGGATAGCGAACCACATGCCAGGTTTGGAAAGTTGATCTAAACGAGCTGATAAAAGTGCTAGAAGGATCTTGGACACTGGAAAGGACCACTCAGGAGTAGAAGCCACCAGCTGCGCGCGTACAAATTAAGGATATTAGTAAATGAAAGTTCGGCTAAAAATTAAACTAAAAGGTACATGGCAAGAAATTAATATCGAATAGAAAATGTTGGTAAATATTTTTGACCGATCACTACGTACCTTCCTTATGCGATACAAGAGTCGCAACTCATTAGTACCGGAATGACATGATTGTCTACAGTCAACCAAGCAGAGTACAAAAATTTGATTTAAAAGGATGTTTATAGACCGATCATTCCCATCATGCATATGGAAGTTAGCAGCATACTGAACTGTCAAGCAAATGCACAGATAGATGGCACTAACTAATCCAAAAAAGTACCACCCCCTCCTGCTCAATACAAGCTTTTCCCTTCTATCCTTGACAAGGAGGTCCAGGATGTAACAGAACGTTATAAAAAACGCCATCAACATAGTAGCTAGTTCCATAAGTTGGTTCAGCATTGATTGATCCAGCGGCAGGATATTGCTTCGGGGCAAATACATCCCAGGAAAACTCTTTTCAAAAATATATAGGCCGAGGAACATGACCATAAGGATTATGAACCATTTTGAATAATAATCCTACAAAATAAATTAGTAACATGCTAAGTTTGTGTTTAATGAAATGTTAATTAACTATATGGAGAAGAATTTCGACCACTACGTACAATTTTCTTGTGCATTTCCTCATCAGAGTTATTGTTGTCCATGTCGGACCTAATCACAAGTTCATGTGAGTCGCTGGAGCCAGAATTATAAGAGTGACTAGTAGTACTGTCATCTATAAGTTTCTGAAGCGAACGCATCCTTTCCTACAATATGAAAAGATATATATAGACGGGAAAGGCAAAGCCTTGTTACCAGATTTTGCAAATTGATCGAAAATAGTTAATCAATCAGTTGTTTCTAAATTCTCATTAGAATTGCAAAACACTTGCCCGCACTAACGAAAAAGGAAAAAGAAAAAGAATAGGAAGTATAGAAGAGCTAGTAAATAAAGTATGTGTACCCTGTCACCCTTAAGGATCATGACAACAGAAGATCGCTTCCTCCGGCTCTGCCTCGCCTTCAACTTCTTGATGATATTCCTAGATCTCTCCATCACCTTTGATCGATCTTATTCCGATCAGTATCTGTAAAATCCTTCAAAATTCTACTATAATATATATAAGAGTCGGGTCACCCGAGTAGTCAAATACCTTAGAAAATGACGAAGCTCAGAAATTGCCAAGAAATCAAGATGAATCCCATATTATTTGACAGTCTGATGACATCACATTTACCCCTTTTCCCCTAAAAAGAAAAAGAACAAATGGGCCAATGCTTGAAATATATATATATATCTCTTTTAGAAAAATGAGCAGTACGTGGTTGAAATAAGCATCCATTTTCCATAGACGCGTGGAATAATTTTGATCGATAAGTTTAAATATTGATCAGTTTGAACAATATAGAGTGAGTAATCAAGTATGTAAAGGCCTCCAAAGAGGAGAAGAATTACACAAGCAACAAACAGAAAAAACCAACTCAACGATCAATAGAAGCTTATACTCGAATCGGATTATAACCATGTTATTCTTTAGTATTATAATATACACAAATCTTTTTCAGATGTAGCTTCCTAGCTAAAAATTATGAATTAGTGGGGGAGTTTCTGATTGAGATCTGGAGGAAGGCAGTCAGGATTGAGATCTGATGCAAGGTCGACGCTCTCGCAAGGAAGGAGTAGGGCCCTTGTTATGAGCTTGGTTAAGTTTCCGGTCACTATGAGGTGAGTTGCTCCTCTGACTACCTATATGAACACCGAGCGGGTCGGTGGGGCTTCACATCCTCTGTCCCCAACTTCTTGTCTCCTTCCCTGTGACTCCATTAATATGTTGACATCTGTCATCCTACTCCAACTCACCTAACTGTCATCCCATTCCGTTAACTCCTACTTGAGGCTCGTCTTCTTCCCCAAGTTGAATGCACAGAGCCATACTCACTAACCAGAGAAAATAAAATTAGGAAGATTTGGTTTTGGATTCGATGTGGTCGTCCGAGTTCTAATCTTTTTTGGATTCAATTTTCTGCAATGTGGGTCTATCTGCTTTTGTGGTTTATGTTGGAGATCTTGGTGGTGGTTTGGATTAAATTTTGGCACCCACAGGGTTTCAATCTTCATTTGGAATTGAATTTTTTTTTTTTTTTTTTTGCCGATGTGGGTCAATCTGTTTTTATATGGTTTGGTCATTTTGATCTAATTGTGATTGGGGTTGTACCAAAATCTGGGTTCATGTTGATCAAGAACTGGATCTTGCTCAACCAACAAGAATTGAATTTTGATCTAATTTTCTTCTCGAATTCTTCTTTCTCTTCTCCCTTTCGATTTCTTCTTTCTATTCTCCCTTTCAAATTCTTCTTTCTCTTCTGTCCCAGACCACCACAACTCCTCCATTTCAGCGCCGCTCCGCCTCGAATTCTTATCTCTACACCCACAGACTCACTCGAGCCCAGCCAAGCCGCGCATCCAACAGCCCAGACTCGAGGGACACGCCGCCACCAGTCCGACGTCCAGAGGTGGCCGGACGGAGGAGATGCGACTGGTGGGTCGTGGGAACAGAGAAGGAGAGAGGAAAGAAAAGATAAAAAAAGAAACGAGTTGGATGAACACGATGGGGAGTCAATGAGAAGGAGAAGGGATGAGTTCATTAAGAAGGGTAACAAATTAAGATAACGGAATGGGATGGCAGTTAGGTGAGTTGGAGTTGGATGACAGATGTCAACATATTAATGGAGTCACAGGGAAGGAGACAGGAAGTTGGGGACAGAGGATGTGAAGCCGGTCGGTGGTGCAAACCCAAATTGAGATGCTGAGAGTTCCGGATAGGATTAGATGAAGTATTTCGGTGATGGAGGAGGTAGCTACATACTAAATTGAGTTTAAATCTTGAAATTTAAGGGCTTAGAGAGAGAATTAAGGATATCTCACCAGAGATTGCAGCTGTGCAGTAAAGAAAGACAAGGGTTTCGATGATTTGGGATTTCCAGGGTTTAGTGAGACTGGGTTCCTGGACCATATCGCATGTGGGGTGGGCGGTTTTTTCCCTGGCCTTGACTACGAACGAAGCCGACCATGAACTCCGATCATCTACCTCAAGCTCTTTGTCTCAATTCTTGAATACGAATGGATGTAAAGCTAGATCCAATTTTTTCAGAACTCGCAATTTTTCCAGAACTCCCACGTGCATCCCGTGTGGTGATGTTAACGGCTTCTAACGGCCACGTGCCAAGCACGCTCGCTGTGGACGTCTACCGTGGTGGACCGAAGTCACTCTGTTATCATTTATAGTTTAAACAACTCTAGTTATGTTGTTGTTCGAAGAAATTAAGAGATGTAGAGGACGTGTCTAGAATTTCAAATTAATTATTGTCTAAAATGATTGAATGGGAATCAGTGACTTTTAATGGTGGGATGAGCTATAAAAATGAGACATTAATTAGCCGTCAAATTCCCGCCGACTGATATGTTGCATGAGTCGGGGTAGGGCCGGTCCTTGGTTGTCTTGCATGAGTTGGGGTGGTCTCGATTAGAAGAACTAAAATTATTTTGGTGCTCCGGATGAAGAAATATAATAAAACAAGTTTCATAACTAAATAAAAGACTATAAATTATTGAGCTTTGTGCCTTTGTCCTTAATTTATTGGGTTCTTGACCCATAAGGACAGAATTGAGTAATTATTTACCATCAAGGACAAGACAAAAACACAGTGTCCACCCGATTCAATAATTGACTAATTTACGTTTCCATCCTATACATTTTAGAAAAATTACGAAACTGTCACTGACAGATTTTATTGAGCTCAATAAAAAAATTTAAGAAATCAAATACTTTCCATGGTATGAGGGAAAGAACAAAGAAACATCACATTTGTGTATTTTATTGAGGTCAATAAAATTTTATTGAGGTCAATAAAATTTTAGTTTCTGGGTCTCAATCAG
Organism: Rubus parviflorus; assembly: GCA_029955375.1. NCBI lineage: Eukaryota > Viridiplantae > Streptophyta > Magnoliopsida > Rosales > Rosaceae > Rubus > Rubus parviflorus. The sequence goes on from JARGGL010000001.1 coordinate 30,776,018, forward strand.
CAAAGAACAAAGGAGCATCAACTTTGTGTATTTTATTGAGGTCAATAAACTGTTTTATTGAGGTCAATAAAATTTTATAAGATCAGTGAAATTTTAGTTTTTGGGTCTCAATCAGCAAAGAACAAACGAGCATCACTTTTGTGTATTTTATTGACCTCCCAAAGACTCGTCCCAAAAAATTGAAGACTAAACAAGGCCAATTGAGTTCGCGCCCTACACGTGCTCGTACGCCTACTGTGCGTCTCAATCTTTGATTCAATTAGCTATTGTTTTGCCTTCTGTTATTTTCCTTTTCTCATAGGGGTTTTGGCTTCATGTCCCCCCCTTAATTGTTTTCTTTTCGTTTAATAAAATTTTTAGCCAAAAAAAAAAACACACATACCAGTGCACCAACCTCTTTGGATGAGTAGACTAAACCTTATGTTTATTCTAAATTGAGTAGACTAACTTTGTTTTAAATGCAGATAAATCTACCTTCCTAAGACGTATTATTTATCGTATTATCGGTATTTCATCTTCTACATGCATGTTATTGCATGCGACTTCCATCCTTGTAATTCTTAAAGTACTTTAGAAGACTTGCGGTTGGATTATTAATGGGTACGTCCAGCAAACATCGATGTCTCATCTGTGTATTATTAATGAGATATCTCCATCTGTATTTCAAGTTTTCAACAAGCTTCGCCAACACTTAATTAGGTAGGGATATTTTTCCTTTTAACGCACAGAAATTAGGTAAGGGGCTTTATATGTATACAAAGCTTTCCCTTAGGGAACTTGCATATGAAAATGGAACCCCCACCACCAAACTTAAGCAACTCTGATGACATAGCCCATCAATTCTTCCCCTTCTTCAAAGTTTACAAAGATGGCCGTGTAGAGAGGTTCATGTCTTTTGAGAAACACCCTCCCTCTGATGACCCAAACACCGGCGTCCGCTCTAAAGATGTCGTCATCTCCTCCGAACCCGTTGTCTCGGCCCGGGTTTTCATGCCCCGAATACCAAACAATGACCCGGAAAAGAAGCTCCCTCTCGTGGTTTACATTCATGGGGGCGGGTTCTCAATTGCGTCCGCTTTCCACCCCGGTTACCACAAATATGTGTCCTCCCTTGTCGCCCAAGCTAACGTCATCGCCGTCTCTGTGGACTACCGGCTAGCCCCGGAGCACCCGATACCCGCATGCTACGACGACTCGTGGGCGGCCCTCAAATGGGTGGCTTCCCATGCAAATGGGGAGGGTCCGGATCCATGGTTGAACAACCATGCAGATTTGGGTCGGGTCTTTTTGGCAGGTGACAGTGCCGGAGCGAATATCTCTCACAATATGATAGTCCGGGTCGGGTCATACGGGTTACCCGGAGTGAAACTAGTAGGGATGGCCCTGGTGCATCCCTATTTTGGTGGTACGGAAGATGATAAAATGTGGCTGTACATGTGTCCTGAGAATAGTGGGTTGGATGATCCTAGGCTGAAACCGGCTGTAGAGGATCTGGGTAGGCTAGAGTGTGAGAGAGTTTTGGTGTTTGTGGCTGGGAAAGACCATTTGAGGGAGAGAGGGACTTGTTATGTTGAGGCTCTGAAGGGAAGTGGATGGAAAGGAACGGTGGAGATTGTAGAGCATGAGGAGGAGAGGCATGTCTTCCATCTGATGAAGCCCGAGTCTGAGACGGCCGTTGATTTGATGAATAGGTTGGTCTCTTTCATCAATCAAGCAGAGTAGGCAAACTTGTAATGAACATTATATCTCCATTCAGTAAGAAATTATTTGTTCATGATATTTACAAGGATAACAATTTGTCATCAATAATTACGATGGGACTTCTCACTTTGTGTGTAAATTTTTTCTCTTTGAACTTCTTCTTCCCAAATTATGTGACCAAACGAAATTTCATATCTCATTCTTAATTCATTTCAAATTGTAATGTCCTCAGAAATACCATTACTTTATAATTTGATGATGTTTTAATTTTAGCATGATACAGTACTACTTTCTTCAACATTAGTTAAAATCCTGATAAAGTTCCTACTCCATCTTTTTCCAAAATAAGTTGTATAGAAAATGATATATAAATGATGGATAATTGAGATTAGAAGATGGGGTCGAATAATTTTCAAAATATAATTTGCAATAGCGCTTCTGTAATTCGTTGAAACATTTGAAGTGCATATTCGTGTAGTCTTGTGATGTTGTATCATAAATCAAACCAGGATTCATAGCTATATTTAGGTTAATGTGGCATGCCATTGTAATAAAAAAATTCACAACATGGGGGATTCATTTGGAATTCTCAAAACATATGATCGATGGCCACAAATATTGTTCCTGACAAATTTAATTTGATAATCGACTCTAATTTACACAATATATATATAAGATTTGAGAATGCTGTTCTGACTCCCCATATGCATCGAGGGACACCTTGTTCTTCTAATATATAGAAGTATTAGACTACGCTTTTCTCTTGGGACTTCGAGCAAAGGATTTCAAAATCAAGTTGAACCTAAACAAGAGAGAGTACAAGTTGAAATCTTGTTGAAGCTTCAAGGGTCACGAAGGTGAATATTAAGTATAACATTACTGTTACCCTTCAAATATTGTTTGAGGTTTGACAAAAGTTTAATGGCCTTAACATCACACTTATAAAGTAAGGATCTTCTTAGTGGAGAAATCTTATATATATATTGGCATTGAGGATAAATTCTCTATCCAAATTCCTCACCATCGTCCATCGAGCAACGTACTCCGAAGTTAGTTCGGTCACACAAACCAATCCCACAACTCATGTAACAAGTAAATAAAGTCTTTGCAAAGTTCGCAAAGTTCGTGATATGAGTTCACAAACAAGTAAACAGATCATCCTTAAAACATTTGTATCTAGGGTGACATTGTGAAAATTACTTCAATTTGTGTTTACAATTATTTTTTATTTTTTAACTTTTGAAAGACCAGTCGAATTTAGAAGTCGCTATTTTCTCCACTGTAAGCCCACCATGCCACTTTTTTCGTTGTTTGAAGAATCGAAATGATTCTCCATCTCTTTCATCACAACTTACATTTCATGGACAGTTGGTTCAATGCAAAGACAATTAGTTCAGTGAAAAATACAGAGACAATTAGGTGAATCTCCGCATAAATCCACACAAGACCCACCAATTAAATCTTCTCAATCAATCACTCACCACCATCTAGTCTCTCTACCATTTCTTCAATGGCCGCCGCAGATGATCACTCCGACGTCGAACACGTTTTCCGCTTCTTCCGTGTCCACAAAGACGGCAGCATCCACCGAACACATCCCCCATTCGACAAAATCCCACCCGCCGACGACCTGACCACCGGGGTTCGATCCAAAGACGTCACCATCTCAACCGACCCACCCGTCTCCGCCCGCATCTTCCTACCCAAGTCCGCCGACCCGACCCGAAAACTCCCCCTCCTCTTCTACGTCCACGGCGGCGGCTTCTGCATGCAGTCTGCTTTCTCCTCCACCTATCACAACTACGTCTCCACCATAACCGCTTCCGCCAACGCCATCGCCGTCTCAGTGGAGTACGGGCTCTTCCCGACCCGGCCCATACCCGCTTGCTACGAGGACTCATGGGCCGCTCTCCAATGGGTCGCCACCCACGCGAAAGGAACCGGGTCGGATCCCTGGCTAAACGACTACGCCGACTTGACCCGCGTTTTCGTGGGCGGGGATAGCGCGGGAGGGAACATAACGCACACTCTGGTGTCCCGGGTCGGGTCGGTCGGGTTACCCGGAGTGAAGGTGGTGGGGGCGATTCTGGTGCATCCCTACTTTGGCGGTACTGACGATGATAAGATGTGGCTGTACATAAACAAGGAGAATGAGGGGTTGCAGGATCGGAGGCTGAAGCCGGCCGAAGAGGATCTGGGGCGGCTCGGGTGCGAGAGGGTGTTGGTGTTTGTGGCGGAGGAGGACCATTTGAACGGTGTGGGGAGGAGTTATGTGGAGGAGCTGAAGAAGAGTGGGTGGAAAGGGAGTGTGGAGATGAAGGAGAATCTGGGGAAAGACCATTGCTTTCATTTGCATGAAACCAAGGATGAGCAGGCTGTGGATTTGGTGAACAAAGTTTCTTCTTTCATTAATTCATAGATAGGTACTAGCTACTGTTGTATTCATTTCAGACTTGTGAGGATTATATATATATGTACTATTGTCTTTGTTTCCCTGGACAAAATAAGCAGGATTTATAAGAGATTGGGGACATAATTAATACTTTCCTATGCTGTAATGGAGAACTTACATTTATAAGAAATTATAATCGAGGACTTAAATTTATGTTTATGTTTGTAATCGAGGACTTAAATTTGAAGTTGTAATCGATTATTTTTTAGTTCTTTTTACTAGTATTATTGTATGTAGTTGGATTTTACTATTGATTTCGTGTTTAGGGTTTAGGAATGAAGAACATTAGGTCATTTAGTTTAGGTGGAAACTGCCAATCAAGAACATTAGTTCATTTAGTTGGACTTTAGTATTGAAGCTCAATCGGTTCTCCTCAGCAAGCAAGGAAGGTCGCTTCTCCACTAACGAGGGACAATGGTGGCCAATTTTTGGTGAGGTATTGCCCGGTTGACAAGTGAGATCGTATGTAGTGTGTGTTTATTCTCGAGAGTTAGTTCGTTAAAATTAATTGGGTTCAAGCTTTTCTCATCCCCTTCATTTGTGTAACTTTTAAATCTAGAATTTGATTTCTAATAAAGTTTTGGTTATATTTTCAAACATTGCATAAATATTTTATATGTAGGTTACTAACATTTCCCTATATATAAACGACTATCGAATTTGACGGATCGTGTAATTTTTTAGATTAATATAGAAGTTGACACAAATTCGATACACAATTACCCAACAAATTCTAATATGAACTACTTTATGAACCCAAATTAACTTGATTATCCTGTGTGCTGGCTGATCAAAATTGCCACTCCTCGATCAACAACCTAGTAGCCTACATTAAGTTTTTCTAAAGAAAGTTAGCAGTGTATGTGTACATATAGACCAACCAACTGATGAAAAGAAAAGGAAAAAATGAACTTAATTTCAAAGTTGGAAAGGTAGTCCGTAGTCCACAAATAGAATAAACAATACCATGCAGAATTAACCAAAAAAGGAACCTGAAGATTTACGAGCACTGTTTTACTTTTTACTAGCAGAACTCGCTCTTTGTTATTACTGCTTCCCAAGGCACCTAGCGTACACAGATCCAAGAACCCTAGCCGCAACCCTACAGCTCAGCTCCAATGCAATCTCTCCGCCTTCCTCTGTTTCACTGCCTCAACCGCACCACTTCACCATTAAACCCAACAAGACCCTTCTTCCAAATCCGCCTCCACTCTCGTTCCCGAGTATCATCTAATCATCACTCATCATTGCAAACGACACAAACCACCAAAAACGACACTATAACCCACGAATTCCGCTTCTTCCGCGTATACAAATCCGGCCGCGTCGAGAAATTCCACCAAACCCATAAAATCCCACCCTCCGACGACCCGGTTACCGGGGTCCGATCCAAGGACGTCGTCATATCCTCCGAACCCGCCATATCTGCCCGCATTTTCCTCCCTCGGATCCACGACCCGACCCGGAACCTCCCCGTCCTTTTCCACGTCCACGGCGGCGGCTTCTCTTTCGAATCCGCATTCTCCCCTCACATACACAACTACGTGAGCACCTTGGCCTCCGAGGCTGACGTCATTGCCGTCTCGGTAGAGTACAGGCTAGCACCGGAGCACCCAATCCCGGCCTGCTACAACGATTCATGGGCCGCGCTCAACTGGGTCGCGTCCCATCGTAACGGAAACGGACCCGAGCCCTGGTTGAACGAACACGCTGACTTTGACCGCGTTTTTGTCGCCGGGGACAGCGCCGGAGGAAACATTTCGCATGATCTGGCGGTTCGGGTCGGGTCAATCGGGTTACCCGGAGTCAAACTAGTCGGGGCGGTGCTTGTGCATCCGTATTTTGGTGGAACGGATGATGATGCAATGTGGCTGTACATGTGTAGTGATAATAGCGGGTTGCAAGATCCTAGGCTGAAACCGGCTGCAGAGGATCTGAGAAAGCTTGGGTGCGGGAGGGTGTTGGTGTTTGTTGCTGAGAAGGATCATCTGAACGGTGTGGGGAAGAGTTATGTCGAGGAATTGAAGAGAAGTGGGTGGGTTGGGAAAGTGGAGATTGTAGAGAATGAGGGAGAGGATCATTGCTTCCATTTGGAGGATCTCAAGTATGACAAAGCTGTGGCTTTGATCAAACGGTTTGCCTTGTTCATTAAGCAACCAGCAAGCAATTGAACAATGAAATTCACCGTGTGTCCTGCTCTTTGATTAATTTGGTTCAAACATGGGAATGAGAATAAAAGTTGTTTCATGATTATTACCACTTCCAACATTTCGTTGTTAGTGTTTACGGGTGTTAATGTATCAGGTTAAGTCTAGATTCAAATTATGAATGTTTATGTATTAAATGTATCGAATTATAAAAATTAAAACTCGACCTAATTTATAAAAACTCATTAAACGGATGATCTGCTTCTCTCCACATAACCCGTTTAATAAGTTGTGTTGGATTGAACTAGAGTTGACTACTAATACCCTTACCCTACAAATGAGCTCATATAAGTATATAACCACTTTTTTCTTTAAATCCCACCCCATCTTTTCCAATATGAGAGTGTCATAGTGAGGTGGTTCAAACTACGTGGAGAGAAATGACATTAACAAAGAACGTTACTGCCTTCTAAATCAATGAATTTAATGATCAAAGCATGCATGACTATCTTATGTAGCTGCGGGAAGAAAATGGCCCGAGGCTGATCCGACTTCTCCAGCGAATGCTTGAATTGGCGCCGCGAGGAGTTTGGCAAGGCTCATTTTGAGAGATTCTGGGGCCCTGAATGTCACTGGATTCCTGAAGCAGCTCCAATGCTTTTACCACCTCATTCATGTTTGGCCTGGAATTGGGTTCTGCCGATAAGCATTGATTTGCAAGGTTAGCTGCTTCAAGAGCTGCAGCCACAGAGTACTGGCCTTCAACACGAGCATCAAAAAATTTAAGAACTCTGCGTTTGCTTGCAAGGTAAGGTCTGGCCCATTCAACTAGATTCTGTTCCCCCTTTGGCCGACTATCGTCCACAACTCGTCTTCCACACAACAATTCCAGCATAACAACTCCAAAACCATATACATCACTCTGGACGTTTAAACATCCTTCGATGTACATAAACGGAAAAAGAAAATTAAACAATTGTCACAAGGAAATGGTTGAAGAATGATGGATGAAGTTTATGATAAAGGCAATAAACTTTTGCTAGAAACAGACTAAAAGGGCATTCAGTAAACACTTTTTCTCCCTATTTCAGGATAGGTTGCATCTGTACTTGAACAAAAACAATGATGTAAACTAAAGTCACCTGTAGCAATATACTCGGGAGCTGTATACCCATATGTCCCCATAACCCTTGTCGAGACATCGCTTTGTCCATGCCTCGCCAAACCAAAATCAGAGAGTTTGGCATTGTAGGCCTGGTATTTTGAATGAAAAATATTAAGTATGAGAAAGTCTACCAGAAGTCTTCTACAAGCCATAAGATTCAACAGTTGTTACACTTACTGAATCCAGCAGAATATTAGAACTTTTAAAGTCCCGATGGATCACTTTCACCTCACTACTGTGAAGAAATGCTAGAGCCTTAGCAGCACCAAGGGCAATCTTCATACGCAAGATCCACGAAAGTGGTTGAAGGTTAGAAGCCCCTGTTCCAACAACATTCAAGTCCCAAAACTATATATATTTCATATAGCTAGAAATATGTGATCTCCTTAGGTATTGCTTCATTTAAAAGGTCAAATGGCTAAAGAGTAAATATAGTTCATAACTCACTTCCATATAGATGATTATCCAAGCTGCCATGAGGGAAAAATTCATACACCAGAAGCTGGTGGCCATCCTCGCAGCAAGAACCCAACAGCTTCACAAGATTTGGATGGCGCAACCTTCCTAGGTAGTAAATTTCTGCCTATAGTTTAGGAGGCACTACTATGTTAATAAACTTCTGTGAAAATGTTACATGTAACATCATTTATCTGTTGCAACTCTTAAGAAGCAAGATCCAATAAAGATTGTTTCATGAATCCGAACAATGTCCTCTTAGACAATGTGTATTAGATTCTCAAATGTGTGCCATACTCGACTAATATGAACAAAGGCTATGTTCAGGGTACCAAAAACAATCACCAAGACATTGTGAAACTAAGCAAATGAAGGATACATGTGAAACTCACCAACCATTCCTTGTGGCCCTGGAAACCTTCTGGGTTAACCCTCTTCACAGCAATCAACGTGCCAGTACCGGGCTTGGCCGCTGTAAAGGAATTGTCATCAATCCACCCCTTAAAAACAACACCAAAACCACCTTCACCCAGCTTATTATGAGGATGAAAGTTCCAGGTAGCTGTTTTCAGTTCATTAAAGAAGAACCTCTTTAGTACGATCTCACCCTCTGTCCAAGGAGTCGAAGGCACTGTGACAGATGACATCTTTGCTATTAGAAATCGATGCTAGCTAGAAATGTAAATGAAAATGCCATATAACTAGTAATTAATCAGCAATGTCTAAAATGGAATTAGCAACTTACACACTGAACCTTCAAATATACAAAGGAGTTCAAATAAGAAAATGTGTAATAAAAGAAGTGCAGGAAGACTATGTTTGTTCCTGCCGTTCATACTTCATAGTACATAAAGTAAAACTTTGATCAGTTTTGCTATTGATTGACTTGCAAGGAAAAACAATATAAACTAATTAATCCAGTAGGTAAGAAACAGTAAGATCATTTGAGCCAATAGTTTTGGTTTCCTCAGAGACTCCGATCGAGTCGCATGAAGACATAATGCAAATCATTGGTGTCCGAATTTTGGTTCCCTTTTTACTTTGTTCTCTACGTGAAGAAGCATAACTAGTAATTGTTGATATAACGACCGTTATGGTGTATTGGTGTAGACTGTGTAGCAGTAAATAACAATTAAGCCCTTGACTGAAGGTCAAACCTTTTGGATATCCCTCCATATAGCAAAGGACACAGAAGCAATCTTTAATATTAAGAACTTTTAACATACTATAACACAGTATAAATCACAAACGTACCATCTTCAGGAGGACTCCTATCTCTGATTCTAGTCTCATATGAATCCATGCTCTGCAGTTCCACTTAAACAGTATAAGAGGGGGCCGGAGAAGATCAAAAATGTAATGCTGATTATGCTGTGCAGTTCAAGCTAGACACACAAACAGAAGCGCAAAATCACAAGCTCTTTAAGGATTGCATAACAAATTAACAATACTTCTCTCAGCTTCTTTGCATTCTATTTGTTCAATGATTGCAACCATTAGAATCATTACTGGACTTTAGCTTTCCTCGCATACACTCAGATATGTCTATGGCTGGGACATTATAACATCCACATGCAATGCATAAAAATTTGTGCGACGTTGATTTATGTACCTTTGGAGCAGAGCTCAACATTGGCAAGCAAGGACTGATACCATCACAGATACTTGGCCCAAATGAAGATGAAGCAATGCTCCTCTGTGGAGCTGGAAGTGGAAGTGAATGATCTTGTTGTTTCTTCTTATCCACATAATCAGCAGCAGCTTTTTGGGGCGCAGAGAAATTTCTATTGATGGTCTCATTCCTCTCGTGCACCGTATCTATATCCCCAGTCAAACTGAGGCGTTTCGCAATAAGGTACCCCTTCACGCTTGTTCGAAGCCCACCACTCATGGTATCAGTCGCCAAGAAATTGTAGGACTAGCCACTGAAACCAACCCATGAGAAGCTCAAGTATTTAGTACCAGTAGGCAATATATAGCAGTATCATAACTCAGAAGCTTGTAATAAAGGCCATAAAGCTGTTAGCAAAAAAACAAAACAAATAAAGACTACGAAAGCTCAAGACTCATCTACTTCAAACCATGCTTTCAATTCAATCATGCAAAGTATGAAGCCAGTAAATTTGACCCAATATTTCAATCTAAATTACCATGGTATACGTACCAAAAGAAGCAAGAAAATTACCAAGTTGACCGCTTTTGATCATCAAAGCTGGTTCAGTTCTTCAAGTATGCGTCTGTAAGCTGGAAATGAAGAAAACAACGAATTCATCAATTAGGGAACTTTTCATTAAATATAAAATAATCAGCAAATTAAAAAGAAACAACCGAATTAATTTATAAACGAAAAGAAAACTCAGAAGCGATGATTATGAAGTTCACCAATTGATGAGAGACGCAGAGCAGATTTTGAAAGAGTAAAGAGAGTGTTGAAGCAAACACACAGATATGAATAAACCAAATTCGAAGTGCAAGAGAAAATAAATGATCAAGATAAGTAGATAACACACAAGGATTTAATGTGGTTCGGCAAATCGCCTGCATCCACGGAGAAGAGCAGCAAGAACTTTTCACAATGACAACAGAGAGCAAATACAACTCTGATACAAGTCAGATACAACCCAGATACAATCTACCCAAATCTCTTTCACCCAAGAACACATAGTAGCACTCCCAAAACCCCTTAGACCTTTGTTCTCTCACAACACACAGAAGGAACAAAAAGGATTTGTTCAGAGACTTGATTCAGTGAGATTCACTCTCTCACTTACTGACCTGTCTTTAACACTATGGCAGAGGAGTAAGGTGACAATATATACCACCAACCTGTTCTAATGTAGCTTTTGAATTAAACGCTAGATATGAACACAAAACAAGTCTCAGACCATCATAATTGTGACTAATATATGGCAACCAACTGAGACCAAACATTTAACTTAAAATCACACACCTGTCATTGATTAATCTTTAAGTCACCCAACAGAGAGTTTGACCAAATTAACATGTTTTCTAAGCATGATCAAAGCCCAATAAAAAACTTTAAAACTATAATCCAGACCAATTCTCAAAGTTATGTGACGAGTCTGATAACAATTCTTAGCTAAAAAAAATGGTAGAGTGCAAGATGAACAGACACGACACGAGTCCCCCAATAGAAAGAAATTGATTGGTAGGCATACACTTTCAATATTATCTTTCAGATTTGAGCAAACAAAAACAGAGCAACAAAGTTTCATTACCAGACTGAATTCGAGACCAGGGGCTGGACGGAGTCGGCGGGAGTGGTGGAAAGGTTCATGCTTGGAGTTATAATGATGTTGGCCCCCATAGTGCGATATGTTGATCGATGTTGGCTCCACTTTGTTGACTATTGGCCTCATGTTGCTATTATTGTCCAGCCACCCAAAAGCAATCAGAAGACGCGCTCTTTTGCATATGTGCAGCTGAAGTCAAAGCAAAAGGAAAGTGGTTTTTCTTGGGCGGTATTAAACCAACTTCATGTTCCTTAAACCTCATGTTCCTCGATTTCAAGGCACATAAAAGATAATGCTTCAGAGGTAAACACAAAGACATTAACAAAACAAGAATGGATACGTTCCCCCTCCCCAATTTTGTTGAATGAATGGAACTTGCAATAAAGCGCACACAATCATGCAAGAATGACTAATGTGATAAACCTAATGTCTTGACATAGAGATCTTGGAAACTTTCATTTTGACTACTGAAGATGCTCCAATACTTCTACCACCTCATTCATGTTTGGCCTGGACTCGGGTTCTTCTGATATAATGCATTGAATTGCAAGGTTAAGTACTTTGAGAGCCCCATCCTGAGACTACTGGCCATCAAAATTTTGACTAACTTTTTTGTGTTTGCTGGCAAACTTGGCAGAACCACCTTGCAATGACTTGTTTGTTTGCCTATTCAACGTACCATACTTTTTTCTCTCAATGGAGTTCTTCTGCCGGATAAGATTTCGAGCAGAACAACCCCCACTAAGCAGGACCGATAGACACGCCTAGCTTACTGCATTTCTCGTTGTTAATTGTTGATTAGTATACCAGTTTAATATATCATTAACCCTTCACGATCATTAGACTACACAATTCCTACGACTGTATATATAAAAGCTACTTCTGTTGACTACCAAACAAAAACAAAACAAATTGTATTAGTTACCAAAAAAAGAAAGGATATGAATCTCTGGCAAGTTGGATTAATTACAAAGCAAAATCAAGTAGGTATATAACTATATATAATTTGCATATGAATCTCGGGCAGACAAAACTAGAAAAGTCAGAAATGAGAAAACCATTATTTAGAAAACAAATTGATTTATTCTAGATTCTTATCCTAACGAATCTTAGGTAACAAGAAAAGGTGGCCAATCTCTGTATAAAAAGAAAGGATGACTAATCATTTTGCTACTAGTCCAAAAATAAAAAGTAGGAAGTTACAAACAATCATATATTCCAATGTTATTCAACATTAGTAGTGATTAGATAACCACTGCTAGTGGTCGTATTGGTAAGAGTCTTCAGGTGTGGAACCTCCCTATTTGAGTTTGAATTTTGCCGACTTCGTATTGAAGTTAAATCTCAATCTGTTATGTAGTTGGCCAGGATGAGAAAGACTTCTAACACTACTCCCGAATGAATTAGTCTTTTAAAATACCACGATTTCGATAAAAAAAAAAATTTAATGATTAGACCACAAAAAGATGCTATCTATCAACAACAAGTCAACAACAACCATTATTTCTCTCTTTTTAACTTTTGGTACATATAACTTTTTCAATATATATATATTTTTTTTAGAATAACTTTTTCAATTTTTAAGACCTTACTTTTGTCAAATAAAAAATATAAAACGACTTTACTTTTGAACCGAGACATCAACCATTTCTTCCAACTCTCCATCACCTTCCTCTCTTCTTCTCCAATGGAGTCAGCTAACAACGAAATCGCTCACGAGTTTCGCTTCTTCCGGGCATACAAAGATGGCCGCGTCGAAATATTCTACAACACTCGCAAAGTTCCACCTTCTACTGACTCCGTCACCGGGGTCCAATCCAAGGACGTCGTAATTTCACCAGAACCCGCCGTTTCGGCTCGCATCTTTCTCCCCAAAATCCACGACTCGACCCAGAAACTCCCCATCCTGTTCTACATCCACGGCGGCGGGTTTTGCTTCGAGTCCGCCTTCTCTCCCATGTTTCACAAGCACCTCACCTCCTTGGCCGCCGAAGCCAACGCCATTGCCGTGTCCGTCGAATACGGGCTGTTCCCGGATCGACCCATACCCGCTTGCTACGACGACACATGGTCGGCGCTCAAATGGGTCCAATCCCACGCGACCCGGAATGGACCCGACCCGTGGCTGAACGACTACGCGGACTTCGACCGGGTTTTCTTATGCGGGGACAGCGGTGGAGCCAACATGTGCCACAGCCTGGCGGTTCGGGTCGGATCAGACGGGTTACCCGGAGTTAAAGTTGTGGGAATGGTTATGGTGCATCCCTTCTTTGGTGGGTTGGCGGTGGATGACGAAATGTGGCTGTACATGTGTCCGGAGAACGGCGGGGTGCAGGACCGGAGGCTGAGACCTCCGGCGGAGGATTTGGCGAGGATTGCCTGCGAGAGGGTGTTGATATTTTTTGCTGAAAAGGATCATCTGAGAGAAGTGGGGCAGTGGTACTATGATGAGCTGAAGAAGAGTGAGTGGGGTGGGAGTGTTGAGTTTGTGGAGCATCAAGATGAGTTTCATGAGTTTCACTTGATCACTGAACCTGATGGGGTCAAGGCTTTGGATTTGATCAAGAAGTTTGGTTCCTTCATCAAAGAAACAAAGAAACAAGGCTCAACTAGCGATTGCATCCATTAGAGTGTGTGTGTGTGGCTTGCTATCTAATAACTTACCTCTCCCATTTCCATGGCGATGTTTGAATGTGTGAAAATTTGCTCTCTTGTTTAACAGTTCAGTTAATGTGCTTATTGATTTGGATATGTCTACTGTGCAGCCATGTATGCTATACATTGTTATGCATGGTCATTAGATGGTACTATGTCATTGACCGGATCTCAATAGTATGCTAATTCAACGGTTAACACCGGAGCTGCATAGTATACATGCATGTATATTAGAATTTTCCTATATAAACACGAAATGAAAGACTACGACCCTTAAATCAAATTAACATGCAACTTTAACTATGGGACACAATCTTAACATAATCCAAGATAAGTCTTCTCTTCTTTTTTTTAACAGGTTAGTTTTTGACTGCTCTTAGTATTGTCAACTTAACGATTTTAGAGAATTTAAAAATTGAAAGATAGTTAGCAAGGATCTTGAGGTTGATATTCCTACCATCGATAAAGAACATTGCGCGTCGGAGATCATTTTGCATGAAGTGCACTAAACTGGAAAAAAAATTTGCTTTCTATAGCACACAATCTTTAGAGGAATTTGGTACATTCACAATTATGGAAGAATATATTTGAAGCGATGTAGGGAGCAACGTTGTAAGCCCTAAGAATCAAACATCACATTCATACGAGCGCCTGAAGTATCTATTTTAATAAACTAGGCAAACTGAAAGTTAGGACAAGACGACTATTCTCGCTTTTTTCTTTAATTTTCTTATCCTTTTTATATTAGAAAATCGAGAAATTGAATTATAGTAACCAATTATTGAAGAGGGGATCTTGGGGTTGATATTCCAACCATCAACCATCAATAACGAAATTGTTCTCTCGTTGCAAGCTTCGAAACGATGTTCCATTAATTTTTAATATATATTTTTTATTTTTTAAGCTCCAGACCATCTCGCATGTTCCGGTGACGGTGCAATCAGCGGTTCGTCGTCGAGAAGTTGTGGGCTTGGTATGTTGATTGGGTTCACAATTTTGGGCCCAATATTTATATCTGTTTCTATTGTTCTTTATGGGCTAGTCGATTTAGTTACTCTGTTTGGGGCAAGCCCAATTGTGAGATGTAATGATAGATTTGGTGTCATTCAATTAATATTAATTTTTTTAATCAAAAAATAAATAATCAAAATCAGAATAATAATAATAATTCACACACACACAATACGCACATTTCTCGTGGGAAATCAGAGCAATAATACAATGGAAAAACCAAAACTGAGGTGGTCCACTTGAGACCACTGACAATTTGTTGTAACCTTTGATTATGTGACCATGTACATAAAGTTGTGTCTGAAAGTATTTTGGCTTCTACATGGATCATCTTGGTATCTTCTGAAATCTTCCAACTTCTAACTGTTGTCCCGATCATCCAATTGACAGAACACACCAAAAATTGAAAAACAAGCGACAGGGACAATAGCCATTTATAAGCAACTTTGGACTAATTCACCTAAATACATTATAATTGGAATTACTTCTTAGGGCTCATGTACAAGGAACATGAACTACCCCTTGGAAAGTTGGAATTGGTGGAGGTCAGCAGCGGAACCACCCAACACTGTTTGACAGGGTTAAAATTCGTAAAACTCAACTTGCACCAAATCAAATTAATTGGTAATAAGAGATGAAGCAACTTGGTAGCCTATTAATAGTTGGTGTTGTGTACGCGTTTATTATATCGTCAAAATTGAGTTTCTTCTTAGATGCTGGATTCTATTTACTGTTCATATCAAACAAACATTAACCTAAACTCGTTAGATTCGTGTTAGTTGATATCATATCATGTTAAAAATTACGGGTTTAAATACTTTTAACTATTTTTGTAGGGTGTAAAATTTGCGAGGCATTCATTTTCTTTCCCTAAACTTACCGACTAGACGTCCCATGAAAATACAGATAAAACAGCTTCACATCAGCACAATTCACATGGCTAGCAAAAGAGAAAGATAACACTGGAGATAATATTGTGACCTTTATCGATAGCTGGTTGGCTGAAGGCAAAGGAATAGAGATATGGCAAATTGTCTTTATGGGCTACCCATGTCTTTATGTCCAAGACCAAAAAATCCCACTTTCACTGTAAACCTCCATTCCAATCCGCCCTCTTCTTCATTCAAACGTCTCTCTTTTCCACACAGAAAGTCCTGCATTACTCGCTCACAAACCTCCTCCGTCATGGATTCAAATCCAAGCACTGAAGTATACAAAGACTTCTCCCCCTTCCTCAAAATCTACAAAGACGGCCGAATCGAACGGCTCGCGAACACCGACCTTGTTCCCGCATCGTTTGATCCCCAAACCGGTGTCGAATCCAAAGACGCTTTGATCTCAGAGGAAACAGGACTCTCAGTCAGGCTCTACATCCCCAAAGCCAAAATTACCGAAAACCCAGCAAAGCTTCCTCTCCTTGTTTACTACCATGGAGGTGGGTTTTGTATGGGGTCTCCATTCTGTGCCTATTACAACAGCTATGTCGCCTCCTTGGTTGCAGAGAGTAATGTGATTGCTGTGTCTGTGGCTTATAGGAAGGCCCCAGAAAACCCGCTGCCAATCGCTTTTGAAGATTCATGGGCCGCCCTGAAATGGGTCGGGTCCCATTTCGAAGGAAAAGGCCCGGAAGAGTGGCTGAATTCTTATGCTGATTTTGGGCGAGTGTTCTTGGGTGGTGATAGTGCTGGGGCTAATATAGCACATCACATGGCTTTGAGAATTGGGTATGAGGGTTTGGTGGGTGTGAAGCTTAATGGGATTGTTCTGGTGCATCCCTATTTTTGGGGATCAGAACCAATTGAGGGTGAATCGACTGTAGTTGAAAATAGAGGCATGGCTGAGGGGATATGGAGGTTTGCTTGTCCGACGACGAGTGGGGCGGATGACCCGTTAATAAACCCGGGTAAGGATCCGAAATTGGGGAAGTTGGCGGCGCAGAGAGTGCTGGTTTGTGTTGCTGAGCAGGATGGGTTGAAGCATAGGGGGTTGCATTATAGGGAGTTGTTGAGGAAGAGTGAGTGGGAAGGGAGTGTGGAGGTTGTAGAGTCTAAGGAGGAGGATCATGTGTTTCATTTGAACAATCCAATTGGAGAGAATGCCGTGGCTCTGATGAAGAAGATTGTTTCCTTCATCAATGCCTGAAATCGGGTTCTCTGTTTCTCCATCAATGGAGGTAATGTCTAGTCAGTCTTTAATTACTTGTGTTGTAAGCAAAGGTTGAACTGGATTGCTGTTTCCATAAACTCATCCCATATTGGGATCACATTCTTAATAATCGTATGCTTCATTAGTACTCTGATATATATGCGCGTCATTCATCACTGCCAATGAGTATTAGAGCCTGGCATGGTTTACCCTCTTTCTTAAATTAAACTTTTACTTCCATTATCTAAGAACAATTATACTTCCTTTTTTCTTAGATCACCCGGTTTTAGAAATTTTTTTTATTAATCCATCAGCAACACCAACTCTGCATTAGGAATATCCTCTTAATTTATGTATCAGGGAACCTTGGATACAAAGACATCAAGAATAGTCAAAGTCTATCTCTAGCTAGACCAAGCACAATTTTTATTTCATAAATCATGCGTTGGATTAAGAATCATTGTTCTTATCCTTCCACAATGCTGTTTTATTTAACCAAGTAACATAAAACACAGGAAAGTAGTAGTACAAGGCATGAAACAGATGAAGAGAGGAGATAATATCATAATAGAGATTACAACAATGGAAATTCACACAACCTGGATTTAAATAGAGCCATAGAGGTTAACCAAACACTAATTGATGAAACAAGTGATCTTTTTGAGCATGGCCACAGCATTTTCACAAGTAGGATTGAACAAATGGAATACATGGCCCTCCCCCTTGGCTTCCAAGACCTCCACAACCCCTTTCCATCCACTCTTTGTCAGTACCTCACTGTAATACCAGTTCCTATCTTTCACCGTATCATTCTCCGCAACACAAACCAGCACTTTCTCGCAGCCCAATCCCCCCAGTTTCGAGTCCTTACCCGGGTTGACTAGCGGATCATCAGATCCGCTAGTCAAAGGGTACACAAAACGCCACATAGAATCCAGATACTCTCTTTGAACTGCAGGCATAGTTGACTCTCCCCCAATTGGTTCTTTGCCCCAAAAAAATGGATGCACCAACACAATCCCTATGAGCTTAACACCAACCAAGCCCTCGGAGCCAACTTTCACAGCCATATTATGCGCTATATTACCACCAGAACTATCACCAGAGAAGAACACTTTCTGCAAATCTGCATGGTTATTTAGCCATTCATCAGAGCCATTTCCATCAAAATGAGAAGCAAGCCATTTGAGAGCAGCCCAAGAGTCATTGTAAGCAACAGGCAGAGGGTGCTCCGGGACTCTCCTATAGTCAACAGAGACAGCAACAACATTGGCCTCGGCGACTAAGGAGTTGAGATAGTTATGGTAAGTAGGAGAAGAGGCAGTTTCAACGCAGAAGCCACCGCCGTGAAAATAAACAAGAAGAGGGAGTTTGTGGGATGAGGTTGTGGTGGATTTGGGGATGTAAAGCCTAGCAGATAAGCCTGTTTCGGTTGAAATCACAACGTCTTTGGATTCGACACCAGTTTGTGGATGAATTGATGGAGGAACTGAATCGGTGCCCATGAGCCGCTCAATTCGACCATCTTTATATATTCTAAGGAGAGGTGAGAAGTCATGGGCTAATTCATTGCTCATGCTTGGAAGAGAAGAGGGAGGCCTTGCACTTTCTTATGCAGTGTGAAAGAGTTAAAATGTATGTACTTAATTTGTTGGATCCTTTATATTTGTAAACAATGTAGCTAGTTGTTAGGCATTTTCTGCGTAGTTATTGGAATAATGGCCTTCCTAGGTGATCCATCTTATGATAGACAATATTAACAATGGATATACATTGCTTTCATTTACCGAGTCAAATGAGTTAGTCTTCGATCCCAAACTGATTTATTAAGAATTTGATGATGTTATCCCTTAATTTATATCAAACAAAGGTTGACCTTAATTAAAGTAGCAAAATTTAAGAAAGAATCATGTTTGATTAAGAGTTATGGATGTGCCACTATCACATTAAAAGAAAAGGAATTACAGATCTGGGGTGCCTCGTTTGTATCTTTCTTCTTAATTCTTTAATGTATCTGGGGTGTTTGTAGCTCTTCCCTCACCTATCTAATTGTTTCAAAGAAAGAAAAAATCAAAATGAAAAGTTAGAATTCAGTGGAAGTAAACATATTGCATGGCAAAGCAAAGTTCTTGCAGTAGCTGTTTTATCAAAAGAAGCACACAGAGATAGAAAGAAAGAGAGATCAGCGCACCTGAAGAAGACGGAGGTAAGCCCCAGAAGTAAAATCGTTCTGTATGTATAATTGAGATCATGTAAGAAATTAATCACTATTGCACACATGTTTCACCTGGAATAAGATATTTACTAGGATTCATAAATTTGTATGTTCTCATTAGTCCCACTGGAGATCTTGCAAGAAATCTGTACTGCACACATGTTTCAATAATTAGGATTCCTAATGTAATTAGGAGTAGGAGTTCTTTCATACAAATTGAATCAGATCTCTCTTTGGGATCGTATAATACATTCCAAAGAGCATGCAAAGTTTTGGATTCAAACTTCAAACAAATACAGTTTTGTTGATCATGGAAGCAGTCTCCGGGGTAAAGAATTCAACTTGACATTGCACTGGAATGTCATGCCTTTCTGACAAGATATATAGTCATGTCCGGATATCACTTGCCACAAGCTAGAATATAGATGACGATCATCTTGTTGTTTCTGTGGCTTTAGCCTCTTTTAACAGGTGGATATAGATAGCCATTTAATACTAGAGACCTACAAACCTGGAAGATTTTACTTCTCTTAAAGAAAAAGAGATGTTCTTGTACTTTCTTTTTCTTTTTTTTGAGCGAGATTTTTTTTTTGTTACATTAGAGGAATCGAACTTTGAACTGGATATGCTTTAGAGAAGATGAATTGAGGATGCAATATCTCTGCCTTGAATGTGGAGTGATTTCCCTGGTTTTCGTCTTCCCAAACCTCCACATCTTTGGTTATCAATGGAGTTAAAGTTTTGCAACATGACCTTTTCACAAATGATGTTCTCTACACTGAAGTTGTGTTCAATATGAGTTCACTAAAGCAAGAGCTTCTTCCTTTGGTTAGTCTTTTTTGGTAAGATGTTGTCGTCAATATGAGACACGAAAATTTCTTAATTGCTATATATTGGTTTCATTGGAAACATAACATGATGTTCTCTGATGAATTGTTCTTAAAGGAAGGTTAATTTCTGAAGAAACTCACAAAAAGATTTTGCATGGCAAAGCAAAGTTCTTGTAGTAGCTGTTTTATCAAAAGAAGCACACACAGAGAAAGAAAGAGAGATCAGCTAGCTAGCGCACCTGAAGAAGTGAAGATGACGGAGGTAAGCCCCTGAAGTAAAATATGTATGTATAATTACTTAGTCCCAGTAGAGATCATGTAAGAAATTAATTACTACTGCACACATGTTTCAACTGGAATGAGATATTTACTAGGATTCATAAATTTGTATGTACTAATTTAGTCCCACTAGAGATCTTGCACACATGTTTCAACTAGGAATTCTTTCATAGTTTGAGTAGTTTGAGGAGTTGACGTTTTTCTTTATAACTAGGAATTCTATCAATATCGCATGATCAACTCCAACACGTTGTTAGAGAGAAATGTCACACCACTAAAGCAAATGCTAGTTAATATAGCTAAAAGTTAAATATAGCTAGCTAGTTTTTCATTTTTGCTCCAACAGGAGGTAGCTATCTGTAAGTTAATTTAAGATTTAGTTATATTTTCTCACTTATCTAGCTAAATATAGCTACAAATTTTGGCTAAAGCTAAATTTGACTTTCATTTAGAGCATCTCCAACAATGATACCTATTTTTAAAGTTAAAATACCTAGAAAAATGAAATTTAGCTAACAATTTAACAATCTCACTCCAACAACACTAGTTAATAGCTACCAGTTTATGAATTGCTAGTGTTGTTGGAGTGAGATTGTTAAATTGATAGCTAAATTTTCTAGGCATTTTAACTTTAAAAATAGGTATCATTGTTGGAGATGCTCTTAGCTATTCTGTTGGAGTGAGAGCATCTCCAACAGACTAGCCAAATTGACAAAAAATTTGAATTTTGGCTAGTTTGGAGGAAATTAGGGCTCCAACAGAATAACTAAAAAAAAAAGTAAAATTTAACTTTTAGAAAAATTCTAGCTATATTTAGCTACAGAGGAGAGAGAAGATAATCATAGCTAAATCTATCAACATTCTAATTTTTTGAATTCCAACGTTCCAATTTATAAGCAATTCCTTTGATAAACGTTCCAATTTCTAGTTCCTGACGTTCATCACTTTCTTATTTTTCTTTTTCTCTTCGGTTCCTCTTTCTCTCTGCAAGTTGCAAGCTTTGAGTAAACAGTGTTTACGTCCTTCCCCCGGCCATTGACCGTATCGTCTTCAACTCAATTGCTGCAACTGTTGACGTACTCTCTGAAAGGTACCAATTTTTAATTTGCATTGTTTTGATGGGTTTCGTAGTTCTTGAATTTGGGTTTTAGGGATTGAGGCTATATATAAGATTCTTAATTTGTATTGTTTTGATGGGTTTCGTTTTTCTTGAATTTGGACATATATACAACCAAACCAAGACGATCTCTTCAACCCTATACGATCTCTTCAAGAAGATCATGTATACAACCAAATTTTGTTGTCCTTCAATGGGTTTCGTTGTTGTTGGTAGTTTGGTTGTTGGTAGTATAAGTCCATACTTGATCCATACCTTTATGTGAATTTGCATTGTTATAAGATTCTTCGTTGTTTTGATTGGGGCTATATATTTATATATATCAACGATCTAAGTACAAACTATAACTACAGCTGAGTCAAGTATATATAAATATATATATGAATGATGAAACTTGCAGTAGCAAATCAGTAAAGGAAACATACAGTAGCCAATGTTTATATATATGTTTATATATATGGATCTACTTATATATCAAATATATGACCACAAAGTTAATAACATCACAACGGATTATGTGTAGATGGGTTCTGATATATCAAATATACTTATTGTTCATGGCTTATAATATATCAAATATAATTATTGTTCATGGTTGCTAATATTATGTGTAGATGGGTTCTGAAATGCCTGCATATTTTACCAATCTCCTCAACAATGGATCAGACAACATTGATTCAGTTCCAATAGACCATGATGATCCATACTTGACCAATGGTTACTTTTCATTCTGTTGTTAGAAGTTAAAGATTATAATTTGCACAAATGATTCTGGAATCAATTTGAATGTGCTTCTAGATTCACTCCCAGCTCCTAAAGGTATTCTAAGGTTTCTACTGAACCATATTTTTATGGCCTTATAAAGATGGAATAGTAAGTCTTGCAACTCCTTGGACAAGCAAAGTCGATATAATACATTCTGTTGGGGTACACTTATTAATTTACAGCCAGTACTGTAGATTATTTTGGTTTTTTATCATTTGCCAAATGAATCAAATCAAGAGTGGCTGGGTGAAACAGAGGATTAGTGTGGCTTTCTATATATATGGTAATCTTAGTTCTTTGGTGTAGTTTGTGACAGACGACCAGAGTACATAACCAAAACAAGTACTACAAACTATAATTCATAATCAAAAAATCAGAATGCTGGAAAAGTAAAAATAGATATCTTTGCTGGAGCAAAAGTAAAAACTTGGCTAGCTATATTTCACTTTTAGTTATATTTCATAGCTCAAATAGAATCTATTGTTGGAGATGCTCTGATAAATTGTGTCAAAAATAGCTAAATTTTAACTTTTTTTTCAAAATGGCTAGTCTATTGGAGATGCTCTTTAGCAATGCTAGCTATTTTTTAACTAAATTTTCGTTGAAGAAGCTAAAAAGCTATTTTGGCTAGCCAGTTTGAAAATATGTGTGCACCAATGCTCTCTACTTTAGCTAGTATTGAATTTAAATAATTTTTTAATGAATAAAAAATAGTTTAAGTGTATTTAATAATTGCACAAAACAACTAAAAATGAATGTTTTAAACTAACAAAAATAATAGAGAGTCTCATCTCGCTCTCTATATTTAGGAGCTATATAGCTAAAAGCTAAAATCGAGAGCCGCTTTTTAAGAGGCTGGTGCAGCTACTAAAATAGCTGAAAAACTAAACATGCTATCTAAAATAGCTAAAAAACTAAGATAGAGAGTCTGCTAAAGATACTTTTAGCTTGTATAGTTGACTTATTGGCCGTGTTTGATTGCCCGGATAAAACGGATGGACAAGGTTTTTTTTATCTAGTTAGATGGATCGTGATGTTTGGTAGTTCAGATAAGTTGGGGTCTGACAATATTTATCAAATCCAAGGTTGATAAGTAATCCTCTTGGAAATGTAAGATTATTTTTATCTACTCAGACAACTCGTCGCAACTATGAGTGTGAAATGTGTGTTTCGAACGTTCAGCCGCAACATCCATCGTTGATTAATCTCTTGTCAACAATGATCAAGATCGCTGCAACCTCTTCATCTCCTCCTCTTCTTGGTTCTTCTTCTTCTTCTTCTTCTAAATGATTCTTCTCCCTCCACTAGCGTCACCATCTTCTTCAATCTCACAGGCTCATTCCGATCGCCGGAAAATCCATGACGACGAGCATGGATCAAGAGCCCCTTTTTCTGATCGAAATCTGAGAGAACTTGGGTCTAACGAATTTGATCTTTGGTTCCAATTTTTTTTTTGTTTAATTTTCTGAATTTTATTTAAAAAATTCGGTGCTTTTTTTGGCAAAGATCGGGACGTGATTCCCATTTTTGCTGCACTAGACATAGATTGCAATTTTATTTGATTCTAATTATTTGGTGGTGTGGAATTTTTTTAAAATTTCAAGTCTTGAATAAGAAAGGAAATTGTAATTAATTTTCTTTTATTTTATTTAATTTCTTTAGATTTTATTCAAATTTCCTAATCCAGTCATGTTGTTATCTATTGCTTCAAACACTAGATAAGATTAGGAAATTTCAATCCTAATCTATTCCAATCCAATCAAATCTAGTCATTAATGCTATTTTTTTTTTTTGGCAAATATCATTAATGCCAATCTAATCTAGTCAAGTATACCAAACGTGGCCATTGTAGTAATTAGGCTTTGTTATTTTTTTTTGAACGAATTAGGCTTTGTTATTGTACACAGCGTACGTGTATCCAATATAATAGCATAGCAAAACAAAAATCCTCGGTCCCCAAAAAGAAAGAAACAAACAAACAAAGAAGATGCATTTGTTTGGGTACAGAGCCATTGCTTTGCTAATATCGGCAACCATTATTTTTATTTTTCGAGCCAGATTTTTTTTTTATTACATTAGAGGAATCCAACCCTGAACTATTCTGCAATATCTCTGCCTAGAATGTGGATTGATTTCCCTGCTTTTCGTCTTCCCTAGCAGAAAAGGTGGTCGATTTATTAACCAAGTAACATACAACATAGTAAGAGTAAGAGTAGTACAGGACTACAGGGCATGCAGACACACCAAAACAGATTAAGAGAAGCAGCAGCTAATCCATTACAACAACGTAAAGAAATGGAAACAAAAGCTAGCTAATTCATGAAAGACGCGATCTTGTTGCGCATGGCCACAGCATTTTCACTGTTGGGATTGAACAAATGGAACACATGCTGCTCCTCCTTCGCTTCCAAAACCTCCACAACCCCATTCCACCCACTCTTCCTCAGCGACTCGCTGAAATACCACCCCCTATCTTTCAACATATCCTTCTCAGCAACACAGACCAACACCTTCCCACACCCCAACTCCCCCAACTTCGGATCCTTAACTGGATTGAAAAGCGGGTCATCAGTTCCACTAGTCAAAGGGTAAGTAAACCGCCACAAAACAGCCAGTTTCTCTCTTTCAATCTCAGGCATAGCTATCTCTCGCCCAATTGGTTCTTCACCCCAGAAGTAGGGATGCACCAGAACAATCCCAGCGAGATTAAAACCCTCCAAATTCTCGGACCCAATTCTCAAACCCATGTTGTGAGCTATATTAGCCCCAGCACTGTCACCGGAGAAGAAAACCCGGTCTAAATCTGCATACCGGTTCAGCCACTCTTCCGGGCCGGTTCCGCCGAAATGGGACCCGACCCATTTGAGAGCGGCCCATGAATCATCAAAGGCAGCCGGGACAGGGTGCTCCGGCGCCAGCCTATAATCGACAGAGGCTGCTACAACATTGGCCTCGGAGACCAAGTCGTTGAGGTAGTTGTGATAAGTGGGAGAGAAGGCACTTTCAATACAGAACCCGCCGCCGTGAAAGTAAACCAGAAGAGGGAGCTTTGACTCGGCTGTGATGGATTTGGGAATGTAAAGCCTCGCAGAGATGAGTGGTTCGTTTGAGATAACGGCGTCTTTGGATTGGACGCCAGTTTGGGGATCAATCGATGCAGGGACTGTGGACGTGCCGAAGAGTCTCTCGACTCGACCATCTTTGTATACCTTGATGATCGGAGATAAATCATGGGCTAGTTCGTCGCTCATGCTTGGCTTTATGGAAGAGAATGATAAACAGAGCACAAGTCTGGAGGAGAAAGGAGGCCTTGTTCTCTCTTAAACAGAGCACAATTTGATTGTTGAATACATTTTTGGCTTTTAGGTAAAGTCAGAAAACTTTGGGTACTATTTGTGATAAAAATTGAAACTTTGGGTACTACTTGTGACAAAAATTAAAATTCAGGTACCAAGTATATAATTAAAAAATAGTTCAGGTACTATATGTTATAAAAACCCTTATAAACAATTTGGTTGTTGAATACATTTTTGACTTTTAATCTTTTACATCATGCATGAAGCTCGAAGACTCGAGTGATAGACAATCTGCCTGATTTGCTTAAAATTCTTCCTCAAATTAATGCATTTTGGAATAGTCGGAAAGAAAGAATAAAGAGGGTTGAGCTAGAAGATGGAGGAAAATATGGTAAAGCACTTGACACATGAGCTTTTGACTTTCGTGTTCAATACTTATTTGTCATGCTCATTTTATTTTTCCAGTTCTTGTGTTTGGAAAGAAAAGTGATTGGCACACAAATTGTATACATATTGAGAGGGTGATAAGAAATTATGTTCTAAATGTTGGTTTCTCTTAGCATGCTTTCTCATGGGCATGGATCGTGTGAAATATGTTTGAAAGTATGATCGGATCAGCAATGGGTCGTGTGATTCGTTTTGTCTAGTTGGCGCCTGAACAACAGATCTGCCTCGTTTTTGATACTCACCGATGCACGTGTACGAGTCTTGTACCAAAACTTTGAATCTTTATATTTCCTTGTGGGTTTTATGTACTTTTCTATTGAATTTATTGGCTTGGAAGTGTGCGTGTACATTATGTAATGGTTTTTTTTCTAACAACGTTATAGATGCAGTTCATTTGTCACACTCCAATTCAAATAATTGTAGTGAAACGTGAATCATATTTAGTTGTAATAATTAAAATCACAACAACATAAATATGATAAACAAATTAGTAAAAATAATTTTTATTTATTATTTTACAAAACAGCAGAGTTAGCGATCGAAAACTCGAATAAAATTACAAATATAGTATTTTCAGATAAATGACAACTTTATTTAGTAAAATCTTGTCTAGTAGTAACGTCACACATATAGCAAGCATCAATAAACCTTCAGTCTCAATCCACATCGACATTTGTAGCACTGTTACTTGCAACATCTATTAGGATGTGAGCTTTAAGGCTCAGTAGGTCTTTTAAAATCCCTCATGGTCAGTTATCATATATAATTTTTTTTTTAGAAAAAGAAAATTCATTAATGAAATAACAGATTACAACGCAACGGAAAGACCGGTTGTGACCACAATGTCACTACACACATTCTTATCAAGAACTATAGTTACGGGTCCGTCACTAATAATAATAACATCCATGGGCCAAATGGGCCCAACCCCTAACCCAATTTCACGCCGGTAGGCTACCAAGGAGAATCCTGAGAGTCTCGATACCACCATATAGACAACTGCCAAAAAGACAAACGCCCTCTTCGATATCGTGTCCCAATCAAACCAGACCACGTGCAAGAATCGCTCGTCAGCACGCCCTCTTCGTTACCGTGTCCCAATCAAACCAGACCACGTGCAAGAATCGCTCGTCAGCATATTGACGACGAAAGCATATCGATGATGAGAAAAGTAGTGCCCAGGAATAACACCAAATTCATGGAATAGAACCAAACCCTAGCTCAAAAGAGTAGGGACTTATCATACCTAACCAATAACAAAAAAATAAAACCCTAACAAAATAAAAAGATGAACGCCACGAATCGCTTTTCTCCTCCACGGCGTCGACTCCAACTGCCCGGAAACCGCAGAAGTCAGGTCGAAGATAGCCAAGCCGGTAACCTCGATCCCAGAACACACGCACCTAGAACAGAAACATAACCACTGCTGGAATTCGAACATTCCGCCATAGATCCAACATCCACCCCCATCAGGAAGCAAAACCAGACCACACCCATTCAATCTCCGCCGTTGTCCCCTATCCAGCCACCATGCCAATCCCTTCCAAACCCAACCTCTCCGTTCAGCACCAACCCTGGATCAGCGACCTCCCTCCTTATGTCTCTGTCCCAAAACCAACAAGATGTGTGTGATCCACTCAACCCCATCGAAGAAACCAAACTCTGCAACCCCAAACTTCACTTAGCAACCCATCATGAATCGGACAATTGTAGAATCAGAACTAAGGCAAAAAGTCCAGATCGATCCCCCAACCTCTTACCTAACTCCTACCGCCAAGCATCGATCACCAAGACAACCACCAACACTGCCTGAGGAAATAAAAACTCTCGCCACAGCCACCACCGCAGACAACCGCTCGACCCCAACTGGCACCACGCCCGTCCAGCCACACCTACCACACGTCATCGAGGCGGTGAGCCTCCATCAACCCGGGGGCGCCGCCGAAAAAGCAACCAAAAAGCCTTTGTATTTGCCAACCCTAGCCCGTCTTCTTCGGAGCCCCTATAATCACCTCATGGCCTATACATTTAACTTTGTTCAGTTATCATATTTAATCTTAATGTTACGTAAACATAAAATGTATGCATGAACTCACTCGCCATTCTTATCCATCCACAATGTTGTTTCATTTAACCAAGTAACATAAAACACAGGAAAGTAGTAGTACAAGGGATGAAACAGATGAAGAGAGGAGAGAATAGAGATTACAACAATGGAAATTCACACAACCTGGATTTAAATAGAGCCATAGAGGTTAACCAAACACTAATTGATGAAACAATTAAGTGATCTTTTTTAGCATGGCCACAACATATATTATCACTAGTTGGATTGAACAAATGGATCTATTTCAGCCCTTAAAGTATGAGAAACCTTTACTGGCACTAAAAGCGAGAATAGAAAAGGAAGGCTCTAAAGCTCTCTCTGCATGACATTCCAAAGGAACCTATTCCTGTTCCCACAGAGGTTATCATCACCTTAAATCTTTTTGAAGTGTCATACAATTTACCTTTTTGGTTAGTTCATAAGAAAAGTAAATAAATAAGAAAATGTCTCTCTGTTAAATGTAGGTTGGGGATATCAATGGAGTTCAAGTTTTGCGGCATGACCTTTTCACAAATGATGTTCTCTACGTACACTGAAGTTGTGTTTCAATATGAGTTCACTAAAGCAAGAGCTTCTTCCTTTGGTTCCTCTTTTTTGGTAAGATGTTGTCTTCAATATGAGTCACTGAAATTTCTTAATTGCTATATATATATTGGTTTCATTGGAAGCATAACATGATGTTCTCTGAATGAATTGTTCTTAAAGGAAGGTTGATTTCTGAAGAAACTCGCAAAAAGATTTTGCATGGCAAAGCAAAGTTCTTGTAGTAGCTGTTTTATCAAAAGAAGCCCACAGAGACAGAAAGAAAGAGAGATCAGCTAGCGCACCTGAAGATGACGGAGGTAAGCCCCTGAAGTAAAATCTGTATGTATAATTACTTAGTCCCAGTAGAGATCATGTAAGAAATTAATCACTACTGCACACGTTTCAACTGGAATGAGATATTTACTAGGATTCATAAATTTGTATGTACTAATTTAGTCTCACTAGAGATCTTGCACACATGTTTCAACTGGAATGAGAGTAACTAGGAATTCTTTCATAGTTTGTGTAGTTGACTTTTTTCTTTATAAACCGGGACTGGAGGAGGTCAACTCCAACACTTTGTTGAAGAAAAATGTCTCACCACTAAAGCAAATGCTAGTTAGCTTGTATAGTTGACTTATTGTAGTGTAATTAGGCTTTCTTATTGTACACAACGTACGTGCATCCAATATAAATACCTGGCATAGCAAAACAAAAATCCTCAGTCCCCAAAAAGAAACAAACAAACAAACAAAGAAGAATAGAAGGTGCATTTGTTTGGGTACAGAGCTATTGCTTTGCTAATATCGGCAGCCATTACTTTTTCTTTTTTTTTAGCGAGATTTTAGAGGAATCCAACCTTGAACTGCATATTCTGCAATATCTCTGCCTTGGATGTGGATTTATTTCCTGCTAAGGTGGTCGATTTATTAACCAAGTAACATACAACATAGTAAGAGTAGTACAAGGCATGCAGACAACACCAAAACAGATTAAGAGAAGAAGCAGCAAATCACATTACAACACCGTTAAGATATGGAAACAAAAGCTAGCTAATTCATGAAAGACGCGATCTTGTTGCGCATGGCCACAGCATTTTCACTGTTGGGATTGAACAAATGGAACACATGCTGCTCCTCCTTCGCTTCCAAAACCTCCACATCCCCATTCCACCCACTCTTCCTCAGCGACTCGCTGTAATACCACCCCCTATCTTTCAACGTATCCTTCTCAGCAACACAGACCAACACCTTCCCACACCCCAACTCCCCCAACTTCGAATCTTTACCCGGATTGAAAATCGGGTCATCGGATCCACTAGTCAAAGGGTTAGCAAACCGCCACAAAGCAGCCGGTAACTCTCTTTCAATCTCAGGCATAGCTATCTCTCGCCCAATTGGTTCTTCACCCCAGAAGTAGGGATGCACCAGAACAATCCCAGCGAGATTAAAACCCTCCAAATTCTCGGACCCAATTCTCAAACCCATGTTGTGAGCTATATTAGCCCCAGCACTGTCACCGGAGAAGAAAACCCGGTCTAAATCTGCATACCGGTTCAGCCACTCTTCCGGGCCGGTTCCGCCGAAATGGGACCCGACCCATTTGAGAGCGGCCCATGAATCATCAA
The DNA here is from genome assembly GCA_029955375.1 of Rubus parviflorus. NCBI lineage: Eukaryota > Viridiplantae > Streptophyta > Magnoliopsida > Rosales > Rosaceae > Rubus > Rubus parviflorus. Next base: position 30,806,212 of record JARGGL010000001.1, read on the forward strand.
AGGCAGCCGGGACAGGGTGCTCCGGCGCCAGCCTATAATCGACAGAGACGGCTACAACATTGGCCTCGGAGACCAAGTCGTTGAGGTAGTTGTGATAAGTGGGAGAGAAGGCACTTTCAATACAGAACCCGCCGCCGTGAAAGTAAACCAGAAGAGGGAGCTTTGACTCGGCTGTGATGGATTTGGGAATGTAAAGCCTCGCAGAGATGAGTGGTTCGTTTGAGATAACGACGTCTTTGGATTGGACGCCAGTTTGGGGATCGATCGATGCAGGGACTGTGGACGTGCCAAAGAGTCTGTCGATTCGACCATCTTTGTATACCTTGATGATCGGAGATAAATCAATGGCTAGTTCGTCGCTCATGCTTGGCTTTATGGAAGAGAATGATAAACAGAGCACAAGTCTGGAGGAGAAAGTAGGCCTTGTTCTCTCTTAATTATAAACAATTTTTTTTTGGACAATAATTATAAACAATTTAGTTGTTGAATACATTTTTGGCTTTTAGGCAAGTCAGTGAAGACTAAAGACTTAATCTTTTACATCATGCATGACGCTCGAAGACTCGAGTGATAGACAATCTGCCTCATTTGCTTAAAATTCTTCCTCAAATGAATGCATTTTGGAATAGTCGGAAAGAAAGAATAAAGAGGGTTGAGGTAGAAGATGGAGGAAAATATGGTAAAGCACTTGACACATGAGCTTTTGAAAATGGAACTGCGAAATATGTATGCAGCTGCGATTGATTTCTAACATCTCTACAAATTGGCTGCGACACATATGCATGCAATTAAACGACACTTTCGTGTTTAATACTTATTTGTCATGCTCATTTTATTTTTCCAGTTCTTGTGTTTGGAAAGAAAAAGTCATTGGTACACAAAGTGTGTACGTATTGAGAGGGTAATAAGAGATTATGTTCTAAATGTTGGTTTCTCTTAGCATGCTCTCTCATGGGCATGGATTGTGTGAAATATGTTTGAAAGTATGATCGGATCAGCCATGGGTTGTGTGATTCGTTTTGACTAGTTGGCGCCTGAACAACGGATCCGACTCGTTTTTTATACTGGCCGGTGTACGTGTACGAGTCTTGAACCAAAATTATATATTTTTATGTTTCCTTGTGGGTTTTATGTTCCTTTCTATTGAAGTTATTGGCTTGGAAGGGTGCGTGTACATTATGTAATGATTCTTTCTAACAGTGCTATAGTGATATAGATGCATGTCATTACAGTTTACTGAACTATGAATGAATTAACTTTTTCCCCAAGAAAAAAACAATTATTAAGGTTAACCCCAAATAAGAAAAGTGTTGTTAACCTCATCCAATATATATAGTTAATAAGGAAAGTGTTGTTAACCTCATCCGAGTTGCCGTTAAATTTTCCATCCCAAAAATTTGTTAAATAATGTCGTGTATGATGTAGGCCCACCTTTTTGATAACTTATAAAAAATTTATATTTTGTCCAACATGAAGGCCTAGGGCTGCCGTTCGGTCCGATCGGTTTAGTTCGGTTTTGGGCCTTATCAATCCGAAACCGAAATTTTTTTGGATTGGATATTGGTGACCGATCCGAAACCGAAATATTTTGGTTTTCGGTTTTTTTTCGGATTTTTGGTAAACCAAACTTTTTCGGTAATTCTCAAATATTTTTGGTAAAATGTTGAAAAGAAAAACATTAAAATTACAAATTACAAATTTACATGACAAAAATCAGAAAACCATCAAAGTACTATCAAAGGTTTACATATTTCACAAAAAACAATAAGCATTACAAATTTAAACAATGAAATTAAACATGACAAAAATATCAAAGCAGTTCATAACTTCATATTAAATTAAACATTACAATAATCAAATGAAGCTTTGCAAAGCAGTCATATTGTGCAATCAAACAAAAACATATGAAAGATGACATGCAGATCTGTCTACAGGTAGATATCATGTACAAGCTCATCTGCAAATCAAAACCAACAATTAAAGATCGGGAGATAAATTTATTAATACCCTTAGTCTTGTAAAATACCAGCAAAAGCATCACAACAGTTTCTAATCATCTCATTTGTTTCTATGTTTAGTTTCTAACCATTTGACACAAAGAGGTAGATGAGATCGATCAATTAGAAGTTCCTGTAAAATACCAGCAAAAGCAATCTATCAATTAGAAGTAGACATAGAAATAACGTAGATGAGATCGATCGATCTATCAAAGAGAACTCTTCTGGGCTTATGCACTACCTTGATGAGATCGATAAATGACCTTGGAGTTTGAGATGGCTTGGAGACGTCAGACAAAGATGAGATCGAGATGGCTTGGCGACGTCAGACAAAGATGAGATCAAGACGGCTTGGCTAAGGAAGAGACGAAGAGGCGAGGAGAGTTTGAGAGTGAGTCAGTGACTGATTCGAAGAGATATATATATATATATATAGGGTGTTGTTATTAACACACCCTAAAGTACGTGTTAATAACACACCCCTTCTCTCTATCTCTCTCTAGGGTGTGTACATTAAAGAAAGACAGAGAGAGAGAAAGGGGTGTGTTATTAACACTTTAGGGTGTGTTAATAACAACACCCTATATATATATATATATATATATATATATATAGAGAGAGAGAGAGAGAGAGAGAGAGAGAGAGAGAGAGAGAGAGAGAGAGAGAGAGAGAGAAAAGGAGGTTGTCAAAGACAATTAGGGTTTCTAACCGTTTAACAAACTTAGACGGTCTAGATGTAATGAAGGGAGATCAACAGTTAATATCGCGCTTTCTTGAAATTAATTAAAATTACTTAATTTCAATGCTCTAAACTTTCAGAAAAAAATAATCGAACTTTTGTTGACTATAACTCTCTCATACGATCTCACAATTACACGTGCAATATGTCTACGAACTCACAACAACATGCTCTACGACTAATGTCAAGAAGGTTTTCTTCAAAAAAATAACGAATCAAAAAGTAAATTTTGAATAAACATTCATCGAGGTATTTCGGTCCAATTTGTTTCCGAACCATCTTAAGTCATATTTCACTTATGAAATACCTCATTCTTTCCATAATAATATCAATATTAATTTCTCAACTTTAGGGTTAGGCATGAGTATAACGAAAGAATATGTATTTTAACGTTAAGAGTGGTGTTCATTAAGCTCAAATATATTGACCATGTGGACCAACGGTGAAAGTTTCACGAAAGTGTCTACTTTTTTCAAAATAGTCATTTTGCTTTGCACTAATTACATCAAACAGTAGGATTGTCATTTTTTCATCTCTAGTTTTACAGTTTTTCAAAATTATGCAATTAAGTTATAACTAATAAACATTGTTGGTAGACATATAGGAATGTTGTATAATCTGTAAAACTAAAGACGAAAAATAACTGATCCAATGTTAGATGTGATAAGCACTAAGTAAAATGCCTATGTTGAAAAAATTATACATTTTCGTGATGGTTTCACCGTTGGTCAACATGGTCAACTCTATTATGTGTCAATAACTAATATACCTTTAATGCTAAAACGACCATAACTTTTTTGTTACATTGTCAATTCACGTGTTGTTTGCGCCCAACTTCTCATGTGGTCGGGATCTATCTACTAATTTAAATTAAAAAATTAATAACTCATCATAATGAATTTTTTCTTAATTGAACCTAAATTTAAATTTAAATGGTAAAAACGTCTAAATATCGTTAGCGTCTCTAATTCTATATATATTGAGGACTTAAACATGAGATTGTTATGAGTCTTATGACATCTCAATCATAAAGTATAGGATTTCCCCCTAAAATATTGCCATATCGTTTTTATTAACAAAGACAATAACAATAAAGTTATGACTAGGAATAGGAATACACATAAATTATTTATGTATTTTTAAATTGTGTATATTTTGAAAAATATATCGGCAAATACTTCAGTTATTTCGGTAATAATCGATTAGGTTTATTTTCGGTAATTTTTTTAGGTAATCGGTAAGTAAATTGGTTTTTTTTTTTTTCGGTTTCGGTACCATCTTTTTTCGGTTTTCATCGGTTTCGATTTTCGGCTTGTGAAAATCGGTTACCAAACAAAAAAAAATCAGTCGGTAATCGATCAGTTCGGAAAGTTCGGTAAAAAGTGGCAGCCCTATGAAGGCCACAACATCAAAATGGTGGAGCTTACGTCATCCACGTTTTCAATTCCATTTTTTTTTAATGAAAATCCTAACGGCAACTCACATTGCGAAAAATTGAAAAACCATAGGTTAGTAAATTGTTTAAATTGAAAACATGGGTATAAGTTTGTATAAGGGTGCAAACAACATGGTACTAAACTATAATTTTTCCTTAGCTATTTGAGTTTGTGTTATTTGAATAATTTGATAGACAATTTTTTGATATCATTCAAGTGATCAAACAATTTTCAATTTGAATTTTTTAGAGACAATCTTTAGAGAGAGACCTAAAATATGAAAGATTTCAATTATCAAAGTTGTATAACATTGTTCATGGAATAAGGACGGAGTAAATTTTGTCAATTTACGATTTACCAAAGTAGAGAAGACCTCTATTGACTATTATTAACCATTCATAAGACATGCATTGTTACATTTATATCGATCGACAACGAATCACTTCACAGCCGTATCCTATACATTTCTTCATTCATTTCAAGTATAGTGATAAATATTCTTTAACCTACAAGCCTCCACTATCATTATTAGATAATTTAGATTATGAATTCACTTTCTTTTTCTTTGTCCATATTTCATTTTTCACTTGTCATCCAAGAAAACAAAATGCAAGAAAGAAAAAAAAAACAAAAAACTTTCGTAGTCCTTACTCCACTCTCCACACCAAGTATTTGAGCAAACTATGAGAACCATTAATCTGTCTAGGCAAGAAAGAAAGAACAGAGAAGAAGCATCATAACGCTGTCTACTTCCCAAACCACCAATACAAACCTCCCAACTCTTTCACTAACCCTTCAGATATTATTTTCCCTCCCAATCAAAACCCATTAAAAACCAAATCTTTACTGTTATTACATTATCAGCAGCAAAAGCAACACGCCGCTCAGTCTGGACACCACAAAAATGGAGGGAGCAGCTCTGCTTCGCTCTTCTCTCGCCTGCAGCAACAGATTATTCTTCTCCTTCCGGCCGCCTTCTATCCGATTCTCTCGATTTTCCGCACCGTCTTCTCGCTCCTGCTCTTCTTCTTTTTCGGCTTCTGCTCTAAGAAGCCATGGCCGCCGTGCGATTCTCAACCCCTCCAGACGCTCCCAGCTCCGCCGCAATAGCAGATTACTCCCCACCAATGCCACCCACTTCGCCAAGCGCTTCTCCTCCCTTTCACCACGCGCTATCGCCACGCCATTGACGCCCTCGCCGTCAGGTACTTTTCTCCTCTCAAAACCCTAGCTTTCCCCCTTTTTCTAAATTCGTCGTCGTTTTTGATTGAGGGATTTTTGTGGGTGTAGAGTTTTCTGGTGTTTCGGACGAGGTTGCGGAACAGCTCGGCTTTGAGAAGGTCTCTGAAGAGTTTATCGGAGAATGTAAATCAAAAGCTCTGCTCTTCAGGCACAAAAAGACTGGTGCCCAGGTGATTTCGGTGTCCAACGACGATGAGAACAAGGTCTTCGGCATTGTTTTCCGAACGCCGCCGTGAGTCTTCTTTCAAAATTGAATCTTTTATCCACTTGAGCTTTGCATTACGGATTAGGATAGTGTATCTGCTCTTTGCATTACGAATTAGGATAGTGTATCTGCTCTTCATCTTGCATTTGATTAGTATTTGCTGCCCGTTTTGCAGATGCTTACTTGTGTAGTGTATGACAATCAAGACCTTGTAATACTCTTTTATCTAATTGTTCTTGCAGAAATGATTCCACTGGGATCCCACACATACTGGAACACAGTGTATTGTGTGGGTCCAGGAAATACCCTTTGAAAGAACCATTTGTTGAACTATTGAAAGGGAGCTTGCATACTTTTCTGAACGCATTCACCTATCCTGATAGGACTTGCTACCCAGTTGCCTCCACAAATTCAAAGGTAAAAACGAGTTTGAGAACAACATGGTGTATGATGTATCTCCTCTGTATTCTGAAACATTATTTCATTTTTTATTCAGGATTTCTATAATCTTGTCGATGTGTACCTGGATGCTGTATTCTTTCCGAAATGTGTGGAGGACTTCCAGACTTTCCAGCAGGAGGGTTGGCATTATGAGCTCAACAATCCTTCTGAAGAAATATCGTATAAAGGTTGCATATTAGATTGACGTGCCCATTTTACTTGTGTCCTCTTTTTAGATTTGCTTTGCATTGCCTTCGGCAAAGATTTATGTTTCTTGCCCATTTCCAAGTATGCCTTATTTATATTCAAATTAATTTTTTTCTTACTTTCAGGAGTTGTTTTCAATGAGATGAAAGGGGTGTATTCCCAGCCTGATAATATATTAGGGCGGATTGCTCAACAGGCAAGTTTTCTCGTTAACTTAAGTGTTTGTTCTGGGAATCTGATGATTTTGACATCCCTATGCGCTAATTATTGAGTGTCAAATGTTCCTGTCGAGTTCTCATTGTCCTCTTGCTGATTCCAAATGAACATAGATAGATGCTCTCTGTTTCTCTTCTATCTCTGTCCCTTGTTACCTCCCTCCTACCTCCTACCTCTTATCTCCTTAAATGACATTGTGTAATATGAATCGTCACCTGATTTTGTTTATCTTTCTACTTATGTTGTTTTTTGAACAATTGAACTGCAAGAAAGGTCAATTCGTGGAAACTATGTAACTAGTTGGGGGAAAGTCATCTTGGGCTTTCATTTTAAGTTTTTAACACATTAGTTTAAGCTGAATGTTTTATGTAATTGGATGTATGCCTACACCGACAAGCTTTCTCCGTATACAATGTATACTGGTAATCACTGATGTTACTATAGTGATGTAATTAGGGTTCATGTTCTGGATTTTTTTGGGGGTGTATGCTCTTTGTATACCAGCCATCTATGTTGCTGATATGCTAAGCTACACAATCATCTCTGTTTTTGTGAATGATTCTATTACTTGAATATTGAAGGGCCCTTCGTATCTGTGAATGACTTGAGTGCTACTAGTTTGTTTTTATGTTGCCCAAATATTTTCTTTTTGTATATTACTTTTTTATAGAATACATATGGTTTCTGTTAGTAATTGTTAAATGTACTTTTGCTACAGGCTCTTTTTCCAGACAATACCTATGGTGTTGACAGTGGAGGTGATCCAAAAGTTATTCCCAAACTGACATATGAGGAATTCAAGGTTTGTTGTGCTAAACTGAGGAAGAATAGTTATGTCAGAATACTTGGATAAATTTTTCAAATTCTGATCGGTGAGGTGTTGTAACCTTGAGATGTTATGATTTGGTCTAGTTGGCTTATGGTGCTATTAGTCAAGGACAGTTAACTTTCTATTTGTAGACTTTGAATCTGATTTTTTTGGGTGAATTTAGTACGTTGTTGATGTTATATTTAGCACATTCTCTGCAATCTTATAAGTAGTGTCCTGGAAAATTTTCAGCATGCTGCCTTCAATGTACGCAGCTGACATATCATCTGAAGTTCTGGACCATTTTGGCTGTAGAATACTGTATTTAGATTTTATTACAGAAGAGTGTTGACCGAAGTAGTTGCTTAAGAGGGTTTTTGTACTTCAGTCATAGTGTCTTCTAGTAGCATCGGCAGTGCCTTTTGGTTTCTAATGTTCGGATTTGCTTCCTACAAAGCCAAATTGTCTGAATCTCAGGCACAATATGTACGAATATATGATTATCCTATACACGTATCTTAATTCCTTCTTAAATAGTCATTTAATACAAATTGTGATCTTCTTTCTGACAAAAATTTCAGGAGTTTCATCGTAAATATTACCATCCCAGCAATGCCAGAATATGGTTTTATGGAGATGATGATCCAACCGAGCGTCTACGCATTTTGAGTGGTAATAATTCCAATCAGCTTATACGTACATACATGTGAATTACTTTTGTTTGCTTGCAAACTGTCATATGATGCATGTCTGTTTATTATGCTCTTTTCCCTTATAAGTGGGATTCCCTATAGAAAATTGATGAGAATTGAGAATCGCTCATTCCATGAATAAACTGTTGAAAAGTAAATGCAATCATTATCTTTTTAATGGATCTTGTTATGTGCATTTGATGATTTTCCCTTACTTTAAGAAGGTTTAACACTGTCTAGGTATAGTTGATTGGAGGGCTGCTGTAGTCTAGGTATAGTTCTTTTGGGAGTTTTTTCTTTCTTTCTTTTAGGAGTTTCTTCTTTTCTCTTTCTAATCTTTAGTTTTCTTTTATTGTGCTTGTGGATTTCTTGTCCACTTTCTTTGTATCTTTCTGCTTGTGTTTTAATAAAGATGTTTCTTTTCCAAAAAAAAAAAGAAGGTTTAACACTGTCAATCACGAAATGTTATGTCATTTCGGTTTTATAACCATTTTTTTTAAAATATTTTTTTTTGTTTTAGGAAGGGATGTATATGTTACTAATTTGAGAAACAGTTTGAACAGCTGTTACGGTAACATCATTTGTCACAAGCTTTCTTTGTTTATCCATTGCGAAAAATACATGTTTAACTTTGTGGAATAATATATTTTGAATCTGTAGCATCTTATTCTTACTCTCACTTTCTCTCCAACTATCTAATCTATCTTACAGAGTACCTAGATATGTTTGATGCAAGTTCAGCTCCAAATGAATCAAGGGTTCAAACACAAAAACTATTCTCGGAACCAGTTAGGATTTCTGAGAAATATCCTGCTGGTGAAGGTGGTGATTTAAAGAAAAAAGACATGGTATGCATCAATTGGCTGCTCTCTGAGAATCCCCTAGACTTGGAGACTGAGCTTGCCCTTGGGTTCTTGGATCATCTTATGTTGGGAACTCCTGCTTCTCCATTGAGGAAAATCTTGCTGGAAAGTGGCTTGGGAGAAGCTATCATTGGAGGTGGGGTTGAAGATGAGCTTCTTCAACCTCAATTTAGTATTGGGCTGAAGGGTGTTTCTCAAGATGATATTCAAAAGGTAGAAGACTTAGTCATGAGTACACTTAAAAAACTAGCAGACGAAGGGTTTGATACAGCTGCTGTAGAAGCATCCATGAATACCATTGAGTTTTCTCTCAGGGAAAACAACACCGGATCATTTCCACGTGGTTTGTCCTTGATGCTTCGATCCATGGTAAGATATCAACCTTTTTAGTTCAACAAAATATCTGTCATCTCCTTTGACCATTTATTCTTGATCACAAGCTTAACTTATTTATTTATTTTTTTCCCAAAGGGCAAATGGATATATGATATGGATCCATTTCAGCCATTAAAGTATGAGAAACCTTTACTGGCACTAAAAGCGAGAATAGAAAAGGAAGGCTCTAAAGCTGTTTTTTCTCCTTTAATAGAGAAATTCATTTTGAACAATCCTCATCGAATTGTGGTAGAAATGCAGGTAATCAGTCATATAATTTTGCCCAAAGCTTGCTTGCTTTTTTCATTACTCCTAACAAGTAACATCTTTGTCAGCCTGATCCAGAAAAAGCTTCTCGTGATGAAGCAGCTGAAAAAGAAATTTTGGAGAAAGTCAAAGCAGGAATGACAGAAGAAGATCTTGCTGAGCTAGCACGTGCTACACAAGAGCTGAGACTGAAGCAGGAAACTCCTGATCCACCAGAAGCTCTGAGAAGTGTTCCAAGCCTCTCTCTGCATGATATTCCAAAGGAACCTATTTGTGTTCCCACAGAGGTTATCATCACCTTAAATCTTTTTGAAGTGTCATAAAATTTACCTTTTTGGTCAGTTCATAAGAAAAGTAAATAAATAAGAAAATGTCTCTCTGTTAAATGTAGGTTGGGGATATCAATGGAGTTAAAGTTTTACAGCATGACCTTTTCACAAATGATGTTCTCTACACTGAAGTTGTGTTCAATATGAGTTCACTAAAGCAAGAGCTTCTTCCTTTGGTACCTCTTTTTTGGTAAGATGTTGTCTTCAATAGGAGTCACTGAAATTTCTTAATTGCTATCGGTTTCGTTGGAAGCATAACATGATGTTCTCCAAATGAATTGTTCTTAAAGGAAAGTTGACTTCTGATGAAACTCACAAAAAGATTTTGGTTTGTTTTCCGCGGGATTGTGAACATAAACTAAATGATCCTTCAATTCTACTATTCAGTAATTTATCTATATCTTCCTAGGCTAACTGCAAATTGATATTGACCTCCTCTGTGGAAGTGAAACAAAGACTTCTACTTTGGCCTCCAGTTGTCAAGGTAGAACACAATGCTCTAGGGACCAATCCGGACTCCTCCAATTGGTCAGACATACGACGTCACTGTGTTAGTTTCAATTGCCTGTTACTAATTAAGAAATTGGAGAAAGGCTGAGGTTCATTCCCATCCCTCAGATTAGTCAATAAGAAAAACTGATTCTAATGCCCTTTTTTGATCAAGTCTTTTGTTATGTTGGTCTTTCAATTATAAAAAGTCTCTTGAATTCTTAATTTATGTCAGTCTTACGGGCAATTCTTTCATTTGTGTAGAACCTCTGATCTATAGCTACGATGTGTCTTTGGTACTTACGAACAAACTTTGTCCTCCCATTTCTGAAACTCTTTTGGAAAAGTGTTAAAGGTTTCAACTTTTATTACATAGGAATTATGCATAATTAGTGGATTATGCATGTTTACAGAAAACTTGTACGTAACTATTTCGTGCTTTTACCTATGTTATTCTGCATGCCATGATTCTCTTGTAGGAAAATGTACATTTATAGATGCTGTAAACACACAAGATTACATATTTCTGGGTGAATACCCCTGTTGAACAAGATACTCTTGTTCATTTCCACTAATTGTAGCAAAAGATTGTACCGAGAAAAGAGAAGACAATTCTATATATCAAATCTTAATGAGAAATCGCGGTAGTAATAGTTGTAGCAATGGCTGGGGTATTGGGATTCTCTGATACGGATTTCTGCTTTGTTTGTTCAAAATCTTGCTGCTTTTGGGAAACGGAAGAAAGCCAAAGTGTTATGGGGCTGTGGGATCCTTGCAATTTTTTGGGTGTTATGGATGGAAAGAAATAGAAGATTTTTTTAAGCCTACGAGGGGGTAGGGGTTGAGGTTCTTTGGGAAAGAGTAAGATTTTGGGTGGCTCTTTGGGCTTCGGTCTCTGAGGTTTTTAAAGATTATAGTTTCTCTTCTATTCTAAGGGACTGGAGAGCAGCAGCAGTTTAGGAGAATTTTTTGTTTTATCCTGAGGGAGTTTTCTTGCGAGAGGGGGGTAGTTGTTCTCTGTTTGTATTGCTGTTTGTGTTCTCTGAATTTTTCCTTTTGCTTTTTGTGGATTCCTCATCCACCGAGTCTTTATTCATCTTTTTTATTAATAAATTATGTTTCTTTTAAAAAAAAAGTAGTAGTTGTAGCAGTGGCAGTGGTAGTATGTGAATATTGCAGAGTCACAGACTACTGGATTGTTTTTTTACTGACATTGGTAGTGTAACAATGATGATAATGTACAAACTACCAATCGAGCTTTACACGTATATTTACAGAAGATTCTTTTTTGGGGGAAAATATTGGTTTTTGACTATCATGATGTTTTTAACAGTCAATCATTGCTGGAGATGGGTACAAAAGATTTGAGTTTTGTGCAACTTAATCAGTTGATCGGAAGAAAAACTGGAGGAATATCAGTTTATCCACTGACATCATCTGTACGGGGCAAGAAGGATCCCTGTAGCCATATAATTGTTCGAGGCAAAGCCATGGCAGGACGTGCTGATGATCTATTTCACCTGGTATTTTTTTTTTCCTTCTTTTTTTCTTTTTTAGAGTTTGCGAACGAGTAATTCCAGTTTTCATTACTTATGGATATAATTTATGTGAAGACTTTGGTGTGCTTAGATAATTCATTATGCCGTTAGTACTTATTGCTCATAACTTCTCTTGATTTTTTGTTGCACTAAGGTGTTTGTTTTTTCTTTCACGGTGAGGCTTTATTCGTGTACTACTTCTTGGCATCATGAGGTTACAATAGTTGGTCAGATGTAGGAAAATGCTTATGCACGTGGGTGTACATCTGCACTAGAGCAATTACTCCAAAAAGAAATATTTGGATGACCAATGTATATGTTATTGCAGATCAACTGTATTCTTCAAGAAGTCCAATTTACAGACCAGCAGCGGTTTAAGCAGTTTGTGTCCCAAAGCAAAGCTAGAATGGAGGTATATTATACATTTTATTCTAAAATAACAGATGAACAGAACGGATCCTAATATTAGTAATCAAAGCTTAAAGAGTTTATGTTACTCATTTTCAGAACCGATTGAGAGGTAGTGGTCATGGAATTGCTGCTGCAAGGATGGACGCAAAGCTAAATGTCGCCGGGTGGATTTCTGAACAAATGGGTGGTTTCAGGTTGGACCAAAACTTTCAAGTGATTTGACTTCTTGGCCAAGTGTCTACTATCTTCTTTTTTAAAGTGTAACTATCAGAGACATGGAGTTATTAAAATCAACTCATTTATTTTTCCCATTGTTGGGATATGAATAATTTTGAAAAGCTTTCAAAATTTTTGATTTCTTTTAGATCTATATCGTTTAAATCAACTCCTTTTTTTTTTTGGAAGTTCTCTGATTTAGATATCTATAGGTTTACATCTTAGTGTGTGTCTCTGATATTAATTGATAATTCAGTGTTGAATTACGAAACTTAAGAGAGACCAACACAGTTTCTGATACAGTTTGTGTATTCTGTCTACATAGTTACTTGGAGTTTCTACAAGCTCTTGAAGAGAAAGTTGATAATGATTGGGAGAGAATATCTTCATCTCTCGAGGAGATTCGCAAGTCCTTACTTTCACGGGAGGGTTGCTTAATTAATATGACTGCTGAAGGAAAGAATCTTACCAACTCTGAGAAGTTTGTTGGCAAATTTCTGGATTTGCTGCCTAACAACTCTCCCCTTGCAACAACTTCTTGGAATGCTCGACTACCTTCTACAAATGAAGCCATTGTTATACCTACTCAGGTTAGAATGAAATTCTTTATCTGCAAGATTCCTTTTTTCATATTTGTTGGAGTAATTACTAATTGTACTAATCTCTTACTTTCTACAGGTTAATTATGTTGGAAAAGCAGCAAACATTTATGACACTGGTTATCAACTTAATGGAAGTGCATATGTTATCCACAAATACATAAGTAATACATGGTTGTGGGATCGTGTACGAGTTAGTGGTGGAGCATATGGAGGCTTTTGTGACTTTGATAGTCACTCAGGTATAGTGTTGCTCTGTTACATGTTTGCATGGAGTTTTATTTGCTATGTCAGAAGACTTGGAAATTAACATACTGAAATTTTATGTAGGTGTATTCTCCTTCTTATCTTATCGTGACCCCAACTTGTTAAAGACACTTGATATATATGATGGAACTGGGGAATTTCTACGACAACTAGAATTGGATGACGAAACTCTTACAAAGGCCATTATTGGGACAATTGGAGAAGTTGATTCATACCAGCTTCCTGATGCTAAAGGTTATAGTAGGTACGTGAAGATAACTTCTTCTGTAAAGAGTTGAGATATATATGAGGCTCTATGACACAAACGGGAACAAGAAAACAATTGTTTTATCTTTAAATATGACTGTTGACGGAAACAAGTAAGTGAACAAACCCGATAATTCCAATCTAAACCTAACAGATACAACCTGCCATGAAAGCTCATTTGTGATGTCTCAAATGTTTCCTGAAGTTACTATTTATTAACCCCTTTTCCTTTAATTTTCTGTAGTTTGATGCGCCATTTATTGGGAGTCTCAGATGAAGAAAGGCAAATTAGACGAGAAGAGATATTGTCAACCAGGTAAAATTGCTGATTCTTGTACCAAAACATGAAATTGTGTTAAGACACATGCCTCGGAAGAATGCATGGTTCATTATTTTTACTTGTTACACCTTTGTCCCGCAGCTTGAAGGACTTCAAGGAGTTTGCAAATGCAATTGATGCTGTTAAAGACAAAGGGGTTTCTGTAGCAGTGGCATCTCCAGATGATGTTGAGGCAGCACAAAAGGAGAGATCTAACTTCTTTGAAGTGAAGAAAGCTCTCTAAGATAGGCATTCGTTTGCAATGCTGTTCTAATTTATACAGCAACGGACGCCTAATGTGTTGTTTCTGTTTCACCCCTCCACATAGAAAGCAATACATAAGCTGATAGGAGATTAGAAAAGAAATTTTGGAATGGATTAAAGGTGTACCATGTCAGGCTACAGTTAAAACGCCTATTCGTTTTATTTCTCCTCTATCCATTTTTGCAGTACAAAAGGTTTGTAGGGACGGCACAAGGCCCGGTGTTGATTTTTTTTTTCTTCCTTTTCCGTTGTAAATATGATCCACTAAATAAATGGGTCAGATCACAATTCACAACCACAATGCAGATGACAAAGAGAAGTAGAAGACAAGAGTGTAAAACAAGAAAAGTTGCTCCCTAGCATAGCCACTCATAGGATCAATCAGCACTTTTCAACTGAGGTAATAGGATTTCAAATTGAGGTAATAGAATGGAAAACGTAGTATGAATCATCATCAAAATCAGGATCAGGATCGTGAAACAAATAAATGTTGCCACACTTGTAGCCTTGAAGCCGTTAACATATGTTTCATTGAGACTCAATGGAACCTTAAGTTTGGAATCGATCTTGCGATACGGCTTGTAATTGTGCGTCTTCAACTTGCCGAACCTGGCTTTTATCCGAAAAGCAAGCTGCACGTCGATACTGTAAACCCCAGCAGCAGTCTCCTTGTTGAATTGGGAAATCTCGCGTTTCCCAAACTTCACCAACTGTGACCCTTGAATGACCACATCGTGCAAATCTGTGGTGTTCTTGTCAAAGTCACAAGAGCGAATCTCTTTTTTCGATAGTTGGCAATGACTTGGATGCGGCGGTAGTATATGCCCACATTTTTGTTGGGGTTTCTGATGGTAATGTTGACGGCGAGGTTTTAGTTGAGAGTGTTGTTGGTGTTGTTAAAATTGAATTGGGTCAGAGAAGTATTTGTGACTTTGAATTTGGGTTCTTGGGGAAGGAAGATGAGCCAGAATATATATGGTCAAGGATAAGGAGAAGCAGAAGATGAGAGTGTATATGCTACAGAAGCAGAGGACAATTGATCGAGGAACATAAAGGTGATACTGTATATGTTTATATATAGAAGGAATGATGATCATGATCGATTATAATGGCTGTGCCTCAACTTCAAAGTCAAATTGGAATTGGAGTGCTCAGCAAGCAGTTACTGGTAATAAGCTGACTTTTGCTTCACATTGTGGCTGTGCACATTGATTTGCTCAGGTTTATTAATTGAGGGATGTCGTCTCTTTAGTGGTTACTATCAAAATTCCTCATTTTTTAAGTAACCACTAAACAATGGGTAACCTTTTTCATTTTCCACTCCGGCTCAACAATGTTAAACTGAATCTGCCTTTTTCAGAGACATTTGTAACTTGTATTGGGACCTCTAATATCAGATTCTACTCCTTTTGTTTAGTGTTGGGTATGAAAAAACAATATATGCCTACATAGGCTTTTGCTTGTAATACATTACCCTCATCCCACAGATATGATCAAGTTCAGAAATCCAACTCATAGAAGGGGATTGTTGTGGGAGTATGGACGTTTCGTATTGTGTAGCCTATCATAGTTAAACCAAATAAAAAAAAAAAAAAAATCTTTTTACCAAACAGTGTTAAAGAAAGTCGGATATATTTCAACCTCGAACAGTGTTAGGTCTCCCCTTTCGTCTTTGAAAGCTTGTACGTACCATGTGTTTTTGAAACTTGAAATTTGTATCCATCTTTGGCTCATTCGATTCTGTAAATAATTATACTGGTTGATGAACGATGTGAGTCTCAATTTTGGATAATGCTGCTTCTGTGTTGTCCTCCCCTATACTTTATGAATAACATAATTTCTCCATTCTTGCTTAATTTCTATATTGTAAGAAGAATTAGGAGTTTAGGACCCTTAATAGGAGCCCAGCCAGTTTCAACTTCCAATATTATTACTGACAGTATTTCAGTAGATATCTGCAAACTCACCAGTAACATTTATCCACCAACCATTGCCTTTCAGGATTCTAGTTGTTGCACAATTATTAGTTCATATATAACTATTGTACTATAAGATTCCCAGGCAAGCTCAAAACATACATAGCTTAGTCAAGGCCTACACTACCAAGGTACGTACTTGCCATGCTTTTGCTTCATAGGCACTAGTAAGTTAGCACCAGATCGAGATAATTGAACCTGCAGGTACTCCATCTGCATATACATATATATAGCCATATAGGTTCCTCCATATATAACTCTCTTTTCCTCCCTGGTCCTCCTCATCCACCAAGCATCTGCAACAACAGTTACGAGCTTCGACATGCGTGCTAATCACCTCGGTTTTGGCCCTTCATCCTCGAGAAATATTGTACTTTTTGGTTATGTACGTAGTTAGTTACTAATAAGGCTAAAGCAATTCGATCATTGAACTACATTGCGGGATGATCATATAGGAGGACATCAGTTCTCATGCATTTGTTCAACCTGATATATATTCGAATCCTCTATCAACCCGTAATTAACCTCTATTAGTAGGTTTGCGTTGTAAGCTAGATATACATTATTAACGTACGGAAGTCGTGGTAACATTATATGCTGAAACATTTATAAAAAAGTATACTTTGTAATGTAGCTTGATCCTTGATCGATGTACTAAGGGGGATCATGACGTATGGAAAGCTTTGTTTATAGTGACTCAGAACTCAGAAGTAAAACATAATGAAAGAATTAATTCAAGGTAGAGCTAGGCCGGCTAGAAGATGGTGGTCCATCTGGTCCATTCACTATTCACTAGATCCTGGCCATACATAGAGCTGATGATCAGCAAGAAACACACAGATCGATTACGGTCATCCATAGAGTACAGTACAGTACAATCTCGATGAATTTCTCACCCAATTAACATATTCTAGTATAGTTTGGAGTGTGGTCCTAATCATTTAGATGGGTGTTTCAAGTTTCAACTCCTATTTAACACTCACTTTTGAATCAACTGCCTCTTGTTGAATGAGTACAGTGCATGGTATCTAGCTAGTCTAATTATTTTCCCATTAGCAAGATTAAGATCTTAGATTTAATCTGCAGGTGGGTCAGTTTACAGCCTACCAACTCCGTTTTGATGACATCATAATGACATTGAAGTTTTCCGTGCAAGCTTGTAGCTCCGGTGTGCAGGAAGCTCTAAGCATCCGACCAATAACCGATTGTTGATTGTTTTCTCTTTTTCGTTTTCATTTTGATAAATTTCAATGAAGGTATGGGCAGAAGAGGAAGACGTCGCAAACTCTTAACAATATAAGAACATAAATGAGCTCAAACAAAACCCTAAGCTCAACACGCGCGCTGTGAGCTCTACTGGTGTTCAAAAATGCAGCATGTTATGTCTATTACATGTTGCCATGTTGGTCTTAAATGTTAATCCCAATTCATTATGGCAATAGAGAGCTTGCTAGCTATGAGTCCTGACCATTCCAATTTGTCACAATCAGGATGACCTGTGCATAGTACAATACACATAAATACATACGGACATGATATTAAACACCTACAAGCTAGAGTACCACAGTCTTGGTGGGGTAAAAATTAAATTAAGAATGGAAGTGTAATTGATTATATGTCACTAATGAATATATACCTATTTCATAAAATCGTTGGTGCTGTTACAAACTAGTATTGGTTGAAAGTTTTGTATTTTGTTGGGTAAAAACGAAATTATAAAAGAAACTGTTGATTTCAATGCGATCCAAATCGTTCAAAGTTAAAAGTCGTTAGGGTATCTCTAAAAGATGAATAGATCCAAAATTTTGTCTATCACTGCATCTTGGCCAGTTTTGGTCCCTACACTTTTTCATTCTTATTACAAAGCAGCCTTGTACTGTGGCATTGGCAACT
This sequence comes from Rubus parviflorus, assembly GCA_029955375.1. Taxonomy (NCBI): domain Eukaryota; kingdom Viridiplantae; phylum Streptophyta; class Magnoliopsida; order Rosales; family Rosaceae; genus Rubus; species Rubus parviflorus. The sequence continues at coordinate 30,824,247 of JARGGL010000001.1, forward strand.
ATCAATTTTATGAGAGGGATCGAGTGTTCTTTCCATTTTCTTGCTTGCAGAGTGGGGACAAAAATAACTACTACTCATTTTCGAATCAATTCACCTTTCACAAAATGTTTTCATAGAAGCAGTCTTCTTCTTCATGTGTTTTTAACTTTGACATGAGCTCGAATCATCCGATACTTCCGTTCCCGTACACGTAAAGTAAGAGAGAAGAACCCGAACGGATCTGTCCTTACAATACAATTGCTCTTGTACCAAGTGAGACAATTACTAGCTAGTTTAAAAGTTTTATCTTTACTTCATTCTAAATGACCAACAATATATATCGAACTTACAACATCTACTACAATGTTATTAGAAAGGTACATTTTGCACCCATTTAAATCTACTAGTCATTTGATCAAATCCAATGCTCACAGTATATAATGTAAAGAAATACTCAGCCAAAAATAATAATCTAGAGACATTTTGGATGCAGAAGTATGCATATTAAATTACTCTCATGTGGTAAAACTAGTTCCAACTTTTCAACTATGCTTGTATGGATGGATTCTAAGGGAAACTTTAACTGAAGTTTTAATTTGGATAACTCTCTCCAACTATTCTGGAGTGCATATATAGAGAAACAAAGATTACAAAAAATAAAAAATTAGGAGTTAGAAATCAACCTCTAATTATTACAGAAGCTACTATTGGAAAATTTTCCGTCCGTGTGACTAAGTGTGAGGTCGTAATTAAAGGGGGGATTGAGAATGTAATGCGTTGTACCACATTAGAAAAATATAACTTATGCATCAGGACTTAAGAGTTTGAGTTTCTTCACCTATCGTCAACTCATCATTAGAAAAGGAGATAACAATCAAACAATCATATTTTTTCATCCTTGATTAGTTGCAAATCCACCTAGGCGGCTTGGCCGGGTTTTAAGAAATCAAAATTTTTTTTTTTGGGTCAAAAACTTAAATAGGTTTTTTTTTTGTCAGAAACGCAACCCTCTCTCTCTCTCTCTCTCTCTCTCTCTCTAGACTTACTTGGAGAATGGTCGGAGAGGCATCGGAACCGGACGGTGTTCTATAGAGCCTAGGGGAAGTTCTAGCAATGTTGAAGTAAAAAAACTTTATGAAGAAAATTTTGTATCGGATAAGGACATAGAAGGGGAGGGAGATGAGGAGGATTATGAGTTTGAGTCTGATACTTGGAAGAATATGGAAAAGAAGAGTTAGAGGCCTAGCCTTGCAAGTATTTTTTTCTTTATAAGTACTCATTATTTGCTTAACTTTTTCTCCATGATTTCAATCAATTATAATACTTTTTATATCATTCTATTTTGCATATTTTTGTTTTCCAATACAAGTATAGTTTTTGTTTTAAACTCGTATTTAGTTATTTATATGTCGTATAATAAAATTATAAAAAAAAACTGTCTAAGGTGCCTGCCGCCCGACTACCGCCTAGCAATTTTTTAAAACATTGTCGGTGGCAGCTTGGTTGCGAAGGGTCCTAACAGAGTGGGAAAGGGCTGAAATTGAGCTAGGTAGCCTTTTCATTCCCTAAACAAAATTTGATCATAGATTGCTTTGGGTTAACTTTCAGCTCATGATGGAATGTGACTTGCCACCTTCCTAGTGACGAGCAGTTAGGGGTGAGAGCTGACCGGTTGGGCTCTCTCCTATCTGCTAGGCTTTGGTGAAATTTCTACATCATTTTGGATGATGATATTCAATTCGTATCACAAATTTGTTCAGCGATTTCAAGATTGCTTATTTTATTTATGAGATTAGACATTTTTATTGGTTAGCAAGTTCGCTTTGAATTAGTCGAGCGTATCTTAATGAATTTAGTCTGTTTGCAATATGATTAACTCTCGCTTAGATTTTTTTTATCTTTTTAGGAAATAGCGACAAGTTAAATTGGAAACTTACATTATTTTTTTTTAAAAAGAAAACTTACATTGTTGAATATGATCTACTCTAAAAAAACAAACAAACAAACAAATTCATCACGAAGCTCTAAGAATCAAACAGGTCTTAGTTCATGTTTTCATCATCTTTTTTTTTAAGAGAATCTTTTCATCATCTTGTTTATCAAGAAAGACTAGTTAAGATATTTTTGAAATTTTAAACCAATTAGTATTCTATTTATTGGAATTATAAATTTGGAAATCAGATAACCAGAAGCCAGAAGAGGGTAAATAAATTTCTAAAACAACATTTGCCATTTACATTTATGTGGGAATAAGGCACACACGCAGACAGGTAATCATATCCTTGAAACGACGTATATATCTTGCGTTTAGTTTCGGGCAAACGCAAAAATGCTAGGTTCCCGGATTTTCGTAACGGCACCGTTATCGTCACTCCTTTTACTCATTCAGCTACAGCCATAAACGGTGTAGACCCCATCACGTTTGGCTAATTTAAAAGGCACCAAACCAAAACGGTGTAGACCCCACCACCACCACCATAAAAATATTTTCTGTTATTTCTTTTCTCTTATAAAACGAAATCTCAACCGTCCGAGAAATCACACTTCCCTCAACATCCCTCTCGGATCTCCCACTTTTCTCTCTCTCCCTCTTTTTCAAAACCAAAAATAGCTAAAAAGGAGCACAAGGCACAAGCGCACACTCTGCGTGTGTGCGGACTCACACTTCTCTCTCTCTCTCTCTTCGGCTCTCTCCTTCGCTCTGTAGAGAGAGAAAGTATGGGGGACTGTAAGAGAATGGCGGTCATGGACTCCTCCACTGCCGACGAGCACTCTCCGTCCAAGAGGAGGAAAATCCTCGCAGCTTCGCCACCACAGCTGCCGCCAACAATGCTTCATCAGCTCCGCGATTCTCATAATTTCAAGCTCCTTCGTTCCACGAATTCCTGCTCCGACGAGCACTCTCCGCCTTCCTCTTGCTGCTCCAGCAATGAGTTCAACGACGTCGTTTTTGACAGCTCGCCACTTCTGGATCTGGAGGTGAATCCCCATTCCTTGAGCTCCGAGCTTCAAATATGTGTTACTGTGTGAAACGGGTGAATAATGAGAGAAAATCAAACATTTCATGAGCGTAGTTGATGACGGTCCCGATGTAAATTGTTGCCGTTGATTTTCTCCAAAACAAATTTCTTTTTCCTTTTTCTTCGATTATACGTTTCTCGTTTGATTTTATTGCTCCTTTGTACAATTAATTAGAAAATTTTAATTTTCAAAATTCAGTGACGCTTTTTGAAACTCAAAGGTTACTGTTCACTATTGCAGGCCAAGAGTTGTGAAACCGTCTACTCCACGCCGGCCAACAATAAATTCAGGTTTCATTCGCTTGGAATTCCTTACTTTATCTCTTCAATTTCTCCAAGCGAAACGTTAACGCTTCTGTTCCTCGCTCTGTTTTAACAATTTTCGGTTCGTCAAAATCAGCAGAGAAGCGACGCCGTCGAGCGAGCTGTGCTTGGAGAACTCCGACGAGATGGAGTCGCAGGCGGTGTCCGTCCGTCAGAGACCCCCGGCAGTGAGTAAAGCACCTCCGAGTGATGAGATCGAAGAGTTCTTCGCGACGGCCGAGAAGTACGAGCAAAAGCGCTTCGCCGAAAAGTGAGTACTTTTTTAATTTCTTTTTTTCTTTTTTTGAATTGTTCTCTCATAGTGCGCAGGATAAGCTACCGTTTTGTGTACTCCACAACAGGCGCATTTTAGCAGCCATAACTAACAAACAACTTTTGCCTTTGGATTCGGTTTCGGTGGTGCAGGTACAACTTTGATATCGTGAAGGATGCGCCATTGGAGGGTCGGTACCAGTGGGTTCGTTTGAAGCCATAAACATGAAGAAGCGAAAAAATGGAGGGGGAGATAATAAACTGACACTAGGTAGGACAGAGAGTTTCGTGCAACTTCTTATGGCTTTGTTTTGGAGACAAATGGGTACTGGGTAGTACTACCACTACTGCACATATGGTTGGCGGTTAGTTCTGTGTTCATTGTACAGCTTTCTTCTTACTATTGGAAGCTTCTAATTCTCTCTGCAAATTTCTAATCTATTTTGCTAGAAAACAATTTCCACATTTAATATATATCCTGTGAATTTCTCTCTACAAACAATTGGGTACAGTAACATTGATCCAGTAATTAATTAATTTTAGTTGGGTTTTTGTTTTTGGGTTTGTTTTTTCTTGTTTTGGACAAATGCATATTGCATTGAATAACATTGTTGGTTTTGTTGTGGATGGAAGAAAAAAGTGTCTTTTGTTTGGGTCTATTTTGGCTGTGGTGCTGTGAATCTCCCTTGGCCAGCTTCTTCTTTTTGACGCAGCTTTGGAGTTTTTAATTGCAGGCTGTTTGTTACTGGGGTTAACCCTTTGTTTGTTTTCATCCTTGCTCTTATTATCCTTTGTTTGTTTTCATCTTTTGCACAGAGCCTTTTTCCTTTCCGAATAGCTTTGCAAATGATGATAATGATTCGTTCTGTTACTTAGAGTGGGGACCAACCTGGACAAGCTAGCCTAGCTAGGTGCCAATAGAGAAAGTGCCCGTATTATATTGAACATTTTGGCTTCTCGTTTTGGCAGGCCGGCATATGTAAAATTGTAAATAGTTAAATTTGTTGCATTTTTTTACTGCTAGAATCTTGGGTTTTGGATAGTGAATCTAAATATGGATTTTGATGAGAGGTTTTAGTAAAAGCTTACCTTGTAGGGCTACTTAGAACTTAACATAGAATGCCCGACATGCACTAAATTCATTCAAGTCATTTAATGGTACAGAGACGTGTTTGGAACAAATTGTAAGCTCAAACATTTAGATACTTGGGGCGAAAAATAATTGTATAAATTATTATATCCCAAAAAAAGTACTTGGACAAGTGAGATGTGTTACAGCCTTACAGGTAATGGATGTACTTGGGGTAAAGGTAGTACTGAAAGGAAATAAGCTTTTTCTGTTACTGAGTGGAATGAGAAAATGGTGGGAGCCTGGAAAATATTACAAAACTAGAAATGAGAAAGGAGCGGAGAGGAAGCGTTCAAAACGGTTAGAGAGAGAGAGAGAGAGAGAGAGAGAGACGGCTACTTTATGAAAAAGGAGGACACGAAATATTCGTTAGCGAGGTGAGTGACCGAGTCTCCGCTAGTGGTGGTGGTGGTGCAGAGCACAGAAGGGATAAGGGAAAGGGTGGCAGAGGGCATTGTCGGACTAAGAAAATTGAGGAAGCAACCATTTCTGCAGGCTGGTACATGCATGATTGGACACGTGGCGAAAGGAAAATCAATCCCAGGTCTCTATCCCATGCTAGCACTGCTTTGCTACCCTTGCTCTTGCTTTAAAGTTTAAAGTACCCCAAATGACAAAAATCAATAAGTATGACCCCCCTCATATTAATTACATTTGTCTGTGATTATTCTAAAAATCTCAATTTTTTTTTTTTAATCATAGCCTGAATAAAAACCCAAAAAGTGATGGAGGTATCTTAATTAAGGGATCTCTATTTGGCTTCGATATTGGTGATGGAATGTTCAAAACGATACGATCGATTTGGTACACAATTTCGGCCGATTATCGACTGTACCAAGTTGTGTGTCTTAATTCAAAGTAACAGAAAGTGAACTTTTTCATCCTTGCCCATGTAGCCCTTTCCTCAATTACTCGGCCTACCTCACTTCAAAATTATTGTTTTTTTTCTTTTTTGGATAAATGGGGACTTAAAAAGTCCAACACAAAACAAAAGAAAACTTACACACGAGAAACATTCCTAAAACAAGGGAAATAACAAAGATCATCTAGTAAAGCTTGAGTAAGATGCACGGGAGGCTGGTCCAAGAAATGCACACCCAAATCACCATCTATGCTGCACCTAGCAAGGCTATCAGCAACCTTGTTTATCTCTTTGTAGATGTGCATAACGATGTAATCAACGAAGGTATTTTGCAGTTGAATGCAAGAGTTGATAGGTCTTTAGAGGGCGAAGCTCACTGACATCCTGGTTAATCATGTTCACAAGGAGCTTAGAGTCACACTTCACAGCCAATCTTTCGATCTTGAGTTTAACAACCATCTTCAGACCCAAGAAGAGCCCCCAAAATTATCGTTTTTTTTTTCGCTACAAAGAGTAATTATAATTATTTCTCCATAACAAAAGAAGACTCAAAAAAGGTACATTAAAGCATAAAATATATTTTCCAGCTTAGGTTTACTTTTTCTTTCCTAAATTATTTTCATCAAATCAAAGAAAACTGAAGGATGATGTGAGACCATATTTTCATCAGTATCAATTTGAAAAAACTTAGTTCAATATAAAAGTAGATAAGTTAGAATGTATTACACTTTTGTCTTCCATTAGCACATTTGAATGAAAGTAAAATATCACAGTCAAATTTAGTAGTGCAAGTTTGTAAGTAAGCGGAACATTAAAGTAAGAGCATATCCAACAAAGTAGCTAAAATAAAAATTTAGTAATATTATAACTAATTTTACATCAAAAATGAGTTGTAGCAGAGTACCTAAATAAATGAGTTCTAGCAGAGTAGTTAAATAAATCAGTGAAGCATAGTGAATCAGTGATATTGGTGTATTTAGTAATAGGGCACCACAATGTAGAGTTTTTTTTTTTTTTTTTTTGGAAATTGAAACCACAATGTAGAGTTTAAAAGAAGTAAAGAAACAGAAATAAAAAATTCAAAAGTTGAAAAAGTAAAACGGGAAAGGGAAGGAGTTCACGTGCAGTGGTGATGCCATACTTGGGTTGCTTTGGATCTGATGCGAACATTTTTTTATTTACATTTGCGCGCAGAGAGAGAGAGAGAGAGTCGGAGATCCCAAGTGAAGTGGGGGGCTATGGAAATACAAGAAGAAAGAAAGAAAGAATGTTGCTTACGAATGAAGGACGATGCGATGGTGATTAGGATGCATACAGACTTGCAGAGCATTCTTTCCGTGTTCGTTTTGGTTAAATACTTAAATATAAGCTGATAAGGTATTTCCAAGCACCAAATTAGGCACCTAAAAATAGCTCAATTAAATTCCTGCAATCACAATGGTTAGTCGATGGTAGTATAGGAAAGCAAGGGTGTCTCCCGCAGAGGATTGTGTGTTAATTGCTAATCTATGACTCTAAATATACTATAACGACTTGATACTGACCTAGACAGAAAGACTCGACTAGCAGACAGACTTAACTAACTCTAAAAATTATGAAATTAAATCCCTTGACTCTAGACTCACTAATGACGACCTGGATAAAGTTTCAGAATATTTGGAGATGTTTTGGGTGACGAAAATAAATAACAAAACAGAACAGAAAATAAATGACGAAAATAAAAGTAATTGAAGATTAGATTTATGATTTGTGACAATGGATCATGGAATAGTTAGGGAACAATTATCCACCCTAAACAATCATATTTCAATGCAAAGTTTCACATACACGTACTTCTTAATTCATGGATGACGATGCTCAAGATTAGTCAATGACATGTTGATCAAATCCTATAGTTCTCTCATAGTTGATATGCTAGGTGCATGACATGTACTCCCTAACTTAGTTCTCAATATGTAACCTAGAATGCCATGTTCATAGATTTACCATTCAAGAATCATTAAGAACAAAGAGAACGAACATCACATCGGCCATAAGACATGGCATGTATCTTATGTAACCAAGAAATCTAATCACATGAATATGGTTTATTTATTCATTAGCTACTTGGGATTATATGATGATATGGCGGTCCACATATAAATCCTAGCAATCGAACCCTAATACATGCATCTAAGTTGCGCACCAAAGAAACACATATAAAGATTCATCAATGAAAAACCAGTGAAAAAATAATCATTCAATCCAAAAGAAGTCTATATAAAAATAATCAAAGCATTTCAACAATCATGTTTAGGGCTTCAAATAGCCCCTAACTAATAAGAGTTTAGCCAGACATGGCTATGAAAGAAAGCATGAAGAATAAGTTCTCTCTAGGCAAAAGTTCTTCTTCATGAGAAATAGGGTTCCTTTTATATTGATCTCTCTCAACCCTAAACGTTTCCTTTTAGGTCATGGACTCAGTAAATCCAAGGAAAAACCCAACAGATAAATCCTGAATGCTCCGGTCTTCCTTATTCGTCAAGGTTTCCTCAAGTCATTGGAATTCCTCCTCTTAATCACGATTTAAGCTAACTTCCTCATCTTTGCTTCCGAAACTTACAAAATATGAGAAATCAAATAAATAACTAAGAATAAATAGAAAACTAGCCAAAATAATATAATAATTAATATTATAAACGTCGCATATTATGCTCCTATCATAAGCACACAACCCATTTACATTTCTGGTTTACAATTAAGAATTAATTACAAAAAACTTCTCGAACTATAAGGTTATTTTCAATTTCATATCCACGTATCAAATTTTGTCATTTTCATACTTCACATTTGATTTCACTAACGATTTCATACCTCCAAGTATGAATTCGTTACCAGAATAATTAACAAATTAATACCTCACATGTATGAATTCGTTAGCAAAATCAAATATGAAGTATGAAAATGACAAAATTTGATACGTGGGTATGAAATTGAAAATAACCCTATAATTCAGGAGGTCTTTTATAATTAATCCTACAATTAATTTAACCCTCGCTCAAAATCGGGAAAGTGGTCCTTTCTCTCAAATATGTTTTTACAATGGCTTTTAATGAATTTTCTCTCAAATAATTGCATATATATGAAACCTCAACCTGAGAAAGAGTTAAAGACGCAGCGTTTTTGGCTTAGGTTTTCTTCAGTTCAGCATGCAGCTCGTGGCTGATTTGGTTCAGAGACAACTCTGAGAAAGAAGAAGAGCCAAAATCAAAATCATGACGGATTATGAACAAGAGCAGGAGATGGAAATTGAAGCATTGGAAGCAATACTCATGGATGATTTCAAATAAATTCACTCGGGTGAGAGTGGACAGATTTGGATATAGGGTTTAACCCTGTCTCCGCTGGATGAGTTAACAACGGCTCCAGATTTGAACTTTACATTTCATTGGGACTCAAGCTGTTTTGGAAACTTGTGTTTCAGTTCAGCTGGGTTTGATTTTTTCACACACAGAAAGATATCCAGATGAGCTTCCACTCTTAAACGTGAGAAGTTTACGAGGTATTCAAGGAGAACATCTCAGAATTTTGAGAGAAAAGCTTCAGCAAGAGGCATCTGAAAATCTTGGTATGGCTATGATCTATACGCTAGCTAGTTACATCGATCAGCTAAAGAATGGCTTTCTGAGAAATATGGCCAATACATGCACGAGTATTGAGGATGTTATAGCAGAAGAAGCCGCAAAGGATGATATAATTATACCACACGGAGAACCAGTTACTTTTGAAACTTTTCTGGCATGGAGAGAGATGTTTGAAGCAGAGTTGGCACTTGAGGAAGACAGGCAGACAGTACGTGGTTTGAAACTGGAAGAGCTGCAAGCAGCGAAAGGTGCAGCCACTGCCGCAGAAGGATCTGATGATCGAGGAAGCTGATGATATTGACTTCGATCGACGACGAGGATTTTGAAGATGATATGCTTGATCACTATTTGGCGACTGAAATATCCGACTCATCCTCACACTCTTCTAGGAGAGCTGCTAACCCAAGTCTCAAAACAACAGATCGATCGAATTGACGAAGAATGTCGTACTCACTTCTGCTTTGTCTTGGTATTTATTTTGTGCCTCATCTTTATCCTCAAGTTTCTCAACTACATAGAGATGTAGGGCTATGAATGTTATTCGTCATAGACAATCCACAGAAAGTAGATTTTGAAATCAGAAAACAATTGCCTTGTAATTGAGAAGCATGAGATTTTTGATGTGGAGTATCGACTAGATATGTATACCTATATATTTAAACTTTTCATCCACAAAAAAAAAAAAAACCAGAGAAAGAGTTTCCCCGATATTCTTGGGTGACACGAAAAATTATTCATTAAGGCGAAATTCATTGAAAAATCACATCGATCAATTAATAAGGGAAATACCCCATAGGTCCCTTGATAAGGACCCTTGTTGATAATCATATGATACGTACTTTTGTATAGCAAGTTATTCGACCGGTTTTTTTAGACTTTCTTGTCACAACAAACCTACAGATGAACAATTCCTTGTATCTTATTGATCATATGAGTCTATGACTACATGTCGGGATAGAATAGTAGTTTGCAACTTACAACATGTTGTGTGAATATAAAATGATGTCCCCCACTTCAGAAAACAAGACTGTAAGAATTTATAGAATTCATATATCTTCACTTATCATCATTCAACTTATTTGGGTTCAACATTTATGGTATGAAACTCGGTCCATGAGTGAGGCCTCATCCAATTTAAGTTGTACACGTCTTTTTCTCGAATCTCTCCACACATAATCAAGGAACTGTTTGAGATATGTGGAGTATTGAATTAAATCGAAAAAAAAAACTTTAATTGCATAAGGATTTGTCTAAACCTCTCTAACTATTCAAGTACTTGGCAACTACATTTCTACCAAAATTTTCAAATTAAGCATCTTCATTAATAGAAGTTTCTACCATCAAAATCAATATGGTAGTATATTGGATCACATATCAAATCAACTAGTTAGATAAAGGTGGGATGAGCATTTGAATTCAATAAAAGGTACTCTCGGGACCTATCTTTCTGTTGCAGCTACCTGATCTTTGATAGAATATACGGTTGGTTATATGTCTCTTCATTATCAGTTAGGTTACAATCACATTTATGTTCCAATCCCATTTTTGATGGGGTTAGTTAATCACATACACATAAACATAAATGTTATGTTTACATATACTTTTGCAGACATCCTTGTTCTTCTTCTATATATGGTCACAAAGCCCATGCCATCAAACTGTCCTTTAATTTAAGGCCACCAAATTAAAGGTGGTAGTTAAAACCTAAAACATTGCAATAAGGCATCCAAAGCCAAGAAAGGAAGGTAATAAATTGAGGTGCATGGTGTAGGAGATACCACAAGATACCACAAACCCCAATTTGGTGTAAGCATCAAGGTTAGAAAATGTAAATGTCGCTTCCTAGGCTTGCACCTAAACATTTGATCGCTACACCAAGTTTTTTTCTACATTCAGATTTAATATTTAAAACTTAAAGGGTTTACTCTGCACACTCAATCATATTCCAAACACCTTAAAAGAATTACTAAGGCCTAGTTGGTCTTGTGATATGTCTAACCACAATGTTAAATAAGATTCAAGTTTAAATCTCACGTCTTCTAAAATAAAAAAAGACACGTTAAGAGTTATCATTTATTATTTGACAGTAATAAAAAAAAAGTTTTAAAGCAATGAATTTGATATTAAACAAGTTGTTAAAGTCATACAAAAAAATGTTTCTTGAATTCTTAACGACTGTACAAGAAAGAAATGGTACAAACGTAATAGAGACAATATTGTACATTTCATTCATATTTTGTTTTCCTTTGACTATTACCAAGCCTAAGCTCGAGCGCGTTGCACAAACAAACCAAGTGATACCTAAGCTAAATTAAGCTTTAAGTAGGGATTGCAAACCAAGCTTGCACACAACTAATTTGCAAGCCCTTCTTGAATATAATTACTAAATAAGTTCGATGTAAATCAAGCCAAAACTGAGCACCCTAATGCATAACTTGGCTCGGTTGGTTTACACTTCTAGTTTCACAACCAAACCTTTGGGGAAATAATAAAAAATAAAAAAAAAGCCTCCAGACCCAAAAAATTAATAAACAACCCATATTTGGGACCAATGAAGCCCAAAACATAAAAAACTAGCCCAAATGGGTTGAAGCATTTACCATATCAGTGATATTGAAGCATTTACTACATGAATTGAGATTTCTGGTCATTTACTATATTTCTTGTTATTGCAAGTGATGTTAATTTAGGTTGAAGCATTTACTATATTTCTTGTTTCACACTAGGACTCCAATATTCTTCAGGTTGTGGTTCTTATGCTTCCCTTTCCCATAGTGTTCATTTTGATTTATATACTGCAATGTTACATTTGTGTACTTACAGGATCAATTTTGTTGAAAATTTTGATAGGCAAAAGTCTTTTGTTATTACAAATGCATCATCATTCTACGCTTTCTAAATGTCTACTGAGTGCTCATGTTATTAGACATTTTTGCTTCACTTGACTGGAAATAGCCGCTTCTGAAATTCTAATATATTGGTGATAGTAATACCTACTAATGGGAATATTGCAAAGTATAATATATAATTTAGAATGCACTGTTATTTATGTGATTTGAATACCGACTTAATGCTGGGTTTAGTTTCAAATTGAGTTGAAGTATATATTAAACGTAGCATACTTACTATACCACTGACATTGTATTCCAGAGAAGTCTCATCTGCCACTCGGGTTGTTGATCTCAGAGAAGATTGTCCCAGATATATATTTAATGGAATCGTTGGGGGCACTACTTTGCTCACTACTGCTTGTTTCAGTTTCATCAATCCTTTCAGTGCAGTTGTTATTCCCCTTTGTTGTCGGATGAAGCTCCAATGCAATCTCAAGCCTCCTTACAACTTCCTTCATGGACGGCCGTTCGGTCCCATCATCATGCATGCAACTGATAGCTACCTCAGTGAATATATTCAAGCACTCAACTGCGACCTTGCCTCTCAAACTAGAATCAATGATTTGATCAAGTTCCCCATTTTGATAGCAGTACTTGGCCCACTCAGCCAAATTCACTTGGTGTAGTTCTGTCTCCTCTGTATGTATCACAGCTGGCCTCGCACACAATACTTCACACAGAACTACACCAAATGAATAGACGTCTGACTTCTCAGTGAGACGTTGTCGTCGGAAGTATTCTGGGTCCAGATACCCGAAACTGCCTTTCACGATCGTGCTGATGTGGGTTTTGGACATGTTAGTGGTGCCTTTCGACAGCCCGAAATCCGAAACCTTGGCCACCCATTTGTCATCCAGTAAGATGTTTGTGCTCTTCACGTCTCGGTGAATGATGGTGCCCTTCGCACCACCATGAAGGTACTGCAACCCTCGAGCTGCACCAATACAAACCTGAAGCCGCTTTTCCCAGGAAAGAGGTGGGTTCGTGGTGTGGTAGAGATGGTCACGGAGGGTTCCGCGGGACATATAATCATACACTAAGATCATCTCACCTTTATCAGCACAATATCCAATGAGTGAAACCAAATGGCGATGACGGAGTTGGGAAAGCATCTCAATTTCCGTCTTAAACTCGTGGGCACCCTGGGATGACTCTGGTTTCAGTCGTTTGATGGCAACTTGAGTGGTTCCACCATCAATGCATCCTTTGTATACATTGCCAAATCCTCCAGCTCCAATGATAAAAGTATCATTGAAGTTTTTGGTGGCGGCTTTGATCTCTCCCAGTGAAAAGTAACGACACAGATAAGATGTCCCGGTGGTCATTGTTGACTTCGTCCTCCTGTTGCTGGAGCAAAAGTCCTTGACTTTCCATCTTTTCCTGAAAACCAAGTATCCGAGGGCAGAGAACACAAGTATGCTGGAAACTACACCAGCAACGACGAGGGCAAGCACAGGAGTCGACTTACTGTTAGGTGTCATCTTTGGGTCTGGGTTGGTTCCGATTTGACCTTTTGCGTCGATTAGCTTGAAGATTTCGAGACCATTCAACATTGCATCCTCATATTTAGTCAACCAATCTACTCGGAATGCAATAGAGAGATTTACTTTTTTCTGGCTTCCAGGGCCAGACATGAGCACCATGTAGTCTTTGTATATTGGTATCCCATTTCCACCACTCCATTGAATTATATCTGCTCCTGGTTCAGCTGTTTGATTGGCTATGTAAATTACAAATGTCCGTTCTCCGCTCTTGGTAATGTCAGACTCAAACTCACAAAAATGCAATCTAACCAGGTACGAGAAGTTGGAATCTACAGGAAATTCCCAGGTGAGATTGTAGCTCGTGTTGATGGTTTTGTTCATTCCCATTGACCGACCTGTACTGTAAACTTTTTTTGGAGCAGAGTAGTCTGGAATTTCGACAAAATTGAGCTCAAGCGTATTGTTCTCTGTAACCACGCTGAACTGTTTACTTAAACCATCCAAATACATGTCGTCGGCAGCGTCCCATTTCCGGTACAATCCGGTGTCTTCAGTAGCGTTGATAGGCTTTCCACCGATGTTGATTCGGTACACCATGTCCAGAGATTTTCTGCTGTCGACTGAATAAGGGGTTTCGCTGCCGATGGAACGAACTGAAGTGGTGTAAAGATTGGTGGGCATTGACACGATTTCAATCCCGTTGATGAAAGCGTATGCATCTTTGCTGGGAGTGAATGTGATGTTCAGGCTATGTTCTGTCTCTATGTTGACGCAGAATTCTCTCATCAGCAACGTGGAGGCTCTGAAGTCTGTGAGGAGGGTGTAGTCGCCGGCTGTGACAGAGAAGAGGGAGTTGGAGCGGTGGAAGTCCGGGTATGAAGCTGGGTTGAAATGCAAGCGAACGAACTTTTTTCCGGGAGAGAGAGGAATTCTGTAAGTGAACTCCGAGTGAGAAAGGCGGGCAGTGGTGTAAGGGACTTGGCTGGAGAGTGACGGAGGTGCTTTTCTGAATTGGGATGTGGCGTTACTGTCACCATCTTGTATGGGGGAAAATGTTGAGTTAATATCTCCGCTCCAAGTTCGGGAATCATAGTTACTCGAGTGTTGCCCGAAATTGCCGCAGGCAATGGTGACATCATCGATCGGAGTGTATACGGGTGGTGGTGGTGGTGACTGAGCGGCCTCGAGGAGAGTGAGGATGTGGAGAAACAAGAAAGGAATGAGAATCTGTTCCATGGTAATAACTGTATGAAAGTTTTTGTTGTTGCCTGGAACTAATTAAAAAGAGATTTTCTGAGATACACGTACTTACCTGCAGGTTAATAACTGTATGCATATGTATCTCTCTGAGATTCACTGATTGAAATTTCTGGAGTGGAAGGAAGGCGGACATGATCGTGGGATCTCATTGTCAGTGGACGACTTGACGAATTAACCAGTGTTTTGGAATTGGAAAAGGTCTTGCATTAGTTTCCATGGAATTAACCTGCAGTGACGTTACTACCATTCAATTTACTTTCAACTATTCTTCATATGAGCCGCGCCAGTCCCTTCTTGGACTGGTGGCATGTACTTTATTTGTAAAGACCAGGTCCAACAACAAGAACTATTCTTCATATGAAGTGGAACAGGAAGCTTCTTAATGATTTATACTTACAACATGTTTGAATAGAAGATCGTCAAAGACTTGCAAGTCAAATTTTGCGGGTACATGTGCGTACTCCAATTGAGAATTAGCAATGGATCTTCGTGTTGTGTCGCGGTCGGCTCGTGTGAAGTGGTTGGCATCGATACAATTTCAACTGACGAAAGCGTAGGCATCTAATTTTCGGAGTGAATGTGATGTTTAGAGACTGTTCTTAATTAACCCTAATTTGAATAATAATAATAGTAATAAATGACCCATTTATCCGGGAAAAGAATTCAGGTTGGCACCCAAATCCGCAAATCCGGTGAGAAAAGTCGTTTCCTTATCGACTTCTAATTTCCCCCTTATCTTTGATGCAAGTCGTATCGATTTTCCACAGAGAAATAATTGATGATTTGATGATATGTTTTATGTTATTCCTTTTTCATGCATCACTATTAATCTTTTTTTGTTGCACTGTTCATCAGTTTCATTATTCAATTATGACAGTAAAAAGGGTCTTGTTATTAAAAATGTGTTATCGTTCTAATTCGCTTTCTAAATGGTGGATGACTGACTTCTTATATCATCAGCAACTCTTCTGTTGCATTTGCATGTGACAGTACTGTACGTAAAGCTTCATAAAATATATAGTACATTGGTATAAATTTGTTGCTTAATTAGGTTCTTCATGCTAGCAAGAGAATCAAGGAGAGTCGTTGGATCAGGTACGTTTGGTGGATATAGAATTAGCGGGAAAATTAAGCTGCTTATAGAGAAATGTATGGTTGTGTTTCTTTCTCATTTCGATAATTGTCTTGAGTAGAAGTTGAGGCATCATCATCAAAGACTTGCAAGTCAAATAAATGTCTCCTGAATTCCTATGCGTATATCTTGATCGAGCTTGCTATAGGTCATTTTAAGCATTAATTCATAAACACACTGGTGCCAAACTAGCTTGTAAAGTCTTTCCATTTACAAAAAGACTAGAGCTAGTCATATATTATCAAAAATAAAGGGTGTGAAACTATATATATTTCCTTTCACGTGTGGACGTCCATATTGTATTAAAATGCGAACATCTTCATCTTAACGTGTAAAATAATGATAAAAACCGTCTATATTTTAGGTCATCTTTCAATGATCATTTTGATAAAAAAAAAATTCAAATTGGAAATTATTTAGCCATTTGATTACGACATTCATTGTTTCAGTTTTATCTGACGAACTGTATTTGTCTGTAAACTATACAACGAACAGATGATCAAACAATCTCAAATTCGGCTGATTTTTTGCAAGGATAATTCTTGAAAATAAATCTGAACGATGAGCAGTTCCGATTATTAAGTTGTATTGCCAATTAGTCGGGATGAGGATATTCGAATTTTAATACAATGGTTGTGTTTCTTTCTCATTTCAATAATTTTCTTGAGTAGAAGTTGGGGCATCATCAACAAAGACTTGCAAGTCAAATAAATGTCTCCTGAATTCATTAATGTCAGAGAGAAACATACATCAATTCCTATAACCCATATATTTTACTCTGCTAGGTGCTAAAAAAAAGATAAGCAAAGCTCATAAAGTCTAGAAAGCTCGATTCAAACATCGAGCCTACAAAAATAAAAACTTCTACGCATCTAGAAGGGGAAATACAACAGCAACAGTCGCCTAAGCACTCAATTGTGGTACAACTCTGCAATTGTCTTCTAGATGAATCAAAGCTTCCACCATTGTAGGCACACCACCACAGTAGAAACAACTCACAACTTTTCCTTGCCCTTATGACAAAGGGAAGAAATAGCTATTGGATAAACCCTAAACCAAACAAACCCATGACTAAACCCTAGCCCAAAAAGGGCCCAGGCCCAAGCATGGTTTGCAAAGCTTCTTGGCACCAAACAGTAAACCCAACACTTTGGAGGCCGTCGACGCCAGCCGCCCTGGATCGCTACCTGTAGTGTGCCTATACCAGAAAAAGGCACAAAACAATGAGCAACCACGCCCTGAACCTCTTTCCGCTGCCAATCCACTTCGTCGGCAGCAACCAACGGTAGAGGACAACACCACAAAAAGATCCTATAAGCCAAAATTGCAAATCGACGATCAAGCAAGATCGCCATAGTTACAGAACAGCCTTGGCCGCCCATGATACCAGTGCACAAAGAGCGACCCAAGTCGGTGAGAGCAACTGGACTGAAATTCGCTGAAAGTATTCGACGTTGAGGAGCCACATCAAGAGATCTGAATGCGACATGGAAAGGCATAGAGGACAAGATCTGCCCACGCTATTGGAATCCCAAGCCTAAGCGGCTAAGGTTTAGAGAGAGAAGAGCTCTCATGTTAGAGAGAGCGGCTAGGGTTGTTTTGTTGTTGTTGTGGTATATTTAAATGGAAATTGGACAGAAGTATTTAAGTGTTTAACGGAGAGATAGTTCAGGTACCACTAGACTCCCTCAAAAAGTTTGGGTACCAAAAAGTGCATTTTGTGATGGTTTAGGTACCAAATAAAAATTTTACCCTGTAAATTATTCACAAAACTCTCATTGTCAAGGTAATCGGCAACTAAGTCCAAACTCCAAAGTTTTGGACGCCAGAGGAATATTTAGTTGTAAGTAATGGACCTTTCTGACTCTTCTAGACAAGTTGATGTCTTCTTCTACTATTTTTTTTTTGAGTAAATGTCTTCTTTTACTAAGCAAAATGAATCCAATTGAATAATAGTAACAAGAGAAACCTGCAAGACAAATTGGGTTGGGTCTATAAATAAAAGTAAAAGTAAAATAAATAAAAGTAATTAATGATCTTAAAAAAAGTAATTAATTACTGATCACACAAGTCATGAAATTCGAATTCTAGCTACCCCTATGGGTTAGTACCCAAATCGAGCGCGAAAATTGAAGGGGCATAAACGATGTCATTCACGGAGTTAATGATATGAACAAAAAGCCCTAACATGCTCCATCCCCGCTTCCCTCAACCCGCCATCACCTTGCATCATCCACGACCGATGCTTCAACGAATATGGGAACTTCAACCGCCTCTACCTACCATTATCCCCTGTTGTTTATGCTACCTTCGTTATCTTTGTCGTTTTTTTAGCTGAAATGACAAAAATTCATTAATACTAAAGAAAATTACAACTTAAAGCACATCGATGTGCAACATAATCAAGCACCGATACAACTTTGATAACTGCCACAATGGTAGCCCAGACTACTGTTTTATTTGTTAACCCTTCTTTTCTTTATCATTTTTTTTCTTGAAGTTCTTCAGTTCTTCTCTTCTTCGTCAGCTCTTCTCTATTCTTTTCTCTCTTCATCTTCTTCTCCCCATATTTTACCTTTTCTTCTTCTTCTTCTTCATTTGCTTTTCTCCTTCCACTCTCAAATGGTCTTATGGTACTGGCTTTCAAATCTCCAGATTCGAGGCTCATAAACCTCTAGATCTATAGATCTGCAGTTCACATCCCCGAATTCTACCTTGCCATCTTTTCGTATCTCCACTCGTAGGAATTTTTCGATACCGACCGAAACCGACCAAAAAAGTCGTTTACCGACTTCAAATGGTCTGCAACGGTTACAAATTATGCAAACCGACCCAGGTCGGTTCGATAGGTGGTTTAGGCCCAAAAGCTTCGGTACTGAACCGATGCCAGCCCTTGTGGCCCAAAGTTGTCAGAACATGAGATATTGAAGTCACGACCTTTGAAGAACAAGAACAAGATATCCAAGTCCTCAGTCCAGATAAGTGACCTACATGGGTCCCAATTCCAAAACCATATCACTTTCAAGTTCCTTACTTCTTTTATATGGAATAAGATTAGCATATATTATTTATTAAAACATGGGTGTAGTGATTAAATTCTTGGGTAATGAGGTGAGAAGCTCCAAGATATGGATTTGGGTTTGGATCACCTCTTACAAACCATGATTGGGCCTGAGCTTCTTATGGGCTAGGGCTAGGCCATGAGTTGGGTGCGGTTGTTCTATGGCCCATGAAAATGGGTGTTTTGCCAACCCCATACTGCACTTAGCGCCCAATTGTCGGGAGTAAAAGTTCACTCAATTTGGCTTTCTCTTATGCCTCGCTTACAAGTTGTGGTGGAATTTCTGCATAATCAGTTGGATGACGGTCTTCTTTTCGTATCACAATTGAGTGCTCAGGAGGATTAAAGATCATTTAGTTTAGAGAAAAATCTTCATATGGTATCTGAACTATCGTTAAATGCAATTTTTAGTATCTGAACTTTCATAAAGAATCTGGTGATACTTGAACTATTTCTCCGTTGGCCATTATAGTATCTCCGTCAAATATTCCGTTAAATTGCTTATGTGACATGGGCAAAAGGAAACAAAGAGTGGAATTAAAATGGTGAATTGCCAATTTACTAATAGTCTAATTGAGAGAATCTTGACCAAAACAAAAGAATGAAACACAAACACAAACGGCTATACTCATGAATATGATTGTCTATTTGTCTCGTACTATATTCTTGTTTTTGGCCTGAATCATCATAAGGGGTCACAACTTCACCAAAGCTTAATAACATAATTCTAATTTTATAGCACTAAGCCACTATATAAAATACTTCTCATCATAAATAATTTTGGAGTAAGTGTCAAAACGGTATTATTGTTAGTTGAAAGTAAGTAATAAAAAGAGTGAGAAAGATTTAAAGAATACGAGACTAAAATAGGGGAAATGATAGTGTATTGTGGCTTAGTGCTATATAAACTCCAATGAGATGATTCAAATCCGCCAACCTCCAATAAGAGGCTGCACCGGAATCGTTGTCCACCAGCAGGGTCGAACAACCTAAACAACGAGAAGATGACGTATTAAATAGAGTGAGAAAGAAGAGAGAACATTTGAAAAATTGGAAGAGATCGACTAAAATAGGAGAAATGATAGGCCTGTTTAGGATTGCTTCTGAAAAATCTAAAAACGCTTTTTAAATTTGGTAAAAGCGTTTTTTTACGTATTGTGGCTTAGTGCTATATAAACTCCAATGAGATGATTCAAATCCGCCAACCTCCAATAAGAGGCTGCACCGGAATCGTTGTCCACCAGCAGGGTCGAACAACCTAAACAACGAGAAGATGACGTATTAAATAGAGTGAGAAAGAAGAGAGAACATTTGAAAAATTGGAAGAGATCGACTAAAATAGGAGAAATGATAGGCCTGTTTGGGATTGCTTTTGAAAAATCTAAAAACGCTTTTTAAATTTGGTAAAAGCGTTTTTTTACGAGGAAACACTTGACAAATGCTTCTCAAAACCACTTTCAAGTACTTATAAAACTCACCCAAGACACATTTTATTTTTTTCAAATTTTTTTATATTTATAATTGATTTTTTTTCAATTAATTCAAAAGCGTTTTTGGGTCTCAGAAAAGCAATCTCAAACATGCCTAGTGTCTTGTGGCTTAATGTATATAACTCCAATAAGATGATACAAACCCGCGTGCGCTGCCGATCTCCAATAACGAGCTTCACCCCAAACGTCAAACCACCCCACTCGGGCCACTAGAATCGTCGTCCACAGGCAGAGTTGAACAACCGGGACGACGAAGTAACCCTAGTCGCCACACTTCTAGAGCAAGAGTCTATTAAGTTTTAATCACCCTTAAGGTTTTTTTTTCCCCTTAGTTTTAGTTAAGAAATAAATGTTACAAATATACAGTGAGTAACATATATTTCTCAATTCTCATTGTGTGCATTTTAGTGTTTCTTGGAAACTATATTTTTGTCTCTTTAGAGTTTAGAGCAATTCTAAAAGTTTTCATATAAGTTTTTTTTATTTGTTAATTTAGGGAAACATAGGCATTATTTGCTCCGATAGATCCCCTAAATCTTTCCATATTTTAGAGAAAGTGAAGAAAAAAAAATTTGAGAGCATTTCCAACAACTTCTCTATAATTTATTTTTTCTCTAGGTTAGGGGAAAAAATAGGTGTTTTTTTTTGCTCCAACAACTTTCTATACCTATCCTTATTTTAGAGATAAAGAGGAGAGAAAAAATAAAAATATCTATATTTACAGCAAACTCTAAAATTATAGGGAAACATTTTTTTTGAATTTTTAATGCTCTTTTCTCTCTTCTCTCTCCAAATTATATTCATTTGCATCATAAATTATTTGAAGAAAAATGATGGAGATTTTAACTTTTAAATTTCTATAATAGATATTGTTTAGAATAGAGATTGTTTAGAAAAGTTGTTGGAGATGCTCTGATTCTCTATATTTACATTTGCATCAAACTCTAAAATGATAGGAAAACACTTTTTTGGAACCTTTTGCCCTCTTCTATTTTCTCTATTCAAATTATATTCATTTCCATAATTAATTAATTGATTATATTTCTCAAATTAAAAAAAACAATACCATATTTAATTGTGAATAATAAATTATAAAGAATATAATAGAGAAGCTGTTGAAACTACGAAAAAAAAATTATAAAAATTTTAACTTTTGAGTCATTAATATAATTTTTTTAGAAAAATTGTTAGAGATGTTCTTACAAAGAAAAAATGCCCTTTCTCTCGCGTCTATGTCAACAGGGTGGTTAGGCCATGCATCCACCAATTTTTATGATCAGGGACCCCTTGTGTCCGGATTTGGAGCTGGGTCTAAATGTGGGTATGGTTTTGGGCTGACTATTTTGGGCCTATTTTTAAATATTTTTTTTTTCAAAATTTTGATATAGTGATGGCAACACACATTTCAAATGTTAAGGTAAGTGAGTATTTTTTTTTATAATCTTTATGCTTTGTACTGAGGCTATCTCCAGTAAGGGTGCTATATGGTGACCTCTAGCCCTTTTAGGCACTTTGTGGTCTCTAATAAAGGATTTTTAGAGGGCTAAAGGGGTAGAAGGGGGGCTAAAGGGGGAGCTAGAGGGCTGAAAATAGCACTGGGGGTGACCCCTTGATGGAGCACGAGGGCTATAATTTGGTCATGTATTGTTGGAGACCATCAAATTATAGCCCTTACTGTTTTAATAAATAATATTATTTTGAGGGCTATAATTTAGTTGCGGGACTCAATTTAGTCCTTCTTACTGGAGATGGCTTGAGATTCTCTTAGCTTGATTGTGGTTTTTGTGGCTGTAGGGGTATGAACTATGAATTGTACGCATAAGGAAGCTTCGTTTGTCGAGCCATTTACCTGGGTGATTTTTCTATAACGCTACTATATTTTCAATAAAATTTGTTGTTTCTACTAAAAAAAACCACTATTTACGTGGCGTTACAGAAAAATTCACCACGTAATATGGTAGAGTCAAACTTCAAAGTCTTGTCAAGGATAATATGGTATAAAAAAAGAAGAGAAAAAAAAGACAGAATCCGACGTGGCATTTCTGTGATCCTATCCGAATTATCCTAAAATGCGCGGGGTGCGTATGATCTGACGTGGGCCTCCACCACCATCCCCTTGACCATGACTGACTGACCGTGACCACATGACCAGCTAAGCCTAAGCCAGCCACCACCGGCCCCTATCATTCCATCTTCATTCTTCTTCTCACGAGTGGCTCTCACAATTACTCCTCCCCAACCACCATTTCCCCATCTCCCAAATCCACAAAACCCTAGTTTTCCCCCAAATTCAAATCCCTCCTCCACCCAAACAACCTCTGCCTCTGCTATGTCGTCCGATCGAGGTGGCGGGATCTACTGGGGACGAAAGGAGGTCTCCGATTCCAAAGGAATCGCGGTCATCTTCGCCTGGGTTTCGATTCAAGAGAGACACTTGAAGAGCTACGTGAATTTGTATTCGTCTCTCGGTTGGAACTCCCTGGTTTGCCATGCCCATTTTCTCCACGCGTAAGTGCCTCTTCCTACATTTCCGTTTCACTTTGTCTGTACTGGGTTTTGCTTGTAATTGTAATTGGTGGAGAATTTGGTTTGTGCTTCTGGCCATTAAGATTGGATTTGAGCTGCTTTGATGAACTGTGTGCAGATTCTATCCCGAAAGGGCGATGTCGTCCGCATTTGATATTCTCAATGAGCTAGTTGAGGTCAGCCTCCTTACTAATTTGTCAATTTTGAACTTTTCTTAGGATTATGATGCATAATTTAATAGTTTATGGAGCTCTGATTTCTGTTTGAGTAATTGTGTTTGTGTGTGTATGGTGGTACCTAATGGTGATACAACTCCTTAACTTCATTATGGGTGGAATCTCATTCTATACGAATCTTTAATTTGTTTCCAACCCAGGATAAATTAAGCGGTGATATAGTCTAAACTTGGTCAAGTTTAATCTGTGGGATATTTTCTTTTTGATTCATTTATCTTCTTTTTGGGGTTTTCCAGGAGCTCAGGATTAAGCCGTGTCCTGTAGTCTTTGTGGGTCTTTCTGCTGGCACTAAAGCTTGTATGTACAAAGTTTTTCAGGTAAATACACTGATTTGTCTTTGGTACTGATAAGTTAATTTCAGCATTTCGTTAGAAGTCTTAACTGATTTTATTACAATGGTGGTAATTTGTAATGTCTTTAGCACATGTAAATGCAGATTATAGAAGGAATTTGCGAAGGTCAGCTATATCCGGTATGCTTTCTTTTGCAGTCTCAGTCAAAAGACTTTCTGCATTGTTTTCTTGTTGATGATGACCATTTAATCCATCACAAGCTATATTCTAGGAACTCTATTCTTATTAATCTTTTTTAACTTTGTGAAGGGTGAATACCGATTGGTGAGAAAATGTATTACTGGACACATCTATGATTCTGGCCCAGTTGATTTTACAACCGACCTCGGCACACACTATGCTCTGCACCCAACCATTCTAAAGATGCCTGGTTCATCGAAATTGGTTTCGTGGGTTGCTAAAGGCATTGCTTCCGGTTTGGATGCTCTTTATCTTACTAGATTTGAATCCCAATGTGCTGAGTATTGGCAGGCTCTGTATTCCTCTGTTGTAAGTTCTTATTAGCCTTTACCCTCCTCCACCAGTCCGTTGGTTGTTTCTGTTGGTTATTGTAACAATTTTTTTTTCCTACAGAATTTGGGTGCTCCATTTCTCATTTTGTGCTCTGATAAAGATGATCTCGCTCCCTATCATGTTATCTGCACTTTTTGTCAACGTTTACAAGAGTTTGGAGGTGATGTCAAGCTTGTGAAATTGAATGGCTCCCCTCACCTAGGTATGTTTCAAAACTTATTTTTCTTTGTTATCAGTATCTTGTTCTGTCATTATTGCGTACTAAATTCAAAATTATAGTGCTCGTCAGTTGTCACTTATGTGTATTGGTATCAGGAAGTCATTAAACAGAGTTTAGCATTCGTCCCTCAACATAGTTTTTAGAAAACTGGGTATATGTAGCTATACATGTGTGTATGTGTCTATTTGTTTTTGTTCAAGCAAATTTATGTTGAGCTATATTTCTATCTTCATGTCAACGGGCAACACTCTTGAATGATAATTGTTAAGACTATCTTCTTGACTGAAGCCTTCTGTGGATACCATTTTATCTTTGACGAACAGAATATCAACAAAATAGATGCAGAAGTGATAAGTTGTGGTACTTGGAGGCCGTTATTTAGTCGTCAGTCTTGCACCATTAACATGTGATATATTTTATGCCAAGCTGGGGTACTTGATAATCTAGACTTGGCACTGCCCCTCGAAACTTATATTGGCAAGATATACTTGCAGAATTGCTATATAGTTGCTGGAAAGGGATTATCTACACATTAGAGTAGTCAATTGACAGAAATTATTGGTGTGTTTTGTCTTCCTAGATTATGGGGAATATTTGGAAATACTCCTCTCGATATTTTTTTTTGTTTCAATCCTACCCCTGATCTTTAAAGAGTGCATGGTTATCATATTTTTAACTCTTGGTTGACCTCCATGTTCTGTGATACATAAAGTAACATAATTCTTTTCTTATCTTTTTATTTCAGGTCATTATAAGAATCATCCAATACAATATAGGTCTTCTGTTACTCATTTTCTTGAGAAGGCAGCTTTGATTTTTTCTCAAAGAATTCAAAAACTTGAATGGGAAATGACTGGCATGGAAGGCATGCATGATGAGATATCTGAACTAATCTGTGATCTCCAGAAAGCAGCCGTTAACTCTAATGAGAGCCTCAGAAGAGTTGCAGTTGAGCCAACCGATCACTTCTTCTTGCCAAGTTCAGCAGGGAATCAAAATGGTACGGACTCTGGGTCATTACAAGATGAACAGAAAGAAAGATCACTCTGTCTGTCTAAGCCTCCAAGCCTTAGTGCACATAGTGTACTTGGCCAAGTCCTGTTTGATGTTTGTGTCCCTAAGAACGTTGATGGTTGGGATATCAAATTCTGTGGGTCTTTGAATGGGCAGCCATTTGCTTCTGCTCGTAGGAATTCACCTCCTCGTAGTATCAAAGGCCTCCGTCGCTCGAGATTATGACATCCCTTTGGTTGGCCTTTAAGGGAACTCTGCTAGGTGGCATGATGCTCAAGGTCCGGATAGGATAGGATGATGCACAGAGAATCAGTGGTAGCAACTTGAGAGCATCGGAGGTGAGGTCTGCCTTTTCTGACGTATTATGCGGTATTCGGTTTAGATGCATGCTCAACTAGGTCGTCCTCCAGCATAGATCGAGCTAGGCACATGTATATATGACATTGGAGGTGCGGGCGTCACGTCCGCTTCAGAACCAGCTCGTGTATGTAATACGATACATATATGTTAAGACAGATTTTGTTTTTCTTATGAGCCACCAAATGATCAAAATGTATAGTTGATCTTGATGGTGGATGGGGATACTTGTATATCACTTAGGACTGGGATGAGAAGTTGGTTCCTTAAGATAATAGGCTGTACAAAAAGATGTTGTCTTTAACGCCAGACGATGGCATTAGTTCAATTGACACTAGTAGATGTTTGCGGCGACTGATCACGACCTATGACGACGATAATATTTGTACCTTGTAAATGTAAGAGGGGAAATATGAAGTTTTCTAACCTCCGCCCTAAGATGATCGAAAAGAAATAATGGTTACATGCTTTAATTGAAAAGAAATAATGATGATGAAGATAAGAAATAGGAGAGAAATGAAGATGTGAGATGAAAGTGATGAAATTTACAATGAAGGATCGAGAATACACTAGATAAAAAGGAACTGTTCCCCTAGAAGCAGATTTGATAGATAGAAGATCAGTTAGCTAGCAGATGTACTTAGGGGTGGGTTCGGTTCAAACGGTTCGGTTTTTGCCCAAAACCGAATGCAGAACCGAACTAAAATGTTCGGTTCGGTTCGGTTTTCTCATTTTTAAACATGGAACCGCGGTTCATTCGGTTCGGTTTTTTCGGTGCGGTTTTCGGTTTTTTCGGTTTTTTTAATAAAACAAAAAAACAAAAGTTTATTGAGCAACAATAAACATTTTAAAAGTTTTTTTTTACTTAATCTCAATGGAGAATTACATAAAATGTAAACCTCACGAGAGATATTCCTTAAGTGAGAGAATAACCTCTTTTATAAGTATAAGAGATTTCATCTTCCTCTCAATTTTCCAATGTGGGATGCTAAGAAAACATTCCCAAAAATTTTACTTAATCTCAATACAAGGATTACATAAAATGTAGACCTCAAGAGATATTTTTTTTAAGTGAGAGAAGAGCCCCTTTTATAAGTATGGGAGACTCTCTCTTCCTCTCAAATTTTCAATGTGGGATGCTAAGAAAACATTCCCAAAATTTTTACTTGAACTCAATAGAAGGATTACATAAAATGTAAACCTCAAGAGATATTTTTTTAAGTGAGAGAAGAGCTCCTTTTATAAGTATGAGAGACTCTCTCTTTCTCTCAAATTTCCAATGTGGGATGCTAGTGAGAGAATAGTCTCTTTTGTAAGTTTGAGAGACCCTCACTTCCTCACATATTTCCAATGTGGAATGCTAGCAAACATTCTCAAAGCCTTGTTACTTGATGAAATAGATGAATACATAGGATGTAGTTCTCTTAAGAGTGAATTTGTTTTATGTGGGAGAAAATCTTTTATATAAACTTGGACACAAATATCTTGTTTCACCCTCTATATATTCACATAATATAAATACTAGTTCACTACTTAGAACTTCATACATCTTTTATTTCATGGTTCTTAGTTTATCTTCTCTTCCAAAATCTAAATGCACCACCACAATACACCATAAACATCAAACAAGTTTGGCAAAGCATTTGCAACTTTTGAGTATATATTGACTAAGTCATCTCTTATCTCTAGACTCTTTAGTTTTCATTGATGTGTATAACTTAGATTTGATGCTAATTTGTATATTTATGAGTGATTAATTCATATTTTGAGACTATGGTTGCAAGCCCTAGCCAAACTTAAATGTAATAATATGTTTTATTCTTAGTTGAGTATGCATGTTTGAACTTGATTAATTTGAGCATATAAACTTTTCAATAATTGAAGAATTCTAGAGATTAATTATCTTTAAGACACTTAATTAAGCATGAAACATGCAAAAGTGTAGCACATAGAAGTTTTGGAATGTTAACTAGCATCCCACATTAAAATACTTATGTAATCCTCTATTGAGATTAAGTATAAAAGTTTTGGGAATGTTTACTAGCATCCCACATTGAAAATATGTGAAGAATGAAGACCTCTCATCCTTATAAAAGGGACATATCTCTCACTTAGAAAAGATATCTCTCTTAAAATGTTTACATTTTATGTAGGATTTAAACTTTAATCCTCTATTGAGATCAAATAAAAAAAAATGCAAGAACCCTAAAACGACGTCGTTTTGGTTCATTCGGTTTTTTCGGTTCGGTTCGGTTTTTGGCGACCAAAACCGAAACCGAAACCGAATAGGTTCGGTTCGGTTCGGTTTTTAATGTTCGGTTTCGGTTTTTTCTCGGTTCGGTTTTTTTCGGCCGCGGTTCGGTTTTTTTCGGTTCGGTTTGCGGTTTTCGGTTTCTCGAACCCACCCCTAGATGTACTCATTGTACATACCATCTATCAGTGCATAGATGCATATATGTTCCTATTGAAGGTGTTCCTAGACAAATTAGGAACAACTTAAGTTTCTGTCCTCAATTATATAGTCAAATTTCATCTATCTGTCCCTAATTTGCAATAGGAACACCTTCAATAGGGACGTATATCTATCCCCTTAGGCATTTTTCCTAGTAGAGAGTAAAACCATCCAATGTCTCCTCCGAGAGATGTTTTCCAAGGCAAAATTTGAGAGACGAGTCTAACACCGGATACTAATCTTGTGCTTGTATATAGATGATGATGATGAGTGTGAGGATGGAATTACAGCGATCAGGAATTTGGCTCCAATTCTAGAGGGTACATGGTAGATTTAATCCAGTACTAGCTGCTGATTTTGAAGGTGTTAGAAGTACTGAGAATTTCACTAGTATTTGAATGATGATGAGAAGGTGTATAGGATTAGAGATCACCCACGGTATAGGAAACATGCTACACATACAAAAACACAAGGGTTCTTGTGCTTTTGAGGATTTTAATTATTTCTAAGAATATCTTAAATGTACATATATACAGGAACTCCACAAACTTTGCCATTTCCTCATTTTAGTTACCCGGATTTCCAGTTTTTCTAGGCCGCTAGGGATGAGTCTAACTGTCTAAGCAATCTCGGCCCTAGTGCCCTTATTATTATCGTAAAAGAAGAAAACATTGGAGACATCATGCCTTGTACCCATTTTAGTTACTCGATGTCTGATTGGGTATAAGATTTTACAAAGCACCTTATTAATAATGCGTAGTTTTTTTATAAACCAAATGACGACTCGTAAAAATTCAATGTTGAACTATAACATGACTATAGGTCGGATGGTTCAAATCGTGCTAAAAAGAAAAAAATTCCTAGATTATAGTTATGTTTATTTATTTATTTATTTTTTAATTTTTTATAAAATCAGGGGGATGTTAATTCCATTAAGGTAGAAAGAAAAAGTTCATACATTATAGTCATGTTTATAGTTCTACATTGAATTTTTGACTAGTTGTCATTTAGTTTATAAACATGACTACACATAGGGGTAGAGCCATGAATTCATATCCAGGAGGACAACACAATACATATTGGATGATAAAAAAAAAAACATGACCGGTGCATTGTTGAAGAATTTGATATTGTTTCTTCTAAAAAACCTAATTAAAAATTAGGTTTACGAACTAAAAATTAATCTTACTCAGATTGGAGATTTGGAGTTGTTTAATTCATGGTGTTTGTCCCTGATTTTCTGTTCTTGATTTTTTAATTATTATATTTGTATTAGTAACCTAGTATGAAACTAAAGATTTATGAAAATTACAACTTTTGGTTAAAAGGGAAAAAAATTAAGATAAATGTCAACCATATAAAATCATTTTTATTATAAAAAAGGATACGAAAGTTTAAGTGCCACAATCTCTCAAAGTGAATCTGCATATTCACCATTTTACAATTAACGTATTTTTATTTTAAATTTTAACGATTCAACCGTTCATGTATTATAACATAATATAGAAATCACATCTGCAAAAAAAAAATCAATTAATTTGGAGACCTTTTGGTCACTCATTCATATAAATTAAATAGATAGTTCATCATAATAATAATAATTGTTGTCAGAATCGTTCATTTGTTTCATAAAATTGGATAGTTAAACAATATCCAATTCAATTGATTTTTTGCAGAAATAATCTATAAAAGATAATTTAAAATATAAACAGTTAGATTAAAAAATTATAAGGTGAAAACCCAAGAATTATCCTTAATGAATAGTTGAGCAACATATAAGTTTCGGCAGAAATGTAGGGGAGGCTAGGGCCCTGCTGGTCCCTTTGTGGCTCCGCCACTAAACACACATTTACTACAAGCCAACAAATCCAAAGTTGATCAGTAGCGCCACAGAAGCCGGTTGATGAGTTCAATGTACACATACAATGTATCCCCAAACATTACACTTATTGATACTCCTCCCACTTGAGCCACTCAGTTTTTTTTAACCATTATGGGTAGAAAGTGTAATATTGGGTAATCCCATTATCAACATTAATTCTCAAATAACCGAGGTGTGGTCGAGTTGGCAAACTCGGTCTCAGTTTTGGAGAACACCTCTAGTAATAAGGGGTTCGAAACCAGCTGAAAGCATCCGTGGCCAAGGGCTACCCGTACCCCACCTCGTGCGCCGAAAAGGCTTACTCAATACATTAATTCCAAAATTATATATTTAAATTAGCACAAATTTTTTTTAAATATTTAAATAGTTTTGGCTAAAAATATTTAAATTGTTTTAGTGAATAGCCTGGTAGGGGCATAAGTGATAATTCTCATGGATAAATGCATCTCTGTTAATAATTACAGATTCAGAACTTCTTTGACACGCTCACTCCGGTGAATAATCCATGTTCACGACAGCGAGTACAAAGGTGGTGACGTGGCAGAGCTCTCAGGCTCTGTGTCAGGAATTCATGAATGTGAAGGAGAATTTCTTGGAGTATTTCCAGGAAGACGAAGACGAAGAAGAAGAGAAAATGACCTTTCCCGAGCTGCTTTCTGTCCGTAGTACAAGTCCATTTGACGATTTAACCCTTCATTCTCGACTCTCGCCGCCGTCGGTATCTCTCTTTCTCTCTCCCGGCATACACACATATATGGATATCTATATACTCTGTATTTGATGGAATTGCAGATAAGGTTGTGAAATAGTAGGTTTGCTTGTTCAATTGGCAGCAAAGAGAGACATTGGAGGAGACCAAGCAAAATGGGTTCAAGCCTTGGAAGTGGAAAAGTCCCTTAAGTCCGATCCCTAATCACACCAAGCGAGTGAGTGAGAACTCTTTTCCTACTAATTAAATGCTTCTTCTAAGTTCTAGTCGTCACTATGATTCTTGAGCTTAGAGAACCAATCTGCTCTGCTCTGTTTATATTTTTGTTCTATTTTTCTAATCGTTCTTGTTCTATATGGCATGTATTCAAAAGAATCCTAACAATGAAGTGAATGAACAGAGTTAGGTGTCATCTGGGTTTTTGTTACCATTTTTTTTTTATGAACAAAAGTGCCAGCAAAGAACATGCCCATAAGTTATTTCTGTTCATGTTTGATAAAATGACCCAATGAACTGTTAGTTGCATAACTCTATATCAAATACCTTATATTCTTCTATTCCACTGTGTATTTTTCTGCATGTTATGATTCATATCCCAGTAATTTGAGTCTGTTGGTGTCGATATTACTTCCAATTAACTTGACAAAGAATTGAATGGGTAAATTTGATGATCTTTGAACAGAAAAATGCTGGTGATCCTCAGAGGCATGGAGGGTAGGTAAACTTTCTAAAATGTTCTGTAAATAGGCTTCAATACATTATTGGTTGAAGTATCACATGTTGATCTCTTGATTGATTGATTGATTGACTAGCTATAAACGCAAGATCACGAAGTCCAACTATCATGAAAAGTCTTCTGTCAGAAACCAACTGCAGGATATCCTGGCAAATCTAGGACCTGAATGCCCCTTCTTTTTGAAGTCTATGATACACTGTAATGTTGTCCATGGCTTTAGTTTGGTAAGTCTAAAACCACATACCAAGTTTAGAAGTACCACTCATGTTCTGCACAAATATGTAGGTAGTTATGCTGATAGACTTGATTATTCTACTGACAGACGGTGCCTAAGCAATTCTGCTATTTGTATTTGCCATTCCATGATACGACTATAACCTTGGAAGATGAAAGAGGAGAAGAATATACAACAATTTTTCTTGGGGAAAGGAGGAGATTGAGTGGCGGATGGAAAAGGTTTTGTGATGCAAAGAAGTTAGTTCTTGGCAATCTTTTAGTTTTCCATTTGGTCGGTCCTTTGAAGTTTAAGGTATGCTTCTGTTGTTGCCTGAGCATAATTTTCTGTATTGCTGACAAGCATTGCTGGGTTCTTAATACCCTTCAAATTTGATTTGACATTATCCACATTAATTTGATTTTTGC
Organism: Rubus parviflorus; assembly: GCA_029955375.1. Lineage (NCBI taxonomy): Eukaryota > Viridiplantae > Streptophyta > Magnoliopsida > Rosales > Rosaceae > Rubus > Rubus parviflorus. The sequence goes on from JARGGL010000001.1 coordinate 30,856,394, forward strand.
TTGGTTGAAGAGCTTATTCTTCGGCCTTTGCATCTGCCATTCTACCCTTATAGTTTAGTTGATTGTTATTTCTACACAATGTTGCAGGTGTACAAAGTGGAACCGGATAGTTTAACTGAAGTAGATGCAGCTTTTATCCTCTTGAAAATGAGTCTTTTCCACACTATTTGGTACTCTCACTTTCTCTGTAGTACCTTGCTCTTTATGAAATTAAGAGGCAGAGGGATCTCTAAAGTCCCACCTCCCTCTTTTCACTTCATGCAAAGTTGCAAGCCTAAAATATTAACTTGATGAAAGATTATGCAGAAGAATACTATCTAATGCCTCCTCCAAAAGATGTTTGCCAAGGCAATATTCGAACGACAAGTCTGACAATAGATGCTAATCTTGAGCTTGTAGATGCTGATGAGTCTGAGGATTACAATGGTCAGGATTTCGGTTCCGATCTACTATGTCATCCAGGACTTGTTACTCTTGAAGATGTTTGAAGGATGATGAGATTAGGACATGATCCATATACACACACAAACACGTGTTTTCGAGGAATTCAATTCCTTGCTAATGTATATAGGAAACGCACTCTCCCCATACTTCAGCTGGTTGTAATATGCATATATGGCTAAAAGCATCATAGTCAGATCCTTTGCCAATTTATCTCACCACAAATGGTAATCTGATTGCATATGTAAAATTCATAGTTAACATTTTAGCCATAATTTTGCTTATGAAGGAAGGAAATGACCTGTAAATTTGGAAAATGAAGCTCCTAAAACTGCGTTTGAATAGGCAGGAGCTCATAATATGCAAGTTTAAAGTCTCATGTATATTCTTGGCCATTTACACAAGTATGGGATAATTTGATTATCGTGTGAAAGCTGGTTGATGAGTCCAACCGTGCACCTCCACAGATTCACGGGACAAAGTTACATTTTCTCTAGGCAAAATTTTACACATGATCACTCAACTATGACAATTTCAACACTTGATCACTATACTTTCAAAAATTTCACTTTAGTCACTCAAAGTGAAAAAGGTATTGAAGTCGAGCAACTAAAGTGAAAGACGGTATTTCACTTTGGTCACTCAAAGTGAAAATGGTATTGAAGTCAAGTGACTAAAGTGAAAGACGATATTGACGTTGAGTGACGAAAGTGAAAGACGGTATTAAAGTTGAGTGACCAAAGTGAAAGACAGTATTGAAGTTCCAAAGTGAAAAACAGTATTGAAGTTGAGCGACCAAAGTGAAAGACAGTATTGAAGTTGAGGGACTAAAGTGATGTTTTTGAAAGTATAGTAACCAAAGTGTCGAAATTGTCATAGTTGAGTGACCAGTTGTGAAATTTATCTTTTTCTCTATTTAGTAGCACTTATGGAAAGACTTTTCAATATTTATAAACCAAATAATGACTCCTCAAAAATTTTGATATGGGATAGTAAACAATGGTTTTAACTTAAGGGAAATATCCAATAGGTACATAATTTCACCTTACATTCCCCATCAAAGTAGGAGATTTTTAATTTTTACCAATAGGCCTGGGTTGGGCCTGTTTTACTCCCACCAAAGAAAAAATTATTAAGGCCTGATCTTTTATGTTTTTTTTTTTCGGACATTTTTTCCTTTTGCTTCATCATAGTCGAGTTGCACGACACTATGTTCAAATTTCAACTTCTACAAATATCGATCAAATGTCAAATCAAAGCTTGAAAACACGTAGAGCTCGACAAGAGGGTTGAGTTTCATACCTCCCTCGTTAACAACAATGATGGGAGTTGCCGAAAAACGTCCCTAAAATCTTCGGAACCCGGAAATCTTTCTTCCTTCGAACCACCGTCTTCCGTCGTTCGTTTGACAATCCGTTGACGGGGTTTGCTTCGCGCCACCGAGAGGTGTGATGTGACTAGACGGTGGAGAAACCGTTGGGTCAACTAGCGGGTTCGCGGTTCTCGACCGGGTCGAGAGGCCTGGGTCGTCTGAACGTATCTAAGCTATATCTAATTTAACAGTCTATATGAAAAGGTGGTGAGATCAATGGTCCAGATAGCACCGTTTTTTTAAATTAAATAATTTTCTTTATTTCCAAATGTTCGAAAATCATTAAAAATAGCTCGGGAGTCCGACAAATTCCTAGAAAATTCTCTCGGACTCGTCGTGACGCAAAATTTATTCTCGAGTCCTCAAATTGTAGATTTTGGTTGAAAAAAACTTTTATTGACCCCTCAATAAATTTAATTATCTCCCTAAAATTCATCAATAATTATGAAAATATACAACTATAAAATATAAGATAAACCTAACCAAAAGATATAAAATAAAGAACATTAAGTCAAGCTAACCATGAGGTATAAATAGAGATAATCTTTTCACCTCATATAGGAATAAAGAAGAAGAAGAAGGTAATATAAACCTTACCAAGAGGTAGAAAACGAAGAACATCAAGTCAACCTAACCACAAGGTATTATTAGGGAACTTGAAATCAACCTAACGAAAAAAAGAAGAAGAAGGTAATGTTTAATTAACTTCTTATAGAGGTAATATTAGAAGAAGAAGATAGGGTAGATAAGGGTTTAATATAAGGGAAGAATTAAGGGATAAAAAAGAAGAAGAAAATACGTAATGAACAAGAAGATTAGGGAAGAATAAGGGTTTAATATAAGGAAAAAACTAATGACACGTTTACTTACTTGGAAATGAGAATGAAGGAATTGATTTCAATTCCTGAGTTCTCTTGCGTTTACTAAGACGTACAAGAATCAGAATGGTTGTAGGTCCCACGTAAAAGTGAGGAATCCATTCCTGAATATCCGGAGTTTGATAACCATGCCAAGGGGGGTAGGTATTAGGAATGATTTCCGATTCATTCTCATTCTCATTCTAGGTACGTAAACATGCCATAAGAGACGGCAAAATCTCACAAATGGTCATTCAACTATGACAATTTCAAAACTTTGGTCACTATATTTTCAAAAATATCACTTTGGTCACTCAACTTTAACACTGACTTTCACTTTGATCACTCAACTTTAATACCGTCTTTCACTTTGGTCCCTCAACTTCAATATTGTCTTTTACTTTGGTCACTCGACTTCAATATAGTTTTTACTTTGAGTGACCAAAGTGATATTTTTAAAAATATAGTGACCAAAGTGTCGAAATTGTCATAGTTGAGTGACCATTTGTGAAATTTATCCATAAGAGAAATGGTTGATAACTTGATGTTTTGAATTTCAATCAAGAAATCAATAAGATATAAATTAGGGCCAATTACCCATAAGGTCATTTACATAACCTATATTCTTAAAAAAAACCACCTAATATTTTTATTCCTCATAAAGCCACCAAAATATTACAAATTTTAATATTTACAAAAATGCCACCGCATTTTTTTCTCATTATTTACAAAAATGTCACTGCCTACAAAAAACTACTGCATTGATATTTGGCAGTAGCTTTATTGTTCTTTGACAGTAGCTTTATTGTTCTTCGACAATAACTTTCTTGTTCTTCGACAGTAACTTTATTATTCTTTGGGAGTACATTTCTTGTTCCTCGCCAGTAGCTTTATTGTTCTTTGGCAGTAGCTTTATTGTTATGTGACAGTAACTTTATTGTTATTCGACAGTAGCTTTCTGTTCTTCGACAGTAGCTTTATTATTTTTTTGGAGTACATTTCTTGTTGCTCGCCAGTAACTTTATTGTTCTTTGGGAGTATTTTTTTAATTCTTTGACAGTAGCTTTATTGTTCTTTGACAGTAGCTTTATTGTTCTTTGACAGTAGCTTTCTTGTCTCTAGTAGTAGTTTTTCATATCCAGTGACATTTTCTTAAATAGTAAAAATTAAAAACGCGGTGGCATTTTTGTAAATATTGACGCGGTGACATTTTTGTAAATATTGGTGGCTTTATAAGGGATAAAAATATTTGGTGGCTTGAAAAAGAACAATGTCACCAAAAGTGACCTTATCAGTAATTTTTTATATAAATTAAAGTTAACCTCTGATTAAATTTGTTAAGTTTACCTTTTTTATATAATTTCACTATACTCATTACATTTAGTAAAAATCTCAATAAATCAAGATTGTAATCAATGTATATAGTATATATTAATTCTTACTATTTTATGCTCAAAAAATATTTAATAAGGGCAAACTAGGAATGCAAAAATTAGGTGTTGACAATATTGAAAAAGAAATAAATCTAATGTGACAGGTGAGTCACTAGACTGAAATTAACAAGTAAAATTCATTAGGGTTGCATCCAATGCAAGACATGATTTTTTGACTTAAATCAAATTTTGTCATATAATAAAGACAAACAAAAAGTGTGTGTTGATAACAATTTGGAGTGTGTTAATAACAACTCCTTATTGCAACACTTATTGTATAGCTAATAATTTGTTTACCAATTTCTCAAAAAAAAAAAAAAAATTTGTTTGCCTCTTTTCATTTTAAAATCTTCCAGATTTTTGTTTTAGAATCTAATACATTTATTTTAAAGATGGCATTTTATTTATATAGGATAACGAACTAATAAAAAGTTGATATATGGCAACCAAACACCAATCATCACCCGGGGATAACCTTTAATCCCCTAGTAGAGGTCATGGAAGCTAGAATTACCCATTATCGAACTCATTGACTTTCGTTTATTGAAAATCAAGAAACGAGCTAACAAATTAAAGGGAAGGTATTCCATGCACGGAACGTGCACATGCACGTAGCGCTGAGGTGCATACGATCATGATTTTTAACGGTCAACTGTTATGATCAAATTAGTTAAACAAAACTGAACCGTTGGATCTCTATTTGGACGACTGAGATTGAACGTGATGTTGCACGGACCGTGCATAGAATAATTTCCGCAAATTAAAATCCCAATGCCCATCCTTAATAGTTAACGTTACATTGGAACTCTAGCACTGAATTATGGTAGGCCCACCGTAACTTCCCAGTAGATGAGTCATGTACATGAAGGAATCAAGCACGTAGCACGTAAGCAACATAACTTGGTTTAAAGGAGAAGGTACTCAAAAGGAAACGGCTCTGCTAATGGAGACTTTTTCACACCTAAAATAGATGCATAAAAGCACACTCAACTTAATCTCTACATCGATCCAAAAGTGATTAATCGATAATAGTATAGGAAAGCAAGGGTTAGTCCCGTAGACGACGATTGTGTCCAATCACTTAATTTTGACTCGATTTTGTACAAAGGTTATAATTTGTACAGTTCTAAAGATGTGGCTGGTAGATGACTTTAAACTTAACAAATCAAGATGAAATTTTACAAACAGGTTATTAGCACATGGAAGAACATGCATACAAAGTTTGGGGTTTTCGAGTTGATTTGGTATACATTAATTAAAAGAAAGAAAACAGGGAATGAAAATCTTAAAAAATGAATGAAAGACTTTAGGATTTTTAGCAATGTGAGAAACAAGTTAGGGAATATATTGTCATCCACTACAAAACAATTAAACAATGACAATATTTAAGCTCGTTGAATTTAGGATGAAGATGCTCACAATTAGTCTAGGGTGTTAAGAATTTAACCGTATTACTTTCTCTTACTTGTCATGCTAAGTGAAGGGAGTTATCAACATAGCTTAGTTTCAAACATGTAACCTAAAAGGGTGTTATCTAAGGTTTAACACGTTGAAACCATTAAGAGCAAAAAATGTTTGAACATCACAAGACACATAGAACATAGTGTTACTAAGTTACCTAGAAACCGATTCACAGGAATAGGGCTCAAGTTATTCATTTGTTTCTTATTGAACATGCGATGATTTGGTGATCACACACATATCCAAAACAATAGATCCTAGAACATGCATCTAAGCGTGCACTCAAAGAAACATTTGCAAAAAAACATCAATGAAAAACGGGTGAATCAATTTTCATCCATAACACAAAGAACATAAAGAAAAACGTTAACTAATTATTGTAATCATGTTCGGGTGGTTCATAACAGCCCCTAACTACAGGAAAATTAGCTACTAAGAATAAGATTCGAAAATCTAAAAGAGTACATGAGAAAAGAAAAACAAAAAAACTAAAGAAATTATGAAATCGGAGAAGTAACCGGTTGTCAAAGGTTCTCACGCATAAAAGTTCTGAATAAGACGCGAAGGCTCATTTTTTATAGTGCCCAATCTGTCCTCTTTGTTGCCTTTTAGGTTTAAGACTTCTTAACTCAAGGAAAAGCTTCCTAGGAATTATTTGATTTTGTCCAACACTTGATGACATGTTCTAATCTATGAGAATGCGCATGGACCATTTTGGGCTTTCCTCATTCCGTTAGGATTTCCTTATTGGGTCAGGACTTTAAGACTTTCCATAATTGGGATCCCCAGTTCAAATAGGAATTCGTGTCTCCTAACATTTTCAAGAATCCTTGTATCTTTATGAATACTCCATCTGCATCATCCTCCAAGTTCCCTTCGTTTCACCACGAATCTTTTTCGAGATTTTCTGAGGTTGACTTTTCCTAATTCAACTAGGAAACTCAAAATGACGAGACTTCGAAAAACCAACTTTGATTTCGGGGCCAAAAATTTTCCTGGTCGAGCTAGGATTCCTAGTTGTGGTAGGTTTCCTGGTCTCATCAAGAATACCCATAACTTGCACAGTTTCCTCTCTTCTTGTCTTCTTTACTATTCTTTTACTCTAAAACACCTAAAAACGAAGTAAATAACTTAAATATACAACGAACTAACTAAGAAAATTAATGACGTATATTTATGCCCCTATCAATTGCCTACAAAATCCTAATAGTTAAGTGACATTATCTCGACCCAAGGCCAACATGAAAACTCAATCCATCTCATGCCTAAGGGCAAGCTCAACCCAATCATCTCCATCACTCTTTGGGAAGTGGGTACCGAATTATCTAGCGACCTATGCCACAGTCCACCAAGCCTCTACTCCAAAGGATCAAGCCTGCACTATACTCTAGTTGGAAGCAACCTCCTGCCCGATGATGACCAACTGTAGAAACATCGCAAATCGTAGATAATCAATCATTGAATATGATCGCACCTAACCAAACCTTGAACAACCACTCGACGCCAACTCAAAAAAGGACCATCATTGCTCGGACGGACCGCTTGAATCTTGACATGACACATAATGAAGCACAACATGACCCAAGAAAGCTGGGCAGCTGCCACTCTCTCTAAACATAGGCGCTACTTTAATGTAGTCTTAAGAGAAACTTAGAACTCAGAATGCGACTTTTTCAACCATCTAGACATTTATGTTGAGATTTGATTATAAACAACGAAATTGATTAAATTAAAATTTCTCGAAATGTTCGAAAAATAAGATTGAAAAAATAAAAAAATGTCAGAAACTCATTAATTATCAGAATACGTTACACTCTAAAAAATTATGAGATTTCCTAATTTGAAAAATGGAAGTTGAAATTCCGATATCGGAATTGGAATAGAATTATAGTGGGAATTTGAACATCTTTTTTCCGATCCGGTCCGTCGGAAACACACCCCCAGATTTAAGCAATAAAAAAAGAAAATTATAGATTTATAACTTCTTTCAAGTGAATAAGCAATAAAAAAAAAATTATAGATTTATATCTTCTTTCAGGTGAATAGTGCATGCTTCCAAGAAGACAAGGTGGTGAGTGGTAAAGCTCTCGGGCTCAGTGCTCAGGAGATGAAAGGCAATTGAAGCTACTTGCTTAACATGAATGTGAAGGACATATTCTTTGAGAGTTTGCAAGTAGAGAAAGAAGGAGAAGAGAATATGACTCCCCAGCTTTTTGCCCGTAGAAGACAATTTGACGATTTGATCCTTCATTCTCGCCCCTCGGTCTCTTTTTCTCTCTTCTTCCATATACATATATACTTGTATAGCTATATTCTGTGTTTGGTGGTTTTGCATGTATGGTTGTGATTTTTTTTGCTCAATTGGAATTTCTTTAATAGCAGAGAGAGCCATTGGAGGAAACGAAGGAAAATTGGTTCAAGCCTTGGAAATGGAGTAGTCCCTTAAGTCCAATCCCCAACACCAAGCGAGTGAGTGACAATGCTTTTCTTTCCAATTAATTAAGATGCTAATTCTTCTAGTAGCTAGTCACTGTGATTCTTGAGATTAGAGAACAAAATCTGCTCTGTCTCCATTTTCTATGTTTGATAAAATGACAGAATCTACTTGTTTAAGTGTCCATCAGTTGTTTAGTTCATGTTTGATAAAATGCCCCAATTGATGAATTGTTATTTGCATAACAATCCTTATAGTCTTCTATTTCACTGTGTATTCTGCTGCATGCCATGATTCAAATGTCAACTATTTGAGTGATCTTGATGTAAGTTAGTGTTGTTTTCGATTAACTTGACGAAGAATTGAATGAGTAAATCCGATAATTTTTGTAACAGAAAGTTGCTGGTGGTGGTGATCCCCAGAGTCATGAAGGGTAAGTAATTTTATCAATATGTTTTGCAAATTATCTCAATACATTATTGCTTGAGGTATCTAATGTGATCTCTTGATTGACCGACTAGCTATAAATGTAAGAAAACCAAGCCGAATTATCATGAAAAACCTTCTGTAAGAAACCAAATTCAAGGTATCTTGGCCAATCTAGAAGCTGAATGCCCCTTCTTTCTGAAGTGTATGATACCTTCTGATGTTGTCAAAAACAAATCTAGTTTGGTGAGTCTAAAACTTTAACCATGCGCCGAGTTTAGAAGGCCACATATGTTTGAAGTTGTGCTGATCCACTTAGTTGTTCTATTGACAGACACTGCCTAAACAATTCTGTGAGGAGCATTTGCCAATCCATGACACAACAATAACTTTGGAACATGAAAATGGGAAAGAATATGAAGTAAAGTTTCTTGCAAAATATAGGAGACTGAGTGGAGGGTGGAGAAGTTTTTGTAATGAAAGCAAATTACTTAAAGGTGATCTCTTAGTTTTCCAGTGGGTGAGGCCTTTGATGAAGTTTAAGGTATGCCACCTGTTGTTTTGGACATGATTTTTGTAAGTTTCACAGGAATTGATTGGATCTTGATACGCTCAAATTCGATGTGACATATTCGACTTTCTTGTGCAGGTTTACAAAGTTGAAGCAGATACTCTCATCGAAGTGGATGCTTCCTTTATACTCTTGAGATTGAGTCTCTCCAACCCAACACTTTTTGGTACTCTCTCTCTCTCTCTCTCTCGTCTATTTTCCCTTTTTCAGAAATTAAGAGGGATCTCTCCAGTTGCTCACCCCTTTAATAGCTTTATACAAACCTGAACTCCTGAAGTGTTAATTTGATGTTTGCCAAGGGAATATTCAAAATACAAGTCTGACATTAGATGCTATTCATGAAGATGATCAATCTGAGGGTGACAATGATCAGGAATTGAGTTCCGAATCTACTAACTAATCCAAGACCTGTTTCTGATGTTGAAGATGTTAGAAGTAATTGAGAATTTCCCCAGAGTTGTAAGTGATGATGAGAAGAATACTTCTTCAACAATTGGTGTACAGGTTTAGGAGATGACCCAGATAAACACAGAGAAACAAGACCTTATATATGGTTTGAGGAATTTAGTTCTTTGCTGAATGTATGAATTTTTTATATGTAGGAACTCCAATATGCAGCATGCATATTATGCATATATATATGTGGCTAATAGTATTGCAGTTAATTTAAATATTTGGAAATTTTGGATGCAATGTTTAAATCCTTCTACAAAGCATTTGAGTTTAAATATTCTAGCTATAATTGTATCATGCATAAATGGTAATCTGGTTTTGGGGTGGCATGTAATGTTCTGAAAGTTGAAGTTCTAGCCATATTCTGCTTACTAATTAAGGACATAATGAACTATGGAAAAGAGAGGAGCTTAATAAATGAAAGTTCCAAGTCTCATGAATCTTTGTCAATCGTTCAAGTAAGAAGTATACATGAGACTTTGATTATTGTATGAAAGTTGGTCCGAGCTGAGTGTGTAGCCACACCCTCTCTTTTAGTCACCCAAATTGATCAATGGAGGAAAAAAAAACAAAAGGCAAAATATTACAATGGTCACTGAATTTTGACCCATTTGACACTTTGATCACTAATATTTTAAAAAGATCACTTTAGTCATTCAGATTTAACACTGTCTTACATTTTAGTCACAGCCGTTAAATTTCACTCCAACTATTATACATTCAATTTTAATGGCTTGTAACGGGAAAATGAACGGCAGTGACTAAAGTGTAAGTGTAAGACGGTTAGACGGTGCTAAATATAAGTGACTAAAGTAATATTTGTAAAATGTTAGTGACCAAAGTGTCAAATGAGTCCTTGGGCCTAGGAAGCCTTTGGGATACCCTGGGAGTTCTCTAAAAAAAAAATGTCAAATGAGTCAAAGTCAAGTAATTATTTGTGACTTTGTCAAAAAAAAAACAGTTAGAATTTTATCCTTTTGGATTATGACCCCAATTATTTTTTTTGAATTTAGGGTTTAGCAAGCAAATAATAGGGGGGTTCGACTAGAGTTTCCCACACTTGTAAACTAAGCCCCGGTGGGAGAGTAGTGCGTGTTCAGAAAAGGAAAAGGTGAGACTGGAGAGGTGGCAGAGCTCTCAGGCTGGAGGAAATTCATCTGGAGAGGAAATACGGCCAAAGTTTCATGCTCAACATGAATGTGGAGGACCAATGCTTGGAGCATTTCTCAGAGCAAGATGAACAAGAAGACGATTTTATCGTTTCCCAAATTTCTCTCCGTAGACGACAATTTGACCATTCCTTCTCTCCATTGGTCTCTCTTTTTCTTTCTTTCTCTCTCTCTCTGAATATAAGTTGTGTGAAAGCTCAATGGTAGTTTGTTCACTAATGGCAGGTAGAGCAGAGGAAGCTATTGGAGACCCAGAAAAATGGGTTCAAGACTCGGACAAGTCCTTCCACTCCAACCCATGACACCAAGCGAGTGAGTCACAACGCTTTTCATAACACGGTTAACACCTTACTCACTAAAATAGTCCTACTCTTCTGTTTTTTGCTCTATTTAGCATGTTTATATATATATATATATATATATATATATATTTGTGTGTGTGTTAAATTAATTAATTAATTAATTCTGTATTCAAATAGACTCAGAATTCTGAAATTCAACACGGTTAAAGCCTTCAAAATATGTGTTCATTTGGTTGTTTTTGTGGGTATTGCCTGAACTTGTGTTGTATTTACTTGGTCTTCTTTTCTGATAGGGTCCCATTTTCTGTTTATTTCATGGTTGATAAATGGACCCAATAGATTGTTAGTTGAAAATTAATCAATTCCCATTTTCTGTGTATTCTGCTCTGTGTCATCGTAACTCATATCCCAGTTTATGATTTTTGACAGAAAGTTCCTGGTGACCATCAAAAGCCTCAAGGGTAGGTATATTTACCAAAAGGTTTAGTTAATTGGCTTAAATACTTTAGTGCCAGAAGTATCGAGTTTGATGTGTTGATTGATAGATTTCATAGCTATAAACGGAAAAGAACCATGTTCGATAATGTTGATAATCCTGAAGATTCTTCTGTCAAAAGCCAAGTTAAAGAGATCAAGGCAAAACTAGGAGCTGAATGCCCCATCTTTGTGAAGGCTATGCTGCCATCAAATGTTATCAGTAGCTTTGTGCTGGTGAGTCTAAACTACAATCATGTAGCAAGTTTAGAAGCATTAGACTTGGAGTGCTAGACAAGCATAATTGAAGTTAAGCACTTGAATTTTACCATTGACAGGCATTGCCTAAGCGATTTTGTCATTCGCATTTGCCATTGCATGATGCAACAATAACCTTAGAAGATAAAAGTGGGGAGCAATATGAAACAAAGTTCATTGTGCAAAAGGAAAAGAGCATACTGAGTAGCGGATGGAGAAGGTTTTGCTCTGCAAACAAGTTAGTTGTTGGCGATGTTTTAGTTTTCCATTTGGTCAGGCCTTTAAAGTTTAAGGTATGCCATTCTTGTTTTAAAATTTACCAGTTTCTTGGTTTCCACCCCCAATTTTAGTAGGACATATTTGATTGGTCATATTGTCCACTTAAGTTGGTTTGCGTAATTTGCGAGGATAAAGCTTGTTCTGCTGCCTTTTAGTGTGGTTTATCAATCTAATTTCTTGATATGTATATCCTGTGCAGTTTTAGTTTTTACTTGATTGTTCTCTGTACACGCTGTTACAGGTGTACATAATGGAAAGACATAGTCTAGCTGAAGTAGACGCTGCTTTTAGCCTCTTGAAGTTGGGTGCCTGCGCCAATCAAACAGCTTTTGGTACCTCTCTCTCTCTCTCTCTCCTACATAAATTAGTTATGATCTCTTAATCATTGCATGAAAACCTGAAAATGCTAATATGATGAAAGATTATGCAGAGGGAAACCATCCAATGCCTCTTTTAAAAGATGTCTGTCAAGGCCATATTGATCAGAAGACAAGTGTGACATTAGATTCTAATCTTCCACTAATAGATGATGCCTGCACCAAACAAACAGCTTTTGGTACCCCTCTCTCTCTCTCTCTCTATCTATTTTACTTTGCTCCTACATAAATTAGTTATGAACACTTAATCACTACATGAAAACCAGAAAATGCAAATATGATGAAAGATTATGCAGAGGGAAATCGTCCAATGCCTCTTTTAAAAGATGTCTGTCAAGGCCATATTGATCAGAAGACAAGTGTGACCTTAGATTCTAATCCTATGCTAATAGATGATGAGTACAACAAAGAATTCGGCTTCAACATTCTAGAAGAAGTTGGACTTCAAATACCATCTGCTGATTTTGAGGATGTTGAAAATACTGAGAATTTCACCATTCTCTTGAATGGTGTGAGTATAAATTCTCATTTCTCCGAACAGATCAGGAATAGGTATTATGATCTATGCTGCTCACAAAGGTCATTTCTGCACGATCATCTCCTTGAAAGTATTAATGGTAAGTTAGCTGCTGAAATAATAACTGAAACGACTAACATCGCTAATGCTATTAGAGCTTGCAAGCTTTCCACCCCTCATGCTGCTTATGTAATGTGGGAGAAGACTTTAGATGCCTTTGAGATGTTGGGTATGAACGTTGGATTCTTACGTGCCCGGCTGAAGCGGCTTCTGAGCCTTTCTTGCAGGACCAAGCAAGCTCTGATAAGGAAATCAAAGGAGGCTAAACTTGAGCAAGCTCGTGTAAAGGAGGAGGAGCTAACTCTTGAATCCCAAATATCCAAGTATTGCGAATGGAAAGATAGGATGTTATGTGCTTATTCTAAGATATATCGTGTAAAGGTAGTTGCAAAGAGGCGTGAACTCTTATTCCAGGAAGAGGCTGTTGCTCCATGGGGATGAGAAGAATGCTTTTGAAGGTTTGGCATATTGTTTTACCGATATATAGTTTGACCTAGAGAAGAATAGTAAAGAAGAAGAAATGCACAAACACACACACACACAGTCATAGTTTCAAGTTTCTCTTTTCCATGTTCTCCACTATAAATTGAAGTTAATGACATAGCATAGATGGCATATTTGCAGGCTGCCTGGCTTTGTTTTTGTAATCTCTTTCTTCTATGAAATGTTGTTTACATTCATGTAAGAACAAAATTTCTCATCTAGAAATCTTCTAGTTAATTACGCTTGAGAAGTTGTACAAGATTGGAACAGCCGGTGGTATCTGTAAAAATAGATGATCTCATCCCTTCATCTAAATATCGATTAACCATTAGGCAAGAAGATACCCTTCTTTTATTCTATTAATGATGAAAATACAGAAGAGAGTAAAAAACCATAGAGGGAAAGATGTTGAAAGTCAGCGAACCAAAGTCATGAATAAATGTGGCCACAATGTTTGCAACCACATGATTTACATTTACTATGTATTGACAAGTTTTCTTCATTTACAATACAGGTGTCAAATGGGCCAGTGGAATGACAAAAAACCAAATAGTATTTTTTTTTTTTTTTTGGTTAGGGATTTTCTTCCCAGGAAGGATCACATCAAACCCCCCTGGAGATAAAGCCGAGGAGACTAATCTCCCTTCGCGGAAAGGGTTGCCGTTGGCCACTGGTGCAAACCAACTAGTATTTTGACAAATAGTAAAGTACTAGAAATTGTGTCTACGTTTTGCTGCGGGTTTCGGAGCTAACACAATGTTATTTAAGAACTAAGTTTAAAAGCATAGAAACTTGAACCCATCAGGTAAGTCTAGCTAAGAGCATCAGGTAGTGTTCTAAAATCGCTCTAGGCGGCGCCTAGGCGCTAGTCGCCACTGCACCTCCTGGAGTAATTAGAAATCGCCAAGGAAAATCGGCCAGGGTCTTAGGCGGAGCTAAGCGGCCGATTAGATGGCCTAGGCGCGATTAAAAAAATTGGATTCTCTCTCCTCTTCCTTCGGCGTTCTCGATCGGTGGCTTTCCGGCCACCTGAAAACAACACCGCCACCACCAAAAGATTGCCCATCTCCTCTCGAACAAAACCCCAGAACCTCACCTTCAGCCACCACCCCAATCAGCCGGACGCGCTTCTCATACCTTTCAATCTTTCTAAGTTTTCCGGCTCCTATTGTAGTTACCATTTCGGCTCCTCTTTTTCGACGTTGGATAGCGGCAAGAGCGGATCGGTGCCCCAATATTTGAATATTTGGTTGCTGGTTTGAGAAAGGTGAGAGAAGTTATGAGATAGTAAGGGAGAAGAAACAGGAAGAAAGAGAAAACGAATGGTTTTGAAGGAAATGTATAATAGTATAAGCATGGTTAATCATGTATTATTAAAATAATATACATTCCATGTACTATCGAAATGAAAACCTCCCAAATGATTAAATATTAAACTAACAAAGTAACAATTATTATTTATAATATATATTAAAATAATTCATATTAAAAAAAACCGCCTAGGCGCCCGATTAATCCCCGCCTAGGCGTTAGTCCCCTGCCCGCCGCCCGACTAGCACCTAGCGATTTTTAGAACATTGGCATCAGGTAAGTCCAGCTAAGAGCAATATTATATGAAACAAATAAAATGAATGAAACAACCCAAACAAAATAACTGTTGAAAATAACGATGGTAGCAGCATGGATAAGAGCATAAATAGGGGTAGGCCCTTCCATGGCATCGGGTAACCAGACATGAAGGGGAAATTGGGTGGAATTATTAACTGCGCCGAAAAATAATAGGAATGCACATAAAGTAGCAAAACATTGTTATACAATAAAGGTAAAAAAAATCCAAACAGTCACTAAATTTTGACACGTTCAACATTTTAGTCATTGAGTTTTCGAATATATCACTTTAGTCACTGAACTAAAATATTGTCTATCATTTTAATCACTTGTTTGTTTTTTCTGTTAAAAATTTATAAATAATACATTTAAAAAGGGTATTTTAGTCAAATTATTTTAAAATAAAAAAATTTCTTTTTTTTTCTTCTCCCTCTCTCTCTCTTCTTCCTTTTTTTTTTCCTTTTCTTTTGTCCCCCCCCCATGTTATTCTTCTTCTTTCTCTCTTCCTCTTCCCCTTCTTCTTTTTCCTCTTCTTCAATTCTTCCTTCTCTTCCTCTTGACCTAGAGTTTAGCTTTAGCTTTTAAAACGAAATCCACTGCCATGAACAGTAACCTCACGGTGGCCGAACAACCCAAAACTCCAAATCTTCCAAATATCAATCAAAACTGAAATCCAATTATACCAACCCGTAGAGCTCGATGAGAGGATTCGATTTCATACCTCACTCGAAGAAATCCATCGCCGAAGTAGCCAGAAAACGTCAAAAACTCGTCGGACTCCTTGATCTTCTTTCCTTTGATTCTCCCTCCTCCTTGGTCTATTTGAGAAGTTGAGGCCACTGTCGTGCTCGCCTCATCGAGACGAAGCCAAAACCATCGGTTTCGAGGTCAATGGTGGTCGGACGGCGAAGACATCACCGGAGGAAGCTCCGGGTAGTATAGACGACAGAGAGAGGGCAGAAAAGTAAATAAACAGTCAATGAGGGACAACATGGTATTTCTATTATTGGCTCGGCTCGAGCCGGCACTGTTCATGGCTTATGAACAGTATAGGAGAAATAGATATATCGGAAATTATTCTATGCACGGTCCGTGCAACATCACGTTCAATCTCAGCCGTCCAAATAGAAATCCAACGGTTCAGTTTTGTTTGACTAATTTGATCATAACGGTTAACCGTTAAAAATCATGATCGTGTGCACCTCAGCGCTACGTGCATGTGCACGTTCCGTGCATGGAATACCTTCCCTAGATATATATAAATTTCCTTGAACAAAATGTTGGTACGTATATGTCTCAATTCATAAAGTTTTGTTACGTTAACTAACAAAAATAAATTGAAATGTACGTGAACCCCAAGAAAGAAAGAAAAGTAAATAAATTTCTTATTTGCTTTAGCAATTATTAGATTAAGTGGTGGAGATAGGTAGTCTCATCCCCACTCCTTTTGGGCAAATAAACATGTTTAAGAGGCCGGTGAGCTGTGGTCTATTGGTTTTTGGTAAAATCAACACTGTGGAGGTCACAGCTTCAAATCTCACTGGCATCTAGGGATGAGTGGGGTGAAGATAAAAATTGTCGTTTCTTTTATTAAAAAAAATGAATGGATAGAAAATGAGATAATTAATTACTAGGGTTTTTATCACATATAGTACCTGAACTATTTCTTAATTATATATTTGGTACATGAACTTTATTTGTCACAAGTAGTACCCAAAGTTTTCGATTTCTTCTCCTGTGGTACTTAAGGCCGATTTTTGTGATCTCTCGACAAATATATGCGCGTGAGGGCGTGTGTTCCCAAAAAAATGAGGCTAAAATGAAAAACTTTGGGTATTACTTGTGACAAAAATTGAAAACTTTGGGTACTACTTGTGACAAAAATGGAAGTTCAGGTACCATTTAGGATGAACTCGAAGAGTTTGGGTACTGGTTGTGATCAAAAGTGAAGTTTAGGTACTATGTATATAATGAAGGTAAAGTTCAGGTACTATTTGTGATAAAAACCCTAATTACTAATTTACTGCAGTAGTACTGTATTTATCTAAGGGCATGCTTGATATTTCGTATTGAATAGTAGTTGACGTGATTAATAACGGTAGATTCTTCCATGCTCCGTAGTATGGATGCCCCGCCATTCCTACCCATTGGATTCTTGTTGTCAATCTTGGCCCTTCAATTTTGGCCCAAAACATAGAGCATCAATACAATGGAGCATGTAAGACGTTGCCATTAATAACTTGTCTGACAATCCAACGGCGGAAGGGTTTGGACTCAAAAGGGAAGAGGCGGTGAGGTGGCAGAGCTCTAAGGCTGAAGCTTATCAAATGCCAATGGCGATGATGGTTCAAGACGACAAAGGCAGCCAAAGCTTCATTCTAAGCATGAATCTCAAGCAGGAATGCTTCGACTACTTCACACAAGATCTTCTAGAAGACAATTTCAACTCATGGCAGGTAGAGCAGAGGAAGCCATTGGAGACTGAGAAAAATGGGTTCAAGACGCACAAGAGTCTTTTAACTCCAACACAAAACACCAAGAGAGTGAGAAAGTTTTTCATTTCTTTGCTTTAAATGATTCTCTTATCAGCGTGACAATTTGCTCTGTTTTTCAGCATTTAGAACATGCCCATTTCTGCCCATTTCTTGCTCATCAGGTGTTTGATAAAATGCCCCAATGAGCACTAGATTGTTACTTGCAAACCAGTACTTCGTATATTGACTGCTTTCTCTGTCACTGTGTTTATTTAGCTGCATTTTATGACTCATATCAGTTACTAGGATGATATTGATGGTAATAATATGGGTTTCAATAGAAAATTGAATGGATTTATTTCTGATGATTTTTGGACAGAAAGTTCCTGGTGATCCTCAGAAGCCTCATTGGTAAGTGTACATATCAAATGGTTTAGGTAATCAACTTCAATTTTAGTTCATGAAGGATCTTGTGTTAATGTTTTGATGCTCCGATTAGCAGTAAATCGAAGAGAATTCAGTGTGCTAAGTTTGATGATTTCCAAGTGAAAGAGGTCCAGGAAAATCTAGGAGCTGAATGTCCCATCTTTGTGAAGTCTATGTTACCAACAAATGTTACTCGTGGCTTTTTTCTGGTAACTCACTCTAACTAAAACCATGTACCAAGTTTAGAATCACTGTATCACTTGGAGTGCTAGACATATTTGTATGTTGTCATTAAACTTATTATGAACTTAACTTTTCTATTGACAGACATTGCCTCAGCAATTCTGCAATTTGCATTTGCCATTGCATGATACAACAGTTACCTTGGAAGATGAAAGTGGGGAAGAATATGGAATAAATTTTCTTGTGGGACACAGAATACTGAGTGGTGGATGGAGAAGATTTTGTATTGCAAACAAATTAGTTGTTGGTGATCTTTTAGTTTTCCGTTTGGTTAGGCCTTTGAAGTTTAAGGTATGCCACTGTTTTTTCTGAGTTGCTTGGGTATACTTTTATGTCAATTTTCCAAGAAAGCTTGTTTCTTAATACCCACAAATTCATTGTGACAATTTAGTTGGGCTGTATTGTCCTTTTGAGTTGGAGTTCTTTGCTAAAAAGCTTCTGCTTCTGCATTTGCATGTGGTTTATCGTCTAGTTTTTCAGTATCTACCCTGTGAAGTTCTAATTTTAGTTGATTGTTTCTCCCTCTAATGTTAAAGGTGTACACACTGGGAACACACAGTCTAGCAGAAGCAAATACAGCTTTCAGCCTCTTGAAATTGGGTGCCTGCACCAAACAAACACTCTTTGGTACTCTCTCTCTCTCTCTCTCTCTCTCTCTCTCTCTCTCTCTCTCTCTCTCTATATATATATATATATATATATATATATATTATATACACTTGCGCGCGCGCGCACACACACACACGCACATAAGGGGTCTCTTAAAGTCACTCTCTATTATGACTGCATGAAAACCTGAAATATTAATATGATGAAAGATTATGCAGTGGGAAAAAATCCAATGCGTCATCCAAGAGATGTTTGTGAAGGAAATATTCATAAGACAAGTGTGACATTAGACAATCCAAATCAGTACGTTAAGGAACTCAGGTCCAACATTCTGGAAGGCATTGGATTTCCAGGACCACCTGCTGATTTTGAAGATGTTAGAAGTCTTGAGAGTTTCACCATTCTGGTGAATGGTGTGAGTATAGATTCTCGGCTCTCCAAACAACAGAGGAAGAACTATTTTGATCTATGCTGCTCACAAAGTTCATTTCTGCACGACCATCTCCTCAAAAGTATTAATGGTAAGTTGGCTGCTGAAATAATAATTGAAACAACTAACATTGCTAATGCCATTAGAGCTGGCGAGCTTTTTACCCCTCATGGTGATTATGCAATGTCGGAGAAGACTTTAGATGCCTTTGAGATGTTGGGTATGAATGTCGGATTCTTACGTGCACAGCTGAGACAGCTTCTGAGCCTTTCCTTCAAGTCAAAACAGGCTAAACTCGAGCAAGCTTGTGCAAAGGAGGAAATGAGAACTGCTCTTGAATCCAAGTATTTGGAATTGAAAGATAGAATGGTAATTGTTGATTCTAAGATAGAGGCTTTAAAAGAAGTTGCCAAGACGCGTGAACTCTTCTTCCAGGAAGAGGCCGATGCGCCAAGTCCATGGTGATGAGAAAATAATACTTTTTGACATGAGAAAAATTTACTGTCTAAGAAGGTAATTCCTTTTTGAAAATTGTATATATAGGGGATTCTACATGTACCTCAGGTCTTCAGTTGGTTGTAAATTTGTCATTAGCACAAACCCAGCATATCTCTTATTAACAGCATAACTTCTGCTTCTGGTATACAAATCTGCCTTCTCATCGACTTCATCTTCCTCAAAAGTTGAAGCCCTTTCCTCATCAATCCTCCCCATCTTCAACCCAACACTATAACTCCTCACCCCTCTCCCATTGTTCGTAGTATTCGCGGCTTGTCTAACACTTCTATCAACCGGTCTTACATTTCTATTCACATCTGAACCTGCAGCTGCCCTAATATTATCGTTCTTGTTCTCTTTCCCTGCATTGTTCTTCTTTGACGACGCAGTTCTGATAAGCTGCCTCACATCCTCGTCGTCGTTTGAACCTAATAATCATAACTGTCTTTTCACGAAGTTTGAGATCATTGGATTGAAGTTAAAGATCGACAAAGTTTGAGAAGATTCTAAAAACAAATTAGGAAAATTTCCTAAAATATGAAGGAAATTATTTAAAAACCACACTTTAATTTATTTATGCATTTAAATATCATTTGGGGACTCAAAGATGGAAACTAAGCTAAAATAGCAAAGTTATAAGTAAAATGTAGCCAAAGAATGGGAAAAACATATTAAAAACGTCACACTTTGTGCTCCTATCAAATTCCCCCACACTTAGCTTTTGCTAGTCCCTAGCAACACACCCATACTCCACACGAAAATGACTCTATTTCCCTTAAAATTTTGCCTCAGAAATCTCTTACTTTCATGGAATCAAGTTTAGCACTCAACCAAAATTTGCCACAAGAAATTCGAAGGTTAATTAACAAGCATGAAATTCATGTGAACAAGTAAGACTTGGAAAAACAATGGTGATATAATGGAGCTCAGCATGCTTCAAACAAGTTATCCTCACAAAGGTATGCTCTCTATTTCCACTCAGAATCATGGCTCATGCTTAAAAGTTTTTCACTCAAAGATATGTGAGAGAAATAATTGTAAGGCATTCAAATAGCTCACATATATTAATCAAATAAAAGCACTTTAGTGAATAATGATTAAAAACCTCATGAAAGATACCAAGTACATGCGCAAATGGACCACAACCATATGCTCAACTTTCGAATTTAACTCCACAGATCAAGGGCTACCCATTTTAAGGATCAAGAGGGACTTTCAAAGGTTGTAATGGGGCTAAGGCTCACGGTTTAAAAGAAACAAAGGATAAGGGATCACAAAGTGTCCTAAAAACCTAGTAGAGCACCAAAGTAACCATGTCTTCTCTCAAAAAGGCCAAATGTCTTCTTGTTGGGCCCAAACTTCACTCTAAACAAGTATGATGAAGGACAAAGGCCAAGTAATTCATTAATGGGCCTTCAATTCAAAACAACCTCCTAAATCATGGGAAGGGGACATTAATCCATTTTTTTTTTTTTTTTACAATCTTTTTCTTTCTTGCCGTACACTTTCTTTTCTTATTTTTCACGGCACTCACATGTAATGAACAAGTCTATCCCTTCCCCCACACTTATTTTCGTCAATCACCTCTTTTTCATTTGTTTTTCAATCACCAAGTTTCGATCACCAAAGCATAGCTCTACTAAGTTTCTAGAACAAGGGTAGAGATGTAACTATACTAAGGTTTAGGGTATAGATAACGCAGGTGGTGAAAGAAAATGTCTCATGTAAGCTCAAAGGGGTCTAACTAAGGGGTGCACATGCTTGTACACAAATAAGGGACACATGGTGTAATACCCCGAAAATTTCGATACTATTTTTATAAAATAGGTCGTGAAATTTGAAGTGAAATGGTGTGAAATTGTATTTTTAGAGGTTTTCGTCGTAAAACGATAATTACGGCGGTAATTATAAGTTACACAAGGTTAATTAAGGTAACTTTTTATCCGTTGAAATTTTGGGAAAACTTCCTTCATGAAAGTTGTAGACCTCGTCGAATCGAGTTCGTAGGAATTTGGTTCACCAAAAACGGAGTTCGTATGAAAAAGTTATGGCCGTCGGAAGTTTGACGAATTTCTATAAATAGAATGTTGGGATTTACTGTTCACCCGAAAATCAGAATTTATCCCAGAAATGTACTGTTCACGCCGTGAACAGTACCAGAAACTTCCTCCGGTGATTTCTCCCTCCTCCGGCCACCAATTTGTGTGAGACTTGTCCCAATCTCTTTGTCTCTTCATCCTCTTCGATTCTATACTAGTTTCATTCATTGATTTTCAGTATAGAAAGAGAAATCAAGAAAAGAAAAAGGAGAAAAACGCTGCCGAACTGTTCATCAGTTTCTGGGCAAGTTTCCGGCCAAATCGAGCCACCTTACCTACTGGGCTTTGTAGCCCTTTCCAGGGGCTTTCCAGCAACATAAAATATGCCTCAATCGGAGTTCGGACGAAGGAGAATTTTGAATTTGAAATCCTAGGGTTTTGGAACTATCGAGGTAAATTCGAGACTTTTTACTTTGAATTGGCCCTTGTGGTAGTTATGAAAGTTGTTTGTGGTAATGTGTAGAACATGCTGTTAAAATTTCATAGCAATCAGACAACTTTTGTCCGGCGGCTGGCCACCGTCGGTGGCGGCGCGTCGGCGGCGCGTCCGGCCGGTCCAGGAGCAGTTCTTTGCTCCGTTTGGCTTGGTTCGTCGATACGAACAACTTTCGTGTTTACACTTTTGTGGAATTCGGTCGTTTGATCAATGATCAATTAAGCGATAGTTATGGATCGTTAGATCCGTGATGATCCGACCGTTGGATCATCACCAATTTTGGATATGATGTTAGGATGCTAGAAATAAGCATGCTGTTGGATTTTGGAAGTTTTGGATTTCGTGTGGGACCCGTTGATGAATAGTAGACGTGGGACCCACGTTGACCGACGGTTGACTTTTGGTCAAACTGTCCCGATTTATGGTTATTGATGTCTAAGAGACATTTGAGGAATATTTGAAGTGATTGGATTTTAGAATCATCAATTTGGAAACTATGATATGCTAAGTGGAAAATTGCATGTTCATAGGTATTTTGGAATCATGAAGCATTTGGCTAGCTTTGTCGATTCCCGGGTATTATTTGAAGACGCAGCAGGAATTAGAGGTGAGTGAATCTCACGATATTTTATATATGAATATTAATTCATATTGTGTTGTTTGCGAAAATAAATAATTATATTTATTTAAATGATTTTGCGATATATAAATTAAATACAGTTTTAATTTGATATATCAGCATGTGTGATTTTGTGTTAAAACAATATTTGAAAGTATTCATTTTATTGTTTTAATTGGTGGATTTTGTGGGAACAATATTTCAAAAATTATGATATTGTGTTTGCCTACTCGAATGTTTTTGTAGCCAATGGGTGAAGGTTAGAGCTTTAGACTGTGTAGCCAATGGGTGAAGGTTAGAGCTCTAGACTGTGTAGCCAATGGTGAAGGTTAGAGCTTTAGACTGTGTAGCCAGAAGGTGAAGGTTAGAGTTCTAGACTGTGTAGCCATGTATTCATTGAAAACAAAGATGAATACTTTATGTAATAAAGGAGAAGAAAAATGGTATTCTCGCTTTATCTTGATGTATTAAAAGGAGAAGAAAAATGGTATTCTCGCTTTTAATCATTTGAAGTTGATTGTGGTTTTGTGTGAGTATGATATGAATTTGCTTCTTAAATATTTGAAGCATTGATAAATGAATTACAATTCTTGAACAATATTGAATTGTATTTTGAAGTTTTTACTTCTTTAAAAATTGAAGTAATTATTATGATGATTTACTTTTCTTAAAAAGAAAGAAATCATAATTTTGGGAAATGATTTTGGGGAAGGTTTATATTGTTTAATATTCTGAATTACCCTGGGATTAACATACACGTTATGGGACGTGTGGGGTTAAAATACGTATTATGGGATGCGTAGGTTCATTATATTTTATAATATGAATTTTCGGGATTTGAATTGTTTTTGAAGAATATAA
The DNA here is from genome assembly GCA_029955375.1 of Rubus parviflorus. Taxonomy (NCBI): domain Eukaryota; kingdom Viridiplantae; phylum Streptophyta; class Magnoliopsida; order Rosales; family Rosaceae; genus Rubus; species Rubus parviflorus. The sequence goes on from JARGGL010000001.1 coordinate 30,880,064, forward strand.
CTTACATATATTTGTTTAAAACAAACTATATATGTATATTTTTGATAAACGGTTTAGGGTGAGTAAAACTGAGTTAACTCATACCAGCTTCGTAAGCTGACCGGGTTTGTTGATATAACCCGGTACACTATTCCACGGTGTAGGGGTTATACCTGCAGGTTAGGATAACCAGGAGTAATGCAAGGCTGCATACTTTTTGTTGGGTTATAAGACTTCCGCTATTTTATGCTTCGCACTCTGAAGATTTATTTATGTAATATTTTGATGTATCAATTTATTATATAAATATTTGGTATGTAATATTCGACTCTTGTATTGAGTTTGAAATTACAATGTTGGGCATGGAGTTGGTGTTGTGTACTTGAATTAAAAAGAAAAAAATTCTAGTGCATATTTGTATTTGATATTCCATGTCGTCACGTTCCCGAAATGGTTTGTAATTAAGGGCAAAATGCCTTATTAATTGATTGGAAAATCGGGGCGTGACAGATTGGTATCAGAGCAAAACAATGCTCTAAGGAAGTGATTGAGCAATGAAACGATCTAAGGAAATGAAACGAGTTTTGGAATTGAGAAGTGAAGTTAGGGTTTAGAGCTTAGGATCGGTTTAGGGTTTGGCGTTAGGTTCTTAGATTCATTCAAGTGATGGTTACTTCGTATGCTTAATTACGCACAGTATTTATCGAGTGATGGCCCGACCGCGGCGGATCCCCATCATGTGCTCTTCAGTGCTGTTGTGTTGTTAAGAATATAAAGTACAAATTACAATTCCTTATACGGTAGTCTTACATGGCTACATTCCTAACTCTCTCAACCGTACCCTGGATCAAACGACAGACTTGATCCACTGACCCTTTCTTATTCTTCAGCAACTCAGTAGAGATCTGTGTTGCTACTGTTACTAGACAACCAATGTACGGATTGTCTGAGACCCCTTCTGTCCTTCCAGCAGTAGGCATATCTGGTAGAATTGAAAAACCCGAAGTTAGGAATACAATTGTACCTAACTCACAACCACCTAATAACTTCTGGACCGTTGACTGACTGATAGAGGCATAAATCACGTATGACCCTGTTGAATCAGTACAACTTTCTTGGAGTACGTAGGTGTCGTCGATTTGCATCAAGGTGACACAGTTGCGTGGGTCTTGACCCGTTGTGATGTGTGCAATCTCTTGGACTGTCTTGCCCAATGCTTGGTGATCCCACTGGTTCCGAGTTTGTACGTCAGTGAAGAAGTCAAACAGCTTTCGGTGAGAGACATGATGTTGGAATATTGCTGTTGCAGTTCGAGTAAGACCATGGGGCTTATTCGGCCTATTCCAGATTTTGTTGGTGGAGACTCTTATCCCTGAACCCCTGAACTTGGTTTGTTCAGCTACCTTCCATTCATGAGCAGTAGAGTTGCCGATGTCTGTGAAAAAGTCTGTCACTATTCTGCATGCCATCTGCAACAAGTTTCTTCTTCCTTCTACCGATGGTATGACACAAAAGTCTTGAGGTGGATGAGTGACAGCCGCAGAATAATTGAACCGTTCTGCTTGTCTCTGAAGTATTTCTACCCATCGCCTTGCTCCAAAGGCTAAGCCTGACTCCACTAGCGTTCTGTATGATTGGTGCATGTGTTGATCTCGTACATCAACATGTTCCACCCATACGACACGAGAGCTGCCGTTGAACAAATCTTGGATTAAGCATCCGGATGGACGCTTCTTGCATTGAGATCTGGGGTGTGGACCCAGATTTGAACTTAAACCCTCCACAGAGACATCAACTATGGCCCAACTCTGTTCTGTTTGTCGTTGACAATAACGAACAAAGTGAGTGACACGAGTGGAGACAGATGGAGTGGTTACCTGGAACTCGGCAGTCATGACTTGGATGGTGTCGTGGTAGTTTTCAGTAGTCCCTGTTGACAAGACATCAAGGATACTCGCCCTTGAAATGATGCTACTGAATATGGTGGACCATTGGTCCACATCCATGAAGAAATTCAAGAGTACGACAGGACTGAGAGGAATTGTGGCTGTGTAGCGTGAAGCTTCAGTTTGGAAGTTAGTAGGTGTAAGATCTATACCGTTAGTGAAGATTCTCTTGTACTCTGCTTCATTCAGGAACTCATGAAGCGTGGCAGAACTGGATTTGAGTGCAGAGATCCACAGTGGCGCAGCAGCAGATGCCATGATGATTAGCTCATCTCTGACCGACACAATGATTTCAGAAATCTTAGTTGTGTCTGCCACGAGAGATGCTTCTGCCACGGCAGATGCTTCTTCAGGTTCTGAACGGTTGATGTTGTCTGATGGTTGTTGTGTAGAAGAAGAGTGATGTGGGATCGACATACACTTTTGAACATCCCTCCTCATGTGAGATTTTTCCCTTGGACCGATGACTGCAGGAATTGGAAGAGTCTGAGGTTGTGGGGTAGTCTCTTCGATTCCTTTGAGTAGCTCACTATTGGGAGTAACTCGTTTTCCACAGTGGTTGCAGTTGATTCGGTTGAATGCTGCTTGGTACTGGCTAAGTTGAGCTTGAAGCTCATTGATTTTCTGTCTCAGCAGAAAATTTTGTTGACGAGTTGTTTGGGCAGGCGTTCGGGGTCGATGCTTTATCACCCAGGCAGAGACTTGTGCAAACGTTAACTTTATTTGGTCACCCAAATCTTGTCGCTGTTGAACAGTTGGCTGTGGAAAAGCCTCGACGAAGTCCTTCAATGCTTGGACTTGGTATTTGGTGAAGCTCTTCCTCAGTGGAATACGTTTGGATGAACTAGGTTCAGCTTGTGGAGATGATACTTGTGGACTTGGGGCTATTTCAATGGCTTCGTCTTCTGCTAGAAGCATGTCTAGCATGTCGATATCGTTGTCGAATTCGATTGCTGGTGAAATTATTACATCTAAGCCCTCAAAGAATTGGCTTTCAGAGGGATCAGATTGAAGTAATTCACTGAACGAATTCACTTTACGTGACATGTTTGAGTTGGTGTAAATTTCTGAGAAGTGGAGTGAAGAAGTCCTCTTTGAAAGAGAAATGAGGTTATGGCACTAATGGAAAGTATCTGTTAGTGGATGCGTAAGGTGTATATTTATGGTTGGTGGAGGATTTGAAAATTCAAAAGCAAAAGTGAGCGGCTGATTACAGCTAATTGTCGGAGCCCTTGGAGATCGTGGAAGATTTTTTTCCCCGATGCATGGATTTTCCACATACAGTTCCACTCTTGTGAGACCTCGCATCTTTTGAGGAATTAATTATGCGAAAGCAAAAGGAAAAGAGTCATTATGACCGGTGTTAGTGGAAGACTGAGTTTTTCTTGGTTAAATCTTGCGGAATATTGTATCGTGGGCGATACTTTTGAGTAATTGAGACAGATATGAGCAATAATTATTCTTAGTGGGTTGTTGAGTGCACCGCACTCGCATTAAAGAAAGGTTTCCCTTACGGTGGAAAGTTGTGTTTAAATACATAGGATAAGGAGTTGTGTTACTCACTTCATATCTGTTATCAAACAAACACTTCGACTAAAATTTTTTCTTACACAATGGTGAACAAGGGAGAGTGCAGCAAGCGTTCCAAGAACACTGATTGGAGTGAACTTCCGGTGGAGATCTGGAAGTACATATTCCAGTTGGTTGCTACCGCATCCCTGCAGAGCACAATGGAACTCCGTTGTGTCTCGAAGGACTTCAAGGAGTATGCCGATAGCTGGTCTACGTTGGCGGCGATCGACATGGATGGGTTCGATGGTGGATCCAGACCCACTGGTTCCATAGAAGCGGACAGGCAGGTGCGCATCTTCGCTAATCGATGCTGGGAAGCGAAGAACCCGGAGTCTCTGTTCCGAATGGGAATACGAGTACTCGTGGAGGCAGCGAACATATCTTTAGCCCTGGAGTATTTCGATGCGGCATGCAAACCAGGAACATTCTATGGTTCGCGTCCCAGTTCAGTGGTAGGTCATCATGTTGCATTTTATGCAGCATGTATGATTAAGATGATTTTAGGACCACGAGCCGAGCAGCAGAAAACGGTGCAGCGACTGTGTGAAGCCCTCGACTGGTGGAGAAGCGGATGGAACATCTACTACTGTAGACAAGAAGTCGAGCGGATGATGCATCAGGCTGAGTTTTGTCATGAGCATCTACTGCTGTATTTTCCGTCGACTACTGCTTTCCTACCCGCCGGTAAATGTCTTACTTGTGGTGAGTCAAGTTTTTGGCGTCCTTTTGGCCAGGACATGTGGGATGTGGATGGAGATAGGCATGCAGCTAGAGAATGTTGCGACACTTGCAAGTGTTTCGTGGAGGCAGCATATTTCTACCAGCTGATGATGTATGGAATTCCGAGACATCCGGCCTCTTATCCACGAAGTCACTACTGGAGGTTTAAGGATGGCTTCTGGTAGTTAAAGCCCTGTGAGGCAATTTAAGAATTTGTTTTAGAAGTGTGTGGAAGTTGTAATAGTTTGTTGTGTTTTGGCTTGATATGTACTACCTAAGTGATTATCAATAAAAATTCTGAGATTTGGAATTGAAGTTTGATAACCTTGGGTGTACTCTGCGTCCAAATTTCGGGACGAAATTTCTTTAAGGAGGGTAGACTGTAATACCCCGAAAATTTCGATACTATTTTTATAAAATAGGTCGTGAAATTTGAAGTGAAATGGTGTGAAATTGTATTTTTAGAGGTTTTCGTCGTAAAACGATAATTACGGCGGTAATTATAAGTTACACAAGGTTAATTAAGGTAACTTTTTATCCGTTGAAATTTTGGGAAAACTTCCTTCATGAAAGTTGTAGACCTCGTCGAATCGAGTTCGTAGGAATTTGGTTCACCAAAAACGGAGTTCGTATGAAAAAGTTATGGCCGTCGGAAGTTTGACGAATTTCTATAAATAGAATGTTGGGATTTACTGTTCACCCGAAAATCAGAATTTATCCCAGAAATGTACTGTTCACGCCGTGAACAGTACCAGAAACTTCCTCCGGTGATTTCTCCCTCCTCCGGCCACCAATTTGTGTGAGACTTGTCCCAATCTCTTTGTCTCTTCATCCTCTTCGATTCTATACTAGTTTCATTCATTGATTTTCAGTATAGAAAGAGAAATCAAGAAAAGAAAAAGGAGAAAAACGCTGCCGAACTGTTCATCAGTTTCTGGGCAAGTTTCCGGCCAAATCGAGCCACCTTACCTACTGGGCTTTGTAGCCCTTTCCAGGGGCTTTCCAGCAACATAAAATATGCCTCAATCGGAGTTCGGACGAAGGAGAATTTTGAATTTGAAATCCTAGGGTTTTGGAACTATCGAGGTAAATTCGAGACTTTTTACTTTGAATTGGCCCTTGTGGTAGTTATGAAAGTTGTTTGTGGTAATGTGTAGAACATGCTGTTAAAATTTCATAGCAATCAGACAACTTTTGTCCGGCGGCTGGCCACCGTCGGTGGCGGCGCGTCGGCGGCGCGTCCGGCCGGTCCAGGAGCAGTTCTTTGCTCCGTTTGGCTTGGTTCGTCGATACGAACAACTTTCGTGTTTACACTTTTGTGGAATTCGGTCGTTTGATCAATGATCAATTAAGCGATAGTTATGGATCGTTAGATCCGTGATGATCCGACCGTTGGATCATCACCAATTTTGGATATGATGTTAGGATGCTAGAAATAAGCATGCTGTTGGATTTTGGAAGTTTTGGATTTCGTGTGGGACCCGTTGATGAATAGTAGACGTGGGACCCACGTTGACCGACGGTTGACTTTTGGTCAAACTGTCCCGATTTATGGTTATTGATGTCTAAGAGACATTTGAGGAATATTTGAAGTGATTGGATTTTAGAATCATCAATTTGGAAACTATGATATGCTAAGTGGAAAATTGCATGTTCATAGGTATTTTGGAATCATGAAGCATTTGGCTAGCTTTGTCGATTCCCGGGTATTATTTGAAGACGCAGCAGGAATTAGAGGTGAGTGAATCTCACGATATTTTATATATGAATATTAATTCATATTGTGTTGTTTGCGAAAATAAATAATTATATTTATTTAAATGATTTTGCGATATATAAATTAAATACAGTTTTAATTTGATATATCAGCATGTGTGATTTTGTGTTAAAACAATATTTGAAAGTATTCATTTTATTGTTTTAATTGGTGGATTTTGTGGGAATAATATTTCAAAAATTATGATATTGTGTTTGCCTACTCGAATGTTTTTGTAGCCAATGGGTGAAGGTTAGAGCTTTAGACTGTGTAGCCAATGGGTGAAGGTTAGAGCTCTAGACTGTGTAGCCAATGGTGAAGGTTAGAGCTTTAGACTGTGTAGCCAGAAGGTGAAGGTTAGAGTTCTAGACTGTGTAGCCATGTATTCATTGAAAACAAAGATGAATACTTTATGTAATAAAGGAGAAGAAAAATGGTATTCTCGCTTTATCTTGATGTATTAAAAGGAGAAGAAAAATGGTATTCTCGCTTTTAATCATTTGAAGTTGATTGTGGTTTTGTGTGAGTATGATATGAATTTGCTTCTTAAATATTTGAAGCATTGATAAATGAATTACAATTCTTGAACAATATTGAATTGTATTTTGAAGTTTTTACTTCTTTAAAAATTGAAGTAATTATTATGATGATTTACTTTTCTTAAAAAGAAAGAAATCATAATTTTGGGAAATGATTTTGGGGAAGGTTTATATTGTTTAATATTCTGAATTACCCTGGGATTAACATACACGTTATGGGACGTGTGGGGTTAAAATACGTATTATGGGATGCGTAGGTTCATTATATTTTATAATATGAATTTTCGGGATTTGAATTGTTTTTGAAGAATATAACTTACATATATTTGTTTAAAACAAACTATATATGTATATTTTTGATAAACGGTTTAGGGTGAGTAAAACTGAGTTAACTCATACCAGCTTCGTAAGCTGACCGGGTTTGTTGATATAACCCGGTACACTATTCCACGGTGTAGGGGTTATACCTGCAGGTTAGGATAACCAGGAGTAATGCAAGGCTGCATACTTTTTGTTGGGTTATAAGACTTCCGCTATTTTATGCTTCGCACTCTGAAGATTTATTTATGTAATATTTTGATGTATCAATTTATTATATAAATATTTGGTATGTAATATTCGACTCTTGTATTGAGTTTGAAATTACAATGTTGGGCATGGAGTTGGTGTTGTGTACTTGAATTAAAAAGAAAAAAATTCTAGTGCATATTTGTATTTGATATTCCATGTCGTCACGTTCCCGAAATGGTTTGTAATTAAGGGCAAAATGCCTTATTAATTGATTGGAAAATCGGGGCGTGACACATGGCAATTTGGCAATGGTGGAAATCCTAAGTGCCTTCAATCCTTTCCAAAATCAGGGTATATTATGACTATAAGTTTCGAAAAATTTCAAAAGCAAGTTCTAGTAAACTCTCTAGTCCATTGAAAATCTATGGCATGCAATTGATCAAATAGAAAGAATAATGAGGTTAACAACGAATGTAAGCCAAGAAGAATCTGAATATAATCAACTCTCAACAAAGAAAGCACATATATAGCTCAAAATCTCACATAGGGTTTATTAACTTGTCTTAACATGCTCAAATTATGTACCAAAGTTTCAAAACCATATCTACTACAAGTTCACACATCTTCCATATTCATCAATTAACCAAAGAATAACATTCAACATGTTGATCTTGTGCTTCACTATCAACCATAATTGCAAAGATTCACATCATCCTAGGCAGTTGAGGGCATCCTAAGACTCAAAACAAACAAAATAAATGACTCTTTTTGGATTTTCAAAAATTCTTTTTTTTTTTAAATAAACTAAAAACCAACGAAAATATATATAAAATGAGAAGATAGAAATCTCCCCCACACTTAAATCCTATATTGTCCTCAATATAAAAACTTAAAATGCAAAGAAACAAATATACAGTTCAACCAAAAGAGATGGAGAGAGATAGAGAAAGCAAATCTGCGTGTGATGGCTCCTCCACAGCTTCGGTTGAATTGGGTTGCCTCCCAAATAGCGCTTAATGTTTATAGTCTTCAGCCTAGACTCAATGCCGCAGCTTTACCATTTAGGATTAGGGATTGTGGTACTAGGGAGTTGTCCCGTCTCATGTATCTTGTTCATAAAGCCCACCACTTGGTCCATTTGCTTTTTCAGCTCAGCGATCTCCTTCCCTTGATTCTGTTGACCTTGAACTAATGCTTGAGTAGTACTCGTCAGTTCTTCAAACATTTTATCATAATTCGAATTTGAACTCGAATTAGGGTTAGAAGAATAGTTTTGAGGAACCTGAGGCTTTTGATAAAAGCCTGGTGGGTGGTTGACATTCCCTTGTGGAGGTTGTTGGGCTTGATCATTGTTGGTCCACTTGAAGTTTGGGTGATCCCTCCATCCGGGGTTGTAGATGTTCGAATACGGATCGTACCTTGGACGTTGAGGGCCTCCTTGACCTCCTTGGTAACCTCCAATGGCGTTAGCAGACTCCCATCCTCCATTCTCAATCAGTTGAGGGCATTGGTCAGAATAATGCCCTTGTAAAGAGCACACTCCACAAGCTTGAGCCACTACTCCTCCTTTGTTCTGTTGAAGTACCTGAGACAACAAAGTAGACATTTTATTTACCTTGTCCTCTAAAGTAGAGTGAGAAGTTACCTCATTAACCCTCCTAGAAGGAGACGCTAGTGCCCCTTCATATTGTTGGTAGTTGAGAGCACGGTTTGCAAGTAGCTCCTTAGCAATTGTAGGAGTCTTATCCATGAAAGAACCACCAGCTGCCGCATCCAAAAGACTACGCTCCAAGGGAAGAAGTCCCTCATAAAAATAAGTGAGAAGGCTCTCTTCCTTCATCCCATGTGAAGGACATGACGCAACTAAGCACTTGAACCTCTCATAGTAAGCACAGAACGTCTCATCCCCAGCTTGTTGAATTCCAGTTATCTGCTTTCTCAAGATAGTGACCTTTGATGCCGGAAAGTACTTGGTAAGAAACTCACTCTTTAACTTGTCCCAAGTGTTGACATGGCCGGCAGGTAAGTCAAATAGCCATGTCTTAGCCCTATCATCAAGAGAGAACGGAAATGCCTTCATTTTGAGGATGTTGATATCTCCATTCTTAGGACACATGCTCCCACAAACAAACTGAAACTCCTTAAGATGCTTGTTGGGATCCTCGCTATTAAGCCCATGGAACTTGGGTAGGTGGTGTAAGAATCCACTCTTCAATTCAAAATCAGCTTCCTTACCCTCAGCAGGGTCCGGATATGTGATGCATAGAGGTGCAGCTCCTCCATCAGTAGCATTTGAGAGTTGCCTTATAGTTTCAGCCATTGGAATTCCTTGCTCTTGATCAGGGATGTTTTCAAGCACAGGTATGTCCTCCTCCTCTTCTGACAAGGAACGTGAGGAGTTATTATCTGATTCGTCGGATTGGCTTTGATGAGCTATGTAAAAATCTGTGTTCTCCCTTAACCTATTGATACGTTCTTGAATGGCAGTTAATGGTGAGAGCTCAGAATTGGACATTCATTAATTCCTAAACAAAATTAACAAGTTAGTAATCAAGTTTACTAAGTAAATACAAAGTATATCACAAAATGCATACAAAATAAATTCAAGATACAAAAGTGACGAAAATTTGCTATACATTAAGTTTCTTTATGTCTACGTAACTTTTATTCACACAATACACTTCGGTACGGGAACAGAGGACCTCAATGTGCAATGGGGCTGAAGCAGCTACCCTTCTCAAAGTCATGTTTTGATCCAATATACCTTAGGTGTAGACAAAATTTTCTTTTGTCCCAAATATAATTAAAAACAAAGTTGATTCCAAGCGGTAACTCAAGGTGGACTTACGGCCTAAGTACAATGCCTAGACACAAATACTTTTCCTTTGTTTCAGAAGGCAGATGGCCAGGTCAAGAGATAAGCGAGGGGCAGGACTCATTAGCGGTTACGGAGGCTACTCCCTCATTGAGGTTTAGGCCCCTATCGACTACTCCCACTTAGTGGTTTTGGTCAGTCTGTAATCCTCTGAATCCAGAACCTGTCACCCAGGGTCTCTTCCTAGACACCATCCATGTGCCCCTTACTCAGCTCAGAAAAGCACTTGTGTGTTAGACAAATCTCCAAGTGTTAATAAAGGCCGCCCTCAACCTCAAGTGACCTTAGCAATGTACAAATGAAGGGTTTAGGCCAATATTAACAAAAGGGACTTTACCTATTTCCGTTCAAGTTACAACCCACAACAACTTCAATAATCAACTATACTCAAAACACCTAAATAAATTACTAAGTATACAACAACATCAACATGTATTATCCACAAAATAGTTAGGAACTTTTTCAATCCCCGTCGACGGCGCCAAAAACTGATATGACTTTTGCAAGCATCAATTTAAACCCTAAAATCATCGGTAGTATAAAGCAAGTAGGGATCGTTAACAACGGGGATTAGGGGTAGTACCTAAACAAAGAATCATTATAAAGAATTAGTGTCACAAATATACAAGTATATATATACATATTCACATCAAAATAAGGGGGTGTAGAGAGATTGATTTATATAAAACTACTTATCTAAACTACTAATTACAATTACTAATGACAACCTTACATGGAATGGAACGTTAAGTACATGAAACACAACCACAATCATATGAGTTAAAGTATGAATTGAAGACAACCAATTTCCTTATCATGAATCCGAAATTGACATTGTGAACAATCAGAAGCTAATCATTCCCAATCAAACCCTAACCACGAAAATTACCCTAAGTGAAAGCACCTAGGTTAACCAATTAAACATGCCATCTTAGTCTAAAAAGTTAGCTAATCAAACCATGTTTAAAGCATAGAAAAGAGTTGTCAATTAAAGTGCACAACCTAGTATGGAAAAGTCCATCTATTTGCAATCCTTTTTATTTGATTCCGACCTTTGTCCAAAGCCTTTACTACTTTAGTGAATTAGATTCCGGAACGCCGCAAACCTTAATTCTAGCACCAATTACATGCAAACATTATAAGCGTGCACTCCTATAACATAAACACATAAAAGTTCTCCATAAAACAGAATCAAATAAACAGAAACACATAAGCGACTTAGAAAATCAGAAGTAATTTAATTCCAAACACAATATAACTCATAATCATGGGCTGCAAATCATGCCCTTAAGTCATGTTAACTAATACATACAATTTACAAACAACAAAGAAGAACTCATAAAGAGTAATTAAAGAGTAAACCGAAATACACCGGATGAAAAACATGGCGAACATGGAGACCACGAACCCTTGAATCCTTGAAAGCAAGCAACACAAGAGAGCACGGCAAGGTGGTGAAGATGGAGGTCACGGCTGGTTTTTGGTGTAGATGGCGGCTACTTCTCCTCCTTGAAGACTTGCAAACCCTAGGCACTAGAGAATGGACGAAAATTGTAGATGTATTCTGAAAATATGGATGTAAGGTGTTTTGGATGTGTTAAGGGGCAGCCTATTTATAGGAGAAAACATGGAATCCTTGATGTAATCCTCACCATCCATTGCTACCAACAGCTCACATGCAGCCCCCATTCTTTACAATAGAATATGTGAGTAAGAAATGCAAAAGAAAGCTAAAGTGAAAAGTTGTAAGGAACCTAGTGGGGGGGAAGGAATATGGCAGATTTTTGGCATGTGAGGAGTGAAATTTCTGACTTGGCCACATGGAAATGATGCAGCAAAACATGTGAGCTGCTGCCCTTTTGTCTCACCACCATGGTTGGTGGTTGTTTGGTGGTTCTGCCGCCACTTGTGGTGGTGGTGGTTCGCCGAAAAAAAATTGTCGGAAAGGTAATTACATAATTTTTCTTCCTCTTTCCGAATCTTCAAGATAACATCCTCCGAAGGTTGATTCGTACAGTCTTTGATATCGAGAAGCCACAGTTGACTTTTCGTCCTCTTCTTGGAAATGTATTGCTAAATTCTTTAGGATTCCTGCCAAATGTAGGAAAGAACTCAAATGAGAAGATTCTAAAAACAAATTAGGAAAATTTCCTAAAATATGAAGGAAATTATTTAAAAACCACACTTTAATTTATTTATGCATTTAAATATCATTTGGGGACTCAAAGATGGAAACTAAGCTAAAATAGCAAAGTTATACTTAAATGCAGCCAAAGAATGGGAAAAACATATTAAAAACGTCACACTTTGTGCTCCTATCAAATATTATAACTAACTTTGCATTAAAAACCAACTTCAGCTAGCAGAGTACCTAAAATAAAGTTAAATTTCACTTTTTGCTAAACATGTAGCCAAATATGGCTAGAGAATTTGAATAGCTAAAACAATACCTATATTTCTCTCTCATCTTTTCTCTTCTCTTTCTCCACGTGTCAATGTATTATTTGATAAAATATTTTATATAACTAATAAATAGCTAGTGTTGTTGGAATGAAATGTTAAATTGCTAACTAAATATTATTTTGTTGCCTATTTTAATTTAAAAAATGAGTATCATTGTTGGAGAGTCTTCGCCAAATTGTAGTAAATTTAATTAGCCGAGTATCATGACCGGGAAAAACAAAATTTAAGTCCATCCCTGTTAGCAAGCAGTTGGTTATCCTATTCGGAATAGGACACAAACTGTGAGATTAAATATTTGATTTTTGTGTGCCTACATGTTTCAAACTTCATGGGCGTTTCATTTGATTTGTTTTCACGGTTTGTAGAATCAATGATGGGCCAAAAGCTGATTTTAGATAGTTTTACCAAAAAGGTTGAGCCTCATTAGAATCACTTTTCGTCAAAAATTATTTTTTAAAAACAATTCTAAACTGGGCTTAAATGAGGTTCCAATTAGAATTGCGTATAAAATTGATAAAAGTACTGTCAAAAGCTGTTTTGACAACATTTAGTAAAACAATAAAACTAAAAAGTTTTTAAGTTATTAAGCACTTTTCGATGGTTTTTTTGAAAAAAACACTTGGTATGTGTTTTCTAAGGCCATCTCAAATTGGAGGGTGCAAAAAAATGTTCGATCTATTTTGAAAAATACAACTCTATTTGTCAGTTGTCACTATTCATCCAAATAGTGAGTTCATAGTTTTTTTTTTATCAAAGGAGATACGACTTTATTAGAAAAAAATAAGAAGCTAATTAAATGCTCCGTTGACATAATGCATGAGTTCTATAATTTGACTATTTTCAACCGAAAAGTTACAAATTATAAATCCCAAAATATTAAATTATAGTTTTGATATCTATACTATTACTTTTTTTTTTTTTTGATCAAAGAGGAGTACGACTTTAATAGAGAAAGAATTAAGGAGCCAACTGCTCCGATACAAGAACCTCAGCTACAAACCCAGGAGGGTTAGAAGACCAAGAAAAAACTTGGTTAGATAAGAAAGACCTCCTAGCTAAGGTATGTGCCGCTAAATTAGCTTGGCGCTTGATATGGCAAAGACGAATACAAGGGACTAGACCCATATCTGCAACAGTATCATCATACAAACGACCCAGAGGAGAAGAATTTGACACCGATAAGGAACCCAGTTGTTGCTTAACAAGAAGAGAGTCAGTCTCAACAATAACTGGGGACAAACCGAGTTCACGAACATGAGAAATAGCTGCCTGACAAGCCAATAACTCGGCATGCTCTGCTGAAAAGAGATTAGATAAAGGCTTGCAAGCCCCTCCCTGACAATTACCTTCTGAATCACGAATAAGAAAACCCAAACTACCTTTCCTAGTATGATCATCAAAAGCACCATCAACATTCGCCTTCAACCAACCCACTGGGGGAGGTAACCATTTGGAATTAGTCCTCATAGAAGCACCCACTTTAGTATTGTGAAAGAGAAAATCATTGAGTCTGATAGAGATTAACATTGCAACATCCTGAGCTTGCGAAAATTTATTCTCCCATACCCTACTATTCCTTTCTTTCCAAATGCCCCAAAGAGAGATGATCAGACGACCAAAAGAACACGACGATAGCCGCTGCCAACAGTGTATAAACCACTCCTTGATCCCCATAGATTCCGCCTCAGGCATAAAACAAATCTGTTCCAGAGTCGGATCAGTACTTAACACAGCACGAGTGAAACTGCAATCACGCCCCAGATGAACATTAGACTCATTAGCTGTGTTACATAAAGAGCAAACTTGCGATTCCACAACAACCCGTCTTGATTGTAAACGATCCAAAGTAGGAAGAATGTTATGACAAAGTTTCCAAACACAGAATTTAACAGAGCTAGGAACTTTTGAATGCCACAAACCCTTCCAAAAATTCTGAACATTAGATGGCAGGATAGGGGAAGCCTGAGAAGGTGAAAACTCCAATCGATAAGCTGTTTTAACAGAAAAAACTCCTTTTGGTTCCAGTTTCCAAACAATCCGATCAGGGGGAGAGCAAGGACTGAGAGGAATCGACAAAATAGCATCTGCGTCCCCTTGACTAAAAGTTTCCCGTACCAACCCTTCATTCCAGATACCAGGATTCAAAATAAGCTCTTGAACCCGAGCTAATACATTCGTACTAGCCGAAGGCCCAGTTGGTCGAGAAGAAGGAATTCCAGGAATCCAATTATCATTCCAAATAGAAATACTAGCTCCATTCCCCACAAGCCAACCATGCCCTTGTCTGAGAAGATCTCGTGTAGCAAAAAGACTACGCCAAGAATAAGATGGTGTATTATGCTCAGGAGCCGTCCAAAAATTATCATGAGGAAAATATCTAGCTTTATACATTCTGGCCACCAGGGAATCTGGATAAGTAATCACTCTCCATGCTTGTTTGGCAAGCATAGCCATATTGTGGGCAGCGAGGTTACGAAAACCTAAGCCTCCTTCCTCCTTGGAGTAACACAAATCATTCCAGGCTTTCCAATGGATCTTCCGTTTGTTATCTGAGCTTCCCCACCAAAATCTAGCACACATCTGTTGTAAATCATCACAAAAATTTTTTGTTAACTGGAAACAACTCATAGCATATGTCGGAAGAGCTTGTGCTACCACCCTAATTAAAATGTCTTTTCCAGCACCACTGAGTAGTTTCCCTTGCCAACTTTTCAGTTTGTCAGATAAACGATCCTTAATGTACTGAAAAGTTGCAGTCTTCTTCCTTCCAACGTATGTAGGAAGACCAAGATATTTCTCATGGGAATCCACCACACACACTCCCAGCCTAGAAGCCACCAACTCCTGCAACGTAGCACAAACATTTTTACTAAAGGTCACAGAACTCTTATTAAAATTCACCAATTGTCCAGAAGCTCTGCCATAAATTGCAATAACATCTTGAATCTGAATACATTCCTCCAATGAAGCATGTGCAAACAGAAGGCTATCATCCGCAAAGAGTAGATGATTAACTGAAGGGGCCTGAGGACAAATAGAAATACCAGGAATAAGACCCGATAATTGCTTTTGTTTGAGAAGCGCCGAAAAACCTTCCGCTCCCAAAAGAAAAAGATAAGGGGATAAAGGATCCCCTTGCCTCAGACCTCGAGAAGGAATCACAAGACCCCGAGGTTTGCCCCGAACCAAAAAAGAGTAACGCACTGAACTCACACACTGCATTACCATATCTATCCAACTTCGCACAAAACCAAAACGTTCCATAGCTTTCCTTAAAAAAATCCACTCCATGCGATCATAAGCTTTACTCAAGTCTAGTTTCAAAGCCATAAAATTCTCCTGCCCACCGCGTTTATTATGTATGAAATGTGCTAACTCATTTGCCACCAAAGTGTTATCTGTAATTAAACGCCCTGGAACAAAAGCACTTTGGAAAGGAGAAATAATAACTGGCAGGATAGTCTTCAGACGATTGGCAATCACCTTGGAACAGATTTTGTAAATAACATTACAGAGAGCTATTGGACGCAAATCAGACATATGTTCAGGATTTTTCACCTTAGGAATGAGACAAATATGAGTGAAATTAATTTGTGTGAGCAACGAACCAGAATGCAGAAAGCTATGTACTGCCTGAGTAACATCCCCACCAATGGTGTCCCAATAATGCTGAAAAAATAACGGAGGCATGCCATCCGGACCTGGGGACTTAGTCGGATACATTTGAAACAACGCCGTTCGAACCTCATCCTCCGAATACGGAGCACACAACATATTGTTCATATCCGCAGTCACACAGGGTTGAATAGCCTCCAGAGTAATATCCATAGCATCAGAATCAATATCACCAGCCTGAAACATCTCAGAGAAATAAGAAGTAACCACTTTCTCCAAACCTTGATCATCCTCAAACCACTGGCCATGATTATCAAAAAGACCAGGAATCATATTTTTCCGTCGACGATTGGAAGCCTTTCGATGAAAGAAACCCGTATTCCTATCACCCTCCTTAAGCCACAATATCTTTGATCTTTGCGACCAAAAAGCTTCTTCCTGGGAAAGAAGAGACTGAAATTTCGTCATAAGCTCGTGCTTCTCAGTTCGTAAAGCTGGTGTAATTGGAATATCCATAATGGATTCCAATCTAAGGCGGACTGACATCATCAATTGTTGTCGTGCTCGAAAATTTTCTTTCTGCCATTTATCCAAGGCCAGCCTTGTCTGAATAATTTTCTTAGTCAGACAGTACATAGGCAACCCTTCTATCTCTGTTGCCCATTGAGCAAGAACAAGGGGATCACACTCTGCACTCTGAAGCCAGAAAGATTCAAACTTAAAACGGTGATGCTTTTGACGTTTTGGTATAGGAACCGAACTCGCCTGCAAAAGGATAGGAAGATGGTCTGAATCACTAGGCGGAAGGTGAGTGACTTTTGAAAAACTAAATATGTCACTCCAAGAAGGAGTAGCAACAGCCCGATCTAGCCGCAATTGAGTAACAGCATTTGACCAGGTAGTTTGGATTCCATGAAAACCCAAATCAACCAAGTCACTGTATCCCAGGGCATCACGAAAACCACGCATTTGTCGTTCGGGGCGTTGAGGACCATCAATCTTCTCAGCATTGTTTAAAATCTCGTTGAAATCCCCAATCATCACCCATGGCAAGGAGTCCAAATCACAGAGATCCCGAATCAACTGCCATGACAAATCTCGGTCATTAGCCCGTGGATGACCATAAAACCCAGTTAAGCGCCAGCGGGGATCCCCTGGACCGCCACCCATCTCCATATCAATGAACCGAGGAGACGAATCCCTCACACGCAGAACCACATCTGCCGTCCAGAAAAGACCAAGGCCGCCAGATAAACCCTCGCTCAACACAAACTCAAAATTTGGAAAACCTAGGTTTCTTGATAATTTTGTAAAGTCATCCTTTTTGCTGATCTTAGTCTCACAAAGGAAGATGATAGAAGGACGAGTTTGAGAGATCAAATCTTTCAAAGCCCTAGTGGTAGTGTCATTGCAGATACCCCTGCAATTCCAACTCAAGATATCCATAGACTGGAAATGGACGCTGGGGACGAACCGGCGTAGAAACCCTAGCAGAGCGCTAGGTCAGAGATTTATTTAATTATTTTATACAGTATATTCTATACTATTACTTAAGCAAACTCATATTGTCAATCAAAACATAATTTTTTTACCAAACTAAACTTTATATATTAAAAAACTTTAATCAACTTTTACTTTTCGGGGATAAAGTTGTCATAGTACAAAAAAGAAAAAAAAATACAAAGAGGGAAATAACAAAAAAAATCAAAATTGAAAAAGAGAAAAAAAAAATTTCACTCTCTCTGTAGTAACTTCTCACTATTTGTCTGCATTTCTGCATATAACTTCTCACTACCTCTCAAATAAATTCTCACCATTATCTTTTTTTTTTTATCAATAAGAAGAAAACAATTCATTAATCAGAGGAAAAGTTGCAACTATCGGAATAGACCTTGATCAATTCCATAAGCCATTCCGGCCCATGTTCAATATAATACATGTTCTCATTTTCTAATAAACTAGACTTGACTAGACCATGAGCAACATTGTTACATTTCTTGGGTTGAAAGTAACATTGCTAGAGCTGCAGACTTTCAATAGATTCTTGATCTCCTCAACCAAAAAACCCTCCTCTGCCCAATATCGATCAGAGCTATTAATCATCATTATCTCTAACATAACTTCCTATTAATAGAAGTATTTCTTAATAATAATAAAAAAAAGGTTTGTGGAGAATGCTAGTATTAAATCATTTATACACTAGTTAAAAGTTTGTAGCAGATACTTAATTTGTTTGAGATGAATATGCACATGGGTGGGGCCTGATTTCCTTTCCTTTCATGCTCCAATTATTTTATTTTATGTTGGAGAATTGAAACTTTTGCTCTGTTTGAGATGAATGTGCACATGGGCGAGGCTTAGTTTCATTTCCCTTTATGCTTCAACCGTTCTATTCTATGTTGGATAATTGAAACTTTTTTTAATATTTTGCAACCCATCTTTGTGTCTTCAAAGTTCCATCTAACAAGGTTATAAATGCTAATATCTATCCTTCAATTGGAGATGACCAAAAAGAAGCACTTGAAACTTTATTAAAAAAAAAAATACTAATAAAACCTTTTCCCATAAAAACGTTACTTCTAGATAAACAATCTCAAACAGAACGTGAGTTAAATTAACCTCCAGTTATTTGACAATCGAGTAAAGTTCGACACGAAGACACGAAGTTATATCACACGATCCCAGACCAGACCACCACCTTGTGTTAATTTGGACAGTTGGCTCCATTTTATGCAAGCTTGTCCCCTTGCGTGTCTCATATACAGTACATCATTCTCTATATTCACCTCTACAGTCTTCACGTTCAGAGATCGAGTCAATGGCGATTGTTCAAGAACACAAACAGAGCTCCAAGGTAAAAATGCTCTCTCTCGATCTTTCTGAGGTAATTGTTTTTAACACAGACAGTCAGTGACTCAGTGACTGTTTAATTGTAGGGTTTTGCTTCGCAAAATAAGAGGGCAAGATCATCAAACAATGAAGAAAACCAGACAATTAGAAACAATGTGAGAACAACTACGCTCTGTTTCTTTCCCCCCAATTACTTGTTTCTTTCGGGTTTTTTTTTATATTTTTTTAATTTTGAAATATGCGAATACAGGGCTTGCATGATTATTAGAAAGTTTAAATCTTTTAAATTTGCAGAGTATATGTTAATCTTTTGGATAAGCTTTCTGAGATGTACGTGCTTTTACTAGGTCACATTTAGCTGTTAAACAATTGCATGCCTTTTATAGCGACCAAAGACTTCTTGCAAACCACCAAGTTTTTCATTTTTATGTTCATAGTCTGCAATCTTGTATCTCTTCCCTAAGAAAAGGAGGAGCCTTGTTCCACAATATGGGATCCAAAACTATCTATTTGATCCTTAAAAAAATAACCCAAATCGGAAATTGTTTTATTGAACGGGCCAGCAGTTCCTCATTGACTTCATTGTTTGTTGATGTTCGTTTATTTTCTTTACAAATCGGTTTAATGCTGAATTAACTGAATTTTGATGGAAATTCTGGAATACAGGTGGTCAATGCTGAGTCAATGAAGTCTGAATGGTCAGTGAATTTGATTATATTACTTTTTGTTCTGTATTTCCCAAGTAATATTATGTCTGAAAATAACAATGGACCATCAATCTTTTACCAATAGTCATAAACCAAAGAGATTTAAGAGAGCCACAGAAGAAAGCGTCTATGATAGTTCCGAAGCTCAGTTTTCGGTTCTAGAAAGAGCGAATGAGGTTGCAGCAAGCCTAGATCCTCAGTTTCCTAGCATGGTCAAAGTTATGCTGCCATCACATGTTACTGGAGGATTCTGGCTTGTAAGTCGCACTCATGCTCTTAATAGTTTGATGATATAGTGTATTGATATATTTATATGAGCTTAAGTTTTGGTTGGCAGGGTCTTACTAGGACATTCTGCATTCATCATTTGCCAAAGCAGGATGCGATGATTGTTTTGGAAGATGAAAGTCGTGAAAAGTTCGAAACAAAATATCTTGTAGACAAGATAGGACTCAGTGGTGGATGGAGAGGGTTTTCAATTGCTCACAAGTTGCTACCGGGAGATGTTTTAGTTTTCCATCTAGTCGCAGAATATAAGTTCAAGGTAGGATTTATTTAGTTGATCATATATTTTTCGAGTTTGTCTTATTTCTCTTAAATTTGGAGTGGCTGCAGGCGATTTTAAGAAAAAGGATAGGTCTAATTCTCCGACGCTTTGAGATATTTTACTGCTCTAAGATACTACTTCTGAATGCATTTGAACCCTGAATGTTGCCTACATTTTTAGGTTTATATTATTAGATCAAATGGTTTAGGTGAAGTGGATTGCGCTCTTGGCCTTATCCAATTAGATGCTGTCATTGGACCAGTAGATCCTGGTAAGTAATTGAAATTCCGGTAACCCGGATTGTCCCAATAACGGTAGTCGTCTTAAACACTAATCGGAGAGTATATACAAATTTAAACTTAACTCTCCTATAACAAACAATTGTACAATCAATACAAATATATATATGCAACAAGCACAATCAATTGTACAACCTAGAATCCCAAAGTGTGCATCATACTAGCACACCACGGACTAAATATATCTATGTATGAACAAGCACACAATATGCTAATCAATTAAGCACAATACAATAGATATCAACAATCACACAAGCAACACAACAATGGTCACCCGGAACCTCTACCACTAGAGGAAAACCGGAGGGGAGCCGTACCCCACGCTCTTGTGTAACACTATGAAAAACGCCAAATCGGCAAACACGTACAAGGGGGAACTCCGTCCCAAACTCTACACTATCAACCCTATGACTAGTGGCAGCTCTAACCTTGTGTAGCTTCCATTTGCTTCTTCAAGTGCTCCCACCTCAAGCTTCTCCAATTGATCGAACTTCACCGGCGTGAATCCTCCAACTGCAAGACACCGACTATGCAAGTGTGTGTGTGTATGAATGAATATGAATTCAATTCGATTAACACAAGCAATTCAACAAGGAACAATTGCTTGCATTAACCAAACCGAATTGAAAAGCCTTGAATATGATTCAAGGGTTAACTAAGCTATTCACAAGGAACAATAGCTAAGCCAACAAACAACAAAGAGATTGAAACTAATGATTCAATCCTTCAACTCAGCAATTCAACAAGGAACAATTGCTAGAGTTGAATAGAATCTCCTAAATCCTATAACATAAGCTAAACAAGCAACTATGTGCAAATCAAAGTGTTTAGCAAGGATTAATCATGGAGATCAAAAGAGTGGGATCCTATACATGGAACTAGGCTCACTCATATACCAGAAAACTCTCTCAAAGTGTATTTTGACTATGGGGAAAGAGTTCTAACCGAAATGAATCGTCCAACGTTCTATTTATAGAGAACTGGACATTACTATGCGATCGATCGCCCGTAAGGATGCGATCGATCGCGTAGTGCAAAAATAACGACCAGAAGCGTCTGTAAGTATAAACCCTCATTTGCGATCGATCGCATAACATGGTGCGATCGATCGCACGAAAAGTCCCAACGGACATATTTCGAACTGCAACGGTCATAAAAATCCAACGGACATATTTGCCACGTGGTGCGATCGATCGCATGAACAGTGACGATCGATCGCAAGGCATGAAACAGCCTTAAAACATAAAGGAATGCTAATCAAAACAAATCTATAAGAAGATCTAGCAATCCTAACATCATAAACTCAAATGTATGAACAAGTGCATACAAAATTTGAGCCGGTCGCGTTGCGACCGGGTGCTTATAAAATAAGCACTCGAAACTTGTGATACAAGACACAAGTGTGGCAATCAAGCATCTTATACTTATGTGATTCACATCATAAGAGAAAGGAAAACAACCTAGATAAACCTAGGACAACAAGGAAGACATAATATGAATGAAATGCATGTGCATATGCATGAGTCATACCTTGAGGTGCTTGAACGAAACCTTCGATGACCAATGATCGAAGTCCGGAGAA
Source organism: Rubus parviflorus (assembly GCA_029955375.1). Classification (NCBI taxonomy): domain Eukaryota; kingdom Viridiplantae; phylum Streptophyta; class Magnoliopsida; order Rosales; family Rosaceae; genus Rubus; species Rubus parviflorus. Next base: position 30,902,024 of record JARGGL010000001.1, read on the forward strand.
AAGACCGGATAAGAAATGCGTCTTCACGAACCATCTCGAGTAAGAACAACCTAAGCCACGACTTCTAATCCCTAAAACAAACTAGCAATGATACAAAAGAATTGCTAATACAAGGGAAGAGGTTTTGTCAAATAGGAAATAGCCAATAGCAAATATTTTGCCCTTACAGTAATTATTTCAACATCACCAAGTTTTTCATGAATGGCTTAGCAGGTAGAAATTTTACTTTCTTTGATCTCATATATCATTTACGTAATTTAAATCATGCAGCACTTATTAATACATGTGAAAGGGCAGAAGATGAGAATGTGGAACCTACATCACTGGAAAATCCTGATGAAAATGTTCAAAGGGACAAGACCGTAGCCCGTAATAGTAAAGGTGGTACAATGTCTGAAAATGATAGTGAAGATATTAGTTGTGAAGTTTTGGAAGGAATCAGGCTTTCGGAGTCTGCTGTCCCTTTCAACGAAGTGCGCTGCATAGAGAACTTCTATGTCATCGTCAATGGTCTAATCATAAATTCCGAGTTTCCAAAACCCCTTCTGACCAAGTACTATAAGCTATGCTGTAGTCAAAACTCTTTCCTCCATGAACATCTTCTTGAGGGTCTTAACTGCAAACTGGCTGCTGGAATAATTTCCGAGACAACCAATATTGCAGATGCCATTAAAGCCTGCAAGATCACCGCCTCGGACAGTAATTTTTCGACTTGGGATAAAACCTTACAAGCCACTGAGATGTTAGGCATGAATGTCAGCTTCCTGCGTGAACGACTTGAACATCTTGCAAGTCTTGCTTCAAAGTTAAGAAGGTGTAAAGAGGCTAGACTTGAAAGAGACCAAGAAGAAGAGGAGTTGAAAACCAGGTTGGCAAAGCTTTTGGAAGTAAAAGAGAAGACCAATAGGCTCGACTCTGAGATTTCAGTGAAGCTGGAGTCTATGTTTAAAGAAGAGACTGATGCTCCTTGGTAATGACAAACTTCAATTCCTCAGGCTTTATAGCTCCAGAACCAGATATGTGCCAAAGCTACATGGTGATGAAACTTTTGGTGTTGGCTTTTTTGTGGGAGTTTCACACTTCCACGCACATCAATTGACAGTCTAGTTATAGTGTATTATGTACAGCAGCATTGTAGTTAATGGGTGAGGTTTTTACTAAATTATATGTAAAGGTTTTGTATCAAGTAGGAGTATCATTGTTCCTTCTGGTTCTGTTTTCCTTTGGTCTTTAATGAATCTTTGCCCTCTGCTAATTTGCTAAAGTAAGCCATAATTTGATAAAAGTTAGAGATGTTTGGGGAGGAATTTTTCTATGATCCCGTCACTCCACGTGACATATATGACAGGTAACTATAATTGGTGGTTATGTAATAAAATAATTAGTAAATAATAAAATATTGAGTGGAGAAATCATAAATTATTGAGGCCATCAATCATAGTGACCCGTCACATATGCCATATGGCGTGACGAGATCATAGAAATTTTTTTCGATGTATGGGGGTGGATTGACTCTTGGCTCAAGAGTTTTGTCAACTATAAGTCTATAACTTAAATTTTAAACATAAATGATTGACACTTAGTGTTTGGGGCATGACAGAATTTCCCCTCACACTTTGGTTAAAGTGTTAAACATGCTTTGTAACTGTAGCTAAAAAAGCACCCTGCACCCCACATAGATGACCATCAAAGTCAAATTCAACCTATTAAAGACCTCTTATTTATAAAGGAAAGACTTATGTCTTTAAGCCAAATAGTTGTGTGAAAAAATAGTTCAAGAATAAAAACGCGCATTTATGCGAAAAAATTATAATAATGATAATAATTTAAAAAAAAAATCCACATTTTAAATGCCCAAAGAGCCCCTACTATTTTTGAAAATGGACTTCATCGACAAGCTTGTAGCCTTTTGCGTGTATATTTGAACCGAACAGTCTTTCTATCAAAAGCCTGTACAATCAAACTCTTTCCATCAGAGAAATACAAATTCCGAAATTGAACTCAACTCTTGAGAGAGTTCATGGCGGTGGTTGAAGAACAGAAAGAGAGCTCCTCTTGCCCACAGCCCAAGGTTTCTTCTCTCTTTTCCTTTCAGATATGTTTATGGGTTTCTGTTGTTGTTAACTGAGTATGTGCACTGTTCAATCATAATGATTTGCAGCTTAAAAGGGTGAGACCACCAGAGAATGAAGACAAAGCCAATGTGAGAAACTCTGCGCGCTCTGTTTTCTTTCTTTGTTTTTCCCCAATTTATGCTTCTTTCTTTTGGGTTTTTGTTTTTTCATTTTCCCAGTTTTAACTTTACAAAGACATGGTTGGACCGTTGGATGATTATTGATTACCATAAAAGTTTGAAACTTTAGAAATGTGGGAAGTGAAAAGAAATTTTATTTGGACAGATTTTGGAACAAGACTTTTTTGGCATGGTTTTGGAAAATTTCATGCTCAGGAGCTCCCTTTAGCAACCAAAATTTGCATTGAAGTCTAGGCTCACTGGCTCAGTAATGTTAATGGTTCAAAAGATAAAATCAAAATTTTTCTGGTATCATGTAATCTTATATGGGTGGTTTTTTTTTTTTTTCTCATTTATTCATTGTTTGAGGACGGTAATTCTCCTTTCTTTGTCAGTAGATTCAAATACTAAGTTAACTGAACAATTTGGTAAATTCTGGAAAACAGGTGGTCAATGCTAATCCAATGAAGTCTGAGCGGTCAGTGAGCATAATTGAATAGCTTGTTGATCTTTTTTATTTTCCCGAGTTATATTTGTTTGTTAGAAGTGTAACACTAAAGCCTCAATCTTTTCTCGATAGCCATAAATCAAAGAGATGTAAGAAAACCAAAGTAGAAAGCTTATATGATACTTTCCAAGCTCAGTGTTCTGTTCTCGAAAGAGCAAATGAGGTTGCAGCAAGCCTAGCACCCGAGTTTCCTAGCCTGATCAAAGCTATGATGCCGTCACATGTTACTCGAGTCTTCTGGCTTGTAATCTCACTCACTTTCTTTACAATTGTGCAATAGCATGTACTACTAGATAACTTATATGCACTTACTTTTGGGTTGTCAGGGTCTACCTCGGGCATTCTGCTGTGAGCATATGCCAAAGCATGATACCATGATTGTTTTGGAAGATGAAAGTGGGGAAGAATACCAAACGAAATACCTTGCGGGGAAGGACGGATTGAGTGGTGGATGGAGAGGGTTTTCAGTTGCTCACAAGTTACTCGAGGGAGATGTTGTAGTTTTGCACCTAGTAACGCCTTCAAAATTCAAGGTAATTGATTGAACCCTCTTGATTAGCTTGGGTTCATTTGTTTGATTGCAAGTGCTTTCATGATACACTTAATTAACTGATAAACTATGAAAGAAATCAAGGCCTTAAAAAAAGTGTCATTGCTTACTAACCCAATCTGGTAAATCTCAAGCTGATCTAAATGTGAATTATATGTAGAAGATAGTTATATTCATTATTGGCCCATTCCCTGATAGAGTAAGCCTTTGGGGTGTAGGGTTGTTTAGCAGTAGGAATGTCATTATGACTGCGTTGGTGAGATATATAACCTCTGGTTTGAAGAAAAAGATGAGATTAATTTAGTTGGTGATAGTTTAATTTGTGAGTGTATCATATATTCATGTCTTTTGCATTTACATGGAGTTGCCCCTAAATAGAGATTTGAAGAAAAGGGCGAGACTAGTTCTCCTTGGTGAAGAATTGCTAATTATTCTTCTTGAGTTGAGCCCTTGCATTTATTGCGTTAGGTATTACTTGTGGTTGTGGATGCCTTACAACTATTGCATTCTTTGTTGTCTATTTGTTTAGGTGTATATTGTTAGATCAAATGGTTCAGATGAAGTGGATTGCACTCTTGGTCTTATCAAATTAGATGCTGGTATTAGACAAACCAAAACTGGTAAGTTGTTTCAAACTTCCAAAATTCACCAAATTATTTTGCTGAATGGCTCGACAGTCATTGATCCCCCTCAATCATTTCACAATTTTAGATCATGCAGCAGAAGTTACTGCATGTGAAAGCTCAGAAAATGGGAAATTGGAACCTATTTCAGTGGAAATTCCGGATGAAAATGTTCAGAAGGAGAACACCATAGCCTGTATTACCAAGTTTGGTCCAATATCAGATCAGTCTGAAACTGATAGTGAAGATCTTGATTCTGAAGTTCTGGATGGAATAAGGGTTTCAGAGTCTGTTATCCCTTTCAAAGAAGTGAGCTGCATTAAGAACTTTAACATCACAGTCAGTGGTTTAATCATAAATGCTGAGATTTCCAAACTCCATCTGACCAAGTATTATGAGCTTTGCTGCAGTCAAAACTCAGTTCTTCATGACCATATTGAGGGTCTGAACTGCAAACTGGTTGCCGGTATAATTTCTGAAACTATCAACATTGCAGATGCTATTAGAGCCTGCAAAATCAGTACCTCAGAATGTAACTTTTCAACTTGGAGTAAGACTTTGGAAGCTTCTGAGATGTTAGGCATGAATGTTGGTTTCCTGCGTGCCCGTTTGGAACAGCTTGCAAGTCTTGCTTCAGAATCAAAACTGTGTAAAGAGGCTATACTTGCAAGAGACCAAGCAGTAAAAGATATGAGAACCTTGGAAGCAAAGCTTCTGAAAGCCAAAGAGATCATAAATAGGCTTGACTTTGAGATTGTGACTCTAAATACAAGTTCAAAGACGCTTGAGGCTATGTTCAAAGAAGTGACTAAGGCCCCTTGGTGATGCAAACTTCAGTGTCTTGTTCATTTTTGCTATAACTGAATATCTAGAGTTCCACAACTAGAAATGTGCCAAAGCTGCACGATGAAGAAACATTTTGTGTCATGAAGCTTTTGGATGGATTGGAGATATGTAGTTGAAAATCTTTTGCGTAGGAGATGCTCCTTTTCCACCTATTTCATATTTGGGGTAACATGAAGCAAGGAGGATTATTGTACCTTCTAGTTCTCTCTTTTGTCATTTCCAGCTAACATTAAAAAACATAATATAACTAATTAGTCAAATCTCTTTCTCTCAAGCTTGGATGAAGAAATAGCTCATAATTTAAGACCCATATATTATTGTGCAACGGAATCCACTTGGCCTCCACTCCTAATGGTAACACATAATACCGATATCCCCTCAACTTAACCATTTCGGCAATAATAGGACTGAAAGTTTATCTCAAAAGCTCTTAGTACTATTAGGAGTAAAACACTTCATATTAGCGGTATTGCTATTTTTGTTAATGGTCTTACGAAACGAATTCTCTTGTTTCCAAGTGTTGGTCAATCTTCTTGGACTAGTGTGCTATAGCTGCATAGCACATGATTGAAGGAAAATGGCAATTTTGAAAATTTTACCAGGGAAATAAGAACTTTACAAACTCAAAAAATTACGTTTTGAGCATATGAATAACACGAGTTTATAGGTTTTCCCAGCCAAAAAATCTATTTAAAAAAATGAGGGAGCAACTTTTGCTGACCACCAAATCATCGGTAAGGGTGTGTCTAGATTAAACACGAACAAGGTTTTTTTTTTTTTTTTTTGAGAATTAAAATGAGTTTTTAATCTAGTTTAATAAACAGGAACAAAACTGTGGCCTAAACTGATTTATGGTTTGATCTAGACATAATATGCTTTGTCCTAGTTGACTATATAACTGATTAAAATATACATAATATCTTTTTATCCAAAAAACGAAGTATGAGATCATTTAATTTGTTTTCTTGCCGAAATCTTTTGATTCAAGTTAGTGATGACTCTTTGTTCTTTTTAGTGGATTCACCATTACCTTTGTTACTATTGATGAGATGATAAATGCCTTTGGATTTTGAAAATATAAAATGTCATAAATGGTTACTTACTTTTTTTTGTTTACAATTTTATATAATTTGTAAAAAAAAATTATATAAAAAAAATCAATTTGAAAAACAAAAAAAATGTGTCATTTTTCCTATTGGGTTTTTTTTTTCAGATTTATATTTTTTAGGTTGAATTCTTTTTTTTTTGGGTGATTGGACAAAAATGTGTTCAATATTAATGGCTTGTAACGAGAGATTTAATGACAGTGAGTTAAGTGTAAGAATGTGCTGAAATATGTGAGTGACCAAAGTGTTATTTTTGAAAAGTCAATGAGTTATAGTCAATGACCTTTTTTTTATATCATTATATTGTGGGGGACCTTCTCTAGTGAGGACCACTTCAATGAGGATTTGGTGAGGACTTTTCGATTAGACCTACTTTTTGGTTACGTTTCGACAAATCAACAATTCAATATTTAGATATTTATGAATAGATCACTTCTACAAATTTTTAATGAAATCCGAAATCGTTAAGTCATCTTTAATTGTGATTTACCATTTATGAATATGAATGGTTCAAAATTGACAGATTTGGTTCGTCCATTTATTTGGTCTAGTTCGGTACCTTAACGATTTCAATTTTTGTTTAAAATTTGTAGAAGTGATCTACTCATGAATATCTTAACATTGAACGGTTGATTTGTCAAGATGTAATCGAAAAATAGATATCACAACCATTAATTAAAAAGTCATCACTAAGTCCTCATGATAAGGGTTCTCACTAGAGAAGTTCCCTATATTGTAGATATATCAATCGTTTGGGTGAACAATTGGCTGTAATAGGTTTCCAAAACTTATTTGGTATCATGAGCTTATAGACTTCAACAATGATGGACTTAATGAGTGGCATACTATGATCATTGACCAGAAGTTCATTTTACTCAATTTAGATCTGTTTGTGCTTTTGTCAAATCCATCTGATAATCAAATTGATGATCACTTCATCTTGGTAGATTATGTGCAACACCCAAAAGACAAGTTTGGCTGTGTTATACTTCACATTTAGAAGTTAAATTTTCAAAGATGTGAGAGTTATTTTGCCAGTGATGGTGTGCCTATGATTTGTAATGTTGAAATGAGATTTTTAGGGATGAGATCATTCCCAAGTTACATGGATGCATTCTATCGCCTTGTTTGAAAACATGAAGACTAACTAATAACATACCCTCAATATTGTTTTTTGGTTACAGCATACCCTCAATATTAGTAACATATCTTTCAATTTTTTTTATCGGAACATATGTATCAATTTTGATCAATCAAAACTGTTATTAAGTTTACTTTGGATGGCATCTTACAAATATGAGGAAAGAACAAAAAAACACTTTATTTCTATTTAACAATCTATACGAGACTACAGAAATGGAGAGAACGATGGAGATTCTTTCACAAATGCAATATTTGGTTCATATCAATTTTAAGTTTACTATGGATGTCATCTTACAAATATGCGAGAAGAAAAAAAAATACACACTTTATTTCTATTCAATAATCTATGCGAGACCAGAGGAATGGAAAGAACTATGAAAATTCTTTCACAAATGTAGTATTAACTATGATTGTATTGTTTCCCATCCACACTTTATTTCTATTTAACAATCTATACATTTCAATATTAACTATGATTGTTTTGTTCTTTGTGTGGACGGGAAGATTAAAGCTCATACATCTACTCCTTAACATAGGAGACTGAAACTGATCTCCACACCCCTTGGTTTAAGTTGTTATGTATATAATTGTATTTTTTTCTAGATACATGTACCGAGCACCCATACACTTATGGTACATGAACTGTACTTCAATTATATACATAGTACTTGAACTTCACTTTTGATCACAACCAGTACCCGAGCTCTTCGAGTTTATCCTAAATGGTACCTGAACTTCAATTTTTGTCATAAATAGTACCCAAAGTTTTCCATTTTAGTCTTTTTTTTTTATGAACACGCTCATATAATATCACAAAAATCGGCCTTAGGTACCAAAAGAGATGAAATCAAAAACTTTGGGTACTACTTGTGACAAAAATTAAAACTTTAGGTACTACTTGTGACAAAAATTAAAGTTCAGATACCAAGTATATAATTAAGAAATAGTTCAGGTACTATATGTGATAAAAACCCTTACTTTAATTAAGTATTTGCATGTGTTTTGACATGTATCTAGATCACTTGCTATATTGGGTTATCTAAACTGTGTATATGCATATTTGTTTATCTAGGGCAATTTCTCTCCTATTGAATGAATTGAAGTTTCCACTAAAAAAAAGTATATTTAGGAACGAGTTCAAATGGGGAGACTTTTAAGGACATTTGGGGAGATTCTTTTCCCAATTAGTTAGTCTTTTTTTCTTGTTCCCAACTGGTCCATTTAAATGGGCTGGATCATTTTTTTTTTCATTTTTCACTGACCTTTAGTAAATTAATCTATTGATCCACATCAAACAAATTTACGTCCCACAATGAATTTTAGATTTTCAATATTTTCAAGCACGGAGTCCTTCCTACGTATAGTTCCTACATTATATTCTTCAAATATAAGTATAGTTAGGGCTGGGCTGGGCTCGAACCGGTTCAATATGGAATTGGCCCAAAACCAAGCCCTACTGAAATGGATCGGTTTTAGAAAAATCTCAACCTCAACCGGTCTGAAATGTTTGGTTGACTGATAAAGTCGGTTGGACCAGTTTGGCGCGACTCATTACCGAAATTAGGCTTCCACACTATCAAATTTTCAAATATCGCCTCAATTTGAAAAGAAGGAGAAGATGATGTATGTATTTGGGTGGGTGGCTGGGCTTTTGGCTTTAATTTATTTTTTTATTAGGCATAATTGCCAAAATACCCTCTAAACTTGGCCATAATTGTCAATTTACACCCTAAACTTGCAATTGCGTCAATTTACCCCCTGAACTTGGTAAAATTGTTAATTTGCACCCCATACGTCAATTTTAACTTTTTTCATCTAATTTTGTGACATGTGACCTTCACGTGAGGGGTATTTTGGTCATTTTATGATATATATATATATATATATATATTTTTAGAAAAACACAAATATACATAAAAATTACACAAAAATTACATAAAAATTACACAAAAATTACATTAAAACACAAATATATATAAAAATTACATTAAAAACACAAATATACATAAAAATTCACTTTTTAATGTAATTTTTATGTATATTTGTGTTTTTAATGTAATTTTCATGTATATTTGTGTTTTTTGCAATAAAAAAAATATATCATAAAATGACCAAAATACTCCTTACATGAAGGTCACATGTCACAAAATTGGATAGAAAAATTTGAAATTGACGTATGGGGTGCAAATTGACAATTTTTACCAAGTTCATGGGGTAAATTGACGCAATTGCAAGTTCAGGGTGTAAATTGACAATTATGGCCAAGTTTAGGGGGCATTTTGACAATTATGCCTTTTTATTATCATAATTTAGGCTAAGGAAGAAAAAATATTAAGTTTGTCGACTACAATATTAATGAAGCGTATGGCCTAACGGCGAAGGACATTATGCTTTAATTAGGAGGATTGAGTTTGTTCAAATTAGGGCGAAATTCAATTTACTACCCTATACTTTAGACTCAAAATCAATTCAGTCCCTTATCTTCCAATTTCATCATAATTACCCTTCAACTCTCATATTTGATCAAATTGATCCTAGCGTCTGTTTACAGTCCAATTTGGACGTCAGTTTGCTGACGTGGCTCATAGCCTCTGCGCAAATTTAGCTGTGGGGCCCACTGGGAGGCCTGAAACCCATTATACCCCTCCCTTTGCTTATCAATAATCCTAAACATTGTCAGGAATCAAATGCCAAAGCTGCCAAAGCTACAGTTACTGCTAAGGGTGCCTCAACAAGTTGTAAGCCTCCACCATCAGGTAAGACTTCAAAAAGTAATAAAGTTTCAACACCTACAAGATTATCTGCACGGATCATAACAAATGCAAGTGAAGGGGGAAAATAGATGGAAGTGCACATGTGACATTAGCAAGCCCTACGATATTTTGATAAGATGATTCAATGGTTTTTGTGCAACCTTGTGTTGAGTCACTTGGTTGCTCTGATCTTTTGATAAGATGATTAGAGCTACCTTAGCTACAACCCCTATGATCAATTTGATCAAATATGAGAATTGAGAGGTAATTAAGATGAAATTAGAAGATAAGGGACTAAACTGATTTTGAGTCTAAAGTATAGGGTAGTAAATTGAATTTAGCCCTTCAAATTATTCGTCGCTACAGGTTGTTCGAAAAAATAATTATTATTTTTAATTTGAACAAATATTAAAGGATTTTATTTTTGGGGTTCTTGGATTATATGATTAAACAATGAAAAGGAGTTTTGGGAACATATTGTCCATCAAAATCGGGTTTTCACTTAGTTTGGGTGAATGATGTGAAATTGAGAAAAATTCTTTATTGTAACACATGATTTAATTAAAAAATAGTATCTTAGAAATTCTCGAGGTTGGTTTGTGTCAGTATCCAAAAGTATTATTCGAGTCGCAATGAAACCCCACGAGAGACATTTCGAGCATTGGAAGTGGTTTTTTTTTTTTTCGTCAAATAAAATTAAAAATAAAATTTTTTAGAAAACCACTAGCGACGACATTTTCGTCACTACAAGTTGTTCAATTTTTTTTTAATTTGAACAAATGTTAAAGGACTTTTATTTTCTGCGCTCTTGGGCTCAGTGAATTAAACAATGCAAAACAACTTTAGCAATACATTGGCCATCGAAATTGGGTTTTCGCCTGATTTGGTGAATTGTGGCAAATTTAGTAAAGCTTCCTTATTATAGCACATGATTTACTTGAAAAATGAAATCTTTGATATTCTCAAGACCGGTTTTCACGTGTGTCCAAAAGTATTTTAGGGGGCTCGATGAAAACTAACACAAGACCTTACGAGCACCGGAAATGCTTCTTTTTAATTTTGTCAAATTAAAATTAAAAAATAGAAAATTTATGAACACTTCTGGCGACAAACTATTCGTCGCTACAGGTTGTTCAAAAATTTAGTTTTTTTTTATTTGAAAAAATGTTAAAAGATTTTGTTTTTGAGGCTTTTGGGCACAATAAATTAAACAATGCAAAAGAACCTTGGCAATACATTGGCCATCGAAATCGGGTTTTTGCTTGATTAAGTGAATTGTGCCAAATTGAGGAAAATCCTAATTATAGCACAAGATTTCATTCAAAGATGAAATATTTCAAATTATCAAGACCGGTTTTCACGGGTGTCCAAAAGTATTTTAGGGGGTTCGATGAAACCTAACAGGAGACCTTACAAGCACTGGAAGTGCTTCTTTTTAATTTCATCCGATTAAAGCAAAAAAAAAATTAGGAACACCTCTAGCGACGAAATAGTCGTCGCTACAAGTTGTTCAAAAATTTATTATTTATTTTTTAAATTTTGAACAAATGTTAAATGATTTTTTTTTAGGGCTCTTGGGCTCAATCAATTAAACAATGCAAAAGACCATTGGCAAATACATTGGCCATCAAAAATGGAATTTCGCCTGATTCGATGAATTGTGTCAAATTGAGAAAAACTAACTTACATGATTTCCTTGATAAATGAAATCTTTGAAATTTTCAAAACCGGTTTTCATGAGTGTCCAAAAATATTTTAGAGTCTCAATGAAATCTACGTGAGACCTTACGAGCACCGGAAGTGCTTCTTTTTTTCATCCAATTAAAATAAAATAAAATATTTACGTACACTTATAGCGACGACATATGCGTCGCTAAAAGTTGTTAATTTTTTTTTTAATTTGAACAAATGTTAAGGCATTTTGTTTTTGGGACTTTTCGGCTCAATGAATTAAACAATCCAAAACAAATTTGTCAACACATTGCCTATCAAAGTTGGATTATTGCCTGATTCGATGAATTGTGCCAAATCTTTGAAATTTGCAAAACCAGTTTTTACGGGTATCCAAAAGTATTTTAGGGGGCTTGATGAAACCTAACATGAGACCTTACGGGAACCAAAAGTGCTTCTTTTTTATTTCTTCCAATTAAAATGAAAGTTTTAGGAACACTTCTATGAACAAAATATTCATCGCTACAAATTGTTCAAACAATTATTATTTTCTTTAAATTTTGAACAAATGTTAAAGGATTTTATTTTTGGGGATCTTGGGTTCAATGAATTAAACAATGCAAAAGTATTTTAGCAAACATATTGACCATCAAAATCGGATTTTCCTTGATTAGGTGAATTGTGCAAAATTGAGGAAAACTTCCTTATTATAACACATAATTTCCTTGAAAAATGAAATATTTGAAATTCTCAGGATCAGTTTTCATGGGTGTCCAAAAGTATTTTAGGAGGCTCGATGAAACCTAACACAAGACCTTATGAGTATCAAAAATGTTTCTTTTTTATTTTGTCAAATTAAAATAAAAAATATAAATTTAGTAACACCTTTACCGACAAAATATTTGTTGCTACAGGTTGTTTTAAAAAATTATTTTTTTATTTGATCAAGTGTTGAAGGATTTTATTTTTAGCACTCTTGGGCTCAATGAATTAGACAAAGCAAAAGAACTTTGACAAATACATTGACTATCGAAATTAGATTTTCGAATGATTCGGTGAATTGTGCCAAGTTAAGGAAAACTACCTCATTATAGTACATGATTTTCTTGAAAAATGAAATCTTTGAAACTAGGAAGACAAGTTTTCACGGGTGTCCAAAAGAATAGGGGGCTCAATGAAACATAACACGAGACCTTATGTCCACCGGAAGTGTTTCTTTTTTATTTCGTTAAATTACAATAAAAATTAATAAATATAGGAACACCTCTAGCGACGAAATATTCGTCGCTACAAGTTGTTCAATTTTTTTTTTTAAATTTGAACAAATTAACTACGGATTTTTTTTTTATCTTCGGCTCAATGAATTGAACTATGCAAAAGAATTTTGGCAACTCATTGGCCATCGAAATCGGATTTTCGCCTGATTCGGTAAATTGTGGTAAATTTAGGAAAACTTCCTTATTATAGCATATGATTTTCTTGAAAAATGAAATCTTTGAAATTCTTAAGATCGGTTTTCACGTGTGTCCAAAAGTATTTTATGGGGCTTGATGAAAACTAACATGAGACCTTACAAGCACCTGAAGTGCTTCTTTTTTTATTTTTTCAAATTAAAATAAAAAAAATAAAAGCTTTAGAAAAATTTCTAGCAACGAAATACAAGTTGTTCACAAAATTATTATTATTTTTTTAAATTTGAATTGAATTTTGTTTTTGGGGTTCTTGGGCTCAATGAATTAAATAATACAAAAAAACTTTGGCAACACATTGGTTATCTTTATTATAGCACATGATTTCCTTTAAAAAATGAAATCTTTGATATTCTTAAGACCGGTTTTCAAGGGTGTCCAAAAATATTTTAGAGTATTAATGAAATCTATGCGAGACCTTACAAACACCGGAAGTGTTTTTTTTTTTTTATTTCTTTCAATTAAAATAAAGAAAATTATTTAGGAACACTTATACCGACGAAATATGCGTTGCTACAAGTTGTTCAATTTTTTATTTTTTATTTTTGAACAAATGTTAAAGGATTTTGTTTTTGAAGCTCTTAGGCTCAATGAATTAAATAATGCCAAAGAACTTTGGCAACTCATTGGTCATCGAAATCGGGTTATCACCTCATTCGATGAATGGTACGAAATTGAGGAAAATTTTCTTATTGTAACATATGATTTAATTAAATAATAGTTATCTGAGGTGGTTGATGTAGTGGTTTGACACCATGGTTGTCTCAGGAGAGATCCTGTGTTCGACTCCCTTCAGATACCAAGTTGGGGTGGGATGGGGGTGTGTGTGTGTTTAAAAATAAATAAATGAGAATTGAAGGGCAATTTGATATTTAAAAAAAAATTAAATAATAGGATCTTAGAAATTCTCGAGGCCGGTTTGCGCGAGTTTTTAAAAGTATTTTAGAGTCTCAATGAAACCCCACATGAAACCTTACGAGCACCGAAAATGCTTCTTTTTTATTTCATCAAATTAAAATATAAAAATAAAAAATTTAGGTTTACCTCTAGCTACGAAATATTCGTCGCTACGAAATATTCGTCGCTACGAAATATTCGTCGCTACAAGATGTTCAAAATAATAATAATTTTTTAAATTTGAACAAATTTTAAAGGATTTTATTTTTGGAGCTCTTGAGCTCAATGAATTAAATAGTTTGGTGCGATTGATTATCAATTAGGTGTGACTGATTACCGAAATTAGACTTCCACACTCTCAAATTTTCTATTTAGCCATCTTCAACGAGGAATTAATTTTGAATCATCCACTGTCCGGTCTTTTGGTGGACCACTGGTTTAGCAAAAAGAGGGACTAGAGCCAGACAAAAAACTGGTTTGGTTCGTTTGAATAATGAAACCGAATTGAACTAGGTCCGACTGGACTGGTTTTGTCGGTAATTAGGTGCGAATTGCCAGTTAAGTAAAGTAGTTAAATTAAAGACAAATAAATATCATAGTATTCAAAAATTTATTGTGCGAAGTAAATTTGTATTTGAAAATATTTATTTATTTATTAACAGACAATGATTTACTGACCTACAATAAAAAGATTATCTCGAGGTAGCAACTTTTTTTGATAGCCTCGCCGGGGTGAGTTGGTATGTGTATCTCATTGAATTATAAATGAATTGACTATTTCTCTAAAAAAAAATAGGAAAATTACTTTTTAAAAAATTGTCATACTCGCGAATTCTCCTTAAATATCCACATTTTTTTTTTGTTCCTTTTGATAACAACAGTCACATTTTGAAGACCGGCTCCATTTATAGGCGTGCTTGGTGTCTGTCGGTCGGTAATAATAAAAATTTGAATCGAACTGTTTCTTCGTCTTCCCCCTCTCCATTTATTCAGTCTTTCAATCTTTGACTGTTTACCATGAGTGAGACATTGACACAGTCCATGGCTATTGTTCCATTTCAGGAACAGAGATCCTCTACTTCACCACCTAAGGTCCCCTCTCTCTCTCTCTCTCTCTCTCTCTCTCTCTCTCTCTTTTGGATGATAATATGTGTTATGGTTTTGACTGTTTGAGAATGATTTGCAGTTCAATATGGAGAGGCCACCAAAGGGGAAAGAAAATCCTTTTAGGGAAAAGTCTTCATGTCTCAAAGAGATAACCAATGTGAGACCCCCAATTCATGAGCTCTATTTTTAGTTTTTTCTTTCCGGTTTTTCCTGGTTCTTTTATTTCGATTTTGAAATATAGAAAGAAATGGTGGATTATTACCCAAAAGTTTGAAACTTTGTAAATGTGCACAGAGGATGGTGTTAATCGTTTGCAAATATGAGCTTTCTGAAATGGGTTTTTACTAGGGAATTTTTAGGACGAGACAATTTTGGCATTGATCTGGAAAATTTCATGCCCACGAGGCTTTATTAGCAACCACAGATATCCAGCAAACAACAATTTTTTCTTCAATTTTGATGATTAAAAAGAAAAGCTATAAGCTTCTGTTTTTCCTTTTGGTGAAAATGCCCAATACTTGAAACTATTCATGTGTTTAATGGGGTGTCTGTTGACTAAGAACAGGAGGCAACTTAGGCTCATCCCACTAAAAATCAGACAAATAGGACAACATTTAAGTAAATTTGGCCTCAGTTCTGTATTTCTTTAATTTTTTTCTAGACTTCTTGCTGGGTATTTGAATTTGAGTCATGTTGGAGTTGCTCTAACATGTTATTGAAGTCTTGGTTTTGAAATCTTGGCTCCATCCCTCACACATCACTTATTATGGTAACCTGCAAGTCGGCAGGCAGACCTGCATTTGTTTTCCTTTCCATTTTACACATGAGGAGGATTCTAGGTCAATGTTTTGGTTATACTTGAATTTAGCAGCATTTTCTCATTTCTTTTATGGTATGTGATTGCTTTTCTTTCTCAATAATTTAGATACTGAATTAACTAAACAATTTTGCAAATCCTGGAATACAGGTGGTTGATGCTAATCGCATGAAGTCTGAAAGGTCTGTGAATTATGTTACTTTTTAATCTGTTTTTTCTAATTACTTTTTTTGTTAGATTGTAACACCGGACCCTCTATCTTTTATCAATAGTCACAAACAAAAGAGATGTAAGAAAACCACAGTAGAAAGCTTATATGATACTTCTGAAGCTCAGAATTCTGTTATGGAGAGAGCAAAGCAGCTTGAAGCCAATCTAGCACTTGAGTTCCCTAGAGTGGCCAAAATTATGCGCCCATCAAATGTCACTGGATGCTTCTGTCTTGTAAACCTCCCTCACGTTCTGCTATCTATTTTATGAGGGCTTGGACTACAAGGTTGATATTCTTATATGCACTTCAATTTGTGTTTTGCAGAGTCTTCCTAAGAAATTTTGCTTTGAGCATTTACCAAAGCATGATACAATGATTGTTTTAGAAGATGAAAGTGGGAGAGAATTCCAAACGAAATATCTTGTGGGAAAGTCTGGACTTAGTGGTGGATGGAGAGGGTTTTCAATTGCTCACAAGTTACTGGCGGGAGATGTTGTAGTTTTCCATCGAGTTACTCCTTCCAAATTCAAGGTAACTAATCGAACCTTCTTGATATGTTTGTATGGATCCTTTGGTTGATTGCAAGTTCCAAATCCTGATGCATTTGGTTAAAATTTGTTGAATGGGGAGAAGAAAGTAAGGCCTTTAAAAATTGGTTAGTTTGCTATGCTACTCAAATTGCTGTTCTCAAAGCGAAGTATATATGGAAGATAGATAGGTACTAGCTTGATATACCTTGTTGGCCCATTCCCTCGAAGCTTAAGCTTTTTGGGGTGTAGTTGTCCAACACTTGTAAGGCCATAGTGTGACTTTGATAATGATGATGACAAGGATACTTAACTTGTGATTTGAAGAAAAAGATAGGATTAATTTGGTTGGTTGTTTCATTTTTTGAGGTTATCACATGTCTCCTAAATTCAGGAGTCTCCCCTGAATGGGGAATTGAAGAAAAAGGTAAGACCAACTCTCATTAGTGAAGAATTCTAATGCTTCTACATGTTTACTGCTTTTTATTTAATAGTGGAGGTTGATGAGTTGTGCTAGTAGAGACTTCAGAGTGATGGATTATGAAGGAGTTATATTGTAGTATGAAATGTGAACACATTTAAACCATTTAATTCTTCTAATGCCCTACTTTTTTAGGTGTATATTGTTAGATCAAATGGTTTAGATGAAGCAGATTGTGCTCTTGGCCTTGTCAAATTAGATGTTGGCATCGGACAAATGGATACTGGTAAGTTCCTTCAAAATTCCTCCAGTTATGTTGCTAAATTGCTTGACAGTCATTGATCCCCCCTCTACCATTTCAATGATTTAAATCATCCAGCAAACATTACTGCACGTGAAGGTGCAAAAATTGAGAATTTGCAACCAATTTCAGTGGCAATTCCTCGTGAACCTATTCAAAAGGAGAACACCATAGCCTGCAATACCTCATGTGGTCCAATATTAGATCAATCTGGAAATGATAGTGAAAATGTTGGTTCTGAAGTTCTGGATGGAATTAGGCTTTCAGAGTCTGTTGTCCCTTTCAAAGAAGTGAAATGCCTGGAAAACTTTGATGTCATCATCAATGGTTTGATCCTCAATTCCGAGTTTTCAAAGTACCATTTGACCAAGTACTATGAGCTCTGCTGCAGTCAAAACTTATTCCTTCATGAGCATATTCTTGAGGGTCTTAACTTCAAACTGGTTGCTGGAATAATTTCTGAGACGATCAATATTTCAGATGCCATTAGAGCCTGCAAGATTACTACTTCAGAGTGTGATTTTTCGACTTGGGATAAGACTTTGCAAGCCTCTGAGATGTTAGGCATGAACGTTGGCTTCCTGCGTACCCGGCTGAACAAGCTTGCAAGCCTTGCTTCAGAATCAAAAAGATGTAAAGATGCTAGACTTGACGGAGACCAAGCAGAAGTGGTAATGAAACTGTTGGGTGAAAAAGAGAACAAAAATAGGCTTGATTCTGAGATTGAGACTCATAATGTGTGCCCCGAGAGGCTTGAGGCTATGTTCCGAGAAGTGGCTAAGGTCCCTTGGTGATGACAAACTTCAATGTCAAGGCCACATGATGAAGAAACTTGTCTAAGTTGTTTGTAACATGAGTGTTTGGCATTTTTGCGAGTAAAGGTTATGTACACCAGCTCTTTAGTTATCTTATTTCTGAGGTGTTGAGTAATTTAACTGTAGAATAGAACTATGATCAGGGTAATTGTACATCAGTTAACTTAATTTCCTTTGCTTTGAGTGTTGGAGTTGCTTTCTTAATATGCCTTTCTGGTAAATGGTATGCATTCAGTCTAATAAGTGCCAATTACCAATCCACGCTAGATATTGAGGGAGGTTGCACACTTGCACATGTGAGACTCCCAAGCTCTAGCCTCATACTTAAACAAATTTGAACTCTCAGTTTCTCACTTTTTCTTAGTTTCGCTAATTAACTCTAGGTATCGACTCATTATAAATTAATAAATGACAAATAGTAGTCATTCCTCTTCGGGAAGCAAACCTTAGAAAATTTAAAATCATACAAAAAGTGTGAAAGTTTTATAGTGCTCCGGAGTATTGAAACTTTTGAACCATTAGATTAATCATTAGTTACGATGGGTTCCACACAATGAATTAATTAATTGGTTGCGGTGAGCAAAATAATACATTCTCTAATTCTATAATCTATTTGTAATAGAAACGTGCCACGTGTTACATTCACACATAATTAGCTTACTATTTTGCAAATGGAAAGAGTAATTCAAAACGGTGAGCATTGATCAACTCATATTTGTAATGTCCAAAGAGCCCCTATTATTTTTGGAAACTCCCTCCAATATAGGCAAAAACTTGAAGCCCTTGAGTGTCCGACTGTCAGAAATACAAATTTGAATTGAACGGTCTTTTCATCTTCCCCCTCTTATCACGCCTATACACTGTTTTGACTCTCCACTGTTTTCCCCATTAAACAAAGCGCGACTTTGAGAGAGAGAGAGAGAGAGAGAGAGAGAGAGAGAGAGAGAGAGAGAGAGAGAGAGAGAGAGAGAGTCCATGGCGATTGTTCAAGAAAAGAAACAGAGCTCCAAAGTAAATCCTCTCCCTTTCTGTGTTTCATGTAATTCTATGGCTTTGCTTGTTATTGACACTTAACAGAGTATGTGACTGTTTAATTAGGCTTTGCAGATTAAGAGAGGAAGATCACCAAACAAGGAAGAAAAGCTTTTTAAGAAAAAATCTTCATGTTTCAAAGAGACAACTAAGAACAATGTGAGAAACACTATTTATGCTATCCCTTTTGATCTTTTTCTTTCTTTCTTTCTTTGTTCTCCCAATTTGAGGGCTCCATTGATTACTCATACTTTTGGGTTTTTGGTCTTCTTTATTTCTTTTCCAATTTTGGGATATTCATAGACATGGTTGGATGATTATCAAAGAGTTTGAATCCTTTTAAATCTAATGGCCTCTTTGGCCTACCCAAAACTTACAGGGATGTTGGTTTGTGCTAGAGTATGCTAGAAAAGTAGAAATCCTGAAAACTTTGGCATGGATATACTAAAAATTTAGTCTTGTTTCTTTTAACTTCATATACATTGTTAATGCATTCCTTAACTCTTTAAGTTGTTGGGTGTAGTAGTTTTCAAACATTGCAATGACATTTTTGACGCACAATTTTAGCTTTTTTGGGTCTTAGTAGTGACTAACAATTCCGTACCCACCTCTGGGTCAAACTTTTGGTTATACATGAACTTGGAAGCAATTTCATTTTCTGTTTTTTGACTGAACACTTTGCAAATTCTGAATACAGATGGTCAGTGCTAAATCCATCAAGTCTGAAAGGTCAGTGACTATACTTAAATTAATTTTTAATCTGTTTTTCCTAATTCAATGATGTTTGCTAGAAAGTGACAGAGTGAACCCTCAATCTTTTACCAATAGTCTTAAACCAAAGAGATTAAAGAGAGCAACAGCAGAGAGCGTATATGACACTTCGCAAGCTCAGCTTTCTGTTCTGGAAAGAGCAAAAGAGATTGAAGCAAAGTTAGCACCCGAGTTTCCTAGACTGATCAAAGTTATGCTACCATCACATGTTACTGGAGGATTCTGGCTTGTAAATCTCACTCACTCTCTTCACAATTCTGTAATAATATTATTATATGAAGGCATGGACAACTAGGATGAATTAATTATATGTTGTGCAGGGTCTTCCTAAGAAATTCTGTTCTCAGCATTTGCCAAAACATGACACAATGATTGCTTTGGAAGATGAAAGTGGGGAAGAATACCTAACTAAATATCTTGCAAACAAGGTGGGACTAAGTGGTGGATGGAGAGGCTTTTCAATTGCGCACAAGTTAGCGGAGGGAGATGTTCTAGTTTTTCACCGTGTCACTCCTTCCAAGTTTAAGGTAACTGATGTAACCTTCTCGGAGTGAGTATGTGAATCCTTTGTTTAATATAGGAGAAATTGTTCGGTTTGAAGTGCCATTACGACACATTTAGTCAAAATCAATGAATATCAATGCCTTAAAACATTGGTTGTTGCTTTGCAAATCACACAATGTGAAGCATATATGAAGATATATGTTGGGAAGGCCGTTAAGATTGAGATGATGATGTGATATATAACCTGTTATATGAAAAAGAAGGATATGATTTAATTATACTCGTAGTGCATTTTTTGAGTTTATCATGTCTCTTAGATATAGATGGCATTGCCCTTGTGTGATTTGTAGAAAAAGGATAAGGCTAACTCACCCCGTTGAAGAATTGCTAATTGTTGAATGGAGCCTTTGATGTGGGATGTTACGCATATACTATACACTTCTGAATGCATATGAACAGCTCTATTCTGCTGCCTACTTGTTTAGGTGTATATTATTCGGTCAAATGGTTCAGATGAATTGGATTGCGCTCTTGGCCTTATGAAACTAGATGCTTGTATTGTAGAAATGGATACTGGTAAGTTGCTCCAAAATTTTACAAGTTATTTTGCTATTTTTTTTTGACAGTCATAACTATTACTGTGTTTGATTCCCCTACATCATTTCAATAATTGCAGGGGAGATTGCCACATATGAAGGGGGAGAATATGAGAATCTTGAACCTATTTTGGTGGAAAATCCTCAAAACAACAACACCATAGCCTATAATACTAAATCCAGTCCAGTTTCAGATCTGTCTGAAAATGATACTGGAGGTCTTGATGGTATTAGACTTGCAGAGTCTGTGATCCCTTTCACAGAAGTAAGCTCCTTGGAGAACTTCAACATCATCATTGATGGTTTCATCATAAATTCTGAGTTTTCGAAACCAGTTCTGGCCAAGTACTATGAACTCTGCTGCAGTCAAAACACATACCTTCATGACCGTCTTCTGGAGGGTCTTAATTGGCAACTCATAAATGGAGCAATATCCGAGATAACCACCATTGCAGATGCTATAAGGACCTGCAAGGCTTCTACCTTAGAAGGTAATTTTTCAACTTGGAATAAGACTCTTAAGGCCTTTGAGGTGTTTGGCATGAATGCCGGGTTCCTGCGCACCCGGCTGGACAAGCTCGCTGGTCTCGCTTCAGAGTCAAAAAGAAGTAAAGAGGCAAGACTTGCTAGGGACAAAGCAGAAGAGGAGAAGAGAGTCTTGGAGGCAAGGATTTTGGAAGTGAAAGAGACCATAAGTAGGCTCGATTCGGAGATTGAAACTCTAAATGTGAGCTCAGAGAAGTTTGAGGTTCTGTTCCAAGAAATGGCTAAGGCCCCTTGGTGATGACGAAATCCAGAACCAGAAATGTGCTACTCAGCTCATCAATTGACAAGTCTTTTAGTATAGGAGATCTTTTAGAGATGAACTAAGTTATCCTTTTAGGGATATTTTGGTAGCTTACCTATAGAACTATGATCTTGGGAAGAATCGGTAGACTACTATTCTACCATGTTACCTAGGATTATTGTACCTTCTGGTTCTCCCTTTTGTAATATCCAGGTAACATTTGAAGATCTAATATAGAAGGTATTAGGCTCTTACCAAATCTTCTTAACGTATTGAATCTAAAGTGGGTTTTGAATACTGATTACTTCTAGAAACATGTTAGAGTCATTGGATTGTTCATTGTAAATTTGTTAACAATAGTTTCCCTAAACCCTAAAACCTGTTGGCCAAAAGAGTATGCCAGCGTCAAAAGATAGAGGAAAATTGCTCTCCAAAAGAATAAGCTAAATGGAAAAGGAAAACGCAATGCCTCCATGCAGGATCGAACTACAGACCTTCAGTTTACAAGACTGACGCTCTACCACTGAGCTATAGAGGCTGTTGCATTCACTTTATCGATTAGCCACTATTTTTCAGTTCTCGATTATTATATGGGAGAAAACAAAATTTTGATATTAGACATTATTAGTTGTGGTTAGCTAGAATTAACACTTCAATTTCTTTTTTCTTTTTTTTCGAACGAAAAATCTACGATATAATTTTTGGTCTCATGATGAAGATGTAAAAATGGTATTACTTGTGTGTATCCGTTACAGTGCAGAGGGATACATTTATAATGGAAGAAACTGATATCTAAATCTAAGGTAAGTAATTATAACCTTAATCATAGTGATTGATTGATACAAATCCTAAGCTATAAATGTACAGAATCAAAATCAAGGAGTGACTATCCACACAATTAATGCAATCTTTCAATATCTTCAATATTCCCCCTCAAGCTGGATTATGGAGATAAAGAATACCCAGCTTGCCTTTTAGCCGTTGAAATTGGTCTTTACCCAAAGACTTTGTGAACACATCTGCAAGTTGTTCCTTTGAAGGGATATAGGCAGTACGTAATAGCTCTCAATCTTCATTGTTTAACTTGAGATTTTGTTCCATGGGAAGCAGAATAGGTAGTGCACCCGTAAGGCCTGAATCTTTTAAAATGTCAAGTGCATACTTCCGTTGGCTTAGATCCTTCAATCCCAAGGAAGTATTTTAAATCGCCAAGATCCTTTAGATGGAAGCGTTGATGCAAAAAATGTTTGATAATAGATATAGTAGCAGTATCAGTACCTGTAATAATTATATCATCAACGTACACAAGCAAGAGAATTGATGACTTGCCTTTGTGACGATTGAAAAGGGAATAATCTACTTTAGATTGAGAGAAACCCATAGCAAGCAAAGCATTGGAAAACTTTGCAAACCAACATCGAGAAGCATGCTTTAAGCCATAAAGTGATTTGTTAAGACGGCATACCATAATTTCCCCCTTGCCGGCATAACCTTGAGGTAGTTGCATGTATACCTCTTCATGAAAGTCACCATGAAGAAAGGCATTATTGACGTCTAACTGCTGAATAGGCCAAACCTTGGCAACAACTAAGGATAACAAGACACAAATTGTAGTATGCTTGGCTACAGGAGAGAAAGTTTCATGGTAATCAACCCCTTGCATTTGTGTATATCATATGGCAACTAAGCGAGCTTTGCATCGTTCAATAGTACCATTGGAATGCTGCTTGATTTTATAGACTCATTAGCAGCCAATAGCTTTCTTATGAGCAGGTAAAAATGTGAGAGTCCATGTATGATTAGCTTCCAAGGCAGGAAGTTCAGTTTGCATAGCTTTACGCCATTCAGGATATTTATTGGCTTCATCAAAAGTGTTAGGCTCAACAATGGTAGTAATAGAAGCAAGAAAATTTTGATGATTAATGGAGAATTTATCATAAGATAAGTAGTTGGATAAAAGATACCTTGTTCCTTGGCGAACTGGAGTAGAAGAGCAGAGATCGGCTTGAGATTGGTAGCAGTGGTAGTCATTAAGATATGGCAGCGGTTGTCAATGACGAGGAGAGAGAGAGGAGGTGATGTAGGAGCTGGTGGTGGAAGAGAATGAGGAGGGGAGGAAGCCATTGTGAGAGGAGGTGAGGAATTGTGGGAGGTGGGGAAGAAGGCTCTATGAGAGGTGGAGAAGAAGTAGACGGTGAAGGAGAGACAGATAGAAGAGGAGAAGAGAGTGAGTCTGGTGGTGTATGAATTGGTGTAGGAGGGTGATTAGGTGCGGAAGGTGTTGGGATAGAAGAGGACTCATAATCTTGTATAGGGAATGGTAAGACGTTGGGTGATATATTGGTAGTGTTGGAGTTAGAAAAATGGAAAAGAAATATAGTTTCATAGCTAGAAAGTGACATCACAAGAAGTATAGATCTTCTTAGTATCAAGATCATAAATTTTGTAAGCCTTTTGAGATAGTGGATAGCCAATAAAGATTCCAGGTTTGACTCTTTTATCAAATTTATGGGAATGAGGGGAAAGATTATGCCCATAAAAAGACAACCAAATGTACGTAAATGGTCATAAGAGGGTGTCTTGCCAAAAAGAATATCATAAGGTGTTTTCCCATTTAAAATTTTTGTGGGCAAACGATTAATTAAATATATATATATATATATATATATATATATATATATATATATAGCAGTAAGAACACAATCACCCTAAAAAGAGAGGTAAAATTTGATTGGAAACGAAGAGAACGAGCAATATTTAAAAGGTGACGGTGTTTGCGTTCGACAACACCATTTTGTTGCGGTGTGGCCACACAACTATGTTGATGAATGACACCAAGAGAAGTAAAAAAATTGTTAATGGTATGATTAAAGAATTCAATTCCATTATCAGTTCAGACTTCCATTATCAATTCTATTGGTGAATAGAAAGATTGAATTGAGTTTTTTCCATATAAAAAAAACTAGGTATATATGTATTAACTTCATATTTATGCTGCATCAAATAAACCCAAGTACTACGAGAATAATCTTCTACTATGGTTAAGAAATACTTGGCACCAAAAAGAAAAGAAACTGAATAAAGACCCCAAACGTCACAATGAATTAAATCAAAAGAAGAATTGGTTGAAATAGTACTTAAAAGAAAAGAAAGTCTACAATGTTTAGCCAAAGGAAAAATGTTGCAGACATGATTATTAGCAATAGGAAATTTAGAATTCAAATTTTGTAATTGAGGCAAAATAAATTTAGATGGATGTCCTAAGAGTCAGTGCCATAGATTGAAACTAGGGGAAGTGACTGTGGAATTAGCGATAGAAGGTACATCAGGATCAAGATAGTAAAGACCACCACGCTCCGTTCCCTTAATTATCAATCTCCTCTTCGAATTCAGGTCTTGTAAAACACAATGATTAGAATAGAAGGTAATGAAACAATTAAGAATTTTGGTGATTTTGCTAACAGATAAGAGATTGAAACGAAAAGTAGGTATTAATAAAACATTTTTCAGAGGTAAAGATGGTAAGGGTTTGGCAGAACCAATGTGGGTAATACTAGCTGTTTG
This sequence comes from Rubus parviflorus, assembly GCA_029955375.1. Classification (NCBI taxonomy): domain Eukaryota; kingdom Viridiplantae; phylum Streptophyta; class Magnoliopsida; order Rosales; family Rosaceae; genus Rubus; species Rubus parviflorus. The sequence goes on from JARGGL010000001.1 coordinate 30,927,276, forward strand.
GCCGGTTGGTAATTTAATAAGAGCAGTATTAAGAGCAGTCATAGTATCCAATAAATTGGCATTAGAGACCATATATATGATAGTGGCGCCTGAATTAATGATCCAAGAACCGAAATTTAAAGAAGAATACAGGCATAAAGGTTTATTACCTGCAAGGTTAGCCATTGAATTATTGTTACTAGAGGGTATCAAGGCAAGCAATTGATTATATTGTTCAGTAGTGAGGGTTGGTGGTGGACCATGAGCACTAAGGTATATATGTTGGCTCAGCAAATGAACCAGTAGAAGCATTGCGAGAAGTAGAAGAACTGGACTTGGTAGTGCCATTTTTCTTTCTACAACGAGACTTTGTATGGGCCGTATGGCCTGCTGTTTCACAAAAGGAAGCATATAAGATTCAGAGTGTCCATTAGCATTGCAAAAGGTGCAGTGATAAGATGGCTTTTGAGACTGGGGTCGATTGGCTGCCATGGCGGACTGATAAAGAGATGTAGTGAGTGCTGGTTGGATAGAACATTGGCGTTCTTCTTGTAAGAGTAATGAGTAGGCCTTGTTGACAGTCGGCAGAGGATCTTTGAGGAGTCTATTACTACGAACCCTAGAATAAGAGTCGTTCAGATCAACCAAAAACTGCATTAGACGCTCTTCTTGAAGACACTTCATGCGAGATTTAGATGCCTTATAAGTACAAGGAGTGATTGAAACATAGGAAGATGACTCATCCCAATAACCCTTCAAAACAGTATAATAAGAGGCTATCACTACTAGAATTATGCTCATATACATCGGCCTAAAACCGATGTTAAAAAAAATTTTGAAGGATGAATTACCTTGTGTATGAGTATGGCACGATGGATCTCAAAAATTCTAGGGGCATTTTTTTGAGAAAAATGTTCACGGAGATCCCAAGCTTCACGTGTTATGACGCTGTAGATAACACTGTTGGATATCTCAGGAGAAAGATTATTCACGATCCATGATAAGACCATGCTATTACACTTGGTTCATTGATGAGAGTTTGGAGAATTTTCCTCAGGTTCGGCGATACTGTCGTCAATGAACCCAAGTTTGTTTTTGGCGTCAATGGTCATTCTCATGGCACGAGACCAAGTAGGATAATTGTCACCAAGGAGTGGTTGTGTAACAAGTACCACACCTGGGTTATCAAAATGATTAAGGTAAAGGGGAGAAGATGTTGCATACTCTATTGATTGCTGCATCTTCTCATAAACAGGTTTGAGAGAATTGGATTTGGAGGAATGATTGGATGCAGTGTCATTTTCACTGTCAGACATTGTTGGAAAAATGTGAGATAATAAAAGAGTTTAGTGAATCAGGATTTGCTCTGATACCATGTAAAAATGGTATTACTTGTGTGTATATATCCGTTACAATACAAAGGGATACATTTATAATGGAAGAAACTCATATCTAAGGTAAGTAATTATAACCTAAATTATAGTGATTGATTGATACAAATCCTAAGCTATAAATGTACAGAATCAAAATCAAGGAGTTGACTATCAACACAATTAATGCAATCTTTCAATATCTTCAATAGAAGATGACCCCCAAAGAACAAGTGTGGATTCCACCCACGCCTTGTAACAAAAGGGGAGTCGGATTTTTATGCTCCTCATGTAATAGGGCCTGTGACAAAAAAAAAATTTGGGCAATCCGACAATTATATACTTACTAATTCGAATATTCGATGCTCACATATATTTGTAGAAGGATCTTTGTAGAATTGTCAATTCCTTGTCAATTCATTTTTCATTGATTTTTCCTAGTAAGTAAATTTTGGTAATGAAAATACATTTATAGCCTTGACTTTTGACAAATTTCTTTCATGTCCCATGAAGTGGGTTGTTACCTATTACTAACAAATGCTCCATTTGACTTCTTCTTGTCTCGAAAATGCTTGCTCTTGAATATATCTTCATGCTGCTGCAAGAGGTATGCATTGGTGGATTCTACTATATATCCATCTTCATATATATGCTTGAAGATATGGTTGTTCTTGCTTCTAAGCTTTGCTACACTGATTGTGGCTGTAAACATTCATGCTTTACTTCTAAGATTTTCCACTAGACACTAATGGACAAGTTTGGATCTCGTGGGTCGAAGTGGTGATGTGGTCCTTTCCGGCGACGGTATTGATGGTCAAGGTGGTTTACGCCCATTTTTGGTTGGTTAACGTGTTCGCATTGGGAGGAGTGGTTTTGGCGTCGCTGGCGGCTATTGCTCTTGATAGGGCAAACTGGTTCGAGTCATTTTGTGTTATTTCTGTGGGGACTAATGTGGGATGACATCAAATTGTGGTGTGGGTTGGTGTGATTCTAGAGCATGTGTTACCGTATACCAGTAATGTTTTGTTGAGGATGGTTGCAGACAGTAGGGATATGGTTCGGTTGATGTTTACGGTAGTTGGGGACATGGTTCTTCTGATAACGGCAACGGTGGGGCTTGTGGTGGTATGTTAGGTTTTTTTTTTTTGTTATTGTTTGACAATTTGGGTCCCATGTGTTTGGTTGGCCTGGATATTTTTCTGGGTTAGTCACTAGGGTTGGGTTACTCACTAGGGTTGTGTCCTCTTGGCCAATTTAGACTTTTGAAGCTCCATCGCAAATCAACAATGAAGAAACTTCTACTAAAATTGGATCCTAATTCACTGAAATTGCTCTATGTGACTTGCCAGTATAAGCGCCGCAAAAATTTATAGGCTTTAAATTCCAGCCGATTTTAGTTTTGTCATGTTCTAGAGTCTATACTTTGTTTGTGTGTTTATATAGTAGTATAAATATGTGAGGTTGCTTTACTTGCTTAAGTAATAACTCTTTTCTATCGAATTTCTACTTTATAATAATTTTATGTGCAATTTCACTACTATTATTAATCATGTTTGACGCCTTCAAGTCAAAAATAAAAGAAAGGACAAAACAACATGCATATGGTTATAAATATCAAATCTTGCTAAATAACTTGAACAATTAAAAAGGACATTTTAGGGAATGACAAAACAAGACTAAAATTTGTTGCAATTAAATCCCTAAAAATCAAGGACATAATTGTCAAATCTTCTGGTAGGATTAATATTTTTTGTAGTACTTCTGGTAGCATTTATCATTATTTGAGAACAAAATAAAAGATCTCAGTAGCAGGCATTTTTTCAAGAAGCTAGTAATGTATAATGCAAAGGGATTAGATTTAAAATACCATAGAAATTATTCTACTCATTCATTAAAATTTCATCTATTATTTTACTAGATATACTCTCACTCATGAATGTGTTGGAGGTGATTTTGGAGGATGTGTACTTGGAGGAGAATAATCGACACTAAACTCATCTACATTATCTGAGTTATATGTTGGGGGTGACTTTGGAGGATGTGTCGTTGGAGGAGAATAATTCACATTTATCTCAACTTCACCATCTGGGTTATTTTTTGGAGGATGTGTCGTTGGAGGAGAATAATCCACGTTCATCTCATCTTCACCATATGGGTTATTTTTTGGAGGATGTGTCGTTGGAGGAGAATAATCCACGTTCATCTCATCTTCACCATATGGGTTATTTTTTGGAGGATGTGTCGTTGGAGGAGAATAATCCACATTCATCTCATCTTCACCATCTGGGTTATTTTTTGGAGGATGTGTCGTTGGAAGAGAATAGTCTGCACCAAGTTCATCTTCGCTATATGAATCACCCTTTAATGGTAATTGAGTTGGAGGGTGTCTTCTTGGAGGAGTATAATGAACCTCAAACTCATCATCCAAAGTTTGCTTTCCTTCATGTTCCTGTATGTGTTTGTCAACATACGTACACATAAAAACACTAGTCAAACATTGTCATCGAATTTTAAAAATGCTAGATTAATTATCAAAACGTACTTTTTAGTCAGTTTAAAGTTTACGATGTTTTTTTTTAAAATTTGAATATATAAATGAAAATTTAAATTTACATATACATAAGGTTTGGCTTCTTGTTCCTACCCCAACCAGGAAGAGCTGCTTTTTTTTTGACAAAATTAATTATTGACATATAAAGCTCAGATGATATATGTTTTGAGTCGATACTCAATAACTTACATTACTTGCACTAAAAAAAAAAGCATATCCATTTCCCGTGCATATATTCTCCAAATTAATTCTAGGATTGTGAGATGAGCTAAATAATAAAAATGAACTAAGCAAAACATTATTAGGCGGGTCAATAACTCCATGCGGTAAATTGCATTGGAAATATTATCAACCCAAATTTGAATTTGACCATGCACAAAATAGAGAAAGTAGGTACTGGTTATTTTTATTTTCATATAATAACATGCTTGATAAAAATAAACATACCTCATTATTCTCCACCCTTGAATGGTAGAGCATAACAGAGTACGTAAAGAATCAATTGAGCATGTAAAGAGACTAATCGATGCAAATATAGTTAAAATATTATTTTTTGACCTACGTACATGGATGTCTTGCTGTTCAGCAGCTGCCTTAGATCTTTCTAATCGAATTCCTGGAAAATATGATTAAACAAAAAAACAATTAGATATAAAGTTTGAAATAAGACTTGGTATACATATGTATATGCTCCTGATCAGACATAACCTTACCTTCAACATAACTGGGGTGAAGGAACAAAAATAAGAAAACAAGAGGGACAACTGTGCTTTTTGCAGCAAATCTCGAGTCAACACTTGAATTTCTCATGTTAGGCACAAGTTTAATTGTTATGGTATATGGTAGAGTGGGTGGGGAATGTACATATCTTATGCATATATATATATATATATATATATATATATATAATTAATTAACTTGACAAACTTTTTTCTTTCCTTTCATATTTTTCATTCTTTATTCAATTTTCTTTTCATTTTAGGGAAGATATGTATCAATCCAACGAATTCAATTAAATTTGACCATGACTTCAATGCATCATAAATAATTATGATCTATATATATAATGAGGATCTTGCATTTTGGTTAAATTTTTAAAAATCCAAAAATATCAATCGTGGAACTTAATGAGGACAGTTATGGTATATTTACCGGTTGGTATTTATGGTATATAATAAAGTCAACGATGGAACTTAATGAGGGTAAAGTTATAAATTAAATAGAAAAATTGAATTGAAGGAATCAAATTGAACGTTAAAAATTGAGTGGAAGTCGGTTATGACATGATTTGCTAGCACACAGTTTCATCAAAAGCGGGATCTCGAAATTTATCAAGAATTTGAATACCATAAATACCAATCGTGTCAACTTTATTGACCTTGAAGTGCATGCTAATATTCAGGCACTCTTTGTTAGTTGGTGCATGTTTAAATACAAAATATTAGTGAAGGCTCCTATTATTCTTTAATACATCCATATTTGCATGTGAATCTGGAACCATAATTAATAGGGCTGGCCAGAAATGACCGAAAAACCGATCCGAGCGGATTACCGGCCGAGCCGAACAATGTCGGTACTGACAATTTCGGTATACCGAGTTCGGTTATGGTTCTCAATTTGGTGCTTTTCGGTTTCTCCCAAACCAACCGATTTGCAAAAAACTCATTAATTTTCGTAGGATAAGAAAACTCAACCCCACCACCATTACACCAAAGTTTCACCTTGTTATCTTATATGCAACAAATATATTTATTAGTTTATAATTCGATTAAAATAAAAATTGAAGTACACTATTTTCTTCCTCTCTCTTCTTTATTCTTCTCTCTCCTCTCTCTTCTTTATCCTTCAGTTTTTTTTCCCGTTCTTCCTGTCGTTCTACTTTTCTTCTTCTTTCTTCTCCAACTCATCCTACTTCTCTTACTCCTCTGCTGCATCTGGAATACTGGAAATAGAAATCCAGTTTGTTTATATATATACAGTATAACCTCCTTAAATTAATAGCCTTGAGACTATCAAATTTTATTAATTTAGCGAGATATCAATTTATTGATAAATTAATAAGGTCTGAGAGCGGCCAGGGCCCTTCTATAAAAAAAAAGAAAAAAAGAAGAGATTTTAACAAGGTTTGAAGTTCAACAAAAGACCTTGCTCTTTATTCATATTTTGAAAAAAAAATTATAGTCAATTTATTATGTACTTTTTAGCCAATTATTATTTTATAAAATATTTGGGGCCTATAAAATACAAAAGAAATATTTGAAATGTATTATCTTATAATTTTATAGAGATTATTAATTTAGCACGTTGGTCCCGAGTTGAGACCGGACAATTTTATTATTTAAAAGAGATTATTAATTTAAAGAGATTCTACTGTATATATATTTACATCTAGATCTTCATTAATCATCACCGCCCTCCCTTCCACTCCGGCCACATCGCTGCCCTTCCTTCCACTCCGGCCACATCGCTACTCTTCCTTTCACTCCGGCCAACAATTAGATCGGTTGAGCTTCAAACCGACCGAAATCAACCGATGAAATTGGTACCGAGTAAATCGGTATACCGATTTTTTTTACCTGGTACTGGTAATGGCATCCAGGTGGTCGGTACCGTACCGAAGCCACCCCTAATAATTAACTTGACAAAAAAATTTCTTTCCTTTCATATTTTTCATTCTTTATTCAATTTCCATTTTTCTTTTCATTTTAGGGAAGATATCAATCCAACGAATTCAATTAAATTTGATCATGACTGTTACAGGAGAATACTAGATTCAATGCATTGTGTAAGGGCAAAATATTTGCTATTAGCTGTTTCCTATTTGACAAAACTTCTTCCCTTGTATTAGCATTTGTTTTGTATTCAATGCTAGATTGTTTAGAGATTAAATGTTGTGGCTTAGGTTGTTCTTACTCGAGATGGTTCGTGAAGACACTTTTCTTATCCGGTCTTTTCTCCGGACTTCGATTATTGGTCATCGAAGGTTTCGTTCACGCACCTCAAGGTATGACTCATGCATATGCACATGTACTTCATTCACATTATGTCTTCCTTGTTGTCCTAGGTTTATCTAGGTTTGCTTGTTAGTCACACTTATGTTGTAAATCACATAAGTCTTAGGTGCTTATTTTATGCACATGTTGTATGCACATGTTCATACACTTGGGTTTATATTGTTAGGATTGCTAGATCTTCACTTAGATTTATCTTGGTTAGCTTTCCTTTGTGTTTAAGGCTGTTTTCAGCCTTACGATCAATCGTCACTGTTCATGCGATTGATCGTGGCCACGTAGGACAATATGTCCGTTTGAAATGTGACGGTTGTGTTCGAATATGTTCATTGGGACTTTTCGTGTGATCGATCGCAAATGAGGGTTTCTTAGTGCAGTAGCTTCTGTCTCTTTATTTTACACTATGCGATCGATCGCATAATATCGTGCGATCGATCGCAAATGCTGCTGGGCTGTTTTCTATAAATAGAACCCTTTGGTTTCATTTCGACCAACTCTTTCCCCATAGTCGAAAATCATCTTTGAGAGAGTTCTATGGTATTTGAGTGATCCTAGTTCCATGATATAGGTTTCCCACCTTAATCTCCATTTATAATCCTTTGCTAAACACTTTGATTTGCATTTATATGCTAGTTCAGGCTATGTTTAGGAATCAGGAGATTCTATTCAACTCTAGCAATTGTTCCTTGTTGAATTGCTGAGTTGAAGGATTGAATTATTAGTTTCAATCTCTTTGTTGTTTGTTGGCTAAGCTATTGTTCCTTGTGAATAGCTAAGTTAACCCATGAATCATATTCAAGGCTTTTCAATTTTGTTTGGTTAATGCAAGCAAATGGTCCTTGTGATTTGCTTGTGTTAATCAAATTGAATTCATATTCATTCATTCATACACACACACACACACTTGCAGTTGGAGGATCTTCGCATCGGTGAAGCCAATCGAAGTAGCTTGAGGAGGTTTCGCTTGAAGAGAAAATGAGACTACACAAGGTTAGAGCTGCCACTAGTCTATAGGTAGATAGTGTAGAGTTTGGGACCGAGTGCCCCCTTGTACGTGTTGCCGATTTGGCTTTCATAGTGTTACTCAAGAGTGTGGGGTACAGCTCCCCTCCGGTTTCCTCTAGAGGTAGAGGTACCGGGTGACCATATTGTTGTGTTATGTGTTAATTGTTTATCTATATGTATTGTGCTTGATTGTTGAGAATATTGTATGCTTGAGCATATATAGATATATATAGTCTGTGATGTGCTAGTTTAATGCACACTTTGGAATTCTAGGTTGTGCAATTGATTGTGCTTGTTGCATATATATATATACATATATATATATATATACATATATATATATATATATATATTTGTAATCAATTGTGTATTGCTTTTGCAATAGTTTAAACCTAGTTTGTGTTAAAGAGAGTTAAGTTTTAAATTGGTGTATACTCTCCGATTAGTGTTTAGGGCGACTACCGTTGAAGGGACTATTCCGGCATACCGGAATTTCACACTATAAATAATTATATATTATCTATATCTATGAGAAATTTTTCATTGTGACCGTCACATTGCCACATGGTATGACCTTCTATTGTGATTGGTTGCTTAGAAAATATGTGGTCCAATCACAATAAAAAGTCACGCCATGTGGCAATGTGACGGTCACATCTAAAAATTTCTCCTATATCTATACATATATAAGGAGAATTCTTGCATTTAGTTAAACTTGCTCAGAGTCAACAATTTAACGTACGTTGTATTAATTATTCAAAGAAAGAAAAACCCTAGGTTTCTCTTAGCACAACCGCTGTCTTGATCATGGTGGATGAGGTCTCCGCTCATTTGGCGGCTTCGCTGGCTACCTCCGAGAAGGGGAAGGTCCGGTTTGGGTCTGGGGGTAGCGCTGCCCTCTCATTGCATTACTATGCGGTGGGGAAAGTGTTGACTTCTCGGAAAACAGTGGATCCCAAGGCTTTCATGCGTACCATTGCTAAGATATGGGGGTTTTCGGAATAAGCTCTCTATCAATGAGCATGCATCAAATCGTTTCATCTTCAAATTTTCCCGTGTGTAGGAGCCGGATCAAACTGTGAATGGGCGTCCTTGGTTCTTCGGCAAGGCCATGGTGGTGTTGGCTTGCTATGATGGCTTGGGTGATCCGGCTAGGGTTCTGCTTTCTTCCAACTGGTTTGGGTCCAGATTCTTGGTCTCCCTCCGGCGCTGCTCACTGCCGCCGCTGCTCTGTTGGTGGGGGAGACGCTGGGATTGGTTCGATAAAGTCAGAATTCGTAAGGGAGATTTGGTGCGGGTTAGCATCCGTCATGAACTGGTAGATCTAGTTAAGCAAGCCTTCCCTCCCATTGAGTTTGAGTTCTCACCTAGGGTGGCGGCGGTGCTCAGTTTCCGCTATGATAGGGTGGTTGGGTTTTGCAAGACTTGTGGCTTACTGGAGCATAGGGTTGGCAGCTGTGGTGGTTTTCCGGCTGAGATATCTTCAGAGGAGGTGGTGTCAAACCCTAACCCTATCTTTGGTTATGGGAGGGGTTATGTGCCTCATGGCTCTTTCTCTGGGGGGGTTCTTTTGGAGCTGCAGACTTGACTTTCAAAGCTCAATTCTCTCCACAGGGTGCGACATTACCTGCTCATTGGCTCTTCACCATTCCGGAGCATTCCGCGGCTAGTCTGGGTTTCCAAGCACAGCTCCTGCATCAACCGTTGTTTGGTACGGCGGTGTCTCAGCCTTCTCCTCCTGTAGGGTCCTCTGATTCACCTTGTCCTGCGACAATGTGCTCTCCTCCTCAACTTGTTAGTCAGAAACGTCAAGCTTCTTTGGCTTTTATTACGGCTGGCAAGCGTGGGAGGGTTCTGGATTTGGTTCATGCATCTTCTCTGATGGATGAGGATCTTGAATTATCTCTACCTTCAAAAGTAGAGGCTTTGGTTGTTTCCCCTATGAAACGTAAACGAGGACATCCTGTTGGCAGCAAGAACACTCCTAAGAGCTCTAAGGGTGTGAAGAAGGCTTTGAGTGTTATGTCGGATGGTCCACGCAAGAAGAGGGTTCCTAAACCTAATATCCATGGACCTGGTAAGGGAGCTGATTTACAGCTTGCTGTGGTTGTGGATGGTGCAAGGGTTAACCCCCATGTGTAGAGTGTTTAGTGTCTTACATAATAAGTTAGGGCTCAAGTTATCAGTTTATTGCCTTCAAACCCTAGTTGCGTTAGGTTACGTTGTTACTTGAGGTATAACGCTATCAAAGACGATTGTATTTAAGCGGTGACTCTTATCGTGCCCTATCTGGGTGGGTCATTGTGTATTTTTGCCTCTCACTATTAATGGATTGACGCATTTGATAAAAAAAAAAAGAAAAAAAAAAGTCAATAATTTAACTTAATGAGGATAAAATTGTAAATTAAATAGACACTACTACAAAAAAGGTATATGAGGACATACATTTGTCCCTTTTACAACAGTTTCTATTACCTCTATATGTCCCCAAAATTAACTTTTAGGGACATATAGAGACAATAGAAACTGTTGTAAAAGAGACAAATATATGTCCCTATAGACCCTTTTTGTAGTAGTGAGAAAAGACAAGATATTCCATAGCCACTTCTCCTTTTTTTTTCTTATTTATTTTTTATTCTTCTCTGGCTAGGTCTGCCTTATAATGAGGATAAAATAGGGCATTCCCCGTAATGATAAAATCGGTCATGCCCCATTTTTTTTCATTTAATTTTGATTTTCGCTTAAAAGTGTAAATGAAAGTGTACACTTCCGGGTGAAGAAAGTTCCTAAATGAACTCTAGGAATCAAATTGAGTGTTGAAAATCGAGTGGAAGTCGGGTTATGACATGATTTGCTAGCACACAGTTTCATACTTTTATCAAAAGCAGGACCTAGGAATTTATCAAGAATATGAACACCATAAATACCAATCATGTCAACTTAATTGACCCGGAAGTACATTCTATTATTCACTCTCTTTTATGACACTCTTTGTTAGTTTGTGCTTGTTTAAATACATAGAATGATAGAATTAGTGGATGCTCCTGTTATTACTTGGGATGCTGAACTTACCTATCATTTTGTTGCTGATAGTACTTCTTGCCTAGCTATAAGGGCAAAGAAAAAATGTAATTTTTTTTAGTTTACTTTCTAGGCCTACAAAAATGAACATATGTCATCTGATCATTTAATTCTATAAATTTTCAAATGCACCACAATTAAGTGTCTTAGCCAATTGCAAACACTCTAGTTTTGAGTTAGGTTTCCTGATGTATGTTGTCTATTGTAGACTCATTTTTTAAAAAGCAAGCCAACAAGTCTGAATGAGCAGTTCTTGTTAATTTTTTTTAATTGCTTGACAGTCGGAGATTGAGTTCTAGACTAAAAGATTAATGTATATGGGGCTCTGGTTTTGATAAGAAATGAATATAACTCTTTTATATTGAATCTCTACTTTATAATATTTTAAGGGAAAATTCACTACTAAATATTAATCATGTTTGACGCCTTCTCGTCAAAAGTAAAAGAAAGGACAAGCAACATGCACCTGGTCATAAATATCAAATCTTGATAAATCACATGCACAATTAAAAAGGACATTTTAGGGAATGAAAAAAACAAGACTAAAATTTGCTGCAATTAAATCCTTAAAAATCAGGGCATAATTATCAAATCTTCTGGTAGGATTAATATTGTGATAGCCATGGCAGAAGAATTGAGCTAGGGTTTTTGACAAGATATCAGAAAAGCAGAGAGAGAGCTTTTGGGAGCAAATGAACTCTTCGATATATTCTCTTAATCAACCACTTAACCAAAAACATTTTAGATCAGGTATTTATAGTAGCAGCTAAACAAGGAAAGCCAACTAACAGAATAAAAAAGCAGAAATAAGAAGAAACCACGTGACAACAATATTGTGACTGCGTTAACACTCCCCCTCAATCTCAGCTAGGGTAACTAGCCTGAGATTGGTACAATGGTCACGAAAAAGAGGAGAAGGAAGACCTTTGGTCAGAATATCTGCAGTCTGCTCCTTTGTGGACACATACTCAAGACAAATGTCGTTGCGTTGAACTCGCTCACGGACAAAATGAAAATCATTATCAAGGTGCTTAATTCTGGAATGAAACACAGGGTTTGAAGCAAGAGCAATAGCTGACAAGTTGTCACACTTGAGCAAGGGAGCATGAGGAATATGAACTTTCAAATCACACAACAAATGCCTCAGCCAACTAATTTCAGCAGCTGTATTGGCTAGACTTCTGTACTCAGATTCAGTGGAACTACGAGAAACAGTTCCTTGCTTCTTTGACTGCCAGGACACAGGACAAGAGCCCAGAAACACTACAAAGCCAGTAGTAGAACGTCTCTGGATAACTTCACCTGCCCAGTCAGCATCACAGTAGGCCTTGACATGAACAGAATTTGAAGAAGCACCAATAGAACTAAACAACAAGCCCTTTTTAAGTGTCCCTTGCAAATAACGAAGAATCCTCTTAACAGCAGTAAAATGAATATCAGTTGGGGCAGTCATGAATTGACACACAGAATTTACTGCATAGGCGATGTCTGGCCGAGAGAAAGTAAGATATTGAAGAGCACCAACAATGCTTCTGTATAATGTAGGGTCTTTTAGAGGAGTACCTTGATCCTTAGTCATCTGGTTATGAGGAAGACAGGGAGAGCTACAGGCTCTGATGGTATCCATTCCAGTCTTAGCAAGCAAGTCGGTAGCATACTTAGTCTGGGTCAGAAATATACCACACTGCACTCTAGTGACTTCGAGACCAAGAAAGTAAGACAAAGCTCCCAAGTCTTTCATATCAAACACCATACTTAGCTCTGAAACAACATCATGAATGCCTTGAGTGTCAGAACCAGTGATTACAATATCGTCCACATACAGAAGCAAAGCAACCATACCTGCAGAAGTGTGTTTGATAAACAGACTTGGATCAGAATGAGAGAACTCAAACCCTAAACTTGGAAGAAAGTTAGTGAACTTCTCATTCCAAGCACGGGGAGCTTGTTTCAACCCATACAAAGACTTCTTCAATAAACACACATAATCAGGATGTTCTGAATCAATAAAACCCTGTGGTTGAGCCATATATACTTCTTCTTTCAAATCACCATGAAGAAACGCATTTTTAACATCCAGCTGCCGTAATTCCCAGTTATTCATAGCAGCAAGAGCCAAGATAACCCTTACTGTGCTGTGTCTTACAACTGGACTGAAAGTTTCATCATAATCTAACCCTTTAGATTGACTAAACCCTTGAGCTACTAACCGTGCCTTGTATCTGGAAATTGATCCATCAGGATTCTTCTTAACTTTGTAAATCCATTTGCTTCCCACAATATTCTTTGCTTTAGGACAAGGTACCAATGTCCAAGTCCCTTGCAGCTGAAGAGCCTCAATTTCTTCAAGCATGGCCTGATCCCATTCAGTTTTTCCAGAAGCTGCTCTAAAAGACTTTGGTTCTATAACATCAACAATATCAGACATAGCTGTGAAGCCACTGAAAAAGGGATATTCAGCATATAGCTTCTGCTGAGAAATAGCTGCAAAACAGTAGAAGTCTTCAAAGGTTTTCTGCTTAACAATCCCATTTTTAGCCCTTGTCATCATTGAATGATCATTGTAGTTCTGATGAATAATAAAGTCAAGTTCTTGAGGCAAATTGTCATTAGCACCAATATTTCCCCCAAATTGAACTGCATTAAAGTCATGAGCATTTAGACCATCAACTGAACTGTCAGCAATATGACCATCAGTAGCCCCACTAGTACTTGAGATATGACTAGCATGGATAGTCTCAGCATCACCATGTTGAACAATATCTGATTCATTCAAAACACCCTGCACATTGTCAGCAGTACCAGAGATAACAGGACATGTGTCACAAGGCTCAATATCCTCACTGTCACTGTTATGACGACCTAAATCATTCTCTCCATCATTGATTACACCACTTGCAGCAACATTATCAATGATCATCCCATCATTCTCAATATCAGCCACAATAGTATTTTCATTGGCATCATTACCAGAACCATGACCACTACTTTGGTCCCCCATCAACTCAGTCAGATCCCTACTGAGTTGAACATGTAAATCGGGGACAGGCATCCTGGGAGGAAGAGTAGTAAGAGAACCAGAGGTAGAGAAGAAGGTAGAGAGGTCAACTGGAGTAGAGACAGACGGAGGAGAGGACAAGAAAGGAAAGCAACTCTCATCATGGACAACATGACGGGACAACCAAATTTTGTTGTGAACAAGACTATAACAAAGTACCCCTTTGTATCCCAAAGCATAACCAAGAAAAACACATTGAACAGTCCTAGGGTCTAGCTTGTCATGAGTATAGGGTCGAATGTAGGGATAACAAGAAGAGCCAAAAATTTTGAGTGTAGTGAGGTCAGGAGACTTCTGAAACAGAAGCTCATAAGGAGAAGACATATGGAGAGATTTACATGGCATTCGATTAATAAGATAGCAAGAGTGTGCCACACTGTGAAACCAAAAAGGCTTTGATAAACCAGCAACAGACATTAAAGAAATGGCAGTTTCGACAACATGTCTGTTCTTCCTCTCAGCAACCCCATTTTGCTGAGGGGTATAGGGGCAGGAAATATGATGTAGAATCCCTTTAGAAGCAAGAAAATTAGCAAAAGCCTTGCTAGTAAACTCCCCCCCACCATCAGTTTGAAAAATATGAATATGAGAATCAAACTGAGTTTGCACAAAAGCACAAAATTGCACAAACTGGGCAAAAACATCAGATTTATTCATAAGTGGAAAAATCCACGTGAATTTAGTACAATCATCTATGAAAGTGACATAATACCTATATCCTTCTAAAGAAAGACAGGGTGCAGGACCCCATACATCTGAGTGAACCTTAAAAAAAGGTTTAATGGACTTGGATACAGATTCAGTAAATGGCAATCGATGCATTTTACCTTTTAAACAAGCTGTGCAGACATGACCAGAACCTACACTAGGTGGTTTTATTGCTGAACTAGAGAGCATTTTAGACAAAATAGGCTGAGATGGATGACCGAGACGCTGATGCCAAACAGAATGAGAAGTAGAAGCACCAACAAAAGCAGAATGAGACAAGTGAGGAACGGTGGAGACATGTGGAGTCTTGAAGAGAAACAGGCCCTCAGTACTACTCTTTCCTTGGTAAAGGATTGCTTTGGATGCCTTGTCCTGTACAACAATATCACTTTCATCAAGTACTATAAAACAGTTGTTATCTTTACAAAGTTTAGTAAAAGATAACAAATTCATGGCTAAATTAGGGACATGCAAAACTGTATCCAACTTTAAAATATGATCACCAGGTTTAATACACCCAGAACCAGTATGAGCAACACGCAAACCTGCTCCATTGCCAATGGTTATCTTGTTTTCAGCAGTGTATGGCTGAGCAATGGTGAGATTACGCAGATCGGAGGTCATGTGATGAGTAGCACCCGAGTCTCCAACCCACACCTGATGAAATCTGATGGTATCCATTCCAGTCAATAGTATGGCCTTTACAGGTGTCAATAGTGTGGGTTGGAGACTCGGGTGCTACTCATCACATGACCTCCGATCTGCGTAATCTCACCATTGCTCAGCCATACACTGCTGAAAACAAGATAACCATTGGCAATGGAGCAGGTTTGCGTGTTGCTCATACTGGTTCTGGGTGTATTAAACCTGGTGATCATATTTTAAAGTTGGATACAGTTTTGCATGTCCCTAATTTAGCCATGAATTTGTTATCTTTTACTAAACTTTGTAAAGATAACAACTGTTTTATAGTACTTGATGAAAGTGATATTGTTGTACAGGACAAGGCATCCAAAGCAATCCTTTACCAAGGAAAGAGTAGTACTGAGGGCCTGTTTCTCTTCAAGACTCCACATGTCTCCACCGTTCCTCACTTGTCTCATTCTGCTTTTGTTGGTGCTTCTACTTCTCATTCTGTTTGGCATCAGCGTCTCGGTCATCCATCTCAGCCTATTTTGTAAGTTAGTGAACTTCTCATTCCAAGCACGGGGAGCTTGTTTCAACCCATACAAAGACTTCTTCAATAAACACACATAATCAGGATGTTCTGAATCAATAAAACCCTGTGGTTGAGCCATATATACTTCTTCTTTCAAATCACCATGAAGAAACGCATTTTTAACATCCAGCTGCCGTAATTCCCAGTTATTCATAGCAGCAAGAGCCAAGATAACCCTTACTGTGCTGTGTCTTACAACTGGACTGAAAGTTTCATCATAATCTAACCCTTTAGATTGACTAAACCCTTGGTATCAGAGCAATGGTGAGATTACGCAGATCGGAGGTCATGTGATGAGTAGCACCCGAGTCTCCAACCCACACTTCAGTTGTAACAGGAGCACTGGTACCAGATGAAGAAGTTGATGCACCAGTGCTAGGATAAAAACCTCCAGGAAAGCTTGAACCCGAAACAGTAGGAGCAAATTTGACATTCAGGAGATGGACCAATGTTGTTTAAAGACCTGGTTTGTGTAGAAACTTGTTGAGGCTTATACTCTGGATTCTGATAGCAAGTACGTGTGAGATGACCATGTTTCCCACAGATTTGACACTTGTGAACCTTAAAACAGGTGTCAATAGTATGGCCTTTCTTGCCACAAGCTGGACACTCAGTACTAGAACCTCCTTGTTTAGCACCGTTATTTTTGGCATGAAAATGATTATTCCAGTTCCTAGTGCCACCATCTCTGCCCTCAAATTGAGAGTTATCACCTCTGGCCACCATGGCACTCATAGTTTGATGCAATGAGAAACTTCCCTCTATTCTTCTCTCAGCAGCAAGTAATTGTGCTCTCAAGTCACGAAGAGAAATAGGAGTTTCTCTTCCTTCAACTACAGTTCTTACAATGGTGTATTCATCAGGGAGGCCATTTAAGATCACAATAACGATGTCTTCCTCTGGTATGACAACTCCCACAGACAGGAGCTGATCCCTAGCATTCTTGACACGCTGCAGATATTTCTCAACATTTTCTCCTCCCTTTCTAATAGTTTGCAGCTCAGTTTTTAGTTGCATGATGCTCACTCTAGACACAGCAGAGAAACGTTCTTGAAGAGCCATCCAAGCCTGATGAGATGATTTACAGCCAATGATTACATCAACAATATCCTCATCCAATGTTGCCATCAGTAAACTGAGAAGAGCCATATCAGTTTGTTTCCAGGCTTTGTAGGCAGCAGATTCTTCATTGAGAACTTCTCCTTCAGTGTTCAATACATAGCGAGGTGGAGCTACCTCAGTGCCATCATAGAAGCCAAAAAGGCCATTACCAGCAAGAGTAGATTGAAATTGAAAACTCCACTTGATAAAGTTTCTTTCACCAAGACGCATAGTAATCACACTCATCAGAGAGTGCACATCAGCGTGAGTGAGACTAGAAATTGAGCCTCGAGAAGACATTTGCAGACTTCGATAATACACAGAATACACAAAAATTGAGTAAAGAACTATAACACAGAGTTGATCAATACTACGTCTAGGTCACAGATGTAAATCTGAATCAGCAGCTCTATTCATCAATTTGTTTGCTCCATAGGCAGAGATTTCTACACAGAATTTTGCTCAAGTTTCACAGCTCAGACATATTTGCACACACGAATCGATTTTAATCACATACGCAGAGATTTCTACACAGAATTTTGCTCGAGTTTCACAGCTCAGACATATTTGCACACACGAATCGATTTTAATCACATACGCAGAGATTTCTACACAGAATTTTGCTCGAGTTTCACAGCTCAGACAGATTTGCACAAGATTTTACTCAGACTAACAAAGATTGTGAAAACCGGTGACGAAGAACATGTGCAAGTCACCTGAGAAGATGAAAAGCACGATGAAAGTTCTCGATGCGACACAGAGAGGCAAATCAGCACCGATCTGAAACAGAAGCAGCACGTATTCTTCGATCGCAGTAAACAGGGCGGAAGTGTGAATCAAGAGTCCAGGATCAGCCGGAGCTCTGATACCATGATAGCCATGGCAGAAGAATTGAGCTAGGGTTTTTGACAAGATATCAGAAAAGCAGAGAGAGAGCTTTTGGGAGCAAATGAACTCTTCGATATATTCTCTTAATCAACCACTTAACCAAAAACATTTTAGATCAGGTATTTATAGTAGCAGCTAAACAAGGAAAGCCAACTAACAGAATAAAAAAGCAGAAATAAGAAGAAACCACGTGACAACAATATTGTGACTGCGTTAACATATTGTACTTCTAGCATTTATCATTATTTGAGAACAAATTAATACAGCAAACAACAAGCATTTTGTCAAGAGGCTAGTAATGTATAATGCAAAGGGATCGGAGATTTAAAATCCCATAGAATTTATTATACTCATTCATTAAGATTTCATCTATTATTTTTCTAGATGTTCGATCTCCATGCCTTGCACAGTAGTCACTCATGCATTTGTTGGAGGTGAGTTTGGAGGATGTGTTCTTGGAGGAGAATAATCAACACCAAACTCATCTTCATTATCTGAGTTATATGTTGGGGGTGATTTTGGAGGATGTGTCTTTGGAGGAGAATAATTCACATTCATCTCATCTTCACCATCTAGGTAATTTTTTGGAGGATGTGTCATCGGAAGAGAATCTTTCGCGCCGAGTTCATCCTCGCCATATGAATTACCCTTTAATGGAGGGGGTTGAGTTGGAGGGTGTCTTCTTGGAGGAGTATAATCAACCTCAAATTCATCAGCATCATCCAAAGTTTTCTTTCCTTCAATGTGCTCCTGTATTTGTCAATATACGGACACTTAAAGCACTGCTACACTAGTTAAACATTGCCATCGAATTTAAAAAATGCTAAGATTTATAGAAAATTTTTAGTCAATTTAAAGTTTAAGATATATTTTTCTTAAATTTGAATAAATGAAAATTTAAATTTACATAAACATAAGGTTCGATCAGCTTCTTGCTCTTTACCCAAACCAGGAAAGAGCTTTTTTCCTTTTTGACAAAATTAATTAATGACATTTATGTAAAGCTAAGATATTATATGTTTCGAGTAATAACATTAATTACTTGCACTCAAATTAGAAGCGTATCTATTTCCTCTGCATATATATATCCTCTAGATTCTAGGATTGCGACATGAGCTAAATAATAAAAATGGAATATTATCAACCCAAAGTAGAAT
Organism: Rubus parviflorus; assembly: GCA_029955375.1. Taxonomy (NCBI): domain Eukaryota; kingdom Viridiplantae; phylum Streptophyta; class Magnoliopsida; order Rosales; family Rosaceae; genus Rubus; species Rubus parviflorus. The sequence continues at coordinate 30,946,404 of JARGGL010000001.1, forward strand.
TTGACCGTGCACATAATAGAGAAAGTAGGTACCGGCGTGGTTTTTTTTTTCTCATTATTCCCCACCCTTGCACAGTAAACACAACTGAGTAAATAATCAATTGAGCATGTAAACGAGACTGATCAATGCTATACATATATAATTAGATATTGTGAGGTGCTGAGGTGCAAATATAGTTAAAGGATTTTTTTGACCTACATGGATGTTTTGTTGTTCAGCTGCTGCTGTAGATCTTTCTACTCGGATTCCTGGAAAATATGTTTAATCGAAAAGCAATTAGATAAAAAGTTCGAAATAAGACTTGGTATGCATAAATATGTGCTCCTGATCAGACATAAGCTTACCTTCAACAATACTGGGGTGAAGGAACAAAAATAAGAGAACAAGAGAGACAAATGTGCAGAACGTTTTTGCAGCAAAGCTCGAGTCGGCACTTGAATTTCTCATGATAGGCACAAGTTTAATTGTTATGGTTGAGTGGGTGGGGAAGGTAGAAATCTATGTATATATATGCATGCACCCTTTGATTCGAGTATGCAGGGATAGAACCAGGATTTAAATTTGGGGGGGGGGGGGGGGGGGCTGTGGGGGTCCAAACGTACCAAACGTATCGTTTGAAATCATACCTTTTGCTGGCTTGCTAATTGAAGAAAACCTGGCAAATTGCTGGCAAACTATACACATATAGTTTATATATATTAACATCAATTGGGAGGGGGGGTCAGTACTATGAATAGTTTCAATTTCTATTGTTTATAGCATACATAAACAAACTATACACATATATAGTTTATATATATTAACATCAATTGGGAGGAGCAATTTTTGCAGGTGACGGTCATGCCAACTGTACTTGTGACCGGTCACAGTAATTGGCCACATTGAATAGTTTATCATTTATTCATTCAATATTTTATTCCGTAAATATTATTTTATTCCACAGTGGTCAATCACTGTGGCCGGTCACAGTGGCCACGTGGCCTAACCGTATCATACAAAAAAATTTCCAATTAGGAGGGGGGTCAGTATTATGAATAGTTTCAATTTCTATTGTTTATAGCATACATAAACAAACTATACACATATGTAGTTTATATATATTAACATCAATTGGGAGGGGGTCAGTACTATGAATAGTTTCAATTTGTATTGTTTATAGCACACAGAAACAAACTATACACACACACACACACACACACACACACACACATATATATATATATATATATATATATATATATATATATATATATATTAACATCCCGTGGAACGGGGGGTCAGAGCATATTTAGCAGATTCTCTATCTTAGCTGTTTAGCTATTTTAGAGAGCATGTTTAGCTTTTTAGCTATTTTAGCAGCTGCACTAGCCTCCTAGTGGCTATCTATTTTAGTTTTTAGCTATATGACTCCTAAATATAGAGAGCGAGATGAGACTCTCTATTATTTTGTTAATTTGAAACATTCATTTTTAGTTGTTTTGTATAATTATTAAATACACTTAAGTTATTTTTTATTCATTAGTAAAATTATTTAAATTCAATACTACCTAAAGTAGAGAGCATTGGTGCAGACGTATTTTCAAATTGGCTAGCCAAAATAGCTTTTTAGCTACTTTAGCTAAAATTTAGTTAAAAAATAGTTAGCATTGTTAAAGATGCTCTCAGTACTATGAATGGAGAAAATTCTAGTATATGTTAACGTATCTCATACGTACAATTACAACTTTTAGGACTTAATTACTCAAATGATAACCTATTTATACAAATGAGAACCTTATTTACCTTAACGAGAGCTTTTTCATAGTTACCACATGAGTTGTCGAAGTTGTAATATGTGTCGTCAAGTCGTAAAATATTATAATTACCACTTTTAGGATTTAGTTACTCAAACGAAAACCTAATTCTAGGGGTCATCATTTGGCCCTCCGGCCCTAAGCCTCTTTAAAGCCCGCCCGGCCCGTAGGGCCGAAGCCCGGCCCGGCCTCTTTTTTTTAGGGCCGGGCTTGGGCTCAAGTATTTAAGCCCGGCCCGGTCCTAATTTTAATCTATATTTTCTATTTTTTATACTTCTATTCATATATATTTTTCTTTTTTTGTTTTTTTGTTTTTTGTTTTATAGCTTTTGCATGACAATACAAGAATACATGCCTATTAAAAAAAAATACATGTTTTTCTTTTGTAGAGTGTTGAATAAATTTAATTTAATTTTTCATTAAGTTTATTAAAAAAAAGGCTTGGCCCAGCCCGGCCCTAAAAGCCCGAATGGGCTTGGGCCTATGGGCGGGCTAAGGCCGGTATATTGAAGCCTCGGCCCGGCCCGGCCCGGCCCTAAATTTTGTTGACTTTGACTAGGCCCGGCCCGGCCCGGCCCTAAGCCCTAAAATTTAGGGTTGGGCCGGCCCTAGCCCGGCCCATGATGACCCCTACCTAATTCACTCTAATGAGGACATTATTTACCTTCACAATGATTTTCTCTCTTCATGATGTATGAGAAATATCAACATATCATAGATTTACTCCTATGAATGGTTTCAATTACTATTGTTTATAGCATACATAATAATATATATATATTTTGAGGGGGGGCGGGGGGGGTTCGAACCCCGTCAGACCTTTAGGTGGTTCCGCCCCTGCGAGTATGAGATCTTGCCCTTCACAAGTTGCAGTCGAAGTGGTAGAGGTGGATTTTCAGGTACGGGAGTGCTATTGAAGACGTGGTAGAGGTCGTCCCGGCGGTGATGCGTGGCATGCTCAAGAACGGAAGATGCCGTTGATAAAGTCACGGAAGATTTGGGAAGAGAGAGGGCAGAATTGAGAGTTTTTTTCGGTTTTGTTTTGTTGTTGGTCAGCCATCCATCCCCAATGATTCCGTCCTTTGTTTGCATATTTTATGTGAGGGTCCCTAGGCCATTATTGTAGACGCACACGGGCACACGGTACATCTGTCCCTTTTTTTTTTTTTGCATACAACACACATCTGTCCTTTGGAGGGAAAAATAATAATAAAATATAAAAATTATTAAATTTAAATTAAGAAAATAATAAAGGAACATACAATTATCCCCATTATTGTAAAAGTAAATAAGAAAAATTCCCAAAAATTTTTAGTTAAAAGAAAGAGACTCACAACAGTCCCTACATTCCATGAGAAGACGAAAAACTGTATCAATACCTTTTGTTAGGGAAAAAATTTCATATCACAAAATAAGAGACAACTGGACAAAACTCATATTTGTCCCCAAAAATGTAGTCCCTAAAAAGGGGTTTTGTAGTAGTGCGCATCATGCATGCATCCATACCTAGGAATTTGGCACCATAATTAACTTGACAAACTTTTTTCTTTCCTTTCATATTTTTCATTCTTTATTCAATTTTCTTTTCATTTTAGGGAAGATATATATCAATCCAACGAATTCAATTAAATTTGACCATGACTAGATTCAATATTTCAATGCATCGTAAATAATTATTATGTATATATATATAATGAGAATCTTGTATTTTGGTTAAATTTTCAAAAATCCAAAAATATCATTAGACTTTTTTCTTTAGAAGAGAAAATATCATTAGACTTGCTCGTAAAGTCAACAATGGAACTTAATGAGGGTAAAATTGTAAATTAAATAGAAAAGACAAGGTTAAAAATTGAATTGTAGGAATCTAATTGAACGTTAATTTAGTGGAAGCTGGTTATGACATGATTTGTTAGCACACAGTTTCATCAAAAGCGGGATCTCGAAATTTATCAAGAATTTGAACACCATAAATACCAACTGTGTCAACTTTATTGACCCGGAAGTGCATGCTAATATTTATTCTATTTTATGGCACTTTTTGTTAGTTGGTGCATGTTTAAATACAAAAAATTAGTAGAGGTTCCTGTTATTCTCTAGGACGTCATAAAGCATCCATATATGCATGTGAATCTGGCACCATAATTAACTTGACAAACTTTTTTCTTTCCTAGCTTTCATATTTTTCATTCTTTATTCAATTTCCCTTTTTCTTTTCATTTTAGGGAAGATATCAATTGTACGAATTCAATTAAATTTGACCATGACGGTTACAGGAGAATACTAGATTCAATGCATTGTAAATAATTATACAAAAGAGGGTAGTATGTAGAGTACAATTCATATTTGTCATGTATGAACCCGCAAAAGTACTGCAAGCATCCGTGGAATCAACTCCAATCTCCCACCTTCTAACCATACCTTTATTATTTGCTTTGGCCCGAAGGTCCTTCTGAATCTTTCACCTTTCATGGTTTTTGGTTCACCTTATTGGGCAAAAGCTGCAACTATTTATATTTTCTTTGTAGCTCATATGTTTATTGTTCAGAAACGAGAAAATATTCGCGGGAAGCAAGACACCATCTGCTCATAATCTTGATGTTTGTTGCTTATAGGTTGGATCGATGCAAACAACCACCTGTAAAAAGTTTTTGGGCAATCCAACAATTATATACTTACTAATTCGAATATTCGATGCTCACATATATTTGTAGAAGGATCTTTGTAGAATTGTCAATTCCTTTTCAATTCATTTTTCATTGATTTTTCCTAGTAAGTAAATTTTGGTAATGAAAATACATTTATAGCCTTGACTTATGACAAATTTCTTTCATGTCCCATGAAGTGGGTTGATTGCCTATTACTAACAAATGCTCCATTTGACTTCTTGTCTCGGAAATGCTTGCTCTTGAATATATCTTCATGCTGCTGCAAGAGGTATGCATTGGTGGATTCTACTATATCTCCATCTTCATATATATGCTTGAAGATATGGTTGTTCTTGCTTCTAAGCTTTGCTACACTGATTGTGGCTGTAAAACATTCATGCATGCTTTACTTCTAAGATTTTCCACTAGACACTAATGGACAAGTTTGGATCTCGTGGGTCGAAGTGGTGATGTGGTCCTTTCCGGCGACGGTATAAGGTGGTTTACGCCCATTTTTGGTTGGTTAACGTGTTCGCATAGGGAGGAGTGGTTTTGGCGTCGCTGGCGGCTAATGCTCTTGATAGGGCAAACTGGTTCGAGTCATTTTGTGTTATTTCTGTGGGAACTAATGTGGGATGACATCAAATTGTGGTGTGGGTTGGTGTGGGTTGGTGTGATTCTAGAGCAAGTGCTACCGTATACCAGTAATGTTTTGTTGAGGATGGTTGCAGGCAGTAGGGATATGGTTCGGTTGATGTTTACGGTAGTTGGGGACATGGTTCTTCTGATAACGGCAATGGTGGGGCTTGTGGTGGTATGTTAGGTTTTTTTTTGTTATTGTTTGACAATTCGGGTCCCATGTGTTTGGTTGGCCTGGATATTTTTCTAGGTTAGTCACTAGGGTTGGGTTACTCACTAGGGTTGTGTCCTCTTGGCCAATTTAGACTTTTGAAGCTCCATCGCAAATCAACAATGAAGAAACTTATACTAAAATTGGATCCTAATTCACTGAAATTGCTCTATGTGACTTGCCAGTATAAGCGCCGCAAAAGTTTATAGGCTTTAAATTCTAGCCGATTTTAGTTTTGTCATGTTCTAGAGTCTATACTTTGTTTGTGTGTTTATATAGTAGTATAAATATGTGAGGTTGCTTAATTTACTTGCTTAAGTAATAACACTTTTCTATCGAATTTCTACTTTATAATAATTTTATGTGCAATTTCACTACTATTATTAATCATGTTTGACGCCTTCAAATCAAAAATAAAAGAAAGTACAAAACAACATGCATATGGTTATAAATATCAAATCTTGCTAAATAACTTGAACAATTAAAAAGGACATTTTAGGGAATGATAAAACAAGACTAAAATTAGTTGCAATTAAATCCCTAAAAATCAAGGGCATAATTGTCAAATCTTCTGGTAGGATTAATATTTTTTGTAGTACTTCTGGTAGCATTTATCATTATTTGAGAACAAAATAAAAGATCTCAGTAGCAGGCATTTTTTCAAGAAGCTAGTAATGTATAATGCAAAGGGATTAGATTTAAAATACCATAGAAATTATTCTACTCATTCATTAAAATTTCATCTATTATTTTCCTAGATATACTCTCACTCATGAATGTGTTGGAGGTGATTTTGGAGGATGTGTACTTGGAGGAAAATAATCGACACTAAACTCATCTACATTATCTGAGTTATATGTTGGGGGTGATTTTGGAGGATGTGTCGTTGGAGGAGAATAATTCACATTTATCTCAACTTCACCATCTGGGTTATTTTTTGGAGGATGTGTCGTTGGAGGAGAATAATCCGCGTTCATCTCATCTTCACCATCTGGGTTATTTTTTGGAGGATGTGTCGTTGGAGGAGAATAATCCGCATTCATCTCATCTTCACCATCTGGGTTATTTTTTGGAGGATGTGTCGTTGGAAGAGAATAGTCTGCACCAAGTTCATCTTCGCTATATGAATCACCCTTTAATGGAGGGGATTGAGTTGGAGGGTGTCTTCTTGGAGGAGTATAATGAACCTCAAACTCATCATCCAAAGTTTGCTTTCCTTCATGTTCCTGTATGTGTTTGTCAACATACGTACACATAAAAACACTAGTCAAACATTGTCATCGAATTTTAAAAATGCTAGATTAATTATCAAAACGTACTTTTTAGTCAGTTTAAAGTTTACGATATTTTTTTTTTAAATTTGAATATATAAATGAAAATTTAAATTTACATATACATAAGGTTTGGCTTCTTGTTCCTACCCCAACCAGGAAGAGCTGCTTTTTTTTGACAAAATTAATTATTGACATATAAAGCTCAGATGATATATGTTTTGAGTCGATACTCAATAACTTACATTACTTGCACTCAAAAAAAAAAGCATATCCATTTCCCGTGCATATATTCTCCAAATTAATTCTAGGATTGTGAGATGAGCTAAATAATAAAAATGAACTAAGCAAAACATTATTAGGCGGGTCAATAACTCCATGCGGTAAATTGCATTGGAAATATTATCAACCCAAATTTGAATTTGACCATGCACAAAATAGAGAAAGTAGGTACTGGTTATTTTTATTTTCATATAGTAACATGCTTGATAAAAATAAACATACCTCTTTATTCTCCACCCTTGAATGGTAGAGCATAACAGAGTAAAGAATCAATTGAGCATGTAAAGAGACTAATCGATGCAAATATAGTTAAAAGATTATTTTTTGACCTACGTACATGGATGTCTTGCTGTTCAGCAGCTGCCTTAGATCTTTCTAATCGAATTCCTGGAAAATATGATTAAACAAAAAAACAATTAGATATAAAGTTTCAAATAAGACTTGGTATACATATGTATATGCTCCTGATCAGACATAACCTTACCTTCAACATAACTGGGGTGAAGGAACAAAAATAAGAAAACAAGAGGGACAACTGTGCTTTTTGCAGCAAATCTCGAGTCAACACTTGAATTTCTCATGTTAGGCACAAGTTTAATTGTTATGGTATATGGTAGAGTGGGTGGGGAATGTACATATCTTATGCATATATATATATGCATCATGCATGCATCTATACTTGGGAATTTGGCACCATAATTAATTAACTTTGACAAACTTTTTTCTTTCCTTTCATATTTTTCATTCTTTATTCAATTTTCTTTTCATTTTAGGGAAAATATGTATCAATCCAACGAATTCAATTAAATTTGACCATGACTTCAATGCATCATAAATAATTATTATCTATATATATAATGAGAATCTTGCATTTTGGTTAAATTTTTAAAAATCCAAAAATATCAATCGTGGAACTTAATGAGGACAGTTATGGTATATTTACCGGTTGGTATTTATCATAAACACCATAAATATCAATCGGTTGGTATTTATGGTACATAATAAAGTCAACGATGGAATTTAATGAGGGTAAAATTATAAATTAAATAGAAAATACAAGGTTAAAAATTGAATTGAAGGAATCAAATTGAACGTTAAAAATTGAGTGGAAGCCGGTTATGGCATGATTTGCTAGCACACAATTCTATCAAAAGCGGGATTTCGAAATTTATCAAGAATTTGAATACCATAAATACCAACCGTGTCAACTTTATTGACCCCGAAGTGCATGCTAATATTTAGGCACTCTTTGTTAGTTAATTGGTGCATGTTTGAATACAAAAAATTAGTGGAGGCTCCTATTATTCTTTAGGACGTCATAATGCATCCATATCTCATATCTGCATGTGAATCTGGAACCATAATTAACTTGACAAACTTTTTTCTTTCCTTTCATATTTTTCATTCTTTATTAAATTTCCATTTTTCTTTTCATTTTAAGGAAGATATCAATCCAACGAATTCAATTAAATTTGATCATGACTGTTACATGTTACAGGAGAATACTAGATTCAAGAGTCAATTACATATAAGGTCACTTTTGGTGACCATGTTATTTTCTAAGCCACCAAATATTTTTATCTCTTATAAAGCCACCAAAATATTACAAATTTCAATATTTACAAAAATGTCACCGTGTTTTTTTCATTGTTTACAAAAAGGTCACTGTCTATAAAAAGCTACTGCATTGTTCTTTGCTAGTAGTTTTGTTGTTCTTTAATTGGAAGTAGCTTTATTGTTCTTTGATAATAATTTTGTTGTTATTTGGAAGTAACTTTATTGTTTTTTGGAAGTAGCTTTATTGTTTTTTGTCAGTAGTTTTATTGTTCTTCTTTGTTGTTCTTTGGCAGTAGTTTTGTTGTTCTTTGCTAATAATTTTGTTGTTCTTTGTTAGTAACTTTGTTGTTTTTTAACAGTAGCTTTGGACCACATCATTTCTGTTTTTCCTCCTATGTATCAACAGCGCCTTTTACCCAATTTCTTCTCTTCAATTGTTCCTGTATAAAAGCCACGTTACAACTCCAACATGCCACGTATGCTTTCTGCCACCACGCGTAACACTGCATGCAACACCCTAATTTCTTACTCCGTTACACACCAAGCTTTTTAAACCGTCTTCTACACTTGATATCCGACTCTTTCAAACCAAAACCACTAGTACTACTCTCTAGCTCTTTCACCGATTGACGCAAACCAAAAACCCAAACACACAAAAAAAAAATGGAAACTAGTCACGCAGAAGTCCCTGGTGAGCCAACCCAGACCGGCACAGCCATCTTCGAGACCGCAACTGCCGCCATCCAAGGCTTCGGCCCAGTCAACAAGATCCACCAGCACCTGTGCGCCTTCCACTTCTACGCGCACGATATGACACGTCAGGTCGAAGCCCACCATTTCTGCGCTCACCAGAACGAGGAGGTGCGCCAGTGCCTTATATACGACAGCCCCGAGGCCGATGCCAAGCTCATCGGCCTCGAGTACCTCGTCTCGGAGAGACTATTCGTAGCTCTCCCCGATGACGAGAAGAAGCTGTGGCACTCGCACGAGTATGAGGTGAAGAGTGGGGTTTTGTTCATGCCGGGGGTGCCGGGTCCCATCCAGCGTCGGGATCTAGACAAGGTTTGCAAGACTTATGGGAAGGTGTTTCATTTCTGGCAGGTCAGTACGTAGCTTCTAACGACATCGGATTCGATAACATGCAGGCTCATTAATTGTTGTTTATAACATTTTACAATACATATTGTCATATTGTGCCTTGTTCTTCCTTTTAGAGTTGAGGATTTTGAGTTTTATGTATCTTATAAAGAGAACCGCTATATAGGTTTAGCATAGTAAAGAGTGTGTCTTATTGTAGTGATGAAAATGTGTTATTTGTGGCAGGTTGATAGGGGAGACAATCTGCCACTTGGGGTGCCACAGGTGATGATGGCGTTAACTAGGGATGGTCAGCTGGACGATGATCTTGCTCGAAAAGTGGAGAAGAGGTATGGGATGTCGTTTGAGAAGGAGAGGGAGAACCGAGCTCATATGACTGGGCCGAATCTCGGAGTACATCCTTTGGCAAACGGAGGAGGGAAAGGGTTGAAGACGGAGCTGAGGGAAGTGGACGTCCAGCCTATCGATTCTGTTCCGAGGGTCTTTGTTTGAGTATATATGAATGGCTCTTTAAAATCAGTCTATATAGTGAAGGCAAATCATAAATAGCTGTTTGAGTATAGCTTCTTGTACAAATAGTTGTGTCTGTTTATGCAAGTTTATGGATAAACCTAGTGGTTGTATGTATGCTCGTGTGACATTGATTTTCCCCTTCTCTACGTATAAAAAGGATTGGAAGAACATGAAGTCTACGTCTTATCTTGTAATTTTAACGAGGACAAAGTTAATTAAGCTTGTTTAAAAATTATTGTTCATCAAAAATTGCTCGAGGCACTGCTTATATATAACGAGAGCCCATCTTTCTAGTGAGTTGTGCAAATAGGCAGAAAAAATGAGTTAGGCTGTGGAACTCTCATAGCATGGGAATTCACAACAGCAGCTTTCCTTATGAAAGTGCTCGGATCATAAAAGCATATAAACTATAAAGTAGTGTACAGAAATCAAGTATTTATACAAAAGAGGGTAGTATCTAGAGTAAAATTCGTATTTGTCATGTATGAACCCGCAAAAGTACTGCAAGCATCCGTGGAATCAACTCCAATCTCCCACCTTCTAACCATACCTTTATTATTTGCTTTGGCCCGAAAGTCCTTCTGAATCTTTCACCTTTCATGGTTTTTGGTTCACCTTATTGGACAAAAGCTGCAAGTATTTATATTTTCTTTGTAGCTCATATGTTTATTGTTCAGAAACGAGAAAATATTCGCGGGAAGCAAGACACCATCTGCTCATAATCTTGATGTTTGTTGCCTATAGGTTGGATCGATGCAAACAACCACCTGTAACATTTTTTGTCGAAAGCAAAATGGCATTTAGGGGCAAAGTTCAGTCGCAGCAACGATCACAATGAGTGAGTGAAAGTAAAAGAGAGCATAAGAAGTACCTTTCCTACACTTTTACCGGAATGAAGATATTCCACAGCATCTGGAACAGAATGGACACCCAGAAATTGTTTTGGGTCCAAGGAAACCTATGAAATGAAGGCAGCAAATTGAGAAACATCAATCAATTAAGTTCAAATGTTCGTGGATAAGAACTATGGTAAATTAGTTGGTACTTTATTTGGTGAATGAAAAGGTTGACAAATCTCAATTTTCCTGCTGAAGAAAAAAGAACATATGCTCTTTTCAACAAAAAAAAATGCTATTGATAATTTCTCGCGTGAAAACTCGTAATCACATTGAAACCATTGATCAGTAAAAAAAAAACATTGAAACCATTGAAATTGTTTTGGAAAAGAACTCCAAATTATATGTTTTATACTAATAACATTTACCTTCAGTTTTCCTACAGAGAAAAGATGAAATAGTTTATCCAGGTGTTCTTGCCAGAACGGACTGTATTGCACCAAGAAGAAACCAGCCTGAAAACATTAGCATTCTTAAATCAATTTGTTTTGCTATCTATTGGTTGAATCCTAAACTATAAAAATTAGATACAAGGACCTAAATGGAATCAGATATGCCCAAAAAGTTACTCAAATGCAGAGCCGGTTCTCAGAAGATGAGAAACCCTGATTCTCTGGTCATTGCAAACATTTCTAATCATCCCTGATTCTGTGGTCATTGCAAATATATCTAATAACTGGGTCAATTAATGACCCAGACAGCAGTTATAACTTGGTCGCAAAAAAAAATGATAGATAAGGAGAAGGACAGGATGGAATGATAATTGTGTAAATGAGAATCAGTTTAGTTCTTAGCAGCTACATACCACAGTTTGGCTTTTAGCTAAAAGCTTCTCGCAAATTCCAGGGTAATTTGACGGCTTCCACCCATGCTCTCCTTGATACTGAAACCAGATGAATGAGTTATCTCATTTGCATAAACCAAAATTTTAACCAGACGAAATGCTATAAGCAAAAAAAATTAGTTCTCACTATTATATAAGTAAACCAGATCCAGTTCTTTACAAATTTCAACAAATAAGAAAACTGTTTAAACAACAAAGGAGAACATATTTTCATACAGATACATCCCATAATTCCTTTTACCAGCTTTGCTTGATTTGGAGGTTTATAATAAGCGAAGAGATAACATCACCAAGATCCTGGTAATTAGAGAGTATGTGGAGCATAGGTGGCGGCATGATGATGTGGGAAAGGTGATGGAAAATCTGGCCCTCCATTCCTTAGCCTTAGCACACGAAACTGGATTTTGCAAGCCATTCTTCACATTCTCCTTCACCATGCCATAACCTCTCCTCTCTACTCTCTTTCCCTCTTGTTCTTCACATTCCCTTCACTTTTCTTCATAAAATCTAGTGCTTTTCAAGAGGAATCAAGAGGAACTACCACAAGGGCTTCTAGAATCGCCATCTACATCAACTAATGAGCTTTGTATAGTGAGGATTCACCATCAAGGTGGATGGTTTAGCCTTGATCTAAACTTGGCCGAAACCTCCCATTTGTGATTCCTCACTCTTCTCACCCTTTTCTCTTAGTTTTTGTATGACTAATGATGTATATGTTCATGATCTATGAGTAGTCCTCTTGATGGAGGCTAGGGTTGTAATTTCTAGCCTAGTTTTTGATGTAATTGAATACATATGTTGATGTAGTGCAATTTTATTTGATTTGGATGTTCATATCTATGCTTATTGGACCTAGATGCATGATTAGGGATTTGGTCCTCTCTCATTATGCCTAGGAGGATTTATAGGCTTGACCACCCTAGAATTCATAGCTAGACCCTAATTTGCGGAATTAGGTTGGTATGAATGTGGTGACTTACAATTGTAGCTTAATTGTGCAATTGGATTGCTTGGAGGCCTATTCTAAGAACGTTATGCCGATTAGTGAGAGTTAGAGTCCCTAAGAAGGATTTAGCTCTTCCTAATTGAGTTACTACGACCCTTAATCCAGAGTAGTGATACACAGAAAGAGAATCAACGGCCCTTGAGCCCTAAAAAGCCTTGGGTATGGCCTCCTTCATAGGAAAGTAAAATTTGCATGCCCATTGACTTAGCATTTGTTGCATCGGAGGCTAGCTAGGTGAAACCCTAGCGTCCTACCTCTCTTAATTGTCAAATCACCGTTTTTGCTTACTTGTTTTCCGATGCGGGACATTACTCTCTACATATTGGTATATACTTTGATCACTCATTTCATCAAGAGCACAAAAATAAAAGTTTATACCATTTTATCAATGATGATGCATTGCTGGATTAAAATTGCAACTAAACTATGACAATGATGCCAAATCAAGAAAATAAATTTTTTTATATTTCAGTTTTGGTTTTCAAATAGCATTTTAAGTGTCAAGAAAATAGTCACAGTGCAACAAGCTTGTAGAATAACCAACCTGAGAAATCATTCCAATCACTATGAGTCGCCCATAAACTGCCAGAGCATTCAAGCACAAATCGAACATGTGACCACCAACAGACTCATAGATAATGTCAATACCTTTCGGAAACTCTTTCTTTAGAACCTGGAAAATTGAAAGTCATCAGTCCCAGACTTTTAACTTTAATGACTTTTATTGCACTGGTCCTTAAAACTAAATCAGTCAGATCCAAAAGCATTTAGTTCTTACTGCAAGTGTTCCTTTATCCATATCCAACATATATGTGGGGCCATGTTATAAGAAATATTCCAATTGGACCAATTTAAATTGAAAGTGAAAGGGATGTATATTTCGACTTTCGTGAGGGTCGGACTGCATTTAAAACCACTTACAGTGATGAATTATATTAGATGAGTTGGGAAAATTGAACTGAGAAAACAACACGAGTAGATGAGTCAAGGCTACTTCCACAAAATGGGAGAACCAAGTTCTAGATTACCAATGGGCAGATTGTAAATGAATTCGAAAATTCTATAGTTGAGTAACAATTGTATGATTTGTATCACAAGCTTCCTTTGCCTTTTGCAACTTGGATGTTCGAGTCGGCGAATTATACGTATATTAGAGTATATATCCACAAGCTTCAGATTAAAAATTAATCTGATATAGATACCAATTAATTTAATTAGATATGGATAATTATTGACATGTTGCATCACAGTACTGAAATTACGGGTCCAATTTAGGTTCTAATTCCACCAAATACAACTAAATAAACAATTTAAGGGAGAAGGATTCACATACGGTTTTTATGTCTTCAGCTTTATAATCTATGACTCGATCAACCCCCAATTCTTTCAAAAGCTTTGCCTTGTCCTGACCTCCACAAGTTGCAACCACTGTATTTCCAGCTAGTTTTGCAAGCTGTACATATATCACTTCCCAATAAATAGTTTTTCTAAGGGGAAAACTAGGAAACATAAACAACTGAGGACCAAAATATGTAAATTGAGGATAGGGTGAAAGTAGTAATAAATATTAGTATAAAAGACTACTAAAACTAATTTATGAGAAAACAAAAACAAAGTTGAGATCATAGAATGCTACAAATCAAATGAAAAAGACAATTGTTCACCAGTGAAAAATAACAGTCAAAAACGAAGAACCCTTCCCTCAGGGAAGATATCTACGGTGGTCTAATGGATTGCAACCTTAGAACATAAGGATATTGCTTAATTATATTTTGAACATTTATTGGAAATAAGGATAGTTTGCCAGCCCTTCCAACTCACATTACAGTGTTAAACTTTTCCCGAGTGATTTCAAGACAATCTTTTGGAGTTTTAGTGGATTTTCAAAAAATTTAGAAACTTCCCTTTACTCTGGAACAAGAGTAAGTGAACTCTAGGATAAGAATTTAAATGCATCAAGTAAAATAGCTATCTATGCATATATGTTGTAAAACAGCATGTGTTAGTGTTTTACTAAGATATGACACCTGTGATCCTTTTCATTCCTCTGTCTGTGTCTACCAAAACCTGGCTCATCCAACACTACCTTTCTACCCTCAAAATCAAGTGATATCAATATTTCCATTTAGAAAGTGACCAATGCGATTACGGAGGATAATGTTAATGAAACACTTTTCCAGCAGCAATATATATATATATATATATATATATATATTTCCAGCACAGCCAGCAGCAATATATATATATATATATATATATACATATTTGTAAGAAACAAAGAGGTTGAAACACCCAAAAACATTTCAGTCAGCATTTACCAACATTTTTTGGTGGTTTAGGGAGAAAGTTTAAGAAATGAGGCTTTTTGCCTCAGATTTCCACAAAAATTTGTTCTTATCTCGGTGATATCACATACCTTCCACCCTCTAATTAATGTCAGTGGTTTGGTAATCCGTAATACGTACATCGGTCAACATTTTGAAGACCGAGTGCAATGCACTCAGAAAAGGTCATGTACTTCATTGGAATAAACAAACAGCATGCATGTGATTGAGGCGATACAGAATTTGAAAGCAAACCTGTACTGCAAATTGCCCAGTCCCTCCAGCAGCAGCAGTAACAAGAACTACTTTCTCAGATTCCATTTGTCCGCCCGCCTAACAATTCATGACAAGAAAAAAATTTGTCAGATGGTAGAAATGTGGTGTATCAGACACAGTGAATAATTTAACACAAACTATTAGAAAATGTGAAGGATACAGAACAAAGAACACAAACAAAGAATTTTTGTCCTTTTATTTGCACCGATTACAGTCTATTGACCCTTTTTTTAGAGCCTTAAGAATATGACTGAATTTGCAGGTTTGAGCACAACACGTTTATCATATTTTAAGGCTTTAAAAAAAATTGTCAAATCTCTTGACGAGCACAGAGAAGGATTTAGTTTCTATATTTCCCAACTTCTCATCTAAAAATAGTAAATACACACTTAACCTTTTCTAGAGCAATTGATGCTGTCAGTCCTGAAGTAAGCATAGCAACAACTTCTGGATCTGGTCTTTCCACAGGAAGGATGTGTTTTGCAGGTACCTAACTCAGGTGATAAAAATCGGCATTTAATTTATGATAGATATAATAATAAAGAGACCTCAACAAATATAATAGCGATTAGTATTTCCAGACACATATAATTGTGATATGGTGTCATAATTGAGTGAAACTCTGGAAACTTTCGTGAGACTAAAATGAAAGCAAGTGTCACTAAACATCAGAAAACAATATTCTGTAAATAATGTACCATCAAGAATTCAGCATAACTTCCAAAAGTCATGATTGCAGCAGGAGTACCAACTTCCAAGTTAGTGACAGATTCCCCTACTGCTGCAATTATCCCCACGGACTGCAACAATTTGACATGTTTATCAACTAGGTGTTATAGATATCAATGACTTTACAAACATAGAAACAGCTAACTGCGCGAAAGATTGTAGAATGTCACAATACATATTATAATCCTGCACCTCAAAACCAGCATCAAATGGAAGCCGGGAGTCAAGGCCTTTGTCAGTTCCAGTGAAATAACGCCCTGAGCTGAAATTTACCTGCCAATATTGACATGCAGAGAATGAGAACGTAGAATTTACTATACCAAAAAAAGGCAAATGTCCTGAATAGCATTGTTCTAACAGTCATCACATAGGAAAAAAGAAAGACCCAAAGAGTTGAGACTCCTTTTCTTTCTTTGATCGTTCCACCCCCCCCCCCCCCCCCCCCAAATCCCATTTTATTCTAGAAGAGCATCCCTTCTCTGTACAATTAGAAGCTTGCCCATCATTGAAGAAGCTTGCCCATCATTGAAGAAGCTTGCCCAGCCCTGTGACCATGTTATAGCAACTTACATACCATGCAAGGGACCTAGCTGAAACCAGTCAGAAAATTAAAAGGGACAGGAAGATAGGGAGGAAAATCCTAATAACAAGCTAAGCAAGTCTGTGGTTCAGAATAGCTCAGGCACTATAAAACAAAACTATTTGCTCAACAATAATTGTTAGACAACTACTAGACCCTAAAGCCAAGTGTTAGAGAATAGGCTAGCAACATATATGAAGATAACATCCTCCTTCACAGATCCCCCTCCTGCATGGGGAAGGCAGATAAACCTATAGGTGAAGCCAACCCTGCACCTTGCAAACGAGAAAAGAAGTGGGGAATAGGTCTAGAGATTTCAAATCTACCATGCTAGACAGCCGTTAAAATTCAAAAGCTTAAGCTATTAGGGGAATGAGCCAAGATGTGCATCAAGGTAATAATATATCATTATTCTAGAAGATGCCATCGTGCATGAATAAAAAATGCAACAAGAAGCTTCTATTATATTGCATCCCAGTGATGTGAACTAACCAACAAACTTCTATGTGCATATTTGATCAATTTATTAGCACCAACTTAGGCTCAGATGAAAATGATCCTGGACAGACATTTAACAGCATGCCTTATCTTTTTCTCCCTAATATGCTGTAGTGGCACTGCCTCAAGCAGCTGGTAATCCAATTAACCACCAAGTCAATAGTTAAAATATACTTCAATAAATGAACTGAATATTAAATGAAAAAAAAAAACGATGTAAGCCAATAAAACATTTGATGGAAATAAACAAACTCCAAATATAAATAATTAGGATAAATACTTCAAGGGGAGTCATAAACTTACATCACTTGCATTTACACCAGCATATATGATTTTCACAAGAACATGATGTGGTTCGACTGGTAATTTCAATGGTGCGCGCACTATAGACGTAGCATTACGAAAATTGTGACTCAAGGTGTGAACAACTCTGAAGAAAAAGAACTATGATTAACCGCCAAAACTAATAACAAACCACTTGCCTTCTTTCAATACATAATTTAGGCTTGTTTCTGCAATAATAATGGTAAACAAAATATGTAAAAGGTTTAGACAGAAAACAAATGAAGGATGAATGGAAGTTTTGGGTCTACAAGACCAAAACCATACTTCATGATGAGCATTTGCACATAAACATAGTAAAGGCATTTAGAAGTTGTTTTTCACTCTTCTCATAAGAGAAAACAAAAACTTTGTTCTTTCAACAAAGTTCCATGATCATAGGATTTTGACAAGTCAACTGAAAGGAAAAATGGACCACAGTGCAAAGATTTATTGGAAGCACTCTTGCTGAATGAAAAGCTTCATTTTCCAGCCTGTATCAATAAAAGTAATCATTCGACACCTTTTTGTTCTTCAACAAAAGAATTTTGGTATGGATTATTGTCACATATTACCCAACATCATAATTTTGATCTGCATGTCCTAGCAGAATTCAATTTTTAACTCTACACATTTCCAACCATGTAATGACAAAATTGATTATCTAAAAATTACATTTGTATCTTTTCATAAGGAAAGGAAGAAAAAGAACGATATTTGATGCATCATTACTCACAATTTCTCATAGCTTTGTGGAAGTTGAAGATTCAAAGGAGTTCGGAATGGAGCTTTAGACGTAGTTCTTTTCCTCGAGCTTGAATAGCGAAGCATGTATTTCTTTTCTTCTGCAGGGGTTGGCCAATATTCCATGCCTCTCCGATTTGTAATCCATAAGCATGAACCAGCTTTACTCTCATCAGCAATCAGCTCAAAAGCACCTGAAATGCAGAACAGATTGGAAGAGTCATTAAAAAAAAAAAAAAGTTGACCTTTCACTGATTGCATGAGCTGAGTTGAACTCTATTTATGCAATAATAAAATATAGAAATTTCTATATTAAAAGAAAATGGAATTTTCTTGAACCAAAATTTTAACATTATGGGATAAACAATATATCTGAGAACCGTATTCAGTGCTATGCTACACATCCATACCAGCTAAAAAGCAAGTAGAAAGTTGTGAAGGTTTTGACTTTTCCACCAGATAAAGTGTATTACTGAAGTAACTGTTATCTTTGAAGGTATGACAAGTAACAACAGATTATTTCTCAAAATCTACCCTGTCAACCCGTCCCCCATTCTGGGGCTGACACTATTTAAAATATAATAACTTAAAATCCCTTAATGTGAAGCATATATGACTTCATTATTTATTTTATACTGAAAATTGAGACATCAAAATCATCATTACCAGTATAGAACTGTTTCTGTTATATATTTCTTGATGTTTCAATATTAGTCTTATATAAAAGACATAAGAAAATCCACAACGTTGTTATCCAACAATCTATAACCAAAATTAAATTCTGCCTCCATACATGATTACTCAAATTGCAAATTAAGATTTTCACATAAAACTTACCTTTCACCACCATTTCCATAGGGACAAAGCCCCCCATTAGATTAATGAATTTAGAATCGATCAGTAAGCCCATCTCAGTTTCCACAAACTGCATCAAAAAAGTTGGCAATAATTTTTTACTATTATATTCCTCTAGATTGGAATCTTATTTCAGTTACATCTAAGTTACCAAATATTACTTCTGGACAAAGAACATTGACGCGAATCCCTTGACGTTTGTAGGGAATAAGGGATCTAGTAAATAGAACAACGCCACCTGCAAAAAAAATTGTTTCATGATCATCAATTTATAGATAAAAATGGTACTAACAAGATACCTATAAACAAGTTAGGTATGCTTAATGTTATCTGTATCCCCTGATACTCCAAAAAGGTGGATAAATCGGAAAGGGTTTCAGAGAGAAAATAAGTGGCAAAGCTATTGCGAAGAACAAACCTTTTGAACCAGAGTAGATTGGATCCAAGATCATTGGGTAAAGACCCGAGGCAGACCCCATATTGATAATTACGCCAGGCTTTTGCATAGATTGCATGGTTTTAATCTGTTTTGGAACAAGTTGGTTCATGAGATACACTAATGTTTCAACGACGATAAAGTTCAGCAGGAGAACTAACCAACAGTTTTGAATATATCAAAGAATAATTGTATGTATTATACTATCAAATTTCAACATTGCTGTCATATCCTCCCAAAAGGTTACACATCTTATTTTGAGCATTGTCAAAAGTAAATTTTTACATAAAAAGATCAATTAACAAGAAATAAGAAGATGGACTACACTTTATGATCCACTGGCATGAGCAAAAGTTAAAAGTGATGCAAACAAGGCTCAGACACTAGGAAGAAAATTGGACCACCCAAAAAAGGACTATACAACTTAGAAGACATGGTTTCTACAAGACTAAGGACAATCTAAAAATTGTTTTGTTTAACAGTCAAATCGGCTAAATATTACCTTAAGTTCTCAACTAGTGTGAGGACTGTAGGATATGAAATTTTTTACTACGTATAGTCCGAAGAAACAACAAAAACAAATTGGTCATGAAATGAGAGGCTTCACAGTATCACTTTTGAGTCTATAACAAATGGAGTTTATTTCCCAACAAAAAGTTTGATACTCAATACTCACAATACTATTCATAAATGGCCAAACAGAAGAGAACATCAACCATGGAATAAATTATAATGGAGTGCTGAAACTGTATTGTTCTGCAGAAGGACCTCCATAAATCAACAAATGTTCATCCTCTCTTAGGAAATTATGGATGCAATGTGGAACTGGCTACGCATTACATACCTTTAGGATTGGAAAGAAAAGAATATTAGTTCAGAAATTGAGTCTTTGATCTTGTGTCTTTTATCCCTCTTATCTTTAACGACCACACTTGCATATAAACGCACAAGTGACCCTCAAAATCTAACCATATATACTAGTTAATCATCAGAAATAAAAATATGTGCATCCTCAACACTTTGGACTGAAATTTGTTTTGGCATGGGAATTACTAGATGCTTTATGCTTTGGGGAAACCATAGACAAGTTAATTAATATGCAGCACATTGACAGTAAATGATAGGAAGTATACTAGCAAAACCTAGTCAGAGCTCAAAGCATACCGCAAGGCGAGTGCAATCAATAATTGCAATCAGATTCACGTCAACTGCCCGTCTCCATGTACGAGTGCCATCAGTTTGATCCGTATAGAATGGTACGGAAGTAGAAATGCCTGCACTGTTAATACAGATATCCAACCCTCCAAATGTCGCTAAATGCTTATCGAATGCAGCAGTTATATCTCCTGTTCATGACATAAAGCATAATGTAATTGTCTGAGAGGTACCTTCAAACTCCGAAATAATATGACTGCCCATCTAGATGAATAAGAAGCAAATTTTTAATTTTAAGTTCATGATTATGAAAAACAGATACAATCAGAGATTTTCAATCGCCAAAAGCATGCCTTGCAAACAAGACATTTTGCTTTGTTCTCCTTTTCTTATCGAAATTGTTTAATCATTGCTCAATACACTCCCAATTCATTCCTAGCAAATATGTTTGAACAGTTCAGTTACCTGTATTCGTCACGTCGCATTTTATAAAGATGGCAGATGGAAATTTTAAATTGTTATGGAACTTGGCATTCTCTTTCTGAACAAGGGATGCAACTTCCTTTCCTTTTTCTTCAGAGAAATCAACCACCGTCACAAATATTCCCTTAGCTGCAAGAGCCAAGCTAAGAGCTTTCCCTACAAATCAACAGCCAAAAAATCACTAATATTCACAGCCGAGTTAAACAAGCCCAGTCTCTAACATGCTCCAATTCCATAGCCACTATTTGGTTCCAATATTCTATTCTATAGATACAACAATCATACCACTAAACCAAATAAACTGGAGATTTGAAATCAAACCCAATACTTTACATGCTGAAAGAAGAAGAAGATAGAAATGGATGGCTTACCAATTCCAGAGGCTCCACCAGTTACCAGAGCTGACAGACCTGGTTTCAGCTCCATTTCTTCGGAAATTGAATATCCTGAGCTTAGCAGTTGAAATATTGAAGGCGGAGGGAAGAACAAATATTTTATTCTGGGTTTGGTTTATATAGAACCACCACTCACTGTGTGCAGTGATTAGTTACAAATGGCTTTTCATTGTGTTTCTCGTCATTCTTACCTTTGTTTTTTCCTTCTTCTTTTTTTTTATAATACTCATCTATCAATATTGGCGCGACTTTTGCGGTAATGGACAAAACTAAGGCCGGCATCGGGGGAAGGAAAATGTCATTTTCTTTTTTGGATAGATGAGGCCAAAATGTCATTTTATCTATTTTTTTTATTAATTGTGAAAATATCTCCTAAATTTAGTCAGAATTGTCAGTTTGCATCTCAAATTTGTAATTGCTGAAATTAACACCTTAAACTTGACAAAAATTGTAAAATTACACTCATTCCGTCAATTCTAATATTTTTATATTCAAATGTTTGTTACTTTGTTATGTGTCACTCATGTTAAAGGCAATATAGTCATTTTAAGTCTTTTTTAAAAATAAAAAATATATATATTATTTTTAACAAAAAAATAAATATATACTATATATTATATATTTTTTAAATGGTGTTGTTACTAACACACCCTAAATACACACCTTTTTGTATTTTTTTAATTTATTTTTATTATATAAATAATTCATAAAACCATGATCTATACTATTATTTAAGAAAATAGAGGTTGTTGATTATAACCAAATTTTTTTACGTAAAGATCTTTTATATATTAAAATACTTTGAAAACCAAATTAGTCAAAAAGGGTAAAATAGTCAAATCGTAAATAATAGAAAAATAAAAAAATTATTAAAAAATCATAATTGCTTAACCATCCCATTTTCTTTGAGGCAACCACTTATATCCCACACTCATAGGGTGTGTAATATTTCTAGTATTTTTTAGAAAAAATGTCTTTAAAAATGTAAATGTGTGTTAATAATAATTTAGGGTGTGATAATAACAATTTTCTTTTAAAATTACCATGTTGAGAGACATAAATGGTGAGCATTGATAGAAATGATCTCTATATTGAGGAGAAATAGTTCATGCAAAAAAAATTAATAAATAAATAATTTTTTATAAGTTAAAAATATGATTCTAAGCATAATTTTTTTAGAGAAAGATAAGGAGCTTTGAAAAAAAAAAATTTGAATATATATATATATATGTTCAAAACAAACAAAAAAATTAAAAACATAAATTTGGTGACAAGAAATGACAATATTAATTGCCTCTCACATGAGTTGCACATGACCAACATTTGAATGAAAAATATTAGAATTGATGGATATGGTGTAAATTGACAATATTTGCTAGGGCTGTAAATGGGTTGTGTCATATTGGGTTTGTGTCGTGTCAAAGTATTAAACGTGTCACAGTTTACAAACTCAAACCCAACTCATTTAATACTTGTGTCGGAAATGCAAACTCAAACCCAACCTGTTTATTAAACGAGTGATCCATGATGACCCCTGATACGATCTATTTATTAAACGGGTTCGAGGCATATCATTGGGTCATGTCAAAATACACAGCCCTAATATTTGCCAAGTTCAGGGGTCAATTTTCAGTAATTGCAAGTTCATGGTGCAAACTGACAATTATATCCAAGTTTATGGGGTATTTTAGTATTTATGCCTTTTTTATTTATTTATGAAATGTGTCATTATAGAGTGTTTCTATTCCAACCTCCTAATTTAGCATTTGGACCTCTTTCAATTTTTGTACACTTTAAAACCCTATTTTACCCCATGCAAATTTTTAAAAAATATATATATATAATCTTTGTAGTTGCACTACTTTGAGCACGACGACCTCTCTCTCTCTCTCTCTCTCTCTCTCTATTTTACTTTGCTCCTACATAAATTATTTATGATCTCTTAATCACTACATGAAAACCTGAAAATGCTAATATGATGAAAGATTTGCGAGGATAAAGCTTGTTCTACTACCTTTCAGTGTGGTTTATCAATAATTTCATGATATGTATATCTTGTGCAGTTCTAGTTTTTACTTGATTGTTCTCTGTACATGTTGTTACAGGTGTACATAACGGAAAGACATAGTTTAGCTGAAGTAGACGCTGCTTTTAGCCTCTTGAAGTTGGGTGCCTGCGCCAAACAAACAGCTTTTGGTACCTCTCTCTCTCTCTCTCTCTCTCTCTCTCTCTCTCTCTCTTTTTTTTTTTAAGGGTCATCATTTGGCCCTCTGGCCCTAAGACTATTTAAATCCCGCCCGGCCCGTACGCTAGGCTCGATTGGCCCAGCCCTTAATTTGTAGGGTAGGGCTAGAGTTAGAGTATTGAAACCCAGCCCCGCCCATTTTGGCCCTTAAAGGCCTAGCGCAGCCCGGCCCTAAAAGCCCGATTTTAATTACCCATTTTTTATACAATTATATATAGAGAAATTTTATTCACACATGACTAAATACTAGATACACACCCCATTATTAATACACCACCTATTAACTTTATTGAAACACAATATATTAGATACACAACCCCAAACTTCCTAAACTATCCTAATTTTAAATACACAACATATTTACTAAATACACATCCTACATCCTTTTTCTAAATACACAGACAACGTCTGTTTCAAAAAAAAAAAAAAAAAGAGATGCAAACAACATTGAGAATAATTGCATAATTGCATAATGTTCCTTGACTAGATCTCTTCTCTTTTTGGTTTTCATCGAGAAAATTTATCTTCAAGAAGCATCTTGAGCAACTGTTGCATCTGAGTTATGCCTGCCCTATCCCTAACACGAGCTGCATGCCTAGCATTGTATATTGTTCTCAATGTTGATGTATTTCTCAGTCCTTTCTTTCTCAGCCTTTTGCTTCTGCTTCTCCACCCTCTCCCTCTCCATTTTCTTCAGAAAAAACAAAAAATTCAAGCAATAATAAAACATAATAGATTGATTCCATGAGAGATCGAAAAAATTACAAAAAGTCCAAATAGTATTTGATATCATGCACTCATGCATATCAAACAACAAACCCTAAAATCTAAATTTTGTAGTAGATCAAATTCAATCAAAGATGGAGAAGTCATACCTCGCTTAAGGGTTGAGAAACACTAATAGAATCTATTACGTTGTTTTCTGGAACTTTGGAAGTTCATCCATGAGTGTGGCCAACTGTTTCTGATTAGGGCTTTCAATCTTCACCCACGTCGTTCTCGTAGAGGAGAAGAAGACTCTAACGCGGGATTGTTTATTTCAACTATGTTTCTTTAGTTTTAATATATAAATGTCTCTTTTGGTAATTTTACATACCCATAAAGTTTTATGTAAATTGTATGAAAAAAGATGTGTGTATCTAGTATATAGAGGTGTGTGAATAAAATCTCTCTTATATATATGTGTATATAATTATACATATATATATATATATATATATTTATACACACACACATATATATATAAAAGGATTAAATTCAGTTTAACCCCTTGAGGTTTGGGTCAAAAATCATGTTAGTCTCAGCTGTGACCAAAATCAATCTCACCGTCCAAATTGGACGTTAAAGTTGACGTGGCGTGGCCCCTTTTTTTTTTTTTTTTTTTTTTTCTCTCTCTCTTCTCTCTATGTCGCGACCAAGCGACTCTCTCTCCTTTTTTTCCTTCTTCTTCTTCCCTCTCCTTTGTTCTCCCTCTCTTCCTCTGTCTCCTCCTCCGCCGCCGAGCCAATTCCACCGTGATGGTTAATTAAACTGGGATTGATTGGGGAAGATAAGCTTCCATGGCTGTAGGTGCTTGATGGTTTTCTGTGATCTTTGATTGCTCTGGAATTGAGCAGATGGGTGTCTGGGAATTGAACAGCCATGGTGATGAGCTCTGGTAGTGATTTGTTGAAGAGTGATGGTGGTGAAGTGTGATGGTAGTGATTTGCTGCTGTGAGATTCAAATTGCAGATCCATAGAGGCGCG
This sequence comes from Rubus parviflorus, assembly GCA_029955375.1. NCBI lineage: Eukaryota > Viridiplantae > Streptophyta > Magnoliopsida > Rosales > Rosaceae > Rubus > Rubus parviflorus. Next base: position 30,971,949 of record JARGGL010000001.1, read on the forward strand.
GTGCCTGGATCGAAGTTGATCGATCGGTGATGGTGAGAGTGAAAAGCAGCGAGGCCGAGACAGAGAACGGCGGCGGAATTGCAGAGAAGCTCACGGTTGAGCTTGGGTGAAGCCGTGATCTGGATTTGAGGACTGGGCTGGTGATTTACAAGAGTGTGGGTGTCTAAAGTGATTCTGGACACATGGTGGTGATGGCTCATGGTTGAGATTGAATTGCAAGTGAGTGAGTTGGGCTCGATGTGAGCTGTAGCCATGGCTGGCTACATGGGTGTAGAGAGCAATTGAGCTCTGGGTGTTTGTGGCTACGGGTGCTGAATTGAAGTGGTGGCACCATGCTTGGTGGAACAAGGGGCTGCAGTTGTGGCGGCGCTGAAGTGATGGTGGAACTCCTCTGTTCAATCCATCTCCTCCACTACGTTCCATCTCCTCCATTTTGCTCACTTTGTTCAGATTTTTTAGATGGGAAGAAAGAGAAAAAGGGAAAGGAGAGAGAGATAAGCGGTGGAATTGGCTCGACGGCATCGGGAATGCAGCGGAGGAGATGGATTGGGCTCGGCGGTGGAGGAGGAGACAGAGGAAGAGAGGGAGAACAAAGGAGAGGAAAGAAGAAGAAGAAGAAGAAGAAGAAGGAAAAGAAGGAGAGAGAGTCGCTCGGTCGCGACAGAGAGAGAAGAGAGAAGAGGGAAAAAAAAAAAAAAAAAGGGGCCCACGCCACGTCAGTTTTAACGTCCAATTTGGACAGTGAGATTGATTTTGGTCACGGCCGATCAAAATCAAGAATATGAGGGTGTTTCTGATTAAATTGGAATTTCAGGGACATACATGATTTTTAACTCAAATCTCAAGGTGGCAAACTGAATTTAATCCTATATAAAATTCTACATATATATATTTACACACATAAATATATGTGTGTGTATAATTATAATATTATATATGTGTGTGCGCATATATATATAATTATACAATTATATATATACATATTTCACAAAAAAAAATAGGGTGTTGTTATCAACACACCCAAATGTGTTAATAACACACCCTTTCTCTCTATCTCTCTCCTCCTTCTCTCTATCCTTTTCTCATTCTTGGGTGTGCTATTAACACATTTGGGTAGTGTTATTACTTTCTCTCTATCTCTCTCCTCCTTCTCTCTATCCTTTTCTCATTCTTGGGTGTGCTATTAACACATTTGGGTGTGTTAATAACACCACCCAAAAAATATTATATATAAAAATGGCCCTACCCGGCCCGGCCCATAAGGGTTGCCCCGACCGATTGGCCCGTACAATTTTGGGCTTGTGAGTGGGCCGAGGGCCGGCATATTGAAGCCTCGGCCCGGCCCTAAATTACATTGACTTTGACTAGGCTCGGCCCGGCCCGACCCTAAGTCCTAAAATTTATAACCGGGCCGGGCTAATTTAGGACCGGGCCGGCTCTAGCCCGGCCCATGACGACCCCTACTCTCTCTCTCTCTCTCTCTTTTGTAACTTTATTTTCTTTTTAGGTCACATAATATTTTTATCTCTCATAAAACCATCCGAACCTAAAGAGCTATTGACCCAAACTTAAAAGCTACTTCCCTGAACCAAAAAGCTATTGTCCCAAACCAAAAAACTATTGCCCCCGAACCTAAAAGCTACTGTCCCAAATCTAAAAGCTAATGCCTGAACCAAAAAACTACTGACCTTATAAGGGAACAAAATATATGGTGGTTTAAAAAAAAAATTAAGGTCACTTTTGTGGCCTTATTTGTATTTTGTAATTTGTTAAAAAGGGGGAAGGGAAATAAGAAAGGATTAGAAAGAAATGACTTAAAAGGCTTGGACAAAATTACAATTGATTGTAAAGTATTGTATTCTGTTTTTTGGACACTATGGAATATTTTGACTATTAAGGCTTAACGGGGCACAACCCGGGTTGCTAGGTCAGTCAAATTTATTTTTTTGGCCAAATTTTATTTTGTCCAGGATGTCGTGCGCAATGTCCATGAGTCACAGCCTAGGTTGGTCAAAAAAAAAGGTTTTGGCCATATTTTTCTTTTACCAAATTTTTTTTTCAACTAATTTTTTTTAAATATTTTTTCCATTTTTTTAGTAACAGCCTCTTGTATTTAGAGTCTTTGAATTAAGATTACTAATGATTGTGTACTAACAACAGTGTGTTTCAATTTTGTAGTGGCTGGGTGTTTGAACCTAAATTTAACAAAGTCCATGTGGTAGGCAGATGGGCTGAGCCTATCAACCATAGTTGGGATTCCTAGTTGGCATTCAAAGCTGCCGTTACCAAGTTAGAGAATTGAGATTGAATGCACGGTATGCATCTTTGTTAGAGGTCCCCGACCAAACACATTATAATACAATACAATTCAACATCTTCAAATATCTATCTTTATCGCATCTCAATACAATTCAGTTTTGATTAACAATGTCTCTTCTCTTAAATATAGTATAGATTACAATTGCATCTCCTATAAATTAGCTACAGCCTTGCCCTTGCCGTGTGTACCATCAATGATAGCATCATCCGGGATATACTTGCCCCAAAACCAGTGTGCTTTCCACACGGTATTAATCTCTTCAATCGGAACATTCTTGGTCTCGGGTATGAAGAAGGCAACGAAGATGGTCATGATGATAACAAAGCCAGCAAAGAAGAAGAAGAGACCAAACTTCATGGAGCAAAGCATGGTGAGGAAAGCTTGGCCAATGACAAAAGTGAACAACATGTTTACCGACACGTTGATGGCTTGTCCAGCTGATCGGATCTCCAGAGGACAGATCTCGCTGGGCACCAACCACCCCAACGGACCCCAAGACCACGCAAAGCCCGCCACGTATGTACATATCAAGCACAAAAGGATATTAGCTTCGCCTTTTGTCAGTGATCCTACTCCGCTCACACCAAACTTCAACCCTAACATGACCGCAACGGCAATCTGGCACACGATCATTTGCACACCGCCTTCAAGGAACAACGCCCTTCTTCCAACCCTATCGACTGTGACGATTGACACCACAGTAGCGACGACATTAACACTGCCCGTGATTACTGCAGAGAGGAGGGAGGCATCGTCTGCCATACCCAAAGTCTTGAAAAGAACAGGTGCGTAGAACATGATCACATTGATGCCGGTAAGCTGCTGGAATAATGGAATAAGACAACAAATAACAAGTTGAGGCCTATATCTCGGTTGTGTGATGTTTGTCCATGGGTGCTCCACTTTCTTTGCAGCCTCACTAGCCTCAACAAGGTCTTGGAACTCTTCGTCCACGTTTTTAGTGCCACGAATTTTTTCTAACACTTTTTTGGCCTTCTCTGGATGACCTCTCGCTAGGATGGAATTTGGAGTATCAGGCAAAAAGACCGACCCTACAATCATCATCAATGCCGGGACGCCTGCAAGAGCTAGAGAAACTCTCCACCCTTGTCCACTCTTGAGCTTCGACGTGCCGTAGTTAACGAGATTGGCCACTAGAATACCAATGGTGCAAGCTATTGAGAAGCCAATGTTAAGTGCTCCTCTAAACTTTGTTGGAGCCATCTCGGCTAAATAAACAGGTACAGCCTGCATGTTCCATGTTGTACATACTGTTATATCTGGTATGTAGCTTTAAATATCTATATGATACCAACTGACAATCATGTGTAGTGTATCTTCAGAATTATTAGTTGACATGCATGTGATAAATTTGTAAGAATTTAAGATTGATTATTTTAAGGTATACTAAGTATGATTGGCTAGAGCTTTTTGATTAAAAAAAAAACGAATGGCTAGAGCATAGATTTAGGGTTTAGCTTTCTAATTTTAGACGGAACTTAGACCCTTGGAACTAAACCTTATACATTAGCTAAGCAATGAACGTGATTAAATAAACTAAATAAACAATAGATATACGTCAAGCAACAATATTCAAATACATCGCACATTGTCATATGGTGTATCTGATATACAAAATCTATTGCTAAATTTGAGTTTTGAATGATGTGACATTTGTCCATGTCATATGCCATGTTCTCACTTTTAATACAATAATTTTCAGCGTGATGATCGATGTGTTATCTACCATATCAGATACTATGTGATTTGAATAGAAAGATTAAATATCATATTTTGATTTGATAATGATGATTTGAATGTAAGGCCTAATTAGAGGGATTTTAGAGGGGAGTGAATTAAAAGTTTGGTGATAAGGCAGAGTTTGTGAATTACTGAAAATACATACATAGAAGGCTAGAAGCTATGATCCGTCATTTATAGCTAGCAAAATCCGTCATTATTTATCTAGCAAATCTATAACCATCCGAAGAGAATCTTAAAAAATAAAGTGAAATTAGCCTATATATCTAGCAAATGCATGCATGAAGTAGCCATGAAACTATGAAATGCATTATTAGAAGATGAGGCATGCATGTATATATATTGTACCTGATTAGCAAATCCAACACCAACACCAAGAGACAAACGACCGAGGATTAGAAGTACAATGCTATTGGCAACACCATTTAGGATAGCACCAAGAAGAAAAACAAGGCCTGCCACAAACATGGAGATTTTCCGACCAAATCTCCGAGTTACAACTGAAGCAAAGAAGGAAGCTACCAACGCTGCTATGTAGAGGGAAGAGGTGAACAGTGTGAGGATCTGGCTTTCGAATTTGCAATACATGTTTCCATCACCAGAATTCTTCATTTTCTTTTCGACAGATGGGAAGAACTTGCTCAAAAATGGCTCCATGGAAGTCACTCCTCCTGAGATTCCAATATCATATCCGAAGAGGAGACCGCCTGAGGCTGCCACTACACAGGTGAAGACCACGAAGAGGGTGATCCTTCCTTCATAATTTCTACCCCCACTCTCAATGTTAAATGTACCCCCTGCCATGGATCCTAGCTAATTTCTCAGATAAAGCTTTTCTTGATGTTTCTTAGCTCAGAAGTCTCTAGGCCAAATGAAAATGGTTATGTAGCATTCCTCACCAATTACACAAACTTTAAAGGCTTCAAGAGGCAGTTCATAGAATCCTAATTAACTAATAGAATCCTTAAATAAGAACTGTTTTGGACATGATTTGCCAAAGCAAGTGTCGATTTTATCTTTCTGCTAAGATATGTGGCTATATTTTTTTTTGTTTTTCGTTTTTCAATCATTAAGTTGTTTTTTTTTTGACTTTTTGGTTTTGCATGTCTTTTTAGTTCTTTTTGTTTTTTGTTATATTTCTGTTAAAAAAAATCACTATTGTTAAACACTTTCTCAACAACCATGTATCAACAACCAAGGTGGTTGGTGTAATGGTTTGACACCAAATTTGGCCAATAAGAGATCCTGGGTTCGACTCCCATATGATACCAATATGTGTGACTGTCCAACGTATGAGGTTGACATATGCGAAGCACATACATGGTTTCATCCCCTAAATAAATGGATATTGACTGTCTCTTTCTTTCTCTCCATATGCACTTTTTGTTTGCTTAGTAGGTGGGCATGGTATGGGATGGGTCGGTATAAACCTTATACTGATCCCAAAATCGGAAATCTTAATCGGTATGAAGCAGTACAGTTTTGTCATTTTTCATTTTAGGAACTGTGTTAAATCGATTCCATTTGGTTTTGTTTGACTTTGGCACCATTTCGGCTTTGGGCCGTTATCCAAAAATTAAGGCCCAATTTGAACTTGGCCGACATGAATATGAGTAATGAAACCAACTGATTGATAATATCATGATATATACTAATGATCATAATTATGTAGAGTTTAACATAAAATAAAATGCAAATTTGCATATGGTAAAACAATAAATGAATAGATGGGAGTGTGTATGATTGAGAATTGCATCTTTTAATCTAAATACCAATATTAACACAGAAAAATAGTATTTAACATAGCCAAATTAGAAGGTGTTAGTCGACAATACCATTTCAATATGCCGCTAACTGGCAAGCTTAAAAGTGTCTATGAACAGATACGTACCATAGGTGAATCCCATTTTGTAATTGTTGAGAAGAGCAATAGGGAATGTTACGTTTGGTGTGCTATAATAAAATTTGGTCACATACTCTGTCAGAAGAACACACACAACTGCAGTAATAACATCATTGACTCCTAAAGCTCCAAAATATTGTTTGCATGTGCAACGTAAAATCCACCCAACAAAGAGATAATACCCAAAAAAAAACCCTACGAGATGGACTTCGAAAATAGTTCCTTGAGAGCTCTAGCATAGTTTTGATAATATCAACTAATCTTCTAGAATCTTCATTCTCTTACATAGCCAGGACACGAAGAAACCCAGGTGAGGATCTCAAAGTAAAAACTCCATATTTCGTATGCGAAACTCTGTTTTGAGGACTCAATCCAAAATTATATATGGAGGCATGTTGATGGCAACTAAATGAATGTGCCATTTGTGTATTCAAGACTAGACTCCACTATTGAAATCAACCAAAGTGTCTGCCAATCCTGGAAAAAAGCCAGGAAGAAACATGAGCAAGACATATAAGTGGGGAAAAAGAAATTAAAACCATTTCAGAGAGCAAAAAGAATATGTTTTCATCAATACTACAAAGGACTCCAATGTGAATATCCCACCTCTCCCACCTAATTTGTTTTCTCAAACTTTTTTTGAAAAGAAAAATCTCTCCCATAATATTTCTTCAGTCTTTTAGTCAACATTGTCATATTTATAGACCAATGATTTCCGATATTATGGGAGACATGACTCCTCAAAGTCCAACTTCAACTCCAGCGGCCTTGTTTGGTTCATAAATTTTAGGCCATGAGAAAAGAAAGGAAAGGAAAGGAAAGGAAACTCAAACATTTCCTGTGTTTGGAGTGCTAATGGAAAGAAAAATAGGGGGAAAATGGTTCCCTCCATACCCCAAGGGATTCATTTTTCCTCTCACTTTCCTGCATTTATTACAAAATATTCTGATTATTTTCTCATCGTTGCCAAACACTTGAAAAGAAAGTTAAAAGAAATTTGAATTTCCCATGCCTATGAAAAGGGAAAAGAATTGATTTCATTTCCTTTCCTTTCCGTAAACCAAACGAGGCCATATGGTTTTAACACTATGAACTTGTGCACTATCTAGGCACCCTCCAATTTAACTAAAAAATTGACACCATTCGAACTGTTTGTAGTTTCACCTTGGAAACGAAGTTCTCGCCAATATTAAAAGTTTTCATCTAGTGGATGGTAAACTGCATTCAATATGTCAAAGGAATATGAGTTTTAAACTTAAATTGCAGAATTCCATCTACAACCAAAACAGACCAAAAAGGGGATAAAGACCCCTCATACATTGAAAGGGCATCAGTCTCATAGTCCTAACTCTCATGTGAATTTGATGGAAGAGATGTTGGTCTCCCACCTAACTACTCTCATTCACACAACTAAATTTTTCTACAAGGTACACAAGATTTTGATCTCAAAAGCAAGAAATGAGACACAAAAAAGCCATTCAAAATTTATAATCATTAGATTTATGTTCCATCTTGATGCATGTAAGAAATAAAATAAAAAAAGTTATCTAGCTACTTTTGTTTTGTTCAAAAATAAAATAAAACAAAAACTTCAACCAACCTCTCTAAATGTTGCCCGCCTGTTATTTTTTTAGTAAAATGATGCCAATCATTTACTCAAATTGGGTCAGTGGCAGAGCATTTGACTGCATATCAAGAGGTCACTGGTTTGCTTTGCTAGTATTTAAAAAAAAAAAAACTTTTCTACTTGAAAAATAATAAATAAATAAATAAAACCCTCTTTTTTTTCAATAATCCAAATTAGCCAAGTATTTGGATCAAAAGTTGGAAAAAAACTGAGAGAGGGTAGAGAGAGAGGGTCCTCCTTCTCTCTAGACCCTTCTCTCCTTCTCTGAGCAGCCACCTTGAGAGTCGGTGGCGTGTCTCAGTTGCTAGCGGCCATGTCCGCTTTACCGACAGCTTTGTCCGTCCTCTTGACGGCTCCGTTCGTCTCTCCGGCGGCGGTGTTCGTTTTCTTTTTCTTTATTTCAGTTATCTTCTCTTCCTCTCTCTCAGATCTGTTATGGATCTACAATCTTGAAGCCTTGGAATCAAGCTTTGCATGCCTCATCGGATTTCTTCTTCCCCTTCTTCAGATCGACGACTTTGGGTGGTTTCCCAAGGTGGACTCTCGCTGCCGCGCCTGTACGCATTCCGATGCTTTTGGTAAAATGGAGGTGTACAGAGCAGCGTCTCCGGTCTTCGTACCGACACTTCTGTCTGGTTCCATGGTGGTTTCCGACGACTTTAGCCTCGTTGTTTGTTTCGCGGTGGAGATCTATGTTGATCAGTGTTGGGTGATAAAGATTTGGATTCGATTTTGTTTGGATTGGGTGATTTTGAGGCTTTTTGGTGTAGATCTAGTAGATTTGGGGCGGTTTGAGCAAGTTTTTACGGCTGGTGGAGCAAGTTTTTTTCGGCTGGTGTGGCGGAAGGTTTGGCGGCAGCGACGGGTGGCGGTTGTTGTTGTCTCCGGCTTGCTTTACTACTAGCTAGGGTTTTGTTTTGATTTGGGCTTTTGTTGGTTGTGTCCTTTTTGTTTTTGGTTGTATTTGTCAAATTTGGGCTTCGGTTCATTGTATTTGGTCTGCCACTGTTTGTGGTTATAAATGAAATTTCATTTTATGGCAAAAAAAAAAAAATTAGCCAAGTATTTCTAGTTTTCTACTCCAATTCTGAATGCTTGACGAGAGCGGGTATCGATTGAATAAACAGTGATCCAATAAGTGTACTTTTATGGACCCTTTTGAGTATTATTTATTAGGATTTATTTTTTATTTTTAAGTCGAAAAGGCGAGATATGTAACATTGGGTCTTAATATATAACACTCTGGTAGTCTGGTGTGTTCTCCAATATCGTATGAATCCTTTCCAAAAAAAAAAAAAAACCTTATTATTATTACTTTAATTCTCAAAGGATTGAATTGCACATTTGCACATTTGCACATTTGCAATTTGGCAGCCATATGGGCCAATTACACATAAGGCCACTTTGGGTGGCCTTCTTCTTCAAAAGGCCACAGTAGCTTTGTTTCCCAAATAAGGCCACTCAGTAGCTTTAACCCTTTCTATTTGACATTTAAATTTTTCAAAATTACGATTCATGCCACTGACAGTAGCTTTATTGTCGTTGGACAGTAGCTTTATTGTTGTTGGACAGTAGCTTTAGTGTTATTTGACAGTAGATTTATTGTCGTTGGACAGTAGCTTCATTGTCGTTGGATAGTAGCTTTAGTGTGCTTTGATAGTAGCTTTATTGTTGTTTCCGTATACAGTAGCTTTATTGTCGTTGGACAGTAGCTTTAGTGTGCTTTGACAGTAGTTTTAGTGTTCTTTGACAGTAGTTTTATTGTTGCTTCCGTACGCAGTGACATTTTTGTAAATAATAGCAAAAAAAATGCGGTGGCATTTTTGTAAATATTGATGCGGTGACATTTTTGTAAATATTGGTGGCCTTATTTGGGAAATAAAGCTACCGTGGCCTTTTGAAGAATAAGGCCACTTTGAGTGGCCTTATGGGTAATTTGTTATATATATAAAGCAGGGGAAATTAAAAACCCCGGGAGACGCCGACGCGGAAAAGAAAACTCAGAAAGACAGAAAAAGGGTCTTCTCTTTGGTGACTCGTTCGTTGTCATCCGTCCACTCCCTCCCTCCCTTTCACCAAACTTTCCTCAAACACCTGATCAAATCACAAACTCAAAATCAATCAATCTCCATACGAAGAGGTTCGACCCTCCTTGGCGAAAACGCACCGTTTCGCCGCCCTAATTCCCCAACCTCCAAACCCTAAATTCAACAAAACCCACCAAAGCGTCGTTGTCGTCTTCGTCCTCGTCACCGGCCATGTGGAACATCGCGAAGTCGGCGGAGGCGATGTTCTCGCGGTGGGCCGTCAAGAGGGTGTGTAAGTTCTTGTTGAAGAAGAAGCTGGGGCAGTTCATTCTCGGCGACATCGATGTCGACCAGCTCGACGTTCAGTTCACCGAGGGCACCATTCAGCTCACCGACCTCGCGCTCAACGTCGATTTTCTTAATCAGAAGGTACGCCCAGCTCCATGTTTCGTTTTAGGAATTACCTATTGTTTGTGTTTGGTTGATGAGAATGTGGAGGAAAGAATTATTGCACTAGTTTTTGTTTATAGAAATCGGACTGTTGAGAGGGTTTTATTATTGATTGATAAACTAACCACACCTAGGGACATAGAAGCAACCAAATAATGATCCAACATCCAGAGATACTAATAAACAGCAGCTCTTTAATCTAAATAGGACAAAGAAAATGGACATATCCTTAGGTTCTAATCACACTGACGCCAAACCTTCTCCAAGAGAAGTTCCTCCTCTCTAGCATCCTATTTCTTTCCAACAATATTTTGTGTGGGTTATGCCAGTTGGGCCTGAAAACTCGATTAGGGATTTGTTGAATTTTATAATAATTTGACTCGAAGCTTATAGTTAGTTATTATATTGACATTGTTTGAATTTCGTTAGCTTCCATTCGAGTGGTTTTGTGCCCCATGTAAACATTGGTTGCCAGGAGAATGCTCAAGCAATTGTAGTTGAGCATAAACAAACAGATAACAAAAACAATGTACATGAATGCTGCTGATACTTCTTTTGTTATAATGATAAGAATATGTGAATGTAACTTTTATTAACTGGCTGTTAAAGACCAATTTGTGTGTAATTGGCTCAGACAATTCTGTTTTTGCTACAGTTGGTGAGGTTTTTATATGTCAAGTTATAATGGAGTCTAGAAACCTATTGTACTTTTTGTGGTTAAGTTTGACCTTTATATAACATTGCTATAATTCTATTCCTTTTTTATGGCCAATGTTTTTTCCAGATTGGTGCAGCAGCATCAATGACGATAAAAGAAGGATCTATTGGCTCACTATTAGTTAGGATGCCTTGGAAGGGTAAAGGTTGTGAGGTTGAAGTGGATGAACTTGAGCTTGTGCTAACTCCCCGTACAGAGAATAATTCACCTGCTACAGCTGAAAGTGGTAACCACGACCAAGATAGTAGTAGCCCCGGGAAGTTAGATGCTGATATGGTGGACAATGCCGCAAAATCTACTTCCAGGGATGTGCATGAAGGTGTTAAAACAATTGCAAAGATGGTAAAGTGGTTACTTACCAGCTTCCACATAAGGATAAAAAGGTTGATTGTTGCCTTTGATCCTTGTTTAGAGAAGAATGGAAAGACATCAGGATGTCGCTCAACCTTGGTGCTTCGAATTTCAGAAACAGAATGTGGAACAGGTGTTTCTGAAGATGCTAATCAAGATGCTGATGCAAGAAGTGAGAACTTTCTAGGGATTAGTCAACTAACTACCTTTGTCAAGTTTCAAGGAGCAGTACTCGAACTTCTTCAAATGGATGATGTTGATAATCAAAAATGCATTCCATGTGTGTCAGAAAGAACATTTGGTGATTTTTTTTCAGGGGGCCGTCCTCCGGGAGTTACCACTCCAATCATGATTGGGAAAAGAGGTGGATTTTCAGGGAACTTAAAATTAAGTATGCCTTGGAAGAATGGATCTTTAGACATACGGAAAGTGGATGCAGATGCTTTTGTTGAACCTGTAGAATTAAGATTTCAACCCAGCACAATCAAATGGCTTTTACTTTCTTGGGAAGTATGCACAAGTATGGAGAAGGATCAGAGCAATCATATTTCAACTGATTCTGTTTTCCTTGATTCAGCATCTCACTTCACTTCCCCAATATCTGCTTGTTCTGGAACAGATAAGGTGACGCCAGTTTGTGGTAGTTTTCCCACCGAGTCCGCTTCTTTGACACTTCAAGATTCAGTTACTGAAGCTCTGCTACCTGGGTCACGTGTTATATCAGATTGGGTACCGTTTTTCATCAATAAATATAAAAACGATGGTATTGAAGAACTTGATTTTGGGGCAAGGTTGGTATTTTTTTTTTCCCCTGCTGTCAGTGTTTTAACCTATTTGTAGTAGAAAGGAAGTCTCTTGGCACACTTTGCATCGGCTGTTAGGTTTTTTTAGTTTGTTTATACCTTTGATTATTATTATTATTATTATCTTTCACTATGGTTATTATACTTTTAGTAATACTAAGCATAACAGACAAATTATTATACCTGTTGCAGAATTAACATCGTCTTATTGGTCTTATTCAATTTTTTATGTATATGCAGTGTGGACCAGTTTTTTGAATGCTTTGATGGAATGAGAAGTTCTCAATCAGCATTAGGAAGTAGTGGGATGTGGAACTGGACATGTTCTGTTGTTAGTGCTATCACAGCTGTATCCAGCCTTGCTTCTGGATCTTTGCATGTTGCCGCTGGTAAGTGCAATTCGACCCTCTATTGTAATTTATACATAGAGTACATGGTGCATTAAAATAAATTGATGCTTCGCTTACTTTTTAGTTAAGCTCTGTAAACCAGTAAACCTCATCACATCAGGAATATTTATGGTGTCAAGGTGTTATAAATGCATTTTCTATTTGCATAAATTATGTCTGGTGTTGTATGGTTGGCAGACTTGGGAATTCATTATTTTATTTAGACATTTGTCACTGGAACTCTGATTCTAAATCTTTGTGTACAGAACAGCAGCCTGTTGAAACCAATCTTAAAGCAACTTTAGCTGGGATTTCTGTTGTATTTCCATTCCAAGATGAAATCCAGAATCATTTGTGTGATACAAAGATTGATTTAGGTTCTAGTTCAGATGTTCTATACCTGTGTGCAGAGTGCCGAGACATCCTTCTTGCTATGCAGGTAATAACTGTGCTTTGGGAACATCTTTATCTTTTGAGTTTGAAATCTACACTTGATGGTTCTACAATATTGCCAGATGCACTAACTGAATCATTTGATAAGGTCAACAGATATCTTCTCGAGAAATGAGGTTTGAAGGAACAATAGACTATATTGAGATTGCCAATTACTCAAGTTACAAAGACGATACCTTGAAGTTGGGTTTGCAAGGGTGTAATAACAATGGCAACAGCCAAACTTCTTCAATTCAACATCTTCAAGCTGATGTTCAAAGTGTTCTTCCTCTGCACGCCTCATCTTCTGAAGATTATTCAGCTGAATCAAATGGTTTAGCTGCTGAAGGTTTTCCATTTGGAGATAGGGATGATTTAGTCAGAATTACATTGCTTAAAACTTCAGGTGTCACTAGTTGTCAATGTACTTTGAGTTCTAGTTCATCTGATGGCAGTTTAACTGGGCCAACATCATTTTCACTGAAACTGCCGCACTTTGTTTTCTGGGTGGACTTCTCTTTGCTAAATATCCTATTCGAGCTGTTGAAGGACTTTGGAAAGGATGTTGAAGTGAATTACCAGGCCGAGTTTCCTTCTGAGGCCTCTAATAATAAGCGTGGATCATCTCGTAGGGATCTTAGAAGGGCTTCTAGTGGTGTTACAACCTTGTCTTCAACAGATAGTATGCGAGGTGATATATTTATCCCTAATGCACGGATAATACTTTGTTTTTGTTCCAATGGTGGTGAAAAAGTTAGAGGCTTCTCTTCCTGTGATCAATTTATTGCTCTCGAATTTACTTCACCATCAACTTTTAACAAAGGTTTAATCCAAGACCATGGTCCAACTTTAGATGCAAGTTCAGAGAAAAGGTATTCTTCAACCTCCACATGTTCTTTACAGTTGAATGTTGGTAATCTTGATGTTTTCCTGGTCAGTCCTGTAAGTAAAGATAATGCAGAAATCAGATCTGGACACATGCAGAGGCTAAAACTTGCTTCACAAAAAGTAATGTCTGTCACCAACAAAAAAGGTAGTCTTTCTGTCATTAGTATGCTTTGGCAAGAGGGTTATGTGACTGGTCCTTGGATAGCAAAGAAAGCCAAGTGCCTAGCTACTTTTGAGGAATCAAGGAGCATTTCTAAGTTTGTGGGAAAAGATCACGAGTTTGCTTCAGTATCTACTGCGAAAGATCTGACGGATTTAAGCTCCCAGACACGACAAGAGATTATTTTGAGCTCTGCATTTTTCTTACATGTTTGTCTACCTGCTGTGACAATAAAGTTAGACAATTCTCAATATAAAGAGTTATGTTGTCTTTTGGATCAAATGATGAATGACATATCTGGTGTGGCTTGTGATTCTGTCAATGTTAAGGAAGAATCTTCCATGTCTCAGACATCTATCCTTGTAGGCTGTGATTCTGTTGAAATTTTGATTAGCTTGGATGTGAAGGAGGCTGTCAAAGGTTCAATGCAGAGTGAGCTTCCTGGGTCATGGCATCGTCTAAGACTGAAAGTTCAGAAGCTTGAAGTGCTATCTGTTTCGAATATTGGAGGTATTCTGGGTGCCACGTTTTTCTGGCTGGCACACGGTGAAGGCAAATTATGGGGTTCTATCACTGGTATTCCAGATCAGGAGTTTCTTCTGATCACATGTAGCAACTCGATAATGAAACGTGGTGATGGAGGAGGTTCAAATGCATTATCATCTAGGTTGGCTGGTTCTGATATTGTACATCTGTGGGATCCTACGAGTTTACACGGTTCTACATCTGTAACTGTTAGATGTGCCACGATTGTTGCTGTAGGGGGTCGCTTGGATTGGCCGGATGCAATATGCTCTTTTTTCATTATTCCTTCTGAAATTGAACAAGCAGTGGACAAGTGTAATGAAAAGGGCGACTTAAATGCACCTCGTGGATCTTCTTTTGTTCTTAACTTGGTTGATATTGGATTAAGCTATGAACCCTACCTAAAGAAGATGGAGGTCAGGAGTGAAGATTCAGAGTCCAGTTATTCATTTGTCAAAGAGAAGCGTGACGAATATGTTTCTTGTCTTTTGGCTGCATCTTCCTTGAATCTTTCAACTTCAACTGTGGAAGACTCCATAGAAATGAATTACAAAATCAGAGTGCAAGATCTTGGGCTTCTTCTCAGTGTAATGTCAAAGCCTGAGGATGTTGGTGGCACTTACAGTGTAGAACATCTTCACAAGATTGGGTATGTTAAAGTTGCAAGGGAGGCACTTGTTGAAGCAAATTTGAGAACTAATTGTAAAAATGGTCTTCTCTGGGAGGTAGAATGTTCAAAATCTCACATTTTTGTGGAAACGTGCCATGACACAATGTCTAGTCTGATTCGTTTAGCTGCTCAGATCCAACAGCTATTTGCTCCTGACATGGAGGAATCAGTCGTGCACTTGCAGACGAGGTGGAATAAAGTTCAGCAGGAACAAGAGAGGAGAGGTTTGGCTGATGAAACCCGGATCTTTGATAGAGAGTCTTTATCACCAACTGCTCAGTTGCATACATCTGCTGTAGTTACAGAGAGAGAACCTCTGTTGGCTGGGTTAATGAATGAGATATCCGAAGATGCATTTCGAGATAAGAATCACACCTGTCAATACGATTCTTCTGAGTCACAAATTGATATATCATTTGATCAAGACCTTGGAGAGGCATGTTACTCACGTATTGGAACTCCTGATATTTTCTTGCCTGGTGCATCTTATGAGGGGTCAGTGCCTACAGTGGAATCGGAAAGTAGTCAAACATCATTCCTACAAGAAGGTAATGTTTTGGAGTTAATAGAAGGGTATTGTTTATCTGAGTTACGACCTCTCTCGGAATTGTCCATTGGCAGACAATCATCTCAGGAGATTCTGAAATGCAAGTCCAGGAATGTCAGAAATGGAGATGGGTCAAGAGAAAGTAATGGATGGTATGGCACCTCTGTAAGAATTTTAGAAAATCACATTCCAGAAACGAGTGAAAGTAGCACGGAACAATTTGTTGACGACAAGCTTCCTTCTACTGGCAGTACAAAATACAATGATCTTGGAAAAGCCATTGGACGTGTACTTCTTAAGAACATTGATGTTAGATGGAGAATGCTTGCTGGCTCTGACTGGCATGATTTTACAGCAACTGGTCAGCGGTCGGTGGATTTTAGTGGAAGGGATGCTACTGTATGCTTGGAGTTCTCACTATGTGGGATGGAATTTCAATATGACGTTTTCCCAGTTGGTGGAATATGTGTATCCAAGCTTTCTCTTTCTGTTCAAGATTTTTATCTATATGATATGAGCAAAGATGCTCCTTGGAAACTGGTAAACCCTTTATACATTAACACCAAAATTATAGTTCTTGGGCCTTATAGAATAGATTAAATTTATATTGCCTATTGGATTGGTAGGTTCTGGGATATTACCATTCAAAGGATCATCCTCGCAAATCATCTTCAAAAGGATTCAAGCTGGACTTAGAAGCGGTCAGACCAGATCCTCTAACACCTCTTGAAGAGTACCGGTATACCTTCTTCTTGTCCTATAATTACTTTGTTAATTAAGGAGGGCTGAACTTATCTTTTTACCTATACTTCAGGGGTTCCTTTATAGATATGTCTGCCTTGTTATTCAGAATTGTGAGGTTTTAACTTAACAAATAAAGATTATCAGCTTAATAAAACTTGATTATTTTATGTTCTGTGAACTGGCAACCAAATTGTAGTTATGTTCTCTGTAAATATGTTTGCCATGTTATTCAGAATTTTGTTGCCTGTCAAGAATTTTAAATTACACTTGATTGTTATTCTTTTCTGTTAATTTCATGGAAAGACAAATGGGGATGTAACAAGGTTATTGCTTTTTGTATTATTCCCTCCTAGGTTACGAGTTGCATTCCTTCCCATGCTATTGCATCTTCACCAGTGCCAGCTTGATTTCCTCATCAGCTTCTTTGGGGCAAAGAGCTCTACTGTTGACCAGTCTTCAGGTTGTTATCAAGATTCAGATGGTTCAAAAGTGTTGCCAACAAACAGTAATAATCTTGCAGGGCATGCAATTGCAGAGGAGGCATTTCTTCCTTACTTTCAGGCAAGTTTTGTTTCCGCTTCTCCCTGGAGTTCCTTGAGTTTTATCTTGCATCCCGTGCTGTCCTTTGATTAGGTGCTTACGTTTTCTAGCACGTGATGATATGTTCTTTTCTATCTAGCTTAATTATCTTTCCACAAATTGGTTCAGCTACATGGCCCAGATTTTTGAGAATACTGAGGTCCTCAAGCTTGTATTCTTCTAGGCAACTTAGCCTTTTGTTCAGAGCCACTTCATTATATGTATATATATATATAGTAGTTATAGCCTTTCTCCTTCCACATGAGAGAAAACCAAAAGGGGAAAAGGGAAAGAAAAGTAGGAAAAGACAAATATAAGAATGGGATCACCTCATCCTTCTAATTCATGAAACAATAAATGAAACTCGTGGGAGTAATTATGCAGAAATCTCGGTGCTCCCAATTTTTCAGTTATTCCTCATCGCTAAGTACTACACGAAACATAAAGGATTACACTAGTTTTGTGTCTCCAAATCTCTCCTTGCAACTCACCAACAGTAAGCTATTAGTAGTTCGACATTGACTAGTTACATGGTTCTTGATTACTCATGAGAATAGTAGCTTTACCCTGAGAATAGTTTACCTGATTCAAATAATTTTAGAATCATGCTTTTTATTTTGCTAAACTATTTATCTTTCTTTTTTTCCTTAGTATGCAGATTTTGATGTATGCAACTACATGTACTAACTATTTAGAATTTCATATTTACCTCTTCAGAAGTTCGATATATGGCCTATTCTTGTTAGGGTCGACTACAGTCCCAGTCGTGTTGATCTGGCAGCATTAAGAGGCGGGAAGTATGTAGAACTTGTGAATCTTGTCCCATGGAAGGTAAAATTGCTTTCTGTAGACCTTTATAAGGTTCTATACAAGTGAAAAAGAGGTTTTACTTGTTACTTATTTGTCTTTATAAAGCTGATTGTGAAAAGAAACATATTGGTTTGAAAAGCTCATAAAGATTCTGTTTTTCGCTCCTGGTATCACTTCTTTGTGACGATTATTCTCCCGTGTCGAACATTACGGCTTCTGGTGTTCAACTAATCTCTTTGGACTGTTAAGATCTAATCCCTGACCTTTATACTTGTCGAGCCAGTAAGCAAGTTTAAAGCGCCGCTATTGATTTCTTAAAAACATTGATTAATCATATGTTAGTGAATTCTGTAGTCCTGATAACTAATACCTGTATATTGTTTGAATTTAAACTTCTTTTTGCTCGAGATGTATGAAAGAATCTACTGACCATACTTCCGCAAATAAATGCAGGGGGTTGAGCTACAGCTTAAACATGTTCATGCTGTTGGTATTTATGGCTGGGGTAGTGTATGTGAAACAATTATAGGGGAGTGGTTAGAAGACATCTCTCAAAATCAGGTTTTAGTGGCACTACTTGTACTTCTTGATTATTCCTCTTGCAATTACTTCTGTGTTTATGACGATCCATTGTACTTTCAAAATGTAGATTCATAAAATATTGCGTGGTCTTCCAACCATTCGGTCATTGGTTGCTGTTGGTGCTGGTACAGCGAAGCTGGTTTCTTTGCCAGTTGAGCACTATAGGAAGGACAAGAGGGTACTCAAGGGAATGCAAAGAGGTAAGTTCAATTCAGTCATATGTCTCCGTTTTGTGAGCTGTCTCCATGTAGTATCTTGGTGTTGGTATTTTATACAAGATGTGTTGGTTGAAGTATGTAAAAAGAACTTAGATTTTACCCTAGTCTTAAAGGGACATAATTTAAAGGATTCCTTTTAAGCAGGGAAGATGCACAAGAATATTCCTAGTCTAAGAGGGATATAGAGTAGAAGAGTGGACCTAGAAAAACTTATGTAAAGCTTAATAACTGAGAGTAGAAAAATCATATTTTCTGGTCATTCTACACTATGTAGCACTATGTTGTTTTCTGGTAACATGATGCTTCTAGGTGTTCATGACGTAGCAAATTTCGTTACAGGTACAATTGCATTTCTTAGAAGTATTTCTCTTGAAGCTGTTGGGCTTGGAGTACATTTAGCAGCTGGGGCTCATGATATTTTGCTCCAAGCTGAATATTTGCTTACAAGCATTCCTCCTTCTGTACCATGGTCGGCACCACATAGAGTGAAATCTAGTGCTAGATCCAACCAACCTAAAGATGCCCAACAAGGAATCCATCAGGTAATAGTCCAACCTTTGGATATCGTTACACTGAGTTAGCTTTCCTCTTTTTGGTTGCTTGCAATAACTTCAATATTTTTTTTCCCGGAATTCCTAATACTTCATGTCGTAAAATTTAGTTCTTTCAGAATCTGAAGATCGATGCAAAGCCTCTGGTATAAAATTGGATAACAAACAATGGAAAATTTTCTGACTTCTAGTTTTTAAGCAAATAAATATATATGGTTGTATTAATGGATTATGTCAATGAAGAGAGAGAAAAAATAAAATTGATTGACACAAGTATGTCCCTTGATAAGAATCCTTTCAGCTTGTCATGCAAACTCTGGACCATTTTGATTTCCAAAACAGAAAAAAAAAATATATATAATATCTCAAGCACAATATATTCACTTTAGCTTCTTGAGGAAATTTGAATTTGATTGTTGTTTAATGCAGTTGTGGACAAACTGAAGGGTTTTTCAATCATAAAGTTGGATCTTTCTTTGTTCATATAGGCTCGGAAATCTGACCTACTCTTATTATTAATTATTTCGTTTGCATAACATATTTGCTTTTATATTCTGCTGCTTCTACAGATTACTGTGTCCTTGTTTCTATTAAAGTAGTATATTACGACATTGTAAGTTGAAATTGTTTTGCAGAAGAAATCCTCATTCCTCAGAACTGTCTCCATTCTCATCCAATCCCTTATGATCTTTGATGTTGATAAAACATAATAGTGTGCTTGATGTTAATATAATGTGCTTTGACAGGCCTATGAAAGCCTCAGTGATGGCTTGGGGAAATCTGCTTCTGCCTTGGTTCGGACACCCCTGAAAAAATACCAGCGTGGAGCTGGTGCTGGATCAGCTCTGGCATCTGCCGTTCGGGGAGTCCCTGCAGCTGCTATAGCTCCAGCTTCTGCTTGTGCAAGTGCTGTACATTGTGCTCTTCTTGGCTTCAGAAATAGGTTAGCTTGTATCCTTGATTTTATATATCTGGACAGTACGTAAATTATTGCCTAATATATTACTTATTAAGCATGTTAAACTCTAGAGACTAAAGTAATTATGTTGCTTAGCAGCCTTGATCCAGAGCGTAAGAAAGAGTCCATGGAGAAATATCTGGGTCCCCCTCAGCCATGGGAACAAAACTGATGGTTCGTTCAACATTTTGATTGACGCTTAATTTTTCTTTCATTGCCATCACATGGAATCCCAAATTGATAACTTACTTCTCTTCTTTTTGTTTTTAACATAGGTCCATTAAATTGTGACTAAAATTTTGAACTTCTGCCCTGGGGAATAGAGCAGGATCAATAATATCCATCATGTGAGTTTAACTCGCTGGTATATGGGCACAAACAAAGATGTACAGTTACTGGAACGATTTGTTCAAGGTGTACAGTTACTGTAAGAAGATCTATCCATCGTGTGAGTTGAACTTGCTGGTATATGGGCTCGAACAAAGGTGTACAGTTACTGGAACGATTGGTTCAACGTGTACAGTTACTGGAACTATTGACCAGATTTTTTCCATTGCAACAAGACCATAGGTAGTTTGTACAAAAGGCTTTTACTATACGGACAATTCTTGTAGATATAGTATTTGATAGTTGGTTAGATTCCCATTGTTATTCTTTCAAAGTTGTAAATATTCATTCATAAATTATTTGTCAATGAGCTGTGCTGCCAATCAATAGATTCGCTGCGGCCTGTGGGTATTTGCTCTTTGTTGGTAGTCAAAAGTTATAAGCTCTTTCTGTGTCTATTGATGGACCAATTAGTTATTCAGCCTTGTAAGTGCATAGCAAGCACATTAGTTCGGGTGCTTACAACCTTATACATGTTTGTGTAAAAGTTTTGGCTTTGATTTGAGAAGTGAGATTTGAAAGTAGAAGTGTATTGCTAGTATGTGAAATTTACTTTAGTGATACTCAACGTATGCTGCTTTAATTGATTAATGCATAAGCAACATTAGTGATATTCAAGGTATGCTGGTTTGATGGTTTACCTAAATGGCTGATTGTGATTGCATCTACCAGATTACGACTAGCAAATGCCGGTTTCCTTTAACCAATGCGGTAGCAATTTTCGTCAATTTGACTATCATATTCCGAACCCTGTGTTCAGGAACAGATTCGAAGCCTCTTCCTTTTTAGAGAAAGATCAGAATCACGTATGGTGCAATGTTGCTATTGATTCTGGCAGTGAAGATATTAAAGGAAGAAGGAAAAGGATAAGAAAATTTCAATGTTGGTATTAGCAACAGGTTGACTCCCAGATAAAGTGAAATGAATAGATCAAAATCAACATGGAATGAAAGAAAACCATAGTAATATAGATCAACACAAAAAATTTACAAATCCACTCATAGAACTTCTTCAACTGCAAACATTTGTACAAAATGGAACAGCCAAATTAATAAATTCATCATCTACTCTGGAGGAGGAGGAGAGGGGGTGTTGTCTAGAATCAAATGCACAAAATAACTGGAAAGCTGAGCCACAAGCCCTAAACATACACTCATATAACCACTCTATCCATACCTTAAAGCTTAGCAGGAGCTAGATCTTCCTTGCATAAACATACAAAGAGCTTGTCATCTTGCCTCTAATCCCATCATTTCTGCAAACATAATTCTCCTTTACATAGAAATTCCTGCATCAAAAACCATTATGACTAAGTAAATGTGTTCATGCATTTAACACAGGTAAACAAAAGTGAAAAAAGACTAAGAAAGGAAGAAAATCCATCTTACCTAGGTTTCCTTGCTAATAAGTACAGCCTCATGAACAAACACATGCCTCCTCTCTTCAACTATGCTTTCCAGAACCCCATGACTCCTATCTGTCTTCTTAGGAACAATCTGAGACCTCTTGAGGCCCAATCGCTCCTTCCACCGGCCTAAACTCCTCGATGGCCTCGAAAACACATCTCCATAATCATCATCAACCAGTAGTTCATCTCTTAGAGTAGTCTTACCTCCCTGGTTGGTACCATTGTCCTTCAAGGGCAACAATGTGCCCTGAAATATGACTTCATCCGCTGCTATCATCCCGAAATTGTTCACGGAGAACTCGAAATCCGCAGAAACCGGTGCTTCTCTGTAAACGGCTTCTTGCTTGATGGCTTGTTGAGTGTCTGCAAAGTCATTGGAGAAGGAAATTCTAGGATCCATGGAGAGAGGAAGAAGCGAGGAAGTAGCACGACTACTACTGCTGCTGCAAAACAATGCCAGTTGTTGCTAATAGTTAAACATGTTTCAGCATGCCATGGACATTGAAACCAAGGCTTACTAAACCCTTTTAAATTTGTGGATTTACTTGCAAGGTTAGAATCCACATGGAGATGTTCATTTATATTATGAAGGAGCTTGTTTTATGCGTATGTCTGGTAGACATCTCATGTTACCTAGATTTGTCACCTTATAATTAAAAAAAAAATTGCATGTAAAACACTTTGATCTAGTGCATAACATAATATTCTACAGCGAGTAACACCTAATAATTAGTATTCATTGGGGTGGCCAATCTCAATATTCACTTGAGTGGATGACAATTGATTTGCAAAAGCTTCCTTACCACATTAGTCAAATGTGCCAGACACTTTATAAGTTTGTTTTTCTCATCAGTTTTGGAAGAAGCCTCAAGCTAGGTTAAATATTTTGTCTGTCCAAATTAGGGGCATGTGTGGGAGTCACATGTCATGATATGGGTGAGATCGTAGCTCCGTCTGATCTTTTCCAACAAGGCTTCTCTGTTTGATTGGTTAAGGAAAAATAATGATAGCTAGGGAACACATTGTCGAACACATTGCATCCACAATGCACCGTATTTCTTTATCTTTAGAGGTTCAAAGAATAAATATCTCCTTCCACTAATCCATTGATTGAAAAATAATACACAAGTGAATTTCACCTTATGATCTACCAAGTACACACCCAAATAAAAGGTGATCCGAAAATACGGTTATTGTCATACTCGCATTTATCATTATGTCTTTAAATTTACTTGTATAAAACGTTTAGAACGATAAATTTTGAGTGAGAATAACTTCGACTGAAAAATTATTTTGACATGTCGTGTGAATGTAGGGTTTATAGCTTAGTGGTAAAGCTTTTATGTTTACACTCATGATCGGAATCAGTCAACTCTTATCTTTTGTGACAAAGCATGAGGTGTGACTTGAGAATTGAGATATACTTTTACTCTTGTGATCATCACAATGAAGAGTATCATCACATTTCCTTTATTTATTTTGACATAATACTCTTGTTCTCATAATAGTTATCCTCTAAAACTTAAAGGAGTCCTTTTTTTTTTTTTTAAGAAATTGAACTTCTTATTTAACCTAATCTTAACTCCATTCTCCATTCTCCATTCTTCCTCACCATTAGAGCTAACCCAAGGCCTCAGTCTTATTCCATGCATAAAATTGGTGGGATCTCCTAAGGTCCATGAGGACTTTCATCTAGTCTGATTGTTCATCACAATACTATACTGATCAAGTCTTATTCTACTCTTACACATCCCACAAAACAAGCACCAATCTAGGACTTTAGATTTACTCTAAGCTTCACAAGAAGAATAAAGATTCTGTGTTCCAAACTCTCATAGGACTATTGACCTTCATAGAACTTGCACATGGGTTTACCCTAATCTAGATTGAAATCTCCACTATTAAGGCTAATGGGTCTTTGTCTCTTTGACATGTGGCTGATTCCCAATTGACAACTGTAACAAAGTTTAGGAGATACTTGAAGACATTGCATTAGCCTCAGGCTCTCATGGGGTTAGGGGGGGAGAAGAACTTGGTCAAAGGGCATTGTCTCTCTTTTGGTCTCCCATTTTGCTAGCAAAATTTGTCTTTTGCACTCTAGTTTAAGAAAATTTATTCTGTCTTATCTAAAGAACTACCATAATTAAATCCCTCTTCAAGGCTCAATTCACAATGTTAGATCAGGGATATATACTCTTCTCTGTTGGGTGCTTTGAACGTTACCCTAAACCCTAAAAATGTTAAACTAATTAAGTCTCTTTTTGTAACATGCTTGTATGGAAGTAGTAGAAAGTGGCTCCATCTCGCTATGTCAAAACTTATGCCATCGATGCCGACTAGTAGTCTAGTATAATATTCTGCCTCTAATCTCTTTCTTTCTTCTTTTTTCTTTCAAAGAAATGAAAGGCTGCTTTGGTGTTAGATGTGACATGGGCATACTCTTCGGTGGCAGGGCAAGAACATTTGAACTTGCAAAAGAAAAAATCGTGATATTTCAAGTATGCTCTCTTCCAGACCTATATATATAGGTCTGTATATAAATGCCTCAAGAGAGAAGCTGGCTACAAAGTATCAACCCTACGAAACAAGAAAGGATAGAATACCAGCAACTG
The DNA here is from genome assembly GCA_029955375.1 of Rubus parviflorus. Taxonomy (NCBI): domain Eukaryota; kingdom Viridiplantae; phylum Streptophyta; class Magnoliopsida; order Rosales; family Rosaceae; genus Rubus; species Rubus parviflorus. Next base: position 30,996,369 of record JARGGL010000001.1, read on the forward strand.
CACATAGGTCTACCAATCTTCCCAAGTGATACAACTTAATGAAGACTGTCTTTAATGTCTTTTGTATCAAATATTGTATTCTATAAGCATTGAATTATTAGAAACCATATAATGTTTCTTACAAGTACAGAAAAATTATATGATATTTGGAGTGGATCCTTACAACTGAATCTAGGGGGACACCATAATATGATTCTTGGCCTAGTTTTAATTGTAATATGATACGAGAGACACCTTAGCTTGTTGAGCTATAGAAGAACAACCCCCATATTAACAATGACTATTAACTGTTAGAGAAGAATTTACTGAAAATCATCATCATGTTCGACAGTATCAGGAGACGATCTTTTCTGGGGCAATTGATTTCCAAGAGAGAGTTTAGGCTTCAATGCCACATGCACTGAACCCTTTAAAGAAGTTCTCACTGATTTCACAGTGGTCTTTTGCGAGGGCATGAACGGGGCGGACATTGTGCTTCTGGTGGAATTTGCACTTGAAGAAAGAGACTCAAGTGGCTTTCTTTGCCAAGACATTAGCATGGGTTTCTGATTCAGATTTTGCTTTGATTTGAGAAGATTCTCTTTTCCTTCTTCTCCCTGCATCTTTTGGCTTGCTTTTGATTCAATAGGCACAAGCTTCCCATCCACTTGGTTTGTAAACACAAAAGTCACCTGAAACAAACATAATTCAATTTTCTTTCTTGTTTGAAGGTGAGGATTACAGCTTATATATCATCACTTCCACTAATGGATAATGGTCATGATATCTACTTTCTGTTGCACATCGTCTTTCTCATAGGTATATAATGTCAAATGCAGTAAACTGGGATTAGAAGCAAAAGCCAAACTTATGTGATCATTTGTTTCCATGAAAGAATCAACAAGAATAATAAAATGGAGAGTTTAACATCCCATCCCTCTGAGGGTGAGAAAAGAAAAAAAGGTTAGATAGTTCTCACTTCTTAAGCTGGTAAGTGGTAAATTGCCACACTAAACAAGGAAATTCGTATTGCGAAACATGCTAGTAACTTGTTCACCAAAAATAAATGCTACTACCTTTTAAAATGCTTATATCATTCTTTTTCACATTTGTCTCCTAAAATGAGTTTGTGTTCAAGTTTAAGAAAGTACAAAAGTATAACACCTGGTAACAAAAAGTTTGAAAACCTAGTTTAGACTTTAGTTGTTAGAAGTTGACTGTAGATTCAGAGTCACAGTTTTAGAGATACTTCCCTATATTTTTCATCTTCTTTGCAACTGAATCATATGTTACAATTTAGGAAAAACAGTATATCAATAAGTAAAAACTGAAAACTTGTCACCGGTGGTAAACCTTTCTGACCGAGCTAAAGGTGAAACTATTTACATGCCCTTATCCAAACAATAATTACACAATAAACTAAAAAGATTCACTATATCATACCTCATCACCAGCTGAAGCTTGGAGAATAGCATCGGGTACTGAAGTTGAGAAGAAATGATGCCCCCAATTACTTAAATCCTCTTCTAGAGGTGTCCCGACCTGAAAATAAAAAATGTCTCCGTACAGTTATGAAATGACATAATAGAAGGCTATTAGTATCTATGACAACTAAGATATAGATGATCCCAACCTGCTTCTCTGAGCTCTTTAACTTCTGTACGCATCCAGCAATTTCTGCAAATCCACCTATATCAGAGGTTTCTTGTGCAGACTCACCACTTTTGTGAGTTGATATGTTTGAATCTTCCTCTGCTATTCTCTGAGGTGTTTCATGGTAAATTTGACAACGGATGCAGTTCATCTTCTCATGCACTTCGGACCTATATCAAAATTGATAACACCCATTAATAGGATGAATTACCATCGCATGAAAACAAAATGTGGCATTCAGTATATTTCTAAAGAACTCAACAGGGTAAGATGACTAATGCAAACACACATTCAAAGCTTCATTTCTAGACGTAAAAAGAATTGTTTTATATCTTATAACCTCTTGCGGAATAGGTTGTAATGCTGAATAAAGCCTATATGCATAAACTAAGCTAAGTTTACTCTTATATCTTTTACGCTTTGTCAAGACTGATCTATGTGGAAGTTTAGGAACTTTCATCAAAATCATGTAAAAGATTTGCAACTGTAAATGAAAAGTGAAACCTATTACTAATCATGTATTGATTACCAACAATCAACAAGGTATAAAAATTATACACTCTTGGTTCTACCATTTGATGTACAAAACCCACAATTATTAATACTCCAACAATCTCTTCGGTGAGCATATTCACTTTTATAGCAGGTATACAGATGATGATATTGCAGTAAAGCACATGACCTGGAAAAGGATTACAAGAAAGAGGAAGATGGCATTACCTCACATTCTCATGAAATGTGAACAGATCACGTAGGTCCTCAATTGAAAGATTCCCCTGGAATAAAAGTACTTTTGTATAACATACATTTAAAGGCAAACGCCAATCACAAAGCAAGAAACAGGTACAATTCCAGACCTGAGCCATCGGGCTATCTGTTTGTTCTCGCTGAATAACTTTTTGAAGCCCTTCTTTTGACATCTGACGCTGGTAGACCTATAGAATGTAAGGATCATTTATTAAAATGAAGAATCTTAAAATCTTTATGTGCATGAACCATATAAATGCAAATGGAAACAAATGATAGTGATTATAATAATTCGAAAAGTGCCACATGAAAACCTTTTCTTCAATTGTTCCAGTACTCAAAAACCTATAAATGTATACTCTCTTCTTTTGCCCATCCCTCCAAACTCTTGCAGCAGCCTGTACATGGGAGAGACGAAAAAAATAAACAATAAGAAAAGACTTCATATTTTATGAGTTCTTCTCAACCGGGACATGTACAGCTTAACCAAAGCAGTTACTTGTTTATCATTGGCTGGATTCCAATCAGGATCAAACAAGACCAGTCGGTTTCCGCCTATCAAATTGAGACCACAGCCACCAGCCTTGCTGCTTAAGAGAAATGCAAATTCATCCTACAAAATGTTTCAGTTACAGTTGTTTATCATAATAAGCTCAGATCGTAAAAGAAACACAAAAAGAAATTAAAAGAACCTGTTTTGGAATAGAAATTACATGCCTTTGAGGGATCATTAAATTGGTTTACTAACTTCTGTCTTTTACTGATAGATGTCGTTCCGTCAAGCCTCAAATATGGGTATCTTCTTTCTCGACACAATTGTGCGAAAAGGTCAAGCGTCTAATACATAACATTTCATACAGAAAGATCAGTTGAAGCCTAGTTTCTTGAACTTGTTCCACAGAGAAATTGTGGTCATGAAAGTGAATGACTAAATATTGAATTCAGATATTTTTTATGTTTTCTTTCCTTTTATAAGGAAGATAATTTAATTAACACAAAGTAAACAGAAGTACAACATCAGTGAACAATCAGTCCACCAGATGTGCAATCATAACCTTTAACATCTGCTAAGTCAAAAATTAACAGCACATGACAATCAAGGAGTGACAAATGACTAAAGAAGGAACAGTCACCCAGTCCTGATAAATGTAAAATTTTTAAACTCATTAGATAAACAGCATATTTCAGGTATTTAGTAAGAGCACTAATCCAAGCAAGAACTTGTACCTTAAAAAGTACCTAAGGCTTCATCTAACCACAGATAGGAAGTAAAGGGGAAGAGATGGGTCATGAATCAAATAACTAAAATAGACTTGCACCAAAAATTCCAATTTTCCAAGATTTTATAACCAACTGCAAGACATTTGCAATCAAAGAAAGTAAAGAAGAACACTCACCAACTTCAAGATAATTCGAAATTTAGATATTAGGGTGTAATGAAAAGAAACAACAGATTTGTCGCTGTCCTCTAATTAGCTATAACATAGAATAGTAACAATAAAGAAATTGTGCTGACTGATGCCATTGATGAATTATTTGTTGAGAAACATATATTGCCTGCAGACCAGAAAGAACAAGAGGCAGAGAATATATATTCTAAAATCGTTGTACAACATTACCTGTGTATAGTTTGAGACAAGGACAATACGATCATCAGTCTTCTTACGTAAATGGGCAAGTAACCGAGCTAAAACATGCATTTTTCCAGACAATTCAACCCAAGCACCATCCCCACCTGTCCATGATCCAGATCTAACAACATAGAAAACGAAAACAAAAAAGCGGGATGTGTTGAATGTGGGATTCTTATATTGGGGGAGAAGACAAAGATACATACATTCCAGAGAACTGGATTCTTATATTTGGGGAAAAGACGAAAATACATACCTTCCAGAGAACATCTGTGGAGGGAAAAAGCGAATACAGTCCTCAAAACCTGAAGTTCCTGGACTTCCACTTTTTATAGTATCGTAGATGAGCTACAATATGAACACATTTCATGAGTGTGAAAGCAACCCAAACTATAATTTGAATAAATAAATGTGAAGGTAGAAGAGGTAAGTAAAAAATTCAATCATGATGCCTATATATCCGAAATTTGTATCATGCAAACCCCCTGAAAGCCTATGTGCACAGAGTCCAAAGCAAACGTAGACTTTGTAGGATGTGACTTTGCTTTTTCTGTTTGAAAAACAAAATATGTAGTCTGTATGTGGATTGTGGAATGTGGATGCTTCTAAGTAGAGACGATAAAGATATCTTTTAGAAGGAAAATCAAGGGCTATTAGCAAATAATAGCAGAAAAGCAGATGTTATCATGTTTCCTCAGAATAAGTCTAAAAATTTCCCAGTTAAATTATGTATGTGCATGCAGATGTATTTGTCAGCTTGTCTACATATATGACATACCTTTGGATGATTGCATAGCTTCTTTAGAGCTGTTATATAAGCCAAAATCTTTGTTTGCTTTGTGTCTTCTGAGATTGCTCGTTTAACCTGTTCTTGGGAGAAACAAATAAAACCATATCCTGTCAGACAGTCTTTTCATTAACCCCAAAAGTTCCACAGCTTTGAGAAACTATTTCATAGACCAATAATAATGAGAACGCACATTTTTGGAATGTATAAAATGGTTATAAAGGTCTGATTGGAGAGGAGTCAACTTGCAACAGACAACTTCAATTATCTGCAAGAGTAGAGCAAAACATAGAAACTCAGAATGGTTTTCGTGTAACAAACTTTGAAACAAAAATAAACAATATAAGTAATCCTCTCTGAGAGGAAATTTTGACAGCCTCTGTCAGACCAAGGTTCAACTATAGAAAAGTATATCTACCTGGACATCCATTAGAGTATGAATCTATAAAGTTCAATAATGTTAACGAAAACAACAAGAGGAATGAAAACACAAAAGTAGATAGTCTAATTAACTTCTATACATCCAAGTTTAAATCCACTAATACTCTCAGTCCTCTCATAAGTACCTATAATTATGCTCACAGAAGATTTTTCTTTTTAATTTTATAATCATAGACTTGATTTCCATGAATGCTTGATTATACATCTGCATTACCTAACCGCAAACTTATAAAACTCCAAAAACTCCTTACCTAGAATGTCAAAAACTCCACACCTTATTAAGTAAGGACCTCCTTACTTCCTTAGTGGAGAAGCCCTGTATATATATATTTGGAATGTAGTCCAAGATAAGTGCCATACCTTTGGTGGCAGGTGATTTGATAATAGTGCATTAGTCCTCCGCAATATAAACTGCAAAAGTATATGAGTCATGAAAAAGACGCTGATACGAAGGTTTAGTTTATCCATTCACAATTAATGGAAGATGCTGTTACAACTCTCTTTTAGGAAAGACTGGACAAACATACACAAACATACAGCTTAAGATATCATGTCAACAAGAAAATATACTGTGTTCCAGTAAGCATTGCCTTTTAAGAGCTAAAAAGTTAAGGAATTAGGCCTACCTCATTAACTTTGGCACTTAGTTCTGCAGAGCGCTCAAGACCTAGCTTCCTCTCTTCTTCGCAGGCATTAGGTTCTCTTCCGCAAATAATAGGTGCCTTCAAATACAGGATATATACATGTAGAAAAATTATTAATGCAGCGTTAAAATTTGAAATATTTCAATCATAAGAAAGAGATATTCCTCGAACACATACAATTCCAAGAATATTACTGCACATTACATCAGTAATTAGTTTATTATACATGCAAGAAAATATTACTAGAAAGAACTTAATTTAATAATATCGTAGTTAGCTTTATTTTGAAAGGGAGAAAAACAGAAAGAAAAAGAAAGAAACAAATAACAAAGGCAAAACTTTGTCCAAAAAAAAAATTAACAAAGGCAAAACATGAGCTTGATGTGGAAGCAAGCTTAATGGCCACAAAGGGGATATATGAAATGTAAAACCATCAGCTCACCTCATAGTAGCGACGAAAATGTGCGGCATCACCTAAGATTCCTGGATTAGTGAAGTTGACCATGGCAAAGAACTCTTCTAGGTCATTCTGCATGTTATATATGAAGAGAAATAAGAAACAACTTGGAATCATGAGACATCATACAAAATTTGCATCCTACCTGCATCGGAGTTCCTGACAGCAAAATGCGCCGCTTGCATGAAAGAGCAGCCAATGCCTGACAGAATGTTCATATATGATTTCAGGGGGGGGGAGGGGAATAGCCAAAACAGAAAATTAAAATAATAATGACAAACAGAAATTTTATGCATCATACCCGATTCGTCATTGTCTGATCATTCTTCAGCCTGTGAGCCTCATCACATATAAGAAGGTCACACGATTCGCTGTGGCTAAACTTTGTAGAATGCATTCGGAATGTCTCGTATGAAACAATTAGCACCTGAGATGTAATGATCGTAAGTGCAACCTTCAAAGATAGATATCAGACTAGTTACACAAAATTTACCTGTATACGGCTGCGGGGACTTGTGAACTGATCAATTCCAGAAACAACATCATCTCTGGTACTTTCACATAGAGCAATGAGGCGAATTCTTTCTCCGACCCACTTCTTTATTTCAGCTTCCCAATTGCTCACAAGACTGGTGGGAGTGACTATAATGGCCTTTTTAACCATAGATTTCCCATCAAACCCTTGATAAAGAAGGGTATAAAGTAATGTGATTGACTGCAATGTCTTTCCCAAACTGCAAAAGTAATAAGATCAAGAACAAACCTGAAGACATGATCCCAAGACAAGACATAACACATAAAAGAAAAAGTTGCAGATAAACTTCAATAGGGGAGAGAGAGAGAGAGAACTACCCCATATCATCTGCGAGAATGCATCCATGTATATTTGCAGCACTATTTAAGCCTGAAACACATTCAAACATGAATTGAACGCCTTCTCTGCATCAAACTTCATCTCATCAATTTTAAGCAACCACAACCATTTGAAAACATTATGTAAATTATAACTTTCAAAAATGAATAGACGCCTCTTCCATTCAACTAACATGTTAAGTATTTTGACATTCAAACTTCAAATCGATAGAACTTTAGAGAAAGCATATACCGAGTAAATTTAGATAATAATTATGTTATATTCATAGCACATTAAAGAATATAGTCATATGAATGCATTGTTATGACCAAAAATAAAAACATAGAAGATTGTCAGTTTCAATATCATGAAAAAAAAAACCTTTGATGTGGTCGAAGGAAACGAACAAGCAGTGGGTCCACTACTATCTGCATCATATTAGCAGCCCCATCCTCGGATTCTTCAGATTGCCACAAGACCAAAGGATCAATTCCAGGTGGCAGGATCACACCTTCTTCCACTACATCTTTCTCAGCATCATTTGGCATACTAGGAAACCTCTCAATATTTGGAACAAATGGTGTACATGATGAACCGCCCCAGGGAACAAACCGTCTGCGTGCCGAGAGACGGCGAGCGAGCTGGTCATTTCCATCATCATAGCCTTTGGAGCATGGTGGTTTAAAGGGTTTCCTACAAACTGTTGCTCCTTCCGTCACTGAGAGAACTCGTGGAAGCAGCGGCTGTCTTTTAACCACAAGGTTGCCACTGATATAAATCAATGCCACAAATTTCAGTTGAAAGAAAAAAAAAATTTGGATTAGCTAAAACCCAATACCAACAATTCCAAACCCAACCAGCAAATTCGCACCAAGACTTAAAAGACATTCCAATTTACCTGAATAATTTCAGAATGAAAAACCCTAAATTGAATCCAAACAGCGTGTTTCAAGCAATATCATTTTTTACAAACTAAATCAATCTGAACCCTATGATCCAAACACTTGCTTTTCTTTCAATTCCACAGCAACCAAACAATAACATAAATCCAGAAAAATCAAATTAAACCTAATTTTGCACCGCATACAAGAAACCCTAGGCGCGGTCCAGCTGTAGAAATCTAAAATTGCGCAGCTAAATTCAGCAACCAAAAAGAAATTAAGAATAGAACTCATAGGCACCTGAGGAGAGCATCGACGTTCTTCAATTTCCGATCTTTGCCGGACGGCCGAGGAGGACGGGCCGTGGACCTCCGACTATTCTCGCATACCTCATCGTTTTGAACTTGTTCTTGGTTTTCGAGTTCTTCGTCTTCTTCTCGTATATCTAATTCTTCTGGGTCAGCTGTATATTCGTCGCTGGAACTAGAATCGGAGGAATCGGAGACTGAGATAACTTCTTCTTCGTCTTCCATTATGTGTGAGCGACTTCTCCGACACTCTGAGACGGAGCTCTAATTTAAATACATTGAATTGATGCATTTTGGCGGTAAAACGTGTGGGCGGCTAATTAAACGCACACAAATATCTAATTTTGTTGGGAAAATGCTGAGGTCAGCATCAACACCCGGTCCCACATTCATCTATTAACGGTTAGAGCATGTGCATCCATAAAGCCTACAAACTAAAGTCTAAACTAAAATTTAACCTCCAAAAGTGACACTATTCATCAATTTAGACTTCTCATCACTTTTGTATTTCCACCCATAAAGTCTAAATCTAAAGTCTAATTTGTTAATCAGCCTTTGATCCTTATCGTTATTCAATCATGACCGTTGATTGAAAGTTTAGCCTAGGTTTTGACCATGTTCAGTTTAGCCTTTTCCAAAAGTCAGCCTGTGTTTAGCCAAGTCTATAATGGTGCTGTTGGAGCTGACTTTTGGTTTGTATGGTCTAAATATTAGCTTAGACTAGGCTAAATAAGCCCCATTGGACATGCTCTTAGAGCATGTGCATCCGTAAAGCCTAAAAACTAAAGTCTAAACTAAAATTTAAGCTCCAAAAGTGACATTATTCATCAATTTAGACTTCTCATCACTTTTGTATTTCCACCCATAAGGTCTAAATCTAAAGTCTAATTTGTTAATCAGCCTTTGATCCTTATCGCTATTCAATCATGACCGTTGATTGAAAGTTTAGCCTAGCTTTTGACCATGTTCAGTTTAGCCTTTTCCAAAAGTCAGTCTGTGTTTAGCCAAGTCTATTATGGTGCTGTTGGAGCTGACTTTTGGTTTGTATGGTCTAAATATTAGCTTAGACTAGGCTAAATGGCTACCATTGGACATGCTCTTAGGACATCTCCAATGTTAGGCCTTAAACTTAAACTCAAAACCTATATTTGAGTCTCAAAAATTGCACTATTTATATAGGTTTGACACCATCTCCAATGGTTGAGTGTCAAACTTATATGAATTTTTTTTTTATTGTTGTGTCATATTATATTAGTACCACTAGTGATCGAGTTGGTAAGAGCCTCCAGGTGTAGTATCCCCCACCCGGGTTCGAATCCTGCCGGTTACGGATTGGAGTTAAATCACAATTTATTATGTGGCTGGCCAGGGGGAGGAAACGTTCTTACAAGATCATGTTTAGGACTGCTTCTGAAATGCCTGAAAACGCTTTTAAAATTTAGTAAAAGCGTTTTTGTATGAGGAAACACATGTCAAGTGCTTCTTAAAACCACTTTCAAGTGCTTCTAAAACTCACCCAAAATAAATTTTTGTTATAAACTAGAGATGAACGTAGAGAGAAAATAGAGAGACAAAGTATAGAGAGAATAGAAGTGTATTATTCATTCTCATTAGCCTCTTTATATAGAGGAAATATTTACATCATAAGGACACAACTAATGAGTATTTACGTGGACAGCCACATAGATAATAATATTTATAACACTCCCCCTTGTATGTCCACCAATTAATGATATGGTGTTGGACGCGCTTTATTGTTGCCTCGTCAAAACCTTGCCAGGTAACAAAAACCCAATGGGATAAAAACAACCCTGGTCGAAGGAGAAAAGAGTACAACGCGCATATGTCCTAGGTAGCATACGTCTAGAGGCTCCCCCTGATGAGAATCTCCCCCTGATTGTTGCAACCTTCAATCATGCATTTAGTAAAGTACATGTACCATGTTCAATGGTTTGGTGTGTTTGTCATAAAGAGAAACCACATGTGCTTTACGTATAGGGGACTCATTATTTATTTTCATTCCTGCAATGTAAAAGTAAAGCCAACAAAACTAGGCAATTTTCATCAAGTCTTACCTTACATAAAAAAGGTTAGAAACAATGTCATATGCTCAAATTTATACATTAAGACATTAGATGAAGAATAACAATATAAAGGAATAACAATCAACACATGTACGTTTATACAATATTCAGAACATCGTAAAACTATTATGGCATACCTAGCCATAAATATCAATATCTGTATATATTGATAAATCTCATATTAGGTGCTCTGTTGGAGCTTAAATAACTTTGCGAAAAGTTAGAATATGTTGCAACGTTATGATCATAATTCGAATTCGATTCAAAGTCTTGTCATAGTACTCATTGAGGCAATAGAAGTCACTTTGACTATAATAAAATGAGTATACATGAACTTTAGACACTTTGATTCCATGAGTCATGAGCTGAGGCTCTTTTAGTCATTCATGGACTTGCCTTTGGCATATGAATCCTTCAAGGATTTAATCAAGCAATATACTTATAATGACACTTATCTTTGGGCATTTGCTTTTAGCAATGTGCCTTTTAGGTCTTCACAATATATCATGACAACGTGTCATAAGTCACACGTCAATATGACATCTATATACTGTACTTATAGAAAAGTTGTCGCATGGATAAGCGAAGAATGATATTCTTAATCTCATGCCTATGTAAAAAGACATTGTGTCGTAGTATTTTCACTTCACTTTAATAAACACCCTTTTGTAACTTTAGGGGTTAACAAGGTCCATAATGTATCATCACGTTTCCAATATTTAATTCATTGGAATTGCCTCTTTCCAATTTGGCCAATAATATAATTTGTCGACATAATGAAACATGGTAATGTCAATACATAACCCTTGATGAATCATGTAGCTACCATGATTTAAGTATCATCGATAATCATCAATTAGAGATCTCAAACATTCTAATATGCATGCATTAGCTATAAAAGCTTATTGATATGAGGTATCTATGCCTCTTTAGGGCATTTATTGTCACTTCTAGGACAATCATCTCTCATAGATGGATATTTTGAGAATGTGGATCTTGTACTCATAACCGTGTGTAGAGTGTTATAGGGCATGTATGATCTCCACTTGGGAGTTACAACTTTGGACCTAGTGGAAATTTTCCACATGAATTCACGCCGTTCTTTCAAGGACATTAGTCTTTTCTCCCCCTAACGGCAGGAAGACTATCTTATTTGACCATTCGCAAAACATGCGTTGAAGATATCTATTGGTGGGTAATGAACCCAAACCAATTTTGAGGTCAAAATTAATATGTCACTTTTACAATTTTTCCATAATTGGTTGAGACTATTATTCAAAATAAAAATGATTTATGGTGGATAAAGATCTCACACCAAGTCATGACATTCTTTAAGAACGATTTTTGCTCCTCCTAATAGTGAGAGGATTGTCTCATTTAAAGTGACAATTCGCAAACTATGCGAAAAATAATTGTCCTTGTGAGCAAGTTTAATTTGCTATCATAACTGTATGAAAACATCTATACTCAAACAATGAATGACGTCATTGGAGTTTGTTAATGATCTTACACAAATATGGTAGATCCAAAATGACACAACTGGTCATGCCAAATTAATGTACGTATTTGGCATGATGAATATGTGGTTTATGACACATTCAATTTACTTATGGATATTTAACACATTCCATATGTGATAGCAATCGTCTACATACACCCGTATTGGAGGTAATTAATGCAATTGATATTTCATATTAGGTAACATGATAAAAGCTCTATCGGAGCCATCAATCAAGATCTGCAGCTCTTGAGATGATTTGTTACCATATATAGTTTTAATAAGCATTAATTAGCAATCACAACGAATATTGCCATAATTGCACTTAATGCAATAAAGTAAATTAATTTGTCATTACTCTTGATAATAAATATCCATAATTCAAATTCAATTAGATATGAACATGAGGTTCATATTATTGCTTAATTTGAATAAATAATTGCAACTTTATTGGCCAAAATTATATACTCGAATTTCGAGTTGAGGACAGCGGTCCATATGAAAATAAAGCATTTACTTTAATGAAAGTAAGAAAAATTGGTAGCCAAATATTACTCAAAACTTGAGTTTGAGTTTACACAATTAGGAACATCATGTCCTAAAAGTGGATGGAACGTGGTTCTCATATAATCATAAATCGGAGCAAGTAGGAACTTTAGGTCCTTATTTATAATTGGATCAAGAAACATGTGGTTTCGATTCCATAACTTTGATTTTTGGTTATTGTATAACCTTTGAGGAATTTAATGTCCTCATATAATCGGATCAAGAAACATGCAGTTTCGATCTCGTTTGATTGTAAACTCATCACCACTTATAAATATAAATATAAATATAAATATAAATGTGAGTTTAATATTTCAATTTATGACATTGAAATAAATAGTAAGTAATCAAATTGAAACGTAACCACCATATGCAATATTGCACAATGAATTAGAGAATTCAATTGAAATAATTTACAAAAACTCATGTGGTGAGTTATATCTTTCACAAAGAATAATTGTGAAATATAACAAATATCATATTGATAGATTTGAGTATCAATATGTCATGGTGAATCAAATATGTAAAACTTATATGACTCGTTGATTCTCCAAGATGAAATAGATCAGGATCCATAATATATTAGAACATGAGGTTCGAAATGTTCATCAATTTGAACGATGGATCCCATGGATAGATACGAAGCATGTGGCTCGTGTTGACAATTAGAACATGAAGTCCTAAAAATTGAATGTTGAACAGAGGTTCTAAACATCGAATGTTGAATAGGAGGTTCAAACAATATACTCGAAAAAGTGGATTCGAGTAGCTAAAGTGAAACAAGAGGCTCACTTTATGCATTATAGCAATTATATGTACATAAACAATGATATATATTGTATTTGTTAAAAAAAATATATATGAAACTCATAGATCATGAGTATGGTAAAAAGCAACGATGTTGCACCATAGGACTCGTAGATCATCATGGAGTTCAAAGAAAAAAAAAATTTTGAGCGAAGCGTGCTGATAACGTGTTATAAACTAGAGATGAACGTAGAGAGAAAATAGAGAGACAAAGTATAGAGAGAATAGAAGTGTATTATTCATTCTCATTAGCCTCTTTATATAGAGGAAATATTTACATCATAAGGACACAACTAATGAGTATTTACGTGGACAGCCACATAGATAATAATATTTATAACAATTTTAAATTTTTTCAAAATTTTTTATATTATAATTAATTTTTATTTTATTAAAAATAATTTTATAATTTGTCTGAAGTAAAAATGCCTAAGAAATATACGAGTTTCGAAGAACAAGTATTGTTCAAGCTTAATTCAAATTTTTTCATGATTATATACATTTTCTCAAATTTGACTCACTAACCGAACACAATATGAACTCGAGCTCCACATTAGCCTGCTTTGGTTTGTGTTGATTAATTCAGTAAAATGTGTTCGTTTGTCGTCATTTTATTACAAAAGTTTGGATGTGGCCCATGTGGTTCACTAGAGTCCAACATTTGATTCAAATGAATATTAAGAGGATGTACGGAAATGAAGAGAAATTTGGAAAAATACCCCTTTTTTGGGGTCTGTAATGAAAAATGCCCTATTTTTTGTAGACTAATGAAAAATGCCCCATTTGTCTATTAAAAAGACATATATGCCCTTACCTCATCAACTTTTTTTTTTCCCTTCTTCCCCTTTCTTCTTCTTCTTCTTCCCTGTCCTCCCCTTCCGGCCAGCTTCTTCCCTTCCTCAATTTGGACTAGGCTTGGAGGCGTGCAAAGGAGCTCGATGACGGAGAGTTAATTGAGAACAGGCTCGGGTTTGGATCCCCAAATCGGAATGAGCTTAATGGAGCAGAGGTGCGACGCTGGAGCTGAACACTGGGGACGCCGTGGCGGTGGCAGCAAGAGCTCGGCGGAGCTGCTGTGTTGAAGGTAAGTTGCAGGTGTGGCGGTGACTGCTAGATGAGGAGGTTTGGGTGCTCAGAGAAGAGCGGAGACACGGAGGGCTCGGCTGTGAGCTGCGGCAGAGACGGAAGAGAGAGAGTGTGACAGTAGAAGAGGAAGACGCGAAAGAAACAGAGAGGAAGGAGAGGGAGAAGACCCAAAGGGACAGAGCGGGAGAGAAGAAAGAGGAGAACAGATCAGAAGAGAAATAGGGAAATAGGGAGGGAAGAAAGAAGTTGGGCTGTGGGCAAGACCGGAGAAGACAAGAAATAGGGAGGAAGAAAGAATCTGGCCGGAAGGGGAGGACAGGGAAGAAGAAAAAAAAAGGTTGATGAGGTAAGGGCATATATGTCTTTTTAATAGGGAAAATGGGCATTTTTCATTAGTCTACAAAAAAGAGGGCATTTTTCATTACAGACCCCAAAAAAGGGGCATTTTTCCAAATTTCTCGGAAATGAATAAATAAACCGGTTTTACAACTGAATAAATAAATAAATAAATAAATAAATAAGCATTTGATTCGTGTTGTCGAGATTGACTCCATGGCCCAATGGATAAGGCGCTGGTCTACGAAACCAGAGATTCTGGGTTCGATCCCCAGTGGAGTCGAGTCAACTGTTTTTAATTGGCCATCTTATTTTTTGTTAGAGAGCTCATTTTTGCAGATTGGATTTTATTTTTTTATTAATTTTAATAACATTAATCTGTTGACTAAAAGCAAGGATATAACACACTTGATTGTGATAAATACTCATTCATATACCACCTGGACAACAACAACACAAACAGTTTCCTACCAAATTCTTATGTTTGAAAACAAGGATTACTACACTTTCCTACACGATTCCTATTTGTAAATTAATCTACAGTTTTCTTTTTTAAAGGAAAGGAACGTGATTACATTTGAAAACTACTGAGAACAGAATTTCACATCAAGCATAAAAATTTCAGCTAGCGCACAAAGTTATAAAAGATATGAGTCTACCTAAATCTGATAAAATATATATATATATATATATATATATATATATATATATATATATATATATATATATATGAGTCTAGCTTATAATGCATTGGTCAATAAATAAAAGTAAGTCAAAAATGTTTATTCTTATTTTTTATTTTAGAAATGTCAAAAGTGTTTATTAATGTAATATAATCCTTGTTTAACTACCAGTTCAGCACAATTAAGGGGGGTGGTTGGATGTAATCCTCTCTCACGAGAGGTCTTGTGTTCGAATTCCAACTCGCCAAATGGGTTGAAGAATTGGAAATAATGAGATGTTAAGTTCGTTTTATGCTTATATGGAGTAGGGATTAACTAACTAAGTAACTACCAAAGATATATAGCAATGAAATTAGTTTAAAATGGCGCGCATTGTGAAGCTACATCTTTGATCAAAGCATGCTACATCTTTGTAGCTTCTTGGGAAATTAATCTCTTATCCATTGTTGCTTTGATTTTCTTACTTGACTTTTTGACTTTTTGACCTTTTGGTTTTCATGTCCCCTCACTTTTGCAATTTACTTTTCTTTTTATTTTCTTAAACAATAAGTAGAATTTGAGAGACCATTTCAGTCCACAACACACATCCATGTTTGCAAATCTCAATTAGACTACAACAAATGAGTTCGTCTAAAATACATTAATGTTAATGTACCAATATATCAAGTAGACTAGTTCGATACAGATGTAGACTGGTTCGATATCAAGCCAAACTAGTCTACCAATGCATAGAGTCAGTATACCTATGTATAAAACTAGTTTATTTAATGTACTGTATCGGGTACATTGTAGTACTTTTCCCAACAAATTTTCTGTTTTTCTTGGAAGGTGAAAAAGTAGAAAATTGTCCTCTTTCATGCTTCTTCGATCATATGTGACATATGTCACACTGCAGAGATTATATATACTGCAATTGACAGCCTCAGGTTTTGAATTCAAACTGGCTTCCGCTATATATGAAATGGAATATAAACATAACTAAACAGAAGTCAATGGACAATAGTCCAAGTCGTTCTCCGTTTCCAGCCACTTGTCTCCCCTTGAAGATGCTAAACAGCTTCCTGGAATTGGACAATGGGTGCCTTTGGGTACGTACCTACTTATACTTTGTATTTTTGCACTCCAACTGTTTGTTAAAATTTCTCATTCCTCCAATAAATTAAACTATTTTAAACTGTCTATATCAGATGATGTAATATATGTAAGCCTGATTACGTACGTACCATTTGGCTGTTTCCACCAAACTTCTCCTATAGGCTGTTATATATAGTTAGGAATTACTAGTACTCAATCTGCAACCCAACTACATATATAGTATAGGCACCATAACAAACAAGTAGGCCAAAAATGTATCCTACAGCCCCTGACCATGAGAAATATGCAGGTGATCATGATCATGATCATATTCCAGCAGGTCATGTCCAAGCTCCAGGTCTGAGTCCTCATGGTGCAGCAAGAGTCTACGTTCCTAGCCTCCATACATAGTCAGAACGGTGCGGCCTTCTCGTCATGTAGGAGGGGAGTGGTCAAGTGGTCTTTGCCATTGTTGTGATGATCCTGCAAATTGTAAGTGAATTCATGAGTCTATATAATATATATGAAGATGGTTATAGCTAGCCTTGTTCATTGTTATTTTATTTGTTCTTTTTTGTTTCTAATTAACTAACTACTGGTTTCGATTTGATCAATTTTCAAGGTATGATCACTTTCTTTTGCCCTTGCATCACGTTCGGTCAGATAGCTGAGATAGTGGATCAAGGTTCCTCATGTAAGTTTTGTGCCGACACAATAAATGTCTTGAGCCTCTCCATCCATTGCCGATTAATTTTGGGTTGGACGCTCAAATTCTAAAACGATATATGGGTCATATATATATATGCCTATATATGACCCTTGTGTATGGTCTGGTGATCTGGTCTAATTAATCAGTTTTATTACTGGTGTTTATTGCAGCTTGTGCTCAACAGGGAGCCTGTTATGGGATTCTTCTTGCAACTACTGCTCTAGCTTGCTTGTACTCGTGTTTCTATCGGTCAAAGTTGAGAGGTCAATACGACTTGGAAGAATCACCATGTGTGGATTGCCTAGTTCACTTCTGCTGTGCTACTTGTGCACTTTGTCAAGAATACAGAGAGCTCAGGAGTCGTGGTTTTGATATGGGAATAGGTACGTAATACCTTCTTTAATTTCTTCTTTTTGGTTTACATATATACCTAGCTAGCTTCTTTTGTACGTTAAGCTTAAAACTACTAGCTACAAGCCAAAATTATAAACGTACCGCGGGTTTAGGTCTAGGCCGGAAAGGGCCGGGGGAGAGCTAGAGTCGAACTCTCATCGAGGGTTTAACTGGCTGGTATCAGTTTCGAAACACCGTAGTCTATGTATCTGCAGTAGTGAACAAAGGCATGTGAATGAAGAAACTGTAGAAAGCATATCTCAGATCGGAAATGTGAAGCTTAATTTGCCAGTTAATTTTGGGTTGGATGTTCTAATTAACTATTAATTAGAATAACCGACACTCTATATTTACACCAATACTACCTTGTTTTGGAGCCATTAGAACCCGAAGGCCTAGCTAATCGGGGGGACCATCAATTATTGTTTGGGCAGCAGATACATGTTTCTGCAGAATTAATATTATTTTTCAGCAATGAAAATGATAATATATATCTTTGATATATGAAGGCCAAGTTGTTTAACAAGAGGGTAGAGAAACATTACTATCTTTATCAAGACTAATTTAATTATGCAACTAAACCATGCATTAGAAAAAAATTAACACCTAATTCCAGCAGAACAAGACAACGACTGGGTCAATCTATGCCATTATACGAAAACAAAACAAAGTCGTCTATGCATATCTTCGATGGTTATTATATGAACACGTTGCAGGCCGGGTTTGTACTAAAACTTTATAATAATGAAATTAATATATTTTTGGGTGATTAATAATTGTTTAATTTCTTGGAAAATAATGAAGGTTGGGAAGCCAACATGGACAGACAAAAGCGAGGAGTTACTCTAGCTCCAATTGTTACACCAGGCATGACAAGATAAAAGAGAAGATCCAAGAGAAGAGAATAACGATTCAGATGGAACGTACACCATTTCTGCTTGTACACTCGTGCATGTAATTATGCTATTTGATGCTGGTTTGGACAGTTTGCCCATGTGTTCTTGTTGCAATGTTTTTAATAAAAGTGTGTATATGTTGTGAAAAAGATTGGGTGGTATATATGTTCAAACTAGCAGTTGAATGATTTGAATAATTAATTTTACACCCTAGTTATTATATATCAATCACGGCCAGGAAAAACACATGCAAGTTATCAGCTATGGAATATAGTAATTGATCGATCGCTCGGGAGACCCTGTTTTCAGAATTGTTGGCATGCAGCGCGGTCATCACAAAAAAGCTAATCTCACTTAATTCTGTACTTAATTAAAATATAAGTTTCATCGTAACTATGTGCCCTTTATTAAGATTGATGTCTTTTATTAACTTACTTATAAATCCGATCCAGGATTTCACTTTCCTAATACAAATCTAACTCACAATAATTGATGAAACTATGGGGGGTGTATTGTATTTGGATTTCTATGATGTTTTAAAGGTTGTTGCGGAATTCATAAGTATAGGGGTATTCAATTAGGATTGTTAAAAAATCTTTACAAGTCTTGGTGTATTCAATTTAGATTTTTAATGACTTTTTATGAGTATGTAGAAGTTTAGGTATATTCGAAAAATCAAGGAATTATAAAGAATTCATTAAATGATGGAATTGTGTGGATTGTCTAGTGTTAATTGTAAAGACAAAAAGTTTTTAACAATCCAACCTCCAGCCTAGAGATTTCCATGGATTTAAAATTTTCTTCTTTTTATTATTTCATTTTTCTATTTCATCTTGTTCTTCTATGATCACCTCTCTCTCTCTCTCTCTCTCTCTCTCTCTCTCTCTCATCTTGTTCTTCATTTATATATGTTTTGTCATTTCTTGCTTTCACACACACACCCATATTATTCAAGGATATAGTCACATACAACACAAGAAATAGACGTTACCCATAAACCTTTATGACAAGCAACAAATAAAAATGTCGCAAAACATATATATATTTTTTTTCTTTCAAACTCACATTTCTCTTAAATTTATTTTTCTCTAATATTTTTCTATTACTAAACTAAACGAATAAAAAAAACTAAAGTTCTTTTAGAGTACAAAAAAAAAAATCTAACGCTTCAATTTCTATAACGTAATGTACTTATAAATCTAGAAACTAAAAGCATGAAATGAAATAGAGGGAAAAAATAAATCTGGTGGTAATTATCGCAAGTAATTGATCTTTCATGAATATGAGCGGCTTCTTTCCTCTACTCCATGATCTGTTCTTGATGAGATTTTTTGTATTGTTTTTCCTATTTTGGTATATATGAAACTTTGAAGTTAGAAAGTTTCCATGTTAAGCAATTTATTTATTTATTGGGCTTTTATCAGGTATTTTCGTCGATAAAATGATGAGTATAAAAAGTTTATCTAATATATTGCAAAATAAAAAAATGCTGGAGTTTCAAATACTTTTACCAAATTTAAGTGTCAAATGATGTGGCATCTATTGTGTCATTGCTGCTAACAAAATAATTTATGACGTGATGATGTGTCATGCACCACATCAAATGCCATGTCATTTAGTTTATAAGTTTGGTATAAAAATTTGGAATCTGTAACATTACACTTCTCCGTACTAGTATCAATACTCGGTCCAAGGCTCGCGGCTTTTGAAATATGATTACTTCATTAAGGACAATGTGGACCATTTTCGATAAGATCTAAAAAAAAGTACAAAATTGATAATGAGACCTTTTCTGGAATGATGTTTAATACTCTCCTCCCGTCGAAGTTGGAGATCGGCTCTAAGAGATATCAAATGGGTTTACCAGCTTAGACTGTTCCACAAACCATACATCGACAAAAAGAAAAACTTTTCAACTCAGCGCTGCTCCCAAATAAAAAACATTATCAGGCATAGACATATTCTTCTTGTTTTTTCTTTCAAAGAAAGAACACTTGGGACATTCGCTAGCATTCAAGGACTCGATTCGATCTTCTTCTTGAATATTGATAGTTGTATCCTGATGGTTAGATGCCTAACGAACTATACGAATTGAGTATGGGCAAAAAATTTTCTACATTAGGATATCGTCAATCTGCAAAACTCTAGTTGATTTCAAGTTAGTAGAGTTTTGTTCACCTATTCAATTAATTCTCTACTTAGTTGTGCTTAATTGTCGTTAGATTTAAATTAAATAGTGAAGAATAATGAGACAAATAAAATCATTTCAACTACCTCATTATTCTATACTATTATTTAAGAGAACTAAAAAAAACAGAAAAAAATGTACCAAGAAAAAAGAAAATAATAAATAAAAAAGTAATTCCACGTGGCATCTTGATAAACCAGCAATTGATAAACCACTTAAACCGGGCAGCCCCAACGGAACCGGGTTCAAGGTTTACATAAAGGTTCTCAGGGTTTTAGCTCCATCTATTATCGCTCTACTCTTCAGAAATGGCTTCTCTGATGGCGATTCGACGCGCTCGAAGCCCAGCAATAATAGCTTCCATCTTCAAGGTACGGCCTCTCCACCCTTCTAATTTCAACTCATTTCACTGCAACAACACCACCCAAACCCTGACCATTACCAAAACTCTAAGCACCTATGCTGTCCCAAATGAGTACCCAGGGTCTCCTCCACAGCAACCCCCACCCTCCGATCCTAGGAATTTCAACAACCAGATAAACCCTAACCAGCGGAGTCCACAAAACCAGGGTTACGGAAACCCTAACCAGTGGAATTCACAGACCCAGGGCCAGAGACCTAATAATAATCAGTACAATTATCAGGGTCAGAACCAGAGCTATCCACAACGTGAGAACTCTAATCAGTGGAATCCTCAGGCTCAGGGTCAGAGCTATTCTCAGCAGCAAAACCTTAACCAGGTGAACCCTTCATATCCTAACCAGAATCAGAGCTATCCACAAGGTGGGAACCCTAATCAGTGGAGTCCTCAGGGTCAGAGCTATCCTCTGCGTCAAAACCCTAACCAGGTGAACCCTCAAAATCCCAATTTTCAGCAACCCAGAAGCCCAAATCAGTGGAACAATCAGAATCAGAATCAGAATCGAGGATACCCCCAACCTGGAAACCCTAATCAGTGGACCCCTCAGGCTCAAAGCCCTAATCAGTGGCACAACAACAATCAGGCGGAGAACCAAGCCACGGTTGTTGTACCACCTTCAATTGCCGATTTGAGGCGGTTGTGCGAAGAGGGGAAGTTTAAAGAAGCTCTTGAGTTGATGGATGAAGACGGGGTTAAGGCTGATGCTGATTGCTTTCATTCTTTGTTTGAGTTATGTGGGGAATCAAAGTCGTTTGAGAATGCAAAGAAAGTTCATAACTTATTTTTGCAGTCTACATATAGGAGTAGTCGTGACTTGAGCCATAAAGTAATTGAAATGTATGGAAAGTGTGGAAGCATGACTGATGCCCGGAGAGTGTTTGATCACCTGGTTGAGAAGAACATTGATTCCTGGCATTTGATGATAAACGGGTATGCGGATAATGGGTTAGGAGATGATGGGTTGCAGATGTTTGAGCTGATGAGGGAGCAAGGGTTGAAACCCAATTCTGACACTTTCCTTGCAGTGTTTTCGGCTTGTGCTAGTGCAGATGCAGTGGAAGAAGCAGTTATACATTTCAAGTCGATGAAAGGGGAGTACGGATTTGATCCAGAAGTGGAGCATTATTTGGGGATTCTAGATGTACTTGGAAAATGTGGTCATCTAAATGAAGCAGTTGATTATATTGAGAAACTCCCATTTGAGCCTACGGTGGCAGTTTGGGAGGCACTGAGGAATTATGCTCAGATTCATGGAGATATTGATCTTGAAGATCATGCTGAGGAGTTAATGGTTGCTCATGATCCGTCAAAGGCTATTACTGATAAGATCCCAACCCCACCACCAAAAAAGCTTACTGCTATCAGCATGCTTGATGGGAAAAACAGAATCACTGAGTTCAAAAATCCCACATTATACAAGGATGATGAAAAGTTAAAGGCTCTCAATTCGATGAGAGGAGGAGGTTATGTTCCAGACACAAGATATGTTCTTCATGACATTGACCAGGAGGCAAAGGAGCAAGCCTTGCTCTATCACAGTGAGCGTTTGGCAATCGCATATGGTCTGATTAGTACTCCGGCAAGGACACCTCTTAGGATCATTAAGAACCTTCGTGTCTGTGGTGACTGTCACAATGCCATTAAGATCATGTCCAAGATTGTTGGAAGGGAATTAATTGTTAGGGACAATAAACGTTTTCATCATTTCAAGGATGGAAAATGCTCGTGTGGGGATTATTGGTGAGTCACATGTCACCTCAAGACTTATCAAACGAGATTTTCTTTCAAGTTGCAGTGTGGTGTGTAAAAAGTTCGAACAATGCCGAGCAATATATGGGATACTATGAGATAGATGAGCACTAGTGCTACGAATTGGTAGGAGATGAACTATCCAGCTCTTGTTTTCAATTATGTATTGAGCTACTACATGTAATGTCAGCTTGTTTTGACATTGAAGCTGTTATTTGTCATAATGCCCAATCATATTTTCACATCCTTTTTCGGCCTACGGATTTATTTCCTACCATGCGATACTATTGGAAATAACATCTTTGGTTAATGGTGTCTTAAAGCTATTAGAAGGATACTTACTTTTAGAATCATCATGAATTCATGATTGTTTATCTGCCCATTTTTATGGGGTAAATATGGCATAGC
The DNA here is from genome assembly GCA_029955375.1 of Rubus parviflorus. Taxonomy (NCBI): domain Eukaryota; kingdom Viridiplantae; phylum Streptophyta; class Magnoliopsida; order Rosales; family Rosaceae; genus Rubus; species Rubus parviflorus. Next base: position 31,019,628 of record JARGGL010000001.1, read on the forward strand.
ATTTATTTTTGGTCAACACATTGGGTACTAATTCACCAGGAACTTATGTGTGTGCCTGGTGAATTATAAATATGGCTTAGCATTTATAATATTTGGATTTCTCTGCTAGTCTGCTCCTGTTTGTGTTCTGTGTAACTTTGCTCTTGAATCCCATCACCATTTTTGCTTTGATTGCAGCTTTAGTGTGGAATATGGTCTAATTTGTTGGGCAAGTGTGGCATTCGTTGGTTGAGGTTACCATGGCCTTTGTTCATTGAGTGGGCAGCAAGTGAACAGCTCTTCGCTAACTGTTGTTTTGAAGCTTTCCTTGGCTGTGTCTGCCCGCTCTTGTTCATGGAAATAAGTAACTGATTTTCTTGGTGAGACCAAAGCCTCCTCTGATAGTCCTAAAATCTATCATTAACACTGTAGATTAGGTTGTGGCTTTAGTTCCACACCCTCTAATCTAGCCACTGCGAGAGAATGGGGTGTTGGTGCTAGTTTGTCTGTTGACACGGCTTGGACCGCACCAGTGGTTGGTTTGTGCTCTGAAGGCTTCACTTCTTTGTGAAGCATGCCTCTTCCTGCTGTAATATTTGATCGGTGCCTCTTCATGTTTGTTTCCCAGCTTATTGGTTTTGCTGTTTTTTTCCCCTTGTATCTTTGCTGTTAGCTCTCTAGGGATTTACTGATTGATCTGTATTACTTGGGTTCTCCATTGTTTTACTTTAGTTGATATCATCTTTTATATACCATTGTTTCCTGAAATTGTAGTATAATACATGAATGGAAGTTCGAAAATTATAAATAAAGATTGTGGCATGCTGGACTTTTTTTTTTTTTTTCCTTTCGTTTTTTCTTTTTAACTTTTCGGAATGGGATATTGTTATGTGTTCATTAGTTTGGTATGTTCATGTTTTCCACCCAGAAGAAGTCTGGAATTAAAATGCTCTTATCTGACATTTTGGCAACTAGCTATCACAAAAATGTGTTCTGAACCATTGCAATTGCCGACTTGTTACTTGAACTGTGCATATATGAAGACATTTGCAGTCAAATGAAATTAGAGCAAGTCTGAAATTTCAGCAAAGCCTGGTAACAAAGGAGTTGTTACTCCGAATTATTTGATACATCGTTAAAAGGGTGCATGAAAACGAGAGAGAAGCATTATTAAGATCATGGCCATCAGGCCACATTATGCTATCAAGTTTAGACACACAGAAAATCATACAGCAGCACAAACACGCATTAGAAATCACTATGGCTTTAAGCACGTCTCATGGATCGAGTCATCATGGTCATGAACTCATCTATGTCAACCATACCATCCCCGTCGGTGTCTACCGCTCTCACCATTTGCTGGCATTCTTCGAGGCTGCACCTCTCTCCCAACCTCTTGAGCACTTCCATAACTTCATCTGCGCTTATTTTTCCATCCCCGTTCAGATCAAATGTTCGAAAAGCATTCTGGATATCGATTGTCCTCACCCCACCTCCCTTCTTGTGCACTTCCATGAACTCCTTGAAATTAATGAACCCATCCCCATCCAAATCAACAATCTTGAAAATCTTTGGCACTTCTCCAACCATGCTTCCCTTTCCAAGTGCTCTCAATATGGCCCTGTAATCCTGCTGAGATATCTTCCCATCCTTGTTGGTGTCAAATTTCTCAAAGACTCGCTTCATCTCATCGACATTTGGCTCGAAACCAGGTGTTAAGCCAGAGTTTTGTCTGTCCCGGGAGGAAAAGAAACGGCTTGGTTTGCGCAGAAACTTCCTTTTGGATAGGTTATACTGGAAATCAAGGAAGCTCACATTCGACATATCTGTCTCAGCTTATCAGAGGAAATACCAGAATCAAATTTTTGATGCAACTCTCCAGATAGCCTTCAATGTGAGATGGTGGAAATTAGGCGACTTTGTTCAATCTTTATATGCTGTGCGCCGTAAAGGATAGATAGAAAGTTAAGATTCCAAACTTGGAGCAACCTCAAGAACACAATATTCTAATGTGAAATGAAAAAAAGCAAAGAATAGATAAGAAAAGAACATATTCTTTGCAAAAGCTTCAGGCAACTACAATCTCCTTTTCCGTCCTCCAAACTTTCATGTTTAGGAGTTGATATTTTATTCAAAATTCTTTCTAATTAGATACAACATGTTGCAACATCAAATCGGAGTACAAGGTACAACCAATCACCTCATTCCTGATACAGAGATCATCTAAACTAAAGCCCCTCATCCTCTACCTACTCCACAGCTCCCCAATCTAGTAAAATAATCGAAAATGATTGATCTCTATTACATCAAAAGAGGGAAAACCAGAACTCATCAAAATAAGTGTAAATATTCCCGATATAAGAAAAAATTGAAAAAAAAATTATTTTCTGTTCAGCTCATGGTGGTTTTCCGTTATCCAAATCCTCCATTACATCAATGTCGTTGCGAGTTGTTATCTTTTGTACATATCCTGCAATGATGAATATCTTCTGTAAGAACTCTAAGGTTGTACTTCAAAACCACAAGGGGTTTAGAAAGAAACATTTGAGTCTATATTTATTAATTAATACAAATGAAACTAAGAAGGAAAAGCAAACAACTTGCAAGATATATGCAAAAGAGAAATCACGAAAGTTTTTTGGTCAGGAAGAGAAAGCACAAAAGTTAACTAAAGGAATCAGTAAAGTTTCTGCAACAGATATTCATATATATCCCTTTAATGTACTATCCCTTTAAGAACTCCACATGCTCAGATATTCGCATATAACCCTTTAATGTACTATAAAGGAGAGTCCTGAACTGCTTGCTATACATTATCCTTGGTTTTACCATTAAACCAGCAACTGATATACAACCAAATTGGCAGACCTAAGAAGTGCTGGAGTCAAGGCACAAGTCTGCCATAAATTAATAATAGGCAAAAGACAGAGAAGGTAGAGACAAATATGGATGACTAAATGCATAGTGAGTGAGTTACATCCATATGATTTATTAACATACCTGCTAAAAGTGATCAACCAATTCAACTCATGAATCATGAAAACACAGTAGCTCAGCCACCAAATGCAACTATAAGAAACTTAAAAAGGTTTAATGCAATAACCTGTTTTATAATTGTTATCTATAAACGTGAGAATTGGCATGACTTGTTATTCAGAATAGAGAACATCTTAATTTGTAAAAGTATTGAGTTCAAATAGAAAGGAGGACATTATTTAAATTTAATATTACAAACACTGAAACCTCAAGCATGTATTGTCCCCCAGTAATCAGTAATTTGAATGTAATTAGGAATAAATTACGTAAGACAGTCTCAAATGAAAGACCATTTTGTGTAACCAAAAAAAAAAAAAAGACCATTTTGTGGAAAATGATAACTTTTCTCAGCAAATTCCTATAATAGGTTTCAAAATATACTGTCATTACTTAGCTGAATACTACTTTAAACCAGCAGATACTCTAATAACATATCTCAAAGTTTTATTCCCAAGTAGAAGGGCTTTGTTTGCTCGACTTGTCTACATTAGGAGATTTGAACAAGGAATTAGATAATTGCTTTATTCTAAGGCCAAAGAAATGATAAGCATCAGATTTCCCAGTGGCAGGAAACCAATGACAGCAGATACCCCAATAACATATCTCAAAGATTCCCAAGTAGAATGGCTTTGTTTGCTCGACTTGTCTACATTAGGAGATTTGAACAAGGAATTAGATAATGCTTTATTCTAAGGCCAAAAATATGATAATGCTATACTGAAGATGTGTATTAAGCATGTTGAGTTGGGCTGTCAAGTCATAAGTTTATCTGTTTATGTAACTGACAATATATAAACTACTAAGGTATACATGATGCATAGGCAGAGGGGCAATATGCATCAGTCATATGATCTTAACTTGATCATATTATAAATTGAATAGAGTTCATGAGCTCTTCACAGAGTAATCACATTAAAATATTTAACATAATGGAATCATATTTCCTCATGTAAGAGCAAAAATATATACTTCATTATGAACACAGCGTGGGCACACACATGTAACGAACCAAAACCAGAGAAATACCACATTACAGCCATTAAATATAAGTAAATAAAGTGGAAAGCATGATACTTTAGCATGTCAATGAGTTAAACCAAGGCCATGAACTTACCGATTCCTTGGCAAGGTATGCATTTGCAGACATTATGTTTTCCTCTTTTGTTATAATAACTAGCATATCCCGAGCCTTGGCAACTCCTACACTTTCCTGTCCACTCATATACAACTGTCTTGCAATCCTACAAAATTTCCCAAATTTTTCAATCAATTATCCACACCCAATTTCGGAAAATCAAAACTCAGTTCAGTTCACGATTCTAACCTCAACTACAGGATCGCAGCGGAGCCTCTGGTCCACCACCTCAGGCGTCACCGGAGAAGTATCTGGATAAGTCATAGGGAGAGGGAGCGCGTCTCCATCGTCGACCAAGTAACTCTCCCTATCACGCGACCACTTCGGTTCCTTCGCCGTCACCTTGGTACCGCCACCGGAGCTGCCGCCGCGAAGCCGAGCCGCGCCGCCGTCAAAGTCGGACTCTTGGCCGATTCGGACGCTTACGGAGGCGACGTCGGAGGCGGCGAAGGGAAATTGGAACAGGCGAGGGAATGCGGGTCCCCGAGGGAGGTCACCGGTGGCGGCGCGGCAGCGGAGGGTTGAGGGTTTGGAGGGGAAGAAGAGGCTAGGGTTAGTAGCCAACATTCCAAGAAATGGGAGAAGGGTTGAGAGTGAATAAGGTGAGTGACTGAGAGAGAGAAATGAAGGCGGGATTTTTATATAGGATTTGCGAGTGGACCTGAGCGCGGTAACACAGCGACTGTAACGTGGTGGCCCTGGAGTGGTTGTTTCCAAACTGGAAGCGTGTCACGGGTTTTAAACGTACAATTAACCCAACAAAATAACTAATCCAATCCAATTTGGATACATCTTTTGCAGAATTTCTATTTTGTTGGACCAAAAGTTCTGGGTCTATAAAGTTTTTGAACCTAATGACGCCAATTAAGATTACCATATGAAATGGCGACAAATGTGAGGTTTCATCAGAAAAAGTCTCGGTGCAATTAAATCAGATTTTCATCTTAATGTGTATTCACTATTAAACAACCTCATCATCCCGGAAACAGCTAAGCTAGAGCTAAGATTTAGCGGCTGAAAGAACATCTCATGTCTCGTGGTGTCTGGTGCTCGTTTATTTGATAGAATAGTAGACCAACTCTATGTAGTAATTGTAGACTAGTTCACTAACGGTATAGAATTGTCTACCACTGCAAGAACCTAATCTACAATTGCAAAGAGCTAATGTACTACTACGGAAATAATGTGCTGATACATCAATGTACACTCCTCTTATATGTCACACATAAGTAATGTAACCGATATTATGGGAGCAAAATTAGGACGACTTTCTATAAGATTTTATCCCAATGGACGGGTTTGACGGTTGATGGCCAACTTGAATTCAATGCGTTCAATTTCCAGTTAAGATGAGCTTTTAGCTCACAAGTAATTGTAAGTTCATGGTTGCTTGGATTGGACTTGATCGCATGAAAACTAAGAAGGGACGACTTTGAGATTGGAGAGCCAATTAGTAGACTTCATCCTACTTCATTTGTTAAGTGGGTTACTACATTGCAAATGATACACTATGCTCAATCTAAACCTTCTCTTTTTCATTGTTACTTTGTTTGAGCTCACATGGTGTAAGCAAAAAAAAAAAAAAAATCCACAGAACAATAAGATAATATCTGAAAACCTATGCACTTTGCCTTTCACAACATTCTCTTTAGCAATTAATAAATTAATATCTGTATAACATGTTGGTGGTCTATATGTACTTCACATGCTGCAGTTTAGTTTGTTTCAGTTCAAGACTATGGGGCTGATATTTTGAGAGAAGGAATATTTAGACATAAAGACCTTCCCGAACCAAAAGAGTACTGATGCAGCGTTCATCAATCCTCTCTGCCATCTCTCCACGCTATGGTGATTGATCCATTCCTGTCATTCAACTCTTATAGTTCCATTCCAGCGACTATAACTTCGTATTTACATCTTAGCTGGAGATTGTGATATGCTCTCAACCTGATTTTTCAACCTGCAATGTCATTTAACAGTGTCACATTTTCTTTTTCAGCAGATAAAGAACAAATGACGTCTTTCGTTTTGGAGCAAACTAGAAATTGGGGTTGTTGTTTCTTACTGAATCTTTATTTTCTTCGCTTGTAGCGTGTCAGGCACGTCACCATCAAGTTTGTTATTCTGAAGATATCTGTAAACCAAAAGCAGGTTAGCTATAACACCATAAACAAAAATGTGAATGATCTATTATTCAGTCGTCAAATACTTACATCTCACGTAGTTTCGGAAGTTTGCCTAATGATTCAGGGATTGGTCCTTCAAGCTGGTTGTTCTCCAGATGCCTTTACCAGGACAAAAGAAAACAGAATCAAAGCATTGCAGAAGAAATATGCATGGATTGTTAAGTATGGGAAAGTAATAATGAATGAATAATGAGAGAAGTTTATATATAACATACAAAGTTTCCAACTCCTTCATTGCGCCCATTTCAGGGATGTTGCCAGTAAGTTTGTTACTGCCAAGCCAACTGCAAGGAAATAATGCCATTACAGGCACCATTTAGAAGGTGGTCTGATAAGAGAAGCCCATGGACGCCGATAACAAAATTCACATTGCATGATTACTTACATATGGTGCAGTGCAGTTAAGTTTGCCATGTTTGGTGCTAGTGACCCAGATAGCCCAACGCTAGTTAAATTCCTTCACATGAAAGTAAAAACATATTGACTGCAGATCAATATAAAATCCTCTAGGATAAAAATAATCTAAGAATCATCTTGTAAGTATGATATACACATATACGTACGCCACATAAAAACTTTTAGTTCTGTAAAACATCTTTGTGAGAACTTACAAAGATATTACTCGAGCAAATTTTCCATAAGAACATGTAACCCCAGTCCAAGAATTGGCTTCAGGCAGACAAGGATCGCCACTCCAATCGGAAGGAGGGTTGTCAAAATTTCTTTTCACCTCATGCATTGCCGTGACTAAAGAAACACCAAACAAGAGAATAAAATCTTTTCTAAAACCAGCAAGAGAATAAGATTTGTTTGAAAATAAAAAATATGAGATTGAATAGGCTATGTGTACCATCTCTGGGTTGAGTCGCTCCTCCAAGAGGAAAAATCTGCATGACCTCACCAGCACTGATGATCGGCCCGACAGGTATGCCTACACCAGGAGTCAGGACAATCTGAGTCTTTCCAGACAGAGGCCACTGTGCTGCATAAACTGTTAAACCCTTGGTGCTGACATTGACATTGCTATAGAAGGTCTTGCCATTCACTGAAACATTGAAGACTCTCCAACTAAAAGTGCTTGGGGTCCGGTTGTCCTGGAAGTACAATGCAATGTAGTAAGCTGCACTGGGGAGTGACACAGGTGGCCACTGGATCTGAAGTTGCTTCCCTCGGCTTGTTGTGATGGAATTGCTGAATACTTTTGCTGGTGGGACATTCCAGAAATCTGAGGGAGTTACAATGCCCTTGTTACTGGAAACAGGGTTCTGGTCCTTGAACGGTTGCCATAACCGGTTGAATTTGTCATCTGGAAAGCTAAGTTCAAATTTACACATTCAACATCAGATCATAGTTCTTCATGATATATGATTGTCAGCTGATTCCTAATGAATGTCTGCACTAGATGACATTAGCTTTGACACAAAGAACAAGCCCAAATTCAGAGATGAAGTTATTATTTCCTTTTGGTATATCTCCCACAAATTATTTCATCTCCAGCATCAAATTCAAGATTGGTTTTTAATTGCTAGTGTAAAAAACAAAAACTTTTTGCGGCCAACATTGCTACCACATTTCTTTCAAAGGTGGATCAACAAATATGATAAGTGTAGTATTAAAATCATTACTCCCAAAAGCTTAAGGTTGGTTTTAGAAAAGAGAAACTTTTTGTGGCCAACACTGCTACCAAATTTCTTACAAAGGTAGGATCAACAATATGATAAATATAGTAGTACTTGTGTAAGAAAACCATTACACCCCAAAAGCTTAAGCTATTAGGGAATATGCCAACAATGCAAAACACCCCTCTCACGTAGCATGGAGTTGCAAAGAAATACTGAGAAAAACATGGAGGTGCAGCCCCACACTACAACTCATATCTAACAGCAAAATAGGACCTCTTAAAACTAGAGCTCTTTACCATATTCGATAATTCCTATCACCCCAAAACAAAGAATTGCCGAAAAATGTGTATCAAGCTGACAACTGTTACCAAGATAACTACAGTAAAATCATCTGGATCATACTGTAAAGCACCTGACAAATAGAGATGGAACTCACTTCTATAGGTTAGTCCTGCCTCTATTAGATCAGTATACCAATTATACCACCAGTTTTAGACATGTAGTTTACAATGTGGTCTAGTAGCATATGTTACTCAAATTCTTAAAATGCAGCGAGTAATAAAGGATGAGCGGAGTTCATACCCAATTATGTCACCGTCAGCAGGAATTCCGAAGTTAGCTCTAGCCACAGTACTAAGTGCATACTTGTTAAAATCGGTGGAGTTGTACACCGAGTCATCCAAGTACTCCAGCTCAAGAGCTGAGATGAAGGGACTGGAATTAGTCCCTGTCATGTTATTCCTAGCAAGGCACACACTTAGTGTCTTTCCCTTTGCCAGCACCACTACCTCATAATACGAGCTAAGCCCATTGGCAAAGTCCTCTGTTGTATTAACCACACTCCACTTAGTCCCCTCCACAATTTGGTCAAATACCGGTGGCTCCTTCCCGCCATCAAAACTGCCATAATAGTAGGTCGTCCTCACAAGGTACTTCCCACCTTTGATCACCGGAATTTCATAGCAATATTTTCGGGCAGACTTGTCTGGAAAATACCTCAATGTGGTGAGTGTGGGAACCAGGTCTTCCTGCTTGATGTTGCTTGCGTTTCCAACTGATATGTAGCCCTCATCTGTTACGTACTTCAAGCTGCCTACGATCACATCGCTCTTGGATGACGGCCCAGCTCCACAGTTTAGGAGGTAACCTGCAGTTTTGGTCATGCAATAGAGAACACATAAATTTTCATATGACCTTAAGGTAAATTCTTGAAATGTTGGTCCTTAGATTAGCTCAGTTTGCCAGAATTAATAATGAGACAATGAGTCAGAATTAGGACAGGTAAGGATATGATACCTTTCAATTTAAGCAGGAAAAAAAAAATCTTCAGATGCATTAGAGAGACATCAATAAAGCTAAAGAAAATGATAGGGCATCACCATTTTGTAAATAATTCTCTCTCAAAAATTGGGATAAAATCTGAAAATTTGGTCTGTCATCTCAATTTTTTTCAAGTCTAGAACTTGCTGGGTATTTTAAAAACCCAACACCAATTGTGTCTAAATAACTAGAGGAAAATGCCAGATTAGAACGAAAATGAACAAACAGAGAAACCCATTAAGAAAAACCCAACAGACAATATTACATTAACAAAATGGGTTTAGCTATCATCTTCCAAAACCACAATTGTGTCTAATCAACTAGAGGAAAATGGTAGATTCCTTTGAATGAAAATGAACAAAAAGGAAAAACTAATTTAAAAAAACCCATAGCAACATGAACAAAATGTGCTTTAATTATTATGTGTACCAACCTCTAGGGTTACTTTGAGAGTTGACAAGGAGAGGAATGGTGACCAGCCATAGGAGGAAGAGGCTGAGGGACATGTTTGTCCTGGGAAGGCACAAAAGCTTTGCCCAGAAAAAAAAAAAAAAAAATGCAAAAGGTTGGGACTTTTTAGTTTTGTCAATACGCGCCAAAGTGGAAGTTGGGGAGGCCTGGGTTCAACTTGACACGTCAAGGGTTGTGCTTGAAGATAGACAGAGACAACCCAACCAAAAGTTTGACCAAGTCAATATTATTTAAAGCTGTTGAATTTTTTATATAATTGTTTAGAACGAATATATGACCAAGCAAGCGCCTGTAGCTCAGTGGATAGAGCGTCTGTTTCCTAAGCAGAAAGTCGTAGGTTCGACCCCTACCTGGCGCGCTTTCACTATTCTTTTCTTCTTCTTTTTTTTTTTTTTTTTTTTTTTTTCCACTTTTGGGTTTTTAAATCTGCTTAACGACGTCGTATGTAAATTCATTTGAAAATCCAATAATACATTAGACCCAAACATCGATCCCCAACCCTAATTTAGTTTCAGTTCCCACAAGCCTGCAATTCCTCTCCTCTCATCCCTAAGTGGTAATACTTATTCCTTTTTCTTTAACTTTTTGAATTTTTTAGTAATTCTAGGGTTCTCTGCTACTTTTGTTTATGAATGGATGTTACCAGCTTTTGAAGTTTGCCCTGTTTTCTCTGATAAACTATTCTCTGACTATAGCGTTCTTACTTTCACCTTTGGAAAACTGATTGGCAAACCTGTTAGTTTCAAATGATCTGTCTTATCTGTAGTGTTAATGGCTTGGATTATTATGACTCTATAATTTGAGACCCCATTGTTTGATTTTGTTTTCAAATGAGAAATTGTGAGCTTCAATTCCATTATTTTCTTGCAGTGACTACTTTGAAGACGATGAAGGTGTTTGAGGTCGATGGGAGCACTCTCTCTCTTGCTCTCTTCATTGAAGTCACCAACTCCAAGTACTCTCTCTCCCTCTCATGAAAACCAGCTTAATTGGGTGTTTCTTTCTCATGGAAAATTCTCGGAAAAAGTTCAAAACATTGCTAACCTTTACGATAAAATTGGGGATTTTGTGCTCTTTTACTTTATTGCATAGATATGATTGTTCAGTTTAATATGTCAGTAAGAAAATTTATTTCTTCTTTTCGGGAATCGTCGATTGCTTCCTTAGTTAACATAGTTCTAATTGTAATCGGATTATCATTGCTTGTGAATGTAAGTTATAGCCCCAAAAGAACAAATTTATTATTTTGATCAACACCGAAAATGGGGTATTAATCTTAAGTAGAAGTAAGAAGCTCCTCCAAATAGAAGTAAGAATGAGCCCATCTATTTGAGTTATATTTGAATAAAACTCTCAGTCATTTTATGCTGTGTAAGTATTACTAAATGAGAGGACCAAGTTATTTTTTCTCCCCTCAAACATTCACCTGCATTATGTTCAGCATCTTTGTATTATCTACGTTATGTGAGAGCTAAAGTGCTTAGTAAACCCATTATCTTGCAGGGAACTGCTTGATTCTATGCAAGCTGCGACACTAGATCCAGAAGTTGCATTTCTAAATGCTTCACTTGTATAAATCCTATACGCTTTGACCAACTAGTATTTTTTTCTCTCTCTTTTGTATTCTATCTTCTGAGATGCTTATTGTTGCATTTCTCTGATGCTACCTCCATCTATGGAAGCAGATCCCAGATGTTTTCCCTTTGCTTACAGCTGCACATAAGACACTGATAGCCAAGTCCCGAGAGTCACTGACAACACGCACTCTTCATTCTGAGCTTGTTTACAACTACTCAGGATCCAAGCATGTAATCAACCTCCAATTAACTAATATGGTCTATAGTTTATTGCTCATTTTCCCATAGCTGAAAGTATTTAAACTGTAGCTTTGATCATGACTAGATCACAGAATCCTTGAAAAGATGTGGCATCTCTGAAAGTTCGACTTATGTGCTTGCCGCTCGTTTCAATGCTACTTCTGATGAGGTAAGCTCCCTCAGTCACGAAATATGTAATATGTCAAAGCCTTGTATTGCTTCAGTATAGTAGAAAATTGTTAGCCCTTCTGGTTTTAATAATTTCCGTGTTTTATTAGATAGAACAGAAAGTAGTAGAGAAACTTGTCAATGGAAAGGAGATTGACGTGGAGGAGTTGGGAGGGAGAGCAGACCAAGCCCAGATACAAAAGGTATGTGTGCATCTTGCTCACTTCAGCTGCTACTTGTTTTCCTATGATGTGGTTTTTCTAGTTAACGATTATCGACATTTTGTATTTTCAGCACTATAAGATAACTAGCCAGGAGTTAGGGATATCCTCGCTTGCTGATGCTATTGCATGCCGGATTGCTGCTCGTGATGCCTTGTGAGAAGAAAAGGTTGCAACTTGTTTGTTTATTCTTTTCTTCTCCAAGGTTTACTGCGCTTAAATACTTTGTTAGATTACGTCTCTCTAGAATGAGGTTTTTGCAACCTTCAATTGTGACACTGAGATGTGTAATCTCTATATTACATCATTATTGGTTTCTGTTTTTGATAATTAGCGATATGAATTGGGGGAGACAGTTTGTACTCGTACACAGTTGTGCCCCCCAAGCTGAAAGCAGAATTTGCTGATGAAAACAATCTAAGAATAATTCTTTAATTTTCTTTGATTTGAAGAACAGATAATACAATTATGATGTATTTATTAGCCGGGTAAAAACTCAATTTGGTACCTGAACTATTGTGAAATGTACTTTTTGGTACTTACAATTTTTTTTGGGTAAAAACCCAAAATGGTACTTGAACTATTGCGTCATTACTCAAAATGGTACCTACAAATTGCGCCATTACCCAAAATGGTACATGAACTATTGCGTTATTACCCAAAATGGTACCTGAACTATTGTGTCATTACCCAAAATGGTACCTAATTGGATCATACTTAACTACGGAGGTACCATTTTGGGTAATGACACAATAGTTCAGGTACTATTTTGGGTAAAAAAAAATTGTATGTACCAAAAAATATATTTCGCAATAGTTCAGGTATCATTTTGGGGTTTTATCATTTTTTTTATTCAAAATGGTATATGAATTATTACACCGTTACCTAAAATGGTATATATGTTAACTTTCTCAAGTAGAATGACTTCGGAGATGAGAATGGTATTTTAATTTTTATACCCGGCCCATTGCCATCCCTATGTGAGGTCCTTGAGGCGCAAAAAAGCAATTTTCTTCTCCAATAAGTTATGCTGACGTTAAATGAACGCTCTATGTTTTATTTTATTTTGGTCGGAACGTCAAATCAACGCTACACGTCTAAAACGCAGAAGCACAGAACATATAAAAGGGCGCACCGAATCAGCAACCAACTTTAAAAGTTTAAACTCATCCAAAAGTCACAGATTTTTATCACTCTCTCTAAAATTCCGCTCTCAAATTTCAAGTTTTCAATTTCCCAAATCTTCAAAATCCCCAAATCCTCTGTGTTTCTGGGCTCTCTGAGAAGTCGATTCTAAGCCATGGGAACCTCTCAGAGCCGCGAGGACCACATCTCCGACTCAGACGACTACAACGAGGAAGAAGAAGAAGAAGAATCCGAAGAGGGAGAAGATCAGTACGAAGACGCTCAAGAAAAACAGCCCCAAGAGGTCCCCATCGAAGACATCGACGCGAAGCTCAAAGCCTTGAAGCTCAAGTATGGACCTCCTTCCTCTTCTTCCTCCGTCTCCCAGAACGCCGTCAAGCTCTACCTCCACATCGGCGGCAACACTCCCAAGGCCAAGTGGATCGTCTCCGACAAGCTCACGTCTTTCTCTTACGTCAAGACCTCCAACGTCGACGGCGATAGCGACGATGACTATGAGGAGGGATCGGACGCCAAGGGACAGTGGGTCCTCAAGGTTGGGTCCAAGGTCCGAGCTAGGGTTTCCACCGACATGCAATTGAAGATGTTCGGCGATCAGCGCCGTGTAGATTTCGTGTCCAAGGGCGTCTGGGCTCTGAAATTCTACACAGACGAGCAGTATCGGAAATTTGTCACTGAATTTCAGGACTGCTTGTTCGAGAACGTGTACGGACTTAAGGCCACGGAGGAGAACAAGGTCAAGATTTACGGCAAGGAGTTTTTGGGGTGGGTTAAGCCGGAGGCGGCCGACGATTCGGCGTGGGAGTATGCAGACGATTATGACATGGCGGAGAGCCCCAATTCAGTCACACCGGTGCGGTCCAACCAGCAATTGATGGAGGAATTCGAGGAGGCCGCTAATGGAGGCGTGCAAAGCTTAACTCTTGGCGCATTGGACAACAGCTTCTTGGTAAACGATTCTGGTGTTCAGGTGTATAGGAATTTCAGCCATGGGATTCATGGGAAGGGTGTGGTTGCCAAATTCGACGGTGGGGATTCGAAATCGACCCCAAAGAAGGCTCTGCTTATGAGGGCTGAGACTAATATGATGCTTATGAGTCCACTAAAGGAAGGGAAGCCTCAAGCAAATGGGCTTCAACAGCTGGACATTGAGACGGGGAAGATTGTCTCTGAATGGAAGTTTGAGAAGGATGGAACGGAGATTACAATGAGGGATATCACCAATGACACTAAAGGGTCGCAATTGGATCCTTCTGAGTCGACATTTCTGGGTTTGGATGATAACAGGCTTTGCCAGTGGGATATGCGTGATCGTAGAGGAATCGTTCAGAACATTGCCAGTTCGAATTCTCCGGTGCTGCATTGGTCGCAGGGGCATCAGTTTTCTCGAGGGACGAATTTTCAATGCTTTGCTACTACTGGAGACGGGTCTATTGTTATTGGGTCTCTGGATGGGAAGATACGGTTGTATTCGAAGACCTCTATGAGGCAGGCAAAGACTGCTTTTCCAGGGCTGGGTGCCCCCATTACTCATGTTGATGTAACTTATGATGGGAAGTGGGTGTTGGGTACCACTGACACTTATCTGGTCCTTATATGCACTCTCTTCACTGACAAAGATGGAAAGACAAAGACTGGGTTTAGTGGTAGAATGGGAAACAAGATACCAGCTCCCAGGTTGTTGAAGCTGATCCCTCTCGACTCGCATTTGGCTGGTGCGGACAATAAGTTTCATGGAGGCCATTTTTCATGGGTAAGGATACTTATCTTCTATTAAATTGCTGCAATAATTGAATTGTTGGATATGCATGCTTTAATGAGATTTTAGCAGTCTATCCTGTAGTTTGCTGAAGTGCTGTAGTTGGTAAATTGTTCAGTTTCATACTTCTTGGTTTGATTAAATGTCCATCTATTGTTTTCCTTAATTGTTACACTTCACTTTCATATATCTTGGTTAGATTAATGTCCATCTATATCAATGAGTTTTGAAAGAGTCTTGTGCCTTTCATGTTTGCTTAATTTCCATACTGCCTTATCTTTCATCTTCAACCTTTAGATTTTCTGAACATCTTTATTTATTTATTTTGTTTCTGCAAGTTCAAGATATTATTTCATCAATAGGCGCTTTATTGGTTTAGTTGTGGCTATGGTTGTTAGTTCCTGTACTTATTTCCATACTATAAAGCATAAATAATCCAACCATGTTTTAACTGGTGCTCCATATGCCAAAACCATGTAACCACCAATGTGTGAGCAGTTAACAAATTACGCAACATGAGATATATTTTTGATCAAAAGTTTCATCACAAATAACTTTTGAATTTACTGTGCTGGAAAAGGATTCTGACTCATCTTGCTGTAAACTTTTCATTAACTAGTCATTTTGGATTTTTTGTGCCTGTAAACTTCAGTGTTATCAATGTGTGCAGCCAGCAGATGCATTTTTTTCCCTAGCTATTTCTGGTGATAGCTCATTGTATTTAATGTTGCTTCTCTTACATTGCTTAATAGCCTAATAGCCTAATAGCCTTGTTTAATTGTATTTTGCTTAGTCTCAAATAATGTCACAAATGTCAATTTGTCAAATATCTACTGCCCTATATACTATGGTATGGGGGATGGCTTATCTTGCAGTGCATCAAACCATGAGAACAGTTGTTTTGTCTTGGCTTTAGAATTATACATTTTGCACTAGTATAGAGTTGCCCTGCATTTTCTCATTCCTCAGTAGTAGCTTGTTAAGACTTTTGAGTACAAAGTTGTCTGATTAGCAATTGCATTAAAATGTGAAGTTTGTGGCATGCTACTTACCAATACTATTGGCTTTAGAAAGTTTGTGTACTTTCATGGATTTGCACTTGATTTTGTGTTTCTTTACAAATCGCTCTGTTTTTCCCCTAGAAATAGACAGTTAGTGTTCATCCAGTGTTTTTCGGAAGTATTTCCACATCAGCAAATTGAGCATGTTTAGTTTTTCATTGTTCAAATTCGTACTTGATTTTGGATTTGGGATACAGAAGACTTGCATCAGATTCTGTGTCAACACAGTATAATTTGAGAAATTCTTGTGTTGACATGCGTTTGAGTTTGAAAATTTTTTTTTCTTGGTTATTAGGTTGATTTCTGAAAGGTCTCATTTTTGTTCATGGTTGTTTACAGGTCACTGAAAGTGGTAAACAAGAGCGTCACCTAGTTGCAACAGTGGGGAAGTTCAGTGTGATATGGGACTTCCAGCAGGTGAAGAACAGTGCCCATGAATGTTACCGGAATCAACAAGGCCTCAAGAGTTGTTACTGCTACAAGATCCTTTTGAAGGACGAGTCCATTGTGGAGAGTCGTTTCATGCACGACAAATATGCTGTCAGCGACTCCCCAGAAGCTCCTCTGGTGGTGGCAACCCCGATGAAAGTCAGCTCGATCAGTCTCTCCGGCAAAAGATGATTCCTTTGTATATGAGTTCACGTTTTCGTTAGTGTTGTGCATACTGGATTGATCTAGTGCTGAGTTTCTGCTGCTTTGTCATGGATCATTAGGTTTGTTCCCGCCTTGTAGTTCTAAGCTTCTCTTTGTACCTATTTGAGTTTTTCTATTGTGCTTTTTCATACTTGTGGAAAAGGGTGTTTTATTGATGGCTTCTCGAAGTGGATGGTTCTATGGTAAAGATTGTGCAATTGAATATGGTGATTGAGTTCTACGAAATAGGTGAAAGCAAACATTTTACCAAATAAAACATTCAAAAATACATGAAAGAAAGCGCACCAAATAATAAATGAGAAAAATCCTCATATGGTATCTGAACTATCACCAAATGCAATTTTTGGTACCTGAACTTTCATAAAGAACTTGGTGGTACCTGAATTATTCCGCCGTTTGCCATTATAGTACCTACCGTTAAATATTCCGTTAAGTGCTTATGTGACATGGGTAAAACTTGTAATTTGGTGACTAGAATATGGGTAAAACAGTCATTAAATGTTTTTAACTATTAAAATTAAAAATAAATTGTTTGATATGGCACACACAATTTGTGAAAAATTCTCTAAGCCTCTTCAAAGGGTTTTATAATCTAAAAAAAAATTAACCGCACGAGGATCCGAGGTAAGTAATTTTTGTATTCCATTAAAGAAAAATTAACAAAGAGGAAAAAAAATTAAAGAAATATGAAGAACAACTTTTACCGACGACTATTTCTTCGGCAAAAGTCTTCCTCAATATTCAATTTATTTCTTTTTTAATTGTTGAGTTAAAAAAATTGAAGATTCTCATTACTGACTGCTAGGGTACCTTCTTAAGCTCTTAGTCTAGCTCGGCAACCGCGTTGAGCTTCTACGGATCAACGGAAGTAGGTTTTGAAAAATTTCAATTACCGATGACAAATTGTTTGATATAGCACATACAATTTGTGAAAAATTCTCTAAGTCTCTACAAAGGGTTTTATAATCTAAAAAAAAATCAACCGCACGAGGGTCCGAGGTAAGTAATTTTTGTATTCCATTAAAGAAAAATTAACAAAGAGGAAAAAAAATTAAAGAAATACGAAGAACAACTTTTGCCGACGACTAGTTCGTCGGCACAAGACTTCCTCCATATTTAATTTATTTCTTTTTTAATTGAGGAGTAAAAAAAATTGAAGATTCTCATTACTGACCGCTATGATACCTTCTTAAGCTCTTAGTCTAGCTCAGCAATCGCGTTGAGCTTCTAAGGATCAACGGAATTATGTTTTGAAGAATTCAAATTATCGATGACAAATTGTTTGGTATAGCACATACAATTTGTGAAAAAATTTCTAAGTCTCTTCAAAGGGTTTTATAATCTAAAAAAAAATCAACATCACGGATCCGATGTAAATAATTTTTGTATTCCATTAAAGAAAAATTAACAAAGAGGAAAAAAAATTAAAGAAATACGAAGAACAACTTTTGCCGACGACGAGTTCGTCGGCACAAGTCTTCCTCAATATTTAATTTATTTCTGTTTTAATAGAGGAGTAAAAAAAATTGAAGATTCTCATTACTGACCGCTAGGGTACCTTCTTATGCTCTTAGTCTAGCTCAGCAACCGCGTTGAGCTTCTAAGGATCAACGGAAGTAGGTTTTGAAGAATTCAAATTATCGATGACAAATTGTTTGGTATAACACATACAATTTGTGAAAAATTCTCCAAGTCTCTTCAAAGGGTTTTATAATCTAAAAAAAAATCAACTGCACGAGGATCCGAGGTAAGTAATTTTTGTATTCCATTAAAGAAAAATTAACAAAGAGGAAAAAAAATTAAAGAAATATGAACAACTTTTGCCGACGACTATTTCGTCGGCAAAAGTCTTCCACAATATTTAATTTATTTCTTTTTTAATTGTGGAGTTAAAAATATTGAAGATTCTCATTACTGACCGCTATGGTACCTTCTTATGCTCTTAGTCTAGCTCAGCAACCGCGTTGAGCTTCTAAGGATCAACGGAAGTAGGTTTTGAAAAATTCAAATTATCGATGACAAATTGTTTGGTATAGCACATACAATTTGTGAAAAATTCTCTAAGTCTCTTCAAAGGGTTTTATAATCTAAAAAAAATCAACTGCACGAGGATCCGAGGTAAGTAATTTTTGTATTCCATTAAAGAAAAATTAACAAAGAGGAAAAAAAATTAAAGAAATAAGAAGAACAACTGATGCCGACGACTAGTTCGTCGGCACAAGTCTTCCTCAATATTTAATTTATTTCTTTTTTAATTGATGAGTAAAAAAAATTGAAGATTCTCATTACTGACCGCTAGGGTACCTTCTTATGCTCTTAGTCTAGCTCAGCAACCGCGTTGAGCTTCTAAGGATCAACGGAAGTAGGTTTTGTAGAATTCAAATTATCGATGACAAATTGTTTGGTATAGCACATACAATTTGTGAAAAATTCTCTAACTCTCTTCAAAGGGTTTTATAATCTAAAAAAAAACCAACCACACGAGGATCCGAGGTAAGTAATTTTTGTATTCCATTAAAGAAAAATTATCAAAGAGGAAAAAAAATTACAGAAATATGTAGAACAACTTTTGCCGACGACTAGTTCGTCGGCAAAAGTCTTCCTCAATATTTAATTTATTTCTTTTTTAATTGAGGAGTAAAAAAAATTGAAGATTTTCATTACTGACCGCTAGGGTACCTTCTTAAACTCTTAGTCTAGCTCAGAAACAGCGTTGAGCTTCTAAGGATCAACGGAAGTAGGTTTTGAAGAATTCAAATTATCGATGACAAATTGTTTGGTATAGCACATACAATTTGTGAAAAATTCTCTAAGTCTCTTCAAAGGGTTTTATAATCTAAAAAAAAATCAACCGCACGAGGATCCGAGGTAAGTAATTTTTGTATTCCATTAAAGAAAAATTAACAAAGAGGAAAAAAAATTAAAGAAATATGAAGAAAAACTTTTGCCGACAACTATTTCGTCGGCAAAAGTCTTCCTCAATATTTAATTTATTTCTTTTTTAATTGTGGAGTTAAAAATATTGACGATTCTCATTACTGACTGCTAAGGTACCTTCTTAAGCTCTTAGTCTAGCTCGGCAACCGCGTTGAGCTTCTAAGGATCAACGGAAGTAGGTTTTGAAGAATTTCAATTATCGATGACAAATTGTTTGGTATAGCACATACAATTTGTGAAAAATTCTCTAACTCTCTTCAAAGAGTTTTATAATCTAAAAAAAAATCAACAGCACGAGGATCCGATGTAAATAATTTTTGTATTCCATTAAAGAAAAATTAACAAATAGGAAAAAAAATTACAGAAATATGAAGAACAACTTTTGCCGACGACTATTGCGTCGGCAAAAGTCATCCTCAATATTTAATTTATTTCTTTTTTAACTGAGGAGTAAAAAAAATTGAAGATTCTCATTACTGACCGCTATGGTACCTTCTTATGCTCTTAGTCTAGCTCAGCAACCGCGTTGAATTTCTAAGGATCAACGGAAGTAGGTTTTGAAGAATTCAAATTATCGATGACAAATTATTTGGTATAGCACATACAATTTGTGAAAAATTCTCTAAGTCTCTTCAAAGGGTTTTATAATCTAAAAAAAAATCAACCGCACGAGGATCCGACGTAAGTAATTTTTGTATTCCATTAAAGAAAAATTAACAAAGAGGAAAAAAAAATTAAAGAAATATGAAGAACAACTTTTTCCGACGACTATTTCGTCGGTCAAAAGTCTTCCTCAATATTTAATTTATTTCTTTTTTAATTGAGGAGTATGCAAAAAAAAAGTTTATATTAACATAATCAAATTAGAGTTTTTACTCCAAACATTCAAGATTAAAGATGCAAAAATTATTTTTATTCTCAAATATTCAAGATTAAATATGCCATGTAGGTGGTTTTATTATTAAAATTTAAAATCAAAATAAATTATCATTATTTTTTAATATAATAATAATTTAAATTACTTTTTTTATTATAGTTTATTTTTATTTTTTAATTAATAATAAAACCACCTACATGGTAATAAATTATATTAAATACATTAAAATTGACAATAAATTATATTATAAAAATAAAAATAATTTTTCTTATTTTTAGTCTTGAATTGTGGATAAATTATCTAAATCTTTTTTTTGTATAATTTATTTTTAAAATTGAAAATAAATGAAATGACTGTTTTACTAATGTCACATAAGGACTTAACGGAATATTTAATAGTATGTACTATAATGGCAAACGGATGAATAGTTCAGGTACCACCAGGTTCTTTATGAAAATTCAGGTACCAAAAATTGCATTTGGTGATAGTTCAGGTATCATATGAAGGTTTTTCCCATAATAAATAGTAAGTAATAAAACTGCTCCAACATTAATATGTGAAATCAAGAAGAAAACAAACTCGATTCTCTTCTGAAGAACTAATAGAAAGGGAGAGGTATCATCCAAAGCAAGAAGTCCATCAAGTCGAATTGCTTCCATCTGTTGGAGAGCGCGCAGGTTCTGTTTAAATGGGAGCCTACCCCAGTCACAACAAACAAGGATTAATTGCAGAACTTGAAATATGCATGTAACTGTAAAACTGAAAAGTGTTTAGAATTAATCTATAAATTAAGCATTTTAAGACCTATTTGCGTGTGTGTGGATACAATATATGTACATATATATACCTGCGGGTTATTTTGCTGGAGTGGAGATTGTGAATTTGCGAACACTTGGAGTATTGATTATGGCCACCGCACTATCTTTCCATCCAAATGATACAAAGTTTATCAGCCACTGAGCCCTGATGTTGATACGTTTCAAGTTGAGGCATTCAGACAAGGTTATACTCTCAAGGATGGAATGGTTTGAATAGAATCTAAAATACTCGAGATTCATAGTTTCAACTCGAAAAGCCTTGGACTTGCAATGCATAACTGTCAAGGATTTGAGACTGGAACTTGAAATCTTCATCTCCGGGTGAAAACAACAATAATATATTTCCAAATTCTCGATGGAAGGGCATCCGGAAATTAAATGGGAGAAAATCTGACAACCAGGACTGAATTTCACACTGGAGAGGGACATGGTTTTCAAATACGGAAGGCAGCTTATAGAATAACCAGTAGCAGTAGTACTAGCACTTCCCTTTATTCTAATATTCTCCAATTTTAAGCTAGTTATAGATTTTGCATTTAAAAGGGTCTGTAGGGTTAAGCAGTAGTACCGGACCCCATGGCCAATCTTGAAGCTGATATCAATCTCTTTCACCCTTCTCTCAATTGCGAAACTCAACCACTTGTCTACTAATCTAGTACTGCCCTCTGTGCTCACTTTACTTGATGTGTACCTTATCATGCGAAGCCTGAATTTATGTAACGTGTAATTGTCTCTCTGCCGGAATTCCAAATACCTTTCCAAGAAGTTGATAAACTTCCGATGGGCTTGCACTGCTAGTTAGTCAATCTTATAGAGGCCGCGTGTGGTAGGGATCTCGTCGAGATTCAAGGAAGAGAACACCGCTGCCCATTGCTTGGAAAGAAGGCTCATGCCGGCGGCAGTTTGAATGGGAATAGAGAGGAGTCGGACGATTTGGTGGATAATTTCGTCCGGCAAGTCAGGCAGCTTTGCTGTGTCCACCGGCACGCCCTTTTGTTCATCCTTTGTTTCCTCTTGGTTTTTGAGCTTTTTATTTGGGATTGGATCCTCTGAGATGTCGTTGCCTGTTTTTCTTTTGGTAGCCATAATGCATAACCTAGCTAGGGTTTTGAATGCCAATCGATCCAAGTATAGGGTCTTATTTATAAGTACAACGCAAGTAAAACCTAGGGAAGAAACCTTGAAGTAGAAGCTAATGTTTGCTCCTGAAATATCCGTCTCTCTCTCTTGCTCTCACTCCATTCTCTCTTATATTCTCTCCCTAGGGTGTTTTTTTTTTGGACAATTCTCCCTAGGGTGTTTGGATGTATATACTGTCATCTTGGAATGTAGTTTAATTTAGGTAATTCTTAATTTGGAATGTAGTTTAATTCAATTCTTTCTTCTTCTTCTTCTTTTTCCTTTATGAAAATTTGACTCAGATTTCTATCCTTTATAATTCTTAAATCATTCGCATCCCTTCTTAATGAACATATATGTATATTTTACATGGTATTAAATTTTAATGGTTCACTAGGAAGGGATTAATGCTTAACCCTTTATTCAAAAAAGATAAAATAATCAGCTAGCCAGCAAACTCATATTTACAAGCACCAATGGCCAGCGGCAGCTCGTTCCGCGAAAGGGAGATTAGTCTCCTCGACTTACTTTTCAGAGGGGGGGGGGGGGGTTGGGGGGGATCCTTCCTGGGGAGAGAATCCCTAATAAAAAAAACTCATATTTAGAAAATAAGCAGTTTATACATAATCATAGCGTTCAACATATCCCTTATTATTTCATCCATTGATTACTAACTAAACTTAATTAAAACCCGTTCATGAAGTTATAAACTGATCGATCATCAAGAATTTGAACTACTTTATCAGTTACTAATTAAACCAATCGAATACAATTCATAATCTGATAATCTATATATTTATGAATACTGAACCAGGATTTAACATAACATAGTAGTACTATATATACCATCAATTGTGAACCACCAAGAAGCAGGAACAGACACAAACTTATTCGCACCCAAATTTATTCTAGTAACTAGCTATGTCTAAGTGATGTAATATATATTGAAGCACATTCAAAGTCTGTTACCAACAACAGCAAAGCCTTATTATTTCAGGATCGATCACTAATATTTATTTATTTTTTATTTTAAGATCTGCACAAGGTGCCATCCAAAGCATGGAATTCCGCAAATCTGAATCTCTCCCCTTGAGCTTTGCTTCACGGTAGACTTCAAGATACTTGAGACTCGGCAACGGTGGACCAAGGTGGCTTTTTCTGAAACTTTCTGGAAAGACGAAATCCTACATCATATCGACACATTAAAAATGACAATCAGTATCTATATACAAGGATTATTAGTAGAATTTCGAATTAACATATAAGAAATATATAAACTATAACGCAATTAAAAAGCATGAAAAACTCACCTCATCGTCATCAACATGTAGGAGTATTCTTTTGCTGTGACCAAATGTTTTAAGAAAGTCTACCAAAGTAGGCAAATGTCTCCACGGAGAGGTGGAATTCCCGCACAAAAGTGCAATTCTGGCGTCCAATAAATTTGGAGCTTCCATAGAAATTGTGGACTTCAAATTGCCACTAAAGTTGAAATACCGTAAATTTGGAGCATCGATTGTGGCCTCAACACAATCTTTGCATCCGCCTAATACAATGTCTTGCAGGTGCTCAGCACGAATGTTCACATGTTTCAAGTTTTCGCATCCATGCAAGGCAGTTCGAGCAAGTTGCCCAATTTCTGAACCAAGTTGCGGAATTGCTGAAACCAAGGTGAAAGATTCAAGATTCACAGCTTCAGAAACATTTAACTGCTGAGCATTGCAATCCGTAACTTCCAAGGTTTCGAGACTGGAACTTGAAAATTGAAGCGAAGACCCCCCAGGAAAATAGCATGAAGTGAGTGACAAATACTCAAGAGAAGGGCACCCCGAAATTAAGCCACAGAAAGTCCTAGAATTCAAGTGCACAGTTTTGAGGCACATAGATTTCAAAGGCACATGCATCGGAGAACTAATATTATCAATCTCACCCTCTATCTTCACACTCTCCAAATTTAAATTAGTTATATGTTTCGCACCCAGAAGAGTCCGTACCCATAAGCAACAGGTTTCATGAGCACTGTGGTTTAAATTCAATGACAAATTCTCATTCAATGACAAATTCTCAATGTTAGGGCACGCTGAAACTAATCTGGTTAGAGAGTTTTGCCCGTCCAATATCACTCTTTTGAGGGACATAGTTTTTAACAATGGAAGGTTTATAGGACTAGATGCTATGTTTATTCTCGCACACTCCAACTTCAAGGTAGTTATGAAATTTTGTTCAAGAAAGCCTGGGCACAATCTGTAGTATGGGAGCCCAGGTTTAGATCGAAGGCTGATATCTAACACCATGACGTTTCTCAGGAAAGCAAAATCCAAATACCTAGATACAATAGCATCGTCTTCGGGTGAGTACCTCATCATGCGAAGCCGAAATTTATCGACGTGCCTGTCTTTCTTGCGAGAATCCAAATAGGTCTCCGAGTTGTTGATGAACTCTGTGTGCTGATGAGGATTGTTAAGTGGAGGATCGCCCTCGTCCAGATCTATTGACCAGAGATCTTCGAACTGCTTGGAAACACAGCGCATACGAACGGCAGATTTAGTAGGAAGGAATCGGAGGATTTGGTGAATAATATCATCAGGTAACGGAGCCAGTATAGTGTTTTTTGCGGTAGCCATGATAGACGTAATAGTTGTGATTTGTGAATGCCCAACATTCAAGAAGAGGAGCTCTCTTTTATAGACAACAAATTAAACCTAGCTAGCTAGGGTTTATTTTTATTATTATTGTTATCTACAGTCTACATCCTCTCTCAACTAGGAATAAGCCAAAAGGATCGATCCGGATCCTCTCCTTAGGTCTCTCTAATCCTTTGTTTGTCCTTGCCTTTCAATCCCATCTGTCTACTCAACATCCAAAGGTTAAGAATACTTCACATTAATATTTCATATTTAAACCGTTGATCTTGTAAAACAACCTTTATAGATCAATTCTACAAAAAATATTCAAATTAGGAGATTATTAACTCATCTAATTATAGCAACAAATGTACGGTTTTGGTAAAACCTAACATTTTCATAACGAACCGTCCATTTTTTTTTTATCGAAAGGATGTTCGTCTTTACTAAAGTTTAGTAAGCAGTACAATAATGACCCACCCCTGAGGGATGTAAGAAAGAGCCATTACATAGAGCACACCACTAGGATCTACCCCAAGTACACCCACCTTTTTGGATGAAGCCCATATTACAAAGGAAAACCTACAGACCCTGCGAAAATCAAACTACAAAGCCCTGGAATCCTTTGCGACATCCTCCTAAACAACAGAGGAGGTCGGAACCTCGTCATCCATCAGAATAGACAGATAACAAAAATAAAAAATAGACCTAGGCCCAAGATGACTACAGGCCCAACAAAAGGAAACCATAGTCTTCAACGGTAAGAAAACGCAGCCAACAAACTTCCACAGCCAGCCGCCACCGTCCCCAGCAAAAGTCAGCCAAAACCAATATCCACCGTCACTAGAAGCAAACTCAGACCGAAAACCACCAGTTGCCGAGCCACTCAGCAAAGCAAAAGGCAACTATCCACCGTGGCAAAACCATGGCAACCTCAACATCGCAATACCACCGCACCAAGTAAAGCCGTCAAGGCTAGAACTAGCCACAACAGCAAACCAAGATGCAGAACCCAACGTAGGAGCAGAGGATAAGGGAAAGCCTCCATGTCCAATCAAGGGAGGAACCACCCTAGAAAAGGGGACACACCCGAGCGACGCACCACCATCACCATCCAAAAAAGAACCAGAGAAAAGGGCAAAACCGCTATTTCTAGCATCGAGAGGAACATAACCACCCGACATGAATGCAAGGCCATAGCCAAGGCATGAAGAGAAACGAAAAGCATGGAGTTGAAACTCAAGTTAGCCATCGAAGAAGATGACAAAGGTATAGGGAGGCCGACGGCCAAACTATAAAACCCTAGCAGAGCTAGGTCAGAGAGCTTTTTTAGTATATACGACTAGAAATCTAACAGTTGCTTCTCCTAAATGACTTTCAAAAATTTGTGCTTTATCTGGTGTTTATTTCTTGCTATTTGTAAGTTAGGTAAACTCCATTCTGTTCCTTCTAAAAAGCTATTGTCTACTAGTTTTGCTTCTATCATATTAGGCATAATTGCCTAAATGCCCCCTAAACTTGGTCATAATTGTCAATTTACACCCTGAACTTGCAATTGCGTCAATTTACCCCCTGAACTTGGTAAAAATTGTCAATTTGCACCCCATATGTCAATTTCTAATTTTTTTCATCCAATTTTGTGACATGTGATCTTCATGTGAGGGGTATTTTGGTCATTTTAATTCTGCAATACCCAACTAGTGCTCTGCCTAGTCAGCAACATTCTAGACCATCAGATAGAAGAATTTAAGATCAACGGCTATATATTTATTGACTGGGTGACCTGCTATCATCCTTTACTCAATCCTCACAAAGAGAAAAATTAGCCAACCCAACAAAAGAAAACAGAACGCGAAGGGAGAAAAAGAAAATAGGACGGGGCCTCCATATCCAGTCGGCGCCGGACGGCGTCTGTAACGCCCCAAACCAACTCCACATTACCTTATTCATCGCATAACCACGTCATTCAAATCCTTTCCAGATTCCGACCTAAAATCAACAAGTTTTCGTTCAAACAATCCAAACAGAAACGTCCCACGAGGGGAGGGGTTTTCATCAACTTCACAATTCTGTGAGTTAAACGTTTCGAAATATCACAATACATTCAAGAAATTAATCAAAATCAGAATTGAACCAAGGAAGGCCAAAAACCGCCATTGAACAGTGGTCACGCATTGGCTGACCTTATCCCAAAACACCACTTCTCCAAATCTCAATTAAATTCGAAAAATTGTTATACCAGTAGGTAGAGCTTGACATGAGGATCAAGATTAATACCTAACTTGTCCCAAACAACGACCCGAGTCGCCGGAAAACACTGACAAACCGCCGTCGCCTTTATTGAGCTTCGAATCTCCTTCAGCAAGTTTCGCCTGAGAAACCAAGCCCACCCGGAAGTCAACCATGACGAGACGAAACTATCAATACTAGTCCGGCATCGAAACGTGGCCGGAATCGCCGAAATCGCATCGGAGCACCGCCGGTTTCTCTCACTCGATTCTCTCTCACCAGCCATCTATTTGACAATCCAAAACCACCAGCATGTTCGCGCCGTTGAGACGAAGAAGTATCCAGCGGTCTGGTGCCGTAATAAGTCCAAGTCCAAGTTCGGTACCTTCTTGACTAATAAGTAAATCTACAATACTATTTGCTTGTGACTTTTCTTCACTATGTAAAATATGCTTATGGTTTTTCTGAGAAAAATAACAAACTAAAATATTTTGATTTAAATTTAATTTCTTCTTTTGCTGCTCACTAATTTCTAAATTAAGATAATCTATCATCAAATTGGAAAATTCTAGTGTATGTTAACGTATCTCATACGTACAATTACAATTTTTAGGACTTAATTACTCAAACGATAACCTATTTACTCTAATGAGGACCATATTTACCTTAATGAGGGTTTTTTCGTAGTTACCACCTGAGTTTTCGAAGTGGTAATATGTGTCCTCAAGTCGTAAAACATTACAATTACTACTTTTAGGACTTAATTACTCAAATGAGAACCTAATTTACTCTAATGAGGACCTTATGTACCTTAACAAGGACTTTTTATCCGTATTATGTATGAGAAATGTTAACATACTATAGCCTTACTCCATAAAATTCTAACAGATAATTAAACTATGCTTAACAAATTAATTAAATAAATACATAAGGGAAATATACACAGAGAGTGTAAACGTAGTAGATATTAAAATTATACAAATATAAGTGAAATCTAAAATATAGATTTTAAGTAATTTGTTCGTATAAAACTGAGTTTTCTTCAAGATGTAAAGATGGCTTCTGTCCTCAAGGTACTTTACTATATAATCATATTATTATAATGCTAAAATAGGCTCTGATACCAAATTTGAAAGGAGCCTATGCTGGATAGTCGAATGGCCAGATTAACTACTAGATTCTAAATCTTGCACATGGAACAAGTACATGTTTCTGCAATAAAAGCCTAACAACAACAACAACAAGGTGCAGAACTCAGAGATCCTTGGACTCAAAGGTACCCTGACTAGTATCTGACAGTCACTTTGGCATACATTTAACTATAACATATGTCTACAAAGAGAGTATGATCGTCAGTTTAGCAAGATAATAATATAACTATGATAGTGTTTTCCTGTTTTGGACTAGAAGTCTGCTACAGAAAACAAGAAAATAAACTAAGTAATCTTACTTAGTAGCTGAGATGGATGAGGAAATACACTAATCTTTTATTGATTGAAGAAACTAAATTACAGAGAGAGAGAGAGAGAGAGAGAGAGATTGAATGCTAAGGCAAAAACACTGAAGCTGTAGATTCAGACGTGCTTGTCATGCAGCTAGCTGCTCTATTTATAGAGGCACATCCTTCTCTTCCTAGTACTATTACTTACTAAAAACAAAGTTTGCCTACTAAGACAAAACTTCTTATGCACAAATAATTAGCTACAGCTCTTTCTTTGCCTAACTTGTCAGGTCATTGTCTCAACTTCCAACTAATTTCTTCTCCTTGGTTGTTTTGACTGAAGTAGAAAAAGGGTAGTATAGGCATTTTGGAAACACGCTCACAGCACGAAAAGAGTTTTGAAGTATTTGTAATTCTTGGTAATTTCCTATTAATTTTTAGGAGGAGGACTGGAGGAGACACATCACACGTACAACACACATATAATATATGTAACATTTATATTATATAAATATACGTCACCAATATATTTATAAGGATATATAGCTTCTTCTTCGATCATCTCGGCCGGACTTCACTGATGGTGGAGACTGCATATATATATATAATGATGATGATCGAGCTAGCTAGGTAGCTAGGATGCATGGTGACGAGGACGGTGCATATATTTTGGGTGAAACTAGAGTCTCCAGGTATAAGGCCACTTGAGAAGAGCCTATTTCCCCATTGAATATAGTTCGAAATTTCCTGTGTCCAGGGTTGTATATAACTACCTTGTTGTGGTTGTGCAACATCATTAGAATTTCGCCCTTGTTTAAAACACACAAAAGAGACATCAATCCCATGTATTCCTTAGAATCCTCCATCTTCTGTGGGATGGTTGTGAATACGCTCCAAGATGCCTTGACTCCATATTCCTTCATTACCCACACTTGATAATCCGACCCGTAGGGGCTGTGGAGCATACTCAGACACCCTCCCAAAACCCCCAACCCGTAGAACGAGAAATGCTTGTCACCATCACACGGCAGGGGCACTTCTTTGTATGTCTCCTCCGTCAGATCAAAGGAGACGATGCCGAAAGGCCTCGGATCATCGGCAGGACTGATGTTGTTTCCCCGACGGACCGCCCAGTGGAGGGCCCCGTTCAGAAGGGTACCCACCACGTTGGACATGAAATAAAAGGGGAGGGTTTTGGTTTTTATCCGCCAAGCGTTGGTCTTGAGAGTAAAGATGTCAAGTTGGGTGACGAAATTGCCATCCTTACTTGAACAAATGGCCCTCACTATTTTACAGTCGTCGTTGAAAGAATCGTAACCGAAACCGTAAAAGTAATCCTTACCAACTACGGCTTCATCGGGGCTTGGGACTTGTTGAACGTGCCTGGTGGAGGGATTGTATATGATCAAGTGTTGGGAGTCGAGCACCAGACATAACAAGCCGTTGCAGGAGCCGACGATCTTGACGTCTTTGACAGCGGGGCGCCTCAGCGTGGACGTCACCGGGAACTCAACCATGGACTTGAGCAGTACATCATCTGCATCTGCTTCAGTTGTAGCAGCAGGAGCTTCTTCCTTGGGTACATGTAGATGGAGGGAGTGGAGGAGTGATGTTGAGGAGAGCATGACAAGTGATGGTTGATGTTTGGTGGAGTGGTGAAGGTGTGACTTGATGAATTTACGGTCGGAGATGAGAGTAAGCCATGATTTGCTCACGCATTTGAAACGGAGCAGTGACTTTACCGGCAGTTGCAGCAGAATTTTCTCTATGATCTCGCAAGGAAGATGTTTATTAATATCAGTAATGGAAAATGAGCTGCTGCTTTTTATTTCCATTTTCATTGGGAGCTAGTATGGTATTGGGATATGGTCGATGGTGCATGCTATGCTATATATAGATCCAATTAAGGATACTGCAGTCAGCTCGCTAGCTCCTGCAAGTTTAGTTACTTTTATTGGCGGGTCAATTGATTAATTAATCCATGTCAACCTCCCAATGGATCACAATCCCACACATGGAATAGGAATAGGAATAGGAATAGGAATAGGAATAGGAATAGGGAGCTAGCGATTAAGAATAAGACGATTACTTTAATTGTATATATATGCTGATGCATACAGGCCCCTTGTAGGCTACTAGGTTGTAGGCTGTAGCTATCCACCGATATGTAAATTTTCGTCTACAACCGGAACAATTATCTTCCCAAAAACTCAACTGAATTCATAATCGTCTCGTTATTTAAACTGTATGTATGAAGAAATATTGTTTATTAAATAGAAATACTGGCTAATTAAATAATTTTCAATTTATGTGATCTTTTGTAACATTAATTTACCGATACATTCAAAATAAACCGTTTCGATTATTGAACTGTCTGTTATTTTAATTTACATGTTTGTTGGAAATAGATAATACCTCAAATTTCAAATTTCAAAAAATCTTCTTTATAACTATAATTTTGTCTCTAATCTTATATGTATATATGAATGGCAAAATACTAACTTACTAAGGGCATATCCAATAGTTGGACTCAAACCCAAACTCAAAACTTATATTTGAGTTTCCAAATAAGCATTATTCATATATGTTTGGCACTATCTTGGGTATCAAACCCAAACCTATTAATATATTTTTTTTGTTTGGTCATGTTATATTAGTACAATATTAATTATTATTACATTATACAAAGTAATTAAATAACAATCCCTTCTTTCCCTTCTCTTTCTTCCAACGTACTCTCTCTTTCTCTTCTTTCCCTTCTCTTTCCCTCTTTCCTTTCTCATTCTTCCACATGGACTTAGACCCAGTCGAAAAATTATGGGTCTAGACTAATTTGAGACTTGGAATATGGCCAATCCGAATTTGGGTAAAAAAAAAATCACCATTGGAGATGAAAAAACCTATAATGAGACCTATATATAGGTATGAGTCCATACCATTAGAGATGCCCTAAGTATATTTTACATATACAATATATACAATATATAGAACATATATAAAAAAAAGTATATTTTACATATACAACATATATATAAAAAAAAAAAGTACAGATAGATAAGATCAAGGTGGATGCGCTACGTAGCTAAGCTACATATATGACCCGCCAAAGTTTTGTTTGTTTTTGTTAGGTAGGGATCGACCATGAACCATATTTACACGACTCAAGCACTATAATGGAAATTAAATTATGAATACTGACTATATATTCCTGGTCTTTCCAAACACTGGAAATAAAAGGTAGTGGGAAATTTAATTTCCCTTCCCATGAGAAAGTGAAAAAGATTCACTTTTCTTTCATTTCCATTCCGCGAACCAAACGAAGTCTTGATGTGAACTGACTTGGATCCATTAATTTATTGAGTTCACATCCAATGCATGACTTTGTATGTATATATTTATAGGAATGGGATCCATTAATTTATAGAAATATGTTTAAAAAGTCGTATGGACATGGATAGCTGACTTGGACATATTGATTGATCGATGTTACCTAGACTAGATATATTTTTTTTTTTGTTACAAGGGCAGCACAAGGCCAAAAGAAAAAACAAAAGCAAGAAGATTAACTAACAGGCCATCTTAGACCTTTAACTCTAACACGACCCTTGCCAGCGATATCATCAAAAACAGCATGGGCAATATGAGAAGGAGGGCTGCTGTAGAACACAGTTCCACTGTTACAAGCAAGGCTATCCTTAGCCAACAAGTCAGCAACACCATTGCATTCACGTAAAACATGTTGGAGAAGGCAAGAGTCAAAGAGTTGCATCAAAGCAATACAATTGTCAATGATGGTAGCTGAAGGATGCAGATCATAATCCTTAGAATTCAGCAGATTAACAGCCATAGCAGAATCACTTTCAATCACAATTTTTCTAATCTGGAGGTCAACAGCCATTTTTAAACCAAGAAAAATACCCCATATTTCAGCCTGAATGACTTCACCCTCACCAATATGGTGGGAAAACCCTTGAATCCAATCACCAGACCAGTTCCTGAGAACACCTCCAGCTCCAGTAGTACCTTGAACAGACTTAGAGCCATCAACATTTAACTTGAAATGCCCCAAAGGAGGTTTCTGCCATTGTAAAATAATAGGATGTTTATCAGCAGCAGTAGAAGTTTTCATATTTGCAGCGAACCATTCAGTGATATAACGCATAACAATCTGTAAGGGATTAGAAGGGTACTGGAACTGAATATCAAAAATCCCATTATTTCTCCATTTCCAAATAAACCAGCATATAAACATAAAACAATCCTGCCAATTGTAAGAATTCCAGGTGCAACCTTTAAGAGTAGTATTGAGATGAATCCAGTTGGTCCAGTCAACATGAAAGAACTCCTGGAGCTCGGTAGGGATAAGAATAGCATCCCAAACCTGTCTGGCTTTAGGGCAATCTCTAAAAAGATGAAGCATAGATTCCTCAATCCCAGGACAGATGGTACAAGAAGGGTCAGAACTAATGCGCCTTTTGCATCTTTGAACATTTGTAAGCAACCTTCCATGAGCAATGGTCCAAGCAAAAACCTTAAGTTTAGGAGGTATATTAAAGGACCAGATGCCTTTCCAAGGAACATTAGGGATTAGATCACTGGAGAGAGAAAAATTGTAGGCACTACGAACAGAGAACTTACCATGGGAAGCTGGTTTCCAAATCACTCTGTCCTTAGTACTACCAGAGTAGCTAATAGGAACTTTGGAAATTTGTTCAACAATATCAGAAGGAAGGCAAGCTTGCAGAAGATCAAGATCCCAAGTTTGATGATTCCAAAAGTCCTGAACCAGAGCAAAATCATCCACAAAATCATTATTTAAAGCAAAATTAGAAAGAGCACCTAGACCAGTCCAGTTATCAACCCAAAATTTAATAATAGAGCCATCCCCAACTCTCCAAAAGACACCAGACCTGAGTAACTTGGCCCCATGAAGAACACTGCTCCAAGTACTGGAACAGCCAGAATGTTTATTATAGCTAGCATTCAGAATAGAATTCTTCTGGAGGTATTTTTTCCCAAAAACCTGGCACCATAAATCCTCATCTTTCTGGACAATTCTCCAGCTAGACTTGGCAAGCATGGCACGGTTCATATCATAAGTTTTCTTTAAGCCTAAGCCACCTTTAGCTTTACGTTTACAAACCTTCTCCCAGTTCAGAAGGTGGATTTTCTTTTTCTCAGAAGTATCTCCCCAAAGAAAATTTCGATTAAGTTTATCAAGTTTTCCACAGATAGAAACAGGAATTTTAGCCGTTTGCATTGCAAAAGTTGGAATAGACACAGCAACAGCTTGAATGAGAGTGAGTCTTCCAGCCATACTCAAATGTTTACTTTTCCAGCTAGCAAGTCTATTCTGAACCTTATCAACCAGACCAGCATAAGTAGCGTTTCTAACCCGAGAATGGATAGAGGCATACCAAGGTACTTGCCTAAATCCTTAGTGAGAGGAGAACCACAGACCCTGCTAATAGCCTTGGCAATATTTGTATTGGTATTAGGGGAACAATAAAGCACAGATTTCTCAAAATTGACAGCTTGGCCAGAAAGATTACAGAAAGAATCCATACAATCCTTGAGAACAGCAGCCTGGTCAATAGAAGCCTCAGAGAATAGAACAAGATCATCAGCAAAGAATAAGTGAGAAATTGGAGGACCAGATTGGGATGCCCGAAAAGGCTTCCATCTCCCAACGTCAACAGCACCACAGATTAAATGTGATAGTTTCTCTATGCACAAAACAAATAGGTAAGGAGATAGAGGATCACCTTGCCTAATACCCCCCTTCGCAGAAAAGGATTCAGACAAGTCCCCATTTAGAATAACTTGAAAAGAAGTAGAGGACACACAGCTCATGATGAGTTTAATCAAGTTATCAGGAAATTGAATTTCATAAAGTACTTTCTCAATGAAGGTCCAGCTGAGCTTATCATAAACCCTAAACCCTAAGCTTTTGAAAGATCAACTTTCCAAATCAAAAATCCCTTATCACCTCTGGATTTCATGCATTTATGCAGCATTTCTTGAGCAATCATAATATTATCCGAGATATGTCTCCCTGGAATAAAACTAACTTGGTTGGGGCTGACAAGCTTACCAAGAAGAGGTCTAAGTCTAGCCACAATGACTTTGGAAATCACTTTATAAATGGTGGAACACAGACTAATAGGCCTAAACAAGTGCATGTGTTTGGGGCTGTTGCACTTAGGAACAAGGGTGATAAGGGTATGGTTTAAACCAGTTGGGATTTTACCTGTACAGAAAGCATGAGAAACCAAGGAAATTAATTCACTACCAACAATATTCCAGTGCCTCTGAAAGAAATGAGCAGGAAACCCATCAAACCCTGGAGCTTTAAGACCTCCAATATGGAAGAGAGCATTTTTTACTTCCTCAGGCTTAATCAAACTGTCAAGCTGCAAAAGCGAATCTTGGTCAATGCTCGGAAACAGAAGAGGGATAAGGAAGCGAGTGTCCTTTTCCTCATGTAAAGAAAATAGGTTCCTGAAATGATTAACAGTAATAGTTTTTAACATGTGAGGATCCTCACACCAAGTGCCATTTCCATCAAACAACCCATCAATCTTATTTCTTCTTCGTCTGACCATGGTTGTTAAGTGAAAGAACTTTGTATTCCTGTCACCATCCTGGATCCACTTCTCTCTAGATTTTTGTTTCCAGTAGTTAGCCTCCTTATCTCTTAGCTCATGATACTCCATTTGTAACTTAGCTTCAAGATCAGACAAAAAAACACTGTCATAAGAACAAAGAGCCTTCTGAATTCCACTAATTCTAGCAAGAATACGCTTCTTTTGGTGAAATATATTCCCAAAAATTCCTCTGTTCCAGGTTTGAAGGGCAGCAGCAAGATCATGAAACTTTGATAATAAATCACCAGAAGCATTAGTCCAATAATCAGAGATTAAATCATTATAGCCCTCATGTTGCATCCACATTGTATAGAAGCGAAAAGGAGGGTTAGATCAGAGAACAGTAGCATAAGGAAAGAGCTTGATAAGAAGAGGACAATGGTCCGAGGACATTCTAGCTAGATGAATGACTTTAGCATCAGTAAAAAGCAACCTCCAATCACCATTACAAAGACAACGATCAAGTCTTTCTTTCACAGTGTTGTTAGTCCAAGTAAAAGCAGGCCCTTGGTAACCCATATCAATCATGGCAGCCCTATTAACCCATTTCTTGAAACCAGCGATTCTGCCATTAGGAGAACCTCCCTTCTTTTCAGTAGGTGAAAGAATTTCATTGAAATCACCAGTGATAAACCAGGGGAGATTATGCTCAGTTGAAACCAAATCAAGATAATTCCAGAGATCATTTCTAATATTATTATAAGTGCTAGCATAGACAGCAGTGAGAAGCCAAGGTTGACCACCCACATTGCAGATTTTCATAGTAATAGCTTGAGAAATAGAGGAGACATGATTGATAGATAACAAATTATTATTCCAGAGAATCCAGATACCACCACTAAACCCACTAGCTTCAACAATTTCAGCTTTATTAAACCCAAGCTTAAAGAGATCATCAAGATGAGGACCAGATTGAACACGAGGTTCACAGATAACAAGGATACTAATTTTGTTGATATTAACTAGATCAGATATATCATATTTGAAATTCCTACCTCCAGCTCCACGAGCATTCCAAAAGAGAATGTTATCCATTAAAACAAAGCGGGGAAGAAGAGCAGAGCTCTTGAGGTCAAGAGACAACCATGTCCTCATCCTTAGAATAGTACATGTTAGCATCCAAATGAGCTTTAGTATCATCAGAATCTAGGGAGTGATCATCCTGGACATAAGCAGCAGCCTGCTGAAAAATGGTCGACGCAAAATCAGAAGCAACCTGATCAATGCTAGGAGAAGAAACCACAGACTCATCACCACAATATCTCATCACTATGTCATTCTCCGGAGGACAATGACCAAAAGTAGCTGAGGTATTGTGAATGGGGGGGTTTGTGTTTCTTGTCTCAGTGAGGGGAGAAATGTCTGGTATAGTGATGGGGAAAGGAGTAGGAATAGAGCTGGAAGTAGATAGACTCCTAGCACCACCACCACCAGAATTCCTATGTTTAATAGGAGTAACTTTCACACCACGTCCACTGCAACTAGGTTTCCCATTAGTAATGTCCTTCATCGGGGTCACATTCATCTCAAGAGGTAAGGAGGAAGAGGGAGATTTAGGTTCAGTAGGGTCTTTTGTCAAGACTGGCACACTCTCAGTATCATTCTTTGTCTGCATTTTCTGTTGCATGGATTTCCATAGAGATACAATTTTCGGTTCCTTGACAATAGGTTTAAGGGAGCTAGAGACTGCATATTCTTGCTTATTTTTCGCAGGTGTCTTAGCAGGGGCCTCATCATCAACACTAAGAGCAGCAAACCGTGAGCCAGAAGCAGCTTGGCTTTTACTGTTACCAGATTGCACAGTGTCACGCTTCTTGCTCTTATAGGACATAAGCATCCAAGGGCCATGCCCATTGGAATGAGAGTTGGTCTGACATAATATGGGTGCACTAGTGAGGTCAGACATAGGCACAGAATCAGAAATATGCTCTTCCATGTTCAAGTTTTCCTCCTCAGAGTTTGCTGTAGAATTTGGCTTAGTAGGCATGGTTTTCTGGTAGGGACAATTATCTTTGACATGACCAAAGCAGCCACAATTGAAGCATATCATAGAGATACCTTCATAAACAACATCATAAACAGATCCCTCAACATCAACATGGGGAACCAGAGGTTTTTGCAAATCAATCTCCACACAAACCCTCCCAAATTGTCCACGAGTTTGAGCAAGTGTAAGCTTGTCAACTTTCACCACATTTCCAAGAAGCTTACCAATTTTCCTCATAGTAAAATCCTTATAAAATCGCAGAGGAAGACCAACAATCCTTACCCAAACAGCCATATTGGTAATTTCATCAGAAAATGGGTTAAAGTTGGGCTTCCATTTCTGAACAACCAAGGTTTGGCCAGCAATAATCCAAGGACCACCACATAAAGCAGTATTCATGTCCTCATGAAGATGAAACTTTACCACAAAATATCCATTAGGTAAATCAATAATCT
Source organism: Rubus parviflorus (assembly GCA_029955375.1). Taxonomy (NCBI): domain Eukaryota; kingdom Viridiplantae; phylum Streptophyta; class Magnoliopsida; order Rosales; family Rosaceae; genus Rubus; species Rubus parviflorus. The sequence goes on from JARGGL010000001.1 coordinate 31,057,337, forward strand.
GCCAGGGTCCTTGCATTTTCCATTTCCGATTAAGGCTATCAGACATGAATTTAAGAGCATTAGTAGTGTTTGGCTTACCAATCAACTTAATAATGATAGCACAACGCCATTCCAAATCAATTTTATCCTTAACTCGATCAGAGAAACACACTTTCGGACCCATTTTTCCAGTTGAATAGAAGCAATCCTCCTCAGTAAATTCAGAATCGTCAGTAGCAGCAGAACCATAATGACTAAGGGGATTTAAAAGCATCGAAGCATAGCTCATAGGGGTCGACAAATTGCGCAATAAAGGAGAGTCAGACTCAGAGTCCGTTACCTGAACCGCCTTCAATTTGTCACAGAGATTATCATCAGTTCGTCCACGTTTGTATTGCGAAGGAGATGCGAGATCTTCTCCGCCACCCCCATGAGGGAGGGCGGAGAAGGCGAAAATGGGATGGGTCTCCGTCACCGTGGTCCAGTAATCCCACAGTAACCAGAAAAAATGGTGGAGGGAAAGGTCGATGAAAGTAGCAGGAGCAAAGTTTTCGTGTTGGGGAAGGAGCGCGTGAGGCGTGTACAAAGAAAACGGTAGAGGCGGAACTCTTAAGAGTGATATCTTTCTAGACTAGATATTAATACAGCTGCATCAGAATCAACGAATTTTGAATTAAATCTCCATGCATTAACATCCTATATATCTCTACGACTCTACCTCTAATAATTCAAACCTAGGTGCGTTCTCTAGAGTTCAAAAACGAAAATGAAAAGGATATATCCGTACTAGAATAGTAGAATATGGCCCAGTCCAGACCGACCACTCTTTATGTATGTGCCTTTATAGGAATATTACACTAGCACACTAATAAAGATAGGAATAATAATAATAAGTTGATCACATAATCGATTCGAGTACTACTTGTTTTATAGCAAAAAATTGAGTGATTTAGAATATTAGTATGTAATTTATAGTTTGCTATTTTTATTTTTCTGAAAATAATTTTTTCTATTTTATTTTTTATAAAAAAAAATCATTTTTTTTCCTTCTAAAAATTAATTTTTCTATTATATTAATTTAGAATAATAATAATTAATGGCAGAACCGTAATTCATGAATAAATAAGGACAAAACCGTATTTTTCGGGGCTAATGGCAGAACTGTAATGCATGAATAAATGAGAACAAAAGCGTAATTTCCAGGGTTAATGGCAGAACCGTAAATATGGCAAACATGCAGGGGCAAAATGGGCAGCACATTGTTCCTAAGCTACAGTACATCTCATATTCTTTTAGTATAGATATAATTGCTACCGTTTACTTTGATCCTTAATTTTTTGTGGACTTGTCACCGTATGTCCAATCAATCTGTACTTGTGGCTTAGTATGATTGCCAATATTTACAGTCATTAGGTCATCTCTAACAAGAAGTCTATATGGAGACCTCTAGCCCTCAAAACCAATGTATGGTCTCCAACAAGGCATATGTACTTGTGAGTCGATCATCTACGTCATTAATTCCAAATATATATATATATATATATATATATATATATATATATATATATAGATGCTTGCTTGCTTGCTTCTCCAAGTCAAACTATACATATACGTGCAAGTAACTAAGTTAGAAATCTGCCATTCGATTCCTATTCCGCTCCCGATCCATTCAAATTCAAATATATGTTAGAGACTTAGAGCATTCAAGCACCAGTGCCCTACTTTTATTGTACGTACATATATACTTGTTTATCCTCTGCAGTTCGTTCTCTTACTAATTATGGTGTTTTCCCAGTATTTGGGCGTATTCGCCCATTATGACAGTATTCCTATAGGAAAAGACTACAATAGGCCTCTTGTTTAAACCATTAACTTCTATAATTCTTTGCTGAAGTAAGCCTATAAAGTATCATGCAATAATTAAAAAACACACATTCAGAAACTAACCTTCAACATGCCACGAATTCATCTAACGACCAACTGCCTATGTGGTTACTATAAGGGCGGAATCATTGTTGTCTCTTAAGGTCTTATTTTAAAATCAAAACAGGATAAAGATAAAACTAAAGTACTAAACATCAGATCTGGAAAAGAAGTTTTATGAACTAAAAAGACAGTAGAAAAATAAGAAATTTTTTTGCGACGGTGTTCTGGGCACAAAGTAGAATTTATTTATTCAAACATATATACAGACTAAAAACCCAGAGCCTCACTCTTGGGTAAACAACTAATAGCTGTGAGAGCATAGATCTTCTGATTCCGGAATGTTGTTAAGATGTTCCGCAATCACTATATTTTGAGAGTCATGAGCTTCAGAGGAGCTTCCTGCTACGAAGATACCTGCAAACAAGTCGTACCCAGTGTGGTACCGGATAAGACCCTCAAACGATCAAGTTAGTTACAAAAAGCAGTGGGCTTGTTGTAATCGAGAGAATTGAGTTACCTGAGAAGAGGGATTAGCTCTCCTTATATAGAGGATTCAGGAAGAGGTCTTTCACAAGAAATCTATAAGAGAATCATAACCCAAGTCGAATTGGGAAAGTGGATTCTTTTAGGATTTGCCATGTGATTTTTTAGTAAGTAAGTAGATACAAAGATTTCTTATCTTACAAGGACTAACCAAGGATGTCGGTTACCACAAGCCCTTAGAATTATGAATTGGGACAAAAATCATAGGAAAATCCTAGTTGAATAGGGTTTCCGTATGCTCTTGAGATTCAATGGAGGTATGGGACGTGTAGGCCCCTTGTGTTCTAGCATGTGAATTAACGGGTAGATAAGTGGAGTTGCATTGCATTGCATCGTAGCATTGTTATACTTGATAAATGTGTAATAGTTGAAATATGTGTTTGCGTGTTACTTTTGGTTAATTATCGATGATGAGGTTTATGTCCCTACTGAGCAGCGAGGACGAAAGCTCACCCCTTTATAGATTTTGCAGGTTTTGGAATCGAGAATCGAAACGATTAGATGAGCCTAGAATGACGAGCTTAGATCGAGGTGTTTTTCTTGTGTATTTGTAAAGGATTTTATTATTTTTAATTAGATCAGAGTTCGCAGCGGAAACGTATTTTCTTGTATTTTATTTTATTTTTACTTTTTAAACACTCACACCTCGGATTCGGCTTTAGGTGCATAAAATCCACCGACACCGGGTCCGGGGAGTGACATAACCACCGCTTCCGGCCTAGTAAGGCCGTATTCCGTCTTCTTCGAATCTAGGGAGTAGGGTCCACTCAATCTCTTCGTGAGATTCGGGCGCCGTGTCCGCTATGCCTTGGAACCGTATCCCGTGTGCTATGACACCGGTTCCGAATGTGATTTTTCATGTGCCTACAATAGCTGTTTAGCTACTCAGAATACAAACTTACTTGGAAAATGAAGAAAGGAAGCTGGACAGTAAGTTTCGACACTTTTGGCTCTCTTACTCTAGAAGTAGTTATTCTGATTTCTGATGCCCTACAAACTAAACGAAAGGCTCCTTATATAGGGAGCGGACCCCAAACTTGAATTCAAAAACAAGAAGTAAAAGATAAGATCCAGCTCATGTGAACCAACTAATTATTCTGCTTCTGGCGAGCTTTCTTGTTGGTAGTGGAGGTTGTCTGGTAAAAGCAGATTCTTTCTTGATAAGGTTAAGTATACCTTACCCTTCCATCTGATTTTCTATGTTGATGAGTGCTTCGTCATCAAAGATATGATTGAGGGACCCTGTCCCACTTTCGGCTCCATTGTCATATTCATCAACATTGAAATCTTCAAGATCTGAGTCTGGATAGATTTTGTATGGATTTGTCTTGGAAAGATTCTCTAGCCACGTGTAGGTGGCCATTGTACAATCAACCTCTTCTCCAACTAATGCAGAGAAAAAATCACAATTAGTGGGTGGAGGATGATCATAGCTTGTTATCAAGATTTTCTCTCTATTAGCTAGAAGGTTAGCCTCTGAGTCTTGAGGAATTAACTTATTGATAAAATCTATTTGTTTGATGCAATTGCATGAATAAACGATCTCTGTTTACTTTGATTTTTTGCAAAATTGATCTATAAAGATTGCTTTACAAGAACAACGGTTCAAATCATGAAATTACACTTCTGAATGTATGTCAATAAGAGAGAGTTCGGACACAGATGTCCAACTTGGATCGGACAAAAGTATTTTTCTTTGGTAATATAAAATCTAAATGATAATTCAAAGAATTAATTATGATTGTTAAAATCGTTTTTGACTAAGCAAGTTCTTTCACATGAGAGGAAATCATAATAGCATTATAGCAATAAACCTTACAAGAGGAAACAAGTGGATCTGATCGAACTACTGGCAACTTTTTTGTTTGTTTTGTCCAAGGAACAAGGGAATTTCAGTACAAAAAGTCTAAAAGAAGTCTGAATCATCTTATGAACTCAATTGCAATATCTCAATAGAAAAAGGGAAGCAACCTCAACAGATCAACCTATAAAAAACATGGATACCCAAATCATACAACTGGAACAAATCTGTATTTTCACCGTCTAAACTCTTGAACACAAAAATAACCTGTATAAAATCACTATTGAACCCTATTGTGCATTGCAGTAGATTATACCAAATACAAAAAAGGGGCACTTTGCGAAATGTTTAACCAGTGGGCAGTGCAGTAGGTACACTTCACTGTTCAACCCTACTGTATATGTACAACACAATGCACCACATCAAAGAAGTCTCTCGACTTGGAAATTTGGAATCTCTGGCGTCTATTGGAGAACTAATGTATAGCTTCAGGCTTCAGCTGCTTGAAACTAGGTAATGGTTGATCGATACCATGGCTTTGCGAAATGTTCTGGAAATATGAGACCCTGCAACATCATTCACAACAGATTAATTAAACAGGGAACTCAACACATTAGGATTGATTATTAATTGCACAAACTCTCTTAATTATATATTTGAAAAGACATTCAGAGAAAATCAAATTTTCAAGGTAATCTCTAAAAGCAGAGAAAAGATTCCCTCGCCAGTTTTATGATGAAAAGCCATGATCAAGTAAAATTTACTGGATCTTCCATAAAAGTGTTGGCCTTCAGAAAATAATCAAAAGAAAATAAATTTCAGAATAAAGTTGAGGAGGCCTCCACAATGTTTTGGAAATCATGGAACTGAGGGTCTGGTCATCACCAAAGGATGTTGATGGTATGTTTCTAGTTACGTCCATTCCACCATTCACACAAGGAAACACTCCGAGCAGGGGGAATTCTGAAACGAATGTAAAAAGACTGAGATTCAAAGCATGAATTTCAAACTGCTGATCTTTAAAATGCATGACGCCCAACAGTTTGAGACTTGAACATGAAATTTCATACACAGGAAATAAAGAAAACATGAACTTCATGACAAAGACTCAATGCCTCAATGGATATATGGAAGGGGCATATTAATCTCGAGAAATTTAAGTGCACGATATTCACCGGACATGTTTGTCACTACCCATATTAGCGTAAAGGAGGGACTCTCACTCATACAGTACAAATAACATTCTTAAGAGCCCAGACCCAAGGAATGAAGAAGGTGCCAGTTGATTGTTTAACTTCAGCCATGAATGCTAGAGTATAAAAGTTTATTACTTATTTTGAATAAGATAAAGATGGATGTAAAAAGCAATAAAATAATGCATCAAAAGAGTATAATACAGCTACAAGTGATCATTTTTCTTAATGAACTCTACTGGTAGAAACGTTACCTTTGGCAGAATTTCTGAATGAAAGTAATCACTACTCTCTGACAGTCACTTTATCCCCAACAACATTGCTTTACTATTTCTTAATCATATTGATAGGGCAGAATTTCTGCAGCTGGTGCTATCCAAGTCAAGGAGGGATTCAACCAATAATCTCTGTCCCCTAACGGAACAGCAAAGGTTAGCTGCAGCTGCTTGATACTAGGTAATGGTGGAGACCATTCCATTCTGCAATGTTCTGGTATTATGACACCCTACAAGCCATTGACAACAAATAATTAAAGAGGGAAATGAACATATAGGGATTCGTACTTTCACATGAGATAATTACACTTTGCTGACTTGTTTTGCACATTGCATTTTTTGTGTTCACGAAGATCCAATTTCATAAATCCTCAATGTCACGAAAAGTAACATTTTAACCAATGTGAGTGTTATAGCAGCATATATATGTATATATATGCTCTAAAATGAATGTCATGTTTTCTTCAATCTGAGGCTTTTGAAACAGCTAGGTGCAATATGAGTAACAGGAAGCTGCAAAATATCAGTAGCACTAAACGAATTGCAAAAGAGAGTATAAATACCTCAGCATCACGAATATCTATCTCCACTTTTGTAGAGCAATCAAAACTTTCAAGACAATCTCTCAGAAAAGAATAGTATTCAAAGGTCCACCAGTAATTCGTAATTGTGATTAAAGCCTGTAATAAACTTGATGGAGCTTCGACGAAATGGACCTTGGCCTCCACAACTCCACTAAACAGAAAATAAGCCAGATTTGGAGTGAAAATTGAGTTCTCCATACCCTTTTCGCAACCGAGCAAATGAAGTTGTTTCAACCCCTCACTAAAGATGTAGAGATGTTTCAGGTTGTAACAATCCCACAAGGTCAAAACGTCATGGTAGGCACAGGTACAGTCGGAAACAAAATCAAAAGACTCAAGATTGATAGTCTTAACAGTGAAAGCGAGAGAATGGCAATTCCTAATTTCCAAGGATTTGAGACTCGAACTTGAAATTTCAAGATTGGCGGCCGAGTAGCCAAGATCACATTGATTCAATGATAAGTGCTGGATGGAAGGACACCCCGAAAATAAGCAGGGGAGGGCACGGTCGTCATCTTCGTCATCGAATTCAACCTCTTTGAGGGACATGGTTTTCAATGACGGTAAGCTTACAGGACCATCAATTCTACAACTGTAAATGACTGTCACTTTCTCCAAATTCAGACTAGTTAAAAAATTTGAAGAGAAAACTGCTTGGGGTATTGGGTAAAAGCTAACCTCAGTTTCGGCTTCAATGAAACGGAGATCTAAGTCTTTGACGCACCTCTGAATTGCAAAAGTCACCCACTTGTCAATCGGGTCTTCGTCGTCTCCGGCTACACTGTATATAATTCGAAGCTTCAACTTGTCTAAGAGCCTCTGTTTCTCGCAGCGTTTCAAGCAATTCTCCAAGAATGTTAGGAATCTCTGATGCTTGGCAAGCTCGTCGGAATCGGCGGGGTCGCTCTCGTCCAAATCAATTACAGGGAAGGAAGGCCACACGTCAGCCCACTGCTTCGAAACGGCGTTTGCCTGAGCCACGAGTTTGATCGGAAAGAAGGAGAGGATTTGTTCGACAACGTTGTCAGATAAGTAAGGAACTGTGGCGGTGGCGATTGGGCGGTTCCGATCATCGTCTGACTTCTTTAGGGTTTTGAGTCGTTTGAATTTGGGGGAGATCATTTTCGCGTGGTTGGTTTTGGCGGAATTATTACGTACTATTGGGGTTTTATTTATAGCCGTAATATCTCGCCACGTCTATTCCAGTAATCCAGTTGTTCTCGTTTCTCATTTATTACGCGAGTAGTAAATTTGAGTAGGAAATTTCGGGGATTTTACCATAAGGGGGGTAATTCTCACATCAAAGGGCAAAAAGGGCAGAGCAAGTCCTTAAGTGTTACTGCATGACAATAGCATCGACTAAAAGGGCAAAAAGTGTGTTTAGTTCTGAGAAAGATTATTGCGAAATTGCATCTCAAGTTTTGACTTTATTAATATAGATTTACCCTAGCACATGATCAACAAATGAGCTTATCATAACGGAATTTTGACTGAATTTTGTCAGTTCTACGAATGCGTTCATTGTAAACCATGTCCCTTAAAGAGTTGATATTTGATGACAAATCAAATCCTTGGAAATCTGGGATTTTGATTGTGTAGGTGTCGTAGTTAAGACTATTAATCTCGAGTCTTTTAAGTTTGTTTAAGATTCTATTGATCAGACATAGCGATTTGACTTTGAAGAAATGTGACAAGCTGAAACATCTTAAGTGAGGGGTTGAGACTCAGACAACTTCATTTGCTTGGATGCGAAAAGGGTATGGAGAACTCAATTTTCACTCCAAATCTAGTCTTTTGGTTTAGTGGAGTTGTGGAGGCCATGGTCATTTTGTGGAAGCTCCATCATATTTATTATTGGCTACAATCAAACTCATATTTTGTATAGCAAGAATACTATGGAGTTGGCTCTCATGGGGTTATAGGCTTAACGTGTGCAATGACTAGTTGTAATCGTTTAATATAATAATATGACTAATGGTTGTAGAATTCCGAGTTGAGAAACTTGTTGATGTGGTACATTCTAGCTACAATAGGGACGTCTATATGTCCATTGCCTTAGTTATCCTATTAGGAAGTAAGCTCGTATCCGATTTAGAAAGTGAGTGAAATCCTAATTGATCAAGGAAGGCGTACGTGTTAAAGGAAATTACTGGGAATAAACTCGACACTTGCCTATATAAAGATTACTCTCCAACCCCAAAAGATACATACAATTAATCCTCTCTCTTGCTTCTTTTTTGAGCTTTGTTATACATCAATGATGGGTATTCTTAAGAGCGTGAAAACTTTAGGAACGCTAAAGGGTATGAAGAAAATTGGCAAACAATTGGGTAAGATCATACCCACAACCAAAGTTAGAAAACCTCATGTGGAACAAAGTTTGGGTTCGGATAAGATTTTCGACAATGAGTATCATGTTGATACTGGTGATCTCAAGATGCCGCTACTGTCGAGAAACGAATACGGAAAATCTTCTGATCCTGAAAGCAATAGTACTAGGATGAATTCAGGTAGTAGTACTGATTCTATATGTGATATGTGTGTTAGGTCAATTCATCTGGAAGACTTGTTCAACATCAAGGGTTGCAACCATCTTTATTGTCGGCAATGCATTTTGGATTTCGTAGTGTTAAAGCTCAACGAGAATGTCACGTCGATTGTGTGCCCAGAACCGGACTGCAGGGCAGCATTAGAGCCTGAGTACTGTCGTCCCATCCTCCCAAACTACGTCTTTGATAGATGGGTCAGTGCCTTGAATGATCAAAATGGGCAATCTTCTAATCCCGAAAGTACTAGTACTAATTCACCGGAGAGTAGTCCTAGTCCCAGAGCTAGTGATCCAAGTAGTATTTTTATATGTGATATGTGTGTTAAGCCAACTCATCTGGAAGACTCATTTGACATCGAGGGTTGCAACCATTTTTATTGTCGGCAATGCATTGTGGATTTTGTCTTGTTCAAGCTTGAAGACAATTATGTAACATCCATTGCGTGCCCTGAAGCAGGCTGCAGGGGAATGCTAGACCCCGAGTACTGTCGTCCGATCCTTCCCAACGAGGTATTTGATTGGTGGGAGAATGCCTTGCATGATCAAAACGGGCAATCTTCTAATCATGAAATCAATGATAGTACTAGTGCTAGCAATGACACTAGTACTTTCATATGTGATTTCTGTGTGGAGTCAATTCCGCTTGAAGACTCATTCAACATCAAAGGTTGCAGCCATTTTTATTGTCAGCAATGCATAGCTAATTTCGTAGTGTCCAAGCTGCAAGACAATGTCACCTCCATTGCGTGCCCCGAACCAGGCTGCACCGGAGTGCTAGACCCCGAGTACTGTCGTCCCATCCTCCCAAACGACATCTATGACCGGTGGGGAAAAGCCCTGATGGGAGCATATTTGTGTGCTCCATTGTGCTTAATTCTATATTAATTCTCTCACATTCCATCTTTATTCGAGTTAGTTATGTCGTTTTATGTTTTATAGGACTCTTGGAGCATTGAGAATGAAAAGAAGCAAAAAGTGGAGATTAAAAGCTAAACTGGTGAATCTGCCTGTGCAGATCAGCCTACTTCGATTGAGAACTGGGAGCAGCTCAGAATGAACTAGAAGATGTACCATATATGGATAGAAAGCTCCGGATGTCTAGTTTCAGGAACTTCTGACGGTTTGTGATTCGGAGTTGTCTAGAAGACGTTATGGCTGATTGAGTGAGCGAAGGTCAATCTGGCGCGAATCTGGAAACCTAATTCGTTTAGGATTTGTGATTTTCCTCATGGGCTTCGACTCCTATTGGGCCGTGGACGTTTTAAACCCTAACTTGGGGTATTTAAGGATCTCTTAATCAGCCGGGACAAGGAGTCGACATCATCATATACGCGAAGAGCCGAAGCATCGCCGTGTTCCTTTCTTCTTCTCTTTCTTTCGTTAGTTTTATTATGTTTTCGATTGCTGCTACTATGACTATGAGTAGCTAATTTCCTTAGTAGTTAGGGGCTGTTTGAAGCCCTGAACATGATTGTTAAGATGCTTTGATTATTTTGTATGGATTTCCTATGGATTGGATGATTATCTTTTCACTGGTTTTTCATTGATGAATCTTTATATGTGTTTCTTTGGAGGCCTACTTAGATGCATGTATTAGGGTTCTATTGCTAGGATTTATATGTGGACCGCCGTATCATCATATAATCCCAAGTAGCTAATGAATAATAAACCATATATATTCATGTGATTAGATTTCTTGGTTACATAAGATACATGCCATGTCTTATGGCCGATGTGATGTTCGTTCTCTTTATGCTTAATGATTCTTGAATGTTGAATCTATGAACATGCCATTCTAGGTTACATGTTAAGAACTAAGTTAGGGAGTACATGCCATGCACTTAACATACCAACTACGAGAGAGCAATAGGATTTGATCAACATGCCATTGACTTATCTTGAGCATCGTCATCCATGAATTAGGGAATTTGTATGGAACCTTGCATATTATCATGATTGTTTAGGGTGGATAATTGTTCCCTAGCTATTCCATCATCATTGTTCACAACAAAACCTTTGTTGGTTTCCCTTTAATTTTCGTACATCAATTCTGCCCTGCTCTTGCAGGTTTATTTTCGTAGTCTTAAACTTCTTAGAATTCGTTGAAACTTTGTCAGAGTCAGTTTTATTGTGTCTAGTTTATTGTGTTTAAATTTCGTGGTAATCAGAGTCTGTTTAGTTTGTCTGCTGTTCGTATTTTCCTTTTAGGTCAGTTTAGAGTCGTTATAGTTTAGTGTCTTAATTTGCATTCGAGTCTCATTCTCTTGCGGGAACGATCCCTACTTCTCATACTACATTCGATATTCATATCCACAGTAGGGTAATTAATAGGTTATTTTTGTGCATCTATTTGGTGTGTAGAAATATCTATACCAAGCCCTATGTGAAAATGTGATCATGGGGTCTGAGAGCACTATGAACTACTTTTACTGTCCCTTCACAGATTGCTCGGCGCTGTTGATTTGTGAGGAACAAGATGAGAATGATGAGTCTCAGTGTCCTCACTGCGAGAGAATGGTCTGCGCCAAGTGTAAGGTTCCTTGGCATGTCGAATTTGGTTGCGACGAGTTTCAGAGGCTGCGTGACAAGGGTGAAGATGAGATGGTGAAAGAGCTTGCCAAGAAAAATAAGTGGAGGAAGTGTCCGAAATGCAACTACTATGTTGAGAAAGCAGACGGGTGCATGTACATTAAGTGCAGGTGTGGATATGCCTTCTGTTACAATTGTGGAATAAAAGCAAGGACCGATCATCATACCCGTCATTGTCCAAACTGTAAACAATAATAGAGGCCATTAGGGCCATTGTCCAAACTGTACACAATAATAGAGCCCATTAGCCTGACGCTCTCATTTCTAAACTACTAGTATTATTTCTTGATTATGTTTTTGATTTGTTTTAAAATTATTCGTTCAATATTAGGCTTGTATTATTTTTAATCAAGCAAAGTTTACACTTGTATAAGTTCACGAAAAAGTCCAGTCAAACCGAACTTAAAAAACTCGGGTTTGTTTTACTAAGGCGCAAAGCTAAGCCAAACTCATATTTCGGACAAATCAATCAAGTCCAACGAAGCTAAACATATTGTATATCCTTTGTGTTTGAACTTGATACATTTTATTTGTGAAATCTAACATCTTGGTATTGGCTTTGATTAGATAGCATCCAACTCAAACTTCTTGCAATAAAAATTTTGCACCTAACTATTTAGAAGCGCGCGCACTACAAAAATATTTTCTTGATCAGATCAACAACGTTCCGGCCACCACCATATATCCTAATAAATATTTTCATCCGAAGCAACTTGTATAATGGATAATCCATTAATTTAGTACAGTTTGAATTCACACGTGACAATTGAAATTAACGTGGAAAACATGACAGCAATTGATTAACCCCAGAAAATGAAAGCGCACATGTCGTTTTACAAAGTGACTTCATGCTCCACTCACGTGGCAGTATCTGATATCCACTTTAACATATTATAAGCGCACATGCTGTATTAAAACCAGTCCGTAAGTGGTACGCGTGGGACCCATACACAGATGAGCTATGTGAAAGTGCCCGGAAAGAAAATGATAGCGTGCGTGATTCAAAATTGGCAGAGCCATTGATACTATAATTTCGTAATCTCCGGCAATTTTTACATCACAATCTTTAACCAAATCATAACAAAATGTGATTTCCCCCCAAAAAACAGAAATATCACATGAATGTTAATCAAAGAACAAATTAATGAACTGATTTTTTCAGTTAATTAATCAAGTACACATGCACTAATTGCTTAAAAAAAAAGTACACATGCATGCACTACTACAATTGCTTCTAAAAAGAATTTAATTTGCGGCAGACCCATTCCCAGAATCCGAGGAATGATGATCGGCGGCGTAGTCCATCGTCATCATCCACTGTTGAAAAAACTCGTCGTCCCCAATCCTTTCCCAGAACTCACACTCCATTAATTCCTTTGAATCCTCGCTCTTGTTCTCTTGCTTTGTTTCAGTAACAACTACCTGATTCTGGGGTACTTGTATGGGCGGCGTTGCAGTTTCTTGGTTCATCAACAATGAGTTATCCGGAAACGGGAAATTGAGCTTCGCTCTGGCCCCTCGAAACTCGATTGCGGCCTTGTCGTAGGCGCGGGCCGCCTCCTCGGCCGTGTTGAACGTGCCGAGCCAGACCCGAGTGGCCCGTCTCGGGTCTCGGATTTCGGCGGCCCATTTGCCCCAAGGCCGCTGCCGCACTCCCCTGTAGTTCTTCTTCAGCCGCTTCTTGGGGCCCTTCTTGTTGTTCTCCTCCTGGGCTGGCGGGAAAAAGTTGCATCCAAGACAGCCCTTGATTTTGCAGACGGGACACGTGTCTTGATCGGACGGTACGAAGAGGGCGGGAGAGGAGGAACTGGCGGTGGCGGCGGGGGAATGGAAGGAAGGGAAGAGAGAATTGAAGTCCATGGTGGTGGTGGTGCCGGCGATGACGTTTCGTAGAGCGGAGACGATGACTGCGAGTTCTTGGTCGCGGGTGAGGCGGCAAGGCGGCGGCAGAAGCGGTTGTTGGGAAGATTGCTCGGCGAGTTTTGGTCGCTTGAAGGAGTTTTGCATGCTGTGCAGCTAGCTCTGTAGAATCGATCTGTAGATGGAAATGCGGTCTTCAGGTCTTGTACGTGTTTGAAGGCTTCTTCTTCTTCTGGTGGGAAAGGCTTTGATTTGTTGGGAGTCAAAGGGGTTTTGGGGGCGTTTATATACGCTTTGGGGAGGGTGACGTGGCAAACACCTGTGTCACACCGTTTATACACGCAGTTTGGTTCCGCACGTGGGAGAAGTTTCTAGTGGGAAACTGTAAGACTGCCTCTTCGAGTTATGCAAAGGGGCAGTGACACTCACGCGGTGACCTGAGGGAGGAGCTCAGGATAGGATACGTGGCGCTTTCTGAAGGGGACATGTTCCACTGTGGGGAAGGCACCTGAAGTTTCAACTTTCTTCTTTTCCGTAACAGCCAAATGACGACGTACATTAATTACGTAAGTGCTCACGTCATACTCCTGGTGACCATGATGCAATCATTTAAGCTTTACTATATTGGTTTTTTTTTGTTTTTTTTATAAGAAATATCAGATATTAACTTACCTTCTAGGTTATTCTCAAAAAAAAAACTTACCTTCTAGGTTAAGCTATTGCGTTTAGCCAAAAACAATATCAGAAATTAACTGGCTTCCCTCTATGTTAAATAATCTTCAATTTAGTCAATTTAATGAGAAAATGTTGTTTACGATATATGACTTATAAATTGAACCTTTCGAGTATATATGTAAAAATAGAACAAGAAGAGTAGAATAGAGCTGGCCGAAGAGTTAAAATCAACCAGTAATTGATTATCGTTCGACATGCAACATAAGTTATTTACCACATTCCGCTTATAGAAAATAAAAACGAGAGCATATAAGTTTTGAATGGCGCGCCTCAATTTCGGTAACATATTGATGAAATAGTAAAAACACCACTAGGTTAATAATTAATCGATCTCCCCCCCCCCCCATCGTTGATTTACATTTATCGCATATATATGTAATATTAGTGCTATTAATAAATTAGGTCGGTTCTGTTTTTATTTTTTTGGCCAAAATTAGGTCTGTTCTTAAGTTCTTAATTACATATGATGATCGATAGCCAGCCCATATACTTGACACTTTTCCAATATAAAAACACGGTTGTCAAAATCATTAGTCATAATCAACGTTGTAGCACACACGGTCAATCTACGTATAAAGCAAGAAAACTTCCAAAATAGGAAATGCTATTGGACCTCAGAAAATTGTCAACCTTCGTATATTTGCCAACTTCTCAGTGATATATACAAGTTTGATGACCAGAACTTCTGCTAAAAAACATAGGAAATTAAGGAGTCAAAGGACCCACTGAACTGACTTCAACCTCAGCAGATCAAAACCAAAAAGATTTTCCGTCCAAGTTAATAGTGAATCCCAGACCATTCCAGTCCTGTAAGAGTCAGGTTTTACTCCTATATATTCTCACCATCACCACCACGAGACTTTGCCGGAGAATGCTATATTTCAAAACTTTTGCTGTCCAATTTGGACTCGAGTTCTCTCCTCACGGAAATGTCCTCTTATTTCCTCACAAGACAATCTTGGCCGTCCAATTTGATCTCGCGGTCATAATTTCTCCTACCAATTAAACACACTCTCTCTCTCTCAGGTTGCAATCTCTCTCCTTCCTCTCCACATCCAGAAATCAAAACCCATAGATACTCTGCAACTCTCGAGCTCACTCTTCCATTGAATTTTTTTTTTCAACTCATCTGAAACAGCGTCTTCTCCTCGCTCCATCTATCTATCTCCAACTATCTATTTTAGATGGTTGATTTTCTTAAAACTGTAGAACTTTTAAATGACAAAATTATCTTGTGAGGAAATAAGAGCACCTCTCACGTAAGGAGAGGATCCGAGTCCATTGAATTTACTATTTCATCAAATCGAACGATAGATAGAAAAAGCCCTAATTATAATATACTTATCGAATGACAAAATTTACACAACGTATATACATATGCTAGATATGACTTAAAAAAGAGGGTGTGGCCCCGAATATCACAAATATTGGTTTTGAAATGTTTTTATATGTTAGTACTTGGTGTCCATGCCAAGCCGCCAAGGTAGTATCGACCATGGTATCAAGGAACAGAAAACCAGTGTTGATCAGCCAACTGAAATTTGCAATACTACACGTTTTGGGTTTGTGAGTATATGTCACATGTAAAAAAGGGCAAACAGTAAAAATGACTCTGGACCGCACTGGAAGGAGCTGGGGTACATTCAGATGGGGTTGCCTTGTGGACTATGAAGTAGACATTCTGGTTTGAGCACTCGTTTAGCATCAAAATCTGATGTGAAATATTCTTAGAACATTAATCATATCACATTTTCTTAGAACAATCACATTCTGCAGCACAGTACCACAGCACAAAAATCTTGGTGCGTGTATAAGTATAGTACTGCCTAAACAGGTACTGGGCATGAAGAAATTAAGCAGACATTTATTGAGGGTGAACGACCAAATGACAAAATGTTTGAGCATCTAATTTATGTGTTTATTTTTTAGAGCCAATTATAGATAAGGTCATTTACATAACCTATATTCTTCAAAAAGTCACCTAATATTTTTATTTCTCATAAAGCCACCAAAATATTACAAATTTTAATATTTACAAAAATGCCACCGCCAGTAGCTTTCTCGTTCTTCGACAGTAGCTTTCTCGTTCTTCGACAGTAGCTTTATTATTATTTGGGAGTACATTTCTTGTTCCTCGCACTGAGCTTTATTGTTCTTTGACAATAGCTTTATTGTTCTTCGACAATAGCTTTATTGTTCTTCGACAGTAGCTTTATTATTCTTTGGAAGTACATTTATTGTTACTCGCCAGTAGCTTTATTGTTCTTTGACAGTAACTTTATTGTTCTTTGACAGTAGTTTTATTATTCTTTGACAGTAGCTTTCTTGTCTCTAGTAGTAGTTTTTGTATCCAGTGACATTTTCGTAAATAATGAAAATTAAAAGTGCGGTGGCATTTTTGTAAATATTGACACGGTGGCATTTTTGTAAATATTGGTGGCTTTATGAGAGAAAAAATATTTGGTGGCTTAAAAAAAAATAAGATCACCAAAAGTGACCTTATCAATAATTTTTTATATTTTTTACTTGTCCAAGTGAGTTTCAAGAGTTTCTTTCTTTATAATGAGCCAAATGCATGCCCCCTCCGTTGATAGGAGGCATATTGCAAACCATGTATTTTTGAGAAATTTTTTTTATTTTTTATTTTTATAATCTCTTATAATCTTTTATTTACTAAACTATATTTTTATGTAAATTGTCCATAATAACCTTTAAAAGAGTATTGTATGTTTAAATCAATATGGATATTATGGACAATTCACACGAAAAGTTAGATTTAACAAATAAAGCCTTGAAGAAAGTGTTTAAATTATTAATTTTTAGGACGTGCGAGTAACAATTCTCTGTTTATATCCACATTGACCGAATGATTGCAACATTTGGTATTTATTTCTAAAACTTGAATTATGCTGAAGTGTTTTAGAACAATATTTCTAGGATAGAAGTCTGTCATATTATGATTTAGTGAAAAATCAATAGTTACTTGAATAAAATTTGTTCAAAAACTTCTCCCAGTGCAGGTTGTGCCAGAACCGCGCGTTTTGATTTTGTTCTTGATGATCAATAATGTTGCAACAGTTTTGTTGTTGATTTTTGGTTGAGCTCGAACATAAACTTTTTTCTACTGGTTTCAGTTTAGTTGTTCCAATAAGAGTACAGACTCACAAGCAAAAAGTTATGACAGGGTACGTTCTAAAGTAAAGGAATGGAAATGGAGAGAAAACTATAAAATGTAGATATATTAATTGTTCTTGGATAAACACCAGCAGCTTAATTGCCGGCCAGTACAATATATAGAGAGAATTGAAGGGATAAATAGGACAGTTAATTGTCACTATTCACCAACGGTCAATGATTTAGAAGCTTTGGATTCATTGCCCGGCCTCTCATTGTTACACATTGCAGTATATATTTTCTACTAGTTTTGTTCATTCATTCCTTCCTGTATAAAAACAAGACCCTCATGCTGTTTTCTCCCACACAGCATAATTCAATCCAGAAATGGCTAATTTGTATGTTGGAGGTACAAGGTTTCCAACATCGTCTCTTGGACCAATCTTGGTTATGATTTTGTCATCTATGGAAGCTACATAGCGATCTGGATCAGCTGCTAGAATATGCACGGCGCTGTCGGGTTTGATCCCATTCCTGGATCTGATAGCAATGAGTTTAGAGATATTGTCTTTAATGCTCCACTCAAAGAAGTGGTCATAAAACTGTTACAACATAAACAAACAGCTTAGTTGAATGGACCATATATATATAAGTAATCAAAACAACTTCACATATTTGATAGTCAGCTAGTTTTGACAAGGATCGAAAAACTTACAACTGATGGGATCCCCGGATGAGTGAGAATGTAAACATATCCCTGCATGACTTTGTCTGATGGGAATGGCCACTCCTGTTGTGAAAGTGTATCATGATTGTCTATGAAAGTCACACTATTGCGCGGCGCTAGTCCAATCAATCCAGGAGGCCCTCCATTCGAGTCCTTCAACCTCCACAGTTCTCCTTGTTCGAGAGCAAACTGAAGTATCCCTTTAGTTGTAATATCAAATGCAGTAACTTGTCCTCCAGCATTGTCAATCCATCCAGCAATCTCTTGCCGATGCTTGTCCTGATTGTGCTCGAGTTTTCCATCAGTTCCATTAGGAAGGGGTTTCCAAAACTCCCCTACAGAGAAACTCGGCTTTGTGTTTGTCACATACAACTTGGTGTACTGTGGAGCATATCCCAGTACAAAATCAAATCGCCATCCGCTGAACCCAATTTCGGTCTTTAACCAATTCATCCAATCCGAAAGCTCTGTCTGCACCCTTGTGTTTGTGTGATCAATGTCAGGAACACCACCCCAGCTACCTCCAGTGTCATTGTTCCCCTTGCCATTAGAAAATTCTGTGTCGTTACCGCAAATAAGAGACGGGCCCCAATCGAGGCGATCATCGGGTGTTCCTCCTTCGAAAATGCACAATATTCCCCTCTCATCTTTCTTCTCTGCACATCTGTGGTTTATAACAATATCTGCTACACTTTGTATCCCATTGTCATGGTAAGCTTTTACCAGTGCCTTTAGCTCATCTTTGCTTCCATATTTTGATGCATCGAGATCATAGAGCCTTCCAGGCAAGTATCCTTAGAAAATGGTGAGTTCATTTGTCATATAACAGTCATAGAACTGCTGCTAATTATTAATAACCAAAGACTATGCTATCTACATTTACCGCAAATTAACACTAAGAAGAAATCTACAAGTCCACATATAGGGAAACATAGCTAGCCGACCTGTTGGGTTAAGGATTCGAACATAACAATCGAAATAAAAAAAAACTGTTTGGTATCAAACTCTTATTCATTGGCGGGAGATACAACCATTTTGAAAGAGGATTTTAGATGCATGTCTCTAATCAACTAATTTTTTATGACTTAAATTCTATGTATTTCAGTTTAAGGATCCACAGACAAAATGTGGATTAATTGGTAGTTTGGTACCAATCCCAAATTTTTAGTTCGATAAAAAACTGGAACTCATATATTTCAATGTAAAAAAAATATGAGAACCAAGCTAGGATATTTAGTATCTCAAATCTCATTTTGAAGTTTCAAATTCTCGTTTCTAAAAACTTTTATTAAGTAGCATGGGCATCACACCCAAAACTAATAGGCTGCCATTGGAGAGGCCTAAAGTAGAGGCCTAAAGTTTTATAAATTCTATTGCAAGGTCATATTTTTCCAATGTGGGATTCACATTCTCACAAAACTATCCAACCAAACTGTTTAAAACAAGAGACTAAATTTTTGAATCTAACTCTTGAAGTGGACTACTTATTCTGATCAGATCAACTTGTACAGCTACAATTAAGTTTAACTAAATTCTGGCTTGAGGATGGTAACAAATTAAGTACAAAAGAGAGTTTTGGGAAAGTAACAAATACCTTCAAGTGAACAAGCATGAGAAGGTGGAGGAAGCCAAACATGTGTAATTCCTGAAGTGCCTAGTTCAGCTGCAGACTGCTTTAATATGTTGTACCATCCTCCCTTCTTTGCTGATGCCCAATTGAACCCCTGATCATCAACCACACAACCCAAACAAAAACAAATTAAACAATTAATCCTAGAGGGAGAGAGAGATGGAGGGAGAGAGGAGAGTATATATGTAATTCTTTCAATACCTGAAATAGGATCTGGGAATTAGCAGTGAAGTTGGGTATGAATGTGATAGAGAGAAGGAAATAGAGGAGGGAAATTGTTAGAGAATTCATGTCTCTCCTGCTTTGTGAATTGTGATAAACCTCTGCTGTGTATGAGCTTATTATATATGCAACTATTCAACACCATTTTGGCAACTATTCAACACCAGCGATTCCCTGAAAATTGTCTTGGGATTAATTACCAAAATCAGCTCCGGTCGACAATCATGCAGCTAGCTAGGCACTTCTTATCTCAAGCATAAGATCATGTTGGACTTGAGCGTTAGGCTAAGTTGTGGAAAAACTTGTTGGTAGAAGTCTTCGTCTTCGTCTTTATTGTAATTACCAAAAAAAAAGAGGACATGAGTTACGGAAAACTTGCTTAGGCACTTCTTATCTCAAGAATAAGATCATGTATCCTTGTAAAAGTCAACTGTTAGGCTAAATTTTGGAAATACTTGTAATCTTGAAGGAAAAGCAGAGACCGTCACCACCGACCCAAGTACGTCATTAACATCATTTCTTAATTTGCTTGTTTTACTTTTTAAATTTTATAAAATAAGTGATTGAGTGTTTTTTTTTTTTTTTAGGCTGGGAAAAATGTGTACTCATCTCCTCTTAAGAGTTGAAGGCGAAACGAGAAGAAGATCGATGATGTTGTGATCAGATTTGTCTTCTTCCAGGTCAGCTTGGACTTTTTTGTAATCAGGAGGTTGTCTGTACTCTGTAGGAGTAGTAACTAATGGTGTTTCTGGGCAGAAAATTTACCATTGACAGTGAAAAATATTTGACTTTGATGCTCAAAATTCATATCAAAAACTTGATTTATGCTGAAGTGTTTTAGAATAATATTAATTTCTAGGATATAAGTCTGTCATATTATGCTTTAGTAAAAACCAATAGTTACTTGAATAAAATTTGTTCAAAAACTTCTTCCAATGCAGAGGTTGTGCCAGAACTGCGCGTTTTTTGTTCTTGATGATCAATAATGTTGCAGCAGTTTAATAGACTCAAAAGCAAAGAGTTATAACGTACAACAGCCTCTCATTGTTATTCCTTGATAGTTGATACACACATTACTGTATTTTCTATAGTTTTGTTCTTTATAAAAACAAGACCCTCATGCTGTTTTCTCCCACACAGCATAATCCTTTCCAGAAGTCGCAACCTTGTATGCTGGAGGTACAAGTTTTCCAACTTCGAATCTTGGACCAATCTTGGTTATGATTTTGTCATCTATGGAAGCTACATAGAGATCTGCATCAGCTGCTATAATTTTCACGGCACTGTCGGGTTTGATCCCATTCCTGGATCTGATTGCAACGAGTTTAGAGATCTCGTCTTTCAAGCCCCAATCAAAGAAGTGGTCATAAAACTGTTTCAAGATAAACAAACAACTTAGTTGAATGGACAAGTACTTCACATATTTGATAGTCAGCTAGATTATTGAAGTGCTTATGACGTTGGCTATTTAGTTTTGAGAAGGGTCGAAAAACTTACAACTGATGGGATCCCGGGATGAGTAAGAATGTAAGCATATCCCTGCATGACTTTATCTGATGGGAATGGCCAAAGCTTTTGTGTGGAACCTGTATCATGATTGTCTATGAAAGTCACACTATTGCGCGGCGATAGTCCAATCAATCCAGGAGGCCCTCCATTCGAGTCCTTCAACCTCCACAGTTCTCCTTGGACAGCAGCCTGTAGTATCCCTTTAGTTGTAAAATCAAATGCAGTAACTTGTCCTCCAGCATTGTCAATCCATCCAGCAAGCTCTCGCCGATGCTTGTCCTGATTGTACTCGGGTTTTCCATCACTTCCATAAGCAAGGGAATTCCAAAACTCCCCTACTGAGAAACTCGGCTTTGTGTTTGTCACATACAACTTGGTGTACTGTGGAGCATATCCCCTTACAAAATCAAATCGCCATCCGCTGAACCCAATTTCGGTCTTTAACCAATTCATCCAATCCGAAAGCTCTGTCTGCACCCTTGT
This sequence comes from Rubus parviflorus, assembly GCA_029955375.1. Taxonomy (NCBI): domain Eukaryota; kingdom Viridiplantae; phylum Streptophyta; class Magnoliopsida; order Rosales; family Rosaceae; genus Rubus; species Rubus parviflorus. The sequence goes on from JARGGL010000001.1 coordinate 31,079,055, forward strand.
GTTTGTGTGATCAATGTCAGGAGCACCACCAAAGTCACCTCCAGTGTCAGGGTTCCCCTTGCCATTGGAATATTTTGTGTCGTCGCTGCAAATAAGAGACGGGCCCCAATCGAGGCGATCATCGGGTGTTCCTCCTTCGAAAATGCACCATATTCCCCTCTCATCTTGCTTCTCTGCACATCTGTGGTTTATAACAATATCTGCTACACTTTGTATCCCATTGTCATGGTAAGCCTTTACCAGTGCCTTTAACTCATCTTTGCTTCCATATTTTGATGCATCGAGATCATAGAGCCTTCCAGGCATGTATCCTTAGAAAATGGTAAGTTCAATTGTCATATAACAGTCATAGAACTGCTGCTAATTATTAATAACCAAAGACTATGCTATCAACATTTACCGCAAACACTAAGAAGAAATCTCCAAGTCCACATAAAAGGAAACATAGCTAGCTGACCTGTTGGGTTAAGGATTCGAACATAAACAATCGAAATACGAAAAAAAACTGTTTGGTATCAAACTCTTATTCATTGGGGGGAGCTTCTAACCATTTTGAAAGAGGATTTTAGATACATGTCTCTAATCAACTAATTTTTTATGACTAGAATTCTATGCATTTCAGTTTAAGGATTCATTGACAAAATGTGGATTGGTAGTTTGGTACCAATCCAAATTTTTAGTTGGATAAAAAAACTGGAACTCATATTCAATCTAAAAAAATATGAAAACCAAGCTAGGAATACATTCTCACAAAACTATCCAGCCAAACTGTTTAAAACAAGAGACTAAATTCTTCATCTGACTACTAATTCTGATCAGATCATCTTGTAGAGCTACAATTAAGTTGAACTGAATTCTGGCTTGAGAATGGTAACAAATTAAGCACAAAACAGAGTTTTGGGAATGTAACGAATACCTTCAGGTGCAACAGACTGAGAAGATGGGGGAAGCCAAACATGTGTAATTCCTGAAGTAGCTAGTTCAGCTGCAGACTGCTTTAATATGTTGTACCATCCTCCCTTCTTTGCTGATTCCCAATTGAACCCCTGATCATCAACCACACAACCCAAACAAAAACAAATTAAACAATTAATCCTAGAGGGAGAGAGGAGAGTATATATGTAACTCTTTCAATACCTGAAATAGGATCTGGGAAGCAGTGAAGTTGGGTATGAAAGTGATAGAGAGAAGGAAATAGAGGAGGGAAATTGTTACAGAATTCATGTCTCTCCTGCTTTGTGATGAAACCAATTAACCTCAGCTGTGTTTGAACTTATTATATATGCATGCTTTGTGATGAAACCAATTAACCTCAGCGATCCTATGAAAATTGTCAAGGATAAGATCATGTTGGACTTAACCGTTACGCTAAGTTCTGAAAAACTTGTCAAAGTCTTGCAAAAACTTGTCAAAGTTTTTGGTAGGAGTCTTCGTCTTTTTGGTAATTAAGACATGGTGACCACAAAATTTATTGATCACTAGTTGAACGGGACCGAAACAATTGTACCTCTCTTGATTTTCATATGAACAGAAAGTCTAAAGGAGTGAATGAAATGCAAGAATAGCTGACAGCAAATGTCATGTTCATTGTCCCTTTGACAGCAAATGTCAAGAATAACTGACATGAACTTTGGGTAATGGGTACTGTCTTTGGAAAAACTAGTCACAGTTTTGGAAAAACTTGTCATAGTTTTTGGTAGAAGTCTTCGTCTTCGTCTTTTTGGTAAACAGAGTCTAATGGTGTGAAAGGAATGCAAGAAGATTAAGACTCGTACATCACAAATAAGAATAGAGTTACGTGCGCAAATTTCTCAACGATGCAGTCATGTTCAATCATTGTTCCTTTGACAGCAAATGTCAATAATAACGGACAAGCTAAGCAAGAACCATTTTCTGGGAAGCTGCATGCCATAAACTTAATTTGGGTACTGTCTTTGGATTACCGAAGCCTCAAATAAGGACTCAGAGGACCGTAAAATACAAAAGCAGCAATAAGTACACAGTATCTCCTAGAACCCGGAAAGATCATTACAGAAAAAAATAACAATACTAACACCTCTGCAGAAAAAAAAAAAAAAAAAAAATTCCATAGAATATATATTCCTCTTTACTACTTTGGGAATACCTTTTATTTCTCCATACAAAGGCTAATCTCAATACAAGTGATTATCCAGAGAGAAGAATTATACACGAATTTACCTATTACTTGTACACCATATCACAAGAGACTTCATCCAAAAAATATATAAAGAATTCACAGTAAAAAGAGAAATGCTTGGAGAAGACTCAATCAAAATTTGATAATGGAAGAGATTATCGACCCCTTCCTGCAGATAAGGGCCACTTTTGAGTGCAGCTATAACCTACAAACAGGTCAGCATTAACAAAGACAAAGAAACCTTGGACAGAATCTTCCGCCTAATCATCGTCCTCTGAATCTGTAAACAGCAGAGAAAATCATTAGAAAAAAAGTAATGAAGATGCCATCTAAAACCATGAAAACAAAATTAACACCGCAAAGATAGGTTAATATGCATGATGTTAAAATGTGATTATTCTTTGATACACAAGAAGCTTTGGCGTAACTGTAAAAATGTGTTTATTAGCCAACCTACAAACAGACATTCACTGTTAAAACGTATTTGCCCTTGTATGAGAGTAGTTGTCGTATATGGTTTCAAGAACACAAGGTAGGTCTGAGTATAATGAATCTAGAACATGACTTGACTGAAAATTTGAAACATTATGATCAAAAAAATCGTTAGATTAGTTATGTCATTTGGGACCAATCCACTATACAAAGAGCAGCCCAGTGGAACAAGCTCTGGCTAATACAAGATATGGAAAGAGAAAAACATATGAAGCCATATTCCCATTTCCGGAGAAAGCTATTTCCCCACTTTGAACCAGCGACCACCAGGTCCCTACGGACAAGTGATACCAAACCACTACATATATATGATTTGAAGAATTTCCTGGCATAACATGCTAGTCATTACCACATTAATATCATCCTAAATCAAATAGTACTAGATTAAAGGACTAGTACTTTCAAGATCAAACCCCTGACCCATAACCAAATTTACCTTTGCATGTAGTTATGCAAAAACAAAACTATCTAGGCAGCCATTGAAATACACTTGGGTAGTCTACATCCTATATTTACCATATTCAAAAAAGACCAGTAAAATGGAAATTTTAATGTGTGGCTTTTTTACACATTGATGTGTGCAATTATTAATTGTCTATTTTACAAGGGAAAAATTGTAGTATTACTGAATCAATGAGTGAGGTGGAGAGTATATACTTGCCATGGATAATGAAATAGTTCCTGATATTGAATATTAAAAACAGCACAAGGCTTTGTAAAATTTAAACTTGTAAGCAAGATATATGGTTTACCAGATCTTATATCTTCTCCAACTTTTCCTCTATTATTCAGTTGTCTCCTAATCATTGAGTATATCATAACCCACCAGTATATGTGGAACACGAGCAGCGTCAGTAACATCGTATTGAACACATAGTACAGTGTTGTATGAGAGGACTTTGATAGATCCAAGCAGTAACAAAGGTCATAGCTGGAAAATACAAACCATAAGAACAGATAAGTGGAAGGAGCCACCATACATTTAAATGTGGTATACTAAAATGATTTACCATGAGAGCAGACCTTGATGAGCTTATGACCCAGAAGGGGAAGTATATTAACCGCAGTATGAACCATGAAACAGCAAAACATCCAAATAAAACACTTGCTGCAAGCTCCCTCTCAGAATATTTGAAGACCTTGGCAGCTTCCATGAATACGTCACTCGCATCATGCAGGGCAAGAATGATTGAGCCAATCCGGAAAAAGCTGAAAGTGGACAATTTATTCCTTCCAGTCTAAGTTGATTGTTTCAAGTGAAATTGATTTAATACATGTAGAAACCAAGATAAAATTGGGTATAATAAGGATATATCTCTACATGCACATGCAGATATAGGAGCAGACATTAGTAGCGTGGACAGGCAAAAAAAATACATTGGACGTTCGCGTACCAAAGCTAGAGCGTTTGATCATCCAGTGTATTTTTTGCTAGTCCACACTATAACGCTTCTATATATTATCTCACTCTAGAACTACTTTCCCATACACTCCCTTCTCTTCATTGGAATTGTTTTCAATTTATTTAAAATAACGTCATTTTGTGTAGAATACGAGTTAATTAATGATATATTTCAATGGCAGTTACGCCATACATATTTTGGTGAAGCATATAACCTCGAAAAGGAGCCTAGCTTTATAATAATAATAATAATAATGAAGATTTCCATATCATCTACATGCATCATATGCAAATTCAACCACAGACCCATTGATACTTGTGGTCTTAAATGAGTGCTATTCTCAATGTAGATATAATATATATATATATATGTGTGTGTGTGTGTGTGTGTGTAGAGAGAGAGAGAGAGAGACAGACAGACAGAGGGAAAACCTGTCACATTACCAGTTCATTATTAACACTGTCCCAGAGTTTAAGGGACCACTAAGTGTTATTCAAACAGTATCTCACAGCCATTTTCTATGTTAGTGACAAAGGAAACAAAGGCTAATGCAATTGACCAGGTCAAACTGAAAATAAAGGTTAAGATGATTATTCAAAACACCGTTATGGGCCCAGGTTACCAGGTTTTTGACTTGCTTACATTAAAGAATGAAAGAAAACTTTGCATGATATCCTCCACACACAAACATATATTCATAGTACTAACATAAGTATTGCATTGCATATAAACATACCTTGTAATGTATGAGCACCCAATCAAGAAAACGGAAATTACATGATGAGACATCATCACTGAGAAATCCTTCCTTCGAGTCTCCCATGTAAGGAGAGCAACGATGCTGTAGGTATAGAATCCACATTGACACATATAGACAAGCTTTAGGGGAAGCCTGAAATGAGAAAGGTACAGAATCAGAATAATCAATTCCCCAATCCTATGCTGCTAAAACTGAGTCATTATAAACTGAAAATTATATCCTATCAATTCATCCTTTTTAAGTTTTTTCTCCATGAGAAACACAGATTTTATTAGGATACAAATACAGAAACAAGCTCTCTGCTAAAAAAACGTGCAGAACTTCTATCCTACCAGCTGCTAGAGACATCATAAAATGCCATAGGATAGGATAACACCAAAAAATAAAAATAAACAACAACTCTATACCACACATCAAAACTAAACAACATTAAAATTGAGACCACAGCCTTCCAATCTGTGCGAAGATGAAAGGTATATCCCAAAATCATCTCGTCCACTACGCTTGTATATCCTACAATAATTATAATTGGAAGGCAAAACTTTCTTATACATTAAGATATATAACAGACTAAAGGAGAGATGAAGCTCTTCTATATGGCATATATATATGAGTATAACTTGAAATGCATTGCACTATCTCTTAAGGCCAAAGGTAAATGGTTAAATCACCTTAATAATTATGGATGTGCAAGAAGAAAACACCGGCACCATAACAAAGAAAGATTGATATATTAAAAAGTGAACCAACATGGAGTAAAACTGTAAATTTTGAACATCATATTTACGGATATATCTATTATACATCTATGCATGCTATACATCCCTTGCAAAACCGTCAGATGATATTATGCTATTGACCGCATCCCCAAAGTATGCTAATCCAACGGTAAAGACCGGGGATGCATAGCATACATGCATGTATATTAGAATTTCCCCATATTTATGCTTATTTTTGCAACAAAAGATATACCTCAAGCATTTGACAAAACTGCAAACTACTAACTTCCAATTGATTAATTCCCTTAAAATTTATGAGTAAGCATATTTCCCAACTCAACCAAACAAGACCAGCCTCTAATGCTGGTCCAGAAAGAACAGAAATATAAAAAGAAAAGGAATTCTTTTCTCGTGTTCTTTTAGATATTAAAACAAAATATTTAAGAATTGAGCCATCTTCATCATTAAAATTTTATCTAACCAGTAGTGGGAGTGTAGGACTATTAACCAACTGCATGAGTTACTCACCCTAACTTTTGGTTTGGCCAGCCTTTGAAGTACTCTGTTGTATCTCTGAACCATGGCTCGCGATAGGTTATGTTGAGAATGCATGCTTCAACAGTTATATAGTATGTTAACTTCCACATTGACTCTGAGCATTTTACAAGCTTTGCCCGTGTGGCCATATCAATCTTCAATGGAGCAGATCCTTTACTCAACAACCAGATGGCAAGCCTCTGAAATACGGACATATAAAAAAAACATGAATAGTAGACAAAACAAATGACAGATCATATCATTCAACATTGCTTCTGTTACAATTTCTTTCACATAATAAAACAAGTTCATGTGATAAAAAGAACATCAAGAGTGTCAACCAGTCCGGAAGGACACACCAGCAGAACTGTTGGTAGAGTAGAAATTAGTACAATTCTTCATTCTTGGTAGTGCGAGTTTCAATCCATGAGCATGATTAACAGAAAGGGTGGACAGCTTACATGGATAATGACATATAAGCCTTTTAATTGCTAATAATAAAGCAATCTCATCACAAAGTGATATAAGGATATCCAATTTTTAAACGAATTTTATGGCAACAAACTTTGCACAAAGCGTTTCCATAGTATTTGATTGTTGCCATAAAATTCGTTTAAAAATTGCCATAAAATATGTATATTAAAACACCTTGTGCAAAGTTTTAGGTCTCTAGACTTTGCCAAAAAAATATGTATATATGTATATACATATATTCCCAAGTCTGACAGTAAATATTATGGCAACAAACTCATGCAGATCTATTCCTGAATCTGAAGGCCATCACAATCAAATACTATGGAAACACTCTGGATCAGAGCCATTGAATAATTGCTAAATCTAAATGACAAAATGTGCAGAATGCAGAATTCCTTTTCAGAGTATATTTACCAAACAGGTTCAGCATAGTCCTATAATCATCTACTTGACAAAATTCTCCAAAACAAAAAGAAAAGTTAGTTGACCAAATTCTGAGCCTGTCTTCAAAAATAGTGGATTCGCATAGTTAGCCTTGAACTAAAAGCTAATTCAATACTTAAATTAAGCCAATCTAACAGGCTGTAGACAGCCTCCATTATCAACAGGGGTCATACATTTCATTTTAACAACCGACAATTTAAGGGAACACAAAGAGCACCATTTTCAGATGCTAGACCAAAACCTTGAATGACCCACTATCAAGCAAGTTGATAATAGACCATCAACCTGTAACCCAAATATGACAGATCAGCACAAAACTCAATTTTTCATGAATTCAGGAGGTTAGGAAACTATCATGCTTAAGGCATAGAAAAAGCACCCCTTTCGGATGCTAAACCAAAAACTTGCAGTATCGAAATCTTGATCATCCCACTATCCAAATCAAGTTAATAATAAACCACTCAACCCATACCCCAAATCTGACAAATCAGCAGAAATCTCAAATTTCCCTGAAACCAGCATAAACCACAACCATATCATCCTCAAACTGAGCAGTAATAAATTTTCCTTTGAATCATGATATTATTGGACTGACCCAATGACACCATAATTCCAAAATGTCTGCATACCTCAACTCTTATTCTTTCCCATGCAAGTATGTAAAGATTTCTTTTCAACATCTATAAAGACAAAACTCAATCCTTTGAACCGCCATTGCATTGTGAAGCTAAAAAGTGTACTAATGCCCCATTTCTTGGGATAATCATAGTATCCGTATGTCATAAATGGTCTTTACCAAGCTCAAACGAGTCATTATTAGCACTTTAGCAGTCTAACAGATAAAATCTCTTATCCAACTAAGAGGGAAAACTTTAAGCTAGTCTGAAATCTAAAAGAAGCACAAGATGCACATTCAAGATTTAGGAGAAAATTCAAGATTCAAAGAAACAGCACATGAGAATGTTTAAGCTACTTGCAACGCCAAAAAAAAAAAAGAGAGAGCGAAGAATCTTACGGCGAAGATGAATCTATCAAGGACGAGCCTAGCAAAGAAGAAGCCAACGGCGAAGTAGATAGCGACGAGGAAATGCGAGGAGTCTGGGGAAACATTGTGGCTCCAGAACGATTCCATTTGTGTCTTGGAACCACAATTCGACCCAAAAGCATCAATCAGTGAACCGGATCAAACTAGCTCCCGTGCCCTTTCGACCTCAATACATCGGAATCAGAAACGGCAATACGGTAATTGCCGGCGAGTTTCTTCCATTTTCCTATCTCAGGGATCTGTGTTTGCCCTAATTCGCTCGAAAAGTAAGAGAGAGCCTGTGGAAATTTGCTGGTTGCAGTATGTGAGAGAGTAATGGAAGCGAGGTTGAGATCTTGTGCTTGATTTTCTGGTCCCTGTAATGGCCTATGGAATATGCTATGTATCACTATGATCTCTATCTACGACTATCCCATTTTTTATTGACGGTAAATTTTGAGTAATGGAAAATTTGGACTTTCTTTTACTATTTCTGTCTGAATGAGATGGAAGTTTTGCCGTTTTAGGCTTTCTTTTCTTTGGGTCGGGCTACCCTCGCTGCCCTCCTTAACTCCTCAACTCCTTTCCCGTTTGGGGAATTGATTTGTTTACGGTACATTAATGTATGGATATATCAAGTAGACTACTTCGATATAGAATCAAAGGTAAAATACCAATAAGTACACATTTTCATCTTATATTTCCCAACCAGTTTGGAGATTTTTGAAAAATTCCCAGCAGATCTGAGTTGGGCTTAGTCTACTCCCTACAAGGACAAAAATAATTAAAGCCCGATCTATTATGAATTTTTCTGACGATTTTGCCCTTGAGAAAAGATGTTAAGCGCTGGACTGTGGCTTCTGACTCCGAGGTCGTCTCTCAGTCCCTCACCCCAAAGTCTCCGTCCCTCACCATCTTTGCTCCACCGGACTCTGCTCCAATTCCACTTCGCCCCTCCCGCTCTGCCCCTCCAAACCCTAAAATGGCTCCCCGCCGGCACCAAGATCCCGACTCTGTTGTCCGGACACTCCCTCGTCGTCACCGCGCAGTTGTCGGATTCCGCAATTTCGCTCCACAACGTCAAGATAACAACCGGGTCGCCGATCTACGATGACAGGTTTCTGATCATTCTCGGAGTCGAGAACTTCTTCGAACCGAATTACCAGGTTCCCGCCCCGATTCGGGTGGCATTTCCAGATCCGAGTTGTAAGATTTGGTTAAAAGCTTCGGTCTTGAAGCTTAAGAGATTTGAATTCAATTTGTGCAGATTGATCTGAACTTAATCAAACTTTGGAACATGCCAATTGCTGCTTAGTATGAGACTGCAGAAATTGGCTTTGGATAATGAGATTGGTCTGTGGTGAATGGGCATCACGCCCAGAAATTAAAACAAAACTTAGCCTCCTCTTTTAAGATTGGTATTTTTTTTTTGTGTGTGTTGTATGACTAGTATCTAATCTTTCTCTCAGTCTAGTGGTAGTGGAACTGGAAGCGAAAGTGGCACACAGACTCAAAAGTCAGTAAGATCAAATAGTGTTGACAAGTCTGAGAACAACAGTGGAAGCAATGATGAGGAACATAATGAGAGTATTGGTTTGAATGTTGGAGATGGAAGTGACAATGGAAGTGGCACTCAGGTAGTTATTATATACCAGCAAGATCTTGGATGGTACTTTCGCACTATTGAAACTTTCACATTATTTTGTTGAAGGGAAGTTATATATATACGCACACACCCAGACACACATAGGCATAGGGGTCGGCAATGGGCCGGGCCGGGCCGGCCCAGGCCCATATTCACCGGGCTCGGGCCGGGACGGGCCGGGCTTTAATATAGATAATGAATTTTTCGGGCCGGGCCGGGCTTGGCTTTAATCATAATTTGAGAACCCAAGCCCAGCCCTAGAAGTAGGCTTAATCGGGCCGGGCCGGGATGGGCCTGGCGGGCCTTACTTGACAAGGCCGGGCCGGGCTTAATATAAGAACTGAAATTTCAAAAGAAATAAAATTTTTGCTGGTGAGGGGATTCGAACCTTGCACATGGAAGACCAACATAGGCACACAAACCAATCCTGCTCATGTACACTCCTTGTATAACTAACATGCTTTAATATATATCTACTATATATATCTAATATATATTATGAAAATATATCTAATTTGAACTTGAAAATTACAAAAATTATGAAAATATTCATGGGCATACTTCAAGATGTTAGTGACCATTCCCAATTGGAATTTCTTCAACTTCTATTTATATGCATATTTCAATATTTGGTAAATATTCTAATTTTGTCACTTGAAAGCTAAATGTATTTTCAATTTTTCCTAGTTTTAATAAATAAAATTGGGTACCTTAGAAGTTTTCAAATATTATGAAAATATTCATGGACATACTTCAAGATATTAATGATTATTTTCCAGTGGAATTGCTTCAACTTCTATTTACATGATTATTTGGTGAATATAGTAGACAACACTAGTAGGCATATTTATCATCATTTACCAAAACGACATTTCCGCTAATTTTACTTTAATGACTCTTTCTGAAGTCCAATTTTCGTGCACTCCGCGACCACACGCTTACACTATCGACTTCCATGTACCCATGTAAAAAATTTTAACCTTGAATCATGTTTTAGTGTAGTTGCCCTTTGAGAACTCTAGTTAATAAATATAGGGGTATAAATGGCCATTATACTTGACCAAGTGGATCGAAATTGAAACGAAGACGAAAGTGGCTAAATTTTTAACTGTAGTCGTAATATATCTCAGTTATCGTATCCAACGGTTAATTTGATAAATTTCATTTTCCTAAATCAAATGTATATATTTATTTATAACTAATGAACATAGTAAACAATACTAGTAGGCATATCGGGATTTGGTGTGATCCAAGAAATAAAAAATGTCTAATGGTATATTTGACGTTCCTCATGTATTTACCATATAGTAATAGGCACCGTGTGAAAAAATTGGCTTAGTTCGTGGTCCTTTCGGCTTCAGTCAATGTGGTCAACCCTTATTTATCGTTATTTACCAAAATATTATTTCCCTCAATTTTACCTTAACGGCTATTTTTGAAGTCCGATTTTTCATGTGCTCCATGCCCACATGCACATATGATCGATATCTATATATCCTTGTAAAAAGTTGCAACCCCTGAACCCATTTTAGTGCAGTTACTCTTTGAGAAATCGAATAAATAAATATAAAGGCATAAGACTCTATATAGTTATTAACTTATTAATTAATTATATGTAGTTATTTTTTTATGAGAATTATAATTAGTTATTAAGAGAAGTGTAAGTGAATTTCAAATTTATAAGTTGGTTTGTAATTAAACATATATTTACTAATCTATAAGTTTAAGCTGTACATATATATATTAAAGCATGTTAAATATACCAAGAGGTTGTTTGGTAGGATTGGTTGGGTGGTGTATGTGTGTTATCCATGTTCAGGGTTCGAACCTTCACAACAACAAAATTTACATTCTTTTTGAGTTTTCAGTCCTTATAAAATATAATATATAATATATATGTAGTCGGGCCTACGGGCCGGGCTTTTAAGGGCCGGGCCGGCCGGGCTTTAATGGGCTTTCTGTGGGCCGGGCCTATGGGCCGGGCTAGGCTTTGAACCCCTTGTTCAAGCCCAGCCCTTTACTTCACCGGGCCGGGCCTTAAATGGGCCCATACCGGGCCGGGCCGGGCTTGGGCTTCGTGGGCCAACGGGCCTCCATGGGCTACTCGGGCCCATGGGCTAAATGGTGAGGCCTACATAGGCAGTAACAGCAGAACCAAAAGTTTTAGACTTTGGTAAGCCTATTAAAGTGAATATTTAGCCAACCGCCAACCAGGCCTGTGCATGCAGAGATACAATCAATTATCAATTGTACACATTACTTGATCCAAGCCCAGGCAATCCAAAGCATTTACAGATCTACTTAAGTGATTGCTATTACAAAAAGAAAACAAACAAATAAACTGCTGCACATTTTGTTACAGTATGCCAATAGCAATTAAATAATCATCTCCTATAAGAAAACAAGAAATTAAGTTCATGTAAAACCTGGACTCATAGATATGCACAATGTAATGATCACTGTGTTTCATTTTGCAGAGTTCTTGGACAAAACAAGCTGTAGAAGTTGACAGTCCGCGACAAGTGTTTTCATGGCATCCTGATAGTACTTGTGCCCAAGTAGTTCACTCCAATGCTGAAACATTTGGTAACCAATTGGTTACTGCTACTGCAGAAAGGGAGTGCCAGCCAAAAAAGGAACAACTTGGTATATTTCGAATTTTCTACACCCTTGTGGTTCTGTGCTGATGTTATCATGTATTTCCCTTGTATATGTAGTAGACGTGTGAGTGTGCACACCTATACTTATTTTACTTTCATGATGATTAGGCTGTGTTTTCTTTTTCTAGAAAACTTTACAATGGGGAAAGATCTGGAGATTGGCATGACCAGCAAGAGAGATCTGCAGCTTGAGCATGGTAATGACTTTCTAACAAAACCAGCAGGCACAAGACAGAATAGTCTGCTCAAGATGGTTCCAGTAAATATGACAAGCAGATTAAAAAGGGGCAGCTGAACTTCAGTTGTGAGAGTCCTTCCAGCAAGTTAAACTATGATGGTGCTACTATAACAGGTGCTATCACTAATACCACTGATCCCCAGATGGAGAGCACACAATTTGAAGCTTCTAACAGACATTTTTTGGCCTCAGACGTTAGCAATACAGCCAATAATATTGCTGATGAACTACCATCCCTAGAGCTCAGTTTGAAATGTATGTTGACTGTCTTTGCTCCTCTTGACCAAGCAATGGAGAATCCTGTACAACACCCCTCAATCTCTCTTAGTTTATCTCTTAGTTTCTGGGAATGAGCATCATTCCCGGCTATATGTTCGCGGATCCATCCTTTCCATTTGGTTAATCGGTTTTCTTTGTTTCTAAGTTTCTCTCTTACTTTATGGGAATGAGCATCTACTATTCTTGAAAGTTAGTTTCTACTAAATATTGTTAAGCTTATGTCTCATATTGTAAATATCAAACCAAGAATATGAAATCTTGTGAATATCAAACCAAGAATATGAAATCCTAGATACGGCACATGTTAAGCTTATGTTAATTCGAGACCGATACGGCGTCATTGCTGCACTAGCGTTCTCGTTGTCGACTTTAATAAAATTTTATTGACCTCAATAAAACAGTTTATTGACCCCAATAAAACAGTTTATTGATCTCAATAAAACAGCTTATTGACCTCAATAAAATTTTATTAAGGTCAATAAAATACAAAAAGGTGATGCTCCTTTATTTTTTGCTGATGGAGACCCAGAAACTAAAATTTCACTGATTTTATAAAATTTTATTGACATCAATAAAACAGTTTATTGACCTCAATAAAATTTTATTGAGGTCAATAAAATACACAAAAGTGATGCTCCTTTGTTCTTTCTCTCCTAAGTTCTATCACGAAAATTATTGATTCCTTAAAAAATTTTATTGAGGTCAATAAAAAAGACTTGGCATTTTTGGAGTTGATTTCGGATCAAAGGTTGATTTTCGAAAACTTCGATTTGGACCCAAAACGCGTCCTAGAACACCGATTTATTACAACTTGCTAATTTACCTACAAAACACACAAATATACATTAATACTATTATTTAGCCTTTAGAGAAACATTATTCAAGCAATTAAAGGCACTTTGTGTACGTAAAATACGTACACATTACTCAGGTTCGTTGATTGGCTGGAGAGAAGAGCTTTGCATTATATTACAAGACAAAGCAAAATACATTTGCCACTTCCCTCCGTCCAAAAAATCAAGAAGCTTGCTTGTTCTTCGTCTTCTTCATTTACCAGAATATATATATCTCTATCTTTATACTAAAGAAAGAAAGTTTTATTGACCTCAATAAAACAGTTTATTGACCTCAATAAAACAGTTTATTGACCTCAATAAAAAAATTTATTGACCTCAATAAAATTCACAAAGGTGATGCTCCTTTGTTCTTTGTTGATTGAGACCCAGAAACTAAAATTTCACTGATCTTATAAAATTTATTGACGTCAATAAAATTTTATTGAGGTCAATAAAATACACAAAGGTGATACTCCTTTGTTCTTTGTTAATTGAGATCCAAAAACTAAAATTTCACTAATCTTATAAAATTTTATTGACCTCAATAAAATTTGTTTGGCAACTTGAGGTCCTGTACATAATCAAATCAAGGAAATACACAAGAATTATTGACCTCAATAAAAGTTTATTGACCTTAATAAAAGTTTATTGACCTCAATAAAATTTTATTGACCTCAAGAAAACAGTTTATTGACCTCAATAAAATTTTATTGTGGTCAATAAAATATTCAAATGTGATGCTCATTTGTTCTTTCCCTCCTACCACGGAAAATATCGACAGTTTATTGACCTCAATAAAATTTTATTGAGGTCAATAAAATACACAAAAGTGATGTTTCTTTGTTCTTTCTCTCCTACCACTGAAAATATCGTTTTCTCAAAAAAAATTATTGTGGTCAATAAAATCTGTCAGTGGCAGTTTCGTAATTTTTGTAAAATGTATAATACATAAACGTAAATTGGTCAATTAATGGACCGGGAGGGCACCGTGTTTTTGCCTTGTCCTTGATGGTAAATATTTGTCAAAATTTGTCCTTATGGGTCAAGAACCCTAGAATCAATTGGCTTTAGTTTACTAGCTCAGTCAAATCTCGACCTAGTCTACGATTGTATAGAGTTGGTCTACTACTATATAGAGTTAGTCTACTTTTGATCTATAGATGTGTTAATGTATTGTAGACTTTTTCAAACTTTCATACGAAGAAGCTAATTCAAATGTGATTATTAATGTTATAAGGGGTTTTCTCACTGACAGTGTATGAACTCTTTTGCACCGAACTAGATTGATATCAAACAAATATAACATGTCAATGTGGTATTTGGACTACAAATTTCGTACCAACCTCATATTTCTCAATGTAAATAGATACAATTTATATGATTAACACTATGTCCCAGAGTTTGAGGGAACACTGGGTGTTATTCAAATAGTATCTTAAAGGCCATTTTCTATGTAAGTAACATAGGAAACAAAGGCTAATACTTTCGTCTACTTTCCGTCTGTGCTCAATTAAAAGACTCATGTGTCGCGCACATGGGACAAATAGGGGTATTATGGTCTTTTTCTCTTGTGGTCAAACCTAAAGAACTCAAATCCCTTCATTCCCTCCAAACTCACAACTCTCACCCCGAAACTATATGGAAAAGGTGCCCATACGCTAGGGCTTTCGCTTTTCTCTCCAAAGATTCAAAAATTAAAATCAATCTTAAGACTAACTCATTCAATTCTCCGACAATAGTGATTGATGGCGAAAATGTGGACGTTCTTCAAACAATCTGAACCAAGTACCAAAATCAGTGGTTTTATACCTCATTTTAGTGGGCAATTGCACTAAGTAGATACACTACTTGACAATAAATTCATAAATCTAAAAGATCCACTTGAAGTTATAAATAAATCCATCGTAGAAGAGTCGACTAGTGCTAGCTTTGAAGCCAAGACATCTATTCGATATGATCCATAAACGAAGACAAAAATGAGGCAAACTCGGCCCATATTGGCCCAACACGAACTTGGCCGAGCATGATGTGAGCTCAAACCATAGGCTCGGGTTGGTCCTAATGTTTTCTTATGGGCCCACCCAAGTTCGATACAATTATTTGATGGGTCGACTCAAAAAAAAACCCAAATCCCGATTCCCAATGGGCCAACTCAATGCTTAACTGGGGACATCAAATACCTACTCGAAGCTTTAACTTGGACCAAACTATATTGACTCGAATCAAAATCCGGCCTAAAATCAAAACCAGAATAAGGTTATGCGTCAATTTAATACTCTCTTATGTTCTTATGTACCGAGAGAATGTAATAAGGTTGCGCACGAGCTTGCTAGCTTTGCTATCGACCAGCGTTTGGCATACACTTGGTTCAATAATTTTCCTGCTTGGTTAATTACATGTAATCAGGCAGATTTGATTGCCTAATGCTGTTTTGGATGTTTTTTCATCCTTTGTACTGAATTGTTCCTATTCAATAAATATCTTCTTCTCAGAAAAAAAAATCAAAACCAGGATATATCACGTGCATTGCATCCTTGGTTAACAGTTGTTAACTTGGACCAAACTATATTGACTCGAATCAAAATCCCTTCTAGACTCAAAAGCTCTACCACCATGGTCTTTAGTAATTTTCGTATGTTTCTGTAATCTGCTATATGGCCGATGAGACTTTAATCAGAATCAGTGACTCAATCGCTGAAGCAGTTTCCGGCGTCACCCAACTTTTTTTCATGATTGGGTTTCGACTTCTTGCAGCAGTTAAAAACGTCGGTTGATGATACACGGTAAAGATGCATTGTTTAATTTGTTCTTGTTTTGTTTGACACTTTTTTATTGACTGCAATGCGTCTGATGAAATGCCTCTGTGAAAGAATGAATCTGTTATTTGATTGCTTTTGTTTGGTCCTTTTTTGTTCTTTGTTCCCCAACATCAAATTAACACAAAAGAGTACAGTGGGATTACTATTAGTTTTTCCTAGCACTCATTTGTATACAATAATACATGCACATATTCTTAATAAAATTTGTGTTTCGTATAGATAACATGCAGAGGCATATATATAATATAGCAGAAATGGGATTACTCATATGTTTCGTTCTCATCACTTTTCCGTCAAAGGTCATTGCTTTAAAGTCTAAGTGGCCTCAAAATTTACAACTTAAAATCACACTTTCAATATGAATAGGTTTGATTGTTTCTGATCAATTGAGGGGTGGTTGATCATGGTTGACAATGCTTTTAAGCGTCCTGAGGGTTTTATGAAACCCTGCTCATTCTACTTATACTATCAAACCACTTTTACTACTATTGTCAACGTCTTCTTCAATCCAATATCAAGTGCTCGAGTCATGACATTCCACCATACATGCCACAATAGCAGCAAAAATTTCTTCTTCCATAAAGTAGCACCCTCTTCAGTACCAACAAGCCGGCACTGTCTTCTGGCTAGCCGCTGTCCAGGTGGTCGTACATCAATTTGATGCCGATAATGTCTCTCCTACCCATAGGGATAAAAGCCTGAAAGTTTGGTTAGGCTTCATCCTAGGCCAGTTCGTTCCTATATTAGGCCTAGGTTAAGGGATGGTCCCATATATGTGACCAACATGAAGTCATTTATGTATTATAGCTGGATTCTACATCAAAGGAGTTGTTTAGGATTCATTGTAGCAAGAGCTATGCTAGATGTGAGGATGTGGATTTGATAATTCCTTGGTCTGGAATTATAGGAAGTGATAGATGCAAGAGTTGCATCATTCCCACCTTAGAGTGAAGACTTTCAAGTTTTCAAACCAGAGCATAATAATGGTCCTGGAAAGGTAGAGGTTGTTGACCTTGGTGATCATATATTGTTTATGAGAAAGACCAGCAGATTATTCATCCAATTGCCATAGGCCTCGAAAGAAAATGCATCTATCTATTTGCTTTAGACAGTCCGTGTTTAGCATCACCATCAAGTGAGCATGATCTTGGTGTGTTTTCCTTGACAACCAGGAGGATCGAACCTTATAATTTTCTCAAGGATCATTCTTCTATCGAGCTACACACCCAACCTGTTTGGTTCACGCCAAATCATGGGGACCTTAACTTATTATTATTATTTTTTCCAAATGCATTTATATCTGTTTGCACACATTATCATCTTTTGTTTAGTTACTTCCCAGGTTATATTTAAATTTCATGATACTCAATTATTCAATTTGGAAGTTTTATTGATTTCTTCATCTATAGAAATATATAAAGTGAGAGGGCCCTTTCTGGTTAAATATCTAGGAATCCATAGATAAACCCTTCATAAAGAAATTTTGTTTAGAGGGTGCAGTGGTAAAACAAAAGGCATATCAAGTAACCACATTACATATAGGTAGTTTCCCACCACTACCCCCACCATTGTACCAACTGTCATGTAATTGTGCAGCTTCAGCCTGTTACTATCTTTTAGCTATGGAATTTTACCATCTGTTATAAAGTTTGTGTTAAGAAAAAGTGAAAAACTAATCCTTCATAGGAGTCAAACAGGTAACAATAAGAGATTATTGACTAGCAGAAGATTATTTATTTATTTTTTATTATATGAACCTCTAGGAGAAAATTCAAATTCTTTACTCAGACATTTTGAAGGTTTCAAGAATCTATAAAGTAGATTCCATTTCAAGATTTTCCTGAGTAATTTTAATTATAGAGAAATTAGACCACAGAAAAAAAAATATATGAAGCATAAACCGGTATCAAGGCTTTGTCAGGAATGCAATAGATTTTACTCTGACGAACCTGATGTACAAGAATGCAATTTTAGGAAAGTTACAGATTAGCAATTTGTTTGAGGTTAGAATTACTTCTGTTCTAAATACTTTTTGTTAATTAATATTCCATGTATTCTGTGTTGATGAAGTTGTATGTTTTACCTGAAATTTTCTATGTCTGATGCATATAAAGACATGATATTCTCAGTGCAGTGATAAGATAGGGATCACAATATTTCCATATGTGCTGTCTTGATGTTCTTGTTTCTACCTGAAAAAGTAAAATTAATAGTAAATTTCATATAGTGAATATTAAGATTGGATGTGTGGTCATAAGTTAGGGATCATCGACAATATCCTGGTTCTGCAGATTGAAACTATTTTTTTAAGTAGTATAAGCTTCATATTCCCTTCAGTTATTGAAGTTTATAATGAAATCTCATTTGTCTCTTCAGAAAATTCATAGGGTTGTACATGTACACATTCATGTCTCTTTTGAGTTGAGATCTGAGATTGGTATTGAATGGACATAATCTCATTACGACTAGGAGAACAAGCCAAGTCCAGTTCTGGAAGATTTACTTTCAACTCATTGATGTCTCAGTGCTCTACAACTACAAGCTTCATGATCCCATTTATGTTCTGAGGTTGTTTATGAATACCATTCTGTCTATCCAAAATCAAGTCATCATCTATTTTCAGAAAGATGATATTTCTTATGATACTTGATAATGATGACACATTCTATGTGCAAATTATCTAAATCTAAATCTAAATCGTTCATGGCACCTTAAAGTCTTAAACGGATCACGTAACTGAATTGTGTGGCTTTTGCCTTCTTAAGTGTCTGATAAACATGGAAATTATTTGAATTGTCTTCATCCTATGATACGTATCGAAAATCATCATCATCATCACTAATCACTATGGTGATTTGAGTCTTGATGATTTTATATTATGACTAATGAAGACGTCTTTGTTTCAATGTGCAGATTACTAGAGTGATATGTATGCATTGCACCGAGTGAGATCTTAATCCATACCATAAGGTACATCGCTTTCTCATTTCTTTGAATGAATATGATGAATCGAAGGCTAAGGTTGTTCTCAATGGAAATGTTGGTGTTAACTACTGTTCATGCAGCAGATATATTTGCTTGAAAATGCTCTACTCATGAATGATGTTGATGATGCCATGTGAATGTCTGGTACAATTGTGGTGTTATTTGTAGTGACGGTGAGACGGTTCCATCGTCTGTGACATGGGAAAATGATGTGATGATCTTATGTCATTTTCCCTGTTCCACCAATGTTGCTTTAAGTTCTGTAATAGACAAGCACATTCCAATACTCGTGTCAACCTTACAAAGAACTACAGTGTAATTCTGGTGGGGGTTGATTTTGTTTAGAATTCCCTGTTCTTATATTGTTTTTCCCTTTTACTAGCATAATGTGCTATAGACTTATTTTTTAGAGAAAAATCTTCATATGGTACTTGACCTATTGCCAAATGCAATTTTTGGTACCTGAACTTTCATAAAGAAACTGGTGGTACTTGAACTATTCTTCAGTTTGTCATTATAGTACCTCCGTCAAATATTCCGTTAAATTGCTTATGTGGCATGGGCAAAACAGTAATTTTATTTATATTCAATTCCCAAAATAAATTTAAAAAATAAAAATAAATTATACTAAAAAAAAATTATATTAACAAAATAAAATTAGGGTAAAAATCCACAAATATCAAGACTAAAAATGAGAAAAATTATTTTTATTTTTTTAATGGCAAACGAAGCAATTTAACGAAATATTTGACGGAGGTACTATAATGGTAAACGAAGGAATAGTTCAGGTACTACTAGATTCTTTATGAAAGTTCAGGTACCAAAAATTGCATTTGGTGATAGTTCAAGTACCATATGAAGATTTTTCTCTATTTGTTAATGCATAGCAAGTAGTGCAGAAAATGCTTATAGCTTTGCATGACTGATACTAGAGCCATCAAACACATCTTTTAGGCCTTTCAGTTGTCCTTTTGGCACTTCCATATTGAATGAAATCAGCAGTTTGTAGTCTTTGCTGAATGCACTATGGAAACTTATGCCACTCCTGCATTTGGTGTTTTTTTTTTTGACTGCGTGGAGAAATGGGGTAACTGAAGCTGAAGCCTTCTTGAAGGGCATAAATTGGTTGGAATCTTGTAGACATTTATGCTTCTTAGTCATTCCCTCTAGGGGTGCCCCTACTGTAAGGCTAGGAAAGTTTGTTTGTCCTCTACACAAAATATCAAATTCGGGCCACCGGCAAAAACACATTGGCTTCAGAATTTGTAAGCAAATAGGTAGTCGAAGTAGGTTGTACTCCGCTAGGGCACCACCTTGATCCTACACTCACCAATCACTCAAGCTTTCTGCTGATCAACGGCATCTCCGTTATTCACTTGGCCACGAAACTTGCGACATGTGGCGCTTTTGTGGCCACAGCTAATGACCCTCTTGTGAAGCAATATGCAGGTTCCCATCAGGAAAACAAAAAAAGCCAAGTCCCATTAATCTCCTCAACTAGTATAGACAACAGGTTGAACATTTTTCTTATTAATGTTTTTATAAAGTAAAAAAAAGTTATATGAAACACAATTACGTACGTAAGTACGTATAGCACGTACTATACATGTCTTTTCTTGCATAATATGGAGCAGAAGGACTATCACAGGCAATGTGTGTGTAGAGTTAGCGTAGGCGAAATAGTAAAAGTTGGAAATAATGGAAAGCAATTTTTTTCTTCTCTCTTTTATCAGTGAAAGGAAAATTACAAGATGTTCCCCACACAACAGCCCCTACCCAAGCTATCGAAGTGAAAGGCTGATCAAACTAACAGTCGGAGGAAGAGAACGATGAATACTAGAGAACGTGATAGACTGAAACCTTTTGAGCAATGAGCTTCGATTCTTATCTTGAGGTAGTTTACAATTATCATCTTGTCCTTATTTATTTATTTTTTGTGTAGATTTTATTTGCTGTCCTTATAAATTGTAGTGGATAGTAGTGAATCATAAGTCCTGCTCATTGTAGTGGAGTAAATTGTAGGCATCATCAGACACTAGTACAATATAAATGATGGATTCAACATGTTTTCTTTTAAATACTGACAGTTTTATTAGCTTAGAATAAAGTTACAATAATAGGAAATAATCTGTCACTGAGCTTGCATCAGGGTGATCGTTATAAAAACTTTAACCCCTAGCCCTCAATCATTAGTTTCTTGAATAGATCCTCAAATTCATCCTGAAAATTACAAGGGGTAGATCCCGATCAATTAGTAGGGCTAATTCTAGAGAGAATGAGAGACCCATCTGAAAAACAAGAGGGCTGAAGATTAGGTACTTTTAGCATCTAGGGAGCTGAATGGAGTAATGTGGGGAAGGCATATTTAACTAGTGGTCCAGATATCTTGTTTAGGATTTGCTTGATTCTTTCACAAATCTGGCTGGTAATCCATTCTGAGGAACTGGAAATGGGCCATACTGAATCCCACTTTGTGATCCCACCACTTCCCACCTGTAAACGCAAATCATTAGAATATCTACAACAAGACCCTTACTAAAAAAAGAAAATTAATCTTGTGTAAGAAGTCGTAATGGACAGTAATATTTGTTTTCTGTATTGTACCTGAATTTAGTCACAAGATGATGGATCAAAATGAGCATCTCCAGCTTGGCAAGCTCATTTCCAGGACAAGCATGTACTCCTTTGCCAAATGGTATAAAAGTATTTGGCTTTGGAGTAACCTATTCACCCAAAACCAGAAAAACATGATATTAGGAATCTGAAAATGCAAAAATTGACACCAAAAAACAAAACCAAAAGAAGCAGCTGATATCATTCTCTCCGCTTCAAACAAATACACTCTTTTTCTATGAAATCCAGTGCCTACCTCAAACCTAGATGGATCAAAATTTTGAGGACTAGAGAAGAATTCAGGATTGTGATGTATGTTCCTAAACAATGGCATCACCTTCCAACCCTTTGGTATAAGATATCCTGCACAAATTTTTTTAATAAATATTGGGGAAACTTATTGGAATAAACCTTCTTGAATGCTCACTAAATGGCAAAGAGATTTTGAGTACTCACCTTTATATTCTACATCATCCACAGCTTCCCTAAATGAAAAAGATATGATACTTGCCATTCTCAAACTCTCTAATATAACCTGAAATACATATCGAGCTGTCAATATTAATTTCTTGATACTGTTTTAAATTTGATAACAGCAGTAGTACTTGAGTTGGGCTTACTCTATGTGTAAGTGGCATGTCTCTGATTTGTGCCTTAGTCAATGGCCTCTTGCATTTATCATTTGCTTCATATATGGCCTTCTGCTCAGCCTGCATCATAGAACAGCTTAGTCTATAAAAATCTCTCGCATGCATAACTTGCGTGAAATTTTGAACATCAGAACATCTAATGGTATTCTTACCTTCACAGCTTCAAGAATGTTTGGGTTATCATGGAGGTATTTGAGAATCC
Source organism: Rubus parviflorus (assembly GCA_029955375.1). Classification (NCBI taxonomy): domain Eukaryota; kingdom Viridiplantae; phylum Streptophyta; class Magnoliopsida; order Rosales; family Rosaceae; genus Rubus; species Rubus parviflorus. The sequence goes on from JARGGL010000001.1 coordinate 31,101,993, forward strand.
ATGTTAGAACACTAGCTGTAGTGTCTTGGGCTGCAAACAGTACTCCTATTATATTGTCTGAAATCTGGTCCTCAGTTAAGCTTTGCCCCTTTTCATCTTGAAAATTCAGCAGATCACCCAAGAGATCTTTCTGCAGTACTTTGTTTTCCTTCCTCTCACAAATTATCTGCTTCAGAATCTGACTAAGCCTTTTCCTCGCCTGCCATGATTAACCAGAAAGCAGAAGAAACAAAAGGTATTGTCAGATAAAAATTCTTCTACATATACATACATATAACTAACTAAAGAATAGAGTTAATGTTGCTCACCAAGAGAGCTTTGTGATATGCAGTGCCTGGTATATTTGTTGGAAAAGAATTGTAACCCTTGTCTACTATGCTGTAGTTTTCCTTGAGCTTCTCTTTATAAGTACCTTCCAGCCGACCAAAGATGGCGAGAAAGCCAACATCAAACACAAACTGCAGACGACAATGATAGAGACAAATACATTAGAACCTTGAGTGGCGAAAAAGACATAAGCAAACATGTTGGTGCAAAAGATTAGTTAAGCTAGCGTAATTAATCAAGCATGTTGGTCCAAATTCTCATGTACCTTCTTCATTTCATGATAGGTGTTGATGACATTTCCTGCTGCTGCCCATGATTCCAAGGCAGAAATGGCTAATGCTTCAATGTCAGGAACCAGTTTCTGCAGAGTGTTGGGGTTTGGAGACAGAGAGCTTTGAATGAGCTTCCTAAGGCTGCTGTGGTAATCTCCTTGGTGAAAGAACACAGCAGAAGGGCCAATCAGCTTCTCCTTGCTTTTGGGGTATGTGGGTTTGAATAGGTGAGCATGAGTCAGCAGCACAAACTTTGTGGCCTCAGGGCTGGCCAACATGACACAAGGACAGCCAAGTATGTGGGTTTTGAATATCTCTCCATACCTGATGAACAAATAAGAAAGAGCAAGTTGGATCAAATGAATGCAATATTGGATAGAAACATGAATTATTTGGATGTTTAGGATTTGAAGGTTGCTAATTGATTAGAAACCTTTTCTGCTTTGTGGCAAAGAATATGCTTGGGTCCATAGAGTACATTTGTAGAGTCTCTCCTATGAAAGGCCACCCCATTGAGCCTGGGGGAAGCTTAGCTTTATGCTTAGATCTTCTCTTTTGTTTCTTTATGTACTTGTATAAGAACAGGGTTGAGAGAAGGATGAATATGTATATTAAAGAAGAAGCAATTTTCTCCATAAAAATGTAGAACCTCTCTCTCTCTCTCTCTCTCTCTCTCTCTCTCTCTCTCTAAGTTCTAGTATGGGATTTGGAATTGAAGGAGGATTTATGGTGGAGATGGATGGTTGCTGAGGGACTAGAGTCGATGATGACAAGAGAGGAGAGGTTGGATGGGGTATATATAGGAGTTGCCCTGCAGTAAAAGACAATCTGAACAGTAATTCCTGATTAAAAAAAAAGACAATCTGAACAGGGAATGGAGAAAATTAATTTGCTAAATGTTTGAAAATAGATTGCATTAGACTTAACAGTGAATTCATGGTAAATACTAGAGATTACTTATGAGATTTCATTCTGTTGACTTGTGAATTGTGGTTTAGAATTAGCTTTCAAAGTGGGGTAAGATTGTTGAAAGGACAAGAACATGTCACCTCTGGGAATAGGGGACCTCTCAATGCAGTAACAAATTTGATTAAGCTAATGTATCATATTTCTATCAAATTTAATTGATAGTGTTGAAGTGTTGAACTTGGATAGTCATAGGCTCATAGCTATCCAATTTCAACTTTTGAAAGAGATGTGTTTTCCTTTTTTGGTTAAGTGAAAGAAATTGAATTTTTAATTGGACAGTATAGCTTCAGCATTTTAAAATCATCATAGTTGAATATGGGAACTGCATGCTCAGAGTTCTAAATCATCACTTATAAAATCTTTGACCACTAAACCAAATGTAGTGACATTATTGTAAGTTTGTAACTAAACCACATTGAGCCGTGGATTCCTTGCTCAAACATAACATTGTAGACACATAATATGTTTGCAACTCTATAAGAAGGAAATGTTGACCTAATTGTTGAAAATAAAGAAATTGGCGACCCTTTTGGGAAAGTATAACCAACCAAGAAGCATTTGGCAATGTCAATAGCATAGATAGAATAAAATAGTGTTCAAGGATTTTATTAAAATAGAACCATTGTCTCATGTTTGAACAAAAATGGCCTCCTTTAATAATATTAACAAAAATAGCACTTATGCCAAGAAAAATGTCCAAACCTTCATTTACGAAACTATTGCGTGATTTCGCAATGTATACATAATGAAATTTCATCCATTAACGACTATTTACATAATGTTTCGCAGTATTTCACAACCTTTCGTTAACTTTTATAGTGTTGCGTAAATAAAAGATAATCTATATAAATCATTGGCAAAATAGTCATTTTTGTTGAAAATAAAACAAAATTATATCCATTTTTCTAGTAACAAAAAAAAATGTTGCCAAATATACATTATTTCTATTTTCTTAGATTTCTAATTTCACTCATTTCAATACGTTATTGTATAGTTTTTAGGTCGATCACCTCCTTCTAAAATAGTGCATAACTTTTGGAAGAAGCGAAATAATTCAATGACTGCTCACTGAACGTTGTATTCTGTACATGTAAATAATATTCTGCCCAAAATATAATATGGTTTAAAATTTTTAGAAACTGTAAAAAAATATATATGACAAAGTGCAAATAAAACCTCAAATTTGTTTTATTATTATGTTTTTAACTTTTTGGACATGTTTGTGGGCCTATTAGGATAGAGTTAGGCTTCTCTGGGCTTTTCCATTGACATTGAACCATAATTCAAAATTAAGGGAGAAAAAGGTTCAATGGCGATTGGCCAATGCCGGCGTCATTCAGGTGGTAAAAAGGGACCCAGTGGGACGGCAGTGCATTACAATTCATACACACGAGCCGTTCAATGGCCAGCCTGTCCGTGGGCCCAGCTCCGTCGGTGATTTTAACGGTACGTACGTCGATCTCCCAATTTGCCGACGTGGAAGCTTCGCGAGTTCTCGGTGTCGTGACCACCGCATAACGTCAACCATCAAAGGCTAGAGCGATCCGGACACGTGTAGAAATCTCTGTGGTCCAAGTCGAGAGAGTTCGATCGTGACGAGATGGAAAAGTAACTAGTCGATGTACGTATATGAGTACGTAACCTAAAACACAGGCAACCAACAGTTAGGGTTTGTTTGGACTTTGACGAGACTACTGTTGACTGACAAAAGACACATTTTTGTTTATCTTATCATCTTACTCGTCTTTTTCAAATTAAGTTGTTGCGGATAAAAAATAAGAAATCATATCGGTATATAACATACGGGAAATTCTGCCATACACTGAGCATGAAGTGTTCGGGCACGTCAGCAGTGTTGTTGACCGTTGGATGTGAATTATCTCCATCTGCCCCTCCCCTGCAAATGCATCTCATCTGTCCGGGTACCTTATGCCCTGGGCACTGAAGCAGCACCCTATAACATACATATATAAGCATTGTGCTTGCAAAAGATAAGATCATGCATGTCCTACTTAATTATCGAGTAAAAGCATCTCATGACGCACCAGTAGAGATTGAGGTTGTAAGTCGAGTTCTCGTCGTCATCGGCGTGTGTTAGTTTTGCCAACAAACAAAATTAAAGATGCTACGTAGTACGTACGTAGCTTCATTTATTCATAATGGAAACCAATTCAGGATAATTAAACAAAGCATGTTAGTAGTTATTAAAACCCTGGCCTTCTACAAATATTGTACAACAATCAATCTTGAAATAGAAAAATCTATCCTCACATAATGCAAGGCTATTATTAGCCTATAGCTATTAGCATGTATATGGATGGAAGCAATTAATTAACTTAGTTGGTAAAATTAATTAGAAGTAGAACAAAATGATTGAGCAGAAATCATCTCATCTTCTAATCGATCTCTACACACAATAATCTATTTTGTTAACAAAGCAGCTGGTATCAGTCATCAGTTTCTATCAATTTGCTTTGCTCTTTTAAGGCATTTTTTCCTTCCAAACAACAAAAATCACACATGCAACCATGGACTGTATTGATTAATTATTCTGATTTAAGTAGAATCTCTAGGACCATAACTGGCCGGCCTAGACCTAAATAAGTTGGTTCATGTCAAATTGCTGATCTTCGATATATATATATATGTTGCTTAAGAGACGAAGCTAATTTAATTTGTGGCAAATACTTTATGTATTTTGGGATCATCCTTGTTATTGTTTGGCTGGATTACAACTCTACTTAACAAAGTTGTGAATACTTACTTGGCATGTACAATAATCATGTGCATGTCCTCACTAAAACACATTGTCCACTCAAATTTTTTTTTTCGATAAGGAAAGAAAAAACAAAATTACAAAGAAAACTACTAAGAAAAAACCAAACTACATTGTCCACTCAATTGGATTTAGCCCAAACTGAACAGTTTGGCATGCGCCTTCACTAATTATGTCCTTATACTTTTGAGTAAGATCGTTGCGTATCATATTTATCAATCACATTTAGTACAAAGATAAGACTTCGCTCGACTTTGTATAAATTGGTATAACATGATTTTTATATGTACCAGTTGATCGATGTCTCTCACAAAGTGCATGTGAAATTACAAGCATGAGTAAATTAAGGTAGGTATGAGCTTTCCATATATTAATTGCTACCAAGAGATTTCGAAACCCTAGCGTTAAATTGCCAAGTTGTCGTACGTACACCCGCAATTTGTAGAGCAGAAACCTGTGGAGAGTCCGACCACAAAACATACCTTTCTCCATACTAAATTATAAGGCTTATATTTGTTAGGGAAAATGATTATGGGCCTTATTTAGGCCTAAACCATCTTGTTAATTTCAAAATTAGATCTTGTGTTGTGAATTGGAAATGTATAAATATCTCTAGCTAGCGTATAGCTTAAGAAAAGCCATTCCATGTATCAAAAGCAAAAAGGATACGAACATCAAATTCTATACCAATGGTCGAAAAAATTAAAAGTCCTAATCATGCAAGAAGAGAAAAAGGTGGTTGTGGAAGAATTGCAAGTGGAATCAAAATGAGTATAATATTCAAGATCGAATGGGAAAGCTCCATTCTGCTTTGTGCTCCATCCTAGCTTTAGCATTATAGTAATCATGGCAATATCTACAATGAAGCACACTTGGACGTATAGGACGTGAGGAGAACCTCCAAATAGGTAAGAATGAATCTCCTATTAGATTTTCGGCTGATTGCCAAAGAGAAAAGCCAGTGCTGTACGGCTCTGAGCAGGTTTTCCTCTTTTTAGATTTCCATATATATGATTCCGATTTTTGGGTTTGGTTTCACTTTCCACCTAGCTTATCTAGGACTTTGGGTTTGTCACTTAAACTTCTCACTCTCTTAACAACATCAAGTAATTTACTCAACGATCGATTAATCTAAATTAATGTAAAAGTCCAACCTGATCCGTTCAAACATTCCAATCCAAATGGTATAATCCGTTCGAACATACATATAAACATGCGCGCAATTCAAGAATATAATATAATAGAACGTCTCAATCGGATTGTTGCTGCATATATGCGGAGGCCAAAGAAGATCAGAATTGTGCCTAGCTTTATAGCTATAGCTATGGGGTTGATCGAGCTATATAGGCAATATCTATTTCACAGGTCGATCAAGCACGTCTCCTCCGGCCAGTTGCTTTCATTCAGATCATGCATATATCTACACGTCATGATCCATATATACAAATTGAGCTAGCTTTTGTTTCCCATCACAAATTAAAACGGCCGGACAGTGCTAGATAACATGGATGCATCCCTTTATCTTTGACTAAGAGATTCTCGATAGATCATCTGCATAATCTACGTACGTACAGAAAAGAAAGTATGTACGTGGCTCAGCAGATGGAGACCCTCGACAGTACGTACTATATATTGTTTCACATCTTAAGACAGATTACTTTGAGCTTAAGTTGATTCCTATGAAACCTTGAGCTTAGGTTGATTCCTAACTTTTGAGAATGAATCTTGACCAAAAAATATATAAAAAATTTGGGAATGAAAACGTGGATCCATTATTCTTGTTAAAAAATAATTTTGAGCTTTTGAGTCTAGCTATTGTCTTTAATTAATATAGAATTAGAACTCTGTTCCTAGGAGGTGCATGTTGTGTTTCGATTCTCTTGTGTCTCCAACCTCATCCCTCTGTTATATAGATTTACTTAGTTCATTCAGGTAGGGATTATGCATATATAATATACTTACTATCTTCTTTTATCTATCTAGCTTATACTTACATTCAATCAATTAATGTTCTAAAAATCGCTAGGCGGTGGGCGGGCAGCGGTGAGGGGCTTAGTACCTAGGCGGGAGCCTTGGCAATTTTTTTTTATTTTAATTTTATTATACAACATATAAATAACTAAGTAAGTGCCTACGTACTTAAAACGAAAACTATACTTGTATTGAAAACCATAAACATGCAAAATGGAAGGATATAAAAATTATTATAATTGATTAAAAACATAGGAAAAAAATTTCCGATTTTTTAAAATCCGCCTAGGTGGATTTGCAACTAATCGAGGAGGCTAACTTCGGCGGAAATTTTTAGAACACTACATTCGATCATGATATCTTAGTTCTAATATACATTGTTGACCAATTCCTTGTTGATTTTAATTAATTTTAGAAGTTTAATAGTTGTCTGACACATACTATATATATCTAGCGCACAATTAGAGTTGAACTCTAAGGAGGGAAATTTATTAAAGACGTAAAAGATTACAATTATTTAGGAGTACATATGTCTAACTGTTGAGAATGTGGAGTGTTGCCTCACGTTGAAAATAGAGACCATGCAAATATCTTTATAAGAATTTAAATTTCTCGAACCATTATTTTTTGCGAAAAATAATTCACGATCCATAATTAGAGGGTACGTATACATTTGAAACTTCTAGAGAGTACGTATGCATTTTACATGTGACTTTACGGAAATCTTGTCAGAATGAGCCCAAAATACACAAACAGGTACGTAGCTAGCCAACAATGGCGTCCAATCTCATTTGCTCAGAGCCTCAGATTCAAGGATCTCATTATAGCTTAAAGATCATCACAAACCCCAACTTGCAATCGAGCTTCTGCAACGCATCTTCACAGAATCGCAAAATATTATCCACACAGAATATGAATTGGATCGCCACAGTGAAAGTGATCGAGAGGTGTCTCTCATATCTCTGATGTATATATATACGGTTCAGATTAAAAGAGGCCGGCCAAAGATATGGAGGTTCGTGGCATACAGAGCCACGTTTGCCGAAAAGGATCGAAAAGCTAGAGTTGGGAATCATATTCCCCAAGTCCATAACAGACCTGTCTTGGAATTATCCCTGGAAACAAACAGAAAACATTGCTCCCAGATATCCAGAATGATGTATACTGCGACCTCCATATCCAACCAAATTTGGCCAAACACTAGAGTACAGTGCACCGTCAATATAAAGCTGACTCATCACCCGGCCCTAATTTCACTCTCACCTGTCATTCCATTTTTGGAGCATACGGCGGATCGGATCAACCACTCATGAACATTCATTAGTGCGTGCTGGTGCCGAACTCAATCATGGCCTAGCTAGGGTTTCACCCAAGTAGCTTAGCTAGCTTTTTTTGGGACAATAAGTAGCTTAGCTAGCTACCACGTACTCTACAAGAAAATGAAAACCATGCAATATGCATATATCATGGAAATGCCGTAGGTAAGACTACGTACGTACACTACATCTCTCTAAATTCACTCCGGCAAGAGAGAAAGAAACCGGAACCAATCTGAATCATGGCAAACAACGCCCAATTTGCCAAAAAATATTCGGCAAAAACAAGCGTGGTGGTTGTTGAAAACAATCGACACTAATAGCTAGACCACAACTGGATAATGTGGTAACTTAGTTTTTCTAGCACTAAATGGTGAGGCAAGAGACGGAAAGACTGTACGATTGTGAAAGGGACTATGTGCAATATGGTGTAGTGTGTGGGACAAAGTCCTACAATGCAAATGAATTATAAACACTAATTGGGGTTTCGGGTCACACTAATCCAAATCTAATGAATGAATAACCTAATACACATACATATGAAGTTGGTTAAGGATTGAATTACTTACCCTACATTCCTTACCACTAGCGCTACGTCTATCGTATGTATTATCATGTCACTCGATCAATAACTCTCAATTTATTGTGCCACACAATAAATTAAGGCATAGAGTACAAGACTAGGAATGCAAGGGTCATGTCTTTCAAAAGTGTTATTGTGCCACATAATAACTCTTAATTAACTAACTTAAACTATATCTCGGTCCTTAGGTTAACTAAATTAAGGTTGTGGATACAAGACTAGGAATGCAAACAAGGCAAATTTAAACTCACACCCTCATCATGTTCAATGTGAACTAATGAAGTTACCAAATTCATAGTTCAACCAAATTAAGTAATTAAACACATACTTATAAGTTGGTAAAATTCACAAGCATGCATTTAATATTCTTAAAACAAAACAGACAATGAACACATCCGAAATCAACCAATATGCATAACATCAAATTATAACAAATCATCGTCGATGGACTAGGATGTAATCCTAATCCCAAATATTCAGACAAATAACAATTACCCAATTTATTCACACACAATTGATTGCAGAAAATATAATTAAACAAAATTAAATATTATAAATAAATGAGTTGGGTAATGTTACTGTTTGTGTCTAGAAAACTGGACACTGCCATCAGGAGCGGGTGGACGGCGTAGCCACAAACAGCGGAAGAGCAGTGTAACTCATCGGAGCTGCTCCATGGGTGTCCAAAGTGAATTGGACTGTGGACAGTGGGTGTCCAAAGTAATTGGGCCCAACAGGGCATGGGTCTGGCTCCAGTTGATTAGGACAGGCATTTGGGCCTTGCTGTGGTTGTTTGGGAGCCCAAATCAAATAGGCCCAAGATGATTAAAGAGCACGGGCTCTAGCTGTTGGTACGTGACCCAACATCTCAAACTCATAATTTGGCAGTTCATCTTCATCTTCTTCAGAGAAGAAGAGAGAGCACGGGGTTGAGGCTCAAAGCTGTGCACGATGGCGTGGACAAGATTTCAGAGCACGGCTGGGTTTGTGCTCGGCGCTGGGCTCGGCGTACGGGTTCCCAGATGAATCGATCATCGGCGCTTGACTGGGAAGAGTGAATTGAAGCAGCAGCGGCCATGGTGGTGGTCTGGGTTGTGCTCGGATTGGAGCTGAGAAGCTCACGGTAATGACGTGGAACGAATTGGTTGCCGGCGGCTGCTGTGTGAGCTGGGCACGGCTGAAGTTGAGAGCTGTGGTCTTTGATGGTGTGTTGTGGCAGAGACAAGGCCGGAATTGCAGGTGTGCTTGTGCAGCTTGGGGATCGGAGAAGGAGGCTGAAGGTGATGATTGCTTCCAATGTGGTGGGATTCCTCATTAAGAAGAGGAGAAAGTGAGTAGCAGGTGAAGGAATTGGGAGCAGGTGAGGTGCTCAACGTCACTGTCCATCGGAGAGTCGACAAAAGGAACCAATCCGAACCATCAACATAAAATAACATATAAATAAATTAATTAATATATAAATTAATGCATGCAATGATAAATGAGAACTTGAGGTGCAAGAATAGTGATTCGCCACCGCGGGTGGTGGTTGCGCCTCCATACGTGGTGGTTCGCAGACAAATTTGCCGGGGTTCGGAATAGTCTCCAAAATCTTCGTACAATATCTATGCTCCACATCCGAATGATGACTCGTGTCATCTTGACGTCCGAAAGTCATAGTTGACTTTCTGTCATTTTCTCGAAATTGCGCTAAAAACCTCTAAAATGATATTTTTAAGTGCAGATAATCATCGCACACTTATTTGACCTACAATTTCACAAAACACACATTATATACACTAAGTCACTAACAAGCTCTCGGATAAACTCAATTCAAGTAATTAGAGGCACTTTTAGTACGTAAAATACGTACTAATCACTTCTCTATTTCTAGGGACAATAGTCTTTCCCTTTTGCATCATATTGTCAATTTGTGTTAATGAACCTGTGTAGTTCCTCCACAACCTTCAATTCCAAAAGTTTAACGGTTAACTACTTTTCATTCATTTAAATGTGGTTTCATTTAAAGTAGATATCCCCACTTAATTCATATTAGTATGGCCTTCATGTTTTGCTTATTGTCCCAATCTCATTTATCGGTTTATGACTACTTCTTGTCCACTGACATGAACTTTTCTAATTAAGTAATTTTGATCATCATTTTTTGTATGTACAAAATCATAAAATTGTAAATTAACAAATTTATTAAATACGTTGCTGTAGTACGTGATTAATTTCATGAGTGGATATAAATACAGAACTAATTAAGTACTATTAGACAATATAAATACAAAACAATATATGAATGACTTTAGTGCATTTGAGTTCAGATCATGAATTCTCAGTTTATTCGTTTTATGATTTATGCTTTCTTTTATTAGAGTGAGAAAATGTTTTTCATTCATTTGAAATGTTGTGGCCACATCTATATGATGAATATCTTTTATAAGCAAGATTCGAATGACACAGCCATTATTAGCATATATATGAACTAATGAACTATTATGAAATAAGCAGTTGATTTTTCTTTTTAACTTTTGTATTTTTCTCAAAACAATCCATCTCATATTCATAGCTAAGAATGCAATTCCATTTGCATATCATAGTCATAAATTTATCAAACCATTTCCCAACTACATAGATTTAAGATATTGGTGAAAACTAATTTCATATAACTATTGGAAGTGATTAAGTACAATATACTTAAGGCTGGTGCTGAGGAGTGCAAATTATGTGGTCTGCTAGCCCTTCAAATCTCATAGGTCTTTGATTTCATTTAGTTTAGCAGTGAATGCACATAACATGCAGTTAACTTTACTCAAGCAGAGAAAACGGTTTATTGTTTTTTCTCACCCATCTAGAGAGAACTCAGAGAAGTTGCTCCTAAAAAATTTCCCTATAGGAAATTGGACTTATGCACCAACCTTGGACTTGCAAATTGGACCCATGGACATGGACTTGATGAGAATATAAAACTGAAACTAAGAAACTATTAAGTCAAATAAAGAATTTACTCTTCTCAAATATTGTTTCGTAAAACTCATTTGAAAAAAGAGAAAAACATTCATATTTGGCTGTAAACATGTGTGTATATATATGTATATATATATATTCTCTGAGTGCATGCTACTGTTTTGCTTGTGATCGAGTTCCGTTTTTGATTTTTACTGTGTAGAGATTCTGTTCGTGAATAATGGAGTTCTTTTTTATGAGATTGTTGTTGTATAAAGACTTTCATGTTTCTCAATGTTTGCTACTTCTTATTTTGTGAGATTGTTCCAGTAGTCATCATCTGTTTCTTCCACTGTTATTGTGTCAAACTGTCAATGCTTTCTTCATACATGGTATGGTAAACTACTTCAGTTGAGTCTTCTAGTGCCAATTTGACTTTAGATTTTTTTTTATTTTTTTGCAAAGGAGAATTCATTTCAATATAAACTGCAATTACAAACATCAAGCAATTACAGCACCCACAGAGGAAAACCTCATAAAGCTACGTATCCCCACCCTAAGGAGGGAAGACGCATATGTCAAAATATATCTACCTAGACTCGAATGAGCAAAGACTTATTTGAGATCTGAAACTAGATTCAAAAACTAACCACAACTAATGCCCAAACAACCACATTTAACCGAGATGTCCACAACCTTTTACCAAACCCGTCAAACTAAACCTAAGCCAATCCTCGACGTCGATCCACATTTGCAATCTACAATGACCAACAACCACCCTACTACAGTTTCTCTGTCACTAACACTAGATTGCCAAATAAACCAAAGTGGATTCGAACCGCCAAGCCTCCACCACCAAACTATGAAAAAGTGATTCTGGAACCGATGTACCATCACAAAACTCCAGCAACAGGAAAGATAACTCCAAAAGTACCTTAACCAACATAAACAAGTGTCCCAACAAAAACTCGTCAAACCGGAGAACTCATCGAGAGAACACTAGCAAGATGCCGACCGAAATTGGTAAGAGATCTCGTCCTTGAAGGTTCTCGTCCGGGGACTTCACAAGGCAGCCCCGGATCAAGATAGTACCAAAGTTAAATTCCTTGTCCGATTAAGGGGAAATTGCCTTTAGATATTCTAATAGGCCTTGGTATTTGCTTTTTGGTGTAGATAGTCATGAATTTTTCTTGTAAGATGATAAAAAGACTGATGTTGTTTCAAATGTCTTGTCATTCTATCTGGGCTTCTTTGAATCTTTTAATATCTTCTTTGGTAGGAAGAGGGGTAGTTTTTGGTACTTGTCGTGGCTTGGATTAGCAACTTTTATCTAGGATATATAATGTTATGGACTGCTGGATGAAGATATTAAAATATCACTGAAGGATTCTGGTGGGATGCTGCCTATGGTTAGGCTAACTTCTTCATCTACCGAGGATATTAAACAACATAGTAATTGATAGAGTTAAATTAAAATATCATTAAGTCAAACTGATAGATTATGAGAAAGACTAAGGTATGTTAACATTTCTCATACATGATGAGGAGAGAAAATACTCGTTATGGTAAATAAGGTTCTTATTACAGTAAAATAGGTTATTGTTTAAGTAATTAAGTTCTAAAAGTGGTAATTGTAATATTTTATCACTTGAGGACATATGTTACAACTTCGACAACTTATATGGTAACTACGAAAAAGTCCTCGTTATATTAAGATAAATAAGGCCCTTATTAGAGTAAAGTAGGTTGTCGAGTAATTAAGTTCTAAAAGTAGTAATTGTATGTATGTCATATGTTAAGATATTGTAGAATTTTTCTATTTTTTTTAGGAATGAATGGATATATAAGAAACATTATTGTCCCTAAAAGTGGTAATTGTATGTATGTTATATGTTAAGATATTGTAGAATTTTTACATTTTTTTTAAAGAATGAATTGATATATAAGACACGGAAAATTCTAGTATATGTTAACGTATCTCAAACGTACAATTACCACTTTTAGGACTTAATTACTCAAACGATAACCTATTTACTCTATTGATGACCTTATTTATCTTAATGAGGACTTTTTTGTAGTTACCACATGAGTTGTCGAAGTGATAATATATGTCATCAAGTCGTAAAATATTACAATTACCATTTTTAAGACTTAATTACTCAAACAAGAACCTAAATTACTCTAATAAGGACCTTATTTACCTTAACAAAGACTTTATCTCCTCATTATGTATGAGAAATGTTAACATACCATAGCCTTACTCGATAAGACACATTATTTGTCTAAAATATTAACGTGGATGGAAAGAGAATTTAATTACAATTAGTTATTTTGGGAATGATTTCAAAATTAGTAAATTTTTTAAAGTAACTTGAGGGAAGAGAATAATTGCATAACTAAAAATTAGTGAACCATTTATTAAGTTTACGTTAATGCCTTAATGGGAGGAAGAAAAACATACATGAAATATAATTATAGTCAATTACATATATATAAGTCACTTTTGGTGACCCTGTTTATTTTAAAGTTACTCAATATTTTTATCCCTCATAACGCCACCAAAATATTAGAAACTTCAATAGTTATAAAAATGTCACCGTGTTTTTAATTTCATTATTTACATAACTGTCACTAAGTACGAAAAACTATTGCCAATGATCCGAAAAGCCTACTATCATTCTTCAGAGAAGCTATTGTCATTCTCTAGAAAAATTACTGCCATCTTTCGATAAGCTACTGCCGACAAACCGAAAAGTTATTGACATTCTCCAGATTAGCTACTACTATTCACAAGAAAAGTTAATGTCATTTTTCGAAAAGCTACTGACATCTTCCGAAAAGGTACTAGCATTTTCCAAAAAGCTAATGCCCCGAAACGAAAAGCTACTGTAAACAAAAAGGTACTGCTGGCCAACCGAAAAGCTACTACGTTGAACCAAAAGCTACTGGCCATTTTTAATGCCAAACTCGACCCGGTCGAATCTCCACCATTCGACCACCTTTCTACAGCAGACCGGTACAAATGTGTTCCTCTCGCCGGTGTGAGTTTATTCATGCCCATGGAGATCGTCCATCAGATCAATGATGACAACAGATCGAGCCTCAAAAGCTCATGATTCTCTATCAGTTTTTTTCTGTTTTCCAGTTACTCCGACCATCTCTAGCACCAATCCAAGTATTATGAAAATTTATCATGGCTTAGAAAATAATAAGGTCACAAAAAATGACCTTATCTATAATTTATTATCTATGTATGTAGCGAAAATAATTAACAAATCACAATATTAAGATTTGTTCAGAATATAATATCTGCATCGAAGTAGAGATTGCATCTTTTTTTTTTTTTTTTTGGACGAAAGTAGAGATTGCATCTTATTAGTGATGAACATAAACTGATTTGCAACAAGAAATAGCTATTTACCTAAACAACCTCAAGGACTAACTCTGGTATACAATAAAAGTTGAATCTGGGTAAGCTCACATTCTACAAGGCTGTCCACAAAATCAAACATGTAAAAGTCGGATATCTTCTGCCATTAAAAACAGTCCCGGCCATGAAAATCTGCACTGAACCCTTAAATTGTTATCTCTTCGAATTATTCTTCCCCTTCTTCCCTCTCCCTTGGGACAGCCCCAAAGTGATTTACTAAGATGTCAACAACTAAGGGCACCAAGTCCTTACAAGGGACACTCTTCTTATAAACATCTCCCAAATGTGAGTCGCTCCCTATTCTCCCTCCCAAGAAAACATCAACCCCTTCACAAGGCTTTCCATTCTCATCCCTTGCCATACACCCCATGAAACCAATATCAGCCACTTGCACCTGCCCGCAGGTGTTCGGGCACCCCGTCCAATGCATCCTCACCGGCCGGGTCACTGCCACGTGCCTCTCCACCTCCTCAGTCACCTTCAAGGCCCGTTGCTTTGTCTCAATGATGGCTTGCCCGCAAAACTGGTTGCCAGTGCAAGCCACTAGTCCTTTCATGAGAATAGAAGGTTCAGGTGAAAATATGTCTTTCAGAAGAGGCTCTTGAAGCAATGCTTCGAGTCTAGAGTTCTCAACATTGGGGATTATTATGTTTTGCTCCACTGTGAGACGGAGTTCCCCAGTGCCATACTCGTCGGCTATACGAGCGAGCTCATCCATGTCATCTGCTTGGAGCCTGCCTACTGGAATGTGAAGACCCACAAAGCTTAGACCTTCTTGTTTTTGTGGATGGACACCTATATAGTCTCTCCTTTCCCATTGCTTTTGTACCAAGTCTTCAGAAGATGCTCTTTCCAATTCCTTAAAGGGCATTCTTTTAGCAACCTCTGACCTGAATCCTTCTATGCCCTGTAGTAAGGCAACAACATTAATACACAATTAACAAAAATTAAAATTCCATGAAACATCTGAATGTACTTGACTTCTAAGCATTTCATGGGTTAAGGTTGAAATATGGAAAAATAGATAGTACAGTTACTTAAAAGATTACACTTGTTGCATAAACAAGCATCTTAGAAAATAATTAGGAACTTACTAGTTCATCAATCAACCACATCATTCTTGTTTTTTGTCTGTTCCCTCTGAAGCCAAGGTCTCTATAAGCCTCTAGTATAGCTTTGCAAACTGGGATCACATCGTCTGTCGAGACCCATGCATCAAGAGGAACTGCCTCTGCACATCTTTTGGGACTGAAGAAGCCTCCCACAAGTAAATTGAATCCAAATCTTCCATCCTTTGTCGCAGGCATGTAAGCAAGATCGTTGATGTGGGGATGCTCATAAAGATCATGCGAGCCTATCACACACACATTCCACTTCCTTGGCCTGCTCAGATGAAAAATAAACTTAATAAGCCAAGCAAGCAACTCATTCCTAATTTTCCTTATTAAAATTCGACCAAAATGTATATGGAATATCTTGCCTACTAAAATATAAGGCTAGCTCAAATATTTGGGTCCCTGTAGTCTCTGGCTCCACTTTGCTAACAATCACATCTTTGCAGTTTATTTAACAATTTCAATTGGATCCCAAATCATATTTTGAGTCAAATTAATTAATCAAAATATCACAGTGGGATTAGGGACGGGGATTCCATTCATTTCAACAGTATTAGTTCTGGCTAAAATTTGATACTTCATCAATTAATTTGATGGAAATGTGGTTTTGGATCTTATTGCAACCATTCATAAACTAGGGATGTGATTGCTAAATTGAAACTAAATGGACTAAAGTGAAATCAGATCCAAACTGGAAGCACTCAATGTCACACGTTTCTATGAAATTAAAACTCAGCTATAGCAAAACAGAGTTGTACTTCCTATGAGGGAGTTAAAATACTTACAGGTTTGTGACAGTTGGATTGCCAAGTGAATTGGCGGTAATGTATTGGGACAACAAGTTTGTGTAAGGTCTTGTGTCAACAATTTCAAGTGGGTCAATGCCTGCAAGAGGATTTCCAACTGGGTTTCTCACATTGTCCATGCCACTCTGCAAACTAGTCAAGCCAACTTCAGCCAGACCCTTGAGAATTTCGGGCACATCAGGCAGAACGACTCCTCGAATTTGCCAATTTTGCCTGGTTGTCACATCTGCACAACCATCCTTGCCATATTTCCGTATCACGCTCGCTAGATATCTTGTTTGTGCACTTGTTGTGACCCCATTTGGTAGCTTCAGTCTCATCATAAATCTACCATCTGATCACCATCATCACCATTGTTAAGCCAATTTCATCAAGAACATATGGAAGAAATGAGATGCTAATGGATTAAAAAAATATGCTAATTTTGTAGGAAGGGTTATAATCTGAATTGACTTGAGTAAGCAGGCAATCAAATCATAAGACATTAATAAGATGCACAAATTGATTGTCAAAAGAATATATAAATAAATCAAATGAACTTACAATGATGCTTTCTTCTGTGGAAAAGACCAAGCCACTTGAGCCTTACATCAATATCATCCTTGGTGTCCTTAACTTTGTCAAGCTCCTCAAAAGGCAAGTTTGCAAGCTCTTCAATCCCACCTTCCATGTAAAGCTTCATAGGCTCTCTTTGAATCTTCACCTTCTCCTGCACATTAATCCCTTCCCTAAACTTCTCCTTCAACACCCAATACCCATCTCTCTCCTCCACTCTCGGCTCCAGCCTCGCCGCATCCACATCCGGCGTGACAACCGGTACCACAGCCGGGGTGGCTGCGGCGAGCTGCCTTGTGTTGCAGCAGGGAGCCGAGGACAGAGGAGGAGGGGAGAGAAACCCAAATGATGACATAGCTCAGAGTATGATAGCAACAGCAAACTAAGACCAGTGATTGAATATGGTGGAGATTGTAATAAGAAGAAAGAGAGAAGAGGGTGTCCATTTTTGTAGGGAAAGAATGTGGGCGGGCGCAGCGGTTTGTGGACAGAGGACCTTAGGAGGAGGGAGAGGTTCATTTGGATGTCAAGGACTTTTGGCTGGTGCCAAGGGTCATCTGTTGTTTTAACCGACTGTCACTGGTGACCGTTAAAGTCTCTATTTACCATCTTGTCCCTTAGTCAGCCTGTCCAGCATATATGTGCCAACTTTGTCTCTACCTGTTTAATTAATAATTTAATATTCACATTCACAGCTTTTGTTGGCCTGGTCGACTTTAGACTTTAAATGCGGCGTCTGGGGAGATAGGTGCATGTTGTGCAGTGTGCACGGAAGGTGTTCGATGAAATGACTGAAACAAGTAGAGTGTGGCGGATGACTACTATATGTGTGCATGAAAATTCTGGAGATATGGCCCTTTCGAGTTTCGATAACATGGCGGAGAAACACTCAGCCGCACCGGAAGAAGGGGTTTGGTGCCTTGGACTAGTCGTGCTAGATCACTCTTTGATGCCTTGCTGGAGAAGCATCTTATTTCTTGGAATGTGATATAGAAGCCTTGACATTATTTGACAGCACATTTTCCTAATACAGTTGCACAATGGGAATGTTTCTGATTTCTGAGTTTCATGGGAAGAGTTTAGTCCATTTTCTTTTCCATTTTACAGTTTTACATAGCTAGCATTCATAGCTCTGTTTTTGGGTTTGTCCTCTCACTGTCTCATATTTCATTATTTTTTTAACAAATTTTGATTGAGCAACATGATGCTGTTTCACTTTCTTTTGTTCATGATTATTCGGAACTGTGAGATTATTGTCCAAGTGAGATATGTGAACCCTTTCATTAAAAAATTTTTGAGATAGAATCCCTTGGGAAAAAATAGAAGCAATATCAAATTCAGTTGATAAAACATATTATGCATTTTTTTTTTGTCTACTTTACCAAAAAATGAAGTGTTTTTTTTTGTCTACTTTGCCTATGACTTAATTCTCTTTTTCATTCTGTTTTTTGGTTGTTGATTTTTCTGAATTTTGTCTAGGACCAGAGAGAGTTAATAAAATCCGAAGAAAATATGCACATTCATGGATTTATAGCCTGTTGAATTTTCTGCCAGTAAATGATGAAGAAATTGAAAATGTAGAGTTACAGAGAAAGTCAACATATTTCTATGGAGGTGTATCGAGGCCAAGAGTCCTAGACTTGATTGGTGGAGAAGAAACTATGACCAACAGCAAACTAGAAACAACAAAACAAAGCAGTTCAGAATGAAACCGAGCAAGGGTAGGAGAAAGAAAGAAACACACAACACATACAGGGAGAAACAGAAAGAAAGAGTAGATGCATAGCCAAACAAATAAGCTCAATTTCTCCGAGTGCTATTCTGACTTGTCCTTTTCATTAGTCTGATTAGTATCCCCACAATCTCAAGAAAACACTCACGCCTCCTTGTGACGAAGACGTCTGCAAGAACCACTCCCACTAGCAACCCACTTACAAATCCTGCCAGAGCAAATTTCCAATCCAATTCAATTCCAAAATCAGAACCATTTTCTTCTATCGGTGAAGGTGGAAATTGAGGAACTTCAGGGTTGCCACATATCTTTGGCAATGGAACTCCACACAACCCCGGGTTTCCTTCATATGAATTACTGTCAAATGTAGTAAATTGGGTTCCACGCGGGATAGGACCACTGAGATTGTTGTGAGAGACATTGAATTTTGCAAGGAATGAAATCTGTGTGAGTTGTTGAGGGATCTCCCCTGAGAGCTTGTTCTGTGAAAGGTCCAACGATTCAAGCAACGTTAATTTCCCCAAGGATGAAGGGATCAAACCAGTGAGAATATTATTGGAAACATTAAGCGAACGAAGCCCCGTCAGGTCCCCTATGAATTCAGGAACCTTCCCTTCAAATTTGTTGCTTGAGATGTCAATGACTGCAAAGTCCTCTCCAACCTTGGGATAGAATCTTTCTACACCTTTAGTTATCATTGTGAAGGAGAAATACCCGCCACGATATGAAGGATCATAAACAACATTTGAGGTTGTCTTCATGTATGTGAACTGATTCGAACTGGTACCTTTGATTGCATTTCCAGAGAAGATGTATTCGAATGGGAAGTTGCCTGAGAAATTATTGAAAGATAGATCAAGAATACGCAACTCAAGGAAATGATCAAGACTCTTTTCAGGATTCCTTATCACACCGTGGAACGCATTACGGTGCATTGCCAAAACTCTCAACTCTGGGAGAGTCCCCAACCAAAAGGGGAAAGCATCATCGAATTCATTGTTTGACAGAACAAGAAACTCAAGCATCACACAATTTGCCAATGACCTTGGTAATATCCCCTGCAATTTGTTATCACTAACATCAATCATCGTCAGATTGCTTGTGAATGTTTGTGGGAGATGGCCTTCGAAAGAGTTGTTTCCAAGGTCTAAAACTCGCAGACTCTCACTGAAGTTCCCAAGACACTGCGGAAGCATGCCACTCAACTTGTTATGTGACATATCAAGGTACTTCAGAGAAGTCAGATTGCAAATCAAAGGCGAAACTTGTCCAGTTAGTTTGTTCTTTGAAATCAGATAGTGTTCAATTGATGGTGAAGGTATCAGTAGAGATCCCCGAATCATGTTGGACGAAAGATCCAAGAGTCGCAGGCTGCTCCAGGGAAGGACAACTGGAAGTTGGTCAAAGCCGGAAAGGAAGTTGTGAGAAATGTTCAGGACCGTCAAACTGTCTGTGCCTACGTTCCACATCCATCTCGGTACTTGGCCATGCATTCTGTTATCAGAAAGATCCAACCATCGCAAATTTTCTTGATATCTTAGGAAACTTGGGAACTCTGTTATGTTGCATGAATACAATCCTAGACTCATAAACTTTGGAAGAGTTGTTGCATTCATCAATCTGGTTTCGTCGAGCAATAATTCCAATTTTTTTCCAGATAAAAATAGTATGAGGAGATTTTTCATCTTTTGAAACATGTAGAAATCCACCTTACCGCTCAAATTATTATTATCTAGATAAAGGATCTCGAGATTCATGAGATTGGATAAGGACTCGGGAATAGAACTATGCAAATTATTTGAAAGAAGATCTAGCTGAGTTAGTTTGCTAAGATTTCCTAGAGAAGATGGGATTGGCCCAGTTAATTGATTTTCAGAAACTGAAATTGATTTGAGCTGGTTGAGATTTCCGATGGAAGATGGGATGTAACCACCTAAATTATTACCAGAAAGGTCCAGATCAGTGAGCAGGGTAAGGTTTCCTAGAGAAGATGGGATTGATCCAGTTAATTGATTTGATGCAAGCGAAAGTGTTATGAGCTGGGTTAGATTTCCGAGAGATGACGGGATGTAACCACTAAAATGATTAGTATCAAGTGACAGATGTGACAGTTGGGTAAGGTTTGCCAAAGAAGCTGGGATTGAACCAGTAAGTGTGTTATTTGAAAGATCTAAATAAACCAGCTGCCTAAGATTACCGAGTGAAGATGGAAGCAACCCTGAAAAATTGCATCGACTGGCAACTAACTCGTTTAACGAATCAAGCTTTTCAATTGAAGAAGGGAGGTCTCCGGAAAACCTAGTCCTGGAAATTCTCAGTGACATGAGAGGACTAGTTTGTTCAAATGCCGGTAAAAAACTTGTGAGATCTGGATTGGATTCTACGTTAAGAAATTTTAAATTCTGTAATTTGAAAATACTTACCGGGAATTGGCCTAGCAGCTCACAATACTCTAGAAGGAGAGATGTCAAAAGTGATAAATTTGCCATGGAATCGGGTACTGGTGAAGAAATGATGACGGAACTGAGATGCAGCTTTTCTAGACCAGTCAAGTTTTGAACAAGGCTTCTTAGATTGGACTCGTTCAGCTTCAGTGATCTTTCACTTGTACTATGATCAATATTGGAGGACAGATCAAGGGACGACAACTTGGACAACTGAGAAATTTCGGATGGGATTTGACCAGAAAAGAAAGAGCCAGAGAGGTTAAGATAGGTGAGCATTGGAAAATTTCTAATGGTAGTAGGAATTTGAGATTGATTGAAGTCATTGTCGGCGAGGTTCAGCCTCTGAAGATGAACGAGTCGAAAGAGGGTGTTGTTGGAGTTGATAGAGCCAGAGAGACAACTGCTACTAAGATCGAGCCCAATTACATGACCGGTCCTCTGATCACACTCGACCCCATCCCATGAGCAGCATCATTCAGCAGCAGCTGGTATCCATGACAAAACCTTTGGATAAGCACCCTCATCAAACGAAGCAAGTTCGTCGATGACAAGGCTTTGCTTAAATTGGAGCAAGGCAGAGCTCTCCTCATCGTGGCAGGAAGATGATGGCTGCTGCAGAGAGTGTAAAGAGCTGGCAATAACCAAGACATGAAACATGAAGAGAACTACTCGTTTAGAAAGCATGAAACTATTAGATAAGCTCAGGGATAGCTCCATAATTGATGTGTGGAAGAGAGAGTGAGAGAGAGCTATGTTATATATACGCCTGTCAACCATATACAGCTCACATTCCTCCATTGCTGCTTGTTTTCCTCGTTTACTTGAGAAGACTTTGCAGCCATTTATTAGGAAAAAAGGAAGAGAGAAGAAAAAGAGGGGAACCAAACAAATACATTTCGGCGCAAAATCGTTTAACATGAATACATGATCAAGTTGACAAATTGGTCGGGAATATCCGAATATCTCTGTAACAGAAAGCATCATTAATAAAATGGGGACTTGATTCCCACCAACCAAAGGAAGAAATAGAACATCCATTGTTAGCCAAAGCAAGCGTGGCTTGATTGGCCTCACGGAAAATACAAGAAAGAACAAACATAATTAGAGAGATCGATATGCAACATTTTTTGATGGCTTAAAGATGCCGTAAAGTCATGCATATATAAATTGTTATAATGTCATGTACTATTCCGGAAGAATTTATAACTTGAAAGAATTTCTAACTTCGATATACCTTGTGGCTTGTGCTCGACTTCAAGTGAGATCAAGTCAAGCTTTACTTGCATGAAGTCAAGCCCTCCATAAAAATTGTCCATACTACGAGAGACTCTGGTCTATCTTTGCTATATATGCATCAAAACCGGTTGTATTTTTTTTTTTGGCTAATTTTCAACTTAGTTAAATAGAATGAAGTCCAACTAAATCATCCCCGTTATTTGTGATATCATTGTTGGCATTTTGCTTATTGGATAGGATATGGTCGTACTTCTTCTAATCTTAAATTTTTATTAGAGTTTAGGAAGTCAACATATTTTCCCCTTGCTTTGATTTTTGGCCTTCACAAATAAAGCTTTTGGATGCTACTATGAATATGGAAGGAGTTTTGCTGGCTGGAGTTCCTGGAGCAGGTGGGTTTGATGCGGTATTTGCAGTTACCTTAGGGGATTCTGGAAGCCATGTGACGAAATCGTGGAGCTCATTCAATGTGTTGGCCTTGTTAGTTAGAGAAGATCCTCATGGTGTTTCTTTAGAGACTGCTGATCCACGAACAAAGAAATTACTTCATCCATTTCCTCAGTTCATATTCAATAAGCGTGTATACTTCACTTTTTTATGTGATTAACTGTTAAAAACTAGGACAGTCTATCAAGTTGGTGAAAAAATGGAATTTGGAAGAGGAATTGTGTTAGAGTGGGGATATAGAATCAATTAGTCAGGTTAAGGAATAATATTTATCACCAATCAATTGTATTATGATTTTGTCTGTCTTAATTTGCTTGAAAATTTATAACAAAACACTCTGCTCATTTCAAAATCAATAAGAGTTTCATTTATATTTTGTTTTCCTTACAATTTGTGTAAAAATGTTGCTAACACTGTCATATTCCCAATTTAAATTCAGTTGGAAAGATCAATATGTTTGGTTAACCTTTGGACAAGTGTATCACGTACAATTAATTTCTAATGTGAACTGGTTACATTTGGGTAGGCCACAAACTGTGTATCACATGTGTATGGTGAACTAATTGCATTTGGGGAGGTCACATGTGTATCACAATTTCTAATGATTAATTAATATATGCCAATACATGTGCCAAGTTTGTCACAATCTTCTTTAATATGTTGCTATTAGCCCATCGATTCTGAGGTCCTAATATTTCTGTCTCAAATAACTGATTATGTGTATCCTGTATTTGTTTTTTATATTTTACTTTACGTACTTTTCCAGTTTATACAGTAAGGACTAGTCTGCACTACTGCATTTCTTTTATAAGACGTGGTTTCAGTTATATCTTACCATTAATTATAAACTGGAAAGTTTCTGTTGAGGATATTATATGAGTTGGCTTTTAGGTCCCCTAAAACAGGAATAGAAATGTGTTTGGTTATGTTGATAAAATAAGGTGAAGTAAGTTTGGAAGCAATTGTGATGAATCTGAATAATGTTCTATAGATGCTGTAACTTGTAATGTACAATGGAGCAGATCCACGCAAATATATGTCTTTTCGAAAAACATTCATATTTGCTCTGTTTAAAATTTAACATTCATCAAACTTCTTTTGATTCAGAGAAAGTGGTTTTATTTTACTTTAGCAGCGAAGCCTTGTAATTTTGTCTTCCCAATAGAGAAAAGCAACTAATTTTGACCACATGCTTCTTCAGGCTAAAGTCCTTGGTGTATAACTTATAATTTTAGCCATGCACATGATCATGATAAGCATACTCTGGGTCTAATGATCTGTTTCTTGACCTTTGTTCTTGGTGAAATTTTGATATATTTATAACTTTCGATGTACGAATTCAAATATATTGCACATTCATTTTCACAGTTTAAAACAGGGAGCCTCAATTTAAGATTTACTTATGGCTGCTGCCTGCTGGATTTTCCGGAGACGGAGAAAAGATGAAAACACGCTGTTAATCAATGGAGCATAAAATTCAGCTTACTCCATGCAATCAGCAATTTGCAAATATTAATCAATGAGAAGAGCAAAGCAAGGAATAAAATTATTAAATTTTGTTTGCAAAAGGAAATTAATTGTCGAGAAAAGAGGAAGGACGATGAATTGGGAGAGAAACGTCCGATTAAAATCTTCTCCCATGAATGAGCCAAATTAAAAGATTATGGAGGGAAAATTTTCAAAAGGAAAATCAAAATTAAGCACTTTAATCTTTTTCTTCTCTTCTATTCCCTTTAGCATTAACCTACAACTTCATGAACTCTAAACCTATTGATCGATCTCTGTATTATCTGAACCCTGGCTAACACGTCACTTATTAGGGTTGCCAAAATCCCACCTTTGCTTTGCTCACAAGAAAAGACGTCATCCATCTACCCCTCGATCGAGGTCGCTAGAAGCACAAGGCCAAAGTGTTTGAAGGGATCGATCGATTTAAGGTAAGGATCCAATCCCCATGGATATTTTTCTGTCTCTAAAATTTAATTGTTAACGATTTTGTTTTGCCTTTTCAGTTGAATCTGGAGGATATTGTTCTTGCTTCTTAGTTAACTACAACATCTAGAAGAAGACCCGATGAAGTAGTTCCCCTTATTGACAGTGTTAATGCGGCGTGTTTTGTTTGTCTTATTGGTAATTCTTCCCCTCTTCCTTGTCCCAGTTATTCACTTTAATTAACAAGAATGTGCTTTACTTAATTACAAGTACCAACTCCAACTGATCTAAACATGCAGGTAACTGGCATGCTGGTAGTGATACTTTCTGGTTTATTGATCGGTCTCATCAAACATATCGAGCATAATGTAGGTTTAAACTGCAAAAGCTTATATTTCAAGGCTAGGGATTATCTTATTAGTCAGCGAGTCACACATAACTAATGATATACTACTTTCTGAATTTCAGGTTCATGTATTGGCTTTCTCCAAAATATGTATTGTCACAAACTGTCCAGCATATATGTGCCAACTTTGTCTCTACCTGTTTAATTAATATTCACATTCACAGCTTTTGTTGGCCTGGTCGACTTTAGACTTTAAATGCGGCGTCTGGGGAGATAGGTGCATGTTGTGCACGGAAGGTGTTCGATGAAATGACTGAAACAAGTAGAGTGTGGCGGAGGACTACTATATGTGTGCATGAAAATTCAGGATATAGGGCCCTTTCGAGTTTCGATAACATGGCGGAGAAACACTCAGCTGCACCGGAAGAAGGGGTTTGGTGCCTTGGACTAGTGGTGCTAGATCACTCTTTGATGCCTTGCTGGAGAAGCATCTTATTTCTTGGAATGTGATATAGAAGCCTTGACATTATTTGACAGCACATTTTCCTAATACAGTTGCACAATGGGAATGTTTCTGAGTTTCATGGGAAGAGGTTAGTCCATTTTCTTTTCCATTTTACATTTTTACAGAGCTAGCATTCATAGCTCTGTTTTTGGGTTTGTCCTCTCACTGTCTCATATTTCATTATTTTTTTAACAAATTTTGATTGAGCAACATGATGCTGTTTCACTTTCTTTTGTTCATGATTATTCGGAACCGTGAGATTATTGTCCAAGTAAGATATGTGAACCCTTTCATTAAATTTTTTTTGAGATAGAATCCCTTGGGAAAAAATAGAAGCAATATCAAATTCAGTTGATAAAACATATTATGCATTTTTTTTGTCTACTTTACCAAAAAATGAAGTGTTTTTTTTTGTCTACTTTGCCTATGACTTAATTCTCTTTTTCATTCTGTTTTTTGGTTGTTGATTTTTCTGAATTGGGAAAAAATCACCTTTAGTCCCTGAACTTTGACTCATTCGACACTTTCGTCCCTGAACTTTGAAATATATCACTTTAGTTCCTGAACTTTGAAAAAAACTATCACTTTCGTTCCTGACCGAAGTTTTCACCGAATAAACCTCTGATTCCGGCCAATTCGAACGACACCACATACTGGGCTTTGAAGCCCTCCTTGAGGCGAGTTCAACGCCACCAATCCCACCTCAAACCGTCGCCAGACGGCGGAGAATTTTACAATTAAAGTTTCGGCCACCACCGGCTTTCGGGCTAAATTCGAGCCATTCTATGCGGAATCGAGTTTATCCCCAATTATAAAAATTACTCCTCTCATCCATGCGAACATTTTGGCATAGGTTTTGCACCATTTTTTCCGGTCAGGGACGAAAGTGATAGTCGATGTCAAAATTCAGGGACGAAAGTGATATATTTCAAAGTTCAGTAACGAAAGTGTCGACCAATGCAAAATTCATGGATTAAAAATATATTTCTCCCTTCTTAATTTTGTCTAGGACCAGAGAGAGTTAATAAAATCCGAAGCAAATATGCACATTAATGGCTTATCGCCTATTGAATTTGCTGCCAGTAAATGGTGAAGAAATTGAAAATGTAGAGTTACAGAGAAAGTCAACATATTTCTATGGAGGTGTATCTAGGCCAAGAGTCCTAGACTTGATTGTTGGAGAAGAAACTATGACCAACAGCAAACTAGAAACAACAAAACAAAGCAGTTCAGAATGAAACCGAGCAAGGGTAGGAGAAAGAAAGAAACACACAACACATACAGGGAGAAACAGAAAGAAAGAGTAGATGCATAGCCAAACAAGTAAGCTCAATTTCTCCGAGTGCTATTCTGACTTGTCCTTTTCATTAGTCTGATTAGTATCCCCACAATCTTAAGAAAACACTCACGCCTCTTTGTGACGAAGACGTCTGCAAGAACCACTCCCACTAGCAACCCACTTACAAATCCTGCCAGAGCAAATTTCCAATCCAATTCAATTCCAAAATCAGATCCATTTTCTTCTATCGGTGAAGGTGGAAATTGAGGAACTTCAGGGTTGCCACATTTCTTTGGCAATGGATCTCCACACAACCCTGGGTTTCCTTCATATGAAGTACTGTCAAATGTAGTAAATTGGGTTCCACGCGGGATATGACCACTAAGATTGTTGTGAGAGACATTGAATTTTGCAAGGAATGAAATCTGTGTGAGTTGTTGAGGGATCTCCCCTGAGAGCTTGTTCTGTGAGAGGTCCAACGATTCAAGCAACTTTAATTTCCCCAAGGATGAGGGGATCAAACCAGTGAGAATGTTATTGGAAACATTGAGCAAACGAAGCCCCGTCAGGTCCCCTATGAATTCAGGAACCTTCCCTTCAAATTTGTTGCTTGAGATGTCAATGACTGCAAAGTCCTCTCCAATCTTGGGATAGAATCTTTCTACACCTTTACTTGTCATTGTGAAGGAGAAATACCCGCCACGATACGAAGGATCATAAACAACATTTGAGGTTGTCTTCATGTATGTGAACTGATTCGAACTGGTACCTTTGATTGCATTTCCAGAGAAGATGTATTCGAATGGGAAGTTGCCTGAGAAATTATTGAAAGATAGATCAAGAATACGCAACTCAAGGAAATGATCAAGACTCTTTTCAGGATTCCTTATCACACCGTGCAACGCATTATGGTGCATTGCCAAAACTCTCAACTCTGGGAGAGTCCCCAACCAAAAGGGGAAAACATCATCAAATTCATTGTTTGACAGAACAAGAAACTCAAGCATCACACAATTTGCCAATGACCTTGGTAATATCCCCTGCAATTTGTTATCACTAACATCAATCATCGTCAGATTGCTTGTGTATGTTTGTGGGAGATGACCTTCAAAAGAGTTGTTTCCAAGGTCTAAAACTCGCAGACTCTCACTGAAGTTCCCAAGACACTGCGGAAGCATGCCACTCAACTTGTTATTTGACATATCAAGGTACTTCAGAGAAGTCAGATTGCAAATCAAAGGCGAAACTTGTCCAGTTAGTTTGTTCTTTGAAATTAGATAGTATTCAATGGATGGTGAAGGTATCAGTAGAGATCCCCGAATCATGTTGGACGAAAGATCCAAGAGTCGCAGGCCGCTCCAGGGAAGGACAACTGGAGGTTGGTCAAAGCCGGAAAGCAAGTTGTGAGAAATGTTCATGACCGTCAAACTTTCTGTGCTTACGTTCCACATCCATCTCGGTACTTGGCCATGCATTCTGTTTTGAGCAAGTTCCAACCATCGCATATTTTTCTGATATCTTAGGAAACTTGGGAACTCTGTTATGTTGCACGAACTCAATCCTAGACTTATAAAATTTGGAAGAGTTGGTGTTGCCACTATGCCAATTTTCGCTTCAGACGACACACATCAAACGACATACAATGTGTTTTCTGTTGTCTGAATTTTTTAGACAACATATAAATTAAATCTGTTGTCTGAATTTGATGTAACTCATCGTTGTATTCATTTAGGAAATTTGAAAAATTATAGACAACAGATATAAGTTTTAAGTGTTGTCTAAGGAGTTTTGACAAAATTTAAGACAACAGGTCTAGATGTCGATGTTGTCTGATGAACTCCGCTTACCCCGACCTTTTTTTTTTGCCCAAAAGTCTTCACTCTTCCCACACTTAAGGAAATTTTTATTTTCGTTTCCCTCTCACTTCACTACCCTAGCAACTTTTTTCCCTATTTCAGATCTCTCTCTCTCTCACTTCACTACCCTAGCAACTTTTTTCCCTATTTCAGGTCTCTCTCTCTCCGTTTGGTCTGTGCTTAATTAGCAAATCTTTCCTTTATCGCGAGCTACCCGCACGAAATCTCTCAATTGAATACCACCTTAATCTTCCTCTCGATCCCAATCCCTCAAATCTCTCTCCTTTTCTTTGACCCCAGCTTGGTTGAGTCTCCACCGCCTAAGCCCTAGAATTTCCGAATGGTTTTGCATTGGGCATATTACCCTCGTCCAATTGAAGACTCAGGGCTTGATCTAGGGTTTTCTATCCCTTCGAATTTCGCTACCTATGGTTTCTACCGACGACGGGATTGATTTTTCGTCTCAAGGACGATTGTGGGATCGATTACAAGGGAGCTGAAAACTGACATGGGAGGCAATTATGTATGGGTCTCCAGCTGAGGAGTGAAAACGGCATCAGCAAATTAAAGCATCAAAAGTGTCTAGTTTTCGTTTTAGGTTTGTGCTTTAATTGTGGTTCATTAGTTATGGGTGTAGATTTTTTGAGCTTCAATGTATATATTTGTTATATGGTGTTCATTTGTTCGGGACCATAATCCATCTTTATTGATCGCGATAAGGGCTTTGTTGATGATCTCTCAATATGCTTTCATCTTTATTGATTATGTGAAATAATCTCTTGTCACATATTGGCTTCGTTGCGTTGGGTTTCGGGGATATAATTTTTATTTGCTGATTTGTGGGATGGGTTGTTTGGTTTTGTTAATGGGTTTTAGTTATTTTGTTGAAACATTTGGAGTTCAATATTGTGGAGTTGGGTATGGGGTTTAGGTTGTGAATTAATTAGGGGCATATTCGGGGTTTGTTGGGTTGAATTTTCTCCAGGATTGTGTTTCATTGATGTTTTGTCTGCGATTTTTAATAGCAGCAATAAAATTTATTGTCAAAGCCTGTTATTCCTCATTCCAATGCCATGACTGTAGCTTCTAAACTCGATTTCTTCTGCAAAGCATATAATCCTTTCTCTGTCTGCGTTGTTGTTTTGTTTTCAGTGATTTAATGGACAATTCTTTCTCTTTTTTCCATTATTCTCTTTGGCAATTCTATACCGAATTTTACTTTTGTGTTTTGTATTTTATCATCCTTTTGGATTTTCTTATACCGTTCATCATTTTTTATTGATAGAGACAATGCAGTTGATGCTATGCTTAATATGTTGATGCTGGACTCACTATGTTTGATATGGTAGATATATGTATAGCAGCCAATTATCAATAACTGATGATGTGTGTGCGTAAATGCGTGTTAGATTTCATTGTCATTTTCTCTTTTCTATTTTCATTACTTGTAGTGTTTCATATTACACTTCTGTTAAAAAATTATATATTACTGTAACACTTCTAGTAATAAGGTTTCACTTCTCAGTGCAACACAAGTTACTAGAAATTTTGTTTATGAGTTTGGACCTCTATGTACTGGGTAGTTATATCTTTATACTTATTGATTACTAACATGATCATCACTCTTAATTTGTAGTAGTTGGTCTGTCTTGCACTGCAGTTTCTTTGTAAATGTATTCTTGCGGTTAATCTTCTTGTTGTTTTTAGCTGGTCTTGAAGACCTCTCATGCTGCTCACTACAAGTATAATCCAGGAGATAGAATGCATAGTTGTTTCTAATTGGTTATTACAAGCTTTCTGATTGATTCATGCAGCTCGTGGTGACAAGACTTGGATATATTTTATAGTTGAGGTAAGCCTAAGATCTATGTTTTATGCAAATGAAACAATCCATCAATGAACTACTGAGCCTCAAGATGTCATTAAGAAACTTAGAACAATAATGGCATTTATAATATGACCAGATTTTTCCTCATCTATAAAAACAACATTTATGAACTTGCTAATTATATGTTCCCCTTGTAACTTATGTGCATAGTATAATCCTAAGGCTTTCATCTCATCCACACAGCAATGCTATCCGGTATGCTTGTATGTGGGGCTCATTATCATATGAACTAAAGTTGACTTGTGGATTATTGCAGGGGCAGAACAATAGAAACATACACAGAATGGATATCTTGTGGTCCCTTGTTCAGATACTGCAGCGAAGAACCCCGGCCTATGCCATAGTTATAGCTTGTTTGGCTGGCCCTTGGAATTGCACTCTAGGTTCTTTTGTAAATTATTGTGAGTCATTTGTGATCTTTGATTGGTAGCTACTTTTATGAAGTATTGAAGAACTCTTAGATGATTGACATAGTTTGCTATATTAGGAATGTATTTTGGTGTACGGATTATTAATGTATTTTGGTGAATGTAATGATATTATGATTAAATGACTTATTTTTGTTGTGTATATGGCTCATAAGCAATATAGGAATGATGATAATTATTGTATATTGAAACGAAGGACAACATAATCAAAACCAATATTTGTTGTTGGAACTAATTGAAATAGACAGTTTCAAATAAGTAAGTTATGGTTGGTAATTATATCAAACAACAGAAAAAACTAAAAATTGTCACTCTAAACTATTTAAAACAATATATACTTCTCAAAACTGTAGTGTTCTTCACTTTCAAACAACAGATAGCTGTCTTTGAGATTAAGTACAAACCACAGACATTGATTAAATAATGTCTTCCTAATGTGATTCAAACCATATATATTATAAAAAAATGTTATTAAAGTTTGATACAAACAACATATAATTGTCTTTAAAGTTTCTGATAGACCACAAATTATTATACAATATTAATACTTGGGTTTCATTAGACAACAGTTTGTAAGAAGTATCTGTTGTGTGATTGAATATCAGACGACAGAGAATCTCCGTTGTTTGATTGTATATCAGACGACGGAGAATGTCCGTTGTTTGATAGGCCTTACAGATATCAGGCTACTAGACAACAGAAATGAACTTCATCAGACGACAGAGTTGCTCCGTCGTCTGAACCATTTTGTGGCATAGTGTGCATTCATAAATCTGGTTTCGTCGAGCAATAATTCCAATTTATTTCCAGATAAAAATAGTATGAGGAGATCTTGCAGCTTTTGAAACATGTGGAAATCCACCTTACCGCTCAAACTATTATTATCTAGATAAAGGATCATGAGATTCATGAGATTGAATAAGGACTCGGGAATAGAACTATGCAAATTATTTGAAAAGAGATCTAGCTCAGTTAGTTTGATAAGATTTCCTAGAGAAGATGGGATTGGCCCAGTTAATTGA
Organism: Rubus parviflorus; assembly: GCA_029955375.1. Classification (NCBI taxonomy): domain Eukaryota; kingdom Viridiplantae; phylum Streptophyta; class Magnoliopsida; order Rosales; family Rosaceae; genus Rubus; species Rubus parviflorus. The sequence continues at coordinate 31,134,162 of JARGGL010000001.1, forward strand.
TTTTCAGAAAGTGAAAGTGTTATGAGCTGGTTGAGATTTCCGATGGAAGATGGGATGTAACCACCGAAATTATTACCAGAAAGGTCCAGATCAGTGAGCTGGGTAAGGTTTCCTAGAGAAGATGGGATTGGGCCAGTTAATTGATTTGATGCAAGCGAAAGTGTTGCGAGCTGGGTTAGATTTCCGAGAGAAGATGGAATGTAACCACTAAAATGATTAGTATCAAGTGACAGATGTGACAGTTGGGTAAGGTTTGCCAAAGAAGCAGGGATTGAACCAGTAAGTGTGTTATTTGAAAGATCTAAATAAACCAGCTGCCTAAGATTACCGAGTGAAGATGGAAGCAAACCTGACAAATTGCATCGACTGGCAACTAACTCGTTTAACGAGTCAAGCTTTTCAATTGAAGAAGGGAGGTCTCCGGAAAACCTTGTCCTGGAAATTCTCAGTGACATGAGAGGACTAGTTTGTTCAAATGCCGGTAAAAAACCTGTGAGATCTGGATTGGATTCTACGTTAACAAATTTTAAATTCTGTAATTTGAAAATACTTACCGGGAATTGGCCTAGCAGCTCACAATACTCTAGAAGGAGAGATGTCAAAAGTGATAAATTTGCCATGGAATCGGGTACTGGTGAAGAAATGATGACGGAACTGAGATGAAGCTTTTCTAGACCAGTCAAGTTTTGAACAAGGCTTCTTAGATTGGACTCGTTCAGCGTCAGTGATCTTTCACTTGTACTATGATCAATATTGGAGGACAGATCAAGGGATGACAACTTGGACAACTGAGAAATTTCGGATGGGATTTGACCAGAAAAGAAAGAGCCAGAGAGGTTAAGATAGGTGAGCATTGGAAAATTTCTAATGGTAGTAGGAATTTGAGATTGATTGAAGTCATTGTCGGCGAGGTTCAGCCTCTGAAGATGAACTAGTCGAAAGAGGGTGTTGTTGGAGTCGATAGAGCCCGAGAGACAACTGCTACTAAGATCGAGCCCAATTACATGACCGGTCCTCTGATCACACTCGACCCCGTCCCATGAGCAGCATCCTTCAGCAGCAGCTGGTATCCATGACAAAACCTTTGGATAAGCACCCTCATCAAACGAAGCAAGTTCGTCGATGACAAGGCTTTGCTTAAATTGGAGCAAGGCAGAGCTCTCCTCATCGTGGCAGGAAGATGATGGCTGCTGCAGACAGTGTAAAGAGTTGGCAATAACCAAGACATGAAACATGAAGAGAACTACTCGTTTTGAAAGCATGTAACTATTCGATAAGCTCAGGGATAGCTCCATAATTGATGTGTGGAAGAGAAAGTGAGAGAGAGCTATGCTTATATATACGCCAGTCAACCATATACAGCTAGTCAAAGTGAACAAGGAATTATACTTTCATTAATTGAATGAATTGCTTTGTACAATGAAGCCTATATATAAACTATTACAAGCTGCAGCAAGAGGACAGCCAACTAACAAAAGCTACAAAAGGAAGAACTAAACCAAAGAATGCTAATGAATGCTAATGATTAAGGAAGACCAAATAAAACCTAGGAAAGAAGAAACTAAACCAGAAAATCTGACTATGACTCTTTGACTATGACTATGACTCAACACTCCCCCTCAAGTTGGCGCATACAAATCACGAATGCCCAACTTGTCAAGTGAGTCATAAAAGGCTCTGCTTGAAACTGCTTTAGTGAGAACATCAGCCAACTGTTCTTCCGAACGGACAAACGGAAAAGAGATAAGCTTAGCATCAAGCTTTTCTCTGATGAAATGTCTATCAACCTCAACATGTTTAGTTCTGTCATGTTGTACTGGATTGTGAGCAATGTCCACTGCCGCCTTATTATCACAATATAAATCCATGGACCGTTTGGGCTTAAATCCCAAATCACAGAGAACTCTCCTCAACCATAGCAATTCACAAACTCCATGAGCCATACCTCTATATTCTGCTTCAGCACTTGATCTAGCCACGACCTTCTGTTTTTTACTCCTCCAAGTAACAAGATTACCACCTACAAAAGTAAAATAACCAGAAGTGGATTTTCTATCTGTAACATTGCCTGCCCAATCTGCATCTGTATAGCCACTAATATCAAGATGTTTATGTTTTGAAAACATTAGGCCTTTCCCAGGTGCAGACTTCAAATACCGTAGAATACGGATCACAGCTTCCATATGTGTTTCACTTGGATTATGCATGAATTGACTCACAACACTTACTGCATATGCAATATCTGGCCGAGTATGTGAGAGATAGATTAATCTGCCAACTAGCCTCTGATAGCGTGCCTTCTCTGTAGGAGTTTGATCAGGATACTCGGCCAGTTTATGATTCTGCTCAATAGGGGTATCGACAGGTCTGCAATCCAACATTCCTGTTTCTGTCAACAAATCAAGCACATATTTTCTTTGGCACAAGAAAATTCCTGAACTCCCCCTGGCGACTTCAATCCCCAAAAAATATTTAAGTAAACCAAGATCTTTCATTTCAAATTCTGATGCAAGTAGATCCTTTAATCTTTCAATCTCCGCTGAGTCATCACCAGTAATTATCATATCATCCACATAAATGATCAAGGCAGTTACTTTACTTGAACAATGTTTCAAAAATAGCGTATGATCAGAATTACTTTGTTTGTACCCAAAACGACGCATAGCTTGAGAGAATCGTCCAAACCATGCTCGTGGTGATTGTTTAAGTCCATACAAGGACTTATTCAACTTGCACACAAAACTCCCTCCTGTGTTTGCTTCGTATCCTGGTGGTAGAGCCATATATACTTCTTCAGATAGTTCTCCATGTAAGAAGGCATTCTTCACATCAAATTGTTGCAGAGGCCAATCTAAATTGGCTGCTAGAGACATCAACACTCGAACTGTATTAATCTTGGCCACTGGGGCAAAGGTCTCTTCGTAATCTACTCCATATGTCTGAGTAAACCCTTTTGCAACAAGTCTTGCTTTATACCTGTTAACTGAACCATCTGCATTGTGTTTGACAGTAAACACCCATCTACATCCAACAGCTTTCTTTCCCTGTGGGGGTGGTACCAACTCCCATGTATTATTCTTCTCCAAAGCCTCCATCTCTTCATTCATTGCTTGAGACCATTTGGGATCATTGAGAGCATCCTGCACTTTACTGGGAACACATACAGAGGATATTTGATTCACAAAAGAAGCATGGGATTTGGATAACCGATGAGTGGAGACAAAGTTAGCTATGACATATTTAGACTTAACATTTAAACTTGGTTCATATTGACGGGATGGTTTACCACGAGTGGACCTAGGAGGCAACACACACACAATTTCACCACTATTAGATTTAGAAGCAACACCACTAACCTCAAGATCATGACACTCCTCAGGGATTGTTTGACAAGGGTTATCTGTTCTTGAAAGGGGTGAAGGAGCTTGGCCTTCTTGTTCCTTGGTTGGATTCTGGATTGCATGCTCTGCCTTGTCGGGCGATCGATCGTACGAACTGATGCGATCGATCGTGGATGAGCGACTGGGAACTGCTGTCTCTGCCTTGTCGGGCGATTGATCGCACGAAATGATGCGATCGATCGTGGGTGGATCACTGGGAGTTTTCGCCTCTGTTTCGTCGGGCGATCGATCGCTGGGAGAGACACGATCGATCGGTCGGAAACTGGGAACTTCTGCCTCGTCGGGCGATCGATCGTGACAACTTCCACGATCGATCGTGGATGAACCACTGGAGCTACTGGAAGCTTCTGCCTCGTCGGGCGATCGATCGTAATTTCCACGATCGATCGTGGATGGACCACTGGAGCTACTGGAACCTTCTGTCTCATCGGGCGATCGATCGTGGAAGATGTCACGATCGATCGTGGGGCTTGATATGGCATGAAAAACATCTTCATCTTCCCTTGGCTGACTCCCACAAAGCTTCTCTTCCAAAAACATGTTTTTCTCCCCCTGAAGGGAAGGATTGGTGGGAGAGAAATAACAAGCATCCTCATAAAAAGTGACATCCATTGTAACATAGACTTTCTGTGTAGGAGGATGAAAACATTTATAGCCTTTCTGATTGATTCCATAGCCCACAAACACACACTTTAAGGCCCTGGCATCAAGTTTGGATCGTTGATTCTTAGGGACATGGACAAATACAACACACCCAAAGACACGAGCTGGAAGATTAGAAAACGACGGAACCGATACATGCTGTGAGAGGGCAGCATAAGGTGTTTGACCATTGAGAACTGAGGAAGGAAGTCTATTGATTAAATGACAAGAAGTAAGAATAGCATCTCCCCAAAGATACTTAGGCATATGAGCGCTAAACAAAAGAGAACGAGCAATGTCAAGAACATGACGGTTCTTTCTTTCTGATATCGATACCCCATTTTGTTCAGGGGTCTGAGGACAAGTTGTTTGATGAATAATGCCATGAGAATGAAAAAATTGGTTAAACTGAGAATTGACAAACTCCCCCCCATTATCAGAACGAAAGACTTTAATGTTGGCTCCAAATTGATTGTGAACAAGGGTAAAGAATTCTTGGAAAGCAGCAAAGACTTCATGTTTATGTTTTAGTAAGGACACCCAAGTAAGACGAGTAAAATCATCAATAAATAAAACAAACCAATGTTTGCCAGACAAAGTGGACTCTCGGGAAGGTCCCCATACATCGGAATGAATGAGCTCAAATGGAAAGGTGCTTCTAGTAGTACTCAAAGGATAACTAGTACGAAGACTTTTAGCTAAGACACATGACTCACAATGCAACTTGGACTCATCAATGCCCAAAAACAAGGAGGGCATGGATTTCTTCATGACACTAAAGGAAGGATGTCCCAATCTCCGATGCCACAACCACAATTCCTCAACTTGATTAGTAACCCCAGTCGAAACCAAGGCAACTTGGTTTGTCTTCTCCGGCTTCATTCCTGCGAACATGCAATCCAGATGAAACAGTCGACCCTTCAGATAACCCCTGCCGATTATTTCCCTGGTGAGGAGGTCCTGAAAGATTACATACAAAGGAAAGAAGGTTACAGAACATCTAGATTGAGTGTTGAGTTGAGGTACAGATATGAGATGATGAGAGAGGTCAGGAACATAAAGAACATCATGTAGTGTTAGAGAGGGGGTGAGGTGAACAGACCCTATGCCTAAAACAGGAAAAGAATCACCATTGGCATTTATAACAGAGGAAATAGAAGGTGGCCTGAGAGAAATAAAGAAACTACGATCATAGGTCATATGGTCAGATGCTCCAGAATCAATTATCCAAGTATTGCTACCAGTAAAGTTTGAAATTTGTAGAGCAGTTCCAATCTTACCATTACCACCATGATTTACCAACATGGTACCATTACCAGTAACATTGGTGTGGTCTGAGTCTGTCATAGCATAGTAGTCTCCATCTTGAACAAGATGGACAGCAGCTTTTCCCTTGAATTTGTTGTCTTGAGGTCGAGGCTTATTGAAGTAGCCAGCTGGAAAACCAACCAACCGATGACAATTGGCTTTGATGTGGCCTGGGTTCTTGCAGTAATTGTAGGTCACATTGGGATTAGAAGAGAACCCAGGAGGTGGACCTTGAGAAGAGGGACGTAGTGAAGTAAATGGGCGATTGCTGGAGAATGGCCTGGACTTGGATTGTATTGCAAGGCCTGCAACTTCCGTAGTAATTGCTCTAGTGCCAGCCCTCTGAGTTTCATCTTTGCGAATATAAGCAAAGGCTTGCTGCAAGGTTGGTGTAGTGGTTCGGCGAAGCAATTCGCTCCTTGCATTCTCAAATATTGTATCTAGGCCAGCCAAGAAAACATGAACCCTCATGAGGTCCTGCTCTTCCTTATAGATCTTAACATCTTCTGGGCACTTCATACGACATGGACGCATCTGATCAATGTCTTGCCAAATCCCCTTCAGCTTTGCAAAGAACACAGCAACCGGTTTCCCATCTTGAGTCATACGGGTTGCTTGATTGCTGTAAGGGCAAAATATTTGCTATTGGCTATTTCCTATTTGACAAAACCTCTTCCCTTGTATTAGCATTTGTTTTGTATTCAATGCTAGATTGTTTAGGGATTAGAAGTCGTGGCTTAGGTTGTTCTTACTCGAGATGGTTCGTGAAGACGCCTTTCTTATCCGGTCTTTTCTCCGGACTTCGATCATTGGTCATCGAAGGTTTCGTTCAAGCACCTCAAGGTATGACTCATGCATATGCACATGCATTTCATTCATATTATGTCTTCCTTGTTGTCCTAGGTTTATCTAGGTTGTTTTCCTTTCTCTTATGATGTGAATCACATAAGTATAGGATGCTTGATTGCCACACTTGTGTCTTGTATCACAAGTTTCGAGTGCTTATTTTATAAGCACCCGGTCGCAACGCGACCGGCTCAAATTTTGTATGCATAGTTTCATACATTTGAGTTTATGATGTTAGGATTGCTAGATCTTCTTATAGATTTGTTTTGATTAGCATTCCTTTATGTTTAAGGCTGTTTTATGCCTTGCGATCGATCGTCACTGTTCATGCGATCGATCGCACCACGTGGCAAATATGTCCGTTGGATTTATGACCGTTGCATTTCAAACTTAGTGCGGAATTTGTCCGTTGGGACTTTTCGTGCGATCGATCGCAACCTATTATGCGATCGATCGCAAATGAGGGTTTACACTTACAGACGCTTCTGGTCATTGTTTTTGCACTACGCGATCGATCGCATACTTACGGGCGATCGATCGCATAGTTATGTCCAGTTCTCTATAAATAGAACGTTGGACGATTCATTTCGGTTAGAACTCTTTCCCCATAGTCAAAATACACTTTGAGAGAGTTTTCTGGTATATGAGTGAGCCTAGTTCCATGTATAGGTTCCCACTCTTTTGATCTCCATGATTAATCCTTGCTAAACACTTTGATTTGCACATAGTTGCTTGTTTAGCTTATGTTATAGGATTTAGGAGATTCTATTCAACTCTAGCAATTGTTCCATGTTGAATTGCTGAGTTGTAGGATTGAATCATTAGTTTCAATCTTCTTTGTTGTTTGTTTGTTTAGCTAATGATCCTTGTGATTAGTTAAACAAACCCTTGAATCATATTCAAGGCTTTTTAATTCGGTTTGGTTAATGCAAGCAATTGTTCCTTGTTGAATTGCTTGTGTTAATCGAATTGAATTCATTCATTCATACACACACACACTTGCATAGTCGGTGTCTTGCGGTTGGAGGATTCACGCGGTGAAGTTCGATCAATCGGAGAAGCTTGAGGTGGGATCACTTGAAGAGCATTCGGGGCTACACAAGGTTAGAGCTGCCACTAGTCATAGGGTTGATAGTGTAGAGTTTGGGACGGAGTTCCCCCTTGTACGTGTTGCCGTTTGGCGTTTTCATAGTGTTACACAAGAGCGTGGGGTACGGCTCCCCTCCGGTTTTCCTCTAGAGGTAGAGGTTCCGGGTGACCATATTGTGTGTTGATTGTGTGGTTGCTATTATCTATATTGTGCTTAATTGCTTAGCATGTTGCATGCTTGATCATATATAGATATAGTCCGTGGTGTGCTAGTTTGATGCACACTTTGGGATTCTAGGTTGTACAATTGATTGTGCTTGATTGCATATATATTTGTTATCAATTATGTATTGCTTGAGCAATAGTTAAAACCTAGGTTGTTTATTGTGAAGCATATTTGTATTGCTTCCTATTGTTGTTTGTAGGAGAGTTAAGTTTTAATTTGTTGAAAGTTGTGTATACTCTCCGATTAGTGTTTAGGACGACTACCGTTATTGGGACAATCCGGGTACACCGGAATTTCAATTGCTCAACTCATAAACTTCAGAAAAATCTGTTCCATTGAAATATATCTCCTTGAGGCTTTCCCAGATTTCTTCAGCTGTATTACATCCCATAATCATCTGTGAAACATCTTCAATCATAGATTTATAAAGGATAGAAGTTACCGAGCCATTTGCAGCCTTCCATTTTGAATAATTGTTGGCTTCAATTGGTGGTTCAACAATTGAGCCATCGACATATCCCACCTTATCAATTCCACAAAGGTGAGCCTCCATCATCTTTTTCCAGGTTCGGTAATTGGTGCCGTTGAGCTTGACACCTCCATAGCTGCCAGTTGAATCATCTTTAACAGAAACAGAAATTTTGTTAGGTTCATGAGAGCTCTCACCACCTTCAACCTTTGTGAGTACAGTTGAGATTTCTTGATCATCACCCATGATGAATATGCAGCGGAAAGAACAAATAGATAACAAAGGCAACAAGGGACAAGGAACAAATGATAAAGGGTCAAGAACCAAAGAACAAAGAGTCAGAATTCAAGATCGAATTACTGCTCTGATACCAAGTCAAAGTGAACAAGGAATTATACTTTCATTAATTGAATGAATTGCTTTGTACAATGAAGCCTATATATAAACTATTACAAGCTGCAGCAAGAGGACAGCCAACTAACAAAAGCTACAAAAGGAAGAACTAAACCAAAGAATGCTAATGAATGCTAATGATTAAGGAAGACCAAATAAAACCTAGGAAAGAAGAAACTAAACCAGAAAATCTGACTATGACTCTTTGACTATGACTATGACTCAACACAGCTCACAGTCCTCCATTGCTGCTTGTTTTCTTCGTTTACTTGAGAAGACTCTGCAGTCGTTTATTAGGAAAAAGGAAGAGAGTAGAAAAAGAGGGGAACCAAACAAAAACCTTTTGGCGCAAAATCGAACTAACATAATCAAGTTGACAACTTGGGCATATCCGAATATCTCTGCAACAGAAAGTATCATTTAATAATAAAAGGGGACTTGATTCCTACCAACCAAAGGAAGAAATACAACGTCGTCCATTGTTAGCCAAAGAAAGCGTGGCTTGATTGGCCTCACGGAAAATATGAGAAAAGAAAGAACAAACATAATTAGAGATATCGATATGCAACATTTTTTGATGGCTTATACCTTGATGCCATATAGTCATGTATGTAAATTGTTATAATGTCTTCTACTATTCCAGAAGAATATATAACTTCGATATACCTTGTGGCTTGAGCTCGACTTCAAGTGAGATCAAGTCAACTTTTACTTGCATGAAGTCAAGCCCTCCATAAAAATTGTCCATACTACGAGAGACTCTGGTTTATCTTTGCTATACATGCATCAAAACCAGTAGTATTTTTTTTTTTTTGGCTAATTCAAAACCAGTAGTATTAGACTCCCTCTTTTTGAAGTCAAGACTCAAGACTAGTTCAAGTGCTTTATTACCAAGTTGTTTCCCACTAGAGATTCCATTCAACAAAAGAGTGATAGGGTCAAAGAAATCACTCAAGATCGATCAGTGGCAATAGCATAGGGGCAAACACATTAACTTGGGCGAAATTACATGAAAGTTTTAAGGCAATTTCACATTGATCAGTGTTATTATTTATGTTTGACATACAGAGAATCACATCGTCAATTTCACTCTCCTACGATCTCCATGTTTTACTAGCTAGGGATAGGGCTGTGATTTTGGACCCTAGGAACCGCCTCGAACCAAACCGGAACCAACTGTTCGATTTGGTTCCTTAATTGGAAATATCAGTTTCTATGCGTAACCGAACCGAACACAAAAACTGTGGTTTCGTTTCAGTTCTAAAATTCAAAAAATATCAAAACACCAAATAGAGCAGAAATTAATGTGTATAAAGATATTTTATTCTCACGTTCTTTCTCAACTACATGCACTCTCTTTCCCTTCCTCTCTTTTTCTCATCCACCCACCCACTCACTCAACTCTCTCTCTTTTCTCTCTCCCACCCACGTATCTCTCTCCTCTTCTTCATTTATTTTCTGTTCTTCTTCTCTTCGTCTGCCAAATATTCTTTTCTTTTCTTCTTCATGATGGCTGCCTACTCCATGGACACACCGATTTTCCACCAACATCCGGTGCCCAGAGCATATTTGGGTATTGATTGTTCTGAATTTTAAAAAGTGTTCCAATTGACGGAGCTAGAAAATCTCGACTTTTTTTTTTTTACGAATTTTCTTATGTTCTGACTTTGAAAAATCATAAAAAAAAAAATCGAGTAGAGATTTTGCGTTCGGTCAGTTTGAGAAGTACTTAAAAATCATGATTTGAAGATAGAAAGATTTGAGTGAGAAAATAAAATGGGCTAAATTCAGTTTACTACCTTATACTCTTGACCTAAAATCAATTCACTCATTTATCTTCTAATTTCATCTTAATCACCCTTCTACTATCAAGTTTGATCAAATTGGTCCACAAATTTGGATTTCGTCTAAATTGGGCATTAGTGTGCTGACATGGCACACAGACTCCGCGCTAAATTTAGTTGCAGGTCCCACATGGAGGGCTGAAACCCCATTATACGCCTCACTTTGTTTTTTTTTTTTGGCTAATTATCCCTCAGTCACTTTAAGCAAGCTTCCAAAAAAAAAAACACAACTCGTCGAGCAGATGAGAGAGAGAGAGAGAGAGAGAGAGAGAGAGGCCAAGAGACCCAAACTTTTTCCACCGATTGGCCAAAATTGACGAACCCAAAGCCTTGTTTGAGCCCTTCAGTTTGTGATGTGAAAATCGTAGCAGAGCAAATGAGAGAGAGCTTGCAGTCCATAGGCCTAGAGACCAAAACTTTGTCTCACCGATTGGTCAAATGTCGGTTTCAGCCCTACCCATTGTCCCCATATGTAAAAATGGCACATAGGTAGTGTTCCAAGTCAGCACATTGATGACCAATTTGGATGGCAGGACTAGTTTGATGAAAATTATAGACTTAAAGAGTAATTCTGATGAAATTAAAAGATAAGAGAGTGAATTGATTTTGGGTCAAGAGCATAAGGTAGTAAACTAAATTTAGCCCAAATAAAATCATGCAATTTTTGCCAAAAAAACAGTGAGCTATAGTCCACAATTTTGAGTGATTTTCTTAGAAAATAACATATTTTAAATTCTCGAGGCCGGTTTGCGCGAGTGTCTAAAAGTCTTTAGAGTCTCAATGAAGCCCAATACCAGACCTTACAAGCACCGAAAGTCCTTTTTATTTCGTCAAATTGAAATAAAAAAAAAAGTAAGAACACTTGTCAACACTATTTTTTAATTAGAATTTCAACAAATAAACCTTGTCAACAATATTTTGTCTTGACCTTACAAGTCATGGAAGTGCTTCTTTTTTATTTTGTCAAATTAAAATTAAGAAAAAAAATTAGGAACATTTGTAGCGACGAACATGTTGTTCAAAATAAACATTTTTTTAATTAGAATTTGAACAAATAAATGTCAACACAATTTTTTCTTGAAATTTGCCATGCCATAATCTCAGCATTGGTAAAGCTCAATTTTTAGAATGTGTTCCAATTGATGGAACTAGAAAATCTCGACCCTTTTTTATTTATGAATTTTCTTGTATTCCGATTTTCAAAAATCGGAAAAAAAAATCAGGTCGAGATTTTTGTATTCCGTTAGTTTGAGAAGTGATTAAAAATCATGACTTAAGAGTGAGAATATTTTGGAGAGAAAATAAGATCATGCGATTTTGGCCAAAAAACCGTGTGATATACTCCACAATTTTGGGTGATTTCTTTAAAACTTTGCATCTTTAAATTCTCGAGGCCGGTTTGCGCGAGTACCAATGAAATCCAACGCGAGACCTTACAAGCCCCAAAAGTTCTTCTTTTTTATTTCGCCAAATTAAAATTAAGAAAAAAATTTAGGAACACTTTTAGCGTCGCTACAAGTTGTTCAAGATAAACATTTTTTTTAATTAGAATTTGAACAAATAAACCTTGTCAACACCATTTTTTAAAAAATTTGCCCGTGTCATAATCTCACAATTGGCAAAGCTTGATTTTTAAAAGGTGTTCCAATTGACGGAACTGGAAAATCTTGATCTTTTTTTATTCACGAATTTTCTTCTATTCTGACTTCGAAAAATCGTAAAAAAAAAAAGGTTAAGATTTTTGTGTTCCGTCAATTTGAGAAGTGTTTAAAAATCATAATCTGTGGGTGAGAAGATTTTGCGAAAAAATAAGATCATGCGGATTTGGCCAAAAAACCGTGTACTGTCCACAGTTTTGGGTGATTTCTTTAAAACTTTGCATCTTTGAAATTCTTGAGGCCGGTTTGCGTGAGTGTTCAAAAGTATTTTAGAGTCTCAATGAAACTCAACGCGAGATCTTATATGCCCCAAAAGTGTTTCTTTTTTATTTTGTCAAATTAAAATTAAGAAAAAAAAATTTAGAGCACTTGTAACGACGAACTGTTCGTCGCTACAAATTTTTTAAAATAAAATATTTTTTAAATTAAAATTTGAACAAATAAACTTTGTCAACACTATTTTTTCTTGAATTTGTCTGTGTCTGTTGAGACCAAAAAAAATCATAAGTCCAATTTTAAGAAGCACGAAGCTTCTAGGAGAAAGAATTGTGCTGCAATTAAATAAAGGGTATGCAACCCAAAGATGAAGTGATAGACTCCTTGCTTTGTTAGAATTAATACAAAGCAAACAAAACTCAGAAAGAGACCGGGTACGTCTCTTAGCAGAAGAGTTTGTTCAAAGGCCAAAAGCAATAAAGAAATGAATAAATGAAGCACAAAGCTTCCAAACAGAAGGTTGATGACTGACGAACAAGTTGCAAATAACTTCCTTGCTATGTTGAAACTCTTCTCAGCAAAGAAAACCAAGGAAGATAAGGCAACAATTTGGAGTGGTCTTCACAAGATGAGTCCAAATCCAAAATTAAAAGAGTGGGATCAATTGAAACTCAACAACTCATGATGCATATAAAAGAGTCCCCTGCAGTTAAAAAAAAGGGGAGGAGGCAGCGTGGAAAAGCGAAGGAGAAGAACAGAGAGAAGAGAAGAAAAAAAGAACAAGAACCGAAGCTCCAATACACCAAGAAAAGTTCCGGAGCAGCCAGCCAAGGTTCAAAGCCTCTTCCTATCTCCTTCATCTTTCTCTATCCGCAGGTTTTTGATACCGGAGCAGCGTCTCCATAAACCATGCCGGAGCTGCGTCCCCAAAAGCCATGACGGAGTTGCGTCCCAAAGACCTCGCCGAAAGCTCTTGACGGAATCCCAGCTGCCAATGCTTCACTAATTTGCTTTGTATTCCCAGCCTTCACAATCCACCAACAAGAAGATTTAAATCCAGCCAACATATATCCGGGATCCTTCAAATTGGGAACTAAGGCAAACCAAGCAAGCCTCAAAACCTCTGCTCAAGACCTACAACGGCGAAGCTCTGCTCAAACGTGCTCTGATCAAATCTGCAAATAAAGAAGCTCAAAAGCCCCTGCTCAAAACTAACGGCACCAAAGCCTCGCCCGCTTTTGTTTGTTGTGCAAATCAAATATAATCTATGATGTTGCAGCAGACTCCAAGACAAGTATGATGCTGGAACTCATATTTTTGCAAGAAACGAGAAACAACCAAAGGGAGGGTCTAAAATGCAATCCCAGAAGTGACAAGTTTTGGGTCCTCGAAGAAAAAGAAAAAAAAATGATAAAACATGAGGACTTCAACAACACATATTTGATAAGCCTTCCTCTCTCTCGTGCACAGCCAAATTGATGTGCAGCACTCACAAAACAACTAAAGAAAGCAAAACAATTTTCTTTAATTGATGGGAAGACGTGTGAAATTAAAAGCCCTCGAAATTGTACCTGCACAGCAAATAAAAAAAGAAAAGCTTGAAGACTTGTTAAGCTCAGTTGCCGCAAAAAAAGACGGGACAAAATATCACCTTTTGTCGTGGGCGGCGGGGTTGCAGAACAAAATAAAGATTGAAGACTTAATTAACAAGCCTTCCTATATGGAAAACTTGCTGTCAAAAGCGTGCAAGAGTGATCCAAAGCAAAGAAGAAATTGAGAAGAGACAAAATAGCAAGCATTTGAAGCGGTGGCATGGCAGACCAAAGGCTTAATTAACAAGCCTTTCCTATAAGCCAAAACAACAAAGCGTGTTGTCCAAAGGAGGTGTTCTGAAGCTTTTGTGAAACTAGAAGCCAAAGACAAAGATGAATAGTCAAATAAAATAAAGTGGGTATTCATCAATTAAACAAGATGAGTCCAAAACGGAAGGTGACGCAAGAGAAAAATGTGGCATGCATGAAGATTAAACTAGTGTTTCAACAAAGTTTCTTAGACTCTAGTGTTGCTCCAAAAAATCGGCAAAGGTGTTTTCAAATTTTTTTTTCTTCTATGGCGAGATTGATCCTTTTTTCTTCCATAGACTCTTTTATTTAGTAGTGTCTCTCTATAGGTTTTGTAAAGCAAATATTAAAAAACAAAATAATAAAATAATAGGAACAACTTTTTCCGACGTATAATTCGTTGGCAAAGGTGTTTCTAATTTTTTTTTTTCCTAAAATGCTCTTGTTCATGGTATTATGTTCTTTTATAAGCATTGGTGGATTCTCTTGGGCTCCTAAACGAGATGAGACAAGAAAGTTGGAATGGAAAATCAATTTTTCTAAAGAATGAAGAAACAATAAAAAACTCGTGAGAGCACACAAATTTTAATAAAAAATGGATTTCTGGAAATTATCTAGCATTTATACCCGAGAGACAAAAAATACTTAATAATCCTGAGATATTAAGTCATAAGACGTTTGAGCCCCAAAATGTTATGTCTCCATAGGTTTTATAAATTAAAAAAGAAAAAATAACATATTAGAAACAACCTTTCCCGACGAATAATTCGTCGGCAAAGGTGTTTTCAAAATTTATTTTTCTATGGCGAGCTTCATTATTTTTTCTTCCTTAGACTCTTTTTGTAGTAGTGTCTCTCTATAGGTTTTGTAAAGCAAATATTAAGAAATAAAATAATAGGAACAACCTTTCCCGACGAATACTTCGTCGGCAAAAGTGTTTCTAATTTTTATTTTTTTTTCCTAAAATGCTCTTGTTCATGGTATTAGGTTCTTTTATAAGCATTGATGTATTCTCTTGGGCTCTAAACGAGATGAGACAAGAAAGTTGGAATGGAGAATCAATTTTTCTAAAGAATGAAGAAACAATAAAAAACTCGTGAGAGCACACAAATTTTAATAAAAATTGGATTTCTGGAAATTATCTAGCATTTATACCCGAGAGACAAAAAATACTTAATAATCCTGAGATATTAAGTCATAAGACGTTTGAACCCCAAAAGGTTATGTCTCCATAGGTTTTATAAAGCAAAAAATAAAAAATAACATATTAGAAACAACCTTTCCCGACGAATAATTCGTCGGCAAATGTGTTTTCAAATTTTTTTTTCTTCTATGGTGAGATTGATCCTTTTTGCTTCCATAGACTCTTTTTGTAGTAGTGTCTCTATATTGTAAAGCAAATATTAAAAAACAAAATAATAAAATAATAGGAACAACCTTTCCCGACGAATAATTCGTCGGCAAAGGTGTTTCTAATTTTTTTTTTCCTAAAATGCTCTTGTTCATGGTATTATGTTCTTTTATAAGCATTGGTGGATTCTCTTGGGCTCCTAAACGAGATGAGACAAGAAAGTTGGAATGGAGAATCAATTTTTCTAAAGAATGAAGAAACAATAAAAAACTCGTGAGAGCACACAAATTTTAATAAAAATTGGATTTCTGGAAATTATCTAGCATTTATACCCGAGAGACAAAAATTACTTAATAATCCTGAGATATTAAGTCATAAGACGTTTGAGCCCCAAAAGGTTATGTCTCCATAGGTTTTATAAATTAAAAAAGAAAAAATAACATATTAGAAACAACCTTTCCCGACGAATAATGCGTCGGCAAAGGTGTTTTCAAAATTTATTTTTCTATGGCGAGATTGATTATTTTTTCTTCCTTAGACTCTTTTTGTAGTAGTGTCTCTCTATAGGTTTTGTAAAGCAAATATTAAAAAACAAAATAATAAAATAATAGGAACAATCTTTCCCGACGAATCATTCGTCGGCAAAGGTGTCTCTAAATTGTATTTTTTTTCCCTAAAATGCTCTTGTTCATGGTATTATGTTCTTTTATAAGCATTGGTGGATTCTCTTGGGCTCCTAAACGAGATGAGACGAGAAAGTTGGAATGGAGAATCAATTTTTCTAAAGAATGAAAAAACAATAAAAAACTCGTGAGAGCACACAAATTTTAATAAAAATTGGATTTCTGGAAATTATCTAGCATTTATACCCGAGAGACAAAAAACACTTAATAATCCTGAGATATTAAGTCATAAGACGTTTGAGCCCCAAAAGGTTATGTCTCCATAGGTTTTATAAAGCAAAAATTAAAAAAGAAAAAATAACATATTAAAAACAATCTTTCCCAACGAATAATTCGTCGGCAAAGGTGTTTTCAATTTTTTTTTTCTTCTATGGCGAGATTGATCCTTTTTTCTTCCATAGACTTTTTTTGTAGTAGTGTCTCTCTATAGGTTTTGTAAAGCAAATATTAAAAAATAAAATAATAGGAACAACCTTTCCCGACGAATAATTCGTCGGCCAAAAGTGTTTCTAATTTTTATTTTTTTCCTAAAATGCTCTTGTTCATGGTATTAGGTTCTTTTATAAGCATTGGTGTATTCTCTTGGGCTCTAAACGAGATGAGACAAGAAAGTTGGAATGGAGAATCAATTTTTCTAAAGAATGAAGAAACAATAAAAAACTCGTGAGAGCACACAAATTTTAATAAAAATTGGATTTCTGGAAATTATCTAGCATTTATACCCGAGAGACCAAAAATACTTAATAATCTTGAGATATTAAGTCATAAGACGTTTGAGCCCCAAAAGGTTATGTCTCCATAGGTTTTATAAAGCAAAAATTAAAAAAGAAAAAATAACATATTAAATACAATCTTTCTCAACGAATAATTCGTCGGCAAAGGTGTTTTCAATTTTTTTTTTCTTCTATGGCGAGATTGATCCTTTTTTCTTCCATAGACTTTTTTCGTAGTAGTGTCTCTCTATAGGTTTTGTAAAGCAAATATTAAAAAATAAAATAATAGGAACAACCTTTCCCGACGAATAATTCGTCGGCAAAAGTGTTTCTAATTTTTATTTATTTTTTCCTAAAATGCTCTTGTTCATGGTATTAGGTTCTTTTATAAGCATTGGTGTATTCTCTTGGGCTCTAAACGAGATGAGACAAGAAAGTTGGAATGGAGAATCAATTTTTCTAAAGCTTGAAGAAACAATCAAAAACTCGTGAGAGCACACAAATTTTAATAAAAATAGGATTTCTGGATATTATCTAGCATTTGACAAAAAACACTTAATAATCCTGAGATATTAAGTCATAAGACATTTGAGCCCCAAAAGGTTATGTCTCCATAGGTTTTATAAAGCAAAAATTAAAAAAGAAAAAATAACATATTAGAAACAACCTTTCCCGACGAATAATTCGTCGGCAAAGGTGTTTTTAAAATTTTTTTTTCTTCTAAATTTCTCTTGTTCAAATAATTATTTTCTTTTATGAGCGTTAGTGGATCCTCTTGGGCTCCTGCATGAGATGAGATAAAGCAAGTTGGGCGTGGAGAATCAATGTTTGTGAAGCATGAGAAAATGTAGAAGAACTGATTTACGTTTCCATATATACTCATAATTCCATATATGGCCTAAGTCAAAAAAGTAAAAAAAAAAAAAAAACCATAAAATCGTTGTGATGAATGAAGCTTCTTCTCCTTGAATGTTATTTATTCATCTGTTTTTCTGGTGAAGGGAAAGAGTTGATAGCATACCAACTTTGATTGGTGTACTGTGACATTAATAGTCACGGGCTCTGGTTTTTTGTAGGAAAAATGTGGGCCAAAATGATTAATATCATTTTTGGATGAGTTGCAGTAGGGTGAGGTAGAGATTTTTACGTTTCGTCAGTTTTAGAAATGCTTAAAAATCATAATTTGAGAATGGGAAGACTTTGGTTGAAACAAATAGATGGGAACAAGTTAGGGGAAAAGTCATCCGTCATTAAACAATCATGTGAACAAATTATATTCCTCTTATCAATTCTTATTCATTAGATAAAGACACTTACAATTAGCCCTGGTACAGTAAATCTAGCTAATTGTATTAATTTCTCTTACTTGGTACGTTATGTGAATGAACTACATGCCACAACTTAGCTCTAACATGTAATCGAGGGTGAACTGCACTCTGCTAGATTTAACATATAGTAGTCGTTACCATTCGAATAAATTTTGAATAATCACAAAGCACAAAAGATTACGAACTACATATCCTATGATACCTAGAAATTGAATTACATGAACATGGATAAGATATTCATTCACTACTTGTAGAATACTGCGATGGGACAACCGGTCATGCACATAAATTCCTAACAATAGATCCTAACACATGCACCTAAGATACAACTATTAGAAATCATCAATGATTATCCGCTAAAACAACTTTCATCTATAAATAAGAATATCCAAAAGAAACATTCTACAAATTTGCAATCATGTCTAAGACTTCAAAACAACCCCTAACTAATTGGAAAACTAGCTAGCCAGACATAGCTAGGTATGAAAGTATAAAAGAAAATCATGCGTGAATCCCCTTTTTCCCGAAATTTGAGAAGCCTTTATATATTGCTCCAACAGTCCCTCTGAAGGTCCTAGAGGGGGGGTGAATAGGACTTTTACAACTTTTTCGTGTTAAATCGTTCTCAGGGATAGCAATTCTTGTGGCTATCCTGAATCACAATTGTACGATTATGTAAAGTAAAGTTGCAGTAAATATAAAAAACACAAAGACGTTTTTTACTCGCAGAAACCCTGCAACCAGGGAGAAAAACTGCGTGCCCCTAACTCTTGAAGGGCAAAACTTTCCACTATGTAATTCAACACTTCTTACAAGTTTGTAGCAACCTGGGATAGTTAGCCGCGCTTCTATCCTTCCTAGACTCTTCCTAGTCTACGACCTGTTCTACCTCACTTGTCTCTAAGTGCTTACACATGAAAGTTTCCAGAAGTTCCAACCTCCGAACTTAGCTACTTCTCAACTAATTCTTCGTGGACACTTCTCGGGTTGTTGCACTACCAATCACGCGTCATGGTATGCAAATGCGATATGAGTTTTATGAAAAGAGTTTTTGTTCAAGCTCTAAGATTTACAATCAACAAGGAAGACTTAGAGCACACAGTGAACAATGCAAGATAAAAGAAACTTTGTTCAAGCTCTAAGATTTACAATCACTAGGAAGACTTAGAGCACAAAATGAACAATACAAGATACAAATGAAACTTTGTTCAAGCTCTAAGATTTACAATCACTAGGAAGACTTAGAGCACAAATTGAACAACTCAACTCAAGAAAATGTGCTATGACAATTTTCACAATTAAAACAACCAAAGAAACAAGGAGCACCTTGCTTCATATTTATAGGCTAGGTGAAGCTCATAGGAGAGCAGCCACATAAGCCCTCATGGACAGAAACCTTTTGGAAAAGCTAAGCAACAGATTTGACAAGTGATCAAGCTAGCAAAAGGACGAAAAGAGACTTTCCCCAAAAGGTAAACTTTTCAAACAAAAGGCAAAAGGTTTTGCAAACTTATCAAGGTATTGATATGACCTACACAGCAAAACAGCTTTTCCCAAAAGGCTAAACATATCCTTAGCATAGGCTAAGGAACATGTGAACCAACCATGTGCACCCTAGAAACTAGGTCACGGGTTGGAGAGTTATCCCACAACCCCAAATGAAACTTGGGCACCAATTTTATCAGAAGCATAGCTAGATGTTCAGTCATTTTAAAAAGTAAAAATATCTAGAAAGCTGGAACCTACATAGGTAAGATAAAGATAAACTTTCAAGATCATTTTCGTCACAAGACATAATTATTCTGGGAACTCAGGATAGGAAGCACTTCTGCTATCCTCTGTGAAAAACAATGAAATGCAGATGCATGTTTTTACCTGAGTACCATGACATCATGTTAGGCCTTCACTTGAACTTGGGCCTTCAGACTTCACTTGATTGCACTTGATTTCCTAATCATGGCTGTGTTTTGTTTAATAGAGGATTGCCAACATTTTTATACTTACAATCTCCCCCTTTGGCATTCCTGAACAAAACACACCTTGGCTATCCTATCCTAGTCCTAACTCCAGACTTCAGTCATCAACCTGCAATATCAATCTCACCAAAAACAGTAACAAGTGAAACATAGCAGGAAATCATATGAGTTAGATAGGAGGATAGCAGAGGCATTATATATCACCAAGCAGGCATGAGAATCCAAACCTAAAACTACCAGATGTATAAGGAACACATCAGGTATCACACATCAGGTATCAGTTCTCCCCCTTTTTGTCACGGAATGACAAAGGAAAACAGAGAGCAATTAAACAAAAACCAGATGTATAAGGAACATATCTTGTAGAGTCATCAAGAGCATCATCCAAATCCTCCTCAGTAGTCTTATCAGCATCACCATCACCATCAACAGAAATGAGGTTATCAGAAGACTCCCCCTCACAATTAGCATCCTCAACAACAACCATGTTAGCATCCTCTTGAGGATGACACAAAATTAGGAGGAGAGCCCCTGTTCCTATCCCCAGCTGCAACAACAGCAGGGCGAGCAAGTTTCCCAAACAAACCCTAGAAAGTGGTCTTCAAATCAACAATCAGATCTCCAATGGACGCCTGGACCTCAGTGATAGCAGCAGTGTTGGCCTCAAGAGGACGCTTCTTGGGAGGCAAAGGTGCCTTTGCATCCTTAACAACAGAGGACAGGCTTTGAAGAGCCAGTGGTCTTGACTTTTGGAGCAACAGTGGAAGCAGCCGCAGAAGAGCGAGTGTGTCGCCTCGGTACAACCTTAAATTCTGGGTCAGAACTCTCTGATCCGGACATAGAATCCTCTTACTCAATATCCTCAGCAACGAGCTTCTTTCCAGCCCTAAGATCGATCAATCTCATCTGGGGATGACAAAGTATCACTCTCTCCTAAATCCAGATCCAGATCTGGGATGGAAGGGGTATCGGAGGAAGAGGTTGATTTGAGGGAAGCAGCAGCAGCGGAGAAGTTAAAGCATGCAGACGTGATTTCATTTGCTTGCCTTGATAACCAGAAAAACTACCCATTAAGAGTAACGGTTAATTAAAAACCCTTAATCTTCTTTCTCATAACCAATGATGGAATGAGAAGCATTCCTCAACACGTGGGTCTCCAAAAAGCAGCCCCTAGCCCAGTTATAGATTCAACAGAGCCCTTTATGGCAACAGACATGTCCTAATATGAATAGGATCTGACCTTAGGAACCAAAGCACTTAGGTAAGGAACAAAAAGTACATGCAAATGAACCCAAAAGCAACCTTTTTGCAAGCCATTTTCCAACCTTAATTGTTTAAGGAATTAAAAATTGATGTGTGTGTCACAAACTTTCAAATTCTCCCCCTAAGAACATGCATAGAAAAATAAAGCTTTTTGTAAGGAGACAAGAACAAAAAGACAAACATAAGGAGATATTTGACAAGACACACAACCTGGGATACAATCATCTTTTCTGATCCCTTTGAACAGTCAATGCATAGACTCACAAAGTAAAACACCTTTAATTCAAAAGTTCAACACAAACTTCTTGAAAAATCCACAGGTGAGTGTGACTGAATTTGTTCACAATGGTCCACACTCCCAAATACACAGTCATCAGTGTGAGTGTGTGAAAAGAGATAGCTTAAGGGACTTAGCAAAGTAACTCAATGAGATGAAACCGAACATGTCATAGAGACCCAGGACAGCACATGTTCTTTCCATCCTTATAACACCGAGGTTTTCTTCCTTATAACGCCAGTTCAATGTGAGCCAAGATCCTTTGTTTATGCCTTTTCTTTATTTTGAGCTCTACTGGAAAATCGTCCTCATAGGATCATATTATAAGGAGGTCAACAATAACAACCTCGATCCCATCGAAGGATAGAATACATTCCAGAAATCCTCAGTGACCTATGTAACAAAGTATTTACCAATGACTCCCAAGTCAGTTGACTTTAGGGCATTAAACATAACAAGGATGCTCCATAGGGTAAATAGTTCAGGTGCAAAAGAGAAATAACAACATTCAGATTATTTTATCATGTGAACTTGATTAGACAACCACCGGGGAGACCAAACCATTCTCGTTTCTTCCCACCCTTATATCGTTGTTACGACCAAGGAATGTGTACTTTGAGAATAGCTTGGCCTACTTCAAATTTGTTCCATCAATCACCGGGATGACCAAACCATTCTCGTTTCTTCCCATCCTTATATCGTTGTTACGACCAAGGCATGTATACTTTGAGAATAGCCTGGCCAAAATCAGTCCATAAATCTCATCTCAAAGAGGTCACAAAGGTTTTGCAACCCACAAAGTATCTCAAGTGATGCAAATATAGTACTTCTGACATGTAAAGAGATGAAGACCACAATTGAAATGACATATAGCAGTCAGATGCACACAAACATATGGACTTAAAAGTGTACTGAATAGAAGATGCAAGGACACTTACTTAGGTCAAGTTCAAAGACTGTCTAGGGATATCAACTTACCCTTGTATCCTGATTGTGACACAAAAACAACTCGAGAGCACAAGCAAATTTTTTTTTAATTTTCAGTAGAACTTTAAACATGCTCATAGACTATATACAAACACATCTTTTGGGGAGACTTTAATCCATGTCACACACACCAATAGCCTTTTTAAGGCTGGTAAAACGAAGGTTATCAAGTGGCTTGATAAACAAGTTCGCTAGCTGTTGTTCAATGGGAATAAAAGTAAGTTCAAGCAGCTGTTCCTCAACCAAGTTTCTGATGAAATGGTATCTAGTCTCTATGTGCTTAGTCCTAGAATGCAACACAAAATTAGTATTATCACAGAAGAGGGATAGCAAACCTTGCTTGAATCCGTAGTCAGCAAGCATGTGTTTCATCCACAGCAATTGGGTGTAACAAATTCCTGCCGCAATGTACTCTGCTTGAGCTGTGGACAAGGAGACACCGTTTTGCTTTTTGTTGTGCCACGAGACCAGGTTGTTCCCAACAAAGAAGGCTCCTCCGGAAGAGCTCTTCCGGTCATTTGCATCATCGGTCCAATCCAAGTCAGTGTAACCTGAAATCTCCACATTAGTATCAAATGTATATCTGATCTCCACATCAATACCTTCCAGATCTGCTCTAATCTTGCAGCTTGTACCCATGGGATTCTGGACAGCAGAGGCTGTTTCCATCCCAAACTTCTTCACAAGGTCTTTGGCATACTTGGATTGTGACATGAACAACTCATCATCCTTTTGCACAACTTGCAGACCCAAGAAGTAGTTCAACTTATCACAATGACTCATCTTAAATCCCTCAGTCATGAGGGTGGAGAATTCTTTCACCAAGGATTCCGTTGTGGAACCAAACACAATGTTATCGACATAGATTTGTGCAATGATTATATCCTTAGGGGTAGTTTTGACAAACATGGTCTTGTCAATAGAACCTCTCACATACCCATTGTCAATCAGGTGAGTGGACAATCTCTCATACCCAGCCCTAGGAGCTTGCTTAAGGCCATAGAGGGCCTTGTCAAGCTTGTAGACATGCTCAGGATGGCTAAGGCTTTGGAATCCTGGAGGTTGTTTGACATAAACTTCCTCCTTAAGAATACCATTCAGGAGGGCACTCTTAACATCCATTTGATATGGGGTAAACTTCAAATGACAGGCAATGGCTAAAAGCAATCTAATCGATTCCAACCATGCAACCGGGGCAAATGGCTCATCAAAATTCAACCCCTCAACTTGTGAGTAACCTTGAACAACTAACCTAGCTTTGTTCCTGGTTACTATACCCTTCTTAACATTCTTTGGCTCAATGAGAGATACAAACCTATAATGGGTGATCTCGTTTATGACAAGATGATGTATAGCCAAGAAACTTTTAAACACAACAAAGTTGCTTACCAACTTGTTTACCTTGCTCCTGGTTTTTCTTGGCTCATGTATCTCACCAATGATGTCGGAGGGAGAGGGATATTTCTGTACATGACGCTTGCCGGTTCTATGTGGTGTAGGGATGGCCAGTGACTCATCTCTCCTTCCTTCTGCAGGATCCACATCCTCATCTGAGGATTCCTCTTCGAGGATGGAAACCGCAGGTGCCATCCCTCCTGGGGAAACATTTGAAGTTAGTTCATGTTCAGGGATACAGCCAGATTGGTGGTTCAAATGACACAGGCTCCTGTGCCAAAGATCAAGAGTATCCTCATATACTATTGAGCGAAAACACAGATTAGGTATGAATGCATCATGCGCAAGGACACAATAGCATTGATCTCGTGTTCTTTCACCTTTCATGATGTTTTTGCCCTTACCATCAAGAATCAGACATTTAACTTTATCAAAGGTGACAGAGTCATGCTCATCAACAATTTGGCTTACGCTCAATAGACTAACCTCTAGCCCTTTGTTGCTACCATTTCATATCTGTCCCGGTACAGACCCCATGACGGGTCAGGAGTAGCCCACCATCGCTGAACAGCCCACCTCTGGGCCCATTACATCTACTTACTCGGTAGGGATCCCCTACCGAGTGCACTGCTTTGACAACGCCCCAGCGGCCCAGGCATCGCCCCAGCGGCATCTACTTACTCGGTAGGGATCCCCTACCGAGCCCACTAGCAAAGCCCTGGCGGTACCCCAGCGGTACCAGCAATACCAGGCCGGGTGTACCGACAACAAGCCTTCCCCTCGGCCTTACAGGGACATCTCTCGACCCGGTACCGTGGAACACACAGTCCAGTCGGTACCGGCGCAGCCACCTGGCAGCACGTGCTCGTCCACTACCTCGCGGATCGCACTAAAGAATGCCCATACCGCACTAGGCACCGCCGTCCCTCGACGCGCGTGTCGAGGTAGTGGAGTAATAGAGTATTTCCTCGTGTCATGGGATGTCCCCCACGCCAGGGAAGCTTGTCTCCGACCTCAACTCATATATAAGGAGTCTTCACTCCTTATTGAAGTAAGTTCTCTCCATTCCTAGAAACTCTGCTCAAATCCTCTCGGGACTAACTTGAGCGTCGGAGGGTCTTCGGTCGGTACACGCCGGCCTCCCCTGACCTCTTTTGCCCTTTCAGGTACTCAAGTGCACTCCAGGTGCGTCCCTACCGAGCAGCTGGGAAACGGCAGGAACAGTTTGGCGCCGTCTGTGGGAACAAATTTCCACCACTTAGTAACAAAAGCACCCTCACCCAGTGAGGTACTCTACCGGTCAAGCTATGACCAAATCAGCGGGTGATGGCTCACAGCCCACCAAGCAAAGCAAGAAATCCAAGCAATCAAAGGACACAATGACTATTGCTGGTCTTGAGCCCCTCCACGAGGAAATACCGGCAGCAGTCCACTCCACCGAGTCGGAGACTCCTGAGTCCCACCAGATCGAATCTTCGATGATGGCCAGGCTTGAAGCCATGATCCGGGACCTCCAGGAGAGCAACGAGCGACTGCAACGCGACCAGCTCGCGGCGCAGGAAGCCAGCGCCCGGGAGATCAGCTTGCTCCGGGAGCAGCTTAGCCATGAGCATACGCCCAATCACTCGGTCTCGACACAACCGGGGACAGAGACCCCTCTTAAACCGGCAGAACCCTTTATGGCCAGGCCAGGGCGTGTAACATTGGCGCCCAAGGTCTCGTTCCTCGATGCCCAGGGAGTGGTCCACTTCCCGGACGAAGACGGGACCGAGGGTCACGTTGCAATACCTGTGAGCACGCCCGCCATCGGTACCGGCTCAGGCACTGGAAACGGGGACACATTGGTCAACCTCTTCCGGGAGCTCAGTGACCGACTCAGAAGGGTCGAGACCGGCGGTGCTAAGAGTGCACCCAGCCTCGGCATAGCAAAGAAGCCAGTCGGTCCGTTCACCAGGAGGATCCATGAGCACAACCGGGACTTCAAGAGCCTGAAGATGGACTCCTATACCGGTAAAGAGGACCCAGTAATGCATGTGACCGCATTCCAATCCGCTTACAATGGTAAGGGCTATACTGACGAGGAGTGGTGCCACGCCTTCGTCAACACCTTGAATCAGGAGGCCATGCTGTGGTTCTATCAACTAGAACCGGAGTCCATAGACAGCTATGAGCAACTAGTCGAGGCTTTCACCACCGAGTATGCCACGAAGTCCAGCTTCTTCTATTCGGTGGGAGAACTTACCGGCTTCCAGCAAGCCAGCGGGGAGCGACTGGCGGATTATATGGAGCGGTTCAAAGCTGCCTACCGGCGCTGTACCTCCAAGGACGATGTCCGTGCGGCCCAAATCTTCCGAGATGGCCTACAACCGGACGAGTTCCTCAGAAAGCTCAATGCCACGAGCGTTGTCCTCACCTACACCGAACTTATGAACCGAGCAGGGCAATACGCCCGGAGCTACTACCTGACCTACGAACGAAAGTCTCAGCTCAACGCGATGCACAAGGCAAACAAGGCCTCCGCAACCACAGCGGACCCCATCGGGGATAAGCGTAAGCAGGAGCAGGGTGGTGGCTCACGGCCGGACGACTCTCGGCAGAGCGACAAGCGCAACAAGTTCAACTCCTACCGAGGGGGTAATCGCGGCAACAACTGGGAGAACCGCGAGAACAACCGAAGGTATGATCCCCCCAACCGGGAGCGGAATCCCCAACACCAGGCTCCCCAGAGCAACCAACAACGACCGGTATATCAGGTCGGTCCCGGCTATAACAAGCCCAGGGAACAGTTGTACTCCGACCAACGAGGGCAAGGGCAGTACTCCGGTTACTCGGACCGCGGGGAAACCCAGGCCCATCCAAGTCAGTGGCCATACAGCCAACCCGCCGGTATTAACCAGGTGGACGACTCAAGTCAAGGATGGACCGAGACCGGGTATAACCGGCACCCCAAGAAGAAAAGTTCCTGGAGGCACAACCGCCCCCAGAAGTCCAGTAAGCAGGACGGTACCGACGACAGGCTGCTAGTCTGTACAACGTTCAACAAACCCTTGGGGGACATCTACAAGGAAAACCCCCAACTTTTCCCCCAACCATGGCCGAGGCAACAATACGCCGGTAACAGGACTAATACCGGCAAGTTCTGCACCCACCACCAGTCCGGGACCCACACCACCGAAGAGTGTCAGGCTCTCCGGGACGTGGCCGAACAGCTACACCGAGACGGGAAGTTGACCCAGTACACCGGTCAAGCCAATCAAGGCTACCGGAAGGAAATTTTCACCATCAGCGGAGGACCAACCTTATTCGGTACTTCGCGATCTGAGCACAAGTCTCACGTGAAGGAAGCAAAGCAGCACCTGCAATGCTTCTCCGTGCAATCCGCCCCGGTACAGAAAAGGCCTAAGCGAGACCCGTGGAAGATAGAATTCTCCAACGACGAGGAGTCCGGTATCGTGACCCCTCACGACGACCCTCTCGTGATCTCGGCCAAGGTTCACACGGACCTGATGCACAAGGTGCTGGTGGATGGCGGTAGCTCCGCCAACATCATTTTCAAAAGTGCCTACCTCAAGCTGGACCTACCGCTCGAGAACATATCGCGGACGGTGAACCCGCTCATAAGCTTCTCGGGAGATCTAGTCCAACCTCTCGGTAGCATCTGGCTCAACGTAGAGGTCGGCCAGTACCCCAGGTCCCGAAAGGTATCTGCCCACATGCTAGTGGTAGACTGTGAATCATCCTACAATTTCATTCTCGGTAGGCATATCCTTTGTCAGATCAAGGCCTGTGTGTGCTACTACTTGCTCATGCTAAAGTTCCCTACTCCCGTCGGAGTCGCCTCCATCAGAGGAAGCCAGCCAATGGCCCGGTCATGTTATGCTCAGGAAACTAAGCCACGGCGTCCCTGCCGGGACGTGTGCAATGTCACTACCGGTGACATAGCAGCAACAACCGACAGGCCGGACGACCCCCGGGAAGGAGCAGTGATCATACAGGGCAAACCCCACGAGGAAGTAGAACACATCGCCCTGTTCCCTGAACAGCCTGACAGAGTTGTCAAGATCGGCACCGGCCTACCGGTAACTCTCCGGGGAGATCTGATCAGACTCCTGAAGGACAATGCCTCAATCTTCGCCTGGTCATATGCAGACATGCCCGGTATCTCCACCACCATTATCTCTCATAAGCTTGGTATCAACCCCGCCTATCGGCCGGTACGACAAAAGAGAAGGGTGGGAGACCAGAAGCGATACGAGGCCATGAAGGCAGAAGTAGATAAACTCCTGAGCATCGGTTTCATCCGCGAGGTTCAGTATCCTCGGTGGTTGTCAAACCCGGTACTGGTAAGAAAGCCTAATGGGAAGTGGCGGATGTGCATCGACTTCACCGATCTCAATCGGGCATGCCCCAAAGACAGTTTCCCTTTACCGAGGATCGACCAGCTGGTGAACTCCACCGCTGGGCACGAAGCCCTCAGCTTCATGGATGCCTACTCAGGCTACAACCAGATCAAGCTTGACCCCGAGGACCAGGAGCACACCTCCTTCATGACCAACCAAGGTCTTTACTGCTACAATGTCTTGCCCTTCGGGCTGAAGAATGTCGGTGCTACATACCAGCGGTTAGTCAACCGCATGTTCTCCAGGCAGATTGGCAGAACCATGGAAGTTTACGTGGACGACATGCTCGTCAAGAGTATCAAGCAAATTGATCACCTCACCGACCTGCAAGAGACCTTCTCCATCCTCCAAGACTATGGGATGAAACTCAATCCCGAGAAATGCGTCTTTTGCGTCGGTGAAGGTAAGTTCCTCGGCTTCATGGTCAGCCACCGGGGCATCGAAGCTAACCCCGAGAAGATTCGAGCTATCCTGGAGCTAAAATCTCCTAAAACCTTTAAGGACGTCCAAAGCCTCAACGGCAGGATCACAGCCCTCTCCCGGTTCATATCACGGTCTACCGACCGGTGTGCTCCCTTCTTCAAAATACTCAAAACCGGGAAGAAGTTCGAAGGCTGGACCACCGAGTGCGAACAAGCCTTCACTGCTCTGAAAGAATACCTAGCGGCAACCCCACTGCTCAGCAGACCAGTGCTGGGGGAACCACTGTTCCTATACCTATCGGTATCTAGGACGGCCGTGAGCTCAATCTTGGTCAGGAGCGACAATCGGGAAGACTTACCGGTGGACTATGCGAGCAAGTCTCTACTGGATACCGAGACTCGGTACCCGGAGATAGAACAGCTCGTTTTAGCACTCATGGTGTCAGCCAGGAGACTCCGCCCTTACTTCCAGTCTCACCCCATTGTCGTTCTGACCGACCATCCACTACGGCTAATCTTGCAGAAGCCGGAGGCATCGGGGAGGCTCACAAAGTGGAGCATTGAACTCAGCGAGTTTGACATAGCCTACCGGCCCAGGCCGGCAATCAAGGCTCAAGTGTTGGCAGACTTCGTCTCCGAGTTCACACCCGAACACGCCAACACCAATCAACAGCCATCGGCGGAGAAAGCAACTCCCGCCGAGGACGCCCCAACTACCGTTGGTGATCAGTCATTCGATCCAACCATACCGGTCTGGCAGTTGTACGTGGACGGCGCCTCAAACACCCACGGAAGCGGGGCAGGACTCGTCCTCATTACCCCACATACCGAGAGCCCCGACACATCTCACTTGGAGTGTGCCCTCCGGTTCAATTTCAAGGCTTCTAACAACGAAGCCGAGTACGAGGCACTTCTGTCAGGCCTCAGGCTAGCCGGCGATATGGGAGCCAAACAACTCCAAGTCTTCAGTGACTCTCAGCTCATCGTCAACCAGGTCACGGGGGACTACCAAGCAAAAGACCCCACTATGTGCCGGTACGTGGCCTTGGTAAAAGACCTCACAAGTGGCTTCTTGTGCTTCAAATTAACAAAGGTACCGAGGGATGAGAACCAACGGGCCGACGCCCTAGCCAGAATAGCTTCCGCTATTGACCCCAACCCGGGGGACTCGGTACCAATCATCATACTGGAACACCGCAGTGCCGAGACGACACCCATTGAGGTGAACCATTTACGTCTCGAAGAAACGAACTGGATGACCCCAATCCTAGAATACCTACGAGATGGCTCCCTCCCGAGAAATAATGATGAGGCAAAGAAAGTAAGATTCCGGTCCTCCCGGTACCTCATCATCAACCGTCATCTTTACCGGCGAGCCCACTCAATGCCATACCTACGATGCCTCGGACCCATCGAGTCCCGGGAGGCGATCAGGGAGGTACATGAGGGCATATGCGGCCACCACCCGGGAGGAAGAGCAATGGCTCACAAGCTTGTTAGGCTCGGATACTACTGGCCAACCCTCCTCCGGGACGCCGTGTCATTCACCAGGCAATGCAAGTCCTGCCAATTCAACGCGCCAAATGTACCGAAGCCATCCCAGCCACTAGAAACGATGGTCAACCCGTGCCCATTCGCACAATGGGGATTGGACCTAATCGGGCCAATGCCAAAGGGTACCGGCGGCGTTGAATATGTGGTTGTCGCCACCGACTACTCCACCAAGTGGACAGAGGCCAAGGCCCTAAAGTCCATCACTTCCCAGCAAATTCAAACATTCATCTGGGAAAACGTCATCTGCCGCTTCGGTGTCCCTCAAGTCATTGTCACCGACAACGGAAGGCAATTCGATTCCAACTCCTTTAGAGAATTTTGCCGGTGCAAGGGCATCACCCTGTACTTCGCATCGGTAGCCCATCCCCAAACCAACGGTCAGGTGGAGGCAGTAAACAAAATCCTGAAGAGGACAATGAGGACCAAGCTGGGCGAAAAGAAAGGCGCATGGCCTGAACTGCTACCGGAGGTACTTTGGGCATACCGCACCTCATATAAGGCTGCCACCGGAGAAACCCCGTTCTCCCTCGCTTTCGGTGCAGAAGCTGTAGTACCGGTTGAGATTAATTCCACAACCCACAGGATCGACACTTTCGATCCAAACGAAAACGAAGAGCAGTTGTGTCTCAACCGTGATCTACTTGAGGAACGCCGTGAACAGGCCAACCTCCGGAACGCAGAACACAAGAACAGGCTCAAACGCAAGTTCGACACAAAGGCAAAGGTCCGGTACCTCAAGCTGGGGGACTGGGCACTACGCCGCGTACGATTAAGTACGAAGGACTCTGCAGCCATGACGTTCAACCAAAAATGGGAAGGCCCCTACCGGGTAGTCGAAGTTGTGAAGCCTGGAACATACCGGCTAATGGACTCCAACGGGTACACACTCCCGCACCCGTGGAACATTGAACACCTCCGCTACTACTACCCGTAGGTCGCGCCCACAAAACACCGGAACACACCGGTAGAAGGGTCCACACCCCCCGATAAAAATTCAGTACAACGGAATGGTCGAGCAGGGCTCCCGCCGGTACTCTTGTAAAAGCCCGGTTACAAACCGGCCAGGAGCAACAACTCCTGTTTAAACATATCAATTTAGCCACTTACAAGCAGTAAATGTGAAACTCTTATAAGTCATGTGGCCGGTACCAGCGACCCCCATGCATAAGTTTCTGCTCCTATATTAACATGAGGCCGGTACCAGCTACCCCCATGTGAAACTCTTATAAGTCATGTGGCCGGTACCAGCGACCCCCATGCATAAGTTTCTGCTCCTATGCTCCTATATTAACATGAGGCCGGTACCAGCTACCCCCATGTGAAACTCTTATAAGTCATGTGGCCGGTACCAGCGACCCCCATGCATAAGTTTCTGCTCCTATGCTCCTATATTAACATGAGGCCGGTACCAGCTACCCCCATGTGAAACTCTTATAAGTCATGTGGCCGGTACCAGCGACCCCCATGCATAAGTTTCTGCTCCTATGCTCCTATATTAACATGAGGCCGGTACCAGCTACCCCCATGTGAAACTCTTATAAGTCATGTGGCCGGTACCAGCGACCCCCATGCATAAGTTTCTGCTCCTATGCTCCTATGCTCTTATATTAACGTGAGGCCGGTACCAGCTACCCTCATGTGAAACTCTTATAAGTCATGTGGCCGGTACCAGCGACCCCCATGCGTAAGTTTTTGCTCCTATACTTTGACATGCAGCGTGATCCTAGCGACACCCATGTGCAATTTTCATTACATATGGCCGGTACCAGCTACCCCAATGTATGCATCCACGGTGCCGGTATCAATTACCCACGTGAGACGAGTTCAAACAAGAAAGATATATATACCGGAAGACAGACTGATGTATCCAGTCCTCCCGAGTAGACACTTTGAATATTTCACTTTGAATATTTCATAAAGTGAAATTTCATAAAAGAAGGCGAAACACGCCATTATCCAACAACAAGTAAAGGCCTTATGGCCAACAAGTACTAGCTCCCGAGAGAGCAGTCCCCACCGGGACGATTGTTCAGAAATGGGTCGAAACACCCACAAAAAAAAAAACAAAGATTACAAGGCCCTTGGCCTATACTACCCACACAGGGGGACTTCATTCCTGCTGCTGCTGCTGCGCTGGTTGGCCAGAGGTACCGGCTTCTTCGTCGATCTCCTGGAGGATAAATTTGTGCTCATCATCAACGAAGTCCTCGGTGACGGTTGGCACCGGGAGTCGACTCCAGTCTTGGGCCGGGAAGGCATCCTTGATCTTGCCAAGAATGTAAGCTCCACCCTCCATATAGGCTGTGGCCTGCTCCACAGCGCGCTGCCGGTCACGCCGGTAGGCCATCACAGCCTCCTCCCTGGCCTTCCCGACAGCCTCCTCCAGCCGCTTGTCGAAGTCGGCTTGGATCCTGGCCACCTCAGAAGCCACAGCAGCCTTGGCCTTCTCCTCAGCCTCTTGCACAAGCCTACCGGCTTCCTCCTTGACCTTGGTAAGCTCAGCATTCGCCTCCTCCTTCAGCTTGTACATAGTGTTGTAGCCGGCCTTCATATTCTCGACCTGCCCACCGACAGAGCGCAGCTCCTCCCAGTACCGGCGGTCCAGCATCAGCTCCTCGTATGCCAGCTGCCAAGGGATACACATATATAAGTGTCCGGCGCTTCAAAAAAAAAAAAAACAAGACGGTACCTTCTGCTTGCATTGAAAGAGGAGGTCCCGCTGCTGCTTCATTGTCATGGCCGGCAAGTCAGCCAACTTGGACAGCGGGAGAGGGTCCAGCAACGCCTTCCTGGCACAGCCAAGGAACAACTTGGCATTCTCGGACTCGACCTCCCTGCCAAAGATGGCATCAGACCTGGTACTGCGGGTAGCCAGGGCGGTACCGGCACCCTCCACGGGCCCTTCAACAGAGGTCTCTGCCACCGACACCTTCTGCTTCTTCCGGTGCTCCCTCACCTGTTTGACAAACTACAAAAACATAAGTACCGGCAGGGCAGATAAAAATCGCAAGAAAGGTTAAGCATGGGGTTTACCTCATCCCGAGCCGTCCTCTTCAGGGACGCCACAACCACTTCTGTGGAAACCTCGGTCTCAGCAGTTTCGGGGACCCCCGAGTCCTCTCCCTCCCCATCAGCCTCAGCAGTGGCACGCACTCTCTTGGCTTTCTTCTTCCTCCTCCTCCCGGCAGCTTCAACATCAGCACCGGTATCCTCCACCGGAGCACCGGCAGTCTCCGCAGCAATAAGTTCAGCCTCGGGAAGTGGGTTTTCACCCACGGCCTTCTTCAGCTGGTAGAAGTCCCTACGCTCCCGAACCATGCTGAGATCGTCTGAAAGTCGACGGTACCGGCGGAATTGAGGCAAGACTGCAAAGCACAGTACCGAAATCAGACCACAGTATATAAGCATACATGTACAAGTGTGTTACCGGTATAAACTTACAGGGACACGGGATCGGTGCTAAGCCCGAAAAGTGAAGCGAGTACCGGTTGAGCAGAACGGTGGACCTCCTCAGGACTATCGAGATGTTCTCCCGAATCCACTCAATCTCGTCCGCCTGCTTCTCAGTAAGCTCCCTCCAAGACTGGTCAACTGCAAAACAAAAAGAAACAAACACACATTAGCACCGAGACACAAGACGGTACACAACTACCAAGTGTAAACTCGGGAAGGCTATCAACCAGGTGCATCTCTAAAGCTACAGGGCACTCTCTTCAACGGTGGGTCAGACCCCTCGGGAAACTCCCATTGACCACCAACGAAGAAGTACCGGTGTTTCCAGGTCTGCTGGGAGGTCGGGTTACCAAACACCAGCGGGTCCCTGATGATCTCCGGGCTCCCGAGCTCATGAGACTCGATGTCGGCCTCACCAGCCATACCTTCCCGGGCAAGAGCACTTTTCGACAGACAGCACCGGGTTACCTTCTTGTACTTATGTACAAAGTCCATCAATTCAGTGTCTCGGGGACACTCTACACAAGGTTTTCCTACCGACTTGGCCTTGTACCAGCCTTTATCAGTTTTCGAATGCTCCTCCAGGGACCACTGGCTGAAGAACACAGCCAAGTCTGGCTCACCAAAGCCACAGTGCCGGTACAGGGTATATAGTGCGTCAAGACACCGCCAGGTGTTGGGATTCAACTGAGCAATGGCAAGGCCCACCTCGGCCAAGAACCTCTGCTGGTACGATGGCAACGGAATCCGTAGGCCCTCCCCAAAGAAGAATGGATGTACCAAGGTTTCACCCGGTACTGAAGAGGCACTCCTCAGTTCCCCCATCTCCGGTAGGCGCATAGTCACCGAGTCCGGAATACTAAAAGCCTTCCTCAGGGCCACCAGATCGTCCTCGGTAGAAGCGCTGAGCTTCAGGCGATCCACCGCAAAACCAGCAGGTACCGATTCCTCTGGTACCTCCTCTTCAGCAGTCTCCGCCTCCACCTGGGACTCCCCAACTTCCACCGCGTCGGTGGCCGGCACCGAACTACTACTACCGGGAATAAACTGACCATCCTTGATCGTATTCAACGGCTCTATGTCTTCGCCGGTAGTAATGCCCCTCATCACCGTCTCAAACATACTCTCGATGCGGACGGTGCTGGTACCGGACGAGCAGGACCGAGTTTCACTACTGCTACTGTCGGTACTAGAAGCCACCTCAACAACCTCTACCGAAGGAGACCTCTCCGGCTCTTCACCAGAGAAGGCGTTGCCGCTTCCTACACTTTGGCTCTCCGAATCAGACATCTGCAAGAAGTAAACTAAGTTCCTTACCGGGACGACAATCCTATGCCTATGCAACCTAGCTCGGTACTAAGGTCAGACACCGGTACGCAAACTACGTTACAAAAGCAGAAAACGCAAAAGTAACACAAAGGTTCTCGGTACTTACACTATGAAGCGTCGAAAGTCGAAGAAGCAGATGATTCGAATGCACGCTACCGGCAACAGGCTCTCACTCTCTCTACCGACAGGATTCAGAGCTCTGGAATGAGAAAATTCAAGAATGAGGAGAAGTGAACTCTCTTCACCCCTATTTATATAGCGGGACTCAGACCATCTGCACCGTACGACACCAACCGTCGCTTCACAAGATTGCAACACGTGTCAGCGCAACGGTTGACATTCCAACCGTCGCCTCACGTTCTCGCGACACGTGCCAATTTAACGGTTGAATTTCCCATGCAGTTTTAAGTCGCCCACGAGGCGACACGTATCACCCCACTACCTCGGCAGTTACGCCGAGCATACCAACAGGCAACACCTTTGAAATTCCCCCCTAAACTCAGAGCGGTTACAACTCCCTACCGGGAGGAACCCCTTGTTCGGGGACTTGGGGGACTACGTGGGCCGACCCTAAGCGCCGTGGCTGCCACACCGACACTTGGCTACGTCCTGATATGAACTTTTGGACTAAGTCCCCGACCAAGCACTTCCTCTTGCTCGGGACTTGGGGGACTTCTGTTGCTACCATTTCATATCTGTCCCGGTACAGACCCCATGACGGGTCAGGAGTAGCCCACCATCGCTGAACAGCCCACCTCTGGGCCCATTACATCTACTTACTCGGTAGGGATCCCCTACCGAGTGCACTGCTTTGACAACGCCCCAGCGGCCCAGGCATCGCCCCAGCGGCATCTACTTACTCGGTAGGGATCCCCTACCGAGCCCACTAGCAAAGCCCTGGCGGTACCCCAGCGGTACCAGCAATACCAGGCCGGGTGTACCGACAACAAGTCTTCCCCTCGGCCTTACAGGGACATTTCTCGACCCGGTACCGTGGAACACACAGTCCAGTCGGTACCGGCGCAGCCACCTGGCAGCACGTGCTCGTCCACTACCTCGCGGATCGCACTAAAGAATGCCCATACCGCACTAGGCACCGCCGTCCCTCGACGCGCGTGTCGAGGTAGTGGAGTAATAGAGTATTTCCTCGTGTCATGGGATGTCCCCCACGCCAGGGAAGCTTGTCTCCGACCTCAACTCATATATAAGGAGTCTTCACTCCTTATTGAAGTAAGTTCTCTCCATTCCTAGAAACTCTGCTCAAATCCTCTCGGGACTAACTTGAGCGTCGGAGGGTCTTCGGTCGGTACACGCCGGCCTCCCCTGACCTCTTTTGCCCTTTCAGGTACTCAAGTGCACTCCAGGTGCGTCCCTACCGAGCAGCTGGGAAACGGCAGGAACACCCTTTTACCAAGAGAACATTTTTCAGCAATGGGATACCAGGGGTACAGACTGTCCCTTTACCTCTGATTTGAGCCCTTGCTCCATCCCCAAAAGTGACATGACCAGTTGGGTAATCCTCATCCATAGAAACAAACCATTTTGAATCTCCAGTCATATGCATGGAACACCCGCTGTCCACATACCATGAATCAGACTGTCTAGCCGACAAGGCTGTAAGAGCCACATTACACAAGGCTACCGTTCTATCCTTGGGTATGGATTCAAAACACACTCTAGACAAGAGACATACAGGCTCATCTTCATCAGAGTCACGACCACAGATGTCAAAAGGTTTGGTGTCAACATGAGACACTTTAGAATGATGTGGTTTGACTCCCCTTTTCCTAACCCAATTTGATTTCCTTAGTTGCTCACTGGATCTGGGGACAGATAGACCATGTGCTATCCTAGAAAATTCCTTTAGAGATTTCTCCAAAGAGGCTTGAAAAGAGTTAAACAACTCACTACCCTGGGGAATTCTAGAACTGGGATGACTTATGGTCAATTTCCAACAACGTGGTCGGATATGGCCAATAATACCACAATGATGGCATGTGGGAACAAATCTCTTAGGGTTTCTCACTTGTTTGGGAGGCTCAAGTAGAATAGGCTCTCTACTCTTAACAAACACAGTTCGACCACTGGAATTTGAGCACTGACCTTTTTCAAAGCCAATTCCCGTTTTATCTTTATCAGGTTTTCCCATCCCAACCATCTTACTCAACTTATCCGACCCTATAGAAAACTTCTCAAATTTTCTCTTGGACTCTAACAACGCTTTCTCCAGGTCCAATTTTTCAGAAGTCAAGGTTCCCAAAAACTTGTTTTGAGTGTCTAGACTCTCTTGAAGAGTTTTGACATTGTTCTCAAGACTTGCCTTTTCAGCCTTCCACTTGGCTTTCTGGGATTGCAACTTGTCTTGCATCCCTCTGATGGATTCCTCACTTTTGGACAACTCATTTGTTAAGGTCTCAACTCGACTAAGCATAGACTTTGAGGCAGTACACAACTGGGTATACTTCTCATGAATACTGTCATCAGTATCATCATCATCAAGAAACTCTCCTAACGACAAAGAAGCTACAAAAGCCACGGTTTCCCTTTTTTCATCATGATCCGAGGATTGTTCCGAATCACTATCACTCCAGGTGGCCTTGAAAGATTTTGTTTCCCTATTCTTCCTGGTTGGACACTCAACCGCCCTATGCCCTACTCCACCACATTCAAAACACTTATCATCCTTTTGGAAGGATTCGAGATTGGGAGTAGATCTGGGATTCCTAGCAGGTGAAGGATCCCTGTTCCTA
This sequence comes from Rubus parviflorus, assembly GCA_029955375.1. Classification (NCBI taxonomy): domain Eukaryota; kingdom Viridiplantae; phylum Streptophyta; class Magnoliopsida; order Rosales; family Rosaceae; genus Rubus; species Rubus parviflorus. The sequence goes on from JARGGL010000001.1 coordinate 31,171,976, forward strand.
GGATACCTAAGAGTAGAGGACGAACCTTTTGAGAAATTCCGAGATGGAACAAAGGGTTTCCTTTTCTTCAGAAACTTCTCAAACTGTTTGGTCAAGTAGGCAAATTCCTCAACACTACAGTCGGTAGATTCTGGTTCATGCTCCTCTACCTCCTTCATAGTACTCAAGGCAATGGATTTTTCCTTCCTAGGTTTCCTCCTTACCGACTCAAAATTCTTCAAGTTTCCTACCAGCTCATCTAGGGTATAGGTATTCAAATCCCTAGCTTCCTCGATGGCAATTTGTTTTGACTCAAAACTAAGAGGAAGACCTCGGAGAAACTTCTTAACCATCCTTTGAGGATCTATCGCACCATCTAATCCTTGACATTGATTGGTGATGCTAAGCATGCGCCCATGAAACTCATCTACTGTCTCATCCTCACTCATTTTTAATTCTTCAAACTCATGCAATAGGGTTTGGAGCCTTTGCTCTTTTACCTTGGTATTTCCCTCATGAGTCGTAGCCAAAGCTTCCCATGCTTGTTTAGTTGTGGGACAGTTTATAATTCTACGACGTTCTTTATCCGAGACAGCAGTGAAAAGACTATTCAAGGTTTTGATATTCATCCTACAATTAGCCTTTTCAGTCTCATCCCACTCGCTTTTAGGTTTCTGTATAGGGATAGCAGAACCCTCAGCCAGCGGCTTCAGTGGATGCTTCCATCCATCTTCAACCATAGCCCACTGTTTCCCATCATCTTGGGAAATAAGAAAGGCTGTCATCATTACCTTCCATTGTGAATAATCTTTCCCATCGAAGTAGGGAGGATAGTTCACGGAGGATGAGACTCTTTGGTCCATTTTTCCCTCTACAAGGATCTCACTAGCAACGCTGGTGTCTGCTCTGATACCACTTGAAGGTCCTAGAGGGGGGGTGAATAGGACTTTTACAACTTTTTCGTGTTAAATCGTTCTCAGGGATAGCAATTCTTGTGGCTATCCTGAATCACAATTGTACGATTATGTAAAGTAAAGTTGCAGTAAATATAAAAAACACAAAGACGTTTTTTACTCGCAGAAACCCTGCAACCAGGGAGAAAAACTGCGTGCCCCTAACTCTTGAAGGGCAAAACTTTCCACTATGTAATTCAACACTTCTTACAAGTTTGTAGCAACCTGGGATAGTTAGCCGCGCTTCTATCCTTCCTAGACTCTTCCTAGTCTACGACCTGTTCTACCTCACTTGTCTCTAAGTGCTTACACATGAAAGTTTCCAGAAGTTCCAACCTCCGAACTTAGCTACTTCTCAACTAATTCTTCGTGGACACTTCTCGGGTTGTTGCACTACCAATCACGCGTCATGGTATGCAAATGCGATATGAGTTTTATGAAAAGAGTTTTTGTTCAAGCTCTAAGATTTACAATCAACAAGGAAGACTTAGAGCACACAGTGAACAATGCAAGATAAAAGAAACTTTGTTCAAGCTCTAAGATTTACAATCACTAGGAAGACTTAGAGCACAAAATGAACAATACAAGATACAAATGAAACTTTGTTCAAGCTCTAAGATTTACAATCACTAGGAAGACTTAGAGCACAAATTGAACAACTCAACTCAAGAAAATGTGCTATGACAATTTTCACAATTAAAACAACCAAAGAAACAAGGAGCACCTTGCTTCATATTTATAGGCTAGGTGAAGCTCATAGGAGAGCAGCCACATAAGCCCTCATGGACAGAAACCTTTTGGAAAAGCTAAGCAACAGATTTGACAAGTGATCAAGCTAGCAAAAGGACGAAAAGAGACTTTCCCCAAAAGGTAAACTTTTCAAACAAAAGGCAAAAGGTTTTGCAAACTTATCAAGGTATTGATATGACCTACACAGCAAAACAGCTTTTTCCAAAAGGCTAAACATATCCTTAGCATAGGCTAAGGAACATGTGAACCAACCATGTGCACCCTAGAAACTAGGTCACGGGTTGGAGAGTTATCCCACAACCCCAAATGAAACTTGGGCACCAATTTTATCAGAAGCATAGCTAGATGTTCAGTCATTTTAAAAAGTAAAAATATCTAGAAAGCTGGAACCTACATAGGTAAGATAAAGATAAACTTTCAAGATCATTTTCGTCACAAGACATAATTATTCTGGGAACTCAGGATAGGAAGCACTTCTGCTATCCTCTGTGAAAAACAATGAAATGCAGATGCATGTTTTTACCTGAGTACCATGACATCATGTTAGGCCTTCACTTGAACTTGGGCCTTCAGACTTCACTTGATTGCACTTGATTTCCTAATCATGGCTGTGTTTTGTTTAATAGAGGATTGCCAACATTTTTATACTTACACCCTCAATTGCATTTTAGGACTCAAACTCTAAACCCACAGGGAAATTCATTAAGAATAATCTTCAACAAATCCTTGTTTCGTTAGACTTCCTTCTTAAGTCGGGACTCATCATTAACGCTCTCCTCTTCACATCAGAAATCTCCAAAATTGCGTAATATCCTCTCTTTAATCTTTTCTCTTCTCTTTGCATTAGAATTCCTACAAAACAAAACAAAAATAAAAAAGCCCAAAATAATAATAAACTAGCTAAGAAAATACATGAAAAATAAAATAAATCATCACATATTATTCTCTTATATATCATGGCCGTGAAAAAGAAGTCGTGTCAGAGTTAGGTTTTATTGGACTGTAGGGGACAAGCATCGGTACTGGATATATATGGACAAGTGCGTGATCATGCACAGAGTCCATCTTCACGTTGTCCACACTCTTACCACTTCTTAGCCCCATAAGCATTGCAAGAAAAATGAACAACCATGGAAGAATAAAAACTCCTCATTATTTGGTATTAGGTTGTTTTGGGCTCAATGAATTAAACAATGCAAAATAACTTAGGCAACACATTGGCCATCGAAATAGGGTTTTCGCCTGATTATGTGAATCTTACCAAATTGAGGAAAACTTCCTTATTAAAGCACATGATTTCCTTTTAAAATGAAATCTTTGAAATTCTCGATACCAGTTTGCACGGATGTCCAAAATAATTTTAGGGGCTCGATGAAACCCAACACGAGCCTTACAAGCACCGAAAGTGCTTCTTTATTATTTTCTCAAATTAAAATAAAAAAACTTAGGAACGGGTGTCCAAAAGTATTTTTGGGGCTCATTGAAATCCAATGTGAGACCATACGACCACCAAAAGTGCTTATTTTTCATTTCATCAAATTAAAATTAAAAAAAAATTGAAACACTTGTCCCGACGAAACATTCGTCGCTACAAGATGTACAGAATAAATAAATTTTTAATATGAATAATGTAAAAGGATTTTTTTTCGGGGCTCTTGGGCTCAATGAATTAAATAATGCAAAAGAAGTCGAGCAACACATTGACCATCAAAATCGGGTTTTCGCCTGATTCGGTAAATTGTGTCATAATAAGAAAAACTTCTTTATTATAGCACGTGATTTCCTTAAAAAATTGAAATTCTCAATTCCGGTTTGCATGGGTGTCCAAAATTAATTTAGGGGTTTGATGAAACTCAACCCGAGACTTTACGAGCACCAGAATTGCTTCTTTTTATTTTGTCAAATTAAAATATTAAAAAAGAAACTATGAGAACATTAGCGACGAACCATTCGTCGCTACAGGTTGTTCAAAATAAAAATTTTATAAATTCGAATAAATATAAAAGAATTTTGTTTTTGAGGCTGTTGGGCAATGAATTAAACAATGCAAAAGAACTTAGGCAACACATTGACCATCAAAATTGGGTTTTCGCCTGCTTCGGTGAATTGTGTCATATTGAGAAAATTTTCTTTATTATAGCACATGATTTCCTTGAAAAATGAAATCTAAGAAATTTTCAAGACCGGTTTGCACAGATGTCTAAAGGTAATTTAGGGGCTCGATGAAACCCAACTTGAGACCATACGAGCACCGGAAATACTTTTTTTCATTTCGTCAAATTAAAATATAAAAAAAATACTTAGGAACACTTGTCCCAACGAACCATGCGTTCCTACAGGGTGTTCAAAATAACTTTTTTTTTAATAATTTGAATCAATATAAAAGGATTTTGTTTTTTTTGGGCTGTTTGGCTCAATGAATCAACAAAAAAGAACTTTGACAACACATTAACCATCAAAATCGGGTTTTCGCTTGATTCAGTTAATTGTGTCATATTGAGAAAACTTCCTTATTATAGCACATGATTTTCTTGAAAAATGAAATCTTTGAAATTCTCAACACTAGTTTACACAAATGTCCAAAAGTTATTTAGGGGCTCGATGAAGTCCAACTTGAGACCTTACGAGCATCTGAAGTGCTTCTTTTCCTCTTCATCAAATTAAAATAAAATAAAAACTTAGGAATACTTTTTCCGATGAATCATTAGTCGCCAAAGGTTGTTCAAAATAAGTATTTCTTTTTAATTTGAATATATATAAAAGGATTTTGTTTTTATGGCTCTTTGGTTCAATGAATTAAACAATGAAAAAGAATTTGGCAACACATTGGCCATCGAAATCGGGTACTTACCTGATTATGTGAATTTTACCAAATTGTGGAAAACTTTCTTATAACACATGATTTCCTTCAAAAATGAAATCTTTGAAATTCTCAACACCGGTTTGCACGGGTGTCCAAAAGTATTTTAGTGGCTCAATGAAACCTAACGCGAGACCCTACGATCGAGCACCAAAAGTGTTTCTTTTTCATTTCGTCAAATTAAAATAAAATAAAAATTAGAAATACATTGCCCGATGATCTATCCGTCGCTACAGCTTGTTAAAAAAAATTATAATTTCAGTAGGAGATTGTATCTTCTGATTTCAGTAGGAGATTGTATCTCCAATAGTCGAAGCCTTAGTGGCAATTAATATCTCAAATTTAAAATTAACACAAATACTAATCAAATGCTAATTCCTGTCGTTTCCACATTGGATTTTGAATTCTTTACTTGTCCAATACAAACTATTGATGATGCAAATATGATAGGGATTAGGTTTGGCTGAGGTATATATATTTGATCATTATTGTGAGAAAGGGATGCATGTGAGTCAATTCTAGGGTTCCGTGGTTCAGGAATGGGTAGAGATGACTCGAGACAGGGAAGTCGTGCTGGTGGTGGACCCTCAGGCCGTGAAAAAGAAGTCATGTCGGAGCTGGGTTTTGTTGGACTGTACGGGACAAGCTAAGGTACTGGATGTGGACAAGTACGCAATCATGCACAAAGTCCACATTCACGCTCGCGATCTTCGCATTATCGACCCCTTGCTCTCTTACCCTTCCACCATTCTCGTTCGTGAGAGGTCTATAGTTCTCAATTTGGAGCATATTAAAGCGATAATCACTGCTGAAGAGGTGCTGCTTCGGGATCCGTGGGATGAAAATGTTATTCCTGTTGTTGAAGAGCTTCGAAAACGGTTGCCTCCTGCTCGTGAAAGTGAAGAAGAAGAAGAAGAAGAAGATTCATCTCCCTTTGAATTCCGTGCCTTGGAGGTAGCTTTGGAAGCAATCTGTAGTTTTCTTGCTGCACGTACCACAGAACTGGAGACTGCTGCTTATCCGGTTCTAGATGAGCTTACATCTGAGATTAGTAGCCGCAATTTGGATAGGGTTCGTAAATTGAAAAATGCAATGACGAGGTTGACTGCTCGGGTCCAAAAGGTGAGGGATGAGCTCGAACAGCTACTCGATGATGATGATGATATGGCGGAGCTGTACTTGTCAAGAAAGTTGGCTGGTGCATCTTCACAAGTTGGTAGAGCAACTGTTGGTGGAGATGATGAGAATGACGTTGAGGAACTTGAAATGTTACTTGAGGCTTATTTTACGCAGATTGATGGCACCTTGAACAAACTAGCCACGCTGCGTGAATATATTGATGATACAGAGGATTTCATAAATATTCAGCTTGATAACCACAGGAATCAGTTAATTCAGCTTGAGCTTTTTCTTAGTTCCGGAAATGTAGGTTTATCCATATATTCTTTGGTGACTGCAATTTTTGGCATGAATATCCCATTTACCTGGAACGATGGTCACGGATACATGTTTAAATGGGTTTGCATTGTCCCCGGAATAGTATGTTTCTTTGTTTTCGTAGTAATTGTGGCATATACTCGCCGCAAAGGGTTGGTCGGATCGTGAACTTCGTAAATAAATTTTTTGATGTTTTAGATTTGCACGTGGGGAAATTAATAAAAATGTAAAAACCAATTGTGAACAGTTTCAATTAAAATTGTCCATATATATAGCATTCCTTTATTCCTTTTTTTTTTTCGGTCAGCAAATATATGGCATTCCTTTATTCCTTTTTCTTTTTGGGTCTGAAAAAATATGGCATTCTCAATCCCACAATCTAATCCTATCGTGTATCTCGGAGTTTTACAAGGTTAGCTACTGGATGGCGACAATATGCATTAGCAAAGAGAAATTACATAGTGATGTAGAACGCATGGCAGAGATGATCGAAGAGCAGATGGATCGTTGCAAAGGGAAACCCGGTACTGTGCAGATTTGGTGTTCCAGCTCCAAATAAGTATTATAATATGTTTTCGAGAAGGGATTCGTGAGACGAAGCAAACTCAATGCTTTGACGTATGACCTTTTTCGGGTTTCCGAGGTCGTTTAGGACTTCAAAACAGCAGTTTAGTATTTTCGTAATTTTTAGAAAGTTTTTAGTTTTGTTATTTTGTTTTAATTTAAACTCGTGGGCTTGATTAGGCTTTTGTTAGCGCCCTAGGGTTTCGTTTCGTATTTAAGCATCCTTAAATGGCTGCTTAACCTATCTTTCATATTATTATTATCAATATAAAACGAGAAGCTTTTCTCAATTCTCTCTGGTGGATTCCAGAAACCCTGGTGGATTCCAGTTTATCTTTAGGGTTCCTCGCTTGAGAGCCCCTTTGGTTTAGGCTGCGTCACATAGGATGGTACATCGTGATGCTAGCACCATCGATCGGTGCAAAGATTAAAAAAAAAATAACACCACATGTGGTGATACAGACAATTATACTACCACTAGGTAAAACTAACAAGATGATCAACTTAGGAGAGAAGTAATCCCCCCACCTAAAGAGTTATCATTTACTAATGTTTATGAACAAGCGCGCACCACAAACCAACGACCTTGCTATGTCTAAACCAGTTGATGTGATTCTTTGGTCCAGGTTCGAAAATTTTCAACCCGGGTGCCCAAGTTCCAAACTTTTAAACTAAATCCACCATGCTCCAAACCTGAACCCAAGTAATAGCAGGCTCAGAAGCTCAACCCAAGCATAAACTACTCGGGCCCCCTAATCTAAAGGAAACCCTAGTAGCCATGTCCATCAACCATCAACCGTCGTCAGTCACAAAGTACCAGTCGCCGCTCCATCAAGCACATGCAACATCTCCAACAACGAAGTCACCAACAAATCTGACGAAACCAGGACAAACAAAAGACTCATCGAAAAGATGAGTCTTGGCGGCCTCCAAACGCAGCCACAAGAGTACACAAAGCAAAAGCTTTGATGACCCCTCGTATGTCAAAAGACAAGAGACAATGTCGCCGCCTACAAGCAATTTGGAGAAGACTATAACATAGATGCTGAGCACGGGTACCACAATATGCCCACAAACTTAGACCGACAAAACCTAGAGTTAGAATTCACGGTTGATGATTGAAGAAGAACCGAGCACGGCATACATGCTCGAAAAAATGAAACCGTGTTGAAGGAGACTCTGTTACAGACCTCATAATGCTGCGTACAAGACACTGGTATGAGATCTCGTAGCCAAGGAGGATGCTGCTAACAAAACCCTAAAAGGGCTTGTCGCCTAAGATTGAGAGAGAGCTCTCATCTCTATAACAAAATTCCCTCAAATACTATTGCAATTTACAAGTTCGAAAAATAGAAAAACCAATTGTGAAGAGTTCCAATTGCAAATAACTTGTAGCCTTGTAGGGGTCTGTAAAAAGAATAAGGCATATTCCTTATTTCCTTTGTATTCTTTTTTCGGTCTCCTAATCCCACAATACAATGGATTTCCTAATCCCACTATGACAATCGATTTCCTAATCCCACTCGATCTGATATTTCGGGCATTTACAAGTCTATATAAGTCGGTCAGTAGACAATTCACCTTCGCTTACTGCAAACCTAAATTCTCCTTTAGCAAAAGAGAAAGAAAATCCTCAAATTTCTCCAGAGGCGGACATCGCCTCGCTCTTGATTCTACTCTAATTAAAAAGATTTCATCGTAAATTCTTCATCATTCACTGTCTCTGTATTTTGATCAATTTTCTCTAGTCTCTTGTTTAATAGTGAACAAGAAATAAAAAAAGTTCGATAGTGAAACCCTAATTTTGATTTGTCAGATTTCTTTATCGATCTTGATCTTGGTTAAACTTAGAAAATTTGCCATAAATAAATTCAAGTTCTTCATCATCGTATCATGATGAATGTGGCTACAATCTCTCCAATTTTACATGATATCGATAACCTTGTTGGGTTTCTTAAGAGAGAACGACGATTGGATTCTCATTACAGTGACTTAGGATTGATAGATAGGACAAAAAGGCGTAAGATAATAGAGACTACTAATCTGGGAATCTCAGAAGAGGTAAGATTTGCAGATTATGAGAAATATTACAGGTCTTCTGGAGTGAGAGTTGGTTATTTACACAAGGGGTTAGGGCTTAATGTTGATGAAATTGATCGTTTACGCAACGAAAACACTAAAAACTTATTGTTGAACCATAAGAAACTTCATTTTGTTCTTGATCTAGATCACACCCTGCTGAATTCCACTTTCCTTGATCATATGTCACCAGACGAAGAATATTTGAAGACCCAAACACAATCTGATCATTCTCTGCAACATGTTCACATTGTGGACACTCCCAATATGCAATTGATGACCAAGCTGAGGCCTTATATTAGGTCATTTTTAATGGAAGCCAGTCAAATGTTTGAGTTGTCCATATACACAATGGGTAATCGAGACTACGCGCTCGAAATGGCTAAGCTGCTTGATCCCGGAAATCAAATCTTCGGTGGTAGAGTGATATCCCGTAGTGATAGCACAGAAGCAGATCGAAAGAGCCTAGATGTCCTGCTTGCCCGAGATTCTGCTGTTTTGATCCTTGATGATACAAAAGATGTATGGACAAATGACTACCAGGACAATGTAATAGTAATTCCAAGATACCATTTCTTTAAATCTAGTTGTCAACAATTTGGCCTCAGTAATAGTAAGCCTTATTCCGAGTTGAAGACCGATGAATGTGATCAGTATGGAGGAGCTTATCTAGCAAATGTACTTCAACTTCTTAGGCATGTCCACAACATCTTCTTTAATGAAGTCGAGTTACAGGGGTGGGACCTTATCGACAGAGATGTGCGGCTCGTGTTGAAACTCCTTCAGAAGGAAGTCTTGAAGGGCTGTAAAATTGTTTTCAGCCATGTCTTCCCTTCAAATGTCCAGGCTGATACTCATCCTTTGTGGAAAATGGCGGAGCAGTTGGGAGCTACTTGTACAACACAAGTGGATCCATCGGTCACACATGTGGTTGCAGCCGATGCTCGAACACGGAAATCTTGTTGGGCAGTAAAAGAAGGCAAGTTTTTGGTGAATCCACAGTGGATTCATACTGCAAATTTTATGTGGCAAAAGCAACCTGAAGGCAATTTTCCCTGTCATTACCAACATTAACAAACTCTAAACTTTACCACACCTCAATTTGACAGTATTATAATCGTTGCCACTGAACCCTCCACTTTACCCACCCCCCTCAAGTAAAACTCAGTTCCCACAATTGAGCATAAAAACAGAAAACGATTTGCAAGATCAACACGTTTGGAACTCTCAAGAGAATTTTAGGATGCAACTTTCTATGACAAAAGCTAGTTATAAGCTAACTAGTGCAATTGTAGCTTCTTGCACTTCTCGATCTTATTGTACAATTTTTATGTAGTTGCTAATCTTTTCAATTAGCATTTCCAATAAATAGCTACTTAGTTAAACAGTCATTCTTTGGAATAGCCTTTAATTATTCATATTTCATCCAATTAAATAATGTGTTTAGGGTTTAGTCATGCCATTGTTATCAATATGCCATTGTTATCGCTTTTGATAATGTGAAAAGTCTTTTTGCCAATTTTAGAAACAATCACAAACGTGGCCTCCATCACCAAAACTACATACATGTCAATGCAACGTGAAAATAACAACTCCCCCCTCCTAATTCAACGTTTTCCCTCAAGGGTCAACATTTTCTTTCTTTCAAGATCACAGCCCTATTAATGCTGCATGGACGCCATGGCCGTTCTCTCCTTCTTCTTCAGGCCAACAACAGTGTGTATGTCTAAATTTATTATCACAATGAAAACATAATCACCTAAGTGGGCCGATTTAGATAGCATTAGTGCTTCTGACTTCTTTGAAAAATGCTTGAGATTCCAATATTGTTACCAAATTTGAGTACCAAGTGATGTGGCATCTATTATGATAGATGTCATGTCATTATTTCTAACAAAATCATTTCAGTGTAATGATGCGTCATGCATCGCATTAGATGTCACATTATTTGGTACTGATACATGTTCCATATGATGTGGCATCTAATGTGGTGTATGGAACAATGGCCATAATGTAGGAAGCATAAGTAGTACTTTTAGAGTAATGTAGAATTTAATTTCCACCCCATTCAGAACTATAGTATATGAGACTATGAGGTAGATTATCTCTCATTTTAGCTTTTTCGATGGGTATTTTGTTTGTCCTAGTTCCGTCTAATATGTTGGTGGCTTGGTAGTGACGTGGAATGCACAGTCAGCTCTTAACGGTCAAAATTAATAGATTGACTAACGGTTGAGATTTCTATTTCATTGTCACATCATCAAAATGTGAGTTCCATTTGTGTCATGTCAGCACTTAACAGTTAAAATTAAACGGATTGGAAAACGGTTGGACTAGACTGATCAAATTGGTAAGTACAGAAATGTTACTGATGAAATTGAAAGAGCATGGACTAACATGATTTTTTCGGTCTAAAGTTTAGGGTGATAAATTGAATTTAGTCCTTATAAGATAAGTATACATTGAATACATTCATTTCAACATCTTAAGCATGATGTTGTGGTCACATTTATATGATCGAGGGGCACAAATAAGTAAGAATAGGATGAACAAATAAGTAAGAATAGGATGACTACTCTGCCATATCTTTTATAATGAAGTTAATTAAGCAGTTGAAACATTACTAAATTCGCACTCGTATATATTACATTAAGTTATGATTTTATTATACCTACAAATTTTTCAATATTTTTGCAGTTTAATTTATAGATATGGAGTTGGGATATTGGGGAAAACTAATACCAAATAATGATGAGTACAGTTAACTTGAGCTTGAACAAATGCAGCTCTGTGATCATTGCAACATATCAAATCATTATATTTGAATTTTCCTGCAAAGGGGTAGAAGTGAGTGAGGGTTTTAGATAATGATCTTTTGAGAAAGTTGTATCTTTTAGCAGCCAAAGAATGGTGATCAATATTGACCTCATCATCCCTATAGCTAGGATAAAAGAGAAGTAATGAGGCATAAAATTCATGTTCAACCTGATCAAAAAGAGAGAAAATCAAACTTTGTACAAACCGGAATGTGCGTATTTCTGTTTATTGGAGATTGAAGATACTTTTGTAATCCCAAGCATACTGGAAACAGAAATTTAAAGAAAACACATATATGTTTACGCAGTGTAAAACCTCAAACTTTAAGGAAACAACACTGCGAGGCACAAGTCCAGAAGGAATATCAATCACTAACAGAAGTTGAGAAAATCTCTTACAAACAATTGTAATCCTAACTACAATTACAAATACTAGCAGCACTAGTTTATATGTTTGTCTTTATTATTCTTCTTCTCTTGAATATATTCTCTTGATCACGAAGAACTGAGTGCGTTCTTCAATCTTCGAATTGCAACACTTCCCTACTGGCCTCGAGAGAATGATACAATACTGCAACATGAATTCACTTAACACGGACAATTAAGTTGTGATTTTATTATACGTAAAAAAATTTCAATATTTTTGTAGTTTAATTTATAGATATGGAATTGAGATATTGGGGGAAACTAATACCAAATAATGATGAATTTTTATTCCTCCATAGTTGTTCATTGTTGATGTTAGATCGTATACCCACATGTTTAGTTGGGTCAAATTTTCAAGCTCAGGACTCTAATTCTCTCTCGCACCTAAAAATTTCAATACCCAATACCATGTAATTGCATGTCTAAAAAGCCTCACCCAATTGATTTGATTTTCAAAAAATTGATTTGATTTTCACAAAAAAAAAAAGAGAAGCCAATGAAAAACATGATGATTGAGGTGGTTTTGAGTGAGGATCTCTATCAAATCCAACACAAAAATCATCAAAGACAGCTCTAAATTCTGCTTTTGGGCATCAAAGCGGCTGGGACGAGGACCACGAAGCTAAGCCCTGAAAAACCTAAACGAAATGCAAGATGAGACTCGGAGTTTGATAGTTTTGCACCAAGAAATAGTCAGTTTACGTATATTGAAGCTAAAATGAGAGATAAACGGTGTTGTCTTATAAAAGAGTTAGATGAATTTTAAGAATTTGATCTCATTCAATACTCCTCAAGTCCTCATCCAGATCTGTAGTATGAAACTACGTGGTAGATTATTAACATTTATGAGTGGTTTATTATGTCTGATATTTCAATGATTTCATTTCACCATCCTCTCCCTATTCTCCATCTTTACCTTTAGAATTACCATCACCAATCACTTGAGTAAAATCCTAACAACAAAACGTTTTCCTTCAGAATTACCATCACCAATCACTTGGGTAAAATCCCAACAGCAAAACTATAAGTGCAAGAACTTGAATTTGTCTTAGATTTGTATGTCATTGTCACTTCAGACCAAGTCATTGATAATAATAATAATAAAATAAAATAAATAAACTTTTTGTTAGGTCACACTGCAGACCACACCCAACTACCCAAACAACTTTGGTCGCTAAGAATTCCTTGCTTAAACTGGTATGGTGTTGGCAATGAAGAAAACACAAAATGAATATTTGAAATTTCCATCATCATTTTCAATTCATAGATTACCGACTGGTAATTAGCTTCATTCGCTAGAAGACAGAAAATATCTAAATCTGGACTAAAAAATTTGTCCCCATTTGTAAAGGGTCCACAATTAGCTGGACATACCATCAAACAATCTATGCCACCTTCTTCTCTAAAGATCTTAAAGTTTCACTCCTGTAACAATCAACGTGTACAAAGAGGGCATAACAAAGTTGCCCAAATGTGATGTGATTACCTCAATCTCTCTCCATAAATGCATCAGTGGAGAATGACTATAAGTTAGCATATCCTTGCTTAAAGGTGACAAAATGCATAGTTCAATCTAAACGAATATGACTTCAAACTTTGCACACGGGTTGCTTTCGACATGACTTCTAAAATCGGCATCCCCTTTAAATCTGAAGGTATATAAAGCTTCCCTCTGTGTCAAACCAACAGGATATATTCTATAAATTTTAAAGTTGTCTCCTCCTCTTAAGATTTCAGGTCTTTCTTGTTTCCAAATGGGCACATGTTTCTGAGATTTGAACTTCGTGAGCACCAGAGACTCGAAGGCCTCAAGAGTCAGATTGCCCGACCTGCCCAGCAAAATCAGATATAAGAATTCGCAGGGACATCTGAGTAATGCAAGGAGATGAAAATACTTTCATATGGTCAGGTTCTAAGAAGATAAAGTTACCTTATGAAAATGGACTCCATCTCAAACCTCCCTCTTTCTCTCACATATAAGTGATACACGACTCCTGAGCCTCTGGTGCACTTGCAAGGTCGTCTTTTGAACTCTAGGCTGCTCTCTTCTTTCTCTCGAATCGTCGTTGCCAAGTGAATGCAAAGACGGCATGATGAATGTACTGCTGCCATGTCCACAAGGGCCTTGAAAGAATCGGATGGGCCCTCATACTTCCATCTAATAATCAGATATCTCATCATGTTAGAATCTTCATAAAGAAACAAACCTGGAAAAGAGCAGGACTACAACATGTCCCCAAAACAGAAGAAAAATAAACATAATAACAAATCATGATACTGGCCCTCATTCTTTTCATTATACATAATACCAAAGGATTTGGAAGATGATCTTTTTAATTAGATAAGAATAAAAAAAATACCTTAATGACTGATTATATGCTTCAGGATTATCTGCAAGGTATTTCATGGTCTTGGCAACTGACTCAACATCACTTAGCTCCTTAATATATAAAATTGAACCAGGACCAGGAGAGAAATCTTCAATATTTGGAGGACCAACAACTACAGGTATAGTTCCTGAAGGAATATCAACATCCACTATCAGCATCTTTCCCAAACATAAGTATGTAGATGAGAACTATTCTTTAGGCATCTGAAATGCATTTTCTTTCCCTTGTGTAGTGAATAGTCCACATATTAAATATGAAAATGGAAACCATGAAATCTCATAGATTTCAGAGGCTAAACATTGCATATTCAAATATGAAACCACACACTAATTCATTCATCCATTTTGGATCTCAATTTTGTTTACAAATGTTATCTAGACTTTTTCCATAAGATGTCAATGAAATTTCTCTGAATTTTTTATTCTTTTGGGGTCCCAACTTCTTTTTTTTTCCTTCCAGCAATGATTTCCCAATTCTAGATTAGCAACTACAAAATCAGTATGATAGAGGGGACCAGGGTAGAGAGATATATAGAGTAGTTTCATACCAGCAACTAGAGATTGGAAGTACTTCTCAGTAACATAATCCTCCTCATTGGAATTCTCAAACGCCAAACTAAATTTATAGCGCTTCAGAGTTTGAACTTTGTCCACTGCAATTATTTTCAAAGGAAAAATAAATTATTTATCGTACAGAAATGCTATGGAGAAGAAGATATATTACTTAAAGACCATATAAAATCTATCATCAAATTAAAGAAACCAAGCCATGTCTACATACACACCACGCATGCAAGTATATTGCAATCCTTCAAGCAAGAATAATCCCCCCCTCACTGTCTGTTGTTGAAAGTTACACAACAAGCTAAGAGACTGAGCCAATTGATTTCTCTTCACATCTTCATAGAGTCAACTACATGCATATATCATCAAGCAACAAGATTCATCACCATTTTATAGTGACTACAAAATGTCATCTTCTGGCAAAAAATTGCGACATGTATCTTCTTTTGCTCTTTTACTGGATTTCATTCAAGATCCTTAACTATTTAACCAATATAAGCCTATAAGGAAATCAAGTCAAACTAGAACTGCAATTCCAAAACTAGAGCTAACACACATAATCAGAAGGAAAACAATAAAAATCAATTAAGGTATGATTTCCAAGCACATGCAACTGGTTCAACAGATATCAGACTCAATATAGGTGTTCTTACCACCTTATAGCAAGATTAACTGATATATAAGATATTTATTTATCCATTAGATGAAGAATCTTGCCCTGGAAAGCCACACTTCCAAGTTCCCATGTTCTTAAAGCCAGGGAAAATAACTTGCATAAAATAAATGGCCAGGGTAAGAAAATAAATTAAATGTGCCTAATCTATGTCAATCCAAATATAATCAGCATTATCTACAAATCCAACACAGAATATTTCAGCGACAAACGCAAAAATGTGTCAACAATCCAGCCATTGTTTGTTGCAAACCTCACAGAATACCCACAAGCAAGCATGGTATATGTATGAAAGCATGCAAGTTGAAAATACAGATTCTAATGATGTAACATAGGCGGGAACTAGCGTATACACAATTTTATTACCACCGAGCATATTTGAAATGTACACACACCTTTGCCATCACGGTTTCTGTGGCAACCACCATAAGAATCTATCTTGATGTTAGTCTTTTCAAGTGCTTCAAGAGCTTGTAAGCGGAAGTTGCGAGCACCACAGTTGGAAATAAATGCAGCTGCAATGGCTTTCTCACTCTTGGGCAGGACAGGTGCCATGATGTCGTACTCGGCCCAAGAAAAATATCCAACAGGAACATCCGATGAGAGACTAGTTGTCATAACAATATTATAACCCTTCCTATTACACAGGAAAAAATTAAAACTATTAGTTATACCAAAAAGTTTTTAGCAGGAATGAAGTTCTCATTCTGAGAGTATCCCACTATCCCCCCAACAGCCAGAAGGGAAAAAACAAAAAAAACAAAAAAAAATTAAAGAGTAGAAGGAGCATCAGGCATGTGATTGAGAAATGATTTAGTAAGTAATCTAATTGACTGCATGATATATAGTATGACCACCAACAAGCTTGAGCTTATAGTTAATAAACACAATTCCAGGTAAGTAGTGCCTATGCAACACAAACTGCACAAAACAAAGTAGTATACACTCTTTTTGTAGGAGCAAAGTTGTATAGACCATGCAGCACATCATCATCTTGTACGTTATGCTCATAACCTTATGAAGTAAAACAGCTGAACACTCTAAAAGACCAAATGTGGTACACGAAATGAGAAATATACTAAATGTCTCCCTGCTAATTTATTTTCTCCTATATATGCTCTTTGATTAATCAAGAAAGGAAAATGCCGAATTTAAACTCATGTTAATATATTCTAAAACTAAAGAAGTAAATTGGAGACAGCATGGGAAAGGAATTTGTATAATTTATGAACACCTAAGCAGATTATTGGCAATTGGACAGACACATCGGATGAAATCATTGTTTTTAGCTTTTCAAAATTTATGGGTACATTTTGCCAGAAAACAAGCCTTAAACAATCTTAAAATCAGTTAAAGAAGATTTTCTATGAGATTGCAATTCCTATGAAAAAGGGATAACATGTTTAAGAAAAAAAAAACTTCTTAAAATTCAATAAAGCCATATTATATTGTGCTTACCCACCGTCTTGCATGATCAATATTGTTCTCTGCATAGTATTGAGCTGATTCCATGGATCGGAGAACACTGGATATCCCATCTTGGCGAGCTAAACCAAAAGAAGCATCAGGATTTCTTGTGGGATTGCCTCCGAACTGGCATCCGACAGAACACGATTTCCAGTCCTGTGCAGAAGTGAACAAAAAGTAATCAGGAACAAAGTCAACACATGAAAATATTGAATCAGTTATATCCTAAGACTCCATGATAAAATCCCAAAAAAAATTTGTTTCCTTCATTACACCAGAGAGAGAGAGGCCCAATTCAAACACAAACACTCGGTCTGCTTTTAAGGATGATCTTTTTTATAATACTGTCACACTTTGTCAACTGCTGTTCATTGCACAAACTTCCCATTCTCTCAAGTCACTCATATATCCAAATCTTTCTTGTTCTTTTACTCAACAGTGTTTAGAATATGGCCTTCAACCCAAGAACTAAAATGGCCTAGGTCCCACCATAGCAACACCACATTCTACCAAGATAAGAACTAGGCAAGACTAACAAAATGTAATCAAAAAACAGATATAAAACTTTATATCCTGCTCTTAATGTCAAGGATCAATAGCTCAAGTAGTCTAATAAGAACTAGGCAAGACTAACATAATGTCGAGAAGCAAATGCCAAACTTCTTATCCAGCATTCAGTGACAAGGATATATAGCTTAAGAACCAATTTTACTCACTCATGTCATGAAATTGCCATCATTCACAATATCACACCACTCCCCATTCTCAAGCTCAATAAGAAAAACAATAACTTGCAAACAACATGATCATACAACAACTAAAACCGCAAAAAGAAGGTCGTTTAATCAATCAGAAAACTCCAAACAAACAACTTTATGAAATACTGCAGAGCAATAAGAACACAATTTACAGAGTCTTTCGAAAAAAATCAAGCACATACCTTCTCATCACCAGATACGAAAATGGGTTCCTTCTCAAAATCTCTGGAATACTCTACAGCATCCTCTCTCTCCAACCATTCCTCGCAAGTGAGCAAGCCCAAATCATCAGTCCCCAGGCCCAAATCATCATGCCCCACCATTGAACTCGGGGAGAACAAGTCGGCCCAGGAATCGACTAAAGCGGCGTTGTTTGCCAAATCAAGCTTGCCCAGGAAGGCGATCTCTGCTATGACCACAAGGGCCACAACGAAAGGCATAAGATTGGACCATCTTCTCTTGTTTACCGGTGAAACCCCAACAGAGACCGGCAAGGCTTCGTGGGTCGTCGCTGCTCTCGAGCCTCTTGGAATTGAAAACACACCCATCAAACAAAATCGCTCGCTCTCTCTCTTGGGTCTGAAATTTTCCCGAGAAAGAGAGGAAGAAAGGTCGAGAAATGGAGGTTTAGCAGATAACCATTATGGGGTTTGGTGCGATTTTCAGAAAGAAAGAAGAAATGGGTTTGATTTTTCTTTAGCTTCAAGTCAACTAGGTGGAAGAGTCGGAATATTCAATTGGGTTTTGGTTTGGAGGAGACGCAAGGCAAACCACCGTGTCAGTGGCTTGGACAAAGATGGAAAGTTAGAAGGAAAACATTGAAGGAAGGAGAGTAGGGTCAATAATACTCCATAGCTAAAAGCTCAACCATTGACAATTTGGTTCGCATTTGAAATAGTTAAGTTGCTATTTTTATATCTACCTTTTTTTGTGACTAAAAGGCCGTCTTCTCTTGTTTTTCATGTTTTACTTCAACGATACTTCATGGGTTGTTGAAGTTTACCTTAAAAATAATCTTTGTGAAGATAAATAAAATTCTTGATTAAAAAAATATTCGTCGAATTCTAAAAGTAGTAAATGTATATACGTGTGTCATATATTCTATGTATTGTAGAAAAGTTTCTTGTAATGTGACAAAATATTATAAAATGAATACAATTAAGATTACTGATAGGATAAAATCTTCAAATGGTACTTGAACTATGACGAAATGCACTTTTTGGTATCCAAATAATTTTAGGGAGTCTGGTAGTACCTAAGGTAACTATCTCTCTGTTACCCACTTTAGTACTTATGTTTGTTTCTCTGTTTAAATTTAGGATAAATTTGTCCACGAAAGTCTTAGTCAACTAATATATTATCTCATTCAATAAAATAGTGACATGTGGCTTTTTATTACAATTTATTAATTAACATGTGGCTTTTTCATTACAAATTTGCAGATCCGTCTAAGATTTGTTAAACCACACCATTGACTTGGTAATTTGAAAGCCAATTAAATAGCAACAACAAAGCCAAAAAGCTTTCAAATTACAAAGCCAATTAACCAAAAAGCTTTCAAATTAATTAGATCCGTCTTAACAATTAATTTGCAGATCCGTCTAATCTACAAATAGCAACAACAGGTGGCTTTTGATAATTTGAAAGCGTTTTTGCCAATTTCAGAAGCAACCACAAACACAGCTTTCTTGTAAGATTTGTTTGGTACTCTTCTGCTCCTGCCATTCCAGGACTATTCTTGACTTGATTCAAATGCCAATTCAGGTCCTAGAAATAACATACTCGATCCAAATGTGATCATACAAGCAAAGAAAATACACAACATATTGCACAACTTTTCCTTGTCAATTGTCATTAAGGTCTAGCAAAAGTTTACTCAAAATATAATAAAAATCATTAAGTACATGAATCTTTGTCCATAAAGTAGACTAAAAATATCATAACAATGGAATTCCCCGTATCCATTAATGCATCAACTACAGATCTGTCACAAATTAATGCAAAACGTTGAGGAAGATGTGGAATAGAACATGATTGACAATTTGACATCCACACCATTACCACCCACAAATTGCACAACATATCTTCTACATCTATTACAAATTTAAAAAGTGGCACTTCTACTTGAAATGCATCAACTACAACAAAACTGAGGGAAGTGATGGCAAATGATAGAAACCTATCTCAAAAGCTACTGCTATTTATCAACTAAATCTACACCATATATCCAATCCACCGTCATACTCGGATCATTTGCACAACAGATACATATCTCTTCCCTATGGACGGAAGTCTTTCACTAGCATTACGGCGAATAGCAGTGTAACAATATCTTCAATTTCTTTCGATCTATCAGCATCAATGATTACCTGTCAAATTTCAGTACCAAGTAGCAACTCAGCTCCCCACTAAGAAACAGTGAAGATAGTTTTCGCACAGGTGAAGCTCTCAGGGTGCTCTGACAGCAATTCATCTGCTTCGGAGAGAGCATTATGGGCAATTGAAACTTCGTTTGTATCGAAATTTCGCAACGGCAAAAGCTGGAAAAAGCGCAACAGGGAATTAACAAAAATGAGTACCCCAACAATTAAGACTGAAAAACAATCACGTTCTTTGAATTATGTGTGATAAGGGAGGCAAACAAATTGTTTTTTTGGTGCTAATCGTGGACATTACTTGATCATTGCTGAAAGCATCAGCTGAAGCTCTTTTAAACCTTTTTGGTATGAATTCACAGCTTAGTTTCCCTCTATGGTCTTCGTCCACAAAGTTCTGACCCGAAACTTCTGTGAAGAGACAAATATCAAAACCACAGACGCACACAAAGAAAAAAAATACAAGTATGAATAAGCAGCACATGATGGAATTATCAATTAGCAGCATCAAATTAAACAAGACGCTATTTAATGTTATCTGAGTCACAACCACTGGACAGGGTTTGATAAGTTTCAGTAAAGATTCTTTTACATTGAAGACCAAAAAATTAGACGCCGCATGTTTTCATATCTGTTGATAATGTGACACCAGAGGTTCTTAGGCAAAAGTAATAAAATTTGATAAGGAACATAATCTTATTTAATTAAAAGTTGTATAGACAAGTGGACAAAAAATCCACTGAGAAGAACTCCAAGAAACACCAACAAAAACACTAGGAAAACAAGAAATAAATACCAAGCTTAGGAGCAACAGACGTGAAATATCAACCAATCTCAATGAATAGCAAAAACGAGCTATTCCTAAAACCGAAGAACCCCAAAGACCATAAAGACCCCTGAAGCGAACTATATCCCACAAGGCCACAAGATGCCAAATTCATCCGCCCTTACATTCGCAAAATTTATTTTGTTCCTCTCCATCTAGACAACCCAAAACACTGCCATTATAGCAAATCTCCCCAGAACTAACCCCTTCTTTCTTCCTAAAAAAATCTGAATCTTTCACACAGCAACTTGGGCAAAAGACCAAAAGTAAAATCAGTTATGAATTTACTGAAACTACCATATTTCAGCCAAATCAAACCATAAAAGAAGAGGAACTAATGGAACTATATACCTATATCCATAATATAATTATGTAACCGTACCCTGACCTGAAGGCATTTACCAATTACCCAACACTTATTTATAAATCATGCAGGAAGTGGAAAGATCAATTTAACTTCAAGTTCCCCAATAGGTACAGAAGGTGGGGGTACAAACTACAAAGCAATTGAGCAAGTCCTGGAGAACAAAGCACATTTCTGTCCGCTACTCTTTATCCTAATAAACCTACTGCTTTCGTGTATGTACCTAGGCAGGAGGGGTTTGCATGTGCATGACAGCAATTTACAGAACAGGGAAGCAGATTTGGAAGAAATGATCTCAATTATAAATGAAGAGCAAAAATTGCCTGGACAGGCAAAGTTCGTCACGGTTACCTGTAGTACTGCCAACTGAACCCTGATGACATGCAGGGTTATGCTCTGAACTTCTTGCAGTTACACGCAAGTCTTTTAAGGTTGGTTTCCTTCTTAGGTGGGTCCCCTTATTAGAAGACACGATATGTTCTCGAAGATTAGGAGATGCCACATTGCAGCTTGTGCCTGGAGCTGTAAAATGACATATCCATGGACTTTCCAAAGTAACATGAGAATCAGCGGTGCTTTCCAACAGTGTTTCATTCCTTGGAAAGTTGTTCCTCTGAAAACGCCTATCTCGAACAACCATGAACTGCAGATAATTCAAGCAGATATGAAATGTTGGAATCAGGGAAATGAATAAGATCACCAACAGACCAACATGCTTACACAACCAACAGTTACATAGCAATTTTGACTCCCTGACCTGGTCAGAAGAATTATAAGTCTTGAAAGGCAACTCTTGTGATGAATGTGTCGCCTGAACATTCTTTTGTGGATGGCAATCCCGCAAACGCATGGAATTGTACAATTTATTTACAAAGGATGTTTCTAAGGAATCAAGATAGAATCTGTGCTTCTCATTTGTCCACTCTGTGGATGTGCCCTGAAATGGAATACCACTGTGAAGGTAAGCATATACTATAAAACAGGACGCATGGAGCTTATTGTTGGATTGTGAGGAAAATTTGAACAGTTAAAGTAAAAGAAAACCATACAAGAAACTTTTCATAGAGCATATGAAGAAAAGAGATTATTTTAAATTTGCAAAACTGCAAATTAGTAATCAGTTTCATAATAATACTCAATCAGAGTAGGTTCCCACCACACCTTTTCTCTTTTTAATTATTCATAGGCAAGCAGATGAAAGAGGGTGTTTGGGCTCAAGCAAATAGCAAAATGATTCTAGGCTCAAGCGAGTAAAACCTGCACTTATGAAGTGTATTATATAATTTATTGAAAGAAAAAACAATTAATATTAATGATCTCAGTAGAGAACAAGGGAGATATTCTTAGACTTCTATATGAAGTTAAATTCCTTTGTGGAATGTCTCTGAGTATAAAGTAAAAAATTAAAAAAAAAATTCCTAAAAAGGAGCGGTGCATAAATCAAGATGTAGAGTCATGAAAACCCTCATGGATAGGAGAACCAGGGACCTCCAGCAAATCCTAATCAAAAGGAAGTTTACCTCCACTGCTTAATAAAACTGAGGAAGTAATCTACTTCCCAAATGTAAAGCACTCATATCTGAGCCACTAACATGATCAGTTAAAATCCATGAAGCAATCAACTCAATCAAGTAATAGATTTAGAGTATCATGAGCATGACAATCTCTTACACTAGGAGCAAGCCATCTCCCACACTAGAAACAAAATCGATCATTAGTTGCTGGTCTACTGCTAAACCTTATCTGATGTAGCCTTTAATCAAATACTTTACATTGATCTCTGTAGGATTTTAGCTGCCACTGTAAAAGAAATATGTCATCTGGTGCATATGTCTCTGTAGGATTTTTTAAATCTAACAAAAAAGTCTAGGAGTGTGCGCTACAAGCGTATTGTTCTACATGATTATTTGATTGGAATTCCAGAATATCAAAATGGTGATATTATATTCCCGTTCATAAAAAGAAATAACCCAAAAAAGAATGCAGAGACATGTTTCTTATTCTCTAAATTATTCTCCAAAAAATATTTGAGAACATTACTAAACAGGGCACTGAAGATCTAATTGAATGGATAAATATATAGTTCTCAACCTTTATTAATGTTCAGGCCAAAAAAACAAAAACCTATATTTTCTCTTTCTTAACCATTTTCCAGAAACTGCAAAGTGGGAGGGGTTGTGATGTTATCTTAAAAACTAGGCTGCTAATGTCACGCCAATAAAGGAAGATAAACATTCATAATTTACTACCTATCTAGACTCTGGACTCATAATCCCACTAGAAATTCAATTGAAAACTTAACAAAAGAGTTAACGGAAAACTCTGATCACCACTATGAGGCTCTGAACCCACAGCAGCCCAAAATTATCTTCATCAAGTGTCATAAATGACACCATTTATTGCTCAGTTTAAATTACGCAATCAGAGAAATGAGATCTCCTTCTTCAATGTAGCATAACACTCATCTATAAATAATCAGAAACGACAAACGCTTCAAAAAATAAAAGAAAAAGATTTGATTCCAAAAAATTGACATGCAAAGCACGAAGCGCCATCCAAGGATTCAAAGCAGCAGAGAAAAAAAAATTAAACACAAAAATCAGCACGCAGAACTCAAAATTTAAATATTTACAAAGCATATTCATAGAACAATGAAGAAATAGAGATTTACCGGCGTTGCATGCGCGCAAGTCCCAAGAGCAATGGAGGAGGAGGAGGAGGAGGAAGCCGCCGAGTTGGAGACGGTCGGAGTCAACTCGCTCCTGTACTCGGGATCCGAATTCGGCGCCGGAATATGCTCTTCCATTACGGATTCTGTTTTCTGATCGGAAAGAATGCGAAACGGTGCGTTTTGTGGAATGCTTTAGCTTGAGAAGCTCTCTCTTTCTCTCCAGAGAGGTCGCGAACAATGCGAGAAGACCCGGAGAACGAGAGAGAAGAAAGAGACGGAGTTTTCGTTGTTGGGGCCAATAAAGGCTCCACATGGCGTGCCTTTTCCACGTGTCACATTTATCAGCTCGGGGCCACGTCAGCTATACGAAATATCTTCCTCCCATGTCAAATCTACAGATATTTTGGTGTCGTATGGCTGCGTTCGGAAGGATGGGTATATTCGCTATGGACGATTGTCTCTCACGCGCGGTTAGGTGAGCGTCCTAATCCTGGGATAGTTTCGATCATCTACTCCCGTGCGTAGGAAGAAAAATCTGAGACCGCACGCAATGCGAAGCAGAGCTCCGAAAGGAAAATCAACCAGTGGCGGACGCGTGTTTAGCTGATTGGAGAAATGACATAAGCTATCCCTACTTGCGATGATTTGTTTTCTTCTTCTTTTTTTTGACAATATTTTCTTCTCAGTTTATAACTTTATTTGGTCAAGATCTCTGATATTTTCGTCACAGATATTTAAGAGACTAGGAATTTAAGAACACAGATATTTGTTTAATTACTAGTCCTTGGAACTAGAAAATATCAACGAAGCATCTCCATCAGTATGTGATACAAAGTTCCTAATAGCTCGAGAGTCAAAGTTTTTTATTATAAAAACTAGAACGCGTGCGAGAAACGTTATCGCTTATTTTAATTTTTAATTAAATTCCTAATTAACCTCCACACCCGATAAACTCCAACTCCAGATAGGGTTTGAGAGGTTGTGAACCTAAGAAGTGTCTAATGTCATTTTGAGACCAAATTGAGAAATTGGGGTCTAGCGAATGGAACTAATTATAATTTTAAAAAATTACTGATAAGGTCACTTTTGGTGACTTTGTTCTTTTTAAGCCACTAAATATTTTTATCCCTCATAAAACCACCAATATTTACAAAAATACCATCGCGTTTTTAATTTTCATTATTTACGAAAATATCACTGGATACGAAAAACTACTACTAGAGACAAAAAATCTACTGTCAAAGAACAATAAAGCTACTGTCAAAAAACAATAAAGTTACTAGCGAGCAACAAGAAATGTACTCTCAAAGAATAATAAAACTATTGTCGAATAACAAGAAAACTATTGTCAAATAACAATAAAGCTACTGTCAAAGAACAATAAAGCTACTGCCAAAGAACAATAAAGCTACTGCCAAAGAACAAGAAATGTACTCTCAAAGAATAATAAAGCTACTGTAAATATTAAAATTTGTAATATTTTGGTGGCTTTATGAAGAATAAAAATATTATGTGACTTTTTTAAGAATATAAATTATATAAATGACCTTATGGGTAATTGGCCCTTATAATTTCTACCAAATATAATTCAGTTCTAGCTTTACACTAATGAAATTAATTAATTTCCACCGTAGTTTGTTCCTGGCTTCCTGCCTTCTTAAATTTGGACCGGCTTGTTATGCAAGTTATGCGCAACCAGTTTAGATTGCAAAAAACAAGTCGATTCAAACTGCAATTTATAACCTACCTGTTAATACGCTATTATTACTGAACGGCATATTTAATCATTTAAATCAGATTAAACAAAAACTACTGGGATTTTTCTTTTTTCATGATGATGTCATAGCTGAGATGGAAGCCAAATCAACAGCGAATGTTGCTTGTTGCTGGCTTCGCTTTACATCTAAGCATCAGTTGGTGTGTGCCTCTTGTACATTCTGACCATATCACCAATAATCCCCACAAGAGCAAGTTCCATTCTTGAAATGGTGGAAACGGTTCGAGTCCCTCACAATGATCTCCCTCTCTGCAATTACTGATATGAGTTTGGTTGCGTTGTGGCAATCACCGCAAACCCTCAAGTTCTTGAAGATCCGAATGGGGGTTTTGGGAGGCGTGTTAATGATTCCGAATGCAATAGCCAATCTCTCGCTGTGGCTTGTGAGGATATGCTCCTTCTCATCATCCTCAACATCCTGCAACACAAAGCCGAAGTCGGGAACATAACCAAGGCTCTTCATTTTCTCGGTTAGTTCCCTCAACTTCTGGTATATCTGCTCGCATTGCGGATGCGTTTGGTTCCCAGTATAAAAGACATCAACCTTGTTGTTAACTTCTATTGAGCTCCACCCGGGAGTCTTCCTCAGTCCACGGTTTCTAGCCATAGATCTCACTTTATCCACGCCTTCCCATTTCCCGGTTGTTGCGTAAATATTTGACAACAAAACATAGTAGCCCACATTCTCTGAATCAACTTCAAACAAGCCTTCTGAAGCAATTTTCCCCAATTCAGCATTCCCATGTATTCTACAAGCACCAAGTAGAGCCCCCCACACAGAAGCATCAGGCTGTACAGGCATATTCTTAATAAAACTATATGCCTTGTTCAAATGCCCAGCTCTACCAAGCAAATCTACCATGCAGCCGTAGTGCTTTAAACTAGGCTTGATTCCATACTCTTTCTGCATCAGATGAAAGTACAATTCACCCTCATTGACCAAACCTGAATGACTACAAGCTGCTATTAAAGATACAAAGGTTACATGATCTGGCTTAACCCCCTCATCTATCATATCTTTGAATAGCTTCACAGCTTTCTCACCATGCCCATGAACTCCAAGACAGGAAATTATGGTATTCCAAGCGACTGAACTCATTCTAGGCACTTGGTAGAATAACGACAATGCATCATCTAGTCTCCCACATTTTCCATACATGTCAATCAAGCAGGTTCCCACAAATACATCCAAGTAGAGACAGTTCTTGATCACCCGCCCATGAATTCTCATCCCTTGTTGCAAGGCTCCTAAATGGGTATATGCTGGTAGAATACTAACCCAAGTTCCTTGGTTTGGAATTATTTCTTTGCACTCTTGCATCATACAGTACACTTCATTCGCCTCACTTGCAAGGCCATTTTGAGTGTAACCTGTGATCAAAGTATTCCATGAGACCACATCCTTGACAGGAAGTCCTTCAAAAACGGTACGTGCGGAATCTATAGCACCCAATTTTGCATACATGTCCACAACTGCATTTCCAATAACAACATCTTCCCTGAACCAATCTCTCCTCAAAATGAATCCATGAACAGACCTACTCATTTCAGCATCACTTAACTGAGCTATAATGGAAGCCAAACTCACTAGTGTTAACCAATCAGGCTTCACTCCAGATAGTTGCATCCTGTTAAAGAATCCAAGCGCAGTCATTGGATCATCATTCTGCTCATTTGCAGCAATTATTGAGTTCCATGACACCAAATCTCTTACCTCCATTTCATGAAAAACCCTCTGTGCATGTCCCAAGCAACCAAATTTAGCATACATGTTAATCAAGGCATTGCATACAAATAGATCAAACTGTAGTCCATGCTTTATGACATACAAATGAATCAGAGTCCCACTTAAGTTATCATCTGATTGTGCACAAGCAGTCAGTAGACTTGCAACAGTTACAGGATCCATCTTTACACCCTCCGATCTCATTTCAATTAAGACATCTAATGCATCTGCTGCATTTCCATTCTGACAAAACCCAGAAATCATTGCATTCCAACAACCCATATCCCGGAATGGCATCTCATCAAACAATTTACGAGCAACGCTAATAAATCCAAACCGTGAATACATATGGATCAAGGAAGCAGCCACAAAGACATCCCATTCCAAACCCAGCTTTATAAGCCAACAGTGTATCTTCTTCCCAGCATTTAGATTCCCACAAGCTTTCAAGACAGGAGGAAAAGTGTAGAAATCAGGTCGAAGACCAGAGGTCAATAAAAACTGAGAGAAACAATCTACAGCTTCTCGGAAACGTCCACTGCGAACATATGCAGACATCATCGAATTCCAGGTATAGACATCCTTTCTAGGCATCGAATCAAAAGTGCGGCGTGAGAATGAAACATCACCAAGGTAGGCATACCGATTGACAAGCCTGGAGGAAACAAAAATATCTTGAGCTTTTCCTGAAACCACAAGAAAAGCATGGAGACGCTTTGCATGGTGAAGTTTTGTGCAGGATTGAAATAGAAGACCGATATCAACGTTTTTGTTCTCATTTCCAAAGACATCCGATACAAACTGCAAAGTATTTGTAGCTGTTGAGAAGAATTGGTAACAGACTCGCAGTGAGGGGAAACTTTTGCAAGCATGCCTACCTTTGCAGGTGGGCACCAAACTGGAAAGAAATATGTACAAACCATCAGAAAAGAAACTATACCAATAACATATTTCTTATCTCATGAAACTTATGTGCATATAATTAGGAACCAATAAGATTATGTTGGCAAACATTTTGATGAAATTCAAACCATTCATTTGAATTTACAAGTAACCATAAAATCCAAAACAATTATTCTATATGGAAAATTGATGTTTCACGTAGCAAGATCAAAAATATACAAAGGATGTTGATCTACTGGAACTTCAACAGTTGTTGCTTAAATACAAAAGCTCATCTTTTGATAAATAGGCATATCCTGATTGTGATTACTAATGCTATAAAATAATCATTTCAACCATTTGAATCATACAATCTGAACACCGCGAACTTTCAAGGATCTCCTAATCTCCACTGCATATAATAAATAACAATTAAATATTATTCAAGTTCTAATTACCAAAAAGAAAAAAGGTCTCATTCCTTTATGTGTTTTTTAAATTAGGAAAAATTACACCAAAATATGAATTTTCTTTGAATACCTAGATTAATGTCATCCATTTTCAAGATTTTCTCGGTAACCAAACAAACTGTAAGGTAAAGAAGAACAGAGATAACGGAAACTTGTACCTGAACATACATGAAGGTCCTGCAGAAATCCCAATGGTCAAGGTCAATAAAATTGTTAGCAGAGGCTGGGATGTTCATCCGAGGTCTGGTACTGCATGGAAGGAACCAGGATTCCAAAATGGGCTGCGCTGTTAAAAAGATATGCATAAACTAAATTACAGAATTCGAAACAAAATAATGACTTCCCGCAAGTAGCAATACAATTAGTCACCAATATGAACCAGCTAAGTACCCTCTAACATACCAAGCATCTACAGCTTAGTAGACCAAACATGAGAACTACCTTAAATCATGCTAATTAGAAAAGCTTTATTTTTCGCCAATTTCAGGCCAGGGAACTATTCAGCCCCTTTAATTTGTAAAACCCTGATTCTAGTTTTGTATCAGATTGCGCTTGTTCTTAGAAAAACTGATATAATCCATAAATACTCGAACTTGAGCACACAAAAAGCTAAGACAACAATATAAACCAGCAATTGATTCTGTTATCAAAGGAAAAGGAGAACGAATAATGGCTGAAGT
The DNA here is from genome assembly GCA_029955375.1 of Rubus parviflorus. NCBI lineage: Eukaryota > Viridiplantae > Streptophyta > Magnoliopsida > Rosales > Rosaceae > Rubus > Rubus parviflorus. Next base: position 31,201,462 of record JARGGL010000001.1, read on the forward strand.
AGAATTTATCATCTAGAATTTCTCTAGCATATAAAATTGCTCCTGCACCTAGCATCGCAGCAATTCGAAAAATACAAAAAAGAAAGCAATCGAAGCCCCAATTTCAAGTCAGCGAGAAGCTATTCCAATGATTCAATACTATAAAGGAACTAAGGAAGCAAAGATAATCAAATTTATTAGCCCATAATATACCCAATAGCCAAAGCTATACCTAATTCAATTCAAAAAAAAATCCCCAATGTTCACGAATGGAATTGTTTGAATAAGAAGTCCTAGTTTCACAATCAGTGAGAGTGGGGGTGGACTAATACCCGGTACTGGAAATGTAGGAGAGATAGCGTCTGCTGTTGCTTTTGGGGCTGCACGACTGGCTTGGCCGCTAGAGTATCAGAAATGTATGGCTCCGTCCATAGGTACAGGACAATAAGGTTCTGGGGTTTAATTAGGGTTTTAGGAGATGATTTGGGAATTGAAAAAAAAAAAAAAACTGTATGGATCGTGTTATAACGGGTAACTGATCAACCCGGCCCATTCAGTTAAGTATTTTTTATTTTATTTTTTCGAGAATCAAGGATAAATTCCTTGTCCAAACTCCACACACTCGAGCAATCCCACAACTCATGATCAATCAAGGCTAGCACAACTCGTGCAACGTATGCATATCAATCGAGGCTCGCAGAGACGGCAAAGATTTGACTGACTAATAAGTGATAACTTTTCGTCTTACCAATCAAGCTCTACTAGCGCCAAGAGGGCTCTTTTGGTATTAGTGAGAATTGAACTTAGGTGTCCACAATTGCAGTCAAGCCAAGTTACCAACCCACCAACCCCTTGGGATTATTCCAGTTCAGTACTTAAGTGTGAACAAACTATAAAAAGTAAAATGTATAATGAGAGTTTGGGATCGATCTACAATTTGACTATCTAAATATTTGTATTGTAGTTTAGATGGAGAGATGGATGACAATCATTCAGATTATCACAATGAGTCAATGACCCATATTGATATATTTCAAAACTTAGAATTATTATTTTTTTAAATAAAAGCTAAGAATGCTAATTGAGACCAGAGTGTTACTAAAGGATGCACTTAAGAGAGTTTCATTTGTTGAGCAACAGTTTATAGTTTTGCTGATAATACTTGGGAAGTTTAGACCTTCTTTTGTATCAAACTTCATTAAAAAAAAATCAAAAAATTATATTCACATATATGGAGGCTTTCAAAAAACTATATGAGACTCTAGTCTTTAGTAACAACTTGTTTTGTTGTCAATTTTGATAGCAGTATAGCACTATCTAAAGATTCTAAATCTCTAGAAATTATTTAGGTTTATGTTAGGCTAAAGTTGGTTTCTACGTTGTGTTTGAGAGTGATGCAGGTAAATAAGGTCTAAAGTTTGACTGAGGGCGTAGTAGCAAATTAGTCATCAAATTTTTATTTTAATGTGTCTTCATGCATAGGTTTATGTTAGGTTAAAAATAATAATTCAATAATGAGTAACGTATAGGATGTTAATAGCTGCATGCCTACATCCAATCACGTCATGGACCCGAATTAGGTTCATTAAGTTGGGCATTTGAAAATATGTGTTGTCTTTAGTTAATTAATAATGATCGAGCTCAAAAATATGTTAGTTGTGGCACATGAATTGACCGAGTTTTCAATGTGGGAATTGGTTGCACATGCAGCTATAGAGCTAGATTGCACGCAAGGGGGCGTGTTAGAGAGTGGAGCATTCAACATTATATAAGTGAAAAAAAGAAAATATAACTGTTCGGGCATGGGTCTAATCCCTTTAGGATCTAATTTTGGGCACTTTTTAGTATGTTTTTAAAATATTTACAGTCATATGTATTTGTTTTATTTTTAAAGAGCATGTGACTTTTTCCTCTACGTATAGAGGTCCCAAATAGTTGTCATGCAAGATTTGTAAGTGCTTCTTTGGCAAAGCTCATTGACTTGAAAAAGTGGTTTGTTTAGGTAATGATTTTTTTGACAGCATCTCAATGGAAGTCGTTATGTGTAATCTTGCTGATTATAATAAATTAACATCTTACAAACAAAAAAAACTACAGTAACGATTATCAATTTTCGTGCTATATAGCCCACAAGCATTTAATTTAGTGATGTAGAGTATCATATTTGTAAGTGTGAGGTCCTAAATATCCTCTATTTAGTTGTGTAATCTCCCACTAACGATTAGCAATATTCGTATTGTAATTTCAGTTGTTTTATAATAAAAAATTTAGTGATCTTCTCAATCACGCCGCTCCCAGCCTTTTTTTTAGGCTTGCGTAAGAATGAGCCCACCATTACGGAGGGTGCATCTACAGTGCCCGGGGGAGGAAGGGGGAAGGGTGAGGATGCATTTCCCGGGGAGGGGGGGGTGTGGGGTAGAGTTATCATCCAAGGGCTTTGAAGTATGCCACGTGCCCAAGCATGGCATGTTCCATGAATGGCAGAATTTCCCCCGGAGGTAAAAATTATTAACAAAAAGGAATCGTAACACAACACGTGGCAATTGGACACCCACTAACCATGCCACAATTTCAGAGATTGGATTGATAGTAATATAGTATCAGTGTCTCCAGTATTATTTTATATGTTTTTATGAGATATTATTATTATTATTTTATATTGTGGAAAATTGCATTAGTAAACTACAAAAAAGCCCATGACATCTCTTCATTTTTCTCCAAAGTCCACAAACTTTTAATTCATGCATATAAGTAAATTTTTTTACACATAAGGACAAGTTGTTTACAAGCTTACATGTGGCAAGTGTTAAATTACTTTTTTGTCCTCTTCTAAGTTTTGAGTTTGGAACTCAATGTTTGTACCAACAAAAAAAAAAACTCAAAGTGTGCCGCCATATATCCGTGCAGTAGCAGATATCCGTACAATAGTAACAACAAATATATATGCAGTAGCAGTAACTGTAGCATATATTTATGCAATAGTAGAAACAGATATCCGTACATTAGCAGAAATAGATATCCGTGCAGTAGCAGTAACAGTAGCATATATTTGTGTAATAACATAAATAGATATTTGTGCAGTAGCAGTAGCAGTAGCATTTGTAAATGCAATAGCAGAAATAAATATCCGTATAATAACAGATATCATTTAACATATATTTATACAGTAGCAGTAACAATAACATATATTCGATTAGTAACAAAAATAGATATTCGTGCAGTACTGTTAGTGCAGTAGCAGTAATGGTAGCAGTAGGGTACAATACTAGTAGCATATATGCGTGCAGTAGAAGTGCAGTATCAGTGCAGTAGCAGTCAGTAGCAGTGCAGTAGCAGTGCAGTATCAGTAGCAGTGCAGTAGCAGTGCAGTAGCAGTGCAGTAGCAGTAGCAGTGCAGTAGCAGTGCAGTAGCAGTGCAGTAGCAGTGCAGTAGCAGTGCAGTAGCAGTAGCAGTGCAGTAGCAGTGCAGTAGCAGTGCAGTATCAGTATCAGTGCAGTAGCAGTGCAGTAGCAGTGCAGTAGCAGTGCAGTAGCAGTGCAGTATCAGTGCAGTATCAGTGCAGTAGCAATAACTTTCTATACCTGTAGTATATATGTGTGTAGTAGAAGTGTAATAGCAGTAACGGTAGCAGTAGCGTGCAATACTAGTACAATATATGCGTGTAGTAGCAGTAGCAGTGCAATATCTCTTGATAGCTGCTACTGCAAACTTATCGTGATAGCTGTTACTGCATACTAATCTTGGTATATAGTTGTTACTGCATAGCAGCCTTAATAGCTGCTACTGCATAGTAGTCATAATAGTTGCTACTGCATAGTAGTCATAATAGTTGCTACTGCATAGTAGTCATGATCGCTTCTATTGCATATTTGTCGTGATAGTTGCTACTGCATGGTGATATATGCTACTGTTATTGCTACTGCACGGATATTTGCTAATATTACTGCACGTATAATCACTACTGCTACTGCACGGATATACGTTATTGCTATTGCATGAATATTCACTACTGCTACTGCACAAATATCTAGTAGGCCACACTTTTGGGTTGGTATAATGGCAAACTTGTAAATAAAGTAAAGAAAAACCTGATTATGTAATTGCACCTTTAAAATTTGGGCCTAGTCTTAAATTGTAGTGTGTGGGCCTGAGCTGCATGTCCTTATTTGTATAACTCTAATCTTAGTTGGTTTATTTGTATTTTGTAATGTTGTCATGGGTGTGTATGTTAAATACTAAAATTGCATCTTTCATCTTTTTCTAATCTTTTCTTCTGTTTGGGATCTGAGCCCTGTGCAAATGCTCTGGCCCACTCTAATCACATACCTGCCGATACCTACACTTTCCATTTGAACCACTAAACCACATGAACCAATAATTAAACCCACTCTAAAACGTTAATCTTATGCTTATCAGTTATCACTTTGATAATATGTTTTTGTTAAATTGTTAATCAAGATGATATAAACTCATGGGAAAATCTTTGTCTTTATAAATTCAGCTTTTGAAGAATGGCACACATGCTCAGAGCATCTCCAATAACTTCCCTATAATTTGTTTTTTCTCTAGTTTAGAAAAAAATGAGTATTTTTTTGCTCCAATAGTTTCCCTATACATATCCATATTTTAGAGATAGTAAGTAGAGAGAGAATAAAAATTCATATATTTACAGCAAACTCTAAAAATTATAGAGAAACATCCTCTTTGAATCTTTAATGCTCTTCTCTCTTCTCTCTCTTCAAATTATATTTATTTGTACCATAAATTATTTGAATACATTTTCAAATAAAAAATATTACCATATTCAATTGTAGATAATAAATTATAGAGAATATGATAGAGAAACTGTTGGAGATACGGTACAAAAATTATAGAGATTTTAACTTTTGATTCTCTATAATAGAGATTTTTTAGAAAAATTGTTGGAGATGCTCTCACAACTAACTCAAAGTTAAACGTAATCGGTACATGTTCGTACTTTATAAACATCGTTTATGACTAGCTTATAATTTTTTGTTCTCAGTAGTTTATGATAGAAATTACAAATGCATAGTTGTCTTATGCTTAATTATGTACTTGAAGTTGAATTAATATGAGGAAACTCAAGATCTTTTATTAGGGCCGGTCCTAAACTCTAAGTCATACGCCTAGGTTGCCACTGATATCGTGAGTCCCAAAGTGTTATAAATTTCTTATATAACTTATGATAAACAAATAATAGTAAGAGCATGTTTAGCAGACTCTCTATCTTAACTCCTTCACTATTTTATAAAGCATGTTTAGCTTTTAAGCTATTTTAGCAGCTACACCAGCCTCTTAAAGCATCTCCAACAACTTCTCCAAAAAATCTCTATTATAGTGACTCAAAAGTTAAAATCTCTATAATTTTTCTAGCGTATCTCTAACAGCTTCCTTATCATATTCTCTATAATTTATTATGTATAATTGAATATGGTAATATTTTTTATTTGAAAATATATTCAAATAATTTATGGTACAAATTAATATATATTTTTTTCACCTTAGTCAAGGTATCCCAAAGGCTTCCTAGGCCCAAAGACTAATCCATGCGGCGCATGTGAAATGCTCCAACTGTGTATTAAAGATTCAAAGAAAATGTTTTCCTATAATTTTAGAGTTTGATGTAAAATAGAGATAGGTATAGGGAAGTTGTTGGAGAAAAAAAAATGCTAATGACTCTTAAATTATATGAAAGTTGTTGGAGATGCTCTTAAGTGACTCTCTATTTTAGTTTTTAGCTGTATGACTCTTAAATATAGAGAGCGAGATAATGCTTTCTATTATTTTTGTTAATTTAAAACATTTATTTTTAATTGTTTTGTATAATTATTAAATACACTTAAGTTATTTTTTATTCATTATAAAAATGATTTAAATTCAATATTATCTAAAGTAAAAAGTATTGGTAAAGACGTATTTTCAAACTAGCTAACCAAAATAGATTTTTAGCTACTTTAGCTAAAATTTAGTTAAAAAATAGCTAGAATTGCTAAAGCTGCTCTAAGGCATTTTTAGAATCCTTTTAGATTAAGTGAATTACTTCTTTCTTAGGTGGATCATTTAGTTTGGTTTATCAAAAATTGTTTAATCGTCTTAATCATCGAAGATGCTATTCAACCTTTATGGCTGGCCTTCTACGATTAGGGAAGGATCATCCCCACAATGACAGGAAGTTGGTGACGGTGGACCTTGGCCGGCGTCGCTGTTCAATTAAGCCAGATATGGACCGGGTAGGATCTAGAATCGTTGTGGAGGTGTGCGGCGGTGGGAGTCTGACCTTGTCTTGCTTTGCTATGTTGAAGTGGTGTGTAGCTTTGGGCTCTACCAACTTATGGGTGGCCATTTTTTGGGTGCCCTTAGTAGGTTGGGTGCAAGGTGCAAAGAGGCCATGGTTAATTCGTTTTGGCGATGGGTTTCAAGTTTGGGATCATGGTGGAAGATATAGTATTTTAGGGTTTGACCTTATGCGAATACCCTATATCTTGGCTAGTTTCTTAATAAAGGAGACTGGGTTTGTCTGGAGACCGAATGTTTTGTGGTTCGGTGTTGAGGCTGACTCGAGTTCTCTATTAGAATTTTCTTTAATTTCGATTTTCTGCATATTGGTGGAGGTTGTTCTCTATTGTTTCAATGAGTCTCTTTTGGACTATTGTACTGTGAGTACCACAATTGAGTGTTTTGGCGAGCAGAGCAGTCGATTTTTCTGGGACGAGGATAGTCTACATGAGTTTGCAGTTGCATTGTCTTTCTATTTCCAAGAAGTGAGCCTCAACTTAGTAATTGAACAACCATTCAGACAACTTATGGTTTGTTTTACTTTAGTATTTCATATTAACCATTGTTGGTTAATTTTAGTTCCTGATGTTGTTCAGGATGTCTATTTCAACGATTGTAATCGTGTCTACAAATAATATATGGTTACTGTCTTTCCTTTAAAACAAAAACCATGTTTTATTATTTGTAATTCTCTTTATTATTAATATAATTTTGTTGTCTTTCACTCAAAAAAGAAACACTCAAATAATAATAATAATAATAAGGTCTTTCTCTAAAACCAAAAGTCCTAACAAAAAGCAAAGCCTTCTTCATTAAATTTATAACTTGTTCATTAGATTATAAAACTTTTCTATTGACTCACATTATGTCTGACGTTGTTTTATTCTAAACAATTTTCATTTTGAGTACTTTGTAATATTCTTTTAGAGTATTAACCCCTTAAGAAGCACATGAGTAAATATAAGAGTCACAAGCCCCAATTTATTTTTTCATCTCATACCCCCGAAAATTTAGGGTCCCCTATCTTTTAGAACTATGAACTCATGAATTGTTCATATGAACTATGAACAATTGAGTAAGATAACAAACCAAACTATTTTGTTGAGAAAGACGTACGTTTATCCATACATTACTTCAACAAAAAATCTACGATGGCCTATTAGGTTCAACAATCAAGTTGGGTACTGCCAAAAATATCCATATCGGTGTTTTGAAGTACAAAAGTCATGAGCTAATCCAACTTAAATATCTTTTCTTATAAACGTCCAAAAAAAAAAAATCTTTTCATATAAAAAAGAAAAACTAAAATATCTTTACATAGTAATTACGATTAGCGAACTTCATCTTTCATCCATCAATTTATCACCATGTTTATGACTTTAGGACAAATTGAAATGTCAAACATTAAAAAGTCACCATTGCATCAACCAAAATATCTCATAATACAAAAAAAAAAAACAGAAATTCCTCATCTTCTTTTGATAAGAATGACCTCCTTTTCTCAAAAGTGCTTGTGGGATTTGACTTGTGAACTGTAATTCCAAGGAAACACACTGTGTACGTGACGTGATCCAAACACTCCCTATCGCCACGCAAAAAGATCTCCAATTCACTATGTCGGAAAAGGTCCCCCTTCAACGGCCCAGATGCTCCCACGTTTCGCGCACATAGTGGCCAGAGGTCAAATCACGATCTCAACGCCTGATTGGTCCACGTATCGAGATGTGGATGGTATTCAACTACTTTAGCAATTAAAAAAATCGGAAAATTCCGAGATCTTAGCCTCCGAGACGTCCTTAAATAGCGACTTGTGTCGAGGCGGCACAAGACACTTGTCGCCTCTAGAAATCGCAGACTCTCAGCTCACCTCAGAGAGAAGAAACAGACACACTACTCAAACTCCTTCACTACCCAATTTTGTTTTTTTTTTTTTCCATAAAAAGGAAAAAAAAACTAAAAAGGAAATTAAGGTAAATAAAGCCCTTCTCTTTCTGTGTTTTTCTTTCTCTATCTCGCTCTGTCATTTAGTTTATTTATCATTCCAGCTATTTTTATGGTTTTGTCTTATCCGGATAATACATTTTAGTAGATATTTTTACTAATTTTGCTTCGGTGGTTGGTTTCCTGGGTTTTATGAATGCATAATACACGATCGTTTGAGCTTATTGTTGTGAATTTTTTTCCTCAAAAAAGGAAATTTCTGGGTGTGTAAAATGGCTGTGGGGAAATTCTGAATCAAAATAGGGTTAGGGTTTTGATGGTTCTTTTTACTGGTTTGGAGGGTTTGTTTGGTGAAAGAAGTTAAATTGGGGAAAGGGGTGGGTGATTTTTGGATCTGAAATCTGAATTGATGGGACAGATGCACAGGACAATTTGTTTGGTTCTGATAATTTGTACATTCCTGCTTGTTCAAAAGTTGAAAAGTTTTGGCACCAGAATCTTATTTGAGATATGCTATCGTTTCAGTTGTGTCAAGCTACTGTTGGGTGATTGGATAAAGCCACTGTTAAGTTTGTTGTCAATGATTTGTCTGTTTTAGAAACTGAAGAAGAGGGTTTGTATGATCCTCAAGTTCATTAATTGTCTACTATTATACGTGTATCATTATATTAAAGTTGATTTGATGGGGTTTTAGATTCAGTTCATGCATTTTCCTTTGTCTCACTGACCATAATTTTCTGTATTTTTGTTTATACATGGCTAACTGAGAACTATATTTGTTGTGCTTCAATTGGATGGATATATAGGAATTTGGCCAGTCAGCTGTTGCTATCTACTTGCCAGAAGATGGGATCTAATATAAACTTCAAGAACTTTGGTGATGCGCAAAATGGCGAAGGCAATGGTGGGAAGCTAGCTGGAAATTTCTCATTGGCCCGGCAGACTTCGGTATACTCCCTTACGTTTGAGGAGTTCCAGAACACCATGGGTGGACTTGGAAAGGATTTTGGGTCTATGAACATGGATGAACTCTTGAAGAATATATGGACTGCTGAAGAGATTCAAGGCATGACATCTACTTCTGGAGTGGGAGAAGGAAATGCCCTTGGGGGAAATCTGCAGAGACAAGGTTCATTAACTTTGCCGCGGACGCTTAGTCAGAAAACAGTTGATGATGTTTGGAAAGAATTGATTAGAGAGAATAGTGATGCTAAATTTGGAATTGTTGGTGGGGGGTCCAATTTTCGACAGGAACAAAGACAACAGACTTTGGGAGAGATGACTTTGGAGGAGTTTTTGGCGAGAGCAGGGGTTGTGAGAGAAGATGCCGAAGAAATGGTAAGGCCTAATGGTGGATTCTTTGGTGAATTACTCCGTTCAAATAACCATACTGGTTTAGCTTCTGGGTTCCAACAGCCAAGTCGAAACAATGGTCATTTGGGTAATCGAGCAGAAAGTAACAATAATTCAGTTCCTCATCAGTCTCCTAGTTTGGCACTGAATGTTGGTGGAGTAAGAACTTCTCAGCAACAAACGCACCAGCTTCCCCCACAGCAGCAGGCAATCTATCCCAAGGCTGCAACTTTGGCTTTTTCACCTTCTATGCATTTAGTAAGCAATGCTCAGCTAACTAGCCCAAGAACTAGGGGACCAATGGCTGCGGTTGTGGAACCTTCTAGGAACACCACTTTCTCTCAAGGTGGTGGGTTTCCAGGTGCAGGAGTTGGAATGGGCAGTGTAGGTGCTCGGGGTGTCACAGTTGCATCTCCTGTAAATCAGATGTCACCAGATATGACTGCTAAGAGCAGTGCAGATGCATCTTCATTGTCACCAGTTCCTTACATGTTTACTCGGGGAAGGAAGGCCAATGGAGCTTTAGAGAAAGTAGTTGAAAGAAGGCAAAGGAGAATGATTAAGAACAGAGAATCTGCTGCAAGGTCTCGAGCTCGTAAACAGGTAACCACATTACTTCTGCCATCATACATTTTTTATCAGTTTAATTACTGTATCAATGTGTTACTCATTGTCTTTTGAAATTGAAATTCCTTTTCTGTATGTGCTAATCATGGGGCTTAATGCTTAGTTGTAGACCTATATTTGGATGTCTAGGGTGGTGTCAATGTTTCAGCATAGATCTGAGCCGAACCTTACAAATGCATACTTTGGTACCCTTTTCTGCACATACCTTTGGAATTGTTACCCTTTTCCGAGGCCAAGTAAGGTGGACTTAGCCTCCTGCCTAAATGTTCTGACTTAATCAAAATCCTTATACTGCTTAGTTGGAAATTGGAATTCCTATAAAAGCACTAATATTTTAGAAGTCAGCTAATTGTGATATAAGAATCTGTGTGATGAATAAACAAGAGCAGAGTCAGTGCATATAGAGGAACGTAAGAACACAGCTACTGCAGCACTTTGCAACAGTACTTTGCAGCACAATTAACTTGTGTTAATGCAATATCACAATATGCTGCTCTGATCCTTGGATTAATTTTTTACTGAGAGAAAATTTCTGGTTGCACAACTACATAGGCAGCCATGTCATGTGGAGAGAAAAAAAGACGAGAACAGATAAATTCATATATTATTAGTCATTTATTTTTGTTTTGGTGTGTGTAGAACTACTGTTGATATTATGATGAAAGTCCAGTATGACGACATAAATGTGTAGTGCAGCCCCTGCACTGCCAATGTATCCATTATGGAAAAAATTTAAAAGTTAATATTTTCCTTCTTAGTTTGAACATACTTTCTGGAGAGCAAAATTGTGGCAATCTTTGAGATCTGTTTGAACTTAAACATATTTCCCGAAACCAGGTCAGCTTTGTAAATTAGTGGCACTCTGCTTCATTCATAACTTCTTTTTGATTTCTTACAGGCCTACACCTTGGAACTAGAGGCAGAAGTTGCAAAACTTAAAGAAATGAATGAAGAATTACAGAGGAAACAGGTATGGTATTGGCTTTTCCTCTGGTTGTTTTAGTTTTAGCCAACCCTCCCTGACTTTATTTTCATTGTTGCAGGCCGAAATTGTGGAAATGCAGAAAGATCAGGTACGTCATTGTACATGTATCTCAAACTTTTTACCACCTTACCGTTTGTGTGATTTATTTCTTCTTGCTTTACATAACCAGTGAAGAAAAGCAAGTGTATTCTTCTAGGGATTTCTTGTAAATGAGGAGTGTCATTTGCGTAATGTATTTTAACAGCACAGTACGCTGATCAATCCCTTTTCTTGAATGTCTGGCAGATTTTGGAGACAATGAAGCGGAAATGGGGAGGTAAAAAGCAATGCTTGAGACGGACATTGACAGGACCTTGGTAACTTTGATGAGTTGTACTGCAGATATAAGATGAGCGCTTGAGTTTACAAACATAGGTAGTGCGGTACAAAGATTGGAGTTTGTATCTGTTATCTGCATCCAATCTTGTACTTCAAACACGAGGTAGTAGCTGTATGTATAGGAGCGGAGTGTTGAGTTGTAAATTACAAACTACGGTTAGTCTCATCTTGTAGATCAAACTTTTGTATTTGTGTGATTTCTTGCTTCTCATTTGGTTGCATAGGGAATCTACGGATAATTAAGGAAGTCATATGTAAACACTTGTCAATATCATCCATCAAAACTCTCGCTACGTTTTTGCTGTTGATCAAATTCATGCTCATGGTCTCTAACCCTGCATTAATTTAACCAATTAGCTCAGGTCTTCATATTAGTTTACTTGCGTCGGTAGTTGATGGATGCTCTATACTATCAAGGTAAATCATTAACTATGTGAATTCTTTAGATCGATAATTTGACAGCACAACATACAGTACTTGATATTTTGCAAGAGAACAATTGGGGTATATGGTGCAGATCCTGTATTAAAGTAGTATTATTCTTTTCTTGTTTTCCAAGCTCTACTCATAGCGGAAGGTGGAAGAGAATCCACCATCATTCTTCTGACTTGTGAGATATGATGTGTTGGAGTTCATAATAGGCAGAAAAGAGTCTCTAATGAGTACATTATAATAATGATTCATTGATGACTTTCAAATCGGTCGGATGAATGTAGTTGTTATTTTAAATTTTGAACACTTTAGTTATTCAATTGTTAATTTGAAAGTCTTTATTTAGTTTTTTTTATAAGGTACTCAGTAGAGATAGCGCCATAGATAGATATGCATAATAACATAAACATAAACAGCTTGGAGTAGAGGTAACTGTGCGTGCCAAACTTTTTCGATTTGGTAGAACTTTTGACTTTAAGTCTGACAGAGTTGTTAATTCACTTACCTCCTTCACAACCAAGTCAAATATCAGCTTATGAGTCTCTTATATATTGTTGTCATTTTTTGGGTAACAGATGAAGAATTTGATTCTTACCAAACATCTTTGAACCACAATCCATGTGCAAAGTGTAATGTACTACGAGCACTCAGAGGATATTTATTATTATCCGAAGATAAGCCTATCAATAATCCGTTGTAGTCTAGTTGGTCAGGATATTCGGCTCTCACCCGAAAGACCCGGGTTCAAGTCCCGGCAACGGAATTAGTTTTCATAAGTTGGTTTTTTTTTTTTATGGAATAAGTTACTGGTTCATATGGCAGAAAACATGTTTTCCTTATAGATAAAGAGGTCCAATTCAATCCTAGAGAATTATCTTTGCACATATTTTAGAGCATTCAAAATCCTTTTCAACTATTCATTCCAAAGTAAATAAACTTCCTTCCATCCTGTGAAGTAATGAAGACAACAAAATTGAGGATTCGAGTAGCTGAAAGGCTGAAACACCCCAAACTTACAGCAACCAACAAAACTCTGCTACAAAGTCTACAGGCCTTTGCCATTTCAAATGCACTCTCTCTTTTACATCAATTCACCGTCTCTGCAGAGATCAAAGATGTTAAGTTCTTGCCTGATCAGTCAATAAGCAGTGGTATACTGGTATGTAATCATCTGTTCTGAGACGGGAGAAGGCACTCCGCAAATGCATGGACAACAAACTCAACTCTCCCAAAAAGCCATTTTCCAACCACTTGTTATGAACTCTTTCCATTGGCTAATGTGAGTTTGGCAGACTATATACTCTTCATGTCCAAGTGCCGATAACAAGTTGCATTTGATCCACAAGATTTTCACGCTAGATCAGCCTATGTCCTGGGGTAATCATAAACAAGGCCTTCTGCAACACTCCTTGCCCTCGCATGACCATATAGTTTGCTCACAATAGCCAATGCAAATTCTGCTACAGTAGCAAGCCCCCTGCTTGTGATCAGTTTACCATCAATTACTACTTTGGTGTCGTTTACCAATTCATTTGTAGGTTTGCTCGCAATGGAAGGATGGGCAGTGGCTTTCTTACCCTATATTTGACAAAGGAAGCATAAGGAATTATTTAAGCCAAGCAAAAAAAAAATAAAGGATCTCGCACCTTTCCTAAAAAAGAAAAAGAAAGAGAGAGATAAGATAATTTCATGTTACCTTCAGTAATCCCTGTTTATGTAGAATTGCTGATGAGGAACAGACTGCTCCATATATTCTTCCAGCTAGTTCTTGTTCTTTGAGGAGACTCTTTAGAATTCTAGATTTGCTTAGCCGCTCCACCCCAGCATTTCCTCCCTGAAACAGTACAATGAACTAGAAGCATTGAACTGTCTATTGTGTGTCACAGTGATATTAAACATCCTGATAAACGTTTAAGGGACAGAGGAAAAGATAACTGTATCAGTAATTATTTGCTTCATCTCACCGGAAGAATGATTAAATCATACGTTGACTCAGCAGCAACACCAATTAACTTGTCAGCAATGATTTTGGTGCCTTGAGATGCCAAAATCTGCACGGATTTTTCAACTGAAGCAACTATTATGTCCACCTTTGCTCGCCGCAGAATATCTACAATAGTCACTACCTCAATCTCTTCAGAACCATTTGCAACTGGAATGAGAACCTACATGATTTTAAGAATGAGCAAGCAGAAAAGTCAACAGGGTTAAGAGTAAGAGAAAAGGAAATGCCCCTGTATGTTTCTAATATTGTTTCTTGTTCATCTATAAGAGCATTTCAAACTTTTTTGAGAGGACAAAGAAATTTGAAGTTTAAACCTGTCTTTATGATATATTAGATTTTTATGTTTTTCAATTATAAAAAAACACTATTTGGTAACCAAAGATTGATTTTTTTTTTTTATATTAAATTAGCTACATATCCAATTATCCATAGAGCAAAGTGATAACATTCAGTAATGAAGTGGAAACAAAAGGAACTTACTCGAGGGATGTGATCAAAAGACCATTCAGCTTTGTTGAACTCCTCCTTTCTAGATTCATCATCAGCAGGACCCACCAACTAATAAAAGAGAGATTGTATTATCTCAAAGCTATTATGCAAAATAAAAATGAAAAGGAAAGACCACAGGGATGTAAATAGTCTGAGAAGGGATGCATGCTTTGGATGCAGAAAACAATTGTCAGGTAGTCTGTTCCTAGAGACAATCTGACAAAGAATGGAGTTTGCTGGATAAAAGAACACAATGTGTACACCAATGACTTCTTAGACACGAAAGTAGGGTACACCGGTACACACATCATCTTGAATTTCCTCTTTCGTAAGTCTATATTTTGTACATTAAAGGCAAACCATTAGGCCAACTGGAGATGGCATACCAGTGTGAACAATTTTTATTTTTGTTTCAAACATCTCCCTCAAAAGTGAGCTACTTGTCATACTCAAATTTTACTCTGAATTTCAAAGCCCATTATGGATCTTGCGGGAGATAGGAAGGGAAAGGAACTTTCTGCTTCTCAAAACATAAGGTTTCTTGTCAAAGCTATTGGCTGTTACAATTTATTTTCCCATTGTCTTTTCAAGATCAGTATGGTGTTATATACGGAAAATTCCACTTTCCTCAGCTCGTTCCCATTATCAAAGTTCTTGGCATAAGAGGATTGGAACCAGATGATCCAAGTAACATAATTTGAAAAATAAGGATATGGTAGTGTTTTGGAACTTAATTAGTCCTGACATCTACAATACATTTAAGACCTATAAATATAAATTTTCCTAACTATATATTTTTCAGGGTTATTATCTGCATACTCAAATGTCCAAGCTGCAAAGGACATGAAACTCACTGATATGCTTGTATATGAACAAAAACTGAAAACCGATTTTACTCTATGTTTATAGCAAGAATCAAGCTAAAGCATGATGCACATAAAATAAATGAGCATTACAGTAGCAGGGCTCACCACTCACCAGCAACTCTCCAACTTCCTTGGCGACAGATTCCCCAAATAGCTGTTCCACTAGGCACAGGGCAAACACAAAACAAGTTCCAGGTCCACGGCTTGTTGTGAGTACTCCTGAAACTTGAATGTTTGATTTGACTGCCCAGAAGGTTGGTAGCTTGTCAAAGAATGCAGGGTGGCAAGTTGTCTTGCATAACAAACTAGAAAACCATTAGCCGGAAAAATACATTGAAATTTAACAAAAGTTAACCCAAGTTAGCTCCACCTGCTTTCTCGTTAGAAGACCCCATGGCAGAAGTGTTACTGCTGGAGCAGCACATATAGCTCCATATAACCTCCTTTCCTCAGCCTGTCTTCTTGTAATTTTCTGGAGAACTTCGCAGTCTCTTAACCTCACCGAGCCAGGCATTCCTCCCTTAAGGTCATAAACATATCAATAACCAGTGCATGCTATAAGTTGTCCAAAATTACAAACCAACACCAAATTTCTTCATATGTATACTTTCAATAACTTTAATTGTTTGAATTATTACTCTCATCATTCACTGCATCATCAGCATCACTAAATACCAATGTTTCATGAGCTTAATACAATCACAATGTCACGTGCAATGTGCATGTACCACAAGTTCTTGCTTTCTGATTGCTTGTTAACACCAATGCTAACACTTCATGAAACTAAACAAAAACAAAAGTGGTTCAGAAAAACTTACTGGTAAAGCCACAAGATCAAAAATTTGATCGGAACAGGAGGAAATGGAGGTATCAGCAACCAATTTAGTACCACAAGACGCTTCAATTTGGAGCTGTGGCTCCACCGAGGCCACAGTGACATCAGCACCAGCTCGGCGCAGAACATCCACAATAATCACAGCCTCCATTTCTTCAGTCCCAAACCCAATTGGAACCAGAACCTGCGGATACAAAATATACCCAAAAAGTCAAGCAACTCAATTCACTTAAAGCTCTGCTCTGAAAGTAATTATCACACTAATGGGTATTCCAAAACGACCTTCTTGGGAGCCAGAGAAGCGGCAGTGCTTGTACTTGTTGTAGTAGAAATTGGGTTTGCTGGTGGAGCTGGAGAGAGGGTTTTTGTGGGGTTTTCAGAGGGTTTTAAAGTAGCTGTTCTTCGTTGTCCAGAGGCCATGTTCTTGATTGAGGAAAAAGGAACAGAGGTAGCCATTGAAGTAAGCTTTGGGTAATAGAATTTCACCGCCGTTGGTGAGAGAACCGAACACAGAGACTCCATTGACGCAACTCACAATTTGGCGCTAGAATCACAAACTTGGACCTTATCTGGGTTTTACTCCAGTGGGTCATCAGAGCACTCAAACGACGTCGGTTTAGCAAAACGCAGGGAGTAAATACAGACATTTTTTTTATTCTGGGTACGGATAGGATAGAGATTCCACATAAGCACAGAGTTAGCTGATCAGTGAATAAATACAGTGCGTCTGTGTGTGTGTGTGTGAGAGAGAGAGAGAGAAATGCTTAGAATATTGGCGAAGAGAGCAGCTTCATCTTCAGCTTCAGGTTCATGGAGGTCAGTGAGCGCAGTGCAAATTGTGCAGACAAGGAGGGATTACAGCCTTGGAGTTCTTTCCGATGGAGTTGATCGGAATTCCGAGGCCTTCTCTCGCAACTCAACGGCCATGGGTGTCTTAATCTCCGACCTCCAATCCCACATCCAAAAGGTTTCTCTCTCTGGCTCTGTGTCTCATGCTTTAAATGTATTTGTTTGTGTACTGATTGATGTGTGTGTGTGTGTGTGTGTGTGAGGAAGGTTCTTGCTGGAGGAGGACCTGTGGCTGTGAAGAGAAACAAGAGTAGGAATAAACTCCTCCCTAGAGAACGCATTGATCGCTTGCTTGATCCTGGTGCTTCTTTCCTAGAGCTTTCTCAGGTTTTGATTCATTTCCCTCATCAATTATTCCTTGCTAGCCATAAGTTGGGTTTTGAATCTTTGATTGAAGCTCACTAAGTAATAACAATGAAATGAGAATACCCAATACCCATTAATCAGATAACTTTGAATGATGCGCTTACTCTTTGGGTTATGAGTTAATTGGACCTGATTAATTTTCGAACTTAAACACGATTTCTCTCCTCATTGTTATATGTTTTGTTGTGAATAAGCTTGCAGGCCATGAACTATATGAACACACGTTACCATCTGCTGGGATAATTACTGGAATAGGTCCGGTCCATGGCCGACTTTGTATGTTTGTGGCTAATGATCCAACTGTTAAGGGGGGGACTTACTATCCCATCACTGTTAAGAAACACCTCAGGGCACAAGAAATTGCCGCTCAATGCAAATTACCATGTGTATATCTTGTTGATAGCGGAGGCGCTTTCCTTCCCAAACAGGCCGAGGTCTTCCCTGACAAGGAGAATTTTGGTAGAATCTTCTATAATCAAGCTATAATGTCTGCTGAAGGCATTCCTCAAATTGCGCTGGTATTAGGTTCATGCACTGCTGGCGGTGCCTATATTCCTGCAATGGCTGATGAAAGTGTCATGGTCAAAGGAAATGGTACCATATTTTTAGCAGGACCCCCACTTGTGAAGGTTATTTTCCAGCCTTCTGGTGTTGCAATTGCTTCATATGGTTCTTACATTTGTCTTGTGCTTTATTCATATCTTGCATTTCTTCTATTGAATGTTGTAAAAAATGTGTGCTTATGTTAGTGAATTGTGGGCATGAGTATACATGTATGTGTGTATGTCTATAACCTAGATCGATCAAATATTTGAATAGGCTGCCACTGGAGAAGAAGTATCGGCAGAGGATTTGGGGGGTGCTAGCATGCATTGCAAGACGTCAGGAGTGTCAGATTATTTTGCTCAAGGTATTTTACTTTGTGCCAATTCCATACTTTGAACCTCATTTCATTTCTTTGAAGCAAGTATTCAGTCTGCTTGCTATAAGCTCTCCTTACATGTCAGTTAAAGGATTGGTTTGTCATTATTTATAATGAAATTTAAAATACTAATGTGACATATACGTAACTCTAGTACATTTGAAGATTTTTGAACCATCAGTTCGGCTACGAGTTAGTATAATGTCTTAGAGAAGGTATTATCTCATGATTGAAGTAGAGTTTGTCTGATACAATTTCCGATTCTGAAGTTGCATTCATCAAGGATAGATAGACATAATCTAGAGTTGATATCTATAACAAATGACATGATTGAGGACTATCGAGTGACAAACAAGGAAGGAGTCGTCTTTAAAAAAGTGCATAATTTGAGAGTTTCCTTTACATGACACGTTTATTTTTGTCAACTTTTCTTTATGACTGATTAGAATTGCTATTCTGGGCATGAATGTGGAGGGAGGAAGGGAGAGAGATTATCCATGATCATATATTTAATCTTAACTGTCCTTGTAGATGAACTCCATGGACTGGCTCTTGGGAGGAATATTATTAAGAACTTGCACATGGCCGGGAAACAGGGCTTGAAAAGTGGATTGCAGAACATGAGTTCCAAATATGAGGAACCATTATTTGATGTAAAGGAACTTCGTTCCATTGCACCAACAGACCATAAGCAGCAGTTTGATATTCGTTCAGTTATTGCTCGCATTGTTGATGGAAGCGAATTTGATGAATTCAAGAAATTGTATGGCACTGTGAGGGCATTTGCACCCATTTAAATTTAGATTGTTTCATTCATTCCCTTATAATATACAAATTTTCTAATTTAATAGCTTCCGTGCAGACTCTTGTGACAGGTTTTGGTAGAATCTTCGGACAGCCTGTGGGAATTATTGGAAACAATGGGATATTGTTTAATGAGTCTGCTCTAAAAGGGGCCCACTTCATTGAATTATGTACTCAACGAAATATTCCTTTGGTCTTCCTTCAGAACATCACCGGATTTATGGTATATAAACTTGTTGTCCTTTCCTTTACTTCTTTTGTGAACAAGATAGCAGTATGACTGTTGGTTAGCTATTCTGAAGAGGGCACCCTTCAAACCTGTGTAATAAGACTGTAATTCGCTTCACTTATCTAGTTTTACATGAGGAAGCATGAGGAAGCCATACTTACCAAGAGTTTGCTCATTGAGAATAGGAGATACATCTCAGAAAAAAAAAAAGTAGAAGAAGAAGAAGAAGAAGAGAGATAGTGTAGGGGTGTTTATCAATCATTATATCTGTTAAAAGGTTGCCTGAACTTTATGTCCGGAGGCATTTAAATGTCTTTGAACTTAACTTAAAAAGCTTGAAGATATGTGGTCAGTAAAAGAGGAGAAATGTAGCAAAAAGGAAATAAGACGGTTTCAGTTACTTAGTTCAAAGTCAGGTCCTTGGGATTTCTCCTCACACATTATATCTTAGTACTGCAGTCTCTTCTTAGCCACATTTTTAATGCATTGGCAGTTTTTGTTTTGGTTCCATAACATATTAACATACAATAGCAAGATTGTTTATATGCCATTCATATTTTTGATTTTCGATGATTTGACATTGTCTCCATCAAAAAGAAGACATAAGTAAATGATCTTTCATATTTTAATGGTTAGAATTTCACTTTATAAATCATGTTAGTCAGCAAATGTATCTGATTAGCTGAGGCTAGTTAAATGTTTCATTACCTAGTTGTAACATATAGTGAAGATAGAACATTAAGCAAGGTGGTTGAAGCTTGGAACCGTAATGTCATTCATTTGGCAGGTTGGCTCAAGATCTGAAGCAAATGGTATAGCAAAATCTGGAGCAAAAATGGTGATGGCAGTTTCTTGTGCCAAGGTTTGTTCTTCCTCGTTTCATGGTTAAAATTCTTGTGTGCTTGTGAAGATATGAACTCCCCAGTGTGTCTTAAGCGGGGTGTGCTACATGGCTAAGATATTCTTAGACATCTTATTAAACACAGAGGCTAATGTCAGTTTCTTCCTTTCCAGCATACTAGTTCCTTCTGAATTTGCTATGGTGGTTCCATTTAATCTTCATCATCTTAAATATTGTTTCCTTTATGCATTCAAATATATATGCTATGCTGCAATCCACAACTTTTTGTTCAAAATGCTATCTTTGTCATAAGATGTATAATATTTCTCATTTATTAATAACTTTTGCTCCCATTTGGCATGTTTTCTTTGAAGTTACTTGATGTTTTCAGTTAAAAATTGTTATTGCTTCTCCTTTAATGATTAAATTAATTATTAATCATTAATCTCAAATAACAAGGGAAGAGAGAAGTAGAACTATGATCTACTTTTGTAATATCAAAGATCAATGTTTACAGGTTCCCAAAGTTACTATTATTGTTGGTGGAAGCTTTGGCGCCGGCAATTATGCAATGTGTGGTCGTGCTTATAGTCCCGATTTCATGTTCCTTTGGCCGAATGCCAAAATATCTGTGATGGGCGGTGCTCAGGTGACCCTTTTCATACAACAAATCTCTGATTGATTTTCCTGTATATCTTATGATCCAACACTAACAGCTGCTGTCAGAGTGGATTGACATGTCTTTATTGGATTCTCAGGCTGCTGGCGTCCTTGCTCAGATAGAAAGGATGAACAAGAAAAAACAAGGAATCGAGGTAGAATTTGTGTCCGTCTTTGATGAAAAATCCTACTTTTGAACCAGTATGTTGTTATATATCTATATTCTTGTACATGTGTGTTGCAGTGGGTCAAGGACGAAGAAGAAAAGTTTAAGGCAAAGGTTGTGGAAGCATACGAGAGAGAAGGAAATTCTTATTACTCCACAGCAAGGCTCTGGGATGATGGGATTATTGATCCAGCTGACACAAGAAAAGTCATAGGTCTCTCCATCTCTGCCTCTATGAACCGTGACCCACAAGAAACCAAGTACGGTGTATTCAGAATGTAATAAGTCACAGATACATATCTCTATAAAAGAGACCAATACTTGTTGCTTGTTCATTCAAATAATCAAACGTGTTCTTTTGGGTCAATGTGCCAAATAAACAGACCTCCTTTGCCATTAGAGCATGTGCAATGGGGCTTATTTAGCCTAGTCTAAGTTAATATATAGGTCATACAAACCAAAAGTTAGTTCCAACAGCACCATTATAGACTTGGCTAAACACAGACTGACTTTTGGAAAAAGGCTAAACTGAATAGAGCTTTATGCTAGCCTAAAATGCAGGACCCAACACATGTTTCACTAAATCAATGGACTACATCTCTTTGTACATAAAGAATGGTCCAAATTTAATACAAAAATCAATCTTGACTTAGACTTTAGACTTCATTGGTGGAAACATAAAATTGTGGAGAACTCTAAAACTATGAATAGTGTAATTTTTTGGGCTTAAATTTTAGTTTAGACCTTAACTTTTAGTCTTTACCACTGCACATGCTCTTAGAGCTATGCTCCCAACGATTCTCACAAACTATTATCTCATAATTTCAGATTCATAAACTATTATCTCACATTCTCACTTGTGTTATGAGAAAAACAACTATTATATATCTCAATTATACCAACAGATAGAGGAAGAAAGCTGAGCTCACAAGCTTCTCACCGTTTATAAATGACTAAGAAGGAGTATATAATCAACAGCGCCCGTGGCCTAATGGATAAGGCATTTGACTTCTAATCAAAGGATTGTGGGTTCGAATCCCACCGGGCGTGCCATTTTTTCCACGTTTCTCTTTTTCACATCACTCCAAATCCAAAATCATAATAATTTGTGGGTCCCACTCTCGTCTTATTCTCTACCAATCACAGTCATAAAACCAAACTTCCCCCATTCTACCATTCTCATTTTTGTTGTCGTTGGGCTTTTTCTCTCTCTCTCTCTCTGTCTCTCTCTCTCTCTCAGCTCAGCTAACATGGCTGCCTCCACATTTCCATTACGCTCCTCACGCGCCCTCCAAAACCCTATGCTCTCGCCCTTCCTCTCTTCTCACCTTAACCTTACGCCGCGTCCCGTCCTCTCTTTCCCGTTCCGATTGCGGCCCAAAACGGGGGTCAAGCTTCCAAACGGGCCTCCCCGCAGCTTCAAGATCTTCTCTGTGCGCGAATCTAATGGTACTTTTGATCCCGCTTCTCTTTTACACTGTTGTTCCTTCATGTTCGTAGATCTAATCTGCTTCAATTTTCCTTTTCGCTTCTTGTTTTGGTCTCTCACCGCTTCAGATTACTTTACTAATTGTTTCTATGGGCGTTTTTGTGTTGCCGAATAATCAGTAAGAAATGGGTTTAATCAGTATCTGCGTCTCTTGGTGATTGCATAGATATAAAAAGATAGACTAATGGGTGCTGATTAAATTTTCTAGATCCTAGAGATTGTTGTTTATCTCAGTGAGATTGGTTTCTTTGTATATTTTGAGCACTGATTTCTTCACACCAGATAGGAATAGGTGATTGGACTGGAATTATTTAACCATTTAATAGAAAGCCCAGAACCCATTACCTCATGAATTTCAGGGTCAACTATAATCTGCACTGAATTAAATAATAGCTTCGGAGAGATTGGTGTCTTTGTATATTTGCTACCTAGTGCCTATTTTGCATTAAGAACTTAGAAATGAGCTTTTGGTCTTTGATCTTTGTACAGCTAGAAGTAAGATTTTACAATTATTATATGATGAGCTTTTGGTCTCTCGGAAATTTTCAATGGGGGAATATGCATATGCTATTTTGCTTTCCAACCCATGTCATCTTTTGTTGCCATATAGTATTTGATAACTTTTGAGATACGCAGCAATGAGAACATTGATCGGCAGGTGGCCCTCTTAACATTATTATGTTGTGTATATGCAGCTCCACCAGTTACCAGAGACTCATGGGAGAAATCAGTTATCAACAGTGAAACCCCTGTCCTCGTTGAGTTTTATGCAAGCTGGTGTGGGCCGTGTAGGATGGTCCACCGGGTGATCGATGAAATTGCCGTTGAATATGCTGGCAAGCTCAACTGCTTTGTGCTCAACGCAGATATTGATTTGCAGATTGCTGAGGACTACGAAATTAAGGCTGTACCTGTAGTGTTGCTGTTTAAGAATGGGAAGAAATGTGACACTGTGGTTGGTACTATGCCAAAGGAGTTCTATGTTGCTGCCATTGAGAGGGTCCTGAAGCCATAACCGTCTTCCGATTTGTGCCAAAGGAGTTAAGAACAGTATTAGTCGATTTTACCCCAACATGCTATTTGTAAGAATTCCTATCGCTTGAATCTTCAAATGGGTCTATACAGGTTGTACATATATATATCTTAGACATATGCCTACTTCATTACCAGCATAGGTCTTAGTTACCATTTTCTTGCTCCTCCTCTTTGGCATTGTCATATTTTCCCTTTTTTCTTAGTCGAGGCAATGGCTGAAATGTATTGCTGATCGTTCATCCCCAGTTTATTGGCTTGAACACTGATTTGTGATTGTAATGCAGAGTTAATGATTCATCGGGAACAAAACAAGGTTGATTGTTGATCCCCATATTGTTTTTCTTCTCATCCAGTTTGTATTTATTTCCTGTGTTGGGCCATCCAATTGCAGATTGCATTCCATTGTGTCAGTTGTATCTGCAGTCTGCACCATGCTAGCATCGGAAAGAAGTTACTTATGTCAATCCAGGAACACTGTTTTGCCAATTAGGGTTACATCATGCTTTAGGAAATGTTGTTAGATGTGTGGTTCTTAACTAGTTCTAGGACTAGATGAAAATTTTCAGTTTCACGCGGTCCATTTACAAGGAACGAAACAATTTCTTGTGGCTTCGGCTGCACGCCTGCGCCTACTTTGTGCCTTTCATCATTTGGTACGCTTTGCAGTGCTTTGACACTAGTTTTGCTTGCCTTTTTCAGATATTACTTTCTTTATTCTTTATTTTTTATTCTGTCCATCCAACTAAATTAAATTAATTGACGATTTTGGTAACAATTAGAAAAATCGGTCATTTTTTGACGGCTTGGATGTCTAAACATCTATGGTTGGCACCGATTAGCTTGTAGTCAAATAATGTTTCTCTTCTTTTCAATGAAGAGGTTCTAAGTCTAATTTCTCTCTTTGCTCGTAATTTTAATTTTTTTTTTGCCTAGATAATATTTAAATGAAAAGTAAGCCGTGTGGGTTATGACACTACATTCTAACATAAAAAGGACGAGAAAAAAAATTTGACATTTGGGTCAAAACTAATTTGGACTCTCCTGCACTATCCTGATCAAAATTATCGGCTTATAGGAAAAAATTAGGTCATTTTCAATATTACCGATCGACAATAACTTTCTCAGTGTTTGTGTAACATCTACTAATGTTGTTGATCAACAATTACTTTTCATCCACTTGCCAAAACAATTAAACAAAAACAATGGCTTCATTTTTACTGCTCCATCTGTTTTCTCTTTCTTTTTTTTTCCGATAGGAACTGGTCCATCTGTTAATTTTATTTTTCACCTAAGAGAATAATATCTCAAAAAGAAAATAGAAAAGTTTGAAAAGAGAAGAAGAGAAAAATCATCTTTAGTCCCTGAACTTTCACTTGTTCGACACTTTCGTTCCTCAAGTTTGAAATATGTCATTTTCGTCCCTCAACTTTAACATCGACTATCACTTTAGTCCTCCGACCTATTTTTCCGATGAAACGAATCACGTGATGCATCATGTGCCCTTGAATCACGTGGGGAGAAAGGGACAAAATTAACCCTAATAAAAGAGCACGTGATTCATTTAATCGAAAAAATAGGTCGGATGACTAAAGTGATAGTCGGTGTTAAAATTGAGAGACAAAAATGATACATTTCAAAGTTGAGAGATGAAAGTGTCAAACGAGTGAAAATTCAGAGATTGAAAGTAATTTTTTTCAAAAAAAAAAAAAGTACCATGATATACCAGTTTGACATAAAAGGAATGGAATCTAAGCCTTCCATATAATGCACGCAGTTTGATGACAGGAAAGTGATGTATGTCGGTCTAAAAACGTGGGTTTGCGAATATTTGAAGCAACACAAAATCCATTAAAGCTGTAAAGCCCCATAGCCAAGCCAAGCCAGCCTCCTTATTTGTATTCTCTGAGCTCCGGGCTTCAACTTCAAAAGCCCAAATTACAGTTTGCTCAAAATCAAAAGTAGGTACCAAGTTTCAGTCAGTCTCCTCCTACTCCTAATCAAACTCATCTGTAATCGTCTCTCGCCGCTTTTCCTTTCAGTTCGTCCACATAAATCCCCAAATTCCATTTAACCCAGAACAAGGGCTTCGATTGTTTGTGGGTTTTTATTCAATTTCTTCGATAATTATCGAATCCTTTTTCTTGATCGGTAGGATCCAAGTTGCTTGGCCTTTAGGGAAAGTATCGTACTTTGAAGAGGAAGAGCTGCAGCCGGAATATGAGGTACCCTTTTCTCTCTCTGTTTCTTATTAGTCTCAATTCTATTCTTTGGTTGAATTTCCCACGATGGCTTTGATACGATTATCAAATTGGGGTTGATTTTAGGGTTTTGATTTGGTGGAAGCCTTTTTGATTCAATATTTCTTTGCATTGATTTGGTACTTCGAAGTTTGGTACCAAAGTTAAGCTCTGCAATATTCTCAGAGTGCTTTTTTGTGATCAGAAGAAGAAATTAAAGATAGCATATATTGAGTGCTATGTTGTTGGGTTGCTGCACCAAGCGGTGCTCCTTTTGGTATTTGAGCGAAGCATCCACCCGTTCAAGCCACTTTTTGGTTGTATTATCAGATTTATTTACACAAAGCATATTGAAAATCATGAAACTTTACATATTGCCCATTGCATTACAAATGATTATTTTGGACCTTAATCAAATTTCATGAGAAAACCAGATGATTCTTGAGCTGGGATTTTGGGTTTAGAAGGACTCTGACTAAAGTTTGGATGTTAGTTGAATTATTGCACAAGGGAAGGTACATACTTGTAATTTGGTTGAAAGGAGAAAGATTCTATGCTTTCTCCCCTCAATGGTGTATTATGTGCAACAGAGAAGCCGAGAGTGTGAATCATTTGTTTTTGCACTGTCCGATTGCTTTAGCTCTTTGGAATATAATATGAGCTGGGACATTCGAACCAACCGTGTGACTTTAGTGTGAAAGGTTCAAGTTTTTTAGAGGAAGAAAGAAGGGGTCTGTTCTGTGGAGATGTGCTATAATGTTGGTGTTTTGGGTTATCTAGATGAAGAGGAACAAAATAATTTTTAAGAATGTGAGTGGGGATAACTTTGACATATTGTGGGATAGAGTTCGCTTTGGTTCTTAGGAATAGCACGTTTGCTATTCACTTAGATTGGATTCCAGCAGTAAGTTTATTTTCTTGCTCCTAAGCTTGGTGTTCCTTTCTTGTTTGCCTGGTCTTTTTGTTGGTGTTTGTTGTCCACTTGGTTTTAAATTTTCTTTTAAATCAATAAATTATGTTTCTTATAAAGAAAAGTCTATATAACAATGAATTTCACCATTACTAAGAAGAAACTAAAGGAAAAATTAGAAAGGAATAGGAAGGGTGACCAAAAAATTGAAGCTGGTGTTGCCTCTGCTTGGGGATACGCTAAGGAACAAGCTTGAGCCTGAGGTCAACAATAGAGACTTAGAGTTGGAGAGAGAATGATTCAGGGCCAAGAGAGAGAAAGAGAGCTGAGAGACTGATCACAAGTGAAAGAGGGAGGAGAGTTTGGAAGAGAGACGGGATTCTAGTGCGAGAGAAGTTCTTCCTTTTCTTTTTGATAAGATTATAAGACATGCTACAATTTTATTGGGTGGCTGGATTATCTGGGAATAACTGTGATTTACTGCGCTTCTTAGAACTTTTGTTATCTTTATCATAGGATTCAACATTTGCTTCAGCTTCTTGTTTATAATTCTTTTTCTTATCTTTTTCTTTTATCTGCCTATGCAGGAATGTTTGAGTTTTAAACTGTGATGGCTTGCCAAAATACATCGACATCAATAGTTCCTTCAGAACCCTCCGAGCAAAGAGGATCTTACATGCTAGATGCAAACTTGAACACACTTCAAGCTCCAATGAACCAGCCAATCCGAAGCTTCTCTGATGGTCCTGTGGCTATCCTTTGGGATATTGAGAACTGCCCTGTCCCAAGTGATGTTCGTCCTGAAGATGTAGCTGGTAACATCAGAATGGCTTTGCAGGTGCATCCTGTAATTAAAGGAGCTGTTGTGACGTTTGCTGCGTATGGGGACTTTAATGCCTTCCCCAGGCGGCTCCGCGAGGGATGTCAGAGAACTGGTGTTAAACTCGTTGATGTTCCAAATGGAAGAAAGGATGCTGCCGACAAGGCCATCTTGGTTGATATGTTCCTGTTTGCCCTTGACAATCCTCCACCATCTTCCATCATGCTGATCTCTGGGGATGTTGATTTTGCTCCAGCGCTCCATATACTTGGACAACGTGGGTATACAGTGATCCTAGTAATTCCTTCTGGAGTGGGTGTTTCATCTGCTCTCAGCAATGCTGGTAAGTTTGTGTGGGACTGGTCTAGTGTGGCTCGTGGGGAAGGCTTTGTGCCTACCACTAAGTTTCTAATGCATCATCGTGGGGGACAGGCTGATATTGCTGGCTATATCATGGGTTGCCATATTAATGATCATATGGATAGCCAAAATGAAGAAGAAGCTATCTTATATAGGGGTCTCTCACAAAGCTATTACAATTCAAGAGATTTTTCAATAGTGTCACAATCTTTATCTGAATATAACAGTAGTTCCTTAATGATGCCTGGCGGTCATGCTGCGTTTAGGTCACACAGTCTCCCATCGGGTCTCAATGAAGTTCCAGCTGGACCTATTATTTCTGCCGATCAAAATGAATCTACTTGGTGGGTTCAACCAGGGGACCTAAATGGTCTGAGGGGACAGCTTGAAAAGTTGCTTGAAATTTCTGGTGGTTGCATGCCTCTTACCCGAGTTCCTTCCGAGTATCAGAAAGTTTTTGGAAGGCCTCTTTATGTATCAGAGTATGGTGCTTTCAAGCTTGTTAATCTGTTTAAGAAGTTGGGTGACACGATGGCTGTAGATGGTAAAGGGCAAAAGAAATTTGTCTACCTCCGAAACTGGAAAACAGGCCCAAGTGCCCCACCTTTGATTTCAACAGGGAAGGATAATAGTAAGAAGGGGAAAGGTACTCAGGAAGAGAGTATGGCTATTATTACAGGTAATGGCTCATCAGATGAGTTCTCAGAGGAGGAAAGAGTAGTTGTAGAAGAACATGATGAAAGGAGTCGAGGAAAGACCAATTTGAGAACAGCAGGTAAATGTGAAATTGATGAGCATAGCCTCGAGCACTTCAAACATGAGTTGCAGGAGATTCTTGTTAGCTACTCTTGTCGGATTTTCTTGGGTTGCTTTGAGGCGATCTACCAGCAAAGGTACAAAAAGCCGTTGGACTATCGAAAGTTTGGTGTTGATCAATTAGAGGAGCTGTTTGAGAATGTGACCGATGTGGTGGTGTTGCTTGAAGAGCCTGTTAGCAAGAGGAAGTTCCTGGCTGCAAGCGGTGGCTGAAACAATCAGGTTGCTGCTGTTTTTTAGCAATTGTCTGATGGTCTCAACTTGTGTGTGCGCCGAAGGCTGAGGTGCCGATGCTGCCCGGTCCTCGCCTTTTTCAACATATTTATTTTCAAATCACCAAAAAAAAATTGACAGTAGAGGCTGGGAGCGCGTTTTTTTATGTTCAATGTGTCCTGCATAGATTTGAAGTTTACTATTGACATTTCTATGCAAGACTCATGCCCAGTCATTTGTAAGTGATCAACTGCTAATGGGAGATCTAAATGTAACTTTACTTGTATGTTACTTTTCTGCGTGATTATAATAATAAACAGAAATTAACTTGCATAGTCTGCTGCACCCCCAACAAATGATTTTTATTGAAGAAAAGGAAAGAAAAGAAAAGAAAAGAATATATATTTTCATTAGTTTTTGTGTTTTTATTGCTTGTAGTCATATACAAAAGTGGTTTCCTTGTCCCATAAGGATTCTAGCTAGCATGCATTTATAGGATTCTATCAATTTTGACGAAGTTTGTTTTAAGTATCATTTTCTGATGAATTCAAAGAGTTAAAATTCTCCTTCTGATCAAAATGTAAATTCAGGTACTATATATAATAGAATCTAAGTTGAGGTATACCATCTATGATAATTTCTCTTCTCAACATTAGAAGCACAGAGAGCAGATTGCCAGTAGCTACAGTGCAAGATTGTAATTTTTTTTTTTTTGGCTTTTGTAAGGCCAAAAATCGAATCCATGCAATCAAAAATCCTATGAGAATAAGTAAAAGAAAATGATAATAATAATAATAACTCAGCAATCCCACATTGATCATAATTTGCCACTCTTTACTCTCTTTTAACTTCTGTGCGCACTCCGCACAGTTCTACTGAGTCTGGACTCTGGAAGTATCTAGTATTATATATACATTCACTTATTCCCGCTGCCTTCCCCGAGCAACTTTTATTTTTCAATTTATATTGTTTCCAACTGAAAACATGCCCTCATGTCACAAATGGAGAACACCAAAACTTCTTAAACCTCTATGGGGAGATGAATGAATAACTGTCCGATTACATCTCATCTGTTTTGGCCATACTAACACCTTGAATTATATGGAAGTATATATACATCAAAACATTTCTTTATAGAGTTTTAGGGAACTTCCTATCGTTTCCCTTCTAAATGTTGGTTACAAAATTGTGCAACTTCACACCAATAATAAAAGCAAAGATGAATTCCGATTCCCCGAAAACCAAAAACAAAACGGTTTCTAACTTACTATTCTCACCTTGAAGTTCTGATGTACTTTAAAAGGTTGAGGTGAAGAAATACTCGACCCGCTGGCAAATCTTGAAGAAGGCAATCTGGTTTAGTGATTTCAAATATGCATGATCGAGTGCTACCATGCCCTTTTTGGTGACTACAGAAATGAATGAATGCATCAAACAGATAGAATATTCGGAGGGGATTGTGGAGACCCAGTTTCAAGTAAGAAGCTTCTGCTACAATATGACCTGGATGTACTTGATGACGAAGCAAGATATCTGCCATCCCCACTGTGACAGATCATGTCATTCCTATGCATCTTCCCTTTACTGTTCCTTCCTCTTCCTTCTGTCTCTTCGTACTCTCCGTTTTCCACAGCTGCTATAAATCCACTATGCATCGGGTCCAAACTCTCATACAAAAGCCTAAGCACCTGTTTAATTGAAGGCCTGTCCTGGCCCTTTTTCTGGGTGCACCAACTGACGATAGATATAAGCGTTTGAAGCTGATCTAAATCAAATGAGTCCGGCATATTAGGATCAACTAAATCAGGTAGCCTTGATTCCGATTCCATGTATTTTTGTGACCATTCAACCAAATTCCTGTTGTCTTTTATTGCTCGTCTACCAGTAACTATCTCCAACAATAGGACACCATAGCTGTATACATCACTTTTCTCCGTTAACTCCTGAGTAACGACATACTCGGGATCCATATAACCTGAAGCCATCCGACATTCTAAAGATCTTAAGCACAGAATATTAAGTTCATGTTTCAGGCTATTAAATAGAATTTTCTCTAACCTGGAGTTCCCCGTATATCAGTATTTACCGGTTCAAAGCAAATTGAACCATCTTTTGATGCATGTACAAGGCCAAAATCTGCAACCTGAAAACGAATAAATAAAATTATTTCAAATAATTAATAAGGGTTCTCGGTATTCACTTCCTTGCCAGAAAAGAATATGCTTAAAACTTAAAAGTAAAAAGTTATATCAAAGTGTCCTTCCATCTTGAATGCCTCAACTTAAACAGGAGAAAATTGAGTCACAAATGAATAAGTGTTGACTGTTTAGAGACATATTTAAGACCAATGATATTAATTCATTTATTAATGGTAAGTGGTGCATCCAGCCAGTATATTAACCTTGGCCACAAAATTTTCATCCAGTAAGATATTGCTGGACTTGATATCCCTATGGCAGAGAGGAGGATCACAATAGAAATGGAGATACTCCTGCATGTCAAAACAGCAAATTAGAAGGTAAAACGAATTTCTTTCACTATGTATTTTCAAAAAGCTAGTAACAAATCTGGACGGTCAAGAATAATTGGAGTAGTCAGTCCAAAAATGAGAAAATTCTGTACTCTACCAGAGCATTAGCCACATCAATGGCAATTTGGACTCTAGTCCGCCAACTTAGAGGAATTCTATTGGGAGCTGCATCAACATGAGAGTAAACTTAATCAGAACACATGACCTTAGAAAATGTTAATTGAAAAAAGAAAGAGAATGATATTATTTGTCTTTCATAGCATTTGAATGCCTGTACATATCATGCAGAACAAGAAATAAATCACCATATCTAGTGTGATGTCACCACGATTTTAGAAACTAACGCTGTTAAACAGTCATAATTGTTTAACACCATTAGAGACCAAAAGTAAGTTATAAGGGTTGATTTCAAATGCACAAGTGGATTGAAGAGATGGAGAAGCATACAATGAAGATGATCCTTCAGGCTACCATTTGCCATGTACTCATACATCAGAAACCTGCCATGGAAGTAGGAACACAGTCCAGTTAAAACATTTGGGCAGGTACATGATATCCACAAACATACACAATTACATTTTCTGATCAGATACAAAAATATGTACCTTTCATGTTTCTCAATGCAGAAACCCCTTAGAGAAACAAGATGTCGATGATGCAACCTAGCAAGAAGCACTATCTCTCTGCAGAACTCATGCTCCCCCTGCTCGGAAACTTTGTTCATCCGCTTCACTGCTGCCACTAAACCATCACTAAAGTGAGCTTTGTACACAGTTCCAAATCCCCCTTGTCCAATGGTAGTGTTGAAATTATCTGTCGCCTTCTTTATCTCCTTGTAGCTGAATTTTTGAAACATAGATGGAGGACCTGCACACAAGTCCCATCCAAGAGATCCCCAACAAAATGTTTCATTTACATATACCAGACATCAAGAAAGCAAACTACCAGGAAAAAGATAGAACTGTACCTTCCTGAAATTTCCTTAAAGGACGAGGTGGGGGAAATGATTTTGATGTCTTATCTATATCTTCAAAATCCACTAGCTCTCTGCTTTTCCTACGAATAAGAACTATCAAAACTAAAAGCATCATTACAGCAACAGCTGTTACTGCAATGCCGATACCTGGAACCAGTGTCAGATGGTAGGGATGATGTTTTTCACTTAAGGGTAGACCCAACAAGTGTTGGTTTGGGCTAGCAGCCACCAACGGACTTGGAGAAGCCTTTGGGGTGGATGATGGTGATGGCTCTGAAACTAGCAACAGAATAGCAACAAAGAAAACTGAATTATTATTGTTTCGAACTTGGGCTACTAAAATATATGGAAAACTAATCCATTTATAGTAAGTGCTGCATCACATAACTACCATGAATAATAGTTAGATCTGCCGAGTTAAGAACTACTACAACTTTATTACATAAATTTTGTGTGGTACATTTCACTTGAAAGGGGAATAAGAACCACTGCTCTACAATATGTTTCAGAAAAAATAATGTATTGGCATAAATATCCTTATTCCAAGCTTGTCCTGTAAAAATTTCCACATACAGCCCAACAGCCAACCTTCCTCCAAAGAAATAAAAAGTGAGTTAAATGACAAAGAAATAGTTCAACAACTGCATATTATTTGACAACTCCTTCCAATCTCACCAGAACTGGATCCACAATTATAAACATTACTCCAGTTAATATACCTTGACTTGTTCATATTAGTAACAGAATATGGCTTAAAAATTCATGACAACTCATGTTAATACATGATGCATGATTTAACGATTGAAATAAACGAATGAGAACAGAATTATTACTAGTAAGGGAAATATTGATACTAAATAAAAAGGCCACCAAGAAGTTTGGAAAATAGTGGAAAACTAGAACCAGATACCATCACGTCCTCTGTTCCATACAATATAAAATCTCATTTTCTGCCAAAACTGTGAGTACCTGGTAGGATGTTAAGCCCCTGGACTTGAAAGAAACAGCTTGCAATGCCAACAGCTGAAGCATCATCAACTTGGCTTGCTACCGCAGCAAAGGTTGCATCACGGCAGGTATGGAATGTTATATTATCTTCTGTTCCTAATAGGTGATGAAGATATACAATGCCAGCATTTATACACTTCTTACAATTACTTTCCTCTGAAAGTGGTACTTTGCAATTTTCCATGACATCAGGGAATTTTGGAGACTGCACCATCTGAGTAACAGTTTTTCGACCCTTACACTCATAATTTACTGGAATTTTTGTCCCCAAACCACAGAAAGCTGTTGCATTTTCGGGAATTCCATGCAATTCTAAGGTTTGTGATATGAAATCGAGGCATGTGTTGGATAAATTTGAAGGAACCCCTAAGTTGCTTGTTGCATTTGCATACTGAGCAATAGATACTGCAACGAAAGCATTTATGTAACGGCAACACTTCCCTCTGTCATCTCTATTTGAGCACAAAGAGGCTACCAGAGTAGCGTTTGATCCACTTAAATTTAATGGGCAGTCTGCAAGAGTAAAATTTATTGTCATAAACTCAAAATGAAACTTTTCTTCTACATATTTTCTGGTATCAATCATAAGAAACCATAAGCTCATCGTGTGATGGGAATCAGACTGTTTGCATGGTAGAAAACTGTACTAGTGATAAAAAAAATTATGTAACAGAATAAAGTCAATAAACATATATTAGCTTTGTAAAGGAGACAAACATTCTGCGCAGAAAATAGATAAATACATTACCAACCCATATCTTGCATTTGCTAGCAATGTCCAATGTACTAACATGCAATTTTTAACCTTCCATTCGGTCCAGCTCAAGAGTGTTTGGATCTCCAAACATGTACCGTCTCTTTTATGGTGACTTAGATGGGATTGTACTTATGACGTATCTTAATCCAAAACCCTGTTACCCACTCACACCTCATTACCTCCTGTAGCC
Source organism: Rubus parviflorus (assembly GCA_029955375.1). NCBI lineage: Eukaryota > Viridiplantae > Streptophyta > Magnoliopsida > Rosales > Rosaceae > Rubus > Rubus parviflorus. Next base: position 31,235,828 of record JARGGL010000001.1, read on the forward strand.
CCTACCGCTTAAACATCTATTGTTCATTAGTAAAGAAATAACATGAACTTCAGGAATTTAGCTCTACTGAGAGGAAATAGAAGAAGATGCACTGCCACAGAGCTAAATCCTAATTTATTTTTTTAAGAAAGGAAAAGACTTTGAATACAGAAGATCGATTCAGCACATTTCTCACTATCAAAAAGATAATTAATCAGCAGTGACTCTATCCATGAACAAAGATACTCTATACCTTTTCTTAGATTATCCTAACAAGTTCAACCAATTTCTACAGTAATAAAGCTTGAAAACAAAGAAAGCACAAATAAATGTTCTTAAGTTCTTTCACTTGTCATTGATGCAAATGCTCTACCGTGCTCACCATGTGAGGATATAATTATACTCAAACTACAAAGTCCCAGTTGCAGTACAACCACTTTGGCTATGAAATCCTAAGGAAAAACCGAAACTTTGAGAAAGAAAAATTCTGAAACATCCAATGAGCTGAAACGAAAAAACAAACCAGAATGAGCTGAAAACTTAAAACACACACCATATGTCCATATCAATCACATTTCCACCCACACCTCCACAAAAAGAACGAGTTTCTCAAATCCCAAAATCCCCAGAAAATGATACATGCCATAAATGCCCCCATCGAAAATCACATCATATATTCTTTTCTTTAAATAGGGAAAGCAAACCAAAGAAAGAAAAATAGAACACACGGGTTGCCTCAAAATCAGAAAAGTCCAGGACTTGAAATTTTCTGTAAGACCCATCTCCAGAATTAGTACATATTATGGGGTTGCTGAAACTAAAGCACCCAAAATATGAATTTCAATGAGATGGAAAAAGAAATTAAGCAACAGCACTAATAATAAATAACTGGACATAAATGCAGCCTCTTCAATCAGACTCAAAGACAGAGCAAAACAAAGCAGAGCCAAATAGCAAGAACCAAAACAGAGCTGTAAGAAACAAGATTGTAAATGTAACCCAGAAAATTTACTAACCAGCCATTATAAGAGGGATTAGCTGCATTCCAATAAATGCGAGAATACCCAGAAGAAATCCCAGTCTGTACACCACCATAGTGGAGACGATGAGGGAAAGCTCAGCGAGAGAGAGAGAGAGAGAGAGAGAGAGAGAGAGAGAGAAAGAGAGGTGGGGTTGAAGTGGGGTTTGGGAAGAAACGACGACTGAGTGTGTTAGCACATTTTGGAACCATAAAATGAAGGAAGGCCGTGAGTGAGCATTTGTGTCACTGTGCGCGTGAGGCATGTGAGAGAGAGAGAGACGGAGAGAGAGAGAGAGAGGGGTCAAGTGACCAGTGTCTTGTTTGACTCTGGAGTGTACTGATATGGGGCCCGCTCTACTTCTCGAACCAAATTCCCTTCTCTTATCTTAGTAATAATGGCTGTCACTGTGCATTTTCTTCTAGGAAAGTAGGAAATGGGAAAAAAGATTACGAGGGAAATTCCGGAGCGGATTCCCTACACGGACTGTGCATTTGCACGTAGCGCGTGCAAGTCACGCGTCCGTTAGATTTTAGCGGTCGTCGTTATGCAAGGCTGGTTTTGTTGAAGTCGATCCGGCGCCATCCAACAGTATTTTGAGGCAGGGCTGGTGGGGTTTAACTCTCCTCGATGAGGCCTTCAAACTCCAGTTAGTTTCATCTGTCGATTTGGCCGAAAATTGGTTAGAGGTCCGACAAATTGTACGACTGTTTTGATAAACTCGATCCGCCGCCGTCCGATGGTGTTTTGAGGCGGGGCTGGTGGCATTCAACTCGCCTCGGTGAGGCATTCAAAGCCCAATAAGTGTCTTTGGTCTATTGGGCAGGAAAATGGTTGGAGGTCCGACAAACTGTACAACGGTTTTCGAGTTGTGGCTCCTCCTATAGGGAGCTTCGGTAAAAAAATGCGGGTATATGGTTAAAGAGCTCGAGGAGACAAAGAGAATGGGACTGGTTTTGTGTGATTTGGTGGCCGGATGACCGAGATTTCGAGCTGAATTGAGAGAGAAGAGGATAAACGATTTTGAGCCGAAGGCGACGGTCAAAAACATCTGTTATCATGAATGGAAGGCTTATATGAAATCAAAAACTAAGCCCTCGTTTGAACGGCTGAGATTGAACGTGTCATTGCACAATCCATGCAGGGAATAACTTTCGGGGAAATTCACTCTCCAAAGTCCAAATTGATGAATATTTTTTAAGGGTGTTTATTTACTAGAGTATTTTTCTCGGAGTCAAATTATTTTTGGCTTGGACATTGTGTATGAGGTAGTGTTTTGGCATATATATCACTTTGGCGTTGACCTAATACATTTATATGATTTTCGATTAATAAATTTATTCATTTCCCTCAAACAAAAGTTAGTCATGCCCAAACTCAAATATTCCTTTAGTGGTTTTATACTTTTTCCCTTTTTGCTAGCTCGACCTTCTAATTCGATTAGTTTAGTGAACGATTCATAAGAGTTTTTTGTAGTAATTTTTTTTTAATGCAGAGAGAATAAAAAAAAAAAATGAAAAGACAAAACCCATAAAGCTATATGTATTTCCATCTGAAAAAACAAAAGAGAATATTAGATTCTTATTACCTGTGGTCCAAAAAATTGAAAACAGATGTGTCCAATAATCTCATGGTGGTGACCTGACGGCATGTGAGGACTTCATTCACTCTTGGAGTTCAAAGTTGCTACTACAATATTCTTTTTTGTTTTTGGGTTTTCTGAATTAATTTTCTAATTTTCAACTTTAATAATGCTTCCTTTGCAACAATGCCAAGTCATGATACCGAAAGATGGCATGGGCAATTGGGCACCCTTCCACTCTTGCAGAATGATAATTTTATGTTTTTGTGGTATAGATAGTGAGTGTTGATGATTTGATTTGTCTAGTTGGCATGAAGAACGTACTAAATAATGATGTTTGTAGCATATATATGAAGTCCCCTCGTAGCTATTTGATGCAGATCAAGGGGTGTAAATGAGCCGACCTGAGGCAAATATCAAAGTGATCAAGCTTGGCTCACATTGTTTTTACGAGCTCAAACTCAACTCAAGCTTGAATTATTATTATTATTTTTCTAAAGCTCAAGCTGAACTTGGCTGGATTAATTTTTTTCAAGCTCGATTTCGCGTTAGGCTCGGCTTGACTCGATCTAAATTTTGTCTAAAGAAAATGTCAAAAACCAAGTTAAAATAGTCATACAAAATTTCAAAAGCTTTAATAGTGAGAGTTTTCTATTGGACTTCAAAATCTCCTCACTTGATCTTTTATACTCTTCACACATTTTTTTTAAGTAGGCAAAAAGACAACATTAGTTACTCAACTTTGCTTCATTCGACACTTTAGTCTCAACTTAAACACTGTTTGTTACTTTGATAACTATTGTTAAATCATCTGTTACAAGCTGTTAAAATTAAAGGCATTTTCATCTAATCACTGAAAATTGATTTTTACATCTAAAAAAATTAATTTTTTTGTCGAAGAAAAAAAATATAATAATTTGGAAAATCCAAATTCTCCAAACTCTTCCAAATCAACAATATAATATGCAAAATAAAGCCCATGAGGAGACGAGAAATTTTAAATCTTGGATTTTGGAAACGCCAAAAAAGTTATGGTTTGGCCGGAAAGTTGCTGGAAAAGCAATGAGTTATTTCTCTTTTAATTTTGGAGACATCATGCGGTTTCAAGTGTCGGGTTTGGGTAAGTTCGGACCATTGTCCCAAGACGATTAAAGCCCAATAGGTCTCACTGCTTAAGGCGGCTGGATTTGGCCGAACTTCGCAAAAAAACGCAGAAAACACTCTAAACTTATGTTTGAGCCCAAAGTAATTGTGTCAAAACTAGGCAAGGGTTTCGTTGGACTGGGCTAAAAACACCTGCATTCTTTAATTAAATAGGCGTAATCCTAGACATAAATCTTGTTAAATTTTGTTCTGATACGATTTTAAGTGAACTGAAAATAGAGATGTAAGTTTTATTGTTCTTGAAATGATCGACAGTGATTTATATAGATTTGTTGTTGAAATCCTGAGTGATCCTTGAACAACAATCTAATGTTCTTTTTTTCTTTTTCTTTTTTCAAGAAACTAATGTTCTAGATATATTAATTAGTAACTGAAAATTAATTTTATACAAATTTCAATGTAACCTTCTAAATTTGTTAATTAGTCACAATCATAAAATGTTCTGGAAGGAAATTAAAGTGTTTTGAGCTGTAGATTTGTTGCTTTTGCGGCTGATCGAGGAGTACTTTATAAAGACCAACATTTGTCAAATATGTTACTTATAAGTTACAAATTTTCTAAAGAAAGAAGCTGCTTCAAGCAAACACTTGATCGAATATAGAAGTTTATTATAAGATGAAGACATATTTGAAAAATAAAAAATAAAAAATTCCATGTACTTCCTTAATGTTTTAAATAGAAGGGATTCAAACTCTAATATTGGATGTGAAAGAGTAAACTTCTAGTTTTTTTTTTATCAAAGTGAAAAACAAAAATTTATTAACAAGAGGCAACATGCCCAACAATACACAAATCACCCACAAGGAGTACAAAATCTCCCACAAGGGGAACAAAGAGTGAACAAATACAAAGGCCTAAACCCTAAACCACAAGGGATTCAAACTCTAATATTGGATGTGAAAGAGTAAACTTCTAGTTCAATTACCACTATCGCTATAAGTCTCACCGTTTCATGTGACTAGACTTGATGTATTTGGTATACCATATGATATATTATAGTGTACATATGGCCGCAGGGGCGGAACTAGAATCTGCAATTTAGAGGGGCCAATAATATCAAAGTTACCATAAGAAGAAAGTTGTGTAATTTTTTCTTTAGACTTCGACCATATCACACAACTCTTTTTTGTTAATCATTCTTGAAACCTTGAGCATGAGTTTGCAAACCTCAAAACTTAAGATAATCTTTTTTTGTTACATTAAAGTGGAATCGAACTGTTGACCTAACCTAGTGATCTCTTTCTAAAACTTAAAATAAGCCATGGATGAGATACGAAGATATAAAACTATCAATTCGTCAAATACACCAATATATGATGTCACGTAGTGTAGCCGATATTTAGAATGGTTTGGGGGGGGTCCTTAGCACACTTAATGCGGCGCTTATTTTTGTATTTTTTTTCTTTATATGGCTGAATGCATGAATCCCTATTAAATGAATCCATCTAAATTTTAGTACTATTTAATTGTTTTTTTTTTTTCATAAGCAAAATTTTGATAAGCATATAAAGAGTAGTATTACTCATAAGGGGGACAATTATTTGCAAACCACCATGTGTGGTATATTTGCCCTAAAGTATATTGCTTGATGTTCACCAAGTAAATATACTTGGCATTCTTTCTATCGTCAATTTGAAAATTCAAAATTGAGATTGGCCTTTATCCCCACAAAAAACATCAAAAGAAATTGACAGGTGATAAATAAAGTAGTTGTTAGATGTAGGAGAGAGATGTTGTGTGGGACCAAACCGAACCAAGTCATATAAGAACTTTTGAATACTAGTTTCATTAGACAACCCCCTCCAATTCACATTCCTATTTTGCCAAAAAAAAAAAATCACATTCCTAGTTTCCTACACTGGGTTTTGGAGTTCTTGTTGGTCTCAAAAGGGCTGGTTATGCAACTCTAAATACCTTTATATTTTCTTTTCTTTTTGGCTTAATCTGGTTTTATTTAGTTAAATTTCTGTGTGGGACAATTTCATTGAACTTGTCAATCTCTCTGCAATGGAGCATGTAATTAACTTCTTCTTAATCATCATCTTCTTTTCTTTATTTCTTCTTCTTCTTGTTTATGTATGAGTATGACTTACTAATCCATCTCTGGTTTTCACTTGCAGAGACTCATTCTCATTGCAACTCTGTTTTCTTTGCTTTGTCTCCTTCATCTTTCTTCAGCCCGCAAGGTCTCTCACTCTTTATTAATCAATTATTTCACCTTCAAAAACCGAAAACCCGTATCATATATATTTTCTGAAATTTCATATTTTTGTCATCAACTAAAATAAACACCAACTCTTAAGTCTTAATCATACTCTGTTTTCTCTGCAATTTCCAGGAGGGACAGAAATGCATCAAGAACAGCGACTGCGACTCGGGGTTGCACTGCGAGACCTGCGTCGCAGACGGAAATTTGGTGCCGAAATGCACCAGAATAAAACCCATAAGTCCAATTTCTAAGGTAAATTTACTTGATTTTAATTTTCAGTTTTGGTTTTGGTTCTTGCATGTAAATGGTTTTGGTAATGGTGTGGGATGAAGGTGAAAACGCTGCCGTTTAACAAGTATTCATGGTTGACAACCCACAATTCCTTTGCGAAGCTCGGTGACAAGTCGGCGACGGGCGCTCTGATTCTGGCTCCGACTAATCAGCAGGACTCCATTACTGAGCAGCTTAATGTATGTGGTCCTTTCTTATCTTCTTAAATTTTGTGCAAATTGTTTTTGTGTGTGTGTTTTTTCTTGGAAAGAACAATGATAATATTTACTTTATTTTTTTGGTGGTGATATTCATCGATAGGTTATAGCTTGTACTATAGTTGGAAAAAGACCAAACATACCAAGTAGAGAACAAAGCAATGTATGAATAATTGAGTCGTGTATGAATAATTGAGGGAAATGAAAATGATTTTTTAAATTTTACAAAAATATCAGAAAATATGTGAAAGGGGGCGAAAATCCGAAATTCACGTGACAAATAAACACATTGTTAACATGGAAAACATTTAGAAGACTGGAACTCTCAAAGGAAAGGAGTTTTGCTGGAGTTTGGATTCAAGATTATATGGTTTTAGTCCTTCATTATATTATAGTTTCAATATAAACCTTAAATACTAAATTCGAAATATGAAAAGGACAGTGTTCCAACTTCCATGAATACAATAAGAATTTGAAAAATATGTTCCGTGAATAAAATAAGAATTTGAATGTGGTTGTAAGGTAGTTGGCCACCTAGTCAATGCTGCTATATATCTTTGTCAGTACATCAATAAGTATCTTCTGGGTTGTTGAATTTAATATAACTTGGCAAAATTTGGACGCTATACTTGACTTAAAAATTGATTGAGGCTGGTAGATGAATTAGTATTCATTATGAAATACTAGTCTTTTCATCTTGGTCCTAATTATAACCAATAATGGACATTCATGTATGTAGGTTGTCACACACACTCACACTACCTAAGCTCTTCTATCCGAATTTGGATTGGTTTTTCAATCTATGTGATCCTGTGCACGGATGCAAAAGAGATTTCCGGCGACTGATGAGTCCGGACTCCACCGGGAATCTTGCAATCATCTACGTTTAGAAATCGTCCACACGGGCATAGCAAGGTTATAACTTACACTAACATAACTCTAGGAATTTAGGATTGCATAACCACTTGAGAATGAAGATTAAACATCAACTAATTTATAAACAGTTCCAAAGAAAGAAGCAAAAAAGTGTTGTAGTTCACGAGTCTGAAGTCTTGGCTTGACAGCAAGAATATCCATGTTTGTTATGCTTGTACAACCGTAGAAGGATAGGCAAGAGTTGGGACTTGGGACTTTTTGACCTACCATTTTTTAAGATCATATTGTTATGGATTAGGTGTGTTTTGACTTTGATAATTTCCTCTTCCTCTATTTTCTAATTGAGCGAGAAGAGAACAAGCATATACTTAATATCATTAAAATCTTTAAAGAAGTCAGCAATATTATGATATTGATGATGATGAGGACTACTTGCAAATGAGCCTTTCATGCTTGCTTTATAATACAAGCAGACCCACCCATGAGGGGAATTAGATACATATTGACCAAAAAAGAAAACGATCGAGGAAATCAGAAAGGTGATCCAATATTAATAAAAAAATTATATGATTGGAAAAAAACGAATATTTATTGCCATGTTTTGATAATTAACATTCTGCGTGTAATTAAAATTATGAGAGATGTTTACAAAGTTGTATGATCATCTTGCAGAATGGTGTTAGAGGCTTGATGCTGGATATGTATGACTATTTAGGTGATATTTGGTTATGTCACTCGTTTGGCGGCAACTGCTACAACTACACAGCTTTTGTAAGTGTAATATATGCAGAAGAATGAAATTATTTCGATAATTTCTTATTAAAACGGCTTCAATTAATAATATCCAAAATCTCATCTATATTTGTACGTTATGCATGGTTGGCCTCAAGTTGAACGGGGAGTGATTTTGACATTTCACATTTCAATACATTTTTACACTTGCACTCTATTGTTAAAATGTTAAGTATTGTTAGAATGAAGTTCAAGTGTGAAAGCAGAGTGCCAAATTCTCATTTGTTGAAACCAGTACTAATCTGCAATAATCTGATTTATATATCAGCAACCTGCCATTAGAGAACTCAAAGAAATTACAGCATTTCTTGAAGCAAACCCATCAGAGATTGTGACCATCATAATTGAAGACTACGTTACATCACCAAAGGGCTTGACCAAAGTGTTTGATGCTGCTGGCTTGAGAAAATTCTGGTTCCCGGTTTCAAGAATGCCCAAAAATGGCGGAGATTGGCCAACAGTTGCTGATATGATCCAGAAAAATCAGCGTTTGCTGGTCTTCACTTCTAAACAAAGAAAGGAGGCTGATGAAGGCATTGCCTATCAGTGGAGTTACATGGTAGAAAACCAATGTGAGCCCCATTTTTTATTCTCTAATTTCCTTACAACTGAGTCTGCTTTGTTTCTGCAAATTTGATGTAATTGAAATGTATATACTACAGATGGCAATGGTGGCATGAAAGCTGGATCATGTCCAAACCGTGGAGAATCATCACCCATGAACACAACAACAAGATCATTAGTCCTAGTGAACTATTTCCGAGATGCCCCAACCTTACCCCAATCTTGCAAAGATAATTCAGATTCATTGCTTAACATGGTCAATACCTGTTACAATCTGGCTGCTAAAAGATGGCCTAACTTCATTGCCGTTGATTTTTACAAGGTAAGAATGATTTTAAAAATTCATGCACGAATCTAATTACTAGCGAGTAATTAACTTCGTTGATGCTCAGAATAACATGTATATATTTATTTCATTTTTTCTAATCACCAATTCAGAGAAGCGATGGCGGCGGCGCTCCTAAAGCTGTAGATGAGGTAAATGGTCATTTAGTTTGCGGGTGTGGAAGCATCGCCAACTGCAAAGTGAGTGAAAAATATTTTCCACGTAATTTGTTCTTGTTAGTTTAATAGACTGTCTGACATGTCACGTTGTCAGATTAGTAAGTTCAATCTGAACAACACATTCAAATAAGAACTTTTTACCTATTTCTGCTTATAATGTATTCGTACGTTGACGCAGGCGAATGTGAGCTTTGGAACATGCATACCGGAGGCTGGTATAGTCCCTCTAAGTGCACCAGAAAATGGTGATAGCAGCTTTGGTTATTCAAACAGAGGACCGATGCAATTGAAGTGGTTGTTTGGGACTGTTCTTGTGACCCTTCTCTTCTTGTTGTCATTGTAGATTTCGTAACCTGAACTATTTATTCTTTTCTGTATACATTACATAATGAAAACAAAAGGAGAATTAACCAATTAAGATGCAGTTGTCGACTGTCCAATTTGGAATTTGGGAGTAGTGTATAATGGGACACATGTGATCCTGAAAGATGTATAGAAAAACATGCACCGGCCAGGACTGTTAAGTTCTTCCAGCTTTTTGTTATGGTGGCTGTATATATAGGAATCACTTTTGGACTCGATCTTTTGGCATTGTGCACATGGATTTTTCATTTGTTTAAATTCTTGAGCTGCGATTTTCTTCTTCACTTTTTTATAATTGTCCTGGTTGGGACAATTTTGTTGGTGACCATGTGATTGCAGAAATGAAGAATCATGGTCATATATATATATATATGTATATATATGGGGTAAAAACATGATTTGATATCTAAACTATTGCGAAATGTACTTTTTTGTTACCAAATTTATTTTTTTTTCCAAAATGATACCTGAACTATTGCGTCGTTATCCAAAATGGTACTTATGTTAACTTGGTCATTACGTTCGCCTGCATGGCGCATATTTGAATATGAAATGCTACATAATTGGACTGGGGTAAAAACATAATTTGGTACCTAAACTATTGCGAAAGGTATTTTATGGTACAATTTTTTTTTATTCAAAATGGTACATGAACTATTGCGCCATTACCCAAAATTAGATACTATTTTGCCATGCAGAAATTCATTGTTATTGCAGTTCTGTTGTTTAAAAAGTCGATTATTTTATGTGTTGTCATACACAAGAATTAATTTTAACTGTCTAATGTACAGTAACATGTTTTTGAAAACTTCCATCGTAAGACATGAAAATAATGGATTTCTAACTAGTACGTACGAGTGATACTTCAGTACACCCAACATAATACATTGGCTCTCATAAAAATTTTGTGAGAACAATCACACTACTTTGGTGCATTATATATGTTTCTTAACACGAAATACATATCTACTTTTCCAAAAGTGTTGTGTACGTAGCTAACTAGTTAGTTTCATACTACGTAACTAGACACACTTTTAGAGCATTCATGATACATTTTCACCTTAATTATAGTGCTCTGACTGCTCTCTCTCTTTTTCTCTCTCTACTGCTATATAACTAGGAGGAATTGGGACAAAACTGTGGATTAACCACACCTTGTGCTACTGGCTTGAGCTGCGATGTATGCATCGAGACAATTTTTCAAAACTTTTTTGCCCAGCTGCTATCACCAAAGTGTCTCCGGGTCAAAACTGCAGATCCCACTTCACAGGTAATTATCATACGCATTCGCTGCCATAGCTTCTTTCTTTTCATCATTGTTGTTGATTTGTCTTAATTTTCGTTTGCTGATCTATATGTGTAGGTTAAAAAATCTCCCTTTTAATCGGTATTCATGGCTGACTACGCACAATGCATTTGCAATGATAACAGGTTCTTCGATGCTCCTTGGGACAAACCAAATGGATCCCATTATGGCTCAGCTTAAGGTCTATATAGATCGAGGCACTCACGAACTATTATTCCAACTTGTCGACATATGAACAAAATTAAATGTTGCATGTCACGATTTTATTATTAATCAATCACTCGATCTACAGATTAAGTGTCTGAAATATTTGGGAATATTGTCAATATGATCTGTCCAAGTTATTGTTTAACTTATATACTAATCCACTAACGTGGTTCGAGTTATTTGATGTCTTTTGAAATGCAATTGTTTGTTTTCGGATCCCTTTCCATTCAAGGAGGCTTTTTTGTATTGTTTTGTCTTCTTAATGCAGAATGGTGTTAGAGGGTTAATGCTTGACATGTATGAATTCAATAACCTCACCTGGTTATGTCACACTCAGTGTGGCGACAATACAGCTTTTGTAAGTGTCCAAATCCCACGTTTATTAACATGATAATAATAAGAATTGATTCAGTTGTTAAATAATTAAACAGAAAATCAAAAGAAGTTAATTTTAATTAATAAATTGTTTTTCAGCAACCTGAAATTAATGTTCTGAGCGAGGTTCAAACATTTCTTAAGCAAAATCCATTGGACATCATCACCATCATCCTGGAAGACCACGTTGAAACACCGCAGACCTTGTCTAAGTTGTTTGATGCCGCCGGACTGAGGTCATTCTGGTTTCCCGTAACTGAGATGCCGAAAGATGGTAAAGATTGGCCAACATTTATGGATATGATTAAGACAAACAAACGTTTGCTGGTTTTCACTTCTAAACCAGAAAAGGAGGCTTCTGAAGGAATAGCTTATCAGTGGAACTATATATATGGTGGAAAACCAATGTAAGTCCTACCATTAATTCTTATACCCAGTTAGAGGATTAATGTCATGCACACCACATTTACTGGTCACATTACTAATCACAGTTCGACTAATGCATTTACCGATCACAATCTACTTCAATAGGGAGTTAGGAGAGATGTGATCAACAATGCGATTACCCATGCCAATGCAAAGATACGTAGAGGTCCGGATTGGATTATATCCCGGCCCAATTCACCAAATAAAAAAAACTTTTCGAAGTATATTTGAGGGTACTACAACTCGCAACCTTCAATATATCCATCCAATTTTGAAAACTTAGATCCATCCAAAATAAAAATTACTCATATTAGGCCAGTCTCATATATTCATCATAACTTAAATACATAGGCGAGTCTCAACTCCATAAGAAATGTGGTCAATAATGTGATTAACGATAGTATTTTCATGATCGATTGAACTGTGCATGAATTTTAAGGGAGATTATTTGGTTTGTAGATGGGGACAATGGAATGAAATCTGGGTCTTGTGTTAATGGAAATGAACATGCATGGGTTTGTTCAGAAAGGCAATGGTGGTGGCGCCCCAGCAGCTATGGATGTAGTAAACGGTCATTTGGTTTGTGGTTGTGAAAACATCAACCTTTGAAAGGTCTGGATCGGAATGACTACTTGGTTTGGTTTTTGTTCTTTAGCCTCTTACAAAAATCAAATCAGAATTTTCATAGATTCTTAACATTGTTTAAAGCCCATGGCCCATTACCTACAAACCCTACCATACCTGTTGGAAACCTTTGCTCTTGCACCTTACGTACCAAACTAAACCCTAATTTACAGAGTAGGGTGTTATTAATTTGCACTCTTACAGAGAAGCCAGAGCGAAATTTAAAGATTAATCTTCTACGATTTTGCTGTTATTATGTGCAGGCAGATACGATTTTTGGAAAATGTCCAAAGCCTCAGATGACTATTCCAGCTCCACCTGCACCTACAAAAGCTCGAAAGCCAAATCCTCCACCGCATGCGTAGTAGTTCGATCTTCAATTAGGACAGTTTTTATGGCCAATCTCTATCTTCTTGTCATATATATAATTAATTAGTGAATGTTAAACTCTTATGATTCGTCTTTCTGTTTTCAAAGTCCTGGGGAAGTAGATGGATGAGTTGTAAATAAATCATGGTCAGCATCATGAAATTGCAATACTAATAAAGGATTAATTGATAGCCTCCATTGATATGTATGCAATTGTTATAATTAATCTGAGGGTAAAAACTCAAAATGGTACCTGAACTATTGCGAAATGTACTTTTTGGTACTTACAAATTTTTTTTACTCAAAATGATACCTGAACTATTGTGTCATTACCCAAAATGGTACCTCCATAGTTAAGTATGATCCAATTAGGTACCATTTTGGGTAATGACACAATAGTTCAGGTACCATTTTGGGTAATAGCGCAATAGTTCAAGTACCATTTTGGGTAATGGCGCAATTTGTAAGTACCATTTTGAGTTACGGAGGTACCATTTTGGGTAAAAAAAAATTGTAGGTACCAAAAAGTACCTTTCGCAATAGTTCAGGTACCATTTTGGATTTTTATCCCTTAGAACTTTGTGCTCGGCTCTGAGATTGTAGCATGCAGCCACCACTAGCCTGAAAAAAAAGGGCTGTGACAGAATAGATGGACTGGACTCATATATCCTTTAACTCAAAAATACAAGTAGCATGTACGTAGCCAGGTACATGTTACGTACGTACATACATAAGATCATTTCAGAGGTTTCTGTCAATAAAGTGATTTACCACAATAGCGCAGTTTGTCATTAGATCTAATTAACATGTAACATCTTTTAATTACAGAAGCCCTGGCCTAGGCCTAAATCAATTTAGTTTAGCGGAATTACTTAGGTTTAGGGCTTAGGGATGTCATTTTAGTTTAACGTACGGAAGTACTTTGGTTTGAGTGTACATGTCCAAAGAGATGTCATTTTAGTTTAGCTGAGGTACTTTAGGTTTGGAGAATTGAGGTTTAGAGTTTAAGTTTTAGGATTTGTATGAGAAAGATGGTTGAAGGAAAGTCTGAATCAATTATCGTAGCTAACTAAGCTATGCACTTAAGTTCAATACTAATACAGAAAAACGAATAATAACTAGAGAATCTGAATTTGCACTTGCAGATGTATAGAGGAACGTACAAAATCTTCTGGTTAATTTCAAGCTCATATATGTATGTATGTATATATATATATATGCCTCCGGATCATGGGACACATATTTTGACACATATTTTTACTTTTCTCTAGATCTAACGGTTCTTATCAGATCTAACGGTTTGCCAAAACTAATCAGAACACCGTTAGATCTGATAAGAACCGTTAGATCTTAGAGGAGTAAACATATGTGTTAAAATATGTGTCCCATGATCCGGACCCTATATATATATATATATATATATATATATATATATGTTGATTTAAATGTAATTTTAGCCGTCATCCCCTAGTGTGTTTGGACAGCTAATATCTTTGGTCAGGGGCCAAGTATGAAGTATAGTGCACTACTAGCTAACCAGCTATAGCTAGGGAATTAGGGATCCAGTAATTATTTAAACTAATTAACTTGCATGAATCAAGGATACTTCATACTTGATTCCATTTAAATAATTAACCAAATCAAATCCGTTTTGTGCACGGCTCAAGAAACCTTAAATCCTTTATTAATTTTAGGGGTTCAAGGTTTAGGATAGATTAGTTAATATTGAGCTAAGTTTGGTTCAGTTAATGCCTTAATCCCGGCCTCTGATCAAGCACTCTGATCGAAACTAGTATGTTGGCTTAAACTTAAGTTAATGTTAATCAAGCGCTAATTAAAAATTAAAATGGATCGAATATACAATTTGTAGGTCGGTGAGGGGAAATCCGGTTCTAAAAGCTATCATTTTAACAATAGCATATACGTACTTAATTAGAGCACTGAACTCGATGGCCTGCAAAACAAACAAATTAACCAAACAGAAGCATGCAAATATTCTAATTAACAGTACTGTTTTCTGATTATATATATATGTATATAATTTAATCAAATTCACATGATCGCACATTAAGACATGATTCTATCCAATTGAAACTCATAATTTGACACTAATTTATTTTTAACCTTTTAGATAAAGAGGAATGTTGCCCTTCGTGTTAACCGGCCTAAATGGTGAGAGAATATAGGAAATAATATGATTAGGTGATAGTTCGAGGCCCTCTAATACAACAAAAAAAGAGGGGAATGCTAGCTAACAGATTTCTTTCCTTCCTTCCATTCAATCATATTAAATACTTTTTACTAAATCTCTAGATCTCTATTTGAAGATCATTGATCTCTACATGACTACATGGGAAGCAACAAAATTTTGAAATTGCATACGTACCCGGCCATCTGAGTATTATCAAATTATTTAGTGGTTTTTCATGATCCTCCAACTATACTGTGTGTTAATTTATCACAAATGGTACTTGAACTATTGTGAAATGTATTTTTTAGTATCTATAATTTTTTTTTTACCCAAATGATACCTGAACTATTGCACTGTTATCAAACATGGTACCTCTGTTAGTTTTATCGTTAGAAGTAGCAAAATTATTATTCTACCCTTTTTATAAAATAATTTTTTTAATTTCTCAAATTTCCAAAAATCATAAAAATTACCTCAAGTATCCAAAAAATTCCCTAAAAATTTGTATGGACTCATCGTAATATCTAATTCATTTCCAAGTCCTTATATTAGAATTAAGACTAAAAAAACTTTTCAAAAATCCCTGTAGATTAAGGAGCTCGGAAATTTTTCAGAAATTTTTCTTTTAGTCGTAATTCCAATTTAAGGACTTGAAAATGAAGTAGACGTTACGATGAGTTCATAGAAGTTTTCTGAGAATTTTTCGGATACTCGAACTAATGTTTATGATTTTTCAGAAGTTTGAGAAATAAAGAAAATACCCAAGATGTACCATTTTTGTAAAAAAAAATTGTTGGTATTAAAAAAATACATTTTGCAATAGTTCATGTACCATTTGAGGTTTCAAAATATATGCCATGTAGGCTAATTTAACGATAAAACTAACGAATGTACCATATTGGGTAACAATGTAATAGTTCAGGTACCATTTTGAATAATAAAAAAATTGTAAGTACTAAAAAATACATTTCGCAATAATTCGGGTATTGTATGAGGTTTTTACAGTTTATTTTACAACAATTAGAGGACTAAAAACTTTCGGTTTGGTTGTTTTGCATGGTAATCTAAGGAAAATGATAATTCCGGAGAATACATCACAAGATATGAAAGAAAATGAATAATGTAAAAGAGAAAGGTGGATAGTAACAAAATAGATAAATAAATAAACTCTTGCATTAATTCCTCTTTTTGAATTATAAATGGCAAAATAATCATGCACCTAATTAACCTGCAGACTTTTTTCAAAGTGAAAGATCATTGGAGTAAGGAAAAGATGATAAAGGGTTCTTATCCACCAAATGCAATTCAACACCTATCACAATAGTAAGGTTACCCACCATCCAATTAATCCACTCAAAGTCATATGTTCACAATTATCACTCATGCACTGAAAAAGACTTCTAGAAAACGAACATATTAAAGTCATGTCCAATTAGACCTACGTTGTTAATTAAATTGGTTGATAATCTGTGATTGTGAGTTCATATACAACGGGAATGGGATCTTATATTTTCCACTACGCGAATGTGCGCATCATTTATTTAACGATGGTATAATTAGATACGAAAATTGGGCTATCAGTTGCCAAGTTTGAAAGTAAACCACATTTTAAATAATTAATCAGCACATAACTCGATATATGCATGGTGAGACCATTAATCCTGAGTTTGACTGCTTAGCTTGCATCACAATCCACAAGCTTAATTCATTTTTGATCATAAACATTATCCACACATATATGTATAGTCATCTTTCCGAGGGCGTGTGGTTTACAGCAGCTTAATTAATGAATATATATATATATATATTGTTATTATCAAGAGGTGTACACTGTACATTGGCTTTTGTTATTGGTTGCTTACACGGAAAAAAGAGAACCTTATTAATGCTTATTCCTCAACCCACCGAGCCTAGCTAATATCATATATCCAAGTCAAGATCGATTTAAGGACATATATGGTATGATAGTAACTCATATGATCAAGATAAAAAAGCAATCATGTCATAGACCTTACGAGATCAACGTGTTAATAATGAGAAGAATTATCAAACAAGTATACCACAATCAATGATACAAATACTTAGGGTCAAAACTAAAGTAAATCCAATAGTAAGTAGGACGGAATAACCTTAATTTTCTAAGGTTTTCCACCCTGGTTCACTAACGTTACTCTTTCTAGGCTTTTGTTATTGGTTGCTTACACGGAAAAAAGAATAGTGAAATTCCAAGCCTCGATCTCCTTGTTCTCCAACACTGGCTTGCTGAATCAACCCCAACTCTCATAGCGTTTTTTCGATTCTTCACTATGTGCAACCCAGGTTTCGAAGGTGCTGTCCCCGCCAGATCGTGCCTAATATTGGTTCTTAGTCTCAGCTCAAATTTATTGTCTTCGTCTCTCGATCAATTGTTGTTTCGTCCCAGCTAGTTACCTTGTTGTTTTGACAAATGGGTGAGGTTGCACTGCATGCTTGGGGCTTCCGGCCGCACCGTTGTCCCGAGGTGGTGCCTTGGAAGCATCATGTTTAGGCAGTCTGGGGCGTTTGCATATGATCGGTTCGAGCTGCTTTTGCACACTGTATGCTCTGAGGTCGAAGCTTAGTCGGCTTAAAGGCACTGAGGCTGACTCTTACCCCTTAATTGTTTGCAAATTTGAACGAGATTATGTCTTAGGAGTTGGTTAGGGTTTCATGTAATGTTATTAATTATCAGTCATGCTACTCTTATACTAGCTGTCTTATTTTAGGTGTGTTAGGATTTTGTTACCCATCAGTAGTTCTTTTTCTAGCTAGTGGCAGGTTACTTAAGTCATATTATATATAATGTCTTCCACAAGAATGACATGAACAAATATTCAAACTAAATCTTATTTTTCTCATGTGCTTTTGATATATTAGTGCATGAAAAAAGTATATAAAGTTAGTTTTCAAAGTAATTTTTTTTATAGAAGGGGCTCGGCCGCCCTCAGACCTTTATTAATGAAACAATTGAATACAAGGGGGGACATAGTGCCTAAACCCCAAATTACAATAAGCATCTAGAGAACGTCTCGCAATAATAGCAAGAGTCTCCACTAAATTCATGTATTCTAACTTGCGCCAATTAGCAGGGATTGCACAACTGGCAATACCATCCGCTTTACAATATAGGCGGCATACCGGAAAGATCATGCCAAAGCAGAGCCATAAATCACCAATTAGTTCGGCTTTCTCACTATGCAGCCAACCGGAACTTCCGATGACTCTACGTTTCATGCTGCCACAAAAGATAATTTATAGAATTGTCAAAAGATATACTTTATTATCACTTTTATAGATCTAGAGAGGCAATTTTTTTTAGGGGCCAGTGACTTCTCAACTAATTAAAAGTCTTGCCACACATTTCACAAATCCATTCCGTGTATTATAAGTAACAAATTACTGAAATTAGACTAATTTGTGGGTCAATGATATTTGTAGCTAGCTAGAGTAAGTCCTCACAAGTCACAACATTGCATTAGGTAGAGGATAATATTCTTGTCCGACCCAGGTTGGACCTCTGTGTCCAAACTCTCTCTTATTAGCATACATTTGGAAGTGTAATACTATGATTTGAACCGTTGATCTTATAAAACAATTTTTATATATCAATTATGCAAAAAATCAAAGTAAACAGAGATCGTTTATTCATGCAATTGCATCAAACAAATGGAAGGTTCGTCATGAGAATATTAGCTTTTATCAAAACTGTACATTTGTTTAATATAATTAGATGAGTTAACGATCTCTTAACTTGATTATTTTTTACAAAATTGATCTATAAAAATTGTTTCCCTTTTATGACCCCTCTCCTTCATTTCTTTTGCAATTGCAATGAGACAAAAGCTTTTTCATTCCTTTCTTTATTTTCTATTTTCCATAATTTCTAGAATTTATGAACAAACTTTTATTATCTTAAGAAAATCAAATTTTGACTAACCAACTTTAATTTCATGTCACAACGTTAAAGTTATGTGGCATATTTGGGATGTAAATTTGTTATATATATAATTTTGGAATTTGTAGCACTACTTGCATTAGAATAATAGCTTCATATGACTAATGGTTTTAAAATCTAACTGTGTGAATTGTCAAAAAAAAAATCTTATTTTTATTTTTCACTTTTTCATGAAAAGTAAAGGAAAACAAGTTGATTTACACACATGGAAGAACACCTAGCTCCTTTGTAACATCAAATCTCATTTATCTTTATTGGGGGTTTAAATTTGAATCAATATCACACACACTTTGGTATGAAGGGCCGCGTAGCTAGAGAACCTTATGCACATACAAATTGTGGTTGAAAATGGACCTTACTTGCTTATTGGACCATACCAGCATCACAATCAAGGTGAACACGTGGTGCAGGACTGGACCACCCACGTGGAGATCAGTTGCAATTATGTGATAGACAAGGAGTAAAAGGACCACAAGATAAAAATTCTAAGGCCTTATTCACAAAACCCTACTAGGCTCTTTACCTCCTTTACACTGTATGGATGCCCCCCTTTTCAAATATCTTTATATTTCAAGATAACATTTTTGAACAACTAGAATAGAATAATATTCAATTTCCCAAAAGCTTATTTTAGAGGTTGAAAACAAGCTGCGCTTGAATTGTGTGTAAAAAAAAACTCATCCACTATCGAGACATGAAGACCTCTTGGGCGCATCTCCTTTAGAAATTGGTAAACTAATCCGAGCCAAAAGTTTGGCTTTCAAGCAAGAATTTTTAATTCGGATAAAGAAAGATTTGATTAGTTGGTTCACTTTATTTTATTATATTAGTAGCTAGGGGAATTCTTGTTCCCATAACATAAACAAGATCTGTTGAGCGTTAGGTTAATAGAGAATCAAAAGAAAGTGCATATATGAAAGCAATATGCTGAAATGAAATCCTTTTTCATATGAATGGAAAAAAGCTCACTGGGTTTTATATAAATATTCTATTAGATCTCATTATCAATCTTGATTCCGCACTCAAATAAACTTTTACGTATATACCAATAATATAGATTAACAATCGTGAATAAAAAATGTTATATTATACATGCATGTATGAAGGATATGCCAATGCAAAACAGTGTGGAAATTGTGGCTTAGGTTTTGCTAGATTAATTATTGTGTTCGTTTTTCGTTGGGAATTTAGTGGGTGTTTGATTACTTGTCATCTTTGCTTTATGAGAATCGAAGATAATGTGATGTATACTAGTATGGCTTTTTGTATGAAGGATTACTTTCTAGGATATACAATTGAACCAATAAAAATAGAATTCCTTTCGTTTAGGTTCTGATGTGACAATGATGTCAATTAGTATCAGTCATAGTAAGCCAATAATTAATATGCTTCTTACGTATCTTCCACTTAAAGAGAACAACGATAGAAAGAAGGGTTAGTGGGTAAGCCAATAATTAATATGCATAGTAAGCCAATAATTAATAAATAAAGTACAGATTTGATCTTCTCTCATTTTGCATAGTAATTTTCGATTGAATTACAAATTATAGGTTGACGATTATAGAAGAAAAGAAAAGATATCAAGCATTGGTTTGTAGGAAAATCAAGAATGCACTATCTTTTACCACTTTTATGTTCTTCACTTTCAATAGACTTGACAATTTTATGAATAAAGCCTTTCATAGGCTTGGATCCATCAAATTTTGCAGCTTAAATTCAGCTACATATATAGTTTAGTGGTAAACTAACCTAATTTAGGACCAATAAAACGGCTAGCTTCGGTTTCCAATTCCATTTGCTCATGTATTAACCTCTTTAAGGTAATTAATCGTCGAACATCTTGCCTTCATTTTCAAATCATCAAAACCATGCATTCATCAATATTGTTGGTAAATATCATTTGTAGAGCATAATTATAATCCTGCCGCTGTCATAGATTGATGGTCGTGCTCCCTAAACCCTAACCATGCAAGATTGAGGATTCTGTAGCACGTGTGGTTTCACCTGAATCTAGGGTTTCGCTCCCCAAACCCTAACCCTAATTAATCTTATATATCTACGTACGTACCGATACAGCTATAAATAATTAATGCAAATATAATTTTTTCGGTTTCGTACTATTGACCAGGAATTAAATTCTGGGAACTGTTCATCTCAAAGTTTTCACGTGTTTAGGAAGAGACCGAAGAGCCTTAGCTCAAACCCATCGGACAAAATCACGTTGGGCTCAGAGTTCCGTACATGGAGTCGGCAAAAAACAAGCATGCGGTCAAAAGAATGAAAGGAGCGAGCTGGAAACACGTGCGAGGTAGGCGAGAGCGCACGTGCGTAGAGGGCGAGCACAGAAATAGTAAAAAATTTATGGTGACTGCTGTAGCACAGTAGCAGCAATGCTGGTCTGCCCGGTTGACCGGGGACAATAGGGTCACCATATACCTACCCGGGTGTTTGCATTGGCGCCTCCGCTAGACGACACCGTTTTGGACGGTCCTTTGGCTTTTGGCTCGGCCAGCGTGGTTTGGTTTTGCTTGCTGTTCATCTCTGACTCAACAACTCGGGTCAGCCTGTATGAATCTGGCTTATTATCTGAGCTTATCATCTGGAAATTAAAGTAGTAAAGGGTTTACTCAGAAACAGTGGTTGTTTTCTTTCACACCTGGTTCCCATTGTCCACGACTTTGCCATGCATGTTGTACAATAGTAGTGTCTTGTCCAGGGACGGAGCTAGAGATTGAAGTAAGGGGGGCCGAGATATAAAGAAACAAAACGTGAGGGGAGGGCCAATATAATAGAAATAAGCTTAATTCAATTGGAGTAAGTTTTTGCACTATATATATTAAGGTTATTCTGTAAAATGAGAAAGGGGGAGGGGGGGCCGAGACCACCTAAGGCCATGATGTACCTCCGTCCCTGGTCTTGTCGTTTGTCCAATAACTCCGGCCTAATTAAAAAGCAATCTGAAGAGCACAATCTTTAAAAGTGGCTTGATTAATTACAAATGTAGGCAAAACTTGATCACATTTATTAGGGGTAAATTCAACAATGTCACTATACACCGATTTTAGCAGACTTTACATCAGGAGATAATTAAATATTCATAGTAGTGCTCTAAATCCAGAGTTAATTTGTTGTCTTGTCAAAATTGGTGTAAACTTAATGTGGATGGCACTAGGTCTAATCAGAGTGGTAAAATTGGAGTTTGTGGTGTCGTAAGAAACTCTAACGGGAATTGGATCAAAAGCTGTTCTGCTTCTATGAATTTTGGATAGATATTGCACAACCATACAATGTTGGATTAAGGGTTAACTATTAGAAGCTAGATCTAACGGACTTGCCATAGTCATTTCATTTGTCAAGTGGTAAATAAGTCATTGCCAGTAAGACTATTGGTATTTAGGATCGAATGATTTTATTCTTTTTTTTTCCTAATTGATGTAATACAATATGATAAAGTTGAGCTCTTTTTAGACTAAAAAATGACGGGTACTTCACTCGGCTCCCCTCAAAGGCTTAAAGCTCATCCATAACGGAAGGTGGTCCTCATTTTAGCTCCTAACTTTCATCCAAAATTTTATTTCTTTTCTTTTTTTGATCGGGAATTAGTTTCATTCATCAATAACTTGGATAACAAAAAAAGTCGTGCGGTAGCTAGGGTTTTCAAAATTGACTCCTTCAAATTGAAATATATGCAAAGTGTGTAGGTTTTTATATTTTGCTAATGAATTTCATTTATTTTGGCAGCCTCAACCTATTAAATTGTTCTTCTAAAAAAAAAAAAACCTATTAAATTGTTGAGCATTGATTTTCTGCACTCATAAGGCATCCCCTAAGCAAAGAACCTTACATCATGGCCGAAAAAAAGGTCCCTCGCCTCTTTTCTTGTAAACGAAAAAAAAAAAAAAGTCTCACATTTGCCTCCTTTTTTTTTTTTTTTTTTAACAAGACCTCTCTCTGGTTTTTTGTTTTTTTGGTTTGGTCAGAAATGAGATTCTTTTTAACAGGACGTACTGCACTGCACTGCTCTGCTGGCGTGGCATAGCGTGCACTGCAGTTGTAGTAGATCCAATTTCCAGCACCACTCTCTGATAATTGATATGAGGAGGAAGGAATTATATACAGTCCATTATGTTAAGGTAAGAGGTGGAGGGTCCCACTTAAATCGGCATCAATTTCCACTTTTGTGGAAGGCAAACCCACCACCACCACCACACCAGCAACCACCCTGTTGTTGATGTTATCCATTCCACCCGAATAAATATTTTTTTTTTTTTTGGAGACTCAGAGACAACCTGGACCCGCATATTCTCTCTCTCTCTCTCTCTTAATCTGTTCATCTTTGACCATTGACTGCCTACTAATACCACACAATTCAAAACCTAATTGATTTCGTATCTGTTTTTTTTGTTTCTGCCCCTTCAAATTTTTGTTATTTTCATATCCTTTGCCACTTTGCCCTCGAAATCCCATTTATTATCTTTCTTGCTAAACAATCTAAGTTCCACTCCACTTGTGCCCATTTTGCGAGCTTCATGCCAAAAGACCCAAATGAAAACAAAAAACATACGTACATACATATTAAAATAGGTTTGGACTTAAAATAACATGTTAATATTTAGTTTGAACACCTCTTAAGAACTTATTACATGCTAACCTTTTATCGATAGGCGATTACAAGGGTGAAATATTTTATTATCTTTTTCAAATATATGGTTAGTTATATAGTTTGTGTATCTGACAACATTTATTAATTTTATTCTTGAATTGAATCCTTTATCGTAAACCTAATTATATCGAAATCAAAAGGATCATATTAGACAGAGAAACAATAAATTAATATTTTTCTGAAGTCGGTTCCCTACTAGTACTTTATGTCAAACCAACTTGGATGTGCAATCAAAATTATCATTAATAAAGTAGTTTGCGACTAAAACTCCCTATAAAATGAATCAATGGTGGCTTTGATGATGGAGCAGAGAAGCCCTATGGTATTTTTGTATGGATATTATTTAGAGAGGTGCATTATGAATTTTGTTACAAGAAGGAGGACGTGAGTGCAAAGAGCACTAGCCAGTACCCACCCATAATAATGAATGAATGATGCTGGATTGCTGGTTGCCCAATCAATCCCGTAAACAGTGGTAGACAAATGGTGGAGCGAGTCACGTTAAACAATGTATGATGTAAACAGGAGTACTAAGATTTTAGAAGCAGGCTGAGTTGGCCAGTCCAACATTTCAATTTGACCAAGCAGGGTTTAGGTACCCCTAAATTTAGTTAAATATGCCACCACACCACACGTGTGGGCAAAAGAGTCAGATGCCAGTAGTCCAGTCCCCTTCTTAGCCCCTGTTTGGGTATGTCTCTCTGTTCCATTCAGTGTAATATAAAACAGCCAAGCCCCTTGCCACAACCGAATCGAATCAAACCCAAACCAAAACGCAGAATTTGCAGAGCCCTCAGATTTAGTCACCCATTTTTATTACTAACACCGCCCCACCACACCATGCCTGGGGCTGCGAGTTTAGAGCCGTTGGATTTGGTTGGGGTGCAGATTCCATACCATTTCAGGTGTCCCATCTCCTTAGAGCTCATGCGCGACCCGGTCATCATCAGCACGGGCCAAACCTACGACCGCCCCAGCATCGAGTCATGGGTCGCCACCGGCAACACCACCTGCCCCGTAACCCGGACCCAACTCTCCGACTTCACACTCATCCCCAACCACACGCTCCGGAGGCTCATCCAGGAGTGGTGCGTCGCCAACCGCTCTTTCGGCGTTGAGCGCATTCCGACTCCCAAACAACCAGCCGACCCGACCCTCGTCCGCTCCCTCCTCGCCCAGGCCGGCTCCCACTCCAACCCGTACCCGACCCGGCTCGCCGCTCTCCGCCGCCTCAGAGGCCTCGCTCGCGATTTGGACAAGAACCGCTCCATCATCTCCTCCCACATTAACGCGCGCGAAATCCTCCTCAGTATCGTCTTCTCCGATACCGCTTCCGATTTGTCGTCCGAGTTGAGTCGCGAGGCTCTTGCGCTTCTCGTTATGTTCCCGCTCCTCGAGTCGGACTGCGCGGCGGTGGCGTCGGACCCGGACCGGGTCGGGTTCCTGGCCCGGCTTCTTTTCCACAATTCGATGGAGGTCCGAGTCAACTCGGCCGCGTTGATCGAAAACGTCCTGGCCGGGTCGCGAACGGCGGAGCTCCGAGCTCAGATTAGCAATGTGGACGAAATCCACCAAGGAGTGATTGAAATTCTCCGAAATCCAATCGCTCATCCGCGAGCTTTGAAAATCGGAATCAAAGCCTTGTTCGCTCTGTGCCTCGTGAAGCAGACCCGGGACAAGGCCATATCGGCCGGAGCGCCCGAAACGCTGATCAACACGCTGGCCGATTTCGAGAAATGCGACTCGGAGAGAGCCCTCGCCACCATAGAACTCCTCTGCCGCATCCCGGAGGGTTGCGCGGCGTTTGCGGCGCACGCGCTGACGGTTCCCCTTCTGGTGAAGACGATACTGAAGATCTCGGACCGGGCCACCGAGTACGCCGCGGGGGCTCTTCTGTCATTGTGCTCGGAATCGGAGCAGAGCCAAAACGACGCCGTGGCGGCGGGGATTATGACGCAGCTGTTACTGCTGGTACAGAGTGATTGCACGGACCGGGCGAAGCGGAAGGCGCAGCTTCTACTGAAGCTTCTTCGGGATTCGTGGCCCGAAGATTCTGTCGGAAATTCTGACGATTTTGTTTGCAGTGAGGTCGTATGGTAGTAGTTTTTGGATTTTCATTCTTCTTCGTCATTCACAGTAATCTCAATTTTTCATATTTTTAGTTTAAGAAAAAAAAGAAAAAAAAAAAAGGGAAGAATTGAGGTTGTAGATTGATTGGTATATAAAGGAATGTAATTTTTCTGTAATCTTTGTATGTAAGAATTTTTGTTTAGAAGCAGATGAAAAGACAGATAAGTTACTGTGGTGAATTTTTCTCTAATTTTTGTTTTCTGGATTAATTGGCAAACTAAAATGGTACCTTTTTAAAAGTTGTCTGTGGAATCTTATGGTTATTGGGTGAAATGGGAATGTCCAATGTCACTTGGTGATTGTGACACTAGTGATCCAAGTGGGAAATTGGGGCATGATGGACAGGAAGAGCATCTTATAGTGAGGTTCTCTTTCTATTTTTGAGGACACATTTGATATGTTCATGAGGTGAAAAAAAGGTAAAATTTCTCTAAAGTTGCTTTAATGGGTGAAGTGCTATTTGAGTGTGAAAAGATACTTCTCAATATCGAATGTAGGAATAACCGCTTGTAACTTATAAACTGCAATCGTCCAAGACACTACAAAAATTATAGTCTCAAATGTTTTCAAAACATGAGATCAATGTTTTCGAACGAAATCTCCAACTACAAGAGGGTCGAATATGCAATAGCAATGTATGTTAATTTAGGAAGGGCTTGAGGGCATATTCCTCAATGGAGGTGAGGACGAGAAGTTCTCCATATATTGTATGCGGATTGAGGTGGGACGAGAGCAGAAAATGATTTCGAGAACCCTTTTCATTACTATCCCTACTAAAAAAGTGTACAATGGTATCACTCTTAAAATAAACATAAAACTATAGAAGAGAGCTGATTATTGAATTCATAGAATAAGATTTTGATCAATAATGATGATGGTCAAGAGTCAAGACTCAAGGTCACCCCAATTGTCACTAACTCCTTTGATTGATTTGCTGACCACATTCAATCCATATATGATGTCTGTTTTGACAAAGCTTTGACTGGGCTTTATTTCTGGAGTTTAAAATTGATTAGGTTTGGTCTTTTGGGGTTTTGCAATTGTTAGCACTCAAGCCCATGCAAACCCAATTAAGAAAATAAAATAAATGGAGGTTTAGCTTAGCCTTTAGGTTTTTGTATTTGGTTTGACTCTGGACTGGTATAGATTGCCAAAGACAGCCTACTGACCTACACCTGCATGCTAAAGCCTAAAGGTTTACATTAAAATTAAAAATTATGGCATGATGAAAATGTTTGGATCCTATAAATTGGAAAGGAGGCAGCATATATATATATATATATATATATATATATATATATTTACTATTCTATGTGGCATGAAGCTAAGCTAGGATGATGATGTTCACATGTTTGTGGAATAAAAGCATGGAATCACATGGCTTGGTTCTTATTCTTTTGTTGGGGGTGATGGCTACTAGTGCTCACATGCCAACCCAACTTTGTTTGCCACTCTTTTGGTCACATACAGCAACAGATAGGGAATTCAATTTGTCTACCAACATCTCCTTTGATATGGAACAATTTTTTATTTTGGGTCCCAAACTATAATGTCTCTTCTAACTTTGTCAATATCTATGGGCTTAATTTGTTACCCATTTCTTTTTATGCTAGCTATATATACCTTTGGTTTTTTTTTTTTTTCAAGGGGTAAATTTAATTAGGGGTTGTCCATGATACCTTTGAGGACATTGGTGAAGATGATTTGGACCCCATGAATGCTTTTGCATCCCCATGTTATTTCTTTGGACGATCTGTCATCTAAATTAAAGCAAAGAGATTTTCATTCAAATTATGTGATGCTAGTCACATTGATATGAAGGGCATAAACACATCTTTAGGATGAAAATGAGAAACGATTATAAATATGACTTTTGAACTATGAATAAATAATACAAATAGCCGGTTAGCTGTGACCTGTTAGTTTGAGTTTAAATCTTACTGGTATCATGAGATGAGTAAGGTGGAATGAGTAGGGGTGGGGAATATAAAAAAAGTAATACAAAATATCGAACAATTTTTCAACTATATCATTTTAGATTTTTTTCTTTGGTTTAGTATAATTTAAGATATTGGAATAAACTAATAGTTGGTATATAATGAAGTAAAATGTGAGATCTTTATTAGTTTGAGGTGATAATCATTTACAACAACAATTAGCATATAATACAATTAGCCTAAAGATCCCAACCTTAGGAGTTTTTTTTTTTATGATACGGCCAAACCAAGTCAAAATACATATGTGGTGTGACGCTCTAATAAGTTCACAACATGTGGGGTCTAATTGTCAAAAACATTAGAGTTCATTTTTGCTCACACCCCTTAGTTAAGGTGTGAGCCTCACATCTCCTTAGAAAGTTGACACATATTAAAAAAACTCAAGAAATGTTAATCTATAGTTAACTATTATATTTAAATTTTTTTATAATTATTAATTCTATCTATAGTAGAATTTCTTTAAATTAATAGCCTTGAGACCACCTAAATTCTATTAATTTAGCGAGATATCAATTTATCGATAAATTAATAATTATTAATTTACAAAGATATTTTTAGTTTTTAGCTTAACAGTAAACATATTATATATATATTTTTTGAGAATGCACATATTATATTTATTCATTTAACAAGGTTCGATGAATTTGATTTATCACATCAAGTGACAAGTTAAGATTCAAAGTACTACAATCTTTATATTTAACCAATTAAGAGTTCATTGAATTATAATTAGCATAAAGATCCAATTATTCAACTTATTTAAAACAAGTGGATACAATGTATATTGAATCAAAGCAAACACTATTTAACCCAACACAATCTAAAGTGCATTCTAAAGATGAAGTTGAAGTTGATGATAATACACAACCTTTGAGACCGGTGTCATGCTAGGAAGCATTCAAAGCATCAATGACACTCAAAAACTTCTTGTTGCAATACGAGAAAGCAACCCCATGACTTTTAGGCACATTGTGAACAATTAAAGATGAGATTCAGCTATATTTGAAGTTAAAAAAAAGACAAACTACTATGTATTCATATTTTGAGAAAACTACATGATCAATTTATTATGTACTTTTTAGCTAATTATTAATTTATAAAATATTTGGGACCTATAATATACAAATGAAATATTTAAAATGTATTATCTTATAATTTTATTGAGATTATTAATTTAGCACGTTGGCCCCAAGTCGGGACTGGACAATTATATTATTTAATTGAGATTATTAATTTATCGAATATTAATTTAAAGAGGTTCTACTGTAAATATATCTGATTTTTAAAGACGAGAGAGAATAATAATTAATTGAGGAAAACTTCCAATAAACTTCTACAAGCTAGCAAAAAAAAAATAGTAAACTACAAAAAAGCCCATGACATCTCTTCATTTTTCTCCAAAGTCCACAAACTTTTAATTCATGCATATAAGTAAATTTTTTTACACATAAGGACAAGTTGTTTACAAGCTTACATGTGGCAAGTGTTAAATTACTTTTTTGTCCTCTTCTAAGTTTTGGGTTTGGAACTCAATGTGTGTACCAACAAAAAAAAACACTCAAAGTGTGCCGCCATATATCCTTGCAGTAGCAGATATCCGTACAATAGTAACAACAAATATATATGCAGTAGCAGTAACTGTAGCATATATTTATGCAATAGTAGAAACAGATATCCGTACATTAGCAGAAATAGATATCCGTGCAGTAGCAGTAACAGTAGCATATATTTGTGTAATAACATAAATAGACATTTGTGCAGTAGCAGTAGCATTTGTAAATGCAATAGCATAAATAAATATCCGTATAATAACAGATATCATTTAACATATATTATACAGAAGCAGTAACAATATCATATATTCGATTAGTAACAAAAATAGATATTCGTGCAGTACTGTTAGTGCAGTAGCAGTAATGGTAGCAGTATGGTACAATACTAATAGCATATATGCGTGTAGTAGAAGTGCAGTATCAGTGCAGTAGCAGTGCAGTAGCAGTGCAGTATCAGTAGCAGTGCAGTAGCAGTGCAGTAGCAGTGCAGTATCAGTGCAGTATTAGTGCAGTAGCAGTTCAGTAGCAATAACTTGCAATACTTGTAGTATATATGTGTGTAGTAATAGTGTAGTAGCAGTAACGGTAGCAGTAGCGTGCAATACTAGTACAATATATGCGTGTAGTAGCAGTAGCAGTAGCAGTGCAATATCTCTTGATAGCTGCTACTGCAAACTTATTGTGATAGCTGTTACTGCATACTAATCTTGGTATATAGTTGTTACTGCATAGCAGCCTTAATAGCTGCTACTGCATAGTAGTCATAATAGTTGCTACTGCATAGTAGTCATGATCGCTTCTACTGCATATTTGTCGTGATAGTTGCTACTGCATGGTGATATATGCTACTGTTATTGCTACTGCACGAATATTTGCTAATATTACTGCACGTATAATTACTACTGCTACTGCACGGATATACGTTATTGTTATTGCATGAATATTCACTACTGCTACTGCACAAATATCTAGTATGCCACACTTTTGGGTTGGTATAATGGCAAACTTGTAAATAAAGTAAAGAAAAACCTGATTATGTAATTGCACCTTTAAAATTTGGGCCTAGGCTTAAATTGTAGTGTGTGGGCCTGGGCTGCATGTCCTTATTTGTATAACTCTAATCTTAGTTGGTTTATTTGTGTTTTGTAATGTTGTTATGGGTGTGTATGTTAAATACTAAAAAAAAAATCCTAAATTATTTTTGTGCTTTTAAAAAGTTAATTTTAGTTCTTCAATAGTTTTTGTTGTCTACGAAATTTAAAAAGACTTATTACCAATATTTGCTCAATCATATTTTCATTTGTTTTTTTTAAGTTGCTTGATCTATTATCGGTGTTAATTTGACCGGTGTCATGCTAGGAAGCATTCAAAGCATCAATGACACTCAAAAACTTCTTGTTGCAATACGAGAAAGCAACCCCATGACTTTTAGGCACATTGTGAACAATTAAAGATGAGATTCAGCTATATTTGAAGTTAAAAAAAAAGACAAACTACTATGTATTCATATTTTGAGAAAACTACATGATCAATTTATTATGTACTTTTTAGCTAATTATTAATTTATAAAATATTTGGGACCTATAATATACAAATGAAATATTTAAAATGTATTATCTTATAATTTTATTGAGATTATTAATTTAGCACGTTGGCCCCAAGTCAGGACTGGACAATTATATTATTTAATTGAGATTATTAATTTATCGAATATTAATTTAAAGAGGTTTTACTGTAAATATATCTGATTTTTAAAGACGAGAGAGAATAATAATTAATTGAGGAAAACTTCCAATAAACTTCTACAAGCTAGCAAAAAAAAAATCCTAAATTATTTTTGTGCTTTTAAAAAGTTAATTTTAGTTCTTCAATAGTTTTTGTTGTCTACGAAATTTAAAAAGACTTATTACCAATATTTGCTCAATCATATTTTCATTTGTTTTTTTTAAGTTGCTTGATCTATTATCGGTGTTAATTTGACTTTGGTATGCTAAACATGAATTAAATTTTTTTCTTTTTCTATTTCTCCAAGCATGGATTTTTTTTCTTGTTGTAAGCATAGATTTTCTTTTGTCATTCTTTTTTCTCTTTTAGAAGTTTTATTTTTTATTTTTTAAGGGTGAGTGCATAAGTTTATTTGAAAAAGTTTGTCTCAATTAATTACTATTCTCTCTCCTCATTAAAGAATTAGATATATTTAGATAGAATTAATAATTATAAAAAATAATTAAATATAATAGTTAACCATGAGTTAACATTTATTGAGTTTTTTAATAGGTGTCAACTTTCTAAAGGGGTGTGAGGCTCACATTTTAACCGAGGGGTGTGAGCAAAAATGCACTAAGTGTAATTGACGTGGAGTATGTAAAATTAGTTTGACTTCGTTTATTTTTCAAAGAGAACACTGTAATAGTCTTTGATAGAACCCTAATTAAATTGATAAAACCCTTTCAATGAGAATTATTGTAGGGGAAAAAAATATAAAAATTAAACAGAGATTTCAAAAATATGAATGCAAGATTCCGATGTGAATAGTCCATGAGCAAAGTCCTCAAACCTTATTACATTTGTTTGTTTTATTTTTTTAGGCCCCTTTACTTGATATTAGTAAAGCGCTCACGCCCCTATAGAGTAAGGGGATCTCCAATTAACTATCTATTTTAAAATAAATTTAAAATTTGACTAATTTTGAGATAATTTAACACTCCAACAGAATACGCGAATGAAAGTCAAATTTAACTTTTGCTAAAATCTCTAGCTATATAGCTAGACTGGAGAGAGAAAATAACTAAAAGCCAAATGCTCCAACATTTTTTTTCCCAGTTTCAAACTTTCAATGTTTTTTTTTTAAATTTAATTTACATATAACTAAAACTACTAGAGCAGAAGCCAAAAATTTGCAAGCTATATTTAACTTTTAGCCATTTTAGCAAATGAAAATAAGCCTCTTCTGCTATTAATGAAACCGAAAGAAACACAAAACCACCGGTGCGTTTTGTATAGATTGAGACTTGTAGAATGATTCTTTACTCATTCCATAATGGGAAGAATTATTAACCTCCCAAATTTCAGTCTCAGTCTTCCATCATCTTCACTCCCTATTTTATTTTCTTTCTCACACTTTTATTAAACCTAAAAAAAATATGAGAAATTTCATCGAAACATATTCCCAATTTAGATCCCACCATTTCAGTGATCATCCCGATCTAAATTCGAGAAGTCTTGGTCTGCCAAAGATCTTCATCTGGTAAGACTAGAAACAAGATTAGTAAGAATAATAGAGAGATGGATTTGGAGTTTGAAGGAAACGCTGTTAGGCTTGGAGTGATGAATTTAACGGAGTTAAGGTGATGACGACCTTTTAATAATTTGTATGACTAGGAATCTAGGATCCACACATCGCAATTTTTTTTTTTGCTTAAAAGATCGGTGATAGGAGAGGAAGAAACCTCCTTATCACTTCATTTTTTTTTTGACCGAGATCGTGGTATCCCAAAGGCTTCCTAGGCCTAAGGACTAATCCACTCTGGTGCAGTGTAAGAAGTCTTTCTCCCCCTGACCAGTCACAGAATGAATTAAGATTTATAACTCTAATCCGCAGTTGGCAGGATTTGAACCCAGGTGGGGGGGTTCTCTATCACTCCATTAAATTAATATAAAATAATTGACGTGGTTTGACGCATCATGAATTTTTTTTTTTCTAACATTAGTTTGAGGCTAGGTGATAATCATTTACCACAACAATTAGTATATACTGTATATATGCCAATTAGCCTAAATATCTCAACTTCTTGGTGCATCTCTAGCTTTTTCTATTCTTGTTGTAGAGATTTGTCTGGGGTTTCCTGATTTATGGTTTCATTAGTTTTGTTTTATTGATTAATTGTATAAATTGTTTTTTTTTAAGTCAAGAGTGATGACATTTGATTTGCGCTGTTTATTATTGTTTTTCTTTTCAAAGAGTTAAGTTTCATTTGATTCGCGCTGCACAAAAACTTGGACTAGAGCATAAACCTTTCGTAAGAATATCTGCTAGCTGTTCATGGAATACATGTACACATTGCAATGTCAATTCTCCTTTCGCCACTTTTTTCCTAGTTAAGTGAATCTCGATCAACTTCAACATGTTTAACCTTGGAGTTATGAATGAAATTGGAAGCAAGAGTTGTTAGTATAGGAAATTTGTGTGTTGGCATTCTCTATACAAAACAGTGTAGACCAAAGCTACTAAATCACATGACCAAGCTCCCAACCAATCCTTGTGAAGCTCCTACAGGTAAAAGCATGCAGCAGAGCATATATAGTTACCATATATAGCATATTAATTCTTGAATGTGTGTAGTTGGGATTGATAGCCCTGTTTCAATCCTAGTGTCTGTGTGGTTGCCTTGCATGATTGTCATTAATTGCTTACAAAATTGACTTGTCAATGAAGCCAATTCAATTATATGATTTGTAGGATCATGTTCTTGGATTTTCAGCATTCATATCTCGTAGGAAAGAAATAATTGAATTGGCATCATTAAAGTAAATTGGAAAAACAAGAAATCTTGGTTTCTATATAGGATTGATAGGTAGAAAAAATTGAAGTAAATTGGTTTTTGGCTTATGCAATTGCCTTCATAATTTCATTTAAGCCTATTCACCTCACCACCCCCTCCTCTACGCTTAAACAGTAGAGTCAATGCTGTGATGTTATCACAACTGAGACTTGGAACACAAGGTAGGAAAATTTGAAGATCACTGAGAAGATGTCTTACCAAAGTATCTTAGAGGCGATATCAGCCATAGCCCTGTATTTTGCTTCAGTTGAGAATCTTGAAATTGAAGTTTACTCCTTGAACACCAAGAAGTTTGACAACTGCCAAAACAAGTAAATGACGAAGCCTGTTGTTGACCTTCGATTGGAATCTCTAGCCCAATTAACATCAGAAAAGACCCTTAAGTCCAACGATGCTGGCCTTAAAGTAACACCATAATCAACTGTGCCCTGAAGATATATACCTGATAATTTTTTTTAATTACTACAGTAAAATGAACCTCAATTGCTGGTGAAGGTAAAGGCATCCAAACTAGACTTCTATGATAGAAGTTCTATGTCACATCATCGAAAGGAGCATCATCATCCTTCATAAGCTTGGCATAGGGTGAGCATGGCGTTGAGCAAGGTTTACAGTCAGTCATGCTTGCCTTGGCAATAATATCTTGAACATTTAATTCGGTCTAAGAGATGAAAAAACCATCTGGAAGGTATGTAATTTGTAGGTCAAGAAAATAATGCAGAAGCCCCAAATCATATTCTTTTTGAAGTTCATCTTTTACCAGCTATATAGCAGTAGCATCATTAAGTCCTAGTGATAATAATGTCATCAACCTATAATATCAAGTACACCAGTAGCACCATCTGATCTAATGAATAATGAAGGATCTGCGTATGAAGACTTAAAACCTAGAGAAGGACGGTGAGAAGTGAACATAGTGGAACATAGGTGCTTGTTTGAGGCCCCATAATGATTTCATAGGGGATCCTCGTAGCCATCTGGTTGTGATACTCCAAATTCAGCGGCAAAAGCCAAGACAAGTCTCACATGGCTGTGTCTAATTATCCACAAGACCAAATGTTCTATCATAATCTATTCATTCTTCTTGACTGAAACCCTGGCAACAAATCTGGCTTTGTTCTAGATATTGAACCATCTGAGTTCTTTTATTTTAAGCTTAAGAATACATTTTCAGCTAACAAGGTTCTTGTCAGCTGAAAATCTCCAGTCATCCACTATTGCACCTGTTTTGGATCCTGTACTTTTAGAACCAAAAGTAGCATGTCCAGAGATACTAAATTTTTGAGAATTTGGATTAAAGCAAAATGAACCCTTTACCCTGTGGCATACGTACCCTAAAAATACAGTCTTGGCTTGTAATTTGTTGGTCTTGTAAGGCTTTATAAGAGTGTAGCATGACATTCTGTTTAGAAAGAGTAGAGCATGACATTCTGTTTTAGACAATATTTTGTTCATTAGCCAAAAAAAAAAGACAATATTTTGTTCTTCAAAAAAATCGAAACCTCTAATGTTCGTTCAGTCTAAAAGATTAGAAAATCAGGAACCTATATATATGTGAAAGTCCCAATTAACTAATAGATATGCAGCATCCATAAAAATAAAAGCTGTTGTTTTTCCATCTGGTTCAACTTGTGAGGTCAATGTTGGTAGAATTTGATTGTCACTTGTTTTCTTGTTCTTTTTTCTTCTTCTATTTTTTATGCATCATCTCCTGCTCATCATCAGCAATATTTCTCAGCAACACATGCATCACATATTGCTAGCTTTTCAAACTTTTCCAGTAGTTTAATTCGTATTGGTGGAATAGATTTCATTGACTTCTTATTTTTTATTTATTGATTCGTCATCATCATCCATATATATATGAACTGGAATTAAGCAATTTCTGAGCAACACATCACAGATTGCTGATTAGCTGGTACATCAAAGTTTTTCCAGTTTTATTCTAATTAAGCTACTGTCAAATACGATAGCGTTGAATCCTTCCTTACCTTTCTATTCTTGTACTTTTCCTGAAAGCATAACCCTAGATTAATTTATACACCTGTGATTAGAATATTAGATAGGGTGTACCGTTTCAAAGTCTTCGAGACTTAAATAATTTCATAGTCTCCACCCTTCATAATTCCTTATCTCACTATCATTAGACTATATATGAAATGATAATAATTTTATTAGTCTCCACGGATCATAATTCTTATCCTCAGTCGATCGAGATTATTAGTCTCCACGGATCATAATTCTTAGCCTCAGTGGATCATCAAAGTAATTGCAATATCACAGATTCCTCTTACTTTCTGGTTATGTCTCTAAGCAGGCTTATTGCATCTTGGAGTCTCTTAATTTTCATCAATTTTTTTCTTTCCTTTGCCCAACCACTTTCCTTCAGTATCAATAAATTGAACCACCTTCGTACAAACAACATACTCTATGAAGGTGCTGCCAAGCCCTCTTCTTCTTCAGTGGGGGTGATTGAACTCAACGCAAACAATGACCATTTCAGCGTTGGCAGGGCCACGTATGCACAGCCTTTGCACTTATGGGACTCCAGCAAGAGCTCGGCAGCAGACTTCACTACTAAATTCTCTTTTGTGGTCAACACTCTTAACGATTCCCGCTCCGGTGATGGATTTGCCTTTTTTCTTGCTCCTGTTCACTTTCCCATTCCACCTAACTCAGCCGGTGCTCATCTAGGAATGTTCAACAGCTCCACACGTTTTGAACCGTCGCTGAATCAAATTGTAATGGTTGAGTTCGACACCAGGTCTGATAAATGGGTTGATCCACCAGGACAACACGTTGGGATCGATGTCAACAACCTCCGGTCAGTTGTTAATGACACTTGGAATGCTAGCGGCAACAGTGGGAAGGAGGGTCATGTACTGATAAGCTACAATGCTACCACCCACAACTTCAGTGTGTTTTGGACATACAATGAAAACCAAAATTCTGTTTTTCCGTGGAACTCTTCTCTTTCTTATCTCATTGACCTTCGAAAGGTGCTTCCCGAGTGGGTCACAATTGGTTTTTCGGCTTCTACTGGATTCGGCCTTGAGCGCCATTCTATAAATTCATGGGAGTTCAATTCAAATTTGGATTCTGATGAACATAAGGTTAAAAGGAAGACAACAATCTTAATTATCCTTGTTGTAGTTTCCTTTTCCGTTTTGATGCTTTTTGTGGCCATATGCTGGTTGCTGGTAAGAAAGAGGATGAAAAGGATTCGTGGAAATAAGTTCTCCAATGATGTGCCGAAATCTATGAATACAGATCTTGAGATACTAGCCTTGCCAAGACGATTTACATACCAAGAATTATTTACAGCCACTAATGGCTTTGCAAATGATAGAAGGCTAGGCAATGGAGGATCTGGACAAGTATACAAAGGCATCATACAAGATATAGGTGGTGCGGTTGCTGTCAAGAGAATCTTTGCAGAATCTGAACACTGTGAGAAAATCTTTACCAATGAAGTCAAGATCATATGCCGCATAATACATCGAAACCTGGTGCCATTCATTGGATGGTGTCATGAGCAAGGTGAATACTTACTTGTTTATGCATACATGCCGAATAGCAGCCTCAACGAGCATCTATTTGGCTGTCGAACAAGCCTGCAATGGGATTTCAGGTACAAGATAGCCTTAGGCTTGGCCTCAGCCCTTCATTATCTACATGAAGATGCAGAGCAGTGTGTGCTTCACAGGGATATTAAATCAGCTAACGTGCTGTTGGACAACGATTTCAATACCAAGCTTGGTGATTTTGGGATTGCTAAGCTCGTGGATACCCGGTTCAGGACTCAGACAACAGGGGTGGTAGGGACTTATGGATACATGGCACCAGAATATGCAAATGGAGGAAGGGCTAGTAAAGAATCAGACATGTTTAGTTTCGGAGTTGTAGCCTTGGAACTAGCGTGTGGAAGGAGGACTTACGAAGATGGAGAATTTCACTTGCCACTATTTTGGTGGATTTGGCAGCTGTACCTTGCT
Source organism: Rubus parviflorus (assembly GCA_029955375.1). Classification (NCBI taxonomy): domain Eukaryota; kingdom Viridiplantae; phylum Streptophyta; class Magnoliopsida; order Rosales; family Rosaceae; genus Rubus; species Rubus parviflorus. Next base: position 31,273,739 of record JARGGL010000001.1, read on the forward strand.
GGAAATCTTCTTGATGTAGCTGATGAGAGATTGGATATGAAATTTGATCGAAATGAAATGCAATGCTTGTTAATTGTGGGTTTATGGTGCACTCACCCCAAAAGCAAGGAGAGACCGAAAGCAGGACAAGTGATGAAGGTTCTTCAGCTCGAAGCACCATTGCCGGAACTCCCAAATGACATGCATGATTATCCACTGCCTCAACTTCAACAACATGCTGCTTCCTCTCATGTATCCTTCTCTTCTAGCTTCGACACCGTTGGTCGTTAAATTATAGTACAGCAACAGCCACCAGTCACTTTCAAAGGCAAGGTAAATTAAGGAGGTGGAGTTTTTTTTTGGTGAAAAAAGGAGGTGGAGTTGGCTTAGGATACAATGTAATTCGCATGTGTGATTTGAATTTAATAGGCATTTTTGCTTGAAGGAGTAATTTGGGATTAATTTGGTCGACATTTCTAGGTACCAAGCTACATGATTATGCACTTGTATCATTTTCTTTATTCAAAATCTGTAGCAGACAGATTTTAATTTAGTTGGGAATTTGAATACCACTCGACTCGATTTGTCATCTAATTTTCATTCTTTTTTTCGTTTGATACATGCATCTATAATCTAAAATGAAAATAAGTTCTCATACCATACAAAGGATGTGAATCATGTGATGCTATATTTAAGGCATATTTAATCACATTGATCTGATATACATAGGTAATAATTGAATGACCATTACTATATTTTTAAGATGGACTACTATGTTATTGGATTGGGAGCAAGAGCACCTATTAATAAGTAACAACTTTACTATAAACACTCGTCAACAACTTTTGCAACTACATAAAAAGTCTTTTTTTTTTTACACACACACCCACACCTCACCCCAGCCTGATATCAGACGGGAGTCGAACCCAAGATCTCTCCTGGGACAACTTTGATATCAAACCACTACATAGAAAGTTGAGATATGGAAGAAAACCAATATTACATAGGGCCATGCGCGCTAAAAGACCTCAATTAAGGCATGAGCACCTATTAATAAGTAACAACTTTACTATAAACACTAGTCAACAACTTTTGCAACTACATAGAAAGATGAGATTCTATATATATAATGCCAAAACTTGAGTTCTTCATAAACATTCAAAAGCCCAAGATTTACACCTCCAATCATATATCAATCAAAATATAAAATTTAATAAAACAAGGGCAAAAGAGTAAATAGAATATCTAAAATATAAATAAAAATATATGTATGGCCCCGCACCCACCCACATGCCTACTTCATTAAATTATAAATTTATTAGTCTTTATTAATTTTTTTATTCAAAATATTTGAACATTCATTTTTTATTTAATTCAAAAAATAAAATCATAATTTTGATGGATCCTTAATATAATCAATTTTTAACATTAGAGATCTCTACATCGATTTACATCGATCTACATCAAGTTTTAGCACGCACAATATAAAAAAAATAAAAATTAGGACATACATTCGCGAGCGCGGCATTTTGCACGCACGTCAAGAAAGTCTAGATCAATTCATCGCACTAGAAATTAAGACACAAATAATGCTCACGCGCAAACGCGGTCTTCAGCACGCGCATAGCGCGTGCAAGAAGACTAGTATGGAAGAAAACCAATATTACATAGGGCCATGCTAAAAAGACTCCAATTAAGGTCTAAGTTTTGAGGACTCAATTTTATATGGAATTCCATGTATATAATAATTCATATTGTTATATCCATGTCAATACAATGTGTCATCTCAATCAATATCAATATTGTCATTTTTTATTTTTGTTATATTTATTTTTCCTAAATTCCCAATTCGTTAAATCCTCATTAGAAACAAGAGTCTCAAGCAAATAAAATACCAGAATGTAGAAAAGAGGACCAATGAGTGCGGAGAAAATTTGAAATTCATCTAATCTTCTTAATTAGTTTTTGCAACTACATAGAGTTGAGATATTGGAGAAAACTAATACAATATAATAAAGATGCATTTTGGAGAATGATATCTTGTCATGGCATCAATTTTCTAGTCGATTTTTTAAAGTATAGAAGAAGTAAAAATATGTTATGATCAATTGCAGTTTTCTACTATATTGAACTTATTTCAAATATACTGCTTTCAGTATACTCACTAATGGGGCAAATGGCCTCTTGTGAATTGATACCTTCAGTGATGAGTCCACTCTTTCTCATCACTACTTTGTCAAGATTTATACCCAGAAACCTTTAGTAGTTCAGACTTCAGAGTATAGAACCATCCTTGTCATGCTGCTGGCTTTCCTTAGGGTTCAGTATTATTTCCAATGGTTAGTTATTTTGATACTTGATTTTTTTTTACCGAGATCGTGGTATTCCAAAGGCTTCCTAGGCTTAAGGACTAATCTACTCGGGGGAAGTATAAGAAGCCTTCCTCCCCCTAGCCAGCCACAGAATGAATTGAGATTTATAACTCCAATATGCAATTAGCAGGATTTGAACCCGGGTTGGGGGGGGGGGGGTGTTCCACACCTGAAAGCTCTTACCAACTCGACCACCAGTGGTGTTTATTTTTTTTATACTCAATTATGCAACACACACACACATATATATATATATATATATATATATATATATATATATATATATATGTTAGGGTTTTTATCACAAATGGTACTTGAACTTTACCTCCATTATATACATGCTACATGAACTTCACTTTTGATCACAACCAGTACCCAAACTTTTCGAGTTTATCCTAAATGGTACCTGAACTTCACGTTTGATTACAATCAGTACCCGAACTCTTCGAATTCTTCCTAAATGGTACATGTTAAAAAATAAATTGACAAAATTGCCCTTAAAATTGGGGTCACATGCAGCTCACATGCCATTTTTTGACGGAATATAGACGAAATGTGACGATAGGTACTATTTAGGATGAACTCGAAAAGTTCGGGTACTTGTTGTAATCAAAAGTGAAATTCAGGTACCATATATATAATAGAGGTAAAGTTCAGGTATCACCTGTGAGAAAAACTCTATATGTTATTTTGATACTCAATGATAGTATTCTTAACTTAACTATATAGGTGAAGATTAATTAGCTCTTAATGAATGGCTGCTTCCTTCAATCAACATGTATGTTGCAACCATCTATTTTAGTTTGGCATGAGTGAAAGTCGTTAGCAGATCAAGAAAATGTTGGAGAGAGATGATTTAACTTGTAGAAATATGTTGGCACTGACCTAGCTAATGCCCATATTTAAGCAGATCGAAAAGGAAAATTTAAGTTAAATGGCAACATGTATATATATAGGGCTAATTCACTAAGGAGATCCTTACCTTTTAAGGTGCGGAGTTTTGATCTCAACCGTCAAATCAGATAATTTAAAACGGATTTGACGGCTGAGATCAAAACTCCGTACTTAAAAAAAGTAAGGACCTCCTTATCTGAGAATTTCATTGTATATATATAGGAAAATTCTAGTGTATGTTAACGTACGTATCTCATAAGTATAATTACAACTTTTAGGACTTAATTACTCAAATGAGAACCTATTTACTCTAATGAGGACGTTATTTGCCTTAACGAGGGTATTTTCATAGTTATCACATAAGTTATCGAAGTTGTAATATGTGTCGTCAAGACAATTACTACTTTTATGATTTAGTTACTCAAACGAGAACCTAATTTACTTTAATGATCGAGAACCTTATTTACCTTAACAAAGACTTTCTCTCCTCATTATGTATAAGAAACGCTAACATACCATAGTCTTACTATATATATATATGGTTTTTCCAATAAGGAGGTCCTTACCTTTTAACATGCGGAGTTTTGATCTCAGCCGTCAAATCAGATCATTTAAACGGATCGATGGCTAAGATCAAAACTCCGCATGCATGTTAAAAAGTAAGGACCTCCTAATTGGAGAATCATTATATATATACATGACTTCTCCACGAAGGACCTCCTTAGTTTATAAAGTGTGAAATTTTAGTCTCAGCCGTCATATCAGATCATTTGAACGGATCTAACGGCTGAGATCAAAACTCCGCACTTTATAAGGTAAAGACCTCCTTACCTGAGAATCATTTAATATACAGTCTCATTCACGTGTGGATGTCCGTTTTGTATTAAAATGTGGATCTCCTCATCCCAATCAATTGAGAACATAATTCAATCGTCGGAACCGCTCATTGTTTAGATTTGATTTCAAGAATTATCGTTGCAAAATATCAACTGGACTACATATATAGAGCATATTGCTAACAAGCTACAACAAAGCTTAGGCTATCAACAACACTTTCATAAATTTTCCGGGTTGAGACCGTTGAGTTTCCATGTAAGACCCACAACGTTTATCTCATTCACAAATTGCTGGAATATTTCCTCAAGCAAAATCATAGTTGTATTCATAATTTTATAAGGCGAGTGAAATTGAGACACCATATTTTACAAACTACACCCCGTTTTAACTTTTTAATAACAGTACAATATCTATCCTTTAAAATTTCTACCTACCAAAATACAGTAGGCATTGTATTTGAAGTGCTACGATTGGGATCCACCTTAAATAGTAAAAATATTTATTCTTAATTACTATGTCACCGAACATGTATAGCAGAGGCCAGAGGAATAGTATCACAGTTACCTAGCTATTATCTAATTTTCTCATTTCAGTTTGTTGCTGATATATTGGTTTAAATTAAAAGGAAGAGTATTCCTAAAAAAAAAAAATTAAAAGGAAGAGATATGCATAAAAATGATGTGACGACATGATCACACATATATGAAGGGCACATATAGGTAAAATGGCCGGAATAATAAATATTAGCACATCTTTAGAATGAAAGTAAACTTTTTGAGGACCTAGTAAAAGTAAATGATTATGCTAATCAAAACAAATGCTCCAACAATTTATTTGAAGCATATAGAACTAAGATATTGGATAAAACTAATGCAACGTACATATATAATGAAGATTATTTTAGGAAAATAAATTATTTTTAAAGTGAGCATTAATCAGTTTTCTATTATCTAAACGTAAGGTCTATAGGGATAAGTTGAGATTAATTTATGTATTTATACATTATATGAGTCACTTTCTCTTTTACTTATTGCCCATACCTATTTATAGATACTTAATCAAATACTTTTCATGGATTTTTCATTTCGAAAACGTAGGATTCAGCTAATTAGAACAATCCTTGTCGTGTTACTAGTTGTTTCTCTATGGTATTTTATGCTTTCCATTGTATAAGTTCTCAGTTATTTTTTACTTTCTTAGTTTTACAATAGTTGACTATTGCCAACGTACTGTTTGATTCCTTGGTTCAATTGACATTTGGTAACGAATAGAAAAGAAATTTTATACTGTATTTAAAAAAAGAGTAACTGAGAATTCAGTATATTAATCAATTTCTTACTTTTCATTTTCTGAAATTTCCTAGACTTTTCTGCATTTGCTTAATTATATCTTCGCATGCCGTTGAGTGTACCATTTGGGATCACAAGTTCACAACGAGCTCAAACTGTTTATGGACAAGGACCAAAGAACAAGTGATAGCTAAATTTTCTTGATGACTATAGTACGTGAAGCATTGAAGTTTCACTGTTTTAGTTTAAATATTTTTTTTTTCTCAATTTTTGTGTGCACATTATGCGCATTTCGACTAGAAAGAAGATGGCTGCTTTCTCTCTGTCCAACATTTGCAGTAGCTACTGCACACAAACCTTCCGCAATGAACACTTACATGCCCATGGGTTTGTTCAAGGAGATTGAAAAGGTAAATTAAAGTTAAAAGGCACAATTCATATAACATATTGCTAACAAAATACAACAACTCTTAGGCTATCGATCAACAACACTTTCAGAAAATTGAGTTTCTGGGTCGAGTTTTCCATGTGTGCCAGCACCAGCAGGTTGATAATTCTTCAATTAATAATTGGAGACCCACAAATTTATCTCATTCACAGCTTGCTTGAATATTTCCTCTGCTGGAAACATCTCCAGAAAGTGATTATCAGGAGCTCTGCTTGCCTGTTAGATATCACGTACATCAATCAAGAATAAATCGAAAACATAAGTTAGTTAATTTGCACTCGATGAAATTACAAGCCGTATACAGGAACATAACAATGAATTCAACTATGGAACGTCATTCAGTTATGTGGTTATGGATTGCTTCAACTAGGGTTAGACTACGTTGTTCTATAACACTCGGCCACCTATGACATTAGGGTTTTATCCACGTACTCACATTTGTTTCCACCACAACTTAAAAAGCGAGATGAATTCACCACTTTGTTGGTATGCACTTCCTTGCCAGGATCCACAAACTCCCAATACGTACACTAGAACTAGAAGAACTCCGACCACAAACTCAATTGAAAGCCTTTTCCGCAAACCGCGTTTCAAACTCTACTCCAACATGTTACCTATATTAGCTAACCTTGCCAGATCATGCTTTTGTGCTTGAGGTGTTCTCTATATTCTCTCTTTTGTTCTAGGAAATAAGGGCGCCAAAAACTAAACTCTTCCTAGCTGTTGAAGACTTGAAGTTGAGGAGTAAGGTTTTTGCCTAATTGCAGCCAACATAACTAGGCACAATAGATAGGGAAACTCTTGAAAATGCTCTAGGTAATGCACTAAAGTGGCAACGTGATCTTGACTAACACGTCCCACCATTCTTTCTTTCACTAATATATGCCAGCTAAAAATATTATTAGAGGCTCAAACTAGCTAGTTGCGTTTTTTTTTTTTTAGTGCGGTACAAGCAAAGGTTAGGAGAGGCAGGAGGAAAAGAGTCGAACTCTCCTCGCTGTTGTGTTGGCAAGTGCTCTAACACTAGAGTTCTTAACAGTCCTAATAAAACGTAAGATTTAATTATGCTTTCTGAGTGGATATATGTATATAAATATATAAAGTCTAGCCCTAATTTACTCCAACATTGGGAACATGTACAGTAATTTATCAACTTAATTAGTAAACAAATTAAACCAAAATCATGTAAAATTCGATTTTAATTAAGAGTTAGTAGCACCTTAGTGTAACAATAAAGCTGAATGGTAATGATCCTGAGATATGAGAATTTAATAGTATACCCATTCTTACCTGTGCCTGAATCATGTACATGCTGCGATGAAAGTCTGAGTTAATATGAGCTGTTACCACCACAAGCCTGTATTTCTCCAAAATGTAGCAAATCTGGGAAAATATACCAGGCTTCTTTGGGGTGCACACACTAATTTGTGCTTCCTCTCCACACATGTTCAGCACGACATTGGCTGAAGTCCATGTTTCAAACACTACCGGTTCGGTAGAAAGCGAGTTGGTTGAGAGTGAATTGTTCAAAGGATTGAAATTAGGATTAATGTTGAATCCATTTGCAGTAGTAGTAGAAGCAGTGGCCAAGTTGCTGGACGAAGCATGAGTAGCTAAGAAGGGATCTCTTGAGTCATAGGCCACATTTTGTGGGTTAATAAGTATCGATGATGGGTTGTAATTGACCATAGTGCTACCAGCTGGGAGACTTCGCATCCTCTCCATCTTTTGTTGTTGTAGGGATTGGAGATTAATTTCTAGCCTTTTTATGTAGCTGACTGCCTCATCAACGATTGTGGATTTGTCAGCCTGTAGTTGTTGAAATTACAAATCATCATATGAAATCAGATTAGATTGGTGCATCTATACATGCAAACACATTTTTGAAACTAATAATTGAGTACCTCTACTCCGCACTGAACATGTGTTATTTACTAATTTATCAAAAGCACTACATAGTAAATAACACATTGTTAGAATTAGGCCGAATCAGGTGTGGATGTCCGCACCGTAGACATTATTACAAAAATAACACAATTTGCTTTTGTGTTATTTTGCAATGCCTATAGATCCGCACTTGAATGGTTTCGGGTTTAGAATATTGCTTTTCCAAGAACTCTATACTCGCATTACAGATCCATAATTTCTAGTTAAACCCAATTTCTATCTTGAGTTCTTGACATGAAAATTTCAAACAGATAACTGAAATAAATTTTTGAGTCCCAAAAAATCATTAATTAAAACATGCATAACTCTCTTCAAAAAGCCATGAACATAAAGGAGAGAATCAAGGGGGAAAAGTAAAGCTTTCTCCTTAAATGCCCATTATATGCAAAAAGGCTTAAACTTGCTTGATTTACTTGAAGGGAAACGCAATTAATTGGAAAGGCTCTTTTTCTATAAAGATCAAAAGTTTTCCGAACACTTGAGAGAGATCAGAGAAGCAGACAGCAGAGGGGGATAGAGGCCAGGGAAGAAGAGGGAGGGTAGAGAGAGGAGAGAGAGAGAGAGAGAGAGAGAGAGAGAGAGAGAGAGAGAGAGAGAGAGAGAGAGATGCAATAAGCAATATTCAATTAATTAATTAAAAACCTTGAACTGTAAACAAGATGTGGGTATATATGATGATACAGATTTCTCTCCTGAAAGCTTTGTGAACATGAAGTAAAGAGGGGAAAAGAAAACAAAGTTTTTCTCGTTACCGGCCTCCCTATATATGCAAAAGAAAAGAGGCTAACATAGTTTTGATTTACCTAAAGAGGGATACACAAACACAATTAGAGGCCGGCTTGTGTTCTCTTAAGACCAAAAAATTTCTATACACTTGAGAGAGAAAGCACAGAGAGATCGAACACTCATAAGAGAAGAGGGTGAGAGAGATGCAATAATTGTTTTAATTAAAAACCTCAACTCATGTGTGGAAGATATATCCTAATCAAATTATTATACCTTAGAAGGAAGTTGAGGAAGCAAAGCATGAAGGTTAGCAAACATGTTCCTCATCTTCTTCCTCCTTTCTCTCTCAGTGTATATATGCAGCTCATGATCATCCTCAGAATCACCGCCCCCTCCGTTTCCTTCTTTCACCACCTCATCATTACTAGCTTTCCCCTTTCCCTTGGTGGCCTTTCCGTTATTCTTCTTGCCAGCACCGCCTCCACCTCGGCCCCCTCGCTTCTTAGCCGGAGTCTTCTTAACCGGAGCTGGAGCCCTGGGCTCTATTTTTGGCTGCTCCTGATCTTCTGTCTCCTTCTCCCCCACTTTATCCTCTCCCTCATCGCCACCTCCAGCTGAATTCTCAGAATTGGAGTTCACCAAAAGGTGGTCAGTAGAATTGGACAAATTAGCCCATGACTGGTTTCCCCACAAAACCCCATCAGAACCCCCTCCTCCTGCTTCTGGTTCAGACATGGCTGTTAGCCACAGGCACACACCCAGATAGATTTCTAGTCTCTAGAGAGAGAGAGAGACAGAGATACAGAGAGAGATTAGAGCAAGAGACAGAGAGAAAGAGAGAGTAGCTAGGGATGGATGGAGGGAGAGACGATGAGGAAGCTAGGCGTTTAAAAAGGTGGTGCAATCGGCTGGTAAGGAAGAGCACAAAATATAATCATAAGGTTTTGCCGTTACTCGGCTTCAAAACAAAAACGGATAGCCTAAGGGTATACGAGAGATGGGACCGGGCCATATGGTTACTGACCTCACCTAACCAAGAAACCCATCTGATATATTTTACCCAATATACCCCATTATTCTCAAATTACTAGGCATTTCGATCCCTCCTTAATTTGGAAATGCATCATATATATGCATCAAACAGCCTATTTTTGTTAGATTTACTATGTCATTTCTAGGTGTGGTACTAGGGTAGATATTGGGGAATTATTCCTAAACCAAGGTACGTAGAACTTCATCGATTGACGAGAAAGATTAAAGGCTAACGGTATGTCCGACGTATATATATCGTTGTTACATAAGAATAATTACGTTGTGTTATTTGGTTGTTGAGACGATATAATTGTTACATCTAAAACTAATTTTATTCCTTTTTGAAAATTCTTTTCTTAAACGGGATAATAATTAGTCGGTCAGAAATTTGTGACTACTTGTCTTATCTTATTAATACGATACTTAACCGTTTTCCATTGTGGTTAAATGTTTTTTTAATGAGTTAGTTTTGTTTGTGCAACGTACGTGGAGCTTAAGAAGAGGCTGTCCGTAGAAAGAATGTATTAGTGATTGTAAAAATTTTAGCTTAGCTCCCAAAAACACTTGTAGTGATAAGTGATAATGCTCTTTGGCTTAGCACTAATTGTATCAGTAATACCACCACAAGGTTACTAATTAAGCTTAACTCATTGATAGGGAATTCTAAAATGTCATATAAATGAAGCCAAGCTTAAACAACTCCACCATCTTACCAATCAAAGCAAATTTTGTGTCGTTTTTTAGAACTCAGTTCTCAAATTACTATATATACATAATTTTTTTTAAGAAAAACTTTTTTTTTAATCAACGAAAATGAGATATTTGAACTTGAGACCTCTATCAACATTTGTTGGAGATAAATGTTTTATTTACTATACCAAATGCTAGTTGGCTTCTTTATTGAAGTATTAAATGTACACACAAATGCATCTTCTTTAATATATTTTTTTGTTTTGCTTCTAATATATTCAATTTAATCAAACTGGGGAATTCGAAAGATGTGAGCGTTAAAATGTATGTAATGATTGATTGTGCGTCTTTTATGCTATTACATTACCATCTAATCAGTCAATAACAAAGTAAATTGCACTATTGTACGTCCTTGCAAAATTGACCAAGGGGTGTAACTCTTTTTTTTTTTATTAATATATATATATATATATATCCTAGGAGTTTAGTAAATTTTCAGAGAGAACTTGCTGTAGTTAAGTAATCATAAGAGGTTTATTTAGGGCAAGTTTATTAGGACAGATTAATCAAGTGCAACCTTGATGTAATTAATTAATGTAACCCAGGCAGAATCAATTAAATGCAATTAATGGTCCAAAATGTATTTTTCTAAGTCAGTTATCACGTAACAAACAGATTTTTCTTATGGTTCAAGTTCTTGAATGGTAAATGGGATTATGGGAGTCAATAATTAGGTATGGCAATTAATTAATTATAAGAGGCCAATTTCGGGAAACTTAATTATGTTTGCACCCAACCAGATAAGGTAATGAATCCAGACAAATTTAAACCAATCCAATTACATGCAAATTATAGTTACACCAGAAGGCTAGACTAGCTGGGGCTAGGATCGAGCCAATGTGAACTAAATTTCTCCTGGTTCCACAGAAACCAACTCCAGTGGCACAGAGCAACAAAACAAAAGTAATTATAAAAACCTTCTTCTTTGTATTTTTCTGTGTTCTTTGTTTTCTAATGCTTGCTTGGTAAAACATACACGCAGATTGGAGGGCTTTTCTGGTTCTCTCTGGGGAAGTGATACTCACGCAACAACAAAAACAGCTAGTATTATGTACACATGTATGCATGCAGTGAGAGATGTAGGTAGCTTCTTCTTCTTCTTCCTTCTTCTTGATAATGGTGATGGCCGGTAAAGAACTAAAGATGCTCCAGAAGAAAAAGGTGGACGCGTAATCATGTTATGCAGTGGAAGCCTATAGGCTAAAGCATATCCATGACTTGCATGGCAGTTACAAAATAATTATGATGTTTAAATTTTAAATCTTTAATTAATTAATGAATAAATACATTTTTCTGCACTGAAAGTGAAACCGCTTCTGCAGATACTTCTTGTTCACTCTCAGAGAGAAGCATATATACGACAAGAAAGTAAGAAACCCCATCGATCCTTGGGTTTATCAGTGCCCTCCAATATGTATAAGCAACAGCTAATCTTTCAAGTTTTGATACCTAGCTAGTTTGATGCTTAATGACGAAGCAAAATAAACTTGTATGAAATTAATTTTCAATCATCATATACGTACATGCAAGCGCTAGCTGTACAGCTATATATATATGAGTCATTTATGAATTACGAATTATATGCTTTTTTGAGTTATAAGTTATCAATATATAAAAGGATCACAGATCGAAGAACAAGTATTCTACTTAGGGCCTGTTTGATAGAGTATTTTGTGTATTTTAGATTTTTCTACAATATTTTTTTTACTGTAAAGCAAATCTAAATGAGAGAAATGATATGAGATATGAGAGATGTGAGAAACAAATTAAGAGGGAAGATAACAATTTTTCTGTAACATTCTCCTTTTATGAAAGGTTCAGTTTTTATGAAATTTTAAAAAAATAATCTTTGTAAAAATTAATTAAATTAGAGATATTTAGACATTTCATGACCGATTTTTTGAGAGTGTGATACAAGTGGTTGATTAAACAGTATGTCTTCTATTTGGTTGATTTTAGCATTTATGACTTTTGAAGAATAATCTTGAAAATAAAAATAATAGATCCAATTACATATAAGGTCACTGTTGGTGATCTTATTATTTTTTTAAGCCACCAAATATTTTTATCCCTCATAAATCCATCAAAATATTACAAATTTTAATATTTATAAAAATACCACCGTGTGTTTTTTTCCTCATTATTTACAAAAATGTCAATGCCTACAAAAAACTATTGCATTGTTCTTTGACAATAGTTTTTTTGTTCTTTGGTAGTAGTTTTCTTATTCTTTGGCAGTAGTTTTATTGTTATTTGGCAGTAATTTTATTGTTCATTGACAGTAGTTTTATTGTTCTTTGGTAGTAGCTTTGTTGTTATTTAGTAGTAGTTTTTCGTATGCAGCGGTATTTTTGTAAATAATAAAAATTAAAAATGCGGTGGCATTTTTATAAATATTGAAATTTATAATATTTTGGTGGCCTTATTTGAAAGTTAAATAATGAAAATTAAAATGCGGTGGCTTAGAAAATAACAAAGTCACCTATTGAGGAATCAAATCCTACATGAACCATAATACTTATTGTTAGGTGATATGCCGTATCGAGTAGTTATTGACGAGATATGTATTACTATAGTTAGCAGCATAGATGGTCCTACAAGTTAGGGAATTAGCTGTATAAAATGCTGTAACCATTCATTGATTGTAATTAAGCAAATACTTCTTCACATTCTCAGAATTCTTTATGGTATCAGAGCATACGCTCTTGAGAACCTAGAAACCGAAGAAAAAAACAAAAACAAAAAAAAAAACAAAACAAAACAAACCCTAAAACACAACTTACCTCATGGGCGGAGAAGAAGAACAGAAGGATGTAGTTCAGCCACAGAACTCTTCCAAAGCCTCGGCACCATGGGAGAATACCAATCACCCTCTTTTTCTTCATCATTCTGATCAACCAGGAGCTATCCTAGTTGCACAATCTCTGATGGAGGATAACTACACGACATGGGAGCAGTCGATGACTATGGCGCTCACCATCAAAAACAAAAAGGGTTTTATCGATGGAACCCTCACCAAGCCAACTCACAACTCCTCTGAGCAGCTACAGTGGGAACGATGCAACACTCTTGTGAAAACCTGGTTACTAGGAGCTATGTTGAAGGAGATTGCAAGCAGTGTAATCCATTGTAAGGATGCGCGAGGTATGTGGTTAGAATTGAAAGAAAGATTTTCTCAGATCAATAGAGTTGCACTTTTTCAAATTGAAAGCGCAATCCATGGCTGTGAACAAGGCACAACAACAATCACATCATTCTTTACAAAGCTTAAAAGCTTATGGGATGAGAAAGATGCACTATGTGCTTTCCCTCCTTGTAGTTGCGAGGCTGCTACTGAAGTCAAAAGGTACATCGAGACGCAGAAAACCATGAAGTTTTTAATGGGGCTGAATGAAGGCTTTGCGCAGACCAGGAGTAATATTATCGGTATGGATCCTTTACCAACTCTTAACAAGGCTTATGCTATGGTCCTTCGTCAGGAGAAACAGGCAGAGGTATCTACTGGGAAAAACACACAAGTCTCAGAAGCTTAGGCCTTTGCTGTAAGGAAGTCTTCTCGTGAAGTTCAGTTTACAGGAGGAGATACCAAGTGGTGCGAAAACTACAAAATGGACAACCACAATACCAAAAGCTGCAGGGCACATCTCAAGTGTACGTATTGTGGCCTCAAAGGTCATACGTATGAATACTGTCGCAAGAGAAAGAAAGCATTGGCAGGAGAAGAAGGGAGCTCGAAAGCAAACTTTGTGGGAATGTCCAATGAAGGCAATGAAGACCTTACTGGCCTTCCTTTATCACAGAGTGAATGCAAGCAGATGATGGGTTTCTTGTGCAAGATTAAGGCTGCAGCTAACAAGACCAGTGACGGTCATCAGTTGCTAGAGATGTTGAACACTACACAGCCATCATCTACAAACCTAGTTGGTAACGTTCCTAATTTTGAAGAGATGTCAGGTAAAGCATTTGCTCTCACACAACACAATAAAGATGTGATTTGGATATTAGATAGTGGAGCTAGTGATCATATTGTATGTGATCCTATTCATCTTACATCATCCCAGCCTGTCCATAATCGTACAGTCAAATTACCTGATGGTACCATGTTGCAAGTCTCCCATATTGGGACTGTAGTCTTTTCCTCACATTTTATGCTACATAATGTCCTCTGCGTCCCCTTGTTCTACTTGAACCTCATATCTATTAGCAAGCTTGCTTTGGATTCCTTTTATGTCACCATATTCATCAAACAAGTTTGTTTTATACAGGACCTTCAATCGGGGAGGATGATTGGGACGGGAGGTGAAAGTGAGGGACTCTACTGCCTCAATATGCCCAAGAAAGGAACGTGCAATGTGGTGAAGACCAACACTCATGACTTGTGGCATCAGCGACTCGGCCATCCCTCTAGCAAGGCGACTTCTTTGTTCCCTTTTATGAAGAATAAAACTTGTAATCTTTGTCGCTGTTCTGTTTGTCCTCTAGCTAAGCAAACTAGACAGCCTTTTCCCTTAAGTTTTTCGACTAGTACTTCTTATTTTGATTTAATTCATGTGGACATATGGGGTGGCTATCATGTCCCATCTCTTTCTGGAGCTCAATATTTCTTAACAATTGTTGATGATCATTCCAGGAGTACTTGGGTTTTCCTCATGCATCATAAGTCTGAAGCAAGAAATTTACTCATTCACTTTATCACTTTAGTCGAAACACAGTTTGGCAAAAGAGTCAAGGTTGTTAGGAGTGATAATGGTCCCGAGTTTAAGTGCGTCGAATTCTATTCTTCTAAGTGTATTTTACACCAAACGAGTTGCATAAATACACCTCAGCAAAATGGCATCGCTGAGCGTAAACACAGACACTTGTTAAACATTGCTCGTGCACTTCTCTTCTAGTCACATTTGTCTAAACCTTTTTGGGGGGATGCCATATTGATGGCTGCTTACTTAATAAATAGGACACCAACACCACTCTTACAAGGGAAAACACCCTTTGAGAAGTTGTTTCACAAACCACCGACCTATTCTCAACTTCGTGTCTTTGGTTGTAGGTGTTTTGTTTCCACCCATCCGCTGTGACCTAGTAAATTTGATCCTCGTTCTACTGAATGTGTTTTTCTGGGTTATCCTCACGGTCAAAAGGGTTACATGTTTTATAGCTTGAAAGACAAGAAAACATTAGTATCTCGGGATGTGATCTTTTTCGAAACTGAATTTCCTTATCAGGATAGGACTCCCACATCTTTGACTCCTGATAACTCTCAACCATTAACTCACTTCTTTCCTTCCTCATTTAACTCGTCCCAAACAGATCACCACCTTTCACCACATTTTGTCGACTCTGAGTTTGATTCCAATCCCATCCCTTCACCATATCTCCCAGGATCACAACCTGATTCCAATCTTGACTCTACCACCTCTTCCTCAACTGTATCACCTACCACTCATTCTCCAATCATCTCAAACTCTTCCGCTCCCCAAGAAATCGCTCCACAGCCACGACGGTCCACAAGAGCCACCAGAGTGCCGACCACATTGCAAGGCTTTCACATTGAGGCAGCCCTTCCTTCTCGCCCTACACCGTCGTCCTCCACGAGCGAAGTTCAGCCTTCAGGTACTCCTCATTCCATTGGACATGTCTTATCTTATGACAGACTTTCTCCCACACACAAAGCTTTTACTGTCAATCTTAGTCTAGAAAAGGAACCACAATCTTTTTCTCAGGCTGTACTTGAACCAACGTGGAGAGAGGCCATGAATCAAGAAATTCAGGCCCTGCAAGCAAATAAGACATGGAGTTTGGTACCACTTCCTCCCAACAAGAAACCAATTGGATGTAAGTGGGTCTTTAAGATCAAACGTAATCCTGATGGCACCGTGGAACGTTACAAGGCTCGTTTAGTTGCGAAAGGTTACAGTCAAGTTGCCGGCATTGATTATCGAGAAACCTTTGCTCCGGTAGCCAAGCTCACCACAGTTCGTATCCTTCTCAGTTTAGCAGCTTTGCAGGGTTGGCATCTCCACCAATTGGATGTCAACAATGCATTTCTCAATGGTGACTTATATGAAGAGGTTTTCATGAAGCTACCTCCTGGTTTCGGACGAAAGGGGGAGCATAGAGTTTGTCAACTTCACAAATCACTGTATGGATTGAAACAAGCATCCAGACAATGGTTTTTGAAGCTTAATTTCTGCTGCTCTTAAGGCTGGTGGTTTCAGTCAATCTTGGTCAGACTATTCACTTTTCGTCCGGAAATACCAAGGGAGATTTACAGCCTTGTTAGTATATGTTGACGATGTCATAGTGACCGGGAACAACTTGGAGGACATCTTGAGGACGAAGCAATTCCTTGCAAGCAAGTTTAAACTCAAAGACATGGGGCCGTTGAAATATTTTCTCGGCATTGAGGTGGCACGGTCTAAACAAGGTATTGTTTTGAGTCAGCGCAAATATGCACTTGAAGTTCTTGAGGATACTGGTTTTCTAGGAGCTAAACCATCACGGTTTCCCATTGATCATAACTTGGTGTTACGGCAAAGTGAGGGAATATTGTTAAAGGATGCGTCTCAATATCGGCGATTAGTTGGAAGACTCATTTATCTTACAATCACTAGACCAGATCTTGTATATGTAGTGCATATTTTGAGTCAATTCATGGACAAGCCTCGCCAACCTCACTTAGATGCAGCCTACAGAGTGTTGAGATATTTGAAACAGACCCCAGGTCAAGGGATATTACTGCCTTCCACCGGACAATTAGAAATAAAAGCTTACTGTGATGCAAATTGGGCGCGTTGCAAGGACACTCGAAGATCTACTACCGGGTATTGTATTCTCTTGGGCAATGCACCAATTTCATGGAAGACTAAGAAGCAAGTAACTGTATCTCGTTCCAGCACAGAGGCGGAGTACAGGTCTATGGCAACAACATGCTGCGAAGTTACATGGATTCGAAACTTGTTGAAGGACTTGAATGTTGACTACACACGTGCAGTCAGGTTATTCTGTGACAATCAGGCTGCAATTCATATAGCATCAAATCCAGTTTTTCATGAGAGGACGAAGCACATTGAAATTGATTGTCACGTTGTCCGGGAAAAGGTACAAAGAGGATTGGTTCAGACCGTTCATGTCAAAACACAGGAGCAGCCAGCTGACTTGTTCACCAAGCCGCTGAGCTCTAAACAGTTCACTTTTCTCTTGAACAAGATAGGTGTAATCAACATACACTCTACCTTGAGGGGGAGTATTGAGGAATCAAATCCTACATGAACCATAATACTTATTGTTAGGTGATTTGCCGTATCGAGTAGTTATTGACGAGATATGTATTACTATAGTTAGCAGCATAGATGGTCCTACAAGTTAGGGAATTAGCTGTATAAAATGCTGTAACCATTCATTGATTGTAATTAAGCAAATACTTCTTCACATTCTCAGAATTCTTTATCACCAAAAATAACCTTATCTATAATTTGTTACAAATGATATTGCACTACTTAATGAGAGGAACAATGGAAAAGGTTGTGGAGATCAAAGAGGGTTGCTAGAACACCATGAAATGATGCTTATCTTGTTTGGAAATTTATCATGGAATGAAGAAAAAAAAATCCAATTTTGTTATTTATTTGTTTATAAATTTCCAAAATTTGGGTTTGGGGAATTTACTAGGTCAATTGTAGGTGTGAGAAAATACGGTAAAAGTGTTGAGCAATAGAATTTGCGTGGATCACTACAAGTGGTATCATATAGCACCAATATTGTCTTCACTTAACTACCTTGAGAGATTGTGAGGTTGTATGCCAAAAGGCTTTAAGACTATTAGTAGCGAACTACTCACTTATGGTATGTGTACTATTGTATTTCTTTTCTGATGTGGGCTTGGTTTGTGTCGTGCATTATAACCCCAACAATGTCCACATTGGCTTGATGCAACCTTTCTGACCAGGATGTGTCTCTTGAGCGGTTGAGCCATATCATGGTCCATTGCAACTCCGCTTTCAATTAGAATTTTTCTGATTCTAGCTCACTTTACCTGGCTTCCAAGTCACTCCACCTATCGAGCCCTTAGATCATGTTTTCCTTGAGTCTCTGACCCACTCAAATTTACTAGGATTTTTTTTAGCTAGCTCAACCTATCGGCTATCGCAACTTTGAATTGTCATCTAGACCATTCGCCTGCCTCTACCTTAAATGGCTTCTCTTAACTGCACCCAATTTTGATATGTTGAGCAACGAAATCAGAGATTCGTATCACCTTGACTATCGCCACCAAACTATCTTGAGAGATAAAAGTTGTGGAATTTTATCTAGAATGGTCTCGGTACTATTAATAGTAAATCACCGTATTATGTTGTGTATCGTACATGATCAATGAGAGAGTTCCTTTTTGGCATCCTTGATTTGCATCGAGTTACACAACCCAATAAGATGGGGATGCATAACCAATGAAGTACTTTCTCGATTGGAGAAAACAAAAATTTGCACGACGTACATGTTGGTGTCACCTGAAAATGATAATTATGTGTCATTTCATTGTTGGGACGGAAAATTTGTAATACGTACCTACAGCTTAATTTTATCCAATTTTAAAACTCTAGTGTTAAAACTAGTTAATAGGAAGCCGATTAGAAAACTATGATTATGTGTCATGCCTTATTAGAAAAATGTACAACCTGATGTAACTAAGATGATCTCGCTTCTCCAATTGGGTTTTATGAAACGTGGAACTTAAGAAGAGGGTGCCCGAAACACTTATGAATTAGTAATTGCAGCCTCCCATCGTCACTAATGTGACCACTTTTATATTTTTGTTTTTTTAAAAAAAAAAATTTATTCTAGGACGTCAGTTTACACACACATGTATACTAGGGGAATCAAACCCAGGATCTATCCTGGGACAACTTTGGTGTCTGACCACTGCATTAACCACCTTGGATTTATATTTTTGTTCCTTGACTCCTTGAGTTAGCAGTAATATATTGTATCAATTATATTACCACAAAATTAACAATGGCAGTCACACTAAATTGATTTGGTTCCATAGTTCAAAACCTCTAGCTAGTTAGATAGAGTGCGTCTTTATTTATTTTTTGTGATTCTTTTGCTTATTGTGTTGATTGGGCTCCTCCCTATGGTTTTTTGACAGGTCTTGACCCTCAGTAAGATCAAGTTCAGAAGTCGGATTATTTGATTGAGGAACCTTCTCCTAATGTCCAAAGTGCATATTTCGATACACTTGGTATGTAACATCTAATTCATTGGTCATAATTTATACTCGTGGAATTAAGTAAATAGATTTTAAACTGAGATGTTAATTATTGAAAATAAATAAATTAATTAAAGAAAAAATTATATTCTTGCAAAACATTTACTGTACTACTAAATGAAATTGTCCGAATAATAAAAGTAGCAGTCCTCTAGAAAATTTTATTTCCTGCACATATCCCGCACATAAAACCACTTGGTATGTATGCATGTTTTATTTGAATTTTTTTTTTTTGTTATGTGAAATTTTGTGTTATGTTGTGATGTTGTTAATGCATATCTTAAGATATGCCCATTTGATTATAAACACCATTGTAACCCCATTCGATCACTATATAAGAAACGTCGAAAAACCCTCAAGAGTAGATATTTTGTTGACAGTTTTGCTCATGATCCGTAAGGAAAACCACAGTAAATATATATTGACAGAATTTTTTCTTCGTTTAGCGCTTGAACTATGAACATGGCAATCTGCAATTAACTTTCTATGAAAATCCTAAAAATAAAAGACGCTAAATAAAATCAAACATTAATTAATGTGTATAACCCGTGACTCAAAAATTGTAAGAAAACAAGGTACATAGTAAAACAATTGTCATCGTCCCAAAAAAAAAGTAAAACAGTTGTCACAATGAACTTGGTTTTATTATGAAAAAATCTTATTTCAAACAAAATGACATAAAGAAAATTCTCAACATTTATCTATATGTTGCTTATACAATTTTTTTTTGTTAATTGGTTATACATTTAATAATACATAATCCGATCTCCGCACCATCGATCTCCTTCTGCTTTTACCTCAACTCTTAAGAAGAGATTAATATACATTTTCCCCAACCTGAAAAAAGAAGAAGGAAAAAGCGGAATTAGTTTTTCCTATTGTATACAAATTTAAAGTAAGTAAAACAAGCAAACAAATGAAGTTGATGACGTACTTGGGTCGGCGGTGACAATCTCTGCCTTTCCTTCGTGATTACAGTCAGAATCTTTCTGACCATTTTTTTGATATCTAAGATTCATGGCGTAGGATGCTTTGGACCATATAGATTCGTCATAACATAGTCCTTTTGGCCCAGTGGGCGAGCAATCAACCTCTTCGCACAACTCTTCAAAGGCCTTCTTCAAAAGACCTTTCCTAATATTTTGTTTCCCAATGCACCACTTCTTCCCGCTACCCCCGCCGCCTTGGGCTCCTTTTGTTGTCGTTCTAGGTACAGGAATTCCCCCTGCCGAACCCCCTGATTGACTTGGAATTCCTTCTGCCGGACCACCTGGAATTCCTCCAGCCGGACCCCCTGGCTGACTTGGAATTCCACCTGTCGAACCTCCTGGAATTCCTCTTGCAGAACTCCCTAGCTCATGTGCAACTGGTGGCTTATGGTGTCCACCCTATATGGTACATGATTGCATGTGACATGTGTTGCGATCATTAGAAAATGAGAGACATGTATCTAAAGTACCCCATCGAAATTAAAATAAAAGAATATGGGTTTTAAGACAAAGAAATAAATTAATGAATAAAATACAAATGGTTGAAAATGTGGGTGATGGACTAATTATTAAGAACTAACATGTGTCCTGTGCCTGGAGAAAGCGGTTGCCGAAAGTTGGAGGAGGAGAAGAGAGACGAGGATGATCTTAGTAGCCATTTGAAACTCTTATTAATTTCTGTCGTACTGATGAGATTTGGCATCGTGGGTGTGTGAATATATAGTGTAGAAAATGGACTAAATGGTTTATATTTACAACTAATTTTTGTTGCTTGTTTGTTTTCTGTTTTTACTTAAGCAAACAACCGGAAGAGAAGGTTAAATTTTTGACAGCCGAAAAATAAATATATAGAACAAGGATAAGGAAAACACAAACCAACTACTCTTCAATATTGCATATGGCAATAAAGAAATTAAAAAAAAAATGTTGTCGCAATTTGAGGAAAAGTAGTAATTAAGAAAGACAATGGGAAAGGACCAAATAATATCATCCAGCTGAATGCTAAGCATAAGTTTAAGGTTGTGATATTAATCTTTGATTACGAGTTCATTGGCAAACTCAAAATACAGATTTTTTTTTTTTCGAGACGGTTGAATGGAGAGAATAAATTGTATCGTTATCATTGGGGCTTAAGTCTGGAAAACACAAAATATTAGTATGAGCTTTGCTTCAAATAGTATATTGTAATGGAAGAATCATTAATTGTAATGAAAAGGTTCTTATTGGGCTGGATGTATTCGAGTATTCGTGGCTAACAACACTACTAGCGGTAGTTTATCTAGTAATACAAACGACGATCATAATCTTAGTGAGTGTGGCTATGGTACATTAATGTATGTCATACATTCATTTTTTATCTAATTGAGTTAAAAATTCTTCTAATTGAACCACAATTACTACATTGACAACAAATTAAGTTATCACATTCGTTTTACACTATTTGCATATAATTGAACCAAAGTTACAATAATAACAACAAACTTGTTCACAAATTAAACTTGTAACAAGGTGGTAGGTGGAGTTATTACCTTTAATAGAACTAAGATTACAAAAAAAAAACTCATATTACCACAATGATCTGTAAGTAAATATATGACAAACATATATCACAGTACTGTAGAACGTTATCATGATTACAGTAACCCATATTTATAAAATATACAAAACTTAGACACCACGAACTAGGCAAAAAGAGAGCTGATTAAAGAAATTGTATGTGCCTCTGCGAATTTTTAGCATGGGCCCTATCCATTTAACCAAACCCAAAGTCAGACCCACCATCAGCTACCCAAGCCCAAGAATACGTCAACCACTTAGCCATTACCTCAACAATTTACCTTGAAATACAGCCTCAACCAAAAACGTAATTGCTCGAGGACACTGACTCCGCACAATACGGACAGATCCACTCACACAAGACTTGCTAAACTGATCAAATTTTTTGCTTCAGCTCGTCATAACACAGCCCATTTCATGTACGTCGAAGACGAGAGTAATTATTTTGTAATCCGAAATACCACTTGGCATTAGGAACACGATATTTTGGCTGAGATAAGTACATGGAACAAAAAAACAAAATACTAAAGTTGACCAATCAACAAAAAGTCTTTGCTATGTGAACCTATCTTAGATGCTTAACCTATTATCTGAGAGGCTAGAAAGGGTGATATCCCACTTGCCGTCCACTATTCTACCTAAGTACCTATATATATCTAGCTATGGTACCCTAATAGATGTTCTTATATCAGTTAACAAATTAAATACTTCCAAAAAATCCTAACAAATGCTTCCTCTACACCTTTGAGGTTTTGAATTGCCTTATAGGCTCCTCTTTATCAGTTCCAATCAGTTTCTCATAAAAGGGAATGCACTGCAAAATGAACGTATACGTATGTAAAAGAACTTCAGCAAAAGCAAAGAGTTTACGGATCCGAAAAGAAATGCTGGTTCGTTGGGTAGACTTATTGGGGAGAAAGGATAATTAAAGTTTTTTTTGATTTTACCGTAGAAAGAAGGGGAGCTGCCCATAGTCTTTGAAATTAGTTGTTGGTATACCAAAGATGTTGACAATTCATATCTTACTGAAAAGCTAATTAATGGAAACAGAAGCTAATCTTGTAGTTGAGCATTTCATGAGCTCATCCATAGGATTAGGAAACTCTCCAAAAAGTATTTAACCATTAATATTCTGCCCATTTATGTGTTTTTCGTGCTTGATAGACTTTCAAGATTAGGTTAAGACGCATAGTTGGCATCCTAGGGTTGGCATCCTAAACCCTAATAGACTTTCATATATATAGCAGAGAATCTGTTATCATGACTTTTGACTACATTACCTTAAATTACTTTCTCAAATTTAGATGATCATTTTCGAAATTGTTAAATGATCTACTCCAGGACATAATGTTCAACCTAAGTTTTGTTGGGGTGACTTGGAAAACGAGAAATCCATTGGGCATAGTTTTTATGTTTGGTCTAAGAGCAATTTTTTTAGTTCTTGGTACGTATGATGAGGGTGACGTATTTTTGGAAGATGAAAGTCTTCTTCAGGCTCTACCAAAGACTCATCACAAAAAATTGAAGGCCAAACAATATCAAATCTCTATCCTATCCGCAATTGGATGCCAACTGTGCGTCTTAACCTTTAACCATTAGAGAACGAAAAAAGGAAATTAGTAATAACTATGTGAACGTAAGAAAATAGTCGTAATCTGGTGGCACTAAATTAAGGTAGTAAGGTACCACTAATTGAAATGCTTGTCATCGTTTCCAATCGACATCTTTATCAATGAAAATGGCCCCTTATCTGTCATCAACTCGATCTGATCTTCTATAAATTCAGCAAACTTGAATGTTTTCAGTAGTAAATTATTAGTAGCAAAAAGCAGAAGAAATTACTTAACGTACTGTGCTCAAGTCTTGTTAACAAACAAGATGTGGTCTAAAAAGTGGATATCTGCCCTGCAGAATTTATCATTTGTACTAGTATTTTTCCATCGTCAAGCTTCGGCACATTATAATTGGGTCGTATGTACTTGCTTAGTTCCTCGACTTGTGATCTTAACTGTGTTTTGCTTTGTGAATTACTTAGTGACTAAGCTCTCGTGCAGGTGAAAGAAGCTACATATACAAGGCTGTGCAGCACTAAGAAAATATTGACTGTTAATGGAAAATTTCCTGGACCAATTTTACGAGCTTACAAAGGAGATACAATCCATGTCAAAGTGCATAACGGAGGCAGATACAATATCACTATTCACTGGTAAATTTCACATATCTAACTTACTTGGATAAATTTTCAGTTAATGAATTTGAAGAAGTAGTGCTTTTTCTTACTTGATTGGTTGAGTACAATAGGCATGGAGTAAAGCAACCAAGGAATCCATGGTCTGATGGTCCGGAATACATCACACAATGTCCTATTCAACCTGGGGGAAGTTTCAACCAAAAGATCATATTTTCTACCGAAGAAGGTACCATTTGGTGGCATGCTCATAGTGATTGGTCACGTGCGACAGTTCATGGAGCAATCTTTGTCTATCCAAAGCCAGGAACTAGCTACCCTTTTCCCAAGCCCCATCATGAAGTTCCCATAATATTAGGTATCTTAATTAGTTTTATATCTCTGTGCTAGTCATGCAAGTTACATACAAACAGAAACAAAAAAAAAACCAAAAACTGCTCTTTTTCCGGAACCTAGCTAGGTTTAAGTTTAACTTTCGGATTTTGGATTTACGGAGATGACCGGAGCCGTGAGTTTTCCTCAAAATTGAAAACTAACAGACAAGGAACTGTTGAAAATGCAGCTGAGTGGTGGAAGAAAGATGTAATGGAGGTACTTGAAGAATTTGTTAGAACCGGAGGAGCTCCGAATGTTTCTGATGCATACACCATAAATGGTCAACCTGGAGACCTCTATCCTTGCTCAAAATCAGGTATGTTCTCTTAATAATTATTAAATCTCTAAAGTCCCTTGCATTGGTTAGCAAATAGTACGTACCTATTATATATTTGCAACTAAATCTTTATATTTCTTTATTTGATTATCAATAAAGGTGTGTTGTCGTTTCTCTCCACAAAAAAATGCAGAAACATTCAAACTCTCTGTGAGGCAAAACAAGACCTACCTGCTCCGAATAGTCAATGCCGTAATGAACGAAATCCTCTTCTTCGCAGTGGCAAACCATAAGCTCACGGTGGTCGCGACAGACGCAAGCTACACGAAGCCAATCGAAACAGACTACATCACAATATCTCCTGGCCAATCCATGGATGCCTTGTTGGTCACGAAACAACAACGTGGTCGCTATTACATGGCTGCTAGGGCTTACTCGACTAACCCCCAGATTGGTTTCGACAACACCACCACCACAGCAATAGTTGAGTACAATACCGGTGGTACTCCATTATTTCCTTACCTTCCTTCCTATAACGACACAAATGCAGCCTTCGACTTTTTCGGTAGCCTGAAAAGCCTCGCCTTTGGCTCAACGGAGGATGTCCCGAAAAAAATCACCACTCGAATAGTTTCAACAGTTTCAATCAACACATTCCCTTGCGCAGGAAATCAAACATGTCAAGGACCCAACGGGACGCGTTTAGCTGCCAGCATGAACAACATAAGCTTTGTGGAGCCAAATACAGTAGATATTTTAGAAGCTTACTATTACTATATCAATGGGGTTTTTAAGAAGGGTTTTCCAAAATCTCCTCCATACGTGTTTAACTTTACTGCTCAGGACCTGCCTCTGATTTTGCAAACACCAAAGAGGGGGACAAAGGTGGAGGTTTTGGAATATGGGTCGGATATGGAAGTTGTGTTTCAAAACACAAACTTAGTGGCTGGCTTAGATCATCCTATTCATCTTCATGGGCATGACTTCCACATTGTTGGAACTGGCTTTGGGAATTTTGATGAAGAAAAGGATCCATTGAGCTACAACCTTGTTGATCCTCCTATTAGGAACACTGTGATTGTCCCCATAAGTGGATGGGCCGCAATCAGATTCAAGGCCATAAATCCTGGTAATCCTGGTAATTAATATTAATGTCGTTGTATGGTATAGTGCGTATCTAAACAAATATTTTGCTATTTCAGGAGTATGGTATTTGCACTGTCATTTTGAACGTCACCTAACATGGGGAATGAACACGGTTTTCATTGTGAAGAATGGGAAACACAAAAAGGAAAAGTTGCTGCCTCCGCCGCCCGATATGCCACCGTGTTAAGAATTTGGTTGCTGCCTCCGCCGCCAGATATGCCTCCGTGATAAAATTTGTGTCGCGATGGCCATGCATATTAGCTTATATCTAAATAAAGTCATGGTATCTACTATCTAATATATAAAGAAAAATTAAAGATAATGATCATGGTTGTGTCCGTAGTATATTAAATTACATTTGGTTTGAAATCTTCAAAAATAAGAGGAGATTCAAACACAAGTATTGGACGTCTGAATATAACCACCATAAAATCTCAATTACAGAAAAGATGAGCACCTAAAAATGATGTATAACAACTCCAATGTATAGTAGAAATTGCGATTCCAAAGTTTTGTTTATACCAAGATCCCGACCCTTTTTTTTTTTTCCGAAAAGAGACAAAATCCATCTTTGATACCCAAATTCAACAAAAGAGATCCCACAATAATTTTATTTAGAGAAAGGAGTACAAAACTAATGCAAATTACAGTAAAATCCATGCATATAACAACAATAAGCGGAACAGTCCCATATTCCACAATCATAGAAAATGGTTCAAATTGTCAGACATAATATTATTCCAATATATTCATTATTTTCATTGGAATTAAAAGGTATCTTTTGCTAACTCAGAAACATATCCTTTTATGATCAATGTAGCAGAGTCTCTTCTTTTTTATTTTTTTAATGACTGCTTCTCTTTCCCTCTTTTAATCAAACCCAGCAGTTCATGCATATAACATAACCCGGTTTCAAACAAAAGGGAGTAGATTCTCCAACCAACTTTTGGGTTTAGCAAGAAAATCAAATTGCAGGCTGGGACATCGTTGGTCTTCCCCTTCATGTCAGCAAGGCTGGCGTTTTACAAATCGGGCACAGATTCTTCTGCATTAGCCACTGTTTGATGCAGTTGGTGTGGAAGTCGTGCCCACAATCTAGTCTGCCAATTTCATCCCCATCAGTATATAGCTCCTGCCATAGCAAGGTTCAAAAAAGTTAAACAAGAAATCAGAAGCATAATGCACTTGGAACAATAGAGAAGCTACTTTATCAGTTACTGTGGGGATAGATATAGGTTATACCTGACAGATACAGCAGGGTTCCATATCTGCTGGGAATTCGGTTGCAACAGAGAGACATGTCCTCTGTTTCATCAACTTCAATATGGTCTCCTCACTCAGTCCAGTGCTAACGTCTCCTATACGTTCCTCCAATGCCAACAGTTCCTATTATCCAACAGCATAGTTATGGGAACAGTTTTGAAGCAAAAACCTATGGGAAAATACTTGCTCCCATTTTACCTCGTAAGACATGTTATCAACATCAAGGCGCATGTCTCTGTGCCTATCATGCATCTCGGCCATGCCATGATATATAAATGGGTCAAAAAGCATATAATCCTGAAACTCATCATACGAAGCTCAATTGTCAAAAATATGTAATCGGCTGTATATAAGGACAAGCTAAACTCTTTTCCCCTTCAGGAAAACCCCCAGTAGATGCAAACAGAACCATCAGTGTACATGCTCATAAACACACCATTTGCTTGCAGCTTAATTATGCTGACTTGATTAGTCATTATTTTCAGACTGTTTCTCTGAACCATATAACTATTTTCCAAATACCAGTATGTCTCTCCCATCAAATTATAAGTTATAACCACAATACAAGAATTAAAGGGAACCTTAATTATACCAGATGATTATCCAGATATTTCATGCTCTTATTGAAGAGAACCCTATATAATACTCATGCACAAAACAAACAAACAGAAAAAACTAAAACCAGAACCAAAACAAAAAATCTGTCCAATGTCCCGGACAAAAAGGGGTGACCATTGAATAATGGAATAACATAGTTCTGCTAATGTTAGCATCTTCACCCAGTAAACCATAAAGTTGTTGGGGCACAATTTGTTGTGCTAAATTCATTAAATTCAAAAACCTTTTCCTACATATCATCACTATACAGAAATGGGTCTAACAATTCGGCTTGCAGATGTTTCACCGCTTTTATCCACAAGAAGATAAAAACAGATGCAATAGACCTGAACAGTTTAAAAGCTTAGAGCTACTGATTACTGCAATTTCAAACAACTAAATTCCATCAGCACACAAAATGCTCAATGTCTAATGTTATGGACTTATGGCTGCCTAAATGAACTTATGGGGGGAATGAAAAGTAAAATTGAAATCATTCATAAAGAAAGCACATTTGTCAATTTGTTTTTTGGGGGGTAAATTCTAAGACACAAAATTTAAATATATAAGAGTTCGAGTAATAAAAATAGAAATTAATGTAGAGTCAATATCAAACCTCGACTCGTAAGTTCTCACCCCTGCGCATGGCATTCAAAACTTGACGAATCTGGTACACAGATAAAAATATAATTGTTAGTTCCAGAGGGGATATGTCTTATGAAAAATGTAGTGCATATCTAAGAACAAAACTTGAAAGCATTAATCATCTTTCTGGTCAGAGGCAAGAAACAAAAAAGAAGAGGCCAGCGTGTGCAACCCTGTTCTTGTAAATACTATTCTAACAAGTAATTATGTGCAAGGATAAAATTGTAACAATAACACCTCACCTATTAAACAAAAAGACAACTTTCAATATAAAAAGGATGGGAGGTAGAAGTACAACGATGAAATATAAAAAGGACAACTTTCAAAGCAGAAGTAAATCATTACAAATTCAGTGAAACTTAACGACTCAATGTTCATGAAATGCCAAGGAGAACAAAGAAAACAACATCAAAGCAATTTTTATGTGAACATTTAATCAAGTAAGCATGAAAAAAAATTCAAAATGTGATAGATTTTCAGTAAACAAGTAATCGATAAAAGTCAATGCCAAACTGAAACATTTCAAAAGCGATATCCAGACTGTCATCTGGAAATGAAAATGGCATACAGAGGCAACAGATACTCAAAACAATGCATGTTGTAAGAGTTAACTTGCAAAGGAACAAATAGAGAAATTCAACACAAACCTCAGATATTAGTCGGCGCCTCCCATCAATGTCAGCTGCCAGCGCCCGCAGTGAATGGGGCATATTAAGAACATCATCACCTTGTCTGTCCAACAAGAATGCTGACCTAGGATATGGTTGTTGACGACCCTGATTATTAGGTCCAGAAGAATTTGCAGAATCCTGTGAGGAAGCAGAAGGTCCTGAAGGTATTGAATTATAATGATTATGACCTCCGGGTTGAGAATCTATAGATGGAAACAAAGACCAAGGTGCAAATTCAGTTATCCTTTGATGATTTTCAGTTGGAGGGTTGTTGAGAGGTATCCATGAGGGATTAGGCAAAGAATGAACGCTGGAACTGGAGCTAATTCTTGAAGAGGAAGGAGCACCTACAGAAGTGCTCAAGTTTCCAGGGGCCAAACTCCAACCTGTTGGATCCTGTGCTGAATTTCTCGTATCAGTAACAGCTACAAACATGGGGTGCTCCACATTGTTTCTAGGAATGCTTCGTGAGCTTGCTTCTTCTCTTAACTCAGCACCTCTATATCCAGACATAAGAGAGCCTGATATGCCCACTCGTGAACTAGAAGCACCATTCCAAGGAAAAGGAAGCATGTTTCCCGACGAACCACTCATATGCATAGCAGGAGACTGGCTTTGGGGACCACCCGAATTTGTTGCAGCTACTGTTGTTGATCTTCCTGCTGATGATAAATTTGATGGTGCAGATTCTTGCTCAGACCCAGTACTACAGAAACCCCTAACATATTGTCTCAGAGGGCTTTCTGCATTTCCCGTAACACTTAATGAAGGAAAGGAATCAGATGCTCCAACTCTCAAACCCAGCCTGGTTCTTGAGTTCTGTTGCTCTGAAGGAATACCACTAGGAGAATTACGCAAGGGCGTAGATAAACTTAAACTACTAGAAGGATTATAACAAGCAGGACTGGTATTCCATGCTCGAATTTCAGGTTGTGGAAATGAGCTAGAACTTCCACCAGGATAAGACTGCCCAGACGTACCCTCAAGGGCCTTCCGCTTGCAGGATAAACCCCAATTGCCAAAGGAAGACCCCGGACTACCATCATTTTCCCCAACCATAAAATCAGAGCTTCCAGATGAAGTCCCAACAATATCAGGTGAAGCACTGCCAGGAGATGTCTGTTGTGCTTCTAATCCACTTGACTTGTAGAACATAGGTTCTGTATTAGCTTCCATACCATGCTGAGGAATATAGTTAGAGCTAGAACCTTCGGAAAAAGAAGGCCCACCTTGAATCTGATTGCCACTGATGCCAATAATAGATCTCCCAGGAAAAAGGATATTTGGCTCAATTCGTCTGTCTTCTGATCTTTGAGCAATCACAGGACAAGTACTATATGGAGCAGACCAACCATGTTCCATTCTTGTCCCATCATCATTGACCGGGTTTTGCAAATTCAATCTAGAGCTCGGTTCACCTGAACCAATAAAGCTATGGGTGTCATGACTAGAAGCATTTAGATATATGTCACCAGGAGATGACATATAACTTGACAACAGGGTTTCTACAGGATTTAGCATATTATTCAAAGAAGTCTGCTGATTCATACCAGTGCTGTTGGAAACCGATCCAAGACCAACATCAGTGATTTCTGGAAAAGTACCAATGCTACTCCCTTGACCTTGCATTAGGGACAGCAACTTCCACCTGATAACCTGATAGAGTGCGGAAGACACTATATTGTATCCACAGGTGGTTCAGATTAAACACTTCTCTGGCACATCTGGAATCTGTACATAGCAGCATAATTGCATAAAGGATATATCTCAACTCAAACCGGTAGCTTGAAAGTATAGAGTACGCAATAGTAAACATCTGTAGGAATTCAGATGTAAATAATAAAGCAAGAGACAAAATGGGATTCAGACAGAGATGTATGTATATATATATATATATATATAGAGAGAGAGAGAGAGAGAGTGAGAGAGAGAGAGAGAGAGAGAGAGATGGGCTCCTTACTTACTAACACAGATCCGGTGATACAAAATCAATTCCTTGCATTAGGTGCATGTCTTCATCTGAAAACCCTGAAAATGAATATGAAAAGCATATTATTAGAAAGTGCATGAAATTCCCATTCAAAATTACAGACATGAAGATTTGTTACTCTAGCATAGCAATCACAGCTGAATTTTCCTCAAATAGACCAACAAAAGTGAAATGAAAAATAATTAAAATACCAAGGAATGATGCAGGACACATAAAGAATAGAGAGAAAACTAGAACGAGAAGAACAATTAGCATAGACAATACTCTTAATCGATATGCCAGAAGTCTAAAACCCTGTTACCAAAAAAAAAAAATATATATATATATATATATATATAAGAATCCCACAATAATAAATACCTAAAATTTTCTAATGAAATAGGAAATACCAAGACATTTAGACTAAAAAGTTACATAGTAGAGCATTAAGCCCCCATATTCTAATTCAAAACTTGAAATAAAGTAAACTTAATTTCTAAACTCATGCTCATTCCTAAAATCACAAATACTCTTCTTCCAATATTCTCTCATAGTTGGAGAAAAGTTTATTCCAAATTTGTAATAAGCAGCTTCAATCTTGGAACATCAATAAACTTCTATTGTGAGAGGGTCAAGGATGTGATGCACTATAACCAATGGCTATAGCTATCAATGCACTATAGCCATTGGTTTTCCAGTGATATGTTATGACAAGACCCTAAAGAAGCAAAATGAGATTCAATGAGATATAAAGCTAGTATTATTAGGTTAAAGCTTTGGCATGAAAAATGTATTATCAACTTGAAACAACGCCAGCCAAATTGTTGATCCTGACATTGATATTAACTGCAGTAATATTACTCAAATCAAATGTTAATAGTCTAACTGTTTACAAAGAACAGCAAAAACTAAAATATAATAAATCAAGCAGGACTAAAAATATGCATTGGTAATGCACAACCTAGAACCCATGGCATCCCTATGAAAGCAATTGAGAAGCTAATAAAACACAGTTACAAAAATGAAAATGAAAAAGTTTGGAAATTTGGCCCAAGCCATTCCTTGAACTGGTTACCCAAGTCAGGATCTTTGCAATTCTTTCCCAAAAACCAACCCAATCCATTCTATGAATGTTTCGATAGCAACAATGACCCACACAAAAACAAAACCCAGAACACACAGCAACCAATTGGTAGGTATATCCTGGCGAATATATATACAATATCAAATAAAAAATGAAGGAATGGCCAATTGGGCCGTACCCTAAGATCCCTCTAATTCTCTCATATTCGCATGAAATGAAAATCAACCAGATTAAAAAAAAAAAAGTACCTGAATTTGGAAGATAATACACGGAATACGAGTCAGAAATGGAAGAAAGAGAATGGGAGAGAAGTAGCGCAGGGAAGTGAGAAGGATGAGATCATAGATGAAACGCAGGTCAGGATCAAATTGCTTCGAAACGTTTCGTTTCGTTACTCTCGCTCTCTTTGCGGTCGGTCGGTCCTCGTTTGTTTCGTTTACCTCATTTTTATATTAATTAATTTGCTCCGGAAGAGATAACCGTATTACGACAAAGCAACTGAGCAATGGATGAGAGAGAGAGTCAGAGATGAGAGAGAGAGAGAGAGAGAGAACACAGAGAGGAGTATCTGATTTTTTTGGGTGAGAGAGAGAGAGAGAGTGGGGTTGGGGTTGTTCGGGTACTGAGTGCTCACACAGCCCCATTTCAATGTCCACATAGCTTTCTGTGGGACCCACGTCCCGTAATGATTACTTATTTTTCTGCTAAATTTTATTTGATTCATTAATTTTGATGTGCCGTGCACGTGCTCTTTTCTCGCAGCAGTACGGTTTAGGGTGAGAGCTGCACCCGGGTATACGGCGTCTCGTACGTATCTCCCTCTATTGACATAGTTTTGGCTTCTTCTTATACTTCATTCTTTTTGTACTCTTAATAATTTTAATTTAATTATAAATATTCTAGTTAATAAATTTACAAATAATATCCGAATAGTACCCGTAAGTACGTATTTTTTTAAAAAATTATATTTCATACTTTTGAAAAGATACACGTACTTTTGAACCTAAATGTATTAAACACGTCGTTTTATTACGTATTTTTCTGTTTTCTACTAATATAATTGAACAAAATTAAAAAAAATTAATATTTTAATATTTAACGATAAATAAATTATTAATTAAATATTACAATGCCGAACTTTTTAACGTACTATTAATTTAAATTGTCCGAATAATACACGTAGATATTTTTTCCATTTAATACTCGTCCCGTATTTTACTAATTATGATAGTTACTAATCCAAAGACTTCATTCCTTTTGTCTTAGGATTAACTAGTTTTTCTACACGCGTTATGCGTGTGCAATAAATTTTTTTTTAAAATTTTAAATATAATAAATTTACTTATGAATTTGATTAGTCCGAGAAACTTTTTTTTCTACATAGTTTTGAGAGGCTAACGAATGCTTCTCGGTAAGAAACTGTCCAAAGGAAATGCAATTTTTCTTGCCCTTGAGCTTACAAATATGTGCATGTACATATATTTGTTTATTTCCAATAGAAATTGCTTTCAAGTCATACAATTCTATCTAGGTTACTATAAGTTAAGATTTTTTTTTGTTACATTGGAAGAGATCGAATCACTAACCTAGCCTAATTCTAACCCAATTTGATGAGCAAGAGTTATATACATGGCTAACTTCTTCAATGTGAAGAGTTTTTGGGTTGGCTGATTAGGCAAGGATTGTTCTCGTCTTCTCATTGCATAAGTGCGCTTAAGTGGCTTTACTTGCTAATTCTTTGCTTTTTGTCAGTTGCCACAGCTGCTGGAGATAGCTTTATTATTGATGAAGCAATATCTTGGTGTGTATATAATATGATTTTTAGAAATGAAAAATTACTTGTGTATATAGAGATCTCCCTCAATACGATTAAACCTAAGCGATAAATGATACAAGGCTTGTATAGGGAGGTCTATATATAAAATGTACAAATACTTTTCTTATGGTTAAGTAGACGAGCGGTAGGTTTTTGGAAGTGGCGGCTCCCTTTCCTTCAGGATTGTGAGTGGGCATTTCACACTTCAAATTGATTGTTACTGAGGAGCTAATATAGCATAATTCTCTATTTATTTTTTTATTTTTTAAAAAGTATCAAAGATGTTAGTAGTTAGATATTTGAACAAAAATTTGTTGAGCTTAGAGATCTTTGTATAACAAAGAGATCGATTCTTAAATTGGTGGAATATCTCTAATAATTCATGCTTTCGATTTCAAGTTAAAGTAGCAAGCACTAACACATACATTGCTACAAGATGTCATTGGTAGATGTTAAACAAATTAATTTCACAAATTTGAAATCTCCGACATTATGTTTAAAACTTATGCCTTTATGCTCATTGTGAGAGCCTGCACTTCCACAAGATATTTTCGGTTGAACGAATACTTGCAAAACAAAGTTTACCCGGTGTGGCACCGGATAAGACCCTCTGACGATCAAGTTAGTTACAAGAAGCAGTAGACAGGGTTGTAATTGAGCGAATTGTGTGTACCTGAGGAGAGAAATTGGCTCTCCTTATATAGAGGATTGAGGAAGAGATCTTCCACAATAAATGCGCACAAGAGAATCCTAACCCAAGTCAAGTTGGGAAAGTGAATCCTTATAAGATTCAATGTGTGATTCTTTGATGAGAAATGATTTTCGAAGATATCCTTCCCTAAGAGGACTTAATTGAGGTTATCGGTTGCCACAAACCCTACGATATGTATCGAGACGTGGATCATAGAGGATTCCTAGTAGGGCTAGGAATACTCATGTTTCCCAGTATATATAGAGATTACGGTTTAGGGTCATCAGACCATAACCTGTGGCGTAGCCCAATGAGGTCGTAACCTGTTCCTTATGAGAATACGGATCTTGCTCCACTCAATCCTTTCGTGAGGCCCTTAGTACAATCCATATGCTTAAGTCCTAAGATTTAGAATATGAAAACACCACCATTTAGAATATGAAAACAACACCCAAAAAAATATGAAAACAACACCCAAAAAGTCCTTGAAACCGTCTTACCTCACCCAAAGACCCGGTTTCGGATGGTGATTTTCATACGCCCACACTCATACTATTGATTATTCATAGCTTGAATAAACTATGACTACTGGAATATTTTACAAATTTTTCATAATATTATTATTTTTTTGATTGAAAATGAATTTCATTAATTGAAAGAACTTACAACTGAGAGACGTGACAATGCTAACTAGATGCCCCATCAAAACCTAGCCCGACCAGTTGGAACCCAGAGGGACAAAATCCCGGGCCAAGAGAAAAAAGTACCTTCCATGATATCTCAACAAAAATAAAAATTAAAAGGATGACAGCTAAAATTGAGGAAGTTTTCATATATTCATGTACTTCATATAATGGGTGATTGTGTAGTTTCAATGCTAGGATACTTCTCTCCCTTGATTGTAGAGGACATCAAAGCTCTTCCATATGTCCACTTTCAACCTCGTGAAGGAACCAAGGTGGTACCCCTCCTCGCGAAGTTCGCTCTTAGTGAGCAATCGACTTTCTCTTGTATTAAACAAAGGCTAGAATGGCTTACTGAGTCAATTAACAATGACTCAAATGTTTGTAACATTTCTTCTCATCAATGAATGGTTATCTATTTTCAATAAAAAAAAATCCAATAAGTGTAATTTTTCTAGAAAAATTTCTCAATAAGTTTAGACAATTTATGAATTTTCCAATAAGGACATTTTTTTTTATAAAGTGTTTACTGCGGGTCAATAAAGTGTTTACTAGGAATTAATAAAGTGTTTACTAGATGTCAATAATTGTTTTACTGCAGGTCGGTAAATTTACCCAAAAAAATGGACAAGCTGGGAATAAAAAAATCATACAGTACCAATTGGGAGAAAAATCTCCAAAATTGTCCTTAAGGGCCAAGGATCCAAAAAAAAAAGACTCGAGTTGGCTAAATCTTCACTTTTTCTCTGAGGATAATGCAGAATTATTGTAAATGTGGGCCTGATCTAGTTGCAATATGTTCCATATATAAGAACATCTAGACAATTTATTGATTTCTCAATAAAGACATTTTTTTTTTCAATAAAGTGTATATAAGATGGGAATTAAAAAAAAATTAACGTACTAATTGGGAGAAAAATCTCCGAAATTATCCTTATGGGTTAAGGATACAAAAAAAAAGACTCGAGTTTGCAAAATCTTCAGTTTTCTCTGAGGATAATGCAAAATTATCGTAAATGTGGGCTAGACATTATAAAGTAATTTGTTAAGATTTTCAATTTTAGTTCTCAATTTAAATATATTGGCTAAGAAGTAATTGAGATAGTTAAAAATCCAATACCGTAAAGATCATAAGTTCAAATTTCACTGACATACGAAAAATGAGTGGGGTAAGGATAAAAAAAATATAAAAAAAAATTAAAAATTTTACCCTTGGAAGAGCTTGTCATTTGAAATCTTGCAAGTTCAAACCCTATAGATTGTGGGTGGAATTTATTTGTTATTGCTAACTTATGAATAGCTAGTTCCATGGATATATAGGATCATATGACTTGGCATGAGAGACTCTAATGAGTACCTTATAGTAAGGACTTGTTGAAAACTTTCAAACTTAACCGTTGGATGAACTTTTAATGAATTTGTTAAAGGAAAAAATATAAAATGGTACCTGAAGTTTACCTTTATCTTATCGATGGTACCTGAGCTTCAATTGTTGTCACAACCAGTACCTGAACTTTTCGATTTCATCTAAACTGGTACCTAAAGTCACCTTCGGTGAGCACTCCGGCAAAAAATGGCACATGACTTACATGTGACTTAGTTTCTCAGGGAATTTTGGACAATTCCCACTCGATTTAATCACTTTATTTTATTTTTCATAACGAATTGAGAAAGATTTTATTACATCCAAAAGTTGGGTGGGCATCTTTATCAAGAAGACATTAAAGCCATTAAATCAAAGTTTGGGATAAAAATGTTAGGGTAACGCGGTCATGTCATCATGAACAATGACTCACACGCCATTTTTTGCCGGAATGCTCACTGAAAGTGGCCTCAGGTACCAATTTAGATTAAATAAAAAAGTTCAAGTATTGGTTGTGACAAAAATTAAAGTTCAGGTACCATCGATAAGATAAATGTAAAATTCAGGTACCATTTATGATAATAACCCATTTTTTAAATATCAATTAACATTTAAAATACTCATCTACCGGTTGAATTTGAAAGTCCTCAACAAGTCCTCATTATTTAGTACTCACTAGAGAAATCCCCATGATTTGGCATGCCATGTTAGCAAAATATAGCCCAGTATTGTTATGTCAAAGCTAATTTGACTAGGTTTGCTATGTCATAAAAAAGTGGGGTTCACAATAGTCACCTTAGAATTTAACGGAAAAGTTAATAGTTCAACTAACGACGGGTATGATTAATTAAAGGACTAAATTTTGGTTACTACTCTATAATTTAGGGGTCTAATTAGTTTAGTCCATCTTGGTCCAAAAAAAAAAATAGTTCAGTGCATAAACTTCTATTTATGATACGTGTCGACACATGATGTGTCAACCCATGATAGGCGACATGTGTCCTAAATTTTAGAGACTGAATTGAGAGTGCAGAGATCATTTTGATGAAATTGAAAGTTCAGAGACTGAACTGATTAGAGCTCTAAAGTACAGAGTAGTAACAAGAATTTAATCATTCATTAAATATGGGAAGTACAACTGATAAAACTAAAAATGGAAGACCACAAATTAAGATTGCATGGTAAATGTCAAGGAGGTATAATATTCAATTACCTTCAATGCACTGAAGTCATAAAAGTTGGCATAAATTTGAGGCATCCCCTTGGGCCTTGTATAGGAGTTACTCCTTAAATGGATTAAGCCTCCTCATAACTCTAATTAATTACTGAGATTGGTTCAGGCCATTATGTCTATATTTTCATATGATGCACACATGCGATCTTTGATTGATTATCGAATAATACCTGAATAGTATCCGTACGTACATATTTTATAAAAATATTTTCGAATTTCGTACTTTTAAAAAGATCTGTTAAAATACACGTACTTTTGAATCAAAATATATTATACACGTATTAAACACATTTTATTATGTATTTTACACATGAAATTGAATCAAAATGTGTATTAATTTATATTTAAAAAATTAAAAATAAATAATACTATGCCGAATTTTTTAACGTTTTATTAAACCAAATTGTTTGAACAATACACGTACATAATTTTTTCCTTTAATACTCGTCCCATATTTTACTAACTATGCTGATTAGTTAGAAGATGCAAGAATACCTTAGTTTACACATATTATGCATTGTCCTTTTTTTCAAACCAAGGAATCTCTAAAGCAAACGAAAGTTGGAGTTTCGCTCTATCATTTAGCGGACAAAGTTGTACGTTTATTGCATATTATAGTACCACAAAAATTGAGTTGTTAATGGATTCAATATTAACTGCTCTAGATATCATAGTTCTATATATGTCTCGTTCACATACTCAGTTAATTATTTACTCAGTTATGCTTAACTGTCATTAGATCTAAATCAAATGGTAAAGAATAATAAGGTAAATAAACTCATTTTAACTGCCTCATTATTTTCTATCCTTATATTTAAATTTAATGACTATATATATATGGATATAGTTATTATAGGTTTCCTTGTTTGTTTGGAGTTATATATCCATTTTAACCTTAAACGTCACATCAAAATTGAAATATGCATGTTATGTTGACGAATCAAAAGACAAAAGGTCGAATTTACTAGTATAATGGTTATTTAAAACCAAATTCAAATATTTATTCAGTATAAATCGAGTATGTTATCTTTCACATTAAGCCTTTTCTTTTGTTTTTATGACTCGCATTCATGCTTGTACCATAGGTTCATATGTAATGAGTGTGTACATTACCACTTAGCGATTCCCCTTCCTATTTGACCGTAATGAAACGGCAAGCACAAAACAAAAAACTACGTACGAATAAAGGTTTCAATGCAATGTCTATACCATATAGATTAATATGTCATACTAATTAGTTTTTAATTGGTGAATAAATAAGACTCATAGTTTTGAATTTATACTCTTGTCTGACCCAAGTTAGATCTCTGTGTCCAAACTCTCTCTTATTGATATACATTCGGAAGTGTAATTTCATGATTCGAACCGTTGATCTTGTAAAGCAATTTTTATAAATTAATTCTGCAAAAAAAACATTTAAATTAAGGGATTATTAACTCATCCAATTATATCAAACAAATATACGATTTTGGTAAAATTTTACATTATGATGACGAACCGTTCATTTGTTTAATGCAATTGCATGAATAAACGATCTCTGTTCACTTTGATTTTTTGCAGAATTGATCTATAAAAATTGTTTTACAAGATCAACGGTTCAAATTATGAAATTACACTTCTAAATATATGTCAATAAGAGAAAATTTGGACACAGAAGTCCAACCTGGTCGGACAAGAGTATTTATTCCATTTCCAAATAAAGATTTCTCTCTAACTTGCCCAAATAACTAGAGAAAGGTTCCAAAACAGTAAAAATTAATTATCAACAGCCAGGTGTTGCCTATGTATTTCCTCTCCCAGATTCAACCCCACGATTCCCAAGAAAAATCGAAAAATCAAAACCCCCCATAAGAAAAACAAAAATGGAATCTTCAACCCTCGTAACTTTACTCTCTTCAATCTCCCAACTCATCCTCCTCCTCGTCCTCTCTCCCAATTCCTCCGATTCCTCCGATTCCTGCTCCAATGTCTTCCCCGCCGCACACCACTTCCTTTCGTCCCAAGAAATCGCCGCCACCCTTTCCCTCCATTCCCTTTCCCGGAAACGAAAGCGGGCCCGTCTCTCAGAACCCGATTCCGAGCCAACTGACCATGAAAAAGGCCCAGAACTCGGCCGAGTGCAACTGGGTCTGTCTCGGAATCCTGACTCGTTCAAGAACTGCTTCAGAATGACCTCCTCAACGTTCGAATGGCTCTGTGCCTTGCTCGAGCCGTTGCTGGAGTGTAGGGACCCAGTCGGGTCGCCTCTGAATCTGTCCGCCGAGCTTCGTCTCGGTATCGGTCTGTATCGGCTGGCCACCGGAGCTAATTATCCCGAAATTTCGAAGCAATTCGGGGTTTCGGACTCGGTGGCAAGGTTTTGTTCCAAGCAATTGTGCCGAGTATTATGCACCAATTACCGTTTCTGGATTGAATTTCCCAACCCGGATGAGTTCGAATCTGTATCCGCGGCTTTCGAAACCCACACCGGGTTGCCCAATTGTTGTGGTGTGATTGACTGTACCCGGTTCAAGATTGTTACAAATAATGGGCTTCACGAAACCATTGCGGCCCAAATCATGGTCGATTCTTCGTCTCGAATTCTCAGCATTGTGGCTGGATTTCGGGGCAACAAGGGTGATTCTAGGGTTCTAAAGTCTTCAACTTTGTACACAGACATTGAACAAGGGAAGTTACTGAATTTGGCTCCGGTTAATGTAAATGGGGTGCCTGTGAATCAGTATTTAATTGGAGATGAAGGGTACCCTTTGCTTCCTTGGCTTATGGTACCTTTTGTTGATGCCATGCCGGCTTCAAATGAGGAGCAATTCAATGCAGCACACACTCGAATGCGCCTTTCGGGGATTAGAGCCATTGTTAGTTTGAGGAATTGGGGTGTTTTGAGCAAACCTATTCGAGAGGAGATGAAGATGGCAGTTGCTTATATTGGTGCTTGTTCCATACTTCATAATGGTTTGATGATGAGGGACGACTATTCTGCTATGTCTGGTGGGTTGGATGATTATGATCAGAGCTCTCAGTACTATAGGGATAATACTAGTTTGGAGGAGAATTCAATTGAGAAGAAAGCTTCTGTTATAAGAAGTGCATTGGCTACAAAAGCAAAACAGTTTCAAGACTCAATTTTTTCAACCAATTCTAGCTCTTTGGTGTCATTGCAATCAACCTAGGAGATTGGTCAAAGGAGGGAGCTGAAATAGCACAATTTTGTTTTATCAGGTACTTTTAGATGATTTTTCCTTCATGATCATTGTTGTGTTTCCTGAGATTACAGGTCCCTTGTTTCGTTTATATTCTTTTGATTTATTTTGGGATAAAATTGCCTTTTCGATTCCTCTATTGTACCTTTTGTTTGTGAAGATATACCAGTTCAGCATGTTCTATAACATTCAAAGCATAAAGATGAGATTTTTTTCCCCCTGAGAATGTGGATACTTTTGATCCATTTAGTGATGGAGTAAAGGCTTATTGTTTCCGTAATGGCTTCATCAATTTAAGCAAAAATGTAACAATCCCAGAACAAGAAAAAGAAACTAAGATTTCTGAAGAATGCAGAGGTCTGTAACAAGGTCTGTGGACTATAGAACAAACAAAGGATTTCTCAAGAATGCAAAACTTGTAATTGTAATTTGTTAACTTTTAGTTCTGCAGAATGTAGATCACAAGGTTGGGCAGAACTCAACAGTCACTAGTGTTGCACTGCTCAAAAACAATAGCAGCAGGTTAACCCTTTCTAAATTTTCAGAATAACTATTTCCTTGAGCCAATAGCTAAGTGGGAACTGGGGTATGACGATTTTACGCAATTAATCAAGCTCTTTAATCAGCTCCAGCCTCCATGAAGGCTCAAGGTTGAAATTGGCCGGGACATGGAAAGACCAATCTTCCTAATCTTACTGCTGCAACTTGTCTTTTCCTTTCTTCTTTCGTGTCGTGGCTTGAAAACAATAGT
Source organism: Rubus parviflorus (assembly GCA_029955375.1). Lineage (NCBI taxonomy): Eukaryota > Viridiplantae > Streptophyta > Magnoliopsida > Rosales > Rosaceae > Rubus > Rubus parviflorus. The sequence continues at coordinate 31,315,777 of JARGGL010000001.1, forward strand.
CATTGAGAGAGCTTGAAATGTTATCATATCCATACGTTTTCTTGAGTTTTGTGTTGTACCACCACTATGCTAAGAGCAACCTTTTTATGTACACTGAGGTCTTTCTCTTCTCATAGGTTTCGAAACAACTTTTACCTCTTTTGACAGTGCTCATATGCTCAGATTCTTGAAGAATAGCTCCTCCCAAAACAGCTATGGACTTGCTCTATTTAAGAAATGGTATGGCATTCAGCCATTCACCCTACTCTTCAGTCAGTCTAGAGTCTAGAAAATACATCACCAACCGTGAGACTTGGTTAGCCATTTCTGCTGCTACATGGCGGTAACCCCTTGCTCCAATGTTTAAGGCTTTGATGATCAGTTCTAATGATATATTTATTGGTTTTGCTCAGAGTTCATTTTCATATTTAATAGGTAGAACCGTAGAAGGCAATATGCCTCATTACATCAAGAATGCTCCAATACTTTCTTTGCAAGCATCAAACTCCAATTCAAAGAGCTTGGTGAAATCTGGTATTAGCTAAGATAGGTGTGGTAGTGGTCCTGGCCTTTTTCCGTAGTTGAAAAGCATTCAGCTTCTAAATTCGATTTGAAGCTGTCCTTATCAGAAAGATCAATTAGGGCTGTATAAATTAATAGTCAATAGCCAAGGTTTCAACTGCAGGACAGCAGGACTATATTTAAGGAAAAGAAGAATAGAGAAATGTCCTGCAATTTTAACCAAAAGGCCAGACAATGGGGTTGGTGAGCCTAAGAGAACTAAATTCTAACACCAGCATGGATATAACGACTTACCATCCTCCTCATTCAGAACAGATTCATTCACCCAAATCAGCTCTCATGTTCGTCTCCTAAAATGGTAAAAATCCATTTGGAAAGTAACTTATTCTTATTGGGAAAAAATCACCTTTAGTCCCTCAACTTTGACTCGTTCAACACTTTCGTCCCTGAACTTTGAAATATATCACTTTCGTCCCTGAACTTCAACACCAACTATCACTTTCGTCCCTGACCGAAAAAAATGGTGCAAAACCTATGCCAAAATGTTCGCACGGATGAAAGGAGTAACTTTTATAACTGGGGCTAAGCTCGATTCGGCCTAAAATGGCTCGAATTTAGCCCGAAAGCCAGTGGTGGCCGAAACTTTAATTGTAAAATTCTCCGCCGTCCGGCGACGGTTTGAGGCGGGGTTGGTGGCGTTGAACTCGCCTCAAGGAGGGCTTCAAAGTCCAGTATGTGTTGTCGTTCGAATTGGCCGGAATCGGAGGTTTATTTGTGAAAACTTCGGTCAGGGACGAAAGTGATAGTCTTTTTCAAAGTTCAGGGACTAAAGTGATATATTTCAAAGTTCATGGACGAAAATGTCGAATGAGTCAAAATTCAGGGACTAAAGGTGATTTTTTCTCTATTCTTATTTGAGGCAAACAGTAACTGCTGAAAATGGCAACATATTTGGAGAACAAAATTAAGAGGTTCGTGTATGAATTTAAAGATCTGTTCATGCCAGATAGCTAATAACCCAGAGCAACCAATGATTAAAACTGGATTCAAATATTCTGCAACTTATATAAAAAAAAAATAATTAAGAAGAAAAGGAGAGGATGGAGGTCACCTACTTCTGGACACGTCAACAGCCATGTTCTTGGTATTCTTACCAACCCAATTTAATTTCCACTTCCAACAGAAAAAAATGTGGATCCTACCACAATATGCATGGGCATGGCAACCCTTTTCTATTTTTTGCTTATCTTATCGGAAATAGAAAACAAATCTGGGTATGGAATATGGATTATAACAAATCTGCATATAATATATTTTAGGGAAGTTGAAAGTCATTAACAAATTTGAGTATAATTATAATCTTTAATCATACAACTGTGTCAACCCTGAAAAAAAAAAATAGAAACAATGTCAAATACACATGGGATAATATTATCCCAACCCAGGATATCTTCTTCAAGGAAGATTGGATACTCTGATAGTCTAATGTTCTGACAGCTGAAACTTTTGCTCTTCGTGATAGTTTACAACAAGCAATAATTCAAGGATATCATCAAATCCAAGTTGAAGGTTATTCTAAAATTCTTATTGATAACATACTCGGCAACATTTCTACTCTTTGCATCTGAATTCTAGTCCGAAATATCTAACTTCTTGCTCAAACTTGCACAAATATTTCATTCACCCATATTTTTAGAGCATTTGCAGCGGCATACCAATCCAATTGTCAATCAATCATTAATGTCAAAAAATGTGATGCAACGGTCGCCAATTGCCCAACCAATTGGTAGGTCATACAAAGTCGGGCAAATGGCTTGCTAAATTGTGAGCAACTCAATTAGTCGACCAATTGGTAGGTCCACACTCACATGGGTATGCTGCAGTTGCTACCAAAGGTTTAAAAAATATTTTTGCGTCTGACATTATAACAATCAAGTGATTAAAGACTTAGATTGCATTGATTTGAAATCGACGGTCCATATTCAATTGCAAAAAGTATTGGCATTAGAATTGCATTTTATTGTTGCATTTGAAAATGGAAGGCAATTGCCAATTTGGATAAATAGTAAATTGACAAACTACCAATTGGTCTAACAAATTGGCAATTGCTCTTGGCATATTGGTGCATTTGCTCTTAGAGAGGCAATTTTATAGTGGACTCTCTTGCTAATTTTGGTCACTCACTACAAGCTGCTACATGGATTAAGTCTCTTCCTTCCAGTGCTTCTCAGGCTTTCCTGTTGGATAGTTTAGGTATTGGATGTCTTAGGGGTTTCTCTTTGTAATCTTTTTTGTTTTTTGTAATTTTTTGTTTACTCATCGAAAAAAAAAACACAGGATACCTATTTCCGGAAGTGATGACGTAATAAGTACTCAATATGGTGTCACCAAGAGCCCAACCACAACACTTCACCAAGTCTCCTACAACCGATGTCCTATCACCATTACCTGTTTAGTGGGCCCCAAGGAAAAAGTATGATGGATTTGATTGGTTTGGAGTTCCAAAATTCACACAAACTCAGGACTTCACCAACCCCAGACCGGTTTGGTGGCCGGTCTAACCAACCATCCAGTTCAAACCGGGCAGTTTCCTTCCATATATACCTTGGTCTTTCCTCCTTTCCATTCAGGCTTAATCTACCTCCTACCCTTTTACTCATAAATCCAAGAAATCACAAAGCAAGGAAGATAAACACAGCAATGGCAGGAAATGGAGAAGAGAAAAGTAGGCACCAGGAAGTTGGCCACAAAAGCCTTCTTCAAAGTGATGCTCTTTACCAGGTACCACCACCACCTACAATAATTGGATTACAGCCATGAATTGAATCAAAATCTTCAAAAGTTAAAAGAATTTTGATACTTTTGTTTGATTTGGCCTTTTGGGTTTGATTTTGTTTTGTAGTATATATTGGAGACAAGTGTGTACCCAAGAGAGCCTGAGTCCATGAAGGAGCTCAGAGAATTGACTGCAAAGCACCCATGGTCTGTTTCTTTCAACTTTGATTTGATTTCATCAACCCATTTTTTGATTTGTTGTATGAGATCTATTACAATATTTTGATTTGTTTTGAATTCAAAACGTACAGGAACATCATGACCACTTCAGCTGATGAAGGTCAATTCTTGAACATGCTTCTCAAGCTCATCAATGCCAAGAACACCATGGAGATTGGTGTCTACACTGGCTACTCCCTCTTGGCCACAGCCCTTGCTCTCCCTGAAGATGGAAAGGTCAATAATTCATCCCTCAAATTTCCAAACAATTAATATATTTTTCATTCCAATAATGACTTTAATATATATTTGGGTACGTTTGTCACAGATCTTGGCCATGGACATCAACAAAGAAAACTATGAATTGGGTCTGCCAGTCATCCAAAAAGCTGGTGTTGCCCATAAGATTGATTTCAGGGAAGGCCCTGCCCTCCCCGTCCTCGACCATATGATAGAAGATGTAACCACTCAACTCCTCATTGTTATTTAGATTCAGAGAAAAAGTATTATTAGAAAATTGTTTGTTTTGTTTTTTGATCTGAAAATAGTTTAGTCTCTCATTTATATGTAATTGTACGAATATAAATCGTACATTATATACCATACTAGTGGATAGTACTTTGGGAATTGACAAAGACTCTTTCTTGGTATCTTGTTGGTGGAACAGGAGAAGAATCATGGATCGTTCGATTTCATCTTCGTTGACGCAGACAAAGACAACTACATCAACTACCACAAGAGGCTGATCGACCTGGTCAAGGTTGGGGGTCTGATCGGCTACGACAACACCCTATGGAACGGCTCTGTGGTCGCACCACCTGATGCCCCTCTCCGCAAGTATGTTAGGTACTACAGGGACTTCGTGATCGAGCTCAACAAGGCTCTTGCTGCGGACCCCAGGATTGAGATTTGCATGCTTCCGGTTGGTGATGGCATCACTCTCTGCCGTCGGATCAAATGATCAACCCAATTGAGCGATCAGGGCCGTTTCTTCCCGGTCAAGATATCATAAGAGGCAACATATGGTGTTTCTTTTCTTTTTTCTTATTTTCATGTGTATTTGTTTTGGGGGCCAAAATGCTCATGTTTGGAGGATTTGAAAGGCATACCATATTGAATTGTGCTGATTTAAATTTCTGCCATAATTATAATACACCGAATGATTTCGTTTTTTTATTACTCTTTGGGTTATTATCTAATTTTGGATATGAGATTATCATTTTTTTTTGTTACATTAGAAGGGATCCAATCCCAACCTAGCCAAATTCTAATACAATTTCCTACCTTTACTCACCACTTGAGCTAACCCCAAGGATCTTGAGATCACTAATTTTTTTCTCTTGCATTAGATTCATCTTTCAATGTCAATGTCACTAGCGTTAAAATTTATTCGGTCACCCGTCACCCATATATTAAATGCTTACTCGAGTTGTAAGTTTATCTTAGAATTTCAAGTTCAAATTTCACTCATTTTATATCATTTGATAAATGAAAATTACCTTGTATGTTTTTTTTCTAGACAAAAGAGGAATTTGAATTTAAATTTATAATTGTAGTGGTTAAGAATGTTTAGCTCCGCACAGCATCTTCTGCATTCAAATTTTCACTCGGTCAAAGTCAATTGACAAACAAAATTTATTTCAACATTATTATTTTTTAAAAGCATATCATCTCAATAAATTTTATAAAATTATGGAAGTGAATCAGAAAGTTCCTGAGGATTAATAAATTTTAAACCTTTTGTCATGGCGATCATGGCCTCCACTCCACCCACCCACCCACCCACCCACCAAACAGACTTGTTCTTAGTCCTTGTTTGAGGTTCATATATTTTTTACATTTAATTCGCTACTTGTTTTTGAGGTTGAAACTTGGTGAACCACTTATTTGTGGACCTGGATTTAGAGCAGTCACGTATATTTTCGTAATCATAATTGTCGACATTTTATGCAGGTGCGAATGCGATATGACGAAAACAAGACGAGAATGAATATAAGACATTCGATTTAGAAGCTCATCCTTTCATATATTTGTGTAGGTCCGAAGCAAGATGAGAATGAATAATTTACGGCATTGCATAATTTACGGTGTATGTATTGTTCTAGGTTTCGAATAATCGATTAGAGTTTTAGATTTAGAGTCATCGATTAGGCCACTTGTATGGTCTGTACTGCTCCTTTTTAGGATGCTCATATTAAAGATTGTAATCCTCTATTGATTAATAAAGTTTATGCTCTTTAAAAAAAAAAAATTTATGGCATTGAGTTATATTTTCGTAATCATAATTGTAAATATTTTATTATTTTAATAGGAAATTGCCTTCATTTTTGGAAAATTATTTTGGTAAGTTTATTAGCGGCAGACATTGATCAAGTGAGACTTAGTAAGTCCACTTTGGATGAAAGAAGAATTAGCTTCCACCATCAAAGAAATTGACTTAATCAATCGTTGACCACCTCCGGCCTGTCGGAATCATATGGCTGAGGGAGAAGGAGCAGCGCGCTCCTGATTCCTTTTTTTATCTTTCAAAAACCAATTTCGTGCAATGACGTCGTTGCTCAGTTTCTATATATAGAAATTAATAAATGAAATTTTTAACTGTAATTTTCACAAGCTATGAGCATAATAGTAGTGTTCGATCTATCTATTGCTCATTGTTTTTTTTCGATGAGGAAAGAAAATTACACGACAAAGCCCCTAGCACAGCCACAACCCAGCTGGTCTAGGTGAAAAGCATTTGCAGCACTAAGAGGAAGACTACGATCCCAAACTGAGACACTAACAGAATGGCCTACTTTCGCAATAGCATCAGCTACAAAATTGGCTTCCCTCCAGATGTGAACAAAACTAATCCGAGAACAATGACTAGCAAGCCAGAGAATATCTTGAACAAGAAATTTGATGCGCCAAGGAGTTGGAATGGTGCCCGTAAGACTGTCAATGAGAATTTTAGAGTCTCCTTCCACGATGATTTGAGAGTGATCAGCACTAATGGCCTGTCTTAATCCTTCTCTAAGAGCCATAGCTTCCGCAACAATGACCGAAGAATGACCAATATTTTTTGTAGATGCTAAAATTGGATTGCCTTGATCATCACGAAGAACAAAGCCTGCAGAAGCATGGCTATTGTGGGAAACGGAGCCATCAAAGTTGAGCTTGATATAACCAGGATTCGGAGGATGCCACCTGATCAGCTTCCTGGAAATCTGATTTGTGGCGCGCTTGGGAGGGTTGACATGCCAATATTGGAGAGTGGTAGAAGCTGCTGCATGACAAACTTGGGTTGAATTCATAACCAAATTCTTGAAAATAAGATTATTCCTAGCATGCCAAATATGGTGCATAAAATAAGAATTTTTGAAAGATTTTCAGTGGAATCTTGGTCTCTATTAGCTCGAAAAGAATCAAGCCAGTCAATAAAAGATGCATTCCAATGAAGAGGGTTAATAGTGGTAGAGAAATGTTCCCAAACTTGCCTTGAATAAGAACAGTTCATAAATAAATGATCAATATTTTCTGCTTCAGAATTGCAAAAAGGACAACTTCTATCAATGAGTTCATTAGTATAGACTTGATCTCTTGTTCTAATCCTCTTCCTGATCAGCTGCCAACTAAAGAGTTTAACTTTAGGAGGCATAAGAAGAGACCACATTTGCATAAGAAGTTTAGACTTTGAGTGAGCTTGGATATTTTGAGTTTGAAGAAATGAAGCAGATTTAATAGTAAACCGTCCATTTCCAGAGGGACCCCAAATAAATTCATCAGTAGTAGAGGTGATAGGTAAAGGAATAGAGCCAATTTTGAAAACAATATCAGAAGGCAAAACTTGCAATAGCTTTTCATGATTCCAGTGGTAATTCACAATATAATCACTAACCAATTCATTAGTATTTACCTGGGATTTGGTTTGATCATCTAAAAAATTAAAAAGAGGGAAAGGATAAGCCCAATTAAACAACCAAAAATTAATTTGAGAACCATTCCCAACAATCCAGCGCATACCATTAGAGATTAAGTCTCTAGAATCCAGAACTCCTTTCCAGGCCATTGACGATCTAGAATTTTTCTTAACAGAGAAGAAATTGTTTCTTCTAAGATATTTGGCATGCATAATCTGAACCCACCAATTGGTAGGGTCAGTAATAATCTTCCATCCTAGCTTAGCTAGGGCAGCTTTGTTGAATCCTGAACAAGCTCTAATACCAAGGCCTCCCTTGCATTTAGGAGTGCAAGCAGCATTCCAAGCAACAGGGGGGTATTTCATTTCATTACCCCAAAAAAACTTTCTACATTCCTTATCCAAAGCAGATGTTACTTTAGAAGAACATTTAAAACAAGATAAAGTATGGTTTGGCATACCCGTGAGATTAGCCTTGATGAGAGTAAGCTTACCCCCTCGGGATAGCGTATTAGCTTTCCAACCTGCTAGCTTTTTTTGCATTTTCAGAATAAGGTCATTAGTATTAATAGGATCTTTCCAAAAAACCACATTATGAATGCCCAAATACTTTCCAATGGTGGCTTTATGCTGAATGCTCAAGATACAAGAGAGGTTAGTTCTGCAAGCATTGGGAACATTATTGGAAAAATATAAAGTAGATTTATGATAATTAATTTGCTCGCCAGAAGCTTTGGAGAAACTTTCAAGAGTTCTTAAGATATGTCGAGCTGCAGTAGAATTAGCCTTACTAAAAATTAAACAGTCATCAGCAAACATCAAGTTAGAAATACGTAAACCGCAAGGGGAACTCAAGATTCCAACCTGATTTCTTGTGTTAGTAGCAAGCAAATTAAGCTTTCTAATTAAAGGTTCCATGCAAAGAATAAAAATATAAGGGGAAAGAGGATCTCCTTGTCTTAAACCTCGCAGTGGTTTAAAAGGGGGCTGAGGTTTGCCATTAATAAGTAAAGAAAAGTTCACTGAGGTAATGCATTCCATAATAAGATCAATCCAATTGCTTGCAAAGCCAAACTGCGCAAGACAATGTTTGATGTAATTCCAATGCAAAAAATCATAAGCTTTCTCAAGGTCAAGCTTAATAGCCATTTCACCTCTTCTGCCTTTCTTCCTGCCAAAGTTAGAAAATAATTCATGAGCAATTAAAATGTTATCAAAAATTGATCTTCCGGGCGCAAATGCTCCTTGATTTTGATAGATACATTTAGCAAGTAAGGGTCTTAACCTGTTAACAATTATTTTAGAAATAATTTTGTAACTAACATTACACAAACTAATAGGTCTAAAATGGCTAACCATTTCAGGATTTTCAGATTTGGGAATTAGAGCAATGTTGGTATGATTAATGATGCTAAGAGAAGACTTGTTCTGGAAAAAGTCTGTTGTTGCTACCATTTCATATCTGTCCCGGTACAGACCCCATGACGGGTCAGGAGCAGCCCACCATCGCGTTGGTCAGCCTCTTCCGGGAGCTCAGCGACCGACTCAGAAGGGTCGAGACCGGCGGTGCCAAAAGTGCACCCAGCCTCGGCATAGCAAAAAAGCCAGTAGGTCCATTCACCAGGAGGATCCATGAGCACAACCGGGACTTCAAGAGCCTGAAGATGGACTCCTATACCGGTAAGGAGGACCCAGTAATGCATGTGACCGCCTTCCAATCCGCCTACAATGGCAAGGGATATACCGACGAGGAGTGGTGCCATGCCTTCGTCAACACCTTGACTCAGGAGGCCATGCTGTGGTTCTATCAGCTAGAACCAGAGTCCATAGACAGCTACGAGCAACTAGTCGAGGCTTTCACCACCGAATACGCCACGAAGTCCAGCTTCTTCTATTCGGTGGGGGAACTTACCGGCTTCCAGCAAGCCGACGGGGAGCGACTAGCGGATTATATGGAACGGTTCAAGGCTTCATACCGGCGCTGTACCTCCAAGGACGATGTCCGTGCAGCCCAAATCTTCCGGGATGGCCTGCAGCCGGACGAGTTCCTCAGAAAGCTCAATGCAACAAGCACTGTCCTCACCTACACCGAGCTCATGAACCGAGCAGGTCAGTATGCCCGGAGCTACTACTTGACCTACGAGAGAAAGTCTCAGCTCAACGCAATGCACAAGGCAAACAAGGCCTCCGCGACCACAGCGGACCCCATCGGGGATAAGCGCAAGCAAGAGCAAGGTGGTGGCTCACGGTCGGACGACTCTCGGCAGAATGACAAGCGCAACAAGTTCAACTCCTACCGAGGGGGTAATCGCAGCAACAACTGGGAGAACCGCGAGAACAACCGGAGGTATGATCCCCCCAACCGGGAGCGGAATCCCCAACACCAGGCTCCCCAGAGCCACCGACAACGACCGGTATATCAGGTCGATCCCAGCTATAGCAAGCCCGAAGAACAATTGTATTCCAATCAGCGGAAGCAGGAGCAGTACTCCGGCTACTCGGGCCGCGAGGAAACCCAGGCCCATCCAAGTCAGTGGGCGTACAGCCAACCCGCCGGTATCAACCAGGTGGACGACTCAAGCCAGGGATGGACCGAGACCGAGTATAACCGGCACCCCAAGAAGAAAAACCCCAGGAGGCGCAACCGCCCCCTGAAGTCCAGTGGGCAGGACGGTACCGACGACAGGCTGCTAGTCTGTACAACGTTCAATAAACCCTTGGGGGACATCTACAAGGAAAACCCCCAGCTTTTCCCCCAACCATGGGCGAAGCAAGCATACAGGACTAATACCGGTAAATTCTGCACCCACCATCAGTCCGGGACCCACAACACCGATGAGTGTCAGGCTCTCCGGGACGTGGCCGAGCAGCTATACCGAGACGGGAAGCTTAACCAGTACACCGGTCAAGGCAACCAGGGTTACCGGAAGGAAATCTTCACCATCAGCGGAGGGCCGACCTTATTCGGCACTTCACGATCTGAGCACAAGTCTCATGTGAAGGAGGCAAAGCAACACCTACAATGTTTCTCGGTGCAACATGCACCGACACAGAAAAAGCCCAAGCGAGACCCCTGGAAGGTAGAATTCTCCAACGATGAGGAATCCGGTATCGTGACCCCTCACGACGACCCTCTCGTGATCTCGGCCAAGGTTCACACGGATCTGATGCACAAGGTGCTTGTGGATGGCGGTAGTTCCGCCAACATCATTTTCAAGAGTGTCTACCTCAAGCTGGACCTACCGCTCGAGAACATATCTAGGACGGTGAACCCGCTTATAAGCTTCTCGGGAGATCTGGTCCAACCTCTCGGTAGCATCTGGCTCAACGTGGAGGTCGGCCAGTACCCCAGGTCCCGAAAGGTATCTGCCCATATGCTGGTGGTAGACTGTGAATCATCCTACAATTTCATTCTCGGTAGGCCCATCCTTTGCCAGATCAAGGCCTGTGTGTGCTACTACTTGCTCATGCTAAAGTTCCCTACTCCCGTTGGAGTCGCCTCCATCAGAGGAATCCAGCCAATGGCCCGGTCGTGTTATGCTCAAGAAACTAAGCCACGGCGTCCCTGCCGGGACGTGTGCAATGTCACTACCGGTGACAGAGCAGCCACGACCGACAGGCCGGATGACCCCAGGGAAGGAGCAGTAGTCCTGCAGGGCAAACCCCACGAGGAAGTAGAACACATCGCCCTGTTCCCCGAACAGCCTGACAGAGTTGTCAAGATCGGCACCGGCCTACCGGTAACTCTCCGGGGAGACCTGATCAAACTCTTGAAGGACAACGCCTCAATCTTCGCCTGGTCCTATGCAGACATGCCCGGTATCTCCACCACCATTATCTCTCACAAGCTTGGTATCGACCCCGCCTATCGGCCGGTACGACAAAAGAGAAGGGTAGGAGACCAGGAGCGATACGAGGCCATGAAGATGGAAGTCGATAAACTCTTGAGCATCGGTTTCATCCGCGAGGTCCAGTATCCTCGGTGGTTATCGAACCCGGTACTAGTAAGAAAGCCCAACGGGAAGTGGCGAATGTGCATCGACTTCACCGATCTGAATCGGGCGTGTCCAAAGGACAGTTTCCCCTTACCGAGGATCGACCAGCTGGTGAACTCTACCGCTGGGCACGAGGCCCTCAGCTTCATGGACGCCTACTCAGGCTACAACCAGATCAAGCTCGATCCCGACGACCAAGAGCACACGTCCTTTGTGACCAATCAAGGTCTTTACTGCTACAATGTCTTGCCCTTCGGGCTGAAGAATGCCGGTGCCACATACCAACGGTTAGTCAACCGTATGTTCTCCAGGCAAATTGGCAAGACCATGGAAGTGTACGTGGACGACATGCTCGTCAAGAGCGTCAAGCAAACTGATCACATCACCGACCTGCAAGAAACTTTCTCTATCCTTCAAGACTATGGGATGAAACTCAATCCCGAGAAGTGTGTCTTCTGTGTCGGTGAGGGTAAGTTCCTCGGTTTCATGGTCAGCCACCGGGGGATCGAAGCGAACCCCGAGAAGATTCGAGCCATCCTGGAGTTAAAGTCTCCCAAAACCTTCAAGGATGTCCAAAGCCTCAACGGTAGGATCACAGCTCTTTCTCGGTTCATATCACGGTCTACCGACCGGTGTGCTCCTTTCTTCAAAATACTCAAAACCGGGAAGAAGTTTGAGGGCTGGACCACCGAGTGCGAGCAAGCTTTCGCAGCCCTAAAAGGATACCTGGCAGCAGCTCCGCTACTCAGCCGGCCAGTGCTGGGGGAACCACTGTTCCTATACCTATCGGTATCTAGGACGGCAGTGAGTTCAATCCTGGTCAGGAGCGACAACAAGGAAGACTTACCGGTGGACTACGCAAGCAAGTCTCTACTGGATACCGAGACTCGGTACCCAGAGATAGAACAGCTCGTCTTGGCACTCATGGTCTCAGCTAGGCGGCTCCGGCCTTACTTCCAATCTCACCCCATTGTCGTCCTGACCGACCATCCACTGCGGATAATCCTGCAGAAGCCTGAGGCATCGGGGAGACTCACGAAGTGGAGCATTGAACTCAGCGAGTTTGACATTGCCTACCGGCCCAGACCGGCAATCAAGGCCCAGGTATTAGCAGACTTCGTCTCCGAGTTCACACCCGAGCACGCCAACACTAATCAGCAGCCATCGGCGGAGAAAGCAACTCCCGCCAAGAACGCCCCAACTACCGTTGGCGAGCATGCGTTTGACCCATCCATACCGGTCTGGCAGCTGTACGTGGACGGCGCCTCGAACTCCCACGGAAGCGGGGCAGGACTCGTTCTCATCACCCCACATACCGAGAGTCCAGACACATCTCACTTGGAGTGTGCCCTCCGGTTCAGCTTCAAAGCTTCCAACAATGAAGCTGAGTACGAGGCTCTTCTATCAGGCCTTCGGCTAGCCAGCGATATGGGAGCCAGACAACTCCAAGTCTTCAGTGATTCTCAGCTCATCGTCAACCAGGTCACGGGGGACTACCAGGCAAAAGACCCCACTATGTGCCGGTACGTGACCTTGGTAAAAGACCTCACACTTGGGTTCTCGTTTTTCAAATTAACAAAGGTACCAAGGGATGAGAACCAACGGGCTGACGCCCTAGCCAGAATAGCTTCCGCTATCGACCCCAACCCAGGGGCCTCGGTACCCATCATCATGCTGGAACACCGCAGTACCGAGACGACACCCGTGGCGGTGAACCACTTACGTCTCGAAGAAGCAAACTGGATGACACCAATCCTAGAGTACCTACGAGATGGCTCTCTCCCGAGAGACAACGCTGAGGCAAAGAAAATAAGATTCCGGTCCTCCCGGTACCTCATCATCAACAGTCATCTTTACCGGCGAGCCCACTCAATGCCATACCTACGATGCCTCGGACCCACCGAGTCCCGGGAGGCGATCAGGGAGGTACATGAGGGCATATGCGGCCACCACCCGGGAGGAAGAGCGATGGCTCACAAGCTCGTTAGGCTTGGATACTACTGGCCAACCCTCCTCCGGGATGCCGTGTCATTTACCAAGAAATGCAAGTCCTGCCAGTTCAACGCGCCAAATGTACCGAAACCATCCCAGCCACTGGAAACGATGGTCAACCCGTGCCCTTTCGCACAATGGGGCTTGGACCTAATCGGGCCAATGCCAAAGGGTACTGGCGGTGTTGAATATGTGGTTGTCGCCACCGACTACTCCACCAAGTGGACAGAGGCCAAGGCCCTCAAGTCCATCACTTCCCAGCAAATTCAAACATTCATCTGGGAAAACGTCATCTGCCGCTTCGGTGTCCCTCAAATCATTGTCACCGACAATGGAAGGCAATTCGATTCCAACTCCTTCAGGGAATTTTGCCGGTGCAAGGGCATCACCCTTTACTTCGCATCGGTAGCCCACCCCTAGACCAACGGTCAGGTAGAGGCAGTAAACAAAATCCTGAAGAGAACAATGAGGACCAAGCTGGGCGAAAAGAAAGGCGCATGGCCAGAGCTGCTACCGGAGGTACTATGGGCGTACCGCACCTCATACAAGGCTGCCACCGGAGAAACCCCGTTCTCCCTCGCTTTCGGCGCAGAGGCCGTAGTCCCGGTTGAGATTAATTCCACAACCCACAGGATCGACACCTTCGATCCAAACGAAAACGAAGAGCAGTTGTGTCTCAACCGCGATCTACTCGAGGAACGCCGGGAGCAAGCCAACCTCCGGAACGCAGAACACAAGAACAGGCTCAAACGCAAGTTTGACGCAAAGGCAAAGGCCCGGTACCTCAAGCTGGGGGACTGGGCACTACGCCGCGTACGATTAAGTACGAAGGACTCTGCAGCCATGACGTTCAACCAAAAATGGGAAGGCCCCTACCGGGTAGTCGAAGTTGTCAAGCCTGGAACCTACCGGCTAATGGACTCCAACGGGTACACACTCCCGCACCCATGGAACATTGAACACCTCCGCTACTACTACCCGTAGGTCGCGCCCGTAAAAACACCGGAACACACCGGTAGGAGGGTCCACACCCCCTAACGAAAAATCAGTACAACGGATTGGTCGAGCAGAGCTCCCACCGGTACTCTTGTAAAAGCCCGGTCACAGTCCGGCCAGGAGCAACGACTTCTGTTCATATATATCAAACCAGTCACTTACAGTCGGTGAAATGTGAAACTCTTATAAGTCATGTGGCCGGTACCAGCGACCCCCATGCATAAGTTTCTGCTCCTATGCTCCTATTTTAACATGAGGCTGGTACCAGCTACCCCCATGTGAAACTCTTCCAAGTCATGTGGCCGGTACCAGCGACCCCCATGCATAAGTTTCTGCTCCTATGTTTTGACATGCAGCGCGATCCCCGCGACACCCATGTGCAAAATTTCAAAACATGAGGCCGGTACCAGCTACCCCCATGTGAAACTCTTCCAAGTCATGTGGCCGGTACCAGCGACCCCCATGCATAAGTTTCTTCCCCTATGTTTTGACGTGCCGCGCGATCCACGCGACACCCATGTGCAAAATTTCAAAACATACGGCCGGTACTAGCTACCCTAATGTATGCGTCCACGGTGCCGGTATCAATTACCCACGTGAGACGAATGCAAACAAGAGAGATATATACCGAAAGACAGACTGATAAATCCAGTCCTCCCGAGTAAACACTTGATATATGCAGAAAGTGCAATTTTATAAAAAAAGGCGAAAACGCCATTATCCAACAAGAAATAAAGGCCTTATGGCCAACCAGCAAGTACGAGCTCCCGAGAGAGCAGTCCCTACCGGGACAATTGTTCAGCAATGGGTCGAAAAACCCCAAAAAAAAAACAGAAAGCATGATTACAAGGCCCTCGGCCCAAAACACCCGCACAGGGGGACTTCACTCTTCCTGCTGCTGCTCCGGCTGGCTAGTGGTACCGACGGCTCCATCGATCTCCTTGAGGATAAACTTGTGCTCATCATCAACGAAGTCCTCGGTGACGCTAGGCACAGGGAGTTTGCTCCAGTCTTGGGCCGGAAAGGCGTCCTTGATTTTGCCAAGGATGTAGACACCTCCCTCGATGTAAGCTGTGGCCTGCTCCACCGCGCGCTGACGATCACGCCGGTAGGCCATCACAGCCTCCTCCTTGGCCTTCCCGACAGCTTCCTCCAGCCGCTTGTCGAAGTCCTCCTTGATCTTGGCGACCTCGGAGACCACGGCAGCCTTGGCTTTATCCTCAGCTTCTTGAACTAGCCTACCGGCTTCCTCCTTGACCTTGGCAAGCTCAGCCGTCGCCTCCTCCTTCAGCTTATACATGGTGTTGTAGCCGGACTTCATATTTTCAACCTGCCCACCGACAGAGCGTAGCTCCTCCCAGTACCGGCGGTCCAGCATCAGCTCCTCGTATGCCAGCTGCCAAAGAGTACACATATATAAGTGTCTGGCGCTCAAAAAAAAAAAAAAAAACAAACAAACAAGCAGGACGGTACCTTCTGCTTGCACTGAAAGAGGAGGTCCCGTTGCTGCTTCATCGTCATCGCCGGCAAAGTGGCCAACTTGGACAGCGGGAGAGGGTCCAGCAATGCCTTCCTGGCACAACCGAAGAACAGCTTGGCGTTCTCGGACTCGACCTCCCTACCAAAGATGGACCCGGTACTGCGAGTAGCCAAGGCGGTACCGGCACCCTCCACGGGCCCTTCAACAGAAGTCTCTGCCACCGACACCTTCTGCTTCTTCCGGTGCTCCCTCACCTGTTTGACAAACTACAAAAGCATAAGTACCGGCAGGACAGATAAGAATCGCAAGAAAGGTTAAGTATGGGGTTTACCTCATCCCGAGCCGTCCTCTTCAGGGACGCCACAGCAACTTCTGTGGAAACCTCAGTCTCGGCCGCCTCAGGGACCCCCGAGTCCTCCTCTTCCACATCAGCCTCCGAGGCAGCCCGAACCCTCTTCGCTTTCTTCTTCCTCCTCCTCCCGGTAGCGTCAACAGCAGCACCGGTAGCCTCCACCGGAGCACCGGCAGTCTCCGCAGCAATGAGCTCAGCCTCGGGAAGTGGGTTCTCACCCACGGCCTTCTTCAGCTGGTAGAAGTCCCGACGCTCCCGAACCATGCTGAGATCGTCTGAAAGTCGACGGTACCGGCGGAATTGAGGCAAGACTGCAAAGCACAATACCAACATCAGACAAAGGTATAAATAGGCATACATGTACAAGTGTGTTACCGGTAGAAACTTACAAGGACACGGGATGGGTGCTAGGCCCGAGAAGTGAAGCGAGTACCGGTTGAGAAGAACGGTGGACCTCCTCAGGACTATCGAGATGTTCTCCCGGATCCACTCAATTTCTTCCTCTTGCGTCTCGGTAAGCTTCCTCCAAGACTGGTCAGCTGCACAACACATAAAAAAACAAGAGGTTAGCACCGAGAGATAAAACTTGGCACAATTACAAGTATCAACTCGGGAAGGCTATCAACCAGGAGCGTCTCTAAAGCTACATGGCACTCTCTTCAACGGCGGGTCAGACCCCTCGGGAAACTCCCACTGACCACCGACGAAGAGGTATCGGTGTTTCCAAGTCTGCTGCGAGGTGGGATTGCCAAACACCAGCGGATCCCTTATGATCTCGGAGCTCCCAAGCTCGTGAGACTCGATATCGGCCTCGCCGGCCATACCTTCGCGGACCAAGGCACTCTTTTGAAGGCAGCACCGGGTCACCTTCTTATACTTGTGCATGATGTCCATCAACTCCGTGTCTCGGGGACACTCTGCGCACGGCCTCCCTACCGACTTGGCCTTATACCACCCCTTGTCAGTTTTTGAATGCTCCTCTAAACTCCACTGGCTGAAGAAGACTGCCAGGTCAGGCTCGCCGAAACCGCAATGCCGGTATAGGGTGTACAAAGCATTGAGACACCGCCAGGTGTTAGGGTTTAGTTGTGCAATGGCAAGGCCAACCTCGGCTAGGAACCTCTGCTGGTACGGTGGTAATGGGATCCGCAGGCCCTCCCCAAAAAAGAATGGGTGCACCAAGGTTTCCCCCGGTACCGCGGGGGCACTCCTCAGTTCACCCATCTCCGGTAGGCGCATGGTTACCGAGTCTGGAATACTGAACGCTTTCCTCAGAGCCACCAGGTCATCCTCGGTAGAAGCACTGAGTTTCAGGCGGTCTACCGCAAAACCCGCAGGTACCGATTCCTCTGGTACCTCCTCCTCAGCAGTCTCTGCCTCCGACCGAGCCTCTACTCCTCCTACCACCTCGGTGGCCGGCACAGAACTGCTACTCCCGGGAATCAACTGGCCATCTTTGAACGTATTCAACGGCTCTAAGTCTTCACCGGTAGTGATGCCCCTCATCACCGTCTCGAACATGCTCTCAATGCGGACGGCGTCCGTACCGGACGAACATGACCGAGTCTCGCTGCTGCTACTCCCGGTACTGGAGGCCACGTCCACAATCTCTACCGACGGGGACCTCTCTGGCTCTTCACCAGAAAAGGCATTGCCGCTCCCTACACTCTGGCTCTCTGAATCAGACATCTGCAAGAGATAAACTAAGTTGCTCACCGGGACGACAATCCTAAGCCTATGCAACCTAGCTCGGTACTAAGGCAGGACACCGGTACGCAAACTACGTTACAAAAGCAGAACCACATAAAGATAACACAAGAGTTCTCGGTACTTACACTGTCAAACGGCGGAAGTCGAGACAACGGTTGGTCAAATTGAACGCTACCGGCAACAGGCTCTCACACTCTCTACCGACAGGTTTCAGAGCTCTTGAATGAAAAAATTCAAGAATGAGGTGAAGTGAACTCTCTTCACCCCTATATATATAGCGGGACCTGGGACATCTGCACCGTACGACACCAACCGTCGCTTCACAGGATGACGACACGTGCCAATGCAACGGTTGAACTCCCCATGCAGTTCCAAACCGCCCGAGAGGCGACACGTATCGCCCCACTACCTCGGCAGTTATTGCCCCACTACCTCGGCAGTTACGCCAAGCATACCAACAGGCACGACCTTGGCAATTCCCTTAGAACTCGGAGCGGTTACAACTCCCTCCCGGGAGGAACCCCTTGTTCGGGGACTTGGGGGACTACGTGGGCCGACCCTAAGCGCCGTGGCTGCCACACCGACACTTGGCTACGTCCTGATATGAACTTTTGGACTAAGTCCCCGACCAAGCACTTCCTCTTGCTCGGGACTTGGGGGACTTCTGTTGCTACCATTTCATATCTGTCCCGGTACAGACCCCATGACGGGTCAGGAGTAGCCCACCATCGCTGAACAACCCACCTCTGGGCCCATTACCACGCCCCAGCGACATCTACTTACTCGGTAGGGATCCCATACCGAGTGCACTACCTTGACAATGCCCCAGCGGCCCAGGCAACGCCCCAGCGGCATATACTCACTCGGTAGGGATCCCCTACCGAGCCTACTAGCAAAGCCCTGGCGGTACCCCAGCGGTACCAGCAATACCAGGCCGGGTGTACCGACAACAAGCCTTCCCCTTGGCCTTACAGGGACATCTCTCGACCCGGTACCGTGGACACACAGTCCAGTCGGTACCGGCACAGCCACCTGGCAGCACGTGCTTGTCCACTACCTCGCGGATCGCACTAAAGAACGCCCATACCGCACTAGGACCGCACTAGGCACCGCCGTCCCTCGATGCGCGTGTCAAGGTAGTGGAATAATAGAGTATTCCCTCGTGTCATGGGATGTCCCCCACGCCAGGGAAGCTTGTCTCCGACCTCAGCTCATATATAAGGAGTCCTCACTCCTTATTCAAGTAAGTTCTCTCCATTCCTAGAAACTCTGCTCAAATCCTCTCGGGACTAACTTGAGCGTCGGAGGGTCTTCGGTCGGTACACGCCGGCCTCCCCTGACCTCCTTTGCCCTTTCAGGTACTCAAGTGCACTCCAGGTGCGTCCCTACCGAGCAGCTGGGAAACGGCAGGAACATCTGTAACCATAGCAGAAATTGCATCTTTCAATTGAGGCCAGTATGTGTGGTAAAAGATAACATGTATACCATCAGGACCAGGTGCTTTAAGAGGGCCAATTTGATGGAGGGCAAGGTGTATCTCCTCTAAGCTAACAGGAGCCAAAAGCTTCTCATTGTCCTCCAAAGAAATACAAGGATGGATAATGGAAATACAATCTTGAATATCAGTCAAAGAAGGGGAAGAATGAGGACTAAATCTTTTTTTGAAAGAAGAATTAAAGACATTGGAAATATCTTGATCATTGTCAAACCAAAAGCCATTGTCATCCTTAATTTTAAGAATTTGTTTCTTCTTTCTCCTAATCAAAGCCTGAGTCTGAAAATAGGAGGTGTTTTTGTCACCAAGGGAAAGCCAATTAGTTCTAGCTCTTTGGTTCCAAAAGACTTCCTCTGCCATATTAAGTTCTTGTAGTTGACAGCTTAAGTTCTGTTCAGAAGTTAAAAGATTAGGGTCTTGAGATTGGAAATAGGCTTGCTGGATTGCTTGAATATTAGTCTGTAAATTTTCTTTTTGTTGAAATAAATTGTCAAAGACATTGATATTCCAGTTGCGAGCCAAGACCTGGAAACTAGAGGTAAAAGTATTAAACTTTTGTATAGGATTACCTAATGTAGGGTTTGAAAGAGCTTTGTAAACTACATTAATAAAATTAGAGTGCTTAAGCCACATGGCTTCAAGCCTAAAATTCTTATTAGTTTTCTTATTAGCTGAGTCAAGAGTGAGACAAATGGGTCCATGATCAGAAGACATAATAGGAAGATTATTTAAAGTGACTAGAGGATAGAGAGTAAGCCAAGGAGCATTAACAACAGCTCTATCAAGCCTTTCATAAATTCTAGTCTCATGTTGATGGTTGTTACACCAGGTAAAAGAGTTCCCTGAACAAGGGAGAGATATTAAAGCTGCATCATTGAGAAAATTCATGAATTGAGTCATATATTTCGTGGTTCTTTGAATACCACCAAGCTTTTCTTGTAAAGATAAAATACAATTAAAATCTCCTATAATCATCCAAGGCTCATGATTAGGAGGCTTCAGATGTAGCAAAGCATCCCAAAGTTGAGCTTGGTTCTCCTTTTGAGGGGTCATATAAAGAAAGGTGGCATGCCAACTGATATGATTAGTAAAATCATGAATTTGACAAGTTAAAAAGCGATCATGTAAACCAACAACATTAAGATTAAATTTATTATTGTTCCAAAAAAGAATAATCCCTCCACATTGACCATGGGAGGGGATGATCTATTGCTCATTGTTGAATCTAGTCCAATGATTAATGATGGGGAGCAAGCTATAGAAATTAATAATAAAACATATACAAGGTAAACTCATTATATTTCAAAATATCATTGCCACTAAAAACACTTATTGAATTATATTCGATACTAATTGACCAAGGGAATCACCTGGCATTACCAAAAAAAGGGGCAGCAGCTACGATCTTGATTCGTGGGCTTTGGCCCCAATAGCCACTTAATTTCGTGGGCATACCAAACAACGACGGAATTGCGACAATTTAAGAGAACGTGCGCATTGATGGCGTGGCCATTGCTAATTTATCACAATTACAAAAACTTTCGTGGGACTTCTCACATGTGGCCTGCTTTGGGACCAACCACTAGAAAACTATTAGATGGCTTCACACTTTATACTAGGGCTGCCACTTTTTACCGAACTTTTCGAACCGACCGATTTTTTTTAGTTTGGTAACCGACTTTCACAAGCCGAAGATCGAAAAAACCGAAACCGATGAAAACCGAAAAAAGATATTACTGAAACCAAAAAAATCGAACCGACCGACTTACCGAAAAAAATTACCGAAAATAAACCGAATCAATTATTACCGAAATAACCGAATTATATGCCGATATATTTTTCGAAATATACACAATTTAAAAATACATAAATAAATAAATACCTACTCCTAGTCGTAATTTTATTATTATTGTGTTTGACAATAAAAGTTGTGGGCAATATTTTAGGGGGGAAATCCTATACTTTATGGTTGAGATGTCCTCAACATATATAGAATTAGAGACACTAACGATATTTATACGTTTTTACCCATTTAACTTAAATTTAGGTTCAATTAAAGGACAATTCATTATGATGAGTTATTAAGTTTAGTTTATTTACATTAGTAGATAGATCCCGACCACATAAGAAAGTAGGTGCAAGCAATGGAACGAAAAAGTTATGATCGTTTTAGCGTTAAGAGTATATTAGTTATTGGCACATAAAAGACTTTACCATGTTGACCAACGGTGAAACCATTATGAAAATGTATAATTTTTTCAACATAAGCATTTTACTTAACGCTTATCACATCAAACGGTCATATCGGTTATTTTTGGTTTGTAGTTTTACATATTATACAACATTCTTATATGTCTACCAACAATGTTTATTAGTTGTAATTAAATTGCATAATTTTGAAAAATCGTAAAATTGGAGATGGAAATGAACAATCTTACCGTTTGATGTAATTAATGCGAAGCAAAATGACTTGCTCAAAAAAGTAGACACTTTCGTGAAACTTTCACCATTGGTTAACATTGTCAACATCATTTTGAACTCAATGATCAAAATAATTTTAACGTGAAAACGCCTATTCTTTCATTATACTCATACCTAACCCTAAAGTTGGAAAATTAATATTGATATTATTGTGTAACGAGTGAGACATTTCATAAGTAAAATATGAACTTAAGATATATTGAAAACAAATTGGACCGAAATACCTTGATAAATGTTTACTCAAAATTTACTTTTTGATTCGTTATTTTTTTTGAAGAAAACCTTCTAGACATTAGTCATAGAGCACGTCGTTGCGAATTAATTTGTAGACACATGACACACGTAATTATGAAATTGTATGAGAGAATTATAGTCAGCGAAAGTTTGGTTATTTTTACGGAAGTCTAGAGAATTGAATGGACACACTTCAAATTAATATAATTTTTAAATTAAGTGGCTAATTCTAGAGTGTTGGATATTATTATATTAACCTAAAGAACATTCACCGTTGGATTAAGCCCAAAGAGTTGAAAACCCTACGGGGATGCAAAATTATCTCATATCTTTAGCTGCTCTCTCTCTCTCTCTCTCACACAAATTCATCATTCATGGAAAATCACCTAAGGCCTTCTCTTTGTATTTTGAAGCCCTGTGAATCCTAGTGCTCTAGGTAAGCTTTTTTTAATTTTTGTTTTCTGGTTTGTGAGAACTTGGCAGTGATGATGGTGAGAGAGAGGGAATCACGGTAGAAGAGAAGGGAAAGAGGAGAAGAGAGCGAGAAGGTAGATGAGAAGTGAGTGAATTGACGCCAGAGAGAGAAAGAGAGAGGGCTGGCAGCGCTGAGCTGCTGTGTGAGCAGAGAAAGGGAGAGAGGGAAATTCAAAGAGAAAGAGGTCTGGGCAGTGATGATTGTTGCTGAGTTGGAGGCATAGCAGATCAAGAACATAGAAGAGGAGGAGGAGAGTTACCGAAATTTCGAAAATAGTTGGTTTACCGAAAAATCGAAAACCGAATGAATCCGAAAATATACCGAAAAACCGAATTCCGAAATATTTCGAATTCGGATCGGTAAGCATTTTCCAATCTGAAATTTTTTTGGAATCGGATCGGTAAGGCCAAAAACCGATCCGACTGAACGACAGCCCTATTTTATACACAATTGTGCCAACCTCTACAATATCCCTATATAAATATATAGGTAAAATCCTCAAATGGTACTTGAACTATCACGAAATGCACTTTTTGGTACCTACAAATGCTTAGGGAGTCTGGTGGTACCTAAACTATCCCTCCGTTAGCCACTTAAGTACCTCCGTCCATTTTTCTGTTAAAATTGCATACGTGGCACGTACCTCTCATGCATTTTTCTTGTCTCATTCATCTCGAAACTAAAAAGCAAAGGCTAGCAGTGAAATCTCTCATTTTTCGTTTTCTTTCTATCTTCTACTCGATCATTCATTCATACATATACTGTGGATCGATCGAGCTCTAGACATAAGCTTCTCTCTCTCTCAGCCAAATGTAGTGAAATATATATTATCGATCTATTCATCTTTCATGGCATCTATATACTTACTAGCTGAAGGCGGGTGGTTGTATGGACGAATTAAATGAATGGAACAAATTAATATGTTGGATTTCCATATACGTTTCCCTTGTAGTGGTGGTTGTAGTTTCAGGAGGCGGGCCGAGATAACTTCCATCATAAGTCGTGACCAAATCTGCCAGAGAAAGGAATACTGATGACTGATGAGGACCTAAAAAGTCGAACAAATTTTTGTCCACCAGATTGCAAGCCATGGTGAGAATGTTCTAATTTGTCATAGGCACGGTTGTATGACAAATGATCATGTCATACATTCTGAAGCTCAAGTTCAATTGAAGTCATATGCCTAGAATAATATGAGGAATAATTCCCAACTAAACCCTATATTAAACCGAAGTCGTTCCTAATTTTCAACATTAGGCCATCGAAAGTGATTCTGCAGCTAAATATAATTTTTTTTTTCTTCGAATACCCAGCAATTCCCCAAACCCAGTTTGCGGACCCTGACTTGAAACTGGGCCTCCTGCCCAACCCTACAATCTTCAGGAGGCAGGAAACTCTAGCAAATAGCTAAGTAGGTACAGTGGGGGGTTCAAACCTCAGACTACATACAAGCCCACAATAAACCTGACTATTCACTAACCACTCTTTGTTGATTCCGCAGCTAAATAAAATCAACATTACCAACACAACATACTGGAACAAAAGTACAGAACAAATCAAGTACCTGTTGATTAAATCAAATTCTACATTAAATGAGGGATTCTGAGTATGAACTGTTGGTTGGAATACACTTTAGGGATACCATTTGTGTATGGAAATGGTAACCTATTAGCCCCATTCTCGCTACAATAGTGGGTTCCTATAAGGGATTGACATGATCGTGAAAACTAAAGATATATCAAGCAAACCATTTCAAAAACACCAAGTTTGGGTTACAGAGAATAAATAAAAGATAATATCTCATTCAACATTTCAGAGCACTCCAATTTCCCTGAGATGGGAATGACAATCCAAACAATTCTCCAAAGCATACACTACAAAATAGTAAAAACCGAACCATCCTATCCATATGAATGTCTAGTTCATGCTTATCCACAACACACGATTACAGATATAGCTCTTTGTTTAAAGTTGGATACTTTCTGATAGGAAGCAATGCAATCTTTTCACTAGAAAAAGAATTTAGAAATTTAATTCAACATGATTTTGATAAAATAAGAGATAGGAATTACAAGTAAAGAACGTAATCATATAAAAAACCTTTGTATGTTAACTAAATGTCCATAGCCTACTACAAAGAAAATTGAAGGAATCATCACCCATCCAAAGAATCTAACGGACACGAGACATAAACATAAACATGTAATCATACAATGAGCTACACATCACAAGATCAAGCTTTCTAAGCTTGACAAATTGAACTACATAGCAACAAACTAAATCCATCAAGCTCCAGGCTTTCTACAGCAAGCACATGAACACAGAAAGAACACATTGAAGCTACCATTTCTACACCATACCACTCATTAATAAAATAGCTAAACAATTTCATACTTAATGAAAACAAGGTAACATTTCAAATTCCATCATACTAGAACAACTACAAAGTCTCCAAGATCAAAATTCTGAGAAATTATAAAGTACCCATTAACATCAAATTCAAGTTCTGAAAACCAAAAACACAAGCTTAAAAGCATAACGAGACGACAAAGCATAACCTGCCCCAAATCAACGGTAAGACTTCTGGAACCTAGCACGAGCACCACGACCACCGAACTTCTTAGGCTCACAGCGCCTGGGATCAGCGACGAGAAGAGTCCTGTCATACCTGACCAGAATGTCCTTAATCTCCTTCTTGCTCTGCTCGTCCACGTACTTCTGGTAGAAAGCGACGAGAGCCTTGGCTATGCTCTGACGGATGGCGTAGATCTGAGAAGTGTGGCCTCCACCCTTGACACGGATGCGCATGTCGACATCGGCGAAACGGTGTCGTCCCAGGAGAAGGATGGGCTCGTAGGCCTTGAATCGGAGGATCTCCGGCTCGACGAGCTCGATTGGGCAGCCGTTGATCTTGATGAGACCACGGCCGCGCTTGCAGTAAGTCACGGCCACAGCGGTCTTCTTGCGACCGAAGCACTGAACGGACTCCTTTGGTGGAACAGCCGCCGCCATGGTTAGGGTTTCAGTTTGTGCTCTCTGGATAGTGAGTGAAAACCCTAACGCTAGAGGAAGTGGCTTATGTGCTTCTAAGTGAGGATATTTATATGATGGTCTCAATGGCCAAACTAGTCCAAACTGTGGGCTTAATACGGTGGGCCTAGCGGGGTAGTTTTGGCCCAATGAATTTTGGTGTTTTATTCCACAACTTAATAACTGTCGGTTAATTATTAAATGGGCACTGCTGTTCTAGGTTCATTTTGGAAATGAAATGGACGGTGTGATCGAGGTTGATCATATGAAGAGCTTTTTATATCTAAAATGATTATATTGTCCCTCACATCAGTAGCACATGACCAATATTTGGATAGAAAATGTTAGAATTGACAATTATAGGCCAAGTTTAGGGGGTTGGTAATTAATTCAAAAAAATTCTTATAAGAGAATATCACTCAACCTTCTCATATAAAAGCAGTTTTCCCTCTTCATTTATAGTACGCAATTAATACTCACCTACCTTTATTTCGCCAAATTTATATCTCACTACTGAGATCTAAAAAGTTGAAGGGTTCGTCTACTGAAGACTAGTTCGATACAGAGACAGACTAGTTCGATACAAAGGTAGACAAACTCGAACTAGTCCACTCTCTGATGTTTTTGTTTCTCTCTATTTGGCAAGACTCCGCAGTCAAGACACCTCACTTAACTGACGTAGCAGAAGTAGCAACAAGAGATAAAACTTAAAAATATAATTCTTGAGTCCACTAGAAAATCAAGAAAAACTTTTCTATTTTTTTAATAATTGATCATATGAAAGATGTTCCTAACAGCCGTATAAGGTGACTTAAATACTAAAACGAAACCCTAGGACACTAATAAAATGCATACTTAAGCCCACGAGTCCGAATAAAGAAATAACGAAACTTGAAAATAATTCGAAACGTAAACTAAAATAGTTTATTACTATTTTGAGGCTCTAAACGACCTCAGATGTCCGAAAAAGCCCATATAATAGAATAAAGTGTTGTGTTAGACTCATCTCGTCGTTCCCTTTTCATAAAGCGTTGTGTTAGCTCAAAACACAAATTTACACAGTGCTGATTTTTTATTTCTTGTGCCGATTCATGTGCTCTTGGATCAACTCCCGCCATCCGTTCTACGTCATTAACCCAATCAACGGACCCTGACTCCATACTTCAATCTAACACTCCATGCTGGGTTCGTGTCGTACGTGCTTGGTCTGGCCTCCCAATTTAGCACCCCTAAAATTTTTATTGACTTCTATCTCTTCTATTATCCAACGCTAGTTCTCTGCAAAAATCGCTGTATAATTAATTTACTACATATGGAATAGTAACAACTAGAAATTCGTTATTCAAAACAAGTTGCTCCATCTTCTTATCTCCCTCTCCCATCTTAATCACAGTTCCCCTCATCTTCTTCTGAATTGATTGGACGTCCCGCCATTCCACTGGTGCCAAGTGTACCCGATAATAATTGAGAAGCGGCTGCAGCCCATTATCAATCAATATGAATGCTCGGTTTCTTTCCCGGTTTTTGTGTACAATCCGAGGAGCGCTTTGTACCCAATGGGTTCGTCGGCGGCAACCGACTCCGATGAGCCCATAACCCCGGCCGGCCGGCTCTTCCTCCAGCCCCAAATGAACCAAATAATCTACTGCGTCATCGGCTTCAAAAACCCCATCGACATCGACTCCATCAAATCCCAGGTCAAATCCTCCCTCATGCTCACCCACCCCAGGTTCTCCAGCCTCATGGTCCGCGACTCCAACGGCCGCGAGCGCTGGCACAAAACCCCCCACATCGACCTCGACCGCCACGTCATCGTCCTCCACGACCCGGTCTCCGCGGCCGTTGACGACGAGGCCGCCGTCCACGACTACTTGGCCGACTTCGCCACCGGCTCCGGCCTCGCCACTGACAAACCCATGTGGGAATTTCACCTCCTGATGGCTCACAAGGTCGGAATTTTTCGAATCCACCACGCTTTGGGAGATGGGATTTCGCTCATGTCCATGTTCTTGGCGAGTTGCAGGAGAGCCGACGATGAGGAAAAGATGCCGACTTTGGCTTCCGGGAAGAGTAAGAGAGGGAATCAGAGAAAGGGTTTATGGGTTTTGCTGAGTGGGTTTGTGTCAATGGTGTGGTTTAGCTTAGTGTTTGTGGTGGAGTTTGTGATGAGGTGTTTGTGGGTTTGTGATCGGAAAACAGAGATTAGTGGTGGTGATGGAGTTGAGCTCTGGCCTAGGAAATTAGCCACTGCAAAGTTTAGGCTTCAAGATATGAAGCTCGTCAAGAAAGCTGTTCCTAATGCGGTAATTGATTGTTGGTTGTTGTATTAATATCTCTTTCAATCTAGAAGCATTTAGTTATGCAAGAGTTTCTTTATTTTGGGTTTGCGTCCATTTGTCTGAGTTGTGTGATGAATTATCTGTAAAAGGTAGTACTACTTCTTTTGTTTTCCCCATAGTTTTTGACTGCGAATTTTTTTGCCACTTTGCAGACCATCAATGATGTACTTTTTGGGGTGATTTCATCAGGGATATCAAGATACTTGGATCACAGAAAACCAAATGGTAAAAGTTGTTGATGTATGGCAACTGGGGTTGTATTTGTACTTCCCATTTGAATGAAATATCAGTGACATTGGATCACCATGACTAAAACCCAATTGTCTTTGACAGCTTTGCCTGAGGGGCTTCAAATTACAGGGGTAGCCATGACTAATCTAAGAGAGCAACCTGGATTGCAGGTTTGTTGTAACTTGTAACCTTACTTCATTCTGTTCTCTTTGTTTTTCTTATGGAAATGTTTGAATTGCGGTTGGATGGAAATCTACGAAACTATTCAGGAGCTATCCGATTTGATGAAAAGCAAATCAGGATCAAGTTGGGGTAACAAATTCGGCATGCTTCTCCTACCTATTTATTATCATAACTCTAAGAGCAACGGTGATCCTCTGGCCTATCTGAAGAGATCTAAGGTGATGATTGACAAGAAGAAGCAATCTCTAGAGGGTCATTTCTCATACAAAATTGGGTTGTTTGTTATGACCTGCTTGGGACCAAAGGTGAGGGAGGACCAAAATGAGTTTTGGAATACCGAAAGCATAGAAAGTTCGCTTTCCAATTTGTGTACTCAAAGTTAAACAGCTTGTTTCTATTGTCTGCAGATTGCTACCTGGCTTAATTACAGGATTCTCTGCAATACTAGCTTTACTATCTCAAATATACTTGGCCCACAAGAGGAAATTACACTTGGAGGCAACCCTATAACTTACCTAAGAGCTAGTTCATCAAGTTTGCCCCATGTACTGCCATTGAATCTTCAAATTCTAGCAAATCTGAATGTTTGAGTAGAACAGATATGAAATAGATGCCTAATAACATGTTTTTGCTGGTTGGTAATGCAGGCACTCACAATGCACATGGTGAGCTATGCTGAAAGGGCAGACATGCAAATTTTGGTGGCCAAAGATATCATCCCTGACCCGGCATTTCTTGCTAAGTGCTTCGAGGAGGCCTTGCTTGATATGAGGGAAGCAGCTGCAGCCATCACAGAAACCTAGTAGGTCCGCTCTATAGATTTTATTGGAATAGATAAAATTTAGTTGTTTTAAAATGAAGGAAGATTGGTGATAGATTTGATTCACATGTAGAATTTGTACAACATTGATGTACTGGGCAAATTCCAGAAATGCAAATGTGTACGATCTGCTCATCGTCTGTCATTCTTATTAATTGGTGCTATGTAATTGTAGTCTTTCAAGCTTCTTCAAACAAAGATATATATACATCAGGCAGACTCACAATGTCAAAGCTCTCTAACTCACTCACATTATGCTAGAAAAGAAGCTCAAACTTCAGTTATCCCACTGACTACTGAGAAACAACCAAACATCAGAAGAAATCAATCGTAATTCACATGCAACTAGTTCTTATTACCTCATGGTAATCATGTGGATTGCTGCGACTCTTTTTGCATCAGGTTCTTCACCTTTGGAAAATCAAGCTTTGGCCAAGGTTTGGGGCTTCTTGCTGCTTCCTTTCTTCCTTCTCAGCAGTAGCCTCCTTAGAAAACCAAAACCACCCTGTTTCTTACTTGGCACAATAGCCAGATGCTTTGAACCAAGATGTCCTTGCCGCGTATGTACCAGAGCACTAGGAGTCAATAATGCATTATGACTATCTGAATGAAGAAGCGATGGTTTCTGTGCATCTGCATCCTTTGTTTCTTTATCTTTTGGAGACTTGAGAACCTCTACTCTGGGGTCTTCATCAGCTAGCATTCGATCACGTAGGGAAGAGCGCTTGTGCATGTTATTATTGGTGGCGTTGGCTGCAGTGCTGGTGTTCGAGAACACCTTGTCAAACAGTGCTGCTTCTCTTGGGGTAGCCAGTGCCTTCAGCTGTTTTCCCAAGTTTAGGATGGTTTCTTGGCACTCTGCCAACTTCACCGAAGCTGTTGTGATTTCCCATCCCTACAAAATTGAAGAATGTCATACCTGCATTGCCTGATTAGAAGATTGTTACGATTGCATTTGCATTTATTTTCTTACGAAAGGTTGTCCATTTAAAACAGAAGTGTAATGTAATAGAGATAAATAACCATTTCTACAATATGATGATCGATTATCTATTGGAACTAGTTTTTTCAATTTACAGAACACAAATGACTGGAATGAATGCGATTATCTTCTATTGGCACCAATCTTTGAATTTTGTTGTAGTACAATTGCTTTCACTTTATAATAGATTCAGGTGATTTGTTGTTATTTAACTCTATTAGCTAAGAAAGGAAAAAAGAAAAAAAAAGGTACGTGAAACTTACAGGTTGGGACTGTTTCTCCTCTTTGCTTATGCCATACTCTGGAGTTTCCGTCTTTGCAGCACTGTGAATCAGAAATTTCACAAATCAGAATTCTCTCATTTGATCAATAGAAACTATTACAGAAGGAAAATGCAATGGACCGATGATTACCTTTCTTGCTGGAGTTGGAGCTCAAGACATGTTGCTTCTAATTCTTCGAAACAGTTATGTTTATCCTCCAATTCCACTTCTAAAGAAGAGAACTTCTGGAAGACTTCATTTAACTTTGCTTTGGCAATAGTTAGCTGAGTATCGAGATCTTCATTAATTGACTTCTGATTTTCAAGCTGGTCTTCCATCAACCCCTCTGCTTCTTTCAGACTCTCTAGTTCTGTTTGTAGGATTCCAAGGCTTTGCTGTGATTCCTGAAGTTGTACCATCAACGCTTCGTTCTTTTCAGTTGCTGACTGTAGCCTAGCTTCCATTTCTTTCTTTGCAGATTCCATATTCTTCAGTTCATCTTTTAATCTGGTGTTTTCTTCTTGCAGTTTATCACCAACCTTATTTTCATTTGAAGAAGTAACCAGAGGCAACCACAATGACTTCTCTTGAGATTGTGCAGTTTTACTAGCCTCATGCGTTGGTTGGTTTAGGTAACCCAGAGCAATTTTGATGTCCTCAAATAGCTCATCTAGACTTCGTTTTGTAACATTCTTTTGCTCCAACATTGCTTTTAAAACAACCTGAAGCCAGTCAAAAGAATTCTCAGGTACTAGATCTCTTGACTTCCTTTTGTCAGTGAAGCTAGATTGAACTTCGACTGGTACCAGATCCTTACCAGTAAAACGAAGATTATGTACATTTTTAGGAGGTGTCTCCGCAGAAACTATTGCCAATTTCTCCATCTCAACAAAATCATCCATTAAGCTCATGTCTGAAACCTCCATTTCTTTGTGCTCCTTTGGACTTTTAAGCCTCCCATTTCTAAAATGTTCCAACTCCGACAGTAACGCACCAGCCCAAGATTCGGAGGAACTCATCCCATCATCACTGCCAATGTCATACCTTGAAGATCGAGAAACATCATTTGTGATAGGACTACATCTTGCCAGCTCCATATATTTCTCAGCCTGCGACAATCTGGAAGCTATTTGAGAATGCATGTTCCTCGAAGAAAGGAGCTCAGAGTTTTTCCTGGTTAAAATATCTCTAAGAACTTTGTTTTCTTCTTCCATATCACGCAATTGCTCAATCATGAAACTCATCTTCTTATTTGGAATTTCAGGAGAATTTCCAATGTTGGCATCTCTCACAATCATGTCTCTAGTAGGATTCAGCTTCCTTCTTCTCATCTCTGTTGGATCCCTCCCCAACATTTTAACTTCATGCTTCATATTCACCAAAGCAGGACCTGGCAGCCGTTTTCGCACAAGGAGATGAAGTCTTTGACATTCTTGTTCTAACTCTGTGATTCTCATTACACCTTCTAAGTGCTTTTTGTGTGATTCTTCAGCAGACTGACGGTTGTACTCCATTTCCTCACTTCGAATCTCGAGTTCCTTTTCAAGCATGTGAAATTCATATCTCAAAAAGGCATTTTCTTTTTCTGTGGAATCCAGTCTAGCCATTAGTGCACTAAATTCTGCATCTGTTTGAGACTTCTGTCTGCGTAAATCTTCCATCAATTTCTCT
Source organism: Rubus parviflorus (assembly GCA_029955375.1). Taxonomy (NCBI): domain Eukaryota; kingdom Viridiplantae; phylum Streptophyta; class Magnoliopsida; order Rosales; family Rosaceae; genus Rubus; species Rubus parviflorus. The sequence continues at coordinate 31,347,899 of JARGGL010000001.1, forward strand.
TTTGCTCGAAGGGCCCTGGTCAGATTAGTATTTTCGACAGCCAAGTTTGTAAGCCGTTCATTTGTACCCCTCAACTTCTCTTCTAGTTTTTTCTGCGCTTTCTCGTACTCTCTTGATGTCATCATAACAGCATCATGTATTCTTTGCTCCTGTTCTTTGCGAACGAAATTTAATTGCTCCATGCATTCTTTTAATGCATCATCTTGATGAGTCAATCTTTCATTTGCAGCTACTCCCTGCCTCAAAGCTTCATCTAGCTCTTGCTTTGGTACCGACTCTCCTGCCAAAAGCCAAAATGTGAGCAACCAATGACAAAGATCGGTTTAATGATGATGTTCAAAGCAACTATGCTTAAAAAGATACATTAAGGAAACCAGGAAAAGAGGAAAAGGATAACTGAAAATCACCTGGTTTGGCTTCTTCTTTAACATGACAGTCGAGGAGGACCGAAGCTAACTTCTCGTTTAGATTTTTTCCTTGTGTCTCTGCTTCATTTCCTTTCTCAGTTGGATACATTTGTACCTAACACGATGAAACATTGGTGACACAGAAATGAATTCAACATCTACATAGAAGGCTAGCCCCTACAAGCCAGTTGGCTATGCTTTTAGAAGTTTTAAAAGCGCTTATACCTCTTCTTCAATTGTTCCTAAAGGAATGGCCAGTTTGTTAGTTGAAACAATTGTCTTCTCTGAAGATTTTTTCCTCCAAAGCCAAGCCTTGTGGTCCATGATTTCAGCTGCTATTCAAGAACAGAAGGGGAGAATTAAATAAGCAATAAAAACCCATCTTTAGGACAAGTCAATACAGTAAAAATCTCAATAAAAATGAAATAAAGTGATTGCCTGTAGCTCTAAAATCACTTTGAGATTTGGTACAAGAGTCCATGAAAACAAGCTTGTACTAATTTTCTTTCAACACAAGTCATTACATTTGCCTTTTATGCATTTATACCAGTAGTGTAACGCTTTTATCTCTATACAAACACAAAATTCTACATATCCTGTCTAGAGAGCATAAAATGCTTCTCCCTCGATCTGTACCTAACACGAAATTGTACCATACACCGGCGTACAAAAATCCTATCTAGAGAGCATAAAATCCAAAGGGTAACATTGTACTTTACTTAACGAAGAAAGAAAAGGGCTGCTGAGAAAAAATTTGGGGTTGAAACAGAAGTTACAGAAAGACCCCAATCGAAATTACTGCCATTACCTCAAATGCACAATACAAAACTGGAGTAAAAATGTTTACAGACAAATCAGAACTATAAGAAGAAAACATTAACTATAAGATCTAAACATCTTTACAAACATATAAGACATATAGATGCCAATCTCTGACCACATTGTGTCTCACCCAGAAACTAAGGCAAAATGGAGCAGGGTGATGGTTTAGAATCATTATTCACTGAGAGTGTAGGATCAAAATATCTAAAGTGCAGGCTCCAACAGAAGTAAAACTAAAATGGAGGGCTATATAAAACTGTAAGAACTCAGAAGGAAGAAGGGTAATAGTGATCAAGAAGATGATGAGATTGGTATTCTCAGTTCCTCATATTAAGGCTATATTTTGGGCATTCTTAACCAATTTGCTATATTTATGATCCATGGTGAAATTACCATCTTAGAAGCAATGCAATATTTTTGTAAGAAAAATCAATTTTTTTCTCCACAGAAATTCTAAAACTTGGAATCCTAAGACTTTATGCTATAACACTGGCAGAAAAAAATAATTAAAAAAAAAACTAAATCATAGGCTTATAGCATAAGAACTATGAGCTGCATGCATGAAGAAATTCAAGACAAATAAAGAAAACCCCACTAAATTCTAGACTCTAGAGAAAAGAAGATGATGATACCTTTCAAGCCAAGCAGCAGAAGATAAGAAGCTAGCTGAAGAAGAACTTAAAGAAGAAAGTTCTCGATCACCTTGATAAAGTGAAACACCAAAATTACTGTGTAACGTTTGGAAATGAAAGTCAGAGACTCAGAGCAGAGCACCAACTTATATCAACAAAACTTCATAGGATGCTCGCACTCCACCGACAGTTACCCGTGGCTGTAATAATTCATGTGAGAGAGAGAGAGAGAGAGAAGAAAAAAGTGAAAAAGAAAGTGAAAAAGGAAAAGGGAGAGGAAAAACCAAAGACAAAAGGAGTCAAAGAATCAATGGCCAAAGGTCGAACATGCTGTTGAAGCCGTTGAAAGAGTGACTGATGCTAATGTGTTTTATATTAGTAGCAGAGAACACGAAGCTTTGGTGGATCCAAGTGTCTGTGAAATTGTGAATGGAGTTGGTGGTGCATATATAACTCATACACTACTATATATGATATGGGACAAGAAAAGTTGGCGCAAACATCTGAAAATATGATGGTGTCTTTAATTAATAATAAGTGAGCCAAAAATGATGATGTCTATGGTCCAATGGATTTCTTCTTTTAATCTCTATTTTATTTATTTGTAATCAACCATTACATGACACTGTACTACTGAGATTGTCAAACGTTGCTAGCTAAGTGAGATTTTTTTGTTTAAAGATAATCTAAGAGATTATGATGATTAGTTAACAAATAATTTCCTGGAAAATTTCGACCTAATATTATGATAATCTGTTTGTAATTTTTCTTTCTAGAGAGTAATGAAACCTGCACGTTATTTTGTTTTATTATCTCTTTTTACCTTAGTTTTTTTTAGGTAATTTGTCAGAAAATAATTCTTGTGTATTTTGTCTAATCTATCACGTTTTGTCCATTCTTAAGCTTCTTTTTAAGTATTTTTATCAAATAACTTGCTCACACGATCTAAAAGAAAAAAGCAAAAACGCTTGAAAGTCTACCTCACTTTAAGCAAAGAGGATTGCGTATAGTGAGAGCTCATTATGAGAAATTCTATAAACACTCCTCAATCTCTTTAATACACCTCTGATTTCCTTTTCTTTTTTCCAAAAACTTTATATGTTGTCCCCCCTCCCTATTCAATATACACCTCCACTTCTACAACCAACACCAGCTCCACCCACTTCTGTGACCACTGCCTCCACGACAACTACTTCATCACCATCTCATTCCCACGGTCACCCCACCTCTATTACTTCAAGTATTTCAATAGTTACTGAGTGAGTCTCCACAATAGTAATGAATTATTTCAGTGTAAATCCATCGAAATTTTTTTGGGCTTGTTTGGATTGTTTTTTGGAGACTCCAAAACACTTTTGAATTTAAAAATAAATTATAAATAAAAATATTGAAATAAAAAATAGAATGTGTTTTGAGTAAGTTTTAAAAGACTTTAAAATAGTTTTGAGAGTGTTTTCTCGTACAAAGCGTTTTTAGGCATTTTCAAAAGCAATGCAAACAAGCTGGCCCTTTGTGTTCATGACAATTTGCGATATTAGATTTGCAACCAATGACATTCTGATTTATTTAATTTTTAAGTTATGGGTAAATGGGGTTATGAAAAGTCCAAAAAATAGTAGAGAAATTGAGGGGTGTTAAAGAATTGGGTAGTTTATGTATGTTTTCTGCCTCAGGACGGGGGTGATCCCGATCCAACAATTTATTTACGGGACGGGACATGACGGGATTGGTCATTTTCAAAATTGATCCCGATCATCCCGAACCCGATCGGGACGGAACGAGATGGAATCGGGATTCAAAGCTTTTTTTTTTTTTTTCTTGTTGTTTTGGCTGTGTTGTAGCAGAGAGAGAAAAAGAGGGAAGAAAGAAGAAGAAAAGGGAAGAGAAGAGAAAGAGAGAAAGAGAAGGGAAGAAAGAAAGGGAGACCAGAGAGAGAAAGAGAGGGAAGAAAGAAGAAGATAAAGAGGTCGGAGGGAGAAATGGAGGAGAGAGAGGGAGCGAAGAGTGGAGAGAGGAAGAAGAAGGAAAGGGGAAAGAGAAGAAAGAGTAAGACAGAAAAGAGAAAGAGTCAGATCGAGAGATTGAGAGTTGAGTCATTGGACTGGATTTATGGGCTTTCAACCAAAAAAAATTAAGTTCGGGACAGATCGAGCCTTTCGGGATTTAAAAATCAAGAATTGCGTCACGTCCCCTTTTTTTGGACGGGACGGGATGAAACTGTAAAATTTAGTTTTCAATCCCGCTCGTCTGTCCTCAGGACGGTTTGGAATCGGGTCGGAACGAGTTTTTCGGAATTTTGTGCCCAGCCCTGAAAAGAAGTGGAAATGAGGGTTAAGGTACTCGTGAGGCTGTGACTACTCAACATGGGAAAACAGCCTCATTTGCTTGAACTGGTTGCTGCCATTGAACCGGTGGTCCTGACGTTAGAACTACAGCTAGCTTTGCCCTCTCTGATGGGAAGTTGTCATTTCTCTGCAAACAGAAAAGAGGACGGCCCACGGGTACTGAAAACAAACTCAAACTAGAGTGTGACAACAAGAAGCCCAAACCAAAAGCTGAAAAACTCCTCATTGCTTAAAACAAAAAATTACAAACGAAAACCTCTAGAACGTGAGATTTTAACGTTCCCTAATCAAAACTCCTCAATGTTAACGTGATGTGATGGGATTAGGACTTTAGAAAGTTCCCAGTAAACAACCTCTCTTACCCTCGTCCACGCCCACGTCATTGCGGAATAACCGACATACCCTTAAAACGCATTTAACACGCATGGGGACACAAGCTAGCCGACCAGGGGCAATCTCGGAATAAAAATATCCGCACTCACACATCTCCTTCTTCCCACGACCCAAATCCCCAAATCCAATTTGAGAACGCTGACCGAGGAACCATCGATCAACAGAGCCACCCGGACTTGGACCTCTGACCCGATCCATGGAGATCGCCCCGGCGCCGCCACAGTTCGCAGACCGGGACGTCCCAAACGACGCCGCGTCGGCAGACACTGTCAAAACGTCCTCGTCTCTTTCGGAGAACGAAGCGAACGTGTCGTCGTCGGTGGCGGTGAAATACGACGATGACGAAGAGGAAGAGGACGTGTGCCGGATCTGTAGGAACCCAGGCGACGCCGATAATCCGCTCAGGTACCCCTGCGCTTGTAGCGGAAGCATCAAGTTCGTGCACCAGGATTGTCTCCTTCAGTGGCTCAATCACAGTAATGCTCGCCAATGCGAGGTTCGAATCTCTCTCTCTCTCTCCTTCTCTTATTGAATTTCTAAACTTTGAATTAGGTGGAAGCTTGTGTTCTTCGTATGAATTGGTCCTGTTGTTGAATTAGATTAGGGTTCTAGGATTTTTTGAACCCTTTCTGTTTAGGATATTATTTGGGACGCAAAAGGGGTCATATTGAGAAATGGGGAGTGTTTAAGAAGGGAGGTAAATTCCCTGATAATTCTTTTGGCTAATCAAAACAGAATTGAGGTTCTTTGTAGTTCCTTTGCAGTGAAGAGTGGGATATGAGTCTACCACAGACAATGAAACACTAGAACTGAAAAGGGCGTCCCAACATGGATTTTCTTTAAAAACCTTATCCTTTGTGCGTCAATGTAATGCTTTTCCTGTTAGTAATTATGTTATAAATTGGATGTGTTAACTTTCTTGAGGAGATGAGTCTAGCACGACAATAAAACACTGGAACTAATCTAGAAATGGCTTCCAAACATGGGTTTTCTGTAAAAGCCTGATTCTTTTGTGCGTCAATCAGATGCTTTTTTCCTGTTAATTAATCATTTTGTTATAATTTGGATGTGCCAATTCTCTTGCTTAAGAGATGAGTCAGCCACGGACAAACTATTCTAAAAATGGTGTCCCAACATGGTTATTCTAGAATATCCTGATCCTTTTATGTGTCAAGTTTCCTCTTAGTTCATAGTGTGTTATAATTTGGATGTGTGACTCTACCTTAATAGACGAGAAATGATTGTATGGTAGTCTACTTTGTGTTGCTTTTTTGGCTTCGTTGAATGCAGTGTTTCAATGCAAGAAAAAGAAAGCAAAAGACAATTACAGCAGAACTTTTTGTTGAGTTTTTCTGATCATCTTACAGGAAGAAAATTTGTTCAAGTGTTAATAAGATTGAAAGAATATGCCGACTTAAAGTTACCATTTCTTTTTCTGGTTTTAATAAGGCAAACTGTTAAACGTTATTGTCTTAATTGAAGCTAGAAGGTAATCCCAGTGTCAGGCTAGTTCTAAAGCCAAAAGTCATGCATGTTAATATCCTAGTGTGGGAATGTGAATTTTATTGGGGGGTTTTATTGGTTTTATTTGAACTAGAAGGTTCTCCTTTGGAGGTCTATTAGGACCACTTATTCTATTAAATGCATCTGATTCATTTTTATGTTTGGTTGGCTTCCGGTAGGAGCTCCAATATCTTTGGTGGTTTGCTCATTTTTTTTTTTTATCTTTTCCTTTCAAACGGAGACTCACATTTTCTTGTGTGTGAACTAAATGTCATTTTTCTTTTGAGGAATCGTAAACTTTCTTGATATGCCTTGCAGGTTTGCAAGCATCCATTTTCCTTTTCTCCTGTTTATGCTGAGAATGCACCCGCAAGGCTTCCTTTTCAAGAGTTTGTAGTTGGGATGGCAATGAAAACTTGCCACGTTCTGCAATTTTTTCTGCGCCTTAGTTTTGTGCTATCTGTTTGGCTCCTCATTATACCTTTCATTACATTTTGGATATGGCGGCTGGCTTTTGTGAGGAGTTTTGGTGAAGCTCAGAGATTATTCCTAAGTCATCTATCAACTACAGTCATTCTTACTGATTGTCTGCATGGGTTCCTTCTTTCTGCTAGCATTGTGTTTATTTTTCTCGGAGCCACTTCTCTGAGGGATTACTTCAGGCATTTACGTGAGCTTGGAGGGCAAGATGCTGACAGAGAAGATGAAGCGGAAAGAAATGGTGCTCGTCCTGTAAGAAGAGTTCCTGGACAAGCTAATAGGAACTTTGTTGGTGATGCAAATGCGGAAGATGCTGCTGGAGCACAAGGAATTGCTGGAGCAGGTCAAATTATTAGAAGGAATGCAGAAAATGTGGCTGCTCGCTGGGAGATGCAGGCAGCTCGTCTTGAAGCTCATGTTGAACAGATGTTTGATGGTCTAGATGACGCCGATGGTGCAGAGGATGTGCCCTTTGACGAGCTCGTGGGCATGCAGGGACCTGTATTTCATTTAGTGGAAAATGCATTTACTGTAAGTTGGTGTTTTCTTCTTCTTCTTTTTTTCTTTTCTGTTTTTTCCCGTTGCTCCATAATGGTTGTTGATAATTTTATACACCTGTCCCTAAACAGTCTTGTCCTAGTTGCTCCAGGTTCAATTTTTCTGACAGATGAACTTCTACTCCACAAATTTTGCATCTGTGCGTGCTTGTGTTATTTGGTTGAGTTCATCTGTCACTGCTAATTTTGATTTTGAGAATCTATTTTTTGTCAATAAAGGAATTTTTTTTTCGGTGTAAAGGAGCTTTTATCTTTTAATAATGTGATATGTTAACAACTTGAATGGTTTCATTCTCTGCAGGTACTGGCAAGCAATATGATATTCCTTGGTGTAGTCATATTTGTGCCCTTCTCATTGGGTCGAATTATACTCCATCATATATCTTGGCTTTTCTCCACTGCTAGTGGTCCAGTTTTGTCAACAGTCATGCCACTCACAGAATCAGCCCTTTCCTTGGCAAATATGACATTGAAGAATGCATTAACAGCTGTAACGAATTTATCATCTGAAAGCCAGAAAAGTGATGTGGTTGGCCAGGTTGCAGAGATCTTGAAAGTTAACATGAGTGGACTAAATGAGGTTTCGAACAATGTAAGTTCACCACTTTCAGCAGACTTTCTGAAAGGGGCAACAATTGGAACTTCAAGGCTCTCTGATGTCACAACTCTTGCTATTGGATACATGTTTATATTCTCCCTAGTTTTCTTCTATCTTGGCATTGTTGCTTTCATTCGGTATACTAGGGGTGAGCCGTTGACTATGGGGAGGTTCTATGGTATTGCTTCAATGGCAGAGACAATTCCATCTCTCTTCAGGCAGTTCTTGGCAGCAATGAGGCATTTGATGACAATGATTAAGGTTGCTTTCCTTCTGGTCATTGAACTTGGAGTGTTCCCATTAATGTGTGGATGGTGGTTAGATGTTTGTACTATAAGGATGTTTGGGAAATCCATGTCTCACAGGGTGCAGTTCTTCTCAGCATCTCCTTTAGCTAGCTCCCTGGTCCATTGGGTTGTAGGAATTGTATACATGCTACAAATAAGCATATTCGTCAGTCTTCTTCGAGGGGTACTGTTCTTTGTCGTCTTATTGCATATGTCACTTTGCTTTTTCAAACACCCTTTATGTGTACATCTTTTTTATATGCTTCTGTTTGCAGGTTCTGCGTAATGGAGTTCTTTATTTCCTTAGAGATCCAGCTGATCCAAACTACAATCCCTTCCGTGATCTCATTGATGATCCTGTGCACAAACATGCTCGCAGGGTCCTGTTATCAGTTGCGGTGTATGGGAGTTTAATTGTGATGCTGGTGTTTTTACCAGTTAAACTAGCTATGCGGATGGCACCTTCCATTTTTCCTCTTGACATCTCGTAAGATGCCCTTTAAATTTTCAGTGGTTTGACTACTGCAGTTTTATTACTGATTTTTTATTTTGGTTCGTAACATGCACCTTGGTTTCCTCTTTGGCAGGGTATCTGACCCATTTACTGAAATTCCTGCCGACATGCTTCTTTTTCAAATATGCATTCCATTTGCCATTGAGCATTTTAAATTACGGGCAACGATTAAATCCCTCCTCCGTTATTGGTTTACGGCAGTTGGCTGGGCACTTGGTTTAACAGATTTCTTACTGCCCAGACCTGAGGATAATGGTGGACAGGAAAATGTAAATGCAGAGCCAGGAAGACAGGTTCAATTGGGGCTACAGGATCAGGCTTTGGTGGCACTTCCAGGTGCTGATGAACCAAATGGAGGCGTTGTTGCATCAGGGGACTCGAATGTTGCAGAGGAGTATGACACTGATGAACAATCTGATTCTGAGTAAGTTGAGAGAACCCTTGCAAATTGATATGCGATAGTAGATCTTACCTCATTTTATAGGAGGATTTAATTCAAGAATTTTTCTTATTGCACTACCTGAACTTAAATTTCTTGGCTGGGATTCTACTATTGGTGTAAATACAGCTGTTATTAATTCACTATTAAGTTATGCCATCAATTTTATATTTTTTTGTCACTCTTTGTTCTACTTCTGATTACTGTCATCTTTATTATTCTGTTTTTTAGGAGGTACAGCTTTGTGCTTCGAATTGTCCTCTTGTTGGTGGTAGCTTGGATGACTTTACTCGTCTTTAACTCGGCGTTGATAGTTGTACCAACTTCACTCGGACGGACAATCTTCAATGTCATTCCTTTCCTCCCTATAACTCATGGCATCAAGTGCAATGGTAATTTCTTTTGTAATTATGCTGTTTCCTACTTCTGAGTTCTGAGATGAGTGTTGAAATTTTTTCCGTTTCTTTTCTTAGATTTATATGCTTTCATCATTGGAAGCTACATGATATGGACTGCTGTAGCTGGAGTTAGATATTCCATTGAGCATATTAGAACAAAAAGGGTTGCTGTTCTGTTGGGCCAGATCTGGAAGTGGTGTAGCATTGTTATCAAGAGTTCTGCGCTTTTGTCAATATGGGTAAGAATTATTTGGGTTTTGTTCTTCAAAAATAAGGGTTTTAGATGCCTTTTTTTTGTCTTATTATTATTATTATTATTATTTAACAATAATAAGTTAAGGTTTGTTTTAGTCTAACGAACTGTTCCATTCCAGATTTTTGTCATTCCAGTATTGATTGGGCTGCTCTTTGAGCTTTTGGTAATCGTGCCGATGCGGGTGCCTGTTGATGAAAGCCCAGTATTCCTGCTGTATCAGGACTGGGCTTTAGGCCTTATTTTTCTCAAGATATGGACTAGACTGGTAAGCGTCTATGTTACTCTTATAAGATATTAACAGCAGTTGCATATTTTGTGGAGTTGTTGATCTATAATTGATTACTCTCAATTCATGATGGACTTATTGCTCTGTTTGATGTACTTCTGCAGGTAATGTTGGATCACATGATGCCATTGGTGGATGAAAGCTGGCGAGTAAAGTTTGAAAGGGTGAGGGAAGATGGCTTCTCCAGACTGCAAGGTCTTTGGGTGCTTCGTGAGATTGTATTCCCAATCATAATGAAGTTGTTGACTGCCCTGTGCGTGCCGTATGTACTTGCCAGAGGGTTATTTCCTGTGCTCGGTTACCCATTAGTAGTCAACTCAGCAGTTTATCGGTTTGCCTGGATAGGATGCCTTTGCTTTAGTCTGTTGTGCTTTTGTGCCAAGAGGTTCCATGTATGGTTCACCAACCTTCACAACTCTATACGTGATGACCGATATCTGATTGGTCGAAGGCTTCATAACTTTGGAGAAGATGTGGAAGATAAGCAAAAAGAGGCAGGTACATCCTCTGAATTGGAGGACTCTAATTTCGAAGTCGGTGGTTTAATTCCACATGACCGAGAAGCTGACATAGGTCTCCGTCTAAGGCGTGCTATCCAACATGATGCTTAGTTATGAGGCAAGGGCTGTAGGAGGTTTTTGGTCAAATATGAGGCTGTTATGAAGCTTTTAGATGTATACGTTACACTTAGAACTGGTTTGTACATCACCTCCATGGATGTAAAGAAAGGGTGTATCCAAAATATCCTCTTATTAGAGTTGTCGCTCAGTTTGTGCATATAATGCTTGTTTAAATTAGTAATTAGAGGGTATATGAATGCAAAATTGTCCATAAACTGGCTTAGTTTACTCGTCATTTGTCTTTATTCTTCTCTTCTTGCGCAGTTATTGACTTGCACGTCTCCATCATCCGTATCTTTAGGGTCTAAAATCCCAAGAGCGGGCGAATGGTGTTGATATGGTTTGGCATGCCAGGATACCTCTAAATACGTCAAACTATGACAATTTTTTTAAAAAAAAATTTGCCCGTGCCAAAATCTCACCATAAATAAAGTACAATTTTTAGAACGGGTCAAAAAATTTCTGAAACCAAGGTTTCTCACCCAAATGGCCAAATATGTGGACTATAACACGATTTTTTTGCCAAAATCGCATGTTCTTATTTTCTCACCCAAATCTTCCCACCAACAAATCATGATTTTTAAGAACTTCTCGAACTGACAGAACATACAAATCTTGACTTTCTTATTTTTTACAATTTTTCAAATTAAAAAAACTAGAAAATTCATAAAAAATAAACGAATCGAGGTTTTGAGTTCTGTCAATTGGCACACTTTCTAAAAATCATATTTTACCAATAGTAAGATTTTGGCACAAGCAAATTTGAAAAAAAAAAATTGTGTTAACAAGGTTTGGCATGTCCTGGCATGTCATGACACCTCTAAACGTGTCAAACCATATAAATCACACCCCCCCCCCCCCCCCAATTTTTTTTTACTTTGCCCCCGGCAAAATCCCCAAACGTGGCAAACCATCCCTAAACACCTCCAAACTATGCCAATCCCCCCTTTTTTTTTGGAATTTTGCGATGCCAAAATCTCACCATTAGTAAAACATGATTTTTAGAAGGTATCCCAATTGACAGAACTCGAAAAGCTCGACTCGTTTATATTTTACGATTTTCCAAAGTTGAAAAACTAGAAAATTCGTAAAACATAAATGAATCGAGCCTTTTGAGTTCCGCCAATTAGAACACCTTTTAAAAATCATGTTTTACCAATGGTGAGATTTTGGCACTGCCAAATTGTAAGAAAAAATGGTGATGACAAGTTTTGGCATGCAAAGGCATGCCCATGCCAAGGCATGCCCATGCCAAGGCATGCCCATGCCAAGGCATGCCCATGCCAAGGCATGCCCATGCCATGACATCTCCAAACGTGTCAAACCATGCCAACCCTTTTTTTTTTTTTAAACTTTGCCTGGCCCATTGCCAAAATCTCAAAATCTCACCATATGTAAACCATGATTTTTAGAAGGTGCCTCAATTGACTGAACTCTAAAAGCTCGACTCGTTTATTTTTTACGATTTTCCAAAGTCGCAAAACTAGAAAATTCATAAAACATAAATAACTCGAGCTTTTCGAGTTTCGTCAACTGGAACACCTTCTAAAAATCATATTTTACCAATAGTTAGATTTTGACACTAAAAAATGTGAAGAAAAAATGGTGTTGACATGTTTTGGCTTGCCAAGACACCTCAAATCGTCCTATGCTAGCGAGGATAACGATGCCCATACACGTGAGGTTAACATGCCCATGCAAGTAAGACTAACGTCATTGGCTAGCGAGGCTAATGTCCAATTTTAGAGGTCCAACTACGAGGTTTCACCCAAAAACGATGTGCTAACATCGTGGAGAATAACACCAATATTTTCTCTCAAACAAAAAAAAAATTCTGAAACCATGGTTTCTCACCCAAATGGCCAAATCTGTAGGCACATGATTTTTTTTTGGCTATAATTGCATGTTCTTGTTTTCTCACCAAAATCTTCCCACCAACAAATCATGATTTTTAAAGACTTATCAAACTGATAGAACGCAAAAATCTCAACTCGTTTATTTTTTACAATTTTTCAAATTCGAAAAAATAGAAAATTTATATAAAAAAATAAACAAATCGAGGTTTTAGAGTTCGTCAATTGACATACCTTCTAAAAATCATTCTTTACCAATGGTAAGATTTTGGCACTGGAAGATTTAAAAAAAATGGTGTTGACAAGGTTGGCATGATATGGCATACCATGACACCTCTAAACGTGCCAAACCATGCAAACCCCCCCTCCCCCCCCCTTTTTCTAACTTTGCTCGCGCGAAAACCTCACAATTGGTAAAGCATGATTTTTAAAAGGTATCCCAACTGACATAACTCGAAAAACTCGACTCGTTTATGTTTTACGATTTTCTAAATTCAGCAAAGTAGAAAATTCATAAAACATAAACGAATTGATTTTTTCAAGTTCCGTCAATTGGAATACTTTCTAATAATCATGTTTTACCAATGGTAAAATTTTGATAAGGGAAAATTTGAAGAAAATATGGTGTTGACCAGGTTTGGCATGTTTTGGCAAGTCATAACACCTCCAAACGTGTCAAACCATGCCAATCCTTTTTTTTTTTTGTTCCTGAGCCAAAATCTCACCATTGGTAAAGCATAATTTTTAGAAAGTGTCCCAATTGACGGACCTCGAAAATCTTGACTCATTTATTTTTTACGATTTTCCAAATTCACAAAACTAGAAAATACATAAAACATAAACAACTTGAGTTTTTCGAGTTCCTTCAATTAGAACACCAATGGTGAAGATTTTGGCACTGAAAAATGTGAAGAAAAAATAGTGTTGACAAGTTTTGGCATATCATGGAACCTCCAAAAGTCTCACGTTAGTTAGCGAAGCTAACGATGCCCATGCTAGCAAGATTAATGTTGCCCATGCAACTATGCAAGCATGATTAACATACCTATGCAAACGAGACAAACAATGGTCATACTAGCGAGATTAACGACGCCCATGCTAGTAAGGTTAATTATGCCCATGCAAGTGAGGCTAAAAAAATTTGCAAAACAATGGTTTCTTACCCAAATATGTGGACTATAGCACCAGAATTTTTGGCCAAAATCGCATGTTCTTATTTTTTCACCAAAATATTCCCACACTCAAATCATGATTTTTAAGAACTTCTCAAACTAACGGAATGCAAAAATCTAGACTTGTTTATTTTTTACGATTTTTTTAATTCGAAAAAGTAGAAAATTCATTAAAAATAAACAAGTCAAGGTTTTCGAGTTCCGTCAATTGGCACACCTTCTAAAAATCATTATTTACCAATGGTGAGATTTTGGCACAATCAAATTTGAAAAAAAAAATGATTTTGACAAGGTTTGGCATGCCATGGCACCTTCAAACTTGCCAAATCATGCCAAACCCCCCCCCCCCCCCCCCCTTTTTTGTTTTGAACTTTTCATTTGCCAAAATCTCACCATTGACAAAACATGATTTTTTAGAAGGTGTCCCAAGTGACAGAACTCGAAAATCTCGACTCGTTTATGTTTTACGATTTTCCAAAGTCGGAAAACTAGAAAATTCATAAAAACATAAACGACTCGAGTTTTTCGAGTTCCGTCAATTGAGACACCTTTTAAAAATAATATTTTACCAAATTTTGGCACGACAAATGTGAAATATAAATGGTGTTGATAAAGTTTGGCATGTCATGGAACCTCTAAACGTCCTATGCTAGCAAGGCTAACGATGCCCATGCTAGTGAGGCTAACATGCCCATGCTAGTGAGGCTAACATGCCCACGCATGCGAAGCTAACATGCCCACGCATGCGAAGCTAACGATGTCCACGCTAGAGAGGCTAACCATGCTCAAGCTAGCAAGGCTAAAATGTCCATTCAAGCGAGGCTAACGTTTTTGGCAAGTGAGGCTAATGTCCAATTTTGGCTATCCAACCACGAGGTTTCACCCAAGAACAATGTTCTAACACCATGGGCACTAACCCCAATATTCTCTCAAAAAAAAAAATCCAAAACCATGGTTTCTCACCCAAATTTGTTGACTATAGCAGACGATTTTTTGGCAAAAATTGCATATTCTTATTTTCTCACAAAAATCTTTCCACCTTAAACTCATGATTTTTAAGGACTTCTCTAAATTACGGAACGTAAAAATCTAGATTCCTTTATCTTTTACGATTTTTAAAAGTCGAAAACCTAGAAAATTCATAAAAAAATGAAAGATTAAATTCAGTTTACCCCCCTGAAATTTACACCAAACATCATGTTAGTCCTTGCACTTCTAATTTCATTAGAAACATCCCTATACTCTTCAATTTAATCAGTTTAGTTCATCCGTCAGTCAATCTGTTAACTTTGACCGTTAAGTGATGACATGGCATGAGTGAGGCCCATTCTTGGTTGACTTGGTAGTGACGTGGCATGCCCAGTCATCAACCAAAGCTGACTAGGCATGCCACGTTATTGACGGAGGGACTAAACTGATTAAATTGAAGAATATAGGAGTTGATGAAATTAAAAGTGCATGAACTAACATGATGTGTGGTGTAAAGTTCAAGGGGGTAAACTTAATATAATAAAAAATATATATATAAATATCTTTTTAACTTTGAACAAATGTAAAATAATTTAGTTATTGGGGCTCATAAAATCTATGATTAAACAATGCAAACGAGCATTGGCTTTCACAATCTACCGAAATCGAGTTTTCGCTTACTTTGGTGAATTGTGTCAAATTGAGAAAAATTTCCTTATAGCACATGATTTCTATGAAAAATGGTATCTTTGAAATTCTCAAGTACGGTTTGTACGGGTTCTCAAAATTATTTTAGAGTTTTAGTGAAGTCTAATGTGAGACCTTATGAGGACCGAAAGAGTCTTTTTTAACTATTTCATCAAATTAAAATAAACAAAATAAAAAAAAAAAGTTAGGAGCCTCTTGTAGTGACGAACAATTCGTCGCTACAAGTGTTCAATTTTTTTTTTTTTAAGTTTGAAGAAATGTAAGAGAATTTACTTAGTAGGGCTCCTTTGGACTCTTTGATTAAACAAAGCAAATGGACTTTGGCAACACATTGTCTATCGAAATCGGTGTTTCGCTTATTTTTGTCAATTGTGCAAATTGAGAAAATTTTCCTTATTATAACACATGATTTTTATGTAAAATGATATTTTTGAAAATGATTAAATTTAGTTTGCCTCCCTGAACTTTATACTAAACATCATGTTAGTCCCTGCACTTCTAATTTCATCAGAAACATCCCTATACTCTTCAATTTAATTAGTTTAGTCCCTCAGTCAGTGACGTAGCATTCCTAGTCAGCTTTGGTTGATGACTGGGCATGCCACGTCACTGTCAAGTCATCCAAGAATAGGCCCCACTCATGCCACATTATCACTTAACGGTCAAAGTTAACGGATTGACTGACGGAGGGACTAAACTGATTAAATTGAAGAGTATAGGGTTGTTTCTGATGAAATTAGAAGTGCAGGGACTACCATGATGTTTGGTGTAAAGTTCAAGGGGGTAAACTGAATTTAATCCAAAAATAAACTTATCAAGGTTTTCCAGTTCCGTCAATTTGCACACCTTTTAAAAATTATTCTTTACCAATGGTCAGATTTTGGCACAGAAAAATTTGAAGAAAAAATAGTGTTGACAAGGTTTGGCATATTTTGGCCTGACATGACACCTCCAAACGTCTCATGCTAGCAAGGCTAACCATACCCATGCTAGCGAGGATAATGTTGCCCATGAAAGTGAGGCTAACATGCTCATGCAAGCGACGCTAACGATGTCCATGCTAGAAAGGCTAACATGCTCATGCTAGCGAGGCTAATATCCAATTTTGGGGATCCAACCACGAGTTTACACTAAAAAATGATGTTTTAACACCGTGGACACTAACCTTAATAATTTCTTTCAAACAAATTTTTTTTTTCCGAAATCTTGGTTCCTCATCCAAATCTGTGGACTATAGCACACGATTTTTTGGCCAAAATCGCATGCTCTTATTTTCTCACCAAAATATTTCCACCCTCAAATCAGAATTTTTAAGGACTTCTCGAACTGACGGAACGCAAAAATCTCGACTCATTTATTTTTTACGATTTTTCAAACTCGAAAAACTAGAAAATTCATAAAAAATAAACGAGTCGAGGTTTTTGAGTTCCGTCAATTGGTACACCTTCTAAAAATCATTCTTTACCAATGGTGAGATTTTGGCACAAGCAAGTTTGAATAAAAAATTGTGTTGACAAGTTTTTGCATGTCATGATAGGGCTGGCTTCGGTACGGTACCGACCATCATTTGGCCTTAACCAATGCCGAACAGAATTTAATCGGAAACTCAAATTTCTGACCGAAACCGAAACCGAATATTTCGGTACCGACTTGTCGGTTTACCGCAAAGTCGGAACGGTAACAAGCCTAACCGAATCGGGGAGGAGAGAGATAGACGGGACGGGGGGAGAGGGAGCTGGGAAGCGGGGGGGAGGAGAGATAGATCGGGAAACGCGGGGGGGGGGGCGGGGGGGGGCGGAGAGAGAGATCTGGAAACGCGTGGGGGCGGAGATCGCGTCTAGGCGGAGGAGAGATATGGAGATGTCTAGGCGGAGAGAGAGATCTGGAGACGGCAGGGGGCGGAGGGAGAGATCGGGAAACGCCGGGGGGAGGGGGGAAGAAGATCGCGGGGGGGGGGGGTGGGGGAAAGAGAAAGAAAAAGAGTGATATTAAAAAAAGAAAGAGGGGCACGTGAGGAGGTAGAGAGAGAGTAAAAAAGTCAGAATAGATTAGAAAGAAGAGAGAGAAGGTTGAGGGTTTAATATAAAATATAAAAGGTTGAGGTCTAGAAAGTAGTTAAATATAAACTTTGTATATATAATAACAAGTGAGATGTGTAGCCTAGTGGTTGAGGCTTATAACTTATACATCTCAGGTTGAGGGTTCGACCCTCATACCATGCAAAATCGATGTGATATTTTGAATATTCAAAATGTCGGTCGGTTCGGCAGAAACCGAGCTTCCTTGATTGGAAAACCGAAACCGAACCGAAGTTCGTAAGTCGGTTCGGTTGTACCGTACCAAAAATTTCGGTATACCGAAATGTCGGTACCGCACCCTGTCGGCTCGGCTCGGAATCGGTTGGTACGGTACGATCGGTAATTTTTGGCCACCCCTATGTCATGACACCTCCAAACGTGACAAACGATGCCAACCCCATTTTCTTTTTTAATTTTGCCAGTGCCAAAATCTCACCATTTGTAAAGTATGATTGTTAGGTGTTTCAATTGACCAAACTCGAAAACCTTGACTCGTTTATGTTTTACGATTTTCCAAAGTCGGAAAAGTAGAAAATTCATAGAACATAAACGAGTCGAGCTTTTTGAGTTTTGCCAAGTGTAACACCTTCTAAAAATCATGTTTTACCAATGGTGAGATTTTAGCACAAGCAAATGTGAAGAAAAAATGAGGTTGACAAAGTTTGGCATGTTTTGGCCTACTATGGAATGTCATGGCATCTCTAAACATGCCAAACCATGCCAACCCTTTTTTTTTTTTTTTAACTTTTCTTCTGCCAAAATCTCACCATTGGTAAAATATAATTTTTAGAAGGTGTTACAATTGACGGAATTTGAAAAGCTCAAATCGTTTATGTTTTATGAATTTTTTTTCGAGATATTTTTAATGAATTTTTGAAGTTATATTACAAAAAGGAGTAAAAAATGCTGACGTGGCGGAATGCATGAGTGCCTTCTTACATGATTGACATGTGGCTTCAAGTGGATAGGCCACCACTTGAATGCTGACACTTGTCAACATTATGTGGCTTTGCCTTACACATGGCAGCTTATTATTGGACCATATATTCAAACCAACCCATTAAAGTCGGTTAGTCCGACTATAAATAGGTCCAACCCAAATTCATTTTTTTGCATATCCGGATTTTCTCTCTCAAACTTATTTTTAGCATAACTTTTGATTAGTAACTCCGATTTAAGACATGTTTTGGCTTTTCACCTACAAATTCGTCTCGACGAGACCTTACCATCTACCTAAAGCAATTCTAGATCAGGTGTATATATTTGTATGTTCATTTCATTTTTGAAAGTGGGTTTATATATATTGTCTGGAATTGATTTTTGAGACTAGTTATGGTATATGAGAACATCTTGATTGAAGGATATCTAGGATATGAATGGACGATGTGATGTAATATGATGATGAATTGGGTCATTATATATTACTTTTGTTGCGTGTGTAAAACAATATGACTTCATTGACATATTACATATTCTACTTACAGAGTGCATAGTTTTGCTCACCCCTCAATATTTGCATATTCTGAAACCGAGAATCGAAATGATTAAACGAGCATAGAATGACGAGCTTAGAACAAAGTGTTTTATTCTAATATTTGTAAAAAAAAAAAAAAAAATTTACATAAATCATAGTTGCGCAGCAAAAAATGTAATTTCTTTTATTTTTATTTTTTAATGTTTACACTTCGAATTCAGATTTAGGTGCCTAAAAACCATTAACCCCGAATCCGAGGCGTGAAAAATTCCCATGATCAACTGACCATGTATTTAATCTCTTTGCACCCCTTGTAAGCATGTTTGTCAACTTTTTTCGTCACGGCACTGCTAAACCAATGGGGCAAGGTACCAACTGTTGTGTCAATGACCAAGGCTCTTGAATATACAAGTCCCATTATAATATTCATACATAGAAAAAAACGAAGGTCTGGAGGAGGCACACCAAGAACGTCATTTCCAATACGTATATGAAATTTTACCCAATTAGGCTCAAACCAGCCAACAGTATTAGGCAAGTATTTCGAATCAATTTTGTCAACGTCCAAAATATCCAATATTGCTCGGCACCTTCTCGTTTATAGTTTCAAACTATGATTTGTATCATCGATCCAATATTGCTAATGCAGGCATGGCATGTATACATTTTAAAATCAGAGTGGGGAAATCCATGAAAACCAAGGAGAAAAACATATTCTCTTGACACCCTCTATAAAACTTGCACCACTTAAAAGACATTTTGACCTCTATATAAAATTACCAATAGAGAGACAACATTGAATTGAAAAATCATACCAATTTTCTTATGACACCCTCATAACATTATAGTGATCATACGTATGTCTAGTGGTTCGATGCAATTGTCTGTTTGCATATCTCACAAATAATGTCTTGGATATGTGGCGTTCATTTTTCAAATCAACCTTCTCAAATTGACTGATTTTTTGCAAATATAAACTTGAATTAGAATTATAAACTGAATGTTCAAATCTTGATACCACACCAAGTAACGATAAAGATGAGAGTTTGGACAGGTGTACCTAAATTGATTCGGACAAGGGTATTGTCCAAATGCAATTTAGCTCTAGAAATAACACCAACCTTCGGTCAAAAAAATATATGGAAAGCAACAGATGTGCATAGAAATATTTATGCATAAACGTCACAATCTCAAAATAAACTTCAAAAGCTCACAGAACAGACCAAAACCAAACCAGTGTCTAACTAACTCGAGAAACTTGGTTTTCAGACTGTATCAAAACCCACCCAAGATCAAATCCTAAAATAGAACAAATCCTTCACTTTCGGAGAAAACATGCACCCGCAATTAAACTCTCAAGAAACAAGATTATCGTTGAGCGACAATGAGGCTAGTTGATCAGCTGCACCACCAGCTTGCTGCTGCTGAGCAACATTCCTCAGAACCTCCATAGCTTCAGCTACCTTTGCTTTCAAAGCTTCAGGTGACTCGAGCAAATGCAAAACCTCAGTCTGATCCATCTCCAGAAGCATGCCAGTAACCTTCGCTGCATTGTCAGGTTCCAGCTGTTCCACCAGTGGGTAAAGATTTTCCCCCAGCATCTACAAATTCCCACACAACAGACAATTAAATATGAAAAGCATCCGAAGTGTATTGTCAAGAATAGCAGCAGTCATCATAAACTGTTGTGTCGTAAGCAGCACAGAACAATGACACTATGGTAAGTGCTTAGCACTAAAGTCCCAATTGGTAGCATTAGACTTCTATTATTGAATGAAGTACTACACAATTAAGACGAAGCAACAGAACACTTACCGTCCTTTGCTGCTCTGGTGTAGCATTTGCAAGGGCGCTAGCCAAAGTCCCAATTGGAACTGGCTGAGACAGAGCTGGATCACGCAACGGCATGCCAGACAAGTCATATGGAACAGAAAACATGCCTCCAGCAACACCAGGCATGGGACCATCAGGTAAACCACGCCCAGACGGGTAACGATAGACACGCCCTCTTGGAAGCATCTGTCATTATGAAGCCACTAAGTCAATGGATCTAAGTACATGCAGGCTACACAGAAATGGGAAAAGAGAGACAATTTTAACCTGCTGTTGCATTAATGGAACTGGTTGCTGGTTTTGCTGGGCAGGGCCTGCACGTCTGCCACCAGGGCGCTGCCCTTGCTGCCCCTGCTGAACCATTGGCACAAAGAAGTTTGGCATGGGAGCGCCACCAGGTCTCATACCAGGAACAAGCTGCTGTTGATATCCAAATCCAGGCTACAAAGAAAAAAAAAAATTGAAGTTTAATTAGGCAACATTAGTGAGTTCATAAACCTGTATCCGAACACTGCAAGTATGCAAGTCAACAAATTAAAAGCTGAAAGCAGACAGAATGAACAACACCCCCAAAAATGAAACAGAATACTACTTGTTTTATTTAAAAGTAAGACTGTAAGATTAAGAAAGTGTGAATTGTTAAAAAATAAAATCACTGGTTACTAAAAAACACCCCCAAAAATGAAACAGAATACTTGGAACTGCTACATTTTTATAAAAAAGTAAGACCGTAAGTGAAACGAGAGTGAACTGTAGAAAATTAAAATCACTGGTTACCTGGGAGGGGATGATAGCAGGTGGGGCTTGGCCATAGAATATTTGCTGTCCAAGACCTGGACCACCAGGAGGGTACATTGGCATACGAGGAGCGACTGAAGGTGCCATTGCAACTGGCCGCATTTGAGAGAACTGAGCCTGTGCAGGTGGCAAATGTGCATAAGACTTAACGAGCAATGATGAAACAAAAGAGAGCACCACTAGAAAAAACCACATTGTCATCATTCTTGCAGGAAAATAGCTCATTGCATCAAAAGAGTTATCTATCAGTTCATGTTAGGGAAAAATACGAGTTTGTTGAAGGATCAATAACGGGCATACCTGCAGCCTCGCTCTTCTATCTTCTTTTCGTTGCGCAAGTGCAACATAGAGAGGTTTGCTTACAATCATTTTTCCATTCATATCCATGAGCTACCAAACAAAATGAAAAACATAAATCTTTATTTCTTTAACAATAACGAAACATTACAACACCACTAATATCCTTGAATATCCATAAATCCTATCCAAAGTTGTGCACCATGTTGGCCTATGGAAGCAAGAATTTATATTTTAAATCATTAAATAATTTTACCCAAAGGATAAACTTTTCTTAAAAGGGATCACATAGCATAGGGAGTGGGAATAGACCCTTCCTTAACTCATATAAGAAATTAACTTACGGCTCTATTTGCCTCTTCAGGAGTTGAGAATGCAACAAAACCGGATCCCCTACTTACTCCATTAGGGTCTCGCATGACCTGCTCATGTGTCAAGAAGAAAAGTTTTCATGAGGCAATACTTATATAAATAATTTAGGATAATTATGACACCAGATGATTTGCAATCTAAGACCCTACATACCTTACACGAGGTAATTGTGCCAAATGGAGAGAATAGCTCCTTAAGTTTATCATCAACTATGCTATCATCTAAGTTTTTAACATACAAGTTTGCTCCTTGATATTTGTCTGCTGCCTCTTTCATGCTCTGTTCAAATCGAAGTTTCAATTCATTTTCCCTTTCAGATTTCTTCTGGGCCTTCCCCACGTACCACTCCTTATCATCATATTTCTTTCCATTCAGAGCCTCAACAGCTCTGGCAGCATCATCTGCATTATCAAAGTTGACAAATCCAAAGCACTTTGATTTTCCATCTTGATCTCTCATGACCGCTACGCTAGTGACCAGTCCGAATTCACCAAAAATTGTGGAAAAATCATCCTCAGTAGTCGATTCTGATATATTCTTCACATAAACATTCTGGAATTTTGACTTGTCAGCAACACCATCCCTTTCCTGCTTGCGGAGGAATGGTCCTACAAAAACTTGCTTATCATTTATAAGCATACCGTTCAACTTCGCTATAGCTTTTTGGGCAGCTTCATCATTATCAAATTGCACAAAGCCATAGCCCTTTGACTGGCCAGAGGAGTCTGTAGCCACCTTGCAAGAAAGGATGTTTCCAAATGAAGAAAAGGTATCATGCAAGGCTTTATGATCAAGAGCTTTGTCCAAATTCTGCCAAATTGATACAACTGAAAGTATCAGCAAGGAATCTGATAAAACCAATGACAAACAAAAATATATAATGGCACTATGAATACCTTAATAAATATATTTCCAGCTCCACTTTTACGAATACTAGGATCACGGTGAGAGTACATAATCCTAATGGGCCTTCCATTTACAGGAGTGAAGTTCAACACATCCAATGCCCTAGCAGCTGTGAGCAATATAAACAAAACAAAAAAGGTAAATAGGATTCAAAGAAATATAAGTACTTCTCTCTGGTGTCTTTTCTATTTTAAAAAAATTAATAAAAATAAGTTCATTGACTAAAGAGAATATATTACAGACCAGTGGACAAGATAACTACTATGGGGGATAAAAAAAAGGCACCAGCTCGAAATCATGGGGTGAATAAAACCTTAATTTACAGTCTTATTCTTGTAGTGAAAAGATAAAAAAAACAAAGGCCTATTACCAGTAAGTACTTACTTTATAAGAAACAACTTTTTCTTTTCTAATTCATGGAGTAAATAGCAGCCTCTAGATGGAGAACATTTCAACTTGGATTTAAAGAGAGACCTGGACAAATCTTCCCATATTGATATTTCAGGGAACATAAAGATATCCCATGAAATAAATCCAAAATTTACAAGATCTAGAACAAAATATACATCATCATTGGTAACCCATGGTCAGTGAGTCCAAAAATGTTTCCAGAAAACATATTAAAATATTCCAAGGAGTATTAAATACTCGTACAACAGCCCAACATAATAGGCAGAATGTAAGGCTCCTCCAAGAGCCCAGCATAATAGCCAGAATCTACACATACCATTCATTATAATTTGTGACCATTGGTGGGAAGACAGCCTTAAACAAGCAAAATTACGCAGATGCATCATCCCTTCCCCATACCACCACATAATAAACATACTGATAACTGAAAATGTACTTTGTTCTCTCAAATCTATCTTCGAAGAAATTGAAACTCTCATTTACAACTGAAACTGAGGAAATACACTAGCTAAAATTCGCTTCCCCCACTTCCTCACAGCAATCTCTGTTTGCAAATGCTGACAGTCTAAACCTTTCATCAAGCAACACTAATGAGCATACCCATAACTTAATTGCACAATCCACACTATCAATGGATCCACACCCACACCTCAAAGAATGTTACTTGCACACAAAAATCACAATACTAAGCTGAGTTTACTTAGCCTCTTTGGCCACCTATATTGTAAACATAACCTGCCCCTATCAAAAAGGCAAACCCATAATCTAAATTGTCTACAAAACGCTACGAAATCCAGAATAAGAGAGAATATTTAGACACAAAACCTAAGTGAATCAAAACCACTCACCATCTTGCGGGTTGCTATAATTGACATAGCCGTAACCAAGCGACCTCCGGGTGGATAAGTCCCTGCAAACCCTAACAGACACCACCTGACCCAACTGGTTGAAAAGGTCGTAGAGCTGCGAATCGGTAATGTTCTGATCAAGATCGCCCACATAAAGCGACGTCGTCACGAACTGGTTGGCCCCACCGTTCGCGGCTGCCGCGGCCGCTGCCGCGTTGGCATTCTGAGCCTGAACTGCTTGCGCCATCTTCAGCAAAAACCCTAAATTTTTGTTTTTCAAAGTTTTTTTTTCCTTTGTTTTTCTTTTTTTTCCAATAATCTTCCCTCTCCTCTCTGTTATTCACTGCCAGAAAACCCGAAGGAAGAATAACCAACAGCAAAGACACTACTGACGCTCTCCAACTGCTCGATAAAAAATCGCTCAGAAAAAAAAAAATTTAATTTTTTTTTCTTTTCTGAATTATTGGGACGGGAGGAGAGGAGAGGGAAGGCGGTGAAGGGATAAATAGTCGGAGATCCGACGGAGGGAGGCTGAGGCCGCCGGTGAGTGGCGGCGCGTGAGGAGTGATGAGAGAGAACCTGTCGAGAGAGGGAGAGAAAATAGGGGAGATAGTTTTTCTGCTGAGGGCAGCGGAACTGCACTAAAGAAGTGAAACGCAGGCTGTGAGAATTTGATATACGAGGTGGGCTGGGTAAACCCTAGAATGATGTAAGGGACGCCATCTGGACCGTAGATCACACGGTGGTGGGCCCAGGACAACTTGGAGTTTCAAAGAACTCGATGGTCAGGATGTGTTGGATATGAGTTGTGAGGTACAACTACTGGTAACGGTAGATATTCTAGATAAGGTAGGTTTTGCTTTGCGGGGTTGATGTGGGGCCCGTTAGGCATTCGGACGCGCCAAGCGGCAATGCGAGCGCGTGTCGTGCTGGTTTACGCTCAATACTGGTCTCTGGAATTTTTAATTTAGAGAAAAATAAAGGAAAGTTTACTGCGTCCTATATATTATGGATTAATGTTAAATTAGGCCTATAGGACTAAGTATATGTTAAATAAGGATTGTAATTGGGTCCATCCAATATTGGTCCAATTTTTTTATAAAAAAATTCAATCCGGTCCATCAGGCCGCGTTTCTTTTTGGCATGCTTCCCGTCTTGCCCTTTAAATTCAGAAACCAAAACTAACCAAAACAACGAAGGAAATCAAACGCTCAGCTCTCAGCTTCAAGAATCCAAACTCTCAGATTCAAGAATCCAAAACTCACAGCTCACCAAAGCTTTTAGCTCAACACGAAATCGACTTTGATCAAAAATTGTAGCAGCTTGATTGTGATTTTGATTTTGATCTTCCCTCACATCCTGTATCTGCAATCTGATTTCGATAATCGGATTGTACCTCACCACCTAAGCTATCTCGGTTTGCTTTCTCAATTCACCATTTGGATTCAGAATCGTCTTCTACCTCCAGCGGTTTCAGCTCTCTGTCTCTCATTTTCTCGACTTCAATTTTGGCAATCGATCAAGTCTATTGTGTAAATTCACAAATTGAAGTTTAGATTGGAAGGTTTGAACCTTGTTTTCAGTCTTTTGTTCATTAATTCTTGTTTAACTTTTAATAGATTTAGTTTTGTTGTTTGTTCAGTAGTTTGAGTTGATTGTTTTGTTCAGTGACATTGTATGTGACATTGCTTTGTTCTTTTATTTCCAGAGGCTATTGTTTTTGGTTATGTAGTGAGGTTTACCTATTGTTCAAAACGAGTGGTAATACCATTGTTGCAAAATTGATCATTTATAATGTTACGCTGAGCTATATTCTATCCCTCCAGATTCTTCTTTGTTTAATTTTTTACTATTTTGAATTTGATTTGGTCAATCTGATTAAGGTTATTAGTTCAATTTAATTTGGTCAATATGATTGAGCCATTGCCAGACTAGTTTATTTGAGTTTTGCCATATTAGTTTCAATTTGATTTTGTTTAGTGACATGGTGTGATTTGCTCTTGTAACAACTTAATGCAAACTGTTCTTGAAGCATTTAATAGAACAAAGTACATGTTTAGTGACTTGGGGCAGTGACATGTTTAGTGACTTGGTCAGTGACATGTTAGATACGTACTTATGGCAAAATTATAAGTATAATATAATCTTTTAGTAACTGAAAGTTTCACTTTTACAAGAGTCATGATCAGTAGCAGTATGTTGTTCCTTTTTCAAATTATTGAATTTACCTAGCAGAGGTATGTTTATGTTCATTATACCACTTTGCCTATATATGATCAATGATAGTTTTAGTTGCAGTTGTAGCCTATATATGCCTATGACAGAGGGAAATTAATTTTCATCGTAATTGTTTGAATTTTTACAGTTGCCGTGAGTACTGGGAGCAATGGATTCAAGCAAAAATGGTGGAGAGGGTTTGGCAAGCAAAGCATCATTAAGAATCACAGTGCCAGGCATTCATGGGAGTTTGATCAAATAGTTGATTCATTTTAGTGCTAGGCTTAACTTCTGACAATCAACTAACTTCGTGTTTTTAGATGCGTTTCTTTACTTGTTCCTGTAGCTTTATTTATTTTGTTCAACATATGTACTCTATTGGTATACACAGTTAGTAGCTTGAGTAGCTTGTTCAGTGACTTGGTCAGTGACTTGCTCAGTTCGTCAGTGACTTGCTCAGTGACTTCGTCAGTGACTTGTCAAATACATATTTTGTGGGACATCCTGAGAACAATACAGCTTCTTTTGTGTTTTAACTACCACATTGTATCACTAATCATATAAGTATACCATGTAAAGTTTGAAATCATGAACTTTTCCTTGCCAACATGCCACTAACTTGTTCAATGACAAGAGAATTATGTACTTCTCGATCATCAACAGTAATAAAACTTATTCTGTGTTTTAACATGCAAAATTCTTCACCTAATTTTTTACATGTACTTCTTCAATGGTTCAATTATAAAATACATCAATTATCTTCCCAAACGGTGGGGCTTGGAGTAACTTTAGTCGTTTCCCGCGAGCTCGCTCTTGTGATCCATTATTGTTGCACCGGTATTGTACATACCCCTCCTTGGCTACTTTTTTTTCTTCTTTCCTCCTCATTTCCTTCCATCTCTTCCATATATGCTCTATATTTCCTTTTAGGAGTCATTTTGTACATATATCCTGCAAAATGATTTGAAGGAACGACCAATTATCACCTTAAATACCAACAAACTAGCTAATAAAATAACACAAACTTAATCTGTTATTGAAACCTAGTCTACAAAGACCGTAAAAGGACCAAGACATTTAAAGGCAATGTAAACAGACACATTAGTGATCCAAGATAAACCTCAATATATAGCATTGTATTTGACTATTTTTTGGTTCAAACTAGGCATTAGCACCAAAAAGTACAACCTAATTAAAACAGCCAAGTACAAGAAAGAAAATATTCTTTCAGTAACTTGTGACTCGGTCAGCGACTCGATCAGTAACTCGATAAGTGACTGACAGTGACTTGGTCAGTGACTTGGTCAGTGACTTGGTCAGTGACTTGGTCAGTGACTTGGTCAGTGACTTGGTCAGTGACTTGGTCAGTGACTTGACTTGGTCAGTGACTTGATTGAACTGGATGCAAACCAAAAGCTTTAACAGTAATTTACAAGACTAGTCAAAATACTGAAAGTGAAAATGCTGAGATTCTATAACAGAACCTATTTTTGAAACCTAGTCTACAAGACTGTAAATGGACCAAGTTAGTGACATTAAAAGGCAATCTCTAAACAGCCAGAAGATGCTTTCCGTAAACAATGCAAACACAAAAACCAATAGCCAAAATATGATAAGGTCAGTGACTAGATTAGTGACTCGATCAATGACTTATGCATGGATCAGTGACTTGACTGTAAAAAATGAAGTGGCTTTCTCTAATACAAGTACCACTTGGAGAACACACATTTTGATGGCTCCAGTAACCAAACTATCAATGATGTATATGACTATAACAACAGAACAAACTCAAGTTGAAACTATATAAGAAACAAGATAAATTTAAATTGGTGCAGAAGAAAAAAATCTCCTCAACCATAGCACAAGACTAGACTGTCTTCAGAAATTTTCTCCTCAATCAATCAACCATAGCAATTTGGTACTCATTACATGGACTGATGAGAAACAAATTACCAACTAAATTAGGACAAATATATTCCCGGCTCATGAGTAAATTCAAGTATGGAATCATGCTTATTCCACAATTAGTACTAATTCTGCTTACTTAAAACCTAAAAGAATCCCTGAATTTTTCCATACCACAAAGATTTAGGATCTGAGAAACCACTTCTAAGTCCTATTAGCAGAGCACAGATCGAGAATCAGATTCAAAATCAAATCATTCAATCAACAGCTAAAATCAAAAACGAGATCTGTAATTGAATCGCAGATCACAACCGGAAAACACAACTCCTCAATCACACAATATGAAGATTTACACTGATTTTGGATAAAAAATTCGGATAAATCAAGTAAGTACCTATAAAAATGAAGATTCGAATATCATTGATAAAGCTTCATCGATTTTCTTTCCCTCTCTTCGATGGAGAGGAGGCCTTCGTTTTCAGATCGAAACTGAGATCTAGTTTCGGTGAAGAGTTGCTTTGCTTCTCTTCTTCAACAGAGATGAGGCAAACCTTCTCTTCGAAGGAGATGAGGTGTTCGACATTTCGCCGGAAAAAGGAGATCGTTGAGGAGATTTGGAGATTTGGCTCAGTTTCCTTTTTTCGAAATCATTTTCTGGTGTTTAGGTTTTGGGTGATTTTAGCCATCGTAAGGTGGGTTGCTGTGTAGAGAGGTAAGGGCCAATGCGTAATTAACTAAATTTTAATGTCCCTGTTTTAATTAAATGGATCAATTTAACATATGTTTATCTTGTTAACCTTATTTCACATAAGGTTAAGGTCTATGACCTTATTTATCAAAGCCCCATATATTATCATCAAGTGATAATTCTTTTTTTGGCGTGACAAGAAGTGATAATTTGAGGAGTCAATTTCGATATGAGTCAAGTTGCCAAACCATTTATATCATTTGTGAAATATTCGTATTATTATTTTTTATTTATCAAAAGTTGGTTAATTTTATAAAATGAATGTTCAAATATAAAATAAAAGAAAATTATAAAAAAATAAATTTAATCAATAAATAAATATAAAAATATTTTACTGTTTTACTTATTAATCAATAAATAAATAAACCCTAGAATGATGTGGGGTCTCCGTATTATTAATTTATTTTTTTATTATATATTTTACTGTTTTGCCTTTGATATATAAAAATTTATATTTTAGATAATATAAGTATGAAGGGGCATTTGTTGGGTTTTTGAAAATTTAACCAAACTCATATTTTGGCTTTATATATACTAGCCTCATACTCGTGCGATGCACGTGTTATTTGTGAAAGGAATAAAAAATGTGAAAATCTTCATTCACCTACTTTTTCCTCTTTTTTTTTAATATTTATGTTTTTTTTGTTTTTACTATAATAACGCTTTTAAATGATTATCATAAGGAATTTTTTTTATTCTGAAGGGTATTTGTGGCAATCAAAAAATTGGTGAAGCCCTTGACACCAAAGCTTTACGCCTCCATTTATAGTAGTGGAGATAGATAGATGATAACTATATATTATTCATGTGGCAATGTGACGGTCACACTGAAAAATCTCTCATTATTCTTGTGATGTAAAATTAAGTAAAATTATTTCAAGATATTATACATCTTATAATGAGTCTTTATACATCTTTAGTTTTTGTACCGTGTTTGTGATTCTCCTTCTGCCTAAGGTGGAATCTCAAATTAATAAGTTACGTCTTGAGTCTCCAATTCATTACTTTCCAAGTCCTAGTTTTGTCAGGTTACCCTATTACTAGTTTTGTCATGTTACCATGTTACTAGTTTTGTTAGGTTACCCTGTTACTTGAAGTATAGCATTATCAAAGGCGATTTTACTTAGATGGTGATTATTTCTATCGTGCCCATTATGCGTGGTCATCGTGTGTACTATTGCCTCTCACTATTAATAGATTGATGCTTTCTATAAAAAAAAAACCCTATTTACAATGTAACATCTCTAAGATATTACATTTATAATAGAATTATAATATTTCATATGAATGAGTAATTAAGTAGATTGTTAAATTAATGTTTTCATCTATATGTAATTATAAATGTGAAGTAAATTGATAATATTGTTGTATTAATTTTTTTTTTAATAGCTGGAACCCAGTAAGAGACTTGGCCATCACGCCTTTTTCATTCATTTGGTATGAAAATGATCAAAAAGACTAGGGGTGGGCATTCGAAACCGCAAAACCGAAACAGTACATGTTTCATATTGAACCAAAGCGGAACGAGACGATTTCATTTTCCATTTCGATACCAAAATTCAAATACTGATACCAAAGCGGTTCGGTTGAAACAAAATTTTGGAAGAATCAAAACTCACACTTCAACTAAGGCTATAAATGAATCTTTCCTCCTCTAGAAAGTAGAATTTTTTTTGTCGGGTGTCAGACAAAATTTCACAGAAGTGTTCAACCAGTTTATATCGTTTAAATGGGTCATTGAATTCTATTTATTTAAATGAGTTCGATGGGTCATGGAGTAATAAACGGGTTCAGTATGAGCTTAATTTCCTAACAAGATTATTAAATCAGTTGAGTTTAGATTTGTCTACTTTTGACATGTTTAATACCTTGACATGAAATCCATTGACAATAGTTTCCGCAACAACTGAATAGCGCATTCTTCAATCTCTATAATTTTAATAGCGTAATTTTGTCGCTGATATGATGATAAGTTTTGGTCATAGCTTTAATCATGATTGCATATTTTTTTACTTCCCTCCTCCTGAAGTTATCAAGCTTTTTGAAGCTGATTTACTTAAATAAATATCAGTTTTGAATAAGGTTTTTCTTTTGTTGCCTTCGGGCGTCCCTGTAACAAAAAAAAATCATTGATAGTCCTAAACACAAACACAAATTTGCACAAAAGAAAAAATCAGTATTCAGGTCAAACCTTAATAAGTTGAGTTCAAAATATATAAATTAACATGATGATAATACAAAAGTTAATAAGATGTTTTAACTTTGGTATGCTTCATAATATTTTTTTATTTTTTATAACTTTGTTGTTTTGTTGACAAAAAAAAAAGGAAGAACAGGTAAAGCAGGATAAACATAACCGACACAAATTTTACCGGTTTAGGTTTGGGCCAATATATTTAGACATAATATGTTAAGGTATCGAATTTGGATAAATATATATATATATACATATATACAATGATTCTTAGGTAAGGAGTTTTGATCACAACCGTCAAATTCGTTTTAAATGATCTAATCTGACAGTTGAAATAAAAACTCTGCACCTTAAAAAGTAAGGATCGATCTCCTTAGTGGAGAAGCACTATATATATATACACACATACACACACACATGCGACATAAAATCAACAGGGACAAATGCATTACTATACAATTCTAGATAAACCAAACTATTGACCCATCTAGAAAAGAAGTAATCCCTCCACCTAAAAGGATTCCTTTTACTATTATCAAAGTATAAGGATCATTGAACCAGATTCTCAGTCTAGACATAAGGTATCACCAGAGCTGGAAAAATTCGAGAGATCCAAAAACATACCCGGATCCCAAATCTAAATCTAAATCCATCCTAGATTTAGAAACCATATCAAGACCTGACCATGTTCCAATAAACAAATCTAGAAATCACCTGGATCCCATATTCAAATTCATATTCAACTCCACTATAAAAATTGGGTTAGAATTAAATTAAGTTAAAGGTTCGATCATTGACAATGTGAACTGAATCGAAATGGTCAATCTCTACTTGGTCGTTGGACATGAAGCATCTTTCGCGTGGCACACTGCTAAACTGTGTCAGTGCAATTATTAGTAAACTACTCACTTATAAGTTATATTTTAATTTGTTATTATTTAGATGTAGGACTTTCTCTTCTTCAACATCATGTACTTTCTGTGCCATTCTTTGTAGTTTTTCACTCTTTTTTGTAAAAATAGTACCTCATTAATTCATTTTTTTTTTGGTCTGAAACCTCATTAATTCATAGAGCAGACAAATATTTTGTGCTCTCTTCTTGTTGTTGGAGAACCTTTGAATATACAAGTTTCTCAAGGCAACTCTTTTATTTATTTATTTATTTTTGTTTGAACATTCAAAGCAACCTAAACAAGGATTCAGTATTTGAGTTTCTCTTAGAATAGTATAACTTTATTGGACAATCATAACATTGTAGACATTCTCAATGATATGTGTGAAAGTGACGGCACCATCTCTTCATGACACGTATTTTACAAGGACGTGGTAAGCAACTTCAAGGCTCCAGCCAGTCAATTGACAATGGGTTGCAAGTTGTAACTACATATTAATTAGCACGAAATATCAATGTCATTGAAGAAAAATGTCTTATTATTAAACTAAATGCTAGTTGACGGTGTATAATATTACAAATTTACAACAAAAAGCAAATATTTTTTATTTTAATTTCACCCCACCTATCCTATAATGCTAGTGAGATTTGAACCCGTGACGTTCATGATATTAATTATTTCAAATAGCTAACAAACTATGGCTCAATTTGGTAAAACTCGGCTTTTAAGTGAAACTAGCTTTTGCTGTGCTGTGAGAATAAGTGGCTGCAAAGCAAAGTGGCTGGGAGTTTGGTAAACTAGCTTTTTGAACTTAAAACTCAAAGTGCTGTGAGTTTGTAAAATGACCAATATGGACATAATGCTTAGAAATATTTTATTTTTTCTTTTCTTTTCTTTCATTTTTCTTCTTGTTCTCCATCTTCTCCATTGCTTCCTCTAATCCCTCTTCTTCCCCCTCCCCCCCCCCCCCCCCCGCGACCTCTCTTTCTTTTCTCCATCTCGGTTTCTCTCTATTCTCAGCTCTCCCCACTGCCATTCTCATCTTCTCGATATCTCAGACGATTCTGTCCCAATCTCTCTGCAAAAAAAAAATAAAAATCAAGCAACCCAGAAATTATATCCTACAAGTCAAGTCTCTCTTCTACAATTTCAGAATTTATTCCTCTCAAATCCATAATTCTTCTCGATATCTTCTTTCTCCAACTTATTTCTCTGCAATTTCTTACTCTACAAGTTCTCTCTCTACAAAATTTCATCTCCAAGCTTCTTCTCTACAAATCTTCGTTTCAATTACTCATTTTTACTCTTCAAGAACTACAAAAGTGGTGACCGACCATTTCTCTCTTCTCTCTTTCCGGCCAAACCCAGCCAAGCTCCACTATGGAAACAGCTGCAAGAACACGAGAAGGAGCGGGAGCAGAGGAGGCCGACCCCTTTCTCTCTTCCCTCGAGGTCGTTTTCTGGGTTTGGAATGTGATGGATTTTGATTGTCATTATGCTAGAAGTGTAAGGGCATAAGGGTCGTTTCACAAGTTTCATTAAAATTCCGCTACAATGTTTTAAAAGCCCTTGGAAGCTCCTTTTTGTTGGCTTCGGCTTTTAGCTTTAGAAAGCCAAAGCTTCCCAATAAGCAGCTGTTTTTTACTTTACCAATCCAAGCACAGCAGCTTAAAAACTTTCCCAAACTAAGCCTATAGCTCACCAGCAGCTAAGTTTGATTATGGGTGCTTTTGTTGAATACAACCTTTGAGTGCACACTTATAAAATATTTTTTTTAGAGGCAAAGTTAATTGCATTAAAATGGGGGCCAAAAGCTATGCAGAGAGATACATACACCAAAACTAAGCACCTAGTTCTATTCTTTCATGATATAAACTCACTCTTAACAAGTAAAACTCATTATAAACATTGAAACTCGCATAAGGCAAGCCTACAAACTAAGAAAAAACTTTGCACCCCTAAAAGAAACTCATCAGTAATACTTTTGTTCGCCTAGGCATGCAATTGTGGTGCAAACAGAAGTATCACATCTTAGAAACAAATAGGAATCTTTTTCCGCTATATGTAAGCCGCCGAAAAATACCAATAGAAAACCCAGCAATTCGAGACAATTATCCAATTCCAAATAAGGGAATCAAGATCCCCTCCTTATTTTAAAATTAGATAGTAAATTATGTTCCCATAGACGAGTAAATGACGAATCTAAGAAGCATTAACACAGACACGGCACGGCGATACGCCAAATCTCGAAAAATTAGGTTACGACATGTTATCGTTATTGCAATTATAATAATATATAATATTTAAAAATTAATATGAAAAAAATAAATACAAACAGTACTTTATCCTATCACATCATAACACAAAAATTTATATTTTGATAGATTATCAACCAACATACCAAATTAATTTAACAAAATAGTCATATGAAAATCATCAAACGCAAATGACATATAACATTCAAACATGAAATATATGAACTGTATGAAGCAAAAAACATCCTCTCATAGTCTCATGCATGTTCTAATCCACTTTATTTATAGGCATTCCTTTTGCCCTCATTGCCTCTACTTAATTTATTTTATAAATAGAAAAAGTGTCGGAAGAATGTCGATTATGACGACACGCATGTCGTTGTTATGTCCTCCAAAGTGTCGAAAAATTAAAATCAATCGACACGATCTTGACACGTGTCGAATGTGTGTTAGACACGTGACATGACACCAATTTGAAATGTTGGTATAATACAGGAACTGGATTATTACGGTCGGTGCTTTGGTCAAAAACCGGCGGCGCGTGGAAGCCAATAAGTCATAGAACGAATAACGGGCTCTCTCTCTCCTTTCTTCAACAGTTCCCTTTGACACGGAACCAAGCGCGACGCACAGAAAAGAAAAAAGAAACAAACAACAGCAACATGCTCAGAAAATCTCATATATTCTATCTCAGCAGAGCACAGCCTTCCCGTTCAAAATTAAATAAATAAATAAAATTAAAATAGTAATTCTTTGCTTTCATCAGCTGAGATTAGCTTAGTTCCATCAAAATCAGAAACTGCCTCTACTGCTATGATGGGCTCAAACTCAATCCAAATCCCAATCACTTTGGCCAATTACACTCCCACTCTTTCTTCTTCAGCTCCCAACTCCTCCCTTCCTCTACTTCCTCGATTTCCTTCTCTGCCTCTTCGTCCCGGTCCTCTGTCCATACGACGTCGTCTGCAGAATCTCCCTCCTCGGTCTTCAATTCTCGCTTTCTCTGCCGCCGGCGTCGCCAATTCCGCGCCGAGACATGGAAACTACACCGTCGGCGATTTCATGACCACAAAAGAGCATTTACATGTCGTCAAGCCCACCACAACCGTCGACCAAGGTATGCTTGAAGCTCAAAAACTCAAACTCCGACTCGACCTACTTTCATTTCTAACTGATTGCTTCGTTTCTGTGTCTTTACAGCATTGGATTTTCTTGTGGAGAAGAGAATTACCGGTTTTCCTGTGATTGATGATGACTGGAAACTGGTAAGTCCTGGTTAATTTCATGATTTTGTATGAAATTGAAATCACTATTAGGTATGGAAAGGAGTAGCAATGATTCTTTGTATTTACGAGTTTGTGTTGCGAATTGAATTGAGGGTTCTTGTCACTATTGCTGCAGGTTGGTGTTGTTTCGGATTATGACTTGTTAGCATTAGACTCCATATCAGGAAATATAGGAGGTATGCTGTTTCGGCAAGATCTGAATTTTTGCACTTTTTCTTTGCCTGTCAATTTTGTTAGTGCTTTGCATATGATGTGTTGGTTGAGAAGCTCCGGTTTCAGACTTGTATGAGAACAAGACGTTCTGTTTTGTCATATCAAGACAATTGGTCTATCCAAGTTTGGGACCTGTTAGGAAGTCTAAAGTTGGTCTGTGAATTCTGGGGGAAAGTTGAAGAATTTAGATTTTAAACAGTACGTCAAATGCGTAAATTTAATCCTACGATAACTGTAGTTTTTATGCAAAGACTAGAGATGTTGCATATAACAATTTAAGGCCATTTGCATGAATGATTTGAAAGAAGAAATTTGGATTTTGTTTGAGATAATTAAATAGTATATAGTTGAAATGGATTTGAAGTCCATTTGCTTTCCTCTGTTTTTCTACTACAAACATTTGCTCTACAAGAACTTGTGTTCTCTACTTCTCTTAGTCACAGTGAGGATGGTTTTTCTCTTTTGAATGTCCCTTGAGGGGTTAAAGTTGTGGACATTCACAAAGGAAAGGATTATAGTGTAATTGATATTAAATAAGCATACCTACACACTCTTTTCTTCTGTTGGAAAGGGTGACAGAAGAACAGAATAAGTTCAACTTATCATCTCGTTTAACTTGAATCATTGGTCAAGGCTGGTGTGTACAATGTTGTATAAACTAATTTAACAATTTTAGTTTTCTTTAAGGAGATGGATCATCTGACTTTCGCCTGTGTAATGGGGTCTATTCTGGACTGCCAGTATATGTGTGGTTTGTGGTCAGGGTGCCTTGAGCTTTTGGATTTTTGGGGGCTGCTCTGAACTCCAAATGGGGCTCTCTGTCTATACATTTGCATGAAGGAAATTGAAATTGCTAAGTACCCACCCAAAGAAATATAAATATCCACAAATACTGTGGTTAAAATATATGGTTACTAAAATTTTCTTGAATAGAGTAAGGTCACAAGGAACTTTTACATTAACTTGAGTTCAATATTATCTTGTTGCTTCATAGTTTGGCCAAACCCAGTTTTCAACAAGAGAGAAAAATATAAGCACCAAATAAAGTCCAACCCCGTACTACCAAAAGGAGATGAACTAATTGCTGCATAGTATCATTCAACCATGATTTTCTTGCATTTTTAGCTGCAAAATACGAATTAAACCATAATCAAGGTTCTGGGCCTCACGTAGTATAGGGTCTGACTGGGGTAAGAGCCCTCTTCAAAGGTAAAATTTGGGGACCTGAGGCATAGGTTCACCAGGCTCCCAAAGGAGATGCATGGGCGTCGTTTGCTATCTGTAACTTCTTTCTTATTGTTTTTGTTTTTTTTTTTTGTTTTGTATTTCGCTGAAATGTATGGAAACTTATTATAATGTTATGTTTCCTATCAGGTGGTAGTCAAAATGACACAAACTTATTTCCAGATGTTGACAGTTCTTGGAAGGTACATGTACTTATATTTTGTTTGACAACAAGTCTTCATTTTTATTTACAAGTTGTCTTCTGTGCTGTAATGTGTATTTTGCAATTATATGATGGATATTGTCTTTCTCGGTTTAGTAGGAATAAAACAGTGATTTGCAACTCCTGATAATTTTTATGATATAGAGACTAGATGTTCTCATGCACACACCACATGTCGTCATGTACCCAGACTAGCACACGTTTACTTGCTATCTTTGCATTGGAGTTAAGAATTTGTCAGAGATATTACTTTTACAGCTACTGGTGTAGGCTTACACATTTGAAAGACAATGCATAATGAACATGTTTGTAAAAGCCATCGGTTTCTTTTGGTCTGAACTCATAAGCCATTGGTTATTTCATTATTTTTTTTTTCTTCTATTCAGCTAATATCTACCAGATAAGAAGTTGGGGACATAGTATTGGAATTTGGCATAGTATAATGATTTACAATATATGTATGATCAACAGTACTAAATCACTAGGTTCTCTTTATAATTTTATTTCTTTTGGTTTTAATATAATGATTCCTTTCTTTTTTTCCTTTTCTGTAAAGTTTTATCCATATTTCCTAACAAGTATGGCCCTTTTTATCCTTCAGCTTCTTGAATTTTTAAGTTGAGGTCAATTATTGGAATTCCTTTGTCCAGTACTTGCTTTATGTCTTTATCTACAGCTAATTTTTAGGAAGATTGTAAATTGTTTAAGAAAAAGAGACTTATGCTGGTGGCCTATACCACAATATGTTGCTATTGCATACTAAAAAGTCTTATTTTACTGATGTATTGAGCTCGTCTTTCCACCATATCAGTGGGAAAGTTGATGTTTGAGGAATAGGAGGAAGACAAATGTTTAATTTTGCTTTACACTCCATTCAAATAGTCATATGACGCCTTGATTTAGATCAGTTTTCTGTTCTGTCTCAGGTATTCAGTATCTAGTATAACTCAATTTTTTATCATATGAAAGATTTTTGAAGATCATGGTGGTTAGACCGCATCTGATATAGTGATAGACTTTACATGTGCAATTAAGGGTTGATTGATAGAACTTTAGAAATCATGTGATGTTCTTGTTATTTCCCTTTCAGTTGTACCTGTACTCCCCTTTGAGTGAGTAGTGCAACCCAGAATGTCTGCTCAAATCAAAATTGAGACAGTTTATGTGGCCTAGAATCTTAAATTGGAGACAGTATATCTGTCCTATTGCTTCTTAGTTCTTATATTAATATTACTTAGATATGTGGTTAGTTGCTTGATGGAGTATTTTCTAATTCTGGATGAGTGGCAGACATTCAATGAAATACAGAAACTGCTTAGCAAAACCAATGGAAAAGTTGTTGGTGACTTGATGACACCTGCTCCGCTTGTTGTTCGTGAAACCACCAACCTAGAAGATGCTGCTAGGTAATTGATTTAATCAATTTCCTTAAACATCTGTTATGTTTAAGAAGATTTCTTGAAGTACATTTCATTTCCGGTGACTTTATTGAACAAATAGTGATGAGAAGCTGTTAGAGTTTTCTTATGACTACTGTTGAGATTTAACTGGAATTGGACTAATTTCTCACACCTTTGACTCATCGAAGTTATGATTCTGCTTTTCATGCTAAATTGTGGTAGCAACAAACATTTGGCACATAAATGTGTAGTTTAAGTTAGTAACTTATTTATCGGTGAAACACAGTTTGTTTTAACTCTTTATATTCTGTTAGGTTGTTGCTTGAAACGAAATATCGCCGACTGCCAGTTGTAGATAGTGATGGCAAGCTGGTAAGATTCCTTTTCTTTTTGAACAATAAAAAGTTTCTTATTTGTTGGACACTAAATTGTGGTAAGTCGTTTCTAATTGGTTTCCTTTCACTGATAAAAGGTTGGGATCATTACAAGGGGAAATGTTGTTAAAGCTGCCCTACAGATAAAACGTGCTAGTCAAAAATTGTGATACCTAAAAGTTCAGGGGAACATCGTTGGAGCTCATAGACATGCATAATGAGCTACCTAAAAGTTCATGAACTTGAAATCATATCATCATTATTTCTGCAGCACGCAGGCACAGCCTGTTGTTGCAGCGATTAATTAAGAGGCTGATTATAGTATTGTAGATTGCTCTATAACAGGGTTGCCCTTGTATTTTTCATGTCATATATATATATGTATGTATATTTAGGCTTGTAATTGATCAACATTGTCTAGGTCCTCTAGGATCAGACCTGAATTTTGTATTATAAGCAGTTTCTTATATTGGTTTGTAAGGAACTCGTTACATATTGCTGTTTATGTGACTCCAAATTGTTATCAGATTGTTTCGATATGGTAATAAATCTTATTGAAACAATATTGAACCGTATGACGGGGAATCT
Source organism: Rubus parviflorus (assembly GCA_029955375.1). Taxonomy (NCBI): domain Eukaryota; kingdom Viridiplantae; phylum Streptophyta; class Magnoliopsida; order Rosales; family Rosaceae; genus Rubus; species Rubus parviflorus. The sequence continues at coordinate 31,387,675 of JARGGL010000001.1, forward strand.
ACGATCAAATTCTAGATGTGGAAAGAGATTTCCAAGCTAGCATTATTGGATATGAGGTAACCACAGTTTTCCTTTTTGAGAAGTTCGTTGAGTTCTCTTCAGAAATGATCATCTGTCTTGAACGCCTTAAAACCTCCTGGACTATCCTGAGTGCTATCTTTTTTTTTTTTTTTTTTCAAAATTCTCCTAGGGATGCAACTCGGGTGGGTTGGACGAGTTGGAAGACCAACTCAAGTTCAACCCAAGACTCATAACTGGTATCTCAAACTAGTTCTCAACCAGGTCAGGTCTCAATCATATAGATCATAATATTGGCAAATGGTCTATGAAAACAGACACACACATATAATATTTTCTTTCAGAAAAATATTAAAGCATGCCAGCTTTTTACTCGGAATGAATATATATACTAATCGGAGTGACAATGAGATCTTTATTCAATTGATCATTAAGTCCCTTTTAACTCATCTCACCAAAATTCAATTTGTTTTCTTCAGAAATGCCAATATGGTTCCCCACACAAAGCTCAATAATACACATAATCATCGTCATCTATACAGAAGAAACATCCATTAGACCATTTACGCAATATATAAATTGATAACCAATACAAAAAACAAAAGTCACAAGTTTAACATATAAACCCACCCAAAGATAATTCTCTCTGGATTAAGTTCAAGATACAAATGCTTTTTTATTATTTCTTTAAATTGTCTCCACCGTAGTTCTTTTTCTGTTAAAACTTTTTGTGAGTGTATGCTTTTAGCTCGGCAAAAGAAAACCTTTCGGGACCATAAGAAGATTAGAGCACAGAGTTGAGTCTCATAAAGAGGGGCCTTTTTGTGTAGCACGTTGCTAGAATTCTAAAATGGAATTTTGCAATTTGCCACTTTGAGAATCAACAATTTAATTCAATACCTGCAATTCTTCTACTTCTAGGCATATTGTAAACGTTTGAATGTGTACAAGTATATGCAAGGCATATGATAATAAAGAAAGAATTGAGCCCATGCTAGTGAATGTACTGATAACAGAACCAAGGCATGGTGCCCATACTTGCCCATGATGCTTGAGAATTTGTTGGTCGGGCATGAGCTGTTTCCTAGCTCTATATAAACTACTGTACTATTCTCTTTTGTATTCAAGTCAAGTACAAGATGTTGCCTTTCTTGTGTTTATTGTTTCTTCTGTTCTATAATTTCAGCAGTGTAGTTATTCAAATAAAGAAGATATTAACTATATCAGTTGTAGTTAAACATTTGTATTTCCCTCTATTCAGTAGGTTTTTAGGTACTGTATCGCTCCCTCGACTAATCTAGGCACCTTAACTGTAGATTATGTCCATTTGAACTGTTGTTTTCCTTGTTCTTCATCACTTTCTGACCAAAAATAGAAAAACCATGTTTAGCTCCTTTTACCATTTCTGAAGGAGGAAGAACGTACATCCTCTTCACTTTTCAACTAAAATACATTGTATGAATTGGTGAAAGTGATTGAACTGTTATTATCTGAAATTTTGAATCTAGAATCTTTGCATTTGTCTCATGCTAGCTACTTGAGCTAAGATTCATAAACATTTAATCGAAATTATTTCTAGCTTGTTGGAAATATTGAACTCATGCTGCTAAAAAGCAGCACTTATGCATCACAAGACTCGAAACACCAAATAACTGTACAAACAAAACCCAGAAAATCTTGTACCTAGCTAAAAGAAAACTAGCTTGCATTGCCATTTATTCCATATATATATATATAGTTCCCTTTTTAGGTGCATCCATATAATTCACTTGAGGAAGCAACCCTGGCCCTGACAACACCAGATCTTTGGGTATCTTACATGAAGCCTAATATATATGATTGATTCCTGATCTCCATAAGAAAATATCTTTCATCTTTGGCTTGACCACAGAGACTGCTGACAGACTGTAAAGTAGTTTCCCTGGTAGATAGCAAAGCCACATAGCGAGTGTGTTGAACTCTTGATCCCAAAGAATGCAGATTGCAGCAGCATCATATATATTAATTTGATCCAAAATATTACCTTCCAGAACTTTAAACCATACATAGCAATGAGAGCATACTAGTGTCAAAATCGGCATGATCCCATAGATTCCATATTTTTGTGACAAGACACAAATGCTCAGAGGGCTCCCTCCCTCCCTTCCCCATCCCCACTCACTAACTAGTCTGTCTGTACGTGTTACAAAGTATACTCGAGCTTTACAGCTGGTAAAGCTTTAAAGGAGTGTTTTAGGCATTCCCGCTAGCTAGCTACTTCTTCTACCAAAGTATTTAGTATCTTCATGAAAATTGCTCTTACTTTTTAAAGGGGATCCAAATGATTGACTACTTTGCAATCTAGATTGCTGACACCTTTCAACAGCATATTTCTAATGTCTAATAGTTACTCTCTGCTCTAGCTGTCTACCATTACCATTTCCAATCACCTAAGTTGATATGATTGTGACCCATCATGTACTCAAATCTAAAATTCCACCTAAATTGTTTCTGGCTTAACTAAATTGCAGTCCACTTGGTGATGGATGTGATCAAATTCTTAATTCAGTTTACTTGCATGTTTGTAGGGTGTTAACTCTTCTAATTCTATGCAGAGGTCTTTTTGAAGTTTGTGTAGTTAAAAAACAAAGCTTCTTTTCTTACACATGAATCCCAATCTCCTCCAAAACTAGGTGCCTCCATTCATTGATTTAAGGCATATACTTGCCAAAACACCTCCTAAACTTGAAATCTCATGTACATTGTTGTTAGAGCATCTTTAGCAATGCTAGTTATTTTTAAATTAAATTTTAGATAAAGTAGCTAAAAAGTTATTTTGGCTAATCAGTTTGAAAATACGTCTGCACCGATGCTCTCTACTTTAGGTGATATTGAATTTAAATTATTTTTTAATGATACAAAATAGTTTAAATGTATTTAATAATTATACAAGACAGCTAAAAAGAAATATTTTAAATTAACAAAAATAATAGAGAGTCATCTCGCTCTCTATATTTAAGAGTCATATAGCTAAAAGCTAAAATAGAGAGCCATTTAGAGCATCTTTAGCAGACTCTCTATCTTAGCTCCTTAGCTATTTTAGAGAGCATGTTTAGCTTTTCAGCTATTTTAGCAGCTGCACCAGCCTCCTAAATGGTTCTCTATTTTAGTTTTTAGCTATATGACTCCTAAATATAGAGAGCGAAATGAGGCTCTCTATATTTTTGTCCATTTAAAACATTCATTTTCAGTTGTTTTGTATAATTATTAAATTCACTTAAACTATTATTTATTCATCAAAATAATAATTTAAATTTAATACTAGCTAAAGTAGGGAGCATTTGTGCAAACGTATTTTCAAATTGGCTAGCCAAAATAGTTTTTTAGCTAGTTTAGCTAAAATTTGGTTAAAAAATAGCTAGCATTACTAAAGATACTCTTAGGAGACTGGTGCAACTGCTAAAATAGCTGAAAAACTAAACATACTCCTCTAAAATAGGTAAAGAAGATGCTCTGTTCCCAATCAATTTCGTCCATCCACACTGGTACGTGTTTTCGCCATTATGATGCCACGTAATACCTCATATTTTTCTTTTAGAAAATGATTATACTTCAGTCTCAAGTAATATTTCGAGTAATATTTCAAGCAATATTACCTCATATTTGCACTGAAAACGAAATATTAGTTGAGCTGAGCACTCGTTTTCAAGCAGAGGACACGTACCACGTAATACCTCATATTTTTCTTTTAGAAAATTATTATACTTCACAGTTTCAAGCAGAGGGTACGTGCTCCAGTAACTGTCAAGGAATCAATCATCCGGAAAAAAAAAAAAAAAGGAATCAATCATCCGGGAAAAAAAAAAAAAGGAACTGTCGATCATCGAAAAAAGAAAAGAAAAAGTAACTGTCAATGATTGTTGAAATTCAAGCCAGAAGCACAATAGAAAGAAACAGCTTTTTTGGCTTTTTCAGATAGCCATACGCGTGCAAAAGCATGTTTGCAGTCTAAGATCCCAGGGGGTCCTTAGAGATCGACCGATGCTGTTTTTTAATCACATCTTAGATATACAACTCGAACCTAACACAATGTTAATACTCGATTTTAACCGGGGCCGGCCTTGAGAAATTGGGGGCTCAAGCCAAGTAAAAATTTAAGGCCTCGAGGAAAAAAAAAACAATGTTCCAAACAAAAATTTAATTTATGAGCCAACATATTCCTTATTAAGATCACAAACCTTGCTATGTTTGCTAGAAAGCATAACAGAGTTGATGAACTTGTTTCTTGAGAGATTGAGCTTCTTGTTTTGTGTTTTGACATATTAAAAGAGGGAAAAGGACTACACGACGCAAAATCTTTTTTAACTGGTAAATATGTAAAAAATATTGGGGCCAATTGGGTTGAATTTTGAGGCCAATATAGTTGGGGGGCCATAGGCGCAGGCCTTGCCCAAGGGCCGGCTCTGATTTTAACATTATAAAGTATAAACACATTTAACTAGTATTAAACCGATTCCCTAAAAAAAAAAAATATAGTATTAAACCGAGAAGATCGATAATAAGTTTTGTATGTTTGACATAAATTGTCACCCCTTAGATATAAGTCATATAACCATTGATGATCAAACTGATGAGAAGATGACAGTTGATATTTGAAGGTTTGAGCCAATTGACTTTAGTAAGTCTTAATGTGATGTATCATTTTCTCTGTGTCCTCTGCTTGAAAACGAGTGCTCAGCTGGATCAACAAAATTATTGGTTCAAACTTTGTATTCAAATTTCTCCATGCTGATAAAGTTTTTTGGATACAATATCTTCTTCTCAAAATACGGAAGCAGTGAACAGAATCCAAATGAATCAGGAACATTTTGTTATCACAGTGTTGGGCAACCAAGGCCACATGCACTACGTACTGCACATAGAAAGAAAACACACACATGCATAAAACATTTTCGTTCTTTCATTGTATTTTTTTTTTTCCGATGAAAATTCAAAGTCATTTCCAATTGGTGACACGACATCCTTTTTTTTTTTTGAGTAAAAGATAACATTTATTCAATAACAGAAAGATTACAAAACATGAGAATTACAAGCTGTGATATCTCTCACACCCACAACATCCTATACATGATACGTACTAATAATGTTGATTCATGTTAGTTTTTTTAACTTGTTGGAGATAAAAACAAGGTTTATAGTAAGCTCATGATGGGAGATGAGCGGAAATAGATTGATCTCATATCTACACTATATTTAAAAAATGTGATGTTGTTAACCATAACTGATTGTTTTTTAATGTTTATATCATTTTCATATTAAAAAACATTAGAAATCAAATTTATTCCACGTTCAAGAATGATAACCACTACCTTTTTCGAGTGAGGATGTCTAGTTTTAATTTATTGCTTCATGTCGTTATTGATGCATATCATTGTTGATGTATGCCCTCTGACTGGTGTACTTGATATAGTTTATTAAATGAAATTATTCATCTTGATAAATAAAAAAAACAATAACCACTACTTTTTATCACTTTGTCTTTAATTCCACACATAATGTGTGTGACCCATCTAGTAAAGTACATATTGAAACCCTATATATTCTTTTGTACTTTGAGCATGTGATCAACATGCGCACATAATTTTACTATGCACTAAACAAGAAGTCAAGCTTTAGAGCTATAAATTGAGCTCCTTTCCTTTTCCAATGAAAATTCGCAAAGTCATTTCCAAATGGTGACACTATACACCATACGTAACAATAATGTTGATTCATGTTAGTTTTTTTACTTATTGGAGATAAATAAGGTTTATGGTAAGCTTAGGATGTGAGATGAGTGAAAATAGAAAATTAGAATAGGTCATGAGTTCGATCTCATATAAGTTACATATCGAAACTGTGCATATATATCGCAACCCACTTAGTTGAATCTTACATATTCTTTTATACTTGGACTTTTTGAGCGAGATGGTCAATAATGTGATCAATGCACACATAATTTTATTATGCACTAAACAACTAGTCAAGCTTTAGAGCTATAAATTGAGCTCATGGACAAGGAGAGGTAGAGCTAGGCAGCTACTCTTGTTATACACCAAAAATGGATTCACAAGCTGATCATCCCAAACTTGAAATATTCTTCTTCCCATACATACTTGGTGGTCACTTGATCCCCATGATAGACTTGGCCAGGCTCTTTGCATCTCATGGAGTGAAAGCCACCATTGTCACAACCCCTCACAATGTCCTCCTCTTCCAAAATCCCATCCTCAGAGACCAACAATTAGGCCATGACATCAGATTCGTCACACTTAATTTCCCGGCAGAGGAGTTCGGTTTACCCAACGGTTGCGAGAACGAGCTCACCACTACTAATGGTGACATGTTCACTAAGCTTTTCATGGCTGCCATGAAGCTCCAAGACCCTCTTGTGACGCTCCTGTCCAAGACAAGACCAGACTGTCTTGTCTCAGACAGACTCTATCCTTGGACTGCAGATGTCACAGATGGGCTTGGAATCCCAAGGATTGTGTTTGATGGAAGTGGTTGCTTCTCTCACTGTGTCGAAGAAAGTCTTAGACTTTATGCACCCCATGAGAAAGTTGTCTCTGAGACAGAGGCTTTTCTTGTGCCAGGACTACCCAACAAGATTGAGCTAAAAAGGTCAATGCTGCCAGATTATATCAAATCTGAAAATGTGTTCACTCATTTCCTCAATGAAGCCCTAGAAGGTGAGATTAAAAGTTATGGGGTTGTGGTCAATAGCTTCTATGAGTTGGAGCAAGCTTATGCTGATTTTTTTCAGAAAGAGATGAAGAGGAAAACATGGCATATAGGACCAGTCTCGTTGTACAACAGAAGCAACATTGACAAGGTTGAGAGAGGGATCAAAACCTCAATTGATGAGCATAGTTGCTTGAGTTGGCTTGATTCCAGAGAACCCAACTCTGTTCTCTACATTAGCTTTGGAAGCATGCCAAGGATCACTTCAGCACAGCTCTTGGAGATTGCTCATGGGCTTGAGGCTTCAGATCACCCTTTCATTTGGGTGATTGGGCGGATTTTGGATTACTCATCAAAAGAGAAACAAGATGTAGAAATGGGTTTGCTTCCTGTGGGATTTGAAGAGAGGATATCAAATTCCAAAAGAGGGCTTATAATCCGAGGCTGGGCTCCTCAGCTTTTGATACTTGAACACCCAGCTGTGGGAGCTTATATGAACCACTGTGGGTGGAACTCCATTATTGAAGGTGTCACTGCTGGTGTGCCTATGATCACTTGGCCTTTCTCATCTGAGCAATTCTACAATGAGAGATTCATCCTCAACATTATCAAGATTGGGATTTCAATGGGAAACGAGGACTGGGTTCCATTGAAGGAGCTGCCTAGAGTGACCATAATGAGTGACAAGGTAGCAGCTGTTGTGAACAGACTAATGGGCAGTGAAGAAGATGAAGTGGTTGAAATGAAAAAGAGAGCAACAGAGTTTAAAGACAAGGCCGTGAAAGCTTTTGAAGAAGGTGGCTCTTCTTATAACAATGTTGATAAGCTCATTGAAGAGCTCAAGTCTCGCCGGAAAGTTCAAAACGGTCATCTGTAATGACTATAACCAAAGCAGCCATGGATGGACCATCAAGAAGGTAACTCTTGGTTTTGGATCAAAATTCAAAGAATGGCTGCTTTGTCTCCTAAACCCCACCCTTTACTAAATTATGTTTGTATTCGTTGGATTTGTGAATTGGGACAATTCCTTTTGATTTGGGCGAGTAAGAGTAAGCGCTTTAACTTATTGGGCAAGCACCATGCAATCCCTATCCATGCCGAGTGTTACAAGCAGCAATAGGGTTTTAAGTTGTGTTTCATCTCGACTTTGTCCAGATGAGTGTGTGAGTCTTTGTTTGTCCTTTTTAAATCACGAGTTGGCTGGGTTCTTGGTCCCATTTGGCAAGCAAATAATTGGCCTGTTGGTGGGTACCAAGTTCAATAATTCATTCATTGGACTCATGATTCATGAACAGTAAGTTTGGGGATTTACTTCCACATCATTGTTTTCTTCAACTCCTTCTTCCTTCTCCTATTGGGATTAACTATGTACAATGATTATGATATCAGGTTTTTTCCTTTGTGTAACAAACTTGGATTTTTGCTTGGATCTTTCTAGTTTAAACTAAGCTTATTAGGTAGGTAGCATGTCTTCATAGCAATAATTTCGTGATTCATAGTAATAGCTTTAGCATAACTACAAAATAGCTTAGCATGACTACAAAATAGGACATCTCATTATGAATTTGACAATTTGTATACATTATGAATTCACGAAATAGCTTAGTGAATAGTACCATGAATCACGAATTCATAATGAATAGGAATTTTTCAACAAAATAGGACATAATACTATTCATTACTTACGTTATGAATTTGTAGTCATTATGATTCCACCGAAATGATTAAATGAGTTTGTAGTCACGAAACACTTAGGGGGGTGTATTCAATTCAGATTTTAAAAGATTATGTCAGATTTTTTATAATCCGTTGATTCTCAAAATCTATGGATTGTTTTAATTCCATATGGACTTGGATAGATTTTAATGCATTTCATTATTAGTATTTGTTTGGATTTTAAAAAGTCCATGGATTGTTTTAATACCAATAATAGAATACAAAATCAACTAAAGAAAAAAAAAATAGAATGAAAATAATTACGACTTGAAACAAATTCATTCAGTCATTTTTGCAAGTGCTATTTCAATTCTGCTCCCTATTTTGTGGTTTGCTATCCATTTTTATTGTGTTTGGGGCTAATTTAATCCGTGAGTTTAACAGCATAAATAATACGATTTCACCGAAATGAACAAACTAAGATAATTATCCAAGATGGTTGGTGTAGTAGTTTAACACCAAAGTTGTCCCAATAAAGATCCTGTGTTCGACTCTCCTATGATACGTGTGTGTATGTAAACTGACGTTCTATAATAATAATAAAAAAACAAACTAAGATAATTATGCACTCCACCAGACAAGGCTTTACTGACACAACTAATCACTTTATGAAACGTGTACTTACCTGAAATATGTATGGATACACAAGAAAAGATTCTAATACATGACCTAGTCTCACATCAAAGATAAGGAAGTTTCCTCATTCCTTTAGGGATTCGATTACATGGCGGTGACTGGTGAGTAAGTAATCCAATCCTCATACCTTCATGAATTCATCTTCATATAAGTAAACCTGTCACATTCTATGTTTACATGCCTACGCTATGCTCCCTATTTTGAAAATACTTGGGGTCCGTATACTCTCACTTTTGTCTTTCTAAGGCAACCTAGCATAGGGCTTCCTCATATTTTGTTCAGTTCTTGAGGGAGACATGGACTGCTCTCTTGTCCAATCTTCCATTCTCTAAAGCCCTCACATATATGAAACCAGTTTGTATCTGGGCCCTATATATAAATCAATCTCTGTGAGAAAAGCCCAACTCATCATCTCTTGCATTATTGCAATAATAATTTCTACATTTATTACATTTCAGGAACTCTCTCTCACTCTCTCTCTCTACAGCAACCATGGATTCAGAACCTCCCGTTGAAATGTACTTCTTCCCCTTCGTCGGCGGCGGCCACCAAATCCCGATGATCGACACCGCCAGAGTCTTCGCCTCCCACGGCGCCAAATCCACCATACTCTCCACCACACTCTCCAACGCCCTCCGCTTCCGGAGCTCCATCCACCGCGACCAAACCCTCAACCGCCGCATCACAATCCACGTCCTCGACCTCCCAAACGACGCCGTCTCGCCCGACACATCCATGTCCGCCGCCCCTTTCACTGACACCTCCGTATTCCAAGAACCCCTCAAGCAATTCCTCACCCAAAACCCTCCCGACTGCATCGTCATCGACGTCTTCCATCGCTGGGCCTCTGACGTCATCGACGGGCTCGGAATCAGGAGAATCGTCTTCAACGGAAACGGCTTCTTCTCTCGCTGCGTTATGCAGAATATCGGCCGATACGCGCCGCATGAGAAATTGAGTTCCGACGCCGAGCCGTTTGTGGTGCCTGGTCTGCCCGATAGGGTCGAATTGACAAAATCTCAGCTGCCCATTTTTGCCAGAAACAAATCTGGGCCCGATAAGTTTGGGCAATTAGAGGATAAGAGCTTCGGGGTTGTGGTGAATAGCTTCTATGAATTGGAGCCGAAATATGCTGATTATTTCAACCATGAATTGGGGAAAAAGGCATGGGGTATCGGCCCGGTTTCTCTGTGCAACAGAAACGAAGCTGATAAAGCTGAAAGAGGTCAAGCAGCTTCAGTTGACGAGGAAAGTCTTCAATGGTGTTTGAATTGGTTGGATTCTCAAGAGCCTGATTCAGTTGTTTACATCAGTTTTGGAAGCTTGGCTCGATTGTCTTATAGACAACTAATCGAAATCGCTCATGGGCTTGAGAATTCGACGCACCCTTTTATCTGGGTTATTGGGAAAGTGTTTAAATCTGAACAAGGGAATGAGAATCATGAAGATGAAGAAAATTGGCTTGTGGGTTTTGAACAGAGGATGAAGGAAAGTAAGAGAGGGGTTGTCATTAGGGGATGGGCTCCTCAGATTTTGATGCTGGAGCATAAATCAGTTGGGGGGTTTGTGAGTCACTGCGGGTGGAATTCGACATTGGAGAGTGTTTGCGCCGGTGTGCCGATGATCACGTGGCCGCTCTCGGCGGAGCAGTTCTCGAATGAGAAGCTGATTACTGATTTGTTGGGGATTGGGGTTCAGGTTGGGAGCAAAGAGTGGGCGTCATGGAATATGGAGAGGAAGGAATTGATTGGGAGAGAGAAGGTGGAAGTTGCGGTGAGGAGGGTGATTGGTGGCGGCGATGAGGCGGTGGAAATGAGGAAGAGAGCGAGAGATCTTGCGGAGAAGGCCAAGAGAGCTGTTGAAGAAGGCGGGTCATCATTTGCACAAGTGGATGCTTTGATTTCAGAGCTTAAATCAGTGAAGAAGATGAACTAGTCAGCCATGCAAGCTTTTCGCTTTGCTCAACACCATAAAATGCCATGTTGTACTCTATACTTCTGTAGGCATAGACCACATTGAAATTATATAAGCAATTGATGTTTGGGATTTTCCTACAATCTTGTGCGGTTTTTTGTTTTGGTCAATTATCTTGTGTAGGCTAAACACATTTAAACTGTTTGATTTGGTTTGGTCTTGGGTTTTCTCCCCAGCGTATGATTGTAAATGTGTTCAACATAGAAAAATTATCATGTTTGAAAGTCTTAAATATAAAGGAAAGTCTTGAATGTTCGTTCGTCACATCCTAAACACCACATGTTGCATCCTTGTCTCAAAAAAAACTTCGAAACGGTATATTATATATTCGAATTGAATATTGTAGCTAATAGTTACGAATGGTCAAAATTTGACCATATTGATAAGCCTACCTTTTAGCGTTTATAACTTTTATCGTGTTGAAGCTTGCGAACAGCTGGATAAGACCAACGTACTACCTCGTTGCCACTAGATGTTATGAATCCCTAGCATCCGTGCATGTGTAACACCTTACAAATAAGTTTAACTAGAAATTGTGCCCGCACTTTGCCGCGGGTTTTGGAGCTAACACAATGTTATTTAAGGACTAAATTTAAAAGCATAGAAAATATAGTTGACATGATCATTATATTAACAAAAGATTAAGTCTGTTTTCGATCATGTCCTAATAACATCACCACCAGTATTGATGTTGTGGTACAATGTTCAAAAAATAGGTTGTCATAGTTTAAGGCTAACTTAGTTACAACTGCTGCTGCAACAGTTTGCAAAAAATAGTTGATGATGTCCATTAGCAGGTGTATATCTTCAAAAAGTGTTAGCCTATTGATAGTTAGTCATGAAGGATGTCCAAAAAGTTACTTCCTCCAGTTTTGTTTTTACAAAAAGAGCAAAGGTGCCCGTGCGATGCTGCAGGTTTCAAAAACGTTTAAAATGTGTAGAAAGTACTAAAAAAATAATTGAGATATTCAATTACATGTAGTATCAATTGAGATTCAACATAATTGAGATATTCAATTACACGTAGTATCAATTGAGATTCAACATAATTGAGATACATTTCAATTAAAACTAACATTGAAAGACTTACACAACAATACTAACTTGTCATTTTAGTTTGCAAGCCTTCTTTACTATGAGACCCTGAAAAAATTAAAAGAATAATTTGGAGTTAATCAGGATTAAGATTCGTAATCTCGATTATTATCAAAGAGATTCGGAAATTTTTCAAAAATTTTCTTTAAGTCGTAAGTCCAATTTGAGGACTCGAGAATAAAGCACACGTCATGATGAGTGCGTATGAATTTTCGGAGAATTTTTCGGATAGAGGAGCTATTTATTATGAATTTCGAAAGGTTAAAAATTAAAGAAAATATTTTTGGTAAAAGGAAATTCACTCGGTGCAATCTGATCCATTGATTGCTACCACTGCAAGATATGGACCGTCCAATTTAAACTAAAGGAAAGGGTATAAATACCTATTGAATCAGATCTAAGGGCCCCGAAGCTCCCAGACGTTCACCGTCTCTCTCTCCTCTGTCGCGACACTGCTTGTTGATACTACATATGCTATATGCCACCAAGCACAATCAACACACTCCTAGCGGGCTCACATGACGTGTGGGACCCGGGCCGCTACATCCTATGAAAATAGCACACGGCCGACCTCACACCGACATCCTACCTCAACAGACCGGTCCTCGAGTCTCCTTTGACTGAGGACTTGGGGGACTGCTGGGATTAGTCAAACACGGCCACTATATCCTTCGCATACAGTACACGGCCACCTATCCTCCTCGACTTTCTTAAAAGCGAAACTTGGGGGACTGCTGGGATTAGTTAAACAGGGCTGTTATATCTGACGGATATAGCCTACAGCTACACACAAGGCTACCGTACCTCTCGGCTACGGCAAATTTCCACTTACAAACCCGCCCGAGATATTCTTACTCGGGTCTAAGGGTACATCCCGTCTAAAATACTTGGTAGGGGTTTAACCCGTACGGGACTACCACCGCGCATACTAAAACCCAGACGAGACAAGTCATGCTTGTCCCGAACGATGTTTACGCGCGCCTTTACGGCATCTTCGAGTTCCACACTCACGCCCTCACTTGCATTAATGGAAAATTGAATTCTTCACTGTTGTTCCAACAGTTGAATTCTTTTCACATTCCATTAATACAACCAAACGCAAACTCACACAGGCTATCGCTTGCTTGACACTCACAAGCTCTAAAACTCACGTTTTTCTGAAAACAAGCTTTTCGGAACCACGTCTCATATGCACTTCACATACATATCGAACTTGCACAAACATGTGTAACACGATACACGCAACACACATTAAACGTGCACACTCTACAATACATGCATACATGCATCACTCTGCACATTACACTTAATATATCCATGATATATTATTTGTACATTTGACTTTTACTTCACATTTTGATTGCCTCGCGCAATCCATACTTACCTTATATGTACTTCTTGCTCTTTTCTCTCTTTGACATGAACTCCATCCAACTTGCTTGTTTCTCCTTTTGGCATCGACATGGCATGCTTACTTGGCGAGACTTGGCGCGGCTCTTCTTCCTTGAGGACTTGGGGGACTATTATGGGTAGGACCTCGCCCGTTTGTCACTTGTACTTGGCGACATCAGAGTTTCAACTCCCCAACCAAGAAGACCCTCTTACTTGAGGACTTGGGGGACTTGTTGATACTACATATTCTATATGTCACCAAGCACAATCAACACACTCCTAGCGGGCCCACATACCCGGGCCATGACATTCGGCACCTAGCCCGACACCCGAGCTACCTCACCATGGTGGAGGCCGACCAAGACCTCGCCGGGAGGCGCCCCTCCCATGCTCGCCAAAAGGCTTCACGACAAGCAAATGAGACTTCCGTCCCACATCGAAGAATTGTATTATGAGAGGAGCTTCCTTATCTATAAAAGGAACACTCTCCCTCTTAGTCATGGATCCCTATTCTGATCCATGAGCTAGTTATCCCATCACATGGGCATGTACTTCACTAATCAGACATATTGGATATTACCAGTCTCATTAGTACCTTCGTCCAATTTTCCGTTAAAAAAAAAAAAGTCATCAAGGGTCAGACCAAAAACACAAAGAGTGAATGATTTTACCAAAGTACCCATGACAAAAAAGAGTGAATGTTTTTGGTCTGACTCTTGATAATTTTTTAACGGAAAATTGGACGGAGGTACTAATGAGGCTAACAGAGACATAGTTTGGGTACCACCAGACTCTCTAAGCATTTGTGGGTACCAAAAAGTGCATTTCGTGATAGTTCGGGTACTATTTGAGGATTTTAGCCTATTCTAAATGGTACCTGCCGTCTAGGGATGACAATAATACCTGTGGGTTTGGGTATCTGTGGATATTCGACCCATTTGGGTTGGGTTTAAATCCGAAAAATGGGTAATGGCTTTGGGTTTGGATATTTTTAAAAAACCTAACTTGGGTTTGGGTAGGGTATGGATTTGCTATATCCATACCTATACCCTACCCCGAACCCGCCCCGAAATATTTAGTTCATTCTAAATTTTAATTTTATATTTAGTGTATAATTATATATATATATATACACCGTCCATTTACCGTCCAAAAATACCATGTGAACTGCATGTAACCCTTTTTTTAGGGGCAATTTCGTCAAATCAGCCTTTTTTTTTCCCTCTTCCTCTTCTTCTCCTCTCCTCTCTCTCTCCCCGTGACTCACTCTCCTCTCCCTCTGCAACCATACGGCACCACCTCGTCCGGCCACTTCTGATCCTGCAAACTACTTGGGATTTAAAGCCCTCCATCCCAGCAACCTCGTGGTATCCTCAGTTTTAGCTACTTTAGCTACTGTAGCCAAAGTTGAGAGCATTGGTGCATAAAATATTGGATTTAAATTCAATACTAGTTAAAGTAGAGAGCATTGGTGCAGACGTACTTTCAAACTGACTAACCAAAATAGTTTTTTAGCTACTTTAGCTAAAATTTAGTTAAAAAATAGCTAGCATTGCTAAAGATGCTCTAAGATAGAGAGTATGCTAAAGATGCTCTAACACACACACCGCACAAGGTGGAACAAATCTCCCACTGCTCACCGCCGCTGTACTCTAGCCCAGGTGCCTCTGCCATGGCTCTTCTTCCTCTACCCAGCTCAATTCTTCCTATACTGTCTCCCCTCACTCTCGTTCCAAGCTGTTGCGCCCAGCTCAATTTGAGAAACAGGAAAAGAAAAAAAAACAGCTCAATTTAGCAAAACAGGTTTGAGGCGTACGCTCAGGCCTAAAATCCAAACCCAAATTTCTAAACATCCATCAAAAATGAAATCCAATCCCGTAGACATGTAGAACTCGAAAAGTAGATTCTCTTCTGACCTTACTCGAAGCAAAAGGTTGTCCGATTCGCCAAAAATTGCAGAAAATCTTGCCTGACCTATGTGAGCCTTTCTCTCTTCGATTCTCTCTCTACCACCGTCGATTGAACAAGCTTAACACACAGGTGTGTTCACCTAACCGAGATGAAGCCATTGATACCGGTATGGCGCCATGAAACGACCGGACAGAGGAGATGGGGATTGAAATAAACTTCAATGCTTCACGGAGAAGATGGTGATTATAGCCTTCATAATTAATTATGTGGACGACCCAGATCAACTTGCCATCAACGGCCTAGATTGCGCCACACAATTTCCATTTTCATAAATATTTTCTTTATCTACCAAACTTTCGAAAATAATAAGAATTAGCTCGAATGCCGGAAAAATTCTTCGAAAATTATCACGGACTCATCAAGTCCTTAAATTTGAGTTACGACATAAAGACAATTTTTGAAAAATTTTCGAGACTCTTTGATAACTGCTTGAAGCATGAAACATAAAGTAGATTTTAATTATTGTGGTTGTTCTTTGAATTGTGTGATTGATTGTTTGAATTTGAATTTCATTGAAAATTTGGATAGTTTGGTGAATTAGTTTAACTATTATTAATGAAATACTCTTTTGTATTGTCATAATTTTTTGGGTTTTTATCACAAATAGTACCTGAACTTTACGTGAATTATATACATGGTACCTGAACTTCACTTTTGATCACAACTAGTACCCGAACTTTTCGTTTTCATCTTAAATGGTACCTGAACTTTTCGTTTTCATCCTAAATGGTACCTACAGTCAATTTTCAGTAAAAAAAAAAAAAATTGAAAAAAAAAAAAACTCTCTCTCTCCAGCCGGAACTCTCTCTCTCCCGCCGGAACTCTCTCTCCTCTCCATCGGCGCCGCCGTCAACCATCTCCAATGACCACAAAGTTTATATCAACATGTAGATAACAATCCAAGGATGAAATTATGTAACTACATCAAGGTGAGATTCAAAGTAGATAGAGAGATATTGATGCCGGAAGTTCCAAAAATCGAAAAGTCGACGACCTCAATCCTCCACGTACGGCGGTCAACGTTGAAAATTGAGGGTACCACGAGGTTGCTGGGATGGAGGGCTTCAAAGCCCAATAGGTTTGGAGGATCGGAAGTGGCCGGAGGTGGTGGCGCCTTATGGTGCAGAGGGAGAGGAGAGAGATTACGGGTGGGGGGGGAGAGGGAGGGAGAGAGAGAGAGAGAAAGAGAGAAAAAAAAAAAAAAAAAAACTAAATTTTTTTGTTTTTTTTTTCTTTTCAATTTTTGACCGTAGGATGAATTTGTTTTAATTTTTTAACGGTAGATTTGACGATAGGTACCATTTGTGATCAAAACGAAAAGTTCAGGTACCATTTGTGATCAAAAGTGAAGTTCAGGTACTATGTATATAATTGAGGTAAAGTTCAGGTACCATTTGTGATAAAAACCCTAATTTTTTTTACAAAAAGCTTACGCCTTTTAACATACGATTTTTAGAGTCGAAAACGCTTCGGTACACTTTTCGCTTTCTAAAACATTGGTTAAAATTAGAGACTTTCTTGTCAAACTTAACGGGATTTTGAATAAATCAAAGGTTTATTATATTATAAAATCATAGAATAATGGACAAAAGGACAAAAGTAGTATTTATTTATTTTTTCTTTAGAAAGTGAGGAGAGTGTTCATTAAGTTCTTATGGTCAACTAGGGAGCTGCCTATTCTCCATTGTCGTTTACATTAAGTTTCTTCCTTTTTGTTTACAATTGACTCGCACATCAATCTCAATTTTTCTTCGAGTATTATATATCACACGTCATCTTAAGTTTTTCTTTTGATTATTTTGAGACTTGAGAGAGGTTAACTTTGAATTTGGGATCTCATAGTCATAGGTACCAAAATGTATGGGACTTGCCGTTGTGGACTAGTTTACAAGGAAAATGAGGAAAATGAGGTTCATTGTCCTCAGTGTGATTGGAATAAGTATGAAGTCCTGGACAACTAGCACCGCAACAATATATGTATGTATATCGTGCACGTCAAAAATATATTAATTAATGGCACAAACGTACGTATATATTGCTATCAACTAGCTATATACAGTATATATTGCTATCAAACTTCAGCCCTTTAGCCCAAGTCATATATAGCTAGTCATTGTTCTTCAACACCGATATAGATTATCATTGTCTGTGTTTCTGACTCTGTGCTGTGTGTATTTCAGCCCCATGGAAACTAAGCACCTTCATGTTTTCTTTTTTCCGTACATGGCTCGAGGCCACAGTATACCCCTTATAGACATAGCCAAATTATTTTCTTCTCATGGTGCAAAATGCACCATAGTAACCACTCCCCTCAATGCACCACTCTTCTCCAAAGCAACCCAAATAAGTGGAATCGAACTTCTTCTCATCAAGTTCCCATCCACTGAAGCTGGGCTGCCTCGAGAATGCGAAAGTGCCGACTTGATTACAACACTAGACATGATCGAAAAATTCGTCAAAGCCTCCATTTTGCTTGAACCACAAGTTGAGCAGATTTTAGACGAACATCGTCCTCATTGCCTTGTTGCTGATGCTTTCTTTCCTTGGGCAACAGACGTTGCTGCCAAGTTTGGAATTCCAAGGCTGTATTTCCATGGAACTGGTTTCTTCCCTTTGTGTGCTTCACTGAGTGTGATGATGAATCAACCTCACCCCAAGTTATTGTCGTCTGATTCGGAATCATTTGTCATTCCTAATCTCCCAGATGAGATCAAGATGACAAGAAGCCAGTTACCAGTTTTTCCTATCCTAAATGGTGATCAGTCAGAATTCATCAAGATGCTCAAAGCATCCCAAGAGATCGAGGAAAGGAGCTATGGGGTTATTGTTAACAGCTTTTATGAACTGGAACCAGCTTATGCAGATCATTACAGGAAGGTGTTTGGGAGGAAGGCATGGCATATCGGCCCCGTTTCGTTATGCAACAAAGCAGCAGAAGATAAAGCTGAGAGGGGATCAATAGAAAGCTCCACTGATGAGAAACATGAGTGCTTGAAATGGCTTGATTCTAAGAAGCCCCGTTCGGTTGTTTATGTATGTTTCGGAAGCATGGTCAGTTTTGCTGGTTGTCAGCTCCTGGAAATAGCAACAGGCCTCGAGGCTTCTGGACAAGAATTCATTTGGGTTGTGAAGAAAGTAAGGAAAGAGATAGAAGAGTGGTTGCCAGAAGGATTCGAGAAGCGAATGGAAGGTAAGGGACTGATTATAAGAGATTGGGCGCCGCAAGTGCTGATTCTTGAGCATGAAGCAATAGGAGCATTTGTGACTCATTGTGGGTGGAACTCTACCCTTGAAGGCGTTTCGGCTGGGGTGCCGATGATCACATGGCCGGTGTTCGGTGAGCAGTTTTACAATGAGAAGTTGGTGACTGAGATTCTTAGGATTGGGGTTCCTGTTGGTTCTGAACAATGGGTTGCATTTGTGGAACTAAGTGAGAAGAAGGAAGCGAGTGTGAAGAGGGAGGCCATAGAGAAGGCTGTGACTAGGATCATGGTGGGTGATGAAGCAGAGGAAATGAGACGCAGAGCTATAGAGCTAGGGCAGATGGCAAGGAGGGCTGTTGAAGAAGGCGGTTCATCTTTCTTGGATTTAACTGCTCTAGTTAAAGAGTTGAACCACCTTCTGGAGGCTTAGTCGAAATCCCAACATTTTGTGCGAGGCAGGGCATAAGGATCCGTCTAGTGATTTTGGTTTTTCATTTACAGATGATTTGCAGTAGTCTTATTCCTTCATATAGGTGAGTCTTGTGATTTCTTTTTGAGATTCGGTTGAATTTTTTTAATTTGAAACAAATGTTTTTTTTTTGCCCAAGTATTCATGGTGTCCAAGTTTTCTAAACCCTCTCAAAATCGGTTATTATAATCTGTATGAAAGTTTGTTTAAATACAATTTTAATATAAACGGAAAAAAGATGACATGAAATTTTTTCATTTTTAGCGAGCAATCGTTTTTCTCTTGTATTGAGTTTAAGTTGGAATGGCTTATAGAATCAATTCATGATGACTAAAACATTTGTAACCTTTTTATTCATCAATGAATCTGTTTTGATAAAATAAAATTGTGAGTTCGCGTTATACTTATCTCCAATATCGGAAATTATTCTATGCACGGTCCGTGCAACATCACGTTCAATCTCAGCCGTCCAAATAGAGATCCAACGGTTCAGTTTTGTTTGACTAATTTGATCATAACGGTTTACCGTTAAAAATCATGATCGTGTGCACCTCAGCGCTACGTGCATGTGCACGTTTCGTGCATGAAATACCTTCCCCTCCAATATGGATTGTGATGTTGATGGTGTTTGTTTGTGATCTATCCTCCCCACAAACTTATATTAGAGCCTAGTTACCAAACTAGTGTGGAAAAAGAGAAAATCTAGGGCATATAATTCATATGTAAAGGTCGTGGTTGTAAGAATGTGGAGTGTTGTGTTGTCCCACATTGAAAAAATGTAACTTTGCAAATGTGTTTATAAGGATTTATGTCTCTTCAACCATTGCCAATTAGTTTTGGTTGTGACATCCAGATTAGTTCATTATGGTATCAGAGCTACGAGACAGAGTCTTGTCATCATCGTCAAACACTTGGAGGTTTGTAACCAATAGCCAAGAAGTTAGTTTTTCGCAAAACATGATTAAACTATGGGAAAATTCTAATATGCAGTTCAGAAAAGGATCAAGCTAAGTTAAACATATATTTATGTCTCAAACTAAATACTTGATTTTCTAAAGAACTTGAGAAGGGATTAAAACTATTAACCACATATACCGGCTTCAGCCTTCAGGTGGGATTTTTTTGAAGTTGGATAAGAAGGGAAAATTAATTTTCTCACTGTGGATGATTTTAAGTGTTTAACGGATCCCGAAAGTGACCGTTTCTTGGAGGAACGTTCTTCTTCATCTACACAACTCTACTTTCCTTCATGTTAATTTCCTGGTCACGTACATTAATTTGATTCCTTTTAAATATCCAGTGCTCTGATGTAAGCCAATACATCACATTGTATATTCTGAAATTGCGTGTCTTCTCGAATGACTTCTTTGTCTTCCTTATTTGACTGAGTTATCCCATCGTTGACAATTGACCAGAACATTCCTCATTCATTCACACACATAATTTTTCATATTTTTTCTTTAATGGAAAGAGAGTAATAATTAGACTAATAATAACTATAAATGCAAGGATTTGATTCATTTTCCAAATAATTTTCTTATTAACTAAACCCATCATAAAGAGAATTTATATGCGTAATGACACAACTGCTTTGTATTCAAGGTTTCTATTTGCCTCTATGTGTATTCTCTGTATAGTAAACTAGTGAGGAAGAAGGATCCCATTTCTTCTAGTCTTCTCGATCCTCACAACGCCTATATTAACCTTCATGGCCATCGAAGCATAACACAAACACATAGAGTGCATCACCATCACCACCAGCCAAATCTTCATTCTAAGCTCCAAAATGGGTAGCGAAATCCATGACTCTGTTCACATATGCTTGTTCCCTTTCATGGCTCATGGCCACATGATCCCAGTCTCAGACATGGCCAAGCTCTTTGCTTCACACGGCGTCAAGACCACCATAGTCACAACCCCTCAAAATGCAATCGGATTCGCCAAAACGACGCAATCGAGAAAACCCACTTCTGGGTTCGAAATCGAAATCAAAACCATCGAGTTTCCGTGTGAAAAGGCTGGTCTGCCAATAGGATGTGAGAATGCCGACTCAATTCCCTCACCGGAATTGGTCAACAATTTCTTCAAAGCCGCACGCTTGCTTCAAACACCGCTCGAGCTGCTTCTCAAGGAGCTCAAACCGAGTTGCCTTGTTGCTGACATGTTCTTCCCTTGGGCTACTGAAGCCGCTGCCAAATTCGGTATTCCAAGGCTGGTTTTTCATGGGACTAGCTTCTTCTCTCTGTGTGCTTCAGAGTGTGTGAGGCTCTATGAGCCTTATAACTCAGTTTCTTCTGAGACTGAGCCTTTTGTGATTCCCAATTTGCCTGGTGGGATTGAATTGACAAGATCCCAAGTGCCGGATTTTGTCAAAAACAATGTTGTAAACGACTTGTCCCAGTTGCTGAAAGAAGCTAAAGAATCGGAGTTGAAGAGCTATGGAGTTGTTGTTAACAGTTTCTATGAGCTGGAACCGGTTTATGCAGATTATTACAGAAATGGGTTGGGGAGGAAGGCATGGCATATAGGCCCTGTTTCTCTATGCAATAGAGAGACCGAAGAGAAAGCACAGAGAGGAAAAGAAGCCTCAATTGATGAGCATGAGTGTTTGAAATGGCTGGATTCAAAGAAACCCAATTCAGTTGTGTATGTCTGTTTTGGGAGTGTGGCCAAGTTCAATTCCACTCAGCTCAAGGAGATTGCAATGGGTCTTGAAGCTTCTGGGCAGGACTTCATTTGGGTTGTGAGGAAAGGCAAAGATGAGGTGGACCAAGATGATTGGTTGCCTGAAGGATTTGAAGAGAGGATGGAAGGCAGGGGGTTGATAATCAGAGGTTGGGCTCCACAGGTTTTGATTCTTGATCACGAAAGTGTTGGTGGGTTTGTGACTCATTGTGGATGGAATTCCACATTGGAAGGAATTTCTGCAGGGTTGCCTATGGTGACATGGCCTGTCTCTGCTGAGCAATTTTACAATGAGAAGTTGGTGACCAAAGTGCTGAAGAGTGGAGTCGGGGTTGGTGCTCAGAAATGGATTAGGGTTTTTGGTGATAGTGTGAAGAAGGAAGCTATTGTGAAAGCTGTGACTCAGATTATGGTGGGTGAAGCAGCAGAGGTAACGAGAAGCAGAGCGCGAGAGCTTGGAGAGCAAGCAAGGAGGGCTGTCGAAGAAGGAGGATCATCATACAATGATTTAAATAAGCTAATTGAAGAGTTGAGATCCCATAGTTAGGATCAAAAAGTCCTAATTGGCTTTTTGCAGCAATGTTTTCATTTCAGACGGACAGACGGTGTAGCATATATACATTTTGTTTGTAACTTGATGGATCGCATTGAATAGGAGTTCATTTCCATGATATCTGATAGATTTGCATCATCAAAGTCCAAAAATAACTCGAGAAGAAAGAAACAGAGAAGCCAAGTAAGAAACAGAGCGAGAAAAAAAGAGTCCAAAATAACAGCTTTAACCACTAACGCCGTCCAAAAAAAAAGAGAAACCATTCCATGCAAAAATAATAAACTCTGTAATGTGATCATTTGCAAGAGACATTTAATCAAAGACAGAACCTGCCGATTCTTCTCACCTTAAGATGCGTTTATGCTTATCAATCATTGAATAATTAATCTTCATCTTTTCCAATAATTAATTGCAGTCCAAACTTATTATTAATCATAATAGCACATTTATACGAGATGATACAAATTCCTTTATGGCAGGTTTTGTGTGTCCTTGTGCTTCTATATAAACAAGGTTCATGCATTCTCTATTGACACAAGTCTTAAGCATCTTGCCCCATCCATAAGATATATACTTAATAGAGCTTTTGTAGAAGACTTTTGTTTAGTTTACTTTGGTCTTGACGTACGTATTATTATGTTCTAGAATCAAACCTAAGCATATTCATGTTTTGTGTTTACTTCATTTGTGATTGATCTTGATTCATATTTTCAATTTTAGTTTTACAATTGGTATCATAGCTTGATCACAAATGTTTAGATCAGAACTGTGTATTGTTTTGATTCAAGGTTTTTAGAAAATCATTCAGTTATAAGAAAAAAAATAATAAAAAAATAAAATAAAAATCTTTGTGTTTTGGTGCTTTTGAACGAGGAAACTAGAAGTAATTTTCTGGCGTTGCTTCTGCCTTTCCCCTGAAACCAACCGAGTACCAAGAAAGCCATGAGAGAAGCTTGGACAATTATCAGGGATAATCGCAGCCGTCATAGTTCATTGTGAACCAGAGCAAGTCCCAAACGGTTAACTGCCTCGCGCGAGTTCTGAGTGCTGCAAAATCACCACACTCAACTTTTGAAGACGACAAGCTGGAAGCGTCATTCCAATCGGAACTCAACTCGCTCTTGAAAGCCAGCGTGATTCGAGAATAATGCCAGATAAGGAATTACTTTTATGTTCATTCTTTGAATGCTCTGTTTTCTGATTATTACCCTTGGGTTTGTCAAATTGAATAAAATCTGAATTTGATTTTTTCTTTTGTGATCGAGTATGATGCAATCGATATCTTATATTGTGCAGCAGAGATGTTGTTTTCAATATTACCAGAGCGACACAGACACAAAAGTTAAGGATGAACTTAAAGGGTAAAGCCAGAACTTGAAACTCTATGGATGAT
Organism: Rubus parviflorus; assembly: GCA_029955375.1. Classification (NCBI taxonomy): domain Eukaryota; kingdom Viridiplantae; phylum Streptophyta; class Magnoliopsida; order Rosales; family Rosaceae; genus Rubus; species Rubus parviflorus. The sequence goes on from JARGGL010000001.1 coordinate 31,411,482, forward strand.
AAGTTTTTCCGTGCGATAATGAAAATGTCATTATCGTGTCTAATCCTTGGGTGTCATTTTTCCTTTCCTTCCTCGGAAAGTGATGTAAGCCGTTACGTCACATTATATATCCTTACGTAGTGCAATGGACCTCATTTGACTAATGTTTAATCTTTTGACTATTGTTTGTTCACATAATATAATATAAGCGACCAATTTGCCTCTCTCTATTCTCTGTATAGTAACTAGTGTGGAACAAGTCAACAAGAATCCCATTTCTCCTATTCTTCTGTATAGTATCGATCCTCACAACGCCAACTGTTTTCTATATATTAACCTGAATTCGTCTCCATTGAAGCACAACACAAACACAGAGAGTGCATCACAATCACCAGTTCACCACCGCCCAAATATTCATTCTAAGCTCCAAAATGTGTAGCGAAAGTCATGACTCTGTTCACATATTCTTGTTCCCTTTCCTGGCTCATGGCCACATGATCCCAGTCTCAGACATGGCCAAGCTCTTTGCATCACACGGCGTCAAGACCACCATAGTCGCAACCCCTCAAAACGCAATCAGATTCGCCAAAACGACGCAATCTTCTGGGTTCGAAATCGAAATCAAAACCATCGAGTTTCCATGTGAAGAGGCTGGTCTGCCAATAGGGTGTGAGAATGTCGACTCAATTCCCTCACCGGAATTGGTCACCAATTTCTACAAAGCCTTACGCTTGTTTCAAGCACCGCTCGAGCTGCTTCTCAAGGAGCTCAAACCGAGTTGCCTTGTTGCTGACATATTATTTCCTTGGGCTACTGAAGCCGCTGCGAAATTCGGTATTCCAAGGCTGGTTTTTCATGGGACTAGCTTCTTCTCTCTGTGTGCTTCAGAGTGTGTGAGGCTCTATGAGCCTTATAACTCAGTTTCTTCTGAGACTGAGCCTTTTGTGATTCCCAATTTGCCTGGTGGGATTGAATTGACAAGATTCCAACTGCCGGATATGGTCAAAAACAATGTTGCAAACGACTTGACCCAGTTGATGAAAGACGCTAGAGAATCGGAGTTGAAGAGCTATGGAGCTGTTGTTAACAGTTTCTATGAGCTCGAACCGGTTTATGCAGATTATTACAGAAATGGGTTGGGGAGGAAGGCATGGCATATAGGCCCTGTTTCTCTATGCAATAGAGGGACCGAAGAGAAAGCACAGAGAGGAAAAGAAGCCTCCATTGATGAGCATGAGTGTTTGAAATGGCTGGAATCAAAGAAACCCAATTCAGTTGTGTATGTCTGTTTTGGGAGTGTGGCCGAGTTCAATTCCACTCAGCTCAAGGAGATTGCAATGGGTCTTGAAGCTTCTGGGCAGGACTTCATTTGGGTTGTGAGGAAAGGCAAAGATGAGGTGGACCAAGATGATTGGTTGCCTGAAGGATTTGAAGAGAGGATGGAAGGCAGGGGGTTGATAATCAGAGGTTGGGCTCCACAGCTTTTGATTCTTGATCACGAAAGTGTTGGTGGGTTTTTGACTCATTGTGGTTGGAATTCCACATTGGAAGGAATTTCTGCAGGGTTGCCTATGGTGACATGGCCTGTCGCTGCTGAGCAATTTTACAATGAGAAGTTGGTGACCAAAGTGCTGAAGATTGGAGTTGGGGTTGGTGCTCAGAAATGGATTAGGCTTTTTGGGGATAGTGTGAAGAAGGAAGCTATTGTGAAAGCTGTGACTCAGATTATGGTGGGTGAAGAAGCAGAGGTAATAAGAAGCAGAGCGCGAGAGCTTGGAGAGCAAGCAAGGAGGGCTGTCGAAGAAGGAGGATCATCACACAATGATTTAAATAAGCTAATTGAAGTGTTGAGATCCCATAGTTAGGATCAAAAAGTCCTAATTGGCTTTTTGCAGCAATGTTTTCTTTTCAGACGGTGTAGTATATATACATTTTTTTTGTAACTTTATGGATCGCATTGAAAAGGAGTTCATTTCCATGATATCTGATAGATTTGCATTATCAAAGTCCAAAATAACTAGAAACAGAGAGCAGTAAGAAACAGAGAAGCCAAGTAAGAAACAGAGCGAGCAAAAAAAAACAGAGAGGAGTCCAAAATAACAGCTTTGACCACTAAAGCCGTCGAAGGTGCAACTTTGTACCAGTACATTCCAGCCACGCCCCAGAAGCCATTCCATGCAAAAATAATAAACAAAACTGTAATGTGAACATTGGCAAGAGACATTTAATCAAAGACAGAACCTGCCGATTCTTGTTACCTTAAGATGCGTTTATGCTTATCCATCATTCAATAATTAATCTTCATCTTTTCCAGTAATTAATTGCAGTCCAAACTTGTTTCGGTTCGTACCCAACAACACAGTCTTGCCACCTGAGTCTCTGTCTTGCAATTTTATTTTAAGCTTGGGAAGTCGCTCCCTTACATTATTAATTAATGCTCCATCTTTCCATGTGATAATCTCCCATTTCCATTTCTACTTCTTCATCATCACCATTGTGTTTTCTGTGTGCATCACAGCTATTCTCTTGCAAGTCCCCCATGGAAACCAAGACTCATCAGCAGCTTCACATTTCCTTCCTTCCATATATGGCTCCAGGCCACAGTTTACCCCTCATGGACATTGCAAAACTATTTGCTTCTCGTGGTGTAAAATCCACCATTATAACCACCCCAGTCAATGCAACACTTCTCTCCAAACCAATCCAAACAAGCAGAAGTTTGGGTTTTGAAGTTGAACTTGTTGTCATCAAATTCCCATCTACGGAAGTTGGGTTGCCTGAAGGAATTGAAACTTCTAACTCGGCTACAACCCAAGAGATGAAGGAAAAGTTTTTTAAAGCTATCACTCTGATTGAACCAAAGGTAGAGCAGATTTTAAACCAGCACCGTCCTCACTGCCTTGTTGCAGACTCTTTATTTCATTGGGCTACAGATGTTGCTGCCAAGTTTGGGATTCCAAGGCTCATCTTCCATGGAACTGGTTTTTTCCCCTTGTGTGCTTCAATGAGTGTGATGCAGTACCAACCTCAGTTGAAGGTTTCATCTGATTCAGAATCTTTTGTCATTCCTAATCTGCCAGATGAGATCACAACAACCAGAAACAAAATACCAGCTTTTCTTAATGCAGATGGCAAGACAGAATTCATCAAGTTGGTCAAAGCATCCAGAGAGGCTGAGAAAAGGAGCTATGGGGTCATTGTTAACAGCTTCTATGAACTTGAACCGGATTATGCAGATCATTATAGGAAGGTTTTTGGCAGGAAGTCATGGCATATCGGCCCGGTTTCTCTATGCAACAAGACAGAAAAAGATAAATCAGAGAGGGGAAGGGAAGGCTCTGTTGATGAAGTACACGAGTCCTTGAATTGGCTTAATTCCAAGACACCCAATTCAGTTGTATATGTATGTTTTGGAAGCCTGACCAACTTCAGTGATTGTCAGCTCCTAGAAATTGCCTCGGCTCTTGAGGCTTCTCAGCAGCAATTCATTTGGGTTGTGAAGAAAGAAAAGAATGATAAAGAAGAGTGGTTGCCTGAAGGATTTGAGCAGAGAATTGAGGGTAAGGGACTGATTATAAGAGGTTGGGCTCCCCAACTACTGATTCTTGAGTATGAAGCAGTTGGGGCATTTGTGACTCATTGTGGGTGGAATTCTATCCTTGAAGGAGTGTCTGCTGGGGTGCCAATGATCACGTGGCCGGTGTCGGCTGAGCAGTTTTACAATGAGATGTTGGTGACTCAGTTACTTGGTATTGGGGTTGCCGTTGGTGCTGAAAAGTGGGCTATAGGAGTTGAGGATGGTAGCATGAAGAGCGAAGCCAGTGTGAAGAGGGAGGCTATAGAGAAGGCTGTGACTGAAATCATGGTGGGTGATGAAGCAGAGGAAATGAGAAGCAGAGCTAAACGGCTCGGAGAGCTTGCAGGGAGGGCTGTTATAGAAGGTGGTTCATCGTTCTCGGATTTAACAGCTCTAGTTGAAGAGTTGAGGTCCCTTGGGTCTTGATTCACTTCAAGCTTAGCCAATATAAGTTTGCATCGACTATGTAAGTCGTTAAAGTTCAAATGAATGGCAAAACCCGTTCCATGCAAAAAGAACGAACGACAAACCCTGCCGATTCTCTTACCTCAAGATGCGTTTATGCTTAACAATCATTCAGTAATCTTCATCTTTTCCAATAATCTACTGCAGCCAAATTTGTTTCATTTCTACCCGACAACAGTGTCTCGCCAACCCAGTCTCTGTCTTGCAATTTTCTTTTTAGCTAGGGACAATCTTATTGAAAAATGGCCTGATAGGAAGTGTTTTTTGTTTTGTTTTGTTTTGTTTTTTTTTTTTTTTTCAAGCTCACCAATCAGATTCAGGACAAATGTTTATAAACAATCAACTTCGAGTCGGAGCAGTGACATTCTGTCAATTCTTACCTAGTAAAAATTACTTTACTCTATGCGTAATAATAAAGATTAATTATATTTTATTCCCCGAACTATAAGGACGTTTTCAATTTTATACCTACGTTTCAAATTTTTGTACATGTCATAAAAATAACAATATTGGAGGTAAATGAAGCTAAGGCAAGTTCTACAATGCCATTCCATACAGTAAATATTAAACAAATCCGTAATGTGGATATTTTTTTTTTTAGCAATCAAAGTTTGGGCCGAGGTGAAGAAAATACCTCCGACCTGGGCTCCATTTGAACCACCTACAAGGCTCCCAAGTTTGCATGAGACTATTTACTCAAAGGCAAAACCTGCCGGTTGATCTTGCCCTAAGATGCGTTTATGATTATGAATTACTCCATAATCTTCACGTTTTCAATAATTTATTGAGCCGTTTCAGTTCGTACCCAACAACAAAGTCTTGCCACCCGAGTCTCTATCTTACGATTATTAAAACCCATTCTTTCCAGGTTATAATCTCTCATTTCCATTTCTACTTCTTCACCATCATCATTGTGTGTGCTTTTTGTGCGTTACAGCTCCTGTCTTGCAAGTCCCCATGGAAACCAAATCTGATCGGCAGCTTCATATTTTCTTCCTTCCATTTATGGCTCAAGGCCACACTTTACCCCTCATAGACATAGCAAAACTATTTGCTTCACGTGGTGTAAAATCCACCATAATAACCACCCCTGTCAATGCACCAATCCTCAACAAAGCAATCCAACCAAGCAAAAGTTTCGGTTTCAAAATTGAACTTGTGGTCATCAAATTCCCATCTGCTGAAGTTGGGTTGCCTGAAGGAATTGAAAGTACTAAATTGCAGAAAACCAAAGAGACGAGGGAAAAGTTCTTTAAAGCTATCACTCTGCTTGAACAACAGGTAGAGCAGATTTTAGACCAACATCATCCTCACTGTCTTGTTGCAGACTCATTATTTCATTGGGCAACAGATGTTGCTGCCAAGTTTGGGATTCCACGGCTCATCTTTCATGGACCTGGTTTTTTCCCCATGTGTGCTGCAACTAGTGTGATGCGGTACCAACCTCACACAAAGGTTTCATCTGATTCAGAACCTTTTGTTATTCCTAGTCTCCCAGATGAGATCAAGATGACAAGAAACCAAGTGCCGGCTTTTCTAACTCTAAATGGGGAGACAGAGCTCATCAAGCTGGTCAAAGCATCCAGAGAGGCTGAGGAAAGGAGCTTTGGGATTATAGTTAACAGCTTCTATGAACTTGAACCAGAATATGCAGATCACTATAGGAAGGTGTTGGGGAAGAAGTCATGGCATATCGGCCCGGTTTCTTTGTGCAACAAGGTAGAAAAAGATAAATCAGAGAGGGGAAGGGAAGGCTCCGTTGATGAAGTAAACGAGTGCTTGAACTGGCTTAATTCTAAGAAACCCAATTCGGTTGTTTATATATGTTTTGGAAGCCTGACCGATTTCAGTGATTTTCAGCTCGTAGAAATTGCCTTGGGTCTTGAGGCTTCTCGGCAGCAATTCATTTGGGTTGTGAAGAAAGAAAAGAATGATAAAGAAGAGTGGTTGCCTGAAGGATTTGAGCAGAGAATTGAGGGTAAGGGACTGATTATAAGAGATTGGGCTCCTCAACTACTGATTCTTCAACATGAAGCAGTTGGTGCCTTTGTTACTCATTGTGGGTGGAACTCAATCTTGGAAGGAGTGTCCGCTGGGGTGCCAATGATCACGTGGCCGGTGTCCGCAGATCAGTTTTACAATGAGAAGTTGGTGATTCAGATACTTGGGATTGGGGTTGGTGTTGGTGTTCAAAAGTGGGAGGATGATGGTGTCAAGTGTGAAGCCAGTGTGAAGAGGGAGGCTATAGAGAAGGCTGTGACTGAACTCATGGTGGGTGATGAACAAGAGGAAATGAGAAGCAAAGTTTCAGCACTCAGAAGGATGGCAAGGAGGGCAGTTGAAGAAGGTGGTTCTTCGTTCTCCGATTTAACTGCTCTAATTGAAGAGTTGAGGTCCCTTAGGTCTTGATTCTCTTGAAGCAGCCAAAATGCCAATATTTTCTGCTTTAAGAAGAAAAGGTTCCAACCACTGCATGTAATGTGTAGAAGTTGAAATAAATGGGAAAAGAGTAATTATTGTGTTTCAACAAGTGTGATAACTAATAAGCCAATAGAGTCCTAAATTCCTAATCCAATGCTGAAGAACAGGAGGCATCAATGTAATGAGGATATATGCACCATATATATGTATCCATGCAAATGCCAAATAAACTTGCTTCAAAAGACGACAGCAATAAGTTTCAGCAACGTAATGCCAACTGAAGTAGGAATCAGACAATCAGTCCTATATGCTAAAGCTTTTGTTTAAAATATTCATCGATGTAAACAATACACTGTCTTCTTCAAAGTTATGTTAAAATTGATTGATTAAATTATTGTATCCCTTAGAAAGCAGCATGCCAACATATTCTTTTATATATCAACTCTTGGTTTTTTGAGTTGAGCCTTACCAGTTCAATTCCTTCTCCATCGCTACAAATCTTTCACAAACCACATCCATGCCAGCCAGTCTCACATAAGCAGTTCTGTCAGTCACGCCTTACCGGTTTAATTCCTTCTCCGTCATCCCAAGTCTTTTAGAAAGCACTAATGAAAGAAATAGGGTGAAATAATTTTTTTTGAATAAAAGAGGACAATATCATTCCAAATTTATTAAAAAGAAGAAAGAAAAAACAAAGAATTGAAGAGAGGGGGGCATGAAATCAAACTCCTAAAAAAGAAAGCTAAAAGAGAAAGACAATAAACAAAAACAATTTTCCGAAAACGAAAATTAGGGGGCCCATAAAATTCTTATTGCACAAAGAAACAACAAAAGCCGGAGGCGAATCCCATCAAACCATAGTAGCTGAAGTGAAACCAAAATTTGCAAGATCGTCTGCAACCTGGTTTTCCTCTCGAAAAATATGGCAGCATCGGAATTGCATTTGAGAAATAGGGTGAAATAATGAGGACTAGATAGTTTGGAAGAAATAGGTTATAATATAAAACATAAACCAACCTCCTTTTCTCTTTATCTTTTCTTGAAAAACAATAGGGTTTTTATCACAAATGGTACCTGAACTTTACCTCAATTATATACATAGTACCTGAACTTCACTTTTGATCACAACTAGTACCCGAACTTTTCGTTTTTATCTTAAATGGTACCTGAACTTTTCGTTTTCATCCCAAATGGTACCTACACTCAATTTTCAGTAAAAAAAAAAAAAAAAATTTGAAACTCTCTCTCCCGCCGGAACTCTCTCTCCTCTCCCTCGGCGCCGCCGTCAACCATCTCCAATGACCACAAAGTTTATATCAACATGTAGAGCACAATCCAAGAATGAAATTATGTAACTACGTCAAGGTGAGATTCAAAGTAGATCGAGAGATATTGATGCCGAAAGTTCCAAAAATCGAAAAGTCAACGACCTCGATCCTCCACGTACGGCGGTCGACGTTGAAAATTGAGGGTACCACGAGGTTGCTGGGATGGAGGGCTTCAAAGCCCAATTGGTTTGGAGGATCGGAAGTGGCCGGAGGAGGTCGGAACGAAAGCTTGAAATTTCAAGCTTTTCCGGCGATCCTCACGGCGGATTTCCGGCGAGTGTGGCTTCAAACCCGGGTGGGTTTGTATTGCCGGAAGCTTTAGATTCCGTTGGTGGAGGCGGTGACACGAGATGTGGCCGGAGGTGGTGGGACTTTATGGTGCAGAGGGAGAGAAGAGAGGTTACGGGTGGGGGAGGAGAGGGAGGGAGAGAGAGAGAGAAAGAGAGGAAAAAAAAAAAAAAAAAAAAAGCTAAATTTTTTTGTTTTTTTTTTCTTTTCAATTTCGACCGTAGGATGAATTTGTTTTAATTTTTTAACGGTAAATTTGACGATAGGTACCATTTATGATGAAAACGAAAAGTTCAGGTACCATTTGTGATCAAAAGTGAAGTTCAGGTACTATGTATATAATTGAGGTAAAGTTCAGGTACCATTTGTGATAAAAACCCAAAACAATATATGCAGGGGTCAGATTGAACTTAGTGAATCTGAGGACCCAGTTGACCTGAACCAGATGAAGACGACTGCAATAATCTACTTAATGTCCGCAAATCGCGAGTGAAGAGCTTTGGATCTTTATCAACAGTGGCTCACTCCTCAAAGCCTGAGGATAAATGTAAATAGAATTAAAATTAAAATATGTAATGAACCCACCACCTCTCTCACACACACAAACAAACTAGTTTATCAATTTCAAATTCGAAGTCTTTATGTATGCTGCTTTGTTTATTTCCATGAATACCTAGGGAACTAGAGTTTGCAATTTTATAACATGATGGGATTGCTGACAATTTTTTAATTTCTTGCTGAACCCTACAATTGTTCTTCCTTTTTTTTCTTTTTTTTTTTCAGATGACATAGATGCATCAACCCCAACCTAGACTTAAAATCAAGTTTGATCATTCTAACAGGTGAAGTTGTGATTATTCTGAAATTTTCCAATTACTAAAATTCCTACTGTAACAATCTCCTATTGACCAATTTCCTGCACAAAAACCACAACATAACAAAGATAAAACTCAATAAAGCACCTAATATCAAATGAAGTAATGGATACATAGTAGCTTAAAGCACATGAGTTGTAGTATGTGAAGTAGTGCAACATGTTGATTATAAAAATAGCAATATTGAAACTAGGCAATTAGTCCTATTTCAAATCGAGTCAAAAGTCATTCGTACAAAAATATTAAACAAATCTATTATGTGAACATTTGTAAGAAACTATTGTAACTGAAAAATAAAGAGTGAGTGAGCGGAACGGATTCCCTGCACGGTCCGTGCTTATGCACGGACGATCGCAGCCATCCAAATAGGGGCTCAGTTTTTTCATTTCATCATGGCCGTCCTTTTATGATAACGGACGTTACGTCCATAGTTAGGGGACACCGATGGTCTCGATGATCTCTCAATCGAGGATCCGGTCAGCGTTTGGACTTCTTGCTTGAAGGAGGAGGTGTCGGCCTGGACGAAGGTGGTCGGGTACGGGTTGGCGGAGTCGGATCTGGTAATGGGTTTCGGGGGTTAGGCCGTTGGGTTGTTGGTGGAGCTTGGAGTCCATTGTTGTTGGTGCTGCTTGTGTTGCTGTCGGAGGTGTGGCTGTTTGGGGAGGGAAGAGGGTTTGGGTTGGTCTCTCTTCTCGGAGAGGTTTCCATTGATGATGACTTGTTGGGTTGTCTGAATTTTCAGAGAGAGAGAGAGATCTTCGAAGTTTGGGAACAAAACCCAAAATCTTCAGATTTTGGGAGCAGATCTTCAAACGGAGATGCAATTAAAGCAAATGGAGATCAGCACAATAGAAAACAACATAACCAATAAAGGGTCGATGGAATTGTATTCCAACAAAACGAGCACAGATCTTGGGATTTTGGGAGCAGATATTCGGATTTTGGCTTGGGGAAGATACTGGAGGAAGAGATCGACCGATTGGAGTGGGTAACGATTGACTAACGACTCTAAACGGCGCGTGCATCTCACGCGCTACGTGCACAAGCACGGACCGTGCAGGGAATCCGTTCCGGTGAGAGAGAACCTGATGATTCCTCTTGCTTAAAACGCGTATGCTTGTCAGCTTATCAATCACCCAATAAATCTTCAGCAACACAGTCTTGCTCATTAATTAGTCCAATAAATTTTGCAGTCCAAACAGCACAGTCTCGCCACCCAAATCTAGATCTTGCATTTTTCTTCAGCTACGGAAGTCTCTACCTTACATTACTAATACCCAATCTTTCCATCTTTTAATCTCCCATACCCATTTCTACTTCTTCCCCATCATCATTTTTGCCGAATGCAATAACAGCTATACTCTTGCCAGTTCCCATGGAAACCAAAACTCATCAGCAGCTTAACATTTTCTTCCTTCCTTATATGGCTCAAGGCCACACTTTACCCCTCATCGACATAGCCAAACTATTTGCTTCACATGGTGTGAAATCCACCATAATAACCACCCCTCTCAATGCACCACTCTTCTTCAAACCAATCCAAACTAGCAAAAGTTTGGGTTTTGAAATTGAACTCCTTGTCATCAAATTCCCATGTATCGAAGTTGGGTTGCCTGAAGGAATTGAAAGTGCTAACTTGACTACAAGCCGAGAGATGAAGGAAAAGCTCTTCAAAGCTACCACTCTGCTTGAACCAAAGGTAGAGCAGATTTTAGACCAATATCGTCCTCATTGCCTTGTTGCAGACTCTTTATTTCATTGGGCTACAGATGTTGCTGCCAAGTTTGGGATTCCAAGGCTCATCTTCCATGGAACTGGTTTTTTCCCCTTGTGTGCTTCAATGAGTGTGATGTTGTACCAACCGCACTTGAAGGTTTCATCTGAATCAGAATCTTTTGTTATCCCTAATCTCCCAGATGAGATCCAGACCACAAGAAACCAAGTACCAGCTTATCTTAATCTAGATGGCAAAACAGAACTCATCAAGTTGGTCAGAGCATCCAGAGATGCTGAGGAAAGGAGCTATGGGATTATTGTCAACAGCTTCTATGAACTTGAACCAGATTATGCAGATCACTATAGGAATGTGTTTGGGAGGAAGGCATGGCATATTGGCCCAGTTTCTTTATGCAACAAGGCAGAAAAAGATAAATCAGAGAGAGGAAGGGAAAACTCCGTTGATGAAGTACATGATTGCTTTAATTGGCTTAATTCTAAGGAACCCAATTCGGTTGTTTATATCTGTTTTGGAAGCCTGACCAATTTCAGTGATTGTCAGCTCGTAGATATTGCCTTGGCTCTTGAGGCTTCTCAGCAACAATTCATTTGGGTTGTGAAGAAAGAAAAGAATGATAAACAAGAGTGGTTGCCTGAAGAATTTGAGCAGAGAATGGAAGGTAAGGGACTGATAATCAGAGGTTGGGCTCCCCAACTACTAATTCTTGAGCATGAAGCAGTTGGAGCCTTTATGACTCATTGTGGGTGGAACTCAATCCTTGAAGGAGTGGCTGCCGGAGTGCCTATGATCACTTGGCCAGTGTCTGGGGAGCAGTTTTACAATGAGAAATTGGTGACCGAGTTACTTGGGATTGGGGTTACTGTTGGTGCTCAAAAGTGGGCTACATTTGAGGAGGAAAGTCAGAAGACTGAAGCCAGTGTCAAGATGGAGGCCATAGAGAAGGCTGTGACTGAAATCATGGTGGGTGATAAAGCAGAGGAAATGAGAAACAGAGTTAAAGCGCTTGGAGAGATCGCAAGGAGGGCAGTGGAAGAAGGTGGTTCATCATTCTCAGATTTAACTTCTCTAATTGAAGAGTTGAGGTCCCTTAGGTCTTGATTCTCTTTAAGCAGCTAAAATGGCAGCATTTTCTGCTTTGACAAGAAAAAGTTGCATCTACTAGTAATTTAAATTGTCGGCAACCTACATGTAATTTGTAAACGTTCAAATGAATGGCAAAATAGAAAGTATTGTGCTTCAATATGTGTTATAAGTTAAAACTACTAAGCTTTGCAGTCTACAAGTACAGGAAGCATCAATATAATGGTGAGATAAACTTCTACCAAAAGACAACACCAATAATGGTGAGCAATATAATGCCAACTGAAGTAAGAATAAGTCCTATTTCCCAAACCTTTTGTTTAAATAAATTATGGAAGTAATCACATTAGCAAACAAAAAACAGTTACCAAATTGACCGATTAAACAGCTAGCCAACACATTCTATTATATACCAACTCTATCAACTAGTTCTTTGAGTCAAGCCTTACCTCAAATCTTTCGCAAAGCAATATGGACAGCAAAACCAGCCAGTCTCACAAATTCTTCTTCCCATATGTGGCTCACGGCCACATGATACCAACACTAGACATGGCCAGAATATTTGCTTCCACACCTCAAAATGTGGTCTTCTTCTCCGAAACAATTGAAAGAAGCAAACTTTCTGGTTTCGAAATGGGAGTCCTCGTTCTCAAATTCCCATTTGTTCAAGCTAGACTTTGCAGTATTAATGGTGAGCCTCTTATCATCCCTGATCTACCAGATGAGATCAAACTTGCAGGAACCCAAATACCGAATTTCATCAAACAAGAAACTCAGTTTAGAACTTTTTGGGAATGGGAGTGGAATCGGAGAAAAGGAGCTATGGGGTTGCTGTTAACAGCTTCTACGAGCTTGAGCCAGCCTATGCTGACCATTATAGGAACTCTCTGGGAATCAAGTCTTGGCATAAAGGCCCAACCTTTCTGAGCAATAATTACACTAATGCTTCCTCGGATGAACATGAATGTCTGAAGTGGCTTAACTCAAAGATGCCCAATTCAGTAATGTATGTAAGCTTTGGAAGTGTGATCAAGTTTGATGATGCTCAGCTCATGGGAATTACCTTGGGTCTTGAAGCTTCTGGGCAGCAACTCATCTGGGTTGTCAAAAAAGATGAAAAGAATGATCACGAAGGTAATGAAGAGGCTAGGAGTGGTTGCCTGAAGGGTTTGAGAAAAGGGTACTCATTGCGCAAATGAAGAGGCAAAGGACTAGTTGGGGTCCTCAGGCGCAAATCGTCGAACACCTGGCGGTTGGAAGCAGTGTCTGTTGGTGCTGCAAGATGGGCTAGATTTGGAGGGGATAGAGTGAAGAGTGAAGCTATAGAGAAAGTGGTGAAACAGAGGAAACGAGAAGCAGAGCCAAGAAGCTAGCTTGCGGAAATGGCAAGAAAGAGGGGGAAGGAAGGTGGATCATCGTACAAGGATTGGGTCTACATAGCACTGCTCCTAATTAACCTTATTGAACTTTATACCAGCTGCTTAATCTGTTTCTCTATCATGTTCAACTTGAGACTAAAAATATATCGTGTGGTCTTCATCGTGTAATTCCAACCCAAATTAGGAATGCCAAGAGCCCACGACTCATTAATCTTTACCTCCAGGCTCCAGCTTTTTCCTCAAATTTTAACTCCGAACGTAATTTAATAATTCAAATCTCTAAATAATCATTTAAAGATTATTTTTACAAAAATTAACTAAAGCCAAAATTGTTTGGTCGGCGAACTTTATTAAACAAACATACGATTTCAATAATAAGTACATTTTTTTTTCAACCAAATGACTTTTGATTTAGTTGATTTTTGTGATAAAATGGACCCCAAGTGTAAATGACGTCCTATGGTTAGCGTATACGTAAATAATGTTAAAGAGCCTCTTTGACATGGTTAAAAATTGATATTTGTAGAATTATGATCTTTTACTACACTCACATATGCATCGGTCAAAATTTTCTTTTACATTGGTTTTTAGCCGATGTATATTAGCTGTATTTTAGTAGTTTCTTCGAGGAATAAGAATAATTAGCCTTGGTTCATTCAAAATCTGTCAAATATATTTTTAGATTTTTGCACAAAAAACATTCATTTGAAAACAAAGTTTACAATTTAAAGTAAGGAGATTCAAAGAAGATTAAAGTATGTCATTAGGTACACATACCGTAATTAAGGAGGAGGATCAAATAGAAGTTCAAGGAGCTTGGAGCATGAGCTGCAAGTCAACCCCTGGAAAGTTGGATGATCGATCGAATTCAAGACTTTACGTTAGTGAAACCTAAATTCCTTTCTTGTTAATACTTAATAGTCTTCACCTCTTCCAACAATTAATTGCAGCCAAACATGTTTCAGTTCGTACGCAACAACAACAGTCTTGCCACACAAGTCTCTATCTTACAATTATTAAAAACCCATTCTTTCTAGGCTATAATCTCTCATTACCATTTCTACTTCTTCACCATCATCATTGTGTGTGCTTTGTGCATTACAGCTATCCTGTCTTGCAAGTCCCCATGGAAACCAAATCTGATCGGCCGCTTCACATTTTCTTTCTTCCATATATGGCTCAAGGCCACACTTTACCCCTCATAGACATAGCAAAACTATTTGCTTCACGTGGTGTAAAATCCACCATAATAACCACCCCTGTCAATGCACCAATCTTCACCAAAGCAATCCAACCAAGCAAAAGTTTCAGTTTCGAAATTGAACTTGTGCTCATCAAATTCCCTTATGCTGAAGTTGGCTTGCCTGAAGGAATTGAAAGTACTACCAAATTGCAGAAAACCAAAGAGATGAGGGAAAAGATCTTTAAAGCTATCACTCTGCTTGAACAACAGGTAGAGCAGATTTTAGACCAACATCATCCTCATTGTCTTGTTGCAGACTCATTATTTCATTGGGCTACAGATGTTGCTGCCAAGTTTGGGATTCCAAGGCTCATCTTTCATGGACCTGGTTTTTTCCCCTTGTGTGCTGTAATGAGTGTGATGCGGTACCAACCTCACATGAACGTTTCTTCTGATTCAGAATCTTTTGTTATTCCTAATCTCCCACATGAGATCAAGACGACAAGAAACGAATTACCATCTTTTCTTACTCAAAATGGTAAGACAGAATTCACCAAGTTGCTCAAAGCATGTGAAGAGGTTGATGAAAGGAGTTATGGGATTATTATTAACAGCTTCTATGAACTTGAACCAGATTATGCAGATCACTATAGGAAGGTGTTTGGCAGAAAGTCATGGCATATCGGCCCGGTTTCTTTATGCAACAAGGCAGAGAAAGAGAAATTAGAGAGGGGAAGGGATGGCTCGGTTGATGCAGTACATGAGTCGTTGAACTGGCTTAATTCTAAGAAACCCAGTTCGGTTGTTTATATATGCTTCGGAAGCATGAACAATTTCAGTGATTGTGAGCTCTTAGAAATTGCCTTGGGTCTTGAGGCTTCGGGACAGCAATTCATTTGGGTTGTCAAGAGGGAAAAGAATGATAAAGAAGAGTGGTTGTCTGAGGGATTTGAGCAGAGAATGGAGGGAAAGGGACTGATTATTAGAGGTTGGGCTCCCCAACTACTGATTCTTCAACATGAAGCAATTGGGGCCTTTCTCACTCATTGTGGGTGGAACTCAATCCTTGAAGGAGTGTCTGCCGGGGTACCAATGATCACCTGGCCGTTGTTTGAGGACCAGTTTAACAATGAGAAGTTGGTGACTCAGATACTTGGGATTGGGGTTGCTGTTGGTGCTCAAAAGTCGGAAGATGGTAGCATGAAAAGCGAAGCCAGTGTGAAGAGGGAGGCCATAGAGAAGGCCGTTACTGAAATCATGGTTGGCGATGAGCAAGAGGAAATGAGAAGAAAAGTTTCTGCGCTAGGAGAGATCGCAAGGAGCGCAGTTGAGGAAGGTGGTTCTTCGTTCACCGATTTAACTGCTCTAATTGAAGAGCTGAGGTCCTTTGGGTCTTGATTCCTGGAAGCAGCCAAAATGTCAACATTTTCTGTTTCGAGAAGTAAAGCAGAAAATTGTTGGGACACTTGCATGTAATTTGTGAAAGTTGAAATAAATCACAAAAGAGAAACTATTGTGTTTAAAGTTTGGGTAAAAACTCAAAATGGTACCTGAACTATAGCAAAAGGTAATTTTTGGTACCTGTAATTTTTTTTTACCTAAAATGGTACCTGAACTATTGTGCATTTACCCAAAATGGTACCTGAACTATTGGTCATTACCCAAAATGGTACCTGAACTATTGTGCATTTACCCAAAATGGTACCTGAACTATTGTGCATTTACCCAAAATGGTACCCAACTTAACTACGGAAGTACCATTTTGGGTAATGACACAATAGTTCAAGTACCATTTTGGGTAAAAAAAATTTGTAGGTACCAAAAAATCCTTTTCACAATAGTTTAGGTACTAATTTGAGTTTTTACCCTTAAAGTTTGAACATGTCTGCGCAAGTACCCAATTACCAAATACATTTCCACCGAAAGACCACAACAATGATGCTTAGCAATAGAATGCCAATGATGTGTAACAATAAGTTGGTGGAAACCCTAGCAAAAGAAAAAGTTGCCTTCTTCAAAATCTATGTTCAAAATTGCCTTCTTCAAATAGTGCAGATGAGGAATTGCATGTCAGTGGAATGAGGCACTTATTGAAAAAGTCGGTAAACCGATTCCGGCAGTTCCAGTTCAAAATATTGAAAACTGAGTTTCGTTGTTTTGGTTAAAGTAAGGGTGGCCAGGTGGTTAATGCCGAACTGAAGTCACCCGTACTAAAAACAGATCGTGTTGTCTTCATGGTGTAATTCCGACCCAAATTAAGAATGCTAAGACCAATTAACCTTTACCGGCCTCCAACGTTTTACTCAAATTTTTGGTTGGAACCTAGTTTCATAATTTGAAAATACTATTGTCTGACCTAGGTTAGACCTTTGTGTCCAAACTCTCTCTTATTGCAGGCATACATTCGGAAGTGTAATTTCATGATTTGATCCGTTGATCTTGTAAAGCAATCTTTAAGATCAATTATGCAAAAAAAATCAAATTAGAAGATCGTTAACTCATGCAATTATATCAAACAAATAGACGGTTTTAGTAAAATCTTACATTCTCATGACAAACCGTCCATTTGTTTAATGCAATTGATGAATAAACAATCTTTGTTTACTTTGATTTTTTGCAGAATTGATCTATAAAGATTGTTTTACAAGATCAACAGTTTAAATCATGGAATTACACTTCCGAATGTATGTCAATAAGAGAGAATTTGGACACAGAGGTCCAACCTAGGTCAGACAAGAGTATATTAGGAATATTTAAATTATCATTTAAAGATTGTTTTTACAAAAATTAACTAAAGCAAAAGTTTTTTTTTTGGCAAAGAAAAATTTATTTAATGAAAAAGAGTACAACTAAGATGGGGACAAGAATCCGAAACCCCTTAGAGAAAAGAAACAACAATTCAAAATGCAAAACCATAGCCAAATGAATCAAAACTTATTAGGGAAACCAAAAGTTATTTGGTCATTGAACTTTATGAAACAAATATACGGTTTCAATAATAATAAGTACATGTTTTGTTTCAACAATTTATTTTTTTGATATAGTCCGATGACCAAACAACTTTTGATTTGGTTGATTTTTAATGGGAGTAGGTGACATGGGCAGTGACATCATTGTCATTGATAAAAACATGCCACGGTGAAGCATGAGCATACTCTCCATTGATTTGGTTGATTTTTTGATATAGTCCATTGTTTTAGCTCATGTACAAAAGCATCTCACAGATTCAATTGGCAATTTGGCATTGAGAAAATGAATAAAAACTAAAAGAAAAACCTACAAATTTTTCTCGAATTTTGGATGGTTATTTTTGAAGCTATGTTCAAATTCTTACAAGCTAAGCTTGTTCGTGATTAGAGTGCCATGATCGAATCAATCAAGGAGGATGATCGACTTGAAGTTCAAGGAGCATGAGCTGCGAGTCGACCCTTGGACAGTTGGATGAGTTCAAGACTTTCGGTTAGGGGTTTTAATCACTATATATCTCTATATGAAACATGCACGTATTAATAATCTTCATCTTTTCCAAAAATTTATTGCGGCCAAACTTGTTTCAGTTCGTACCCGACAACCAAGTCTTTATCTTGCAATTTTTCTTAGCTACGGAAGTTGCTACCTCACACTATTAATACGCAATCTTTCCATTACTGTGTGCATAAGATCGAGCTACACTTTACCCATGGAAACTAAATTCGATCACAAGCTTCACATTTTCTTCCTTCCATTTATGGGTCGAGGCCACACTTTACCCCTCATAGACATAGCCAAACTATTTGCTTCTCGTGGTGTAAAATCCACCATAATAACCACCCCAGCCAATGCACCACTCTTCTCCAAAGCAATCCAACCAAGCAAAAGTTCGGGTTTAGAAATTGAACTTCTTCTCATCAAGTTCCCATCCACTGAAGTTGGGTTGCCTGAAGGAATTGAAAGTACCAACTGGGCTGAAACCAAAGAGATGAGGGAAAAGTTCTACAAAGCTCTCACTCTGCTTGAGCCACAGGTAGAGCAGCTTTTAGACCAACATCATCCTCACTGTCTTGTTGCAAGCACTTTATTTCAATGGACTACTGATGTTGCAGCCAAGTTTGGGATTCCTAGGCTCATGTTTCATGGACCTGGTTATTTCCCCTTGTGTGCTGCAATGAGTGTGAGGCGGTACCAACCTCACATGAAGGTTTCTTCTGATTCAGAATCTTTTGTTATTCCTAATCTCCCCCATGAGATCAAGACGACAAGAAACGAATTACCATCTTTTCTTACTCAAAATGGTGAGACAGAATTCACCAAGTTGCTCAAAGCATGTGCAGAGGCTGAGGAAAGGAGCTATGGGATTATTATTAACAGCTTCTATGAACTTGAACCAGATTATGCAGATCACTATAGGAAGGTGTTTGGCAGGAAGTCATGGCATATCGGCCCGGTTTCTTTATGCAACAAGGCAGAAAAAGAGAAATTAGAGAGGGGAAGGGAAGGCTCGGTCGATGAAGTACATGAGTGCTTGAACTGGCTTAATTCTAAGCAACCCAGTTCGGTTGTTTATATATGCTTTGGAAGCTTGAACAATTTCATTGATTGTGAGCTCTTAGAAATTGCCTTGGGTCTTGAGGCTTCGCGACAACAATTCATTTGGGTTGTCAAGAAGGAAAAGAAAGATAAAGAAGAGTGGTTGCCTGAAGGATTTGAGCAGAGAACGGAGGGAAAGGGACTGATTATTAGAGGTTGGGCTCCCCAACTACTGATTCTTCAACATGAAGCAACTGGGGCCTTTCTCACTCATTGTGGGTGGAACTCAATCCTTGAAGGAGTGTCTGCCGGGGTGCCAATGATCACTTGGCCGGTGTTTGCAGACCAGTTTAACAATGAGAAGTTGGTGACTCAGATACTTGGGATTGGGGTTGCTGTTGGTGCTCAAAAGTCGGAAGATGGTAGCATGAAGAGCGAAGCCAGTGTGAAGAGGGAGGCCATAGAGAAGGCTGTTACTGAAATCATGGTGGGCGATGAGCAAGAGGAAATGAGAAGAAAAGTTTTTGCGCTAGGAGAGATCGCAAGGAGCGCAGTTGAGGAAGGTGGTTCTTCGTTCACCGATTTAACTGCTCTAATTGAAGAGCTGAGGTCCTTTGGGTCTTGATTCCTTGAAGCAGCCAAAATGCCAACATTTTCTGCTTCGAGAAGTAGATGTTGCATCAACTAGTAATTTAAATTGTTGGGACACCTACATGTAATTTGTGTTTCAACATGTCTACTGCAAGTACCAAATAGATTTCCACCGAAAGACAACAGCAATAATGGTGAGGAATATAATGCCATGTAACCAAAAGTTGATGTAACCCCAGCAAGGAAAACGTTGCTTTCCTCAAAATTTATGTTCAAAATTGATGTATCACATCTCTATATGGTGAAGATGAGCATCTTATTGCTTAAGCCAAATCTTACTTTTCCTCTTTCACCTCTATTCTGTCTGTGTAATAGAGCAGTGCATGCGCTTGCTTCACCTACTTTTTCTGTTTGGCATCTTGATAGTCCTATATGGCTGGCTATTTCATGTATTATCTCTAGATGCTGTTATGCATTAATAAAATCTACTCATCTATTATTTCAAGTATAACATAAAAAAATGAAAATAGCAAGCCGGCCAGCACACTTTCAAGCCAACGAGTTCTTATATATACCAACTAGTTTTTCGAGTCAAGACTTACCGTTCAATTCCTTCTCCATCATCACAAAGCGAAATGGAGAGCAAAACCAGCCAGTCTCACATTTTCTTCTTCCCGTATAATCGTATATGGCTCATGGCCACATGATTCCAACACTAGACATGGACAAACTATTTGCTTCCAAAGGCATCAAAACAACAATAATTTCCACTCCTAAAAACGTGGCCTTCTTCTCCCAAACAATTGAAAGAAGCAAACTTTCTCGTTTTGAAATCGGAGTCCTCGTTCTCAAATTCCCTTCTGTAGAGGTTGGATTGCCAGAAGGGTGTGAGAGTGCTCACATGATCGAAACTCTGGAAGAGCTCCAAAAGTTCTTGACAGCCACCACTGTGCTTGAGCAACAACTTGAGCAGCTCCTCAAAGAACACCAATCCAATTGCCTTATAGCAGACTGGTTCTTCCCATGGTCAACTGATGTTGCTGCAAAATTTGGAATTCCAGGGCTTGTTTTCCATGGAACAAATTTCATCACTTTATGTCTGGCACAACATTTGTTTCAAGCTAGACCTTTCAGTATTGATGCTTGCAGATTCTGAACCTCTTGTGATTTCTGATTTACCAAATGAGATCAAGCTTGCAGGAACCCAACTACCAAATTTCATCAAAGAAGAAACGAATCTTAGAACTTTTTGGGAATGGGGAGTGGAATCGGAAAGGAGGAGCTATGGGGTTGTTGTTAACAGCTTCTACGAGCTTGAGCCAGCCTATGCTGACCATTATAGAAACTCTCTGGGAATCAAGTCTTGGCATATAGGCCCAACATTTCTGTGCAATAAGGACACTAATGCTTCCTCGAATGAACATGAATGTCTCAAGTGGCTTAACTCAAAGATGCCCAATTCAGTAATGTATGTAAACTTTAGAAGTGTGGTCAAGTTTGATGATGCACAGCTAATGGAAATCGATTTGGGTCTTGAAGCTTCTGGGCAGCAATTCATCTGGATTGTCAAAAAAGATGAAAAGAATGATAAAGAAAGTAAAGAGGATTGGTTGCCTGAAGCATTTGAGAAGAGGGTACAAGGCAAAGGACTAGTTATAAGAGGGTGGGCTCCTCAGGTGCAAATCGTCGAACACCTGGCGGTCGGAGGCTTTGTGACCCATTGTGGATGGAATTCAGTGATTTAAGCAGTGTCTGCTGGAGTTCCGATGGCCACGTGGCCGGCGTTTGCTGATCAGTTTTACAATGAGAAGCTGGTGACTCAAATACTTGGGTTTGTGGTTAGTGTTGGTGTTTCAAAATGGGCTAGATTTGGAGGGGAAAGAGTGAAGAGTGAGGCTATAAAGAAGGTGGTGAAACAGATCATGGTGGGTGAGGAAGCAGAGGAAATGAGAAGCAGAGCCAAGAAAGAGTGTTGAGGAAGGTGGATCCTAGCTCGTTCAAGGATTGCAATGGCTTGATTCAAGAATTGGGGCTGCATTACCACTGCTCCTAATTAAACATAGTGTACAACTGTACATTCTTTTTTGCTATTTTCTCAAGTTCGATTATAGTGCAAGCCGAGACTAAAAACAGATCACGTTTGTCCTCGTCGTGAGAATTTTTTTTCAAATGTATGTCGATCTACAAACATGTAGCAAAGTAAAGCAAACTCTCTCTCTCGTTTTGGTTCTTAGATTGTTTGGTAGGCCAGTAGATCTTTTTGTTAAACATGAAGCAGACTGGCACAATAATTAATTAAAATGAAATTTTTTTTCAAATGGTACTTGAACTATCACATAAAAAGAATCTAGCGATACCTGAATTATTCTTTTGTTAGCCCTTATAATAACTTTATCAAATATTCTGTTAAATTGCTTACGTGACACGTTTCACATTGAATGCAAGGCATTTTTTTCGATTTTGTAGCCAATATGCTTTTCTCTCATGTCTTTCTTCGTTCATGGTTCGATATTCTGGTGTCTTAGGCGTAGAGCAACCACACCAATCCATCTCAAACTTGGTGGTTAAACTCTACTGCGGCGGCCAATTCTCAATATACTCTGGGGGTGGGGGCAGGGCGTAAGATTTCAAAGCAAACTCCCTACTCAGTCAAATTCTTGATAAATTTTGAGGTCCACTTTTGATGTGAAGGTGTGGTACAGCAAAAGATCTTTTTGTCACATCACACTAACCATGCCATAACAGGCTCCCACTCGATGTCAAATTTGGTTCATACAACGACTAATATACGAAGATGGAATTCATTTGATACATTTAACCAGAAGTCCAAAAAAAAAACTTTAGTGGAGCATGCATATTTCCCGATGAATCTTTTGTCGCGATGGTTCATACCCCTATTGTTTTTTTTTTCTTCTTCTTATATTTCCTTCTATTTAATTTCTATTTCCACTTAAGAAAGTAAATTAAAGCGCTCACAGGTCAAGAAAATTGATGCGATTGGTTATCTTGTTGTTCAAATCCTCGATAAATTCTGAATTCGCACTTTTGATAAGTAATGTGTGCTATAGCGAATGAACTTTTCTTTGCTTTACATAAACCATGTCTTAACATGTTCCCACTTGATTCTCGACATCTAATTGTTTAATTCGGATCTTACAGGAAATGGAATTCTTTTGATAAATTTAACAAAAAAATCCGAAAAATAAAAAAATTGAGCGGGGCATGCACCTTTACTGACGAATTATTCATCGCAAAAGGTCATGCCTCTATCGTTTTTTTTTTCCTTATATTTCCTTTCATTTAATTTCTATTTCACTTAAGCAATAAAAACATGTACTTCTCGGTGAAGAAAATTGATATGATTGGTCGTCTCAGCGTTCAAATTATCGATTAATTAAGAGGTCCTACTTTTGATGTGTAATGTGTGCTATAGCTTAAGAGATTATCAGATTTGGGGGAAAAAAAATTCTCAATCAATTAAATTCTTTCGAAAAGAGTGGTTGGAGGCTTGTAGCTAATAATTTCTCTAATTGTCCTTTGATTTTTTTAAGTCATGTTTGACATGCTGAAGTCAATGTTATCCTCAAGTAGAGACTAGAAGTAGTGTTTTAGAATTACATGACAAAGTTTTTAAGGTTTGTTTACGGTACATTAATGTACCGATACAGCAAGTAAACCAGCTTGAAATAGTTTCGGGTGTTATGGAAAAATTGTATTCACCGAATTTCAATGATGAACTTCCGCTCATCACATATATTTCGAGAAGGAAATCAAATTGCTGATGCTTTTGCCTCCTTTGGGCTCTCTTCTTCTGGTATGACTTGGTGAGATTCTCCCCTGGAGTTTGTTAATTCTTACTTTTATAGAGATGTTATGGGGCTTCCCAACTTTCGATTTCGTTGATTGGTAGTTTTTTTAGTTTCTTGTATTGATGGCGTTCTTCTTTGAGAGGTTTTGGTTTATGTCTCCTTCTCTCATTTCTCATTTTCTTTTTAATTGAATTGGCCTCGTTTTTTCGAGGTTTTATATAAAAAAAAAGGGCTTTTATCATAAACAGTACCCAACATATGGACTGTACATCACTTTAGTACCCAACATTTAAAAACTATCACATTAGTACCTAACTTTTCAAACCCGACCCAACTTTGGTACCCACCGTCAATAACCCCGTTAAACCCATACCCACGTGGCTTTTTTTCATGGGTATTTTCGTCTCTCCAAGATTTTTTTTTCCCCTTTCCCTCTCTCTCTTATCGTGCTCTTCTTTCTTCATTCTCTCTCACTCATCTCATCTTCGTCAAATCTATTTCTCAAAAAAAAAAACAAAAGTTCGTCAAATCTAATGAAGGCATCATAGGATTCGGAAATAGAAGAAATAATCCATGTTGCTTGCTAAATCCATGTTCACCGGTTCCACATACAGTGCGGCGGAGATCTAATACCTCGGCGGTTGGAGAATTCGGTGAATAGGACGAGAAAATAGAAGAAGAAGAAGATGAGGATCGGAGGAGATGGAGGCTGCGATGAAGATTAGAGGAGATGGAGTAGATCGTGGTTGAAGTCTTGAAGGAGGAGAGAGAGAGAAAAAAAAACTGGGTTAATATTGGAGTGAATGAGAATTGGGACCATGATCATTGCATGCTTGGGGGTTTCAAAGAATTGGGACAATGATCGGATGAGTTTGAGAGAGAGAAAAAAAAATTGGTGTTTGGTTATTTCTGGGTTTGATTGCAGAGGTAGGAAGATGGAGAGAGAGAGAAAGAGAGAGAGAGAGAGAGAGAGAGAGAGAGAGAGAGAGAGAGAGAGAGAGAGAGAGAGAGAGAGAGAGAGAGAGAGAGAGAGAGAGAGAGAGAGAGAGAGAAATAAAAAAATCACGGAATGACGAAATTGCCCATGCAAAAAAGCCAAGTGGCTTGGGTTTAACGGGGTTAGTGACGGTGGATACCAAAGTTGGGTCGGGATTGAAATGTTGGGTACTAATGTGATAGTTTTCAAAAGTTAGGTACTAAAGTGATGTACAGTTCATATGTTGGGTACTGTTTGTGATAAAAGCCCAAAAAAAAAACCAACTTGAAATAAAAGTAAACTTGTTCGAAATCAAGTCAAGTTAGTTTACCAATGCATAAAGTCAGTCTACCTCTATATCGAACTAATTTACTTAATGTATCGGTACACTAATGTACCGTATAATTTCATATTTTCCAGGTTATTTTTTTTTAATTCATTATATTTGTAGGCTTTGTCTATGGTATATTAATGTATCGATACATCAAGTAAACTAGTTTGATACAGAGGTAGACTAATTCAATACAGAAGTGGACAGATTTGAACTAGTTTACCTCTGTATCAAACTAGTGTACTTGATGTATCGGTACCTTAAGCACAGATGAACAACAGTGCTTGCAATGATCATTGTTCGTGTGTTTCAGATTTGTCAGGTTGGAAGAGATCCAAGTCTCTACGTATTCGTATTTCCTCAATTCCTCATTCTCTCTCCCACCGTATTCTCTGTTTATCAACTCAGTTCAAACTGGGACCAAAGAAAGAGATCCAAGTCTCCGCCTCCCGATCTGAACCAACCATAAAACTGGTGGCTCGTCCATGGCATGCTCTAGCGGTTAGAGCCGATACAATAACGCCGATGACTTTGATGATCTGAATACGTAGAGCCTTGTTCGGCTGGTAAGCTTCGATTACTGAACCACTTTGTGTAATCTAGAAAACTATCACTAGTTTGTTTATTTCAAGTTTGGCTTTGTGATTTTTTGTTGTTTAGGATAGATGAGCGATTTGACATTGCAGCCTTCAATTACTGGTTTTTTTTTTTTTCTGTTTGGGTTTTAATTGATTAAAATTAGCTTGGTTTGTACTGATCATCGACATATCCGCAATGTGCCGCTGCTTATTTTGCTAGGAGTTTTTTTGGGCTCCCGGCGTATATCATTACTTGATGCTTTATATTGATTACTTTGTGTTGAGGTGCTCCCTTAGGTTTTATGCAGCAGTCTTGGCACTTTTCTGGTTTTTAATGCAGCAATCTTAATGCCTTATAGTGATTATAGAGTGATGTGGAGTTCATATTATTCTCGTCATCTATTATTTTGGAGGATTGGTTGCAAGCAAGGGAAATCAAAGGAAATGGATTAATCATGAAAGAAGACTCCACTGTAGCAGTTTATTTTAAATTTCTTCGAGGTATATTTATGGTAGTTGTTAAAGACCATCATGGATTTTGTTATATTTTCCAAATCTTGCTGTTTATCTCCATGTACAAAATTTCGCTATGTAGGTGCTTTGAAGCATGAATTCAAGCTTCACAAGTTTAGGAACATAGCACATCATAAGCAGTAGCGCGAGTTCCTTCCTAGTCAATTGAAGGCAAAGCATTAGATGTAGTAATTCAATGTTTTCATAGCTATAAAGCTAGTTGAGTTTGGTTTGACTATAAATACTTGTCAGGTGAGGGATATTTGAGTTGGGTAATTGAATGAGAGGAATCTGTAGCAATTACATGCATGGAGGTAATCCTTTGTTTTGTTTTGTTTCTTATATTCTTTTCATTATCAAGGTTCTGCTTTTTTTTATTCTACCATTGCTGATTTTTTATTTCTTCAAAACTTTACAACCACCACTTGCTCATGTAGCATCAACTTGTATGGAACTTGTACTACTCTCACTATTCCTCTATGTGCATTTGTATTGTATTGCTCATGAAGATGGATTTGACTCATCCATGAGATTCTTTACCTCTTCATATGAGGGATCAACAAGTATAACATTGTGTCTCTACGTATGTGTTTCTGATATTAGCATATACTTTAGAATTGAGTACTAAACAGTTATTGTAGTTTTCATTTTATCATAATTGGATTAATATTTTTCCAGGATCGAAAATCACTTCAATTGTTTCCCTGTAGATTAATGGAGGATTATTGAGGTTTCTCTTTAGTCTGTTGGTGAAAGTTATTAACAGTAGGATCTTTGTTGTAGCAGGTGGATTTTGAGTATGAGGTGAGCTTGTTTATATACTTGTCTCTATTGCGCTTGAATATTCTCATCTTAGTTGAATTGTTTTTATTTCGATGATAACAATGTATGTTAATAGCTTTGTTGTTGTTTCCGATGATAGCAAGTTTGGACAGAGACGGAAACTTTGCAACTCTGGACAGGTACTCAGTCTACAATGTTAATTGCTTTGACTGTTTTTATAGCTTTATGTTGGTAGTTAATTGCTGCTACCCTTGCTGTTGTGTACTGGTTTACTTTTTAAGTTTGAAGCATTTAACCGGAAAACAATAAACTTACTGTCGATTACTATAATTTGTACTTTGTGTTTGGTGTGTTTCAGACTTGTCAGGTTGGAAGAGAAATTCAGCATCCATAAGTGAGTTTATAAATCTTGTTGTCGTTGTTGAATAAGTTTATTTTTCTTAGATTTCATCATATCATTTCATTCTCGCTAGCTTCTGATTTGTGTAGATACATGTTTAGAAACTTTGAAGTTTGAATATTTGCTCTGAACTTAGACAAGTAAAAGAAGCAGGATTTTTTATTTTAACATTTTTTTTTTCTTCCAACTCTATTTTTCTGCAGAGAAGCAGGCAAAGTAAAACCGGATGACCGAGTGCCCAAATACGTGGACAATCCAAAATGACTCATAGTGTTATAGTGATGATAAATGAAGCAGCTAACGGTTAAGGAGAGAGAAATTTTATTGTGGGGGTTGGAATCTGGCTGGAAACATAATTTTTTTTTTTAATTTGGTTTTGGTCTAGGGACAAAAAACTGCCCCCAATGACCAATAGCAACTCCAATAGAGGATACCAAACTCCAATCCGTAGCTGCACCGTCCCTATAGACACCAAGGGACAGTTTTCAGTACCCTTTAACCTCAAAGGGGAAGCTAGTCAATTGTTTTCTAGTAGTGTGACTTAATTCTAAGAACCCCAATTCGGTGGTTTATATATGTTTCGGAAGCATAACCAACTTTGCTGATTGTCAGCTCCTAGAAATTGCAGTAGGCCTCGAGGCCTCTGGACAATAATTCGTTTGGGTTGTAAATTAAGAAAGAAAAGAAGGATATAGAAGAGCGGTTGCCTGATTTGAGAAGAGAAAAGTTACCTTAAGCAATCAGAAATCACATATATGTAAATTTTCAAATTCATTACACAAGAAAAGCATTGTGATTCAACAATATAGTAATAATGAGCCAATAGAATCCTAATATAATGGTGATCATTTTGAATAAATTGATATAAAATAGTAAACAATCAAAAGAAATTGCAAATAAACTGAAAACAAGATAATATCTTATAATGTCCAGGTAATAAACTGAAAACAAGATAATATCTTATAATGTCTTGCAAATAATATCTTACCCTTTGGAGTATAAGACATTATCTTACCCTTTTTTAAAGGAAAGCTTTGGAGTATAAGACATTATAAGATATTATCTTGTTTGTCTGCTCAAATAAGATATTATATTGTAAAAAAATAATATATTGTAAAAATGATATTGTAAGAAATTGCAAATAAACTGAAAACAAGATAATATCTTGCAAATAAACTGAAAAAAATAAAAAAAAAGGGCAAGATAATGTCTTATACTCCAAAGCTTTCCTTTAAAAAATTCATGGATGCAGATCACCTTAGCAACAAATATTCAAAGCTAAATATATTCAAAATTGACTGATTAAACAATTGTAACCCATAGAAAAAAGAAAGCCAACACATTTTTTTAAGCTATATGTACCTTGCACCCCAAGTCAAAAGCACAGTTATATACCAAGACTATCAACTCGATCTTCCAGTCAAGCCTTAACAGTTCAACTCTCTCTCTCTCTCTCTCTCCAACACCTCCATCCTCTGTATAATCACAAAGGAACATGGATAGCAAAACCAGCCAGTCTCACATTTTCTTCTTCCCCTATTTGATGCATGGCCACATAATACCAGTTATAGACATGGCCAAACTATTTGCTTCCAAAGGTATCAAAACCACCATAGTTTCTACTCCTCATAACTTGTCCCTCTTCTCCAAAACAATTGAAAGAAGCAAACTTTCGGGTTTGGAAATCGGAGTCCTTGCCATCAAATTTCCGGCTGTAGAGGTCGGATTGCCAGAAGGGTGTCAAAGCGCTCACATGGTCGAAAATTATGAAGACCTCGGAAAGTTCTTGAAGGCCACCTCCATGCTAGAACAACCACTTGAGCAGCTAATGAAACAACACAGACCCAATTGTCTTGTGGCAGACATATATTTCCCATGGGCAACTGATGTTGCTGCAAAGCTTGAAATCCCAAGGCTTGTTTTCCATGGAACAAATTTCATCTCTTTATGTGTTTCACAGCATTTGATGAAAATGGACCTTACAAAAATGTCTGATACCGAACCACTTGTCATTCCCAATTTACCACATGAGTTCAAGATTCCAGGAAACCAAATACCAGCCTTCATGAAACAAGAATCTGAGTTGAAAAGGTTTGGCCAATCAGCTGCTGAATCAGAGAGGAGGAGCTTTGGGGTTATTGTTAACAGTTTCTATGAGATTGAACCAGCCTATGTTGACCATTATAGGAACTTTCTGGGAATCAAGGCTTGGCATATAGGCCCAACATTTCTATGCAATAAGGAGATTGAAGATAAGGCACAAAGAGGACTAGAAAACTCCATAGATGGACATGAATGTCTGAAGTGGCTAGATTCAAAGAAACCCAATTCAGTAATTTATGTGAGCTTTGGGAGTGTGGTCAAGCTTGACGATGCTCAGCTCATGGAAATTGCTCTGGGTCTTGAAGCTTCCGGGCAGCAATTCATTTGGGTCGTCAAAAAAGACGAAAAGAGTGATCAAGAAAGTAAAGAGGATTGGTTGCCTGAAGGATTTGAGAAGAGAGTTGAAGGCAAAGGACTAGTTATAAGAGGGTGGGCTCCTCAGGTGCATACTCTCCAACACCCGGCGGTTGGAGGCTTTGTGACCCATTGTGGGTGGAACTCAACGCTTGAAGCAGTGTCTGCTGGGGTTCCGATGGCCACGTGGCCGGCGTTTGCTGATCAGTTTTACAATGAGAAGTTGGTGACTGAAATACTTGGGATTGGGGTTGGTGTTGGTGCTTCAAAATGGGCTAGATTTGGAGGGGAGGGACTGAACGTAGTGAAGAGCAGAATTATAAAGGTAATGAAACAGATTATGGTGGGTGAAGAAGCAGAGGAAATGAGAAGCAGAGCCAAGGAGCTTGCGGAAATGGCAAGAAAGAGTGTGGAGGAAGGTGGATCGTCTAACAAGGATTTGAATGGCTTGATTGAAGAATTGGGGCTACGTATAATTGTTCCCAAGTCTTAATTAAGATTAGAATAATGAGGTACGTTTACGGTATATTAATGTACTGATACATTAAGTAAACTAATTCGATACGGAGATAGACTAGTTCGATACAAAAGTTGACTAGTTTGAGATCAAGCCTAGCTAGTCTATCAATACATGGAGCCAATCTACCTCTACATCGAATTAGTCTACTTGATATATCGATATATTAATAACTAGTTTTTTTTTTTTGAAATAATGTTTGTGTTTATCATGTTCCACAACTTATGATGGCTATCAATTAAGTTTGACTACATTGCATATAGTTACAACTTACAAATTTAGGGGTGAAAAATTAAGAAGCAATATTGTTCAATCAATTCAAAATACATCGTCAATAATCACCTAAATAGAATCAAAAGTACGGGAACGTTTTGAGTGTTTTGGGCACTAGTGTTCCGAATTTTTTTAAGACCTCACTTATAAGAGGCAAGATGGAGATTTACAAATCCAACGATCTATATTATTATTGACATAGCTGAACACTAGTGCTTTGGGCATTGTAGAATTTTCCTCAAAAGTACTAGTCCCAAGCTAGTTAATTCTTGAAGATATACTCCTTACACATTGGATACAACAACATAAATCATCACATTTTGGGACATTATATATATACAGTAAAATAGTTACGACATAAAAATATAATGGAACGAATAAAGTGGTGATAGACCTCAAGGCTTACAAAAAAAAAATGCTTCTAAAGCACAACATCCCACCGTATAGTGGTCAATGCGTGTACCATATGCGGTAGCTGCTGATGCAATTGGTGGTTGAGCTCTTGGGGCTTTCTGAGATTGTGAGATCTGTGTAATACCCCGAAAATTTCACTATTATTTTTATAAAATATGTCGTGAAATTTGAAGTGAAATTGTGTGATTTCGTATTTTTAAAGGTTTTCGTCGTAAAACAATAATTACGGTGGTAATTATAAGTTACACAAGGTTAATTAAGGTAACTTTGTATCCGTTGAGAAATTGGGAAAACTTTCTTCACGAGAATTGTAGACCTCGTCGAATCGAGTTCGTAGGAATTCGGTTCACCGGAAACGGACATCGTATGAAGAAGTTATGGCCGTCGGAAGTTTGACGAATTTCTATAAATAGAAGGTTGGGATTTACTGTTCACCCGAAAATCAGAATTTATCCCAGAAATGTACTGTTCACGCCGTGAACAGTACCAGAAACTTCCTCCGGTGATTTCTCCCTCCTCCGGCCACCAATTTGTGTGAGACTTGTCCCAATCTCTTTGTCTCTTCATCCTCTTCGATTCTATACTAGTTTCATTCATTGATTTTCAGTATAGAAAGAGAAATCAAGAAAAGAAAAGGGAGAAAAACGCTGCCGAACTGTTCATCAGTTTCTGGGCAAGTTTCCGGCCAAATCGAGCCACCTTACCTACTGGGCTTTGTAGCCCTTGCCAGGGGCTTTCCAGCAACATAAAATACGCCTCAATCGGAGTTCGGACGAAGGAGAATTTTGGATTTGAAATCCTAGGGTTTTGGAGCTATCGAGGTAAATTCGAGACTTTCTACTTTAAATTGGCCCTTGTGGCAGTTATGAATGTTGTTGGTGGTATTGTGTAGAACATTGTGGTAAAATTTGGTAGCCATCGGACCACCTTGACCGGCGGTCTGACCACCGCCGGCGGCGGCGCGTGGGCGGCGCGTCCGGCCAGTCCAGGAGCAGTTATTTGCTCCGTTTGACTTGGTTCGTCGATACGAACAACTTTCGTGTTTTGACTTTTGTCAAATTCGGTCGTTTGATCAATGATCAATTAAGCGATAGTTATGGATCGTTAGATCTGTGATGATCCGACCGTTGGATCATCACCATTTTTGGATATGATGTTAGGATGCTAGAAATAAGCATGCTGTTGGATTTTGGAAGTTTCAGATTTGGTGTGGGACCCGTTGATGAATAGTAGACGTGGGACCCACGTTGACCGATGGTTGACTTTTGGTCAAATGGTCTCGATTAAATGTTCCGATGTCGTAGGAGACATTTGAGGAACATTTGGATTATTTTGGAAATGTATTATGCTAATTGGATATTGCATAATCATAGGTGTTTACGAGAAGTGTAGCTCGTGCTTGTCGATTCCTGGTTACTATTTGAAGACGCAGCAGGAATTAGAGGTGAGTGAATCTCACGATATTTTATATATGAATATTAATTCATATTGTGTTGTCTGCGAAAATAAATAATTATATTTATTTAAATGATTTTGCGATATATAAATTAAATACAGTTTTAATTTGATATATCAGCATGTGTGATTTTGTGTTAAAACAATATTTGAAAGTATTCATTTTATTGTTTTAATTGGTGGATTTTGTGGGAACAATATTTCAAAAATTATGATATTGTGTTTGCCTACTCGAATGTTTTTGTAGCCAATGGGTGAAGGTTAGAGCTTTAGACTGTGTAGCCAATGGGTGAAGGTTAGAGCTCTAGACTGTGTAGCCAATGGTGAAGGTTAGAGCTTTAGACTGTGTAGCCAGAAGGTGAAGGTTAGAGTTCTAGACTGTGTAGCCATGTATTCATTGAAAACAAAGATGAATACTTTATGTAATAAAGGAGAAGAAAAATGGTATTCTCGCTTTATCTTGATGTATTAAAAGGAGAAGAAAAATGGTATTCTCGCTTTTAATCATTTGAAGTTGATTGTGGTTTTGTGTGAGTATGATATGAATTTGCTTCTTAAATAATTGAAGCATTGATTTATTGAATTACAATTCTTGAACAATATTGAATTGTATTTTGAAGTTTTTACTTCTTTAAAAATTGAAGTAATTATTATTATGATTTACGATTCTTAAAAAGAAAGAATCATAATTTTGGGAAATGATTTTGGGGAAAGTTTATATTGTTTAATATTCTGAATTACCCTGGGATTAACATACACGTTTATGGGACGTGTGGGGTTAAAATACGTGGTATGGGGCGCGTAGGTTCAGTATATTTTATAATATGAATTTTCGGGATTTGAATTGTTTTTGAAAAGTATAAGTTACATATATTTGTTTAAAACAAACTATATATGTATATTTTGTTAAACGGTTTAGGGTGAGTAAAACTGAGTTAACTCATACCAGCTTCGTAAGCTGACCGGGTTTGTTGATATAACCCGGTACACTATTCCACGGTGTAGGGGTTATACCTGCAGGTTAGGATAACCAGGAGTAATGCAAGGCTGCATACTTTTGTTGGGTTATAAGACTTCCGCTATTTTATGCTTCGCACTCTGAAGATTTATTTATGTAATATTTTGATGTATCAATTTATTATATAAATATTTGGTATGTAATATTCGACTCTTGTATTGAGTTTGAAATTACAATGTTGGGCATGGAGTTGGTGTTGTGTACTTGAATTAAAAAGAAAAAAATTCTAGTGCATATTTGTATTTGATATTCCATGTCGTCACGTTCCCGAAATGGTTTGTAATTAAGGGCAAAATGCCCTATTAATTGATTCGAAAATCGGGGCGTGACAGATTGGTATCAGAGCAAAACAATGCTCTAAGGAAGTGATTGAGCAATGGAACGCTCTAAGGAAATGAAACGAGTTTTGGAATTGAGAAGTGAAGTTAGGGTTTAGAGCTTAGTATCGGTTTAGGGTTTGGCGTTAGGTTCTTAGATTCATTCAAGTAATGGTTACTTCGTATGCTTAATTACGCACAGTATTTATCGAGTGATGGCCCGACCGCGGCGGATCCCCATCATGTGCTCTTCAGTGCTGTTGTGTTGTTAAGAATATAAAGTACAAATTACAATTCCGAAATTGATAGTCTTACATGGCTACATTTCTAATTCTCTCAACCGTACCCTGGATCAAACGACAGACTTGATCCACTGACCCTTTCTTGTTCTTCAGTAACTCAGTAGAGATCTGTGTTGCTACCGTTACTAGACAACCAATGTATGGATTGTCTGAGATCCCTTCTGTTCTTCCAGCAGTAGGCATATCTGGTAGAATTGAAAAACCTGAAGTTAGGAATACAATTGTACCTAACTCACAACCGCCTATTAACTTCTGCACCGTTGACTGACTAATAGGGGAATAAATCACGTATGACCCTGTTGAATCAGTACAACTTTCTTGGAGTATATAGGTGTTGTGCATTTGCAACAAGGAGACACAATTGCGTGGATCATGACCAGTTGTGATGTGTGCAATCTCCTGTACTTCTTTTTCCAATGCTAGGTGGTCCCACTGGTTCCGAGTTTGTACGTCAATGAAGAAGTCAAAGAGCTTTCTGTGAGAGACATGATGCTGGATTATTGCAGATGCAGTTCGAGTGAGACCATGAGGCTTATTCAGCCTGTTCCAGATTTTGTTGGTGGAGACTCTTATCCCTGAACCCCTGAACTTGGTTTGTTCAGCTACCTTCCATTCATGAGCAGTAGAGTTGCCGATGTCTGTGCAAAAGTCTGTCACTATTCTGCATGCCATCTGCAACATGTTTCTTCTTCCTTCCACAGATGGTATGACACAAAAGTCTTGAGGTGGATAAGTGTCAGCCGCGGAATAATTTAACCTTTCCGCTTGCCTCTGAAGTATTTCTACCCATCGCCTTGCTCCAAAGGCTAAGCCTGACTCCACTAGCGTTCGGTATGTTTGGTGCATGATTTGATCCTGTACATCAACATGTTCCACCCATACGACACGAGAGCTGCCGTTGAACAAATCTTGGATTAAGCATCCGGATGGACGCTTCTTGCATTGAGATCTTGGGTGTGGACCCAGATTTGAGCTTAAACCGTCCACAGAGACGTCAATTATTGCCCAACTTTGTTCTGTTTGTCTTTGGCAATAGCGAACAAAGTGAGTTACACGAGTGGAGACAGATGGACTGGTCACCTGAAATTCAGCAGTCATGACTTGGATGGTTTCGTTGTAGCTTCCAGTTGTCCCTGTTGACAACACGTCAAGGATCGTTGCCCTCGAGATGATGCTACCGAATATGGTGGACCATTGGTCCACATCCATGAAGAGATTCACGAGTACGACAGGACTGAGGGGAACAGTGGCTGTGTAGCGAGAAGCTTCAGTTTGGAAGTTAGTGGGAGTAAGATCAATACCGTTAGTGAAGATTCTCTTGTACTCTGCTTCATTCAGGAACTCATGAAGCGTGACAGAGCTGGATTTGAGTGCAGAGATCCACAGTGGCGCAGCAGCAGATGCCATGATGATTAGCTCATCTCTGACCGACACAATGATTTCAGAAATCTTAGTTGTGTCTGCCACGACAGATGCTTCTGCCACGGCAGATGCTTCTTCAGGTTCTGAACGGTTGATGTTGTCTGATGGTTGTTGTGTAGAAGAAGAGTGATGTGGGATCGACATACACTTTTGAATATCCCTCCTCATGTGAGACTTTTCCCTTGGACCGATGACTGCAGGAATTGGAAGAGTCTGAGGTTGTGGGGTAGTCTCTTCAATCCCTTTTAGTAGCTCACTATTGGGAGTAACTCGTTTTCCACAGTGGTTGCAGTTGATTCTGTTGAATGCTGCTTGGTACTGGCTAAGTTGAGCTTGAAGCTCATTGATTTGCTGTCTCAGCAGAAAATTTTGTTGACGAGTTGTTTGGGCAGGCGTTTTGGGTCGATGCTTTATCACCCACGCAGAGACTTGTGCAAACGTTAACTTTATTTGGTCACCCAAATCTTGTCGCTGTTGAACAGTTGGCTGTGGAAAAGCCTCGACGAAGTCCTTCAACGCTTGAACTTGGTATTTGGTGAAGCTCTTCCTCAGTGGAATACGTTTGGATGAACTAGGTTCAGCTTGTGGAGATGATACTTGTGGACTTGGGGCTACTTCAATGGTTTCGTCTTCTGCTAGAAGCATGTCTAGCATGTCGATATCGTTGTCGAATTCGATTGCTGGTGAAATTATTTCATCTAAGCCCTCAAAGGGATCACATTGAAGTAATTCACTGAACGAATTCACTTTGCGTGACATGTTTGAGTTGGTGTAAATTCTGAGAAGTGGAGTGAAGAAGTCCTCTTTGAAAGAGAAAGGAAGTTATGGCACTAATGGAAAGTATCTGTTAGTGGATGCTTAAGGTGTATATTTATTGTTGGTGGAGGATTTGAAAATTTCAAAAGCAAAAGTGAGTGGCTGATTTACAGCTAATTGTCGGAGACCTTGGAGATCGTGGAAGATTTTTTTTCCCCGATGCATGGATTTTTCCACATACAGTTCCACTCTTGTGAGACCTCGCATCTTTTGAGGAATTAATTTTGCGAAAGTTAAAGTAAAAAGCCATTATGATCGATGTTAGTGGAAGACTGAGTTTTTGTTGATTAAATCTTGTGGAATCTGATATCGTGGGCGATACTTTTGAGTAATTGAGACAGATATGAGCAATAATTATTCTTAGTGGGTTGCTGAGTGCACCGCACTCGCATTAAAGAAGGGTTTTCTTACGGTGGAAAATTTTGTCTTAAATACATGGGATAAGGAGCTGTGTTACTTAACTCATATCTGATTTCAAACAAACACATCTTCTAGATTTTGCAAAATGGTGAGCAAAGGAGAGTGCAGTAAGAGATCAAGGAATACTGACTGGAGTGAACTTCCAGTGGAAATCTGGAAGTACATATTCCAGTTAGTGGCAACCGCATCCCTGCAGAGCACAATGGAACTCCGTTGTGTCTCGAAGGACTTCAAGGAGTATGCCGATAGCTGGTCTACTTTGGCGGCGATCGACATGGATGGGTTCGATGGTGGATCCAGACCCACTGGTTCCATAGAAGCGGACAGGCAGGTGCGCATCTTCGCAAATCGATGCTGGGAAGCGAAGAACCCGGAGTCTCTGTTCCGAATGGGAATACGAGTACTCGTGGAGGCAGCGAATATATCTCTAGCCCTGGAGTATTTCGATGCGGCATGCAAACCAGGAACATTCTATGGTTCCCGTCCCAGTTCGGTGGTAGGTCATCATGTTGCATTTTATGCAGCATGTATGATTAAGATGATTTTAGGACCACGAGCCGAGCAGCAGAAAACGGTGCAGCGACTGTGTGAAGCCCTCGACTGGTGGAGAAGCGGATGGAACATCTACTACTGTAGACAAGAAGTCGAGCGGATGATGCATCAGGCTGAGTTTTGTCATGAGCATCTACTGCTGTATTTTCCGTCGACTACTGCTTTCCTACCCGCCGGTAAATGTCTTACTTGTGGTGAGTCAAGTTTTTGGCGTCCTTTTGGCCAGGACATGTGGGATGTGGATGGAGATAGGCACGCAGCTAGAGAATGTTGCGACACTTGCAAGTGTTTCGTGGAGGCAGCATATTTCTACCAGCTGATGATGTATGGAATTCCGAGACATCCGGCCTCTTATCCACGAAGTCACTACTGGAGGTTTAAGGATGGCTTCTGGTAGTTAAAGCCCTGTGAGGCAATTTAAGAATTTGTTTTAGAAGTGTGTGCAAGTTGTTTCCTAGTTATGTTGTGGTTTGATTGTACTACCTAAGTTATTGATCAATAAAACTTTGGATTTTGGAATCAAGTTGTGATAACCATGGGTGTACTCTGCGTCCTAATTTCGGGACGAAATTTCTTTAAGGAGGGTAGACTGTAATACCCCGAAAATTTCACTATTATTTTTATAAAATATGTCGTGAAATTTGAAGTGAAATTGTGTGATTTCGTATTTTTAAAGGTTTTCGTCGTAAAACAATAATTACGGTGGTAATTATAAGTTACACAAGGTTAATTAAGGTAACTTTGTATCCGTTGAGAAATTGGGAAAACTTTCTTCACGAGAATTGTAGACCTCGTCGAATCGAGTTCGTAGGAATTCGGTTCACCGGAAACGGACATCGTATGAAGAAGTTATGGCCGTCGGAAGTTTGACGAATTTCTATAAATAGAATGTTGGGATTTACTGTTCACCCGAAAATCAGAATTTATCCCAGAAATGTACTGTTCACGCCGTGAACAGTACCAGAAACTTCCTCCGGTGATTTCTCCCTCCTCCGGCCACCAATTTGTGTGAGACTTGTCCCAATCTCTTTGTCTCTTCATCCTCTTCGATTCTATACTAGTTTCATTCATTGATTTTCAGTATAGAAAGAGAAATCAAGAAAAGAAAAGGGAGAAAAACGCTGCCGAACTGTTCATCAGTTTCTGGGCAAGTTTCCGGCCAAATCGAGCCACCTTACCTACTGGGCTTTGTAGCCCTTGCCAGGGGCTTTCCAGCAACATAAAATACGCCTCAATCGGAGTTCGGACGAAGGAGAATTTTGGATTTGAAATCCTAGGGTTTTGGAGCTATCGAGGTAAATTCGAGACTTTCTACTTTAAATTGGCCCTTGTGGCAGTTATGAATGTTGTTGGTGGTATTGTGTAGAACATTGTGGTAAAATTTGGTAGCCATCGGACCACCTTGACCGGCGGTCTGACCACCGCCGGCGGCGGCGCGTGGGCGGCGCGTCCGGCCAGTCCAGGAGCAGTTATTTGCTCCGTTTGACTTGGTTCGTCGATACGAACAACTTTCGTGTTTTGACTTTTGTCAAATTCGGTCGTTTGATCAATGATCAATTAAGCGATAGTTATGGATCGTTAGATCTGTGATGATCCGACCGTTGGATCATCACCATTTTTGGATATGATGTTAGGATGCTAGAAATAAGCATGCTGTTGGATTTTGGAAGTTTCAGATTTGGTGTGGGACCCGTTGATGAATAGTAGACGTGGGACCCACGTTGACCGATGGTTGACTTTTGGTCAAATGGTCTCGATTAAATGTTCCGATGTCGTAGGAGACATTTGAGGAACATTTGGATTATTTTGGAAATGTATTATGCTAATTGGATATTGCATAATCATAGGTGTTTACGAGAAGTGTAGCTCGTGCTTGTCGATTCCTGGTTACTATTTGAAGACGCAGCAGGAATTAGAGGTGAGTGAATCTCACGATATTTTATATATGAATATTAATTCATATTGTGTTGTCTGCGAAAATAAATAATTATATTTATTTAAATGATTTTGCGATATATAAATTAAATACAGTTTTAATTTGATATATCAGCATGTGTGATTTTGTGTTAAAACAATATTTGAAAGTATTCATTTTATTGTTTTAATTGGTGGATTTTGTGGGAACAATATTTCAAAAATTATGATATTGTGTTTGCCTACTCGAATGTTTTTGTAGCCAATGGGTGAAGGTTAGAGCTTTAGACTGTGTAGCCAATGGGTGAAGGTTAGAGCTCTAGACTGTGTAGCCAATGGTGAAGGTTAGAGCTTTAGACTGTGTAGCCAGAAGGTGAAGGTTAGAGTTCTAGACTGTGTAGCCATGTATTCATTGAAAACAAAGATGAATACTTTATGTAATAAAGGAGAAGAAAAATGGTATTCTCGCTTTATCTTGATGTATTAAAAGGAGAAGAAAAATGGTATTCTCGCTTTTAATCATTTGAAGTTGATTGTGGTTTTGTGTGAGTATGATATGAATTTGCTTCTTAAATAATTGAAGCATTGATTTATTGAATTACAATTCTTGAACAATATTGAATTGTATTTTGAAGTTTTTACTTCTTTAAAAATTGAAGTAATTATTATTATGATTTACGATTCTTAAAAAGAAAGAATCATAATTTTGGGAAATGATTTTGGGGAAAGTTTATATTGTTTAATATTCTGAATTACCCTGGGATTAACATACACGTTTATGGGACGTGTGGGGTTAAAATACGTGGTATGGGGCGCGTAGGTTCAGTATATTTTATAATATGAATTTTCGGGATTTGAATTGTTTTTGAAAAGTATAAGTTACATATATTTGTTTAAAACAAACTATATATGTATATTTTGTTAAACGGTTTAGGGTGAGTAAAACTGAGTTAACTCATACCAGCTTCGTAAGCTGACCGGGTTTGTTGATATAACCCGGTACACTATTCCACGGTGTAGGGGTTATACCTGCAGGTTAGGATAACCAGGAGTAATGCAAGGCTGCATACTTTTGTTGGGTTATAAGACTTCCGCTATTTTATGCTTCGCACTCTGAAGATTTATTTATGTAATATTTTGATGTATCAATTTATTATATAAATATTTGGTATGTAATATTCGACTCTTGTATTGAGTTTGAAATTACAATGTTGGGCATGGAGTTGGTGTTGTGTACTTGAATTAAAAAGAAAAAAATTCTAGTGCATATTTGTATTTGATATTCCATGTCGTCACGTTCCCGAAATGGTTTGTAATTAAGGGCAAAATGCCTTATTAATTGATTGGAAAATCGGGGCGTGACAATCTGAGTCCATTCATGGTGGTCGGGTGGCGAGACGATTATCGGAGGATGTCCATTGAACTTGGCAATGGCGGTGCGTGTGGTGGCTCTTCGGTGGTAGTATGAAGAAACTAGAGGACTGTAGATTGATTTTTTTTTTGGGAAAAAATCACCTTTAGTCCCTGAACTTTGACCCATTCGACACTTTTGTCTCTGAACTTTGAAATATATCATTTTAGTCCATGAACTTTGAAAAAAAAACTATCACTTTCATCCCTGACCGAAGTTTTCACCGAATAAACCTCCGATTCCGGCCAATTCGAACGACAACACATACTGGGTTTTGAAGCCCTCCTTGAGGCGAGTTCAACGCCACCAACCCCGCCTCAAACTGTAGCCGGACGGCGGAGAATTTTACAATTAAAGTTTCGGCCACCACCCGCTTTCGGGCTAAATTCGAGCCATTTTAGGCCGAATCAAGCTTAGCCCCAGTTATAAAAGTACTCCTTTCATCTGTGCGAACATTTTGGCATAGGTTTTGCACAATATTTTTCCGGTCAGGAACGAAAGTGATAGTCGGTGTTGAAGTTCGGGGACAAAAGTGATATATTTCAAAGTTCAGGGACGAAAGTGTCGAACGAGTCAAAGTTGAGGGACTAAAGGTGATTTTTTCCCTTTTTTTTTTCACATGCCCAAATTAATTATAATTAATTTTATTTTATATTGGAGAAATAAATGTGAATTTTTATATTCTGACTAATAAAGATTTATAACATCATGAAAGAAAACAAAAAATGGTAAATCTATCAAAATGGTATATGTACTATAGTATTCTTCATATCGTACTCATCGGCCAAAATGGTATCTTCTCCCATGTTTTTGTTAGAGTTGAATACGTGGTTACGGAACCAGGAATTGAAATTGAGGTGAGCTAAATTTACCTTATGTTGGCAAGAAAAAATTTTCTTAAAATTCCGGCAAAATCTACTCTGTTTTGATGAAATATTTCAACTGTATAACACTTGTTAAAATATGTCTAATATTCTTTTTTACATCAGATAATGTGTAAAAATACCATCTAAATTCAATAAATAAGAAACGAAATATGAAAATACAAGCGCATTTGGCAAGAAAAATGAGTGGCGAGAAACTATGGTCGACTTGTCGTTAACGTATTTTTTTATATATACATGATTTTTTTTAGGGATGCTACTCTGCTAGTTATAATATATGTATATTAAAAAAAATATCAAAAAATTAGGGTGGTCTGCAGCACATACCAGCTCCCCACCCCCCTCTTAGAGCGTTCACCGTTGGGGCTTTAGGGTAGGGGATTTGGGGCACTAGGTTAGTTACTCTTTATGTACTTTTTGAAGGTTGCTTCCACCCGTTGGGATTGGGGTAGGGTCACAATATTTTTTTTTTTCATTATTGAGAAGGATATATTATTTTATTTATTGCAAATATGAAAGATTTAACGTAAATAAATGGGTTTTTATCACATATAGTACCTGAACTATTTCTCAATTATATACTTAGTACCTGAACTTTAATTTTTGTCACAAATAGTACTCAAAGTTTCAATTTTTGTCACAAGTAGTACCCAAAGTTTTTGATTTCATCTCTTTTGGTACCTAAGGCCGATTTTTGTGATATTATATACGCGTGTTCAAGAAAAAAAAGGTCAAAATGGAAAACTTTGGGTACTATTTGTGACAAAAATTGAAAACTTTGGGTATTATTTGTGACAAAAATTAAAGTTCAGGTACCATTTAGGATGAAGTCGAAGAGTTCGGGTATTGATTGTGATCAAAAGTGAAGTTCAGGTATTATGTATATAATTAAGGTAAAGTTCAGGTACCATTTGTGATAAAAACCTTAAATAAATTGGAAATTAAGTTGGCGGGTACAATATGGTTTCGAAATAGTTTTTTTATAAAAAATTTTGACCATTTTGAGAAGAATAGGATGTGGGATCCGCCACATGTTGAGATTGTCACTTAGCAACTGGGTGAGGCTGGAATTGCCCTAAGGATTGTCTTGGGTCAAATTTAAACATGGCTAGAGATGATGGGTGAAAGTTGAGTTTACTTCATTTGCGCTTTTTGGGGATATATTTAGGTGGCAACATGGTCAAATTCTCTTGGGGTAAATACTCTTAATTCCGTGCCTGGGTGGTTTAACACATGTTTCTCTTTTTAAGTATTATTTGGAATAAAAAAATATTCTTTGAGTATCTTTTTTACCGATTTACTATATTTTTTTGACCGATTCATTATGCTTACAAAAATTTATAGGTGCCAATTTAAAAAATGATTTTCTTTAGATACCATATTTACTAAAAAGAGAATTCGGCATCTTGTACTGCGATTCTCATACCAACCCAATGGAACATGTGCTTCCCTAATTTGATTTGATCAATATCATTTGATTGCCCTACAACAGAATCAGACACAATGAAAACCATCACTATTACCACCACCAAGATTTTCCTCCTTCCAATATCTTCTTAATTATTACTGATTGTTTTTTATATGCGTAATTTGTAAGGCCCAAGTTCTAGTATCATACTTGCTGGAGAATGTCAAAGGTCACAACAACGGGTTAAAGAAATTAGTTGGCTGATTGCACATGTACTAATATATTAAGTAAACTAGTTCGATACAAAGATATATTAGTTTTATACATTGGTAGATTAGATTGGCGTAATATCGAACTAGTCTACTTCTATATTGAATTAATCTATATTTGTATCAAACTAATCAATTTGATGTATCGGTAATGTTTGTTTCCTTCAATGTTTGGAGGATATTTTTCCTTCAATGTTTGGTTTTTTGTAAGGGGTAAGGTTTGTTTCCTTCCCATATCTTGATGTACTTTTCTTTTTTATTTCTCTTTTAATAAATTTTTCTCGTCTGCCGAGGTTTGCGAAAAAAAAAAAAATTTGATGTATCGATACATACCGCTAACAATTAACAAGTATTGCATGGGTGTGTTTTGGCCAAGTGTTCAAATTAAATAACTAAAAAACATATCCTTTATGACGACTTTAAGCTCCTTCAACTCTCTGCACCTCCCTGCATAGTTGATTAATTTTTGTATTGGTACTGGTTGGTCTTAGAGTTGAAACTACCACCATGGGAACCCAAAACCATGAGCTTCATATTGCTTTCTTCCCCTTCATGGCTCAAGGCCACATCATCCCAGCCATACACATGGCCAAGCTATTTGTTTCTAGAGGTCTCAAAGTAACCATAATCACAACCCTTGCA
The DNA here is from genome assembly GCA_029955375.1 of Rubus parviflorus. NCBI lineage: Eukaryota > Viridiplantae > Streptophyta > Magnoliopsida > Rosales > Rosaceae > Rubus > Rubus parviflorus. The sequence goes on from JARGGL010000001.1 coordinate 31,454,773, forward strand.
GATGCACCTTTCATCCACAAGAAAATTGAAAACTCAGGTACCCAGATCCACATTTTCACAATCAAAGTGCCCACTGTTGAGGTGGGATTGCCAGAAAACTGTGAGAGCTTTCACTCGGCGACTTCGCCAGAAATGCAAGCAAAGTTCTTCAAAGCTACAACATTGCTTGGACCGCAGCTTGAGCAGTTTCTGCAGCAAAATAGGCCCAATTGCCTTGTGGGCGACATGTTCTTTCCTTGGGCTACTGATGTGGCTTCAAAGCTTGGGATTCCCATGCTCATTTTCCATGGAACTAGTTACTTCGCCTTGTGCGCTACACTGTGTGTGCATCTGTATAAGCCTCACAATCAGGTTTCATCTGATTCAGAACTTTTTGTTATTCCTAACTTACCGGATCAGATCGAGCTGAATAGAAAGAAAATTCCTGACTTTGTTAAAGATGGAGTTGAGAATGAGTTCAAAAAGGTGAATGAAGAATCAATGGGGGCACTAAAGAGGAGCTATGGTGTTCTTGTTAACAGCTTTTATGAGCTTGAATCTGCTTATGCTGATCATTTTACCAAGGTTTTGGGGATAAGGGCTTGGCATATAGGCCCACTTTGGTTATGCAATGAAGGAGCTTTTGAAATTGAAGATCATAAGGCCTCAATTGATGAACAAGAATGCATGAGGTGGCTTAACACAAAGAAACCCAATTCAGTTGTTTATGTATGTTTTGGAAGTTTGGCAAATTTTGGTGATGCTCAGCTCCTGGAAATCGCAAAGGGTCTTGAGGCTTCAGGGCACCAATTCATTTGGGTTGTCAAAATACAAGAAAACAAAGAAGAACATTGGTTGCCTGAAGGATTTGAAGAGAGGATTGAAGGGAAGGGAGTGATTATAAGAGGGTGGGCGCCGCAAGTGAAGATTCTTTCACATGAAGCAGTGGGAGGTTTTGTGACTCATTGTGGGTGGAACTCAACACTTGAAGCAGTGTGTGCTGGTGTGCCTATGGTGACATGGCCTGTGTTTGCAGAGCAGTTTTACAATGAGAAGTTGATAACACAAGTGCTGAAGATCGGGGTTGGTGTTGGAGCTCAAGAATGGATTAGAGTGGATGGTGAGATTGTGAAGAGTGAGAATATTGACAAGGCTGTGACAAAGGCAATGGTGGGTGAAGGAGCAGAGGAAATGAGAAGCAGAGCGCGGGGTTATGCAGAGATGGCAAGAAGGGCTATTAAAGAAGGTGGTTCATCTTGCTCAGATTTGAATTGTTTGATTGAAGAATTAAGGTCTCATGCCATCACTCACGAATAAAGCTAGGGAAGAGGTTTTGTGGCTGCTGTTTTCATCTCGTTGGAGAATGCAATTCTTCCATCAACTTTGTTGCAAAGACTTCAAATTTCTTCTGTGCATGATTTACATGTAGAGATCGAACTGTATATTAATTGTTAAAATTTCAGAGACATTTAAATTGGTTTTAAGAGGATAAACCCAAGCATATATTGTTGAAACAAATGAAATTTGTGGGTTATGGCAGGAGAAGGAAAATGCTTCAAAGGCACGTAATGCTTACGCTTTCCTTTAGACTTTATTTGCCCCACAACTTGTGTGCAAAGGGGAAAATCAAATAAGCCTTTAGGATACAATGAAGCCTAGCAACTTGCTATTGTTGGTCTACGTTTTGCACTCACGAAGATCAACCCAACACTCGATCAAAGATTTTTCAAGAGGGTCAAGGTTGCTAGAAACTATATCTGCAGTAATATAGTTTCCAGATTTTATCGGTGTAAAACAAGTAATATGGATGGAAGGATTGATAGAACAGAGAGAAGAGGAAGAGATAGAAAGCTTCAATTGACTTTCTTATGCAGAGAACCACTCTAATATATAGAGGTGGTTGTGCCCTTTGAAATGATATCAGACCTCTTCATTTGGTTATAACTCTTCACCAAAAGTCATGTGGTTTCGTTGATTACTTGAAACCATTCAAGTGGTACATATGTGTTAATCAACCATCATAGTTTGAATTCAAATTCAAACTTATAACTGCAAATAACCAACTGATCTGATACACACCTTCACTTTATATATACCTCTTGGATATATACGTACCTCTTCACTTTATACTTTGAAAATATTCCAACAATCCTCCACCATTTTCAAAATATAAAAATTTGTATGTAAGTTAAAATATTTTGGAAAAGCCTTGATCAAAATCTTGGAAAACATAATGCATAAACCAAGGTGTCTTGTGGACTTGAACCTTAGCTTAGTGAAAATACGTCAAAGTTAAATCAGGATGGCGAAGTAGCATTGCTTTGAACTTGCGATCCTATTGTGACCTAACCGGACATATTTCACACACTAGTTTTCTACTTCTTTCGAGTGTTCTAAAAACCGACACGTGGATTGGCCTTGTGTCTATATCCTATTTCATGAATGCTCTAGAGACTAGTCCAAGTCGCATAGAAAGCGGCACCACCTTCGACATTCATATAGGTAGACATGTAGTACCCTTGTAACTATAGCACTTTCAATCATGTCTATTAAGAGCAATAACTCAACCTCCACCTATCATTACAAGTACCAAGCACTTTTACCTTGGGATGGATATGATATATATGTATAAATATATATTCATTTTATATTAGTGCTTGCAATCACTACATATAATGTACTTTGCTCATTGAACTCAAGGACTTGATGTTTCAAGTGTTGAGTTGAGTTTCCATTATTGGTGATCATTTGAAATGGACTTTAACCCCATCCCCTTTGATGTTTTCCACACCAAATCCCTTGCAAGTCCTTTAGTTAATGGATCAGCCAAATTATGGCATGACCTTACAAAAGCAACGGTTATTACACCATTAGTTATCAATTCTCTCACAGAGCTATGCCTCAAACCAATATGCCTTGATTTGCCATTATATACTTGACAATAGGCCTTTGATAGTGTCGCTTGACTATCACAATGAATAGAGATAGGAGGCATTGGCTTGGGCCATATTGGTATTTCTATCAATAAATTCCTTAGCCATTCCGCTTCTTTACTACATGAAGCCAAAGCTATAAATTCTGCTGCCATGGTAGAATCTGAAATACATGTTTGTTTCTTAGAACCCCAAGAAACGGCTCCTCCACCAAGTGAAAAAATCCAGCCAGTAGTGGATTTATGATCCTCATGATAAGCTATCCAACTAGCATCAGTGTATCCTTCCAAAACTGTAGGATACCCACTGTACCATATTCCATAATTAATGGTACCTTTTAAATATTTCAATATTCTAGAAATTACATTCCAATGTAATTGACCAGGATTACTAGTATACCTACTAAGCTTTCCTACAGCAAAAGCTATATCAGGTCTAGTAAAAGACATGACATACATTAAGCATCCAATCACTCTAGAATATTCTAATTGGTTTACAGCTCTACCATTATTTGGATACAATTTCAAGTTTGGATCAAAAGGTGTAGAAACTGGTTTGGTATCAAAGTGGTTGAACTTCCTGAGTACTTTTTCTATGTAATGTGATTGAGTTAACACCAAACCACCATTACATCTTTTAATTCTTATACCCAGGATAACATCAGCTTCTCCCATATCCTTCATATCAAAACTAGAAGATAAGAATTTCTTAGTTAATTCTATAACTTCTATATCAGTTCCAAAAATAAGCATGTCATCAACATATAAACAAATGATAACACCCTTATTATTTTCGAACTTGCTGTAAACACACTTATCAGATTCATGTATTCTGAACCCATTGGAGATTATGACCTTATCAAACTTCTCATGCCATTGTTTAGGTGCTTGCTTTAAACCATATAATGATTTAACCAACTTGCACACTTTTTGTTCTTGTCCAGGCATAATAAACCCCTCGGGTTGGTGCATATAAATCTCCTCATCTAATTCACCGTTTAAGAAAGCGGTCTTCACATCCATTTGATGTATTTGAAACTTATAGATAGAAGCTAGGGCTATAAGTATCCTTATGGTGGCAATTCTAGCTACTGGAGCATAAGTATCAAAATAATCTATTCCTTCTTTTTGTGTAAAGCCCTTAGCTACTATCCTGGCTTTAAACTTGTCAATGGTTCCATCTACTTTCATTTTCTTTTTAAAAATCCACTTACATCCTATTGGTTTTGAACCAGGAGGTAAGTCAACTAATTTCCAAGTCTTGTTACCCATGATGGAATCCATCTCATCATTAATAGCTTCCTTCCAAAAAGAAGCATCTTGTGATTTCATTGCTTCCTCATAAGTTAGAGGATCAGACTCTATACTAGGTGTAACCATTGTTTTCCTTTTGTGTGAGTCTCTTGTACCTTCTACAAGGTACACAATAAAATCTGGACCAAAGGATTTTTCTATCCTTCTTCTTTTGCTTCTTCTAATTTCAGTAGGCTCATTAACTTCATCAGACTCACTACGGAGTCTAGATGGCCTGGGTGAAAATGATTCACTATCTTTATTTCTTGGCAAAACCTCCACCAATTTGTTGTTATTTTTAGATAAAGAAGTGAACCTATTTTCATAGAATTCTGCATCTCTAGATTCTATTACAGTATTAACTGATATAGAATCATTGGGTTCTATAACAAGAAATCTATATCCCTTGCTATGTTCTGCATATCCTAAGAATATGCATTCAATTGCCTTTTGTCCCAATTTCTTTATCTTTGGTTCAGGCAACCTAACTATAGCTCTACAGCCCCAAACTTTAAAGTAGTTTAAGTTAGGCTTCCTTTTAAACCATAACTCATAAGGTGTGATTTTTAATGCCTTAGTAGGTACCCTATTTAGGATGTAACAAGCAGTGAGCAAAGCTTCTCCCCAATAACCCTTACTTAGATTAGAGTTTTGAAGCATTGCATTAACCATCTCTACAAGGGTCCTATTTTTCCTTTCAGCAACTTCATTTTGTTGTGGAGTGTAAGCTATTGAAGTTTCATGTACAATACCTACTGATTCACAATAAGCAGGAAAATGGTATTCTCCTCCTCTATCGGATCGTAGATATTTTATTTTGGTTTCACAAAGATTCTCTACTTCATTTTTAAAAACTTTAAATTTTTCCAGAACTTCATCCTTAGTGTGCATAAGATAGACATAACAAAATCTACTAAAGTCATCTATGAAAGTCACAAAGTATTTCTTTCCTCCTCTAGTAGGTGTACTATGTAAATCACAAACATCACTATGAATAATCTGTAGCAAAGTAGAGGTTCTTTCAATCTTAGGAAAAGGCTTTCTAGTTAATTTCGTTTGCATGCAAGTAGTACATTTATCAGGCATATTATTCACATGTTTAGGAATTAAACCTAAGTTTGCCATGTTATCTAATTTTCTAGTATTAACATGACCTAGTCTATTATGCCATAAAGATAAAGAATCAAGCATGTAAACAGAAACTGTAGATACTTTATTAATATTAAGTTTGAACATTCCATCATACATATACCCTTTTCCAACAAAGGTGCCACCCTTGGTCAAAATAAACTTGTCAGATTCAAAGACAAGTTTAAACCCAAACTTATTGAAGAGACTTCCAGAGACCAAATTCTTTCTAACATCAGGAACATGGTAGACATCTGTGAGAGTAAGAACTTTTCCTGATGTGAACTCTAGTTCAATGGTTCCTTTGCCTTTGATAATTGCAGTAGAAGAATTTCCCATGTAGAGTACATTTCCATCTTCACTTGGTGCATATGTCTTGAACAAATTCTTGTCCTTGCATACATGTTTGGTAGCCCCAGAGTCTATCCACCAAGCCTCATTATCCTCCATCATATTGATTTCAGAAATCATTGCCACATAATTATCATTGCTGGTTCCTTGTTTGTTCTTGAGATGACGGCAATCTTTCTTGAAATGACCAGGCTTGCCACAATGGAAACATGCTCCTTTCTTCTTCTTGTTTGAGTTCTGACCTTGGTGACCCTTCTTGGAAAAGTTTCCCTTCCTCTTATTATTTTCATGGTTAATTTTTGGGTTTTTAGGCCCATCATCAACCAAATGAATTTTGGAAGAGGAGTAACCTTCATCAGTTTTCTCACGGGCTCTGCATTCTTCTTCTATACGAAGATGCTGCCCCAATTGCTCTATGGACAATTCCTCTTTCTTATGTTTGAGGCTCTTTTTGTATTCCTTCCAAGATGGTGGAAGTTTATCCATAATTGCAGACACAATTATAGAGTCATCCATATGCATTTTGTATTGATTAAACTGATTGTGTATATGCATAATCTCATGGAATTGTTCAACAATTGGTCTATCATCAGTCATCTTATAATTAAAGAACTTTGAGACAAGAAATTTCTTACTGGTAGCATCTTGTGAAAGATACTTAGCCTCAAGTGCATCCCATATCTCTTTTGCAGTAGTCATCTCATGGTAGATATCAAACAATGCATCAGACATTGAGTTGCAAATGTGACCTTTGCAAACATAATCATCTTGTTCCCACTTAATTCGTTCACGTTGTGCAGCAATAGTCTCATCATCAGTTTCTTCAGGTTTTGGAGTAGTCAGCACATAGACCACCTTTAGGCTTGTAAGCAGGAACTGCAACTTCTTTTGCCATCGTCTAAAATTTGCTCCATCAAACCGATCAAGTTTCACAAAATTCGCAGTAAACGCCTTCAAAGATGCCATAGCAGAAAATAAAGTCTAAAGATTGTTGAAACAAATGAAATTTGTGGGTTATGGCAGGAGAAGGAAAATGCTTCAAAGGCACGTAATGCTTACGCTTTCCTTTAGACTTTATTTGCCCCACAACTTGTGTGCAAAGGGGAAAATCAAATAAGCTTTTAGGATACAATGAAGCCTAGCAACTTGCTATTGTTGGTCTACGTTTTGCACTCACGAAGATCAACCCAACACTCGATCAAAGATTTTTCAAGAGGGTCAAGGTTGCTAGAAACTATATCTGCAGTAATATAGTTTCCAGATTTTATCGGTGTAAAACAAGTAATATGGATGGAAGGATTGATAGAACAGAGAGAAGAGGAAGAGATAGAAAGCTTCAATTGACTTTCTTATGCAGAGAACCACTCTAATATATAGAGGTGGTTGTGCCCTTTGAAATGATATCAGACCTCTTCATTTGGTTATAACTCTTCACCAAAAGTTATGTGGTTTCGTTGATTACTTGAAACCATTCAAGTGGTACATATGTGTTAATCAACCATCATAGTTTGAATTCAAATTCAAACTTATAACTGCAAATAACCAACTGATCTGATACACACCTTCACTTTATATATACCTCTTGGATATATACGTACCTCTTCACTTTATACTTTGAAAATATTCCAACATATATTATGTTCTTATATATCTCTCTTTGATTATAGATGTGCAGACGAGTAGGACGTTCAATGGTCCTGAAGAAAACGATGTTCAATTGTCTTTTCACTCTTGGCAAGACTGTTTCTTTTCATTTGGCTTTTGATTTGTTTGTGCTTGTTGAATTCGTAAATGCAATTGATGCTCTTTTGTTTAGTTTTGTGTGGATTGTAATGTTCCTGTTCTGTTTGTCAAGGCCTGAACTTACGTGGACAGTGGACTGATCCTTTAGGTCTAATGTATATATGATCTTTGAGATGTACATCACAGGAGCTATTCTACTTGTGAGTCTGTTCTTGGCTTTTGTTTTGTTTGTGCTTGTTGAATTCCAAATGCTGCTCTCATATATGTCTTGTCTTTTCTGGACTAATGCAGATTCGTAATTTCCTGTTCTAGGAAGTGGACTTTGGTATCTGTGATATATATGCATGAATAATATGGTAATTCTCTTCCTTTTGTCGGTAGAAGTCTCAAGTTCGAATCCCCTTCTTCCGAAATATTATAAAAATAACAATGTAGCATCTATAAGCATTAGTTAGAGTGATAATACTATACACAGGTCAATTATTCCAGATAAAGATCTTTTTCTCCCAAAACTTTCACAGGACGGGACGCAAGAGATTATGTCACCATGAAGAAGATACCACAAGTACAAGAACATGATCAGTGCTGGAAATGAAGTCAGTAAGTCCAATATCCCATGTGACTTCTTTACATTACAATGTGAACCAATGAAAAGGACAGTATTTTCACAGTGAAACTGAAACCCCACTAGGTAGATTATTGCATTCTGGAAAGTGTTGAAAATAAATGAAACACAAATACTGTAGCCTTCACCATAACTCTGAGCCCTCCTACATATACAGGTGGTAAAAGTTCTTAAGAGTTCACGAATAATACCACCATGGGAACCCAAAACCTTGAGCTTCACATTGCATTCTTCCCCTTTATGGCTCAAGGCCACATGATCCCAGCCATTCACATGGCCAAGCTATTTGTTTCCAGAGGTCTCAAAGTAACCATAATTTCAACCCTTCAAGATGCACCCTTCATCCAGAAGAAATTTGAAAATCCCGGTACCCAAATCCACATTTTCCATATCAAAGTTCCTTCTGTTGAAGTGGGATTGCCAGAAAACTGTGAGAGCTTTCACTTGGCTACTTCGCCTGAAATGCAAGCAAAGTTCATCAAAGCCACAGCCTTGCTTCAACCAAAGCTTGAGCAGTTTCTGAAGCAAACTAGTCCCAGTTGCCTTGTGGCTGACATGTTCTTTCCTTGAGCTACTACTGTGGCTTCAATGTTTGGGATCCCAACGCTCATTTTCCATGGATTTAGTTATTTCGCCTTGTGTGCTTCACGATCTTTGCATCTGTATAAGCCTTATCTGCAGGTGTCATCGGATTCAGAACCTTTCCTGATCCCTAATCTGCCAGAAAAAATCAAGCTGACTAGAAAGAAACTACCTGATTTCATTCAAGATGGAGTTGAAAATGAGTTCAGAAAAGTGTTCGAAGAGTGTATGATAGCACTAAAGAGAAGCTACGGAGTTCTTGTTAACAGCTTTTATGAGCTTGAATCTGCTTACACCGATCATTACAGCAAGGTTCTAGGGATAAAAGCTTGGCACATTGGCCCACTTTGGCATTGCAATAATGAGGCACTTGAAGATCATAAAGCTTCCATTCATTGGCTTGACACAAAGATACCCAATTCAGTTGTCTATGTATGTGTTTTGGAAGTATGGCAAATTTTGGTGATGCTCAGCTCCTGGAAATGGCAAAGGGTCTTGAGGCCTCAGAGCAGCAACTCATTTGGGTTGTCAATAAACAAAAGAATGATGGAGAAAACAAAAAAGCTACATGTTTGCCTCAAGGATTTGAGGAGAGGGGATTGAAGGGAAGGGAGTGATTATAAGAGGGTGGGCGCCGCAGGTGAAGATTCTTTCACATGAAGCAGTGGGAGGTTTTTTGACTCATTGTGGGTAGAACTCAACACTTGAAGCAGTGAGTGCTGGTGTGCCTATGATGACATGGCCTGTGTTTGCAGAGCAGTTTTACAATGAGAAGTTGATAACACAACTGCTGAAGATCGGGGTTGATATTGGAGCTCAAGAATGGATTAGAGTGGATGGTGAGATTGTGCAGAGTGAGAATATTGACAAGGCTGTGACAAAGGCAATGGTGGGTGAAGTGGCAGAGGAATTGAGAAGAAGAGCCAAGGCATATGCAGAGATGGCAAGAAGGGCTGTTGAACAAGGGGGTTCATCTTACTTAGATTTGAATGCTTTAATTGAAGAACTAAGGTCTCAAGCCATCACTCATGCATGAAGAAGCAACAAAACATGTCTTTTGAGCCCCTTTGATATATATAGATATATATTTTTCTTTCAACTGTTCTCCTTCATGATCTGAATACCATCATGTTCTTGAATAAGAAAGCAATAGCATTACCCAATCATTATTCAATTTCCATTCCATAATGCTGGGAATGACAAACCCTCTATACTACACAAAACAACCATTATTTTCAGAAGGGTTTTTATCACATATAGTACCTGAACTATTTCTCAATTATATATTTGGTATCTGAACTTCAATTTTTGTCACAAGTAGTACCCAAAGTTTTCAATTTTGTCACAAGTAGTACTCAAAGTTTTCGATTTCATCTCTTGTGGTACCTAAGGCCATTTTTGTCCCAAATATATACTCGTGAGGGCGCATGTTCTAGAAAAAAAAACTAAAAAAGAAAACTTTGGGTACCACTTGTGACAAAAATTGAAAACTTTGGATACTACTTGTGACAAAATTAAAAACTTTAGGTACTACTTGTGACAAAAATTAAAGTTCAGGTACCAAGTATATAATTGAGAAATACTTCATGTACTATATGTGATAATAACCTTTTTCAGAAAGTTTGTGGACACAATTCAATTTCACTTTTCGAAGTTCAAATCTCGATCACTTACATGTAAAGAGTCATTTTTCATTATCGGCAAATCACAGCTGAACATGTCGGCAAAATGATTCATTAGAAGGGAAAAATAACCTAATCACCTTCTTAGTCTAATTTGTCCGATAAGAAATTAAGAATGAATGACTTCGATCTAGCTTGCACCAAGTATTCTTACTATTCCTAAGCACTATTTGATTTTTAATTTTCTATACTTGATCCCCTCCATGTAGTCTCCTTTATTTGACTCAGAAAATGACCCCTTTTCCTTGTGTTCAGTGTTGAATTTGAGAGTTGATCGAGACAGTAACAGACATATATCTCTGCATAAATTGCGTTCTTGTTAACTTTTGGCCATTGCATGCATGTCTTGAGCCAATTGCTGCATAAATATTGGGTCGGTGTTTTGGCTCGATACTTTCTAGCCGGCCATCGGACTCGTACCTTTTTCAATCTGCCATATTCAAAAGTTCCCAACGACGTCAAAATCAAACACACAGATACAATGTAAGAAGTTCCTTGACAAAGTCACAAGTTCGGAGAAAAGGTATGTGTAATAATTCCAAATTTGCACTTGAACCTCAAATTCGGAGAAAATTATAGAGGAGATAAGAAATTAGGGTGGGAGGTCTCTCTTTGATCTACAAAATGTCTAGGATCAAAATCTTCTATGTATATAAAATCAATCTGCAAACATTCAAAAACTCAAAATTTACCGATTCCTAAACTATATTAGCCAATATATAAACTTAAATATATATATATATATATATATATATATATATATCTATATCTATACTATATTTAAGGGAAGAGCTTTTGTCAACTATAACTGAATTTTATTACTTTAATAACCTTTAAATATTAAATAACTTTATATAAAATGTCAACTGTCAGGAACAAAAAAGTCAAAAACAAAATAATAAATAAAAGAATTTACAAAAGAAAAAAACTGCCCACTACTTTTTTAGAAAAAAACTACCTACTTTCACACCAGTAGGGTGTGTTGCCATTTCTAGTATATACTAAGGACAACACAGTAAATCAGCATAATAATAAATAAATAAAATAAATATGGGCACTTGCCTATTTCTTTTATATATATTTTTAATTTTATTTATTTATTTATATTTATATTTAAAAGTAGTATAATAAAACCGATGAACAAGTAATGCGGAAAAACTTTCTCACATACGTGAGCGCGACCTTTCACACGCGCAAGGCGCTTGTAGGAATGCTAGAAGAAATGAGATTGATTCTCATTCTAGTATTTACTAATTTTAGCCATTAGCATATTTGATTGCTCTCATCCCCACAATCTAATGGAGTCATCGTCACTTCATGTTTGGTGCAACACATGGTGCACGGAAATGGGAATGACTTTTTTTTTTCCCGCTTAGTTCCCTTCTAGATAAGTAAACACATTACGAGACCGTTTAAAAGGTAGAAAAAATACAATCTCTTAGAAACTCATTGCCCACCTAGAGTTTTTCCATATTCCAATCATGCATAAAATGGCTGATCAGCATTTATTGTGACTTGTGAGCAAAGCTGTCTCTTAATAATTTCTGCTTTCTTCCTCTTCTTCCTCTCATAAAGGAAGCAACAAATTAAGTTGTATTGGTAGAGATGTAATCACATCCCACATCTATTATGAAAGTTAATCTTGTGTTGATCTTCCGTAAATCTCGTCCTTCGTACGCAGTTTCCATACTAATCGTCTACTTGTTTTTTAGATTAATTTCTTTTGGATTAATTGTTTTTGAGATTAATTTCCACCTAATTTTCTTATAACTGTCAATTCACTTCTTGACTTTTGAATTTCGATAATTGCACTTTAACCAAAAAATTCTGCTGATTCTGTCCATGGCTCCGTGCCATCAACTTTTTAGTAATTTTCATCCAAAATTTTCATATTTTCGTATTTTCTATTCTCTTAAGCCTCAATGGTTGACAAAGCCTAAAAAGAGAACGAAATTCTATGAAATTGTGTGCACAATGGATCGATGTGGCTACTAGGATAGACTAGCAATGGTGCCCGCGCGATGCTGCGGGGTTATAAAATTTTTAGAATATGTAGAAAATTTTAAAAACATACAGGAAATTGAGAAAGCATGGAAATTTTATAGGAAATGCATACAGTGTTAATTACAAAGAAGTTTAGACAAAGTTCAAAAAAGTTTAGGTAATTAAGCAGTGTTGTGAACTGGTCATTGTTTAGAAACATATTTACAAACTGCTAAAATCTACTTCTGCAGTTGAACCTTTCATTGCTCTTGTTTTTTGTCAAGTGCAGAGGTCTTCATTTCTCTGTTAAAAAATTAAAAAATGGTGGCTGTTAATGCAATGACAACAACTCATTAAGACAAAAACTATAACAACTAATCAAGAAGAAGGCAAACCCATAAACATAATCGATTAAAGAGATAGAGAGCAGACAAAGTAGGAGACGGAAGTGAAAGTGAGAAAGTAGTATTATTAACTATGTATTACCTTGAATCGACTCACTAAAATTAGCTATGTTCCAACTGCAAATGTCGTTTGGCCTTTCATCTTTTTTCCCTTTTAATGAAAATTAAAAGTCTCTTCCATTATCTTAATCTAAACCCTAAATGACATTTCTAAACCAGTCCAATAAACAAATCTTTCTAGCCACTTTTATGGAGCAGTTGAGAAATTGGGGCTTGGTGACTGTTTGAGTTCACATATAAGCAACCTACCATGCACAGGCTTCCTTATGTATCATCATATATCCCTTCAGCAAAAATCTCCATCTCGTATAATGAATTAAGTTGGTACAATCCATTACCCAAATCCTTTTTCTTTTTGACATGAAATTCGATATTTCAGCTAGAAATTCTACAGGGGAAATTGGATGGGTCTTTGTTGTCCCTCTCTCAGTTGACGATCAATTCTACCATTTGTATTTGCGGTACTCAAATGAAGATGGAACTCAAGAATATCTTGGAGCTCCTGTGAGCGATAGATACAACACCAATGCAAAGGCTTGAGCTAAACCCTCTTTTTCCTCTCTTAATGAAAATTAAAAGTCTCCTCTATTATCTAAATCTAAACCCCAAACGACATTTCTAAAACAGTCCAATAAACAAACCTCTCTAGCCACTTCTATGAAGCAGTTGAGAAATTGGGGCTTCACTCACTGCACCAAGGTTACAGAATTGAGTCTTAATTTGTGTAAATGGTGAGTTAACTTTTTTACAAATTTCTGTTGATTAAAAAAAACCAAAAGTTCAAATTATTTAAACTTTCATTCAAATTTTACTTGATGTTGTATTTCATTAATCTCTCTTCTTTTAAGATAGCAACCAATAAATTATTTGCAAATTATAATCTAGTTTAGGAAAGCCATTTCTGTATTGTTTTATCCTGAAACCATAGGAAAGTATAACAACGATAAATAGTGCGTGTGTTGTAAATTGCATTGAAAGTAATGAATTGTAGTTGAAAGAATACATACTCTGTTATTCCAGCAGAGGTAGTTTCGAGATCAGTTGGGATTCCTTTCTTTCTATAAGCAATGATCGGTATATTGTCACAATCCTCAATATTTTCTTCTGTAACTTTGTGAATGACAGCTGTCTCAAGTTCTTCCTCACTCGTATAATCACTTTGATACATGAAAAATGCAAATAAGCAAAATAGTCTTAGTAAATGTTAGTGAATGTGAAAATATTGATGTGAAAAAATTAATTATTGCATGAAATCTAACCTTTCCAGCTTTCTTCTTGTCTGCTTAATAGAGCTCAAAATGGCTTTGCTCTTTGCAAGTCTAGCTCTTTTCTTTGAACTTGAAGTGATTTTTGTAGTAGTGTCGGGTGAGGTGATGAGAGGTGGAGGTGGAGCTTGCTTTGAGAAAGGTGGTGGAGTTAGTGGAAGCATTTTGGCAGGTATTTCAATTTGTTTCGAACTTGATTCAAGCAATTCAACTTTGTCATCAGATACTCCTTGACTTAAGAGATCACTTCTGCCGAAACTACTTTTCATTGTTCCAAATCGAAACTGAAAAAGCTTACACTGCCCTTTGACTCGAAGGATTGCTTCTGGAAATTGTTGTTGGTCAACAAATCCTTTGGCAAAAACCAATTCTTCGCAAGAAATTTTAAACAGCTCTTCTGCTGGCCGTCCAATGATTATGGCATTTGTTTCATCGGTTGTGTCTTCAAGAACCAGACCCACTTTAAACCTATGTTTAAAGTTCACGTGATATTTTAATAATGAGTACATGCGATATTTTAATAATTGAATATACTTGTGTTTAAAGTTTATAAAAAAATAAGACAAAATAATTGTTATTATTTGTATTACCATTGGATAGGAACTTGGCTGATGACGCCATGCTTTGGACAACGCAATTGATCGGTATTGGAATTGGTTTTGAGCTGTTTATAGCATGTTAATGGGCATGCCTTGTACCACCATCAATTATGTGTATCGAAGCGCACAACATTCGCTCTTGATACAACAACAGCATCCTTGTACATGTTTAAAGAAAGTGGTCAATATATACTTATAAATAAGGTGTTAGCAGTAAATAAGGAGATGCAACACTTCATTTGGCATTTAAATCTTTCTTTTTCAAACTCAATAATGCAATAAACACATGTTAATACTTAATAATGAAAAATATATCATCAGAAGCTAAATTAATTAAGCAGTTTCTTTCAATCCCACCAAGAATATCAAGAAACAAAGTTCGCAGTAAAAACCCCAATTGATGTCAGTGTCTTGGACAAAAAACCCCTTTTTCTCCTCCCTTGCTTTGACCCCAAGTAGCCAACCCACTTCGCTTTAATCAGCTTCAGAAATTTACCCAAAAGTCAAAACTTTCAATTTCACCAAGTAATTTGTGTTACAGACAATGCCCCAATTTTGTTTACCGTTGTCTAGGTTGAAGGTGGTTTTATGTGTTAATTCAACTACTGGAAGTGGGAAAACATTAGTTCATGCCTTGCCAATTGCGCAAGCATTGTGCATTACATGGTTTTCATTATTCTTTTAGTCTGTGCATAAAAAAAATGTTGTTATGCTGCTACCTAGTTTGGTTTTGTGGTCACATCAACATATGTTTCCTTATCCTTCTATAGTGAGCATCCTTTCTCTATCTTTTTTCCTTCACTTAGACATTAAATAATGTGGTGTTGGTTATATCCTTTCGCTTATACATTATCAAAAGATTGGATAAATACTATGTGGAGTTGAACATCACGCAAGAGTAGGAGATGCAATGCTTCATTTGGCTTTTAAACCTTTCTTTTTCAAAAACTCAATAATGCAATAAACACATGCTAATACTTAATAATGAAGAATATATGACCAAACAGCTTCTTTCAATCTCACCAAGAATATGAAATCAGGGTTTTGTTGATTTAAAGCTATATTTATAATTGGTGAGTAAATTTTTTGGTCAAGATAGCAAAATATTAATGTCGAAATTAGGAGAAGAACGATTTACGTTTTGGCTTTAATAAGTTCTGATATTGTGTGTTGAGTCGAGACTAATAGAAAGGTGAAAAAAGGAGATTGGTGTTTTTACCTTGTACTTTTCTGGATCCAGAATGTTCAATTCGTTAACGGTGAGTTTTTGGGCAGCTTGTAATTCATGAGATGCTATTTGCTGTGGTGTTGAAGCTGGCATTTTTCTGACAGTTATTGAATTATTAAACCTATGCAGTGTTGTTTTGTAGATAAAAAGCAGACAGTTAGCTATATTTAAAGAGGTCATATGTGTTTGTGAAAGAAAAAATGTTGGGTGAATACAGTGCAAACCATTGCATAAGGAAGTGATTTAGTATAAGGAAGTGATTTTCTTACCATTGCATCGACGAATATACAGTGCAAACCAGCAAATTGGTTATTAGATCCAATAAGTTTTGGTCTCCATTTGCTGCAGACACGCACTTGGATTTTCTTGCCAGATTAAAATTGTTCCAAATCATGAATTGGAACTATGCCCATAACATTATAAATCTGAAAGTAAAACATGGGTTTTGTAAGTACAAAAATATCTAAATGTAGAGACAGAAAATTTCTCGAAAGAGATCGATAACGATGTTTAAGCACATATAAATAAAAGTTGGTACCTCATTATAAATTTCGAAGAACATCTTTGTATACTATGTTTTTAGCGTATGTATTTGGCATCTCTTCGTTATTATCTATAATAATTTTGAGGCCATTTCTTGATGTAACTCTAGATAATGCAACATAAAGTTGTCCGTGTGTGAATATAGGTTGGGGAAGATACAATCCAACTTGTTGTAAAGACTGACCTTGACTTTTATTTATTGTCATTGCATAACAGTCTAATTGGGAATTGGCGTCTCTTAACAATAAAAGGCCATTTCTTTTCTGTTGTTGTAAGTATAATTCTAGGTATAAAAACTTTGTAACCAATATTGCTACCAGTAAGTATCTGTGCTTCGATAAGTTTATCAAACAATTGGGTAATAACTAATCTTGTCCCATTGCATAAACCTAAAGATTGATTCAAATTTCTCAACAACATAACAGGCATTCCTATTTTTAAAGTTAAATTATGCGAAGGCAAACCATTGAATTCAAGTCCATTAAGGAATTCTGTAGGATACATTATATTAAGATTTTCTAAATTGCCAGATGATGAACACAAAGAATCTGAACTTAAATAAGTATGTTTTTGTCCGGGTAACAAATCTATTGCATAATTGTTTATTTCTGTCACTGTACAATTTCTAGGAGTAACAATGGCCCGTTCTCTCAAATAGGAAAAATTATTAAAATTCTCCTCAAAATTAGGATATGTAGATGAAAAAATTGAATGAATAGGATTTGAATATGAATGAATAAGCAAGTCCTCAGGAATTTTAATCCAAGATGCATCTTTATCATTCGGATCATCCATATCAACAATCTGACCATCACCGATACGCAGAATCCAAGCAGCAAAATCACTTAATTTATGTTTTTGTTCGTCGTTCAATCCTTTTTTGGATAGTCTCATATTTTCTTTTAAATGAAATATTTTAAAAAATGGCCATAAGTATGAGCTATTAAGTGAGGCATCAATTATTTCTTCTCTAGTTCCTCCAGGAATAACCGGTAATATTTGTCTAAAATCACCCCCCAACAAAAAAGGCTTGCCGCCAAATGGAATATTATTATTTGAATCATTCAAATGCGATAGAATATCAGAAAGCGATTTATCTAATGCTTCAAAACAATGTCTATGATTCATAGGAGCTTCATCCCAAATAATCAAGTCTGCTTTTTCAATCAATTTGGCAAGATGAGTTCCTTTTTTTATCTGGCATGTTGAACAATTGGTAATAGTTAAGGGAATCTTAAATCTAGAATGGGCTGTTCTACCACCTGGCAGTAATAATGATGCTATTCCTGATGAAGCAACGGCCAAAACAATTTTACCCTCGGCTCTAATTTTGCTTATTATTGTATGCCACAAAAAAGTTTTTCCGGTTCCTCCATGGCCATAAACAAAAAAGAGGCCTGGTTTTTTTTCATTCACAGCACTGATAACACAATCATACACATCTTTTTGGCTTTTGTTCAGCTGTGTTATCAAAGTTGAGTGTTCTTTTACTAAATCATGATAATCATAATTTAATTCTTCTCTCAACAATTTATTTTTAATTTCTAACAGTCTATGTTCATCAGGCATAGGGAGATGATGATCTTTTAAAGAGCTGGATGAGTTATTAAAAAGCTGTTCTAATTCATACAAAAGAGAATTTTTTAATTCAGATTCTGCTACAATCAAATTTGGCATTGCAAAAGTCTTTCGTAAATTATATAAAATGTCATCACACATATTTTGCCAATGCGTATCAAAAAGGAGTTGAGGATTTCCTACATCACAAAACAAAATGATTGTAACAAACAATTGTCTTAATTCAGAACATGATGCTGTGTTCAAAGCTTCTGTTAAGGCGTCAATCCACTCTTTATCATCTCCTAACAAACCTAGGCATTTGCATGCAGCTTGATATGATGGATGTGTGATGCCATTAACAGTTTTGATATCATCAAAATTTAGGGCACCTTTTTGCAAATTCAATAGCATTCGGAAATAATATAATTCACCAGATGCAGGATGCACATAGGCTATTCTACCTATGGATTTTCTTTGTTTCCTAAGTTTCCAAATCTTATTGCGCGAATCCCAAACAAATTTTGAAGGAAATTGAGCATATGTCAAAGTCTGTGCTTGGGGAAAAATTTTATTTGCCTCAAACCAACTTGTCAGCATTGTATGTTCAATACCCTTTTGATTAATAATCGATTCAAGCGATCGATCACTACTGAAAACAACATTTTGTGCCAAAGGTAAATGTATGGGCAATCGTTCAACAGAAGGCTCTCTAGAATGAATAGGGTATTGAAATAATCTCCAAACAGCTTCATATGGAGATATGTATCTACAATTAAGATAGGCCAGTATTTCATCACTTGGGTTCTCTTGAAAAACTACTCTAGCTCTATCTGAACCTTTGTTTATATACTTAAAGAGATATTTGATAAGCATTGATTGACAACATGATTCAACATTTATATGAGCATTATATCTCAATAATAATTCTGGATTGTAAGGCACAACAAAACTATTATCAACCTTTATTCCATTTTTTAGCACAAATTTTGTTGCATCTGCACGGCGCCTATATACAGGAAAACTATTTGTTTCAAAAATGGTTTCACTTTTATATTGCTTAGGAAAAGATTTAGAACATGTGCCTCCTTGCATGCAAGGAGAATTAGGATTGATTATTCCACATGGACCATGGATCATAAATTGGTTTACGATATCATAAAGCACTGGATCCAAATTGATGTCTGGTATTTCAGCAGAAATGATGGAATTTATATCCATTGCTGAGAAACATTTATATTCTTGCTTCAACCAAATCAACATATGACAATGAGGCAATCCTCTTTTTTGAAACTCGACTGTACAAATTTCTGCCTCAACTTCTCCAAAAGGTTTTCCTGATTTGATGTAACTGATCATATCATCAAGTTTCATTTTAAATACTCTAGAAATTATATCAGGCCTATCATCCGACTTGTATCCAGGATTTCTATTAAGCTCTCTCACAATTTCTGGCCATTTGACATTGCAAGTGAAGGTTACAAACAAATCAGGATTGCCATATTCTCTACAAATTGCCATAGCATCTTGATAATTATTAAGCATGTATCTAGGACTTCCGGTATATGAGCTAGGCAATATAACTTTTTGTCCAATATTATTTGCATCATTATCGCCCTTTGAAATTGCGTCATAAATACCTCTATAAACCTCACTCCTCAAATTTTTTTGATTTTTTCTAATGTAATCCAATCGATCTTCTTCAAGCGTTGCATAAGAATCTACCAAAAATTGTTGGAATAACCTTCCACCTTTTAATAATGTATCCCACTGAGGCTCTCTCTCTTGAATTTGATAAGCTATAAAGGCTCTCATTGGCACTCTTCCTGTTTTCGGTTTGCGACCTTTAAAATCACTATTCCATTTTATATCAGGTCTATAGCCATCTTCACCATAAGGAAAAAGAATAGGATATTGCAAAGACATGAATTTTGGATTTAATTTTGTGATGCGTTTTAATCCTCCATCTTTAAACTCAATAACAATATCTCTATTCGAATCGAAAAGGCCAATATCTCCCACTATGAGACCACCAATTTCATCACATGTTGGTTGTTCATATTGTTTATCATCATTTGATTGCCTACCCAACAATTTCATCTTTAAAGGAGTCAGAGAACCTTCTTCAAATTTATCTCGGATTTTTCGAAAAAGTTTAACCAACTCATTTGATTCATCAAACATTTCAATCAAACCATGCACAATGTTTTCGTCAATTTTCTCATTTCTTTCTTTAGAATTAACTGCATTGAGGCGATTTGTTGCTTCATTATGAGTATCATATATGTAAAGCTGAGCAAATTTTGGACATTCACCTTCACAGGGTAACAAAGAGCCCATTAAATGATGAACCTGACCACTAATTTTGAAAATGTAAGGTCCTGGTCGGTTATTAATCGAATTATCAACTTTGGCACCCATTGAAGTAAATGCAAACATAGAATTATAGGCTCTAATATTTTCTCTGAACAATAAGCTTCTTTGGCCTTTACTTGGATCCAATAAATTTTCTAAAAACACTGGTGTTGGCTTTGTAATTGGAAGTTTGATCTTTCCTTCTTGACAACAAAGAGTAAAAATAGGCTCATTGTTTTTAGATTTTTTGGCAATGCTTTCTTTAAACCAAAAAAGTGCATTGCAGTAAATGCACTTATAATCCTTATCTCCCAAATCCGCATATTCTCCAATTTTTCCTATAAAGGAAACAAATGTAGAATAGGAGGAAAAAAGAAAAAATTGTAAGTTACCGGTAACGAAATAATAGGGCAGAAATTTAAGAAATTTTTTTTAAAAAGAAAACCTACTTTGCCTGCTTCTCTGATAGAACGCCTGGCCTTTACCAATTTGATTAGAATCATCAAATTGGTTCTCATTTGTTGTTGTTTCAGCCATAATTATATCAGCAGATGATCTATTTTGAGCACATTTTTGTCTTTTGTTCTGGCTTTGAGGAATTTTTTTATGGCTGATTGTAGAATTTTCTATCTCTTCATGCTTATCTTTATTGTTAGCATCACAAACATTCTCAGCACAAAATGATACACTAACTGAAGTACCAGAACCATGGTCTTCCTCTATGATCACATATCTCCTAGGCCTTTTCGACATCACATTCAAAAACTTTTAAACCGCTGGTAACAGATTGATAGCTGGAAAGGAAAGAAAAATGAATAAATTCAATTTCTGATTTTTAATTACATCTATAGACTGATTACGCCAAACAAATGCAAACAAATAATAAGACCACCACAGAAACAAAGAATTTCAAACAATGAAAGATCAAAAAATCAATTAGCTATATTTATTATGCATATTTTTTTCAGAAGATGAATAGAAAACTTACGTATTGTTTAGCAGCAATAAAAACAGTGGCAAAACACGTGCGAAAAGAGGTGCACAAAAGCAGGACAATAACACCTATGAAAAATCCAAAAATACAACGATAAGATAGAATGAGAATTAGGTGAGAACAATAAAATATAACCAAAAATCAAGAATCCAATTAACAGAACATTTGAAAACTGATAAGCTATAGAAAACAAACCTGTTCAGTAGCGATAGGCAGAGCTATTAAAAACTTGCAAAAAAAGCTGTTCAAAAGGAGGATAATGCCACCTATCACAAATGCACAAACAAAAAACAAATTGCTTAAATCACCAGTAAATTTTTAGCATTTCTTACTTTGCAGATTTTATTGTCACTTAAAATGCAGATGTTATGTTGCAATAATATCAAGCAGAAAACCTAAGATTAATAATACTCAAAAATTTGGAAAACAGGTAGTTATTCCATCTTTTGCCATTCCTAGGCCTTTTCGACATGATATTCAAAAAGTTTTAAACAGCAAGTAACAGATTCTTCTTTGATGTTCAGATATTTTTTGGCATTCTTTGGCCTTTTCGACATAATATTGAAAAAGTTTAAAACCGTAAGCAACAGATTGACAGCTGGAAAGAAAAAAAAATGCATAAATTGAATTTATAATTTTTAATTACACCTATAGGCTAATTAATTGAAACAAATGCAAACAAATAATAGGACAACCACAAAAATAAACAATTTGAAATAATCAAACTTCAGAAAATCAATTAGCTATATCACAACTAATTACTTGCATGTTTTGTACATGGGATTTTGGGTATATGCATTGCACTAATTCAAATAATTACTGCATGTCTAAAAGCTGAAGCTACTGTCAAATGCTGAAAATGCAAAATAGAAGAGTGCAGATGCGTATGCAATAAGGTATTTAATTTGCCATTTCCTCTCAAGAGTAATTAATCTGGGGGTTAAATGGCTACAAATTAGTGATCCAATGGTAGATATTGCCGGTTCCCAAGCATTTACACACACGCCAATGGTAGATTACTGCTGAAAAATCACAGCCCTAGTACTTATTTTGGATTATTAGGAACCACCAATATTGTAATTAACCAATGTCTCCTTGCACAAATGAAATTTATACTGGAAACTCTCTAGTGCTTTTCAATTATCGCCGATATCACACAACATTAGATCTTGCTCAAATTATACCTTCCTTGAAGTTTTACTTGATTCTAAATGAAGAAGCAAAAATATGGGTGCTCACAGTTCACAAATCTAGCTAACAAAATGCAGCTTTTACTATGATTCTTACCAATCTTTTTCTCCAAAAAAAAAATTAGCTAAAAATCTAACATGGTAGTGTGCATCCAATTTTAACTGAAACCAAAACAACCAAATAAAAGCCCCGAGTCACCAACAATTCTTGAAGTATTTTGCTTAGTTGAAAAAAAATACATATAAAAAGGACATTCGCAATCATTCTTGTGCAATAAACAGCTGCGCAAAAGCAATACAACAACACCTATAAAAAAAAAACACATTTATCAATCCCTGTGTTTTGGTGGAATTTCAGTTTGTTCCTAATGTCTGTTAACTAACAGTTTATTCTATGATTGACAACTAATTTTAGTCAACATATCATTTGGCCATGTATAGAAAATGCAAACCAAAATCTAAATTTTCAAATAACAGAACATTTGTAAAGCAATTAGCCACAACTATTACACTCTTGTTAGAAAATTGATATATAGAAAACAAACCTATTGCCCGGTAGCAATAACCACAGCTATCAAACACCTGCAAAAACAGCTACTCAAAAAGAGGATAATGCCACCTATCACAAATGTAAAAACAAAAAACAAATTAGTTAAATCATCAGTAAATTTTCAGCATTCTCTACTCCTATTTCCATGATTTGCAGTTTTTATTATTATTTAACATACAGATGTTTTGTTGCAATAGCATTAGGCCAAAAAGCAAACCTATTGCCCGGTAGCAATAACCACAGCTATCAAACACTTGCAAAAACAGCTACTCAAAAAGAGGATAATGCCACCTATCACAAACGTAAAAACAAAAAACAAATTAGTTAAATCATCAATAAATTTTCAGCATTCTCTACTCCTATTTTGTTGCAATAGCATTAGGCCAAGAAGCAAACTAATTAAATAAAACTACAGATGTTTTGCATCATTGTTGGATTGGCTCTAAAGCATATATGTGATCTGAAATCTTCATTTTCAGTTAAAAATTTTCAGCTCTAAATATATGTTATATAGCAAGCAGGATAGTTTTTTTTTTTCATTAAACACCTATAAGTTTATGAAATACTTTCGCTCACAGAAATATTAATTTTGGACAGGTGTTTACCGTTGATGACAGAAGTGTCAATGGGACAAAAAGAGTGGCACACTGCAGACAATGTGAGAGTTATCCTCCTTGGCCTTGATGTAAGAGTAGATAGCAAGTCGAGCAATTACAATGGTCGTTCCAATACCAGTTTGCCTGCAAACACATCAATTTGTTAAACAAAATAAAACTGAAACTATTTATTGATCGAAAGAAATATTAATTCCTCCATTCATGATTTGGATTTTATTCACAACAAACAATAAATCAATAAGGAATCTAGTTTCAATTGTGAAACATTCATTGAGATAAATAAGTAAGACCTAACCTATCCAAATCAAAAACGAAATTCAAATATTACAACAACGCTGGATAGTTGAGAAGCGCATCTTGAAAAGCAGATTGAAGAGAAGAAGTTTTTTGGTGAAGAACAAATAGGCTTTTGGGGTTCTTCTCCTAGTAGTATAGGCTTTTGCAGAACTGATTAGTCTTTTTGAGGTTTCTCTTTTGCTTATGTATTTTCTTTAGCATAAAATGATGTATTGTTTTTCTATGTTGCATTGTCCCAACTCTTTCTAGTATCTCTTATCACTGCTTGGAGCAGAGACCTAAAATAATTTAAATAACCTCATCAACTAATAGAGTAGATTATAGTAGATGGTTATTAACAAATAACTATACAAAATAAAACAGCGAAGAGAAAAACAATCACCAAACATCTAGGTCCAAATTATATCAAGCAATTATTATATTAAGCAGAAGGGATTCTCAGTAAATTTGCATAATATCTTGGTAGAAGAAGCAATTATTATATTAAGCAGAAATAATTATCAGTAAATTACTTAATAATGAACAATATATGATCAAACACTAAATTAATTAAACAGCTTATTTCAATCCCACCAACAATATCAAATCAGGATTTTGTTCAAGATCCAACTAACTACGAACCCTAGAACAACAACCAAAAGCTGTAAATCCATGTGCATAAAACCTTAAGCATAACTATACATAAACACATCGATCAATTATAAACAACACCAATCGAAGAGCAACAAACCCAGACAGAAAAAATGGAAAAAATAGACTCAGCTGTGAAAGGAGAGACGAAAACACAAACAGATCGACAAATATGAGCACCACCAAGCGAAGAACAACAAACCCAAAGAGAAAAAGAGAAAGAAAACTTGGGAGAATAGACTTATCTGTGGAAGAGGAGACCAAATCGACGATGGGATTTGCAAGACACGACTCCATATGCAAATCGACGCCCCAGATCGGCCCTCAAAAGCAAATCAGCTGGTCCTCCCTCTCCTATCCCCGAAATCGATCATCCAAAACAAACCAAACTCGTCCAAACGCAGCGAGCGTCTCTCAGGCAACCAAACCAGAAGACGCGAACCAAAAGGAACAATCAGGGGCAAAAACGGAAGAAGACCAGAAATCACTAAACAGGGGCAGAAGCGTCCGCGCACTATTCTATGTACAGTGCATACCCCTAACTGCATTTTAGTATATATAGAATTTGACTCAAAAAATATGAAAATACCATCATGCTTAATGGAATTGGGATGGAATTACTAAATCTCGAGAAGTAACCTGCATAAAATAGAAAATGTAAGGGCAACTTATCGAAATTAAAAAGTCGGTGGTAAATTGAATTTCCTCAATTTGGATGGAATTACTAAATCTCGACACACGATCTGTTTGTTGAATGAGTTACAACTTACAAGGGTTAAACCAGTATTTGATTTTTTGACACCTTAAGTTAAATGGATTAATATTCCAAGACTGCTGGTTAAGCTTGACACCAACGCTAGGTCAATGAAGTCAATACTTGACCATTCCCCAATCCTATATACGTTTGCATGGACTGAAAATGTTATTCAAGAAAAATTGCAGTGGTTTTGTCAATTTTCTACTATCCTGACCCTAGAATTTAGGCCAAATAATCTGAATTTCAGAAAAGTCACTTCATCAGCAACCAAAATGTGGGTTGTGTAATCTCTCTCACCTATCTCGGTGAAGTTTGAGATTTGCTTCAAAGTACCTTATGAACTTTGAACTTAAAAGGCAAGATTTTTCTAATTATATTATCAAAATTTCGGCCACACATTTTTTTTTCTCTTTTGTATATAAATAAGAATGGGAGGTTCGAATTTATGACATCTTCAACCAAAGGAAAGAGAAATACCACAACTTTTCTACGGTACATTCAATTCAGAATTACTCTTGATATATTAACTTTGTAAAATTGGCCAAAAGTTTCATATTTTCCCCATGTTTTTACCATACATAATGAAATTTCAAATCTCATACCTTGTGGATACTGCGAGGGGAGGGAAAGGAGAAAAGGGAGTGCTCACTTATAATTGTCTTGCACATGACCTCTATTTAAATTTAAAATCAGAAAATAAAAGTTAAGTAAAATATATTAGACAAATAAATTAATAATTGTTCAACAAAAAAAATAATTAATATCGTCTTATGCTTAACTATGGTTAAGCTCAAAGATCATTCTCCCTCCACTTTTTTTTTTAATTAAAATTTTGTATTTATTAATAATTTTTAAAATCTAGAGACATTGATTCTTATCTCTACCTTCACCTTCTCTGTGTTCCAGACTATACCCATAAGAGGAACTCTGAGTTTATCGAGTTCGAGTGTTTTTTTTCTCCTTTGGAATACTTATACAATTTAGAACTTCTGAGTTTATCAAGTTCAAACATTTTTTTTTCCAGTTTGGAATACTTCTATAGTTTAGCTTAACCATAGTTTATTTTTACGATCTAAGGTGGTTGGTGCAATAGTTTGGCACCAAGGTTATCCTCCTGAAAGAGATCTTAAGTTCGACTCTCCAAGAATACTGTGTGTGTGTTCTAAACTTCTAATGTCTTATAAAAAAATAGTTTATTTTTACGGATTGATTGTAGTTACTTATTTTATATTTTCAGAATTTTCTATCTTTTTTTTTTCTTTTTCACCATCACTATAAATGAAAATTTTCTATTTAAGAATATTGATTACTAATTGATATCCAGATAACATGTCATATATTTTAAACCTGTAGAGTATATCTATGGCTACTATCATACCACACACAACGTTACCTATACATCGGGTGCATTGTAGTATAGATTTTGGGGATGAGAGAGTAGAAACTTACTCAATTGGAGGGGACAAAATGGATAATATTTAGTTACTTTCCTAAAATCTAAACTCTAATTTCTACCCCCTCATCATTTTGTTTGATGAGAAGACGCCACCTGTTCATCTTCAAGACCTTAATTTGAGCCCACGTCTGTCCTCTTTGATGGAATACCCACATTGGCATCTGTGTCCCACTCAATCCCCTCCGTGATTTCTCGGACCCTTTCCCTCTCACTAACTAAATGAAAATCACAGAAAAGAAAAAGAGAATTAAAGTCTTCCAACTCACCCACACCCTCCTCAACCCCTCCTCCTCCCTCTTTGACTAATGAAGACCACCACCACCACCACCACCGCCAACACAAAGCTCATCCTTCTCCACTCCTCCTCAAATTTCCATAAACCAAACCCAAATGGCAACGGAGGAGCAGCTTCAGCCTCCCACCGTCTATGGCTCCTCTTCTTCTTCACCTTCTTCACACTCGCATTCGCCCTCACCCTCATCAACACCACACTCCCCAACCCCACCACTCTCACCCCCACATCCACAATCCCACTCCCGCCTTCCATCGCTGACGCTCTTCTTCACTACGCCATTTCGTCGAACACCTCATCTGCATCCCACATGTCCCTCTCGGAGATCACCGCGATCTCCACCGCACTGAATCATTGCTCGCCCAGATGCAATTTCCTCGTTTTCGGCCTCACCCACGAGTCCCTGCTCTGGCACGCACTCAATCTCAACGGCCGCACCGTCTTCCTGGACGAGAGCGAGTTCCTCATCTCCAAATTCGAACAGTCCCACCCCCACCACGGAATCGAAGCATACGACGTGTCGTTCACCACCAACGTCAAGGACTTCAAGTCACTCCTTTCCGTCACCAAATCGCAGGTACAAAACGAGTGCCGTCCGGTCCAGAACTTGCTGTTTTCCGATTGCAAGCTCGGGATCAATGACATGCCGAATCACATATACCAAGTCCCTTGGGATGTGATTTTAGTAGACGGGCCACGTGGGTATTCTCCGACGTCGCCGGGTCGGATGGCGCCCATTTTTACCGCCGGAGTTTTGGCTCGGAGCAAGAGGGACGGCGGAGCCAAGACCCATGTGTTTGTTCACGATTTTTCTAGAGAGGTTGAGAAGATTAGTAGCGACGAGTTTCTTTGCCAGGAAAACTTGGTGCAGACTGTGGATTTCTTGGGCCATTTTGTTGTGGAGAAAGTGGAAGATAATGGGTTTCAGTTTTGTAGAAACTCTACATCATCATCATCACTATCTTTGTCTGAATCATCAGGGAATGAAGACGTTGATGATGATGAAGATGATTAATCTGAGATGTTTTTTTTTTTTTGGGGTTTTGTAAATTATACTTTGTCATTATTATTACAATATTACATAGCTTTTTTATATATATTTTTTTTTCTTGTTTATATATTTTTTTAAATTGTTAGGTTTTGTAGGTGGTAGTTGTTATTATAAAGCAATTACAAAGTAATGAACTAATGATGAATTATCATGCTTTTGCTTTGGGTTTCTGGAAAGTGGAAGGCTTTTGACAATTAGGCAATTAGTGATGGTGGGAAAAGACTAGAAATTTTGATTTCATTTGTATTTGAATCTTCAAACGCTCCAAATTATACTATTATTTTGGCCATTAAACAGGAAAACGTTATTAGCTGAGTTGACATGTCGATCACCATCAACTCACTAATCCAACTACCTCAAAATAAAATGTACAAGGAAAAAGGAATCTTCTAATAGTATTTGCTTGATTTTTAAATTTAAGTATTTAACCACCATATTAAGGCAATACTTTCCCACAACCATCAAAGACACAGGAAGAAAAACAAAAGCCAATAGAAGTATGGAAGAAACTTAGTGTGTCCGAATTTTCTTTTATTTGTATATATTCGGCAGTCTAATTTTATGATCTGAACCGTTCATATTTTAAATTAATTTTTAATGATCATGTCTGTAAAAAATATATAAATTGAAGATCGTTAACTCATCTAACTATATCAAACAAATTGACGGTTTTGATGAATGTTAATAATCTCATAACTAACTGTTCATTTATTTGATACAACTGCATGAATAAACAATTTTCGTTTACGTTAAATTTTTGCAAAAATGAACTTTAAATGTTAATTTAAATTATTAACGGTTCAGATCATGAAACTATACCTACAAAATATATGCAAATAAAATAGAGTTTGAAAGTATACGAACGAGAATTTAAAACAGGTGTCGGTGACCATTTTTTTATTTTTAGAAAGAAATTGAAAACGAGAGTTTATGACACTAGTGACTGAGTGGTGGTTATAGTAGTTGACCACACGTGTATTTCAAGATTATTATTTGTTCGGTGCGTACGTAGATCATTGGAATGGGAATTTTATTAGCCACACGCGCCACTGTCCCGAATGATTGGGAACGCGTGCAATAATTGGGTTAGGGGAGCGATTGTAGATTGGAGGCTTCGGAGCAGTCAGTGGAATTAGAAAAACCAAAAGGAATCTCGTTCGTATTATATCACGTGACCAAGGCGTGCAGAGAGAATTTTAGCGGGAGTGTCGGTGCCCAAAACTTAAGGGCCATGTACAAGCACGTCGTTTTAAATTAGCCAAATAAAAAAAACCACGTCGTTTTAACCCAGTACGTATAAAGAGAGGCTAGGAGTCTAGGACAAGGATTCTCTGCTCTAAAATTAAACAACGATTCTCCTTATCATTTTTGGAGCTCCAAAACTAAGCTGTCAGTAATAGATCCTTCATGAATTTATATTGCAGAAGTTGTTGAAGCTCAGATCTGTAGTTCTTGTAGTTCTTCTTCATTCAACTCCCAAAGAAACAGAATACATGTAGTACTGTTGTAGTCGCACATCGATCCACACACGCCCTCTGTACATACCTAGACACCGAAGTATCAAATTAAGATTCACAATCATTATGTTCAATGAAACAATACTTTTAGTGATCAACATTATATATCATCCCCATTAGTGTCACTAGATAAACTACAGCCAGCACTGTACGTTGTTAGCCACGAATGGATTCAATCCAATACGGCCCAATATCATATTCATTCCCCTTCACAATAACATCTTAACTATTTTATCTAACACTAGCCTCTTGACACGCATTGGTTCTATTACTTCTATATAATTTGTTTTTTATTGTATGATTAATGTTATTTGAAATATTTTTTTTCAATTGTTATTAATTATTAGAAAAAAAGAAAAAAAATTCCCTCAAATTGAGAAAACAGTTTTTTTTTGTTTCTTAATTTACAGCCATTTGCAGTAAAGAGTAGTTTGTTTGTATTTCCGTTATCTTTTTTATTTTTATTTATTTATATATTTGTGAGTTTACCATGATGTCCTTTACATATTGAGTTGCTTACTTTTCAAATTTAATAAACTGGGGCGTATTTTGGCTTTCTAAAATTTAACCATCCCTTTAGCAGGTTGTTTGCTTAATTAATGATATAAAACAAGCAACATAAATTAGCCGCAAATAGAAATCATGGAGTCCAATTCTACACTATATATTCACAACCCACGATGCCAAATCTCATCAGTACGACATAAATTAATTAATAAGATTTTCAAATGTCTGCCAAGCTTATCCTCGTCTCTCTTCTCCTCCTCCAACTTGCGACAATCGCTTTTTCCAAACACAGGCTACTTGTTAGTTCTTGATGATTAGTCTATCACCACATTTTCATCCATTTGTTTGTTTATTTACTTATTTGTTTGTCTGAAACCATATGTATTTGATTTTAATTTCAAAGGGGTACTTTAGATGCATGTCTCTCATTTTCTAACTATCCCAACACATGTCACATGCAATCATATAGGGTACACACCATAAGAGCTCGGTTGCGCATGAACCAGAGGGTCTGGCAGGGGGAATTCTAGGAGGTCCCGCAGAAGGAATTCTAGGTGGCCCGACAGAAGGAATTTCAAGTCTACCAGGGGGTCTAACAGGGGGAATTTCTGCATCTGGCGCGACAACAAGAGGAGCTCAAGGCAGCGGAGCAGCAGGAAGAAGTGGTGCATTGGGAAACAAAATATTAAGAAAGGTCTTTTGAAGAAGGCTTTCCACGAGTTGTGCAAAGAGGTCGATTGCTCGCCCACAGGACCAAAAGGCCTATGCTATGACGAATCTATATGGTCCAAAGCATCCTACGCCATGAATCTTAGATACCAAAAGAATGGTCAGAAGGATTCTGACTGCAATCACGAAGGAAGAGCAGAAATCGTCACCACCGACCCAAGTATGTCATCAACTTCATTTCTTTGCTTGCTTTACTTACTTTTTAATTTTTATACAATAAGAACAACTAGCTAGTTCTAATTTTTTTTTTTCAGGTTGGGGAAAATGTGTATTCATCTCTACTTAAAAGGCAAAATGAAAAGGAGATCGATAATGTTGAGATCAGATTATGCATGTATTAATATTATATGCATAAGAAGTTGAACAAAAAAAAACATATGTACAAGTACATATAAATAAATGTTGAGCATTTTCTCACTGTGATTTTTTTTAAATAAGATTGTTTCATTATGAAAGTCAGTCTCTTGTGACGACTGATTTGCGACGTACCTTGTGCAGCATAAACAACGTACACGTTTCATGTAATGATAGCATAAAGTATATAAGCAAATATTGTGTCATTGTGCTTAAATTGGGTTTCAAGTGTCATTGTATATGAAGTTAGTCTGCACTAAGAATTATCCATCATCTATGTAGATTCTGCAACAATGAGTGGTGGGTCATTTACACTAAGCCTCTTTTTTTTTTCTTCTTTCTTTTTTAACTTTTCGGCAGCCTTTGAAAAAAAAAAATTTTGGCCAATGAGACCAGCCAATTTCTAATTGTTTCAATTAGTGGTACACTAATGTTTTCTTTTCCTTTCAACAATCTAGTAGTGGTGCACTATTATTCCACCAATGGTTTGTCACAACAATAATATGTGGAAGATTTCTCAAGTATCTCGAATTAGGTCTGTTCACCAACATCACCTCCGATTATTACACTACATGCACTGCGAGATTGTGAATGTCCATTTGGTTATCATTTTCTTTCTTTCTTAACCTTGAACGCAACAAATCTTCACAATCTATGCTTCGAAAGTGCATAATTTGGAGCCGATTTCCTCTTTGATTTTGGTGGAGCCTTACAAGGAATTTTAGTAAATGTCTCAGGGTGTAGGCAGCTTCTAGGGTGCAAGAAGAACAAGGCACATTCCTCCACTGATCTTTGATCTGCAAGATCATGAATACAATTCTTCCTTATGTCAAGGACACCCTTTTTTATCAGTTTTCTACACGCTATCCCGGCTCGGGTAAAATAGTTGTTCGACAAAGATAGATTGGCCAAATTCCCTAGTTCACAGAGCACCTCCGGCACCTGTCCATACAGAAAGTTCTCTGCGAAGTTAAGCTGTTCTATTTTGTCCAAGCATCCCAATGAGCACGGCAAAGGGCCGGTCAACAGGTTGTTTCCGGCATCAAATACGGTGGCGTCTCTCAGAAACCCTAGTTCATAAGGGATGCAACCGGTTATCAAATTGTTCAAGAACAGTACTTCTACCAACGTTGATGAAGCAAGTCCGATGCTTTTCGGGATGGGGCCGATGAATTTGTTGTTGGCTAAGGTGAGATAAAGCGCTGGCGTAGCACCAAGGTTGTCAGGGAGTTCTTGAATAAAATTGTTGTTGTTGAGGAAGAGGACATCCAGGGTTTGCTTGAAAATTTCGGGTGGTACGGATCCGGTAAAAGAGTTGTACCGAATGTCCAAGAATGAGAGGCTGTTCATGGTGAGTACTGCCATGGGAAAAGGGCCAAAGAAGTTGTTGTTGCTTATGTCAAACTCATAGAGGTGTTGCAGATTTGCAATTTTTTGTGAAATGATACCTGAGTACGTAAGATATTAAATATCCATATATGTCAATGTATCAAGGATTTGCAAATACAAAATACCAACCGAAATATCAAAAATTCAAAGAAACGTTAGAGATAGAACTTTTGAGTGAAATTCAATAAAAGAAAGTATCGGAAAAATGTTGTATTAAATCTCGGCCCGGTGCTCTTGAAAATTGTGAACTATTGTGAAACTTTCCAGGATATTATTAAAATTCCAGACCATATATATACCTGAGAAGTTGTTGGAGTTAGCATGAAAGAGTGCAAGGTCAGGAAGTTGATCTATGAAGCCGTCAAGAGTTGGAGCACTGAGTTGGAAGCCGTTGAAATCTATGGAGGCGACTGCAGTTGCGGTGAGATTGTCCGGTGGGTTATCACAGTAGAAGCCCTTGTAGTTGCATATGTCCGCGCCAACCCATGTTTTGGTGATGCCTAATGGGTCTGAAGTGATGATGTTCTTGAAGGTTTGTATGATGGGGTAAATCACTGATAGTCTTTGGTCTGAGAAGTTCAGGAGTTGGGGGATTATTGGAGGTAATAATGGTGATGGATTTTCAAGGTCTATGCAAATTACAGTATTGAGGAAACAGGGAAGGATAACGAACAAGGCTTGACATAGACGTACAATAGGGAAACCGAAGCTTCCCATTTGAGAATTAAAATGGGCCTGCAGTAGGTGTCTGATTGAGAAAGATAGAAGAAGATTGTAATTTCTAAAAGGCAGAGATGAGTGTTTTATAGTTGTTGATGAGGCCTAGGTTATGTTGTAGTCTTGATATCATGATTTCGTATGAATTGAAAATGTCTGCTGCATATGCTTGATTAGCAATTTTAGTAGTGGATTGGAACCTAATCAACTCGCACTAGTTTGATTAAGAATGACTGAATGAATGGATTCACATCAGATCTAGCTAGCTACTTAAACAAGCACGTGAGGCTTATAAGGATTAAAGATCCCAACCAAAATCATCAATTGGCGAGCAAGGGCCATAGAGAGCCAATATATTACAAGACGTTATATAAGTTTTTGTTTTTTTTTCAGACAACCTCATCATTACGAGGATAATTTATTAAACAAGACATTATATAAGTCTTTACATTATCGACTTTTATATTCTCGATATATGTAAATGTGATACATACATTACTAAGTTTATTCAAATTAATTCTCCATTTTCGTGGATGTGATCGATGCATATATAGAGCTATCAACTATACAAAAGATGATGCTCAAGTTTTCGGACCAATGTCTTTTGGTTTTGTGTTAGTTAAAGGGAACTTTCAACTAGCTAGGATCGCCCAAACTTTAGTTGTGGAAAGGGAAATTAGTGTGCCGTCCAATAAGAAATTGTGGGAGTTGTTTGGTGGCTAGCTGTTGATGGAGGACTGGAAAGTGGAAACTACTGTAGTGATCACTGATCAAGTGCAAAATTAGTAAATAAAAAATTGAGCTCTAGTCATATCTAAGGCAAGACAGAATGAGCGACAGAAAATTAAAGGTTTTAAGTGGTATAGGCCCCATATGGATATTGAAGGCAGTATCAAACCATTTTTTCTTTTGCTTCAAAAGGCAAAACCAAACATATTCATAAATAACCAAAGTCAATTAAGTCAAAAGTTGAGACATATAGTAAGAGTTCGAATGCGTGTAGGATAACAATCCCGCGAATTAACATTGTTTGATTTTTTTTTTTAATGAGACTTTGGTAAAGTCTGAAGAAGATTCTTATATTCTAAAGTTGTTTCACCCTCATCAAACCAAAAATTAGCATAATTGATATTAGATTGAGCATAGATGATGCCTAAGGGATGATTCCAAATTGTATAAGTGAGATTGGATAGGACTTGGACAACTTTTTACATAGAAAATTAGAGAGAAATGAAAAAAAATTGGGTTTTTAGCATGTACGGTACCTGATATTTGGACTGTTCATATTTGTACGGTACCTGACATACGAAAACTATCACATTAGTACCTGACATTTAAAACCCGACCCAATTTTAGTACACACAGTCAATAACTTCATTTAATCCATGTCCATGTGGCTTTTTTTCATGGGCATTTTTGTCCTTCAATGTATTAGCCCAATTTTGTTTTGTTTTTTTTCTTTCTCTCTCTCTCCTTTCTTCCTCCTTCTCTCTCTTGTTAAGATGTGTGAGAATATGGCAATTGAAAGCAAAGATGAGAAAGAAGTGGTACTTCTTTGATTTAGGTTTTGGGGTTGCTTGGGATGTAGAATTGGAATTGGGTTGGAGGGGATTAGGGATTGAATTTGATGGAGGTGTGATAATTGGAATTGTGAAGAAGAGTATTGGGGTATTGGGTGTGGTGGTGGATGACGGTTGTGAGAAGGAGAGAAGGAGAGAAGGAGAAGGAGAGAGAGAGAGGAAGAAGGAGAGAAGGAGAGAACGAGAGAAGGAGAAGGAGAGAGAGAGAGAGAGAGGAGGAAGAAGAAGGGAAAAAATAATAAGGAAATGACGAAAATATCCATGAAAAAAAGTCACGTGGGCGTGGCTTAAACGAAGTTATTTTTTTTTTTTTGAAAATAGCATAAACTTTATTAATCAATAGAGGATTACAATCCTTAATATGGGCATCCTAAAAAAGAGCAGTACAGACCACACAAGTGGCCTAATCGATGAGTCTAAACTTAAAACTCTAATCGATGATTCAAAACCTAGAACAATACATACACCGTGCATCACTGTTGTCAACAACCAACAGAAAAATTCCGGCAAGTATTGCCATTGAGACCAATAAATCCAATCTAGCTCAAGGAGAACCCATGAAAAAAGAAAGTAAAACCACAATCGAAACTTGCACAACTGATCATGCTTATTCTTAGATAAGAAATTAAAAGAACCCAAATCAAATAACCAAATCTGATTTAGGTTAAACTTTAGCAGCGCCCCACCAGTAATAAGGTCGCCGACTTGAAACACCAAGGCTGCTCCTCCAATACCAAGCACCCAAAACTCACCTGGATCCCAGACCTTGAATCCTTGGATTTGATTGACACCCAAAAGAACCGTCAACGACAAAACCAGATCTAATCGGGATGTCAACCATCTTTGATAGCCCAAGAGACGCCCTGCAGGAGCATAATCACCAAAGGCCTGAAAAGAGTATGACGGACAGAGCCGTCCTTGTGAGTGAGAGAGGCAAAAACCATCTTCACCATAGGAAGCCGCACTAGCGATTGCTGACGGCACTAGAATTTGTGCGATAAACAATATAGAAAGAAGCCAGAGGCTAGGAGGAAAGCACACGAAGGTGCTGCTGGATTTGATGCGCACAGAGACGCTATTAAGGAATCTCATGGGGCTAGGGTTTTGCTAGAGAGTAAACGAAGTTATTAATGGTAGGTACCAAAATTAAGTCGGGTTTCAAATGTCAAGTACTAATACGATAGTTTTCGTATGTCATGTACTAATACGATAGTTTTCGTATGTCATGTACCAAAGTGATGAACAGTCCAAATGTCAGATACTGTTCATAATAAAAGCCCAAAAAAATATGTAAAATTTGTTTTTTTTTGTTACACACTCTTTTCGAGTGGGATCCATGTAATTTGAGAGTTTATGAGCGTGTTTAATGCTCCCAAAATTAACAAAACTTATCGATTAATACTCACTTATCAACCAATCACTTTAATGCTCTTTTTAGATGCAAGCCTCCGCTTTTGCACCGTGGTAAGATTTTTTTTCTTTTTTCCGATTTTGCATTAAACGAAATTTAGCATAATACATAGATTAAACTATTACGCTAAATTCCAATATTTCACACTTCAAATTAGCATACAGAAGAGTCGGTGTCCCCATCTTCAAATTACAATGATTACATACAGATCGAAGAGCCGCCTCGATGAAAGTGACCCCACTGAAAATTATAAAACTAATGGAAACCTCATCCTTATTCTATAAATTTAATTGCCCCTTCTTATTTGGTACTACAAATTATTAGGTTACATTGCTCCATCAATTTATCAAGAAGCTATAAACATTAACAAAGACAACATATATATACGCATAAGAATTGGCAGATCATGACTCATCTTTTGACGATTTATGAAAATCAAAGACGAGTCATGAAAATCAAAGCCCATGTGGTTTAAGAGTGCCATAAGTTAATGGGGCAGGAGCTTGTCCTTGATGTTCAGGCAGCTGCTTATTTGAACCTGGAATTGAATAGTGCCCCTTTCGGCAAGGAATGTAAATCATGGACCGCTCGTCGGGACAGTTTCTGCGCTTAGAGAAGAACCAAGCACAATCACTCTTTGATTTTTGATTGGGAAGGTCCAAGATACAATTTTCCTTGACATCAAGAAACCCTTTCTTGATCAGTTTTCTACATTCCCGTCCGACTTGGGTGAAGTAGTTGTTTGCTAATGACAAGTTCTGCAGATTAGGCAACTTGCAAACCAGCTCGGGCACTGTTCCATAGAACTGGTTGTTGGCCAAGTTCAGAAGCTCCATCTTGGCCAAGCAAGCAAATGATTGAGGAATTGGTCCGGTTAAGTGGTTGGAGCTCACATCAAACAAGGTGGCCTGGTTGAGGTAGCCGATTTCCATTGGCAGACACCCTGTTAAGCAAGGTATTGAATATCGATGTTAACATAAATACCAATAGTCGGAAAAGACAAATATATATATATACACGTACGTGTAACCTTTCTCTTGCAGGAATATTACAAATCAAAACCACTTGATTGATTAGTTAAAAATTAACATGTCTGTATGTGTCATACTATTGACAACATATAACATGTTAGATATTTAATAAGAAAAAAAAAATTATGTCGACCGAATTAAATATCCATATCTTGATAGGTATTGCATAAAATTTTGGATTGAAATGTGCAAAAAGATAATTTTCGAAACATGTTTAATTTGTTAAGAACATAAATATATAAATAATAAATCATCGAAATTGCGGGACATACCTGAAAGTTTGTTATTAAGAAAGAGGACCTCATAAAGCGTTTTTGATGCTTTGCCAATGGTTCTTGGGATTGGACCATTAAACTGGTTATTAGCAAAAGTGAGATAGTGGGCTGGTGAGGAGCCAAGAGCATCAGGAATCTGCTGAGTGAAATAGTTGTTGTTGAGGAAGAGTACATCAACGTCTAGGACGAACACTTCGGGTGGAACTGACCCAATAAAATTGTTGAACCGGAGATCCAAGAAAGTCAAGTTCGAGGCAGCAAGAACTTCATATGGGAAGTCCCCAGATAGCTTGTTGTTGCTGAGGTCGATTTCGTAGAAGTATCGAAGTTTGGCCGTGTCTTTCGGGACCGTGCCTGTGAAATTGTTGGAGTTGGCATGGAAAAAGACCAAGTCGTCTAACTTCTCGATGAAGCCATCGAGGGGGAGCTTGGAATCTTTGCCGCCAAACTTGAAGCCGTTGAAGTCAACTCCGGCAACTGTATTTTTTTTATAGTCAGGGACAACTGCACAGGTGAAGCCTTTGTATGTGCAAGGACTTTTGTCCTCCTTCCATGTGGCTGTGATGCCTTTTGGGTCGGAGGCGATTAACTTTTTGAACTGTTGAATTACTTTACGGGCAGCAAGAAGTCGGTCATTCAGAAATGGTGGTGGCGGTGGTGGGGAGGGTGGTGGTGGTGGCGGTGGCGGGGAGGGTGACGGCGGCGGAGGTGGTGACGGCGGAGGTGGTGACGGTGATGGCGGCGGAGGTGGTGGCGGGGAGGGTGGTGGCGGGCATGGAGGGGGAGGCGGGGGAGGGCATTCTTGGTATTCGGGAGGAGCAGCAGGAGGGCTGCTGCTGCCACCACCTCCACCAATGATTATTTCCAAGGCTTCTCTCTCAGCACCTTCAACTACATCATGTTGCAGACACAAATGTAGCAAAAGTATTGAAAGCAAAACTGAAGCAAAGAAAGAATTGTTGGTTCCCATTTTGTGTTCACAATTACACACAATAGGGATAATGTTGCATATATAAGGTAAACTAAGGTAGACTTATGAGAGGAATAGTCAAGCCTCACGAGCAAACAGATAACAAGACACCCGAAAACATTTGTCTTAGGGTTGAGAGTGGAGAGCGAGTTGAGGTCTCATTGTCAATTAGACAGAGAAACAATTTGTTAATACACTAGTGTTGTCTCTTTGATTCCTCTGCATTATACACATTTGCTTTTAGAAGTTTGGCTTTACTGGACTGGAACTACTTGCGCACAGCTAATGATGTGCAATCAAATTATACGAGTGGAGATATATGACGACGAAGCAGAACAAAGAAGGTTTCAAGTTTCAAGAGGTCATTCTAATGCACTGAAGAGATGGAACAGGACGTAGGGCACTACTGCAAAAACTGACATATTGGTAATTTGGGTGTGGTCACTCATTACACATGGGGGAGAGACCTACCTATGGCCCCCTACCTAGCTACACATTTGAAGAGAAAACAAAACTATCGATCATGACTACCAAGTCTTCGCTACTGCAATAATGCTATCATGGTTTCTAAATGGTGGCCAAAATTATGACATTATGTTTTGGTGGTTTTGACACTGCAAGCCAATAATTGGGCATTAGGGAATGAAATTTGATAGTTTTTCAAAAAGAACAAAAATCACAAGAATTACAGCAAAGTCATGGCAACAATAACAGCTGGATCTATAACCTGTTTCTCTTTTCATTTAGCAAGACTGATTAGATCCCTCTAGGCAACTCTCGTTTCCGGATTGTTACGTTGGATTACAGAATCACAAAAGGGAAGTGGCCTACTAAACCTCAATATCACCTAGATAAGTTATTATTGTATGGGAAATTGATGCTCTAGTGGTTAAGAGTCTTTCATCTTATATACAAAGTCTCGAATGTGAATTTCTATTCTCCTGGATCACTGATAATTAACAGTATTACCATTATAACAGTTATTTATATATGAATCCAAGAATTGTGTTTTCACCTCTTGCAACAATAGTAAAGGTATTAAAACATTTTTTTTTCTCAAATTTTACAATGTCGGCCATAAGTCCATAACAGATCTATTGGTATTTTTTTAAAGGGAGAATGATCACTTTGGTCACTGAATTTTGTCAAATTTGACACTTTGATAACAGATTTAATTATTTTGAAGAGATTTGGTGTCCATTGTCGTGTAAGGCGCACTCCTCGAATCATTGAAGTCAATTGGCATACTCCTCCGTATGGTTGTGTCAAAATTAATTGTGATGGAGCTTGGAAAGGTGCTTCGGGCAAGGCTGGTTTTGGAGGTGTGTTTAGAGATTACCAAGGGGTGGTTTTGGGTGCTTTTTGTTCTAATTTGGATATTCCAAGCTCTGTAGCTGCAGAAGTTATGGCGGTTATTAAGGCTATTGAGTTGGCTTGGGTTCGTGATTGGAAATATGTGTGGTTAGAAGTAGATTCTACTCTTGTTATTCAATTTCTTCGCTCTCCTCACCTAGTGCCTTGGCAATTGCGAGTAGAGTGGGGTAATTGTCTTCACTTAATTTCTCAATTGAATTTCCGTGCTTCCCATATTTTCCGAGAAGGTAATCGAGTCGCAGATGCTTTAGCGAATCATGGTACTTCGTTGGTGGCCTATCGTGGTGGGATGATGTTCCTCAATTTATTATTGACTTATGTACTCGTGATCGTTTGGGTCATCCAAACTTTCGATTTGCTTGACGTTTGGTGTTTTTTCCAGTTTTACATATGTTTTTGTTTCTTGGGGTAAGGTCTTTGTCCCCCCCTTCTTGTATTCTCTTTTCTTTTTAATAAATTTTTGTTTTGCCAAAAAAAAAAAAAAAAAAAAAAACACTGAACTTGCGAAAATATCACTTTAGTCACCGAACTATTACATCATCAATCACTTTAGTCATTGTCGTTAAATCTATTGTTATACGCTGTTAAAATTAAATTAATGTATTTTCATCAAATTACCATTAAATATTTTTTAAATATATAAATATTAAAAAAATTAGAAAAAAAAAACATTTCTTTCTCTCTCCCCTCTCCATCTGAATGGGTTTTGGGGTTTTGGTTAGGGAAGTGGTGAAAGGGAGGACTGAGCGAGTGAGCAGAGTCCATGGCAGAGAGTGAGAGAGAATGGGAAAGAAACAAAAGAAAAGAAAATTAAGAAAAAGATGAACAATGAAGAGAGAGAGAGAGAGAGAGAGAGAGAGAGAGAGAGAGAATGGGAAAGAAACAAAAGAAACGAAAAAGAAAAGATGAACAATGAAGAGAGAGAGAGAGAATGGGAAAGAAACAAAAGAAAAGAAAAAAAAAGATGAACAATGAAGAGAGAGAGAGAGAAACAAGAGAAAAGAAAAAAAAGATGAATAATGAAGAGAGAGAGAGAGAGAGAGAGAGAGAGAGAGAGGGGGGGGGGGAGAAGAACCAAGAAGAAGAAAAAAAAAATTACTTTATAGCAATTTGACTGAAATAACTTTAGAAAAATTTATTATTTACAAACTTTTAACAGAAAAAATTGACAAGT
The DNA here is from genome assembly GCA_029955375.1 of Rubus parviflorus. Taxonomy (NCBI): domain Eukaryota; kingdom Viridiplantae; phylum Streptophyta; class Magnoliopsida; order Rosales; family Rosaceae; genus Rubus; species Rubus parviflorus. The sequence goes on from JARGGL010000001.1 coordinate 31,495,944, forward strand.
GACTAAAGTGATAGACATTGTAATAGTTCAGTGACTAAAGTGATATTTTCGCAAGTTCAGTAACCAAAATGTCAAATCTAACAAAATTCAGTGATCATTCTCCCTTCCTTAAATAATATAACCTCATTTGCAATGAAACTTGACCTCAATTGTTGGGATTGATCACGCCAACAAATTAGTTATGATATATTAGATTGTATGAAAGGGACTCGGATCATCTCCTCACGGAGAGGATATCTTATTTCCTCACAAGGAGATCCTGGCCCTCCAATTTTAGGAATCATTGCACGCAAGTGCCATCCTCGACATGCCCGTGCATTGGGGATGTTCAAAACCATCAGCCGTGCACACATGAGCAAAGACTAGGCACTAGAAAAGTGTCTCATCCGTCCCCACCTCAGATCTAGGGTGAAGAGGCTTCTTCCTCGCGTCACGCCCAACCACCCATCGACTACTAACTCATTTGCCCTGGGATGGTGTTCAACCAGCAGCGCACAAGCTTTCCCCGATGAAAACATTCAGCTCGTCCGAAACCCCTTCACCCTCGATCCGAGGTAGGCTTGGTGGCTTCGGACGGGCTGAATGCTTGGGTTTTCATCTACTACTAACTCATTTGCCTTGGGTTGGTAATCAACCCGCAGCGCACAAGCTTTTGTCGATGAAAACCCAAGCATTCAGCCCGTCCGAAGCCATCGTTCCCTCTTGTGGCGACAATGGAGACTTCGTCCTAGCATCGTGCCCAGGCCCCCATCAACTACTAACTCATTTTCCTTGGGTTGGTGTTCAACCCACAGCGCACAAGTTTTCGCCAACGAAAACCCAAGCATTTAGCCCGTTCGTATGAAAGCTAGCATATCTCTTCAATCGAGTACCGAAGAAGCTAATAGCCGTAAGGTTAGGGCCAGCCTTAATTTTCCAAATTATTGACCAATTAATTCCCTGAGACAATATAAATTAATGCAGGGGCAGAACTATAGCTGGGTCTACAGGTTTCAGAAAATAAAAGGAATGCGCAAGTAATAAAGTTTGGTTTCTGAAAATAAATTGTCTCTACATGTTTCTTTTTTGTGTTCAAAGAGCAATAAAGTAATACTAAAGTAATTCCAAAATTTTCTTTTGAGTTTACCGCAGATTAAGCATTTTAGAGAACGAAACCTCTCTGCTCTACCTCTCGTAGTTGTAAGTAGGGAAAAAATATTAACTCTTGATCTTGAAATTTTTATTTCTCAATATATAGTCCAGAGATTGATTCTCATGTGCAGATGTCTTTACTTTTTAAGATGCAGAGTTTTATCTTAATACTCTTTTAGATCATCACTCTTTTAGATCATTCTTTGTTCAATCTTCATTATTATGATTTATTTGAACTTTTTGTTGAGCTGAAAATATAAATTTAATGCTTTGTTGTTCGAAAGATGAATAAACTTCATATACTTATATTTTATGTCTCGACCCCCAAGTTATAAATGCTAGTTCTGGCCCTGAATTAATGGACGACATGTGCATCACCAGTCATTATACGTAGTAACATTAACCAGTCATATATATGTGTGTGTCCTTTTCCCATATTATAAGCCAGGAGAAAAATTGGACCTAATAAAATATTAAATAACCGGAAATTCTAGTGTATTAAAAATTGGTATAGAACGACTCCATGCAGTGTTAGACTAGTTGGATACTTGGATGTATTAGCAGACCAATCTAACTACCACTACATGAAGTTAGTCGTTGTTATTAATATTGATGCATTAACGTACTGAAGGAACGCTAATAATAACGTTAAAAGACGATAATGTACTCACAATTTCCTTCTTGACCAGCTGAAATGACCTGTTTGGAGTAGTACCACACTACCACTTCTATGGTCAAGAAACTTAATTGGCTCAGATCATAAGGTGGTTTAATTGTCGTGCATGAGCAGAAATATTTCTTTCTATCCCATGACTCCATGAGACATTAATTAGATAGCAACCCAGTACTCAAAGTCTCAAACTCATTAGTGCTACATTCGAAATATACATTTTTAAATCAGGAACGCAGTCACAAAGAACAGATATTAAACATTGTGAAGGGATTAACTTTGTTCAATACAAGGGGATTAATCATAATTATAAGAATTAATAACATACAGCAGCATAATGTTTCATGAATTCTTAATCCAGGAGCTAGTGGAAGACATTTCTACAAACAACCACTATGCTACAAGGTTACCTGCCTTAATCACTATATATATAGCTAGGTGATTCTAGCTAGCTGATTAAAACTAACTTTGAGGTATTTAATCTTGCTCTTGTGTATCTGATGTCTTTGCTATTAATGATCTGTTAGAGATGACATAAATATGTGGACTTGTCACTAGTTGCATCAAGTAAAACAACTAATATGTATTTTGGAAGATAAGTAACTCGAGAACGTTTATAATTCTAGCCCTAGATATATTTAGGGTAAAAACTCAATTTGGTATCTGAATTATTACTAAAGGTATTTTTTTGTACCTACAAATTTTTTTTTACTCAAAATAGCACCTGAACTATTGCGCCGTTACCCAAAATGGTAGCTCCGTTAATTTGGCCGTTAAATATGGTCCAATTATGTACCATTTTGGGTAATGACACAATAGTTCATGTACCATTTACTCATACGTATGAGACCAACAAATTACTCATACCTATAATTACAATTTTTAGGATTTAATTACTCAAATGATAACTTATTTACTCTAATGAGAACTTTATTTATCTTAACGATGATTTTTTCGTAATTACCACATGAATTGTCGAAGTTATAATATGTGTCGTCAAGTCGTAAAATGTTACAATTATCACTTTTAGAACTTGATTACTCTAATTAGGACCTTATATATCTTAACAATGACTTTATCTTTTCATTATGTATGATAAATGTTAACATACTATACCTTTACTCATTGAGATAATATTGATAATGCTGTGTAGAAGATTAACCCCTCTTCAATGGTTTCCCAAGGTCAATTCTCAGCAAACTCTAAAGTTCTGGCAACATGATGATCTTGAGAATCTATCACACGGCTATATATGTGGAACAGAATCAACAGACAAATCACGATCTATAAAGGCACCTACTGGCCCAACAAACAAGTGCACGATCTATAAAGTCAAGTTAGAACGAAAAGTTTAATGAGAGAAGAAAACAAACCAAATTATATTAAGATTGGTGGAAGTATGCCAAGAAGTTGAACAATTGTAAGTCTACGGACAAACAAAAAGAGATCCACTCACTTCATTGCTTCAAGGTGATCATCACCTCAATTTAATTTTATAGTTTACATGATGTGGGCACTTTTACTTAACTATTCACCAAAAAAACAATATTTGGACTAAACAATGAGAAATTTTTGTTAAAGGTTGTTAAGAGGATGAGTTTCAATTTTATTAAGGTTGTGCACATGTCAATAATTTATTGGGAAGTCAAACTACGTTAGCCTGATGAAGTGGTTTGACGGGATCATAAAGAAATTTCTTGATTACGAAACTAGCAGCGCGTGTGGAAGAACCGTGCTCGCGCGTGTGAATATCAATTTGGAAGAAGAGTAGCTTACATGTACAAAATGTTGTTTATATTGTGCTGATGCAAATATATATGTCGGGACTTCTTTTTTTTGTTGCTTGAGTTTTTATCGGTTTGCTTCGTTGAAAATAGAACATTGTAAATTAATAAAAAAATAATATGTTATTTACTATTTTGCCCTTGATATATGAAATTTTATATTTTGAGTGATATAGGTTAGGAATGGCCAATTTTGAGTTTTCAAAAATTTAACCACAACCCATTTTTTTCTTTGTTAATATAGATCATGCAATTGCTAGTTAATTTGCCTTTTTTTTTTTTTCATTTTTCTAGATGTTGTAATATACTAATGTGGTAGCATATTTAGCAAGATTAATTATTTTTAAATAAATTTTAGTTTTTTTTTTTTTTGGCAAAAGGGGATTTATAAAACTCACCCCGAGGTAGGCCCAAAGGCCGGGAAATACCGAAATACAATAGAACTTCCAATGGACAAGCCCATACGGAAGGAAAACAAAGTAAATTTAATCTCCACCTAAGCCATCAAAAGCCAGGACAAAGAAATTAAATCACCCTAACAACTAATACAAAGACCCAACAGCAGGCCCAAATAACAAAAGGGAAAACACGAGACCAGCAAGAACTATAAACCCTAGCCGCCACCCAAAACCAAAAGCTTCACCACAAGCCGCCAGATGCAACACATACATCATCGGATGCAGAAGAACCAGGTGGGTATCGCCGAGGTTCCGTTGCCAAAGAAAACCCAAACCGCATATCAAATCAAAAAAGAGGCACAAGGGGAAGATGGACTTCACACCAACTGTCACGCCCCGATTTTCAAATCAATTAATAAGGCATTTTGCCCTTAATTACAAACCAATTCGGGAACGTGACTACATGGAATCAAATACAAATATGCACAAGAATTTTTTTCTTTTTAATTCAAGTACACAACACCAACTCCATGCCCAACATTGTAATTTCAAACTCAATACAAGAGTCGAATATTACATACCAAATATTTATATAATAAATTGATACATCAAAATATTACATAAATAAATCTTCAGAGTGCGAAGCATAAAATAGCGGAAGTCTTATAACCCAACAAAATGTATGCAGCCTTGCATTACTCCTGGTTATCCTAACCTGCAGGTATAACCCCTACACCGTGGAATAGTGTACCGGGTTATATCAACAAACCCGGTCAGCTTACGAGGCTGGTATGAGTGATCTATGTTTTATTCACACTGTAACATTTTCCCAAATTGAATTCTTTTATTTTCAAGAATCAATTAAAACCCAAAAGTTCCATTTCAAATCCGGAAGATTCGTATTATCTAATATACTGAACCTACGTGCCCCATACCACGTATTTTAACCCCACACGCCCCATAAACGTGTATGTTAATACCAGGGTAATCCAGTATGTTAAATAATATAAACCCTCGATCTTTACTCACACAAAATCACTTATAACTTAGCCTGATTAAAAGTGAGATGCATCTCCTTTTAATACATCAAGTTATTTTTAACTTCGCCTGATTAAAAGTGAGAATACTATTTTTCTTCTCCTTTTAATACATCAAGTTAATCATACAATATGCAGTCTAGAGCTCTAACTGAATGAGCTACCATTTTTCACCCATTTAACATTGTCCCCGGTCAGGACAGTCCGTTTGGACAAAAACATTCAAATAGGCAAACACAATATCTTATTTAGAATTATTGTGTTCCCACAAAATTCACAAATCAAAACAATAAAATGAATATTTTTCAAATATTGTTTTAACACCAAAGTCACAAACAACACAATATGAATTAATATTCATATATAAAAACATCGTGAGATTCACTCACCTCTAATTCCTGCTGCGTCTTCAAATAGTAACCAGGAATCGACGAGTTCTAGCCAATTGCTTCATGATTTCAAAATTACCTATGAACATGCAATTTCCACTTAGCATATCATAGTTTCCAAAACATTTCATTATCCCTCAAATGTCACTTAGACATTAATAACCATAATTCGGGACAGTTTGACCAAAAGTCAACCGTCGGTCAACGTGGGTCCCACGTCTACTATTCATCAACGGGTCCCACACAAAATCCGAAACTTCCAAAATCTACCAACATGCTTATTTCTAGCATCCTAACATCATATCCAAAAATGGTGATGATCCAACGGTCGGATCATCACGGATCTAACGATCCATAATCATTGCATAATTGATCGTTGATCAAACGATCTAATTTCAATAATCCAACGGTCCAACATGCTTATAATCTCAATATTAACCACACGATCAAATTTCATGATCATCCAACGGTCGGATCTCTCGAATCGTAAATCGTACGATCCGATTAATCGGGTTAATTGACCATCGGTCAAACGACCGAATTTGACAAAAGTCAAAACACGAAAGTTGTTCGTATCGACGAAACAAGTCAAACGGAGCAAAGAACTGCTCCCGGACCGGCCGGACGCGCCGCCCACGCGCCGCCGCCGGCGGTGGTCAGACCGCCGGTCAAGGTGGTCCGATTGACACCAAATTTTACCAGAATGTAGATCACAACAATCCCAACAAGTTTGATAACTACCTCGAGGTCTGGATCGGAGTGGAAGTGGCCGGAATCGGTGTCGGTGGGTTTTTGATCCCAAAAAGTGCAAATCGTCGTTTCCGCCGATCTAGGCCGTGCCGCCGTGATCCACCACCATGGGGAGGTTGCTGGGGAGGAGGGGAGCAAAACCCAAGAAGGTTGGTGCGCCGCCGTGGCCGGAGGAAGGAGATCGGACCGGGTCCGAATTACCCGAAATCGGGTTGCTCCGATTTGGGCCTTACAGGCCGTGCCGCCGTCGGAGGAGACCACCGGTCGGACGGCGAGGTGACGGCGAGCAGGTCTGGGCAAGCCCGGTGGCCGGACGTCGCCGGACGCGCCCGAACGCGCCGGGTCGGGTCGGCGGGTCGGCGACGGGTCCGCGGGTCTGCTTGGGAGAATTCCGGAAGTTTCCGGAATTTTCCGGGTATTTTCTGAATTTTATGAAAATTACCCCATATTTATACACTTTCGACCAAACTTCCGAGGGCCATAACTTCTTCATACGATGTCCGTTTTTGGTGAACCAAATTCCTACGAACTCGATTCGATGAGTTCTACAACTTTCATGAAGGAAGTTTTCCCAGATTCTCAACGGATAAAAAGTTACCTTAATTAACCTCTCGTAAATTATAATTACCACCGTAATTATCGTTTTACGATGAAAACCCCTAAAAATATGAATTCTCTCCATTTCACTTCAAATTTCACGAACTATTTAATAAAAATAATACGGAAATTTTCGGGGTATTACAGTCTACCCTCCTTAAAGAAATTTCGTCCCGAAATTAGGACGCAAAGTACACCCATGGTTATCACAACTTGATTCCAAAATCCAAAATTTTAATTGATGAAAACTTAGGTAGTACACATCACACCACAACACAACAACTATTACAACTTCCAAAACACTCCTATTACAATTCTTAAATTGCCTCACAGGGCTTACACTACCAGAAGCCATCCTTAAACCTCCAGTAGTGACTTCGTGGATAAGAGGCCGGATGTCTCGGAATTCCATACATCATAAGCTGATAGAAATATGCTGCCTCTACGAAACACTTGCAAGTGTCGCAACATTCTCTAGCTGCATGCCTATCTCCATCCACGTCCCACATGTCCTGGCCAAAAGGACGCCAAAAACTTGACTCACCGCAAGTAAGACATTTACCGGCGGGCAGGAAAACAGTAGTCGACGGAAAATACAATAGTAGATGCTCATGACAAAACTCAGCCTGATGCATCATCCGCTCGACTTCTTGTCTACAGTAGTAGATGTTCCATCCGCTTCTCCACCAGTCGAGGGCTTCACACAGGCGCTGCACCGTTTTCTGTTGCTCGGCTCGTGGTCCTAAAATCATCTTTATCATACATGCTGCATAAAACGCAACATGATGACCTACCACCGAACTGGGACGCGAACCATAAAAAGTTCCTGGTTTGCATGCCGCATCGAAATACTCCAGGGCTAGGGATATGTTCGCTGCTTCCACAAGTACTCGTATTCCCATTCGGAACAGAGACTCCGGGTTCTTCGCTTCCCAGCACCGATTTGCGAAGATGCGCACTTGTCTATCTGCTTCTATAGAACCTGTGGGTCTGGATCCACCATCGAACCCATCCATATCGATCGCCGCAAGAGTGGACCAACTGTCAGCATACTCCTTGAAGTCTTTCGAGACACAACGGAGTTCCATTGTGCTCTGCAGGGATGCGGTAGCCACCAACTGGAATATGTACTTCCAGATCTCCACCGGAAGTTCACTCCATTCTGCATTCTTGGATCGCTTGCTGCACTCTCCTTTGTTCACCATTGTGTAAGAGAAAATTTTGAGAAGAATGATTGATAACAGATATGAGTTAAGTAACACAGCTCCTTATCCCATGTATTTAAACACAACTTTCCACCGTAAGGGCAACCTTTCTTTAATGCGAGTGCGGTGCACTCAGCAACCCACTAAGAATAATTATTGCTCATATCTGTCTCAATTACTCAAAAGTATCGCCCACGATACAAGATTCCACAAGATTTAATCAACAAAAACTCAGTCTTCCACTAACACCGGTCATAATGACTCTTTACTTTAACTTTCGCATAATTAATTCCTCAAAAGATGCGAGGTCTCACAAGAGTGGAACTGTATGTGGAAAATCCATGCATCGGGGAAAAAAAAATCTTCCACGATCTCCAAGGGTTCCGACAATTAGCTGTAAATCAGCCGCTCACTTTTGCTTTTGAATTTTTAAGTCCTCCACCAACAATAAATATACACCTTACGCATCCACTAACAGATACTTTCCATTAGTGCCATAACTTCCTTTCTCTTTCAAAGAGGACTTCTTCACTCCACTTCTCAGAAATTTCACCAACTCAAACATGTCACGCAAAGTGAATTCGTTCAGTGAATTACTTCAATCTGATCCCTCTGAAAGCCAATTCTTTGAGGGTTTAGATGAAATAATTTCACCAGCTTTAGAATTCGACACCGATATCGACATGCTAGACATGCTTCTAGCAGAAGACGAAGCCATTGAAGTAGCCCCAAGTCCACAAGTATCATCTCCACAAGCTGAACCTAGTTCATCCAAACGTATTCCACTGAGAAAGAGCTTCACCAAATACCAAGTCCAAGCATTGAAGGACTTCGTCGAGGCTTTTCCACAGCCAACTGTTCAACAACGACAAGATTTGGGTGACCAAATAAGGTTAACGTTTGCACAAGTCTCTGCGTGGGTGATAAAGCATCGACCCAAAACGCCTGCCCAAACAACTCGTCAACAAAATTTTCTGCTGAGACAGCAAATCAATGAGCTTCAAGCTCAACTTAGCCAGTACCAAGCAGCATTCAACCGAATCAACTGCAACCATTGTGGAAAACGAGTTACTCCCAATAGTGAGCTACTAAAAGGAATTGAAGAGACTACCCCACAACCTCAGACTCTTCCAATTCCTGCAGTCATCGGTCCAAGGGAAAAGTCTCACATGAGGAGGGATATTCAAAAGTGTATGTCGATCCCACATCACTCTTCTTCTACACAACAACCATCAGACAACATCAACCGTTCAGAACCTGAAGAAGCATCTTCCGTGGCAGAAGCATCTGTCGTGGCAGACACAACTAAGATTTCTGAAATCATTGTGTCGGTCAGAGATGAGCTAATCATCATGGCATCTGCTGCTGCGCCACTGTGGATCTCTGCACTCAAATCCAGCTCTGCCACGCTTCATGAGTTCCTGAATGAAGCAGAGTACAAGAGAATCTTCACTAACGGTATTGATCTTACTCCCACTAACTTCCAAACCGAAGCTTCTCGCTACACAGCCACTATTCCCCTCAGTCCTGTCGTACTCGTGAATCTCTTCATGGATGTGGACCAATGGTCCACCATATTCGGTAGCATCATTTCAAGGGCGAGTATCCTTGATGTCTTGTCATCAGGGACTACTGAAAGCTACCACGACACCATCCAAGTCATGACTGCTGAATTCCAGGTGACCAGTCCATCTGTCTCCACTCGTGTAACTCACTTTGTTCGCTATTGCCAACGACAAACAGAACAAAGTTGGGCAATAATTGACGTCTCTGTGGACGGTTTAAGCTCAAATCTGGGTCCACACCCAAGATCTCAATGCAAGAAGCGTCCATCCGGATGCTTAATCCAAGATTTGTTCAACGGCAGCTCTCGTGTCGTATGGGTGGAACATGTTGATGTACAAGATCAAATCATGCACCAAACATACCGAACGCTAGTGGAGTCAGGCTTAGCCTTTGGAGCAAGGCGATGGGTAGAAATACTTCAGAGGCAAGCGGAAAGGTTAAATTATTCCGCGGCTGACACTTATCCACCTCAAGACTTTTGTGTCATACCATCTGTGGAAGGAAGAAGAAACATGTTGCAGATGGCATGCAGAATAGTGACAGACTTTTGCACAGACATCGGCAACTCTACTGCTCATGAATGGAAGGTAGCTGAACAAACCAAGTTCAGGGGTTCAGGGATAAGAGTCTCCACCAACAAAATCTGGAACAGGCTGAATAAGCCTCATGGTCTCACTCGAACTGCATCTGCAATAATCCAGCATCATGTCTCTCACAGAAAGCTCTTTGACTTCTTCATTGACGTACAAACTCGGAACCAGTGGGACCACCTAGCATTGGAAAAAGAAGTACAGGAGATTGCACACATCACAACTGGTCATGATCCACGCAATTGTGTCTCCTTGTTGCAAATGCACAACACCTATATACTCCAAGAAAGTTGTACTGATTCAACAGGGTCATACGTGATTTATTCCCCTATTAGTCAGTCAACGGTGCAGAAGTTAATAGGCGGTTGTGAGTTAGGTACAATTGTATTCCTAACTTCAGGTTTTTCAATTCTACCAGATATGCCTACTGCTGGAAGAACAGAAGGGATCTCAGACAATCCATACATTGGTTGTCTAGTAACGGTAGCAACACAGATCTCTACTGAGTTGCTGAAGAACAAGAAAGGGTCAGTGGATCAAGTCTGTCGTTTGATCCAGGGTACGGTTGAGAGAATTAGAAATGTAGCCATGTAAGACTATCAATTTCGGAATTGTAATTTGTACTTTATATTCTTAACAACACAACAGCACTGAAGAGCACATGATGGGGATCCGCCGCGGTCGGGCCATCACTCGATAAATACTGTGTGCTATTAAGCATACGAAGTAACCATCACTTGAATGAATCTAAGAACCTAACGTCAAACCCTAAACCGATCCTAAGCTCTAAACCCTAACTTCACTTCACAATTCTAAAACTCGTTTCATCTCCGTAGAGCGTTCCATTGCTCAATCACTTCCTTAGAGCATTGTTTTGCTCTGATACCAATCTGTCACGCCCCGATTTTCAAATCAATTAATAAGGCATTTTGCCCTTAATTACAAACCAATTCGGGAACGTGACTACATGGAATCAAATACAAATATGCACAAGAATTTTTTTCTTTTTAATTCAAGTACACAACACCAACTCCATGCCCAACATTGTAATTTCAAACTCAATACAAGAGTCGAATATTACATACCAAATATTTATATAATAAATTGATACATCAAAATATTACATAAATAAATCTTCAGAGTGCGAAGCATAAAATAGCGGAAGTCTTATAACCCAACAAAATGTATGCAGCCTTGCATTACTCCTGGTTATCCTAACCTGCAGGTATAACCCCTACACCGTGGAATAGTGTACCGGGTTATATCAACAAACCCGGTCAGCTTACGAGGCTGGTATGAGTGATCTATGTTTTATTCACACTGTAACATTTTCCCAAATTGAATTCTTTTATTTTCAAGAATCAATTAAAACCCAAAAGTTCCATTTCAAATCCGGAAGATTCGTATTATCTAATATACTGAACCTACGTGCCCCATACCACGTATTTTAACCCCACACGCCCCATAAACGTGTATGTTAATACCAGGGTAATCCAGTATGTTAAATAATATAAACCCTCGATCTTTACTCACACAAAATCACTTATAACTTAGCCTGATTAAAAGTGAGATGCATCTCCTTTTAATACATCAAGTTATTTTTAACTTCGCCTGATTAAAAGTGAGAATACTATTTTTCTTCTCCTTTTAATACATCAAGTTAATCATACAATATGCAGTCTAGAGCTCTAACTGAATGAGCTACCATTTTTCACCCATTTAACATTGTCCCCGGTCAGGACAGTCCGTTTGGACAAAAACATTCAAATAGGCAAACACAATATCTTATTTAGAATTATTGTGTTCCCACAAAATTCACAAATCAAAACAATAAAATGAATATTTTTCAAATATTGTTTTAACACCAAAGTCACAAACAACACAATATGAATTAATATTCATATATAAAAACATCGTGAGATTCACTCACCTCTAATTCCTGCTGCGTCTTCAAATAGTAACCAGGAATCGACGAGTTCTAGCCAATTGCTTCATGATTTCAAAATTACCTATGAACATGCAATTTCCACTTAGCATATCATAGTTTCCAAAACATTTCATTATCCCTCAAATGTCACTTAGACATTAATAACCATAATTCGGGACAGTTTGACCAAAAGTCAACCGTCGGTCAACGTGGGTCCCACGTCTACTATTCATCAACGGGTCCCACACAAAATCCGAAACTTCCAAAATCTACCAACATGCTTATTTCTAGCATCCTAACATCATATCCAAAAATGGTGATGATCCAACGGTCGGATCATCACGGATCTAACGATCCATAATCATTGCATAATTGATCGTTGATCAAACGATCTAATTTCAATAATCCAACGGTCCAACATGCTTATAATCTCAATATTAACCACACGATCAAATTTCATGATCATCCAACGGTCGGATCTCTCGAATCGTAAATCGTACGATCCGATTAATCGGGTTAATTGACCATCGGTCAAACGACCGAATTTGACAAAAGTCAAAACACGAAAGTTGTTCGTATCGACGAAACAAGTCAAACGGAGCAAAGAACTGCTCCCGGACCGGCCGGACGCGCCGCCCACGCGCCGCCGCCGGCGGTGGTCAGACCGCCGGTCAAGGTGGTCCGATTGACACCAAATTTTACCAGAATGTAGATCACAACAATCCCAACAAGTTTGATAACTACCTCGAGGTCTGGATCGGAGTGGAAGTGGCCGGAATCGGTGTCGGTGGGTTTTTGATCCCAAAAAGTGCAAATCGTCGTTTCCGCCGATCTAGGCCGTGCCGCCGTGATCCACCACCATGGGGAGGTTGCTGGGGAGGAGGGGAGCAAAACCCAAGAAGGTTGGTGCGCCGCCGTGGCCGGAGGAAGGAGATCGGACCGGGTCCGAATTACCCGAAATCGGGTTGCTCCGATTTGGGCCTTACAGGCCGTGCCGCCGTCGGAGGAGACCACCGGTCGGACGGCGAGGTGACGGCGAGCAGGTCTGGGCAAGCCCGGTGGCCGGACGTCGCCGGACGCGCCCGCACGCGCCGGGTCGGGTCGGCGGGTCGGCGACGGGTCCGCGGGTCTGCTTGGGAGAATTCCGGAAGTTTCCGGAATTTTCCGGGTATTTTCTGAATTTTATGAAAATTACCCCATATTTATACACTTTCGACCAAACTTCCGAGGGCCATAACTTCTTCATACGATGTCCGTTTTTGGTGAACCAAATTCCTACGAACTCGATTCGATGAGTTCTACAACTTTCATGAAGGAAGTTTTCCCAGATTCTCAACGGATAAAAAGTTACCTTAATTAACCTCTCGTAAATTATAATTACCACCGTAATTATCGTTTTACGATGAAAACCCCTAAAAATATGAATTCTCTCCATTTCACTTCAAATTTCACGAACTATTTAATAAAAATAATACGGAAATTTTCGGGGTATTACACCAACAAACTCCTCACCACCCAAAAGACACCTGCCAACCAGGAGCTTTGACCGCCGGTAAGGACAAGAGACCAATACCAAATACCAAGTGACTAGTAACAAGGACCAACGGAGAATGGTGGTACTAAAACCCATGCGTTTGCACCCATACTCACCTAGGTAAGTGACACCCATTTTATAACGGCAGCCAAGAGAACCAACAAGGAGGTCGGGGGTAGAGAGAGATGAACTGATATGAGGTAGTAGTTTAGGGGAGTGAATGATAATGATGGCCGATCTGGGAAAATATGGGGTTGTTTGGCAAGAATAGAAAACTAAATCTATAAACAAGGAGGAAAATCCTCTAGATCTGGACATAGCCAGTAAATAACACCACAAAAGGGTGCAAATTCACCACAAAATGGGTGCTAAAATCACCACAAAGGGTGCCAAATTCACCACAAAGGGGAAACGTTCAATGGGTGGGGGTGGGAGTGGTGATGAAGGGAAGTGGGGATGGCTGACGGAGGAGAGGAGAAGGGGAAGCTTCGGTTGACTCTCAATGGGAAAGAGGAAAAATCTAGAGAGAAGAGGGAGCCTCTCTCTCTAGCGAAATGTTAGTTTTTTAATAAGCCTAAATAAATTTTAGTTAAAGTAGCTAAAAAGTTATTTTGGCTAGTTTGGAAATACGTCTACACCAATACTCTTTATTTTAGCTAGTTTTGAATTTATATTATTTTGTAGCATATAGCTAAAAGCTAGAGTAAATAGTTATTTATGAGGCTGGTATAGTTACTAAAATAGTTAAAAAACTAAACATAGTTAAAAAATTGAAATAGATAATCTGCTGAAAATGCTTTTAGTATAGCTCTATGTAACTCGATGTGATGAATAAATTGTCTTCACAAAGGGAAAAAGAAAAAAATATGTACATGTAGTTTTGACTGTTTTGTGTTTTTAGAATAATATCGGGGAAAAGTTTGATTAATTTAATTTCTCAAACTACTAAGTGACTATTAAACAAATCACTTGCTGTAGTCTCCTTTTCAATAATATGATTACCTTTTGATATAAATAAATAAATTATATCATATGACAATCAAAACTAATTATTGATTGACAATAAAAACTTCTGATTGTAAAGTAGAGTTCACCGACCGTCAGACAAATTTTTTTTTTGATATCATGACATTGACTTAATTATTTTAGCATTTTTGTTTTAATTTAGCTCATATGGGTATGACTGTATGAGGATTTTATATGCTTGAAAATGTCTAAAACTGAAATTTATTATCAAACTGTAAATCAGTTTACTGCAACAAAATTGGAGGATTTTATCTTTGATGGCTTGTAGCTCCCAGACTCGATACTGAAGCCACATTGATCCCACAAACGGATCCAAAAATCACCCGGATCCCACCAAATACGAAACCAGCCAACGCCGCAGCAGCTACAAGTCATCCCCAAACATTTCCGCATAGGTACGCCGCACGTGGAGGAAAACCTGGGATGTCGCCTGGAACAACGTAACAAAAAATTGAAGGGTAATTAACATATTTATAGTATATATATATATATATATAGTTCTGGTAGATCATTGATCCAATCTTTTAGAGAAGTACTTTAGTCTCTACAAATTCGGATCAATGAATTACCAGAACTATAACCATCTTTCTTACCAGAACTAGAACCATCTTGGCCTTCCGTTGTCGTATTCAGAATCCTTCACTCGAAACCAAAACCTAATTGAAATTGTGCACATAGAGAATCGTATTGGGGTCAAGTTTATATATAGATGAATCCTTTCTAGAAGGGCCTTTTTGAAAAAGCCATGGGCTTAACTTTTTCGATATTCAAGAGACAAGAGGTTAATTAGGGTGGTTGTGTTCATGGGCTTAACTTTAGGATTAGGGTTCCGTATGATATTTTTTAGGCAATTTTTTATTATTATCATTTTTTTATCAAAGGAGGAGGAGTAAGGGTTTAGGGATTCGAATTTGTTGCATTATCTACTTACCTTGTAGACCCGGTCTGGACGTTACAAGTAAATAAATAAAAAAAAGCAATTCGTTCGTTTCTAATCAAATTTGATTCACCTCATCATATATCATCCCAAAATCCAACGTTTCAGATCATATAGAAACCTCATTGTACTATAAATTTGCATAGATCTGCTCACACTGAAAAATTACTCATTGTACTATAAATTTGCGTAGATCTGCTTAATTAATTAGGACTACAAATTTTGTCCAAAAAAAAAAATTAGGACTACAAATCCGGTCTCATTACACACAATACTTTTTACCACGCAAAAGTGTCCCAATGACTATCATCGGCCTCATTACAGTCTTTACAGAATATATATAGCAGGAAAGGAGAAGATCCATCATGACGTACTCATCAAAAATAGCACAAGTAGAAGCAATCTTTGGCGAGACAGGACATGGACGGAGAGCGTCGAAAAGGAGCCGGAAGCTAGCTGCAATGTAGAACTGTTCTTATTTAGCGAATCACTTCTGCGTGTGTAATTTAAGAACACATTTTTAGTTGAACTGGCTACTATAATCCCACATAAAACGTGGGATAAAGCGCGCCTTATTTTAGACAATCCAGTGAAACAAACGAAAACTAAGAGTAAGAGCATGAAAATCGATCACAGCCTATGCGGTACAAGAGTTTGATAAGATAGTGGGGCAGAAGCTTGTGCTTGAGGATCATCAGACTTCTTCTCATTTGACGTAGTTGAAGAGGACCTTATTTTACAAGGAATGACAGTCAAGGACCTCTCATTGGGACATGTTCTGGGCTTGGAGAAGAAATTAGCACAATCAGCCTGTGTTCTCTGATTTGGAAGGTCCAAAATGCAGTTCACCTTAATATCAAGAATCCCTTTCTTGATCAACTTCCTACATGCTGGTCCGACTTGGGTGAAATAGTTTTTAGCCAAGGTAAATTTTCCTAGATTAGGCAACTGGCAGACCGACTCGGGCACTGCCCCATAGAACTGGTTGTTGGCCAAGTTCAGAAGCTCAATTTTGGACAAGCAAGCAAATGATAGCGGTATCGGCCCCGTTAACTTGTTGAAGCTCACATCAAACACGGTGGACTGCTTCAAGTTCCCAATTTGCATTGGCAAACACCCTTCAAGCAAGGTAGAAAATTAGTTATCGATTCTCTGAAAGCGTAAACACATCGATAAAATATATAGAGAAATTAATGGAATACTACTATGCTTGATAAGTTCGTTTGTCTTCCAAAATTCGTTTGACAAATCTGTATATCAATATTGTGGATGCCATTAAAAAAATTAATCGACTTTGAAATTACCATAAAATCACAATTAATTACCATTCTTAGCCCAATTAATCGAATTGAATTTGGTCCATCTTTTATTTTGATCAAGGGGGAGGAATTAATATTCAAACTTAGAACTTCTACTATCATTTCATTTTATCGAAGAAAAACGCTTTATTACTAGACTGAATTAATGCTAGTCGTCTGGATTCGACCTTTATTTTGATTATTCTCTTAAACAGGATGTATGCCCCTCCCTTTAAAAAGGCCAAAAAGAAAGCAGCCTAATATAACAGGGACAACGAAGTCGAATGATAAAGAAAAAATATCCTTTTTTTGCTCCACTCTAACCACTTTTATTTTTCATAGATACATTTGAAAAAATTTCTAGTACTTGTAAAGAATAATGAGGTTATATGGTCCATTTTAAAGGTGGAAGGGAGACATATAACATAGGAAATGAAACAGCTCTCTCTTTTTAATAGTGATACCAACTATGACACAAGAGTGTACCACCTTTTAGGGTACCACTTGAAAACTATCTTATGTGGCAGCTGATGATGTGGTTATGCTACACAATTAAATGAAAGTTTCTGATAGGATATGATACGGTAGTTTCTATATCATATAAGCATGCCACAAAAAATGGTTTCTAGATGGTACCTTAAAAGGTGGTTTACCTAGTATTACTCACGACACAAACAAGTATTTTACTTTTTCAAATTTGGCCAGAACTCATATATTTCTAAAATATGTAAGATACCGTTACGCACACCGACAAATTATTGTGTGAACTGTGTGGATGAACATACTTATAAACTCAGCATTATAACAAAATGGGATATTTAGATAAACATCATTTCCACTTTTATTTTTTAAGATATAGTCCGTTAATTTTTTGGTTATTAGATTTAATCCAATATTAAATT
Source organism: Rubus parviflorus (assembly GCA_029955375.1). Lineage (NCBI taxonomy): Eukaryota > Viridiplantae > Streptophyta > Magnoliopsida > Rosales > Rosaceae > Rubus > Rubus parviflorus. The sequence continues at coordinate 31,513,685 of JARGGL010000001.1, forward strand.
TGAGATGCCACATAAGATATTTTATTGTCATAATTTTTCAATTATTTACAAACTATGCCATAATCAGAAATATTTAAATACAATATCAACATTTAATTTAAATCCCTATAATTAAGCCTAGAATTCAAATTTTAGGTATTACTAATCTATAATAAATGAGAATAAATTCGTATAATAAATTTTAGGGCCAATTAGAGATAAGGTCATTTTGGGTGGTCTTATTTTTCAAAAGGCCACCTAATATTTTTTACTGAAATAAGGCCACAGTAGCTTTAATGTTCTTGGACAGTAACTTTATTGTGCTTGGACAGTAGCTTTATTGTTCGTGGACAGTAGCTTTATTGTTCGTGGACAGTAGCTTTATTGTTCTTGGACAGTAGCTTTATTGGTCTTTGACAGTAGCTTTATTGGTTTTTTCGTATCCAGTATTGGACAGTAGCTTTATTGTTCGTGGACAGTAGCTTTATTGTTCTTGGACAGTAGCTTTAGTGTTCTTTAACAGTAGCTTTAGTGTTATTTGCTTTATTGTGATGTTACAGTAGCTTTATTGTGCTTCGACAGTAGCTTTATTGGTCTTCGACAGTAGCTTTATTGGTCTTTGACAGTAGCTTTATTGGTCTTTGACAGTAGCTTTATTGGTTTTTTCGTATCCAGTGGCATTTTTGTAAATAATAGCAAAAAAAATGCGGTGACATTTTTGTAAATATTGCGGTGGCATTTTTGTAAATATTAGTGGCCTTATTTCAGAAAAAAATGTTTGGTGGCTTTTTGAATAATAAGATCACTCAAAGTGGCCTTATGGCTAATTTTTTATAAATTTTATCATTCAAATTTTCATTACCTTAATTAGTTATTGATAGAATAATCGAAAAAGTAAAAGTAAATTACTAAGTTTAAAAATTGTTAATGTATAAAATATGTAACTAAAAAAATGTATAAAAATATATTACTGATTAAGTTTTTCATAAAGAGGTAAATTATTCATAAAAAGAATAGGTCAATATTTGAGTCAAAAAGTAGGTAAATTGTTCATTCTAAAAAAAAAGTAGGTAAATTGTTCATAAAAATAGTAGGTATGTACATTATAAAAAAAAAGTAATATGTAAATTAGTCATAAAAAAGACTAGGTAAATTATTCATGAAAGAGTAGGTAAATTATAAAAAAAAGTAGATAAATTGTTCATAAATTAGGTAAATTGTTCATAAAAAAAAGTAGGTAAATTAACAACAATATTGTAAAATATAAGTCGATATACATAAATGATTGGTAGAGAACCATAGTAAGAAAGAACATGTCGTTTACGATCGTTAACAAAATATCAACCAAACAACAATAGCAACAAAAAATAAATGGAAGTTATAATACCTCATGACTATTGGAACCAAAAAATGAGAAAGACATACAAAATCTTGAGACTCTAAACTCTACGGTCACCGTGCTGCATCTCCCTAATCCTCATTTCTTAAAACGAATTCTCATCTCCATTTTCTTAAGAAACAATGGTGAGAAAAATTGTTATGGTTGTTTGTGAAAAGAAATTTAAATAAAATGGTAGTATAATGACAAAATATCAGCAAATCATTATTTGCCTTAAAACATTCGTGCAATATTGATTAGGTTAAAGAGAGAATCAAGATGCAAAATAGAGGGAGGAAAAAAAGTTCTTACCATTTTGAGAAGTCAATGATGATTTAAAGTTAAAGATTAGGTTAAAGGGTATTGTTGACATCTCGAAATATAGAAGGCTGACTCATTATTCTCAAAATGGAAAAAAGCTTAGTTGGCATATAGTCAAAGGATTAAATTCATCAATGAAAATTTACTTGATTTTTAATTAAAATTTGAAAAGTGGCAAGGAGTTTTTTCTAATTTCTCCTAACAAAATTATACAATCTAAGAAAAATATTGTATCTAATTTCGAAACTTGCAGAAAAAAAAAATATTAGAAAACTTTCTATAATTAATATCATCGATCTTTCAGACTGTAGATACCTGAAAGGCTGTTCTTCAGGAAGAGAATCTCATAAAGAGTGTTTGCTGCTTGGCCAATGCTTGTTGGGATTGAACCGGAGAACTTGTTGTTGGCAAAAGTGATATAATGGGCCGATGTCGAGCCGAGAGTACTAGGAATCGGCTGAAAGAGATTGTTGTTGTTAAGGAAGAGTACATCAACGTCTAGGTTGAACACTTTGGAAGGAACCGAGTTGTTAAACGAGTTGAACCGGAGATCCAAGAAAGTCAAGTTCGAGGCAGCAAGAACTTCATTTGGGAACGCCCCAGATAGCTTGTTGTTGCTGAGGTCGAGTTCATAGAAGAATCGATGTTTGGCTGTGCCATTCGGGACTGTGCCTGTGAAATTGTTGGAGTTGGCATGGAAAAAGACCAAGTCGTCTAACTTGTCGATGAAGCCATCGAGGGGGAGCTTGGAGCCTTTGCCGCCAAACAAGAAGCCGTTGAAGTCGACTCCGATGACCGTTCTCTGCTTGAAGTCGGGAACAACTGCACAGGTAAAGCCCTTGTATTTGCACACATCATTGCCAACCCATGTTCCAGTGACGTTTTTCGGGTCATTCTGGATTTTGGATTTGAACCTTTGAATTACATTGAAGGCATTTCGAAGTCGGGGGCTTGCAAAGCCACCCGGTTGAGCTTCCACTTGATCATGTTGCAAACATAAATGTAGGAAGCAGATTGAAATCAATATTGAAGCACAGAAAGAAAAATTGGAGCACATCATGTCTTTGTTTACAACTATAGCGATCAGTTGGTAATAATATAAATAGAGGGACTAAGGTAGACTTGTAGGGAGAGTATGGTCAAGATGCATGTACTCACGTACTATTGTTTCACTTTGATTCGTTGCAATATGTAGTTGCTTTAGTTTTTTTTTTTTCCTTTGGCCATATTGCATTTTTTTTTTCCTTTTTTTTTTTGGAACGTTCCAAGACCCTTGGCCCTAGTGCTTTAGTCTTTTGGTGCCTACAGCTCAGAATATGTACGTAAACAATATTTTAGAGTGGAAATATATGCAGATGATCGAAGATTCGATGCCTAAAGAGAAACAGAAAAGAAAGATTATACTTTTTTTTTTTTTGAGAAGATAAGATTAAACTTTAAACGGACAATAACTTTAAACTTTAAAGATGATTGTAGGCCAGATGCACACTTAGCCTTTGGCCCCGACTTTCCACAAAATCACATAAAAATAATTAGGGCATCACTCATTCGGGCAACATGGGGTTAAGTTTTTGTCGGTACAAAAATCAAATCTTTTTTTTTTTGAATTACAAAATATATTAAAGAGAATATTTTATAGGGATCAAATACAAACTAGAATCAAAAGTCAATAACGGGATAATAGAAGGAGAAAAATGATTACACCAAATACTATTTTGAGACAATGTCTGACTTAGGCTAGCAAAATGATCAGCCACCATATTAACTTCCCTATAAACATGAGAGAAGAAAATATTGAAGAACTTATAAATCTGTAATATGATGTTTAGTGTATGGTATGTGTACTCGTCTGATAAATTACTGATTATGGATTTTTTTTTTAACTACACATGCAACAACATAATTAGTCGTATTCGGAGCTCTCACATATAAAGAAAAAACTTATGCCACTAGATTAAATGAATATGGACGACTTTGAATTTTTTTGATAGAGTTTGTATAAGAGAAAAAAGGTTGATGCCAGTACCGCCATAGCCATTATTGATCCTTTCCTCCACTGTTGTCATTGCCACCGCCATTGTCACTGTCATCACCCCCATCTCCTCTACAACTACCAGCAAACAACAGACATTGTTGCCATTGAAACCATTATGACCAGAACAACTACTACGCTATGCTACCTTAATTTTGCATTGTTTAAATTGCAAAATTCACGAAAAGTTTTTTTTTGACCGATAAAGTAGAAATTATCTAGCCATCCAATTTCATTATGTAATAATAGGTTAAGCATAGAGATGACAAAAATCCATGTCGGGTAGGGCACCCAGCCACCCATTGTCATCCCTAGTTAATCATGACTCATCATATCAACTTCACATTTCCAAAAGAGAAAAACACCTTGACTTCCAAGTCTATTTCACAACAATAATGCAACTCTCTTTACTGGAAACCAAGATCTTGACCATAAATCTTTTTCATTCAATAAATCTTTCTTCTTTGCAAAAAAAAATATTGCCAAGAAAACTCACTACATCACAAACTGTTTAAATTTTTCCTCCAATTCCATCATTTGTTAAAGTACTTTACATAAAGAGTTAAAGCAAGAAAAATAACAGTTCCCACATGTTACACGAGTGAATCCTAATTATTGATATGTCATTTGTGGGGAAAAAAATAAAATAAATTCTCCTTTTCTCTTTCTCTTTATGGGCGCATATCGAATATCTTTTTTGGCCAAAAGAAAAATAAAATAAATGAAAGACTAAAGCAAAACAATGGTGACATTACAGCCTCTCCACTATAGCTCCAAGTGTCCCTTACATTAACTAGGACGAATGATATTCTAAGAATTGCAGCAGCTAGCATCAAATAGCATGCATGAATCAGTAGCTTATGATCTTAATTATCTGTAATTAAATTATTCCTGCTGATCGATTAAATTTAACTATACCCATGGGGTTTGGTCTAGTGGTATGGAAGCATGCTAGACTTGCAAGTGAGACGGACGCTGCAAGGATTTTTCTAGTAATAGGAGGTCTCTGGTTCAAGCTTTGTCTTGTGAAAAACGCCTCATGGGGAGGGGAAATATCCATGTTTCTCTCATTTTCCGGAGTGGTTGCCCACTTGGCCACCATTTTTCCAACAAAGAAAAATCTATGATATTTCTATAGATGAATTTTACTATTTTCTGTAGCTGTTATTGTTCATGATCATTTTGAGAATGCACAATCTCCTGCTTTAGATCGAGAGTATATCTCTTTCCTCGGAAATATTGGAAAGCATTTTTTTTTTGGTGAAAAAAAAATTCTTTATAGTTTATACAAAAAGCATATTAATGCTTGTCCTATAATACCAAAAAAAAATTTCTTTATTGTGTTACTAGATAAACTACTGCTAGTACTGTTGTTAGCCACGAATGGATCCAAATTCCAACCCAATAAGAACCTTTCCTTTTCATAACCATGAATCATGATTACTACAATTAAAGCTCATACTTATACAATGTGCTTTACAGACTTAAGTTCCGACAGCAACGATACAATTTAGGGGAGTGAAATTGGCACTCCTTCTAAATTTTTTATTATTTTCTATATCTTTTTATCTTTTACTCTTCCAAAACTATCCCTTGGATTGAAACACATTCTCAGTTATCCCAAGAACTCCTCGTCTCCTCTATCCCTCTTCGCAGCACAGCCTCTGCCCCCCTTTTTTTTTTCCTTACCAAGCTTTTATACCCACAAAACTACCTTTTTAATCTCCCCTCCTCCTCATCCCCCTCTCATAGGTGAGAAGGCTTTACAAGTTTACAACACAGTGGGTATTCCTCACTCCTCAAACAATCTTATTCTACATTGTTTGAGAATCAAACACCTTCAATACCATTAATGGCAGTAGCCTATAATTCTACTAAAGATTCAAACTTTATTTATGAACTGAAATCAGAAAAGCATTCAAATTTTAAGAATTTGGTAGCCATCAGAGTATCAGACCCAAAACTCTCTAAATTAAATTCACCATAGCCCATCAACAAGTTTCAAAACGTGTAGAGAAGATTCAAGAACATGAGCCTCCGATTCAGTGATTCGGATCTTTGTTGAATGCAGAGAAAGAGCCTTTCTTGCATGTTCAAGAGAAAAAATGAGGTGAGATGTTGACATGCATGGGTGCTGCGTAAAGTGAGAGAGCAGAGGTGGGTTTGGCTATAGTAAGCGTAATTCCTCAAATCCAAGGGGTAGTTTTGGTGGAAAAAGAAAAGAAATATATAAAAGTCAAGATGGGAGTGCAGTTTGTAATTGGGGGAGTGCCAATTTCACTCCCCTACAATTTATTCTCTCTATTCACCCATTCCGAAAGATTAATATCACAACCTTAACATTGAGCTGGATGATATTAGTTGTGTCCTCCTATACTATCCAGAGGAGTTAGCTAGTGCAATGGTAACACTAAAGAGTTATTCCCAAACTAAATGGTCTTGGGTTCGATTCCCCTTAGATACCTAGGGTGGGGGAGCTATTGAGTATTGAGTTTAAATTATTGTTGTGCCTAAATAATAAGGTTTTCAAAGAAAAAAAAAAAAACCAAAAACCAAAAACCTACACTCAGCATTGAGCTGGATGATATTAGTTGTGTCCTCCTGCATTGTCTTTCTTATTACTTTTCCTCAAATTGTGATAACGCTTTTTTTTGTTTCTTTACTGCCATTTGCAATGAAGAGTAATTGGATTGCATTTCCCTTATCCTTGTTATATATATTTATTTTTTTTGACTTTCAAAAATTTAATCATCTCTTCAGGTAGTTTGCTTGATTAATAACATAAAACAAACAAGTAAAAAAATTATCTGTAAACATAAACCATTTAGTCCATATTCTACACTATATATTCACAACCTACGATGTCAAATCCCATCAGTACGGCAGAAATTAACAAGAGTTTCAAATGGCCAACAAGATTGTCCTCGTCTCTCTTCTCCTTCTCCAACTTTTGGCAACCGCTTTCTCTGGACACCGGCCACATGTAAGTTCTTAATGATTAGTCTATCTCTCCCATTTTCATCAATTTTATTTTTATTCACTTATTTGAGTTATTTATTTGTCTTAAGCCATATGTCTTTTATTTTAATTTCGATGGGGTACTTTAGATACATGTCTCTCATTTTCTAACTATCGCAACACATGTCACATGCAATCCTGTACCATATAGGGTGGACACCATAAGCAACTGGTTAGGCATGAACCAGGCGGTTCGACAAGGGAATTCCAAGGCAGTCAGAGGGTCTGGCATGAGGAATTCCAGGTGGCCATGCAGAAGGAATTCCAAGTCAACCAAGGGGTCCAGCAAGGGGAATTCTTGCCCTTGGCGCAGCAACAAGAGCAACTCAAGGTAGAGAAGGCAGCGGGAAGAAGTGGTGCATTGGAAAAAAAAAATATTAAGAAAGATCTTTTATTGAAGGCCTTCAAAGAGTTATGCAAAGAGGTCGATTGCTCGCCCACATGACCAAAAAGACTATGATATGACGAATCTATATGGTTCAAGGCATCATACGCCATGAATCTTAGTGATCAAAAGAATGGTAAAAAAGATTCTGACTGTAATCACGAAGGAAGGGCAGAGATTGTCACCACCGACCGAAGTACGTCATCAAATTCATTTGTTTGCTTGCTTTACTTACTTTTAATTTTTTATACAATAAGAATAACTAATTCTGCCTTTTCTTCTTCTTTTTTTCAGGCTGGGGAAAATGTGTATTAGTCTCTTCTTAAGACTTGAAGGGGAAACGAGAAGGAGATCTGATTATGTACTATTAGATGTATAAGTAATTGACAAAAAAACAATAATAAAACATTTGTTTAAGCAACATATATATAGATAAATGTTGAACATTTTCTCAATGTGATTTTGTTTGAAATGCAAGTCCGTTGTGACAACTGTTTTGCTATGTACCTTGTTTTCTTACAATTTTTTAGCCACGGCTAATGTGATCACTACACGCATTAATTAATTTTTTTATTTTAGTTAGCGTTTTTTATTTTCAGGATTTTCATAGAAAATTGCAGATTTTCTTCAAGCCATGTTCATAGTTCAAGACTTCAAGTGCTACACGAAGAAATTTTTTTGCTAATAAATATTTACCATGGTTTTCAGTTTTCCTTACAGACCAACCATGAGCAAAATTGTCAACAAAATGTCTACTCTTGACGATTTTTCTACGTTTCTTATATAGTCGAAGACGTTACAATGGTGTCTATAATAAAATGGACGTATCTTCTCAAACATTAAAGGCATCACAACCTAACACAAAATTTCATATAAAAAATGCATATACACCAAGTAGTTTTATGTGCAGGGAAAAAAATTTCCCAGAGAATTGCTACTTTTATTATCCAAACAAATTCATTTAGTAGTACGGTGAATGTTCTTCAAGAATATAATTTTTTATTTATTTTCAATACTTTGGAAAATTATAGTGTATGTTAACGTAACTTATACGTACAATTACTCCTTTTAGGACTTAATTACTCAAACGAGAACCTATTTACTCTAATGATGATCTTATTTACATTAGCGATGGTTTTTTTGTAATTACCACATGAGTTATCGAAGTAGTAATATGTGTCCTCAAGTTGTAAAATATTACAATTACCACTTTTAGGACTTAATTACTCAAACGATAATCTAATTTACTCTAATGAGGACCTTATTTACCTTAATAAGGACTTTCTCTCCTCATTATGTATGAGAAATGTTAACATACCATAGCCTTACTCTAATACTTTACATCTCAGCTTAATTAAATCTATTTACTTAATCCCACAAGTATAAATTATGACCAAGGAATCAGATGTGACAAACCAAATGTATCGAAAAAGGTTGTGCGAGATAAGTACTATGATGGCTGAGTTTTAAATCCTGAGTTGAGAGCATGGATCTTTCTTGCACAACACTAGCAAGTAAGCATTGTCTCTAGACCAAACTAGAACCCTTTGCTCCAGAGGAGCTAGATCTCTTCACTTCGCTGTGAGTAGAGGCATATGCACTTTGGACGTTAGGAGAAGGTTCCTCAATCAAATCTGACTTCTGAAACTTGATCTTACTACTGAGGGTCAAGACCTGTCAAAAAACCATATACATGATCTTCCTCAACCACCTTCTTATAGGCGATGGCAATGCCATGCCATGCATCGTGTTTAAGTCTAATTTATAATAGTCTATTTCTCCTCGCACTATTCATGCCTTAGTAACAGTGTCGGCTCGAGCCGAACCGATGATTGAATTACCATTTTGTCCCTCCTTAACTGTAAAAAACTTCCCTTATCAACCTCACCCATCTCTCTCTCCTCTCCTCTCAATCCAAACTGCAAATTTCATATACAGTCCAAATTTTCTTTTGCAAGATCAAACCCACTCCACCACCTGCAATTTCACAACCTGGACACAAACAGTACTTTGGGCACCCAATTCATGGAACCCATTACCAAATCCTCACCGCCCAGGCTGTGCCGCCGCGACATCAAGCTCCTCAGCCGCCGCCAACTAACAACAACACATCATTTGCTGCAAATCAAACTCACCAGCTCTCAATTCTCTCTCAACTCAAATACCAGACCACCATTCCCAAACTCACCACTGATCTCCACCGAGCCCAGGCTTCGCGAGGCTCTCCCTTAACCGTCGCCGGCTCTTTTTCCCGTGCTCAGTCGCTTCACCCAGTTCCGCCGAGACCAGACAAGATCGCAAGATCACCGCCGCCTCGCCTTCATCTGCATCGAATCAAACCCAGATCACCGCCGCTGCCTTGCTCCTCTGCTCCGATCACATCGAGTTTGCCCAGATTAACTCGGAATCTCATTGGCTATCTCAACGCATCACCGACGTCTCCAATCCACTGCCGGCTTCCTAAGCCCGCGCCTCTACCATTTCGGATCCTCTCCTCTGGCCAAGCGCCGGTGTCGATCTCAAATCAACCTCTGCTCTCAGAGCTCACTCTGCCTTCTCAGTTCTCACGCATCGACCCTTTCTTTGGAATGAGCATCTCTCTTCTTTTGGGTTGCTAAGATTTGATGAAGATGAACTAAGAAAAATTGGAGAGAGAGAGAGAGAGGATGAGGTCAAGGAGGGTATTTTGGGAACGAATGAAAATTGAGGGTATTTTGGGAACGAATGAAAATTGAGATATGAAGAATGAATAAAATAATATAGGGTAGTGCAAGAATAAGTAAAGAGAAAATGGGAGTGATTTATATATATAGCTACATTTGAGTATTCCACTAGCTGCACCAAGTGTTTGTATAACATTCCAAGAGTGACTGTTGGATTTGGTTCTTGATGTAAGATCCTTTATAAACGCTTTACCTTTTGAGCAGAGGCTTAATTGACCATCTTGAAGAAGGGTTACAAACTAAAATCACAAGTTAATACTGTTGTGTAAATCTTTTAATGTTAGTTTTAATTGAAATATATCTCAATTATGTTAAATTGAGACATACGATTGAATATCTCAATTATATTTTTAGTACTTTTTACATTTTAAATATTTTTAAAACTCGCAACATCGTGTGGGCACATTTGCTAGTTCTTACCAAATGAGCTGAAGAGCATGATAACAGTTAGCCCATCTTGGCGTGTCCTTGAGCACAGAGTTGAAGGTCATAAATTAGACAGGCATTAAAGGAATCTCCATAAACTCATTGTACCCAACAAGGGGAGCACTCTCATCGCCAATTGCTTTGGGCTTATGCGACTCCCTCTCTTCCTTCTTTCTTGCAAGATTTCTACTGGACAAACGTAGAAGTTGCTGAAAAAAGATGGACTCTTGTCAACTAATTTTGACCACTCACTTGAATGAATGTTGAACATATGACAATATCTCCACGAATACTCAAATACAAGATATCCTATTATTCTGGTCCAAAGGTAGCACCACACAACCCTTGTCCTTACATCATTTGGAACCCTTTTTTGGTTGAGGGAATAAACCATCATCATGTTCTTTATACAAAAAATTTTAACTTCACCATCCATGACCATCTGAACTTGGAGTTCTTCTTCATTCAACTCCGAAAGGAATAGACTACGAGTAGTACTATTGTAGTCCCACATCTGCACAAACCCTCTAAACACTCTTATCAAATTCAATAAAATAATAAAATGTTGTTATTAACACATTCAAAATTTTTATTTGCACACCCTTTTTATTTTTTTTATTTTTTAATACACTTTTGTATTGTAAATTGTCCTATCTACCCATGATCCCTTTAAATTCTTTTCAGATTCAAAACCTGCTTTCTAAAAAAGTCGTCATGTTCATCAGGGAGGGATACATAATGAGATGAACATGATGATTTAATTCTCTACCCATAACCCTCTTCTTTTTGCAGAACTCACTACGTGTAATAATGGAGTATATCATGTGCCCAAGGCTATGAAAAAAATATCTCAAAATCTACCTTATTAATTTTGGGCAAGATCCGCCATTTTTGTTTGGGAGAAATCTCAATTTTAACTCTAATACGTATCAGAAATAAACTGAAACCCAGATGAATAAAACCTCCAACATTGAATTCGAAAGCGTTTTTTTTCCTCACAACCCAGATTGAATCTCACACAGATTTCATTTGGGGCACATATTTCTCACTACCCAGATCGAGAAATTCTTTTTTTCCTTGGTAACTAAATCTGCAGACTTTGATGCGTTATAGAGATTAGAAAATGGGCAAAAGGACCTGTTACCATAAGAAAGGGTTAAGAACATGAGAGACCATTTGAGAACTTTATGCCCAGAAAAAAGAAAGAAGGAAAGATGTGTTTTTGCAGAAAGAAAGACGCAGGATTCAAGGGATTGCAAAAGGAGGGTAGTTAGGACAAACTACTAACAAAAGTGAATAAAATTAATAGAAAAAAAAAGATGGGTGTGTTAATAGTTTAGGGTGTGTTAATAACAACTCCGAAATAATATTGAGAAAAATCCTTATATGGTACCTGAACTATTACCAAATGTAATTTTTTGTACCTGAACTTTCATAAAGAACTTGGTGGTACCTGAACTATTCATCTGTTTGTCATTATAGTACATACCGTTAAATATTTCGTTAAGTTCTTATGTGGTATGAGTAAAACTTGTAATTTGGTGACTAGAATATGGGCAAAACAATCATTAAAATTTTTTTTACTATTAAATTTAAAAATACAAATAAAAATAAAGTATGCAAAAAAAAAAAAATTATATTAACACAATCAAATTAGAGTTTTTATCCCCAAATATTCAAGATTAAAGATGCAAAAATTATTTTTATTCTCAAATATTCAAAATTAAAGATGCCATGTAGGTGATTTTATTATTAAATTTTAAAATCAAAATAAATTATCCTTATTGTTTAATATAATAAAAATTTAAATTACTTTTTTGAATATAGTTTATTTTTATTTTTTAATTAATAATAAAACCACCTACATGGTAATAAATTATATTAAAAACATAAAAATTGGCAATAAATTATATTATAAAAATAAAAATAATTTTTCTCATTTTTAGTCTTGAATTGTGGATAAATTATCTAAATTTTTTTTTTGTATAATTTATTTTGAAAATCGAAAATATATGAAATGACTGTATTACCCATGCCACATAAGCACTTAACGGAATATTTAACGGTATGTACTATAATGGCAAACAGAGGAATAGTTCAGGTACCACCAGGTTCTTTATGAAAGTTCAGGTACCAAAAATTACATTTGGTGATAGTTCAGGTACCATATGAAGGTTTTTCTCAATAATATTTATAGTGATGGGCATTATGATCCCCGTTTGTATTACTAGATAAACTACCGCTAGTAATGTTGTTTGCCATGAATGGATCCAACCCAACAAGAACTTTTTTATCACCATGATTCCTCCAGTACAATATACCGTTTGAAGCAAAGCTCATACTTATACAGTGAGATTTTCATACTCAAGTCCCGATGGCAACGATATAATTTGTTCTCTCCATTAACCCGTCTTGAAAGAGAAGATATGTATTTTGAAGTTTCTAGTGAGCCTGTAATCAAATATTAATATCACAACCTTAAATCTACACTCAACATTGAGCTGAATGATATTTTACTATTAGTTTTGTGGGTAAAAACCCAAAATAGTACTTGAATTATTGTGAAAGGTACTTTTTGGTACATACAATTTTTTTTTACCCAAAATGGTACCTGAACTATTGTGTCATTACCCAAAATGGTACCTCCGTAGTTAAGTATGATCCAATTAGGTACCATTTTGGGTAATGACACAATAGTTCAGGTACCATTTTGGGTAATAGCGCAATAGTTCATGTACCATTTTGGCTAATGGCGCAATAGTTCAGGTACCATTTTGGGTAAAAAAAATTTGTAGGTACCAAAAAGTACTTTTCGCAATAGTTCAGGTATCATTTTGGGTTTTTACCCTAGTTTTGTCCTCTTGCATTGTCTTTATTACTACTTTTCCTCAAATTGCGATAACAATTTTTTTTTGTTTCTTTATTGCCATTTGTAATAAAGAGTAGTTGGTTTGCATTTCCGTTGTCTTGTTGTATATATTTAATTTTATTGGCTTTCAAAAATTTAACCATCGATCTCTTCGGGTAGTTTGCTTAATTAATAACAAAAAACAAACAAGCAACAAAAATTAGCGTAAACATAACCATTTGGTCCATTTTCTACACTATATATCCACAACCCACGATGTCAAATCTCATCAGTACGATAGAAATTAATAAGAGTTTCAAATGGCCACCAAGATTGTCCTCATCTCTCTTCTCCTCCTCCAACTTTCAGCAATCGCTTTCTCCAGACACAGGCCACATGTAATTTCTTAATGATTAGTCTATCTCCCACATTTTCATCAATTTATTTTTTATTCACTTATTTCTTTGTCTTAAACCATGTGTCTTTTATTTTAATTTCGATGGGGTACTTGAGCTACATGTCTCTCATTTTCTAACTATCGCAACACATGTCACATGCAATCTTATACCATATAGGGTGGACACCATAAGCAACCGGTTATGCATGAACCAGGAGGTCCAGCAGGAGGAATTCCAGGTGGCCCGGCAGAAGGAATTCCAAGTCAACCAGGGGGTCCGGCAGGGAGAATTCCGGCACCTATCGCGGCAACAAGAGGAGCCCAAGGCGGCGGAGGCAGCGGGAAGAAGTGGTGCATTGGGAAACAAAATATTAAGAAAGGTCTTTTAAAGAAGGCCTTCGAAGAGTTGTGCAAAGAGGTCGATTGCTCGCCCACAGGACCAAAAGGACTATGCTATGATGAATCTATATGGTCCAAGGCATCCTACGCCATGAATCTTAGATATCAAAAGAATGGTAAAAAAGATTCTGACTGTAATAACGATGGAAGGGCAGAGATCGTCACCACCGACCCAAGTATGTCATCAAATTCATTTATTTGCTTGTTTTACTTACTTTTAAATTTTTAAACCATAAGAATAACTAATTCTACCTTTTCTTTTTCTTTTTTCAGGTTGGGGAAAATGTGTATTAATTTCTTCTTAAGACTTGAAGGGGAAATAAGAAGGAGATCGATGGTTTGGAGATTGGATTATGTACTATTAGATTTATAAGCAATTGACAAAAAAAATGTTACTACTAAATAGTAATCTTACTACAATGCAGTAGCCTTGAGATTTTCGATACTTTTTAAGCTTATAATATTACTCCTACTCAAGAAATGAATTTTTTTTTCATTTGAGGAAATGCGTCAATACATGGATACCATGCGAAGAGTGCACAAAGTAACCTAGCACGCCATGTTGGGCAAATCACAAATGCACAATTGTCAACTTGATTTTAGTATAGGGGAATTTAAGTACATGTTGTCCAACCATGGAGCTAGATTGAGGTTACGACTTTAATTCTAAGTTAATCGAACTAGGGTTAAGTGCTATGTTTCTTTATTCCCAAACAAACTAATTAAATACGAAATAAGGCACCAAGCCCTAACAATGCTCGCTATATATATCACATGACAAGCCTAATCACAACCAAGAGCCTAGCTAGTGATGGTACGTTATTCACAAAGGATGTAGAGAGTTTCCGAAAATTGATTTTAGAACTAATGAACTAGAATGCATAGAAATATGAACTAAGCTACCAACAAGTAAATAAAAGAAAAGGAAAATAGAATGGAATTTTGGAGGGTTTGAGAATCCTCCTTAACCATTACCAAAACAAGATACAATTAATATATCAAACAGAGTTAACATATTTCCACGGGAACCAAATCTCGTACTTAGCACCAGTCATGCTACGTAGTAAATCGTATTTCTTAAAGGGACTCCCAATCATGCATCTAACTTTGGCCTTTCTCAATTGCCAAAATCACAAAATTAGGGCTTTAAAGAACATAGATTTAATTTCCTAACTTTGCCATATACACCTCCGGTTAAGGCAAGTGCACTTTCTCTTTAAATAATGGCCTAATAACGACTAAGGTTACTAAGCCACCAATCAAAGGCTTTTTTCTTAGAAGCACCAATCAAAGGCTTAAAGCTCTAGAAATTAGGAATTCAAGCATGCAATAGTTACATCCTAGAAGGTCATGATTACGTAATTCCATATCTAATGCCGGTTAGGGCCACTAAGTCGATTTCTGATTTCTCCTATTTGGTATCCATTCTTCCGATCAAGGTAAGAATTAATGAACTCATTAACCCTAGGTATTATGCCTTGTTAGGTCCACAACACCTAGGATTAAAGGCTAAGGGCACAAGAAAATAGAAATTTAGGCAATCAATAATTCCCGATTAAGCAACGTACTACTTGACACACCACACTAATTACATGAACCTAGTAAACAAATTAAAGAGTCCCCAATTGTTTCACACAACAAAGTTCCCAACACAGAGGCAAGAGAGTGACTAAATCCTAAAATCAAGCATCAAGAATCCATAATTAAGCATAGTAATTAGAATGCACTCATAATAAAAATATATTATTCATCAAGTAAAAATATCAAATTACATAAAAATAGGCTTGGTAATCAAACCCAAACGTCCAGAATACTATAGTCACTGCCCACAATCTCTAAAAGAAACCATTACAAATTAATTAATCACCACAAAACACAAGATAAGAGAAAATAGAGAAGGGATAAAGAAATGAGATCGACTCATACATAGTTTGCTCATGGAGAGCTAAAGAAGGCTAGCTAGCATGCCTGTCTCCCAATCAGGTTCGCCCAAAAATGCTACTTGATCGAGCTACAGCCAACTCTAGCCCTAGTGCATGTAGTTCCGCCATTGATGCTGATCGAGTGAAAACAGTAAAATCTGATGTGAGAAAGGCCAAGTAATTAACCAAATATAACCAGAAAATGGCAAAGACAAACGTACACGATCATGCATGAGAGATAACCACATGCAAATTAACATGCAGTCGGGCACTCTCTCTACTTGCCCAAATATATAAGTAACAAATTAATTAAGTTGCTTAATTTGTTTCCTACCTGCATGTACGTACGTGTTGCAGTTTGTTTGTTTTCTCAAAAGCTGCACAAGTCGTTTTTCCAAATTCTCTATAAACAAAATCGTCATTATGAAAGCTTACTACCTAAATTCTCATTTAGTTAATTAATTACGTTAATCAACAATCGTACTAGCTAACCTTTGATTGCTAATTAATTGCTTCTACCACAAGTATATATGAGTTAACTTTTTCCCTTTTTTATACAAAGAAATATATATATTTGAAACTTGGTTGGCATGCATTTGATATATATGACAAAATATGAGTTCGGATTATTGGAATTACAATCATCTTTTTCTACAACGAGGTTTGACGTACGTGTATTAAGTTATCAAATGCCAACTTCGTTTGCATAACTTTGAGAAGTAAAATTTGATGATTCTATTCGTAATATTCAATCTAAAATTGCAGCAGGCCGGTTTTACAATTGGAGATGATAATGAAAATGTTCTCATTGCTAGATGCTAGTGCTAAGAATTTAATTAGGTTCTGATAATGTGCTTCAAGCAGAAAGTCGAACTTTAATTGAGGGGTTAAAACAAGCTAGAAGAGCAAGTTATGCTAAAATCATACCAAAGGTGATTCCAAGATAGTAATTGATTATCAAAGAGGAAAATGCAACATTCCTCCAATGAGCTGAATGACTAGCGTTTGGGGGTGTTTTGGGTTTCCATCTCCGGATTAGGCCAAAACAAGGTGCCCCGGGTTCTTGAAATAGTAATGGACTGAGTCCGAAGCTTCTCGAAGGCGTCGGGCCTAGGATGGGCTCCGTTCGTTGTATAGCCTGCAAACAAGAGAAGAAAAGAGCAAAACCACAACAAATATCCAAGATAATATGTATGTAAATGTCCTCAAATGGGCTAAAATAGTGGAGATATGGTGTGGAAGCGAGGATCATGATAAAGTGATACTAGAGCATGGTTTAGAAGTGTTTAGGCTTTTCTCTTGGTGAGATTTTGGATGTGTGGGCTTGAAGATGAGTAGATCCATGGTTTTGGCATTGATGAGTAGCTGCTGGATTAATCCTGCAGGGCTGCCGGATATGTTTCTAGAGAGAAATTGGTAGAGTTTCCCCTAAGGTGGCCAAGAGTCCCCTTGATCTGATTTTGAGCCTCTATTTATAGGCCAAGATTGATTTGGAGGGCTGATGGTATTATCTGGGCAATAGCAAGTGACTTCCTTTTACATCTTTTATCCGCTGGATATTGATATGCAGCTCCTGGATCAGTGTGCATGATTGATTCCTGCTGTAGTCTCCCTTTTACCCGCTGGATATTGATATGCAGCTCCTGGATCAGTGTGCATGATTGATTCCTGCTGTAGTCTCCCTTTTACCCGCTGGATATTGATATGCAACTTTTGGATCAATGTGCATGATTGATTGTTGCTTTATTCTCCATTATATCCTTTGGATATTGTGTTGCCTTGATATAAGTCCACTGGATAATCCCGTATCCTCACTTTAGTCTGCTGGATCATGCTGGATGTCAGCTGGATTAGTGTGCTGGATCATGCTGGATGTCAGCTGGATTAGTGTGCTAGATTGCACAACAAGAAAATGGGTTGGTCTTGTGTTTGGGCCTTGGCTTTGGGCTTTGGGTTGCTCTAGCATCTGTTCGTATTTTCCGCAAGCTTGAATCGGTGGGCCTCTCTCTCTCTCCCAAGTGAGTAGAGGCCCGATTCAAGTCAAGCGGATAATCCGGACCTTTATCACTTCTCCTCGTGCCTTCCAAACCACAATCCACTAAATAGCCCCAGTTGTGGCTTGGGCCACTTATGCATGAAGTGCATGAATTATGACACATATTGATGATTATTTATTATTTAATTTAATGTCAAATAAATAGTTGGGCCTCAAATTAGGGCCTATCTATTGCCACTTTTCGTGTACAAACATTAGCCCCCTTGATCATGGGGGTTATGCAATGTCATTGAAATAACCCTCATGATCAATTGAGGTAGCATGCAAATAATGTATAATTGACACATAATTTATATATGAGCATGTGATAAAGTCATGCATGGATAGTGTATGCATATAGAATGCCAAAATAATAGAAGATTAAAGCGATAATCATGGCATATGCACTAAGAGTAATAAATGTTCAAGAAATGGACCTTCTTGTGGAAACCCGCCAACCCTTGAGTAATGCATGTCGGATAATACGAGGAGAGATCGGATTGTCTTCCTCGCTTTGATGATCATGTTGCGGACCCCCCGCACTTGTGATTGTATTGAAATTTGCTATGTCTTGACCGCTATAAGGAATTGTATGTCGGATAATAGTTAGGAATGCTTGATCACCTCCATGTTGGTAATGTAATGGATTCCCCGTAAAGTCGAACATATACTCATAAGATATCCATCACTCCTTGAGCTTATTGAGAATGTGATTGAGCATGTTCTTCTTCATAAAATGAAATAAAGAATTTTTTTTTCTCTTCCCATAATGATGAAGGCTGGGTGTAAATATTGAGAGAGAAAATATAGGGATAATGGTGTAGAGAATAAGGATGGAATAAGAACTCATTCGAAATGATGACAATAAAGGGTGTTTATTGTCAATAAATAAGGTACACATATATTTTTTTTTTGGAAGTGGTATGATTTTCTGATGGAATAATTGGGAAATAAAATTCATTTTTGCCTTGGAAACGAGAACTTTGAGGAGATATGGACCTCATCTCCATCAATATTACTGTAGCTTCATGTATGAAGGCAAAAATATATACTTTTTAGAGCAGATTGCTATGTGGCATGCTAAGGATGGTTGGCTTAAAATCGTCTGTCCCCGTTTACCTGTCTCCTTCTCTGTCTCCCTATCAAAATTTGACACATGTCATTCACTATCTAACAGCCCTTAACAGCCAACTAACCCCGTTAACATGCTCACGGCTGCTTTCTTCCTCCAATTCCCTCATCTCTTTCTCCTCAATTCCTTCTGTTTCTCAACTCCTTCCACACCTTGAATTCTTGATCGGAGGGATTTGAGATTTTTCATTGTATTTTTTTTCATCTGGTTTTCAAAAAGCATATGTTTTCTTTTTCATGGGCAGCAGCTATTGTTGAAATTGATCTTCAATGGGTTTTTTCATTGTATTTTTCTCCTGGTTTTCCTCCTGGGATTGTTTTATTTTTCATGGGCTAGCTGCAGCTTTTGTTGAAATTGATCTTTAACGTTCAACAGGTTCAATTCAATAGCTGCACACCAAAGCTCTGCTCTGCAACTCCCATGGCCTTTCCAAGAAATCTTGTATTCTCTTCGCTTCCTTCATCGTCTCCTCCTCTAGTCCCTCTCTTTCGCTACTCTTCCTTGTACCCACCAAATCAAGCACAAAACTGCGTCTTCTCACCTTCAGGGTAGAGCGGTGCTTGAAGCAAACGCGAGGCTTTGAAGAAATTGTTGACCAATTCCGGTGAGAGAAGTGAGTCGAGATTCTCACACCCTTTTGGCATACCAGCCTCTTCACATGGAAACTCGATGGTTTTGACTTCGATTTCGAACCCAGAAGTGGGTTTTCTCAATTGGGTCGTTTTGGCGAATCTGATTGCGTTTTGAGGGGTTGTGACTATGGTGGTCTTGACGGGTGTGGGAGGAGTTGAGAAACAAAAAGGAATTGAGGAGAAAGAGATGAGGGAATTGAAGGAAGAAAGCAGCCGGGAGCATGTTAACGGGGTTAGTTGGCTGTTAAGGGCTGTAGATAGTGAATGACATGTGTCAAATTTTGATAGGGAGACAGGGAAGGAGACAGGTAAACGGGGACAGACGATTTTAAGCCAGGATGGTTGGTTTAACGGAAATAAAGAATAAAGAAAGAAGTAATTATAAGTAATAAACGGCTCTTTTAGCCTTGGGAATGAGGGGAATCAATGAAGATGATTCTCACCAGAAGCAATTACTCTTCCACGTGAAGGAATAGTAAGGATCAGAACAAGAAAGTGATAAAGTCACCTGCAGGTTTTGTGGAGTGATACCCACCTCCTACTTATCTTTCTTCAACGCCACATGGCGCATCTTCACTGGCCTTTATGGCTATTTATGTCACCTCCGTGTAGGATTAGAAGTTCTCGTCGCTAACCCTAATTTCTCCTCCACTTCTTGCTATTTAAATGTACCCTCTTGACTGTTGACTATAGTTTAGCCGTTTGCGGCCAAAACAGCAAATCTTCCTCCATTATTCTTCAAGAGGCCGGCAAAGACTCTTCAGACCGAGAAGCCATAAATAAAAGTTATAAAACTAAGAGTGGAACATGAAGATCTTTCCCTCGAGAGTGACGCTTGTAAGAGTTACCGGTCCACGCTATTTTAGCTTCTTTGCAATGGTATAAATCTTCCATCTCCTTACTTTTGCCTTTTGTTCTGCAACGTGGTAGTTCTAGATGATCTTTTGTATAGTTCTATGATTTTGGATGCCACCATGATGGATTTGAGGATGTATTTTATTGATTGCAGTGTTATCCTTCTAATGAACCTTGTTCAGAGGCTTTGCGTATGCACCGGTAACGTTCATGTGTTGGCTCCTCCAATGAGTGTATTTTGACTGACTTCGCCGTCGGATTGGAAATGACGATAAAGATGGCCGGCGAAGTGTGGTGACGACTGCAATCAATCTTCCTCAAGGCATGAAGACAACGGCTTGATCGTTCATGTCACATTTCCCGGCTTTCCAGTGTCAAGGCGAGAGCCATGATCGGATTTCCTGAAGTTCGGTGATCACGTATTCTGACAGGTTTTTACATTTCTGAGCTTGCCGAGTTTGATGGCCAGAGAGGCATCAGAGACTTGCTTGTTGACAGCGGCTGGTTCTTGACTCGGCCTCGCCCTTTGGAGGTGATGCTTAGAGCATGTTCTTTATTATTTTTTTTTTCGTTGTTGCATGTAAACCTTGGGACTTGGGTCAGATTCTGAATGAACATTTTGGACCTTCGAATCTTGAATTGTCTCCGGCTTGGATGTCTCGATTGGGTGTCTGTCTATGCTATCCAATGATCTTGTACGAGTAGGCCTCGTGGTTGAACACCGGGTTCAATGATGGATTGTCTCTCCATCGGCTTTGATAGGCTGCGTCCTTGTAAAAGCTTTGTCTCGTTGGATTGGGCTATCAAAGGTTCTCACCACGGGAGTTGCGCTAGCGGATCACGATGGCGGATCGAGCATGATAGCGGATCACAACGACATCTTGGAAAACTGGTCAATGGTCATTGAGATTATCCATGCATGATGGCTTCCGGCACTAGATGTAGTGGCTTATAGAACTAGTTATGTTTATTGCGGGATAACTTCATTCTTTGGATTGTAGGCTCCAACAACTCTTGTTGTAGGCAATGAGCTTCCCCTCTTTGCTTTTTCTTCAAAATATTCGTGCTTGAAGTTTTCTTTGAACATCATATATATGTACATAAATTTTCTTGATTTTGATATTTGATAAACTTGTGTAGGAAATGCTTGATCACGCGTAGAGTCTGCCGTATACTACTCCAGCAGTGACTTGGTAGGAAGAGACTCCATCCAGCAGGCGTGACAACAATCCAGCAAGTTATCATTGCTTCAAAGTGTGGATCTCGGCGTCCGTGAAGCATTCTTCATTGGCACTAATGAGGTGCGACTTTCGACATCAATGAGGTTTGGCCCTTGATATCAATGAGAAGTGGCCTCCGGCATCTATGAGACATCCGGCAGTTTTGGCAAGGCGAACGGAATATACTCCGTGCAAGACATGACCCTTGACATATATATCCAAGTCAAGACAAGACCGTTGACGTATAATCCATATAAGGCAAGACCCTTGTAAGATATGTTGTGTAAGGAATTGACTCTTGACGCATAATCTAGGCAACACAAGGCAAGACCCTTGGCATATATCCAGCTCAAGGTAAGACCCTTGGCGTATAATCTAGGCAAGGTGAGACCCTTGGCATATATTTTGTGCAAGGAAAGGACCCTTGACACATATTTTATAAAGTGTTGCATAACCCTTGACGAACTTCAAGGCCGGGGCAACCCTTGAAGTATTATCCGTGCAAGGAGAGACCCTTAACACATATTTTGCAAGGTGTTGCATAACCCTTGACGGACCGCAAGGCCAGGGCAACCCTAGATATATTTTCAGGAGGAATTACGTTACCCTTGGCGGACCACCAAGGCCGGGGTAATCCTCGGGATATTTTCAGGAGACATTGTATAACCCTTGACAAACCACCAAGGCCGGGACAACTCTCGGGATATTTTCAGGAGGCATTGCATAACCCTTGGCGAACCACCAAGGCCGGGACAACCCTCGGAATATTTCATGTAAGGAGTGACCATGCTCACATATTTCTTGCAAGGGGAGGCCCTTGACGTATGTATCCATTTTCTCGTCGTTGCATTAGCATTGATTCTCCTCTTTTTTTTTTTCTTGGATTGTAGGGTGAATCCAGCAGTTTGCTTGGCATTTTGATATTTGGGATGCTCCGAATCTTGTCGAGTGAGATGTTGTTGCTCCGGTGGTCTTCCCGGATTTCAGATCCAACATCGGATGATCATGATATAATGCATGAGACCGCATATTCTCCATGTACTTGGTGAAGGTTCGAGAGCCTCTTTTGCCGTGTGTTTGGCCGTATTCTCCGGAGAATGCCTTGACCCTATCGTTTACTCGAATATCGGCGAACTCCGTACTTTGAAAGTTGTGAGCTTCCCGCCCATGATTCTCATCTTATTGGATAGTTAACTTCCATGTATTTGTGAGTCTCCCCCTCTAGATAGTTGTGAGTTATCCGCCATGAATATCCATCTTCTTCGGATGGCCGGTAACTACAGGTAGTAAGCATTACGTGCTTCTCTTTTTTTTATTTGTGCTTTGTCCCTTTGTCGTCAAGGGAACATTTTGTAAATGTTGTATTTGCTCATAGGTTGCATGCCACGTTTTTGTTGAACGGTTCGGTGAAGGATTTCCTTCTTCCGGATTGTTGGCTCCATGTTGAATTTAGATGCTTTTGGAGTTGAAATCCTTGTTGGATTGACGTCATTGTACATATCGCAACATGTGATTTGAAGGGTGCCTCCCGCAACTTGAGATAAATAGGAGTGATGCCTCCCGCATTACATTTGTATTGATTAGCGCCTCTCGGCAATGAGTTGGTGTTGACTTGTGCCTCCCGACAACATGATTAGTGCAAATTGCTCTTCCCGTAGCAGGATTTGGTTTGAATAGCTGATCCAGCAGCATGATTTGGTGTGATTTTTCCCTCTAGCATGATGAATTGACATGGATATCGCCTCCCGCAAAACGCGTTGTTATGAATAGTGCATCCAGCAACGATGGTAAGTTCGGGCAAAGCCTTTGGCATGGTATCTCGTTGTAGCTGGTCCTTTCTTGCTTTACTTTAGCCCCCAAGTGTAAGGCATATGGGTAATCGAGCCTCCAAGTGTTGGGAAGATGATCCTAACTCGCCCCGTGACGAAGTCAACACCTCCATCTTGTAGAGAGTGTCAGATGTCTTGCATCCTTGGACTCATTGTGTGCAAGTTTCCAGCGCAATATGCTCTTCATCTAGCTGGATCTCGACCTCTTGGATTATACGGTAGCGTTGTTGGATTTTTACGGTAGCATTACTAGATTCACGGAAGCATTGCTAGATCTGCAGTAGCGGCGCTGGATCTGCAGTAGCATCACTGGATCTTCAGCAGCGTCCCCAGATCTTTTGGGTAGCGTCGCCGGATCTGCACCAGCGTCACCAGAGCTTTTGGGCAGTGTCACCGCATCGCTCATTAGCATCGCTGGATCTTCACAGCAGCGTCACTGGATTTGCAGCAGCATCGCTGGATCTTCATAGCACCGTCGCCGGATCTGCAGCAGCATCCTCGGATCTTTTGGGCAGTGTCGCCGGATCTGCAGCAGCATCATCGGATCCTCACAGCTACGTCGCTGGATTCTCATTTCTTTCATATTTTTCTTTCTCTTTTGTAAGCTATGGCCATACTTTGACTCACTCCCACTGTGGTCGCCAAATGTTTGGGGGTGTTTTGGGTTTCCATCTCCGGATTAGGCCAAAACAAGGTGCCCCGGGTTCTTGAAATAGTAATGGACTGAGTCCGAAGCTTCTCGAAGGCGTCGGGCCTAGGATGGGCTTCGTTCGTTGTATAGCCTGCAAACAAAAGAAGAAAAGAGCAAAACCACAACAAATATCCAAGATAATATGTATGTAAATGTCCTCAAATGGGCTAAAATAGTGGAGATATGGTGTGGAAGCGAGGATCATGATAAAGTGATACTAGAGCATGGTTTAGAAGTGTTTAGGCTTTTCTCTTGGTGAGATTTTGGATGTGTGGGCTTGAAGATGAGTAGATCCATGGTTTTGGCATTGATGAGTAGCTGCTGGATTAATCCTGCAGGGCTGCTGGATATGTTTCTAGAGAGAAATTGGTAGAGTTTCCCCTAAGGTGGCCAAGAGTCCCCTTGATCTGATTTTGAGCCTCTATTTATAGGCCAAGATTGATTTGGAGGGCTGATGGTATTATCTGGGCAATAGCAAGTGACTTCCTTTTACATCTTTTATCCGCTGGATATTGATATGCAGCTCCTGGATCAGTGTGCATGATTGATTCCTGCTGTAGTCTCCCTTTTACCCACTGGATATTGATATGCAGCTCCTGGATCAGTGTGCATGATTGATTCCTGCTGTAGTCTCCCTTTTACCCGCTGGATATTGATATGCAACTTTTGGATCAATGTGCATGATTGATTGTTGCTTTATTCTCCATTATATCATTTGGATATTGTGTTGCCTTGATATAAGTCCACTGGATAATCCCGTATCCTCACTTTAGTCTGCTGGATCATGCTGGATGTCAGCTGGATTAGTGTGCTGGATCATGCTGGATGTCAGCTGGATTAGTGTGCTGGATTGCACAACAAGAAAATGGGTTGGTCTTGTGTTTGGGCCTTGGCTTTGGGCTTTGGGTTGCTCTAGCATCTGTTCGTATTTTCCGCAAGCTTGAATCGGTGGGCCTCTCTCTCTCCCAAGCGAGTAGAGGCCCGATTCAAGTCAAGCGGATAATCCGGACCTTTATCACTTCTCCTCGTGCCTTCCAAACCACAATCCACTAAATAGCCCCAGTTGTGGCTTGGGCCACTTATGCATGAAGTGCATGAATTATGACACAAATTGATGATTATTTATTATTTAATTTAATGTCAAATAAATAGTTGGGCCTCAAATTAGGGTCTATCTATTGCCACTTTTCGTGTACAAACAACTAGGAAAAAATATATTCATCAGTTGGCTTAGGCTTTATTTAAGATTGCTTTTGTAAAAGTGTTTTTGTTACGTACCTAGAATTTTTTCATAAAACTTCAAGTGCTTTTCTTTTTTGGTAAAAGCAATTGAAGTTTTTTTTTTAAACACATTTCAAGTGCTTCTAAAAGCGCTTTAAATTCTATATGCCAAACCAAAAACATTTTTGATGGTTTGAAAAAGCTTTTGTTAATTCTAGAAGCAATTCCAAACAAAACTTAATTTTTTTGACTCAATCAAATTTCATTATGTTTTTACGGAAACAAATTTTGTTGCGGATATTTTTGTGTCTCAACAATAAACAAAATTTTAAGCTAATTTACATGCTAAAATTGCTTATTAGTTTATGCTGAAATTCAGTTTTGTTATAGCAAACAAAAAAAACATAAGGTTCAATGAATTTACATGCTAAAATTGCTTATTAATTTATGCTTATTGAAAAAGATAATGCATTATCCAAGGGAAAATACTCTTGTCCTCTCTCTTATTGGCATACATTTAAAAATGTAATCCATGATTTGAACCGTTGATCTTGTAAAACAATCTTTATATATCAATTCTGCAAAAAATATTCAAATTAGGAGATCGTTAACTCATCCAATTATATCAAACAAATGAACGGTTTTGGTAAAAAGTAACATTCTCATAACGAACCATCCATTTGTTGGATGCAATTGCATGAATAAACGATTTCTGTTTACTTTGATTTTTTTTAGAGTTGATCTATAAAGATTGATTTAGAAGATCAACGGTTCAAATCATGGATTACACTTCCTAATGTATGATAATAAGAGAGAGTTCGGACAAAGAGGTCTGAGCTGGGTCGGACAAAGAGGTCTGAGCTGGGTCGGACAAAGAGGTCTGAGCTGGGTCGGACAAAGAGGTCTGAGCTGGGTCGGACAAAGAGGTCTGACCTGGGTCGGACAAGAGTATTTTCCTTATCGAAGAAGGAAAAAGATAATGCATTTGTTGATTTATCATAAGAAAATACATATATTAGTTTGGGGGCAGTTGTGTTTGTGGTTTCTGTTTGTAGTTTTGTTTTTCTTTCCAAATATATAAAAAAAAAAGATACATATTATGAAAAAGTAATGTGCAAAATTGAAACAGATATCTCCATTAAATAAAATTGATCACATATATTGTAGACTCGAAAAGAAAAGAAAATGTTTGGTGGTCAAAATTGAGAGCGCGACAGATAGTCTCCGTTTCCTACTTCAACGCAACGTCAGTCTTCTAAACCAATCCCAATTCGTTGTCTCATTCCCTATCATATCATCTTCCTCAAAACCCATATATACAAGCACGTACGTAACCCTACCACAGCCACAATCAATTTCCAAGCTTTTTCAAACATGGGTCTCTTTTCTTTTTCTTTCCGATCTTCTGGGTCCGCCATGGTCCTCGCAGCTTTCTTCTTCATGTTTCTCGGCTTAGCCTCCGCCGCCGACATGTCCATCATCAACTACGACCAAAAACACGGCATGGGGGTCGTCGCAGAGAGGTCCGACGCCGAGGTGAAGGCCATTTACGAGTCGTGGCTGGTCAAACACGGCAAGGCGTACAATGCCTTGGGCCAGAAGGAGAGGCGGTTCGAGATTTTTAAGGATAATCTCAGGTTCATTGACGAGCACAACAAGGAGAGCCGGACTTATAAGGTGGGTTTGAACCGGTTCGCGGATTTGACGAACGAGGAGTACCGATCCAGGTTCTTGGGGATGAACAAGGACCGGGCCCGCAGGCTTTCCGGGGCCAAGACGGGTCGGTATGCGTATCGGGTCGGGGATCATTTGCCCGACTCCGTCGATTGGAGGGCCAAGGGCGCTGTTGCTGAGGTTAAGGATCAAGGCCAATGCGGTGAGTTTCCATTTTTCATTCTACGATGATGTTTGTGTTTTTGTTTGTGATGTTCGACACTGATATTGTTTTTGAGCCTGTGTCTCGGAGATGTTTTTGTTTCTGTGTCTCGGAAACTGTTCAGCTATCCACAGATATTGTTTGACCGTGTGTGTCGGAGCATTTTTTGTTTGGACTTTGGACGGATATTGTTTTCCTGTCAAAATTTACTTACAATTTTGTTGGTTTCTTAATAAACATAATTCCAAGCAAACTATTGTGTCAATAGGCCAGTGATTATGTAATGTGATTGGTTCATTTGGCTGTAATTCAAATCCTTAGAGCTATGTAATGTGATTACTTGAATATGCTATGCAACAATCCTTAGATTTGTGATGTGGTTGTAACTAACATAATCTATGTGTTCTAAATTGAAGGGAGTTGCTGGGCTTTCTCAACGGTTGGTGCAGTGGAAGGGATAAACCAGATTGTGACCGGCGAGCTAATCTCATTGTCTGAGCAAGAACTTGTGGATTGTGATACATCATACAACCAGGGATGCAATGGAGGTCTCATGGACTACGCCTTCCAGTTCATCATCAACAATGGTGGCATAGATACCGAGGCTGATTACCCTTACCGGGGTAGTGACGGTTCATGTGATTCCAATAGGGTAAGCATCCAATCCGGCCCGCCTCTTTGGCTTTCATTTAACAAAGCATTAATTGGTTCATCATAATGTTGACATTCTCTTGGTTTTATGCAGAAAAATGCTCGGGTTGTTTCTATTGATGGATATGAAGATGTTCCACAAAATGATGAGAGCTCTTTGAAGAAGGCTTTGGCACATCAACCTGTGAGTGTTGCCATTGAAGCCGGGGGCCGGGAATTCCAGCTCTATCAGTCGGTAATGCCTCTATATATCTTACATGTTATGTTTTCAGATTGTTGGACTATATATGAATGTACCATTGAATGGTAACCATGGATTTAACATACTAGATATCTGACTTATGCTTTGTGCCTATTCAGGGGGTCTTCACCGGACTCTGTGGAACCGATCTAGACCACGGTGTGCTTGCTGTCGGGTATGGTACCGACGATGGCAAAGACTACTGGATTGTGAAGAACTCATGGGGTCCCAACTGGGGAGAGGCCGGTTACATCAGGTTGGAGCGCAATGTGGCCGCCAAGACTGGCAAATGTGGCATTGCTATTGAGCCCTCATACCCAACAAAGAAGGGTCAGAACCCCCCTAAACCTGGCCCATCCCCTCCATCTCCTTCTCCTCCAGTGATCCCCTCAACTGTTTGCGACGATTACTACTCATGCCCAGCTGGAACTACATGTTGCTGCGCCTACGAGTATGGAAACTTCTGCTTTGGATGGGGATGCTGCCCTCTAGAGTCTGCAACCTGCTGCGATGACCACTACAGCTGCTGCCCTCATGAGTACCCCATCTGCGACCTTGACGCTGGAACTTGCAGACTGGTAATCAGAGTTTCATGTTTCTTTAAATTATATATATATTCTCTTTTGTGCTGTGACCCTTTTCGTTTTAATTAGCTCATGTTTTTTGTGCACTGAAACAGAGCAAGAACAGTCCGGTGAGTGTGAAGGCCTTGAGGAGAACTAAAGCTAGAAGTAACCGGCGGTGGATTGCTGGCAGGGTTTAGATTTCTCTTATCAAGAGCTTGAGGATCCAAATTGTCAGATTTGGTGTACAACGAACAAACTAAATTGATAAGCCAAAGTGAACTTCCTTGCTTTTGTGTAATCATTGAAGTCCCCGGAAATTCAGTTCCTTAATTTTATACTTCAGATAATTATTGTAGATAAACCAAAACAAATGGGTACTGGCATTCATTGAATCTCACAATAAATTGTATATTATGTTCTTTTCCTTTTCTCTTTTCTGCTTGTCAAAACAACTAATGGTTGTGAGGAACTCAGTCACCTATCTGAGATTAAGCTAAGCTTTCCTCACTCGTAAGAGTGACTTGAACAATGAACATTTTCATCTCCATAGTCATAAAAACTTTGGTAGGATGGGAAAGAAAATGACGAAGAATGACCATTTTCATTATTTGACAAAATCAATCGTTTAACAATTTCCTGTTAATGCTTAATGGAAACATTTGTTGACTGAACGCCTTCTACACTTTTTTTTAACATATGCTATTTGTGTCATAAACTTATTTGGAAAGTGACACATGCAAAAGAGTTTAATCAAATTCATCGGTCAACCTCAATCCAATATGGAGAATTACATATAATAATTTCTTTCTGAATGAAAATTTGTGATTTAATGAACAAAATAAGAAAATGAGAAAAGAGAGAAGTACAAGAAAAACATGAGAGAAGAAAGAAGAAAGGGGATACTAACATACAAAAGTTTTAGCGGTAAAATATGTCGTCGTTTAGAAATAATTTTGTTTTTCTAGAGTTTGTAGGTAATTCTTAAGGATATTTTTGGTAGATAAAATGTGTTCCGATGAAATTTATTTTTAATACCTATTCCCTAATTTTTCTAAGATTTTAAACTTATTGTAAATTTTTCTAAAAATATTAAAGGAGAGCAGTATAAGGAAAATAAAGTACAAAAACTTATAATTATACACGCGGTAATTGGCTTTTTTATTTTTATATATTTTATTTTTTATTTTTTTTCAATTGAAAATATTTCATTAATACTAAGAACCATTATATAGTAAGGATCAAATTGGGTTCAACAACGACATAACCCTCCCCAATTATTGCTCAGAGAGTTAAAAAAAAAATCTGCAATTGCAGTTAAGATTAATTGTTCCCACGTTCAAATTCTTGCATTTCAAAGTAAGAAACGTAAAAGGTTTCACTTTGAACAATTTTGGGTGGAGGAGGATGGTTGTGGATTGATTATTGATGAAGCTTGGAAGAGGGGTCTCCAATTTAATGGTTCTATTAATAATGGTCTACGAACTGTTTCTCAAGCTCTATCACAATGGCATCATTTGAAGTTTGGTAATTTTCGGCTTCAAATTCAAGAATCGCAACGGAATCTTTTAAGGCTACATTCTCCTGGAGCATCTAATGTTTCCATGTCTCAGATTAACAGAGCAGAGTCTCAGCTAGATGAGTTATTGAGGAAGGAAGAAATTTTCTGGACTCAACATTCGAGAGTAAATTGGCTCCGTTTTGGTGATCGTAATACTCGCTATTTTCATGAACGTGCAAAGGCTAGAAGACGCACCAATTATGTCACTGGTTTATTTGATTCTCAAGGAATGTGGCAGACTGATTCAAATGTCATTGGTAGTCTTTTTAGTGACTATTTTAATGAATTATTTACCACAACAGGAGGATTGATGATGGAAAGAATTCTAGCTTTGGTGGTTCCTTGTGTTTCTGAAGAGGCTAATGCTACTTTACTTAAACCTTTTGTACGAGATGAGCTGGAAACTACTTTGAAACATATGCCTGCAACTAAGACTCCGGGAGTAGATGGAATGCCTGCTTTATTTTATCAACGGTATTGGCCTATAGTTGGTGATGAAGTTTCTGCTGTTTGCTTGGATATTTTAAATGGGACTGGAAGTGTTCGGCAATTTAATCACACTTTGCTTGCTCTAATTCCTAAGGTGTCTGCTCCAACTCGGGTGGAAGAATTTAGGCCAATAAGTCTGTGCACTGTTATTTATAAGCTTGTTGCCAAATGTTTTGCTAACCGCTTGAAGACTGTTTTGCCATCTGTTATTCATCCAACTCAAAGTGCTTTTGTTCCGAAAAGGAATATTTTAGATAATGTGATGATTGGTTTTGAAGTGATGCATGTTGTTAAAAGATTGAACTATGGAAATGTTGGAGCTATGGCTTTAAAGCTTGATATGGCGAAGGCTTATGACAGGGTGGAATGGTGTTTTCTAGAGGCCATCATGCTACGTTTGGGTTTTGCTCCTTCTTGGGTGGCTCGAGTGATGGATTGTTTGACTACTGTGTCCTTTTCGGTGTTGTGGAAAGGAACTCCACTTGGATCATTTGTGCCTTCTCGTGGCGTAAGACAAGGCTGCCCTCTCTCTCCATATTTATTTCTTTTCTGTACGGAAGGGTTTTCTTTGCTTCTTCGGCATGCGGAAACAATTGGTTCTTTATCTGGAATTCACGTAGCGCGTCCTGCACCACCTATTTCTCATTTATTTTTTGCAGATGACAGTTTGTTGTTTGTAAATTTAAATAGAGATTCCCCTCATGTCTTAAAGCTTATTTTTGAGGTTTATGAAGAAGTTTCGGGCCAGCATATCAATGCTCAGAAATCTGCAGTTTGCTTCAGTCCTAATGTTATGGATGATTTTCGGGATTTGATTAGTGATGTTTTGGGAGTTCCTGTTGTGGCGTGTCATGAGCGATATTTGGGCTTACCTACTTTGGCTGGTAGGGATAAAAGATTGTTGTTTAAATCAGTGAGGGATCGGGTTTGGAAGAAGATTAATGGCTGGAAAGAAAAACTTTTGTCACAAGCAGGTAAGGAGATACTTCTCAAAGCGGTGGTTCAGGCAATTCCTGCTTATTCTATGAGTGTTTTCAGACTTCCTAAGACTCTTTGTCGTGACTTATCTTCCATGTCTGCTAAGTTTTGGTGGGCGAAAAGAGCTTCAAGGCGGGGTGTTCACTGGTTGAGTTGGAGGAAGTTATGTGGACATAAATTGAAAGGTGGTTTGGGTTTTCGTGATTATGCTGATTTCAATAAGGCGCTGTTAGCCAAACAGGGCTGGAGGTTACTGACTAATCCCAATCTGTTGGTTTCTCAAATTTACAAGGCTCGTTATTTCGCTTCTTCAAGCTTTCTTTCAGCTCCAGTAGGCCGCTCTCCCTCATTTATTTGGCGCTCTTTATTATGGGGCAGAGAATTATTGGTAGCTGGTTTAAGATGGCGTGTGGGTAATGGTGCTTCAATTCATATATATTCGGACCCATGGATACATGTTCCTCAAACTTTTCGAGTGTTGTCTCAACCCTCATTGCCCCTTAATTCAACGGTGTCTTCTCTATTAGCTGCTGATGGTTATTGGAATGTAGAGCTTATTGGTGAATCTTTTTGGGATTGTGAAGCTGCTGCTATTCTTTCTATTCCTGTTCCTCAACTTTCAAGACCAGATTCCTTATGTTGGCATTATAGCAAAGCTGGATTTTATACTGTTAAGAGTGGTTATCATCTCTTACAAGATTTGCAGGCTTGGAGTAATGGAGCAGAGGGTTCTTCTTCTAATTCGGTTAATTTAGTTTGGCAAACTCTCTGGTCTCTTCATATTCCAGGTTCTGTAAAAATATTCCTGTGGAAATGTTTGCATAATATTTTGCCTTGTCGTGCCAATCTTCATCATCGACATATTATTCCATCTCCCATTTGTCCTTTTTGTGCTCTTAAGGCTGAATCCACTTTGCATGTTTTGTGGTGCTGCTCTCATGCTAAAGAGGTTTGGATTTTGACTCCCTTCCGTGCTTTGGTTGGGAATTGGAGACAAGGAAATTTTATGGATTTATTTCGCTTTGCTCTCTCTGTTCTTTCGAAGGACGACCTTATCCTTGTGGCTTTTATTTGCCGAAGTATTTGGTTTGGCAGGAATGAATTTGTTTTCAACAATAAGTTTTTTTCCTACGACTTGTCTTTTAGCTATTGCTTTTAAATGGCGAGATGAGTTCAACTCAATTCTATTTGTACAATCCTCTTTGAGATCACCTCCTGTTGTTTCTCATCACTGGGAAAAACCTGTTTTTCCTTACATTAAAGTTAATGTGGATGGTGCAGTTGATTTGAACTCTGGGTTTCGTGGACTAGGGGCACTTTTGTGAAATGATTCTGGTGATTTGATGTTGGCTGGTTCGAAAGGTTTGATTGGCAATTTCAGCCCTAAAGCAACTGAATTATATGCGGCTTCTATGGGTTTACAGCTAGCCTTTCATGGTGGTTTTGATAAGGTTATTTTGGAGATGGATTCTCAAGGCATTATTCAATTGCTTCAAAATTCAGATGTTGATTTTTCTGTGGAAGGAGCACTTTTGGAAGAAGTGAAGACATTATTTCATTTCTTCAGTTCAGTTATTTGTACATTTGTACCTCGTGAATGTAATCAGGCAGCGCATAGCTTAGCTAAAAATGCGCTTTTGTTTCCTGCATTCAGTGTTTGGGTCGAGGATGGTCCTTCTTGGCTTTCCGATGTACTTATATCTGATGTACTTTGACATTATTTATCTATCTAATTTTACTTTTGGCAAAAAAAAAAAAAAAAAAAAAAATTAATTTCAATATATCTCATTTACTATTTTATCCTCTACATATTAAATTAAAAAATTTCAAAGTTTAATTAAAAAATAATAATTTCAGAGTAATTTAACCTTAACCCTTATTCTCTTAATCAATACAGATTCTCCAATCACTATACGCTACATAATATCCCAACCTCTAACCGTTTCGTTCTAAACCGATGATCTTGTTCTTATCCTACCAGATAGACGGTGTTAAAGTATCGCCGTTAACCACGTTGACCAGGAGCGAAGCTGCACATGAAATGATAGCACAAAGACGTTAGTAACCCGCCCGATTACGAAGCTTCATTCTCTCGCTCTCCTCTCTTTCTGAAGCCCTAGACCGGACTCAGTGAAGTCTCGTATGGTGTCTCACCGCTTCTAAATTCTCGCGTTCTTCTCTCGGTAAGATTCGATCTAAATTTCTTTGGATTAGTCACTGAGCTCAGATTTTCTTGTTCAGTATTTCATTTCATTCTAGTTTCTTCGTTTGATTTCTCCGGCTGGATTTGTAGGTCTTTCACCTCTACTCGATCTTATTAGTCCGATAGTTTGATCCTATTTCCAATTTGCATAGTTATCTGTTTATCAGTATGTGCATGTGTCCATATGCATATCTTTAGGAATGGTTATTGAATTGGCAACATTGGGTGTGTGTGTGGATCTAATTGGATTGGCATATGAAGGGCAATAGTGTTAGACTGTGACTGTACTCAGAATTTGGAGCATCAGATATTTTAGCATATTGGGGGAAATTTTATTCAAGCAAACTTGTTTAAGTTTGATTAAACCCGCGAGAGTGTCCTGAAAAGCTCAGTAAATAGTATTAGATTCATGTAGTAGGGTCTTTTTACATTCCGAGAACAATTCCATAACTGTTCGACAATCTACACAATTGTACACTTCTTTTTCTCTCCTGTTCTAGCCCACATATACAACAGAGAAAGATTAGAAATGTCCATCATGTTTATTGTTATGCCGGTACTTAAAACTGTTATTTCAATCTCCTTCAGAATCTCTGGCATTTTAGGATGGATTCGGAATCTGCGGTTCCATCAACTTCACCTCCAGTTAAAGCTCCCGAGGAACAACCTCCTGCTGCCACAGATTCAGGATCAGATAATAGTTCTCGGGATGCGCCATCCAAGCTAAGTACTTCTGGCCTAACATCATGGGCCAAAAATCTGAAAATTCCTCAGCCAATGGCACCAGCACAGGACAGCTCTCCGACTGGTTCTGGACAGTCAACTTTTGCACGCTTTACAAGTGGATTAGGATTGCGCTTGTCTCCAAAATCTCCGAAGGAAGATGATGATCCCAGTGGAAGCTCAAAAGCTATGCAACCTGGTTTATTTGATACAATTACCAAGGGGATAGTCGACTCTTCTAAGAGTGCAGTGAAAGCTGTTCAAGTTAAGGCCCGACATGTTGTCTCTCAAAACAAACGAAGATACCAGGTGGATCCCTTGTGTATATAATTATCGCTGTTATTGTCTTCTTTGTAGTAAAGCAGAGGGGTCATAAACTACTTTACTTTTTCTTCTCTGTGCGGTGGTCTATTATTTCAAACATACTATGGCCTGCCAGATGTATCAATGCTTTTTAATATTTGTATGACCTCTGTGTTCTGCCATGTATACAGGAGGGAGGATTTGATTTGGATATGACATATATCACAGAGAACATTATTGCTATGGGATTCCCAGCTGGTGATATGAGCTCTGGGTTTTTTGGATATGTTGAGGTTAGCATGCAATTAGTACTCTACATC
Organism: Rubus parviflorus; assembly: GCA_029955375.1. Lineage (NCBI taxonomy): Eukaryota > Viridiplantae > Streptophyta > Magnoliopsida > Rosales > Rosaceae > Rubus > Rubus parviflorus. Next base: position 31,549,036 of record JARGGL010000001.1, read on the forward strand.
TGACTTCATTCATCCTGCTCCACTATATCACCAGCATTAAGTTTACCTAAATATTTAATGCAGGGGTTCTACAGAAACCACATGGAAGAAGTGATTAAGTTTTTTGAAACTCATCATAAGGTAATAATTTATTTGTGTTCGTGATCTATATATCGTTTTTATTCTTTGGCTAGCATTGTTAAAACCTCTTAATGATTATTCTTTATTTCAGTATTCATTTTCAAAGGGTTTGATATTGCCTTGTGAGTTGTGACACCCTTTGATAAATTTTTCTATTTGTACGTATGGACTTAGATAAAATCCCTCCCTTCCTCTCCCTCTCCCTCTCCCTCGCCCTCCCTCCCTCCCTCCCTCCCTGAATGGAGTGAAACAGCTGTTGCAATATGGTTTTGATTGCTGTTATATAGTTACATAATTTTATATGGAAGGTAACTGCTTACATCCTTTATTTATTTACTCTGTTAGTGAATGAAATGTAATGAAGCTTCTGCCATTAGCTGTTGAGATGTGGTTTTGGTTGCAATTTTATCTTCTACTCATCATCATGTATTTTACGTATTGGAATATCTTATCTCAATCAAGAAAAAGAACAAAAAAAGAAAGAATAATATCTTATCTTGGGATATGTGCAGGGCAAGTACAAAGTATACAACCTTTGTTCGGAAAGGCTGTATGATGCATCGTTATTTGAAGGAAAGGTTAGTCATGATTTGTCACTTACCGGGGGGGGGGGGGGGGGGGGATCATTTCTTTTTAAACAACTAAAATTAGTGATCTGGACTAGAGTAGGCTTGATTCTTTGTCTGGCTTGTTTATTATTGTGTTTGGGAAGTCATTGCATTTAACTCGAACTCTCTCAAAGAGTGCTGATCCGATGTTGTCATTGCAATTGATTTACATTTCCCTTAACCTACAACAACAATTCAGATTGGTTTGGTGATCTCAATCCATATCTTTTCGGGTTATTGTGTGAATGAAATTACTAATGGAGAGGTTAATCATAAAAATAATAATAATAATAAAAAGCGCCTCTTCTGCCTACAGTCATGTGATTTTACCACATTTGATAAACATTAGATTATTTAGAGCTTAGTACATAGTTACTAGTATATGTACTGTGGTTAAGAACTTAAATCTTCAAGTATTAAAATATTGAGAAGGTAGGCAAGGCTAGTGAGTTCGCTATAAGAACGAATGAAATTGCTAGTTATATTTGTGATTTTTTCTTTTGCGAAGTGAATCTTATTCACAAGAATAGAAACAAGAACAAAGCTGTAATTTGAGTTCAAAGTTCACCGAAATAACACAATTGACAATTTCCTTATGGCTACAATCTACTGTTATTTTGAAACTCCACAATCATTTTATTCTCTGAACAGAACTTATTTAGATGCCTCACTAAGATGGTAGACCATAGCCAGAGTCCCTCCTTTCTATGGACTAAACACAATGAAGGTGCCATTGTCACTCATCTCGAAGGTTTACACTTTTATAATAGAAAAGTTGAAGCTGCTCATTCTTCGCCCCAGTCCCCACCCCTTTTTTTTAAAAGAAGGCATAGTAAACGAAGATTTATTACATGAAGTGCATGTCCTGTGGTATAGTTATCAAAACGAAGGTTTTGTGAGAGTTTCCTAGTTCCTATGCTTGATTTATCATTTTGTCTTCAGGTGGCTAGTTTTCCATTCGATGACCATAATTGCCCACCAATTCATTTGATAACATTATTTTGTCGAAGTGCTTATTCGTGGCTGAAAGAGGACATTGAAAATGTAGTAGTTGTGCACTGTAAGGCTGGAATGGCAAGGACAGGATTGATGATATCCAGTCTTCTCCTCTACTTAAAGGTAAATTTATTCATGGTAAAAAGATGTGAAACTGAATCTAGTCGATAAATTAGTTAATTTCTTGGTTTGGTTGTATACTATGCTTAGTTCTTGCTCTAGACTTATTTGTTCCTATCTACAGTTCTTTCCTACTGCAGAGGAGTCTATTGACTACTACAACCAGAAGAGATGTTTGGACGGAAAGGGGCTTGTTCTGCCAAGTCAGATTGTTAGTGTTTTGCTTTTTTAATTTTTTTTTGAAGAACTACATGCTCTTGATATCTGACTACTTGCACTTCTTACATTTCATCTGTAAGGCTAATAAGTTTCTGTTTTCCTAGAGGTACGTCAAATATTTCGAACGTATCTTAACATACTTCAATGGCGAAAACCCTCCTGGGCGCAGGTATACTTTTGGCTGTGGATTCAATTGATAGTATCTTTATATTTTGCAATGACACTGACAATATGTTTGCATCATTTGCAGGTGCATGCTTAGGGGATTTCGGCTTCACAGGTGCCCGTACTGGGTCAGACCTACCATTACTGTCTCTGATCATAATGGTGTGTTGTAGCATCCTTGCTGTGTGTCTGTTTCTCAACTTTCCTTCCCACTGCTGTTTAATGATAATCCTTTTGTTTTTACCATCTATCTTCAATGCAAATCTCTTGTTATACTATTGGACATTATTGAATGAAGAATAATGGTGTAACATGAAACTAGCAGATCGTTGACCTTTGTTTCCTTTGACTAAAAGATATTTCTCAGAACTCTGAAAAGTTCATTACATGGACTCGATACCTTTCATTCAACCTTGCCAAGGATAGTAACTTATCAAGGGCTCATTGGATTTGTTCTCAGCATGTATCTTGCAATTTGAATAGGAAGCATGTGTACCCATTTTGTGTATGCAGACCTATGTGTTGATGATAGTTGTATCTAGACCCATAAAATGAGAAAAAACCATGTTTTGTCTAGAGTTTTAAGTTATGTGTAGTTTTAATACTCATGTTTGTTAGTTTATTATCATGCTGATGTTGGTTTTCATTTAATGCTTTCTCAGGTGTCCTATTCTCCACGAAAGACCATCCAAGAACCAAGGGTCTTTCGGTATGTTTGGTTGTTCAATAACAATTAGATAAAAGTTCAAGAAACAGTCTGGCTTTTTTTCAGTATTTTTATTAGCTCTCTGCTATCCTTTCACTAATTTGGGATTTTTCATTTCAATTATATTGACAGCCTGAAGATTTTTGGTTTAGTGCTCCAAAGAAGGGGGTAATGGTCTTTGCTCTGCCGGGGGAACTTGGTTTGACCGAGCTAGTTGGAGACTTCAAAATCCATTTTCATGATCGTCAAGGAGATTTTTACTGGTTGGCAATCTACCTCTTTGTTTATGCTTAGTATGAGTTGGAACTGATATAATTTTGTTTTAACAGTTGCTATTTTTATTTCAGCTGGTTGAACACAACGATGACAGAAAATAGAAAAACTTTAACTACCAATGATCTGGATGGATTTGACAAGGTAAAGATCTTTTGTTTGTTGTGCAACGTAGTTTTGAGATATATGATCCTCACTTGCAAAATGCAGAACTATGGAAACTCATTTTTGATGGTATGCTCCTCTACAAGTCAGGATTGTTTATATATTTGCATTGCAATATGCCCTAGAACCTGTCTAAAATAACAGATGGTAGGGTGGGCTTAGGATTTGTCTTGGATTAGAAGTTTTGAAGCGGAAAAAAATGCATTGACAAGATTCAGCTATTTGTCAATTATTAAATATAACTAAGATAAACAAATTGAGCTATTTTGCATTCTACTAAGAGGGGTTGATGCTCATTTTCGTTGAGCTATTCTATGTTCTTTCATTGGCACTGCACTTTTGGTGGTCTATAATTCTTTGTACCAGTGCTCATTAGTATCTTGTGGTGCTTGTTGATTGAGAGAAATAGCTCAGGTTTTGATGTACTGGAGCTTCCTATGATGGTATGGAGTGCTCGGTAATAGAGATAGTATTTTGTATAGATTCCTAGCCCGATGCTCTTTTTTTTTTTTCTTGGTTGGAGAGACTCCGCTTGTTATTGTACTTTGATAAATTTTTCTGTTTTCTATGCTGTTTTCTTTTTGTTTAATATTGAGGCAGAGCGCATACCCCTCTTTTATCTATATCATAGTATTAATCCAGCAAAAGAAATGGTAATCTTACCCGGGCTGGACCTTCTGCAGAGGAAACTGCCTTCCCCTGGATTTCAGCTTGAGGTGGTTTTAGTGGACTATAATGGCAATGTTCCTGCAGCACCTACACCTAGCACTGAAACTACTACCAAGAAATCGGATGAAAGCTCAGGTACCAAACCTTCCTCAGACGGCGTAGCTGCAGCTTCTCCACCTGATAATGCAAACCCAGGAAGTCAAGATAAAGATGATGTGTTTTCTGACAGTGAGGCAGAGGAAACTGGCTCTTCAAAGAGCCAGCGAGCAGAAGCAGCTTCTCCAGCAGGTGGAACTGTCACCAGTACCACCTCTAGTTCTGAATCTAATACAAAATCAGATCAAATTGCAAGTTTAGCGCAAGCAACTAAACAAGTTTCAATTGGAAGCACAGACTCCAAACAGGTCCCTGCTGCTAGTGAGCCTAAAAGTGCTGCGGCTGTTGGAAATGTCCCAGGCCTCGAGGCTCAAAATTCGGAAAGTGAATTTAAGGCAATGGCTGCCGATGCCTCTGTCTTCACGTTCGGAGACGATGATGACTATGAAAGTGAGTGAAACAGAGGGTTGACATCAGTGCCCCGGGCTTGGACAATCTGTACATAACATGGTTTGAAACCTTTAGGTCCACCAGTTGCTGAAGGTTGGTCTAGTTCAAATTTCAATCCATTTGTAATTGAAGTACGGTTCTGGTTGGATTGACAAGGCAAAAAGTTTGTTGGAGGTCCGAATAATTGACATCAAACTGTGATGGGAATTTACTGGAATTCGTTTCATTTGTTGTAAAAATGAATAAAAAGAAAACCTGTAATATGTCATTTATTTCTTTCTGGGCTTTTTTACATCCCTGTTAGGAACATCTTCAAGCTGTACCAATCTATTACTCATAAGTCTATCTTTGAATTATGAACTTGGGTAATGGGTGTTACTTTGGTTAGAATTCGGACAACTCTGAACTGAGGTCGATTTACTCCAATCTCAGTCTGAGCTTAATCCGAATTCGATTAGGTGACAGGTTTTCAACTTAACTCGAGCCATTCTCCTCTCAAATCTCAGATCAAGTTTTAGGTGGGTTCCGGTTGACTATGTTCAAGTTGCATACTGTGAGAGTGTCATCCCACAACTGCAGAATTGTTTCTTCATTGCCTTTTTAAAATTCTCAACATGCACTTTTTTAACCTAAACAATAATGTCTTTCCATTCGGGCTTAATTCCTCAGAGGCATATGCATCTTGTTAATTAATATGTCACTGTTTTGATTTAATGGAAAACGATGAAAGATAGAGAATGACTCAACTCTTGCAAGGTCAGCTAGGAAAGTTTCTTGCGCATTGTCTGTCTTTTCCATTTTTTATATGCAAACTCAACCTCAAGTTGAAGTAGCAAAGTCCATGGCTTATCGAATGAGATGATCGAGTCTGATTCCTTTCTATTTATTTTAGGTTCATGATTGAGTCTGTCATTTTTTCCCTGGAATAGTTAAAGGAAGGATCCAGTGGAAGGTATATCCTATGAATACAAGTAACTGCCATGTTGGTCTCTAGAAAGAATCCATTTTAATCTATTCCTGTGTTTGAAATAAATATTTTCGGGGAACTGTAAGACCATCTATAAAGCTAAAATTGTTTTCAATTTTCATCCTCATATTCACTCGAGTCGTTTCATAAAGATATCAAATTTCCAAGCATTTTTAAGATTTAAAATATAACTTCAAGTCTCGAATCTCTTGTTACAAGCTTATTTCACTAATGTATCCCACAAAAAATTGTGTCAAGATGGTAATATTTTTTTTTTTTTGGGACAATGTCAAGATGGTAAATGGCTTTAGAACAATGTCAACATTTATCAAGACCTTGACTTCCTTAAAGAAAAGAAAAAAATATCATCAATTGGTCAATGAGTTGGTGAATAATAAATAATACCCAATAATCAAATATGTTTTGGCTTGGTCAGCTTGGGCAGTAATTTTCCGAGCACGCAGACTACGCAAGCGTGTCAACGACGTAAGATTGACTTTTATACCCCTTAAGGAACGTGCACTCACGCGCTCTCTTTCTGTACCGCAAAACCCGAAACTGGGATTTCATTTCCTTCCCGGCACCTTCTGTATTCCTTCCGAGGTAAAATCGTAAAAGTACATAAAAAATGAAACAACGCGGAATAGAATAGAATACTATAAAAAGAGCAAGACCTTTTTGTAAACAGAGATTACATGTCAATATATCAATTTCCAACCCAGTCTTCTTTGTCTCCTTACTCCGCTTTTCCCATGTCGATTTCTGGCATTCAAGGACAGCTTCTTGAGGTCACGGGTATGCTTCATTCAAATTCTTTAATGGGCCATCTTCTTTTTTCTGGGTTTCGTTCAATTTTCCATTAATTTCGAGTTTTGGTGATTTGGGTTCTGATTATTTTGGTGGTCCAGTTGTTGGGTGCAACAAGTTGAAAGATACAGAATGGATTTCGCGGCAAGATCCCTACGTTTGTCTTGAATATGCTAATGCCAAGCACCGAACCAGAACGCATACTGGTATTTTTCCTATTCATATTCTTTCTAGTTGGATGGAATTTTGATAAAGCTCTTGTTTTTGTTTCTGGGTTTTGTTAATTTAAACGTTCAGATCCGAATTTGGACACAAACTGGACTCAAACCCATGTTGATTTTAATGGTGTAGACGGAGGTAAAAACCCTACATTCCAAGAGAAGTTCGTGGTTCCCCTAATTGAAGGTCTTAGAGAGATCAATGTTCGTGTCTGGAACAGCAATAGTGTCACATATGACGACTTTATTGGCGAGGGAAAGTAAGTGAATATCACACCTTTTCCTGCTTGAATATCTCAATTTTGACATACCCTTTTCTTTGTTGTAAATCTTGGTTAAGCTCTTCTTTTTTCTAATTGGGTATTACTGTATTCAGGGTTCAACTTCAGAAGGTTTTGTCACAGGGTTATGATGATGGTGCTTGGCCAATTCAGACTAAAACTGGCAGGTGACATTCCGAAATTCTTAATATTTTCAACTTTATATGTGAGAGGTTTAGAATTATGAATGGCTTTCTTTCATGTTTGGACAATAAAGCTAGTTCATTTGTTTACATCTATCCCAACACTACCTCTCCCATTGAAACATGCACATGGCTACACGCCTACACCAATGCATATAATGTTGTTTAGCAACACTGTTTGGGTCAACTTTCTTTGTTCATGGACTGTCCTTTTCTCCCTTCTATATTGTTCTTGTCAAATATGTTTCTGAAGCGTTAGACATTGTTCAGTTGCTTTAACATCGTATTGCTTCCTGGTCAAATATGTTTTTTTTCTTCTGCATGATGAGATACATTGCATTAGATGTAGTAGTTTTTCAAGCTGACCATGGTCGTACTCTTCCTTCTCAAATTGGGTTTGTGAACCTGGCTTGTTTATCAGTTGTTCTAGGAGCAGAGGCAACATGGGGTGAATTGTGTAAAGCACCTTCCATGTTTACGCTGCAGCACCGCTGAGCTTCTTTTTTCGAAAATTCACCTCTAAGTACATTGATGACCCTAACATACCATAGGATTCCTGTGTCATCTGATTGCGGAGTCCTCACCGAAACATTCAGTGTCTAAGTTTGACGCAATAGCTTAATATAATATTCAATCAAGTGACTTTTTTTTTTTTTCAACAGCTCATGCTTAGGCCGTGTCAATTACTTGCAACCTGTTCAGTTCATCTATATTAGGAAGGAAACGAAGGGGTGGTTAAAGGAGATGGAATGAATTTATCTTGTCTGTAGTACAGGGCAGCCTTTTTGGGACATGAGGGTAGGCTAGGATCTGGGATTAACCGTTTGTTAAGTAGAGTCCTAATATCCATTTCGGTTATCGAAGAGAAAAGAACTGGTGGGAGTGGTTTCATGTATAATATATAAGTTCTTCTCTTTCTTTTCATCCCTCCTGCTCTACAAGCCAATCATGTCTTACCTTTCTAACAAAAGTAATGAACTGATTAAGTTCATTAATTGATCATTCAAATTACTTGCATCTCTTTTTACTACAGTTGTTAATATTAGTATCAGTAATGGGAATATTTTTTGTATTGAAAAATTGTTAACTTCTGACATGGAGCTTTTTTACATTGTAGATATGCAGGAGAAGTACGGCTTATAATGCATTATACCAATCCTAATGCAAGTACAAAGCCTCATGTAAGTTGCATTTCTTTCTTTCACTGTATAACTGGGTGAATGTCCTTATATATATTCATATTAATAACATATCAACTGAATTATTGTGCTTGGGTCGCTGCAGAAACCGGCAACAAGCTATGCTCCCACTGCACCACCATATGGAGCACCACCTGCATCTCCTTATGCACCACAAGCTCATATGTACTCAACTCCCCCTCCCTCATCTGCATCTCCTTATGCACCACAAGCTCAAATGTACGCCCCACCTCCACCAGCAGCCTACCCAGCTCCATCTCCATCTCCCTATCCTTCATATCCGCCTAATCCCTCATATCCACCAAATCCAGCACCTGCAGGGTATCCACCATCCCTGTACGGTCCTCCCCCGCCTGCTGCATATCCTCCTGCACCATACCCACCAACGTCAACATATCCTCCTCCTCCATCATCTGCATATCCACCACCTCCACAAGCCTCATCCTTCTACCCTCCACCTCCAGGTAACTTCATTTGTTTTTGATTGCGTACATTTTGCTGCTAGCTAATATAGTATTGAATACTACCAAAGAGTTGTTGGTCTAGCGGTCAGGCCCTTGGTTTGCTCCCAAGAGGTCTGGGGTTCGACCCTCTCCCATGGTACCCACCTAGCAAATGCTAGAGTTTCCAGTTCCCCAAATGTTGTGGGGTCAGGCGGGGAGCCTAGGGATTAGTCGGGTCAAAGACTCGGACACCTTAGTTTCAAAAAAAAAAAAATATATATATATATATATATATATATATAGTATTGAATACTGAAGTTCTGTTTTCTGCTTTTCATTTAGGTCCTTATGGAGTATATCCTCCACCACCATACTGAGAGAGTCCCTGGATACCCAAGTGAAGAAGCAACTGTGAGGATGTAGTGATAGCTAGCTAATCATGTATAGCTTCTTATAGAGTGGAGGTTGCTTAGGCCATGGAATTTGTTGTTTTTCATTGCAAATATGTGCACTTTCTTTTTCCCAAAGGTTGATAGTTCATCTGTACAAAGGTTTAATATGGATGAATCTTTTTTAGTTCCCCCTTTGCCTTTTTACTTCCAGTGTGATGTGATGTTTATAGCGTTAAGGCAGCTGGGAATAGAACCAGATCGATCTAGTCAAGGCTTCTCTGTTATATTTGTTTTCTGCTAGATTTCGAAGAAGATTGTACCTTGAGTTTTCTATCAATATATTTGAGCTGAATAATTTAAAGCTTTGGATTAGTATATGATCGGATTTACTCAAATGAATTGTTGTTCCGTTACATTAACCGATTATTGAATTTGGGACGTAAACGGATTAACAAATTCGGATTGTACTCGGATTAACAGAATTCAGGAATCTCATAATAAAAAAGCACCACCAAATCCATGTCCTATGAATTATGTCAGATTTGGATTGGATATATCCTATTATGGTACAATGATCATGAGTAAATGTTCTTAACTACTTGAACAACCAAATTGAATGAATTGACTTCTTTACCTTCTGGTGGTAACAAAAATTGCTTGGCCAGGCAGTACTGATACGATCGATCTAGCTACCACATCACTCGAATTAATTTTCTGTGTTTCGAAAGCAAATCGATAACAGTCTTGTAAAGTTGTCCATTATCAAAGTAATAATGAATATCTGGAAAACATGGGTCGTAAGGATTCTTACGTGCTGTCAAGTCCTGGTTTCACTAGCTTTCATCAATATGTTTTTTCTCATGAAGTGGGAGCCGTATTGCATGCATGAAGTAAATGCTAGCTCCACTTTCACTAACCTTTCTCGCTAAGCCTTTTCAATCATATAATTCTATATATTTGTTTGTTGAGCTTGAGCCTAATATATATTAGGTGAGTCAAAGACTTGAAGCTTTTCACTGCATCTAGTTGTGAAGGGGTTCTTTGCTTTTGGTCGTCCAAGGCCATATCAGTTATCATTTGGGTATTTGAAAAGCTTTTTCTTCAGTGGATGACATGATACACACTCTCAAGTGCTTCATGTTTTGATTAATTTGAACCTCAACTGAAAGAGAATAGCAACCATGCATTATTAATCTATCTAGCTAGTCTACTACTTTTAGTGAGGTTGTTAGAGGCTTTGAAAGTTCTGCACAGTTGTTATAACTCTGTCAAATGACCCATTGTTGATTAAGGATGAAGAAGAAGACTTTCACTTCCATTATAAACCAGGACTTATTTGTTTAATGGTCGGATTGATGATTAGGCTAGCTCTACTTGTAAATTAATATACAAATTAACTTGCTGCGAAAATTACGTCTTTGTGTGCTTCAATTCTCTGAAGTACGTGTAGGCTTTGAATATTATTTGTCACCCCCAACTAACATGTTTGTGTGTGGAGGAAAAGTACAAGGGCATTTGGAGATCGAAGACCTTTTGGTTGTACTAGCTCCTCCAAACACACAATGAAGGTTATTGAAAATCATATCCCTTCGATATATTATCTATATGCTGATTAGTATGGCATACGAACTAAATGTAAAACAATCTATATATCTTAATCAAAAACAAGAAAAATAAGTCAAGCAAAAGGTTAGAAACAGATCTATACGTATGTCTTACTAATCACAATGATAGAATTGTCGTGAGAATTATCTTGATTAATTTTGTTACTTAGTGATCATGCCATCATCATAAACTAGTTCGAAAACGAATTTGGTGACTATAGCATTTTCTTATTACTTAAATACCTCAACTCATATTGATGATATTAGTTTCTAACATTATCATCTTTATATATATGCATGCTTAAAAAAATTTAGACATCCAACTCAAAATTCACGACAATACATAAGTGGCATGGGGAGACTCGATCATGACTTAATATATATAACATGCATAGGATAACAGCTCAAACTCTCTCATAGTATCTACACGACATAGAATTGACAGACATCCACAACTGAAGTAAAGAATTCCCTGCGTCTCTCAATGGGACAAGTGATCGAAATAGCTTGTATAATCGAATTTGATACACACCACGGCAGAAACATGATTTTAATCATATATAATCGTCAGCATCAATATGATTATCACCTTATAATGAAAATCAATGTGACAAACAAGCTGTTATATATTACAATTAATTTCGAATTCACTAGATGGAACCGAAAAACCAGTAATTCCAAATTGTAAAAATTTCTCCCTGAAAAATCAATGATACATATATATGTAGCCAAAAAAAAAAGAGGCTCCTAGATCTCTCTATATATTAGCTGCCATGGCTCCACTGCAAGATTCAGTGCAAAAGGGTCCCCGATGGAGCTAGCTAGAGATAAGTGGAAGAAACTCATTTGTCTTAATTCGACTAAAAGTCAATTTGGCTTTGTTTTCTTGTTCAAACTCTAGCATGCATGTATGTTAAACATAAAAGGTTAATAAAGGTGGGGGCTCTCTGATGACTATATATGAACAGATAGTTAAAAAATTTAAACAGCTAGCTTTCATTATTAATTAGTCGTTTGGTGTTAATTTGTGCTTAATATGTAATTATATTTTGAGCTGGTGATGATCTATTCAAATGTAATTGATTGCCACAGGAATTGACAGTAGAAAAACTGTGCTGTAGTCATTAGCTACTAATCTTTGCTTGTTTGTATTGCCATGCACCATAATTAACCACTATGATTGTTTTCTAGCTACCTCTCATCTATATATATATATATATATATATATATATATATATATATATTATATCCATACTGTAATGGAATTTTACATTATCATGCACTCAAAGACTAGTACTGCATGCATATATATATGTTTGAGGCTTTGTAAATACAAGTGATGATTCAGTAAAACATACTATAAATATGTTCCATATATATTGGTGATGACATCTCTCACATATTTAAGGTTTACGCATCATATATAGAACTCGTAAACTGAATATTTTAGATTTAAAAATTAATATTGCTCCGGCCGTTTTGCTTCTGTGAATCGAAATTAACCTACGTACCCTTGACTAACACTAACGCTGCTAACAAAATGGTAGTTAATTAGGAACTGTAAATTACTAATTAAGCTCAATAATCTGGAGTTCATGGAAAGTGACTTGCAACTGATCAATACTAATAGGAGTCAAGGGGCGAGTTGAGCTGGTTAGTAAAACGACCATGCATGAAAGTACGTAGTAAGCATGATTATGACAGTAATAATCACCCATCACATATAAACCTAGTAATCCCAAGTATTGACAGTGACAGTAATTTCTCTTCTAATAACTAAACATTCACCAGGCCATGTTGTGAATATATATGATCGAAGAACTTCTCTCTCTCTCTCTCTCTCTCTCTCTCTCTCTCTCTCTCTCTCTCTCTCTCAGTAATCTCTCTCTTTTATCATTTTGACTTGTTCTCACTTCAACTTTAGAAAGAATCCTTGAAATTTTCTGAAAAGAAAGTGACAAAATCATTAGTAGTATTTTTGGACCTTATATTTCTTTTGCTATTCCCTAGGGGAAAAATTGAATTTTAAAGTTATTTGGAGAGGTGAAAAAAGAGTCACCGACTAATACTCGCCCTGCTTTACTGCCATATATGGGTGGGTAAGTACATGCATTGCTTGACGTATAGCTACCCTTTGAAGCTTCTTGGCCTCTTGGGTAATTTCTTCAATTTCCTTAATTTGTTGCTTTCTTTCTCATTTGGTTTTTAGCCTTTTTGTACTTGTTTGAGTAGTTTTGGCACTAATTGTTCTTTCTTTTTCTTTTAGTAAAGATTCTCTCGCTTTCTTGACGTTTTAATCTTTTGTCGAAATATTTTTCTTGACTCGATGAATAATCTGATTAGTCATTGGTACTTTATTTTTTTGTGTTTCGATATACAGTTAGTCTATCCTTTAACTAATTGATTACAAACTTCAATTTACGTCATATCTTACGTTCATCATTTTTTAATCAAATCAATATTTATAAGTATTGTTCAAATCACATTACACATTGAGGACTGAACAACTATAATAGTTACGAACATTTACCCTTAACGGCTCTTGGCCCTGCATCCGAACTCCATAGATCATATCACAATTTCGTAAAAAATGTATTACTGTAACTTACTGTACCCGAGAGATTGTTCTGAAGCATCAAATATCGAAAAATCTAAAGTATCACTTGCTCCGAAACACGGTAAAACTTCTCTATATATAATTTACTACGAGTTTTAAAAAAGCAAAAGGAAAACAATAATGAGGGAAAAGTAAAAGTGTAGGGCGCGCCTAAAGATGAGTAGTGGGAGAGTGAGAGAGAGGCACTAGTCGTCCTCCTCCATAGGGTTATGGGAGCACGTCAAAGCAAAAAAGAGTACGACTACGGCTTCTGGCTCGCACAGACACGCATTATTTACGACTTTCTAATGAGACACCAGAGCCATAGAACAAGTCAGCCTCACCCCTCCAACCATTCTCTCTCGTTGCGCGTGCTAATAACGCGCCTCCTGGTGTCGCCTGTGGATTCAGTCGCGTGGGCCGTGGGGGATGTCACCCTGTTTTGTTCTTTCTCATTGGACTGCCTGGGTTTGGTTTTGTCAATGAGACATTACTGTTCTTTTGCTCCTTAATTCCTCTAGTGATTTTCCTTCACTTTTTCCATCCTTTTTTTTATATATATTTATATTTCGCTTAAGTTTTGTTTCATTCTGTCAAATTCCTTTATCATATCTTAGTTTTAGATATGAGGATGAATTCAGAATGTCATGGCAATTTCATTGTTGAAAGCTTAGTTTTTGGTCAGATTATAATTGAATCTCTTAAGCCAGAAGATGACTGAAAGCAATTTTCTTGTAATCGTAGGCATGATTAGACCCTAATTGTGTACTTAAATCTTATTCAATTAATAGAATAGCTATGCACAATTAGTGTCTAAATGATACCAATAACTCCAAGCAGTATTCTGATAACAAGTTAACTACAATATAATCCAAGGCCAAAACCTGTAATCTGATTTACGTCCTTTCACTTTTTCTTTGCAATGAGCCAATGAGGCAAAAAGAAAGGTACTGTATAAAGCAAGTTTGACATGTATATTTCAAGTGTCAACAAACCCTATTATACTCTATTAAGTGGGATTTGTTAAGTCTTTTGTAAAAGAGGTTTAAAACAAAGACTTGTGAATAGCTAATACCTTCTTAGCTTCTTTACCTGTCCTTTTGACTATGACTTAGAAATTAATCAAAACCTTGCAAGAAAAAAATAACAATGGAAGCATAAATGCTTGGAAGTATAAAATCCAAAAAATGTATTAACAATTTAAGAAAATAAAACACTGCTAAAGGCTTCTGCTACAACCAATAGGACAACAGTCTTGACTGAGCAATGGGCACAGTGTCTCTTTATTGTGTAGACTTGTATTGTATATAAGTGGTTGTTTTCATGGGGGTCCGGCTTGGTGTGTGTGCCGTTACAATTTTTTCTGCCCGCCAACGAAACGAAACACACCGAAAGCACAAAAGAAAAAAGAAAAAATTCCCCCAAAACCCAATATATATAAACAAAGGACAAGCGTGAAACCCACTCTGCTCTAAAATCAATCCCCCTACTCTCTCCTTTTTCTTTCTCTCCCTCTCTCCTCTCTAGCCTCTCTGCATCCCCCAAAGAAATTTAGAGAGAGAAAAATGGGTGTGAGACTAGTTTGCTTTTCTTTTGTATAATGAGAAGAGGACTCAAACCTCTTCTTCTTAGAAGAAGATGGCAATGAACCAAAATGAGCCACAAAATGAACAAAGCAATTCATTCTTGTTGGATGATGCTTTGTTCTGTGGAGAAGAGAAATGGGAGGAGGAAGATGAAGTGAGTGAGGTATACAATGATTATGAAATTAACAACAATAATGACTGCATTAAAACCCAAAAAAACCCATCTCTGTTTCCTCTGCTTTTGCTTGAACAAGATCTGTTTTGGGAAGATGAAGAGCTTCTCTCTCTGTTCTCCAAAGAACAGCAGCAGCAGCAACAAACCCATCTCAGCGACGCCGTTTTGGTGGCGCGTCGCCTCGAGGCGGTGGAGTGGATGCTGAAAGTGAATGCCCATTATGGATTCACAGCTCTCACTGCAATCTTAGCCGTTAACTACTTCGACAGGTTCATCTCCAGCGTCCATTTCCAGAGAGACAAGCCATGGATGGTTCAGCTTGTAGCTGTCGCTTGCATCTCTTTGGCTGCCAAAGTAGAAGAGACCCAAGTCCCTCTGCTTCTAGACCTTCAAGTAAAGTCTCAGTCTTGACCCGTTTTTGCTCATCAAGATTCAAGTTTTATTGTCATTTTCTGATTGATTTCCCAAATCTAATACTGGGTTTTGTTCTGGATCAGGTGGAGGACACCAAGTATCTTTTCGAGGCCAAAACGGTTCAAAGAATGGAGCTTTTGGTGCTCTCAACTCTTCAATGGAGGATGCACCCGGTGACCCCTATCTCTTTCCTTGACCACATCATAAGGAGGCTTGGATTGAAGACTAATCTGCACTGGGAGTTTCTCAAGCGCTGTGAGAGTCTCCTCCTCAGTTTGGTCTTTGGTAAGCAAAAATCCATAACGGTTACTAATCAAAGCTTAGAACTTTCGATAAGAACAAAGAAAATGAAAGATACCCGTTTGAGAATTTTGGTCATTTGGTTAATTAATTCACTTTTTTGTTGATGCGTTTGATCAGATTCAAGATGCATTGGTTTTCTCCCTTCTGTTTTGGCCACTGCTACAATGATGAGGGTCATAGACCTTGTTGAGCCTTGTAATGCTGTGGAATACCAAACCCAACTTCTGGGTGTGCTCAAAATAAGCAAGGTATGTTTTTGTTTTTGTTTGATTCAATTTTCACCTCAAAGAAAATCATTAATGCATACTTAAAACTTGATTAAGTACTTAAGTAGTACTGCTGCATTGTAAACAGGAGAAGGTGAATGACTGTTATACCCTCATCCTTGAGTTGTCAAAGGCTTGTGGCTACAAGAACAACCCTCATAAGCGCAAGCATGAGCAAATCCCAGGGAGCCCAAGTGGAGTAATTGATGCATATTTCAGTTCTGAAAGCTCAAATGACTCATGGGCTGTGGGTTCATCTGTTTCTTCATCACCAGAGCCACACTTCAAGAAGATCAAATCAGAGGCTTCATCACTCAACAGGCTCTTGGGCATTGTTGGTAGTCCCTAATAAATCATTTAAGGATTAAATTCCCATTCCTCATATCTATTATCGCTATTTCACTTTTGGTGCTGCTGCAACACATGCAATATCTGCTCTAATTTCCAAAAATGCCCCCACATCACTAGTTTGGGATTGATGGCATTTTAGAGCAAGACAAGGGACAAGATTGGGAAGCAAGAAGAAGAAGAATTCTCATGTATATTTTTTGTTATCAAGCTGCTTCTCTTAATATCTATTTCCATATCTATAAGTCTCTTTTTGGACCCATTTGGACATATTATTTTAAATAAATAAATTTAAACACCAATTTTGTTCATTTGGTATTTTCCAATATTATCTGTTCACTTCCCATTAGCTCGATCTGCTTAACCAGAATTGATGCAGCAAAATGTGTGTCAGATGTGTCATGGAAAATGGGTTAAATATTTGATTTCTGATATCCCCTAAATTAATTATGATTATTGAGGGAAAATTAATTTTTGAGTTGGGTACTTGGGTTGGCATGTGAAGAGTGTTGGAGTGGATTTGGTTTGAAGATAGACTTTTTGATTGGGGGGTTTGACCTCGTTGAAAGAGCCACTTCCTTCTTCTTCCTCCTTTTTAATTTGTTAATGTGAAATGTTTGGAGTGTGTAATAGATTGAGGTGACCGTAATCAATCTTATTATTATATAATGAAACGCCTAATTAATTAATTATAATCCCCTACCAGCTACAAGCCTACACCTAAGAAAAAAAAAACATCATACTCTGTTCTTAGATCTTCTACACTTTTTGGCTTCAAGTGTAGGTTGGTCATGCAATGCAGCTGGCCATTCCTCACGCGCCTCAGGGGAGCGTGTGCCCAACTGGCATAATGTGGTTTGGATTGGAAGTGCTTTTCTAGAAAGCTCTTTTGCTCAATAGTGTCTTCATTATAAGCACTATGAATTTTCATGAGCAACCCGAGTGCTTTTTTGGGCGTAATCCATCTGGAAGCATTTCCTTACTAAACACTTCAAAAATACACTTGCCTATTTCGGTCAAGACTACGAAAAAAGATTGATGATTATTCCACAGTGTTTTTGGTAGTGTCAAATGAGAAATTATTTTGTAGTCCTCAGACTTCCACATATACTATAGTCCAGGCTAGTGTCATTGGTCCACTCAATTTTTTTTTTTGCTCCCTATGTTCTCCTCCGCCGAAATGTAGCGATTTTATTGGCCTGGACCATCACTTGACATGTCACGTGGTATTTTAGTATCACAAAATAATTACTTGTGTCAAACAATTTATTCCTTGAAACATAACTAAACTGACTATATTTCAAAATTTCGACATTTTTTTTTTTAAAACTGTTATGCGACGGAATCGGCGTAAACCCACTACTGGTGGTATCATATAGCACTGGTATTGTCACCTTGCTGAAGCACAAGTGTTAGTCATATATATGACAACAAGGCTTCTCCACTAAAGAGTTCTTTATTTTTTAAGGTGCGAAATTTTAATCTTAGTCGTCAAATCAGATAATTTAAAACGGATTTAACGGCTGAGATCAAAACTCCGCACCTTAAAAAAGTAAGGACCTCATTACCTGAAAATCATTGTATATGTCAAATAACATCAGTACTATTAGGAGTAAATCACCCACTTATATAACTTATGTTGTTGTATTTCTTTCTCGATGAGATTTTTTCTTTTCCACACATTCTTATGTTGCTGTGTTCCTTTCTCGATGTAAGTTTTTCCTTACTATTGATATTATCGTATCTTCCATACTTTGTTACTTTTTATTCCAGCTGTTTATGAGCGTGATCATTGTTCTAAGTGCAATATTTAGTGTGGTAAGTTCTTCTGTAATAAAATTGGTCTTTTTGTTGAGAATATATCCCGAATTACCCCAAAAATAATCTCAAAAAGTAATCACACAATCTCTAATAATAAATGCAACTAAACCTAGTAAGAAAAAAAGGGGTTGGTTAGGTCAATGATTATGAGCATGTAATATGTCTAAGACTTTTTCTGGTTGGAGGTCAACTGAGGAGTTGAGATGTTTCTTTTAATCATGAAGGTAATTTAATTGGTGAATGGTTGAAAAATTGTTGTGAGGTGAAAACTGCCCATACTATTTCACATGAGTGTTGTACCATTGAACTTTTTTTTTTTCCTGAACAAAAGTTTCGTACCATTTGATTACAAAGTACTAGTGCAGAAAATCTTAATCTATCAGGCATGATTGATTAAAGAGAAATATTTTGCAGGTCAAACGAGTCCTACTATTATCTATTATTCAAAATGATCCTTCTGGGTTCTGGCTACTACTGCAGTGAAAATGATGCCTCTGCTTCTTGCTTAGGTGTGAGCATGTGCCATTCCAAAAAGATGTTATGAACACAAATGTAATTGGATTGCCAAAAAAAAAAATCTACTTAGAGTTTTGCAGCTTCCTTTGGCTATTCTATTTCATGTTGCTTCCATTTGTTTAATGTCTTGCCTTTTTTAGCTACAGTAAATTACCCTATAGAAAGATTATTTTTCTCAAGATTGTATTAACTAATTATCAGTCTTTGCCAGCTATGCATGAGTTTGAAGATCTTAATATTATTTTTAATATTTTTTAAGATGTACTGATAGAAATTAGTGGATACAATATCTGCCAATTTGGTTAATTCCTCATTTTATTTCTCTTTATTCATCGTTGTGAGAAGGGTGCCCCTCTAACCTCCGTGGCTTGGTCTCTATCTTGTTGGTCGATCAGAGTATTCAGTTATTCAACTAGTGTTTCGCTACCCATTCATCGTGAATAGGAGTGTCCCTATAACCTTCGAAGCTTAGGCTCTTATTTTTTGTTTTTGTTTTAAGTAGTGATCGATTTAAACGTTTATATTACCAACTCTATATGTAAAGGGATTTGGGTAACTCAGTAACTCCTTGTTCATACTTTACCAACTATATTCCGAACTAATAAAACCTTTTACAAACTGTTTTTGTAATTCAAAAACATACATGTGTTCTAGTAGATTCACTTTGTACACATCACACATTCAATTGTCATTGTTCGTGCATGCATGTAGCTCACTCCATATTTAACTCTAGAATGGATTAAGATAAAACACTACTAAACAAACTTAAGAGGAGAGATTGCATCGCACAAAAGATCGAGGATGGTGGTGCAAATAAAAGTTAAAGTTTGAGTGTCTCTCTTTGTTGTTGAGCATGCTCTAGTTGCCTTGATGACTCTTAGTTATACCCTTTATCCAAGCTTTAGGCCTCTGGGATTCATTCCCAGCCGCTTCTTGTTTAATCCAATCTTTCCTTTGTGTATGGTACGTACTTATCGGATTAGACTAACTTAGATATGTTATAAGCCCCATAATCTTTTTCGTGGTAAAGTAATGTGAAAGTTTTGTGACACCCATTACCCAGATATATAAAGTTACACATTCTCTTGGTCATGTCCCCTTTGCGTGGAGATTCATGATGCCCCATTTTAGTGGATCTTAATAGTGCATGCCTCATTCACCCCCTTTTCTTTGATCTCTTTGCTTTTATTTTTATTTTTCCTTATTTTTTCTCCTGGTAACAATAAAAAGAAAAGTTCATTTTGCTTTTTTCACGTGTTATATGGTGACAGTATTTTATTTTATTTATTGGATCGATGAGTCTAAGTAGCTAGTGCATGCAAGCTCTTAGAAATGATATGATGCTCATTATAAAGCAATGTCTTATTTCTTCAGCAATTTTAATTATGCAGACCAATTTGAATCTTATATATTTTCCACTCTATTAGTAGATTTGCACAATAATTTGGTATTGCAAATGAGGTGAATATGGATGAAAAAACAAAAAAACATTGTCAAAACTTGTACATTGATTAATGCCTATCACTATCTTTAATAATGCTATGAGTAGCATTATTCATAATTTTTTCCATAAACCCTCCTATAAGCAATGACTTAATATATAGTGGGATTTGGCACTGATTTGTCAAAGCAAAGTATTAAGTCTTCCCAAATCCCACTATATAGAGAAAAGCAAAGAGGGAGAGGGATACATTTTTGGATAGTAATTTTGATGGAGCACTTACTCAATTAATCTATAAAAGGCCAAAAGACAAAAGGTGGGCTGGTGGGATGATTTTGAATTTGGGAGACAAAATCTTTGATTTTGTGGGAAGATTGTCTTTGGTTTGTTCCTTTTAATCTTTTTTTTTTAATTTTGGAGAACCCTTCTCTATCTGCTTTAAGGTTGGTAGAATGTAGATGGTTGTATATGCATGGCATGCTAGTGATAATGATTCATGAGAGAGAGAGAGAGAGAGAGAAGAAGAAGAAGAAGAAGAGTTTTTTTTTGGAAGGGAAACAGCTTGCTCCCAAGGAATGGTGAAGATCATTGAGGTCAAGTTTGTCCCCACTCCAATAATTGTAGAATAATATGATGGCTTAAATGATCTTTAAAACTTTGATATTTATTTCTTGCCCTGGTCTCTCTTCTGCATTACTAATTATTGTCTCATTAAATAGAATCACATGAAATGAAATTGGAAACTAAATTCTGGAAAAACCCTTTTGAATAATTTCTTCTTCTTCTTCTTCTTCTCCTTTAAATTCTTGCCCACAGCTGTAAAGTTCAAAAGGACAACAAAGGAGAGGACCATTCAGAATTGTGGGGTCTGTCTATCACACAGATGAATGATATATATACATATATATACACATATATACATATACATTTATAGGCTCATGTATCAGCCCGGGGGCTTTGTTCTTCTGTAGAACATGGAAACAACTTCCATAGGGATATGTATATCATTTATGATGTAGCCACTGCTATATAGCTTCAGCTGCTTAATTGACCTTTTGACTGAAATGCTCCAGATCGAAAAAAGAAAAAGGAAAAACATAGTATGATGGTCATCTCAACTTTTAATAATATCTCCATCAAGTATGAACTTTGACATTTCAAACCATAATTCAGTGGCTGCATAATGTGTTTCAGGTGTTAAAAGTAAGAGTATGATTAACAAGAAACTAAGCAGGTTACTACCTCTTTCATTCTTTGAGTGATAGCTAGCAAGATCCCACTCATCCCAGTATCGATCCCACAGTAGGAATCTGAGAGATATTATACTTGATCTGTCTTGATCTGTTACCACTAAAGTAATCTGGTTGTAGATATGTACGTATAAAATACAAGTGTATGCAGTGATTGATTCATGAAACTTTTTTTGTAAAAATAAAGTATGAGCCATATTAGCCCTATGTGGCATGCAATTCATCGAATGCATTGCCCCAATTGAGTTCATGAGACAAATTGATAAGGAAACTTTGAGTGTGTGTCTTGAAATTGATTCCTCATCCTACTCAAATGTCGTGTAGCCAAGGTTATTCATTTTTCTTCTTGTTGAATTTTGAAAAAAAAAAAATTTGATTAATTGTAGTACTTAATCCTAAGCTGTGTGTCAGTGAGTGTATGTACACTCCCATTTCCTGGCACATCTTCATGTTTTTTTTCTTTTAAATAAATTTCCTCGTGTTGTCGAGGATTTCAACAAAAAAAAAAAAACTTCTAAAAGACAACCAAAAAAAAAACCCATGCTGTTATGATATATTACTCATTTAACTTGCGCAATCAGTCAATGAGAAGGACTAACAAAGTTAAAGCTATACAACGATGATGATTGACGAAATTAGTTGAAACTTAAGGGGAAATTTCAAAGCTAAATGTTTAGGTTAGTAGACACTAAAAAAGATCAGTACGTGAAAGTTCAGACAAATGCTAAACTTTAGCTAGCCTTCCATATTCCTACAAAAAACAACATAATTAACCTACTTAATTAATTAGGCATTTACAGCTATCTCTATATCAAATTCTTTTCTATTTAATTTTTTTTTTTTTTAGTTTTTGGGGTAACAAGGAATCTCTATGATCTCACTTTCTTTTATCAGACCTATATATTCAGAGTGAACCTGCAATTACTTGCTCAAAGATAGTGTTTATATTAGGGTTAATTTCTCCAAAACAGTTTCCACAGTTATTATATTGTATCTCCAAACTTCTGCTGATGAAACATTTCTTCGATCTGATACATGTGGTAAATTATATGACAAACCGTACGTTGACTAGCGATACCTTAGATCGATGGAGGGGTCACACAATCACAAAATTAATTACTAGCTACTGAACCAAACATGTCGATGATGTCTACCACAAACCCTCAAAGATAAGATGTACGTGCCCCATATATATATATATATATATATATATATGGATGTGCTCCAGAGATTAGATCGATGAGATGCAGCTACCATATTGGCCCCAAGAAATATCAGAAATGGAGGCCCCAACAGCAGCCAGCCACAACAGCTCTCTCAGCTCCTGCTTCTGCATATATGTATATCTCATGCACATCCAATGCGTGACCCAAATTATTGTGTGAGCCAAACTGCCAAAGCCAATGCATGTCCACTTCATATATATAATTATATATCTTCTGTGTTAAACAGTTAATATTATTTGACACTACAAATCGATCGGGATCGGCATCCTATGTGATGATGGTCACTGTTTCCCACATAATGCCAAACACAGAAACCACAATTTTTACCCAGATCGACGTACAATCACATATACATGTTCCATTAATTCATCCACATGTGAGATAGATATGCTGTTCTATATATCTTTTGCCTTCATTCTACACCTAATATCCACCAAATGAAAAAGGGTTCATTGAAAAGGCTTCTCATCAACCCAGGCAATTTATGAGCAACCCCAGCGACAATACTAATTGAACTGAGATCCAAGCTGTTCGATCTTGACCACTTGGTTTCTTACTATTTAATGTACCCCTGGAATTCAACAAGTAGTGGAAGCTGAGCAAACCTTACAAAACCAATATCTTATAGTAGGGACCCTTTTGATGTAAATAAAACCTCCTTCAATGAGCCCAAAAATTGGTTCCCCACATCTGTCACACACTCACTTTTATCTATCTATATATACAGAGGGGTCCAATAAGAGCATTCTCTATGTATATAAAATTTATGTAAAGACTCC
The DNA here is from genome assembly GCA_029955375.1 of Rubus parviflorus. Classification (NCBI taxonomy): domain Eukaryota; kingdom Viridiplantae; phylum Streptophyta; class Magnoliopsida; order Rosales; family Rosaceae; genus Rubus; species Rubus parviflorus. The sequence goes on from JARGGL010000001.1 coordinate 31,572,437, forward strand.
TAATGTTCATGAGTTGGGTGGTCCAGTTAAAGGCTCCTTTTCTCTTTGGGAAATACCTAAGATAGAGATAGGAAATATATTTTTTTACCAATTACCATGATTGAAATTCCTTGCCAAAAAAAAAAGATTGAAATTGGTTTCATGCTAAATTGTACCAAATCAATCGGACATATTTACTTACATACAGAACCTAAAAACTAGTACATTTCTCTTATACATTGTTGAGAAAGTAATTCCAGTCAAGTACTCATTACCTAATCATGCATGAAACAGCTTGTATCATTAATATACAAGAACAAACTTGATGCAGAATAAGCTCTCAATTAATCATGCTTATTACTTCTCTGGTTTGTATTCTATTTAAATTTTAACTTAATAATGTTTTTTAGAGATATTATTGATTTACTCTAGGATAATTAATTAAAGATCTTCTATCGTATATACTTTACATTTTTTCAACCTTTACATCTATTTTTTTTTCACCAAATTTAACGATAGAAAAAACTTAGAGCATGTCCTATTCTAAAAAATGTTCAAATTCTCGAGATTATTAAAAATTAACTTAATTATTCTAGCTAGTTGAACATGAAGTATCTTTACCTCTATAAGCATTGTAATTATTATTAATAGGCTCGACTCATGAATGAAATTTTTGCCAATAATTTCCATTTGTTTTTTCTTTGTCTATCTTAAGCCTATTCATTTCTTCTGTTTCTTTGTTATAGACATACCTTTTTAGACTAGAGAGAGGTAATTTTTTTTTTTGGAATAATTACAGAGGGGTAAATGGTCCCTATTCATTTCTTCTGTTTAGATGGGTGAAATTTATTACCAAGCCCAATAGGGTTCCCTTTTTTTGGGCTCTAGAGTCCCTTTACATGGTCAGAAGATAAAGACAAGAGAAGATTTGGATGGGTTTTGAGGGGTCAGCCTTGGTCTGTCCCATATCTGTGAAACTTAATTGGCTGCCATTCTGTGAGCATGTCTGGCTTCTCAGACAAAGATTTGGGTATCTTTTTAACAGGGCTAGGAGTTTCGTCAGTTTCCCACCACCCCTTATCAACAAATGTATTAATTCTAGTATAAAAAAGAAAAAGAAAAATGTTTTAATTCCAAAGGTCCAAGTTTGGCCTATCTAATATATATTTAGTCTTATATAGTAAAAGGTGGTAGGTGACAACTTGAAATGCCTATCCAGTACAAGGCCCACATGGAATAAATTGACAACTATATTTCTGAAAACCTCCATTAATTCTACTCCCAACTTAGTTAAAGAACATTTAGGGAGGAAGGAAGAATCTTTTTCCAAGTGAATGTTAGCATTATTAACTTCATACAGAAATTTTATGTTATGAAAGAATCTGCCTCTTATATTTTAGATTGTTAATCATTTTACCATGTTATGACCTTGGATGGATTCTTTAAGACCTTGGAACAATATGACATATAATAGCACACAACTACTTGTTAAATAGCAGTGGACCTAAAGAAGACTTCTATGTTCAGATTTTTTTTTCTTTTTAAATGCACATACAACATACTTGTTGAAATGTCTAAAAGAAACTAAAACGTAAAAGAAGTGTTGAGAGAGTGAGACCGGCGAGTAATATGACTAAGTTTAAAATGTTCAATTTTTTTTTACAAGAAGGTTAAGATAGTCGATAAATTGCCTCAAATAAACTAAGATGTTGATAACTAAACAAACGCAAAGCTATCTCGGAAACTTCTTCATCTTGCTCTAGGAAAGAAAAAAATCTTGGCGAGGTTTATAAGCACAGTGAATCTCGTGATGCATTAATAGTTACCAATCAATTGCATGAGTTATCCCTAGAACAAAAGGGATTGATTCACATTTCATCAAGATCTCTAGTAGAAAGGACCACACACATATAGCATAGAATATGTACGTGTCCACCACCACCTCAAGAACCCGTGTGTTTACTTTAAATAGCTGTTGCCTGAAGCCATGCACCACCACCTTGTCGGGATTTTGAAATCAAGATTTATGGTGTGATAATGTGACATAGACAAGACAATTGCGGGGATTTGTAATCTTGATATAGACACTTGCATGAGAGTTTGAGACCACCAGATGAAATGAAATAACTAGGGTTTTAGACTACGTACTCTAGTTGAGTTCATCACTGTCTTAGTGGAAACCAGAGGTTCTGGCTTTTTATATAGCTCAGCCTCATACCTCACCCTACTGCAACTCATCCAAAAATGATATTAATCATTTTGGCCCACATTTTTCCTACAAAAAACCAGAGCCCGTGATTATTAATGTCATAGTACACCAATCAAAGTTGGTATGCTATCAACTCTTTCCCTTCACCAGAAAAACAGATGAATAAATAACATTCAAGGAGAAGAAGCTTCATTCATCACAACGATTTTATGGTTTTCTTTTTTTTTTGACTTTTTTGACTTAGGCCATATATGGAATTATGAGTATATATGGAAACGTAAATCAGTTCTTCTACATGCTGCACAGAACGTCATTAGTTGTCTAGTTTCTGATAACTTTTGTCCAAAGTTTTCGGAAAATGCGGTCTAGTTAATGTTGTTGGTAACCCTAAGTCATCTTTTGGATAATTTGTGCAAAAGATGAGGATCGAAAGATGTCGACGCCATTTACTCAAAACGCAATCACTTAGCTTAATCACATAGTAGACAAAGATATCATAACGTTTTCTACCGCATAACATTTTGTATAGAATTTACCATCGTAAATAATAAAAGAAGAAACAAAAGTTACGAGTTTATCATTTTCAATGCAGTTCATTATACTTCTAGGACCTGGTTTTGCATTCTTATAAGTTATAACATATCTCTGTGTCTGTCTATGTCTTTATCTACGATATCCATCACATAAAATTAAATAATCGATGCTTAAATGAATTTCATAACAAGGAGTAGAGAAGGCTAACACTCTTGTTCCACTGAAGTTGAAAAAACCAACAAGAGTACGAACATGAAACCAAATAGCCTTGCGTCCATGGCGAACAAATTAAACGCTATATCCTTCTTCTTCTTCTTCTTTTCTTCTTTGTGTATATTATCAATGACAATTTTATTTTTTAAATACTACTTACATTATGAATATTAATAAATGCAAAGAAACGTAATTACAAATAAATAATCTCTTGTTTCACCCGTAAATTTAATATAACGTAATTTGAACTTGGAAGCACCCCTTCATTAACTAGAAATTTTTCTACTTTTTTTTTTTTGAAAGAAAGAAATTTTTCTACTTATATGCCATATCATGAAACAAGGAATATAGATTAGAATGTTCACATATTGTCATGTTTCTTCATCGCAACTCACGTTCTCGTTCCTCACACACATGGCCAATTGAATCCAAACCCGCAAGCTCTAACCAGATTCTAGTAGTCTACTACTCAAGCCCCATCGTTTAAGTAAAACAAATTGAAACACACAAAGGAGGAGGTGAGAAAATCATTTCCAAAATCTTCCTACGTAAAGATGTGACATATATTATACCAAACCTCCATTCCTGCACTCAAATCCTACATTTCCAATAGTTGTTTGAACAGTAGATAAAGAACCGAGGAGTTGTTGGTGCAGCCTTGATAATTGCATCAAGGACTAAATATTGCAGGCTAGGAAAGAACTTATGATTAACTAGGTTTTGCCATTCCTTCTTATATAGAAGAGAGAGAATTAAAGTCGGTCGACTTACTTAACGTGATGCCATACATTTATACTACTATCCATGCACACGGTGCTCAAGTGCTTTTGCTTCAGCATGTGAGAGGACTCTCACAAAGAAAACAGATATTAACCGTCAGACAGATATCGAAGGACATGGTTAGGGATAATAGTTTAGCATCCAGAGTGTACTGAAATTAGTGCAGGCAGTTAAAGCAGCTTATAAACATTTCCCGAAAGATCCCATAGACATCACCGAAAGATCAATTTCCGAGCTGCGCTTACCAATTGGATCATCCTCCTCGCATATGTGCACCTAACTCACCAAATTGATCATCAGCTTCAACAGTATCCTCAGATAGGCGCACAGCATCCAGCTTCTGTTTCAGGATTTCTATGGCATTCAGTAGCAGCTGAGAAGCTTTAATCGCACCGGTAGATTCCACTGTGAATATAAAACTGTCTTCTTTGGCAGTGATATCCACAAGCCCAGGCTTCCCCATAGCTTCTGCTTTCTTGATCACTTCATCATCATAAGTGTATGCTTCAGGATCAACCACCACCACCTTTGAGGTGAAAAAGAACAGAAAGAAAAAAAGAAATTAACATAGGCTCTAAGTTAGCTCATGATTATGGATATAAAGAGGCAATAATAAACAGATTGAGGCAATAATTAAAAAAACTGTTGTTGACCTCTATTTTAAATTCTAATGGAAATGCATAATTAAGCTTGTCTAAGCAAGTTGTTATGGCATAAAACAAGATTCATACGAACTAGCTAACAAATTAGAGATCTAAATCTACTGAATATTTCACTTCCATTATTTGTACTCAGCCATTCAGATATATGTACAATATTTCTTAAATGCACCCCAGAAATTGGATCGAACCAGTCAGTTGTAAACACTTCTATCCTTAATTGAGATTCCCCAAAATAAAGAATAAATAGAATTAATATATTAATGGTAGCTGTAATTCCATTATAATCATAGCACCACTCATCTGACAGATGGAAAATGACTAGGAACCTTTTTGGTTGTCAAAATTGAATGAGCAACTCCAATTTATGTAGGGGATATGCTGCCTCACATTATGTGACCACAATACCAGCATATCAACTTCACATAAAACCGACATACAACAATTCAAATAACCTAGGATGACCAAAGCTAAGCTGAATCTCTAGAGAAACTTTGAAAAGGCTGTGGTAAATCTGAACTTAAACGCCAAACCACCGGTATGTTCTTAATTTATACCCTATCCATCATGACGTGTTCCTTCCCAGACATACAATCTCTCCGTAAACAGGATTTTCTCCAGTCCCTGCAGTCTAATAACATTTGGTGGTACGTGCTCAATAGAAGCAGTAAACATCTACCCACAAACTACAGATGTCATGATGTAATAACTGTCACTGAATAATCTCCAATCCACTTTAAACAAAAACCTTTGAAAAGTGGATCATAATTTGGACAACTTACCGGTTTCCAGGAGTTATATGACAGACCTATAAAGATTTTTGCTTATAAAAAGGTTTGATTACTAGAGCAATTAGTTAGTTTCATACAAATCACAACACCCCTTCCCACCCACCCCCAAAGAAGGGAAAAAATGCTAAATAAGGCAAGCTACAATGAGATGAGACACAAAATAATTACACGGATACATATGCAGGGGTCAAGAAAAACAAATTCAAATGGTGAGCACCAGTAAAACAATAGGAGACACCATACTACAGCTAATTGCTTGTATGTTCTTAAACCCTTAATACATTCAATGATATTCCATAATCTCCCTCTCCTATCTAAAATACTAATCTCTTCAGAAATATCAGATCCTAAACTCCTTGGTTTACCTAGAAATGGTTGACCTTTTTTCTAAGGCACATGCACCCAATTAGATGGTTTAGAACTTTCACAGGGTAAACAAGTTTAGTTTCTTAAATCAGTAAAGATTTTAGAACATGACATGAATTTCAGATATGAGAGAAGCGTAAACCTAGTATACTTTGAAGGGAAATTGCAGAATCACAAGGAAGAAACTTTGATGCAGACATCTGCCTCCAACACCCAAACATGTCATACACATTCATCCATATAATGCAGGCACAAGAATGAAAATAGTATAACAAGCTTCTTCTCCATCTCCTATGTCCCTCGAGAAGCACCGAAGGTTTTGGTTACATAACTAATATTTCATTAAACTTATAGTCATGCTTGGTAAAGTTGAGTAAACAAGCGCCAGTTAACATCTTCAGACAATGCAAAGGATCGGACAACATCTTCAGCACACCAAGCGCTAGAAAAGCAATGACCTTTACAAGATGTTTCCAAACCATGTTCAATGTTGACACAATTTAAACCTCTACACGCAATGAAACTATCATATCTTTTAAAAATAAACACAGATGCAAGAAAGTACCAACCTTCCCGGTATCAGGATCAAGCTCAAAGACTTTGGTAGGACTGCTATCAACCCAAGCTCTCCTCTCCTCGAGTGACAAAGTTTCCATCATCTCCTCATTGATACGAATGTCAGGTTCGTACATGAAAGTGACAGTGGCTGCAGGTGACCACTTTGCATGATCTTTGCCAATCCCTTTTCTAGCAATGGCCCTGAGCCTCAGCTCTTGCCCCCTTCGCAACTTCACAATGATAATCCCTCTGCACCGCAAAAGTATCCCAATTTGAACATACATTGACCACATGGACTCAAAATTTAACACAAAAGTTTACACCTTGCAACTTAAATCCTAAATTAAATCCCAATGGAGGCATGTGGATACCTCTGTTCAGAAGCCTCGTAGCCGGAAGCATCGGAGAAATCGACGGGGACGACGGTGTGGTCAGAGCTGAGGAGTTCCTTGCTGGTGACATCTAGGGTTTGGTCGGAGTGGCAGCGGGCGCGGAGATGAAACTCGACGGAGCAGAACTCGCACTGGCCGTCACCGTCGCAGGCGTCGCAGTCACGTGAGAAGCGCATGCTCATGGCGCGGTCGCTGGTCAAGGGGATGAGGCCGAGGCGGTGGGCGATGAACTCGTCGTTGAGGACGGAGGAGTTGATTTCGATCTCGACGAGGTCGATGGCGACGGTGGGGACCTCGGCGATCATCACGCGCCGGAGCGCGTTGGCCACGCTGGCGTCGGTGTCGCGCAGCTCGAACTTGAGGTAGTCGTGCTTCATATCACGGATTTTGACCCGCGGGAACCTCTGGTACGATTTCCCCTCCATCTCTCTCTCACCACACTGAGACTCTCTGACTGTGAGAGAGCGGGTTTTGCTGTCAAGATTGAAATCAAGGGTTTTGGCGTTTGGGCTTGTATTTCATTCATTTACAATTGTTGACACCAAATTTCCAAATTTACCCTTTTTTTTTTTTTTTTTTTTTTTTTCTCTTTACACCTCCTATTTTTTTTCGCTTCAGCCGAACTTGTCCGACCGCCTCCGAAGACGCCGTCCGCCATCTGAGGCGACCTTTTGCTCGTGAGTTACCAAAAAGTTACATCCAATCGCATAAATTATGTGGAAATTTGTTTAAAATCATGCAAAATTTCGATGGCTTCCTCCAATATTGTTACGTGATTTTCAATGAATTCCCGCAAACGTTGAATAAAAACATAAAAAAGGCACAAGTAGTTTGATAAAAAAAAATTTAGGCATCCAACCAAGGTATTACTTCTATTTTGCAAAGTCTTAATTTTCTAACATGAAACAACACACACATTCTCAACAAGAAAATCTTTTTTTTTTGTAAAAGTCAAGTATGAGCATGCAGTACAATTTACGCATGGTCTAAACTTTTTTTTTTGGATTAGAGTATTAATAATGTGAAGGGTTTTTTTTTTCACCAACATGGTCTAAACTTTCACGCATCGGAGAGAAATGTACTTGAACTTTCAAATACACATCATCCAAATTATATGATGATCCGTATACTGAAAATCTCACACGGACATCCATTTTATTGAGCTAATAGAAGCAAGAATCAAAAGATAATTCAAAACAAAATCAGTTATAGATTAAAATGAAATATATATTGGACTTAGTGAACATAATGTACGTGAAACTAAATCTTTAAGTACCAAGGCATGCTTGTTCATTTTCAGGAAGCTTATGTGGAAGAAAGAGTTTGACACAAGCGCTATAGGGTTTATGGAGGATGGGGCAAAATGGCTGGTGGACAATACAAACATCAAACTTGTTGGTAAAACATTTAATTGGAGCTAATTAATTGGTAAACTGTATACGTTTACGTTTCTCTGTGTATATATAGACGATACATTATTTTTCTCCACATGGTTAAAATGCAGGACTTGATTACTTAAACGTTGCGGCTTCTGTTGATGTATTACCGGTTCATTATGCGTTTCTACGAGGCAGGGTAAGAAAGAAGATTAATTCATCTTATCATGGATCAAAACTAACTGAATCTGTAAATTAGTCCAAATTAAGTTAAAAGTCTGAGTAACTAGATTGTTAATTATGTGGTTCAGGAGATGATTCTTGTTGAGGGTTTAAAGCTCGATGGAGTTCCAGCAGGAGTATATTCTTCTGTTCATTGCTTGCCTTTAAGGTTGATCGGTTCTGATGGATCACCAGCAAGATGCATTCTCATCAAATGAAACTTTCTCTAATCGATCTTACATAAATTATTGTCAAAAATGAACTTGTAACTAATAAGATCGACAGTTCAGAAATTGAACATATGTATAGATCCATTCTGTTTCTATTTCTACGTACATGAGTTAATATTAATTATAACTAATTCTTCTAAAAGATCTTAAAGGTCTTCACAAGGTAAAGATTTCATGCATAAGCATCTGTCCCCTAAACCAAAAAACCCTAACTGGCATGCGCCCCGGCGGGCGGGGTAACCCATTTTCTTGCACTCTTCTATACAAAATTCAAATCCAGTCACCCATTGTTTCATACATAAAGTTTTTGGACCCTCTTTTTCGCCCCTATAACATATGCCTGTCTTTGGGTCTGTATCTGCAATATTCACACTTTAAATTATATTACATCTCTATCACTGCAAATTTGAAAATGATCCATGCTTAAATAATAATATTACTTCCAAAGGAGTAGGAAAGACTTACACCGGTATGAAGATGAAGTTGAGAAGAACAGGAAGAGCATGAACATGAAACCAGATAGCCTTATGGCCATGGCGCTAACTAACCGTTGTATTCTTCTTGATCTTCAATTCTCTTTTACAGTTGAAAGTAAAATTTTCTTCTCGATCAATATGTGTTATCGATCATTAACAACAATAACTATTTATGCAATTTACAACATGAATATGAAGAAAGGAAAAGAAACGGCATTACAGGTAACAACGTACAAGCTCAATAAATTAATGATAAATAATCTCGATCTTGTTAAGCTCAATATAACATGCCATTATTATTTAGCAGGTTTAACTTGGAACAACTGCTTTCCTAGCTGTTAATTTTCTTCCATTTCAGTAACTGTTTCATTGTCTTCCTAATTTTCCTACCGACTGATGGAGGGTGGAGGTTGCCCTCTTGTTTCCATGATTCTCATTATGATGGTTGCACTGTGAATATCAAAATTGCTACAGTCATCAAATGAAACTTTCTCTAATCGTACATAAATTCATGTGGTAATGAAATATGTAATTCACTTTTATGCAAGTTGATTAATTTGCAGCTAATGTTAGATAAATGTTGTTACTCAGATGATTAATATATCACGATTTATATATGCTTATATATATGCCACAATGTCCATTAGATTGTATCGCTGCTTAATTTATAAATCCTCAAAATTAATATCAAAGAAAAAAAATGAACTTTTGCTATGTATGAATGCGAGATTCACCTCCTCTGAAGTGAGTGTGATGTGAAGTTATACTGTTTATATGAATTTCAGAAAATCTCAATCTTCAGAACATAATAATGTTTTTAATTTGGCCACCTAACATTTGATCTAGTAGACTAGCTAGTAGTAAAGGATATCTCTCTATAGGTTTTGTAAATCAAATATTAAAAAACAAAATAATAAAATAATCACTACTACAAAATTGTAAATAGACAACGCTAACTAGATAACGGTTTAATAAAAACCGTTGTGGTGTTTTCTTTTACAACGGTTTAGTCAAAACGGTTGTCTACAACTATTCAAAAGTGTTGGTTCCTTTGGTTGGAGTCTGTTGTTTTGACTTGTACAACGGTGGAATGTGAAATCCTTGTGTAGGTGCTATTTTATTGAAAAAAATTCCCAGGCGGGATATCACGAAAGTTTTCCCTCCCCTTTAATTTTGTTCCTTCCTCTTTCTTTTTTGGTTTCCCCCTTTAATCTTTTGTTTTTCTTTCTTATTTCTGAAAAAGGCTCCAGACTCAAAAAAAAAAAAAAAACTAAAGAACAAAAGATCCCTAAACTCTCTCGTTCTCTTTCACAAAACACGAACAGCCAAACCTGAGTTGTGCGTGGTTGCCTGCAAAACTCGTTCGCTCTCTTCACATGAATCAAATTTTGGGCTTTGCATTAGAAATGGTTCTACTGGTCGCAACAAAACTGGTTCTTTTATCTATAATGTATAAACGTGTTCTTTCTCTTCTTTATGTTCCTCTGGATCTTAACCGTTCGAAGGAAAATCGGCGAATCACTTCGTTCTCTTCTCTCTCTCTCTCTCTCTCTCTCTCTCTCTCTCTCTCTCTCTCTCTCTCTCTCTCTCTCTCTCTCTCTCTCTCTCTCTCTCTCTCTCTCTCTCTCTCTCTTTCACAGATATCTTTCTCATCTCTCTTGATCTGCGCCGCTCGCGACCAAATCTCTAGGGAGACACAAAAAGCCTTTGTTCTTCAATGGTTAAGCATCAGTCTTTGGCGTCCTCTAAATTCCCACCGTATGTTTCTAAATTTATGGTGAGTACCAACTACTTATTATTTGTGTTAAGAGCTTGAAACCAATGTAATATTAGGGTTTCAATTTTTTTTTCCTTGAGTTCCATTGGTTCCAGGGATATACTGGTTTAAATCCATTGAATATTTAGGGTCGGATTGTTAGTTATGAACTCTTGTATTTGGGACAGTTGGTAAATTGTTGGGTATAGAAACGATTTGTAGTTCTTGTAATTTATTCGTTTGTGCAGGTTTCAAGTTTGACTTTTGTGTGTATAGGGCTTAGGTTCTGGTACTTAAAGAATCACAATAGCAATTGGCTGTGCTGAAAACCTGTTTATTGCAAATTTCGCTATGGATTCACTATGCCAGTTGTCAATGAAATTCTTGTAGCGAGAAGAGCTGGCTAATTATAATTTTCAGAATGAGTTTATGAAACCTTTTGTCATTGTTATGCTAGCTTAAAAGTAGTGCAGTTGAGAACTTGAGATACAAGAATTAATCATCAGATGTGTCTGATAAATGGTTTTATCTCGTGTCAATAATGTCAAATATGGATGGAAGAGCATGTTCATGGTATTGGAATATGCTCAATCTTTTCTCTTTATAAATAGTTGTCTTCCTGCAGTGGTTAATTATTTCATAACTTTTTCTCTTTGCATATTGTTAATACGTGCTAGTAAATGATTCTTTTCAGGTCTTCACTACGGCAGCTTATGATGACCACAAACATATTGTACGTACTCTTGGCCTTTGAAATATTTGAGAAGATTATTTGCGACTACTTTCCATACATAACTGAGACTGAAACCACTACTTTTACTGATTGCGTAAATTGTTTAATTGCATTCACCAATAGTAGATTCATATAGACTGGATATATGCGAAGGATGCTGAAGCAAAAAACCTGTTGTTCCTTTTTAATTATGTTTTTTTTTTTCTGTTAAAAGCTTGCTCTTGTTTTCTTTGTTAGATAACAAGTTACATGCCTTCAAGTGAGGACTTGAATCACCCTACAAAGGTTCTCATTTTTTATTATGGTATTATTAGTGATTCGGATACTTGAATACAAAATTTGACTTTTTATCTTACCTATATTTGTGAGTTCATGTGGATTAATCTTTTCCTATTCGCAATAACTTTTACCTTTTGCCTATTTTAGCATCTAACAAATGTTTCCGACCATTCACTAGGAATTGATACATATATTACCCCTTTCATAAACAGTATGAGGTTTCCTTACTTAAACCTCGAACCAAAGGTATATATGCAATTCTTGTGATAGTCACTTGCTCTTTTGTTTTCTTTTTTTCAATTAGATGATCATTTGATATACTACAGTGTCTTGCTAAGATGTATATTTATTTAGAAAGAATGGGACACTTATATGATGACATATCTTTATTTGCAGTTCATTAGTTGGCAGTATTGATCCCTAATGCTACAAGTGAATCCACATTAACTAAAGATTATGGACCTCAAGAAACAAGATCGAAGACTTGCATGCAAGAAGAAATTGATGAAGAACCCGGCCCGATGCGTGGGCACAATTTGTTTGGCGATAATTTCCTTTAGATTTTATCAATAAACATTAGTTTTGTGGCTCTAGCTAGCTAGTGGAGCTTGTTTTGTAGCAAATGGTTACATATATACTTGTTTATTGTATGACCAGCTAGCTGCCAGTTCTTTTTTATCTTGCACAGGATCTGTTGGTATTTATTGAAATTGTCATTAAATTTATTGAATATAAACAATAGTTGAGATTTCGTTGTCCATAGGGCTGGTAGATAACTGTGGAATTGTAAAACCATTGTATAGGTAGCCTAAAAACAACATTTTATGAGCTCATACAGTTGCATATTGAAGTAAATGAATAAGAAAGATGTGGTCTAGCTTAAACCATAACATCGGTTTTTATTTGAAAACCGTTATTAAATATTAATTTAGACAACGGTTATTTTCAGCCATCGGTAAAATCAGAGTAGGACTACAATGGTTTTTGACTAAAAACCGTTGTTCTCCAGTACACTAGACAACGGTGTTCCACCGTTGTGTAAAAATTGGCAAATACACAACACTCGCTTAGACGACGAATATATATTTTAATAGACAATGGTACTGCACTGTTGTCTACTTAGCAAATTGTACTAGTGAATAGGAACAACTTTTCCCGACGAATAATTCGTCGGCAAAGGTGTTTCTAATTTTTATTTTTTTTCCTAAAATGCTCGTGTTCATGGTATTATGTTCTTTTATAAGCATTGGTGGATTCTCTTGGGCTGCTAAACGAGATGAGACAAGAATGTTGGAATGGAAAATCAATTTTTCTAAAGCATGAAGAAACAATCACAAACTCGTGAGAGCACACTAATTTTAATAAAAATAGGATTTTTGGAAATTATCTAGCATTTATACCCGAGAGACAAAAAACACTTAATAATCCTGAGATATTAAGTCACAAGACGTTTGAACCCCAAAAGGTTATGTCTCCATAGGTTTTATAAAGCAAAAATAAAAAAAGAAAAAATAACATATTAGAAACAACCTTTCCAGACGAATAATTCTTCGGCAAATGTGTTTTCAAATTTTTTTTTCTTCTATGGCGAGATTGATCCTTTTTCTTCCATAGACTCTTTTTGTAATAGTGTCTCTCTATAGGTTTTGTAAAGCAAATATTAAAAAACAAAATAATAAAATAATAGGAAAAACCTTTCCCGACGAAGAATGCGTCGGCAAAGGTGTTTCAAATTTTTATTTTTTTTCCTAAAATGCTCGTGTTCATGGTATTATGTTATTTTATAAGCATTGGTGGATTCTCTGGGGCTGCTAAATGAGATGAGACAAGAATGTTGGAATGGAAAATCAATTTTTCTAAAGCATGAAGAAACAATCAAAAACTCGTGAGAGCACACAAATTTTAATAAAAATAGGATTTTTGGAAATTATCTAGCATTTATATCCGAGAGACCAAAAACACTTAATAATCCTGAGATATTAAGTCACAAGACGTTTGAACCCCAAAAGGTTATGTCTCCATAGGCTTTATAAAGCAAAAATTAAAAAAGAAAAAATAACATATTAGAAACAACTTTTCCACACGAATAATTCGTGGGCAAAGGTGTTTTCAAAATTTTTTTTTCTTATATGGCGAGATTGATCCTTTTTCTTCCATAGACTCTTTTTGTAGTAGTGTCTCTCTATAGGTTTTGTAAAACAAATATTAAAAAACAAAATAATAAAATAATAGGAACAATCTTTCCCGACGAATAATTCGTCGGCAAAGGTGTTTCAAATTTTTATTTTTTTTCCTAAAAGGCTCTTGTTCATGGTATTATGTTCTTTTATAAGCATTGGTGGATTCTCTTGGGCTCCTAAACGAGATGAGACAAGAAAGTTGGACTGGAGAATCAATTTTTCTAAAGCATGAAGAAACAATCAAAAACTCGTGAGAGCAAACAAATTTTAATAAAAATAAGATTTTTGGAAATTATCTAGCATTTATACCCGAGAGACAAAAAACACTTAATAATCCTGAGATATTAAGTCATAAGACGTTTGATCCCCAAAAGGTTATGTCTCCATAGGTTTTATAAAGCAAAAATTAAAAAAGAAAAAATAACATATTAGAAACAACCTTTCCAGACGAATAATTCGTCGGCAAAGGTGTTTCTAATTTTTATTTTTTTTCCTAAAATGCTCTTGTTCATGGTATTATGTTCTTTTATAAGCATTGGTGGATTCTCTTGGGCTCCTAAACGAGATGAGACAAGAAAGTTGGAATGGAGAATCAATTTTTCTAAAGCATGAAGAAACAATCAAAAACTCGTGAGAGCACACAAATTTTAATAAAAATAGGATTTTTGGAAATTATCTAGCATTTATACCCGAGAGACAAAAAACACTTAATAATCCTGAGATATTAAGTCACAAGTCGTTTGAACCCCAAAAGGTTATGTCTCCATAGGTTTTATAAAGCAAAAATTAAAAAAGAAAAAATAACATATTAGAAACAACTTTTCCACACGAATAATTGGTCGGCAAAGGTGTTTTCAAATTTTTTTTTCTTCTATGGCGAGATTGATCCTTTTTCTTCCATAGACTCTTTTTGTAGTAGTGTCTCTCTATAGGTTTTGTAAAGCAAATATTAAAAAACAAAATAATAAAATAATAGGAACAACCTTTCCCGACGAATAATTCGTCGGCAAAGGTATTTCTAATTTTTATTTTTTTTCCCTAAAATGCTCGTGTTCATTGTATTATGTTATTTTATAAGCATTGGTGGATTCTCTTTGGCTCCTAAACGAGATGAGACAAGAAAGTTGGAATGGAGAATCAATTTTTCTAAAGCATGAAGAAACAATCAAAAACTCGTGAGAGCACACAAATTTTAATAAAAATAGGATTTCTGATAATTATCTAGCATTTATACCCGAGAGACCAAAAACACTTAATAATCCTGAGATATTAAGTCACAAGACGTTTGAACCCCAAAAGGTTATGTCTCCATATGTCACGCCCCAAATTTTGAAATATAAATAACAACTTGTTATTATTAATAAAACAAATCTGAAACGCGAAGGTTCGGTTAACAACAAAACACAAGGAATTTTTTTCCTTTTTATTCAACAACAAAATACACCGAACCTACTAATGTAAATATCGACTCGTCTCTTTGGAGTCATTTATTACATTACACAACATTACATATTATATTGAAACTTCAAAATAATAATGTAAGTGCCCAAACAGAGCTTATTATACAGCGGAAAAATTAACAAAGCACCCTAGATGACAACAGCAAGGAAGCCTCAGCTTCAATTCTGGTTACCCTGACCTGCAGGATTAACCCCTACACCATTGAATAGTGCACCGGGTTGAAATAACAAATCCAGTAAGCTTTTAAAGCTTGTATGAGTAAACACAACACAAGATATAATAATTTTCATATCTCATCCTAATAATCAATTTAAGTAATTTCTCAGACATATCACAAGATTAAATTTAATAACTTAATGAAAGAAATGTCAAATTGATAACAACATTCACCCAATGATTTCAATGACATATGTATGCTTAACAAAATCGCCAAATAATAAATCAAAGTCCAATTTGGACAATAAAAAGAATGAAAACTCTTGAGACTTCTTTTAGAAACACATCTTTTGTATCACAGGGTTATTCCCGATAACACAAAAGAATTGGTAGACAGACTAGAGCTCTAACTACATTGGGACGCTTGCCCAAATTCATACCACAGGGTCCGAAACCCCTTCTCAACTCAAAGAGGCCACACTGGACCCAATACAGTCTCATCAAAAACACAGTTATCATGATTTGAAATTATTTTCAAACAAATCAATCAGCAATACAATATTATGATTTACTCACACGAAACATTGTATTCTCCACACTCATCTCAAGTCCTTTAAAGACATTTCAAGCAATAACAGGTAATTAACAACCTAGATAGAAGCTAAATAAATGAGAGAGAGATTCATTCTCATGACAACGTACAAATCAATCAATAATACAATCCCGTGAAACACAATCACTAATTAACAATCGTGAGTTTACTCACCTTCGAAAATCCAGCTGCGTTCAACAATCAACACTTAACCAGGTAATCGACAATAACGTCTGCTCCGCTAGCTAGA
This sequence comes from Rubus parviflorus, assembly GCA_029955375.1. Lineage (NCBI taxonomy): Eukaryota > Viridiplantae > Streptophyta > Magnoliopsida > Rosales > Rosaceae > Rubus > Rubus parviflorus. The sequence goes on from JARGGL010000001.1 coordinate 31,588,629, forward strand.
TAGCTCTGAAAACGCCTAAGAACAAGCAATCTCAACTTAGAACATTGAAAAACCCTAAACCGAAATGGTTGGACCAAAAGTCAACTCTCGGTCAAAGTGGGTCCCACTTCAACTATTCATCAAACGGGTCCCACAAAACTTCATAACACCAAAATTAACAATAAGCTCAAATATTGTAACTTAACAGCATACTCAAAAACGGTGACGTTCCGACGGTCGGATTGTCACGGATCTAACAATCCTTAACTTACGGAAAATTAAACATTGGTCAAATGATCGAATCTCAAAAATTGGTAAACATAAAAGATGTTCGTATCGACGAACCCAAAATAACAGAGCAAGAAACTGCTCCTGGAATGACTGGACGCGCCGCCACGCGCCGCCGCCACGCGCCGCCGCCACGCGCCGCCGCCACGCGCCGCCGCCGGCGGCGGATACGGCACGAAAGTGCCGCCTGTCCAAACTTAAAAACTGACAAATCCCAACGGTGGACTTGTAGAACACAACTAAAGGTACAACTTTAAAACTTGCCTCGAAGTGAGATAACGGTCGGATGTGAAGATATCGCCGTCGAAAGCCGCGGCTGCCCAAAACTTCCAAGCTTTGATCCACCGTGTACGGTGGTCGATTCGATGATCCACGAGCACTAGAACGTTTCTGGAGAAGAGAGGAACAAAACCTAAGTGGTTTGGTGTGCCGCCGTGGCTGGAGGAAGGAGATCGAACCGGGTTAAATTATGCACAAACTGCCGTGCTCCGATCTGTGGTTTCCGGTGAAGATCGACGGTGGTCAGTGGCACAAGGAGGACGGCCGGCTCGGGCCCAGTCGATCTGGGTTGGTTCGGTGGCGAGAGGTGGTCGGGATCGGCGACAAAAGTCGGGTCGGGTCGATGTGTTTCCGGCGGGTCTGAAGGGGTTTGGGATTTTCTGATTTTTTTTTATAAAATTTTTCTAAATCCGGAAAATCCTATTTATAGAAAAAAAACTAAATAGTAACCCGAACTTCAAAAATTCGTATCTCACTCATACGAACTCCGATTTAAGTAAACTTTATGACCACGAACTCGTATCAACGAGCTTTACGACTTTCGTGAAGGAAGTTTTCCCGAAAAACGTAGTCAAACAAAAGTCAAACGACGGTTTAATCACGTCGTGACACGTCTCACGACGACTCACCCCGATGAATCACCAACAAGGGTGACTCATTAGCTGAATCACCTAGACAAGGGTGAGTCACCTCATGTGTTGTTCCTACTAGAGAGTGCCAAGTGTTACCAATCACAACTTGTCGCCATGTATTTATACTAATACTGTACAATACAAAATACGAGTAACCATAATTAATATAAACAAATACACAAGTCGAAATAAAAATATATAATAATAAATACAAACATTCAACAAATAGTAAAACATCATAGAATAACTATTTCTTGCTTAGAGAAATTATTAACGAAAAACCGGGGCATTACACCATAGGTTTTATAAAGCAAAAATTAAAAAAGAAAAAATAACATATTAGAAACAACCTTTCCACACGAATAATTGGTCGGCAAAGGTGTTTTCAAATTTTTTTTTTCTACTATGGCGAGATTGATCCTTTTTCTTCCATAGACTCTTTTTGTAGTAGTGTCTCTCTATAGGTTTTGTAAAGCAAATATTAAAAAACAAAATAATAAAATAATAGGAACAATCTTTCCCGACGAATAATTCGTCGGCAAAGGTGTTTCTAATTTTTATTTTTTTTCCTAAAATGCTCGTGTTCATGGTATTATGTTCTTTTATAAGCATTGGTGGATTCTCTGGGGCTGCTAAACGAGATGAGACAAGAATGTTGGAATGGAAAATCAATTTTTCTAAAGCATGAAGAAACAATAAAAAACTCGTGAGAGCACACAAATTTTAATAAAAATAGGATTTCTGGAAATTATCTAGCATTTATACCCGAGAGACAAAAAACACTTAATAATCCTGAGATATTAAGTCATAAGTCGTTTGAGCCCTGAAAGGTTATGTCTCCATAGGTTTTATAAAGCAAAAATTAAAAAAGAAAAAGTAACATATTAGAAACAACCTTTCCCGACGAATAATTCGTCGGCAAAGGTGTTTTCAAAATTTTTTTTTCTTCTAAATTTCTCTTGTTCAAATAATTATTTTCTTTTATGAGCGTTAGTGGATCCTCTTGGGCTCCTGCCTGAGTTGAGACAAGCATGTTGGGCGTGGAGAATCAATGTTTGTGAAGCATGAGAAAACGGTCTAAAACTTTTGAGCTCTAGCACACAAATTTTGATAAAAATAGCACTTCTGATAATTATCCAGCATTTATTCCCAGGGGACAAGAAACACTTGATAATCCTGATATATTAAGTCAGAAGATGTTTTGAGCCCCGAAAGGTAACGTCTCTATAGGTTTTGTAAAGAAAAATTAAAAAAGAAAAACTTTTCCCGACGAATAATTCGTTGGCATAGGTGTTTCCAATATTTTTTTCTAAAATTCTCTTGTTCAAAAAATTATTTTCTTTTATGAGCATTGGTAGATGAGACAAGCAAGTTGGACGTGGAGAATGAATTTTTTTGAAGCATGAAGAAACGGTCAAAAACTCGTGAGGTATAACACACAAATTTTGATAAAAATAGCACTTCCTAAAATTATTTGGCATTTATGTCATCCGAGGGACAAGAAACACTTTATAATCCCGAGATATGAAGTCATAAGACATTTTGAGCCCCAAAGGTTATGTCTCTATAGATTTTGTAAAACAAAAATTATAAAAAAATTAAAATAAAATAATCGGAACAACCTTTCCCAACGAATAATTCGTTGGCAAAGGTATTTCCAATTTTTTTTTCCTGAAATTCTCTTATTTATAGAATTATTTTCTTTTATATTCTCGGTTTCTGACTTCTGTAGGTTTTTCTCTTTTGGCATTAGGACCTCCATGTAACAATTAAGAGATTACTATTTTTATTTTCTCTGCGTTTTCTTTTGCCAATTGTCTATGGCAGGTTGTAGCCTGCTTTTTTTTTTTTTTTTTTTTGAGAAGAAAACTTTATTTCTTACTTAAAAAGATTACAACCATGAGAATGACAATGTAAATTCACAACAACTTCAACCAGAGAAGAGAAACTACTCATATCCCTAACATAGAATCGGCGGTTACAGATACCATGAGTCAATAAGGCCAAAACTCTAACCACAAATATCGCCTTTCTTAACTGGCTACCAATAGATTGCTCCCGAGTGTCACGATCCAAACTTCCAGCCAACGGCAAGAAAAGCCACTTCGCCCTCTTCCACACCGTGTCTAAAAACAGTCAGACCAGATGCAAGAACAAAGCACGTACCAACCAATTGACAAAAATAAAACATCGAGAAGAGAGAACATAGTCCTCGGGAATAACGCCATAGCATTGACACCACATGAAAACCAAGAACCCCAAACTCTGGCTCAATTGAGCAGTGACTTATTTGACCTAACCAACAACGTACCTAAAAATAAAACCCTAAAAAAACCAAAAAAACTGCCCCGACCCGCAATCCTCTCCCACAACGCCGCCTTAAGTTGACCGATAGCAACCACCATGAAGATGAGGGCCACAGTGATAAGGATCTCGACCTCCAGCCACCTCCAACTTCGATGTAGCCATCTGGAATGAGAATAAACACCATCAAGCTCCCATCCAATACCACCAACCATCCACCCCACCCCATGTCGTTGCAGAAACCCAAAACATGACGCCCTCACCCGCTCCCTTCCAAATGGGGCAGTCAGGAACCGGTCCAGAAGCCAGACTGTCGCCCCATCCTACAGTCGGAAAACAAATCACAGCCAATCAAACCACAACGCCAAGAACCATGTCTTGCAAACCACCACCACCACCATTTTTGACCAAACCTAGCTCCCACCATCCCCTTATTAGAAAACCACAACGAAACGGCCGACCCCAAAACACCAAAGCCCAGCATCTACCTCCCCCGCCACCGCACCAGAAACCACCCCAGAACAAGAACCAGGACCATACAATCCATGGAAAATAACACCCACGATCTGGCCGCTGGCCTCTTACCCGGAATAGACTGCACGACTGCCATCACCGCCAACTGAAGGAGAAAAGAAAGACAAGCCCAAACGCCAACCGCCACACACAACCCACAATAGATCCATCCGGCCGCACCCGCCACACGCAGACTCGGCAAGCTACCGTTGTCGCGAGGGGCCGCCAGACAAGCCACAAACCAAAACCTTTGTTTTCCAACCCTAGTTCTCTCCAAGTTTACCGGAGCCTTTTTAGACCTTGTTGTACGACGTCATCTTAGGTTGTATCCTGTTAAACTAAATGCTTATGAAGAATTTCTAATTTGAAAAATGATTTTTGCTGCCTTAGTTCGATGAGACAAATATATTGTACACTGTGTTGTAAATTTGGAAAATGATTATAAAAGCATTACAGTAAAACCTCGATAAATAAATACTACCAGGACCAGAAAAAATTATTATCTTAGCGAGATTATTTATTTATTGATAAATGAATAATTTATTAATTTATCGATAAATAAATATTTTATTAATTTATGAAGAATTTTCTGTTTTCAAAGCAACTATGTACATGTATTTTATGAAAAGTCATAGTCATACATCCATGTATTAGTCAAACTTTCTAATAGACATTAAAAAAATAAGAAGATATAAGAGTTTTAAAGATACATGTACATACATACATGTTCCTAGAACTAGAAGATAAAGTTATTTAGAACTTAATGCTATGTATATACATAGTACATAGAACATTATCTCTATATAAACAATCTACGAGACTCAAAATCATGTCAACTTGTTTTTTTTTTTTTTTTTGAGAAAAGCATAAACTTTATAAATCAAATGAGGATTACAATCCTTAATATGGGCATCCTAAGAAGGAGCAATACAAACCACACCAGTGGCCTAATCGATGAGTCTAAATCTAGAACTCTAATCGATGATTCGAAACTTAGAACAACACATACACCGTGCATTACTGCTGTCAACAACCAACAGAAAAATTCCGGCAAGCATTGCCATTGAGACCAATAAAACCAATCTAGCTCAAGGAGAACCCATGAAAAGGGAAAGTGAAACCACAGTCGAAACTTGTCTGCAACAACTAAATAACTTTTAGCATAATCCAAAAATATTTTCGCAGCATCCCAAAGACAATTACCAACAACAAAAGAACCATTGTCATGATCTTGAGGCTTGCGAATTAAATCACCCTGCACTGCTTTATGGGAAAAAGAGCTGGAAAAGAAAGCTTCTCCAGGATCCCAAATCAATCTGGAAAAATAGGAGCCCGGCAACATGGGCCAGCATTGTGCCCAAGCCCAATCAACACCCCAAACGTTGAAAACTGTTTTGGGCACCCAGCAACCATCGTGGATAGCAAGCACACCGCCATCCATCATCGCCGCAGTAATCATAATCTGACTCCCACTCGTTGACACCTGTGTAGGTCGCTTCAATAAGATTCGAGCTAGAACCCCGGGCAGATGCCGACCCCTAGAAACCCTCACAACAGAAGACGATGTCGCGGTCCAAAGCCATGGTTGTAAAGCCACCGATCTGGGTAGGCATGTAAGGATTGAACCACCACTATCCCAAATCAACCGTCGCAACAGAAGACGACGCCGGTCACCAACATGGTGGGGAACTCGAAAACGACTCCCAAATCCACCAAGCCTTGTCTGATCCGGATCTAAGATCCGAAACCCACACCCAAGAGCACTGGGACAAACCGCCTTACCAAGATCTTTCACCCAGGCAAAACCTTGGCATACCTCATCAGAGAAACGCAAAGGCATAGAAGAGACGACAAGAGTCGTACTCAATGTGCGCGGCACCAAAAGAAGGGCCGGCGTTGATTTCCATCGTTGATGGAGATAGGTACTGAGCCGCCAAGAGAGGCACTCTCTCAACCCTAGCAGAGCGAGGCTGCTAGGTTTCATTGTTTTCTTTTTTATTTCTTTTTGTCAACTTGTTCTTCTATATGCGTGATGAATTTTTATTTACTTTTTTTTAATATTTTTTAATCAATTATTAATTTATATATTCGATGGGCCCTAAGGAAAGTTAAAAAAAAAAATTATCTTATGCATTAAGCGAAATTATTATTTTAATACACATGCCCGAGTCGAGACTAAAGTTTTTTATTATCTAAGCGAGGTTATTATTTTATCAGACATTCATTTATCAAGGTTTTACTGTATTAGCAATTTTTTTTTTTTTTCAGCAGAAACAATAAACTAAATTAATAGTGTGGCAGCATTCAAAGAACTACCCAGTGAAGTGGCCTGATAAAATAAGTTCTTATGCGTAACAAGACACTGCGTACGCCTTTAAGCACATGAATGAGCTCAGAATCAACCGTCGTATTCTACAACCGGATTGAATTAAAAACAATTAATCTCTTGTTTCAACTTGGAACCACTTTTAACTTAGAACCCTTGAATTAAATCTCACATATTCGAATCCCATAAATTGAGATTAACTCTCAAACATTAAGGGTACTGCTTATGACATATATGAAGAAACTGCCAAATAAAGTTATTACTCTGTTATGAAACATTGAAACTACCAATATAAATACTAGGATATATACATTCAGGAATGTTGTCATGTTTCTTCATTGGTCAGCCTTCAAACTAGGTCTGTAGCATCTGATTCAATGAAACATATCCTGGGGCTATTCACCGTTTCCTGCAACGCATATAAGGAGTTCAAGAAGGTTTCAACAGTAGTTGACAATGTACAAAAGTATTTATGTGCTGATGCATTCCCACGTCAAAAACAAGAAAGCAATGGCAAAGACTAGTTATCTCGTTATAAGAATGATTCCAGAATAGACTTTCAAATTAAACATTGATACAGAACTTACGATGCATTCCCACGTCAAAAACAAGAAAGCAACGGCAAAGACTAGTTATCTCGTTGTAAGAATGGTTCCAGCATAGACTTTCAAATTAAACATTGATACAGAACTTACAAGCATATAAAGGAGTCGCCTCATTTGATAAGAATGCATCTGATTGGTGATCCTTCTGCACCCATCAATCTCAAAGGTAAGCAATGGACAGAATATATTCCTGGTTGGATGTCATCAAGTTTTAGACCTTCCACAAGAATGATCTCCTGAAACATTAAACTAGTGTTAGTGTTGAGATTTGATAACTGCATTTCTACTTCAAATTAGAAAACCATATAAGAAATCTCAATTTTCCTTTTATGAGAAGGCATTTTCAGCACAAGAATCACAAGTTTCTCCGACTGCAAACATTATGCTTCACCTAGTGGATACGGTTTCATCAACTAAAGCGATAGAAAATGAAGAAGCCCAGATGGAAGACCACGGACATTCAATCTTAATCAAATAGTAAATCATTTCAGTATGAGAAGTTGTGTGGTTTTTTAATTATTTTTGTATCTTCTTTTCATGATGCATTTATCACTGTTGGATTATGATTGGATGGAAACAATCTATCAACTGGAACTAATCCGGTTAAAACAAGTCAGGATCAAAAGAAAAAGTCATTCATGATTCATCAAACAAAGATTTCTTACCCTGCCTTCTAGCAAAACAAGGTGAGACGGAAGCAAATGATCATATGCAGCAACAGATAAGTAATCAATTCCTACATTTCATAAAAGACAATTTGATCAGCTTCAAATGAAAGAGCATGAATGTTAAGATACTAAACAAGCTGAGAAAATATGACTGGAGATGATATTATCCTAAACATTCATGCACACTGAACAATGGGTCACAGTTTCAAATGCATGTTACAAAGCTAGCATTTCACAAAAAAGTTGTCACTTAACAAAAATATACTGAACATAGTATATGCATTTTGCATCATCCAATAAAAATTTATAGGTGTTTAACTGCAAAAATCAACTGAGATTTTGACAGTGATCCTTGCCTGCTGAGACATCGTATAGGTCTATCCGAACAGTAAAGATCTTCTGTTATAAAACTACATCTAGAGACATAAGTGCTGATACCCAACACAGATTCAAGGCATGCACAAAGGAAAAAAAATATGGCGGTGTTAAGTGAGAGGTAGTTTGGGGCTTTGGGCTATTTCCACCTCAAATGGCCATATCCACACGCCTATTTGAGAGAAAAATTACTTTTGGTTCCTCTTACAGGGGTGTGGCAGTAGTGTTATCCAAAAAAAAAAAAAAGTGCAAATGTACATCTCACCAATAAGTTTGATGTCAGTGTTCTCCACCAACCACTTTGCTCCATCCTTCATAAATCCTACATAGCTGCTGTCAAACTCCTTTTGGAACATAAGCCGTCTAAAATTGCATTAAGCTTGTCAATATAAGGTTTCTTTGTATCGAACTTTTTGTAAATGTTCAGCAACATTTATGCACTTGTAAATCAACATGAACTAATAGAAAAACAGCTACGCAATAATTGATAAAACCAAGATTTTTTCAATACATTTTAAGAAAACAAATAGATGGAAGTAGTGATAGAAAATAGGATAGGTCACACCTGTCACAACAGTTTATTGCTTTTCCAATAACGTAGTTAAATATACAAGCAAGTCATTCTCGTTCACTTGCATCATCAAGACTACTAGAACCTAACATTAAGTCTCACAAAACTCTCAGAAAACTTCAGAGAAATTGAGTCTTTGTAACCAAATGCATTGCCTCTAAACACCAGTAGAGGTTACCTTTCAGACACATTTGCTTTTTCTTTCTAATTGTGTGATTCCTAAATGTCCACAGGCGTTCTTTCTGGACCAAACTTCAAAGTTCAAACAAGTAGATAACTTTTTCTAACCAAGCTGTCGCTACTGCATATTTTAAACAGGAAGTTGACAAGAAGCACTGCAACATTACAACATAACTGGTACACACGTATGTTGTCTGGCTTGTGTGTATATAATTCAAGATTGTGCATACACACATGTTACAAGCAATAACATCAAACAGAAACTCGTATATGCCATTGATGGGAAACAGACCAAAGTACCAAACAGTGGCAATTGTATAGAAAGATGATTCACATAAAATTTACCTGTCTGTGTTCAAAGTTCTGAAAAGTACACGACGTACCCCCTTGGGAATATGCAAGGCCTCCATGACTTCAGCTGTAATAATTATAAGTGAAAGTCAAACTCTGAAATCAAGGAAATAGAATCCATGATATCTTCTGTACCACTTATTTATTAAAAGAGTTATAGTTTAGCAACCAACAGGCCAATTTTCTGGCCTTCCAGTTGCTGCTTAAGAAGTGGACATGGTTTATGCATCTCTAAGTGTGATGATCATCATACTTATTATTTGTAATGGCCTCTTTCCTTTGGAACATTAGTTAAGTTGTTTCAGTCATTTGAAACAGCAGGCTACGTTTTCAACCACACAGAGGAGAATAAGTTCGAGAAAAAGATACCAGTTATGTTCTTATCCCTCGGAACGTCAACTAACAAAGCCGCACCTATGGAAACAAATTTTCATGATTAGAATCAACAAAAGTTGTAAGCTTTTTGTGTAGGTAAGCAAAACCCAAGTGGTAAAATTAAAGCATAAACCACTTGATTACCGTTAAGCACATCCAAGTCAAGCGTATCGACATCGAAGCCGGCATCGAAGTAGTGATCGAAGACGTGGCCAGGGGCATCGACGTGGGTCCCAGTGTGAGAGGGCAGCTTCATCTCGGAGTTATTAGCGAGCGAGCCGTTCTTCATGCTGTTGGGGAGCCACAGGAACTGGCCCACTCCGTCGACGGAGTCAAACGCCGGCATGTCGGGGCTGTACCGGTGGCTGATGTCGAAGATTCGGCCGTTTCCGTACACTTCGCGGCGAGGGGGAATCAGAGGGTCGGCGGAGATGTCGACGGGCATGGTGCCCGGAATGGAAGGGTAGGCTGTGGTGGCGTGGGAGAGCGTGGCCGGAAAGGAGCAGAGGAGGAGGAGGAGGAGTATCGGAGTCATGGTGGGAGTGATCAGTAGGAATTGGGATTTCGGTTTGGTAACGATGAAAGGATGAATGTCTATAAATTTGATGACTAAATACTTTTATACTCGCGTATATGGACATTATCTATGTATATTTTTCAATTATTTATGAAAATAACAAAATATATAACGCCATGTCGTTGAGTTCTAGACTTCTAGTAAAGTACTTGTTCATTTTTCATGTTTTGTTATTCATTTTTTTTTTGGCAAGAATGTTTTGTTATTCATTGAAAAGTGGTCAGTAGTGGTTGATTATTGGTAAAATTGAACCTTTATAAATCGAATGATAAATAATCTCTCGTTTCAACCGTAAATTAAATATTACGGAATTTGATAGGTTTAACTTTGAACTTCTCCCTTAGTATTTAATATTGAACTAATTAATTTCTTCCCTCCCTTAGTATAGATTAGTCTCCCTATATGCAAAGTTTACAATTGAAGCTCCTTTGTTGACTTGTACTCTAATTAGTCTAATCTATACTATTATAATGAGAACACATATTGTTAATCAGAACAGAATTTGTTTACTAAAATAACCCTCAAATATTAAATCATTATATATATAGGGCCAATTACCTATAAGGTCATTTACATAACCTATATTCTTCAAAAAGCCACTTAATATTTTTATTCCTCATAAAACCACCAAAATATTACAAATTTTAATATTTACAAAAATGTCACCGCGTTTTTTTTCTCATTATTACAAAAATGTCACTGCCTACAAAAAGCTACTGCATTTATCTTTGGCAGTAGCTTTTTCGTTCTTCGACAGTAGCTTTCTTGTTCTTCGACAGTAGTTTTATTATTCTTTGAGAGTACATTTCTTGTTCCTTGCCAGTAGTTTTATTGTTCTTCGACAATAGCTTTTTTATTCTTCGACAGTAACTTTATTAGTTTATTATTCTTTGAGAGTACATTTCTTGTTGCTCGCCAGTAGCTTTATTGTTCTTTGACAGTAACTTTATTATCTCTACTAGTAGTTTTTCGTATCCAGTGGCATTTTTGAAAATAATAAAATTAAAAACGCAGTGACATTTTTGTAAATATTGGTGGCTTTATGAGGGATAAAAATATTTGGTGGCTTAAAAAAGAACAATGTAAACAAAAGTGACATTATCAGTAATTTTTTATATATTAATTTAATCGTTAGGGATAAAAGAGTCAAAACACAAATAAATAATTAATAAAAAATAAAAATTAAACTCTATCTAACTTCCCACTTCTACAACCAATAACTACCTACTCTTCCACATCCATAAAGTGTGGGCATTTTCTAGTACATATGATGGGAAGGTGGCGGTTATTTATTTAATGAATCACCGACCACCTCCCTCAGTCACATTACATGACATTTCTTGTTTCATAAAATACTTGTGAAGGATAGGAACATAACTATTAGGCCTCGTCTGTTTCACGGATTTTAGGCCATGAGAAATGAAATGAAAGGAAATTCAATCATTTCTTGTGTTTGGGGTGCCAAGGAAAAAGAAACTTTTTCTTGAAGGAAGGGAAAATATGGGGGAAATTGGTTCCTTTCATACTCTAAGGGAATCATTTTTCCTACTTACTTTCCTGCATTTATTGCACTAATTTAATATTAATTATATTACTTTTATAACTAAAATAACAATTTATGAAATTATAAATATTAATTTTGTTTTATATATTATTATTTATTGATTCATTTCCTTAGTGTTGCCAAACACTTGAAATGACAACTAATGAGAATTTTAGTTTCCCCTTCCATTGGAAAGAGAAAAGAATTGATTTCTTTTCTTTTCCTTTCTGTGAACCAAACGAGGCCTTAGGGTATTGGTGTGCAGAACCTACATTGTGAATCTTCATTACATGTCTTTCCCATTCCATGCAATCTTCATTACATGTCTTTCCCATTCCATGCAAGCACTCAGCGTCCTACTCGATGCAACACTTATCCTGGGGGTTATCCACATTTCCTACGTACAACCAAATATATATATAAGCAGTTCAAGGTTGTGCACCACACCGGCGGAACTATGTGAGGGCAAAAGGGGGCAATGCCCCCCCCCCCCCCCCCCAACATTAGGATTCTAAGTATTTTTCTATATATTGAGACAAAGAAAAATTAGCTTGCTACCTAATTTCTTCTTATGTATATATGTTTTGTCTTCAAATTAACGAAACTTTGTTTGTGTTTAGTCGTCATTTACCTTTTTCACGAATATATTATATATAGAGTTATAGTTAAACACGATTGAGCTGAGTTTCAATGACAAACTTACTCTCATCACAATGTATATATATTTTTGCCCCCTTTCTTATATTATATATATATATATATACTTAGGAACTTGTCTTTTTATTTTTCTATACGACGTTGCATTTGTCTTTTTGACCCCATTCATTTTGTTGATCTTCATCTAGAACAATTATGAAGCTTCTTATTTCTATTTGGGTATTTTTCAAATGTGCTTCTATTTTTGTTTTTGTTTTGGTATATTGTAATCGTAATTTTTATTTCGGCTCCCCTTACTTGAACATCCTAGTTCCGCCACTGGTACTCAAATTGGTATTTGGTAAAATAATAATCACATCTAAATGCAGCAAATCCACTTCAGCATCAGACGTATATATGGAAAATGGAAAAATGTGCAAGAAAATAACTTGCATTTGTTCGATCTGAATTGAAACTAGGTTTGTTTGCGTAAGTTCAAGGATAGATTTCCATATCATTGATAGGCAACTTACAGAGATATAAAAGGAGTCTGCATATATATATATATTATTTGATAAGAATGCATCTGATTGGTGATCCTTCTGCACCCTGCAACCTCAAAGGTAAGCAATGGACAGAATATATTCCCGGTTGGATGTCATCAAGTTTTAGGGCTTCCACAAGGATGATTTCCTGAAACATTGAAACCTGTCTTAGTGCTGAATAGTCTTAACATACGTACGTACTTGTGCTTAATCAGAAAAGCGTGTTAGGAAACTCAATTTTTCTGTTGTATATATATTGTGAAGCTAATTCTACACAAGAATCATGAGTATTTGGGGCTGGCAAAAATAAGTTTCGCCTAATAGATATGATTTCATCAACTAAAACTGATCGGTGAAAAGCCAACTACTGCAGTGCAGGTGTAGGGAGAAAAACTGCCATTCATGAATCACAAAAGAAAACATTAATTCCTTACCCTGCTTTCTAGAAAAACAAGGTGGGATGGAATCAAATCATCAAATGCAGCAACAGATAAGTAATCAATTCCTACATTTCACGAAAGACAAAAGCATCAGATCCAATGAAAGAACATAATAATTGATCGATAACTACTAAGCATAGTACTCGACAGAAATTTTCTCTTTGAGGAAGAACTTAATATAAGAACAATATATATGTCACAGTTTCAAATGAAAATTAAAAGCTAATATTCATTCTGAGTTAATATAAAGGAAAAGCCAGTCAGAGACATCAGTGCTGGTATTTCAACATAGACTCAAGATGCTTGCGCAAAGAAAAAGGAAAAGCCAACGCTCCATAGAAAAACAGTGGGGCTATTTTCACACGCAAATGGCTATATTCGCACCCCTGAGGCAGTTGCCTCCTGACATTCTTACACGGGTTTGAGTACATCTCCATTTAGGGTATAAAAATAGTACGTGTTACTAAAAAAAACAGTACAACTAATATATATCTCAGTTCTCACCAACAAGTTTGATGTCAGTGTTCTCCACCAACCACTTGGCTCCATCCTTCATAAATCCGACATAGCTTGTGTCAAACTGATTTTTGAACATAAGCCGTCTAGAAAATGCAATAAGCTTTAGTTAATATATATAAAGCTTCTTTTAATTGGAATATTTGTTCATGTTCTCAGCAATATTTTCAGAATGGTGAAACAAATGGAATTAGTACAAAGTACCAACATCAGCAGCTTTTAATTAAATTTGTTGTTCATCGGATACATTAATGAACCAACTGTTATGACAGAGAACAGCACAAGGACTGATGTGGGCTTTAGAAAGTGGAAACTTTAGTTTTCAAAAGAGGTTTAGAGGAGAAAAGAAGGATTCAAGATTTCTCAAAGAGATTGAGAATAATTGGAAAGAGGAGAACATGTAAATAAGGAGATATCAACCCAACCAAGCATTTCGACACTAACATATATTTGACTTGGTTATGTATGTATATATAATGCAAATAATAACATCAACAGAAACTTACCGCTCCAGAAAGTGGCAATTTTATACAAGATTCATATCAAAGTAGTTAAAAAGTAAAGTACCTGTCAGTATTTGATGTCCTGAAAAGCACACGACGTACTCCCTTTGGAATATTTAAGGACTTCATCACTTCAGCTGTGATAAGTATATAAATTAAAGAAAATAGAATACATGATATGTTCTCATCACTAATAGATTTTGTTTAGCAACAAAGAGGCTACTTTTCGGACACTGCTTAAGCGTGGACATTGTTTTTGTAGTTATATGTGTTATGGGACAGAAGGTTATGGTCATATCAAGTGAAGCAGCATGTTGTTCTCATGAAATATACGATGATTTCAATTCTGTCAAAGGATGAAACACAAAACGATCCATGTCAACATTTCTGAGGTGCCTTCCCAGGAAAAATTAGTAAACAGGGCTATTCATTTGAACCAGCATGCAGCATGTCTTCAGATATGATGTTAAAAGACAGAGATACATACCAGTTATGTTCTTATCCTTCGGAACATCAACTAACAATGCTGGACCTATAGCCACAAACACATATAAACATCACAAAAATATTAGTGATGGAAAGTTTTCAACAATATCAGTAACAAGCTTGTTTTCCTGTTGTCTACGTTACCTTGTAAAAAGTAAAAACAGGGTGAAATGTAACATTCATGGAAAGATATATAGCAAGGGCAAAACTTCATAAAGAAAAAAAAAACAGCATGTATATATGCTATAATTTGATCAGAGTTAAAAGAGTGCAGAGTATCCACAAAGTATATATAATCCCCAGTTATGGGCATAAGGTTAGTTTTAGCAGAAAAACCAATTGATAAACTAGTTTTTAGTCCCTTTAATTTGCATGCCAGTTTCCCCAGGGTGTTTGAAAAAGTAGATGTTCTAAGGTTATGTCTATCGGAAAGGAAAATCCATCTCTCTGGCTTAAGGTTGAAAAACTATATATGCAAACGTTAAATATTAATGAAATGGTGAATTATTGCATTCAATTACCATTAAGGACATCCAAGTCAAGTGTATCGATGTCAAACCCGGCATCGTAGTAGTGGTCGAAGACGTGGCCGGGGGCATCAACATGGGTGCCAGAGTGAGAAAGCAGCTTCATCACAGACATATTGGCAATGGAGCCATTCTTCATGCCATCAAGGAGCCAGAGGAACTGCCCCACTCCATGCATGGAGTGATACGAGGGCATGTACGGGGTGTAAGACTTGATATGGACATATCAATATTCACTTATGCATATGACAACTAAGTTGCCTTAATTACAGAACAAGCAAAAGATATTCCTAGTAATTCATCCATCTATTCCTATTGATGTCATGACAAATTAATTAAGGTTACTTACCTATTGATATTAACCTTATTGTATATGGAATAACTAGGCCTAAATGTAAAAGGATTAGGAAACCTTTATGGGAGGAACCTAATTCTCTATTGCCTATAAATAGACCTTGATCCCTACTCTAGCAATCACAATAAGCACTACAAGTTCTCAGCCCCATTAATTGAGATTGCCTTCATAAGATTGCTCAGAGGAGAAGATCGAGATGTCTCACCAATGTTAGTATTTCTAACTACATCGTGTTCTTATATCGAGTACTTTACACGTATGTACAACGTCTACATTATTCATTCTTACATTTGGTATCAGAGCCTTTGTGCTCGATTAAGAATCGATAATTAAAAAAAAAAAAAAAACGCAACATAAAAATTAATTAATTATCTTTTGGGCTTCATATTTTCCCAAAAGATAATGGCAGGCCCAAAACTTCTTAATACAGCCCCAATTGACCGTTCTTCATTCAAACGGCCAAAATCCCAAATATTGAGTGTTCTTCCTTCCACGGACGGAACTTTCAATCTTCATTCCAAGGTTTCTGGGTTCTTTGACTGTGATTTCAATTACAAATTTTTCCGCCTAACGCTTTTCAAAATTTATTATTGAAATCATGGTCGACCAACCTAATTGCTGAATTGAGTTTTGGACTTGTCATCGTTCATCGAAACTACAGAGAAAAATTTTATATTCTGGTACGCTTATGCAATTACTTTTTCCATTGCAATTTAAATTCAGTACCATAGCCTTGTTGAGGCCGATAATTGTGACTGTTGTTTGTGTTTCCTGTGTTCTTGTTCTTTGTTTGCTTAATGAATTGCTGAACATTGTTTTCATTGCTGTGTGTTTTTCCTTAATCTCCCAAATCCGTGTAAAACACCTTGTCAGTAATCAATTTTTAACAAGACTCGAAATACAACAAACTCTCTTGGTCCAGTTTAATTAAAATTCTTTGTAAAATTGTATTGTCAATAGCAATCTTTTCTGAAGTTTTTGATTAAACCTGAGTAATTGGATCAACAACTTGTAATCTAGAACCTAATAGATTGTATCCTTGCTCCCTCTAGGAGGTTTAAATGATTACATCTTTTAGTTTCTAAATTAGCATATAACAGGAGATAAAGGTGCATTCAGAGGCTGTTAGAATGTGTTTTTCTTGCCACTCTAGGTGTTGACATAAGCTAATTAGCCTAACGTTACCCTTGTTTTCTGGTTATATGATTCAGTCAAGTGTCTTTATGTTCTTTGCCACTCTAGGTAAGACAGACACAATATGAATTTTGGGGCAAAATATCGGAACAATTTACTAAATGTTTTGAACTGTTAATGTTTTTTCTACAGCTTTGAACCTCCCTTTAGGTGTTAATCAAATTGAAAACTTAAATGGCACAAACTTTAAGAGATGGAAGCAGGACATAGAGCTGCATTTAGGCATGATAGATTTTGACCATGTCCTTAGAGAAGACCCTCCTGCAGACTTAACAGATGGTAGTACTAATGATCAGAAAAATAAGTATCATGCATGGCACAAGCACAACAGATTGTCTTTGGTTATAATGAAAAAGAGTATGACTGAAGCCGTGAGAGGGAGCATTCCTGAGTCAGAGTTGGCTAGGGAGTATTTTAAGAATATTGAAGATAAGTTCAAGGTTTCAGACAAGGCAGAAACTGGAAATTTACTAAATTCTCTTATTAATATGAAGTTTGATGGTGTTGGGAGCATTAGGGAATATATTATGAAGGGTATTGAAGTGGTTGCTAAATTGAAGTCTCTCAACCTTAATTTCGATGATGCTATTCTGGTGCATATGATCTTAAATCCCTTACCTCAGCAATATAGTCAGCTCCAGTCAAACTATAATACACAGAAGGAGAAGTGGACTTTGAATGAATTGATCTCTATATGTGTTCAAGAGGAAGAGAGGATTAAGAAGGGGAAGAGTGTGGCTATTAACCTTGTTAGCAGACCTCAATTTAAGAAGAAAGGCTATCAGAAACCTCACCAGTCAGTACCCTCATCTTCTAAGACTTCTCAGGGGACTAACCATTTTAAAAACTTTAAGAACACTTCTGTTAAATGCTTTTTCTGTCGAAAGCCTGGTCATGTGAAAAAGGACTGCAAAAACTTCAAGGATTGGCTTGTTAAAAAAGGTACTAACTTTAAAACTGTTTTCCATATAGAAACTAATATTGTCAGTGTGTCCTCTAGTTCTTGGTGGTTTGACACTGCCTCACCTATACATATAATTACCTCAATGCAGGGTTTTCTAAGAAAGAGGATTCCAAACAAGGATGAGGCTAGGATTAGCTCGGGGAATGGCAACCGGGTAGCAGTGAAGGCAATAGGAGTCGTTAGGCTTGTTTTTCCTAGTGGTTTTGTTTTAGACTTGAATAATGTGTACTGCATACCTTCTATGCAGAGAAATTTAGTGTTGGGATCACTTTTTGTCCAAACTCTTGGTCATTCTTTCAGTGGTAATAATAAAAGCCTTGATTTCTTTAATTTTTCTGAGTTTATTGGTAACGCTTCTCTTATTGATGGCTATTGGCATTTGAATTGTAGGAATTCTCTTGAAGTCTTTTTAGTAGAAAAAACTGTAGGTTTTAAGAGACCTAGATATAATGAAAATTCGGCTTTTCTTTGGCATAAGAGATTAGGGCATATATCTAAAGAAAGATTAAAAATACTTGTTAAAGAAAATATTCTGCCTTCTTTAGATTTAAGTGATTTTGATGTCTGTGTTGAGTGTCTTAAAGGTAAAACCACTAAGTCCAGGAAAACCGGGTCTGTTAGAAGTCAAGAACTACTGGAATTAATTCACACTGACATATGTGGCCCTTTTCCTCACAAAACACTATGTGGAAATCAGTACTTCATTACCTTTATTGATGATTTTTCAAGATTTTGTCAAATTTTTCTTATTTCTGAAAAATCACAAGCTTGAGAAGCTTTTAAAATTTTTAAGGCTGAGACAGAAAAACAGTTAAATAAGGTTATTAAAGTGGTTAGATCCGACAGAGGGGGTGAGTATTATGGAAGGTACACTGAAGCTGGGCAAAATAAAGGTCCCTTTGCCCTGTATCTTCAAGAATGTGGCATTCAAGCTCAATATACAATGCCAGGGACGCCTGAACAGAATGGGGTCGCAGAGAGGAGAAATAGAACACTGATCAACATGGTTCGTAGCATGATTTCTAAGTCTGGACTTCCAAGATTTTTGTGGGGAGAAGCATTGAAGACAGCTAACTATATCTGTAACAGAACACCAAGTAAGTCAATAGCAAACAAGACACCGTTTGAATTATGGTTCAGCAGGAAGCCCAGTTTGTTTCACTTTCATGTATGGGGATGTAAGGCTGAAGCTAGAATTTATAATCCTAAGGCACAGAAGCTTGATCCGAGAACTACCAGTGTTTTCTTTGTGGGATATTTAAATAAGTCTAAGGGTTATAGGTTCTATTGTCCTCAACATCATACTAGGATTCTTGAAACCAACAGAGCTACTTTTATAGGAGAGATGAATGATGCTGACAATGTTGTTATGGATGAGCTGGATTTAGAAGCTGCTAGAAATACAGTGAATGACATTGATGAATGGCTTGTATATGATCAAGAACAGGTAAGTATTACTGGAGACTTGAATGACATTGCAGTTGAGCCTATTGTCCAAAATAATTTGCAGCAGCCTATTGTTGAGGATGATTCACAGCAGAATGATGTGAATATAAATGTACCAGATCAGCCGGAAATTGAACAGCAGAATAATTTAGAAATTCAAGCTCAAGAAGAGCAACAGCAGCAATTGCAACCAAATTTACAGCAAGCACAACAACAAGAAGCAGTAGTTGAGCTAAGGAGATCCCAGAGAGCAAGACGATCGGCTATCCCAGATGACTACTTAACTGTTTTTCTTAATGAAGCAGATTTTGATCTAGGAATGGATGATGATCCCTTCACTTATCATCAAGCCATAGAATCGTCACAAGCAGATAAATGGATGGAAGCAATGAAATCTGAACTCAAGTCTATGGATATTAATGGAGTATGGGAGTTAGTTGACAGACCAAGTGGTTATAAGCCTATAGGGTGTAAATGGGTATTCAAAACAAAGAGAGATGCACAGGGAAAGGTAGAGAGATTCAAGGCCAGACTTGTAGCTAAAGGGTTTACTCAAAAGGAAGGAATAGACTTTACAGAGACTTTTTCTCCGGTGTCGACTAAGGATGCTTTTAGGATAATAATGGCGTTGGTTGCTCATTATGATCTTGAGCTACACCAGATGGACGTTAAAACAGCTTTTTTGAATGGAGATTTGAATGAGGAGATCTACATGTTACAGCCTGAAGGATTTATGGCAGAAGGTAATGAAGATAAGGTATGCAGATTGAAAAAGTCAATATATGGTTTGAAGCAGGCTTCCAGACAATGGTACATCAAGTTCGATTCTGTTATCACATCATATGGATTTACAGAAAACAGGTTAGATGAGTGTATTTATATGAAAGTAAGTGGGAGCAAATTTATTTTCTTAATTTTATACGTGGATGACATCTTGTTAGCAAGTAGTGATATGGGCTTATTGAAGGATACTAAGAGTTTTTTGATGAAGAATTTTGATATGAAAGATATGGGGGAAGCTATGTATGTTCTCGGGATTGAAATTAAAAGGGACAGAGAAAGGAAATTGTTGGGACTGTCACAAAGAAATTACATTGACAGAGTGCTTAAACGATTCTCTATGGAAACATGTAAAGCTGGAGAGTCACCAATGTCAAAAGGAGACAAATTACATACTGGACAGTGTCCTAGGAATGCAATTGAAAGAAAAGAGATGGACAAGAGGCCTTATGCTAAGTTAGTAGGCAGTTTGATGTATGCTCAAGTTTGTACCAGACCTGATATAGCCTTTTCAGTGGGAGTATTGTCTAGATATCAGTCAAATCCAGGTAATGATCATTGGACTGCTGGAAAGAAAGTTTTGAGATATTTACAGAAGACAAAAGATTACATGTTGGTGTACAGAGGAATGGATTCAGAACTGGAAGTGATTGGTTACAGTGATTCAGATTATAAAGGGTGCGTTGACGATCTCAAATCAACTTCGGGATATATATTCATGCTAGCTGGAGGTGCAATATCTTGGAAAAGTGTCAAACAATCTTTAACGGCTACTTCAACTATGCAAGCTGAGTATGTTGCTATTCACGAAGCCACTGGTCAGGCACTTTGGCTTAGGAATTTCATTACTGAAGTTGGAGTCGTAGATTCCATTGAGAGACCTATGAAACTTTATTGTGATAATGCAGCAGCCGTATTCTTTGCTAAGAATAATAAGAGATCTTCAGCTTCAAAGAATATTGATGTGAAGTATTTTGCCGTTAGGGAGAGTATTAGAGACAATGAAATTGAGATTATCAAAATTGGTACTTTGGATCAGTTAGCAGACTCACTTACCAAGGCTTTAGCAGTAGCACCTTATCAGTTACATGTTAAAAGGATGGGGGTCTTAGAAAGTTTTGATGTCATAGATTAGTGGGAGGATTAGAGTCTGTTTTTAGTTACCTTTGCTGTAGAATTTAAAATTTTTCATAAGCATTAACCTTTAGTAGTTCCTGTATTAACAATATTAATATTTGTTTTGCAAGTTTCTGACTTAAGCAGCATTGTTGAAAGCATTCTGCATATGTTATGGTTATTACTCGAGTAAAGACTGCTATTTTGGCATTATAGCTTGTTTGCAGGTTTTTCAATGTGCTAATGAAATTTGCATGTTATGCTTCTCTTAATCGAAGTCTTAAGATTACAGATTCTTTCATTTATGAATCTCTGCAGTTTTGGATCATTCATTTAGTTACTTACACTGCATTTTGTAAAGTAACATTAAGTTCATATACAGTTTTGCTCCTGTGTTCTGTGAATGAGTATGCTGTGATTGCAGGGTGCTTGTACTTTGAATAAGTATTTGATTTCCTGTGATTCAACATAATTAGACACAGAGTGACCTGAGTGTTAAGGATGATTTGATGAATCTGGGATTGTTCAGATTGTATACACTTCAGTTTTGCTATATCTGGTGTAGCAGCTTTTCTTGTCGTTTTGAATGTTGATAGTCCAAGTGGGAGATTGTAAGACTTGATATGGACATATCAATATTCACTTATGCATATGACAACTAAGTTGCCTTAATTACAGAACAAGCAAAAGATATTCCTAGTAATTCATCCATCTATTCCTATTGATGTCATGACAAATTAATTAAGGTTACTTACCTATTGATATTAACCTTATTGTATATGGAATAACTAGGCCTAAATGTAAAAGGATTAGGAAACCTTTATGGGAGGAACCTAATTCTCTATTGCCTATAAATAGACCTTGATCCCTACTCTAGCAATCACAATAAGCACTACAAGTTCTCAGCCCCATTAATTGAGATTGCCTTCATAAGATTGCTCAGAGGAGAAGATCGAGATGTCTCACCAAGGTTAGTATTTCTAACTACATCGTGTTCTTATATCGAGTACTTTACACGTATGTACAACGTCTACATTATTCATTCTTACACGGGGTGTATCGGTGAGTAATGTCAATGATTCTACCATTTCCATGCACTTCACGGCGAGGTGGAATCAGAGTGTTGGTGTCGCCGTCGGAGAGGGAGCATTCAACAGCCGTAATGGAAGGATAGGCTGTGATGGCGTAGGAGAGAGTTGTGCTAGTGAGTAAAATGGAGCAGAGAAGGAAGAGGATTACGGATTTCATAGTGTGTGGCAGCAGACCTAGCCTTTGGGATTTCAGTTGGCTAACTATGTACTTATTTTTGGCTTGTAGTCCTCTAATGGGATCATCCTATGCGGCAAAAACAAGAAGGGTTGGCAAGTTCGGCCGGCTTTGTCCATTTTCAGCAAAACTACAAGCAGGAAATGTCTCTGATAATCCTTCTAAGGCACCAAGGGACAGAACGAGTTCCAGTACTGATGGGATTGCAGTCTATAACTGTCGTAAACTTTCTCTAATTTGAACTCATATCATGTAGATGCTATATATAGTTATATACTGGGATTGAGATTGTGACTAATTACTCTAGTCAACACATATATGGAATCTGAATTAAGTCTAGCTCTCTCTCAAATGTCTTCCTTGTGTCTTTTGCAAAGTGATTCTTTGTCAAAGCAACCGCTTCCAGTTGCAGCTGCGTCATGATCACAATATTCCCGCGCCCGCTTAAGGATGTTCATTGTTCCTTCGATGAGTTGTTCCAAATCTTGCTCGTACACCAAACGGGCGCCACACTTCTTCACATTCATCCATGTTGTTGTGTATTCCGAAAGATCACCTTGTGTTGAACCACGACAGGTTTCAAATGAAAACCGCCTGCTTGTGCATGTGGTATCCCGAAAATTTTCACTAGGCAAATAAAACACCCAAAGGTGATCTCTCACAACTTCGCCTACTCCTGTAACCCAACCAGAGCAGTAACTTCCTTCGGATAAACATGTAATTCTGAAATAACAACTAAACTGATCAAGAGCCTCTGTATTAATTTCCTGATCTGCAAAGACAACACAAAAAGCAATCCCCTTCCACATGCTAAATGAATCCAGAGGTAGCTCCACCATTAGTGAATCTCCCACAATTTGATTGCTGAACCACTCAGGAATTTTACTTCCAGGGCTAACAATGTAGAACCTGTCAAAATCTGGGGAGAGTCCCTGTAGAAAAGAAATTATTATGTTCGATCAACAGATACATAGGTATACCGTATATGTAATTATATATATGTTCATAGAATAAGACAGTATCACATTATTAAACATTAAGGCATGTGGTCCAATGATCCAACTATCTAAGCTTTAGAGTTCATTTTAAGTTATACTTGCAAAAGTAAGCAAACTAGAATTTGGTGAGCTGTGGCTTGGAATAACTAACACTGTGAAGGTCACAGGTCAAATCTCACTACAATCATAAGATGAGTGGAATGGAGTAGAGTGAGTATGGGTGAGGATAAAAAAAAAGTAAGCAAACTAGAAAATTTAGTTTGACAATATAATTATCATGATCATCTTTTAATTTTTATTTATATTTTCTTTTGATCAAGGAAAAGTCGGTGTCAAGTGTCAACAGACTCCAGAGTCAATTCATTCATAATTCAGCTTAAACACCAATGTGTTAGGCTGATTAGCTTTTGCTCCAGCAAGATTAAACCTCTTTAAGGACCTTTAGGAGCAATTATTGGGAGGATTAAATACGATTTATCACCCCAACATGACTTGATCGAAGCATCGACCTTAATTGCGCGCAAGGCAAGAAGCAAAAATTTTAGTGGTCATATTTAGATAAGTATACGCTTCCCTATTTTGTTATTCATTTTGTAACATCACATAACAAATGCATGCGCATGCAACGGTTCAAATCATTGGATTACATTGAGCTAGGTTTGGTTTCTAATTATGTGTGTGTGTGTGAGAGAGAGAGAGAGAGAGAGAGAGAGTACCTGAGCAGCCAACCGCCTTAGCAATGAAAATATTGCATTATTCCAGCCTTCATCGTCAACCAATCCAAAAGAATTGACTGAAAGGAATCTGAACTCATACAAATTAGTGATTCTGCTCGGTGTTGATGGATCTGACAACACTTTCAAGAAATCACAATCGCTTGCGTCTACGTATAATGAATGGCTTGATGGAAGATCTGGCAATTGTTGAAGTCTTTTGCACCTTACCAACTTGAAAATCTTAAGCTTAGAAAGCAATTTAATGGTGGGAGGAAGGCTTTCAAAATTATTTCCACTAAGATCCAATAATTGTAACGATGACAAGCAGCCAATATCATTGGGGATATCTCCTTCACAAAGATTACGATCACTTAGATCTAATTCCTCCAAAGAGCATAAACCATTTAGAGAAGCCAACCTCAAAGACATAGGGTTAGGACTCTTCCTCTGAAATAAGCGGAGAAGTTCCGACCAATGCCATAGTTTAGGTGATCCACGGAACGATAGCTTTCTGAGATTTTTCATAATTGAAAGGGAGGGTGGCAGCTCTGTTATAGTTGTTTCTTCCAACTCAAGTCTCTCCAAACCCTCCATCTCCCCCAAGTTTTTGGGGAGTCTATCAAGTTTAGAGCAACCCATCAAAGACAGGGATTTAAGAGACTTGAGGTTACAAATGGCACTCGGAAGACACAAGAGACTTTTGCAACCAACAAGAGACAGTAAATGAAGGCCAACCAGACATTCAATTGAGGCAGGTAGTTTCTCAATACCAGTCCCATTGAGTAAAAGCTCTGACAAATTTTTCATTTGTCCTGCAAATTCTGGAATCTTTTTCACTTTTGAGCAGCCAAAAAGACTGAAATACTCAAGAGAGTCCATTGCTACCTCCCTTGGAAGACTCTTAAGACTTTTGCAATTCATAAGTTGCAAAACTTTAAGCCTTTTGAGAACTCCAATAGACGGGTGAATCTCAACTAAATTCCTACAACCTTCAAGAATCAACTTCTCGAGATTCGGTGTACCAGCGAAATCCGGGGTACTGGTCAGGTTTTCGGAGTCACTAAGATCCATATATTTCAACTTGCCCAGGTACTGTACAATGCATGAAAAATGGTAGATATATTAGCTTCCAAAAACCATAAAATTCTATTGAAAAAAAAAATGTACGTAGAATCAGCATATTCAATAATCTGATCACCTGTCTTTGGTTCCAAAGCTGAACAAGTTTGCTACGATGCAGACTAAGTTCAGTAAGTGCATCCGGTTTAAAACTTGGGGGGAGAAATTTGGAAGGATACGAGCTCCATTTGAAAACTCGTAAGGTATCAGGAAGAACTTTCGGGCCAGAAGAAATTATCAAATTATGAAATTCGATAAACCTTAGTTGGCGCATCTTAGAGAAGGCATCAGAATTCCAGTCTGAGTCTGCTTCTTCTGAGTCAGTTAACAATAAGCGTACCCCTGTGACCGCTTCTGTTCCCTGAATATTAAGAATAAGAGAAAATAAGCTAAGTTCCACATTCAAGTATAACATTGTAATTGTTAAAAGAAATCCTTAATTTTTCTTTTTGCAAACTTGGTATATCTACTCAACTTCTTACCGTATTCTTCGTGAATACATGAAAAATGTCGTCACGATGACACAAACGACTGCGTAGACCAGGCTCTTCATAAGATTCTCTACGAACTATTTCCCATGCCATTTCTTGTATCAAATCATGCATTTCCACACCATTGCGTGAAATAGGGGTTTTCTCTATAGTTAAGAGAGATTTCTCAATGAGGATATTTATCCCAATATGACCAGGAAGCCCACAACTGTCTAGTATTTCAATTACTTGCTCCTTTTCCTTCCCCTTGAGAAAAAATGCAACATCGAGAAACACGCTCTTGTTCATCTCACTTAGTCCATCATAACTTATCTTGAGCGAACTAAATATTTCTGTATCAGGACTTTTCATTAGCATATCTAATGCACTGATCCATTCATCTCGACCTCTCTCATACAGAGAACGTCCCAAAATTTTAAGAGCCAGCGGAAGGCCTTTAGCATAATTTACAAAGCACTTAGAGAGTTCCATAAAACCACCTTCCTCCTCGGATTGATCGACCTTTCCTAAAGGCGTTCTGACTAAAGAGCTGAAGAGCTTCCGTGTCATTTAATCCTTCGACCTTATATAATATCTCTATATCATGCTCAACTAGCAGACGTTGATCTCTAGTGGTAATGATTATTCTACTTCCCATACCAAACCAGTCCTTATTTCCAGCCAATATGTCTAGTTGCTTTATATGATCTACATTGTCAAGGATGAGAAGCACCTTTTTATTACATAAACAATTCTTTAGAATATTGCTTCCATCCATAACATTCCAAACTTCCGTATTTTGTTTCTTCAAGACACGTGAAAGAAGCTGCTTTTGTAGATGAACTAAATCATTGGTTGAAGAATAACTCCTCACATCAGCAAGAAAGCTGCTAACTTTAAAAATATGGGAAAATCTATCAAAAACTAACTTAGCAAGGGTCGTTTTACCTATGCCTCCCATCCCCCATATCCCTATAAAGCGAACATCATTTTCCTCCGGAGCTAAAAGAAAATCGAGTTGCTTAAGTCTGAAATCAATTCCAACTAACTTCTCTCTGCTGGGATCTAACAATATGAACGTACGATGCACATGACCCCACACAAAGTCGACAATGCCTTCGATAAGTTCTCTGTCACACCTACAAATAAGAAAGGTAAATTTCTCATAGTGGAAACAAATGTTTGCAGAAGGTACTCCTCTACGCTAATTTTATGAGTCTAGAAATTATGACATTTTTGGAGAGTGATACTAATAGCTTCCTATCATAATTATACAAAAAGAATATAGCCAACATTGAAGCTAACAGCGTATATCTTATCGAAGGCATTGTAAATTAATAAAGTTATTTGTTCATGCTTACTTGTAATTTTTTGAATCCCACCCTGAGAGATTGGCCACTTTTGTTAAAGCAACTCTCCACTGTTTCACCTTGGCTGCGCTTTGCCTAGACTTTTCTTCATGCTTAGTGAAAGCTTCTGCAAAACTCCCCTTCTGGTGACGTACATCGGAGGGATCCACATGATAAAAAACTGGTAGAATTGTTTCCCTGGCTTCCATGGATTCAAGAATCTTTGCAAGTTCATCCAAGCACCAACTAGAAGAGGCATAGTTTGGCGAGAGAACAATAATTGCAAACCTTGATTCTCCAATGGCCTTCAAGAGACTTGGAGATATACATGTCCCTCCTTCGAGCTCTACGTCATCCTTGAATGTTTTGATTCCTCGCACATATTGCAATTCATGGTATAAGTGAGATATAAAAGTCTCACGAGTGTCGCCACCCCTAAAACTCAAAAACACATCGTGCTTCCATCGAAGAGCTGATTGAGCTGAATGAAGAGATGCAGAGGCTCTTTGGGTGCTCAACGCCATAGAAAACCAACAAGCTAGCGAACAACAGAAGCCACTGCAACTTGAGGAGGAAGGAACAGACCAAAAAGAGAGATCGGAGGAAGGAAATTAAATATGGAAGAGAGTGGAGTTGGGGTTTGAAACCGGAGGAAATATGAAGACAATAATTGATTGTCACCAAGGACGATGAGCTGAACAAAGTTATTGCACATGTAAAAAGGAAAAAGAAAAAAAAAAAGAAGTGATCCCCAGTTAAAGATAACGTGAACTGGGTCCATGCAAACGCGTATGAGTTATTAAAGTTAATGATGGAAAGCGCTTGTTCACTGTCAATATGGTCTAAAATTAGAAGGAATTTATTCAGTTGATTTTTTATGGGCTGTCGAGTGTTGACTTTTGTAGTACCAACGTCTAGGAAGCACCGACACGACACGGCGACACAACACAACACGATACGGCGATACGCTAAATCGTGAAAAATTAGAACACGACATGTTATCAATAATAATAAAATAATGACAAAAAATAACCGCTGCAAGTGGGCTAGTGGTTCAGCGATCAGGTTGGAAACCCTCCTACCTGCGTTCGAATCACAAAACTGTCAAAAGTGGTCAAGCACTGTGCGGCAATGCACAATTGGAGTATTTCACATGCGCCGCATGGATTAGTCATTGAGCCTAGGAAGCCTTTGGGATAACCTGATTTTGATCAAAAAAATAATAATGATAAGAAAGGGCACCCTATACCAACTTGACTACCATAATATTTGAGTGAACCGGTGAAGTACGTTCGTATGGATTTACGTACGTCTTATCTTTACACTTAAAACGTTAGAACCTCCAAAACCTAGCTAGTATTTTGCTTTTCGAAAGTTATGTCCTCGCCTTGTGTTTGTATCTTTCTTTTCTTTTAATTTATCTAATTGTACCAAGCTTAAACTCAAGCTTGGTTGCCATACAAAGCAGCGCCCCGGTCAAACTCAAGCTTCAAAAGACGTTTGCAAGCCAAGGTCGAACACAACTAGTTGTTCTCTTGCTGATTCTATTTTCTGGGACAATATTCTTGCTGATGTTTCTCCAATTTTAGAGCAAGACACTTCATCATGAACTGTTTTGCTTTGGTAATTTGTTGTCAAACAAGAGTTCATATATTCATACTACCCTGATGTCATGCAATTAACTTTTTCTTGTTTCATATGTCTACAGATACATAGAGATTTTAGGAATGCAAAGTATATACAATTTAAGCTTCGTCTGACTTGTACTCTAATTAGTCATTGGTCAAGGTGGCTGTCCTTTATTTAGTTAATCACCAACCACCTCCCTCATTTACATTACATCTCTTGTTTCATAAAACGCTTAAAGGCTACGAAGATAACTATTACGGTATTTGTGTGCAGAACCTACACTATGTTTCTTCATTACATGTCTTTCCCGCAACCACTCGGATAGCGTCTGACTCTGATTCGATGCAACACGACTTAACCTGGGGATATCATCATTTCCTACAACAAATATAAGCAGTCAAGGTTGTGTACCACTCGAATTGGTAGAATAATAATAACAATATTAATCATGTTATTCACGTATAAATGCAGCAATGCACTTCAGCATCAGACATATGGCATAAGGGAAAAAGTGAAAGAAATAGCACAAACTTGCATTTGTTCGACGTGAAACTAGGTTTGTTTGCATCAGTTCAAGGATAGATTTCCATATCATTGATAAATAGCTTACAAAGATATAAAAGGAGTGTGCATCATTTGATAAGAATGCATCTGGTTGGCGATCCTTCTGCACCTTGCAACCTCAAAGGTAAGCAATGGACAGAATATATTCCTGCTTGGATGTCATCAAGTTTTAGGGCTTCCACAAGGACGATTTCCTGAAACATTAAAACCAGTCTTAGTGCTGATTGAGTCTTGACATTGTAGTTATGCTTCATCCAAAAACCACGTTTGAAAACTCAATTTCTGTTGTATATTGTGAAGCTAGTTCTACACAATAAATTACGAGTATTTGGGGCTAGCAAAAATAAGCTTCACCTACTAGATATGATTTCATCAACTAAAACTCACCATGACCCTCTTCATTTCTTTGTGAAAGGGAGAGGCTTGATAGCCATTCTTTTGTAATCAAACAGTCGATATAAGTTATGTACTTTTTTCTATTATCTCTTGGCTCTCTGCTGATGCAGCGCTTAGCACTGTTCAACTATGAAACGAAAGGAAATGATCTGCCAAGTGAACCTAACCCAGACTAAAGCATTCCAGGTGCACAGGAAAAAATCATACATATATTGATAAAAGAAACATTTCCTTACCCTGCTTTCGAGAAAAACAAGGTGGGAAGGTATCAAATCATCAAATGCACCAACGGACAAGTAATCAATTCCTGCATTCCAGAAAAGATAAAACCATCAGTTTCAACTATCAAGTAAAAGAGCATAAATGATGATACAATAAGCATGGTATTCAGAAACATTCTCTCTCTGAAAGGAAACTTAACACTGAAACACATGACACAGTTTCAAATGAATATTGAAAGCAAACATTTCACAGAGAAATTATGATCCAATAGAAGAATATAATGGGGCTATTTCCACAGCCAAATGGCTATATTCACACCTGTGTGAGACAGTTGACTTCTGACATTTGACAGGGTGTGAGTACATCCGATTAGGGTGTAGAAATAGTGTTACTCAGTAAAACAGTACACATCTCACCAACAAGTTTAATGTCAGTGTTCTCCACCAACCACTTGGCTCCATCCTTCATAAATCCCACAAAGCTTGTGTCAAACTGATTTTTGAACATAAGCTGTCTAAAAATTGCAATAAGCTCTAGTTAATATACATCTTCTCTTAATTGGAACTTTTGTTAATATTCTCAGCAATATTTTCAGATTGGTGAATCAAATTGAATTATTACACAGTAGAAACATCAGTAGTCTGGTTTATGGATAGAAACAAGATTTTAATCTTTTTATGAAGAACAAATAGATGGAAGAAATGATAGAAAAGAAGATAAGGTCACCACGGACGTAACATTGCCCTTGCTTTTCCAATTATATGGCTGGTAAGCAAGACAATTGTGTTTTATACATCATCATAATAACTAGAAACTGAAGAGTAATTGATCAAATTACAGTGCCCAAACGATCAACAATTTCCTCAATCAAAATAATAGTTTTGGTTTCCATCTTAAGACAAATATTGCACCAATTTCCATCTTATAATAGTTTTGCGTACGTATATATGATGCAAACAATAACATCAACAGAAACATGCCAGTCAATTGATTGTAAAGGTCCAAAGAGTGGAAATTTTGTAGAGAGATAATACATATAAAAGTAGTAAGTAAGGAAATAAATTACCTGTCAGTATTTAATGTTCTGAAAAGCACACGACGTACTCCCTTCGGAATATTTAAGGACTTCATCACTTCAGCTGTGATGAGTATATAAATTAAAGGAATTAAATAGAATACATGAAACAGCAGGCAATGTTTTCATCATCATCATCGTCATATATATATATAGGTATACATAGTCAGAGACAGAGATACATACCAGTTATGTTGCTATCCCTTGGAACATCAACTAACAGTGCTGGACCTATATATAGGTACAAACACATATAAACATGATGAAAGCACTCATCTGTTATTTTAAACTTAAGTACTCGAAATGAAGCACATCAACTTCAAACCAACACCAATCAAAGCAGTGAAGGGTGAATTACGTACCATTAAGCACTTCCAAGTCAAGCGTATCGACATCGAAGCCAGCATCGAGGTAGTGATCGAAGACGTGTCCAGGGGAATCAACATGGGTGCCGGTGTGAACAGACAGCTTGAAAACTGACATGTTAGCCATGGAGCCGTTCTTCATGCTGTTGGGGAGCCAAAGGAACTGGCCCAGCACGCCGTCCGGGGACCTATACGACAGCGTGCCCGGGGTGATCCGGTGGGTGATATCGAAGATTCGGCCATCTCCGTAAACTTCGCGGCGAGGGGGAATCAGAGTGTTGGTGTCGCCGTCGGAGAAAGAGCAGTCCGCGGGTGCGGTGCCAGGAACGGAAGGGTAGGCAGCGGTGGCGTGGGAGAGAGTTGGGATTGTGAGCGAAAGTAGGAGGAGGAGGACTCCGGTTTTCATTGTGTGTGGCGGTGGATTGGGATTTCATAGTAAAGGTGGATATATTATACTGGATAGGATGAAATTGTTGACTTGTAGTGTAATCAATTGGTGTCAAGGATCGTATACAATTTGTTGACTTGTGCTATAGATTCATCATGGTCAGATGGGCCGCTTGATATTTGGGTATCCCGTCCCTATAAAAATATATCATATATTCTAAAAGATTAAATACAAAAGACCCTTTGAACTACAACGTCATTTTCAATTTTATTTTTACGTATCAAATTTTGTCATTTTCATACCTCACGTAAAGAGAGTGTGATTGCTTCACCATCTCAACAAATGATTGACGAGATTATGATTGCTCTGGTTTCGATCACTTATTTACCAAGGATTGACGAGACCACAACTTCTTTGCGGTTTTCCTCCCTAAACACATATTGAAAACTAGGTGCCTTTAGTAGGCTGAATATACAGTTTGGGCCTTGAAGTCCAAACTCGGTCAGCTTGAGATGACCTAACAGAGGGTATCAAAACCCTAGCTTGTAGCGCAAGTGTTGAGCTCAGCACAATGGCGCGCATGTAGCTGCGCCAACAAGGTTGTTGGCTAGTCAACGAGTAGAGGTGGAGGAGGAGTGCCATATGGAAGCCTTTTCAGATTGTTCTCAAAGAAGCCACAAGCCTAGTAACAACCGTACATTTCTCAAATTTGAACTCCAGTTTCCCCGATATCTCTAAAGAAAATGGAATAGAAGCGTTTCCACCAGAGCGTAGTAAAGAGCTCGTGAATCACATGCATGAACCGAGAGTACCTCATCAATCTCTCCGACGAATACCCTAGGCAGTCCACTTGAAGCACACGACAAATAATTTGCTTGACTTAATTATACTACAAAAGAAGATTTATGTGCTTCCCTTGTAGCATAGATTCTTAGCTCAACACTATGCATGGAATATGGTTCGGAAAATAATTGGTATATGTCATGATTTCAACATTGTCAAGCAAGTTCAATTGAAGTGTTTTGAAATGTTTTAGACACCCGAGCTTCATAAACATGAGAGTCTCTAGTGAGGATCTTATAATAAAGACTTGGTGAAAACTTTCAAATTAACGGTTGGATGAGTAGTATGTTTAAAAAATAATATTTCAAATAAACTTTAAAACACTCATCCAACCATTGATTTGAAAGTCATCACCAAGTCTTTATTATAAGGTCCTCACTAGAGATTCTTCATCATAAACATTACGATCTCTTGTAAACACAATATGTGAATATGTATTTATCAAGAAAAAAAAATTGTCAATATGTATGCAACTTTCCAGCCGGCCTGTTACTAAATCAAGAACCCCTCCCATAAGAAACCCACCATCGTATCTAGGAGATTTTCTTAATGCTAAGAGCATCAGACCAAAACAAGATTAACACAGAAGAAAAAGATTTTAAAATGCCAATTTGATCCTACCAAAGTCCTCAGTTCCTCACCAAACCTTTAAAAATGAAAACTAGTACCACCAGACAAGTAGACATGTGTGTGGTGTAAGCTATCCCTTCAGACAGCATTTTCACCAAATCATGAATATAACTAAACAAAAATATCTAGGTGAATCTTAGTGCTCTCCAACCAGATAGGCAAACAAAAATTGAAAACCCAAAAACTAATAACTAGCCACTATCCCCACTTCACATTCAGACTACTCAACCTCCTTTTCTTCTTCATCAAACGCAAACATGTCTAAGCCTGACCTGAACTATCTCCACCTCCTCCTCCTTCTTCAATTTTCTCTATTCTTGGCTAACCATGTCCAAGCCCTCACTTCACCTTCAGACATCTCAGCTCTCAAGGCCTTCAAAGCCTCCATCAAACCCTCCTCCATTCCCTCTTGGTCTTGCTTAGCCTCATGGGACTTCACCACCGACCCATGCACCCTCCCACACCGAATCCACTTCACTTGCGGCGTCAGCTGCTCACCCGACTCGACCCGAGTCACCCAGATCACACTTGACCCGGCCGGTTACTCAGGCACGCTCACCCCACAAATTTCTCAGCTCACCCACCTCTCCACTCTCGACCTCTCCGAAAACTCCTTCTCCGGCCCAATCCCATCTTCCATTTCCTCCCTCTCTTACCTCCAAATCTTGACTCTCCGATCCAACTCGTTCTCCGGTTCGCTGACTCAGTCCATCACCAAGCTCAAGTCTTTGGAATCATTAGACATTTCCCACAATTCCTTAACCGGGTTTCTCCCAAACTCCATGAGTTCATTATCCAACTTGAGAAGGCTCGATCTGAGCTTCAACAAGCTCACCGGATCACTCCCTAAACTGCCACCCAAATTGCTAGAACTCGCTCTCAAGCGTAACTCGTTTTCTGGGTCCCTCTCCAAATCGTCTTTCGACGGGTTAACTCAGTTGGAAGTGGTGGAGCTCAGCGAGAACTCGCTGTCCGGGACCTTACAGTCCTGGTTCTTTCTCATCCCTTCCCTCCAACAAGTCGATTTGGCCAATAACAGCCTGACAGGTGTCGAGATCCCGAGGCCCAACTCCGGCGGAGGTGGCGAGCTCGTGGCCGTCGATTTGGGCTTCAACAGAATCGAAGGTTACGCGCCCGCGAATTTCGCGGCATTTCCGCGGCTCTCGTCACTGTCGGTTCGTTACAACAGGCTACGTGGCAAGATCCCATTGGAGTACGGGCGGAATAAATCGTTGAAGCGGTTGTACTTGGACGG
Organism: Rubus parviflorus; assembly: GCA_029955375.1. NCBI lineage: Eukaryota > Viridiplantae > Streptophyta > Magnoliopsida > Rosales > Rosaceae > Rubus > Rubus parviflorus. The sequence continues at coordinate 31,622,988 of JARGGL010000001.1, forward strand.
TAACTTTCTGAATGGACAGCCGCCCCCGGCGCTGTTGACCGGAAGTTCGGGAATCTCCGGCAGCTTGGGGGATAATTGTCTACAGGGGTGTCCAGCTTCTGCTCAGCTGTGCCTGCCATCTCAGAAATCCAACGCTATATGCAAGCAAGCCTATGGTGGTGGAAGAGGAAGACCAAGGTCTTGAAGCGTCGGATTGTGTCGGTCAAATTAAATTTTTTTTAAATGGTTTAATAAAACAAATGTATGATGCTTATTATTAAGCAATTTGTAATATAAGATTATAAGTTGTACATTAGAAACTAATTAAGATGTAGGGTGGGTGTCTCTCTCATAATGTAGTGATGATAACCTAGAAGTGGTTACATCTCAATTATTGGTGATTGTACATGCTTATAATATGGTGGTCCAGATGATGTCAAGGGCATGGGTAGCTATGAGAGGTTGGCTTTTATCAAATTTAATTACTTTACTTTATAAGTTTCATGGGATATGTCTACTGTGCAGCTATGCATGCTATACATCACTATGCATAGCCATTAGATGGTACTATGCTATTGACCGGATCTCAATAGTATGTTAATCCAACGGTTAATACACTACTACAAAAAGGATTTATAGAAACATACATTTGTCCCCTTTATAAGGGTTTCTATTGCCTCTAGATGTCCCTAAAAGTTAACTCTAGGGACAAATAGATATATTTGTCCCTAAATTTAGGGACAAATATATCTATTTGTCCCTAGAGTTAACTTTTAGGGACATCTAGAGGCAATAGAAACCCTTATAAAGGGGACAAATGTATGTCCCTATAAACCCTTTTTGTAGTAGTGATACCGGAGCTGCATAGTATACATGGCTGTATACTAGAATTTTCCAGTTTCATGACTTGTGACTATTTAACTCATAAAATTTAGTTATCAAAATTTTTTACCGACCTATATTCAAAACATTTTTTCAATGCGGACAAGCTAAAAATTTACTGTTATATAAAAAGTTTAAGACTCTCTATTTTGAATTATTAGCTACTTCAAATAGCATATTTTGACTCGCTTGTATCAAAAGTTTTCTTCGAACCAACAAAAATTTTACATGAATTTTATTTGTTTATACAAATGTATCTTTGAGAGTTTAAAATTGTGTTATTCTAAGTAATTATTTTCTAATTGGAATTAATCTTTACGAAAAACCACGTGTTGTTTTGTAACACATGCGTATGAAACAAGGATGAGAGAGCTACTTAGCAATATTTATTTAAAAATAGAAAGCAAAAAAATAAAAAAATAAAAAAGAGGAAAGGGCAACTGATCGAGTGTCGACTGAGTCCTGTCCCTGTCAGGGATGACTAATCTTGCTGGGAAGAGAATAATCCTACGTATTACGTAATCCATGCAAGTCTCGATCACTTGAGCCATCACAATTACTAAAAGGTCCCTCACTGTTTCAATATGTCAATCTGGGAAATCAATCTCATTCTCAATGAGCGAGCTAGAGCTGTAACAAGAAAGGATCCGGATTCTCTGCTATAAAAAAAATTGCTATGATCTGCTTGGATAATAGTGGGAGGCCGCCACGTTAGCATTACTAAATCCAATGGATAGCAAGCTGACAACAAATTTGCTGAAAGAAAAGAGCCACAAAAGTCATAATTGCTTACTAACGTTGACGTTCAAGCAATAACGTCAACACTCGCAGCAAAAGGCCTCAACTTCTCCGAGTCCTCTCTCATCTTGCTCTCTCTTTTCACCCAAATTCATTCTTCCCCGCACCACCTCCTCGCGAAATATTCAAGAATAATTTATCTTCTCTACGAATGATTAGGTGGTGGCGATTAATCCTGGGTGAGATGTATCTTTCTATTCTTTCTAGTGTTATGTTGTTCTCTCTCTCTGCAATATCTCTCCTTCCTCTCCAGTCTCCACATGAGTACATCACCCATAGACTTGCTCTGCAACTCTCTACCTCTTCCGTCGAATTTTTCTTTCCCCAACTCATCCTTGTTCCATCTATCTTTCTTGAAATTGTAGAACATTTAAATGCAAATTTGGATTAGATCTGAAGTTTATATGAAGCTGGTATTTTTTTTTTGAAATTATAGGAAGCTGATTCTTTAATTGCAGCGTGTCTGGCCAAATCAAAATAGGATTTTGGCTCATAAAACCCTATTGAACCATGGATGTTATATTTAACAATGGATCAAGGTCCCGTTCCTTTTCTATTGGTTTTACTTACCCTTTTACAATTGAAATTCAATTGAATTATCACAAAAGGATTTGTGTATAAACCCATAAGATAAGAATATGCTTGTTTTCTTCTGTATAAATTTGAAAGAGACATTAGATTAGACCAAAAAAAAAAAATCTGAAAGAGAGGTGAAAAGTGCATAAACAGTTTTTCCATTAAAGCTCAATACCCAGATATTCTAGAACAGTTTTTCCATTAAAACCCTTAAGCAAAACAGGTGTGGAGTACCGAGTACAGAACCAGGTGGGATTGACAAATTGATTTGGTTGCAGCAATTTACCTCATGGAAAACCCAATTTTCTATGATGCCGATGAAATGAAACAATAAAGAGAAGGGAAAAGAACGAAGGAAGGGAGAGAGATATTGCGACGTGAGAATATTTCGCGAGGAGGTGGTGAGGTGAAGACTGAATTTGGGTGAAAAGAGAGAGCAAGAGACTCAGAGGAGTTGAGGCCTTTTGCTGCGAGTGTTGACGTTATTGCTTGAACGTCAACGTTAGTAAGCAATTGTGACTTTTGTGGTTCTTTTCTTTTAGCAAATTTGCTGTCAGCTTGCTATCCATTAGATTTAGTAATGCTGACGTGGCGGCCTCCCACTATTATCCAAGCAGATCATAGCACTTTTTTTTATAGTAGAGAATCCGCATCCAACAAGAAAAGTCGTTATTAGTTGCTATTGCTTTGTATTTTTTGGTCAATTTTCTTTTTTTGGTCTATTCAAAAATTGAGTCGCTTTTCACAGGCATCCATGCATTATTTTAGTCCTCCTACGAATCTCTGATGCAATCCCAATGAAATAATGCCTGCCAGCCATTCTTTCTTTAGAGGCTTTTTTTTTTAACAATCTTTCTTTAGAGGCTTAGAGCTAAAGATCGAAGAGGAGCTAGCTATACAATCTGCACGATGAAACGTGGAAATTAATTGTAAACTAAGCCATTCTAAATTTGATGAAATACGTACGTACGTCTTACTTTCTGACAAGGGCGTAGTCAACTACTGACCAGAGCCCAGAGGGGTCAACTGACCCTCCTGCCTTAATTGTTGTTTATAGAAATTGAAAGTTTTAGTTTCATCCTAAAAGTTAATTTCTGTAATTTTATTCTATTGACCCTCATATTCCTTTTGTTTTCTACTGCTTCTCCTTCACTTTTCTACGAGTTTTCAAACTCTCTATATATTTAAGCAATACACCATATGAAAATTCTCATTAAAGAAGATTTGTAACATGTTAGAATAATTTATAAGAAATATATTTGTGTCATTAATAAGCTTAATGTTTTAGTAACTCTAACTGTTATGGAAGGCCGACCCCGGCCCCTTGCAAAATTTTCTAGCTGCGCCACTGCTTTCAGATATTATATTTTTTTTATATGGAAAAGACTAATACAAACTATAAGGACAAACCCCTAGGAAATCTCGAACTAAAGTTATCAAAGTTAAAAACATTAAAAGTTGAGAGTGGCAAGCAGCGATTCCAAATATGACTAGAGCTTAAGGAGTGACTGAGGTTTGCCAAACTATCAGCAACGAAATTAACTTCTTGTAGAATGTGAGTGAAAGATATTTCTTCAAAAGAGGAATAGAGTCATTTGATGTCTTCCACTATATGGTTTTTTCTTTTGAGGAGTGCATGAGATTCTCTTTCCAATAGGTAGATCCAATAGAAGCAGCAACAAACATAACTTTTGATGGGTGAGATTGGACTTTCGGATATGGTATAATTGTGATTAATCGTCAGTTTTTAACCGTACGTTTCCACCTAAGATTCCAGTTACGATTTTCTCGAATTTGCTCTACCTAGCTCGGGTGTATAGAAGCTTACTTCGCTTATCAGGTAATTGATTAAATTTACAATCAACCGCAGAAACCGATATTGTTTTCAACTATAGTATACTTCGTCTGACATAGTAATGTGGGATTTGGAACCACAATTGCTAACAAAAGAAAAGGGGATGAACTTATTGCATCCAAATAGCAGGCACCCTCATGTAAATACCTATCAATTTATCTTCAACGGTGGTAAAGTGGATATGCTTAGCTAGCTGAAAGAGGCGAAGAAAATTATCATGGGTATAAAGGAAAGAGAACATTAGTGCAATATTGATGTCCATTGATCTAATACTGGATGATTTTACGTACACAAGTAATTCCTTACCAAAATCTGTCATGTATTTATATTTTGGGTAAAAATCTTAAATGATACCTAAATTATTGTGAGATGTAATTTTTAGTCCTACAATTTTTTTTTACCAACAATGTTATCTGAACTATTGCACATTTACCAAATATGGTACTTCCGTGAGCCTATCATTAAGTTGAGGTACCATTTTTGGTAACAGAGCAATAGTTCAGATATCATTTTTGGTAATGGGGCAATAGTTTATGTACTATTTTTGGTAAAAAAAATAGTCTAATAACGACGCAATTAACGAAAGTACCATGAAAGTACCATTTTTGGTAACAACGCAATAGTTCATGTTTGGTAACCGAAGTACCATGTTTGGTAACGACGCAATAGTTCATGTACCATTTTTGGTAAAAAAAAATCTATATGTACTAAAAAATACATTTCGCAATACTAATTTGTAGGTAATATATTCATAAACTTGGATCGGCTTCTACAACCCTAGTGCACGTACCAGACATGGGCGCTACAAATATTACAAAAACAGTAAAACACAAAATCGAAGAAGATCAAGATGACCAAACCCCCAAGGTGGTGGTGGACAAGATACGGCCTTACTTACCTGACCTTGTTATCCACCAAATCCTCTCTCACTCCTTCCCACCAAATCTGCCCTCCGCATGAGCTTTCTTTCCAAAAAATGGGAATTAGGCGTATGGTCTTTGGCCCCCGTTATAGAATTCGACCAGGGGAACTCAAATAATGATGATGAGGCCAACACAAAGTTCATCAACATCTTGGAAATTAAGGTACTTGAAAGTTGGAATTCCTTCTGAAAAGCAAACAATTCTTAGATAAATTCCGGCTACATGCCTACATATGAGGTATCGCGGAGAAGGTAGTTCTGTGACTATAGTCGATAGGTGATTGAGGTTTGCAGTTATGAGGAGCGTCAAAGGTTAGATATCAGCCTTCGAAGTTTCTGGCATGGCCAGACTACTACTACTTATCCCTGGAAAACCTTGGTGCAAAATCTATAACAACATTAACTTTGGAGTATGTAGCAATAGATAAGACCTTTGGCCACTTAAGCCTTCCCTCCTTGAAATCTGTGTCCCTCAAAACTGTGCGACTGGAATACTACTCAGTTACGATGGCTGGAGTGCCCTAGCTTCCATCGAGTATTTGTCACTAACTTCATGTTCTTTAATTGACCAAGAACATGCAACGTCAATTACGATGCTTTTTCTTTATGCTCATGCAAGCTCGAATCTCAAATCGTTGGAAGTTAGGGGATGCATGTTTTAGTATTTTCAATTTACAGGACCAAAACTTGAATCTTTTACACTAGCTTCGAGATATAGGCACCTCAAGAGAGTTGTCTTGGTTCATTTCCACAGCTTGAAGTATATCAACGTCAATGCTCAATACCTGAAAGAGTTTGAAACATTAGGTGGATGCCACGACAACGCGAAGATCACGATCAATAATCCAAATCTACTTAATTAATTTTGATTTTGATGGCTATTTCAAGTCTGACTTTCTATGGAAGCTCCAAATTTATCCAAGGCTATAATCCGACTTTGGGACTGGCCGGCAAACCACCATGGACAAGCCTTGGAAACATTTTTCCACTCTGCAAGGTTTTCTGAAAGAATTTGATTCCTGCCAAGAAATAAGCCTAATTCTTAATGATTATAAGGTGAGTTTATATGCTTTAATTTTGTGTCAATTTCATGCTTTATATAGGTTTTGATCGATCTACATTCCATGTTCTGCAATGAATTCTCTATTTATTACCAGTGTGTCACTATATATATTAATTTCACATTTTAATTGCTAACTGTGAATATTATAGGCTCTCATCGATCTTTCCAGAAAATTTCAGAAATACCTTCCCTCCATTACTGCCTAGTGCCTGAGGGCTCTGAGGAGACTTCAATATGCTTCTTAGGGCATGTTTTTTTTAATGAGGATTAATACTTTGTCTTCTTTTTTTCTTTTCTTTTTTTGAATAGTATGAGATTAGTATTAAGTCATTGTGAATACTTGGGACATTTGTTGGAGATGTTTTTAGGAGATTTGTTAGAGATTTCACAAGTTTGTTCGCTATTCACAATTTTGTTGGAGATTTGAATACTTCATTTGTAGACTTCAATATGCTATAAGGAAAGTGTTGGGATGTGTAAAAATAATATTTAGGAGATTTGTTTGAGATGTTTTTTCTGAAATTTTAACAATGGTGAAAAGAAATTGGGGAAGACGAAGAAAACAAAGAAAGATCAGATAGATTAATTATTGTATTTTTCACTAAGTAATTGTACAATGCAAACCAACCACAGCAAATGGCAGATTTTCCCAATTTATACTAATAGATCATTGAGCCAAGACTAACGCGCGGTTTCTCTCAACTACTTCTATAAACCCTCTTTTTGAAAGCACTCCTATAAACCCTCTAACTTCGATTCAAGACTAACCTGATTCTCCTAACTACTCCTATAAATTAAACCTTCTAACTTAGATTCACTGTCCTAAGATATCAATGTAGGATAGTAACAATCCAACAATCCTAACAATAAATATTCCACTTAAAATTAATATCCTCCAATATCTAATTCTATTTTTTCTGTTTGAAATCCAATTCTTTTCAAAGGATTGGTTGATAACCAAATTTTGTTTCTCTCCCAAACGAAATCATGGTCGCAATTAACAGTGTATAAATTTTTACAATTATGATATTAAGCGGCCAAAGGCACAAAAAGGAGATGAAAAAGGTCATTCAATTTGCATCAAAGTGTTGTTTTCACACTTTATATAGTCGGTATTAATATTATCAATTATTATTTTTATCGTTAAATATATACATACTATATATATGAGTCGACGGAATTAAAATATCTCAAAATTCGATCACATATACTATTAAAGCCAATAAAATAAATATAAAAAAAATTTGGTTACATTGTAGGGGATCAAACTCCTGATCTAGCTTAATCGTAACCCATTTTTCTACCCTCAATCACCACTTACGTAATCCCAAGAGTTTTGAACTTTTAGAATTTTATATTTTAATTAGCCAAAAAAAAAAGAATTTTATATTTAAAATAATGAGGATTTAAGGGGGAAAAAAAAGGAAAGAAAAAGACTATTGGAAGCTTAATTGCAAATATACTCTACCTTTAACGTACAACATACTCACTACAGATGCATACTATACAAGAAGATTGAGTCAGGTCCTCAGTCCTCACATGATAAACTAACAAAATTAACCCAAAATACCAAAGCAAGAAATGAGGAAGCAAAAAGGAAACGCTGGACACACATATATGTAGAATATAGCCAGTGTATTAGGGTATGTTGATCACTGTGCCTCTGTGCAGTAGAGCAACCAATCAACATAGAGTTAGAAAAAGCTTCCATCAGCTGCCACATTGTAATTATATTACAGCCTTTACTTGGATCAACTCCTACAGATAGAGAGTACTTACTTACTGCCAGTACTTACCTGCAGCCAGCTAGCTAGATAGAGATAGATAGACATACTCATTACAGTATAGTCTGCAGACTTCAGATTTGTACTGGTATATGTGCTTGGTTTGTGTACTCATCAGAAGTAGAAGCTACAGACAAGTACTACTACTGTCTTAATGAAACAAGTTTTCATTGGGATTTTAAAGAATAAAAAAGAGGGCTACTATAATTATTAGCAGTTGTTCATTGATCACTTTTTTCACATTGTTCAAAAAATACCAGAAGGTTTGCTTGACTCCCATACATAAACAGAAAATAGAGATACCCATTTGTGTTTCAGTGCATAAAAAGAAACAAACCGACTCTAAAAACAGAAATCTTCTCCATTTCATTTTCTTTAAGAGGGGTTCTAGCTAGCCTCGATCTAGGGCTTTCAGTTTCAACTACTTCAAAGTAAAAACACACAGCTATAGCTATAGCTAGCATAGCTTCTTAATACAAACAGCTATCTCAGAGATACAATACCACAAATTCTAGTGCTAATTAAGAATTTTAGGAAAAAGAAAATCTACTAATCTAGCTAGCAGTTCATCTGGGCTAATTAGCTTAACCACAAAAAGGGAAAACAAAAAGATGTATCTGGGTTCTTTCCCATATGCATTAACAAAATTAGACACCCTCTTTTTTGCTTCCACATCTAGAAAGAGAGTTTGAGTGACAAATCAACAGGACTATAGCAACTACTCATCATCATCATGTCAGCCCCATCAATATAAGTAGCATTAGCAACAGCAGCAGCACCAAGGTATTGATCAGAAGCTTCTGGTGATCTACCTACTGGAGAAGAATTAGCTGATGAAGCCACTAACTCATGTTCCATGGGACATGTGCCTGATGAGACTACTGAACAAGAGTTGTTGTTGTTGTTGTGATCTGGAAAAAATTCATACTCCATCATGATATCACCACCTGCTTGTCTCCCCTTCCTGTGAACTGCCCTAACCTCCACACTCTGCAAATCCCCAAAACCAATTAAAATCCATCATCACTCAACAACATAAAAGCAAATAACTTTTTCCAGAACAAAATCTAAGAAATTAAATTTTTGTGGTGGTTTAGTTTACCTCATCAACAAGACTGGGGCGGTCGACCAAGTAAGTAGTGCCATTGAAACCACCGCCGGTTTCCCCAGCTAGCCGGGCATTTGGGATGTTTCGTGGGTGAAGATCAGGGCCGTTGATCATCGGAAAAACAGCTTGAGATCCGCCAAAGCCCATGTTATTCCCACAATTGAACATCTTCTTCTACAACAATCCAAGTAGCAAAAAATGAGAAAATGAGCCAAAATTTAAGTACTGTATACAATATATTATAATAATGAATCAAACAAATAAAAAGCTCCGAGATTTCACTTTTGTTTTCCCACGTTTTCTCGGAAACCAAGCAAGTAATCATTTTTCTTTTTGAGAAATCAAAATAAACATAAACCTGCTTGCAACAGCAGCAATATTCAGATGAAGAAGAAGAAGACGAGGGTTGCTGCTTCATCTTTGGTATTGAAGAGAGGTCGTTGGAGATCTCATAGACAGCTCCACTGGTCTGAGCCCCAGCCCCGATTCTGTACGGGTTCGGCGCCTCAACACCGTACTGATTCGGATCCACAACCAAGCCTCCAACATCATTATGACCACGGACATTGTACCCATAACAAAACCCACCATTGGCATTAACGCTCTGAACCACCAAACCAGAGCTACTACTCATGGGTCCATCGTAGTTAGACGCGCCGTAGAGTACAGGGAAGCTGAGAAGCGGGTCGGGGCGGGTCGTTGTTGGGTTTTGGTAGTGCTGAAATTGTTGGCGCTGATTTTCCAGAAGATTGAGACTTTGGACAACTTGGGTTTGGGGGAGAGGCATTTGGGTCAATTTGTTCCAGCGCTGTTGGAGTCGGAGGCGCTCCAGCTGAGCCACACCTACGCCTCTTTGGGGGGCTGGCTTTTTAGGGTTTTTCCTACCTGACTTGTTCCTTGCTCTTCCTTTGCTGCTAGTTTTGGTGGCGGAGTCGGGTTGTTTGGATTCTTCGGAGCCAAAACGGGTCTGGGTAGGTTCCTGTTGGGTCGTGCTCTGGTGATCTGAGGCCATGAGCATCACCGGTCGGTACATTTCAGCCAAAAAGATCAAGCGTTTGGTTTGGTTTCAGATTTCAAATGGTGTGAATGCTGTTTATGAGAGAGAGTGTGTGTTTTGGGTTTGGATTTTGGGTACTGTGTGTTTCTTTTGAGAGAGAAAGAGAGAGAGTTTGGGTTTTGGAGATTTAGGAAGAGAGAGTATGAAGCTGAGAAAATGAGAGAGGCACAAAAGGCTCAGAACAAGTACTGGCATGGGTTGGGTGTGTGTGTTTGTAACTTTGTATGATTTGTTCTCTACTGACATTTGCTACTTCCACTCCCATTTTCTGCTAATTCCCCACCACACAATCTCCTTTTGTCTTTTCCAAATGCTCAGATTGCCCCATTTCGATCAAGTGAAAACTGTGAACAAAACGCGAGCGTGTTAATCACGCTCCGTTGGACTATTATAACACTTCCTAACAAGCTAGGAAGTACAGAAAGCGCAGCACTTCCTTTACCGCAACATAGGACTCCGGGACACGTGTCGAGTTGTGAAAGGATTGACCGAATAGTACATGCAGGCATTGGTCGGAAAACGATCGAAGAGAAAAGTCTTGTGAGCACGGCAAGGTGCCCTAAACAAGCAATTTTTGGCGCATTGTAGCACCAAGCTAGCTCTGGTCCGTCAAGGCGCATTATAGCGAGGTCAGTCATGATGATATTTTCTGGGTCTACATAGCTAGGTCTCTAATGGAAGAAATGGCAAGGTGTGACTCAGAGTGTAACAGAGGGTTTAATAGTGCAGATCAGATAGTGGGAGAAAACATGTAGAACTTCACAGCCCTATTGAAATTGGTAGCTAGACCTAGCTACTGCTTTACCAAAAAAATAAAGACCTAGCTACTGCAAACCTTATAGAATAAGATATGTGAGCCTTGAAATGATACCTTGTGATCCTCCATCCTTGTTCAAACATGTTAACATCAAAATGCTGCTGCTTATTCTGATTCCATGATATAACAAAGCTATATTGTTTCTTGGGGGAAAAGAAATGTATAGTACGTACATCTTGTAATCAATGTTTGTTTAACGTAAATATTTTTTGCATTATTCCCTAACCTAAATGTTTGTCTCTTTCAAGATTGAATTTTACTAACGACTTCCCTGCCTATTGCAAACCTAAAAGGCTCAAGATGGGTCTAATCACAAAAGTTCTTTACCAATCAGGCAATCAAAGTAAATACCAATATTTTAAAAAGCGAAAAACGTACTGAGATGTTTTCGGCTCTAAAAAACATATTTAAAAAAAATTAATTTGGTAATTAAATACTCCACAATCCCATTATCCCAAGAACTTCAATCTAGCTAGATAACAGTTCCAAATCCTTTGATGACCCACCAAATCCTCACCTATTTAAGTTAATCCCAAACACAGTCAATGCAAGTTTCATTAACTACCAAGATATTGATCATTCACAAATTACATGCACAGAAATTAAGCTTTTAATTCCTCTAATCATCATATATAAAAGCCTAGAAGGCATTTCTATGACCTAAAAACTGTTCTCTATTCCTCACACACAATAGTTGCACACAAAACCCACAACGCGTGACTAACCGACACGTGTCAATACTAAGTGAGAAGTGATTCTCTGAGCGATGGTCCATAGCTAGGCTGTGGTATAGGGTCTACGAGAGTAGCGCCGTCCTAAAGGGAGGGCTCCTCCTCGTGAAAAACTCCACCAATGATGACCGTCCACGTCGGCTTTCCATTTAGGGAAGTCTGTCTTCCTTGGATGGAGACCGTAAACAGAGAGAGAATCGTTTTCTCTCGTAAAGCTAGCGCAGATGGTCCCTCTTTGCACGACGGACGGAGTTATTGGCTGGTCGGAGATAGAGAGGTCTGGCACGTGTGAAGTAGGGTTTGGATGTGTACGTTGGTTCTCCGGAGAGCTGGGTTTGGGCAGACATGGTGAATCATCGGGTTCTGTTTAACAGTATTATATATTATGCCCTTCATGGAATGACTGGGGACCACTTTACACGTGTTTGCCAATTTAACTCTCTTTTCCTGAGCCAATTTTAACTCCCTAAATTGAGTTCTTTTTAGCCAAATCAATTGTTTTTTATTAGTATTTAGTACTATAATTTCATTTTATTTCTTAAATATTACAAAATTGGATAGCCAGTAAGCATAGTGTTTTGGGACATTTAGAAAGGGTCTTCGTTCAAATCCTAACCTCTAAAATTCAAACCGCTTAATTAAGTAATAAGTTTGTCTGACCGTTCAATCTCATATTGTCATGTAAATGATATTAAAGAGTTTGAAATGTATGAGTATTTTTCGTATGATAAACGGGAGATAGTTTTGATATTGGGTTTTATTTCTGAGTTGTGATCGGTGGTTTTACATGCTACGTAGAACGACTGATGAACACCAGCGCAAGACGTTTTTGGATTTTTGAGCTGTTCATATTCTTGATGAAGAATAAATTGTTCAAACTCGAAATAACTTCCTACAATAACATGTCAACATCCTCATCAAGTAAATCTTGATGCTTTTATCTAAATTAAATAACACGTATACTAATTGTATTGATAGCTCACCCTTTTAGTATTGAACAACGTACTTTTGCAGTTCATAGCTTTTATGAAGTAACAACGTACTTTTGCAGTTCATAGCTTTTATGAAGTAGTAGATATAAATCAAGTGTAAATTTATTTCAAAGGACTCAATGGCCATTAAATTGATCAGTAAAGCATTCTTGGTGTACTAGTTGTTTCGTAGTGGTTGCTATAAGGAAGCCAGAGCTTAGAGTAACTGTTAGTTCTGGCTTTATGCAACTTGTGAAGAACCTAACCATTTTTGAACAAAATATCAAAAGACTCCTCCCACCCTTACATATTAAGACAGTGTCTTAAATTGAAAACCCAAAAGATCGAGGACCACAGGGGGGAGGGAAGAAGATATATAATTATTTAGATCTCAAATATCTCAACTGAGATTCTCTAGCTCTTTCTCTGAGTGTTCATCTGCTCACTTACTTTCACCGTATTGCTCTCAATGTAATGCAACCACCACCCCCAAATAGGGAACTGAATTTGTCCCCAGCCCTGCTATGGGGCACTAGTCCTATTACAACATGCATATGCATACAGATTTAGGACATGTCTTACACTGGGATTTGAGGGAGGGACCAGATGAATCAGGGCCGTCGATCCATGGAGGACAAATCTGTGCAGCAGATATTCGATTTTTCATGGCATTTTATATAATGTTCAGTTTTGGTGTATTTCGACCTGCATGCAGCAAAGGAGTCACTATCATCTGTTATTTGTGTTGGCATTGCAAGATTTCTGTACAAAACAAAAGACTCAGACATAAAAGCAAAATATGTCTGAGATCGATATGTCGATCTGTGTGCATAGCAACAAAACAAAGACTTGATCGAGCATCCAGCCAAAACAAACAAGTAATTAATTATTTTCTATTATAAAAAAAAATTAACGTATATTAATTCATTATTCACTCATACTCTTCCTCTGAATTTGTTGGGGGGGGGGGGGGGGGGGCATGATTCATTCATGTACAAATACATGAAAGCAAGATAACTTGCTTTTATGGTATCTTTTCTTTTCTTAGTTATGTGTAGGGCATTTGAAAAACTAATTTCATATATCCCTTTACTAGACACCTTATTGTTCATGGAGTGCCACTATTGTCACATCTCAGTATGTTATAATCGCCCCAAAATCTTTCTTCTTAAAATTACTTTACTCGACCTAGCTACCTGATTCTTTGAAGAGAATACACACATAATCTTTCATTGCTTTAAATTTATTGTTGATGTTTGGCTTGCGATTGTGGAGTGTTGTCCCACATTGGAGAAAATAGACATTACAAATGTGCTTATAAGGATTTGGGCCTATCCAACCATTGTCAATTGATTTTGGTTGTGACGCCCAGATTACTTCATCAGCGATTAGAATCGTCCTATCCCAAACATAAGGATATTCCGATATTTGGAACATATATAAGTTTCTTGAATTAAACAACTCTCCAGCAGTGGTTTTCAGCCCAAATAATTTGGAAACCAATATAGCAATTGAAAACAAGACACAATTGCCTCTTTGCCAAAAAAAAAATGAAATTGGTGGTAGGAAGGGCAAAGACAATCTCACTAATTAGAAACTTGGTTCAACCCATAAATGTGGAGTCTGGATCGGAAATTCGGTGATTTGAGTAAGAGTGGCTCGACTTTTCCATCTTCCATATTAAAAATGCCTATTTCCCTATGCTCTTCCTCTTTTCGGCCAGATGTTGGCGAATGATTCGTGAAGGATATACAATTGGCCTTGCATCCAGGATAGTTCGAGGCTTCAACTGAGAAAGAAGAATTATAACCCACAAATAGAGTTATATTCCCTAAGTTCTTTACTTCTGAGTCAGTAGACCAAGCGCGCGCCATTACTGAGTGGCACTTGAAAAACCCTAAACCTAGTTGTTTCTTGGAAGAAACTGAAAACTACTAGTAGGGCGCCTGCTGATTCAACCCGGTATTGCTTTTCAAGATGATAATAAGGCACAAGTTGGTTTGGTATACTCGGAACTACAACCCTAGCTCGCCTTTGGTTGCTTATTAGGGTGTTTAATTTCACAAACCAAGACATTGCCAAATTCATCCACGACATAGAATTGTCCCTTATAATAAGTGATATCCAAATATAAACTGCTGTGTGTTTCTTGGTCATCTACTACGGTTCAGTGGTGGTCTCCTACTCTCCAAAATGCTAATCGATCTATTACAACTATTAATCAAAACAGTATAATCGGATGTGAAAGAAGGACTCGATGATAACACAAATTTTGTTATGATGAAATCCCCGAAAAATTGTCGCAAAACAGGTTGTTGCCGATGATAACCGGCCTTTAAATGTCTTAACATGGGGAAGCTCAATAATTTGCTGATTATGGTTTAAAGGATGCAATAGGTTAACCTTCAATCTTTCATCGGATTGAGTCATTATATATCCACCCTAGGGAAGAAAAGCAGCACTTGTCTTTAGTTTGTGGAAGATCAAGTTTGTAAATCTAATCTTTTTTCAGGTCGTAAAACTCACGGATGGGAGCATTAGCCATGGAACTTGATGTGTTCTAGTAAAGTTTTCCTTGATAGCAGCTAAATGTAAGAATTATATATTTGGGACTTAACATTGTTATTTTCAGATACACAACAACTTGTGACTCGATCTACTGATTGGAACAAGTAATTGAGAGAGCATTGTAAACCCCATTTAAGTCTCCTATATCAATTTGGAATCATATTTGATATAGGTAGTATAATCTGTTTCAACCTAAGAGAATTAGGAATAAGTGTGTATTAGGAAAGCTCTATACTTTATGCATTAAGATCAGAAATCCTTTTATGGGAAGGACCTTGATGTATATTGCCTATATATATAACTCAAGCCTTGCTCTATCAATTACAATATATAAGCAATACAGAATACACAAGTCCCATAGTGTGTTTACATACAGTAGATTGATCATAGTAGAAGTGAGAGTTTGATTCCAGACATCATCATGTCTTCACCCGCATTAGCTAATGGTAAGTTCAATCAATACATGTGTGTTCTTGTCTTTGAGCATAAACTATATGTATGATTTACACTAAACTCCAGGATTTACAAACTGCACCAAAAGATGTAAAATCCTCAAAGGAAACCACCCTTTGAGCCATAGAGACAACGAGATCTTGAGGAAGATTTAATTAACCAGTCCGCCATCAAATATTCAACAAGCTATGAGAGTCAATAATCAATTCAATTTAGTACTGCCTGAGATCGGAGAGAGGTTCGAGAGCGAGAAGCACAGGGTTTGATGTGATCTTCATGGGATCAAATATGAGAATATTTGAAGACGCATGTACTTTTTTCATCTTGAACCTTGAGTCGTGCTATTACATTTTTCTAAGTACAACAACAACAAATTCAAAGCATAACCATCGTCTTTTTGAGAGCTGATTTATTATTTGTCGCCAACATGGAGGTCTTTTGTTGAAACTCAATTATTGTAATCAATAAGGCCTTTGAAACTCCACCACCAATTAGAGTCATAAATTCTGTAAACAACATTGAAAGAAACACCCCTTGTCATGAAATAATCAATGAAGCGTTTCTTGAAATTATGACTGAACAAGTAGATAGAGTAAACATACCAAAAAAAGTTTTTCTCGATATTATATATGATTGAACAAGTAGATAGAGTAAATAGAATAAAAGAGATGATCGAGTGAACAAAGTTAGCGTGAAAAGATTAAACAAGAAGAAGATGAATTTCTATCATCTACTTGTTGTTGTGTGAAAGTCATTGTGATCCCCTTACATATAAATATTGTGCGTTTTGGCAAAATTGTTGAAACGGTTTGTGAGAAGTCTTGATGTTAAAGTCAAACCAAAGTAAAGTAGTAGACTTACGAATTAGTTTCCAAATGAATAAAAATGGTCACTTATATAATTTGACCCATCATAGTCGTCTTGGTATGCTTAGAAGTACTACTAAGTGATAGAACATTAATACTGTTGGTGAAGCATAGGCTAGGCATGCTTGCTTAGGAATGAAAAATATATAGTACAGTCTAGGATCTTCGAGCACAATTATATTTTTTTTATGGGATCTTAGTATTACGTCCTCTCATTGTACTCTTTTTGTTCTAGCTCTCAATTTAAAGATAATTAAAAATAAAAATAGTTTTATATGATGTGTAATTGGAGAGTGTCTTGTATACACCGAAGTGTATATGCACTTCGGCGATCTAACGGTTAACATGTAAGAGTAAGCGATCCAACGGTTAACATGCAGGAAATATGTGTGGTTGGATGAAGAGTTGGTCAATCCAACGGTTCAAATCACCTAAGTGCATATGCACTTTGGTGCACCCCAGAATTTTCGGTGTAATTGAACTCAATAGTATCTCTAAATTAATACGTACTTTCTCGAGTACTGGAGTAATAAATTTATGATTATCAAAAAAATAAATAAGATCTCTTAATTTGTCTTTTACTTCAGAGTATGCAGCAATAGATAAGACCTTTGGCTACTTAAGCCTTCCCTCCTAGAAATCTGTGTCTCTCAAAACTGTGTCCCTGAAATAAGTTATTAATATATAGCTTGATTTCGGTGTGCCCTTCCATCGAGTATTTGTCACTAACTTCGTGAATGTACGTTCTTTAATTGACCAAAAACATGCAACGTCAATTACGACGCTTTTTCTTTATTTTCATGCAAGTTCGAATCTCAAATCGTTGGAAATTAGGGAGTGCATGTTTTCGTATTTTTAATTTACAGGACCAAAACTTGATTCTTTTACACTCGATTTGAGATTGATATATGCAGTCTATTATATATAGGTACCCAATTCTAGTGTATGTTAACGTATTTCATAAGTACAATTACTACTTTTAGAACTTAATTATTCGAACGAGAACTTGTTTACTCTAACGAGGATCTTATTTACCTTAACAAGAGATTTTTCGTAGTTATCACATGAGTTGTCGAAGTGGTAATATGTGTCTTCAAGTCTTAAACTATTACAATTACTACTTTTATGACTTAATTACTCAAACGATAACCTAATTTACTCTAATAAGAACTTTTAGTCCTTATTTGCCTTAACAATGACTTTTTCTCCTCATTATGTATGAGAAATGTTAACATACCATAACCTTACTCCTCGTCTTTAATTTCACAGACCAAAATACTACCAAGATTATCAAATTGTTTCTTGTACGACGTGTATCTAATATAAGATGGATAATAAGAGATTTCTCTCCTCTTTAGATTAGACGGAAAAATATATCAATCTCTATATTTGAGAAATTTCTAATAATTGTGATATGAATATGTAGGTTTATATATCTCCATATATAATTAGGACAACAAAATCTCTACTTAAAACAAATTAACAGAACAAAAAACTGCTTTGCAATTCAGCTCCAAAGTTTTTAGTGATGGGCAGGACAGGTTCACGATGAGACAATATATGATTCATTATGATCTTGCCTTGTTTGAGTGATCGAGTCAACTTTCCCATTTAGATTTCATACTTTGTTTTTTCCATATATGGATCATTCTTCAATTCTTCCTGCTCGCACATGTAAGAGCATCTCCAACAGCTTCCCTATAATTTGTTTTTTTCTTTAGTTTAGGAAAAAATGAGCATTTTTTTGCTCCAACAGCTTCCCTATACCTATCCCTATTTTAGAGATAATGAGTAGAGAGAGAATAAAAATCCCTATATTTACATCAAAACTCTAAAATTATAGGGAAACATGCATCTTCTTTGAATATTTAATGCTCTTCTCTCTTCTCTCTCTTCTAATTAAATTCATTTGTACCATAAATTATTTGAATATATTTTTAAATAAAAAATATTAACATATTCAATTCTAGATAATAAATTATAGAAAATATGATAAGGAAGCTGTTTGAGATATGGTAGAAAAATTATAGGGATTTTAACTTTTGAATCTCTATATATAATAGAGATTTTTTGGAGAAACTGTTGGAGATGCTCTAAGTTTGGGATTGCATTACAAGTTTCTAACTCTACTATTGATAATAGTTGGATATATAATTGATTATGGTGCATTTAATCATATAATTTTTTTACCATAGTTTGTTTACTCAATTGTATCTCTTAAAAGTCATAAGATTTTTTTTTTTATCTTTTCTAAAATATGGATCGGAATTGTTCAACCAAGCCTACGTACTGCAAATTCACAAAGAAGCTCAATTTTCATGATAGTGGGTTGTGTTAGAATCAATGTGGACTTGTCACATATTATCCTTAATGTAATGTGATAATTGTGCTCAATGCTATTCCTAATTCAACATGAATACAAATTGTAAACATAATCTAGTTGTTTAATGAATCAGTGTATTAGTTCATTAAGGACATAAATTCATTCTTAGGCTACAAGAAAGCTTACATGCAACTTATACATTAAGTGTCTAATTAGGAGACTTAGTCCTTATGAAACTTCTGAATGGAAGGACTCTGAGGGCTAGGAATCCTATATAAATAGATGGTTTGGTCCCTGTTATCACCACGAGTGATAAACATAAGTTCTGTTCATTGAGAAGCTTGAGTTTGGTGATTAACAAAATGCTATTTCCAGTACTAGTGTTTCAAGCTTTTACAGCAATGGAAAACAACATGAATGCAGACGGTATGTTTCCGATTCTCGTATTGTTTATATACTGATTATATCAAGCATATGATCTACAACATTGTGAGCTTATGTAAATGGTTTTTAACATGTTGTGATTTTTATTTCTACTTTCTCATATTTGTTTTCAGGAAAAAAAATTTAATGTACCGGCTGAAGTGGTACACCGTACATCAACCCTCCCTAACTTACCTCTACAAGAAGTTAGCTTACCATTACATCGGCTGAGAACTATTAATATATTGATACATACATTAATGAACTCAAAAGAGATGCCTTATTTTGGGCTCATTTTCATAGCCTTGTCAGTTGAACATGAATAGTAACAGTAACTAATTATGATTTTCATCTTCAATCGATTGATTGAATTTGCAATTTTGATATGTGGTACCAGGGGTGACGTGTGCTTTTGTTAAGCAAAAGCATGCATTTTACAAAATCATTCTGGAGTCCTATAAGTATTAGACTAGAGCTCGTACGAGTCATATATACCTAATTATATCAAGAAAGTAAGCTAGAGAGAAATGAAACCAATTGTGATCAATGTTCTTGCTCTGGAGTCTCTCAAGATTGCAGCTTGGATGAACTACTACGCCCTGAGTAGTTACGTGAAAAAGTTTATCCCAAGACTGATGCCAAGTGTTACTGTGCAACAAGTGGAAAAGAAGCAGCGGATATGGTCTCAGATGGAATGATCGACTTCAACATAGGTTTTTTTTTTTTTTTTTTGGAAATTATAACCATAGTCTTTTTGAGAGCTAATTTATTATTTGTCGCCAACATGGAAGTCTTTTGTTGAAAATCAATTATTGTAATCAACAAGGTATTTGAAACCCCACCGCCAATTAGTCATGAATTTTGTAAACAATATTCAAAGAAACACCCCTTGTCATGAAACAATCAATGAATCGTTTCTTGAGAACAAGTAGATATAGTAAATAGATTAAAAGAAGTGTTTCTCGATATTATATATGATTGAACAAGTAGATAGAGTAAATAGAATAAAAGAGATGATCGAGTCATTCGAGTGAACAAAGTTAGCGTGAGAGAGCAAACAACAAGTAGATGAATTTCTATCATCTACTTCTTGTTGTGTGAAAATCATTGCGAGCCTCTTTGCATATAATTGTTGTGCGTTTTGGCAAAATTGTTGAAATGGTTTGTGAAAGTCTTGATGTTAAAGTCAAACCAAAGTAAAGTAGTAGACTTACGAATTAGTTTCCAAATGAATAAAAATGGTCACTTATATAATATATTTGACCCAACATAGTCGTGTTGGTATACTTAGAAGTACTACGTATCCTCGTCTTTAATTTCGATCACACACCAAGATTATCTGAATCTGGAGGTTTATATATCTCCATATATAATTAGGACAACAAAATCTCTACTTAAAACAAATTAATAGAACAAAAAACTGCTTTGCAATTGAGCTCCAAAGTTTTCAGTGATGGGCAGGCCGGTCAGGTTCACGATGAGACAATATATGATTCATTAGGACCTTGCCTTGTTGGCATGAGTCAACTTTCCCATTTAGATTTCATAATTATCTCTTAGAACCTAATTGATTTACGTGTAATTACTTACCTTATTTTGTACATAATTACATGTATAAATAAGAACTTAATTGGTGATTGTGATACTATGTTTTTCCATGGATCATTCTTCAATTCTTCCTGCTCGCACATTTAAGTTTGGGATTGCATTACAAATTTCTGACTCTACTATTGATAATAGTTGGATAATTGATTGTGATGCATCTAATAATATGACTTTTGAGTTTTGACCATATTTTGTTTACTCAATTGTATGTATCTCTTGAAAATCGTAAGATTTTTTTTAAAATCTTTTGTAAAATATGGATTGGAATTGTTCAACCAAGCTGACAGCAAATTCACAAAGAAGATTGATTTTCATGTTAGTGGGTTGGGATTTTTTTAGTTCTACTTTCTCATATTGTTTTGAGGGAAAAGTCTTTGGTACATTGGTACATCAATGGTAGACTATACTATTGTAGTGGTACACCAACCTCAGTAGACCAGTCCTCCTTAAATTACTACTACAAGGAGTTAACCTACCATTACATCGGGTGGTCAACTAATAATATATCGATACATTAATGTACCCAAAGGATGCCTTATTTTGGGCTCATTTCCATAGCCTTGTGACCTTGTCACTTGAACATGAATAGTTACAGTAACTAATTATGATTTTCATCTTCAATTAATTAACCGAATTTGCAATTTTGGTGGGCTATATATCTGAATGGCCAATTCATGTATTTGTATCACAATTTATGAATAAATTTTGTTAAGTACTTTCTAAATGCTTAATGCAGATGTTAAAGATACAGTTGCTGCCTTGAGTACCCAGAAGGCTATTTTCAAGGTGAGAATCTCATTCTTATTGACTTTGTGAATCTCATTCTTGACTTTGTCTTTGTTCAACTCAATGCCATTGCTTAACCCACATTGTTATTTGCCAAGTCTGTTTCAGGTACATATTTGTTTCTAGATAGTTTTAGTTTCCATTTGTTATTTGACCTATCTGCATATATTATATGCTTTTGTTTCTTGAATGCCAATGTTGAGATGATATTTCCCTATTCAAATGCATCTTCAAGAAAAAGGAAAAAGAAAAAACAAAACAGATTTTGGTAGGCTGGGTTGGTTGCTTGCACTATAAGAAACTTCAAGGCTTTTTGTGCAATAACCCATTTCTTAGGGAAGATGATTTAATTCAGAAGTTTTGGATTTATCAGGCTTTGAATTATATATATGTCACGTTTACAATGCTGATGATAGAGTACTTAAATTTCAATTCTACCAGAAGAAGAAACTGCATAGCCGACAGAAGAAACTGAAAGCATATGATCTCTCCTCCTTCTCAGAGTTCCTGCCTGATTTTGAGGATTCACAAGAACCAGCTCCTTCTATAGATTTCAAGCTAATGTATGTTTTCCAATGCTTTGATTCTAAATTCTCCTGCAAGCTTTAATTTTCTTTCTCCCAATGTGAATGAAGTTTGACTGTTACGTAAATAATTGATTACATTTTGATCAGATTGAAGGAAACAGAGCAGTTGGGTAGAGTTCTTAATCACCCTGCTTTCAAGGTGGATCCGATAGCCACTATTTATGAACACTTAAAAAGCACACAGCCTGTGAAGGATGAGCAACGAACGAAAGAGAACAAAAATGGAAGCGAAAACAGGAAACATAAGAAATCCAAGGCTTTAGCTATGAATTTTCATTTATCCATCTTGAACAGTAGATTATCATCTATCCACCTTGATGATCCTGTTCATATCTCATCCTGAATATTCCAATGCTCAAATTTATAATAATACAATTTTGTTGGCCTCACTGGAATTTGTTATAGGATTCTTTTCCTGAGTACAAGAAGGGCATCTGCCCCAAAAAAGTACAGATTGTATTATATTTGCTTAAAACTAGGTGCTGACGAGAATTCTGTCCCTCCTCTCTTAAAGGTTTTCAAAGAACTGATCTGTTCACTTTGCATTGCCAGCCGAATTTGATTCCCCAGAATTGTATGAAGTCTGAATTTGACTGGTTCGAGTGTCATAGAAATCCCCTACTTACATCATCCCTTGTTAGTACTAATATTATTAGATAGCCAATCAAGACCTTCATAGAGTCCTTGGCCAGAGGTGGCAGAAGTACTTTGGATGTACCTGTACACACAAAAAAAAACATCAAAATCGACTAAGCTGCCATTGAAAACCCAGAATTAATAGTTCACCAGATTGTAATAGAATTCAGTCTCAATTCGTTTGCTATGGCTCGTTTATTTTTAGTCAAGACTCATAATTGTTATGACATATATTCAAGAAGATTAAGTTCTAGCTACCTATGTAGAGTAGATATTAGGGAACACCATATGCATACCAGGAACGTTGAGCGAGTGAGCGGAGTGCAAGTTTATCAGCAACCTCAGAAGCACACATAGCATTAGGAAGGTCTTGCTTATTAGCAAGGACCAGGACTGATGCATTGCTTAGTTCACTCTACGAAAAGGGACAGAAGGTAAGCTTTCGTCCTTCCTTTCTCTTCAATATGTAAACAAACATAAATGCAAGAATTCTGCAGACACAGATCAAGTTTAGAGTTACTAACCTCACTTAAAATACGATGAAGCTCGTTACGAGCTTCTGGGATTCTTTCCCTGTCATTGCTGTCCACAGTAAATATAAGCCCTTGAGTATTCTGAAAGTAATGTCTCCACAAAGGCCTTATCTGGTCAACAGCAACCAGAAGATGAACGCATTAGGTAGTAATCGACTTCTCACAACACCGGACTCACTGTCATTTCTAACCAAAACCAGAAATACATCCAAAAAGGAAATTCAGCTTGGTACCTTATCTTGTCCTCCAACATCCCAAACAGTGAAGGTAATGTTTTTGTACTCTATTGTTTCCACATTGAAACCTGGTTCATAAAATGAAGACAATATCATCAACTGTGTAATTGGTCAACAGAAGAAATACTTTGAATCTTCAGAGTACAGGAAGAAGCTGCAATGAGTGAAATTGATCCATAAACCAAACAATGAAGGATTTCTGGGATGATCGAATACCAATTGTGGGTATGGTGGAAACTATCTCTCCTAGTTTTAGCTTGTAGAGGATAGTTGTCTTTCCTGAAGCATCAAGACCCACCATTAAAATCCTCACTCCATTCTTGGGAAAGAACCTCTTTGCAAGTCTAGAAATAGCTCCACCCATTCCAACAACCCAAAGATCAAGAAAGAAGTAATTAGGAGTAAAACAAATAAAAGACTTGGGAACTGAGAAGGAAAACCAATCGAGTTTTATACAAAGAAGAACAGGGAATGAGATCTCTAGAGATCAAAGCAAAGACCAGATGGGACAATAGTAGCTGTAGCTTATGCAAAAGGTGAACAGAATAGAATAAGATTCTGTTTTAGAACATAGGAAATGTGAT
Source organism: Rubus parviflorus (assembly GCA_029955375.1). Lineage (NCBI taxonomy): Eukaryota > Viridiplantae > Streptophyta > Magnoliopsida > Rosales > Rosaceae > Rubus > Rubus parviflorus. The sequence continues at coordinate 31,647,131 of JARGGL010000001.1, forward strand.
TTTATTATTTTCTTTTACTTTAGCAATAGGAATTGCTTTGTTTTTTGGGTATATAACTGGTAATAGGAAGTGTTGCCAATATAATGGAACATTTACATACTACATTAGTGGGGCATGGCCAAAATTCTGTTGGCTTGTTTCCTGGAACTAACAAAGAGTACATTTAAACTTTTAAAAAGCTATGCACTCATGTGTGTCTGCATCTAATTAATAAACATAAGATCCTTCTCATCAAGCACCACAAATGATGCCGCTTCTAGTGGAGAAATCTCTACCATATCAGTTTAATGAATAGATCCCACATATGATATCTTTTTAATTTTAATGATTTCTTTTCCTTCTCATTCATGATCAGAAAGTAGGCTACAAAGCATCAATCTTGCTTTGGATCCTTGGCATCATTCAAATGAATTTCAACCCCATTAATAAATCACAATACATTCTCAACCTTAAATTGCCGCAATTGTTGGCACTCTGACAAAATTACAGTAATGAACAAATGTTCAATATACAGTACATGTCAGAATTGCAAACTATACAAACATCAGATACAATCTCAACTGTGTTTAATTTTCTGAGCCAGACTGGAAAATGAAAACTGCTGTTAAAACTCCTACCAATGCTGTAACAGCCAAGGCAGCTGTTGGTAGGGGACTTGTGAGCCCAAAGTTCTGCACAATGAAAACGAAAATGTATTATAAAGTGTAGTATTAAGTATGATGTTTACATTCGAAAAAAGTAATCATTTCTGACTATGAAGTTACTTTGTTAACATGGTTCTTTATGTGGAGAAAGAAAAGGTTCCAGGCCCCATTTTCCTGTTTCTGACTTTCCAGGGGTTTAATATCTCACAAAAAAAAAATGATGTGAATCTATCTATTCCTTGGTGGGATCTGATTGTAGGTGAGGAGAAGCGGGTGAAGGCAGTAGGTACTATATAGATTTCAGTTTAAAGTTTACAAGGAAGTATTTCATAGAGAGCTCAATCTCATTGTGTTCCTAGAAAGGTGAGATGGTTGTCATCTCCCTAACAAGGACGGGAACAGACTTCGGACTTACCTGTTACCACACATCCGGCTAAGGCTAGCCACCCTTGTTGTGGATCTCATAATCTCATGAGAAATATGTGGCAAACTGAAAATCTACTTTGTCTATCATCAGCTAATTAGGAATGATTTTATTTCAAGGACAACATTCCAAGGGATGCAATAGGGAGTGCTTAAGAAGCAGAGTAAGTTTTCATCATCAAAGAAATATGATGAGCAGGTGACCAAACAAGACATAGCCAAAAGACTTCATGTTCCACTTAGACAGCTTCCCAGCTTCAAAATTTCCTAGACTGAAGAAAAGCTGGATATCTGATATAACTTACTCAATGGAAACTACCGTAAAGCATTAGACAGTCTTTGGTACAAAGATCTACAAAAGCAATGTCATTCCAAACCAAAAGAGTTGGATCAGGAGCCACTTTTAGATCTGAAGGTATCATCCCTTTAAGAAAGGATATAATAAAAGTTCAAAGACAAGGAAGCGAAGCACACTCTGTCAGGGCACAATTCCAATGAATAGATTATAAATTGTAACCCTGATGCTTGATGTCTATAGGAAGAACTAACTGCGACAAGATCTTATATGACCAAGTTCGACTCAAAGTCTCTCAAGCTTTAGAATGGTTATTCTACAAATAATCTATAGTTATTGTTTTCGATTGAAGGTTTGCTGAGTTTCCTACACTACTTAATTGATACTACAAGTAACATCAAGCTTAATCCTAAGCATATAAGAATGGTAACTTGCACTCATTTGAATAGTTTTGATGTGCTTGTAAGCCAAAAATTTTGTAAGCCGGTGGCTCTCTGAATGAAAACCAATACTATTTCCCACAACCATGGTTGCAATTGCAAGTAAATAGTCAGTATCAGCTTGAATGTAAAAAGCCCATAACATGTGTAATACCTCTAGAAGTCCCTTCCCTGTTGCTATCTCGACACCAATGGCTGCAGTGAAGCCAACCATCCCAAGCCGGCCAAGCCATACATCCAAACCGCCCTCCTTGGTGCTTTGCTCACACCTTATGGAAAGTGGCATTGACCTTCCAGCAGCCTTCCTTTGATGACATGCTCTTCTAATAACTGAAAACATAATCAAACATCAGCTCTAATCCCACTTAATAGAGCACAAATACAGTGGTCGATCCTAAGACTTTTGACGATGGGAGGTCCTGACTAGTTTTAAAGTTTCAGTTTCACTCTTATCCATAGAAAACAAACTAGATGTTCTTTTTTGTCTACCAAAAAAGACCCAATTTTTTCTTGGTTCTTGAATTCTTGGCACCAATTAATAGTTGAGGTTATGATGTATTACCAAACAGAAAGTCAAGGCATGCAATTAGCAGAGAAGATAAAAGCTACAAGAATCAAATGCTTACCGAGTGGAGAACCAGTAGCAAAGGCAGTCCCAGTTCTGGGAAAATTCAAAACGGGAAGCCGAGCAGGACTTGCTGCAGCTGCTGAGCTAATACAACTTGCATCTGTTGCAAATACAAAGTTCCCAAATTTACAAACACAACTCGGAAATTTCAACGTTCAATGATTCAATTACAGAGAAAAAGAGAAAGAGGGTCACCTCTGATGGAAACGGAGAGCGAAGCAGAGATTTGAGCTACAGCCATTTTCTTTCAGAGAGTGTGAGAGTTGTGAAGGCAACAAATTAGTGGGGAGTTGAACTTGAAGGTGACCATACAATTTTTAGGAGGGTAAGATGACACGTGTCACCATCCCAATACTCCAATTACTTGGATAGAGTTTTGTTCCAGTCAAACGTTTTCAGGAGGCTATTAATTTGTTGGGAAAAGCTAATTGGAGAGGTTTACTATTGACAATGGTGATGATCTGATCAGCGGAGAAACACTACTTCCACTCCCATTTCTACTCCTTCCACACCACCCTCTGTATTAAATTAATTTTCATTTCCATGCAACTTGCTAGATAGTAGATACCCAACAAGAAGCTCTCTACTCTACACTGATCCAAACTCACTCTACTCCTTCTCTTACTTCAAACCTAGCTTCAATGGCTTCCTTCTCAATTGGGGCCCATTTGCCCCAATCTCACCACCAATTCAAGAATCGCTCGCTGCGCTTTTTCTCTCAGACCCAATGCTTAGCTCCTTCTCAGCCTTGCTTTGGTTCGTCTTTGCGTGGACTCAGAGGCTCAAGGTTCCTTGGCAATGGCATGTTGGCCAGAGCTGAAGAGAAAGCCAGAGGTTCGGGTTCGGGTCAGCAGCCGAAAGCTCAATCCAAGTCTGAGAAAGAATTGCTGGTTCTTTTTTGACTAAAGCTTCGATTTTTAGCAGTACCCAGTTGGTAGTTTTACTAGTCTGCAGTTTGGTTGATTAATTTTGGCAAAGTCTGTGAACTTGAATTGGGTAGTTTGTTAAAATTTCAATATGCTCAGGCTAATATTGTGAACATTAGTAAAATCTATAAGTCTTTTTGATTAAATTTGTTGAGATTTTGAGTTTTCTTTTTGTCTAATTCAATTTGTATTAATCCCTGTATGTTAGTATCTGAAATGTATCAGTTGCCCTTGCACATAATTTTAGTAATTAGTTCGTTGGAGTGGAATGACCTACTAGGATGGTGCAGGGTGGTCTCAGAGTCCACCTGCACTTAGAGATGACTTAATTAATGAACCATTTACAGATTTAGCTTCTCTAAGTAGCTACAATCAGTTCTTTTGATTGACTGTTGTATTATAATCAGTTGCTGCCAGAGTGAACTAGATTATAAGAACTTGTGGAAATTCTCTAGTCACATAAAGAGATTTCAGCTTTTCAATAAGTGTGGCATCTTGCCATATTCTGTTGCTGGCATTCACAATTTATGTATCACCTTTTTAGCATATATCAGGAGTTGACATCAAGTTCTGGATCATGTGATCCTTTATGTTCCCTTGACGAAACGAGCTCAAGTGATTTTGAGGCCAGTTACAAGCCAAAGACTGATTTGCTGAAAGCTATAGTAGTAGTTGCAGCAGCTGCGGCAGGGGCAGTGGCAATTAATCATTCCTGGGTTGCTGCCAATCAGGTACATCTTTATTTGTCGTCTGACCATTTTACTGTGTCTTTCCCAAGATTCGTCAAGTACTTCTTGAGCAGAATTATACACTTATTAGAAAGTAGGTTGATATGACCAACTTATGGTACAGGATGTTGCCATGGCACTGCTATTTGGAATAGGATATGCGGGCATCATTTTTGAAGAATCTCTGGCCTTCAACAAAAGTGGAGTAGGTTTAATAATGGCTGTAAGCTTGTGGATAGTCAGAAGTATTGGTGTAAGATTTATATTTACTGCATGAAATTACCACTTGATTTTTGCATCATCTTGTATATTGTTCCTTTTCCTGTAACTAGTTACGATTTTTTTCAGGCTCCTTCAACTGATATAGCTGTTTCAGAGTTACAACATGCATCTACTGAAGTCAGTGAAATAGTGTTTTTCTTGCTCGGTGCAATGACAATTGTAGAGATAGTTGATTCTCATCAGGGATTTAAGCTGGTTACTGACAATATAACCACTCGAAAGCCAAGGACACTTCTCTGGGTGGTGAGCTTTTGCTTCTACTCTCATGTTGATGTATTTCTATTGGACATTGGTGTACCGGGTTTTTTTATTTTCATTTTGGGTCGGTATTCTATTAGACTTATATTTGAATGTTCAATCAACTTTTTGGAACATACCATGTTTAGATCTCATCTTCCTGTGGTATTAGAAATATGTTGGCTGTTATACTCCAATGATATAAGATTGTTTAAAAACACGGCCAATCCCCAAATTGCACTTGCTATTTTTTCCTGTATCATCCTTTTCCTTCTATATGACTTTCTGTATCAATGAATTACATATAACAAGTGATTTTGAACTTGCAGGTTGGTTTTGTGACTTTCTTCCTTAGTTCAATTCTTGACAACCTGACGTCTACCATTGTCATGGTCTCTTTATTGAGAAAACTAGTGCCTCCCTCAGAATTTCGCAAGTATGTGTTACCATCAACTATCTTTCTCTTATATTTAAGGATCTTTATGCATGTTGCTTGATATTGGTTTCAGCAATCCAATGTGATGTTCTTTGGGGGCATTTATGTGAGGCGATTGTTTTTTTTTTTCTTTGAATAACAGTTGCAACTTTGAAAAGAAACTCTGTCCTATAAATATGTTCTACATTTGAATGCGTAAATTGAACATGCACATGGAGTGTGAGTATTTCTGGTATGCATTCCAGAACACTCTTAATGGTAAGGATTGCATTCCAAATTCTTTTCTTAAATATGGATTCTCTTTAAGCACCATTTTAGCATCTGCATGTCTTACGGGGGCGTTTATGGAGTTGTTCCCTATTTTCTGTGCGAGAATGGAGCCCAAATGGATGTATGATGTACTGCTTTATTTACAATTTTGGATTTCATTGACAGGATTTTAGGAGGTGTTGTTGTCATAGCTGCAAATGCTGGTGGTGCATGGACTCCTATCGGTGATGTTACCACTACAATGTTGTGGATACATGGTCAGATATCAACAGTGGAGACAATGAAGGTCTTTGTCTTTATTCTAACAAACCTATTTCATATATCAGATTTGCTTGTTGTTTTTTATTACTATATTGTCCTATTATCTGTGCCTAGGCATTTATGTTTGATTCATGTTGATTTATTGTCTAATATAATCGTGGAATTTGGACACCACCAATCATGGTATCTGTCCTTTTCCTTTTCCTTTCCTTTTTTTTCCCCTCAGAATCATGGTTTTGTCTAGGGACGCAGTTTATGCTGCCTATTACTATGCTGAACTTCGAAGGTTGAACTGTTAGTCTGTAAGAACTGGATACTTGGATAGCCTTTTTGTTTTTTGGGTTTGGCTTCCCTTGATGTTGAGTATGAAAATATTTTATTAATTTTGATGACCTGGTTGCTTTAGCAGCCAATAGAATTAATAGACTGGATATACGCATACCCTTTCTCTCTGTGGTGAATATGTAGATTATAAGTGTTGTAAAATATTGGTTTATTTCAGTCATCCGTTTGGAGCAAACTAGAAAACACACATAAAACTTTTCACTACGTATCAGTAACTCAAACTAGAGTTTTTCCTTTCATTTTAAAATAATAATAAAATAAAAACAAAAGTAACTCAGAAATCAGAATAGAGAATTTTGTTGGAACTTTGTATTATGGTTTATCATAATTTGAGATCCTAGACTTTAGAGTCCAGTCAAGATGGTAATCTGCAATAAGCAATAAAAAATCGATATTGTCTTAGATGCTGGGTTTTCTAATGCCGATTAGAGCTTCTGGTTATGTGTGCCAAGTTTAATGTTTTTATACTTTTAACCAAGTTTAATGTTTTTATACTTTTAACTTTCTCTTTATAAAATATGAGAATGAATTTTATCAAATATTTGACAAAATGAACATTTTTTGTTACTTACAGGGCTTGTTTATACCTTCATTTGTTTCTCTTGCTGTTCCACTGGCACTTTTGTCCCTGACTAGGTACTTCTCATGCATTGTCCAAGAAAAGACAAGGAATTGAGTTTTTATGGTTAGATTATAGATGAATGATCTGAGTTTTTCTTCCATTCAGTGAAGCAAGTGGGACTGGACCGGACTCTTCCAATGTTATGGCATCTGAACAGATGGCTCCTCGGGGACAGCTTGTTTTCTCTGTAGGCATTGGAGCTTTAATTTTTGTTCCGGTGTTCAAGTCCCTAACTGGTTTGCCTCCTTTCATGGGTATGCTGCTGGGACTTGGAGTCCTTTGGATTCTGACTGATGCAATCCACTTTGGTGAATCAGAAAGACAAAGGTTGAAAGTACCACAGGCTTTGTCACGGATTGACACTCAAGGGGCACTCTTCTTCCTTGGAATCCTATTGTCTGTTAGCAGGTGCATATTTAAATACTGTAGTCAACTCTTTTTTGTTTCTTGTAATAGCGAAAGTCATCATCATCACATAATTATACTCAGGCTAAAAAGTAATCATCATATAATTAAAATCCACGAACTTTAGATTCAAATGCATCATATTGCTTGACATGTAAGCTTAATTTTGCAAACGGATGATGCAGCTTATCATATCTCCGGCACTTCTATAACATGGCATTGCATGCTACCCTTTTGTTTTTCAATGTACAATATGCAAAAGTTCTCCACCGCTTCTTTAAAAAGGTGGCTTCAAGAAGTGTAAAGTTTCACTTTCTGCATTTTAACTTGCTTGTACTGTAGCCTGGAGGCAGCCGGAATTCTTAGGGAATTGGCAAATTACCTGGATGCTCACATTCCTAATATTGAACTGATTGCAAGTTCAATAGGAGTTGTCTCAGCAATTATAGACAATGTTCCACTGGTTGCTGCAACTATGGGAATGTACGATCTCACCTCTTTTCCCCAGGATTCTGAGTTTTGGCAGCTGATTGCATATTGTGCTGGTACTGGTGGTTCCATGCTCGTTATTGGTTCTGCAGCTGGCGTTGCTTTTATGGGAATGGAAAAGGTGGACTTCTTCTGGTACTTGCGGAAGGTATCAACTTATTTCTTTCCTTCGTTCTTTTTTTTTTCGGCGGAAGGTAGCAACTGGTGTTGAATGTCTTTAAAGAAAGACACAAGTTTCATTCATCTTTTTGGTGTTGGTATAAAAAAGGTTCATTCTCCTTTGTGCAGGTGAGTGGGTTTGCTTTTGCAGGTTATGCTGCTGGTTTTGCTGCCTATTTAGCAGTTCACAACCTCCACATCTCGCTACCGACAACTGTAGCTCAAGTTCCTTTCCTTTCTGGTTCATGAATTAGATAGTTTAGCTTGGATCCACTCACTTCTTGTGCGGTACTTTGTACTAGGCATGAGTTTATTTACATCAGATTACTGAAGATTGTGGATTGGCAATATAGAACAATGTTTTCTCTGGAATCACACACTTCATAAATAGACAAGGTAATAAGATTCATTTACGATGAGTGAAATAAGACATGTAAAAGTGCCTTTACTCCGATACCTTTATTTCGCATTGAAAAATTCGGTAGTAAATTGGACCATATCAGAGGATACATATGTTGGCGTCGTCCCTCATTACTTTCCGATTGAAATTTTTGAGGGAAAAACCTCAAGCCATGAAAGCAGTTTTCCAGTTTCACTTTTGGAACTGCAAATTAGAGCATTGCAAGGAAAAACAAAAACTTCAAATACTCGCATGGTGATTCAACTCAACAGAGCATAAGAAAAGGGTACTATAAATTGGGGAGAGTAACAACTCAATAAAGTACATCCTTCTCATTGAAAACTGAATTATTCTTCATTCCTCACCCTAAATCTACCACAACATCAAAGGACGTTCAAAACCGGGCAGTAACATGTAGCAATGCCACCCAAAAATGAGAAGAAACATAATGAAACAAGGCACAGATGAATAAAATGCCACACTACAACTTGAGGAAAACAAATTCTTCAACGGCCGGAATATCCCCAATCCTTTTCAAAGATTGCTTGCTGGGTTGATCATCCACCCCAATTGCCATCACAGCCTGCTTTCTTGGGGCAATTCTTCCACAACTCATGAAACTAACGTTCACATTCTCCTCTCCTAAAATGCTTCCGATCAATCCTATCATACCAGGCTGATCAACCTGTCTGCAGAGTATTATGCTACCTTCCAAGCTCACATCAACTTCAAAAGATCCAACCCTCGTCAAGTGGGGAACCCCATCCTTAACCCGACCCTCCACCTTTATCTCCCCAGACTCTGATATGGCACTGGCAAATTTGGATTCCACGTGGGCAATCTGAACTTGGATTGAATCGAGGGGACTCTCGGGTGAACCATCTAGAATAGTCCTCTCTTCTGTTATCCTGAGTCCTCTCTGTTTAGCAGTGAAATCAGCATTGACCAGATTCACAAAAACGCTGGATATTGGCTCAATGAGACCCTTAGTAATCATGGCTCGAAGCAACCTAGTGTCAAGGTCATCAGGAGCTCTCGCTGAAGCATATGAAACTTTTACATTCTTCACACCACTGCCTCCTGCCACTAACTGGACAGCCAGTCTCCCAAGTTTCTCAGCAAGTTCAACATAAGGCTTCAGTTCCGCCAAAACCTACAATCAAAAATGGCTTTGTAAATCCTTTCAACAACCTCAAAAATCTAATCTTTGAGATTAGTCTTGGAATTTTAGGTGTTGGTAGGACAAAACCCCCCAAAACTCTACTTTGCCAAACTCTCAACTTGAAAAGAATTTAGATATGGCAGTTCTTGACAAATTCATACACTTGGAAGATAACTAATAGCTCTACAAATCAATAATCACGTTTTCACTTATCCAACTCAATAGTAACTTGTCTAAGAACCCTTCTAATGACTAGTTTAAAACAAATAACTATCAAGTTTTACGACAATTTCTACACAAAAAACCACCAAGAATGAAACAGAATAAAATCTTGGCAAATGAAATTATACCTCAGCAGGAACCATTGGTGCATTGACTGCAGTGGCCGCAAGCTCCCCTTTTAAGGCTCCAACGACAGCTTCAGCAATTTCAATGGCCACTCCTTCCTGCACATCAAATCAAAGTTCATACGGTAACCAGGTGAAATAAAAACTAGCCATTGCGAGATAGAATGCAAAGAGCAAAGGCTACCTGTGCTTCCATGGTACTGGCGCCAAGGTGAGGGGTGGCAGTAACTCTCTCATGCAACACCAACTTGTTGCCCTGCGGCGGTGGCTCCACAGTGAACACATCAAGAGCAGCCTAGACCAAAACAAGATGACATTATTAACTGTCCTGCAAAGTGAAAATCCATATGCAATTTGAGTTGGAGAAAAGTTTGCAATTCGAACCTGAGCAACAATTCCAGAATCAAGCGCCTTCACTAGTGCATCTTCATCGATGACTCCACCGCGCGCAACGTTCACAATTCTTACTCCTTTCTTCATCTTTGCAAAAGTCTCGTCATTGAGAACCTTGTTTGTGGCGGCAGTGAGAGGCATATGCAAGGAGATGAAATCAGCAGTGGCCAAAGCCTCGTCGAAGCTCACAAGCTCAACACCTATGGCGCGGGCACGATCTGCCGGGGCATACGGGTCATGCGCAATCACATGCATACCAAGCCCCTTAGCACGACGAGCCACTTCAGATCCAACCTTTCCAAAACCCATCACAGCCAGGGTCTTCCCAACAAGGGAAACCCCCACATATTTGTTTCGTTGCCACTTACCTGAATTCACCAAAAACCGAATTGAACTCCAACTGTTCGACGAAATGCCCCAATGAAATAATATTCACAAAAACAAAAACAGAAAGAGATTACTCACCAGCTTTCACGGAGGCATCAGCCTGAGCAACGTTGCGAGCCATGGCGGTGAGGAGAGCAATCCCATGCTCAGCCGCGGCAACGGTGTTGGCCGTCGGCGCATTGACCACCAAACAACCAAACTCCGTCGCGGCACCCAGATCCACATTATCAATACCCACACCGGCTCTACCAACCACCTTCAACCTCCCACCGGACGACTCAAACACCTCGCGGCTGACCTTGGTCCCACTCCGCACGATCAGAGCATCGCAGAGCGAGATCTTCGTGCAGAGCTCCTCGGGGCTGAGGTTATACGAGCAGTCCACATTCGCGAACTCCTTCAGAAGGTCGAGCCCGGCCTCGCCCAGCTTCTCGGCGACCAGAACCGTCGGCTTGGCGTCGAGCCTCGCCGCTGAGAGAACCACCACGAGCCGCGGAGCCGCGAGCCGGCGGCGCGAAGGGAGAGAGAAGGCGAGAGGGTGCTTGGAGGAGAGAGAAAGCGAGGAACAAGGGTTCCTGAGAAATGGGGTTCGAAGGGTTTGGGATGCTGACGTGGCCATTGTTGAATGTTGACGGTGGTGTGAATGAATGAATGATCGTGTCTGGGTTTCGTATTTATAGTCGTAGGCGGGTTTGGTGGGAGAGAGATAGAGATCTGAGTGAGGTCAGCCCTGGGACTCAGGCACAGATAGAGTTTTGAGACAGACGGGAATGTCACGCGCTGGTCATGCTGGCGGGAAAATCGGGCATGGGTGAGAGCGCGTGCGTGTACGGAAGGGAAACGGGAGTGATGCTTGGGAAATTGGGTTGGTGAAAAATGACCAATCAATCAAAATGGCACCGGTGGAATTCTATTGGTCCATTTTTTTTTTTCATGAGTTGTAAGAAATAAATGGAGATTAATGAATCTGTCACACGGTAGTTCATATTCAAAATTCGATTTTATTTTGAGAGGTTAAACCTATAAAGTAGTATAGTCGCGTGAGGATTGGGGCTGCACATGGTTTGATTTGTTTCGATTTAAAGTTCAAACTGTCTCTATACCGGAATATTTGGTTTGAGTGTCTAGACAAACAAACAATAAAGAAAAATAGACTTGAACCAAACCAAACCAGCCGATAGAAGTGTTTTGGTTAGGCGGTTCATCGATCTCGACCTATATAATTAGCTCAAATCACGGCCACTTTCATGGCCGCTCACCAACGAGCTGTAGCCATATGTTGCGCACGGTAAGCTTAGTGGCTGAGGGGTTGGTGGAGACGAAGACAAAATTATAGATGCAATATCAAAAATAAAATAAAATCCAGGGATATGCTGTGAGATCCGGCATGAGATCTCATGGAGCAACTAGTGTCACTATCAACTTGAGTGACGACCACCCACCATATGGCAACATGTTATTTGTTTTTTGATGGGTGTTGATGAGTGTTTGATTTTTTTTTTTGGCAAATGGTGAGTGTTAGATTAACAATTCGTTTTCGCTTGGACTGAAAGGAATCGATGGTCAATATACAATTCCTTCATCTGAGACTTTGCTTTGAATTTTAGTACATTGTTTTATTTTTAGGAAGAAGAAAAGTAGAAGTTGGATTATACTGACCTCTAGCCTAGGATTAAAATTCTACTTTGCTACTCGGATGAACTTCTGTGAATAATAGCTAAAAGGGAACAAACCACAATATTTCCTAAACAAAATTAACCTCTAACGTAAACTCCAAATAATCCGAGTATTTGAGAAGGCTTAGTACAACTTCCCACCAAAACCCATAATACAATTTAAGAGTAAAACCATGAAAAGAAAGGATTAGTGCATGTAGGAAACTAACCCGCCTCACCGTACAACCTCATGCCATTATCTTGGCAGACCTCACGTAGAGGCTATCCACAACCTTGCCCATGTTAGATATGGTTTCCAACGTTGCAGGGTATATCGCATCTGTCTTGATATCCTCGAAAATGATGAGGCAGCCAGCACCTTGATCCAAAGTTCCTGAAAACTTCTTATCCAGAATCATCTGAGACAATTTCTTCTCAACGTGATCGACAGGCAGTTCAATCAGCTCCGCGATATGAGCAATCTCCACCCTTGAGAAAGGCTCGATCAATCTACAGAGATTCTGTTCCAAGAGAGTGTCGTACAGAGAGGAGAGGTGCCTGTGGACAATTGGGTCTTCGTCTAGCTGGGCCTTGAAATCACGAAGAGCAGTCTCAAAGAGCATTAAAGAGCGCTTCGAGTGAGCATCAGCCACCGCTTTCATGGCATCCAGCTCAGGCCCCACATACTTTAGGCCTGCCTTAGATGATATTATACCTGCCACATCATCTGCCTGGCTCACCATAATTTTGCAAAGCAACATATACTTGAGGCTAAAAACAGCTCGAGGATCCTCAAGAGCACTGAAGGCTTCAAATGCTTCAAAGAAGTAACTATAAGCAGTTTTGTAGTCCTTCTCTTCGGCATGAAGGATCCCACTCTGCAAATCTATAGTTCCCTGTTGAGCTGGAGGCACATATATAGAATTGGCTGCTGTTCTCGCTGCTGTGAGTGAAGCCTTAGCTTTAGGGAGATTTCTCAAAGAAAAGTGAAGCTTACTCTCTAACAAGTCTATGTCCACAAGGAGAAGCTTGTCATCTAGCCTTCTCACTTCCTTGATCAACCCTGATAAAAGAGTTAGTGCTTCTGAGTACTCCTTGCTATCCATCAAAAGAGCTGCAAGCCTGGCCTCTACTCGCTGCCGAAGGAAAGTTCGTTTCTCAGCACGGGTCCACTGCACCATTTCTTTGCAAAGGGAAATCTGAAGATCAGATGTGCCTGGTACTTTAGCCACTGCATCAATAATACCACGGACAATTTTTGCAGTTTTTGCCTTCGGAATCAAATTAAAAAAAGGCCTCAGCTGGGTAAGAAGGTTATGGAGATCCTCTGCTCGATTTTCTTGTCTAAGGAGATCCGAGAGATTTGTGATAGCCTGTTCCTTTATCCGTACAGCTTCAGAAGAAGATGACGGGCTTTCAAGAACACGGTAAAGGATAGAGATGGCTTCAGATGGAGCTTTGGCCTCTAAAGCCAGAGCGATCGAATCAGTAGTTGCAGGGAGATATGATGAAGACATGGTGCTTCCAACTATCCAAGTCCTGCATAAAGATAGCAGCACAATCTATTAAAATCATATAACAACTCACCTTAGCAACTAAATGCATTCAACATATATAGAAGAGGCAGAAGTTAGGATCCCCAAGCAATTGCAAGCCTCTGAAAGACTGTGATGTGCATTGTGATTGTTCTCTGATGTTCGTTTAACATAACAGTGCAAAAGAAGATGTGTTATATTTAAACTTTCTACAGCACTGACTTCTAAACATGATCCTCAAATCTCAATTCTCTGACATAGACAACAATGGAGAAAATCTCATATGTAGCAAAAACACTGAAGAGCTTCAGAACTACATCCATGCACCAAGAATTCATCCAGTTGACCCTATGAAATGTTCATAACTAATGTGTTTCTTTTGCTTGTTTCTCGTCATTACCATGTCACACCAACATTAAAGAACACACTATAGTTAACAGCAGAATGCAGCTAATCTTAACTAATGTTTATTGCAGGTTTTAAGTTGTATGTTTTCAAATTAGCTCAATCACAAGCATAACGAAGCATTTGAGATGTCTTTTTTGGCATTATCACAAGCAGAATGCGGCCTACTATTCACTATTTTGCAGCACAACTACATTACCGAACGGTCCGAACCCAAAATAGCATTATGCAGCATGAGTTCATGAATAAGCAAAGTAGTACACAGAAAGCATTAATTTAGGGTTCAACCAAAAGATAAAAAATCTAAACGGGAAACGAAAACCTGAATTCAAGCACCCCAAAACTAAAAAGAAGCAAGAATTCAAACAAATGAGGGAGCTTGATGATACAATTCATACAAGAGTGAACCCAAACTACTCACGGAGATAGATGCACAAATAACAACTTAGAAAACCAGTATTTAATCCAAAGGGAAAGAAAACCCAGAATTCAAACAGGAATCACAATTGAGAAAAGCCGTAAATTACAGCAAAATCCTAGTTTGAATGTGCACAACTTTAAACCTAAAATTCGAGAAGCTGAGAAGAAAAAAAATTGATGTGCACAATCAGAGAGTGAAAACGGATTATTGGTCAGGAAAATCAGAGATAGCTGCTATAAGAAACCAAGAGAAAATTAGATCGCAGGAGGGAGAGAGATACCTGGTGTTGGCTTGAAGAAAGGGTCACCGCCAAAAACAAAGCTTCAAGAAAGAGTGAAGAAGATCGAGAACGGAGGATTTGTCAAGTCCAATGAGTAAAGCTCATTTACTCTAATGAGAACCTTATTTACCTTAATAAGGACTTTCTCTCCGCATTATGTATGAGAAATGTTAACATACCATAGCTTTACTCTAAATTTAGAAGATATTAATGTTTCTCCTTTTATGTTTGATTCTTGTAAATGAACTTAGAATACTTACGTGAAGGCCAAATTTGGTATTAGAGTTCTTATTTTTATGTGAAGGTTGTCAATTGAAACAAAATCTCTTACCATAGCACACGAAATTCGGAGAGGGTGATACTTTTAAATTTTTTGTCAATTCAACAATATGGGTGCTAAGGTTGAAATTAAATTGCCAATAAATCAAGTTGCATAACATTGCTAGACCCGGAGTCATCAATTATTCAAATTAGGCAAAAACAATTATATAAAAAAAATAAGAAAACGACGACATATCCGTCGCTACAGGTAACACCCTATATTATCATTTTTTTAATTAATTTTTTCTCTTTCTAATTTTAGAAAGTCCTAATAGCTCTCTCTTTATACTTGATTCTTATAAATAAACTTATATTACACACATGAAGGCCAAGTTTGGTATTGGAGTTCTTATTTTTTTTTGTGAAGGTTGCCAACTGGAATAAAAATCCATTATTATAACACACGAAATTTAGGGAGAATCACACTTTTTAAATTTACATCAAATCGATATTACGGGTGCTAAGGTTGAAGTTAAAGTTTCGAGGAATCAAGTTGCATAATGTTGCTAGACTCGTAGTGCTCAATTATTCGAATTAGGCAAAAAAAAAAAAAACACAGTTTGTAATGACGAATGGTTCATCGCTACAAGTAACACAATATATTATTATTTTTTAAAATTAATTTTTTTCTTTCTAATTTTTGAAGATCCTAATGATTCTCTCTTTATGCTTGATTCTAATAAACAAATTTAGGATACCCACGCGGAGACCAAATTTGGTATTGGAGTTTCTATTTTTTGGTGAAGGTTGTCAATTGGAAGAAAAATTCCTTACTATAGCACACAAAATTAGGGGAGGATGACACTTTTAAAATTTTCGTCAATCTAATAGTACGGGTACTAAGGTTGAAATTATAGTTCCGAGGAATTAACTTGCATTATGCTACTAGACTTTGAGTGCTCAATGATTCGAATTAGTAAAAAAATAAATAAAAAACAGCTTGTACCGAGGATTTGTTCGTTCCTACAAGTAACACCATATATTATTATTTTTTAAATTACTTTTTTTTCTTTCTAACTTTAAATGATCCTAATGGTTCACCCTTTATGTTTCATTCTTGTAAATAAACTTAGGATACTCATGTGGAGGACAAATTCGGCAATGTTGTACTTATTTTTTGGGGAAGGTTATCAGTTGGAGCAAAATCTCTTAGTATAGCACATGAAATTAGGGGAGCATGATACTTTTTAAATTTTGGTCAATTCAACAATACAGGTGCTAATGTTAAAATTAAAGTTCCGAGAAATTAAGTTGCATAACACTGCTAGACTCGGAGTGCTCAATGATTCGAATTAGGAAACAAAAATATATAAAAAATATTAAAAAAACTTGTAGCGACGGATGATTCGTCGCTACAAGTGACACCATATATAACTATTTTTTAAATTAATTTTTTTCTTTCTAAATTGAGTAGACCCTAATGGTTATGCCTTTATGTTTGATTCTTATACTTGAACTTATGATACTCATGTGGAGGACAAATTCGGCAATGTTGTACTTATTTTTTGGGGAAGGTTATCAATTGGAGCAAAAATCTCTTAGTATAGCATATGAAATTAGGGGAGCATGATACTTTTTTTATTTTTGTCAATTCAACAATACAGGTGCTAATGTTAAAATTAAAGTTCCGAGAAATTAAGTTGCATAACACTGCTAGACTCGAAGTACTCAATGATTCGAATTAGGAAACAAAAATATATAAAAAATATTAAAAAAACTTGTAGCGACGAATGATTCGTCGCTACAAGTGACACCATATATAACTATTTTTTAAATTAATTTTTTTCTTTCTAAATTGAGTAGACCCTAATGGTTATGCCTTTATGTTTGATTCTTATACTTGAACTTAGGATACTCATGTGGAGGACAAATTCGGCAATGTTGTACTTATTTTTTGGGGAAGGTTATCAATTGGAGCAAAAATCTCTTAGTATAGCACATGAAATTAGGGGAGCATGATACTTTTTAAATTTTGGTCAATTCAACAATACAGGTGCTAATGTTAAAATTAAAGTTCTGAGAAATTAAGTTGCATAACACTGCTCGACTCAGAGTGCTCAATGATTCGAATTAGGAAACAAAAATATATAAAAAATATTAAAAAAACTTGTAGCGACGAATGATTCGTCACTACAAGTGACACCATATATAACTATTTTTTAAATTAATTTTTTTCTTTCTAAATTGAGTAGACCCTAATGGTTATGCCTTTATGTTTGATTCTTATACTTGAACTTATGATACTCATGTGGAGGACAAATTCGGCAATGTTGTACTTATTTTTTGGGGAAGGTTATCAATTGGAGCAAAAATCTCTTAGTATAGCACATGAAATTAGGGGAGCATGATACTTTTTAAATTTTAGTCAATTCAACAATGCAGGTGCTAATGTTAAAATTAAAGTTCCGAGAAATTAAGTTGCATAACACTGCTAGACTCGGAGTGCTCAATGATTCGAATTAGGAAACAAAAATATATAAAAAATATTAAAAAAACTTGTAGTGACGGATGATTTGTCGCTACAAGTGACACCATATATAACTATTTTTTAAATTAATTTTTTTCTTTCTAAATTGAGTATACCCTAATGGTTATGCCTTTATGTTTGATTCTTATACTTGAACTTAGGATACTCATGTGGAGGACAAATTCGGCAATGTTGTACTTATTTTTTGGGGAAGGTTATCAATTGGAGCAAAAATCTCTTATTAGTATAGCACATGAAATTAGGGGAGCATGATACTTTTTAAATTTTCGTCAATTCAACAATACGGGTGCTAATGTTAAAATTAAAGTTCCGAGAAATTAAGTTGCATAACACTGCTAGACTCGGAGTGCTCAATGATTCGAATTAGGAGACAAACATATATAAAAAATATAAGTAACAACTTTTAGCGACGAACGATTCGGCAAAAATCTCTTACTATAGCACAAGAAATTAGGGGAGAATGACACTTTTTAAATTTTCGTCAATTCAACAATACGAATGCTAATGTTAAAATTAAAGTTCTGAGAAATTAAGTTACATAACACTGCTTTACTCAGAGTGCTCAATGATTCGAATTAGGAAACAAAAATATATAAAAAAATATTAGAAACAACTTGTAGCGACGAACAATTCGGCGCTACAAGTGACACCATATATTTTTATTTTTTAAATTAATTTTTTTTCTTTCTAAATTGAGTACATCCTAATGGTTAAGCCTTTATGTTTGATTCTTATACGTGAACTTAAGATACTCATGTGGAGGACAAATTCAGCAATGCTGTACTTATTTTTTGGGGAAGGTTGTCAATTGGAGCAAAAATCTCTTTACTATGGCACATGAAATTAGGGGAGAATGAAACTTTTTAAATTTTTGTCAATTCAACAGTACGGGAACCAAGGTTGATATTAAGTTGCATAACGCTGCTAGACTCGGAGTGCTCTATGATTCGAATTAGGAAACAAAAAATATATATATATATATATAATTAAAAAAACAGGTTGTAGCGATGCATCGTTCGTCTCTACAAGTGACACCATATATTATATTTTTGAATTTTTTTTTTCTTTCTAAATTGAGCATATTCTAGTGGTTCTCCCTTTATGTTTGATTCTCATAAATGAACTCAGGATACCCACATAGAGACTAAATTTGGTATTGGAACTCTTATTTTTTTTGTGAAGGTTGTCAATTGGAACAAAAATCCCTTACCATAGCATTTCTACATATCAAATGACATCCTCCAAACCTTCCATATTTGAAGTCGAAGTTTGATGGTTCAGTGCACCAAAGATAACCAGGCCGCAGCTACGCTTATACTTCGGGATCCTCAAGGATCCCCTATTATTACCATGGCAAAAAACACTTGGGGCAAGATGGAATTCTGGTGGCTGAAGCTCAATCGTGATCATTCTGGTATGGTGGTTGAAGAAGATTTCAAAACCCTCGTAGATGCTCTTAATAGAAATGTAAGAAGCCCCAGATGGGTTTAATAGGTGAAATCCATACATGGATCATGATTAAAGACCTCAAAGTCCTCTACATTTATTCCAGCCCAGACCACCAAATGACAATCATCACATTCTCACAATCCTACTAGCACTCAACATAAAGAAAAGCTCTAAAAAAAAAAATCACACAGTAAAGTAATAATTCATAGTTTACTCTAAAGGGCAGGATGGGAATTAGCTTCTGCTGATCCAAAATGCTTGAGGTAAGCATCAGCCAGCATCTGACCCAACTGAACTTGAGCCTTGGTGGTTAGGTGAAGATGATCATCTTTGAGCTCCAATCCTTTAGCATCCACACACACAACATTTGGAACCTTCATTCCCAATTGAACCTCCCTAACTTTCTCCAAGTACTTCTCCTCTCCAGAGCAAATAGCCACCTGTAAAATATGAACATTAAGGATTAATTGTTCGAGTTTGGGTTAGGATTAGACTAGACCAGAGTTCGAACTCCACCAATGTGATCACAAAGTACCCATTAAAGACTGAGTGATGGACCATATAACCAACCTGGATTATTGGAAGTGAAGGCAAAGCAAGATCGTGACGCACATTCTCTATGAGCCTGACCATGTTCTCGTGGTACGCATCAGCATCATGCTGAGTCGACGTGTCGCTCTCCCCTTGGTACCACAGCAACCCTTTGATCTCTCCGCCGTCCTTCACGCTCTCACGCGCCCTCTTCACCATGTTCTCGTACAAGTGCTCCCCACGCGCCCACTCCTTGATCGCCGTGCCGCCTACCGCGCACGGCACCAGACCAATCTTCCCCACGCGCTCCCTCACCGCGTTGGCGAACGACATTCCCGGACCCAATCCGCAGACCTTCTTGGCGTCGATGTCGGCGTGCAGCGGCTCACGCGCCGGCTCCCAGTGGAGATGAGCGTTGAGGCGGAGGATCGAAGGGCCGGGCTGAGACTCGGGCGGAACGACGCCGTCCCAGTGCTGGTGGTGATGGTGGCTGTGGTCTCGGATCACACCGCCCCGACCCGCCATGTTGCTCTGCCCCGAAAGAATGAAGATCTGGTTGGTGCCGTCGAGCGATTCCATTTCCGGGTTTTTGGGTAGCAGGATGAGCGACTTGTCGGGTTTTATTCTCAGGATGAGCGAGTTCTCGGGTTTAAATGGGCTCTGAGCGTCACTCATTAACGAAGGCGAGTGGGGTCCAGCATCTGTGGGGTACGCGTTGCGTGGAACGCCGTCGTTTCGTCTCCGAGTAGTAGTGCGACGACGGCGTTTTCTTCGCCTGCTTCGATTCGCGAGTAGCTCTAGTGCTCTGGCTATGAGTCCTCTGAATTCTATCGGAACCATGCACAAGACCATAAATTCATCGTCAGAAGAATCAGAATCGGAACAGAAACCCATGAATTGTTTATGTTTATTAGGGGAAGTTCAGAAATTAATTAGCTTTCTCAGTAATTAAATGCGATATTAGAAAAAAAAAATCGAAGATTACAGTCCATTACTCCATTTAATTAGAGTTGGGGAAAATTGAAAATCTCCCCCCAAAAAAATTAAAGAAAATCGAAAATTTCCCGCGAAAAACAATGAAATTTTGGCGGCTCAGATCGCAGAAAAAATAAAATGGTATGCTTTGAATTGGGAAATTAAGAAAGTAAAATTTACCTTGTCTCCGTCGATCCTGGCGTTCAAAGTCAGCCAAGAGAAGGGTCCACCGAAGGGACCTGTTTTTACGCAAGCGGATTAATTCATCTTCTTCTTCATCAGAGGGTTTGATTTTTGATGGGTAAAATAGCTCATCGACTGAAGAAGAAGAAGAAGCAGATGGAATATGAGTTGGGTCGGCTTCAGACTTCATGGTTGGTTGAAGAGAGAGTTCAAAAAAAGAAGAATGAGAGGGAAATGAAAAGTTAGACTTGAAAAATGGGGAAAGAAGGTGCTTTTCTATAGAGGAAAGAAAAGTTAGTATTGTTGCTTATGTTAGCACTTAGGCCAGCACTTAGCACCCTCTGGACCTCTGCTGCCTTGTCCATCCAACACAATTTAGTGATTTACAAACACAATGGTCTTTCATTTAGGACTTTCCCTTCTCACTCGAGCGACTCGATATCACACTTGATGATTGCTATAGAATGAACACTTAATTGGCTACATCATCCTTTACGATATCGCGACTAACATTGGTATCGGTTAACTTATCTGATGCCAGATATAACTAACATTTTCGCCTTATTCGATCAAATATTACTCATATTGGGCATGGATTCAACCATATAAACAGTGACGTGAGAGTGGCTAAAACGAACCGTATTTGAATGGTGTGATTCGATGTAGCTGTCGATTTTCGATGTGAAATGTCCACTCCTAGGACAAGGAACAATTGCCATTATTCATCGATGTAGCCTACTTTCCAATTTTGTATTCTCATCCATGAGAGGCCAAAAGCAAAAGCCTAAATTTGTTTTAGTGTTTTACTATGCACAAATTACTTCCCATATTGAGAAAATATTTAAGGGGACGGTTCTATCACATTTGATCTACCAATTACAAACATATACGTAACACTCTATGCTAAAGATGCTCCTGATTGTTATCCAAACATACCAATAAACCCTTACATCACTCTTAAAAATTATACATCTTGTACCATTAGATTAGACGGTCGGACAAACTTGTTGGTCAAACAGTCGAACTGAATACCCTTTTTCCCGCGCTATCTTTTATCTTTGCAAGTTTCTCTATAGATTGATCTAATTTATCATGTCTAAACTAGGCACTCATAACTGTCATCACCTCCTACACTTCTCCAACCACACCACGAACACGAACTAAACACCAGAAACATTCCATAACCACCAAGTCGCAGACGAAATCTGATCAGTTTACCACCCGCCCGCCACTTCCACAATTCGATTAATCGACTCTCAAATATCAAGCAGATCAATCTCGTCCTCCAATTTAACCATCACATTGACACAATCAAAACCATCTTACACTAATAATTTTGTTTATCAATCTTAATTAATCAGGCAAACATACATACAATCCCTTTTCTCTCACATAGCTTAATTATTAAACTATATCAACATTAATTCTAGTCAACAAAGCAAATGCTTTAACATAAATCCACTTTTGTGGGACCCCAAAATACATAATTATTAGTTTGAAGAAAGACTTTTGTCAAGCACCAGGAGGGCTTCTTTCATGGTTGGTCTTCTCTGTGGAACAAAACTAGCACAACTAAACCCTAGCTTCAAACAAGCCAGCAAGGCATCTTCCATACCCTCCACCTCAGCCCTAATCGCCACGTCCACCATTACCAGAACCCGGTTCTTCTCCCCCATCAGCGAACCCGCGGTCCACTGGTCTGCCAGCTCCCTTTCCGAATATACCCTACCCGTGAGAAGCTCAAGCAAAACTATCCCAAAAGAGTGCACGTCCCACTTGGGGTTCGGCTTTAAGTTCTTCAAGGACTCGGGTGCTTGGTAAGGCGACAATGCACCTCCCGCGGAGGAGGAGGACGTTGCGACAGGGCTGCCCGCAACAGGGGGGAGCACATCGTTAAGACCTTCGCGGGCAGTCCCGGACTTTAGGCTTCCGAAATACCCCCGAGCCGAACCGCTACCTTTGTGACTGATCATGTTACCTAACATTAGCTTGTCAAGGCCGAAATCGCTGATTATGGGGTCAAAATCGGAGTTTAGAAGAATGTTGCTTGGTTTTATATTTCCATGCACGTTTTTCTTCTCGTGGATGTAGCTTAGCCCCCGGGCAATGCCTCTCGCTATCTTCAACCGAATTTCTAGAGGTAGATGGTAAGGAGATGAACCTGCTTTTCCTGCAATAATAAGGGAATGTTCATATGAGGAACCCTATTCATAAATTTTTACGCCAAATTGATGGTGTACAAAAAGAAATGGAGTGCAAGCAATTGATTATTAAGCCAATTTAGCACGACCCAGCATATAGAGATGTACCCCACATCCCAGACCACAAGTACAGGCTGCAAAAGGAGGCATGTGAACAGTTTTGTTTGGCTCATTGGGTAGGTAGCTAGGTAGTAACAACTGGACATAGTAATTTTGGTAACAAAGTAAATTTCATCTGTCACACAGTGTGGTTTGTTAATATGATCATAAAATACCGACCCTTGTAGCATTTTGGCTAAATACTCTCAAGACTGAAAATAACCCCAAACTTTAGATGTCATCAAGTTTTCGCTTGTAATTGCAAACTAAGCCAATGTCTAGGAGACTTTTCATCATACATCGGTATATAACATACATCACGTTTTTCAACTATTATCCGCCGTGGTGTATGCCGCATACTAGTGTATGGTAGAATTTTCGAACATTTAGAACTACCGAAATTAATACGAGGATACGCAGAACTACGAGGGTATAAGAGTAATTTGGCCTCTTATTCAAAGGAGAATCCCCCAGTCCACAATTAGCCTGCAGACCGAGTGAAACAGATGTACTAGCTAGCAAAGTAGAGATGTGGACACGGATTCTCTGGGCTCCCACTTCTGCTATTTCCAGCAGAGAAAAGATTGCCGTGTATCTTCTTCTTCTTCCATGGTTCACGTGTTGCTTGATATGAATAATGGATCTCACAGGGTTTGGTAATTAAGAAACTAAACTGATGCTAAGCTTGTTTTTTAATGTGAGATTAGCTAATAAAGCAGGACATTGGCCTCTGGGGTTTTATTAAAAGACTACAAACCAAGTTGTTAAGATAAGATAAAAGGAGAGTACAAAACAAGTCTTCAGAATCCAGACACCCAAGAAATTAAACAAACAAATAAATCTTGAAGACAACACAACTGGTTTTAATGAGTACTACAAAAACAATGCTGTATTATCATTATTATTTTTATTTTTTGGTTAAAAAACAATGCTGTTTGATATATCATATTTCCCTCCTTTTCCAATTTTGCTAGTTTAAGATTGAAACCAAAGGATCATATATAGCTGCCACTGCTTTAATATTACTGTTGTTAATGGAATCCTATGGCATAAATAATGTCTAATCAATTTTTTTTTAAGTTTATTTGACCAAAGTGAAACGGAATGTGAAAAGCGTATTTTAGCACAAACACACATAATTAAACTAACGTACGCGGCAATGAAATAAAAACAGAGAGAACTCGGAGGAGAAGGACTCACTGTTAATTGTGCCGGCGAGGCTGCCATTGGAGACGTAGTCGTAGATCACAAGCTTCTCATCTTCTCCCCAGTAAAACCCACGAACTCTCACCAAATTTGGGTGCCTCATTTTGGCAATGGCCCTCACTTGGTTCTCGAAATCCCTCATCTTCTCCACCACGCTCTCTCCGATCCTCCTCACCGCAAGCGCCGTCTTATCTTCGAGCACCGCCTTGTACACAATGCTCGGACCGGTCGCACCCAACACGTACGCGGAGGCCTTCAGCAATGTCTCGAGCTCAAGCTCTGGCTCACCATCTACGGTTACAAGGACACCGCCCTTCTGTGAGTTTTCGCCGTTTTGACCATGCACACCGGTTTGATCTTTTTCCTGCTCGTCGTGGTCGCTGTCTGAGCTCGTCGCTTCCGATGTCTCTTCGCCTTTGATTGTCAGGCATGACCACGAGGATGGTTTTGGTGCAGCTGGGTCGATTTTGATGACAGTGTCCGATTTCTTTTCTGGCTCTGCAGTGGTGGAAGTTGGGTTGAGATTCTTTGATTTCTTCCTGACTTGGTAGACGTAGAGAATCACCAGTCCGATGATGGCTATTCCGGCTAAGTCTCCGACTACTATTCCGGTGATTGTGACGGGTTTTAGCCCGGTTTGGGTTTTGTTCTGAGTACCATTTGTTGCACCGGAAGTGTTTGATTCTGGGTTTGAGTCGAGTGTTTTGGGAATGGCTGCAATAGCCGGAGAGGATGAAGTTGTGGTCACATTGGGCGGTGTGGACAGAGTAGAAGGAATTGGGCAAAGATTCTTCAATGGTTTGCCACAAAGTTCACCATTTCCTGCAAACAGCTCTGTTTTCTGGTTGAGCAAAGCTTGCGAATCCGGGATTGCTCCGGTTAAGTTGTTGAAGGAGAGATCAATGGTAGAATTCACTGAAATTCTCTTTCCAAATGCTGCTGGTATTTTTCCCCAAATCTTGTTGTAGGAGAGGTTCAAGTAACGCAGATTGTCTCCACCAAAATCAAGAGGCAGAGAGCCATTGAGCAGATTGGAAGACAGATCTAAAACCTCGACAGAATTAAACCCACTTGGGACATTACCTGAGAAGTAATTACTTCTTAAAGAAACTACTGTGAGGTTTTGCAAAGAAGTGAGATTTTCAGGGACTTTCCCAGCCAAAGCATTATCAGAAATGTTCAGAAGCTGAAGGCGTTTGAGATCACCAATGGACTCAGGAAGCTCACCAGAGATCACATTGTTTGAGAGAGAAAGCACCTGAAGTTCAGAGGCATTGAGAATGGTTTTAGGCAGAGACCCATTAAAGAAATTGTTGGAAAGATCAAGATGGACAAGATGTTCTATCATTCCCAACTCTTCAGGTATTGAACCCAGAAGCTGACTGTTGGGGAGGACCAAGCTTGAGACTCTGAACATATCAACGGTTCCTGGGTTTCCAATTTGGGTGCATGTGACTCCACTCCATGAACAAGGTGTTGCATCTTCGTAGTTCCAGCTTTCTAAGACCGAAAGTGGATCACTGAGAATGGAGTACTTGAAAGAAAGCAAGAGAACCCCATCTGAGTTTAGAGCCAATGAGGGTACTAGAAGAAGGAAAAGGGAGACGACCCTGCACCAGAAATTGAGATTTTGGGTTTTGGAGTTCATGGTTTCTTGAACTGGTTGAGCATGCTGGGTTCTACAAGCTCATGGTGTAGAAAAAGGGCTGTGAATGTGAGAAAGACAGAGGGAGATGAGAGAGATGGTAACCAACTACAATTTGTTGTTTTGGGTCACCAAATCTGAGTATTAAGGAAAGCTGGGTTTGAGTTGCTTGAAGGATTATGAATAATGAAGTTTGGTAGAAAGAGAAATAAAGAAGCACAGAGCAAAAGAGAAGGTGTGAATTCTGAGCAGTTGATTGTGATAATGATCAAGGGAATTAAAACTTAACCAAAGATGGGAATGACAACAAAAGAGCACTGGTAGTGGGTCACTGGCAAGTCTGAGTAAAACATTTGGGTAAACTATTTCCTTGGATATAAGGAAGAGAGGAGGAGGAATCTTGTTTCTGATATTGGACAAGGGACAACCAAGTGAGTTGGAGCCCATAACAGGTTGCAGAGGAACTAAATCAACCTCCTTGTTGAGTGTTCACATGGAAATTTGATCCATCTGTACTGGCTTTTTGGGGTTTTTCTTTTTTCTTTTTCTAAAGGTGGATTTGGGAAACTGTCCCTTGTAATTTTGCATGATTTTAGCTGAGCAGCCTGAGCTCCTTTTATCCTTGACCCTTCTTTGTTTGTCTGTTTCTTGTGTATTTTCACTTTTCAGTAAGCAGTACGCCCGTATGATTACTCCTAGTAGTCTACTTTGTCTTCTTCCTTGAATAAAGCTGGTTGCCCATATATTTTGGGTGTTTAGGGTGTTAATAACACACTCATTCCTCTATTTCTCTATATTTCTTTAGTATACACACCCTAAAAAAGGGTGTGTTATTAATACTTTATCGTGTGTTAATAACAACATCCTGTTGTAAATACTTATGTGAATGTTCAATTTGGGTTAATATGTATATGGTAAAAGATAGTGAAGAGTGGAAGCTATGTCATGGCTTATGTAATAAGCTTCACCAACCACATTCCACTTCACCAACCAAATTGCACTAAGCAATTGTTAATTACCCACTTCCTCTTTTCCATTGCTATAAATACATGTTATCTCTTGTGCATTAGACACACCAATACAAGAAGATCAAACATCTCTTCTCTCCATCAATTCTCTCTATGTTCTTTAGTCTCTAGCTAGCTAATTTCATTTTAGTTCACAACACGTTATCAAGCACGTTTGCTCAAATCTTGAAGAACAAGGAGGAAGAACGAAGAACATCTTGAAGAACAAGGAGGAAGAACGAAGAACATCTTCAAGAACAAGGAGGAAGAACGAAGAACATCTTCAAGAACAAGGGGAAAATCTTCACCAAATTTGAAGAAGCAATCTCAAAATTCATTGAAGTTTTCTCTTGAACATCTTCACCAAATTCGAAGGAGCAACCCAAATTAAATTCGTCGAAGTTTTTTTTCTCTTGACTCGTGGAACCCTAAATTATTTTAGGTGCATTACTCAAGTAAGTTATATTTTTTTTTACTATTTGAATCTTTGGCAAATAGTGAACCATAACCATTGAGCATGAACCCTAAATTAACATGAGATCAAGAGAGAATTATAATTTGGTTTACCTTTGCTTTATTATTTTGTTGATTATTTGATCACTAAACCAAAATATAAAAGCATGTAAAATGGTACACATGGCACATATATCTCCACATTAAGACACGAAAGGTTATGAATCTTCCACGACTAGGCTCACCCAGTTAGATGCGATGTCTAGGCAAGGTTCGGCGGTTCGGTACTTAAGAGAGCCTCGCTCCACCAAAAACCTCACCCTACCTTACCTGGTCGTATTTAATTGGAGCTACCGAAAGGGTTGAGTAAATAACTTTTCATTGTAGAATTATTCAATTTCTTGCAATTATGTGGTAGAAATTATATATATGTGTTTGTCAAATGATGACCAGAAGATTTCATCAATATATATCGACCTGTCGATTTCGATATAAATCCATGAGAATTTTAATTCTCACAAAACCATGCTTACATGTTTCAAACCAGAAGATTTATGAATTTTTTATTCACATGTCTAATCCGTAAACATTATCATGAACATATAAACCAGTCGATTTATATGATACACTAATCCAGTTTCTCCTGTCGAAGAAACAAATGTTGACCAAACTTAACTTCCAAGAGGAGGACAATCGCGAGTTTCCTGTTACGCGAGAGATGAATGCTAAGGCGATGATCTTATTCCGCCGCCATATGTCAGATTCCATGAAATCTGAGTTCGTAGCCATCACCTCAGGAGTTATGAGACTCCCTCAAAAACCGATTTAACCATCAGAAAATCATCTGGCTACCAGAAGCTAGCCATGATTAGATTAACCTGTACTTCCAGGACTTCAAAACTATTATTGAAATATAATGCAAGATCCGTGCTCTTCTCTAGTACTATGACGAATAGTTGACTTATTGAAGAAGACGTACACCACCTTTGTTCCTAGCTCGGATAACCTACTCCAGAAGTAGTACGGTTAATCAAAGTTCATTAATTTTTCCGAGCTCATAACCCAGTTAATGCTAGACGAGAAAAATTGCCTCATTTTGATGAGGAACAACAACTCTCTCCTTACTGGTGCATTGACAATTTCATTGTCAGAGGCTAATGTTGCTCGTGGACTTAGTCCATGACCTGAGAACCGAAATAAGGGCCAGTCGTCCCGACAACCTCGGAATCTCCGCGAGCCTCGTGCTCACCTGCCAAGTGAATTTTGGGCTCTTGTCCAAACAAATGACTTTTTTCCCCATGGCAACCGAAACAGCCTTGGGAAAGGAACAATAACAGGGCCGGTCGTCCCAAAGCAAGAGACAATGCTCCTAAGCTCAATCTCTGCTATCATTGTGGTGGTACAGATCATTCACAACAAACTTGTTGTGCATAAGCTAATATGGTCAAAATTACTCCAAATGTAACTCTTGAAGCAGTTGACTTTGTCGCTGAAATGGATTATGGTTTTGTTTTTGCATCGTGTTTCAACGTTTCTCGAAATAATTTAAAGTATCTTGAGCAAATTCATTTGCATTGTGACCGACTTTAAATTATTATATTATTAGGCATGATTAGTGGGGAAGTTGATTGTCTGGCTGATAGTGATACCACTTACACTATCTTACGAGATTAAAAGTATCTCATCAACTTCAAGCCTAAAGTAACCTCAGTGACAACGATTTCGGGCCCGTCGACCCTAATCGAAGGCTTTGCCAAAACCCAATTCGCGTTGTCTAATGGTACTCCTATGACCATATCTGAGGCCTTATACTCTTCGAGGTCCAGTCGCACCTTACTGAGTTTTAAGGACATTCGAGCAAACGAATATCATGTTGAAACCGCTCATGAAAATGGTGTGGATTTCCTTTACACATGACCTCCAATAAATACGGCCAAAAGCGTATCTTGGAGAAATTGAGATGTCTTTCAAGTGGTCTTTATGTTACCACAATACATTTGATTGAAAAATAACCTTATCTATCGCCTGACGCCGATTGATAAGAGCACTTATCTATTGCCTGACGCCGATTGATAAGAGAACTTATATGCTATGGCATGACCGTCTGGGACACCCGGGTCGTAATACGATGCTTATAACTATGAATGCATCGAATGAGCATCCTCTTGGAGGAATGTTTTTCGTGATTTATCCAAAAAGCCCATGCCAAGCTTGCTCTATTTGAAAGATAAATCTCAAACCAATTCGTGTAAAGCCCACCAAATTAGTTTCAAAATTCCCTTGTGAGAATCCAAGGTGATATTTGTGGACATATCAAACCAGTCTGCGGACCATTTAAATATTTCATGGTACTGGTTGATGCATCGACAAGATGGTCACAAGTTTATTTAATGTCCACAAGAAACGCTGTTTTTTTTGCTAAACTCTCGCCTAGATGGCTCACCACTCGGATTATCCTATAAAGTCCAGAAGACTTGATAATGCCGGAGAGTTTACATCGAAGTTTTCCGATGATTATTGCATGTCCCTTGGGATTGACATTGAACATCTGGTTTCCCATGTTCACACCCAGAATGGCCTCGTAGAAGCATTCATTAAATGATTGCATGAAACCTGGTAATGCGCACCAAGCTTCCAATTTCTACGTGGGACTATGCAATCTTGCATGCAGCCATGTTGGTCCGATTGAGGCCCACTGCTACCCAATCTTATTCCGTGTTACAGCTGGTGACTGGGTACGAACCTGACGTTTCGTACTTACGTGTATTTGGATATGCAGTTTACGTGCCAATTGTGCCGTCACAACGTACAAATGGGTCCTCAATAATAGATGAGCATATATGTCGATTATGAATCCTCATCTATTACACGCTCTTTAGAGCCCTTGACAGGCGATCTCTTTACCGCATTTGCGGATTGTCACTTTGATGAGACTATCTTCCCGTCGTTAGGGGGAGATTCGCACGTTAACGTTGATAAGGAACGACGTGAATTAACGTGGCATGTACCCACTATGTCTCATCTAGATCCCCGTACCACACATTATGATAAGTGAAGTGCGAAGAATTCTAGATCTACAGAGTAAAGCCTATAAAATGCCAGACGCTTCTCTGATCTAGCTAAAGTGACGAGATCATATATACCTGCTGCAAACTTGCCTGCAAGGATAAGACGTCCCAGTAGGACGCAAAGTCATCCCTGAAGGATGTAACATCCCCGTAGGATGTGTCGTCCCAGAAGAGACGACGTACGGCTTGACGGCTAACCAGTCATATGTCCCTCCCAGAAGCGAGGTGGACCACTAGGTTCAAAGGATTCTTATCCCCAGAAGAGGATAAATTTGGCACAAACGAATCCTCTTGATATCGCAATCTCAACCGATCAATCTCACGAGATTATCCGGATTATGGGTCCGTCCCAGAAGAGACGACGTTGGGGGACGCTCCAACATCAGAACCCACTTCCGAGAATAGAGAAATCTCGATAATGCATGTTTATGTGAGATGTGGAATCGAAATGAGATTATCATCGATGATATAATTGTATTCGTGGTAGCTACCGAAATCAAAACAAGCGATGACATTGAACCTTGCTCCGTTGATGATTTTCAACGTAGAGACGACTGGCTAAAAAGGAAACAATCAATCCATGTCTAATAGGATTCCTTAGCGAAACGAAGTGTGTTCGGACCAGTCGCTCCAACACCGCCCAATGTTAAATCAATTGGTCATAAATGGGTATTCGTAAGGAAGCGTGATGAGAATAATGAGATTGTTCGATACAATGCTCGCCTAGTGGCGCAAGGCTTCTCTCAACGCCCTGGAATTGATTACGATGAGACTTATTCTCTCGTAATGGACGTTATAACGTTCCGCTACTTAATCAGTTTAGTAGTTTCCGGAAAACTGAATATGCAGCTCATGGATGTGGTCATAGATTATCTCTATGGGGATCTAGTCACAGAGATATATATGAAAGTCCCTGAAGGACTTAAGTGGCTTGAATCAAGTAGTTCCGGACCACGGAACACGTTCTCGATTAAACTGAGACGTTCACTATATGGATTGAAACAGTCCAGACGGATGTGGTATAACCGTCTAAGTGAATACTTGATCGGCTTGGGATACGTGAACAACGAACTATGCCCTTGCGTGTTTATCCACTTCAGTAGATGTTATTATCGCAGTCTATGTAGATGATATGAATCTCATAGGATCCTCGAAAGAGTTGATTGAAACTGCTGAACTCTTGAAGAAGGAATTCGAGATGAAGGATCTTGGGAAGACACGGTATTGTCTCGGCCTGTAGATCGAGCACCGTAAAGATGGAATCCTAGTACATCAGTCGAACTACACCCAGAAGGTGTTGCGACAATTTTAGTCATCATGAGGCTAAATCATTGCCTACTCCCATGATCGTTCGAACTCTAGACATTAATAAGGACCCATTCCGTCCTAAGGAAGACGATGAAGAGATATTGAACCCTAAGTGTTCATATCTGGGTGCAATAGGCGCATTATTGTACTTGGTCCAATGTACTAGACCGGACATCTCGTTTGCTGTAAATTGTTTAGCTCGACACAGCACCGCGCCAACACGCTGCCAGTGGAATGGCATCAAAGACATTTTCCGATACCTTAAAGGCATTACGGATATGGGCTTGTTTTATCCCTATGCGTCATCGAGTGGATCAACCCCCCTTGGCACTCGAAATAACGCAACCCTTTTCGGTTACGCCGATGCTGGTTACTTATCAGACTCGCATAAAGGGACGTTCTCAATCTGGTTACATCTTTACCATTGAGAATACGGCGATATCCTGGAGGTCTCGAAAACAGACCCTAGTAGCTACTTCGACAAACCACTCTGAACTACTCGCTCTCTACGAGGCGACCAGAGAGTGTGTATGGCTTCGAGCATTTATTGGCCATATACGAAGTACGTGTGAGCTATCTCATGATCCTGATGAACCAATTGTCATCTATGAGGACAACACTGTTGTTATTGATCAAGCTAAGCATGGTTACATCAAGGGAGACGCCACCAAGCACATCTCGCCAAAGCTCTTCTTTACGCATCAACAACAAGAGCATCACAAGATCGAAGTGAAGCACATTGGTTCATAGAGCAACCATGCTGACTTATTCACCAAGTCACTACCAAAGTATTCATTTCATAAACATGTTAAGGCAATCGGTCTCAGGAAGCTATCTGAGCTACCTTAGAGTAACGATTTGTGCCTAAGTCGAAATTCCCGCACCCAGTCGTGTGCATGTGAGGGGGAGCATCCCGACGAATGCTCGTATTTGATCGACGCTTGGCTAGTGTACTCTTTTTGTCCTTAGACCAAGGGTTTGTCCCACTGGGTTTACCTTGGCAAGGTTTTTAACGAGACACTATCTCAGCCACCGTCTAACTATTTGTCATATCATTGACACTGATCTCACCTTTACTGAGGATTGCCGAAATCAGGGGGAGTATCCAGTCGTATACTTCTAACCACCGTGTACTCTTTTTCCTTCGACCAGAGGTTTGTCCCACTGGGTTTACTCTGGCAAGGTTTTGATGAGGCACATCTCTTGTGGTTAGTTCCTCTGTGCACTTACATCTCATAGTGCTTCGAGATACATCATTCGGCTACACAATTTTCTCCTAAACTCCAGATTTTGTCCTACAATGGGTTTTCCTGGATTTAAGGTTTTGTGTGTTGGCATCAGCGAATGACTGTTTATTTTCGACTCTACCTAACTATACTTAGCACAATGCTAATCGTAGTTTCTGTTCTAATGCTCGAAGACAAAGAAGTTCAAATGCAGCAAAGTCAGTTCTTGGACATCCAAGGGGGAGTGTTGTAAATACTTATGTGAATGTTCAATTTGGGTTAATATGTATATGGTAAAAGATAGTGAAGAGTGGAAGCTATGTCATGGCTTATGTAATAAGCTTCACCAACCACATTCCACTTCACCAACCAAATTGCACTAAGCAATTGTTAATTACCCACTTCCTCTTTTCCATTGCTATAAATACATGTTATCTCTTGTGCATTAGACACACCAATACAAGAAGATCAAACATCTCTTCTCTCCATCAATTCTCTCTATGTTCTTTAGTCTCTAGCTAGCTAATTTCATTTTAGTTCACAACACATCCTATATTTTTCTACTAAGAAATTTTTGTATTGAAACTTTTTTTTTATAAGGATAGACAAGTTCGAACTAGTCTACCTCTGTATCGAGATAGTCTACTTGATGTATCGGTACAGTAATGTACCGTAGACGAATTTTAAATCTTTTACTATTGAATCATTACAAAATAAAAGCTAGAGAAAAAAACATGTAATTCCATGGGATCCTATTAAATAAAATAGTATGCAAGAGTTGCTCTATTTTTTTTTTTTTTTTTTAATTTATTTTTTTTTTCAAAAAAACTTTGATTTATTGAAACGAAAAAAGAAGACACTGCTTGTGACAAAATTCCCTAGATAACCTATAGGGACAACCAGACCACCAATTCTTTCCTTATAGAAATAACCCCAACAATAACCTTCACGCTGACGTTGCTTTTGATATGTGCACAGTTGTCTCATAATGAGCGAAATCAGGAGGAGAAGACCACCAAAAGCCTTGCTCTATTAGAAACACCATAAAATTAGCTTCTCTATAAACGTGCTCGGATGAAATTTCTTCAATATAACTTGAAGAAGCCAAGTACATGTTAAAATGGTGAGAACTCTACAAGGTGTGCAAAATCTTCTTGAGAAGCAATCAAAGAAGAAATTCCAATTTTGGGGAAACACTATTGAATTATTAGTATGGGAAAACGTATATATTATGAATTTGCATGTGACTAGTATCTCAAATACTATTGAGGTATGACTACACTACAGTAGGATATGATAGACTCATTTTTATGACATCAATGACATATGCATTTTAACTTGTACTACTGAAAGCAAGAGGACATTTTTTAGTACTATGAGAAGGTCATTTTTACTGGTATGCTTAGTTACCAGAAAAAAAAAACTACAGTTTTGACCAGAAAAACTATAGCTTATATAATCAATTGGATTATTGGAGGGGATAGTACTCTGGTAGCAAGACCAGGAAAAAAAAAGAGAGGCTTAAAGCTTAGAGCTGCTTTACTTTCCAAGTTTCCAACGTCTCCATTGATCGAGCTACTACAATAACCGTTGTGATCACTAAAAATGAAGTAAAGCTAATCCACTACTCAGCTTTACTCTTTTTGACTAATCTACTCCACATTCCCTAACTTCCCTTTTCATAATATCTAACCCCCTATCTAACCTGATCTTTCTCCATTATATTCTAATGATACAACTAATTAGAATAGTTAGGTTGTTGTTGGTATAATCTTATATTATTAAGACTTTGTTTGGCCTTGGTCCTAGGTCATTCTTTGTGTTTTTATTGATACAAAAATATTCAACTGCTTGCAGCTGGCTATATATTAATCAAGAGTTTCAGAACTCCATATATACGCAATGTACTTACTTAATTTAGTGCATTGAGTGGGAGAGGGCCGAGAGGCTGATGAATGAAATAAAAGTGATACTTCACTAAAAGTCTAGTTAGGTTTGGTTGGTGGAACTAGAGGATCAAAAATGAGTTTGTTTTTTCTTTTCCATAATTGGAAACTGCCTTCTTGAGAAAATGATACGTGTCGCATGGAAAACGAATGCCCTAAAAATGGGAAAATAAGACCCTACTACTCTTTGGATCCGTTTTTCCTTTCTCAAACTCTGTTGCACGAACAAAATATGAACCAAAAGTACGTTCTCAAATGTGTTTAGTTGTTTATAACGAACAAGTCTAATCTATTGATATTGTTCTCAACCTAGCTAATCACCTAGGTCTAGCAAGAATGTTTCGACAAGTCCAATTCAAGTCTGCAATTTTATCTTAAAATGTCTGGGGATTGTGGTGGATTAAAATTACCCATCTTATACATTGTGGGCAGGTTCTTCTTTACGGTCGGTGTACGTAGGACTAATTCATGGCTTGCATGTAGCCGCATAATCCCAACAAGATGAATGTTGCTTTAGAGGGTATAGAAGTAGTCAAGAATGGTTCATGGAAGTGATAGAAACCAGTGTGGTGGCATGGGAATCACATGTGAGAAACGCTACACCAATGTGGTGGCTCAATTTGTTCTTCCTGATAGCTAGGCTAGGACTGTGAGATTATTGAATGCATGGTCTTCAAGCTTCAGACATTATACACAACAGGATTGCAAATTAACTTGTTATGCTTCTTGACCCACAAACTTGTTGTATTCACTGGACTATATATACCCAGAAGATGCACTTGCAGCACTTGTTCTTCTACAATCAGATATCAATATTAATTGATGTATGACGTACAAAATATATTCCTTCAACCATTGATTGACCAGACTCAAGAGACATAGAGAAGAATATAGGAGGGACACCCACCACCATATGGTTCCAAGCTCAATAACAGCTAGGTATATACGATAGTGTGAAATTTGATCCACCCAAATTTATTATAACTGCTAGTTTTTGACATATTTGTTGTCTACTTGTCTTAGTAAGCTCTACGTATGCATATCATTCCATATCAACTCACATGTATGTGTGCAAATAATACCAAGAAGTGTGGAATAAGAAAGAGAGCATATGATGTTGATTGGCCAATGCACTTTAATTATATAGGCAATATCCGACCTTAGCTTAATTGTAAGCCTTTGTCAAAAGGATGGTTAAAGAACTTCTAGAGTGAATCTCCCTTAACATAAAATTCCACCTTATTCTCATTTTTATCTTTATATAATTGAGTTTTGTTTGTCTAATGATATGTATCTCTTGGTTTGTTTCTTAATTAGTAGTCTAATGATTGTCTAATATATATGGTATCATAACATTAGTTAGTAGGCGAATTTGGATAGGGACGAGTACGTGAAGACAATCACCCCAATCAAGATTCTCTTCACCCATTAAATTACATGCAAAACAACTCTTTGTTGCTTTTATATTCTCTTTCGGCTTGAGCGAATAAGATGCTTGTTGAAATGTCTTAAAGTAATTGAGGTAAACAAATGAAACTAGCGTTTTGAGAGGCTTGCATTGCCCCGACGAAGGAGAGTGTTAGCTTAAAGTACACTGTTCCGTTTATTCCCAGACACCTTAAACTTCAAACAAAACAATCATTCTCCTACAGCTGAAAGTATACAGTACTCAATCATTCACTAAACACAAGCCTAATTGTATTCAGGGCTCCATTAGCTGTTATATATGCAATACATGCTGCTTTTTGAAAATGGTTTAAAGATTTTCATTGAGAGACAATGCTAATACAAATCATACTCAGAAAAAGCTGCACCAGAATATGTGCTATGTGTTCTAAGAACTAAGCAATTCTTTCAAGTTTCAATCATGCCAAGAAGGCACACACACACACACACATATATGCCCAAAACAGTGCTCTTCTGTTTGGTTGGTAAACATTAATCCGTTCTCTTAAATATATAGTGAAGATTATATATAAGCATTACATTTAAAACATAGGATCTGAAAAATTGGTATTTCTTTGCATGGAGAAGACAAGAAATAACAAGGTGTGGAAGTTACTTGGAAAAATGGAGTCGACCATCTCATGCTGCCGTGGAGAATAATTTGTCTGATCCCCGCATCAAATCATAATTATAGACCAAAATACTCATCCTGGGACAGCCTCTTTTTATATTAACTTTGTACTAACCATGATTTGTCCAGCTGGTAGCTTAGCTTGTCTTGAATATGTTGGGAGAATCTGATTTTATATGACCAATCAGTCTTTGGACAAGACTAAACGAGTTTCAAATCAAATGGGGGTAATGATATAAAGCATTTTGTTTCAAGTGGCACGAGAGTTTGGACATTTCTTCTTAGGACAAACTACTTTTTTTTTTTGGTGTACAGGTGATCAAATAGAACCTTTGCCCGTGACCATCTGGTGGGTATATATGTTGGGATTCAATTATACAAGACTGGTTTAGGTGTTCTTCGTCGACAGAAATTATTGCATACAATCGTTTGTATATAACTTAATTGCTTCTTGCTGAACAGTTATGTATAAAAAGGTCGAAAGTGAGAGAGAAGTTGTAAACAGTTGGATTCTATTTCCAACTTCACCAAGCGAGCTGCAGCAGTGATGCATTGTCTGCATTCTGGGCCCTCTATCTTAAATCATTTTTGTGCAAGAATTGCAGATGAAGTTTTGCCTTCC
Organism: Rubus parviflorus; assembly: GCA_029955375.1. NCBI lineage: Eukaryota > Viridiplantae > Streptophyta > Magnoliopsida > Rosales > Rosaceae > Rubus > Rubus parviflorus. The sequence goes on from JARGGL010000001.1 coordinate 31,684,511, forward strand.
ATAAGCAACAGGCTATATCGATCATATATGGTGCCAACATATCATTGCTAGAAAGCCATGCCCAACCAAGGTTCTCAAGACCACTTATGCATTTAACTATAAAAAAAAAATGAAAGAAAGCTTACTTGATGAAAAGTAGTATAATTTCATTTTGGCATGGACGTGTGAGGAAAATATAAACTAAGCATAATTGTCAAAACACTCTTTAAATTTGACTATAATTGTTAATTTGTATCCCGAACTTGTAATTGTGAAAATTGACCCCTTAAACTTAGTAAAAATTATTAATTTACCCCTATAGCTCCGTCAATTCTAACTTTTTACATCTAAATGTTAGTTATGTGATAGTGATACTCATGTGAGGGGAAATATAATCATTTTGATCACTATTTTTTTTTTAGAAAAATTGTTTGTTTTAAAACAAATATATATCCTATGCCAAAAAATAAAAATATATATTCAAAAAAGATATTTATTTTCTTTCAAAGCTTTATTTTTTTCTCTAGAGAAATTATTTTTAGAATTATATTCTTAATTTATCATAAATTGTTTCTTATAAAAAAAACTTGTCATAAATTATTATTTATTAAATTTTTTGCATGAATTTTTTTATTAATAATATATATTTATTTTTTAGACTTGAAATGACTATATTGCCCCTCACATGAGTGACACTTGACCAATATTTAGATGGAAATCGTTAGAATTGACTGAGGGGTGTAAATTGACAATTTTTGCCAAATTCAGGGGGTTAATTTCCTCAATTGCAAGTTTAGAATGCAATAATTATAGCCAAATTTAGGAGGTGTTTTGGCAATTAAGCCTATGAACTAAGAACTTTGGGTTATTAAACTTGAATTTTATTGATAGAAGATGGAGGACTGGGAAACAAAAGAGATGATTAGCATATTGAAAGAAACTTATTCAATTGTGGAAGAACTTGAACCCTGAAGGGAATCGAATCATCACATGCAAGAGGAAGAACTTGATGCTAGACTATGACATTAACAGGTCATGGGGATAAGTTGCATTCTAGCAGAATGTTTATACTCATAGTCTAGAAAATAATAGAGATTTTAAGATGGTTGATAATTATATGACTGAAAAACATCCACAATTTTTATTATTATCATAGGCTAGTTGCTCTTCTTTTGGACAAGTGGAACGTGTCAAAATCTCATTATATGGACTGTGTGATCTTTTATTTCTTTTTGGACAAGAATAGAGGTCTGCGGATCGGGCTAAGACAAAACCCCCAAAACTATCACGAAAAAAAAAAATAACTCCAAAATGCACACAAATCCTAGAAGTAATGGTAAATTGCTTGACAATTGTTTGAAAGTAATGGAGAATCCTTTATTTAGAAGTGGAGGCATGGCATCAGAATCTCTCTCTAACCTGCTAACATGGGGTAATTTTCGTGTTCCGTTTACTATTTTCAATTTTTGTTTCCTCTTTAGCTACTTCGATATATGTAAATATTAGCATTGCAGTTTGCTTTGTGCATGTTCACAATTTTTATCAGTGTCAAAAATTTATGGCTACTCCTTTTAGGTGTTTACGAGTTTAGAGTGTAATTAGTGCAGATTTCACTTTCCACTAAGAAAATGTTATAATAGTTTTGTTTGACTAAATTTTGATAAAAGGGCATTCCAAACTCAAATCCCATTAAACATGCTAAATCATACTTGGAACACCAAAATAATCCATAAATATTGAATAGCTCCTAAAAATATTGGAAACACAAATAATAGAGACGCAATCTACAGTTACACTTGCCACCCATTGTCACTGCATAGCAATTTTATGAAAACAAATGCATTTTATATATGCATCCTTAACAAGGAAATGCCCTGGTGGAGGAAGACTCTAACACCAAGTAGGAAGACGGTTGTTCTTTTATCACATATATGATCGATGATCCTCTCCCAGGAGAAGCATCAGTCATATTTGAAAATGGAAAATAAGTAGTTCCAGTAAGACTCATTAAAATGGAGAGCGATGAAGCCTTAAACTGTCATTTCTACAACACTTTGTACTCTGAAGAGATCATGAGCGACGACTCCTCGCCTCCTCGGCCTCCCAATGTTGGCGGTTCTTCCTCTTCAGGCGGCTCATCGAGCAACAAGAGGCCTTTTGTTCCTACTGCGGAGGGTACTTCCTCCTTAACCGATAAGAAACTGATAAGAAACCAAAGCATTCGATGAATCCTTTTGAGCAGACTGTGTGGGAGTGGGACGAAATTCAAGAGGAGCGCCGAAATCAGAGAGAAGGAAGTGCTGAACCAGAAGAGGTAGGTTAGGACGACCAAGATTTTGCAATACCACCACATGAGCAGCCTCCTTGAAGATATGGAAAATGAGGGTATAAGTTGGTGTGAAGACATTGTGTATAAGGAGGAGTATGCGCGTTTTGCAAGCGAGGTCTAAGAGAATTTGAAAGCATGAAGTGTTGCCTAGAGCAAAGGATGAAGCAATGAATATCAAGATCTACCTAATGATGATCATCCATGAGGAAACACCACAAAGTACTGCTAAAGAAACTAATAACAAAACGTCAAAGGTTGATGGTGTATGGTAGAAAGAAGAAATAGTTGAATTGGCTTATGGCCTCAGAAAAACTGTCATTTTTACATCAAGTCACCAACTATACAAATCATCCAAATATTCTTAAACCTTTATTGGTAGCAGAGAACGTAGAAAATGAACAAGATATATAGAAAGAAAAAATGAAATTTAATGGTTCATCTTCTATGAACGTTTCAGTGATATTAACTGAAACCAGTTGGATGAAACTCATTTGCTAACCTCAGCAAGGTAACTATTTCCTTTTAGTTTATATCTTTATAGCAACCTGTTAGAGGCTCTGGAGTACATCCATAATTCGGATTGTGTTCATAAGGGTATGGAGAGATAATCCAGTTATGTACGTGTTCCACAATGACAATGTGAAACTCATTAAAGTGCAAGGAAGCAATCAGAATGACAAGTCCGACATATTCAGAGGCCAAGACATTTAAGGCTTAGTGAAAATCTTTGATGAAATGTTGGCCCAAACTTGATTGCTAGAACACACACTCTTCTTTCAGTATCTTAATGATACAAGAAAGATGCCCAAGTAAGTACTTTTTTGACTTGCATTAAGTGATGTCGACCTGTACATGTACATAAGCCAAAGAACTAAGGGCAAATCCTTATATTCGTGAGTATGAGGATTGAGAAACTAAGAGATGACTGACATAATGAAAGAAACTTGTTCAAGAGGAAGAACTTGAACCTAAACTATGATATTAACAGGTCATGGGGATAAGTTGCATTCTGTGGAACGTTTATACTCATAGTCTAGAAAAATTGGAGATTTTAAGATAGTTGATAATTATGTAACGAAAAGCATCTCCATTTTCTATGTCGCCTTCATGAGACTTTCACATTGCCAGCTACTGGATCACACAAAGGTAATTTTCATAATTGTGTATTTTATTGTGTTGTAATTTGTAACATATCTATATAATAATAAAAAAAACGAATAGACATGTTACCATCTTGTTAGTTGCATTGACCATCCCGAACATGCTTTTCTTTTGGACAAGATAAGGTGTGCAACGTGTCAAAATATCATTATATGGACTGTGTGATTTTTTTTTGGACAAGAATAGACATCTGCATATTGAGCTAAGACAGAACCCCAAAACCGTCATGAAAAAAAAAATTCCAAAACGCACACAAATCATATAAGTAATGGTGAATTGCTTGACAAATTGTTTGAAAGTAATGGGGAATCCTTTATTTGGAAGTGGATGCATGGCATCTAAATCTCTCTTTGACCTGCTAACATGGCATCCGAATCAAAGCTTTCAACAATTGAATCAACATCAAATGGACCACTTTGATTGCTAGGTGCACGTGCACCTCTTCTCGTTACGTCATGTTTCCCCAAGCACCATGACCAACTAATTGCCTTCATTAGTTCTGAAACAGCTAATCTCCAGCTAAGATTGAGGTAATTAAGGTATTTGAAATTTTCAATGGAGTCGGACAGCTTATGGATGTTATTACCACTCAAATTCAAAATCCTTAATCGTTCAAACTTTTCAAACAACTCTGCAAAGATTTTTAACTCAAAAAAAGTTCGAGGGAGGGGGTTAACATGGCAAAACAACATAAATGTTCTCAATTTCTGATACCTGTAAGACTCTTCAAGCTTAGCTGCAGATACATCTGATTGAGTACTTTGACAAAGCGGAGACAAATGGTGAACATTTTGAGACAAAAAGCTGGTAGATTTTGCAGACATAGTATCCTCCAATGCCAAACATAAGTTGGTAGAAACCGACCTTGCCAAGTCATGAAAGAAGCCATGCATTTCAACCTCATTATTTGCCGAAATCTGAAGGAGGAACCTAGAACACAATTCATCAAGGTATTCCTTTCCAATGTCTTCAATTTGTCTTGTTCCTTGAGCTTGGATGAAACGTTCCGCTGCCCACATCTGGACCAAATCCTCCACAATAACCTTTTCACTTTGGGGAATTGAAGAAAGTGTGAATTTGGGCTAATACCTAAACAGCCAAACTTTCATCTTCATCCTAAATCTATAAATTGACTTCTTTTTTTTATGTTTTTTCAGCCCAGTTTCTTTCAAATTGCATCGATATATAAATGAGTATTTAAAGATATACCAGCAATATCCGCAAATTTAGGAGATATTTGGTGATATCGGAGAGATTTCTCAGAAATTGAGAGACATGGAAAGTTAATCGGGTTAGATATATCGGTGGCTGGAAAAAAAGATATCTCAGCTGATATTTCATTCTTTGGTAATGACTTGTGCTTCTAATAGCCAAAATGTTAAATGTTTTCGACCAAAAAAAGAAATTGTAAACGTTTGGGCTTTATGGGCAATCATGTTTAGTTAAATTAGAGTGTCCAATCTATATGCGCTAAAGCATAAACTTTGTCACAGCCCTAGGGCTGGACTTGAGTCGGTTTCGTTGAAAAAAAAAAAAAACAAGAACCGGAACCGGAACCGAATTATTAATAACGGTTTGGTTTTGTCTATTCCGTAAGCCATAATGGTACAGTAACCGATCGACCACATATGATTCGGTTCTGATCTGGACATTAGCAGGCTGTGAGGAGAGAGAATTCGAAGAGAGAGAGAGAGAGAGAGAGAGAGAGAGAGAGAGAGAGAACGGATCTGGGATCCTCTCTATCCTCCATCGCCAATTGCAATACCCAAACCACGACTCATCACCACACCATCTCGTTCGCTACCCTTTGACGAGCAAAACCCAAACCCATCAATACCCAAATCTACACTAGTCACCCTGATGTCGAAGAAGAAAAGAAAAGAAAAGAAAAGAAAAGAAAAGAAAAGAAATTGCAGATCCACCTTGATGTAGGTGCGGTTCCTCGATCAGATCCAAAGAAATTGCAAATATACCCAAATCGTAATGATTGCAACCTGACAGAGGAGTCTTGGTTGCTAGTGATGTAGATTATGTGAAGTGTTGCTAGGGAATGAAGTTGCAGAAGAAAGAGAAGAAAGAGGAGAGAGAAGAAAATAGTTGAAGAGATAAAGAGAAGAGAGAGACGGAATTGAGGCACTAGGTATAAAAAAAATGTCCACCACTACTAACATCCACTGCTGCTAACAATAAAAGTATAAATACAAATAAAATAATTTAATATCGGTTCCAATCGGTTTATTTGTTTTGTTAATATCCGGAACCGAGAACTGAACCGAATTTCACCGTTTAGAACCAAACCGAATCAAAACGTAAATCTGAATAAACAAAACCGCACCGAACTGGCAGGTTTGGGTCGGTTTTTTTCTTCAGTTTTTTGGCCCAGCCCTACACACCCAACACCTCATTACTGTACAGGCTACAGCAGAGCAAAGTTACGCAAACACGCGCACTCGCTCACTATCTCACTCTTTCTCTCTCTGAGTCCCTATCTTTCTGCCACGACCAGTAATTATGCAAACACTACTATCGCCGGCAGCTCGCTCCGGCTTCTTCCCGGCGGCGCCACCGCAGGCCGTCCCGGCTCGTCCCTCGGCGTATCACCTCCCTTTACGATCAATCCCCGCCTGCCACGTCCCCAACATCACTCTCTCTCCTTCTTCTTCTTCTTCGTCTTCTGCGCCTCTTAATCACAGAGGATCAAGGCTCTCCTTGGCCAGTATTGTAAGGGCGTCTTCTACTCCAATTTCTCAGAATTTCACTTCCCCAAGCGACGAAGCCGAAAAGGCCAAGCTCCTTCAGGTTCTCTCCTTGTACTACTATTCGCATTGTTTTGCTTCCGAGAAATGTAGGAAAATTGAAGAACATAGAATTTTGAAAATTCCTAATTGTTAGTAAGTTTACAATGTGTAGTTGGTGATTGATTGAAATGCAAAGTGGTGTACTGTGTAGGTAGCTAAAAGGTTAGAGAGCACAGCAAGGTATTTCAAGAGGTTGGGTAGTCTAGGGTTTTGGGGACAGCTGGTTTGCACTGTTGTGGCCGCAGTGATTCTTTCATTTTCGGTTGTTATAACCGGTAAGATTTCATCGCCTGCTACATTTTATGCCACTTCGGGTGGGATTGTTGCGGCATTCATTTCTGTGTTTTGGTCCTTCGGGTACATTCGCCTCTCGGATAAGCTTCGAAGAACTGCAAGTGACCCTGCAAAGGTATTGCCAATTGTCATTTGTGGGAAAGCTAATCTTTACCTTTGAATTGTATATGCGTTCCTGAAATTAGTTAATACTGTTTCACAAATGCTATGTTACATGGTCTTTCAGTTTGATGTGAAAGTTCTATGGGATTCTAATGAATTCATTTCTTAAAATGCTTGGTTGATGCCAAAAGCGTTGCCAATTGTGGGAAAGCTAATGCTTTTTTATGATTGAATTGCGTATGACTTCTTGATATTGATTCAATTAGGTCTTTTCTGTAATGCTTGATGTGAAGCTTTCATGGACTTTGCGTTTAATGTCATGATGTGAAGTTCTTCTATTCGTCCCACCTCATTATTGAATGAAATTAGCTTATATTTCAATTGTTGAAATACTTGGAAAGATCCAGTTCATATACGACCTTTTAACTTCTACATATGTGTTCCACTGCTTATAACATACAGGCTCCTCCTCGTGCTGATGTTATAAGAAGCCTAAGGAATGGCATTGGACTGAACCTTTTGGGTATGGGTGCTGCTATTCTTGGCATGCAAGCCACTGTAGGATTGTTGGTTGCTAAGGCTCTTACTTCTTCAGCAAATCCATATTACCAAGGTCTCTCTCCTGGATACAGTCCTGTTCTTGCATTGGATGTATTCTTGGTGCAGGTATTTCATATATCCCAGTTCAATTTTCAATTCTGAAACATTAGATTCATTTTATTGCTCAGATTAGCCCGCATATATAGATATGATTTTATATATAAACATTTCCTTCAATAGTTATTTTCCCTTTTGTTTGTTAGAAGTTGTGTGTGTGTAGAAGTAAAGAATTCTGTATAGGTTTTACTTTCAAGGAAAAATAATCCAGGCTCTTTAGGTTATTTCTTTTCCTATGTTACAGTGATTTCCCTTGCAGTGCCTTTGCTACCTTAATCCCTAAAACTTGCTATATTCATTCGTTGAAAATCCAACAATTAATAGGACAAACAATGTTGGATTTTGATCAAAGTTTAGAATAAGGTAAGCATCCCTCTAAAATACCAACTTGCAAGTGTCTGAATACTACTGTGTTGTAATTCACAAGTATTCTCCAAACTCTGTAGCGTCAAACAAATATCCTCGTGATTTTTGCAATTTGATACAATATTTCATATAAACGGTAGTTGAAGTTGGAAATCTTATAGAAGCTTGGCTGTGATTTTGAACAAGAAGCTTGCTTTAAGTGGGAGAATACTGAGCTATTTTCTCTTCATACCTCTTGCAGGCATCCGCAAACACTATCCTTTCGCATTTCTTGGGGCTTGTTTTCTCATTAGAGCTGTTGCGCTCAGTGTCATTGCCACCTGCAGAAGGCACTCCCATTCCAAGGATGGCTTAAGTTCTTCGCCTCTGCCTTGTTGACATGGTGTATTTTGATGTGGAAGATGTTTTGAAGCTATGTTTGTAGATGAGTGGAGTCCATGATGTTAATGAACAACTCAGTTCTGTATTATAATTCGCAGATTTTGCTGCCTGTTTCCAATTGCAATTTATTTGATCACGAGGGCCAGGGTACCTGGACTCTTTTAGGCACTGTTTTAAGCTTAACTGTAGGGAATGGTCATTAGCATAGTCGATCTTTAAATAATGTTCTGGTGGTGAACTTGTGTCAACTTTCAGTTCATAGCTTCAATTGTAGTTGGTGCCATCAGTTTTGTCACTGTAAGAACTTAAGCATATACATGAGATCAGGAGTTGCTACTTTACTATCGAAAATTTATAGTTTTCGTAATTTGAAAATTTTCAGTCGATATGCAGTCAGAGATAGAACAAACGAGCTCGCAAAATATATGTGTTGCCAACAGGTTCAACAATCAAGAATGCCCAATAATATTACACAATGAATTTTTTCAAAAGAAATTTAGAAGGCAACCGTAGAGGATCAAACGTTATGCTTTTAAAGTTTCTATGCACGCCCAAGAACCCAGAATAGCAAGACCACAACACTGAAATTTGAAGGATAGAAAAAACCAGTACATTCTATATTCATTAAAATGATAAAGTTTCCTACTCTTTCATCCCATCTCGTAAAGCACATCCACCAGGATCCAACAATCCAATAACTATTGACCAAAAATTTAACAAGATTATAAGGTCCACAGTCAAAACAATGTAACGCTGAAACTCAAAACGTAGAAGCTAATGGATCCGCTCAAATGTAGTCAGCCATGCCGTCTGGCTGTCAATATGTATAGCAACAGCATGACAACGAAAAGAAACCCTCATATGTTGAAACCCATTCAAAACCATCTCTAAGGCTATTATCACACTTCTCTGAGCTCCATGATACCCTGCAACATATGCAGATATGCCTCAGTGCATATGAGAAGCAACAAAACTATTTCGGTCAAGCACGAAAGACAATATCGTTATAGAAAAATATTGAAATCAGGGTACATTTTAGATAACAAAAGACTATGAATGAGAAGTCCTGGTGTAATAGGAGAATACTGGATTTCTACCCAAGACAGAACCATAAACCTTAAGAAATGAGTTTCACATTTGCTTGTCTGCACTATGAGTAATGGATTAATGTCATGTGAGATTACATCCAATAAGATTTAAACAAACAGGTTCTGTTGCCACCAAAAATCATTTGTAAATCTTCAAAGTTTTCATAGACAATATGGAAGAGCACTTGAAAATTAGAGCTTGAAGAATCCAAATTTCTTTTTTATTACATCCACAATATTAATACAGTTTTTTATTATTTATATCCAAACCACGTCTACAACCAATACCACAGGTAAGAACTCATATAGGTTCTCTTGAAGAAAAGAGTTTTCGTTCACTAGGTAAAGCAGTTTACGATAATTATACTATTACATCAACCCAAAGTACAAGGTAACTAACAGCTACAGAGACGAGCAAACAAAAACATTTGGGCTAAAATTTCCACCAGGCAATGGCCCAGGGCAAGTGTCTTGTCTTTACGGATTTCCACTCACAAAGATATCACAAGCAAAACAACACGGATTCCCAAAGCAAACACTAGGACTCAGGACATTTGTTAATTGTATAACTAAAAAGAAAAATTTCTCAATCATTGCAGTTTGCACTAAGGTATCTGTAAAAGGATCTGTAAACACCCATTCACAGCACCCACACCCAGAAATTGAACCGATGATACTCACTCCACCTCATTATAGATCTCATTTCCTTATAGCCATTCAAAGTTCAGGCCACCCCCTTCTGTTGGAAGGGATGATACTCTCTATTTCTGTTGGAAATTAGAAAATGGGTGGAAAGGTCAAAGGTTGTGAATATACTACTACATGTCTCGTAGAGATGTTTGACTTCTCATAGAGGAAGCTTATAGCGTGCAAAACAGAACACATGAAACCTTTTATAATTCAATACATGTAACTATCATAAACTAAAGAAGGTTGTTAAATTTCATAACATTGGGTATTCCACATGTTAGAATCAAAAACACGCTCTTGGAAGGCAACGAGAATGCCCAAACATGACATATCTTACACATTTTTATAGCACATTTTTTCTTCAGATGGTTACATTCAAAAGCATTGAAAGGTTGTTCCCAACTCCAAAACATCAAAAGAAAAAAAAAAATCTCACTGAACAGATGACAAAGTCAATTTTCTATTATTTTGATATAGACCGAGTTGGCATGATGATGACCAATTCTATTTTGAAACTTAAGAGATTCAAGCATAATGGTAAAATTTAAATCAAATGCCTATTTCGAATGTAAGTTGTACTTGAAGACCCTCAGCAGAGAATAAATTCCAGGTATCAGAATACCATCAGGAGATGGTAGACTTTGAGAGCAAATGATTCAACACAAAACATGATCATCACTAGTATCTCTCTCTCTCTCTCTCAAAATTCAACTCATATGCCACAGTGAATGGGGTTAGCAAAATGCACTGCAGTTCTCAATAACAGTATCATGATCAACCCGAAGAATATGAGAAAAGAAGAGATTCCACACACTTTAACAGTTCAAATAGAAAAACATTGATAACATCCTTCAACACATGCACAATACAAACAAAAGATTCTTTCAAATCCAAAGTATATAATAAATATAGCCTGAATTAATCCCTCTAATCCTTGGTATATTTGAACTGTCAGGGATGAGTATATAACTATATATGCACATAAACAGAAACATGTCTCAGAGAGAAAGAGATTGTACTTACCTACTGCACCTTCTTCTCCTTGTTTAATTGCATTGGTAACTTCTTTAAAATGCTCTCATCAAGTTTCCTGTACTGTGTTTGTATTGTTCTATGTGCTACAGACAGCTTATCATCAATGTGGTGCTGATACTTATCATACAACACGGGCACTGAAAGACTGATTAGAACCCCTGCATAGGAGTTAAAGAAATGTATGTATTATAAATATTTTAAATCTTGCAAGAGTATGCACTTACAAATATACATTGGCCAGCAAAGAGCTTACCAATATAAGCAAGAGTGAGGAAGTTGAAGAGACTTCCAATGTAAGATGCTACCCATAAGAGAACAGCAACCTGCAGACCCGAAGCAACATCCATATAGTAAAATAAATCAAAGTATTCCATAAAAACCAACTAACCTCTTTCTAACCATAAACCTAGTGGGGAGCAATTACACCTAACCTGAAGAAAGAGCTTCAAATTCCTGCCAATAGCAATATCTCGCGCAATAGACAGTCCACGATTAATCCAAACATGCAGTGCATCAGCAACCTTCACGACAGACGCCTCAGATATTTCCAAATCAGGAAGAGGAGGCAAAGGTCTGATGACAGCATAAGTTTGATTTCATTAATTTTCCTCAAACAATACCCCATGCTTAGAACAATATAAATTATAGCCAATCTTTCCGAGAATTCTATCTCAGCTTGTGTTTGGTTACTTTTCTTCACAAAATACTCAGTAAAAATCCTTCACAACTTGAGTAAAATATTGAAATACAACATTTTCCTGGTGAAAAATTGCAAGTGATTCTAATCTAAGCTAACAGAACCTAGACATTTTTAGCAAGATATCAAGCATAGTAAATAAGTATACTAAAAAGAGTGCAAATTGGAAAGTACCTATTGAGAAGTGAAGCCGATTTGGCCCAGAAGAAAAGGATAACCACAAGAAGCAGTAGAACATTAGCCACAAAGGACAAGAGATTGTAACCGGCTCGCTCAAATAGGAACCACGACGCTGTTGCAGAGGTTAGCACTACGACTCCTCCACCCCATTTCTTCCATAGCAGCACATCAGCAACTATTAAACAATTGAATCAAATCAACTCCTTCCACGACATTTATATAAATGATTTTCAATAACAGTGTAGAAGAAATTGTATCTCATCGTATTCAATCGAAGTAGAGGCGATCCAAACCAAATCAGAATCCTAAATGTAATTATATTTATATGCAAATCGAAGCATCTGTATAAATCACACATGCAAATCGAAGAGAGAGAGAGAGAGAGAGAGAGAGAGTACCAGCGCCACCGCCGAGAGCTTGATGAACGGAAATGCGATGAGGAGGCATAGAATCTCCCATGGAGATTAGGGTTTCAGAGAAAAAGAGAGAGATGGCGATGATAGGGAGGGAGATGAAAAATACAAAATGATCGAAATATGATGAAAAAATATATTTTGATTAAATTTTGACCAGGCTGTTATCAAGCCAAACTGCTTAACTGAGTCTCTGGGCAATTTACCTGCCCCTGGGAAAAAAAAAATAATAAAAAAATATCTTATACAACACTTTCATTTCTGCTAAAAATGTACCCCGTTTATTAACGCGTTTCAAGTACGGTAAAAGTGGTTAGAAAGTGTCCTTCCAAGTCATTCAAGTGTTTACGCTAGCATGTAAAGTTTGTTAGCAGGTCTCTACAAACAAGAGTTGTTGCAAAATGTCCTTCCAAGTCATTCAAGTATTTATGCTAGCATGTAAAGTTTATTGGTATTTGGTAGGTCGCTACAAACATTTTGTTCAAGAGAAATGCTTTGACCGCAACGAAAACCTAGTTGGCATGTTTTTGTCAAAAATGAATTTGTTGATTTATATTTCTGAACTTCTTGTCATTTGAACTGTTGTTAATTAGGTAGATAATGAAAGGAAAGATTGATATCACCTGAGAAGAGAACATTACCTAAGCAGAAAAACAAATGTAAAGAGGCTATCTCTACTAATGGACTTTTTTTTTGTTGGGACAATACTAATGGCCATTTGATCAACATAGTCAAGAGCTCATTTTGTGTTTTCTACAGAGGCTATCTTATGGCCCTCTCTCCTAGTCTTGAATAAAGCATTAGATGAGGTTCACAGGGTAGGTAAATGCAATTGATGGGTCTACTAGCAAAACACAAAACCAGTTGAATACTACATTCAAAATCCATATTTCTGATCCTTTTAGGTGTTACATATCAGGTTTTACATACAATCCATCAGAGATCGCAAACATGGCAACTTCTAGACTTCAGAAAAATGATTACTTGCTCTGCTACGTCGCACTTGATAACCGATGCATCAAAAACTAAAACTTGGCTCAAGCTTGTTCAGTCTGTAGCATCATCATCAGAGTTCTTATCATCATCAGAGGATTCTTCTTTCTGATTGTTCTCTTCGCTGCCTGAATTTGTTTTGATTCTCTTCTCCTTCTTTTTCTGCTTTTTCTTTTGACGTTTCAAACGCTTCTTTGCTGTCCGCTCTTCGGCTGCTTTCAATCTTTCCTCCCTTCTCATATTGAATTCCGCCACTTCTTTCCTTTTCTGATAGTCGACCTCCATCCTCACAAGCCTATCTTGCTCTTTCCGTCTCATCTGCCGATACTGTGAAGCAGAATCAAGGTGGGGTGAGCAATCATGTATTATATTTAGCTGCCAGCTTACAGTCCATAACAACCAATCACATATTCATATGTCACGCAAAATATTTATTTTCTATGTTCAGATACAGATATAATGGTGTCGACTATGAAAACACTAAGACTGATTTAACAACAAACCTAAAACCATATAGAAAGAGCAACTTCAGCTAGCACCTGGGCCTGGCTAGGTTCTATTGTAGGGCAGTTCTGTTGGCTTCATGGCAAACTTCCCCGGGTTGGCTGGAGTAAAACTAGGCAATTCTTGTCCCAAAGTTTTAACTCAGGGAAAAAAAAAAAAAAGAGTGTCTAAATTCTATATTTCTATTGCATTGATCAGGAATTCAAGATAGAAGGAAGTTCATCAATTCTTATGCATATAACAACAAGATAGAAGTTTCCACAAAGTACACTGTTAAAATCAGGAAAGATCCCAAGTTCGAGGAGATAACACTACCCAAATGCAGGGAGACAAACAGAGAGATTCATCTATAAGAGAAACAATTCTGCTAATTGAGGGAACAGAGCTATATCTACTGCAATCCACAAGCAAAAGTGATTTAAGATTGACAACTCATGATCCCGTACAGTCCACACACATAAAACTTGGGAGCAACCACGCTCCAAACCCCTACGGCCAGCATGTCCATTCTTAGTAACAGTGTTCAAACTTATGGGACATAGGGTCATAGACATTACAAAATCTACTTGAGGAGTCACGTTTAGACCTAGCAACCATCCTTAGTTTAACTCACGAAATCGTGGGAAATTGGATTCAGATAATGTGTGCTCAATCCCGAAATAAAGACACCCTAATAACCTACAAAAGGGTACAAGGGCTCCCCAGGTCCATCCCATTCACTCTATGCATGGGATGAACAACACCTAACTAAAACCCAAACGAAGGGTCTACATGATAACGTTTTATCCTCGGCTGTCTAAATTCTGGTAACCAAATTGCTTAACACAAACAAAGATTATATCTGGTCAATCTTATATCATCACTAAGAGGACATTTGCTCAATAACTCAGTAAACTAAGCACATAATATATATAATACAATCATAACGCAAATCACAGTCACATTGAGAGAAAGGGAATTGCCGCATACCTGATGAAAGTCACCGGAGCCGGAACCGGCAGAACTACCGGAAGTGTTGCTGACGCGGACGGGCACGTTTTCGAGAATCCGCCGGAGCTTGATCTCGAGATCCTCTTCCTCCTCCTTGAACACCGGCGGGGTGTACTCCACGAGCGCCGTCGACGCGGCCGTTGTTGGAGGCTTTGGCGGTTGCATCAGTTTCCTCTCGGGCGCCGCCACAAGCTGCAACTCCCCGTCTCTGGGTTTTCCGGACGCCATGGCGTATAACGAGAAACCCTAATTTCTGATTCTTCCCCAATTCAAACCCTAATCTCTGAACCAAGTTCGGAGTGTGATATCAAAATTTGTGTGTGCGCAAATTAAGATTGAGGTAGCGCGGAATGCAACGGAGATTCGTTGAGGGTTTAATTTAAATGTCGCTGCTGATATTGATTCTTTGTAGAAAGACTGTAACTTGAAGGTTGTATATAGGTTGGGCTATCCGGGCCCAAATATATTTCTCTTGCAATTTTGGATTAGAGAGAAGGAACTTTATCTTGTGTGAGCCCAGATCAGAGTAGGTTTAAGATTCCTAATTACAATTAATACATAAAATGGATAGAAGAACAATCTAGACACATGCTACCTCTTACAGTGGATGAGGATACGAAAAAGGGGTTACAATTCAATGATAACATGATAATCTCCAACTGTTTTAACTTTTCTTTAAGTAAGAAAAGATAAAATGTTCGATAAAATGCCTCAAATATGTAACTTTTAAATCAAGAGTAAGAGGTACATGATATCTCTGTTCTTGTCACAAAACTCTTTTGCACTGAAAGTGAGTCTTTGAGTTTGCCATGGATGGCCTTTGTACTATCAAATTGCTTACAAGCGGGTCGGTTTGCATGTAATGATGGACTTTGTGTTGGAGGGGAAGAAGTGTTTGCTGACGAGATTAGATTTCTTATGGCTTGCTTACATATCTCTCAAGTTTTTATGAACCAAGTGAAAGTAATGTTCTTGTGCATAAAATGGTCCGCTACGTACTTACGTTTTTTATAGCCCTATGGTTCCATTTAATTCTTGAGGTATTGGCTCTATTTCACTATATCTCTCCACCTTATTGTTGTAATAAACATGATGACTTAGCTTAGGCATTTAGTTTTACTAGGTTGCGGTATTCTTTAAACATTAAAAAATAAAAAATAAGAGATGCACCTTGATTGAGATCCTCAATCACTAAACAATAACCTAATCATGCTCTCACAAAAAACAAGTATATGAATTTTTCATTAAACAAAAAAAAAAAACACCGCCCTAGACCCTAGACACGTTACGTCACTATCTTTTTCACCGGCCCAATACACAATAGTGACGACGATGCCCGTACCTTTAAATTTGTTACTTGTATGTTAGTAAGTTCAAAGTAATGGAGTCCATTATTGATCGTGTAGTGTGGATCAGCCATAATGGTGGTGCAAAACGGTTGCTTGAGTCATTTGACTTGAACATGTACCATATAATTAATGTAACATAAATAGAATGACAATGACTCGAATGAGTACGTTTTTCTTTCTCACCTATATATACTTAAACATAAAAGAAGGTACAATGTGAATAGTGTGAACGACCAATAAACAAACTCTCAATAAGTGTACCCTATTCCTCTGTATAGCAAAAGAATTTAAGAGAATATTGCTCAGAGCCTGCAGAGCTTTTTCAGATGGCTTTGGATCTAAACAAATGCAGCAGATGCAGATTTAACCTTTCTTTCATCTTCTCGCGTATCAATGGAATATAGCACATAAAATAACAAACCTAGCTAGCTAGCTCGATCAGTTTCCCTTTTATAGGTTCAGTGCATGCATTATGCATACTCAAACCCAAAGCCAAAGGCAATTAAGCTTTAGCTTTTCTTCACTTCACAGCAATGAATAATAGCTAGTTGGGGGGAGCAGAAAGACACTAACCACATTATTAATCAGTAAACGAAACCTCCCCGACTCTTCCTAACCCACGTGCTAATCGTTTTTTATGTGTTGAATATTTGTTAATTATAAGCTCACTGCGTGACCTAACATGTTTCTGCAAAAGGATATATATATGGTGGCGAGTTAAATATTTCAGAACTTTAAGTGTTGTTTCAACTGTCACAGAAACGATGTCGTCTGATCATTAAAGAAAGAGAACTGGAGCTAAATATCAGATTCTGGTGCACTCTACCTCAGACGAAACATCCTCGACTGTGCATAATCATGTACATTTCCTGATTCTTGATTTAATCCAAAACAAAAAGAAAGATAATCACATTTACAAGTTTATTATTTGGACCTTGTTTTTTTCTTTTTTCTTTTTCTTTCAACCTTGGACTTGTATTTGATGAATTTTGGACTTGACATATGATCTTGTCAAACTATAAAGAATTTCATCTTGCACTATAGTTTTTGTTTACTGTACATTAAAACAATAGCATATCAAATAGAGGGAGCTTCTCTAGTGAGGACCATTATAATGAGTACCACTCGATTAGACCTATTTTTTGATTACATATCGACAAATCAATCGTTCAATATTTAGATATTTATGAGTAGATCACTTCTACAAATTTTCAATGAAATCGGAAATCATTAAGTCATCTATAATTGTGATTTACCATTTATGAATATGAATGGTTCAAAATTGACAGATTTGGTTCGTCCATTTATTTGGTGTAGTTCGGTACCTTAACGATTTCAAATTTTGTTGAAAATTTGTAGAAATGATCTACTCATGAATATCTTAATATTGAACGGTTTGATTTGTCGAGATGTAATCGAAAAATAGATATCACAACCATTAATTAAGTGGTACTCAAGTGATACTCATTTGAGTGGTTCTCACTAGAGAATCTCTCATCAAGTAGATAGTCTTAATTTACAGGATGATAACGTGCATATTAGATTGTGAAATTGACATGTTCTCTCGCCATATTAATTGAAACAAGTTAAATTCTATGAATTTGATATGTCTTGTCAATTGTGCATTTATAATACATTAAATAAAAATGCACTTAGTCAATAGTCTTAATAGTAACTTAATATTTCAAACTATGAATTTGGTATGTTGTCGTATTGTGAATCTAGGCCCAAAAATACCCCAATAGTTTGTAAATTTATTCAAAATGATATGTACCATTTTCTTTATTAGTTATTTCCAAAAAAAAAATAAAAAAATATGAACTTAAAATAGACCAAATAAATTCCAATAGAAAATTGCACTGCACAAGTACCAAACCCACAGTCGTTAGGTATAGCTGAATCAACAGAAATCCGGTACTATCCGTTGATTCTCATCTTATTATTATTTTTTTTTTGTAAGAATTCTCATCTTATTTTAGTTAAGCCATTATTAATTTAATCCCATCTAATTAAGTTCTCGAATTCAAATTTTAAATCAATCAGAAGGCTACGGCGTCGTTTTCAGTCCACCAGAGACTGTTGAAACTTGAAAGTGACCGCCTGCTGTAGGTGGACTGTTTTATTTTTGTGAAGGCCGTTGGTACTAGCCGCGCGCCAGGTATACAGCCTGGACTGACAGCTTGTCAGTCATGACCCGATTTCCCATTCCGCGACAGCTCTTGTCGTTTTGTGCCACATCAGCAATTCCGTGCACCCGAATTAAACAATTAAAATAAATGAAAAAAGAAACCGAACCCAAAAATGCTCTCCAGCCTGGCTCAGTCAAACTTATCCTCTCAACTGCCTAGAACTATCTCCCCCAATTTCTCGCGATATTTTCAATGGAACGAACACATGACAATAACTTCCCTTTCAGTAACTTCCATAACTGCACCAGTCAAAACGGGAAACTAATGAAACTAACCCTCGAGAAATTAAATTACCATTTTACCCACCCGAGATTTTAGTGAAGGATGAGCAATCTTTGTGTCCTACGTGGCAACGCGTGGTGGTTATACAGCTGTAGAGTGATGTAACGGGTAACGCTAAGGCTGCCATAACGCTTAATACCCGATTCGGTTAACCGGCTCAATCAGTTACCCTAGCCCACCCTATATAAACCCTCCCTACTCGTCTCCCTTCTACCTCTCTCTCTCTCACCAAAACTCACAGCGGCCCAAACTCAAAGGCTGAGACTCTCTCTCACCGCCTCTTCAATTTTGTAGAATATATTATCCTTTTTTTTATTTTCTAGATTATTCCTTTTCTAGGGTTAGGGTTTCGATCGGTTATGGATTCTTCTGCAATTGAATCCGTTCAGCAGCAACAGAGGGACTTGGATCGGGTTAAGGGACCGTGGAGCCCCGAAGAAGACGACTTGCTGAGGAAGCTGGTGCAGCGGCACGGCGCTCGGAACTGGACGCTGATAAGCAAGTCGATCCCCGGCCGTTCTGGAAAGTCGTGCCGTCTCCGGTGGTGCAACCAGCTCTCGCCGGAGGTGGAGCACCGGGCGTTCACTCCGGAGGAGGACGAGATAATCGCGGAGGCGCACGGCAAGTACGGCAACAAGTGGGCCACCATAGCCAGGCTCCTCAACGGCCGTACGGACAATGCAATCAAGAACCACTGGAATTCCACTCTGAAGAGGAAGTACTCTTCCATGGCGGAAGACGGCGGCGCGACGATCGAGGAGCAACACCTTCGGCCGGAGAAGAAATCGGCGTCGGGTCGAGGATACAGTCCGACGAGTCCGTCCGGATCGGACGTCAGCGACTCCGGCGTCGTCCCTGCAATCTCGTCGTCGCAATTGTTCAGGCCGGTGGCCATAGCAGTCGGGGAAATGCTGAGGAACGAGTCACCTCCGAGTCAGAACGATAGCATCGAGCCGTCGACTCTGCTGACTCTGTCCTTACCTGGAGGCTACTCGAACGAGTTGGCGAACCATGAATCGTTTACTCGCCGAGAAGAAAGAACGGCGTCGTTGCAGCAGCCTGAGAACGAGAACAAGACGATGTCGTTTGGGCCGGAGTTTATGTCTGTTATGCAGGAGATGATTAAGAAGGAGGTTAGGAACTACATGGACGATATGAACGGTCAGACGGTTAAGCACTTTGGTATACACAAGCTTTGATTAAGCAAAAAAAAAATACAGTTTAATTAAAATTAAGAAATTAGGAGAGTTTAGAAGAGAGAAAAACACAGTTTTATTTTTGTTTTGGTTGGGAAATGAAATAATTTTGAGGGAATGTACAGACCTGAGAAGATGAAGAGCTTAGTTACAAGTTTATTTCTGTTTTTTTTTTTTTATAATTTTATGTTGGACTAAATTAAAAAAATAAATCAGATTCCCAGTTTGGTTTAGCGTTTTGATATTTGGCTGTTTTTAGTTTGTGCGGTTATTGCGATACAGTTGAGCCGATTGGGTTTGGGTCTTTGATTTTGACAGTGGCTCTTGAATTCCAAGTCTAACTGAATTCGGCACATTAAAAACAACGGATTTAAAAATAAAGAAAACGAAATCCTTGTGTTCTTTATCCTATTTGGTACGGTGGGATGTACTGGGTGATGAGTACAGCTTTTGGACGGAAAAGCATGGTTTGGTGGGACTTTTGACTTTTCAATTTTGTGTTTGTATTATTCCGTGTGTGTATTTGTATATTCCTTTCGTAGCGATACACTACAGTTCAGAGCCAACCCCTTTACTGGAATCTACAAATACACGTGATTACGTGAAGATAAATTTTTTTTCTATTTCTTCAATTCCTTTTTGGTTCAAATGAAGTTATATATTTCTCTCATTTTTCAAACTAATTATTTCTGAAAACAAAATGGCTAGAATTGTGCAAAATAGAGTAAAGAAAAGTCGCAATCTATTTTATCCATGAGTCCATCAAGTCTTTTCCAAGTTAAAATTTTAAATAAGAAATCAAATCATTCAAGAAAAGTGTTGTACGTGTCGCCAAGTCTGGGGAAGGCGCTCCCATAACCGTAGCAGCGCGTGGCCGCTAGGTTTCATTTTTACGTTTTATGATTGAATAGTCCAATTGATTATTGGTTGGACAACTTGGAAGGGAAGTTATAAACATAAAAGGATAAAAAGTAAAGAGATAGATGATGAGATTAATATCATGAAAAAATATATTAAGTCTCATACACAAAATCAAGGATTAGAAAAAAAAAATATTTATACAAACTGTTCCATATGTTTTCTCGAGACTCAACTTCTTTTGTTTCCCAAATTATTCAAAGTCTCATGAACCATCACCGACTTTAGTTGCTGACACAAATCCTGTATAATTTGCACATAGTTGACTAAATAATAGACAAAACTTGTTATTGTTTTGATCAAAGCTAGTATTGAAAAGAGAGAAAAAAAATGGAGAAACCATGAACCCAAAAAACTAAAAAGAGTGAGCTTTAGAAAATTGGGGAACTGTAATTGAAGAATAGGTAGCTAACAGAATGACAATCTTTATTGGAGATATAGTAGTTTTTTTTCAATCATGAAGCCAATAACAAAAAAAACATGGATTTGAAAAAGAAAATTGTAAAATACATTGCCAATTCATAAGAAGATCCTTCTCAACACTGCCATTTTACCGAGCATGTTGTAACTTATACCTGATCCACTCTTTTTGTAATCCATTTTTGAAGGATATGTAATCTGAGTTCTTATCTTGCAATTGCCACAAATTAATTTCTGAATTTTGAATAGAATTTCTCATGTTTCGTCTCAACAATAAGAAGAAATCAGAGAACTGCAAAGAACAAAGATATAGGATAAATAATGGGTTTCCTTTCATTTGAGCTCACTGTTGGTTGGTGTTAATGGTTTGGTTTTAGTTCAAGTACCTTTTTGTTGAAGTACATTGACGCTTTTTGATTATCAGTCACTTTTCAATGATCAATTCTTTAGTTTTGTATTTTATGTTCTTACGACAATCTAATTTGTGTCTGTCTTGGTTAATTATCTCTGTAATTTTTATTATTGTTAGGGATACCGGTGGGTTACATGGACGAGGAAAGTAACTTTGCATAGTCACACTTTGAGGTTCAGAAGTACTACAAGATTCACACTTTGAGGTTCAGAAGCACCACAAGATTCACACTTTGAGGTTCAGAAGCACCACAAGATTCACACTTTGAGGTTCAAAAGCACCACAAGAATCGATCACACTCTTACCTTGAATGCAAGTATGCAACTATTTTGTTAAATAGAGCAACTGTCAGATGAATGAAATATGAAAAATAACTCATGGGCACAAAGACAATGCGAAAAGGGTCTACTTAATCTCATACCCATTCCAAGTAAGTAAACATGCCCTACAGTCATCAACAAGGGTGGAATTGGAAGTCTGTAATTCTTTATTTATTTTTTAATACCGAGTTAGGGGTAAAACTGGAAAGCTAAAATTTGCTGGGTTCAAATAGTCGCGCCCAATAAATGATAACATGTTGCAGCCCTTGGTCAATTCATGAGCTTAAAAGCATATAAGCATTTCCCAAGCTCAAACTGAAGGATAAAAAGAAAGGAACAAATCATACCCCGCCGTTTCTGACTTTTTATCTGATGTCAAATAATTATTGAAACATTTTCAGAGATGCTTATATCCTTTTGTTCCTCTTCTTGTGCCCTGTGCACCTGTTCAATGGGTGAGTACAACTCTGAAGATACGAACTCTGCTTCTTAATTTTGCTGAAATGAACCAAGTAAATGAGGAGATCGATCATGATATAGTTTTATTTTGTTTGCTATTTTCATTGAATAATTGTAGACGTCCTGTTCTACCGGGGTCGATGAGAAGAAGAGATGATTTTGGACGTCAAAAAGGAAGGTTAATTCGGGAATTGAGAAAGATGAAAAAAGAGAAATAGAATAAAATATATAAAGGGAGTGCCCAAAAATGAATATATATGAATTCCTTTATGAATTTACACAAGGGGTCTGTCTGGTCCGTTCAGCGAAAAGAGATTAGTCTCATCGGTTTACTCTCCGGGAGGTTAGAGATCATTTCTAGAGAGAGAATTTCTAAACAAAAAATTGAATATATAGGGAATGAAATATATGAATATCAGAGAAATACTAGGAGAATGTAAGTGCTTCAGACCAGTGGATATTTTTGTTACCAGAAGTACTACTGTATATGCGGAAGCCAATAAATAACAAAAGATATTCATGTGGATCAACATACATTTGGTAAAAATAAGTCTAATGGTATATCTCTTCACCGTGTGAATTATTATTATTTTTAATTCTCAAAAAAAAAAAAAAAAAAATCTCTCCGTCTCCAAGATAAAACCAAAAAAACATCCCATACTTCTGTATGGTGTGTCCAATTATTATGTGTAAAGCCCAATCCAAAATTCAATCTCAACCCAAAACAATCCGGCCCAGATTTCTAATAGAAAGCATGAACTAGTCTTCGTTTCTACGCTTTGCTTCCTCCTTCTCACCTGAGATTCTGAACTCAGAGAGAGAGAGAGTGCTGTGTGTCAATTTCGAAGATCTTAGATCAGCGAAGAAGAGTTGCATAGAATTCATAGACAAAACCAGCCACAGAGACAGATAGAGAGAGTTAAAGAAAGATGTTGCCGACTACTTCGAGAGGGCGGTCGTCGTCCTCTACATCTCGGACGACCAATCCCCTGTTCATTCAGTACCTTCGAAGAATAATCAAGGTGCTCTCTTTCTCTCTATTCTTTACCTTCGGATCTGATCTGCTTGCCAGTCTGGTTCATTTCTAAATTAAACATTTCATAATTCGTGGGCTGGATCTAATTCGAAGAATAATGTTGTGGAAATTCTCAATTTTAGAATACCTAGTCTTTTTAATTGCTAAAGAATCGGGATTTACAACACTATCTTCGTTTTTAACTGGGTTTAAGATTGTTTTGATATATTTAGGTAGGTGCTTACTGTGAATTATTAGTGTTTCTGATTTATAAGAATTTTTTAGGCGACTAGTAAGGTTTATGAAACTCATTCTGATCTCCCTTTGGAAGTTCATTCAGTTGAAGATGGAGAACATCACATTTTTAGATTGGTATGGCTGTTCTATGAAGATGAGGTGCATTTGAGCTCGTTAGAGATTTTGGAGTGAACTTGGTGTGGATGCTTACTCAACTTTATGAATCTTCTATTTTTAGGAGATTTGTAGGCTTATTTTGGTTCATAAGGAAAGGGAGCCAATGTGCATAAGTTTTGGACCTGCTAGCCTAGTGGAGGCAGTTTAAAAATTCTTGCAAAGGTTTTGAAGGAAGGCTGAAATGGATTGATGGAAAATTTGTTTATAAATCTCAGCATATTGCTTAAATTTTGGATTCGGTGCTTGTGAACAATGAATGCCTAGGTTCCAGTTTGAGATTGTGGGGTTCATTGTTGTTACGCCTCTGACATTCGTAGGATTTAAGTTGGTCATCTCCATTCTACAACATGGAAAACAGTTTATCGGGGAGAAAGTTATACATGAATGAATGATGAAACTAAAAATCAAGCTTAGGCATTTAAACAAGGTGCAAAAACTGGAGTAAGGAGTCTAGGCACTAAGGAAAGTAGAACCCAGTATCTAAGAGCTCACTTACAAAATGAGAACATATAGTTTAGGTGTTAGTGCAAGTTGTTTTACAGTGAAGAAGTTAAGTAAGAGAATTAAGGGAATGGAGTTTTCCTTTATAATGGGTTCACAACAATAACCCTAGAGATTATGGACTTTCAGACTGATTTGAATGAAGAGTTTGCATTTGGGATAAAGGGGTAGTTCAAACAAATTGTTTTTCTATTTTATTTGGGCTAGGGTGTGCGAGATATTATGGGCATTTTGTGGATTTTCTTCTAAGCTAATCTTACTTTAATCCTTGCACCCAAATGTAACCAGGCCTTGATGTAAATTTTAAGTCATTAGGCATCTCTTTTGGAATTTATATGACTCTACACTTTAATTTGGAGCCTGCTACACATCTTAATCTGCAACTTGTTACATGATGTGGATCTGCTAAATTCAGGGCTGTGAACTGCACAAAGTCACAACCGTAATATCATTTTCAGCAATGGTGAAGCATTCAGATGTTATGCAAATTGAAACGATATATAATGTTAATTGGGATTCTTAATGCCATCTATTGCATAAACAGATGTTGGGTAGATGTCTTAATTGTTGATTTTTCAGGAGATCTA
This sequence comes from Rubus parviflorus, assembly GCA_029955375.1. Lineage (NCBI taxonomy): Eukaryota > Viridiplantae > Streptophyta > Magnoliopsida > Rosales > Rosaceae > Rubus > Rubus parviflorus. Next base: position 31,709,230 of record JARGGL010000001.1, read on the forward strand.
TGTCTGGTTTTTTGCCATTCACCTAATTCATTTGAAATCTTTGTTAAGCTGTTGGTTCTAGAAGATAGGATATTCGAATCACTTCAAGTTAGAATACTAACTCTAGTTCATTAGTAGTTTGATTTTGTATGCTAGTTTTATCTCAAATATTTACTTTCTCTTTTGCTGGTTAATTGCAGTGGCAGCAAATGGATGTTGAATATACATTTTGGCAAATGCTTCATCTATGCACCTCACCAAAAGTTGTGTAAGTATTCACCCTTTTGGATCATCAGCATGGTCTACAATTGATTTATTTATATATTTTTGGGTAAACTAAGTATTTTGGGTTTGTTCTAGTACCCTTTTTGTAGGGGTGAAATTATTTTTTCTTTCCGTAATGGTTCAGAGTTTTTTGAATTTGTTATTTCCTGATTTCCTTAATTCGAATTTTGTATCTTGCATGTGGGACTTATGACTGAGGCAGCTACCAGCACACTAAGTATCACAAGCGTGAGTCCTCTTTCCTTTATTTATTGTTCTTTCTTGTTCATTTGGTTTAATTCAGTGCATGTGGACTCGTAACATTTCAAAGTATGAAAATATTGCGGCTACACCGGATGCAATTGAAGAGTGCTTACTTTCTTTTTCTTCTCAGAAACTAAGAACCAATGGGCACGTGACGATCCTGCTTTTGTTGTGATCTGCAGCCTTCTACTTGCAGTTGCAACTCTGGCTTATTGTGCTGCGTAAGTTCACTGTTTACTTACCTGCTGGTGGCTAGATAGGATAAAGAAATGAAAATGGTAACAGTTATATTGGTTTGAAAAAATTGTCCAAATTGATTCGAAATATCCAATATGAAGATGAAGATGCTCTAGAGCATTTAGCTTGTCACAAGACTTCAGATATTTAAAGTTGTCAATATTAATATTTTGTGAGGAATCCTATGTTGACTTATATCTTATCTTGCTTATTTCAGGTACGATCATAGTGCTGCACATGCCGTTTTTGTAGTTATTTCAGTTTTGCTTTTCCATTTTTTGTTCATTGGGATGCTTCTGGCTACGTTTTGCTGGTAAGAACCAGTTCTGGCCAACACTAATATGATACTGTTGTTTTTGATTCTCGAAATACTGCAGCAACTTATTATCAAGGCTGTGTTTGCTTCACGAAAAAGCAGCATGAAAAATAAATTCTAGGGAAACTCAATTCTCTGAGTCTTTTTTATTTATTTATTTTTTGTTATTATTATTATTAGTATTATTTTTTAATAAATATATAAAGGTCCCTGAAGTAGGAAAGCATGTTCTGTAGGTATTGTCTATTGATGAGATACGAGATCAAGGTAGTGTGGTAAATGGCTTCTATATAAGAAAATAGTGAGTATACAGCTAGACTTAACTACAGACAAAAATATGCTAGTTATAGATGAAGCAACATATGTGAAATGCTGATGATCTCATATGGTTTGATATAAGTGCGAATCTTGGTCTGTTGTAAGTGTTGTAAGTAACTAGTAGTCTAGTTGCAGGTACTGAAATGTATTTATTATTTAATCAGTCAAAACTCTATTAAGGAAAGATACATGGTTTAATATGTTATCTTATATATAGGGAGTTGTTATTAACACTCCCCTAAATGTCAATATTCACTCCAAAAGAAAAAATGATTATTTACCTGCAGTGACATAAAAATTGCAAAAAGAGTGTAGATTGACATTATGGGAGTGCCAATAATAACTCCCTATATATATAGATAGATACTGTGTTATCTAATTGTAAGTCTGGGGAATAAGATAGATTCCATATGTAAGGGCAGTGTTGGGGTCTCACATTACTATATGAGTTGGCCATGTGCTGAAAATTCAAACCTTAACTTAGTTCTCAAAGTGCTTTTATATCTGCTTCAATTCATGCTAAGCTTATCCTCTTATTTTATAGAGCATACTGTATTGAACATCATATACTGATGGGTCTCTTTTTTAAACATGCAGGTTCCTGACTAATACTTACCTTCGGGAAGAGGCTCCAAACAGTCATGTTGTTGAGCAACGTGTTGAATGGCAAGTCTATATTCCTTATTTTCCTTCACTTCTCACATATTTAACAAAACTATTCTTATAAATATTTAGCCTTGGCTTTGTCCTGATCCTATATTATTAATATGTCCATGTGTATATTGTGTGTCAATGATTATAGATCCATTTATCTTCCAGTAGTGTATTCATGTTTTTGTATAAGTATGTTTATAAGTTTTGTTGCTTTCCTTCTGTAATTTACTGTCTTGTACTCTGATTGATTATTTTGCGGTGACTGATGCATACTTATTTTGCTCAATTGAAGGCTGTATGCATTTGATGTGCACTGCAACTCTTTCTTCCCAATGTTTGTTGTGCTCTACGGTAACGAATACAGAAAGTGTTTTCCTTTATATATTTTCAATCTCAAATGATTTTAAATAATGTTCCTGATGTCTTGTTTCTGCAGTGCTCCATTATTTTCTGTCACCTCTTTTGGTAGCACATGGTTTCATTCCTGTATTGCTCTCAAATTTGCTATTCATGGTGGCCGCTTCATACTATCATTATCTCAATTTCTTAGGTTATGATGGTAAGCTAAAGATTTTCTCTGAGCTTAAGAATATTTTTTCACATGTTTAGGTTCAGGTGGTGCAATGCTGCTTCTGGTAGACATATTATTTAGGAGCCACAATGATGATACTATTATACTATATGGTAGACTCTCTTTTGGGATGTGGATACAAAGTGATGTTGATTAGAGGTCACATTCTATGAGTGAGGCAATTAGCTTTCTAATAAGTGAAATGTGCAAGTGATTTTATCAAACAAAGATGGTAGTATGGTACCCTCCTAATCATATATGCATAGAGCAGTTATGCAGAGGTGGCCAACAATATAGATCAGTGCTCTCCTTTATAGTGAATAATATTGATTTCTCTACCCATGGAGTTGGCTTGTCAGTTTGTAATCTAACCCAATGGTATTTGACTAGAACGCATTTGGGTTGAAATTTTCCAGTGGTTCTGAAGTGTACTTGCTCATTAAGATCTTAAGATATAGTTGGGTATTCAGGTGATTAACTACTTATTTTCAGTAAAGAGGATCTAAAATGCATTATGCTGATTACGATCTTATTCTTGCAGTACTGCCATTCCTGGAAAGGACCACTTTCTTCCTTTACCCAATTAGTGTCGTCATAGTCCTCTCTCCTATCTGTAAGTGTTGAATGTGACTCTTGGATTTGATTGTGCTTTGCGTCCCATTGCAGCATTTGTTGAAATTGTTCATTTCCCACTTCTGCAGTGATTTTGAGTGGCTTCAATCCTTCAAGATATTTCATGAACATGTATTTCAGTCAACGGTTATGATTTAATGGGGAAACACACATTTAGAATAGCACATATTGTAAGGTTGGGGTACCAATTCAGAGACCACATCAACTTGAGATGGCATTGATGGATTCTTGATTGCTTCTATGATATGATTCACCAGCAGGAGCTCACATGGGAAGAAGCTTCCTATCGCTTTCTTTTTAGGCATTTTACCACTGTGAATGGAAGTTGGAACCAACGAAGATAGGGCATCAAGTATCTCCTTAGGGATTCTGAATATTGAGATTGTATCGAACGCTGCGATTTGTCCCCATGTCAAATCGATGCGTTGCGGTTTATATAAATTTTTGAAGAAACTACAGCTGATTTCTTTTTGAAGACACTGCTCTAATTGTACCAAGGGAGTCATTTGTCTCACCATGCATGTGTGGTAGTCTTTTCTTTTCTTTCATCCTGCTGAGTGTTTAATTTACATGGTTGGTCAATATTTGACTCTCAACACGTACAATATCATCTAAGTGGAAGTTATGAGATTTGGGTTTGTGACAAATCCCAGGGTCAATCAATCCCTTGTGGTTGGTAAGAATTGTTGAGTCTAGAAGCAGACAAGCAGTGAAGGCAGCAAGAAAGCTAAAACACATGTTTTCAGAGGAAGAAGAAATCATAACATGCGTTATGGAGGGTCCAATTTTGGCACACGCGACATGTTTGTTTGTTAGATCTTGTGATGAATCAAATCTTTCTTGGAGTACGATCGCCAATTTCAAACCATTCTTGTCGAACAACATTGACAATCAACCATAAAATTAATATTATTCCACTTTAGTGACTGATCATTGAAGAAACATGGCCATCATGGATTGGATTAGGAGAGTTTTTTCAGCCAGAAGACAACCAAGTCTTTGTTAGCATTTTAAACGATAAAAATGTGGGGACGAAGTGGGACTAATGACCCCTACCTAAACTCATGAAGCATGATTGATATGCACTTGTACCATAAAATAATACACGAATGAATCATCATTGAATTACCAAATTTAATCATAACGTTTTTCTTGAGGATTCGATGATACATGTGCCACGATAAAACAAACATCCTTCCCATTTAGTGATAATAGCCCTCCAAGTTTAACTTATATAGTGTATTTAGGTGATGTTTGGTACATAGGATTCTCTTAGCCTAGCTTATTTTCTATGTGAAGCCCGGACTCCACTAACTTGGGATATGCTATACTAATACCTGCCCAACGTTTGGTGCTGCTTAGGATGGAGGAGCAGGATAATCAACATAGTTACCAATTGCAATGGTTTTCTAGATTCCAGCTCTCCTCCATCATATCAGTAACCCAGAAAATTATGTTAATATGGCTAAATCATCTTCAATAAACAAAAACCCATTCTTTAAACCCAGAAAAAAAAAAAAAAAAAGGGACGAACTCAGATGAAAAAAAAATTGAATGAGGTGATTTCTTGTGGTGCCATTAACTCAGATTTCCAAGGTTTTAGGGAGTTTGCTGGTGAGGAGAAGAGTCGAACGGTATGAATTTGAGGTCGTGGGGTGGCCGGGGTTGGTCGGACAGAGTCCCTGAAATTTCAAAGATTCCGGCGTTTCGGGCGGCGGTTTGCCGGCGCGTTTCGGGGAGAAACAAGGTGGGATAGGTTCTACTGCCCAAGCCGCTCCTCTTGGTGGAGGCGGTGTCAAACAATAATCGCCGGAGTTTGGTAGCTCGACGGCAACAGTGAAGGGAAGGAGACACAGAGAGAGCGAGAGAGAGCGAGAGAGAGAGGAGGGGGGCTTCCACAAACCCATGTATTTTGGTGTCACTCTCTTAGCCCTGTTTTTTGGGTTTTTGGGACTCCACAAGCTCATTAAAGGAAATCCCATGTTGTCAACAACCATGGGATATGACTACTTAAGAAAATAATACCATTTAGTCCAATCCAGTCCCATGTACCAAACATACTACAGGTCTTCTATATCCAGAAAATGAAGTGCAGAAAGCTAAATTTAGAATACAATGTCCTCTTCATCAGAACCACAATGTAGTATTAGATCATGATTCAAAGATTTAAAACGAACCGAAGCATCAAATAGTACGGAAGATTCAGCTCTTTTTTTTCTTCTCCCCTTTATTTGTTATTGTTATTATTCAATAAATATTAAAACAAGGTAGATGATAAAGAAAGATGGAACTCGATCTATAAATTTTGTTTCCTACTGATCAAGATTGCTGCCGGCGACATCCACAACGAACCTGTACCTAACGTCGTTCTTCTCCAACCTTTCGAATGCTTTGTTGATGTAATCCATCTTAACCACTTCAATAATTGATGTTACTCCTTTCTCTTTGCAGAATTCAAGCATTTCCTCCATCTCCTTCATGCTCCCTATGAAGCTCCCCGTGATTGTCTTCCTCCCTACACATAATTAATTGCACACGCAGCACAAAAATTCAAATAGTATACATGTAATCTCACCTTGGTAGTTTATGTTCCCTAACATTAGAGAAAGATAGCCAAACACATGGATCAATTGGGTGACAGTGGAACATATATAGGTGGTTAACTTATACATGACTATTTGTGAATGAATTGTTTGCTTTGATACTATATATGTCAAACTTAGTTAGCAAAGAATACTAGTGAGATCCATGACGTGCTTACCGAGCATGACCATGGGGGAGACAAATTGTAAAGGGGTCTCAATAGCTCCCATCAAGATCAATTTCCCATCAAGTTTCAGCAAAGCAAGGTAAGGCTCAAGAGGATGGAACACAGGCACTGTGTCAATAATGTAATCTAGCGAGTCGGCAGCGTCTTGCATTTTAGTGGCATCAGAGCTAACCAAGTACTCGTCAGCCCCAATATCCACCATAGCTTCCTGTCGCTTCTTATCCGAAGAGCTTATCACAGTGACATGGTGACCCATGGCCTTTGCTATCTTGACCCCCATGTGTCCCACACCTCCAAGTCCCAATATCCCTCCTCTTAATCCACTCACTTTCAGACCAAACTGCCTAAGAGGGCTGTACACTGACACCGCCGAGCAAAGTAGTGGTGCCGCCTGCTCTGGATCCATGCCATCCGGTATCTTGACCGCAAACCTAATAAAAAAAATTAAATTAAAATTACACAAAACAACACTAATTTTGTATATGTTTAGTTTAGGAAATCAGATTGTCATCCTTGAATAATACCTACAATGTACCGACGTACACATACCTAATCAAAGGATCAAAATCAAAATCTAAACCCCGTTTAAAGAAACAAAATAGCTTAACCAATTAAGATGACAGTTACGTAACATAAAGTGTCACAATATCTAACAAGAGAATATTTCCGAGTCATTATACTTATTTTAGGTTATTACTTTTGATCAACGACCATGGCACCAGCAAAACCGCCTTGGGTGGGCTTGCCGTCGGAGTAAACGCCGCTATATGTCCAGGTTTTCTTTTTGCAGTATTGCTCATTGTCTGTTTTGCATGGGTTGCAGTTTCTGCAGCAACCTACAACAAGTCCAACTCCGACCACGTCTCCTACTTTGAGCTTGGTCACATCTGATCCCACCTCCACCACCTCACCAACTATTTCATGCCTATATATACACGTAAGGAAATGACGGAACAAAGAAAAAATTTAGGATGATATCAGCTGGTTAGAAATTAAAGAAGTTGAAAACAAAAACTGGAAGTAATGGGCGATTGATTGATATGTATAGTATAGGTACCCAGGAACCATAGGATATATAGACATGCCAAGGTGATTTTTGGCCTGGTGAATATCAGTGTGGCAAACTCCACAACATAGGACTTTGATGTAAACATCTTCTGGGCCTGTGTTTCTACATTAATTTTGTTTATTAGAAACAATCAAAGTTACACGCACAGAAATAGATAAATATATAAGATTTAATTACCTAAGAGTGTAGGTGTAGGGTGAGAGAATTGCAGATGAGTCTCTTGCAGCCCATCCTGTAGTGGTTCTCTCTGCCCATCCTGTAGTGATCATATTTTAGCTGATCACATTTGCCGTGGCTAAAAAATAGTCAGAAAACAAGTTACATAGAAAAACAGTTGTCACAAAGGACTTGCTTTTATTACAAAACAATCTCATTTCAAATAAAATCATATTGAGAAAATATCAACATTTATTTATATGTTGCTTATACATATTGTTTTTGGTCAATTGCTTATACTTATAATAATACATACATAATCTGATCTCAACACCATCGATCTCCTTCTCGTTTCACCTTCAATTCTTAAGATGAGATGAATACACAGCCTGAAAAAAAGAAAAAAGAAATAGTTATTATTATTGTATAAGAATTAAAAAGTAAGTAAAACAATCAAAGAAATCATGTTGATGACGTACTTGGGTTGGTGGTGACGATATCTGCTCTTCCTTCGAAACTACAATCAGAATCATTCTGACCATTCTTTTGATATCTAAGATTCATAGCGTAGGATGTCTTGGACCATATAGATTCGTCATAGCATAGTCCTTTTGGTCCTGTGGGCGAGTAATCGACTTCTTTGCACAACTCTTCGAAGGTCTTCTTTAAAAGACTTTTCTTAATATCTTTTTTCCCAATGCACCACTTCTTCCTGACGTCGCAAGTTGTAAACTACCCCTTCGAAATTAAAATCAAAGACATGGTTTCAGACAAAGAAAAAGTAAATAAACAAACAAACAAACAAATGGATGAATATGTGGGTGGTGATAGACTAATTATTAAGTTCTAACATGTGGTCTGTGTTTAGACAAAGCGACTATCGCAAGTTGGAGGAGGAGAAGAGAGACGATAACGAGCTTGGTAACCATTTGAAACTCTTATTAAAATCTATCATACTGATGGAATTCGACATTGTGGGTTGTGAATATATAGTGTAGAAAATGGACTAAATGATTTCTATATACAGTCAATTTTTGTTGCTTGCTTTCTGTTATTAACTAAGCAACCCTTAAGGGATGACTAAATTTTTGAAAGCCCAAATACGCCCCCCATTATCAAATTTTAAATGCAAGCCACTTAATATGTAAGGGGTATCATGGTAAACTCACAAATATAAATTTCTATATATATATATATATATACACACATAAAAGATAACGGAAATGCAGATGAATTACTCTTAATTGGAAATGAAAGTTTACAAAGAAAACAAAAACAAAAACTGTTAACGCAATTTGAGGGAAAATATGAAAAACTTCATAATAAATTATTTTTTATTATAATTTACAGCAATAAGAAAAAAGATTTCAAGTGAAATTAATCCTATACTTAAAAACAAAATATATAGAAGAAATAGAATCAATCGATATATGATGTACGTGTGTGTGCGTGTCAAGAAGCTAGTATTAGATAAACTAGTTAACATATTGTGGTGAAGAGGAATGATGATATTGGGCCATATTGTCAAAATAGCCTAATACACACTTAGATTAAAACAGTAAAAATCAATGTGTTTAGGGTAATCAATCTTCAATCTTCTTTGAGACGTGTCTATATTTAGGATCAACAAGACAACATCAATACTTGTGATGCATGTTGTCTTGTGATGACTCAAACCTTTTTAGAACTTAACAATTTATACTTGTTGAATCTAGTAAGTCGCCCTTCTAGGTTACTTGATAGGAAATAGGTTAAGTGTACGTAAAGCTTCTTTCATTTAGCATATAAAGTAAGAAAATGGTAATATGTTATGTTCAAGCATACGGCTAACCTGATCGAGCATTTTTATCCATAAAGAAAAGAAGTTAAATAAAACATAATATGTGTGCATGATTGTCGGTGATGGATGACAATTCCCTAACTCCTCTTTCTCATTGATTTCAGATTTTTTTTTCTGTTTTGTTGAATTTTATTAATCACCAATTCACCTCAGAAAAATCCCAAAATTTACCTGCTAGTTCCTATGTGTGTCTACTATTTGTGTATAAAATTTCGTAGCTTTTAGTTGATTTTAGATTAGGTAAGTAATTAGGTTTTTGGCTGCTGGTCACTAGGACTAGTAGTCTGTTTTTGGGACATCTCTAGAGTAGTCTGAGAAAACAATCCTCTGTTGGAAAGACTCCTGTTTGTCTATGCTAAAATTGACATTCTTAGTGCATCCACTAATAAATCGGTGAATTGTGTGCTAATTTCTAGGTGTGTACAGAGGGTGTCTGGATGTGAGACTACAACAGTGCTACTCGTACTCTATCGCTCTTTGGGAGTTGAATGAAGAAAAACTCCAAGATAAGATGAGGGCTTATTCTCTCGACCAAAAAAATGATTCCAAATGATGCAAAGAACGAGGGTTATTAGGTGCTAGCTTTGGACCCGAATTGAAGCAAAACTCAATAGTCATGCAACACCATCCAAAACTCTCACCCTTGATAAAACTCTCATCCAAATACATATACAACTCAATAGTCATGAATTTTGGACATTTGAAATTTCCCAAAATATATACCATCCAAAACTCCCAATTGTGGAAAGGAGATTGGTAGTTGAATCTGATTGCATGGCTGCTGTGGGAATGATTAATGGGATGGAAGAGTGCTTGGCAGCGGAGTGGGTGTGTGTGGAACAAATTAGAGGGCTTATGGGATTGCTACAAATTCCTAGTATTTCTCACGTGCCCAGTCCCAGAGAAGCGAATTTGGCTGCTCATTCCATTGCTAGCTATGTAGCCCGGATTAAAGGGAGTTTTTAGTGGTTTGAGATTAGGCCTCCTTGGCTCTTACAGATTGTCTCTAATGATCTTCTTGTAACCAATGGTTCTTCTAGGGATGTTCGTGGTTCTCATATCATTCAGGTTGTGGGTAAATGTGTGACTACAGCTTGTCACTCCCATCTTATGTAACCTTCTTTTCATTTTCAATAAAGGTTACCTATTTCTCTAAAAATAAAACTCTCCCCCGTTTAATTTTGGTATATATATAATGATTCTCCAATAAAGAGGTTTTGACTTTTTAACATGCGGAGTTTTGATCTCAGCCGTCAGATCATATCAAAACTGAAATCAAAATTCCACATGTTAAAAAGTAAATACCTCCTTATTAGAGAAACCATATTTATATATATATATATATATATATATATATATATATATATATATATATACATGTCTTCTCTGCTAAGGAGCTCCTTACTTTTTTAAGTTAAGGAGTTTTGATCTCAGCCGTCAAAACAAATCATTTAAAACATATCTAACATTTGGGTCCCACGTCTGTTTTGATTTGACGGCTGATATCAAAACTCCTTAACTTAAAAAAGTAAGGATTTCCTTACCTGAGAATCATTATATATATATATATAACTCACCATCGACTCCTTTGTACGGAACGGATTCCCTACACGGTCCGTGCTAGTGTACGTAGCGCGTGAGATGCACGCGCCGCTTAGAATCGTTAGTCAATCGTTAGCTATACCCCCCTTGGCTTTTCCCTCACTGTTTGTATGCATAGACCTGATCAATCTGATGTTTTTTTTCACTTTTCCCTCACATCAAATCTCTTCCTCCAGTGATGATGCATCATCTCTTCAAGATATCTTCCTCTAGTGATGACGAATCATCTCTTTCAATTCGAAGATTTCTCTTCAAGATCTCTTCCTTCAAGATCTCTTTCACGGTGGTAGCGCAACACTCAGAAAACCAAATCTTCAAACCTCAACCAAAAGTGAATTTTTAGGCTAGAAACATATAGAGCTCTAAGAGTTGATGAAGTTACATAACTAAGTCGAAGTAAACAGCTGCCGGAGTCGCTGGAACTCACTGAAAAAGTCACCGGACCACCGAGCCTTTCTTCCTACGATTCTCTCTCTACGGTCGTCGACTTGACGATATACGACCACCAATGGGTTCGTATCATCAAGACGAAGATTTTGGAACTGAATTCGTGCAGTCAAACTGCAGGAAGATGAGATTGAGGTCGGAGAAGTCGTGGCAGAGCAAAACGTTGACAACAAACGTCTGTTTATCATAATGGACGACCTAGATGAAATAAATAGTTGGGCCCCCATTTGGACAGCTGAGATTGTCCGTGCTCTTGCACGGACCGTGCATATAATAATTTTCGCTTGTTTGTAATACAAACTTGGTATGAAGATTGCAAGAGTGTTCACATGAGAGACAATTTTTAAGGGACTGTGAGGGACAAGTGAATCTGACGGCTGAGATTAAATACACAGTTTTAAGTTATTATAATTTTAACTTTTGTATTTAATCTCAACCGTCAAATTCATTTGTCCCTCACATAGTCACAGTCCGTTAAAACCTGTTCATTATGTGAGCAAGACTCATGAAGATTATTGATCAACGATTGATTTGATATTTAATTTGACGCTAAAGGATACATATGAATCTTGAGCCCCACAATAACCAAACCTGACAACTTCATCTAGCGAGTAGTGGCTCACCAACCATCTTTAGCCAAAGCAGAAAATTTGTGTTCGGAAAAGTCTCAATTCTCAAACGAGGTCTGGTATCTTTCACTCTCAAGTCTCAACCACACCAAATAACAATGTCCCCATCAACACAATCACAATGCACTATTCAAGGATTGAAAACCAAACCAACATCCAATTACATGAAGCCACCGTTTTTGCTTCTTTTTTTTTTGTATTCTTTGTTTATTTTGTACTGTTTAAGATAAGAAGACAGAGTACTCGATAAAAGAAGGGATATAAGACACATTGCTTTCTCATTGATCAAGATTGCTGCCGGCAACGTCCACAACGAACCTATACCTAACGTCGTTCTTTTCCAACCTTTCAAAAGCTTTGTTGATGTAGTCCATCTTAACCACTTCAATCATCGATTCTAGTCCTTTCTCTTTGCAGAATTCAAGCATTTCCTCCATCTCCTTCATGCTCCCCACAAAGCTCCCGGTGATCGTCTTCCTCCCTACACATAATTGTACACCAAAGTTTAGTTCCATGTTAGATAGCTACGAAAAATCAAATTTTACAAACTTACGTTATCGCTTATCGGAGAACAAATCAATAATGTAAATAATTGGTCATAACTCCAAATTTTAAATTGTTAGTGAAAAGATCAACAACTATAAATTAAAATAACAGTTTAAAGAAAGCAAAAATGCAAAGGTAACAAAAGTAATTCTTTAATAGCTACATTGACCAAGAAATCAATAGGATGCCCTTTCAAATCCTCTAAACCACAAGAAAGATACTCAATTTCAGTGGCAAATTTGCTGCAGAAAAAAAGAGATGGTAATAGAAGTGGTACTCACCAAGCATGACCAATGGGGACACAAATTGCAATGGCGTGTTGATAACACCCATCAAGATCAATTTCCCATCAAGTTTCAACAAAGAAAGGTAAGGCTCAAGAGGGTGGAACACAGGAATTGTGTCAATAATGTAATCCAGTGAGTCCACTGCCTCTTGCATTTTGGTGACATCAGAGCTCACCAAGTACTCATCAGCCCCAATATGCTCCAAAGCCTCTTGTCTCTTCTTATCTGAAGAGCTTATCACAGTGATATGGTGTCCCATGGCTTTTGCTATCTTCACCCCCATGTGTCCCACACCTCCAAGTCCCAATATACCTCCTCTTAATCCACTCACATCCAGACCAAAGTGCTTCAGTGGGCTGTAAATTGTCACCCCGGCGCAAAGTAGCGGCGCCACCTGCTCTGGTGCCAGTCCTTCTGGTATCTTCACCACAAACCTTAACAAAAAATAAAGCAGTCGGACATATGTTAGGATACTATTGACATATTGATGACACATATCTCTCACAAATAAAATGTCAAGAGAACATTTGATTATTACTTTTGATCGGCGACCAAGGATTTGGCAAAGCCGCCTTGGGTGGGCTTGCCATCGGAGTAAGTGTCATTGTAAGACCAGATCTTCTTGTTGCAGTATTGCTCATTCTCTGTTTTGCATGGGCTGCAGTTTCTGCAGCAACCAACAAGGAGTCCAACTCCGACCACATCTCCTACTTTGAACTTGGTCACATCCGATCCCACCTCCAACACCTCACCAACCACTTCATGCCTGTTCAGTAGCACAAATGGTGACAAAAGATTACAAAATATAAGGAAATCAAGGCGCGCATAAAAGAAAAAAAAACTAATGCAGGGTTTATGTTGCGCCTCAATCCAAGAAAATACAACATTCTCGAATTTGATCAATTAATTATACTCGTCAAAATTCGAGAAATTACATTTTTTTCGGATCAAGGCGTGACAAACTGACAATAAATATAGAAAAGTAAGTGTCATTTATATATTATACCCTGCAACCATGGGATAATTTGACTGGCCAAGTTCATTTTTGATCTGGTGAAGATCAGAATGGCAAATCCCACAGTTCATGACTTTGATATAAACATCTTCCGGCCCTGTGCTTCTGCAATTTATTTTCATCAAAGAAAAAATCAACGGACATGATAAGCGAGATATAAGACAATAATAAATATGACAATGCTATTCACACCCTGAGTTTGTTTATCATTCAACACTAATTTACGAGTGTGAATAGCATTGATCTAATAAAATTAACGAGAGGAAAAGAAGAAGAATGATATGCGATGATTATGTACCTAAGAGTATAGGTGTAAGGTGAAAGAATCCCAGAAGAGTCTCTTGCAGCCCATCCCACAGTTGTTCTCTCCGCTTCAAGACTACCCATTTTCCTTCTCGTCTTTGTGTTTGAGTTTTAGAGAGAGAAAGAGAGGATCACTCAGAATACAAAGAAAGGTTGCTATTGGTGAGTGGGTTTGTTTTGTCTGGGAATCACAAAGTAGTGCAGGAGCATCATTGTATATAAATACAAAGACACAAGTGGAATAGAAGGAAATAAATCCAGGAAAAAGTCACAAGGGTAGACACGTAATCTAAGCAGTGGGTAAGGTTGTGTAGTTGGTGAACTCTCTACAGTGGTAAAAATCCTCTGCTTCTCAGGAATTCACAATCATAGAGATGGGTCCGACACTCCGATGATCGAAGACGATTGTGTACCGTAGTTGGTGGGTGGGGTCCGTGATGGACTCGAACATGTTTGTGCGTATTGTATGCGTCATGCACACGTCACTGCCACTAAACCCTAATTTAATATGCAGGAGTTATTGTATTAGGGTAAGAAAAGAAAGATTGCGTTTTACTTTATCAGACTTCAGACCTCAACTTTAGGGAAAGGTCAGAATGGGAATGGTCATAATGGGGGGTAATAATATATTCTTAGGCAATGTTCTCGGATAATTTTGTTAAGAAATCCACCAACTAAAGCATCTATGACAAGGACCATCACTACCTTCTTCAATAATAGGGATGCTAGCAAAGTTGGGCAAAGCAAAGCGATTACCATTGAGGTTGTTGTGCTCTGGCCTCTTGTCTCTGAGGTATTACAGAGCCTTCTTTGTCCCTCTTGGTTCTGTTTGCTTTGTTTATCAAGTTTCTACTTGCCAAAAAAAAAAGCGATTACCAAATGTTGCAATATCCGGATTTTCCCTTTTAATCCCTTAATGTTTAACATACTTTGATCAAATCTTAAGTCCCACGATAAATCAATATTACGCTATGGTCATTGTTCTTGATCAGACAAGTTCTTTGTTTTCATTGTTTAAAATGTACGACTCTTCACTACTTCTTGAATTGTGTTTAAGGTACTACGTACTCATAGCATACACTCTCGGATAACATTTCACAACTTTGACTAGTAGCATGATGCTTGTATTGCTCTCCCAAAACTTTGTTTTCTTAGTCTTATGGCTTGTACAAAGTCTTGAGTTTTGAATTTTCATCTTCTAATATCATTAATTGAAAATATAAAAAATTAATAAAAAAGACTCTTTTTGGAACCATTTCACACAAGCATGTCAATCCGAACCCCGAATTGCAACCTGTTTATGAGAGCATCTACGTTCACCATGTGAATGCTATATATTGAGACATTCAAATATCCCAACTCGATCCTATGATTACTGTCACTTCTTGACAAATACCGATCGATCAGTATTTTGATTAGCAAATTTAACCTCTTCCAGAAGCAAGGTTCTTCCATGTTTTAGAGGCTCACATGTATTTTACTAATTGAAGCTAGGTGCCACCAAACGCTAAAGATTTAGGAAAAGAATATTTGCTGTACCAAAATCGACACAGCTAGCTTTTGGCATTACTAAATGAAATATAAGAAGACGACCTATCATTTATAAATTAATAAACAGATTATACCTTAATTAATCTGCATAATTGTGGTAGATTACTCCATATAATAAGAATAAGTTCAAATTGTTCAATCAGGTGTGTTTAAATTGTTACATAAAAAAAATTTAGAGAAGCCTTACAAGTTACAACCCCAGAGTATATAGGGCACCATCCCTTTAAATATGGACTTTTTAAGTCACAGAAAGGTATCTTTCGTCTTCCATTAATTTGCTTCCAAGATTTCTTTCAATACTTTAAGCACTTATCGATGTATTTAATTGAACTATTCTTTAAGAAAAGGGTTCTAAAATTTGTTGGACTTTGCTCAACTACCACCCTGTCATTTTTAGACAACGACTCCAATTTAATTGCTAAGATAGAATTTTCTAAAGCAAAGTATGCTTGTTCTATTGACTTTGTGACTTCTCAGCTGTAAACAAAGTCTCTTCTGGAATATGATGACTACTTCACACCCACCTCGTATAACAAGTTCATAGGTGGAAGATGATGGCAACCTTTGCATTATACAGGTGAAGCTAGTGAACTACTTTTTTTGCACTCTTCATCATGCATGTATCAAAAGTAGACAATTAGTGAGAGTGGTAGAGCATTTACAGTCAAATCTAACTCCGATCTTTAGAACACTTGAGCTTTGTTAAAGGGAACAAATAGCTTGTCTAATCCGATAATTCAATAATAGATCGCCACGTTAAGTGTGAAGTCTCACATACTAAGGTGAAAATATTCCATCACACCTTACGTGGCAGCAGCCTACTATTAAAAGACGAACAATCACGTACATGGGTTGTCTTCCATACTGAATACTTTCTCATGGTTTCACTTGAAAGGTTAAACCCTATAAGTCTGACCACACAATTTCCTAAACGTCAAGCAAGTTGTTATTTGTGAATCAACCAGAACCCTAAAGTTAGATTAATGTTAAAATCCAATTTCATTATACTGGGGACTTTGGTTTGGTAATTGGACAAATGAGAAAGTCCTAAGAAACCCCAAAAGAATATTAGATGAAATGACTAAACCATATATGCCACATCTTGTTCTTGTTGTGTGGCATCTCTCTTACGATTTGCTACATGGTTGCCACTAAGAAGAATTGAAATTAAGGAGGCTTAACCGTCAATTGATACTGAGCCTACAATTTGGTCGTGGCCAACTCGTTTACTGTCTAATTGGTCTAAAAATGGTATCAAATCCTTTGATTGCATACAATCTAAATTGATGTATAAGTGTTTAGGCATATATCACATCCACATACATGGGAAAACAAAACCTAATAATTAGACTTAAACAAGTACTTTATCATGAAGTAGGTTGTTTCTCATACCACTACATGCTAGCTGCAGGTTTCAAAGTAGTTGCCAAACTGATATTGCCAGGGCACAGGTCTATATGTTGTTGAAGATTTTATCATTTATCCACTTTTACCACCTATATTTAGGTCATCTGATAAAAAAGTTAAATGCAAAAAAATTTAATCTAAAGAGTTTTGAAAATAAGAATTTCTTTCTAAAATTCTCTAAAACAAAATATTATCTGACAAAACAAAACGACGTTATTTTACATGCTTGCTTTTAAGTTTTAACCAAACTATCATCTTGACTCTTGCAAAAGTGGTTGGTATTAATCCTAAGAATTTTTGTCACCAGTAGTGTCTAAACTTTTATGCATCGGATATATAAAGCTACCTAACTTTTAAAAGTAATCAATAAGGTACCTAAACTTTTAAAAACACATCATCTGGATATCTCAGTCCATTTTTCATTATTTGTCCATTAATTATGAGGGCATCTCAGTCATTTGACCTATTTTTATTTGAAAATTACTTATTTACCCTTTTATTTGTCATTTCAAAAGTGATCAATGAGGTATCTAAACTTTTAAAAACACATCATCAGCATACCTCTGTCCTGCGACATGCCATGGATGTTGAAACATGTCAAACTTTGTCAACAACATATTTTCTTGAAATCTTCATTTGCCATAATCTCAAAATTGGTAAAGTAGGATTTTTAGAAGGTGTTTCAATTGAAGGAACTAGAAAATCTCGACTGTTTTTCTTTTTAACGATTTTCAAAAATCAAAAAACTAGAAAAATCATAATAAAAAATTTGCTCGATCTTTTTGAGTTCCGTCAATTGAAACACATTCTAAAAGCATGCCATACGAATGGTGAGATTATGGTATGAGAAAATTTCTCCAAAAAACTGCAATTCACAAGGAGTCATGCCAAGGTGCCCCCAACAAGTCCAAATGTGCCACGACCCATATTTATTCAAATTTTGCCATGGCATGTCATAATCTCACCATTTGTAGAGCATGAATTTTATAAGTTGTTTCAAGTGACGAAACTGAAAAATCTCAATCTTTTTTTTTATTAATGATTTTTCTAGTTGCAGTAGTTTGAAATTAGCTTTTTGGCTGGCTATCCAGTTTTAAATTACATTTGCAGTAGTTTCACAAAGTCTATCCATGAATTGCCAAGTTTGCTTAAATCAAAATACTCGAGTTAGAAAGTAATCTCACAAGCATGTCATGTGAAGAACTCACCTAAAAAAAATAATAGTATTTAGAAAATTCTAGTTGTAGCTTAAGAATGTGTAATGTCCCCCCTATCAAAACCAGAATTTGTAATATCCCAACTTCTTTGCATGTATGAAGGCAGAGGAGCAACCAACTCTAGGCTTTCTAGTCCTGAAAAATCACAATCCGAATGCAGTTTCACATTTTGCAAAGCCAGAGACACGTTAGGCAAAACCATTTGCTTAGAATGAAGATGTAAGCGCAAATTCTTTTCGGAGATACTTCCACTGTCCATATTGAGATCAAAAGGAAGGTTTTTTCTCTTCGGAAGCTCCTCATTGGAATGACATTCAATCTTAGACAACGCTACAGGTTTCCAGTCCTTATGCTTTCGCCACCCATATTTGTAGTCTCCAACTATCGGTGTTCCCAAAACTTCTGAACAGTGTACACGCAGCTGTAGTTCCCACACATGGTCAGAAGAGTTGCGCACAGCCAAAAGTGAGTCTAACTAATGAATAAAGCTGCAAACAGAAATCATTATAAGTGTAGTTCTGACCCATACCTGGTGCTTTCGACCAGTAAGTGGAATTAGCTCTAACCATGTGAAACCTGCATAATTATAGTAGAATATCAGAACCGTATACCGACAGGGAACCATTAATTGTCGAAGAATTTGTACTAGAATATCGAAAGTAGCTAATAGTGCGGTGCCAAATCATCCTCTCTAAACTAGATTGGAGCCAGGTATTAAAATACTGCAGCAGATATCCCATGACCAAAACTACCCCCAGACAGTCCACTAAATAGTACATTGGGCACATTGTGCAATGGAAATAGAGTTTGTTGCTAACCAGGATATGATGATCCAATTACTTTGTACTTTGTAAGCGCATGTTGAGAAGGCAAACATTGCGCTTTATTCACAATGGTGATCCTATCTGATTTACCATTGTCAACCACCACCTGAAAGATTTCATAGCACCAAGATATCATATCTTCAGTAAATTTGGGAGAAATTACACTTCCGGTCTGTACTTTGGTCCATAGTTCAATTCTGGCAATTTCAGTTATGTAGTTTGCTGACTTTGCAATTGTGGATAAATTGTTGATACAAAATGCAAAGTTAGCAAACTACACTATTTAAATTGCCAAAATAGAAACTACTTGACAAAAAATTGGAAATGGCCAGAACTACAGGGACCAAAAAGGTAATGTGGGTGTATTCTAACCTTTCCTAAGGGCACTGAGATTAATCCCTCTTCTTGTCTGGGAGATCCAATGACGAGTGCCCAATACCTTCTTCGCAGAACGCCTTTTGCATGGTCAATAACCTTCAAAACAAAAACAAATAACAGGTACCAGAACTAAGAATCTCGTATCTTCACATGAACATGCATATATCCTGGCAGTAACAAGCAAAGACAAAAAGAAAGAACTGACATTTACTCACATCGTCTGAAGCTCCAAAAGTTTTTTCACGGAAGATCGAATGCAAAACTGTTGCACTTGTTTGTGTCCTTCCCATCACAAGGATACCACTACAATCTCTGTCAAGTCTGTGTACCTAAAAAAACCAAAAACCTGATGACAGAAGATAGATAATCCAAACATCCAAGAAATCTATAACAATGTTGTTGAATCCGAAGACACCAAGCAAGTAGGAACTTGATAAAATAATCGAAATTTTCAAAACAAGCGTCATTCTAATTTTATCACATTTATTAATCTCTTTTGCTTCATGCCTATAAATTAGGATAGTTGTATAAATTACTAAAATCTTCAATAAGATACACTACAGAGAATGTATCAGATTATGCATCTGACATATATTCATATAATAGACTGTCTATCCATTCTTCTCCTAATTTTAGTTTTCTTGTTTAGATTTTGAAAAGCACAGACAGTCAGACATGGAAAACAATGGTCCAAGTTCATTCAAGACATCAAAACTCTAACCCTAAAGAAACAAGAAATGCTATTCATTCTTTCTAGACTCATAATGACACAACTTTTTACCCAAGCAAACTGAGTTTGAAGCTGTAACCTGGGCCAATGAATCAATATAGCTCACAACTTGAAGGCAAAGTTTGAACAAGGTGCTAATCAATGATTTAGCTAGAACTTCTCAATAGTGCCGTAATTTAAATAATAAAATAGCCATGCAATGAATATCTCTCTTTCATTTCCATATACACTCTAGATTACAGTCTTACCTGGAAGGTTTCTTTCCATCACTTTTAGATGTCTGACAAATGTAGAGCATATTCTACAGCTATAGATAATGAATCCTGTATAAGTTAGAATTTACTACAAACTCACCAGCCGAGGGGGTTCTGAGAAGTCATAACTTAAACAAGTGGCAGCTAGTTCATCTAAACTTATTTTGATTCCAATACCACCCTGTACAAACATCATACATTTCAACATTGTAATCAAATTAAGTTACCAAGAAACCAAAAGTACAACAAAAACCTTCAATGAAGTATCAGTAGATAACCTGAACAGGCAATCCAGGGGGTTTATTGATGACGATAATAGCTGGATCCTGAAGTCAAAATAACATGTGTAAGCAAGATCACTAGCTTAACACACACACAAGCAACAGAGTTAACAGTTATGAACCTTATGCAACACAAGGCTACGGATAAAGTTGATTTCTTCTTCACTACAATGTCCCTCTTCTTGTTTATCATCGGGGAACTCTTTGACAGTAATAGGAAGACATATTCGATCTCCCAAGTTCATCGAATCTTTAGCCGCCACCTTCAGGAAAATCGAAATCAGAAACAAAACCTCCCCATATAATTGCAACAAAAGCTCTAAGCTCTTATCCATTACAGAGGAAAACAAAAGGTACGAGAAACTTCAGTTACCCTTTTAAGTGCTTGAACACCTTCAGCAGAAGATTCCATGTTAGATGATGATTCTCTTCGAACCTGTGATAGTAATCAAGCAAAAACAACTTTTCAATTAGCATTCAAAAACCCATTTCCAACTTGTAGTGAAATTTCAAGAAAGTTCAATGTGTGTGCGCCAACCTGTCTTAGGCGAAAGAGCTTCTGAACAAGGCTTCTAGGAATCTCCGGGCAGCACCTGGTGACCCATTTCAGCGCCGTCGTGGTGGTGGAGGCTGTAGCGGCTTTTGTATACACATCTCTGCCCACATTTGAACGATTGCGAGAGAGCTCTTTTCCCAAAGCGGCGCCGTTTATGGTGTCAGTGAACGGAGGTAAAGTGAACCATTTTTTGCCGCGCTTTTCTTTGCCTTCGTGAAATGTTTCGGCGGTGGCGTAAGATCGGCAGTTGTGGAAAGCTGAGATGAAGAGTCTATCGCCGCCTAATTCGGCGGAGGAGGACAGTGGAGAACGGAGGAGGATTCGGCGGAGGAGAAGGCGATTCGGCATGTTTGGGACTTTGGGGTTTTAGTTGGAGTTGGGATTGTGAGGGAGACAAGGGTTTTAGTAACCGGGAAATTCATAACGGTCTCCGCTGGGTTCACAACTAATTAGTAATCCGATATATCTTATGGGCCTGGGGCTGCGTTAGTTAGCCCAATTAATACCCTGTGTCGAGGTCTTTTAGATTTTATTTTATTTTACTTTTTTAATTAGTGCTAGAGAGTAGAGACTAGAGGGATACCAAATTTACATATACTATTTCTCCTCGAGGAGCTTCACTGTTCATTCGATGGGCAACTACGGTTTTGCCCCTCATTGACTGTTTGTTTACAGTCCTGCCCCTCTCTCTCTCTCTCTCTCTCTCTCTTCTTTTGTTCTTTCCTCTTCTTTTTTATTCTTCTTCCTCCGACACCAGCCATCAGACCAGCCAGCCATCACCGCCTCAAGATTCCTGGATTTCTCCTTCAGACCAGTCATCTCCCTCTCTCCCGCGATCGCCGCCATCACCGCCATCTTCCTCCGACATCAGCTCTCTCCCTCAGACCAGCCATCACCGCCGATCCCTTCTCTTCGCACAGGTTCATATCTTAGTTCTAATTTCACTTCTCTTCTTTCTTTATATTAATTTGGGAATTGTATTTTCTCTTAGGGTTTTATTCAATTTTGGGGGTTTGGATTGTTTAATTTTTCTTTGGTATTTAAATTTAGGGGTTTGTTGTTCTTTAAACAATGAATAGATTCCTGATAGGTTTTTTTTTTAATGCTAAATTGCAGATTTAACAACCTTCAGAACTTAGTGCTTCATCTATCCTTTGTTATGTTCTTTTGGCGTTAATTTCAGCCGGAAGTTGAAGCTGGTCACGGTAGTAAAAGTGGAGGTTGGACTAATTACCTCTGAAATTAGAAAGATTGAGGTGAAGCTTGTGAACTCTGTTGTGGTCACTAAGCTCACTAAGTTCGTTGTTGCTTATTGCAAGTAAATTTAGTTCAAATGTCGTTACTCTTAGTTGTTTGATTATACCTAATTGTCAAAACCAAATCAATTATCATCCCATTTGGTTCTGGAAACGTTAAAGAAGAAATGTGTTATGACCAATTAATGCAACAACAAATAATCCAAATCAAGTGAAAATAAAAACAGACTTACCTTCATAACAATCCTCCCTCATTAGGATTGTTTTGATTTACCAATTAATGTGTTATGTATTGAAAATGCGGGTACCGTTTATTTGTTTTTGATTTGGGTATGTGGTTTTAAATATACAGTATTAAATGTTGCTAACATAAAAATGAGATTGCTATTAACACTGTAAAACAGGACAATATAGGGCTGGGATGATGCATATGTCTTCATTGGAAATAAGAACAGAGGAATCAATGTTATCTCCCCCCTTCAAAGAAGAACAATTTTCACTTTACGGAGCCCATATTTTTCAGCGTTTCAGTATTTGGAATGCTAGCAGCCGCAGGAACTCAAGGTCGAGGCCAAGTTCATGTATTTGGGAAAGACTTTGCTTCTTTTAAGTACAATTGATTTGGATGTTAATGATGTTAATTATGAGACTAGAATAAAAATGTGTCCTATTATATAGATAGAAATAGAGGTTCAGTTTTTTGTCTAGGTGATCTACAATACTGACCCAACTCTGCAAAAAAGTGTGACATTATGCCATAGAGTATTAAATCAAATTAAATTCATAGAAGTTAGATTGCAACAAACAAATTCTTACATAAATTACATTAATGTTTCTTTCTTCTCTATATGAATAGATGTTCATACAGCTTGTAAGTAATTTTCTCATTGTTGTCCCTTTAAAGAGAAAAAAAATTATTTCCTCAAAAAAAAAAATAATGAAATAGATCCCGCAGCATCGCGCGGGCATTCTCTCTAGTGGGATATGATAGTACATAAGTTTGCCGCCGGGATCAAAACGTTAATGTTTCAAAACATAAATCAAAGTTTATTTCGCAAAAAAATCAATCAAATTAGAGATAATTTAGTCATCTTTTTATATCAAAGAAATAGAACGTTCATCATGATGGACCCATAGGGTCTCCCTCTTCGACGACGAGCTGAAGCTGACGATGTCGTGGTCTCGTGGAGCATGCGGCAGTTGAAGAGATCTCATTGTGTCTATGGAAGTTATTGAGCTTGGCGAGGATCAAATCGACATCGCTTTGGTCCTGAGATTTCCTTCAAAAAATATTGGTGCTTTGGCAGAGGTCGAGCTCGAGAGGGTTGGAGGTAGAGGTAGACTTAAAGGTGGGTGACGCAGAGGTAGACAGTGGCAACGACAGAGTCTTAAATTAAAGCAACGGCGGTTTTTTTTTTCCAGTAAAATGAAAAGGGACATAAGAAGAAGTTTTGAGGGACATGTACGTATTAAGGAATTCGGGTTTTATATAGGGATTTTTAGATAAAGATCTTTGCCACTTTTATTTTATAAGAAATAATTCATTGACTTTTTGATTATTAGATTTGATCTAATATTAAATTATAAATGTCACATAGGATATCTTCATACCATATCTATTGACTTATTTACAAAATTTGTCATTGTCAGAAAATATTAATATCATTCAACTTTTAATTAGATTTCCTATAAACAAGCATTTATTCAATTTTCCGTTACAATTATACCTACTATTTAAATTTCTATTAGGAATAAATTTCTATAACTAATACCATTATCAAAAGTTTTTGTTATAGTGTATTCACTTTCAAATATTTTATTAAAAGCTAGCTTGTAACTTAATCTATCAATTTACCTACATAAAAAAATTAGTTGTCATGAATTAATTTATCTAAAAATCTAGGCACTAGTCAAGATCTCAGCTAGATAAGAGCATCTCCAACAGTGGGAAAGCTGGTTTTATTATGTTATTATGGCTTTGTATCAGCTTTGTCTTTCCGATATGTCATCGTTGTAAACCAAATGGTGTTGCCCAGATTGCTGGTATGTCAACCCTTGCTAATTGGTGCATGTTAGAATACATAGATTTTGTGGAGACTCTTGCTATTATTGCGAGACATTCTCTCGATACTTATTGTAATCTGGGGTTTAGGTATCATGTCCCCCCTTGTATTCTGCAGTTTCATTAATCAAGGTTTGAGGGTAGCCGCACCGGTCCTTATTTCAAAACAAAAAAAGAGCATCTCCAACAGTAAAATATATTTTCACTAGATAATATACCTAAAAGTAAAATATAGCTTTAGCTAATTTTTCACTTTTGTTCCAGCAGAAAGTAGCTATCTGTAACTTAATTTAGGATTTAGTTATATTCTCTCACCTATCTAGCTAAATATAGCTATAAATTTTGGCTAAAGATAAATTTGACTTTCATTTAGCTATTTTGTTGGAGTGATAAATTGTGTCAAAAATAGTTAAATTTTAACTTTTTTTTAAAATGGCTAGTCTGTTGGAGATGCTTACCCAATTTCGAAGAAAGTTAGTTGTCAATTTGTCATGAATTAATTTACCTACAAATCTAGGCACTAGTCAAGAGCCCAGCTAGATAATTTACCCAATTTTGAAGAAAATTAGTTGTCATGAATTAATTTACCTACAAATCTAAGCACTAGATAGGCAAGAGCCCAGGTATATAATTTACCCAATTTCAAAGAAAATTAGTTGTCATGAATTAATTTACCTACAAATCTGGGCACTAGGCAATAGCTTAGCTAGATAATTTATCCAATTTAAAAAAAAGTAGGTAAATTAATGATGTAGGTAAACTAATGTAGGTTAATTAATTTCATAAGAAAATAGTTTAGGTAAATTAATCTCATAAGAAAATAATGTAGGTAAATTAATTTCATCAGAAAATAATGTAAGTAAATTAATAATTCTTATGGAAGACAAGTAAAAGAAGAGCGTAAACATAGCAGAAACATTTGATATAATACAAATAACATCTAACAAACCCCATTCACTAAGCACCAAGAACATCAAAACTAGAAAACCAATAGTATTTACATAAACAAAAATGAAAGATACACAAACCTTGGAACTTTAGCTTGAGCCAAGAAGCAAAAAGATGCAAGTACAAAGAGATAGACAACACATGAATTCCTTTTTATTTTTCTTGACATTTTTCTTCAGCATGAGAAATGTTGATATGATAATATAGAATGCAGAATTCATAATTGGAACTTACTTACCCTAGCAATCAAGATGCAAAATAGAGGGAGAAATTTATGTTTTACCAAATTCAAAAAGTCAATGACGGGTGAATATTAAATATTAGGCTTAAGGTTATATTTGGTATCTCAAAATGTGTAGGGCTGACTCATCGATCTCTAAATGGAAAAAATATTAGTTAGCATTGATTCAAATGACTAAATCCACCAAAACTAATGACCAAGATTTTCATTAAAAATATAAATTTCGCAAGAAGTTTTTCCAAATTTCTACTATATAAAATTCGAAAAAAAATGACAACTTTAGTTACTCAACTTTGTTTCGTTCGATACTTTGGTCACGCAACTTTTTGAAATATCAGTTTGGTCACTCAACTAAAACACCGTGTATCACTTTAATCTTTCCGTTTGTTTTCTCCGTTAAATTGATGTTTACAGTTAAATTTAGGGGTATTTTAGGGACGGAAGCCTAAAATACATTTTTGCCTAATTTTTCCTCTAATTTCACCTACATAGATCTATCTTGTAATTTTTTTTAATTTTGTTTATATATATATATATATATATACATTTGTTACCTGGGATATTATTAGGCGAAAAAAAAACATTTTATTGAGAAACAAATGACTGAAATGAGATTAAGAGATTTAAAATTTTAAATGGAGAGAATTAGGTGCCGTTCGGTTACGTTTTCAAGCATGCTTTTTCATTTTGCAAAATGAAAATGGCTTTAGATTGTGTTCGGTGAGCCTGTTTTTAAAAATACAGAAAATGAGAGTTGAAAATATTTTCAACTTTTACTCTTGAACACTGAAAATGCCAAATTAACGTTTTCATGTTTTCAAAAACGTTCAACTAATCTGGGCAATCCTAGGCTCCTAGCCTAGAGACCACCGCAGCCAATCCATTCCAGAATCCACACAGAAGCTCAATCTGTTGCGACCACCGCCGAGCAGCCCAGAGCCTCCGACCAAACCAGCCCTGCCCTGGGCTGGGCTCACGGCAAAGCTCGACGGCAGCGGAGAAGAGAGATTTCGAGAGGGAGAGAAAGAAAGAAAGAAAGAAGAAGAAGAGAGAGAGAGAGAAGATCTGGGTGTGATTGCTGGTCTAGTGAGCTGGGCACGAACAAAATAGAAGAGAGATTTTGAGAGGGAGATAGAGAAGGGAAGAGAGAGAAAATATGGGTGTGATTGTTGGGCTAGTGAGCTGGGCACGAACAGGAGAGAGAGAGAGAGAGAGAGAGAGAGAGAGAGAGAATAAGGAGAAGAGAGCAAGAGAGGGAGAGTGATTGTTGGATAGAGTTTTTGACTTTCTGGGCTGAAGAGAAAAAGGAAGAGAGAGGAAGATACATATGATATTTTTGCCAAATTTATACCAGAATACCAGATACGTTTTTGTCGTTGTTGTTCTCGGAAATTATAATCTCGAATGTAAAAATACAATCTCATTTTTTTGTTTTCATTTTTAAAAAAATATTTTCGAAAATCGTTTTTGAAAACGTTACAGGATAGACCCTTAGGATTTCTACAAATTATTAACTTTTTAATTTTTAGATTTTTATAGTTTTAAAAAATATTTAGGAAATCTGAGTAGGGAAAAGAGAATTTTTTGTTGTAGCAAACCCCGAATCTTGGTTGTTGAGTTTTTTTTTTTTTTTTTTACAAAATTTATTTTAAGTCAAAAATTATGTCCTATATTAGATGCAATCGGGACAAATATTTTTTGCTACTTGAGATCCAGTGAGTCACCTGCCAAATAAGATTTTTTTCTTTTTCAATTTTATCTAACTAATTTTGTATTTTACTTTCTTCTTTTACTATCTTATAATAAATGATTATAACATGATGTTGGAGGTTATAATCATTATATAATCAGTGTAATCAAAGTATCAAACACACAATCAGCGCTAGCTAGCCGGTAAATCCGGGCCATCCGACCATAAATTAATTTGCATTCTTTAAACTTTCATTCCATCTATATACACTGATCTCTTCTCTGTAAGTGATCCTTGAATTACTTTGCATTATTCAAAACTTCACACATCACACACACAAACAGATAGCTAGCTGGCCGGTACCTTGTATATTGTAGGTTCATAGTTCATACCAATAAAAAAAAAGTACAAACAAATCCAGCATTAACAATATATCGATTATTGGTCAACTGTGTATGTCATTGCCATACTGGTGACCAATTCCAGGACTCGGACCAGAGTTGTCTTTGATTCCATTTTGTACTAGCAAAATCCGAGCAGTGCTCCTTGCTCTGTGTCCTCCACCACCTTTGCTTGGCCCCGAACTCTTCACCATCCCAAATGACAAACCATCCATCTCTCTATAACTGCTTAACGGCCGAGCTTCGATGCGAAGAAGGCCAAAACTCAACAGAAAGAGTAGAAGAAGAAGAACACCATAACTTTGAGATTCTTGGTTTGCAGCCATTATGCGCATGTGGTATATATATTTCTACCGGTATCTAATGCAACTTCGAAAGCATTGAATGTGGAAATCTCGTTGGTATTGGCTTTCACAAGATTGTAGTAACTGGGAGTCCTTTTTATAGAAAGTATCTATCATGTTATCAAGTACTACGCTTATGAATCTTGCCTAAATTCCTCCTTATCTGTATTTTCCCGGTTCTAAGTACTCTTTAATTGGTTTATAGCAATAGGGGGTTATTTCTTATTCATTGTTTAATAATAATTGCATACGCTTTGTCAAAGACTCTAAAAGAAGAAGACAAGGGAACAGTAAATTTAGGAGGAAATGCATACATTATCAAGGAATTTAAAAAATTAGGCATTACAGTACAATTTTCTTGTTGCTTCCATTTCTAGCTTACTGCAAGTTGAAATGCGTACGTCTGCACGTTAAAATAGACTTCCATTGAATCATTGATGAAAGGCACCATCAATTTTCCTTGCATGTAGTTTTTTTTTTCTTTAATTTTTTTCCATGTAATTGTTCGTTTTGTTATATTGGAGTAGATCAAACCCCTTGCTTGCCTAATTTTAAATTAATTCCATCACACTCCCTCACCACTTGGATTCCTGCAGGCTTACATGATTGTTCGTTAGTAGGTATATCTGGTATTTATTTTCCTTATTTTTGAAACCTCTTCTACTGAATTTTATTTGTAATTTTCTTGTGAAGCTATTAATGAAAATTCATCTTCAATAGAAAAGTTTTTTTTTTCCTGGCTATAAGATAACTAGCTCCTTGCAATCTGCGAAATTTAATCCCAGTTAAACAAAAAGATCCTTAAATTTGAAAAGAGAGAGTTTTATTTATTTTTTTGTTGCCCTAATTTCATTGCCCAAAGCAGCTCTTGGGATTATCAAGTGTACGTTGTTGACCTCCCCCCTACAGTTTGCACATGATAAAAATCAGCAAAATGCGGTTTGCTCGACCCACGATGCTCATCTTGTTTCACGTTCACGACTCTCTCAATAGGTGACATTTTCTTCTCCCGCACGACATAACATAAAAATACTCCATTGCCACATGTGGATTTGAAATTGCATTCTACGTTAAAGATAAGACAGAGCTAGGGCAACTTAAAGACTCCCATGCTGCTACTACTGCAATTGTAAAAGATCGATCCTTGTGATCGAGTTGTGGCAACCAGAAACCTCCATGGACCATGACTTGATCGGTAAACGTACGAGTTTAGTGGTCATCTCTTATGCAGGTTCATCATTTTATCAATACATATATGTGCAACGCAAACGGAAGGATCCATGATAGCGCCGGAAAAAGGGTCTATTGACTCCACGAACTTTATTTTCTACCAAAGATTGTTTGTCCCTTTAGCTTTTCATCTCAAGTGTTGAAGGTGTTAGGGTTGTTTTCTCACATTATCAAGGAATGAAAAATCTCACATCGGAAAAAATATACAACAACATAAGAAATATAAATAGGTAGTTTGTTACTAATTGTACCGCTCTTGTACTGAGGTCTTTTACCAAAGCCTTTTTAGAATAAATTAAACCCTAGACATATCTTATCTTTGCCGAAAATTATTAAGTATGGATATATCCATAGTATCGGTTATCTTAAATCTCCCACTATGTTAGGTTTGTGATTCCCACTGTTTTTTTTTTTGTCTCTCCTCTCTATAGTCTGTTCTAATTCATTGTCATTGGGATTCTTGCGTTTCTTTCTTTTTTTTATTTCCTTTTTAAATGAATTCATTGACATAGGATACTTGCGTAAAAATGTACTTTAGAACTTTTGATGAGCTACGAAACAATAATTAATGATCATTCCACAGTGTTAATTTGACTCCAAATTAAGTTAGCACAGAACTGTATATGAGGACGAAAGCCACCATATTACATATACAATTACAATTAAGCAAGTAAATGGCTTCATGAAAGAATCTTTTGAACGAGATTTCATCGAGATTCAAAGTGGATATATGTGGACAATTTTCAAAATCCAATTGATTATGTACTTGGTCACTTTCAAATTCTTATCAACTTGCAAAGATTTCGTTCAGTGTCATGCAAGGTATATAGGAAGGATCAAAGGTGACCATATATCCACGTACTATAAGAATTAATGGACTCTTACCTGATCGAATAACATATAAGTTAGGTCTCCATGCTTCCAATTTGAATATGACATGTAAAAGTGCTCCTTATAGAAAGCTCGAAAATATTTATGGGTATTTACAGTCCTTGACAATTTACAAGGATTAAATCTCAAAGATTCATATCTTGTATTTTTGACCTATTTTTTATTTGTTTTCAGTTCATGTGTTACAAGTCTAAAAATATAAGGAGCTGATCATGAGTACTTACATATATAAGGTAATAAAATTACTAAATATCATTCTTACGTTTTTACCTATATATATACTAGAATTATCCACACATCTGATGGGTGTGAGAGTGGAGGTGGTTGCTTGAAGAATGTGGGTGGTTAAACTAGTTTTTTCTTTATTTTATGTTATTTGTGATTTGATTTTTTTATCCATTCTGATTAATTTAGTATGCAAAGTAATTTAATATATGAGGGGTATTTGTGTAAAAAATATTTGTTATAGTTGACAAAACCTCTTATCTTAAATATAGTATAGATATAGATAAACATAAAGCATTAAATGAGATTAGCTCTTCGGTAATGTTGTATGTTAGGCACCTAGCTACCCTTTTCAAAAAAAAAAAAAATTGCTACATCCAAAAACTTAAAAGTTATTGCACTGCAGTAAAGAAATGGAGAATGTTATTGCACTCAAGTAACATGTTTGTGAAAAGAAAAAAAATAATAATAACAACAACGAATTAATGATGGGCAAAGAGAATTTCTTCCACTTCTTGTTCATCACAAGGGAAGACGTTTCCCTCTTTAATTTGACCTTAGGAAGAAACACCACCAAGTATAAACTCATCTTGATGCAAATATGCCCTTATTAACTCAAGTGAATAAGGGAAAAGTAATTATGTATTGTATATCGAATACACCACATAAAATTAAGTTTGGGATTGTATTAGAGAGAGCGAGAGAGGAATGAATTTGGTTTGTTAATAAATTAGTGGGTTTTGGGTCGATGGGAGGCAATGGTATCCATCGTAAATTTGATAAATTTTTAATGTCAAATACACAGGTCCATTTCTTCCATGTGGCCTTATGTGGAAAAATAATATAAGGTGGCCTGTTGAAAAATATAGATTATAGAAATGACTTTTTTTTTTTTAAGGATAATCAGATTGTATTAATCAATAATCATGGCTATAAAACGGCACCTTACATTAATCTCTTAGGCCCAAACCCATAACTTTGAAGGCCAGGCAAGCTAGAAAACTAAACGGAACCGCTCATTAAGTTTTGTTCGCTCGTTTATTCAAAAAACGAGCCTACAAAGTTGAAATACATCAAGAAAAAAACTACCCTAACTAGAGAGAATCCAACCGCCCAGCACGCAATTGTGGTACGATTAGAGACTCATAAACCAGCTTTCCCGACAATATACGTCATCATTGTAGGCCAAACCCAACATACTAAGTAATAGATGAGGGTGGCAAGGCACCCTCCCTTAGAGCCCAAACCATTGTAAGGCCCCACTCCATATCAGACCCAGAATAAGGCCCAAGAGCCTCATCCCAAGCCCCACAAAAGTGAGCCCAACCCAATAGCTCAGTTGTGATCAGCAAACCCACCAGCTGGGAAATCACCTCCGGTGGTCGCCCTCTCCAGCAAATCATGATTGCTTGCACACAAAACAGGATCGAGACAAGAAGAGCATAACCCGACTGTATAAGGATGCCTGATCAGAAGGACGAGACAGATCAGAAAAGTCGACTACACCGTTTGAACCGAGCAATCCGCACCGCCGTAAACCCTTGTAAGTGAGAATCCAATCGGAATCGATGGGCTGATGAGGAAAATCAAAGTGCAGTGCCTACTGAGATTCGATCGCCGACGTCAAGATGCCAACCGGGATCGAGTGAAAAACTGAAGAAGGAAACCAACTCACACCAGTGAAGGAGGAGAGACTAGGCTGGGTCGGAACCCACTGGATCGGGACGCTGAGAAACTGCCGCCGCCGCTAGGGTGCGAGGGTTTTGAGAGAAAACCCTAGCTGTTTTGTGTGACTTGCTTTCGGGATAGACTATCCTCCATTCTAAATATATATTGTTTAGAAATGACCTTATTGATAATTGGCTCTAAAATTAAATAGTTAATTTGTGTGCAAAAACTTAAATTCGAAATATTAATGAAATAAAATATAAAATAAAACACTTGACATATGCAAAAATAATAATTCGACAATATATCGGCTATCTCTATACATTATCACGTAGTTTGTTCAATATAAAAAAGATAATTACTAGAATTATAGGCGTGCTTGGGTGAAATTTCATGAATATAAGTAGGTCATGCCTATGTTTCACAACTTACATATAGATATATATAGGATTTATTTTTCTCTCAAAATATAATTACCAATTTTCCTTTAGTTTGAGAAACGGGAGATTCGAACTTTGAAACTTATCTAACAATGTAGACACTAAACTAATAACTAGTGAGTCAAAATAGAATTAACATTTTTCCTTATAAAAAGGATGAGATATTACACATTAATTTCAATCAAACGTATCTCGACAAAGCAAGATAATTTTATCAAAAGAAAACAAAAAGGAAGAGAACAATACAACGAAAAAGGGGAACATGAACTAAAACCTCTCATACAAAACTAAGATGGCAAAGAGCCAATTAAGTTAGAAAGAAGGGTACAAGGCAATTCCAAGAAAATGCAAATAAAAAGGGGAACATGAACTAAAACCTCTCATACAAAACTAAGATGGCAAAGAGCCAATTAAGTTAGAAAGAAGGGTACAAGGCAATTCCAAGAAAATGCAAATAATTTTTTTTTTTTCAAATGCCGAAGAACTTTGAAACATGTAAACACACAAAAATTAAAAATTCGATCTTGATAGGATAACAACTTCACAAGATAACTTGAGGAGGGGTTTTTTTTTTCCTCTTTCTAAGTTTCTCTTCTGTTTGTTTGGGAGGAACTCACTAACTCTCTCGGCATTCAAGACTTTATCATCCTTTTTTAGATAAATAAAATCAAACTCAACCTCTCGTTCTATTGGAAACAATCTTATAATATAACTTCTTTCTTCTTATTTCTTGGAATCTAAATCACATGGTCTTTTATAAGTTAATTAATTTGGTTCTCAAGCCCTTAGGGTTAACTCAAGTGGTGAGAAAGGGTGTAAAATTTGGTTATGATAAGGAGCTCGATCCTCAAAAGGTAACAAAAAAAATAATTTGGTTCTCCTAAGACCATATATATGCTCCCTGTCTCGAATTTTAGGTACAGATCAAGGTTTCACCCATATTTTATTTTCCTCTCTTTTTGATTGATGGCAGCGGAAATGATTTTTTTTTTCTTTGTCTCTTAAACTTTTTAAAATGCCTATTCGATAAGCGTTTATGGTGTGAGTGAAAATAACTTAAGAAGCAACTTATCATTCCTCCAAAGAAGCTTAAGGAACTTTGAGGTGACGATATAAAATGAAAGCTATATATATAAAAAGTTTACTTTGCTACATATTAAGCATATATATGAAATTTGAGTTCATGGGTTTTTCTAATCTTTTATTGTCTAGTTCCCGTATATATTTTCTATGTTATGCCCTTATAATAGTAAAATCAAGCGAGGTTACTTTTATTTTTTGTCTGACTCAAGTGAGGTTACTTAGATAATAACATTTTTTGTCGTGTTCATAGTATTCATCAATAAAGACTATAGTTTCCGCTAAAAAAAAATGATGATTTTAATCATTAATTCCTAGCTCTCAATAATTAAAGACTATAGTTTTTGCTAAAAAAAAAAGTATGGGTTGTTTAGGCAGTTGACCTGTAAAGATGCCGTACCCCATTGGTATTCATTTAGATCAATGTTTGCTTGTAAAACAAAAATACGTACGTAAACTCCTTTCATTTAATTCAGCTCACCATTAATTATACAACTATATATATAACTAGTAACTACTGTGGTAGAGAAATATCATTATAGAGTTTATATCCAATAAGATATCCTAATTAACAATGTAGTATATAATATGGATCCCAGTATGGCAACATGCAAGTTTGCTAGGTTGGGAATAATCTAATATAAACAGAAAGGACCGAAACCCATAGACTTGGTTGTTTCCAAGACATTATGCCAAGGTTCATGTATTATGCACAGCTAGTGGTTACTGATGAATTGCTTCTATTTCTTCATCATTGTCTTTGGGACTTTCTCATTGGAGCCAAATTAATTGACTCTTTAAAAAGGCAAATTCTTGGTGAAATGCATAGGAAGAACTGGGTGGGGTTGTACACTTGTACCCTTTTCACATCCGATTGAGATAGTATGTACATATTGGACGTTTAGCTTAATATACGGTTTGCTCATTTTCTAACAATTTAACTTTTGATACATCAATTATTTATTAAACATTTTAGCTTTCATGCATGGTTGTCTAACAGAGATAATCAATATGTGAAATGTTAATTAGCTCTTATAATGGCACAGAACTACAAATTTTTATTTGTGATAACGAGACGAAGAAGTTCTCAAATAAATTAATCCAAAATCGTATGATGTATTATTTCTTGAATCTTGAATTGCTTACACATATTGAACTATTGTCAATGATCCACTCGATCTTTTGGTTTCGTACACTTAATAAACACAAAAACTCCCACTACACTAGAATTATAAGCTATTTTTACCGACATGAATATGTCAAGTCAATGAAAGATCGATCACTATCATATATGTATGCTGCCATAAAGTTCTGCTGTGGTTGCACTGCCATTACGTCTCAAGGGCCATAAAAAGTCCCTTAATTTCCAAACCTAAATCCCTTTTTGGATTTGGGAAGTTAACATGCATGCATGATAATACTGGCTGCTAGCATGCATCCTAAATTTTTCCTTATGCGTCACGTAAAATAGATAATTAACGTACAGAATAATTCAAGGATCTTGCAATGAAGCATGAAACGGACACCAAGTTGACTCTAATTTATGGTGGTGTACGTCTATTTTAGATGCCAAACTTCCACTTTAGTTGCCACCTCTTCGATCATTTTCCAAACTAACTAGCCGCCTCCCTAGTTCCTGGCATTTGGGATGAACCAAAGCTGTGTGTCATTATCTCAACACCATTTCAATTTTAGCGAAAAATTTAACTCTTTGTAATATATTTACCGATCACATTACTTATTAGTTATCCCGTTTTTTATATAGCTTACACACTAGAGTGTACGTGGCGCATATTAATTGGCAGTTGAATTTTCTCTCAGTATGTACATGTAGCTAGCAAGCCTAGCCTTATTCTTTGATGAAAGTATCGTCCTTTCAGAATTTTCACCACCTAAAAGCACTATAAATAGATCCCGATCCTTACATTCTTTACATAGGCAGCACCATTGGGAAGAAAAACTTGTACAATATAGTACCAAAATGGCTAGAGGAGTGCTCAAGTCTCTTACCATTTTTGTCATTCTTCTTGCTTCTCTCCTCTTAAGCGCCCAGCTTACTTCAGTAGAAGCTCGACCACTGCAGAATACTTCAAGATCATCATCACGCAACAGAGTCGTCGCTGGAGAGAGTACTGAGGGCTTCTTCAGCGCAGTGAAGAGTAGTAGTACTTCAGGAGCAAGTCCGCCGGGGGCTGGGGGACACAGATTTGTGAACCTTCAAGGATTAGCAACTGTTAAGAACTCTGGCCCTGGTCCTGGTGAAGGACATCACTAACCAAGTGTTATTAAGGGCATCACTTTGGCAAATCTGTGTGCACCATATCTTACGTATTCTGCTTATTGGTACTTCGCACTTTTGTACCTTTGTTTTAATTACGATCGAGCTGCATTAATTGATTAATTTGTAATAATTTCCTAAACACAGGCATGTGTGTGTGTGTGTGTGTGTGTGTGTGGGTGCGTGCGTGTTTGTGTGTGCTAGTTGATTCAGCATTTTTAGCTCATTTTACCCATGTACGTACTACTATGATAATGTAAACCTTCAATGATGTTGGCCGGTCGCTCAAAGATAACTTCTGTGATGATCATAAAATCATAATCATGTATCTACTCTACCAGTTAATTACGTATATTAGGTTCCCTATATATAGTAGCATATTCTTGATGAATCAAGTTCTCTCTTGTTTATTTTTACGTTTGTTTTTCTTTGGCATATCCAGACGTTCTAACATGTGTAACAAAAAAGGGAAAATGTAAGAATATCCAATAAAACAGTCGTAGGGTAAAAAACCAAAAAAAAAAGATTGGAGTTAAGATTTGTCGAGAATTGTAACGAACCCGGCCATAGCAATTTGTTTTTTTTTTGTTACATTGGAGGCCATCATCAACCTTCATCACCACTTGGGGTAACCTAAGAGCAACCCATATAGCAATTAGAAAAATAAAGTAGAACTGTTGTAAGGCATATGAGTTTTCTCTGGTTAATCAGCTGTCATATGACTTTATTTTTATATATAAATGGAGGATTAACTATATATGAAAATAAACGATTTCAAACCTTGAATAACATTTATCTTAACAGCCATTAACTAATTTTTTATATGCTTATGTTAGCTTAAGTGGTGAGGGAAGGACAAATAAAAGAAAATATGTGTCATTAACTTAAAAACACTAGCTTATTCTAGTCCGGGAACCTCGGAGCTCTTAGGGTTTTCACAAACTCTAATGGCATGTTAATTTACTTACTTAGAATGAGTATGAGAATAAAGAAATTTATTCCAATTTCTGAGTTCTCTTGCGTTTACTAACATGTACATGAATCGGAATGGTTGTGGTTCCCACTTAAAAGTAACTAAAAAAGAGGAATACATTCCTGAATATCCGGAGTTTGATTACCAAGGGGGAGGTATGTACGTATTAGGAATTCCATCGGAATGAATTCCGATTCATTCACATTTTCATTCCAAGTAAGTAAACATGTCATAAGAGACTATAATTTTGAAGTAATAATCATTAAATTGATCATTAATTTAGGCTACACGTGTTAATTTATGGGTACCATTTAATAGCCATGGCATAGAATCAGAAGCTAGGGTTTATGAAGTTTATCAGAAATGAGGAAGAGATTAGAAGTTACTATTAACACCATTTAAATGTTCAATAACATACAACTCTTGACATGAAGGTGAGAGCACTTTTGCTTTTAGAAAAGGGCAATGCTAAGGGCCTTATTTATGGTTTTTTTTTTTTGGCTTTAATCTAACGTGGTATCCTAAGTGGCATATGTGTCAATAGATTTCGCCATGCATGTCATATTTTGCAAAACCAATGTTTTCCTTCTATTTTTGTTTATTTTAAATATATTATCATTTTGATATATTTAGCACCTGTAAATCTAAATTGGAAAAAAAAAAATTCTACCCAAAACGACGAACAGGTATTAGCTAGACTATTAGTAATTAGATACCCAGGGGTGTTATGCCTCCACTATTATACTATTATACTTCTAGAAATATGCTTGAGATCCTAAAAAATCATACCAAATTTATGTCCTAAATGATGTGGCAAATACCACATCATGTCCAACATGTATTTCAACAATCAATATTTTCTTTTTAATTTTATATAATGAACTTCCAAATTTACTTTTTGTTCACTCATTCCAGACTACAAAAAATACTTTTGGGTTTATGTTTTGTTTCTCATTCTTTGCGTATTGTCCATGGTAGCAACTGAGCAAGAACAAGCCAAAAACAAAACTGGGAAACTCCATATACAATCTTCTCCCATGCTCAACATCATTATTGCAATATCAAAATTTTCATATTGCAATATCAAAATCGAAATTGTACTTTTGGGTCTATACTTGATCTTGATGTTTGAAATTAATTAAAGCAGTGGAGTACAAACTTCATCGATAACTGCATAAGAAGATGAACCATGACTAAATTTAAAAATATAAATAAAAAAAGAAGCAGAGAAAACATTGAAATTCATTGTCCAAGTCGGCATATTAAGAAGGCTTTGATTATTATTGCAAGCGGCAGAGAAAATAAAAGTGTAGAATAAGATAAGATCGATAAGCTATAAGCTATGGTGATAGGAAGAAATATCATCTTGAGATATTGGGATTGGGGATGAAAGAATACTACAGAGAAATTCTATAATAGCCTTACCCGAATAATACATAATTTACTTTTCTTAATTTTCAATTGGATGATTTGGGACTGAAATCACTGAATTATTTCCTCTTTTTCTTTTATAATTTTGTTTATATAAATTAATGCTTTTAGAGACATGTAGATAATTTTACCAATTTAAATGAATGATGTGGCCTATCATTTGAGATCTCCAGTATATAAATGTGGGATCTGTAGCACTACTCATACTTCTATATACTTTTCATATGGCTGAAAGTTTCTCTCTCATTGTGAAGCATGATCAAGGATTCTGATGGACTTCGTAACTTTCCAAGGTCAATTGACACTGAGGTTTATGGGGTAGGCACAAATACGCCTAGCAAACGACCAGGTTTTGCGGGTTATGGTCAGGTCGTTAATGGGTTTAACCATTTACAATCCGTTAGCTTAACGGTTGTAATGAGTTAAACTCGGTGAGTTGACGGGTTACGCATTGGAACCCGTTAAGACTCATTACAGAAAATTTAATTTAATTTTTTTCACATTTTTCAAATCCATTACCACCCGTTTAAATATTGATTCGATCCTTTCTTATGGTTCTTAATTCTAATAGTTAGTTAGTCTCTATTATATTTTAGTAGTATTTCAACCATTTTATTTGATAAAAACTTTGGTCCAAATTATGTGTCCAAACTTGATCTCTTTTATTTGCATACATTCGGTAATGTAATTCCATGATATGAGTTGTTTGTCTTATAAAACAACCTTTATAGATAAATTAATTATGAAAAAAATCAACGTAAACATAAATCGTTTATTCATGCAATTGCATTAAACAAATGGACGGTTAATCATGAGAATGTTAGCTTTTACCAAAAACGTCCATTTGGTTGATAGAGTTGGATGATTTAACGATTATGAAATTATATTGTCGAATGTACGCAAATAAGAGAGAGTTTGAATACAATCCGTTAACTAATGGGTGATAAACGGGCCACCCGATTGATAACAATCCGATAAGCTAACAGGTCGAATTGGGCGGGTTGTTACCTAGCGAGTTTCGAGCAAGTTAATGTGCTTGACATGAAATGCCATATAAGATTAAGACCTCAAAATTTAGGCTTTAAATAAGGCTAACAATTATTTTCTTTTATAAAATTAACTTTATTTGCCAAAGCACTCATATGGGAGTAAAAGTTTACTTTTTGTTATTGAAGATGATAAAAAGAATTTTGAACAAGGAAATGCATCGTGAAACCACTGTATATTATATTGAAGAGTGCAAAGTGTAAATGTTATGCATGTAGTTCAACTACGTACTTAATTGGTCGAGCTGAGAGCACATTCGCCAGATTAGGTTGAAGTTCTGATCTCGGGTTTGAGACCAGTTAATCAAATGAGTATAACTCAATTAGGTTGACTGTCCAACACTTATATCCAACATATATATCTTCAATATAATTTGTTTGATCAACCAAATCATTAATGCCCAGACGGTCAGACACAGATAATTCTATTTGCTCAACCTCCTTTCTTACCAATATTAAGTAGCTGGTTGGTCCTCTAGTACTATTAAAACTCGGAAAACTTAGGGTCAACCAGATCATCATTACTATCGTTACTATTCTAAATAAGCTTATCAATTAGGGTTAAATCTCAACCGAACTTTCCAACCTCCAAGCTTGCAGCCTCTAATCTCATGGCCGTACATAATAGCCACAGCCGCATGCATGCAGCTCACTTTCAATACTAGGAGACTTGGGCAGTTGGACCCATGGTTGCACTGTCCTGGTCTTCATGGAAAAGCCAGTAGAGTAGACTCGCGCTACTTAATATACATAAAATTTTCATTAAAGAATGCCTACAGATTCCAGAACAATGATTATTATATAAAAAGTCACTAGTATATAGTATATATATCGTAAGTACAAGAATGAATCCCAATGAGTGGTGCCCTTTTCTTTATTAGGTTGATTAGGGTTTGACCGGCCAAACCGATTTAGAAGTTGCTTATGAAAGTGAGATGGGTCTGGAAAAAATTAGATGGGTGCTCCATGAATTCCGCTAGGGCATATATGTCTGCGCCGTAGGGTTTTTTTTTTTGTAGTTTTTCTCTTAATTATCATTCTTTCTTGTTTAAGTAGACAACTGAAAGCCCGAAGACATAAAACTAAAAGAAGATAAGCCCGACCGAACTGTCAGAGGTTGTGGGTTCAGTTGATCTTTTTTTTTTTGACAAAGAGGTTCAGTTGATCTTACCTATTCAGCTCACTGGGATCGACGGTTGAAATTGAATATAAGAATATATAAGGCGTCACAGTACTCTTCAAGAATGGTGGTTTTTTTTGTTTTTTTTTGTTTGGAGAATATAGAATGGTGGTTCAGTAATAAAGTTATACAGACTTACAGAGTTACATGATCATATCACTTGTACTCTTTTGGAAGGAACAAAAGAACTTTCTGGAAATGTTACCCAGCGGTCTCCTACAAATTTGGAATACGTACGGTACTCATTCTAACGTGCTAGTAATAATTAGTTGATTTAGAACACATTTTAGTGAGTAATTAATTTTCATTGCGAGGTACATTCATTTTTTATGTGATATTTGAAAATAATAAAGTACAGACCTCATTCTCGTTGATCGATCGTAAATTTTTCAACACAATTTTAACCTCTAAAAAAAAAAACAAAGGAAAATTCATCTTCTTCTCCCTGTTCGAATTCTTGCAAATAGAGACATCGGATTTGTTGCCCCTAACACGGCTGACCATGGAGGGTTTTTGTCGACATACTCTTAACATGGCCATCCTGATATATACTATTATGGTCATCGCCGGTCATTACTAATTGTTTGGAGAATTATACTGAAAAACACTGGCGTTCGTAGAATAAACCATAATATAATATAATGCAGCTGATCAACAAACTAAGCGAATTGTATAAGGAATTGAGTGTGGTACGTCCAAATAATACATGTAATGTAAACTAATGGTCAACTACTCCAACTCCCACCCCCCATCCCAATGAACAGAAGAGGTCTGGTTTTTCATTCTCTTCCTTCATTAGTTCTTTGAGACTTGGTTGTCCATATATTGTCACGAGGAACTTATTTCTTTCATGAATAGGGCTTTGCCAAATTTCTGTTTTTTTTTTTTCTTGATTTGTTTTTCGGTAAACATGCAAATATGAGATGCACGTCAATTTGTCTATTTATTACTTCCCACTTCCATTAGTTTGAGATGGACTCGATCTTCTAACTTTCAGAGTACGTATGTGGGACAACTAATTAGCAATATCATTATATCAGATGCGACCAACTTTCACATTACCTAATGGCAATAGGATTCTTTTGTCTTTCATCCCAGAAAAATATTGTTGTGTCAACTAGTCTGAGTGTGTGAAACGTGTACGTACGTACTTCACCATATATAAGAATATACAGGCTTCCATTATATATTACGGAGTCAACTGACTTTTTGTCGGGCTCATTCATTATTGTAAAATTAGTAAATTACCTAGGGAGAAAAAATCACTTTTAGTCCCTCAACTTTAACCTATTCGACACTTTCGTTCATGAACTTTGAAAAACATCATTTTTGTCCCTCAACTTCAATACCAACTATCACTTTGGTCTTACGACCTATTTTTTTGATAAAATAAATCACGGGACGCATCACGTGCCTTTTCAAGCATTAGTTGGAAGGGAGGGATTTAACCTTGATGAAAGGGTACATGATGCATCACGTGATATATTTTATCGAAAAAATAGGTCGGAGGACCAAAGTGATAGTCGGTGTTGAAGTTGAGGGATGACATTGATGTTTTTCAAAGCTCAAAAATGAAAGTGTCGAACCGGTTAAAGTTGAGGGACTAAAATGATTTTTTTCTTATATATATATATAATTTGTGGATTTCTAATCTCAGTCGTTAAATATGTTTATATGAACTGATCTGACGGCTGAGATTAGAAATCCGTACTTTTAAAAGTTGTGGACCTCCGTAGTGGAGAAGCCCTGATATAAAATCATTTTTAGGTGCAGAGCTCCGCACTTTTTAAAGTTGTGAATTTCTAATATCAGTCGTTAAATCTGTTTAAATGAACTGATCTAATGGCTGAGATTACAAATCTGCACTTTAAAAAATTGCGGACCTTCATAGTGGAGAAGTCAATATATATATCTATTCTCCCCTTACATTCAGTATTGCATGCAGCAGGAGCTTGACTCATAAGGACAAAATCAGAGTTTTTTTTTCAATTAATTTTTTATAATTATTCCTAGTTGGTCCATTTTTCTGACCCTCAGTCAACACCTTTTTTGTTTTTATTGGAAATTTTTTTCCAAAAAAAATGTTCTTATTGAGAAATCTAGAAATTGTCTAAACTTATTAGGAAATTGTCTAGAATTTCAAACTTATTGACAATTTTTCTTATTTGATGCATATGGACATGTTGTGATCTTTTTTTTGTTATAGAAAAGATAGGGCTGGTGCGGCTGCCCTCACGCCTTAATTAATGAAACTGCATAATACAAGGAGGTGTGTGAGCCCAAAATATTTTGGCTCAGATCCCTTCTAAGCCTATCATTATTTGGTTGATACTCGTGGCTCATATTGCCAATTCAAGCCCAAAGATGGTAGAACAACCTCCTCACTATTTTGCAGTTGGAAAGGGAAGAGAAATTCAATGATGAAGTAATATTTTCCCGACGTCTTCTTCATCAATTTGATTTTCGAAGTTTGTGTCAACCACTTAGATTGATCTTCCTTCGAACAGAAATAGTGAATCGGCAGCCACATATGGTGGCCGGAATGGACAAATAATCAATAAAATATAATATTAAATAAAAAATAAAAATATTTTTGCATTTTGAAAAATATGCAAATAGAAAATCAAAATAAATAAGGAGAGAGAAAGAAAAAAACTAATGTAGTATTTAAAAATAAAATAAAAAACAGAGATACAGAAGTTAAAAACATAGTTTTTGGTTAGTGGAGCCTGCTATAGAGAAT
Organism: Rubus parviflorus; assembly: GCA_029955375.1. Classification (NCBI taxonomy): domain Eukaryota; kingdom Viridiplantae; phylum Streptophyta; class Magnoliopsida; order Rosales; family Rosaceae; genus Rubus; species Rubus parviflorus. The sequence continues at coordinate 31,752,455 of JARGGL010000001.1, forward strand.
ATATTTTTTTCATTCTGTGGCTGAACGTATATAATGAGTTTTAGATACAGTTATTTGTCCCCTTTGAACCAAAAGGTACAGGAAAAAATCAGTATGAGGTTTATGCTAGTAGTGAAAGTGAGAGGAAAGTGGGAGGAAAGTGGGAGGAAAGTGAATGCTTCTTGTATGAGGGTCTTTTTCAATTTATATTTATAGAAATCTTAACTCAGAACAGTACTTAATTCTTAATTTTAAGTATGCTCAAAACGGTAAAGGAACGATCAATTCCTAATTCTAAAATTAGGATTTATATTTGCATTAGTAATTAATTTAATTAAAAAGCCAAATACGTACTTTCTTTTCTTGAAAACAAATTAAGGCCAAATTAATACTTTTATTCGGAGAACATCGAATTAAGACTACATATAATTTGGGATAGCTAGCTCCGCCGTTCACTCATCTACTGCTCCTAAATGTCTCGTGTCGTGTTTAATTTTAACACTTGATAACCTGCTGAACCCGACTTTCAAGTAAGGCAGGTAGGATATATAGCTAGCTTCATACCTAATGGTCATATTGATTTGCAGAATATAGAAGATGACAATTACATCAATCTCACCAGCACTTAATCCGCTGGTATATATTACACTCTTGTTCCCCATTCTCTCCCATCCAAACCTACAAACACACTCAAAACCTTCAAACCTCTCAAAACTTCAACACAGAGAGCATGGGTTCCGAATCATTGGTCCATGTTTTCTTGGTTTCCTTCGTCGGCCAAGGCCATGTGAACCCACTCCTCCGACTCGGGAAGCGCCTCGCTGCCAAGGGCCTACTCGTCACCTTCTGCACCGCCGAATGCGTCGGCAAGGAAATGCGCAAGTCCAATGGCATCACCGACGAGCTAAAACCCGTCGGGGATGGATTCATCCGCTTCGAGTTCTTCGAAGACGGATGGGCCGAGGACGAGCCCATGCGCCAGGACTTGGACTTGTACCTCCCGCAGCTCGAGCTGATCGGGAAGGAAGTCATTCCGAAATTTATCAAGAAATGCGAGGAGCAAGGCCGGCCCGTCTCCTGCCTCATCAACAACCCTTTCATCCCTTGGGTTTGTGACGTGGCAGAGACTTTGGGGATTCCTTCGGCTATGCTTTGGGTTCAATCCGCTGCATGTCTCGCTGCTTATTACTACTACTACCATGGGTTGGTCCCTTTCCCTTCGGAATCGGACATGTTTTGCGATGTTCAGATTCCATCTATGCCGCTGTTGAAGTACGATGAAGTTCCCAGCTTCTTGTACCCGACTAGCCCGTACCCGTTTCTGAAGCGGGCCATATTGGGGCAGTACGGGAACTTGGACAAGCCCTTCTGCATATTGATGGACACTTTCCAGGAACTGGAGAGCGAGATCATCGAGTACATGGCTCGTTTGTGCCCTATCAAGGCCGTCGGGCCTCTCTTCAAGAACCCAAAAGCCCAAAACGCTGTCCGCGGTGACTTCATGAAGGCAGACGACTCCCTCATCGGCTGGCTCGACTCCAAGCCCAAATCCTCCGTCGTCTACATCTCGTTCGGAAGCGTGGTGTACTTGAAGCAGGAGCAAGTGGATGAGATTGCTCACGGCTTGTTGAGCTCCGGAGTTTCGTTCATATGGGTGATGAAGCCGCCACACCCGGATGCCGGCCTTGAACTTCTGGTTCTGCCGGAAGGGTTCTTGGAGAAGGCCGGGGACAAAGGCAAAGTTGTGCAATGGAGCCCCCAAGAGAAAATTTTGGAGCATCCTTCGACGGCTTGCTTTGTGACTCATTGCGGGTGGAACTCATCCATGGAGGCACTCACGTCGGGAATGCCGGTGGTGGCATTCCCGCAATGGGGTGACCAAGTGACCGACGCCAAGTACTTGGTGGACGAGTTTAAGGTGGGTGTGAGAATGTGCCGCGGAGAGGCCGAAGACAGGTTGATCCCTAGGGACGAGGTGGAGAAGTGCTTGCTCGAGGCAACCGTGGGGCCCAAGGCGGCGGAGATGAAGCAAAACGCCTTGAAGTGGAAGGCCGCGGCGGAGGCTGCCTTCTCCGAGGGTGGGTCCTCCGACAGGAACCTCCAAGCCTTTGTCGACGAGGTTTCGAGGATCAGCATTTCTCGTAACAATAAGTCAACAGCTGTGGATTTTGTCAAGTCAGCGATGAATGGGGTTACAGAATTTGTTGAGTCAAAGCTGAATGGAAAGGCTGCACCTGCCGAGGAGACAAAGACCAATGGAATCGCCGGACTCGCTGAGTCGAAGCCCAATGGAAAGGTCGAAATCGCTGAGTCGAAGCCGATTAATGGGATGGTTGAAATCGCCGAGTTGAAGCCCATCAATGGAAAGGTTGAACTGGTTATTTGAGATCGAGTCGTAAAGGGGGTGGTTCTAGCTAATATATTTTACAGAATTAGTGTGGAATAACTGAAATACCATCAGATGTGGTATGCGTTATTTACATTTTTTTTTGCTTCTCTTTTTTAAATTTTATTGTCGTCTATAAGTAGGCGTCTAGGGATTAGGCGCTGTGGATGTTTCTTCTTTGTATTTAAATTTGTATCTTGGAATGTAACTCATCTGTTCTAATTAATCTCCTCCCCTCTATCTCCTTCAATAGTAATCCTGCGTAACTAACAATATCAATATGTTACCATGGTAAAAGGCAGCTAAGTGAATCTTTCTAAGGGTTTTGGTTTGAATCTTGAGAGTTGAGATATTATAGTTACCATGGTAAAAGGCAGCTAACAGTCATGAGTGGCTCAACATCAGTATAAAGTATTAAAGTATAAACCCATCACGAAGATTAAGTTGCACCTAACGGTCATAGGCTAGCCATGCAGTACGTTATATATAGGCTCTTCCATTAGAAAAATAGAGAAAACTTTTTGATTGCCTCAGATCACTGGTGAACTTGGGCCTCACCAAAATAACTAGAACATAGGCTTTACCAAGAGGGGTATCAAATCGATCACATCCCATATGGTTTTGCCCAACAAGCCCAGACATCTCAAATACCTTATTTAACATAATAAAGAGGTATCCAAGATGGTTGGTGCAGTAGTGTGGCACCAAAATTATCTCAGGAGGAAATATGATATCATGGGTTCCACATTCCTAAGATACCAAAGTGGGGTGGAGTGGTGTGTGTGTGTAAATTGATGTCCTATGATAAATTATCTCAGGAAATATCATGGGATCTACATTCCTATGATAGATTTAATAACAGTCCAATTTCACACGTCTTGTACTATTTATGTTTGGTACGTAGGACTAGTTCTTTCACATTTCTTTCTCTTTGCAAGCACAATTGGTTGGGATTGCATAACGTACTAAAATTAGTTTAGTTGATATCTCTTTGTTGCTTGTTTGGAAGGGTACAATTGATGTTCCCCCTATTTTATGTTAATTCTCTTTCTAGTTTTCTTTTACTTGTTGTGAGATCCCGATTTTTCGGTTTTGGTTTAAATATATATATATTAGAAATGGCAACACACCCTACGGGTGAGAAAGTTGATAGTTTTTTTTCTAAAAAGTAGTTGACAGTTTTTTTATTGTAAATTCTTTTAGTAATTATTTTGTTTTTGACTTTTTTGTCCCTGACAATTGACATTTTATATAAAGTTATTTTATATATATATATATATATATATTATTTTAACTTGATAAATTTTTGTTCACATTTTATTTAAGGACATGATATTTTGTTTTTTACTATGTTTCTTTAGATAAAATATTGTATTACATGTTAATTTTTGATATAAAAGTTTATAGCTATAGTTTATCATTATTATCATAGAAGTAGTTAGTTGGACGTAGAGGCCAAGCATGAGATGTTGTATTTGATATCATTGATATCTCATATATGCCACCTGCATGTAACTACTTGGTCAAGGATAATTGTAGCATGACGTGTTCAACTTTGGTTCTGGAAGCATGAGCTGTTGCAATTATAATCAATATTAATTCTAAGGTTGTGCGATACCTCATCTTGACTTCATGCAAAATGGACAGCACCATATTCTTGATTATATAGTTATATAACTAAGCTAAGGCCCAAGTCTTTATAGTACTATATATAGGAGCATGTAGAGATTGAAAAATAAGATAAGAAAGCAAACAGAAGGAAGTTAGAGAGAGAGAGAGAGAGAGAGATATATATATATATATATATATATATATATATAGGTTAATTTTAGATTAGGGGATATTATTTTATGGTCCCAACGAAGAGGTTCATAATGTCGTTGTTATGCTCGGTAATTCTCAGAATTGAGGTAGGGATTCTCGGGGAGCTTTTTCATAAAATGTTAATTAGGTTAATTATTGATTTACATGAATTGTATGGTATTGGTTGAATGACATATTGTATGTTATCGTTTTTTATAAAAGCATGTGTACATAGGAGGTTATTTTATAAGCAATAAACATTGAATCATCATACATATGCTTTGTGTATAGACTAGAAAAAAGTATAGATTGATATGAGATATATTGTAATCCAGAGGGATTGGAGAGAAAATAACTCTATTTGTGTAGTTGAGTTTAGTTCTGGTTAGGAACCAGAGAATGTCAGCCCACTATGTACAAATAAGGGAGTGAAGCCCTTTCAACGAGGTTGATAAAATGATCATATCGGGTATATTGACACTGGCAAAACGAGAACTATAACAAGATGACTAACAAAAGAGAAATGTAGTATAGCTTTGAGTTAATGAGAAGGTGATGAGTCAGCATGACATTCATTTATTGTCTTTTGATTAATTGATTGATAAATTGATTGTGGACATATAGCTAATAATGACATATAAAGGTCGATGTCTCTATTGAGCCGGTGATTGAGGTCACTCCTTTACAGATTTTGCAGGTTCTAGAATTGAGAATTGAAATGATTAGATGAGCCTAGAATGACGAGTTTAGAACGAGATGTTTTTATTTGTATATTTGTAAAGAATTTTGTAATTATTAATTTGATCAGAGTGCGTAGTAGAAATGTATTTTCATGTATTTTATTTTATTTTTACTTTTTAACACTCACACCTCGAATTCGAATTTAAGTGTCTAAAATCCACCGACACTGAGTTCGGGGTGTGACACTTGCCGAGGGGTACGTAAGGTGAAAGTCTTCCCTGTTTCGCTGTTTTTTCATTTGCTTATCTTTAACAAATCTTCCAAGGCTTACCCAAAAGACAAATGGAGAAAATGATCGAGAAACTCATGCATGTTGATGAAGTGATGAATATTAATCGGAGTGACATTTACTCTTTAAATAACTGGTTATATTTCTTCTACTATTTATTAGTTGATTAGGTGTAAACTAATTAGTGTTTATTGTTCAATAATTGGAAGTAACTTACCAAATTAAGTTCTTGCAAGACATTGTACAATCTTGTTTATTTTTTATTTTGGGACAATTACAATCTTGTTTATTAGCTAGGTAGGGCATGAATTAAGCACGTTCAATCGAGAGTGAAAGGATAAAACAAAAAGGCCTCAATCATATATAGGAGAATGAAATATCTGGCTGACAAAATTCATAGGAAAAATGCATATGATATTTCTGGCTATGAAAAGCTTAGTACTACGTCCACATCATATATGATCAAGTAGTCATTCATCGATATGGAGACCACTGCAAATGGTGATAAGGGGCGAGTCTGGAATGTACCAGAGACTGCGTTTGGGTTAGCGCCGTTAGAGACCCAAATCGATCGGTCATGCAAACTTGCTAAATCAATTTGAGCTTTTCTAGTAGAGTTCCAGCAGAAATCTAAGACAATTGAGATTTGAGAGATAGAAAATTAATTAAATTCTTGATTCTGTTCGTAGATTTTCGATTTGGATATTGAGTCTAATGAAAAAGCACGTTCTTTATAGAATTTGTTGGCAAACCATTAATCATGTTAATAATAACTCACTTCTCATGTTAATAATAACTCACTTCAAACGGACAGTTGATATGAAGAATGTAAAAAAAAAATACCATACACCGTAAAATAATGGACGATCCATACTCACAGTACTAGCTACTAACTAAGAATGCCAAATTTGTAGTTCATTTCTTGTCTGTACCAACTAGTACAATAATCTAGTAGACCTTAAATTTGATAGCAGTAGGATGACCACCCCTGACCTCTCACAACAACCGGCATAATTATACTTGGGATGTAGACAGCTAATTTTAAGGTTTCTTAATTGATTACTCTAAACACTTTGATTTTTACTGTTTTAATCTAAGTGTATCAAGCAATTTTGACAATATAGCCCCACCCCAATATATATATATATATATATATCGGGAAAAAATCACCTTTAGTCCCTGAACTTTGACTCATTCGACACTTTCGTCCCTGAACTTTGAAAAAAACTATCACTTTCGTCCCTGGCCGAAGTTTTTACCGAATAAACCTCCGATTCCGGTCAATTCGAACGATACCACATACTGGGCTTTGAAGCCCTCCTTGAGGCGAGTTCAATGCCACCAACCTCGCCTCAAACCGTTGCCGGACGGCGGAGAATTTTACAATTAAAGTTTCGGCCACCACCGGCTTTCGAGCTAAATTCGAGTCATTCTAGGCCGAATTGAGCTTAGCCCCAGTTATAAAAGTTACTCCTCTCATCCGTGCGAACATTTTGGCATAGGTTTTGCACCATTTTTTTCCAGTCAGGGACGAAAGTGATAGTCGGTGTTGAAGTTCAGGGACGAAAGTGATATATTTCAAAGTTCAGGGACGAAAATGTCGAACGAGTCAAAGTTGAGGGACTAAAGGTGATATAATCCCATATATATATCATCATTCCTCTTCACCATATAACATGTTAACTACTTTAATTATCTAACACAAGCCTACATCAACTATTTCTTCTATATATTTTGTCTTTCGCTGTACGATTAATTTCATTTGAAATATTTTTCTTATTGTTGTTAAATATAATATAAAATAGTTTCGATCTTAATTAAGAAATATTTGATATTTTCCCTCAATAAATTGCGATAACCGTTTTTGTTTGGATTGAATCTTAAGAACTAATTAATTAATGAGCATTGTGATGTTCATTATCTTTATTTTTAATGATTTTTGAATGTTAAATCTATGAACACGTAATTCCAGGTTGCATTTTAAGAACTAAGTTAAAAAGTACATGTTATGCACTTAACATACTAAAAGTAAGAGAGAGCAAATACGATATGATCATATGCCATTAACTTATCTTGAGCATCTTCATTTATTAATTAAGATATATATATATATATATATATATATATATATATATATATATACATGATTTCTTCACTACATAGGATTATGTACTTTTAAAATACATAGTTCTAATGTCAACCGTTAGATCAGATCATTTAAATAGATTTGACGGCTGACATTAGAACTATGTATTTTAAAAATGCAGTCTTATGTAGTGAAATTTTTTATATATATATATATATAAAACATTGCATAAATAAATAATTATTTGATGGTTGATGACTTTCTCCTAACTCAATTTAACCCATTGTTTACAATTTTTAAATCACAAACTCATCTTTCTTAGTTTTCAGCTTTAGTTTTCTGTTTAGTTTTCCAATACAGTTTCCACCCATCAAATCATCTTCAAATCACTTTGTGTGAATATCATTTAGGCCTCGTTTGGTCGCGGAATGGAAGGGAAAGGAAAGTGAATCCTTTTCACTTTTCCATGGGAAGGGAAATTAAATTTCCCACTAACTTCCCTTTCCAGTGTTTGGAAAGACCAGGAATATAGTCAGTATCTATCATTTAATTTCCATTACGGCATTAATTTTCATTATAAAATTAAATTTCCCACTAACTTTCCTTTTAAGCAGGGATAATTTCGTCCTAAATTATGGCATTAAATGCAAGATTTTGGGAGGGAAAGTGAATCCTTGCTTGAGAGGAGGGAATCAATTTCCGCCCAAATTTTCCTTCCATCAGGATCCACTTTCCTTTCCTTGTCATTTCCAAACGCATGAATCTTGGGGGAGTGAATAAGTTTCCATTCTCATAGCCCAAAATCCGCGAAACAAACATGGCTTTAGTGTGTCTAGACTCTAGAGTCCCTTGTCTAAAATTCTTGACAATTGGATAGCTACGTTTAGGTATGTCTGCTCTTCTGTCTAAGTTTTCTATGCAGATTAAAGTCTTATATTAGATAGAGTCGTAGATTAGCAATTACAACACAATCATACGCTGGAGACACCGACCCTTGCGTCCCATTATACTCACTAACAATCTATCTGGTTGTAGGAATTTAAACTTGTACCTATTTTTAGGTGCCTAATTAGGTGCTTAAAAGTTCCCTATTATTACTGCGAATAACAAACCCTACGTACTATATTAAATGATGAATGACATGCCAAAAAAAAAAATTAAATGACGAATGCAATACATCATACATGGCCCAAATGCATGTCCAAATTTTGCGGTTTAGAAATGAAAGTTTCAATTAGCCAAAAAAAAAAAAAAAAAAAGAAATGAAAGTTTCATATTGCCAAAAAAAAAAAGAATCAAGTGGAAGGTGATGAACAAATCTTCATGGTATACGTCTCGCCAGCATGTTGGCTTTTGAAAACAGAGAGTATAGTCTTCTCTAGAATCTCAACTTAAGGCAACATTAATTTATTTCCTATAAAATTAATCGCTGATAATAAATGGTAACGAAAAATGGTAATTGGAATCTATAGCAAGGATTGATGATGGCAACAACATTAGGGTTTTTCAATTAATGTTGCTATATTTCGGCCGCCTGATCATATCTGTCACGCTTTCCTTCAATATACTTTTGCAAGAGTAAGATGGAATAAACGGTAAATTTTTTAAGTTATATGAGCAAATCTGCAAATTAGATAATCACACTACATACTTAATTATGAGTGCCTACAACCATTTGATTTAATAACACAAATTTATTATTTATAAGTGGAAGGTCCTGAGTTGGATTCATAAACTATGTTGTATAATTAGATGTAATAAGTTGTAGTTAAGATATTTAATAAGCATGAAGTACCGAGGACCATAGCAACATATGTACTTAGAATGGTTGAATCCAACGTGCAATGCGTTGAGGTCTACTCCGTGGTAATTATGTGTTCCACACATATAGATTCGGCAACATTAATTAGTGGATTAATTATATGATAATTAGTGGATTAATTATACGATAAACTGTCTGAATGAGTCTTAAGTAAGGAAGAGCTGAGGTGCCGACTGTTGAGAAAGTAATTGAGCCGTACGTTAGTGTTATGGGGACAATAATTGCTGTCTGCCTTCATTTTCAAGTCCCATTGATCAACTGGTGATGGCAGGACCATGATGTGGATAAATCAGAGCCAATCAAACGCAGTAATACTTAGGTTGTTAATAAGAAGCCTAGCTGGTATATAAATATACATCCACCATACATTGTTATGTAATACATAATTTAAATAGATAACAAAAACTGAGGAAGTGAGGGAAACACAACTGAGGAAATAAAAAATGGGGTCTGAGGGATCTGAAACTCCCACTCATATCTTTCTTGTGTGCTTCCCAGCACAAGGCCACATAAACCCTATGCTGCGGCTAGGTAAATGTCTAGCCGCTAACGGTTTGCTGGTGACTTTCTCCACCACCGAAAATTATGGGAAAAAGATGAGAAAGGCCAATGGCATCGCCAGCAATCACCCGACACCGGTTGGCAATGGGTTTATCCGGTTCGAGTTCTTTGACGACGGGCTTCCTGACCCCGAGGATCCAAGGCGCACCGAGTTGGATTTCTACGTACCGCTTCTTGAGAAAGTAGGGAAGGAGTTGGTGGCTGGGATGATAAACAAGCATGGTGATGAGGAAGGGGGTGCACGTGTTTCGTGCCTTGTAAACAACCCGTTCATTCCATGGGTTTGTGACGTTGCCACTGAGCTTGGGATCCCTTGTGCCACGCTTTGGATTCAGTCATGTGCTGTGTTCTCGGCTTATTACCATTACAACGCTGAGACGGTGGCGTTTCCGACTGAAGCTGAACCAGACTTGGATGTTCAGCTGCCTAGGATGCCTCTTTTGAAGCATGATGAGATTCCAAGCTTCTTGCACCCTTCCGACCCTTTTACGGTACTAAATCAAATATTTCGTGGAGTACTCCATTTTGTACTCGATATAAGTTTGATTATTTCTAAACATTACTTTCTAGAAGTGCCAATAACCTTTGACCATTTGTTCATATTTAGACCGTCTTTAAACAAGTGTTAGTAGCTAGTCACATTATTTGGTGATTTCAGGTTCTCGGTAGGGCTATCTTAGGACAGTTCAAGAAGTTATCCAAGTCGTCCTACGTATTGATGGACACGATACAAGAACTCGAGCCTGAAACCATCGAAGAAATGTCGAAAGTCTGCATAGTGAAGCCGGTCGGGCCCTTATTCAAGATTCCCGAAGCTACCGACACAACCATTCGCGGTGACTTGATGAAAGCTGATGATTGTCTTGACTGGCTCAGCTCAAAGCCTCCAGCATCAGTTGTTTATATCTCTTTTGGGAGCATTGTGTACTTGAAGCAAGAACAAGTGGACGAGATTGCTCATGGTTTGTTGAGCTCTGGGGTCTCATTTTTATGGGTTATGAGGCCGCCAGGCAAAGCATTTGGGCTTGACATGCATGTTTTGCCAGATGGGTATTTGGAGAAGGTAGGGGATAATGGAAAATTGGTGAAATGGAGTCCGCAAGAGCAAGTTTTGGCTCACCCTTCTTTGGCTTGTTTCTTAACTCATTGTGGTTGGAACTCTTCCGTGGAAGCATTGACTTTGGGAGTGCCCGTGGTGACTTTTCCTCAATGGGGGGACCAAGTTACCAATGCCAAGTACTTGGTAGATGTGTTTGGTGTAGGGCTTAGATTGTGTAGAGGGCAAGCTGAGAATAGGTTGGTCAAGAGAGATGAGGTTGAGAAGTGCTTGTTGGAGGCGACGGTGGGAGAGAAGGTGGTCGAGTTGAAGCAAAATGCTTTGAAATGGAAGAAGGCTGCAGAGGAAGCAGTGGCCGAGGGCGGTTCCTCCCACCGCAACCTTAAAGATTTTATAAATGAGATTAGGAGGGTGTCTATTGTTTAAAAAAGTTTTTATTCAATAAATTGTATTGTCTAGCATGTTATGTTGTCAATATTAAATTATATATTAAAATCATTAAAAGAAATAAAATCATGTTGTGTGCGCCTGTGCGGTCTCCCTCCCTCCCTCCCTCACATGTATATAATATAAGGTGTCAACATGCCAACAAAATGACAAATTTCATCTCATAAATTGGTCAGTGACCAAGAGGTTGCGTAGTGAAAGTCTTGCTCAAGAAATGTGCAAGTAGAAGAGTAATGAATTATATGGTATAAACTTGGGGAATGGTCTTTCATTTTTTGTACATAATTTCATGGCTAAAAGGAAGGCATGCCACTCTGATTGCAACTCTTTTGGGCGTCTCCCTCACGACTGAATAATATCTTTACTTTTGGACTGAAAAGTTTCTTCCTTCAGGGGATGAATATGAAAAATTATGAATAAGAATGAATTTCTGTGAGGAATAATATAGGCATATACAGATAGATCCCCCAAGTGTCATGTTTTTCTTGCTTTGCCACATATTAATTGATAATGGCAACAACATTAGGATTTTCCAATTAATGTTGCCATCTTTCGGCCGCCTGATCATATCCGTCACGCTTTCCTTCGATATACTTCTGCAAGAGTAAGATGGAGAATTAATTTCCTACCCATGCCTCCCAAAAATATGTATATAGTAGGAGTAGGATAGTACAAAACCTAAATTGGCTTATATATACAACCATTGACATAGAACATACGGTAAATTTGTTAAGTTATATGAGCAAATCTGCAAATTAAATAATCACACTACAGACTTATGAGTGCCTATGACCATTTGATTTAATAACATAAGTTTTTTATTTGTAAATGGAAGGTTTTGAGTCGGATTCATAAACGACTAGTTTGTTGTATAATTAGATGTAATAAGTTGTAGTTAAGATATTTCATAAGCATGAAGTACCGAGGACCATAGCAACATATGTACTTAGAATAGTTGAATCCAACGTGCAATGCGTTGAGGTCTACTCCGTGGTAATTATGTGTTCCATGCATATAGATTCGGCAACATTAATTATACGATAAACTGTCTGAATGAGTCTTTAAGTATAGGAAGAGCTGAGGTGCCGACTGTTGAGAAGTAATTGAGCCGTACGTTAGTGTTATGGGGACAATAATTGCTGTCTGCCTTCATTTTCAAGTCCCATAAATCAACTTTTGTTGGCGATTGCCCAAAAAAAAGAAAAATCAACTTGTGATGGCAATTAAGAACATGATGCGGATAAATCAGAGCCATGCAATCATACGCAGTAGTACATAGGTGGATGATAAGAAGCCTCGTATAGAAATACATCCACCATTGTTATGTAATACACAATTACATAGCTATATAACAAAAACTGAGGAACTGATGGAAACACGACTGAGGAAATCAAAAATGGGGTCTGAAACTCCCACTCATATCTTTCTTGTGTGCTTCCCAGCACAAGGCCACATAAACCCTATGCTGCGGCTAGGCAAATGTCTAGCCGCGAAGGGTTTGCTAGTGACTTTCTCCACCACCGAAAATTATGGGGAAAGGATGAGAAAGGCCAATGGCATCGTCGACAATCACCCAACACCGGTTGGCAATGGGTTTATCCGGTTCGAGTTCTTCGACGGGGGGCTTCCTGACCCCGAGGATCCAAGCATCGAGTTGGATTTCTACTTACCGCTTCTTGAGAAAGTAGGGAAGGAGTTGGTGGCTGGGATGATAAACAAGCATAGTGAGGAAGGTGGTGCACGCGTTTCGTGCCTTGTAAACAACCCGTTCATTCCTTGGGTTTGTGATGTTGCCACTGAGCTTGGGATCCCTTGTGCCACTCTTTGGATTCAGTCCTGTGCTGTGTTCTCGGCTTATTACCATTGCAACGCCGAGACGGTGGCGTTTCCGACTGAAGCTGAACCATACTTGGATGTTCAGCTGCCTAGTATGCCTCTTTTGAAGCATGATGAGATTCCAAGCTTCTTGCACCCTTCCGACCCTATAACGGTACTAAATCGAATACTTCGTGGAAGTTGCTATAGGCACTCCAAGAAAGTCATTTTGAACTCAATATAAGTTTGATTATTTCTAAACATTACTTTCTAGAAGTGCCTTACCTTTGCCCATTTGTTCATATATATTTAGACCGTCTTTAAACAAGTGTACTAGTGACATATTATTTGGTGATTTCAGGTTCTCGGTAGGGCTATCTTAGGACAGTTCAAGAAGTTATCCAAGTCGTCCTACGTATTGATGGACACGATACAAGAACTCGAGCCTGAAACCATCGAAGAAATGTCGAAAGTCTGCATAGTGAAGCCGGTCGGGCCCTTATTCAAGATTCCCGAAGCTACCGACACAACCATTCGCGGTGACTTGATGAAAGCTGATGATTGTCTTGACTGGCTCAGCTCAAAGCCTCCAGCATCAGTTGTTTATATCTCTTTTGGGAGCATTGTGTACTTGAAGCAAGAACAAGTGGACGAGATTGCTCATGGTTTGTTGAGCTCTGGGGTCTCATTTTTATGGGTTATGAGGCCACCAGGCAAATCATTTGGGCTTGACATGCATGTTTTGCCAGATGGGTTTTTGGAGAAGGTTGGGGATAATGGAAAATTGGTGCAATGGAGTCCGCAAGAGCAAGTTTTGGCTCACCCGTCTTTGGCTTGTTTCTTAACTCATTGTGGTTGGAACTCTTCCGTGGAAGCATTGACTTTGGGAGTGCCCGTGGTGACTTTTCCACAATGGGGGGACCAAGTTACCAATGCCAAGTACTTGGTAGATGTGTTTGGCGTAGGGCTTAGATTGTGTAGAGGGAAAGCTGAGAATAGGTTGGTCAAGAGAGATGAGGTTGAGAAGTGTATGTTGGAGGCGACTGTGGGAGAGAAGGCGGTCGAGTTGAAGCAAAACGCTTTGAAATGGAAGAAGGCTGCGGAGGAAGCAGTGGCCGAGGGCGGTTCCTCCCACCGCAATCTACAAGATTTTCTGGATGAGATTGGGAGGGTGTCTGCTGCTTAGAAAAGTTCTTATTCAATAAATTGTCTTGTCTAACATGTTATGTTGTTTTTTGACAAAAAAAATGTTTATGTTGTTAGTGTCAAATTATATATTAAAATCATGACTGTTGTGTGCGGTCTTTTCTCTCCGACTCTCTCTCTCTCTCTAATGTCTCATATCACATTATTGAAAGGGAAAAAATCACCTTTAGTCCCTGAACTATGACCCGTTCGACACTTTTGTCCATGAAGTTTGAAATATATCACTTTCGTCCCTGAAGTTTGAAAATCACTATCACTTTCGTCCCTAGCCGAGGGTTTTCACCGAATAAACCTCTGATTCCGGCCAAATCGGAGGACAACACCCACTGGGCTTTGAAGCCCTCCTTGAGGCGAGTTCAACGCCACCAACCTCGCCTCAAACTGTCGTCGGATGGCAGAGAATTTTACAATTAAAGTTTCGGCCACTATCGACTTTCGGGCTAAATTCGAGCCATTCTAGGCCGAATTGAGCTTAGCCCCAGTTATAAAAGTTACTCCTCTCATCCTTGCGAACATTTTGGCATAGGTTTTGCACAATTTTGTTCCGGTCAGGGACGAAAGTGATAGTTGGTGTTGAAGTTCAGGGACGAAAGTGATATATTTCAAACTTCAGGGACGAAAGTGTCGAACGAGTCATAGTTCAGGGACGAAAGTTATAATTATCCCTTATTGAAAACTATGAACTATCGGTGTCAACATGCCAATAAAATGACAAATCTCATCTCATGAATTGGTCAGTGACCCTGTTTTCCAAGAAATGTGCAAGAAGATGAGTGATGATTATAAACTTGGAGAATGGTCATTCTTTTTTTGTACTTAATTTCATGGCTAAAAGGAGGGCACGCCACTCTGATTGCAACTCTTTTGGGTGCGTCTCCCCCATGACTGAATAATATCTTTTCTTTGGGACTGGAAGGATTCTTCCTTCAGGGGATGAATATGAAAAATTCTGAATAAGAACAAATTTCTGTGAGGAATAATATAGGCATATACAGATAGATCCCCCATGTGTCACGTACAGATAGATCCCCCATGTGTCACGTTATTCCTGCTTTGCCACATATTAATTGCTTCCCAAATCAATCTACATCATGCTTGTGATTTGTGAACCCACTGTCAATTGAGATTTTTTTTTGTCAATCAATACGTGAACCTGTGTTGCATCAATACGAAATTTACAGATATATAAAATACACATACGATTACCGGAGAAACTATATTCTTGATTAGAATACAAGGATGCCACTTATATGATGCAAGTAACAAGAACCAACAGCGGAGGGCCAAGAACATGAGCAAGCTTTGCGACCGTCTTCCATTACTCTGTTAGAGGCTGGAACCACCCATGCAACTTCAACGATAGCGCGTGCACGAGTCCATCTTGAAGTGAGAAGTGAGAAATTTTCTCATCTTCTTCTCCCTTGTCTGCTTCACAGCCAAATCAGAAAAGTAAGACTTATTAAGACACAGAAACATACATGTACATATATCTCTATACATACTACCTGATCCTGACATTTTTCTCATTCATCAGAATCATCACCTCTAGAAAGAGAAAAGATGATGTAATTTACAAGATATGCACACGAATACTTAAAGAGTACAGTACATTCATAAACTAAAAGCAGTCACTTTAAGAACTACTAGATTTTCCCCATGACCTAAAAAACCCAATCAACTGGTCATGAAAATCTTCCTTGGCTGTTGTGCTGACAATGAAGTCAACGTGACCATAGTTCTCAAGATAAACCAACTGTGGAGTGGACTGCAATTCCTTGAGGGTGTGCTGGAAATCTGCCACATCTGCTAAAGCATCATTGCCTCCATAAGCCATCAACAGTGGCAATGACTTGGGTATGAGGCTAAGATCAAATGCAGGGGGTTTCAACTGACCATACTCGATCAGATTTTTCAAGATGCCATAGTCATACTTTGAAAATGTACCCTTACGAATCACTGCCAAACAAAAAATATACGATAATCAGTGTAGGAAAAGGGTGGTGGGAACAGATGGTATTCTTGCTAATAACAGTATAGAACATACTTTGGAAGAGATGGTGAAAGTTCTTTGCGGATGATGGGTGGGGTTCATAATCAAGATAGAAGTCCACACGTGAGTTATTAAAGCAACAATTCTTCCCTGAAATGGTATCAAGACACCTTAGCAACCATTCTTCCGTAAAATGCTATCAAAGCACCTCCTATTGATAGAAACTAAAAAAAAAAAAAAACAAATACACAACGAGATGATAAGTTTTGCATCATCACAAAGAAGCACCTTCAGCATTTCAATCTTAACTACATGCCTAGTGAAATCTTCCACAACTCAAACATGTCCACCGGCTATTTAATTCATACTTTCTAGTAAGGCAAGGCCCATTGTACATATCAACACGACAGTTTAATAACCTATTCAGAGATCAAACACTTTAGTAAGGCTATGGTATGTTAACATTTCTCATATATTCTATGAATATTTTACACTTGACAACACATGCTACCACTTCGACAACTCATGTGATAAGTAAGAAAATGTCCTCGTTATGGTAAATAAGGTCATTACTAGAGTAAAATTTTCCCAAACTCTTTCAGAAGAATTACGAATTTAAGATCAAGGGCCTTCTTACAAGGTTTCGATTCTTCATTAAAAGGCATCAGCAGCTCACATAAGCTAACCATACGCTTATTGTTTATGAAATGTCCATTTTACTGGCTCTATGATGGGAAATAAAGTTGAAATCCACCATAAGCCTCCCAATTCAAATGGACAGGAAAAAGCAATGCCAGAAAACTCACACTACAAAGTTGATGCTAAAATTAAAAGGAAAGCCTATGAAATTATCTATCTACATTTTAGCTGCTTTATGAGAAAAGTGGCTAATTGTGCTTACCCCAAGCCATATATGCAGAGCA
This sequence comes from Rubus parviflorus, assembly GCA_029955375.1. Lineage (NCBI taxonomy): Eukaryota > Viridiplantae > Streptophyta > Magnoliopsida > Rosales > Rosaceae > Rubus > Rubus parviflorus. Next base: position 31,769,500 of record JARGGL010000001.1, read on the forward strand.
GTCACAGAAACAATATCAGAAAAATTACAAAAGAGAAAATGTTTCCTGTAAAACATTTTAAAATGGCCAAGTGCCCGATGAATGCCATATAGATGTCTGGGATCTCAACACATGCATGCCCACAACGAGGAAGAGGTAAAGGGAGGGAGAGGAGAGAAGTAGTATATGTATGAAGTAGAACCTGTTATGGAGGTTAGCAAGTCATTGCAGTCAACATGACCATCACATATTGAATTCAGAAGGTTAATTCCCCAATCACTGCATGATGTACGACAGCTGTTAAGATTAATACAAGGAAACCTCACAGCATGTAAGCAACAAGAATAGTAGGAAAAAATAAAAAAAATGGAAAAGATAAAGTAAACCTTCTAAAGTTAAGTTGATGGATGCCCATAGCAAGAATCATCTGCAAAAATGAGCATATGCATCGGTTTTATCGCCACAAGCCATTCATCCAATATCACTAGATGCAGACAAGGAGTACCTGATCAAGATGCACGTTAACCATTCTAATTACAAATTGAGTGCTGATATGTTCCAGGTATGATATTGGACAGAGAAGCGCGGCAGCTTCAACCATTTCTGCTATAGCTGGCTGGGTAAGAGCAGCTAAAGACATGATTGTTCCCTGAGGAAATGAATGAATTCAGTTCAAACTCCAAAGTATAACAAGAAGCATAACGGCAGGTGAAGTATGAAGTAGAAGAAGAGATGTAAGACCTGTGAATGTCCAACAATAAAGACTTTAGAGTTTGTTATCGAATATATGTGGTTAATCATTTCTGCAAGATCATATAAGGCCAATTCCTGCCAACTCCAATCCCAAAAATCCTGCAATAAAGCATAAGACAAGTAAAGTCAGATTAAGACAAGCAAATTATGAATTATAGACGTTAAATATGAAAATCCTTTGTTCCTGCCAACTTTAAGATGGATTCAACTACCAATCACCAAGAAATATATTGGATATAGAAATTACATGAAAGTTTTAGATTTACAAAAACGAAATAATATGTCTGTCATCAAGGCAATCGGGTACTTGCTAATTCCTGATATCCCTGTAAAGGGATACTATCCATAGGCACATTCCTTCTTCTAACTGTTTTATCTGTTTCCTCTATCCAATTCTGTATTCTGATGGCTCAACCATGAAATTGTGATGCAGCAAGAGTGGTAAAATTATCAGATGTGATTCATTTTTTCTTCAGTTGACAGCATGTATTAGAGATTTGTCATTCATAGAAGCAATCAGGGGGACACTCTAAAGTTTTTCCACATAATACTTGCAGGCCAGCAACTAACAAGAGCAGCCAACTGGCGCAACCACAAATAACTGGAACACCTTTATCATTTTGATATACAAACAAATGACTGTATAGTTAGGGGACAAAAACAAATAGGATGCGCTCACTAGACCTTATCCTCTTCTGATAAAGATATGTGCCCATGACTCCAACGTGTTCCACGCACATTTCCTACCCATACATCGAAGCCTTGATCTGCAAGGATGAAGCCCAGTGATTGTTCGGGAGAATTTAAAAACCATGCATCACCTGCCTGTTTGAAATTGAAAAACCAGAAGCATAAGAGCCTAGTTTAACTGAAATCAAGTACATTAGAGCCTAGTTTAAAATCTATCCCGCACATGTTCAAATCTTTGGCTTAATTGTTCTTTTAAAGCATTTTGTCTCAACTTCAAACTTCAAACCAGGCAGCATAAAAGATGCGACTTATATAGTAAAGGTCCGGCATAATTATAATTAGAAGAAAGCCCTTAACATGGGGTTTATTAAAAGTACCATAATATCATCAGGGAGCTGTACTATTTACACTTTTCACAAATCTGATGTTGAGACATCATTATTAGGTTATTACTCATGATCATAGAGAGCATTCTCCACAAAAGCAATCTCCCTCTCCCATCCATCTGTTTGAGTTTCATCAGTTTCAAGAGCATTCCACCAAAGCAATCTAATCAGTTCTTCAAGGTCAAACCAAACACAAAAGCACAAATTTTTTCAGTTAAACAATCATCTGTTTCTATGCATTTCGCTACATCTGCAGATACCAATCATAGCATAAAACTATCGATTTTATTCCACCCACATGAGTTGGTATACTTCACAATTTATGCTTCTAAACTTCTTTGAGATGCATTTGCTAGATTTGGATGAACAAGTCTTTAATTACCAATCATGAGCATACAACTATTGGTTTTATTCACCCAAAAGAGTGTTATACTTCACAATTGTGGGCTTGTAGAGTTAGAGTGTGACATCTATGTTCCATCATGGCGTGGTTGTAATTCTTTCAAAATTCAAGTAAAGCAGGCCACAGACTCATAAAATTCCAAGAAAAATTGCACCCAACAGTCCCAAGTATACTCTCTAAAGCTATGACAATCGTAAACAAACATGGGAATTCAAAACAAATAAAAATCAAATGTCAAATTCTGAATTTGATAAGGAATAGTGAGGAAGTTCAAACTTCACCATGAAAAGTCCATGCTGAAGCAGCACCGGAGGACCCGGCTGCGCTCTCAAATCTCCACTCGGAGACAGCACGCGTTGAAGACCCAATAAATACCCATCCTTAGTTTGAATCTGCACAAAATTAAGAAGCAAAGTCACCAATACAAGGGTTATGGTCACTCTTTGGCTGAAAGCCAGCAAATTGAGAAAAATTGAAGTCAAAGATGCAAAATTTCCGGTGGAGATTGGCAAATTGAGTTACTTTGTGCTCCGAGCAAGGGTAACCGGAAGGCTGGATGAGATTGGCACAGAGAGACCGCTGCGGTGTTGCAAGGGGAAGATCGTAGTTTCCGGTCAAATTTTGGGCGAATTGAGCGGCGATTTGGGAGGCGAAGAAGCCGATAAGGAAAGCTACCACCAGCGACCTCGCCATCTAGAACAGTCAGTGATTCATTGAGTGAGCCGGAAGGGAGTCGGGCCAGGCTTGCATGGCATTCATATCCATTCCACTTCACGGGTGGGGTTTACGCGCGCTTTCGAAGAGTGATTGCAACCGCCAAACAACAGCATGTACTTTTATTTTCTTTGGTCGTAAGGCACATAACGACCCACCAATAAGTCATGATGGTAACCAAAGATTCTTGTGTACTCCCAAACCTATTTACTCCTATCATCGTGTAGCGCACGCGACATTAAAAAAAAATGAAACAATGATCGGAGTCGCCGGAAAATGCCCCGAAAATCGCCGGAATCCGGAAAAAAAATTTCCTTTAAATCTCCGTCGACCGTCGCCTATTTGACAAGCCGTAGCCAGGGTTTCTCTCGAACCACCGAGACGAATTGACCGGCACCAGTGCGACGCCGGGACGTGGCTGTACGGCCGAGATACGGACGGGTCTGAACGCGGCTTCAAAATGGTATGGGGAGCTTCGTCTCGTTACGGTGGTCACGTGGGGAGTGGTGGGTAGCCAAGCCGACGCCGGAAAAGAGAGAATTTGAAGAGAGAAGTTCCGAATTCTCCGATTGGAGTTTCCGATTCCGGCAACTCCGGCGGTCGAAACTTGTATCGGCGGCTTCGTCTCTTTGAGGCCATCACATATGTGGTTTTAGATTCTCAAATAGACGAACGAGGAAGGAGAATCGAAGAGAAAAATAATGAGGAGGCCGGCGGTGAGAGAGAGAGAGAGACGAGGTCGACGGGAAAGAGAGAGAGAGAAATGTCAGTGGCCAAAAAATGACGTCGCGTGTCACTCACGCTTTGAATAGTTGGCAAGCCTACATACTCCCGGGACCACCCAAGAGGCTTCCGATGGTAACAGCATGTACTTTTTTTTTCTTTGGTAGTATCGTAGTAGGTAAGTTACCATCTGTTATGTTTTTTTAATTTCCCTATGACATTTTCAACAGATTACCGATTTCAAAATAAATTTAAAATTAGCTTAATTGTCAAAATATCTTATGTATTTTGGCTATAATTGTCACCCCAAATTTGCAATTGTAAAAATTAACTTTCTGACCTTGACAAAAATTATAAATTTATACCTCCTCTATCAATTCTAATATTTTTCATCCAAATATTGGTTATATGGCCGAAACAAATTTATACACCAGCAAATTAGAAAAGTCAAAACCCAATCCAACAAAGTTTCCATTTTTCTATTTCCGTCGTATAAAAGTCCAAAACTTTCACCGCTAAAACCCCAGCGTTATTCAGCCCACTTCGCCGTCTCATCATAGTCATCTTCATCGCCGCAGCATGGCCTTCTACGAGTTTTCGTCTTCATCGTAGTTGGTTCTCATGGCTCTTTTGTCATCAAGCAGGTACTGATTCTTCACCATCTGGGTACTAATGGGTTTCCTGGTATATGATCAAATTTTTATTGGGTCCAACATGTTAGAGACTTTGATTTGGGGGAAAAGTTTTAAGCTTTACTGTTCTATGATATGTAATTCACAGAGTTTTAGAAAACGTTGTGTTAGATTAATAACGTTTTGTTGAATTTAATTCAGTTTTACAAAATATGTTGGGTCATATATGGGTCCCGGGTCTTTTCAAGTAATGTTAGGTTTTTTTGAAAATCAAGTAATCTATGAGCATATCACGGAAGCGTCTTGTATACTCCTAGGAGTATATACTCGTGGAGGCGCGTACAGCGCGTGCGGCGGCGTGGACGCTGATCCGGCGTCGTTTGGTCGTCGGATCGATGGAGAACAGAAGATCGGAGTCCCCCGATTCCAAAAATGGTGGTTTTTCAGCGAAACGAAGCGCGGAGCTCCGCGAACCACATATAGCAGATCCGGATCCAGGCGGAGGCTCGTTGGGCCACTTCCCGGCGTCGGACGGCGATGAAGTAATGGGATGTTGTAGATCGGAACACGGCGAGCTCGATGGTGGCAGCGGTGAGCCACGGCTTTGCTCAGATTCCGGCGACTGAGGAGCGAGAGTCTAGATCGACTTTCTCTCTCCTGACTGCGTTTTTCTCTCTCATCAAATCTGAGTTTTTTTCTCTCTTTCTCTCACGAATTTGACGAACCCAGAACTCCAGAAGCATAGTTCATTGATTTGTTTGGAGCTGATGTCAAAGAGAGAAGAGGAGCGTGGCACTCACGCCCGCACGCGCCTCCGGGGAGTGTATACTCGTAGGAGTATACCAGAATCTATGATCATAATTACTAATATTTGTTTGCATCAGCAACAATGCAAGTATTCAACTTCAGTAGGTACACTTGTGGTCCCAATTGTCTTATATGGCTCAAAAAGAAGAAAAAATCAATTGTCTAACCTAACCTTCATAGATTCTGGTATACTCCATACTCCTAGGAGTATACACTCCCCGGAGGCCGCGTGCGGGCGTGAGTGCCAAAAACAAAGATTATTTCCTTGTCAATAGGTTTTGATATTGGAGCTTTTTGCCTTTTTGGGAAACTTGATTTTGGCTTTCTTTGCACAAGATGGGCATGCCATTGTCTCTTTATCTTTATCCCTTCTTTTTTTCCAGTCTTAATCATTATCCTGACCTTGTTATTTTCAGCCATTCTTTTCTTTGTGAGGAATTATGTTATGAGTTATTTACAGTTTTTTTTTTTTGGCAAGATGAGTTATTTACAGTTTGGTATCCGTCTTTTGCATAATATTCAAGATATTAATTCTTAGATACTCTTTTGTTGGTCAGTGATGTGATATTCCTTGATAGATAAATAGATAGTTTATATCACTGGCAATTCTATTCATTCATTTTCAATTATAGAAACTCTCAAGTATAGATAGTCACACCTGATAACTTGAGCACATTAAAAGAATCTAGTTATTGCTTCCCTGTATGAATTATCAGCAATGACATCTTTTCCATCTTATCAAATTGATCTTCAAGAATTCTGTACACGTACTGTTAATGTTCCTAAGTAGTTTTTGTTTTTGAGATGTGAACATGGAGTACCATCCATTTGCTTGATTATACCCCTGGACATATCATTAGCTTCTAGGAAATGTTTTTTTTTTTTATAGGAGAACTAGGAAATGTTTAAGTGTAAGCATTAGTCTCATTGTGAAATCAGCTGTGGACTATGAGTGTTCAGGTTGAAGAACAAAACTATATGAAACTAAAATCATAATAGTGTAAGGAATAGTTTTGTGGACAGTTGAGAAAGTAATTGAGCCGTAAGTAGTACAAACAAGAAGCCTCGGAAGTGTTTCGTTGACAATAGTTGCTGATACCTAGCTACTCAAAATTACAGGGCATTTATCATATTAGGCACACGATAAGACTTTTGTAGTTCATTCGATCCCTCTCTGCCTTCATTTTTATGTCCCATTAACCAACTTGTGATGGCAGGACCATGATGTGGATAAATCAGAGCCAATCAAACGCAGCAGTACTTCGGTTGTTGATAAGAAGCCTCGTATAGAAATATACATCCACCATTGTCTTGTAATACATAATTACATAGATAACAAAAACTGAGGAAGTGATGGAAACACAACTGAGGAAATCAAAAATGGGGTCTGAGGGATCTGAAACTCCCACTCATATCTTTCTTGTGTGCTTCCCAGCACAAGGCCACATAAACCCTATGCTGCGGCTAGGCAAATGTCTAGCCGCGAAGGGTTTGCTAGTGACTTTCTCCACCACCGAAAATTATGGGGAAAGGATGAGAAAGGCCAATGGCATCGTCGACAATCACCCAACACCGGTTGGCAATGGGTTTATCCGGTTCGAGTTCTTCGACGACGGGCTTCCTGACCCCGAGGATCCAAGGCGCACCAAGATGGATTTCTACTTTCCGCATCTTGAGAAAGTAGGGAAGGATTTGGTGGCTGGGATGATAAACAAGCATGGTGATGAGGAATGGGGTGCACGCGTTTCGTGCCTTGTAAACAACCCGTTCATTCCATGGGTTTGTGATGTTGCCACTGAGCTTGGGATCCCTTGTGCCACGCTCTGGATTCAGTCCTGTGCTGTGTTCTCGGCTTATTACCATTACAACGCTGAGACGGTGGTGTTTCCGACTGAAGCTGAACCAGACTTGGATGTTCAGCTGCCTAGGATGCCTCTTTTGAAGCATGATGAGATTCCAAGCTTCTTGCACCCTTCCAACCCTTATACGGTACTAAATCGAATACTTGGTGGAAGTTGCTATAGGCACTCCATTTTGCACTCGATATAAGTTTGATTATTTCTAAACATTACTTTCTAGAAGTGCCAATAACCTTTGCCCATTTGTTCTTATTTATGGTCGTCTTTAAACAAGTGTACTGACATATTATTTGGTGATTTCAGGTTATCGGTAGGGCTATCTTAGGCCAGTTCAAGAAGTTATCCAAGTCGTCCTACGTATTGATGGACACGATACTAGAACTCGAGCTTGAAACCATTGAAGAAATGTCGAAAGTCTGCATAGTGAAGCCGGTCGGGCCCTTATTCAAGATTCCCGAAGCTACCAACACAACCATTCGTGGTGACTTAATGAAAGCTGATGATTGTCTTGACTGGCTCAGCTCAAAGCCTCCAGCATCAGTTGTTTACATATCTTTTGGGAGCATTGTGTACTTGAAGCAAGAACAAGTGGACGAGATTGCTCATGGTTTGTTGAGCTCTGGGGTCTCATTTTTATGGGTTATGAAGCCACCAGGCAAAGCATTTGGGCTTGACATGCATGTTTTGCCAGATGGGTTTTTGGAGAAGGTTGGGGATAATGGAAAATTGGTGCAATGGAGTCCGCAAGAGCAAGTTTTGGCTCACCCTTCTTTGGCTTGTTTCTTAACTCATTGTGGTTGGAACTCTTCCGTGGAAGCATTGACTTTGGGAGTGCCCGTGGTGACTTTTCCACGATGGGGGGACCAAGTTACCAATGCCAAGTACTTGGTAGATGTGTTTGGCGTAGGGCTTAGATTGTGTAGAGGGAAAGCTGAGAATAGGTTGGTCACGAGGGATGAGATTGAGAAGTGTCTGTTGGAGGCGACGGTGGGAGAGAAGGCAGTCGAGTTGAAGCAAAACGCTTTGAAATGGAAGAAGGCTGCAGAGGAAGCAGTGGCCGAGGGCGGTTCCTCCCACCGCAACCTTCAAGATTTTCTAGATGAGATTGGGAGAGCGTCTATTGCTTAGAAAAGTTCTTATTCGATAAATAGTCTAGCATGTGTTGTCAAATTATATATTAGAATTATTAAAAGAAATAAAAATCATGTCAGTATGTTCCATCTTGATAAGAATTGTCAATTCCAATCCGATATAGTACTGTTATGTGCGGTATCTCACTCTCCAATTGGTTTTGTGTTTGGTGCTTTAGTCTTTATCATCTCTTATGTTTTTCAAATTTAAAGATCCTCTCAAGTTAGCATCCATTTTCCTCGGGTTTAGTTACCCAAAACAAATTTATACACAAACTATTCCTCCCACTTTGGTCACCCGGAAGGCAAACAATTGTGTATTTTTACCAAAAGAGCTCAACATCAATGGCGGAGCCAGAAATTTTGAATGGAGTGGGCTAAATTTTTTTTTGTTGCTTATCTATATTAACATGATAATTTCTTCCTAAATAAAATAAACATAATTGACCATTCATTTTTAACAACTTCCGGCCTTCAGCATATATATAAAGACAGATTCGAAAAAAAAAAGAAAAAAACATAAAAGATTACCAATTTCAAAATAAATTAAAAATTAGCTTAATTGTCAAAATATCTTATGTATTTTGGCTATAATTGTCAGTTTGCACCCCAAACTTGCAATTGTAAAAATTGACTTCCTGAACTTGGCAAAAATTGTAAATTTATACCCCCGACGGAATGGTGTAAATTGACAATTTTTGATAAGTTTAGGGGGTCAATTTCTACAAGTACAAGTTTGGAGTGCAAACTGACAATTATAGTCAAGTTCAGGAGGTGTTTTGACAATTATGCCTTTAAAATTTGACTAATTTTAAGACAATTTAGTATTCCAACAAAATACTCAAATGAAAGTCAAATTTAACTTTTACCAAAATCTCTAGCTATATTAGTAGGGCTGTCAATGGGTCGGGTCGTGTCGGGTTCGGATCGTGTCAAGATATAAACGTGTTGGAATATGCAAATTCAAACCCGACCCATTTAATAAACGTGTTAGAGAATCCAAACACAAACCCAACCCATTTATTAAACGGGTTATCCGACCCAACCCGTATAACCCATTTAGTAAAATAATTGTGCCAAAATAATTAAATAAATAATAATAGATTAATTTCACACATATAAAAAAGTTTTGTCGACCCATTTAACTAATTTTAGGTTATAAAATGCACAACATATGATTTCACAAGAATTATCACTATAGATTTTTATGTATGACTTACATTAAGTAGAAAAAAATACCATACAAGCATATAAACACGTGAAATTTCTTGAATTGTGACCTAATATAATAAAATAAATTAGTTTTGCGGGTGATTTGCGAGTTGGCGGGTTGACCCTAAACCCACTCGTTCATTAAACGAGTCTTGGTGGGTTGACCCGCAAATGACCCATTTTTTAATCGTGCGGGTTCAACCCGTTTTATTTCGTGCGGGTTTCGAGTCGTGTCAAAATTGACAACCCTAATATTTAGCTAAACATAAGAGAAAAAATGGCTAAAAACCAAATGTTCTAACGTCTATTTTTTTTTTAATTTAACTTACATATAACTAGAACTATCACTTATGTTTTTTCCATTTTCCTATCAAGTTAGTATCCACTAGAAATCATGTCCGCGCTTTGTAACGAGTTTTGAAGCTAACACAATTTTATTTAAGGACTACATTTAAAAGCATAGAAAATATGGTTGACATGATCATTATATTAACAAAAGATTAAGTCTGTTTTACAACAAAAGATAAAGTAGATCATGTTTTAGTAACATCTCCACCAGTATAGATGTTGTGATACAATGTTCAAAAAATAGGTTGTTATATTGTAAATAGACCTGATATATCAAACTGAATGAAACAGATAGTCCAAACAGGAGAAATCAATAGAGGTGGACATGAAAAGTAATATATTCACATCAAATTGGAAAAATGGATTCTATTTTTCATATGTTCTTTTTTTCTAGAGCAAACATCAAAACTAAATTCTGATATTGTAAACCAAATTCCTTTTAATTTTCTTTACCATTTTGGTAGTGATAGAATTCTTTTCTTGCTACTTGTACCAACCTTCAAGCTTCAGCTGATTCAGTACTCCTACTACTAAGTCAGTTGGTTGATTAATTATTTTATAACTACTTTCCTACTAGTATTATAGTAAGGATTTATATAAATTTTAAAACAAAATATCAATGTCTCACTACTGACATACAATTGAGATGAAGTAAAAAACTGAAAAAGTCTTCCCTTTCTATAACATACATCTATTGGCAAATAAAAAACAAAGTGACAAGGAATGAAGAAACTTGAAGCAGAAACTAAAAGTAAAACCAAAATAAGTATAAAAATAGTTGAAATTAACAATAATGCAATGAATAAAGCATTACAATCCTTTAAATTTTAAGATATCAATAAAAGGTTGATATCAAATAAAAGGTTGAAACAAAGTTTCATGTTAAAGTATATTTTGAAGCTCAAAAAGAGCTCATTTTTCTAATTGTTTTTTTCAAATAGCAAAGCTAAGCACACTGCAAAAATTTACCACATATTGTTTAGGAAAATTAGATAGAGAAAAAAAAAGCCAAAGAACCAAATATCTACTCACTAAATTAGAAATAATAATAAGAAATAAACGGAGTTGATCATATAATCGATTCGAGTACTACTTATTTTATAACAAAAAATTGAGTGATTTAGAATATTAGTATGTAATTTATAGTTCATTATTTTTATTTTTCTGAAAATAAGTTTTTCCATTTTATTTTTAATCAAACAAATTCATTTTTTTCTTATAAACATTAATTTAGAATAATAATAATAATAATTAATGGCAGAACTGTAATTCCATGAAGAAATGAGAAAAAAACTGTAATTGTCAGGGGTAATAGCAGAACTGTAATTTCATGAAGAAATGAGGACGAAACTGTCATTTTACTGTCAGATGAACAGAGAAATGAGCAGTGTAGGCCAATTAGTATATATAAACTAGAAACTGTGTCCGCACTTTGTTGCGGGTTTTGGAGCTAATACAATGTTATTTAAGGATTAAATTTAAAAGCATAAAAAATATAATTGACATGATCATTATATTAACAAAAGATTAAATCTATTTTACAACAAAAAATAAAGTAAATCATGTCCTAGTAATATCACCGCTAGTACAAATGTTGTGGTACAATGTTCAAAAAATAGGTTGTCATAGTTTAAGGCCAACTTGGTTACAATTGCTGCTGCAACGGTTTGCAAAAAATAGTTGATAACGTCCATTAGCGGGTGTATATCCTCAAAAAGTGTTGGCCTATTGATAGCTAGTCATGGAGGATGTCTAAAAAGTGGTCTGCCACTTCAGTCGTTTTTCTCCTTGTTGATGATCTCCATTGATGATCTCCATTGATGATGTTAGTCGTTCAATGTTAGTTTCCCTATCATTGTAAAAGAAGAAATAGAGTATAGTTTTGCCAAGCCAACCAACAATTCCTTTACAATTGCATACCAAACCAAAAGTTCTAACTGAACTGATGATATAAATTAGCTAACAAATTGCCCATGATGTATTGGGTATAGAAACCAATTCCATTATGAACTCCAAATATACAAATAGAAACCAACATGTCAATCTTGAAATAATACGACTCTAATTGCAATTGCAAGCCTTAATTCTGAAAGTTGGTAATAGACTAACTTTTTAGCTATTTTTCAATTTCTTCCTAAACCAACTAATGACCTGTTAACCAAGAAGAGCACAGATGTCAAATTCTGATGACTTTTCTATTATTGTTCATTGACATTAACTACAATCACTATTCCCGTTTGAGAATACCACAGCCAAAAGGAAGCTTATAAAAAATACTATTGCTAGGTAAAAAAAATTTATTGCAGAATGTGTAGGGGTGGCTCCACCGTAGCCTTGCCCTTATTCTTCCTCCTGCCAATCCCAGCCAAAACCAATTATAATTGGCACATACCCATCACAGAAAGGATTCAAATCCTCGCCTCAGTCTGGGATTAATGGTACCGCCATCTGCAATTTCTCCTCCTAATGCCTAATAATCTAATATACAGAAACCCATAAAAAAAAAAAATTCAAACCTAAGCAAATAAAATTGACAAATTCCTGTTCATAATATTCATAGCATATTTCACACGCCATGTAGCTAATCAAGCTTCATGCATTAAATATTCAAACAAAAACCACATTCCTAAGCTTCTATTCAAAAGCTACAAACAAATTTCTAACTTTCCCAACCCTCCAGATTTGAGGAATTGAAGAAAAAACTTTTGGTCAAAACTATAGATTCCCCTTACTAATAACGACCAAACCTATCAGCGATCAGATACATGGTTCCGAAAAACATATCAGTCAAAAACCAGTTAAAATCATTAGACACATCAGTTAAGAAGAAACAAACTTCATCTCAGATTCTCGTGAACCCAATGCAGCGAGTCAGATGCAAGTAGTGTAATAACATGGCTCATTTATGAGTTGATTAAACCAGTGAATTGTAATAAGAAAACTCTGCACACATAACTTCAAGTGGAGTTTAAGAGTAAGACCCAGGACAATTGGAATTCAGTAATCCGGCTCCGGAATCACCATCTCTCTGGTGGTCTCGACTTTCCTTCCATACTGTAAAAAAAAAAATTGACATACAGAATTTGATCATTTGCAAAAACCCAACAACAACCAATCAAAATTCTTGCTTCCTACCCAACTTTTGTTTCCTTATTAGTTTAACACCTCTCATATTGCAAAACAAACATATGCTAACTCACAATTTCTTTACAATTGCATACCAAACCAAAAGTTCTAACTGAACTGATGATATAAAGTAGTTAACAAATTGTCCAGGGCTAAGGTACGAACCTGTGCTTGGAATTTTCCTGGGAGAGGATGTGGCGGTGGCGTCGGAGGATGTGGTGGACTTGGCGTCGGAGGAGGCAACGGTGGTGTCGGAGGTGGACGCCGTGGTAGCGTTGAAAGCGACAAAGCCTACAATTAAGCGAGAGGTAGGAAATATGAAGAGAATGATAGGAAGTAGGTCGAGAGGAAGAGAGTGAGATCTGAATTTTTTTTTTCCCAATTTTTTCTCAGAGTAGTGAAGACGAATTGAGGGCAAAACTGTCATTTTACTGTCATATGAACAGTGAAATGAACAGTGTAGGCGCTTTAGTATATACTAGAAATTGTGCCCGCGCTTTGCTGCGGGTTTTGGAGCTAACATAAATTCGATCGTAGAAATAATTATTGACAATGAAAGGCAGAAATCTTTTCTCCAAATTCGATTACTACTCAAAAATATCCAACACACACTACCTATTCAAGAAAATGCTTCAACCAAACTGAACACCAAATGTGAAGAAGTAAGCTCCAGAAAGAAGAATGTTCCTTCAAAAGTACTGTGAAGCAAAATAGAGGTGTCAGTACTTTGGGTCCTTGAATCATGAAGCAAGAAGCCAGACGGGTAGAGGTGAACATTGTCCTAATAGATTGTCTTCAATCTTTTGCTCTGATCTCTCCAAACCAAATTAAGAACATTGTCATCATAACCAAAAAGACATAGAAAATGAATACACACATACCTTTTTTCTCAAATTTTCTGATCTTGTGATCTCTATATGTGAAACCCAAATCATCCATAACGAAGAAAAGTGCAGCAAATACAATATGAAAACAATGAAACTTTGGCATGAACTGTTCAGTTATTCTTAACAGTAGATCATGATAATTGAGAAAGCCTTTCCAATAAATCCCTAGCCATGGTGGTATCAGACTATCAGTAGGTATCAAATCACAACTTCCAAATAATTCTAATCTCTCGAGACATTTCCGAGTCGAATGCTAAACCAATATATGTCCCTTTGAAAACCTAACATCATAAGATGAATTCTTCTACACCATTACATTTAAAAAGAAGGCCTTGTATTGTAGTCCTTTCTTTGTGTATGTGTGAGTGGGTGTATAACAAAGTTATCTGTAATCTGATTCAGAGAACCTAACATTCAAGTATTGATAAGAATGACAATGAATTCAACACAGTAAAAAAACACAATGGTGATTACATTACTGACAAATTAATATGAAAAAAAAAAAAAAAAAGATTATGACATAAAAATGGATAATCAGTAGGTATTTAAAACAAACCTAGTCGAACCTAATCAGTATGACACACATACATTTCTGAGTTTGGACTCCAAACCTGCTATTGATCAGTCAGCAGACTCGGCACTGCACACTAACCCAAGACAAAGCCCTAAAAAAGGTGGGAAATTGGGAACTTGTGGGTTTTAATGGTATCTGCAGTAAAATGCCAAATTCTTAAATCCAAAAGTGAAATATAGATCTAAGATAATATAATGACTGAAACTAAACCAAAGCAACCAAAATCAGAAGCAGCAAAAAGCACAATTATTATGACACGGCATTGTTTGATTAAAAGAAAACACACCCGAACTTAAAAAAAAAGTAAAAGAAATCAGAAGTTTACACACAAATTGCAGAAAAGACCAAAATAAATTTGAAACTGGAATTAAGCCAGTGTTTAGGAACTCATTACCTTATTGTCTGCATTTCTTCTCCAACTCGAAATCTGACAACGCAAAATAACTGCGTCTATTAATATAGATATACTACTCTGTTTTCTCAAAAACTCATAACCATTAATCCATTCAATAGAAAATTTCCTAAATTCTTAGAAGAACCTACTGAACAGACAGATTCAAATTTAAAAAGTTGAAAGCTGGTTGTTAGAGTTTCAAATTCGACCCACTCACACTCGCTCATCAGTGTTAAATTTGAGAATACACAAAAGAGACAATGATGTCGACTTTGAAATCTCGACTTTAACCTTACATACTATTGGTGTCTGGAAACCGAGAACTGAAAGTCGAGATTTCTGGTAGGCCAAAGACCAAAATGCTAAATAACTCAGCAGAAAAGCAACTCTGCCCCATAAAAAAAATGCAACCTGATCAGAATAATTAACCTAATTGAACATAATGAAAAAACCCAATCAGATTTGAACTATGAAGACAAACAGCAAATACAATTTAAAAAAGTGAAGAAAAACAAAGAGCGTCACCTTGTGCTGCAAGAGCGATAATGATGCGTGAAATTTCAGCAAGCAGATCAAGATTGTCGATCAGATTCTGAAACAAAAGATGATGACCCACATAAGTAACCCACATTGGGGTAAACTATCGCCTATGTCGGAAAAAAAAATTTGAATTTATCATGGGCACTACAGACACAATGATTTTGTAATCGTTTCCATAAGGTTGCAGTTCATGTATGAAGACAGATTTCATTATTATTCAGACCTGCAAATAATAGAATAAGCTTTTGACAAATGAAGAGTTAAATTTGCAAGGAAAAAATAAAAAAGCCAAACAGATTTTATTATTCCTGATTACAGCAATCTATTATTGCATCTTCATGGCATCATAACATGATTTAAATAAAGCATATACATCTAGTTTGCTTTCATAAGCAGGAATTTCAAGTGTGCACAAAGAGATATAACTTTCTTCTGGTATTTAAAAGTTGCTTCAATTGTATGGTTAAGATCAATTCACCATCCAGAACTATAATGTTTGATGTGATATATATAAAAAACTGAAAAAAGGATTGTTGTATTACTGTTATCATATCAGATTTTCATATCTAGTGTATTTTTCAAGTTTAAATATCTATCTTATGGAATTTTTACTCTGAAAATGATAGGGCAATGAAATTATTATCAGTACACGAAACAAATTTTGCATACAGTAACTATTAGCTAGGATGAGAGTTTAACATATGTCTTTAACATCCAAAAAGGATGAGTTTCATGGTAACTACTCTTATATATATGAAATCTGGTTATTCATTTTATGTACAAATAAAACCATATTCATATATATGGTTTATCCCTTAACTCTTGGTTTCTCCCTTAGCTCAGAACCATATTAACTTCAGTAGTCATACATAAAAATGTTGACGGTTTAGAAACAATACAATTAATGCTTGAAAATCTTATTCTTCATAATCTAAATGGCAATGAATTGTAGCCCAAATGCTAAAGGGGATTAGTTTACAAAATATTTATTTAATCACAATAATAACTAATATTGATGCTTTAAAAATGAAATTTTTCATCCCCCCTATGCTACGGTTGCTACCTGATGATTAGCAGAAAACTCTTGCCCACTATTGGAGAACCAGAATTAAAACTTGTAAGATCATGTAGGGATGAAAAAAAGAATGGCTACTCTTAGAACTAAAGTAAATTAGGATTCAAAATTGGAATAGTCTTAGACCTAAATCACCCTTTGTTGGTGGTATTTTCTGCTTCAATGCAAAAAAGGTTTGGGTTGGGTTTACCCTGCACCAAAATACTTATACACAGTACATAAAGAGAGAACCATTTAATACTAAAGACCTGGTTAATGGTATAACTGAAACAGAACCACAGCTTTTGAAGAAAGGGTTTGATCCCCAAGCAAGACAGACATCATTTATCTCTTTATACATCATTATTTACAGCAGAAAAATAAGATTTATCACAATGAAAGTGCATGTTTAGTTCAAACCACTGATCATGTTATAATGTCTATAAACCTTAAAACTAAAAGCTAATCATAGAACTTCAGTACAAATGATTCACAACTTCAGTACCTAAAACTCAAATCGTTCTATCACTGTCCTACCTCTCATCTCTCTAAAGTTATCTTCTTGGGGAGCCTAAAATAAGAATGGCTACTCTTAGACCTAAACTTAATTAGGATCCCAAATTGGAATAGTTTTTTGACATCTTGCATTAGGCTTCTTCTCAGCAGCTAAGCTACTAAAAGTTTTCCCCTTGAAGAATATGACTTTATAATTTTATCCTCTTTTAGATTTTTGAAGTTTTTACGGCATATAATGACCTAATAATAGAGAATTTGCCAAGCACTGAAAATAGAACTCATATCCAGACAAATTATCTTAGATCAATAGGAATTGCTGGGAACAAAGGAGACTAAATATAGGATTTAATTATCAGAATTTCCATTTCTCCCGCTACGCTGCACAAATCTGATTTCAGTTATAAAAGCGCTAGAGTGGCATACTATATTTCACATAGTGTTGTCATACCTATGATATTATAGAAGCAGCAGTTTCCAGTCACGAAGCCTACAATTCCTCCCTGCAAGCATGGAGTAACACAGTTAGAAACAAAATACAATTACTTTCATGCCTAGCTTTTCATAGCCAACCAAAAAATCCAACATACCTTTCCGTCAGGACAATAAGATACAGCAGTGACGATCTCGCGAACATCAATATAATCCACAACCACCAGACAACGAATAATCTCCCAGATGCGAACTTTTCCGTCTATTGAACCACTGATGAAATAATTATCATCCAGAGGGTTGAAATCAACACATGTCACTGCATCAATTATCACAGCAATAAATAAACATCGCAGAACTACTTGGAATTGAGAGAAAGAATTGAGACCATACCAACATAAACCAAGTAATAAATATATTACATTGTTCAGGAAAATCTAAGCTTACCATAATTATTATGAGAGAAAACTCTTAGGCATCTTTCACATCCCACTTGCCATAGTCGAACTGTCTTATCAACAGAGGATAAGAGCAGAAACTGCAGTGAACAGAAAGAAGATGATGAGAACATTAGTTTCATCATGCAGATGGTTATTTGAGAAATAGAGCAAAATCCACAGATAGAAGTTCCTCGTCATAAGTTCGGTTGTTTCAGATCTATCCAGGAGAAAGAGAATGTTTTTCTTCAGATAAAACTCAAAGACCACAGCAAAACAAAGCCAACAACTCAACCAAATAAACCCAGCCTAAAAGTAGGAAAATTGAAGAACATGCAGAGGGTTATTTGAGAAACAGAGCAACATCCACACAGAGAGAAAGATAATCAATCTTACAGTGACAGAGGATCGATGTCAAATCCCGAAACTGCCGCTTCCAGCGAGGTAGAGCGGTGGTGGGTTTGCTACCCAAAGCCCTTAAGGCGGTGCGGGGCGGTGAGAAAGAGGAGTGACGACTGTTCACGGCTCGAAATAGAAGAGAAAGAGTGATGGGTGAGATGGATGAGAGAAGGGAACCTTTTTCAGTCAAAGAAGGGTAAAATCGTAAGGACACTGTTCCTTATGAACAGTGAAATGAACAGTTAACCACGAAATAGTATATAGTAAATAAATTTCCTCACATTCTGAGGGTTTAGTTACCCGAAACAAATTTATACACCGGCAAATTAGAAAAGTCAAAACCCAATCCAACAAAGTTTCCATTTTTCTATTTCCGTCGTATAAAAGTCCAAAACTTTCACCGCCAAAACCCCAGCGTTATTCAGCCCACTTCGCCGTCTCATCAGAGTCATCTTCATCGCCGCAGCATGGCCTTCTACGAGTTTTCGTCTTCATCGTAGTTGGTTCTCATGGCTCTTTTGTCATCAAGCAGGTACTGATTCTTCACCATCTGGGTACTAATGGGTTTCCTGGTATATGATCAAATTTTTATTGGGTCCAACATGTTAGAGACTTTGATTTGGGGGAAAAGTTTTAAGCTTTACTGTTCTATGATATGTAATTCACAGAGTTTTATAAAACGTTGTGTTAGATTAATAACGTTTTGTTGAATTTAATTCAGTTTTACAAAATATGTTGGGGCATTTATGGGTCCCGGGTCTTTTCAAGTAATGTTAGGTTTTTTTGGAAATCAAGTAATGTTAGGTTAGACAATTGATTTTTTCTTCTTTTTGAGCCATATAAGACAATTGGGAACACAAGTGTACCTACTGAAGTTGAATACTTGCATTGTTGCTGGTGCAAACAAAGATTAGTAATTATGATATGCTATAAAAAACAAAGATTATTTCCTTGTCAATAGGTTTTGATATTGGAGCTTTTTGGGAAACTTGATTTTGGCTTTCTTTGCACAAGATGGGCATGCTGATGAACAAAATGATCGAAACGTATGTGCTATCATTATCCCTTCTTTTTTTTTTCCAGTCTTAATCATTATACTGACGTTATTTTCAGCCATTCTTTTCTTTGTGAGGAATTATGTTATGAGTTATTTACAGTTTGGTATCCGTCTTTTGCATAATATTCAAGATATTAATTCATTTTCAATTATAGAAACTCTCAAGTATAGATCGTCACACCTGATAACTTGAGCACATTAAAAGAATCTAGTTATTGCTTCCCTGTATGAATTATCAGCAATGAAAAGCTTCTCATCTTTTCCATCTTATCAAATTGATCTTCAAGAATTCTGTACACTGTTAATGTTCCTAAGTAGTTTTTGTTTTTGAGATGTGAACATGGAGTACCATCCATTTGCTTGATTATACCCCTGGACATATCATTAGCTTCTAGGAAATGTTTTTTTTTTTAGGAGAATTAGGAAATGTTTAAGTGTAAGCATTAGTCTCATTGTGAAATCAGCTGTGGACTATGAGTGTTCAGGTTGAAGAACAAAACTATATGAAACTAAAATCATAATAGTGTAAGGAATAGTTTTGTGGACAGTTGAGAAAGTAATTGAGCCGTACGTAGTACAAACAAGAAGCCTCGGAAAGTGTTTCGTTGACAATAGTTGCTGATACCTAGCTACTCAAAATTGCAGGGCATTTATCATATTAGGCACACGATAAGACTTTTGTAGTTCATTCGATCCCTCTCTGCCTTCATTTTTATGTCCCATTAACTAACTTGTGATGGCAGGACCATGATGTGAATAAATCAGAGCCAATCAAACGCAGTAGTACTTCGGTTGTTGATAAGAAGCCTCGTATAGAAATATACATCCACCATTGTATTGTAATACATAATTACATAGATAACAAAAACTGAGGAAGTGTTGGAAACACAACTGAGGAAATCAAAAATGGGGTCTGAGGGATCTGAAACTCCCACTCATATCTTTCTTGTGTGCTTCCCAGCACAAGGCCACATAAACCCTATGCTGCGGCTAGGCAAATGGCTAGCCGCTAAGGGTTTGCTGGTGACTTTCTCCACCACCGAAAATTATGGGAAAAAGATGAGAAAGGCGAATGGCATCGTCGACAATCACCCGACACCGGTTGGCAATGGGTTTATCCGGTTCGAGTTCTTCGACGACGGGCTTCCTGACCCCGAGGATCCAAGGCGCACTAAGTTGGATTTCTACGTACCGCTTCTTGAGAAAGTAGGGAAGGAGTTGGTGGCTGGGATGATAAACAAGCATGGTGATGAGGAAGGGGGTGCACGTGTTTCGTGCCTTGTAAACAACCCGTTCATTCCATGGGTTTGTGACCTTGCCACTGAGCTTGGGATCCCTTGTGCCACGCTTTGGATTCAGTCATGTGCTGTGTTCTCGGCTTATTACCATTACAACGCTGAGACGGTGGCGTTTCCAACTGAAGCTGTACCAGACTTGGATGTTCAGCTGCCTAGGATGCCTCTTTTGAAGCATGATGAGATTCCAAGCTTCTTGCACCCTTCCGACCCTTTTACGGTACTAAATCGAATACTTGGTGGAAGTTTCTATAGGCACTCCATTTTGCACTCGATATAAGTTTGATTATTTCTAAACATTACTTTCTAGAAGTGCCAATAACCTTTGCCCATTTGTTCTTATTTATGGTCGTCTTTAAACAAGTGTACTGACATATTATTTGGTGATTTCAGGTTATCGGTAGGGCTATCTTAGGCCAGTTCAAGAAGTTATCCAAGTCGTCCTACGTATTGATGGACACGATACTAGAACTCGAGCTTGAAACCATTGAAGAAATGTCGAAAGTCTGCATAGTGAAGCCGGTCGGGCCCTTATTCAAGATTCCCGAAGCTACCAACACAACCATTCGTGGTGACTTAATGAAAGCTGATGATTGTCTTGACTGGCTCAGCTCAAAGCCTCCAGCATCAGTTGTTTACATATCTTTTGGGAGCCTTGTGTACTTGAAGCAAGAACAAGTGGATGAGATTGCTCATGGTTTGTTGAGCTCTGGGGTCTCATTTTTATGGGTTATGAGCCCGCCGGGGAAAGCATCTGGGTTTGACATGCATGTTTTGCCAGAAGGGTTTTTGGAGGAGGTTGGGGATAATGGAAAATTGGTGCAATGGAGTCCGCAAGAGCAAGTTTTTGCTCACCCTTCTTTGGCTTGTTTCTTAACTCATTGCGGTTGGGACTCTTCCGTGGAAGCATTGACTTTGGGAGTGCCCGTGGTGACTTTTCCACAATGGGGGGACCAAGTTACCAATGCCAAGTACTTGGTAGATGTGTTTGGCGTAGGGCTTAGATTGTGTAGAGGGAAAGCTGAGAATAGGCTGGTCAAGAGGGATCAGGTTGAGAAGTGTCTATTGGAGGCGACGGTGGGAGAGAAGGCAGTCGAGTTGAAGCAAAACGCTTTGAAATGGAAGAAGGCTGCAGAGGAAGCAGTGGCCGAGGGCGGTTCCTCCCACCGCAACCTTCAAGATTTTCTAAATGAGATTGGGAGGGTGTCTATTGCTTAAAAAAGTTCTTATTCGATAAATAGTCTAGCATATTATGTTGTGAAATTATATATATTGGAATTATTAAAAGAAGTAAAATCATGTCAATATGTTCCATCTTGATAAGAATTAGAACCTAACCAGATATGGATTTCAATTCCAATCTGATATAGTACTGTTATGTGCGGTCTCTCACTCACTAATGTCTCTGTATCACAATTACGTGCGTACATTGTGGTACTTTGTTATTGAAATCTATGAACTATCGGTGTCAACATGCCAACAAAATGACAAATCTCACCTCTTGAATTGTTCAGTGACCAAGAGGTTGCGCTGTGAAAGTTTGTTCTCAAGAAATGTGCAAGTACAAGAGTTACTACTAAGGAACAAATTTCAGAACGTTATTCTGATTCTGATCGATTCCTGCGTCTTCATCATGCTTGTGATTCGTGAACCCACTGTCAACGGTAAAATTGGCTTGTCCTTCATGAACCTGTTGTATCTTTTTGTGGGTGACAATTTATATAACAATTTGTCATGGTTCTCAAGATAGATTTTCAATCAGTGAATCATCATCAATCAAAGAAAATTTGAGCTCAAAGAACAATCAAAACGAAAATTTACAGAAATATAAAATACACATAAGAGTACCGGAGACACTATATTCTTGATTAGAATACAAGGATGCCACTTATATGATGCAAGTTACAAGAACCGACACTGGAAAGAAAAATTCATTGTTCGTTTAGCTTAGCCTATAGCCTATATAATGATGTACATATCCTACATGTGGAGGGAAGATCATTTCCTATTCCAATGTAGACGAAGTTATTGATGTCTCTCCAAATGTTTGCCCCGCTTATACCTTAGTGGTACCAATTGGTTTTGTGTTTGGTGCTTTAGTCCTTATCATCTCTTATGTTTTTCAAATTTAAAGATCCTCTCAAGTTAGTATCCATTTTCCTCACATTATGAGGGTTTAGTTACCCAAAACAAATTTATACACAAACTATTCCTCCCACTTTGGTCACCCGCAAGGTAAACAACTGTGTATTTTTACCAAAAGAGCTCAACATCAATGGCGGAGTCGGAAATTTTGAATAGAGTGGGCTAAATTATTTTTTTGTTTGCTTACCTATATTAACACGGTAATTTTTTCATAAATAAAATAAACATAATTGACTATTCATTTTTAACAACTTCAGCATATATATAAAGACAGATTTGAAGAAAAAGAAAAGAAAAAAAAATAAAAGAATAAATGACTGAACTTTTCTAATATGAAAATATGAACTACTATGATCGTAATTTAATAATTATTTTCAATAATTTCTACTTTGGCTTGAGTCGAACCATCTCTAAAAATAAGTGAAGGATTAAGATACGCATTGGCAAAACTTCAAAGACGTACATCAAAACCGTAAGCACCAAAATAGAAAATAATTGAAACTGCTTAAACTAATTGATGAACTAAAGTCAAGTATTTGGGGGCAAAAATCTTACTCTATCCTGTAATTTATTGGCTAGTGACTGAGAGCATCCAATTTGTTTTTCTAAATTGGAGAATCCGGTTCCATTCATGCCATTACGCTAGTTCAACGAACAAACTTTATCACTTTGGCTAACGACAAGTCATAAACGGACCAGGTTCATTGCACCAATCCAACAAAGTCTCCATTTTTCCATTTCCGTCGTATAAAAGTCCAAAACTTTCACCATCAAAACCCCAACGTTATTCAGCCACTCCACTCTCGTTCTCTTAAACCCCAACGCTATCTCGTCTTAGGCATCTTCATCGCCGCAATATGGCCTTCTCTGAGTTCCGGCCACTGGACGACAAGTCGCTCATAGACTACATAAAGGCCACACCCTCCCTCTCTTCCAAGCTCAAAAACCATCTAGACGACTTGAAGATCAAGGAAGTGGGTGATGGCAATCTCAATTTCGTCTTCATCGTCGTTGGTTCTCATGGCTCTTTCGTCATCAAGCAGGTACTGATTCTTCACCATCTGGGTACTAATGGGTTTCCTGGTATGTGATCAAATTTTTATTGGGTCCAACATGTTAGAGACTTTGATTTGGGGGAAAAGGTTTAAGCTTTACTGTTCTATGATGCAATGTGTTATTGGGTTACTGCTGGTTCTTCCTGATAGTTGATTAATTAATATTTTGTTGGGTCAAACATGTTCGAGAGTTTGATTTGGGGTAAAAGTATTGAGCTTTGATCTTGAATGATGAAATGTGTTATTGGGTTACTGAAGGCTCTTCCTGGTAGTTGATCAAAATTTTATTGGGTCCCAACATGTTAGAGACTTTGATTTGGGGCAAAAGTATTGAGCTTTAATGTTCTCCGGTGCAATATGTTATTGGGTTTTTGCAGGCTCTTCCGTACATACGTTGTATAGGTGAGTCATGGCCAATGACAAAGGAAAGAGCTTATTTTGAGACAGTGGCACTGAGAGAGCATGGTCGTTTAAGTCCTGATCATGTGCCTGAAGTTTACCATTTTGATCGGACCATGTCTCTGATTGGCATGCGATATTTGGAACCTCCACATATTATATTGAGAAAGGGATTGATTGCTGGAATTGAGTACCCTTTGCTGGCAGACCACATGTCAGACTATATGGCAAAGACTCTGTTCTACACATCTCTCATTTATCACAATACCACTGACCACAAAAAAGCTGGTATGCTATGTCATTTGATTGTGTATCCATTAGTTTCACATATTTTGTGCTTAGATTGTTTTCCAATTAAGGCACTGCATACTGCATCATATTGGAGATAGAATGCATCATGTTAGATGCTTCCACTTTCGTACAATCAATGTCTCATTTGACTTGTTTGGGAGAGAATCGTTATGCACATGTTCTCCAACTTTGTTGCGAGTTAGACCAGAAAATATGTTGACTAATACTCAGCTTAAATAATATGGAATTCACAGAGTTTTAGAAACGTTGTGTTAGATTAATAACGTTTTGTTGAGTTTAATTCAGTTTTACAAAAGATGTTGAGGCATTTATGGGTCCCAGGTCTTTTCAAGTAATGTTAGGTTAGAAAATTATTTTTCCTTCTTTTTGAGCCATATAAGACAATTGGGAACACAAGTTTACCTACTGAAGTCCGAATACTTACATTGTTGCTGGTGCAAACAAAGATTAGTAATTATGATATGCTAAAAAAAACAAAGATTATTTCCTTTTCAATTTTTCCTCGCAAAGAATTCATTTTTTTATGAAGTTTATATCTTATATTTCTCATTTACTCATCTGCATGTGCACTTTCTGCAGTTGCTGAATTTTGTGGGAATGTGGAGTTATGCAGACTCACTGAGCAAGTTGTTTTCTCTGACCCTTACAAAGTATCTGAATATAACCGCTGGACTTCTCCTTATCTTGATTCTGATGCTGAGGCTGTGCGCAATGATAATGCTTTGAAGCTTGAAGTTGCTGAGTTGAAATCTTTGTAATGAAACTATCTTATCTTAGCAGCAGTCTTACTATCCTTGATCGTTGTAAATTTCACGTGAATGATCAAATTGCCTTTTCTTTAGGTTCTGTGAGAGAGCCCAAGCCCTAATACATGGAGATCTTCACACTGGTTCTGTAATGGTGACTCATGATTCAACTCAAGTTATAGATCCGGAATTTGCATTTTATGGACCAATAGGTTTTGATATTGGAGCTTTTCTGGGAAACTTGATTTTGGCTTTCTTTGCACAAGATGGGCATGCTGATGAACAAAATGATCGAAACGTTTGTGCTTCTCCATTGTCTCTTTATCTTTATCCCTTCTTTTTTCCAGTCTTAATCATTATCCTGACCTCGTCATTTTCAGCCATTCTTATCTTTGTGAGGAATTATGTTATGAGTTATTTACAGTTTGGTATCTGTCTTTTGCATACTATTCAAGCTATTCTTGGATACTTTTTTGTTGGTCAGTGATGTGATATTTCTTGATAGATAAATAGATAGTTTATATTACTGGCAATTCTATTCATTCATTTTCTATTATAGAAACTCTCAAGTATAGATAGTCCCACCTTACTTGAGCACATTGAGTTATGGTTTCTGCAAAAGAATCTAGTTATTGCTTCCCTGTATGAGCTATCAGCAATGAAAAGCTTCTCATCTTTGCCATCTTATCCAATTGATCTTCAAGAGTTTTGTACACTGTTCATTTTCATAAGTAGTTTTTGTTTTTGAGATGTGACCATGGAGTACCATCCATTTGCTTTATTGTACCCATGACATATCATTAGCTTCTAGGAAATGTTTAAGTGTAAGCATTAGTCTCATTGTGAAATCAGCTGTGGACCATGAGTGTTCAGGTTGAAGAACAAAACTATATGAAACTAAAATCATTGGAGAAGGCTGTCTCTTCAGACAATAAAGTTATAAACTTGATTGTCTTGGCAATTTTGCATTATTTAAGAAATTTTTTACTTAATAAAGAAAATAAATTTTTTTAGAATATCATCAATATATAGTCTGCAGAACTAGTCTTCATTATCAGTGATTATGCGCTTGGCAGTTGGAATTAGATAAAAAAGGATTTATTTGTAACATTGAGATTTGAATAGGACGAGTAGATGTACAGTTGGTCCTTTACATTTTGATAGTGGATGTGAGAGTGCTTTAGCTTTCACTGTAAAGACGGTGAGAGGAAAAACATTTGTGTGTTTGGGATATATATATGGGATGTCTTTATTCTTTTAACACAATGTGGATTTTTGGATGCTGTTTTTGTTGTTAGAAACTTTGTTTATTGTTATTGGTTAAGGTCAATTAGGTATTCAGAACTGCTCTCTCGCTAAAGTAGGCATTTGATTCATGATGAACCAAGTGTTTGTGCAGTCAAAACCAAACTTCAAGTAGTTTATTATGATTTCTGGATGTGGAAGTGGTCAAAAATATGTTAGATGTAATGATGTGCTGCGTCATTAACCATAGTTTGACTTGCTATTTCTTATTGTTCATTTGTTGTGTTGGTCTTAGGGTATCATATCAAATCCGCTTTCTGGTGCAGGCATACAAGGCTTGGATTTTGAGGATAATTCAAAATACTTGGAACCTTTTCCACCAAAAATTTATTGCACTATGGGATGCGAACAAAGATACTGGTGACGCATATCTTCCTGCAATTTATAACAACTCTGAGCTTCAGCAGATTGTACAAGACAAATTTATTAAAGATTTGCTTCATGACACCCTTGGATTTGGTGCTGCGAAAATGATAAGGTGAGACAGCCAACTACGTATATGTTTATTGCTAACATATGCTATGTTAACTTCGTGTATACTATTTCTTATGTTCGTTTCTTTTATTCCTTTTAAGAAGTTTTAACTTTTAACATTTTGCTTTGGCTTCCCAGAAAGTTGAAAAACTTTCATCATTAGGTTTTTTATTTTAACCTAATTGAGGGATTAAAGAAGTATTTCGTCCATAGTTCAAGTAATTTGTTTACAGTATTCATAATAATCAACCGTGTGTATCCCAATTTACTTTGATCCTTGACCAGAATTCCCTTAACTAGTCCCATTGCAGTGTCCTTTTGTTCTTTTGTTCTTTTTTTTTTTTTTTTTTTTCAGAAATAGTAATTTGTGCCACTGTTACTTTGATCTTGTAATTCCTAAGAAGCACATTGACTCCTTGTAAGAGAAATTTTTGTGTCAATAACTTACAATTTCATTTTAAAACGAAACATGTGAAAAGCTTGTAGACCTGGAAAGACGTGAGATTCATTAATTATGGTAACACTGTGTTGTGCCAAGTTTTCTTCATTTGTTTCTTTCTCAGTTAAATGTTGAGCAAATATCAGTTTCTGGCAAGTTTTCATGTTGAAGGATGGTTAACTAGAATACACACAGATCGATAGATAAATGGATATAATGCAAGTTTGTTCCATATTTAGGATGATTTATCCTTCAGATTTCATTGCGGAACCTATATTATACAATAAACTATTGATTCAATAATTAACGTTTTTATTTCTATCTGCAGGAGAATTGTTGGTGTGGCACATGTCGAAGATTTTGAATCAATCATTGATGCTAGCAAAAGGGCGGTTTGTGAGCGACGAGCTCTTGAGTTGGCAAAGCTGCTTCTTAAGGAGAGGAGAAAATTTCAAAACATTGGGGAAGTTGTTTCAGCCGTTCAACAAATCCAGTAATGACTAATGATAGTTAATGCTTATTGTTATACCAAATAAAAACATGGAGCTTTGTATAATATGTTCACTTTGCTGTGATCTGTGAATGCTTATTGTTCCACTTGATTAACCTCATCTCCCTTCTCAACCCTGAGCCAAATTCTACAGAATTTTGGAACTTAGATCTCTATGTCAAGTGTTTGAGAGTGTTTTTCTGGTGAAAGGGAGATGGAGGTTGAAACAAATTGTTGAAATGTTTGGTCAACTTTTCATCTATAAGGAATCGTGCGTTCTTCATTATATTTTATACCTGATTGAAGTCATAGAAGCAATAACCATAATACGATCGAGCATGCGCATAAGAAAGCTGATGTAGTGTAAACTCGTGATAACTCCTACGTCATCCCAACTTCTAACCTTAAGAAACTTACATAAGTTCTTGGTATGTTCATCCCTAAAATGTAGCTGCAATGAGTTATTGTAGAAGTTCTGGAAATACCCAAAATGTTATGTTAGTTTTGGGGAAAACCACAAGACTAATACCTTATCAAATTAATTACATCCTAAACCCCATTGTTGAAAAATTAACAGGGAGGCTTCCCAGAATCCCAGATAGACAAGTTATCCAAGAAATAACCGAAATCGGCTAACAGATGCACATCATGCTAGCTAACATCAACAACCTCAGCTCCAACTGAGATGGGAGCAAAACATCAACAACCTCAACTCCAACTGAGATAGGAGCAAAAGAGTACGTACTACATAGATAAGTAGAGTGTCCATATATAGGGTACGTTAAAGTCATGTGATGTACCTCTCTTAATGGCATTGATTAGTCATTGAAAATTAATAGGTGGTGGAATTACGAGTGTCCATCAGCATGTGTCTGTTTCAATTTCGTTAATCGATGCAATTAGTCTTCCATATCATGAATCCACACTTTTTCAGCCTCAAGCATTTTCCAAATCACTTGAGTTGATCTGTGCTCGATCTAGAACGACCTTAAATTATGATGACCTTAAGCAATAAGCATTTTCCCTTCAACATGACCTTAAGTTATTATGACGAGTTAATCTCAAGACCATAAGCATTTTCCATTCAACGTGACTTCAACGAAATAATCCAGAGAAGTTAATGACGAGTGCCTTCGTACGTTGTTTTCCAACATGCAAGAGACGACAAGAGGATTAATTAGCTTTTGACAAATTGGGACATACCATTTAATTGGACCCTTTAATTAAAACTATTTTCCAGAAAAAAGTTGAAGAACCAAATTCAAATACGTACGTTACATGCTCGTTGAATTTGTGCAAGACGTACGAATCTACACAAGCACATTAATTTGATATGAACCTCAAATAAATAAGTTTAAATACTCGTGTAAAAGAACTCAAGCAGCTAGAATGGTAGAATTCATCACTAGATGAGTGTGATTGGGTTCAGAGATTCTTTGCATGTCTTATAGTTTTATGTGTAATAGTTTTTAGTAGTAGGGGTTCATATATAGAGTACCACGTACTGCTGAAGCTTATACTAATTCTTATACCACACAGGGTGTACGTCTTCTCGACTTCTAACTAAATGCATCCCAACAACAACTAAGATATATAAAAGAACATAATCCAACTAGCTAGAAAAGGAAACTGATAAGAGAACATAATCCTTTAATTTTCTTTGTGTGTACTTAATTGATTGGGTGTCGCAGCATAGTAGCATACTACTCTGAAACTATGATTGTGGCTGCAAGTATATGTAGGTGATTCTTTTGCTAGGAAAAGAAAAATTAATAACCGAAAAATATCTAAGAGCATACAATTCTATAGTTGTATCTGAAATTTTTGAGAGGCTTCCAAGCAAATCATAAAGATATGACTCTCAAGTCTCAACCTTCCATAAAAACATACATCCAATATTATTTAAAAAAAGTGTATACAGATTTGAAAACTTAAAGCAGTACGTTGTCTCATTTTGCTATCTTCGGATACGATTCATCTCAAAATTAAGCTTGTTATTTGGCGCCCTTGCTCTTGTCTTACACTCAGAGCAAGAGAATATATTTTGGCTTCTTTTTTATAAACCACGCTTGTTAAGAATATATAAACTCGATCGAAACCATGTCAATTTGCAGTCTTGAACAAATTCGACGATCATATACGTATTTGAATTTGGTTCTTCAACTTTCGTCTGGAAAATAGTTTTAATTAATTGAAGGGTCCAAATGGTACGTCACAATTAAAAGGCGCGCAGCAGTAAAAAAAATGTGGGCTAAACATTTTGTTAAGTTTCGTGGGTCGCCCACAATTGACCAAGTGCATTGCGCAAAGATGCAAGTCTTAATTATGCAGCAGCCAGTAAAATATATTCATATAAGCATTTTGCTATGTCTGCCATATATGTTTTGAAAGAAGAATCCAAATTGATTAGTGGTGGATCAACTTGATCCTCACTAGCTTACATGCATGGCACCTAATGATTGGAGAGAAAACACCTTAATCCTTACAATTAACCAACTTTTTTTAGACTACATGTTTCAATTAACATCGATATTAATTTAATACCTTGCATCTAGGGCATAAAGGGCGATATCAAAACGGACTTCAATGGGGTACTTTTCCACGAGATGATGACACAAATGTAGCGGTGGAACGGAAAAGGTCAAGAGCCTGGAGGATTAATAGAAGAGATTGCAGACAT
The DNA here is from genome assembly GCA_029955375.1 of Rubus parviflorus. Taxonomy (NCBI): domain Eukaryota; kingdom Viridiplantae; phylum Streptophyta; class Magnoliopsida; order Rosales; family Rosaceae; genus Rubus; species Rubus parviflorus. The sequence continues at coordinate 31,799,889 of JARGGL010000001.1, forward strand.
TGTGAGGTTGAAGGCGGATTATGTTCCCAATATGGGTGGGTGAAAGTGTGAAACCGGGCGAGGGTCAGCATTGGTAACTGCACGGTTCCTAGACTATTGCAATGGTATCAAAAAAGGGTTTGTGCCAGAACTTAACAAGAAGATGAGAAATAGTTACAGTGACAGCCAGCTGCTTGGGAAGAAGAAAAGCCAAATTTGCAAACTAAGAATACATAATAATTCTGCTTAATTATAGTTAAAGTTAAAAGATAGATGTACCATGAATAAGATGTGGGGTTCTGTATATCTACAGTTGTAGGGAAGTGAGTTATATACATATATAGTTATATGTATAAAAATATCCGAATATGTGGCACTGCTAGGATAAAGATGAAGCTAGGGATCATCATATTGCTTCACCAGTCCAAGTCAAGGTCAATGGTAGCAGCTAGCATGCCCTTAATTATTTTCTGGGTATAGCCGTATAGATTATGGCAATTAAATAGAGACTAGCTCAAGCCCTCGAGTTAAACACGTACTATGATCTCTTCGATCTATTTATCGCCAAATTAAGCAGAAGTAATGATAAGTTAGGATTGATAGTTAAATCCGTTTGAATGCGGGAAATTAATCAACCAATAGCAGATTCGCATGCCACAACATTACAATGTCATTAACCTTATTAATTACATATTGTTCTTAATTTTTAGTAATTTAGAAAAAGAAAAACAGTACGTGTTTGACCCGGTGAACCAACTTGAACGATCATAAATGTCGGAGAGCTACTGTGCAAGTTCCATAACTCCAACATTTCCAAAAAAAAAAAAAATTCCATAACTCCAAAGTCCAAACCGAACCGTAGAAGTCCAATTTGAAAAAGACCAACTTAAAGCCTAGCTTAAACGACCATAAAAGTCCATACGTACTCCATACTCCATTGAATAAAGACCAACTTGAACGACCATAAAAGTCGGAGGACATTCACTGTTAGCGTGCCCGGCATGGCCTCTCTGATGGAGTACGTAGATGAAAAAGTCCCAAAAAAAAAAAAACAGAATAGTAATAGTATAGTGTAGATATCCCTGGCATGGCCTCTCTATATAAATAAACCACAGAGTAGTTAGCAAATTTTGTACAGAAGCCAAAAGCAAAAACAAAGCTTTTCTACAACTATGGCTCAAAACAACATGTTTCTTCTCTCCCTTCTCATAACACTTGCAGGCCTTCATGCTGCCCATGCAGTCGACTACGAAGTCACCAACAACGCCGGGTCAAGCGCCGGTGCCGTCCGATTCAACAACGATATCGGAGCAAACTACAGCACGCAAACCCTAATCTCCGCGACCGACTTCATTTGGGAAGTCTTCCAGCAAAGCGCAGACGCGGATAGAAAGAGCGTAACCAAACTCAGCTTGTTCATCGACAACATGGACGGCGTGGCGTACACTAGCAACGACGAGATTCATGTTAGTGCCAGCTACATAGCAGGCTACTCGGGTAAGAAAATTTCGATAACATCATCAAACACTCCCGGTTCGTCATTATGCACTTTGAAATAAATATCCTTTTTTTTTGTTTTTGCTAACATCGATATTTAATACCGTGTTCTCTCAGGCGACGTGAAAAAGGAGATTACGGGCGTGCTCTATCACGAATCGACACACGTATGGCAGTGGAATGGGAATGGTGAAGCCCCAGGTGGGTTGATTGAAGGAATTGCAGACTTTGTGAGGTTGAGGGCTGGGTATGTACCGAGTCTCTGGGTTCAACCAGGTGAAGGGGATAAGTGGGACCAGGGTTATGATGTTACTGCTAGGTTTTTGGATTACTGTACTAGTTTGAAAGATGGGTTTGTTGCAGAGTTGAACAACAAGTTGAAGACTGGATATAGTGTTAATTATTTTTCTGATATTTTGGGGAAGAATGTTGATCAGCTCTGGGCTGACTACAAGGCTAAGTATGTCAAACGGACCAAAGTGCAACCTATAGCCCTTTTTTGCCCCTCATGATCCGGAAATTATTCTATGCACGGTCCGTGCAACATCACGTTCAATCTCAGCCGTCCAAATAGAGATCCAACGGTCCAGTTTTTATTTAACTAATTCGATCATAACAGTTGACCGTTAAAAATCATGATTGTGTGCACCTCAGCGCTACGTGCATGTGCACGTTCCGTACATGGAATACTTTCCGCTCATGATCTTCAACAAAGAAATTTCTCAAGAGCCCAGGTCCCTAATGTCATTGGGCTCAACACATGGGGGGAGAGAGGGGAGAGAAAGGAGCTGCACTCTCGCATCCACTTGCATTGCCATGTGGCAGAGAGGCATTGGGCCATTGGCACTCTCTAGCATCCACATGCATTTTTGTAGGGGAGTGATTTTTCACACTCTCTTTTTCTCTCTTCTATTACTCCTCACGCTCCACTTTATTTTTTAATAATTTTTCAATGAGTTAATGTTATTTCAATTCCAAACTTACCCCTTCCTCTTTCTTTCTCTCTTTTGTGTTCTGCGACTCATCACCCACTGTTCTATCATCTCCCTTCAATTATCTTCAATCATTTATCTCAATCTACATCAAATTTCTTGTCCAAATCACTTCTTGATACCGGAAAATTTTAGAAATAGAACGATAGACCTATAAATTAGATATTATAAGTCGGGCCGGAGTTTGTCTAAAGTGTGATAAATTTTGCATAATAAATACAGGATGTGAGACACAACCGCTCTATCGACCATAGACGCTTATGGACCAATGTCTAACATCTTGCACAGTTGCACTTACTATGCAAACTCATTCTGGCCGTATTAGCGAATTTTGCATTGCTATATATGATGATTCACATCAATAGTCTGGTAGGTAACATGTTATGTAGATGAATTTGTTAGTCTACAATCCATATTGATAATCTTTTTTTTTTTGGACAACATTGATAATCATTTGAATGCTAGAATCCGGCCGGGAGATTAATTTATTGATACAATTTATTTACCCGATACAATTATACAACATCTTATTTTCGTTTAAATCAGCCTTGGGCTAGTGGCTAGTGGCTACCTCTATTTGCCATACTTAGCCTTGTAATCAGCCCAGAGCTGATCAACATTCTTCCCCAAAATATCAGAAAAATAATTAACACTATAACCAGTCTTCAACTTGTTGTTCAACTCTGCAACAAACCCATCTTTCAAACTAGTACAGTAATCCAAAAACCTAGCAGTAACATCATAACCCTGGTCCCACTTATCCCCTTCACCTGGTTGAACCCAGTGACTCGGTACATACCCAGCCCTCAACCTCACAAAGTCTGCAATTCCTTCAGTCAAACCAGTTGGGGCTTGACCATTCCCAAACCACTGCCATACGTGTGTCGATTCGTGATAGAGCACACCCGTAATCTCATTTTTCACATCGCCTGAGAGAACACGGTATTAAATATTGATGTTAGCAAAAACAAAAAAAAAAGGATATTTATTTCAAAGTGCATAATGACGAACCGGGAATGTTTATTTGATGATGTTATCGAAATTTTCTTACCCGAGTAGCCTGCTATGTAGCTGGCACTAACATGAATCTCGTTGCTGGGGAGTTCAGTAAACGCCACGCCGTCCATGTTGTCGATGAACAAGCTGACTTTGGCTACGCTCTTTCTATCCGCGTCTGTGCTTTGCTGGAAGACTTTCCAAATGAAGTCGGCCGCGGAGATTAGGGTTTGCTTGCTGTAGTCTGCTCCGATTTCGTTGTTGAATCGGACGGCACCGGCGCTTGACCCGGCGTTGTTGGTGACTTCGTAGTCGACTGCATGGGCAGCATGAAGGCCTGCAAGTGTTATGAGAAGGGAGAGAAGAAACATGTTGTTTTGAGCCATAGCTGTAGAAAATCTTTGTTTTTGCTTTTGACTTCTGTACCAAATTTGCTAACTACTCTATGGTTTATATAGAGAGGCCAGGGATATCTACACTATACCATTCAAAATAAACTATTTTTGGTTGGGTATGACGATAAATTTGAAAAGTCCTCTCTCCGTACAAAACATTACAACTCGATCTATTGCGTCTCTTTTTTTTTTTTGGGACTTTTTCATCTACTCCATCATATTCAATGGAGATTGGAGAATGGAGTACGTGTGGACTTTTATAGTCGTTCAAGCTGGTCGTTATTCAATGGAGAATGGAGATTGGAGAATGGAGTACGTGTGGACTTTTATGGTCGTTTAAGTTGGTCTTTTTCAAATTGGACTTTTTATGGTTCAGTATGGACTATGGAGTTATGGAACTTGCACAGTTCCTCCGACTTTAATGATCGTTCAAGTTGGTTCACCAGGCCAAACACGTATTTTTCTTCTTTTTCTAAATTACTAAAAATTAAGAACAATATGTAATTAATAAGTTTAATGACATGGTAAGCTTCACTTTTTCACTTTCTTTCAGAACCTCACCCCCATGAACCTCTATTGATTCCTCAACTACTTTGAGTGAACCTTCTAACATCTTATTGGGTTAGAAGTAGAGGCAATTCTGTTTAATTAACCTAATTTGCACCTGACAATTATGTATGTTTTCTTGTTTCCATTGCATTGTTGTACGTATACACAAAGTGTAAAACCTAATTAACCTAAAGCACTCATCAGAATACACAGCCCAACCTCGCGCCAATTAGTCTCAGTCCTCCACTTAAAAATGCATCAAAACGCCGTCGTCGTGTTAGATAACAGTGGCGGCCTAATCAAAGCCGCTTCGGCGGCGAGCGCGACCCATCTGCCATAATCCCAAACTGCGTCTACCGCCCGCTCTCCTCTAAAAAATGGATCAACCCGTCCCCGACCGAGCCCATGGACCTCACCTCCGGCAGTCCGCCGCCCGATCGACCGCGGCTACTTAATAAACCCGGATCTCCAGCGCCAGATCTGGGTGATCTTCTCCTCAATCCTTCGGGTCAACCCGGCCCAATCCTCCCTCCTCCTAATCGAGCCCCTGTTCACTCTCCCCTCAATCCAACGCTCCGTTGACGAGCTCGTCTTCAAGGACTTCAACTTCTCCGCCCTCTACGTGGCTCACTCTCCGTGGTTGGCCCACCACTACGAGATGATCTTGCTGCAGATTCAGTATTTACCCACAGATAATTCTTAGGTTCACTCCCTACGTGAACCCATCCATTCACCCCCTCCCATATTAGCCAATCATGTTCTTACACATATATTTTTATTAAAAAAAATGTTATTAATTCATATTTTTGTATTTTTGAATTTATTTTTATTATATAAATAATTCATAAAATTTTTATATTGTTAATAAAAATATATGTGTCAAACACATATTGGCTAATATAAGAATTATCCACCAACCTCTATTTTAATTACCTCGTTGACTGACTCTTTTTTTTTTACCCAATTCTAACTCAAAGATGGACGTTGAGTCTCATTCAAAAGTAAGTCTTAACTTACGACTGAGATTGAATCAAATTTCCTTAAACGTAATGAACAGCTTAGATTACGTTTCACAACTTAAAATATTGCGCGCGTGTCATGCACTTGTGCTGTGGACATTCACCGCTGTGAACAGATGACTTTTCGGTTGAAAGAAACTGCATACAATATTGTATGTACGCGAATATTAGTACACATGCATGTATGTAATGGTCAATGAAACTAGCTCCACATTAATTGACAATATTGCTGATTAAATCAAAGTGCATCAAAATTTTGTTCATGTAATATACCTCGATTTTTTTTTTTTCTATCTATTCGATAAAATTAATGACGTTTCTTTTCAAAATAAAGAAAAGAAAAGAAAAAGGACACCATATATATATATATACAGTATATATATGTGTGTGCAAAGATAAAGCAAATATGATCGATCCCTAGCTATATATTGTCCAAAAAAATAATGATCCCTAGCTTCATTTTTATCTTAAAGTTACTTAAACCTAATTGAAGGAATTCCAATTTTATCTTCATATGAAGAAAGATACTTGGTACTTGATCGATTTTTTTTTGTTTGTTTTTTCTTTTGTTATTAAACCAGAATAATAAAGACACTATATGTGTGCAGAAATGATCGTGAAGCAATACGATCCCTAGCTTCACCTTTATCCTAGCAGTTCCACTTATTCGAATAGGAGGAGTATATGTACATTTTGATAGTGGATGTGAGAGTGCTTTAGCTTTCACTGTAAATATGGTGAGAGGAAGAACAATTGTGTGTTTGGGATATATATACTGTATATGGGATATGTTTATTCTTTTAACACTGGATTTTTGGATGCTATTTGGGTTGTTAGAAACTTTGTTTATTGTTATTGGTCAAGGTCAATTTGATATTCAGAACTGCTTTCTCGCTAAAGCAGGCATTTGATATGTGATGAACTAACGGGAAGTGTTTGTGCAGTTAAAACCAAACTTCAAGTAGTTTATTATTTAGATGTAATGATGTTCTGCGTCATTAACTATTTGACTTGCTATTTCTTATTGTTCATTTGTGTGTGGGTCTTAGACTCTAAGGCCTCATTTGGTTCACGGAAAAGAAAGAAAAATAAATCAATTCTTTGCTCTTTCTATAGGCATGGAAAACTGAAATTCTCATTAGTTTTCTTTTCAAATGTTTGGCAACATTAAGGAAAAGAATCAATAAATAATAATATATGAAATAAAATTAATATTTATAATTTTATAAATAATTATTTTAATCATAAAATTAATGTAATTAATGTTAAATTAGTGTAATAAATATAAGAAAGTAAGTAGGGAAAATGATTCCCTTGGAGTTGGGGAGGAACCAATATCCCTCCTATTTTCCCTTCCTTCAGGAAAATATTTCATTTCCTTTTGCATTCCAAACACTGAAAAGAATTGAGTTTCCTTTCTATGAGTCTTCAATTCTGCGAACCAAACGAGGCCTAAGTGTCTCATATCAAATCCACTTTCTGGTGCAGGCATACAAGGCTTGGATTTTGAGGATAATTCAAAATACTTGGAACCTTTTCCACAGAAAATTCATTGCACTATGAGATGCGAACAAAGATACTTGTGACGCATATCGATCTTCCTGCAATTTATAACAACTCTGAGCTTCAGCAGCTTGTACAAGACAAATTTATTAAAGATTTGCTTCTTGACACCCTTGGATTTGGTGCTGCGAAAATGATAAGGTGAGACAGCCAACTACATATAGGCCACGTTTGTTATACTTGACTAGTTTAGATTGGCACTAATGACTAGAATGGATTGGATTGGAATATATTAGGATTGGAATTTTCTAATCTTATCTAGTGTTTGAAGCAATAGATAACAACACGACTGGATTAGGAAATTTGAATAAAATCTAAAGAAATTAAATTAAATAAAATAAAATAAATTCCAATTTCCTTTCTTATTCCTGACTTTAAATTAAAAAAATTTCCACACCACGAAATAATTGGAATCAAATAAAATTTCAATCTATGTCTAGTGCAGCAAAAATGGGAATCACGTCCCGATCTTTGCGAGAAAAAAAAAATAGTATTTGACACACACCCATGAGGCCATGACAACATTACAAAACACTAAGGCTCTGTTCGGTAAAGGTTTACAAAACTATTTTATAAATATTGTATTGTAAAATGAAAACATAAAATTGTATTTTATATTTTTAAAGTTTAAGTAAGCGTTTGGTAGTGGGAGTTGGGAAGAGAGAGACATAGAGTGATAGACCCAAAGAAAGAACATCCACTTGTACCAAGAAAAAGAAAAGAACGATCGAACAGCTTCCCATTTCTGGGTTTGACGAAGAAGTGTAGTAGGTTGCATATATATCCCATATATATATACTCTTCTTCTTCTTCTTCCCTCTTTTCTCCTTTCTTCTTCAACTTTGATTTACCTCTGTTTTCTTTGTCTCTGTTTTGCGGCCACCCCATTGATGAAAAATTAACAGGAGTCTTCCCATATAGACAAGTTATCCGAGGAATGACCGAAATAGCCTAACAAATGTACATCAAGATTACTCCTTTTGTGAATTGAGTGGTAACCAAATCCTCGGGGTGTTTGAAAATATCTTTAGTTTCAAATTAGTTTCCTTAAAAAAAACATGTTGAGCTAGATTGCTAAAATGAAAGAACAGTTTAAGTTGGGTTGTTACTTGTGAAAATGAAAGAACAATTTAGATCATAAATAAAGACGATCAGTTACTAAAATGCAGGTGTTATATTTTTATTTAGGGGTTCACAAATCTCAAGGTGGCCCTGATCGTACCTCAACTACAATTACATTACCGCTATTTCAAACCAATTACAATATTATATTCGTCTGCAATTTCGCATTACTAAACTCTGAAATCATATTATGAAAAAAAAATGGTCCATTCAGATTTAAAACGATCTTAATTTTAAAGATCTTAATTTTAAAGTAGTTTTCTCCATTATCTCAAAAGAAACAAAACATGTTAACCTAGGTTGCTAAAAGGAGAGAACAGTCTAAGTTGGGTTGTTAAAATGAAAGAACAATTAAAATCATAAATAGAGACAATCAATGACTAAAAAGTAAAAATGTAACTAGTACAAAAAAAAAGACTAAAAATTCATGACATGATAGGGTCTGGAGGAAATCACGTACCGGCAACACACAACATATTACTCGTGCCAATGTGCATAATGATTTCATGCATCATATAAAACACATGACCTATTAGGATATGATTTCGATCAATTTGAGTGAGAAGCACCGATATTGTAATGCAAGTACGATCTGATGATATCAAAAGGTAATACTCCTAAATTAAATCTACACAAGCACATTAATTTAATATGAACCTCAAATAAATTGTTAACATACTTATGTAAAAGAACTCGAGCGCGCAGCTAGAATTCATCACACTCCTTATAGTTTTATACTTATAGTTTTTAGTACTGCAGAAGCTTATACTAATTCTTATACCACACAAGGTGTACTTCTCGACTTCTACCCAAAAAAACAAAAAACATAATCCAACTAGCTAGAAAAGGAACTTATGGTGCTGAAAATATATATTTATGCATGTACAGCTCGATCAAGTACAAATTCATAGATGACAAATCTTTTCTATTATATGTAAGACACATGAAACTAGGAACATAGATTTATACAGAATTAATAAGTAATAGATAGAAGAAAGAAAATAAAATTATTCAGCTTCATTTACACATGAAACTTAAAAGATTTGAAATATTCATTCATTACATAGAAGAAAGAAAAATAAGAAACTCATCTAAATGCAAGAAGCAAAATTTAGGAAAGATACATGGTGAGGGAGGACGGAAATTTGGTTAGAATTAGACTAGATTATGGGTTGGATTCGGTCCAATGAAACGTTTGATCCCCTCCTCTTTTGGAAAAAGTACTAACAATGGAACTGAGAACTTTTTAGGATGACGACGACGATAAAGATCAATGGCAACTTTGTACCAAGCACTGCATACACAAGCAAAGCGGAAAAGATCAATATCAGAATCAAGACAGCGAGCTACTGTGGTTATGATCCTCATTGACGTCGAAGAAGTACCATTCAATAAATCATCCCAATTTGGCACCGTTTGTTCAGCCATGGTCAATATGCAGTACGTGTACGTGAATATCTCCTTAATTTTTTGTGCCTATCTCCTTGTATTAATTTATAAGCTTCTAGCCATGATTATATATATATATATAGGGAATTAATTCTGAATCTTATTCTTGCCTGGAATCCTAATCTGATTATGATTTGGAGTCTTATCTAGAATCCATGTCTGATTTGGTTTATGAGTAGTGCTAGGAATCCCAAAATTGTGTACCAAAATTGTATCATGAACCCACAACTTTTTAACCTCAAGCATCTTCCAAAACACTTAATTAAGTTGATCACTTGATCTGTGCTCTAGAAGTTAATGCCGAGTGTCACCGTACGTTGTTTTCCAACATGAGACGATAAGAGGCTTAGCTTTTGACAAATTGTGACATACCATTTGAACCCTTCAATTAAAACTCTTTTCCAGAAGAAAATTGAAGAACCAAATTCAATTACGTACGTACATGCTCGTTCGATCAATATGTTCAAGACTGCAAATTGATATGATTTGGATCAAGTTAAGCAAAAGACGCCAAAATTATCCTGCTCGATTTAAGTGTAAGACAAGAGCAAGGGCTCCAAATCTATACAGTCTTCTTTTTTTTTTTACTTTTTTTTTTAATATTGGATGTGTATTTTTATGGAAAGTCGAGGGTCATATTTTTATGATTTTACTTTGAAGCCTCTCAGAAATTTTGGCGGAACATAGTGAAGGCAAACGGGGGCCATGGCCCCTCCTACAGTTTTTAGACCTATACAATTTTTCTATTAAAATAAATTATTGCCCCTCCATATTTTTATATATATCTATGTTTTTTTTTTGTTTTTTTTAAGAGGATCAAAAGATTTCACTCCTATCTCCATGGTGACTCGAACCTATGACCTTGATCTTAGGTAGTGGGTGCTCTAACCACTGAGCTAATTAACACCACTTCGTCAATTCTAAAGATCTATCTTTCTAATTTTTGTTCTTTACTTCTTATTTATCCAATTATCTATACAATAGTCATCGTTCGTTCTTCCCTAAACTCCTTCACTCTGGTGTAGTGACGATAATTTTTATTTCGGCCCCTCCTACCGGAACATCCTAGTTCCGCCACTGGTCGAGGGTCATATTTTTATGATTTTACTTTGAAGCCTCTCATAAATTTTAGATACAACTGTAGAATAAGAATAGTATGCTTTTAGAGCTAGAACGATAGACCCATAAATTAGATGTTATCAGTCAGGTCGGGATTTGTCTAATTTGTGATAAATTTTGCATGATAAATGTAGGATCAGAGCTTGCCCTTGGGCAAGGCGAACAAGGCCTCTGCCTATGGCTCCAAATCTATGGAGGCCCCAAAAAAAAATTATATATCATCCACTTCACAAAAAAAAAATTACATAAGTTATATTTTAATCATCATGGCATCAATCGTAATTGACTTGTTGGCTGCTTTCATACTTGGATGCTGCATGCGTGCCTATTTTTTAGGAATCTATGAATCTCTGTCAGTTTTAGTGCTCTTTTATTCTTTTAGTTTTTTTTTAAAGTGTCTCTGAGTCTCTCTTTTCCCCAAACTAGACAGAGACATAAATAGTCTCCAAAGGAAAACAAAATGCAGCTATTCTTGACTTATGCCTTTTTTTACCATGAACAAAAAACTGGAATTTGAAACTTTGAAGAGATCATGAGATATAGAGTTACATAATACAGCCTCCAAGTTCTTCAATCTTCGCACTTTCGCAGATAATTTTATATTTTTATTGCAAATAATTGAATTCTTGGATTTTGATTTCAGTGAGAATATTCTAGTATGAACTATATGATTGTTATTTTTTTTTTTTGCCAATTTGTAGTATAGTTGTTCATTGTTGATTAATTTGTTGTATGTTGGATTGAGTGATTTATGATTATTACTATATGTAGCATCTATTGTATTAATCTATTGCTATATGTCTAAACTCAGAAATCTGATTAATTGTTGAATTATTGAATAATTTTTTAGGGATTCAATTATTTGAGCGATTGTGACATTGTTAGATTCAATTTTTTAGGGATATTGATTTTTTTTTTCCGAGTAGTCATTCCCCAAGAATTACTTCGCCTTGAGCCCCCGAATTCTCAGGACCGGCCCTGTGCAGGATGTAAGACACAATTTTTGATCACCATATATAGTCGCTTATCGACCAGTGTCTAGCATCCTGCACTTGCTATGCAAACCCATATATTCTGGAACATAACATGAACATGATATGTTAGATGACAATCCACATTGATCGATAATCATTCTTTTTTGGACGATATTGATAATCATTAATTTGAATGCTAGAATCCGGCCGGGAGATTAATTTATTGATACAATTATACAACATCTTATTTTCGTTTAAGCCTTAATTAATTTATTGGCTAGTGGCCGGCTACTGGCTAGTGGCTACCTCTATTTTCCATACTTAGCCTTGTAATCAGCCCAGAGCTGATCAACATTCTTCCCCAAAATATCAGAAAAATAATTAACACTATAACCAGTCTTCAACTTGTTGTTCAACTCTGCAACAAACCCATCTTTCAAACTAGTACAGTAATCCAAAAACCTAGCAGTAACATCATAACCCTGGTCCCACCTATCCCCTTCACCTGGTTGAACCCAGTGACTCGGTGCATACCCAGCTCTCAACCTCACAAAGTCTGCAATTCCTTCAATCAACCCACCTGGGGCTTGACCATTCCCATTCCACTGCCATACGTGTGTCGATTCGTGATAGAGCACACCCGTAATCTCATTTTTCACGTCGCCTGAGAGAACACGGTATTAAATATCGATGTTTGCAAAAAAAAAAAAAAAAGGCCAGTCTTTGAAAATAATAAGATATTTATTTCAAAGTGAAGAATGACAAACTGGGAGTACGTGTTTGATGCTGTTATCGAAATTTTCTTACCCGAGTAGCCTGCTATGTAGCTGGCACTAACATGAATCTCGTCGTTGCTAGTATACGCGACGCCGTCCATGTTGTCGATGAACAAGCTGACTTTGGCTACGCTCTTTCTATCCGCGTCTGTGCTTTGCTGGAAGACTTTCCAAATGAAGTCGGCTGCGGAGATTAGGGTTTGCTTGCTGTAGTCTGCTCCGATGTCGTTGTCGAATCGGACGGCACCGGCGCTTGACCCGGCGTTGTTGGTGACTTCGTAGTCGACTGCATGGGCAGCATGAAGGCCTGCAAGTGTTATGAGAAGGGAGAGAAGAAACATGTTTTGAGCCATAGTTGTAGGAATTCGAAAGCTTTGTTTTTGCTTTTGGTTTCTGTACAAAAATTTGCCAACTACTCCATGGTTTATATAGAGATGCCAGGGCCCAAGGATATCTACACTATACTATTCAAAATCAACTATTTTTTTGGTTGGGACTTTTTCATCTACTCTAATCTCCGCGGCCGACTTCAAATTGCATAGTTGCCCTCCGACTTTTATGGTCTTTCAAGTTGGTTTTTCTTCAATGGAGTATGGACTTTTATCGTCGTTCAAGTTAGCCGGCCTTTATTCAAGTTGGCCGGTCTTTATTCAAATTGGACTTCTATGGTTCAGTATGGAGTTATGGAACTTGCACAGTCGCCCTCCGACTTTTTATGGTCGTTCAAGTTGGTTCAACAGGCCAAACACGTACTGTTTTTCTTTTTCTAAATTACTAAAAATTAAGAACAATATGTAATTAATAAGTTTAATGACCTTGTAATGTTGTGGCATGCGAATCTGCTATTGGTTGATTTCCCGCATTCAAACTGATTTAACTATTAATCTTACTAATCATTACGTACTTCTGCTTTGGCGATAAATAAAAGAGATCGATCATAGTGTTTAACTTGAGGGCTTGCTTTTCATCGAAGTAAAGTTGCCATACTCTATACCCAGAAAATAAGGGCATTGCTAGCTGCTACCATTGACCTTGACTTGGACTCGTGCTTGTTCTTGCCGACTTCTATATTGAAACCCAAGCTGGTTAGTTATTGATAATGCATGTTTTGATGGTCAGAGAATTGCCAAGTTCATTTAATTTTATTCTTTTATACATTAATTAATATTTAATTTTGTCCTTATGGGTCAAGGACCCTAAAGTTAATGGTCATAGTTTTTAGGTTGGTTTAGTTAATTAGGTTTTTTTTGTCACTTTGTGTATACGTACAACAACGTGGGCAATGGAAACACGAAAACGTACAGGAAAATCAATAACAAAATGACAACCTAAAGATACAAAATTAGCAGAAGAAAAACCCCTCCACTAATCACGCTGTATGTATACTAGTTTTTTTTTTTTTGGACGAGTATGTATACTAGTCTAAAGTGAAAGATGTTGAAAGAAACTGCATACAATTCAGTACGTACGCGGATATTAATTAGTACATATGTATATAATGGTCAATGAAACCGAATCCACATTAATTGACAATATTGCTGATTAAATCAAAGTGCATCAAAATTTTGTTCACGTAATGCACGTCGATTTTTTGTTTTGGTTTTCAATTCAATAAAACTAATGACAACAGAAAAAAAAGAAAAGAAAAAAACGATACGGACCATATGTGTGCAAAAATGATCGTGTAGCTAGCATTATGATCCCTAGCTTCATCTTTATTCGGATCTTTTTATACATATATAAGTATATAACTCACTTCCCAACAACTGTGGATATACAGAAGTACAGAACCCCACATCTTATTCATAGTACATCTTTTAAGTTTAACTATAATCAGCAGAATTATTATGTATTTCTTAGTTTGCAAATTTGGCTTTGTAGGCCTTCCACAGTTGATCAACTGCGGCTCTCATTCTTTATAAAGCGGACTCCGTCAGAGGTGTTTAGAGCCCGGTTAAAGACAACGAACTCAACAGCATGGGTTCCGTGCACAGTAGCTAGGGCTCTCGTTTTATTTTTGAAATACGAGAGAAAACGAGCCATGGTGTTTTTTATATTACTACCTATAAGTTGCCTTAGAGCTTTGCTAGGTCTAATTACATACATAATGTGTTTGATCATTGTGGTTTATATATATAGAGTTTGTTCTATCAGACAGTGTAAGGATTAAGGTGTTTTCTCTCCAATCATTAGGAGCCATGTAAGAGAGGATCAAGTTAATATTCCACCACTAATCAATTTGGATTCTTCTTTTAATTAGAACATGCATGGCAGAGAAAGCAAAATGCTTATATGAATATTTTTACATGCAGCTGCATAAGATCGACTTGCATCTTTGCACAATGCACTTATTCAATTGTGAACGACCCACGAAACTTAACAAAATGTTTAGTCCACATTTTTTACTGCCGCCTTTTAATATTTTCAGGATTCAGGAATTTTACGATGAAAGAATAATATATATATATATATACCTATTATGTAATTGTGTCCACCAAAATACAAAACCATATTTCTTTATTTTTTGTGAGTAAAAGAGAACTTTTATTCAATAACAGAAACATTACAGAACATGTGAGTGACAAGTTGTGATATCTCCCACACCCACAACTCGAGTAGTGGAAGAACTACACACAACTCTAGAAATGACATTGGTTACATGAAGATTGTTAAAAACAATCCAAATGAGCCAAAAAGACCCAAAACCATCTTATTCTTATATTAATATCAACTAATATCATATTATCCTTAGTTTGCATATTTGGCTTTGTAGTCAGTCCATAGCTGATCCACTGTCTTCCCAAGCAGCTGGTTAAAGAAATCGTTACTGTAACCATCTATCATCTTCTTGTTAAGTTCTGCCACAAACCCGTCTTTAAGGCCATTGCAATACTCCAGGAACCGTGCAGTTACTGCGTAACCCTCGTCCCACTTGCTACCATCACCGGGTTTTGCAAATCCGGCGTATATAAAACCCGACTTCAAGGTCACAAACTCTGCAATCCCTTCTACCAATTCCCTAGGAGCTTGGCCATTTCCATCCCTCTGCAATGAGTGTGTGATCTCGTGGTAAAGTACCCAATTGAAGTCGTTTTTGATGTTTGCCGCCGTTAGGCCCTGAATACAAGGTAGTAAAAATCATTCGCATGCATGTGTACGGATTTTTTGTTGAAATTAGTCAAGGTCAAAAGTATTAACCAAACATTGATACCGAGAGGACTAAATTAGACCTTGCACCCTTCTACTGTATATAGTGCTGTTTACATTGTACATTGTATATAAGACAAAAAATCTCAGTTTCATCATCAAATTAAATAACGAAAAACAACTTTTGAAGCCGAATGTCAATATTTTGGGCGGGATTATATAGACACACATTCTGCATAGTATTAGTTGGGAGTAAAAGGTTATTGTTTGTTATCGTAACTTAAAATAAAATAATGAAATAGTGACTTTTTGAATAGTACATACTCATATACAGTTATACTAGGAGACTGCCAAGTTAAATATTAGTCAAAAGAAATAAAAAGAAAAAAAGAACTATCAAAGATATTGTCGAAATTTTAGACCATGTGTATATGTACCTCGATGTACTTGGCTGCAACATGAATTATGTCGCTGCTAGAATACGCAACGCCTTCTATGTCTTCCACGAACAAGCTTATGCGCGGAGTGTCCCTTCTCTCTGCAGCTGTAGTTTCCTTGAAGAGGTTCCAGATGAAATCAGTGGCGTCTCTCATTCTTTGCTTGGTGTAATCCACCCCTAGCTCGTCTCTAAAGCGGATTCCACCGGCGGTGCTTAGAGCTCGGTTCTCAACGATGTACTCAATAGCATGAGTTCCATGGAGAGTAGCTACGGCTAGGAGAGAGGCAAAGACCAATGAAAGGAGAAAGCGAGCCATGGTGTTTGAAATGATATACTATTTGTGACTTTAATTTGTAATGCACTAAGCTTTTGCTCTTTGTGGTTTATATAGCTAGCCATGTTGGTAACTGGTAAGGAATTAATTCATCTGACCCATAAATCAAAGTCTTTAACTTTGACCGGAAATGAAAGTCCTCAAAGTCTGCTGACTTTCTCTTGTCGATTTTTTGAAGCGTCGTAAGGTTGGGGCCAAACACCAGATATCCAATATCAGTCTAGCTATGGTGATGATTGAACCAGTCGTCGTACCGTCCTCTTTTACTTTCGTTTCTGGAAATATAGACTTGTCCGTACCGTGCCCA
Organism: Rubus parviflorus; assembly: GCA_029955375.1. Lineage (NCBI taxonomy): Eukaryota > Viridiplantae > Streptophyta > Magnoliopsida > Rosales > Rosaceae > Rubus > Rubus parviflorus. Next base: position 31,816,546 of record JARGGL010000001.1, read on the forward strand.
ATGCGCGGCCCATACATGATTAATGTATAGGATTTTACTGATACAAGTTTAATACATGGGATAATCAAGTGCTGAACAACAAGGACTAAACACAACATCAACTAAATTACCATAAGGCCAACCTCAAGTGAATTACAGGAACTAATAATCGAACTGAGAATCTTTGTTATCCCAGAAATTTGGAATTTGGGTTTGAAATATAGGCCAACCTAGTCATAAGATCTTGATGATGACAAAGAAGCAGAAGATGTAGAGCCTTTTCTAGGGTAGAGAAACTGAGTTCAGAGCTAGCTTTTGGGTTTGCAATATTGGCCACATAGTTGAGAGAAACCAATCCCCAAGGGCCTCTAAGGATCCTTAAATGTTGTGCAAAGTTTAACAAGGCCACACAGTGAAATCAAGGACTTGTAAAAGAGTGAATTACTAAATCGAATGAATGGAATGAATCAAAATATCATACTAACATAATATTTGTAATGTTTCCTTGAAATCTAAACATGGACCAGCACAATAGAATTTAAAACACATTTGTTTTACCCCCTATCATAAACCCGAATCTATTTATCAACTGCTGTTGATGCTCTCTTAGGTTGTATCCTTTCATCTAGAGAAGCCATTTCTATGAAGACCCCCCTGAAACTTTTGCTGGTGTCAGAAGCGCTTTGGCTGGAGTAAGCAAAGCAACAGCTCCTCTCTCCAAACTTAGGTACTTCTTGAACACACTCTGAAGCTTGTTCTTTGCAGCCTTTGCGTGCAAGCTCACCAACACTTTGGAACAATCACTGTTCCAGAAAAAAGTAAAGAATGTAAGTAAAAATCCATTAATCAATCAAACAAACAAACAAACCCAGTTGCAGATTTCAAAGAAAACTTGAAAAGAAAGGAAGGGGCTGAATTACTTACATTAGCTGAGATTGTGAGAAACCAGTGTGAAGCTTAAGGGTGTCACACCAAGCAGGGCTCTTGTTCAGAGTGCATTTAGCAGCATAGACCGCAGAGGCAGCAATCATTGAACGGCAGTACATAAGCATGCCGTAATGCATCACACCCAATTCAGCTAGAAAGTAGACCAAGTTTTCCATCTGGACAATTCCAAACAAGAACAATGTTAATGACTTAATTTTAGTACTTATCAAATGAAGCCAATATATCAGTTAGCAACAATTGAGAGGATTACTCACTTGTTCATCTGGAATTGCAGCTTTAATGAACAGGACCAGGAACACATAGAGTGTAGGCACGGTCAAGGTCCACTCCAACTTGCCCAGAATCATTTTCTCCATCACCAATATCTGCACATTACTATAAGCATTGTCCGCAAGGCTGACAAAGTCATCGACCTGAGGGGGCCAGATCTCCTCATACTTCGAGGCAATTAGCATGGCACTGATGCCAACTAATTGCAACTCCCTCCATGGCACAGTCTTGACCGAAAGGAACCGGTCAATTATGTTGATGGTTAGGTAAAGAGTCTCTGGAGAAAGTTCGAACTTGCTGTGAACAACTACAAGCCAGTCCACCAGAATTGCTCTCATGTTTTCGTTAATCTCAAGCTGCGAGTCCATATAGTCATGAGGGCAATTCTCATTCTGCATTACATGTGTAATAATATTTAGAAACTAATTGATATATGAGAGAGTGATAGTGAAATAAGTATTAATGATAGTGAAAATAGAGGAAAAATTTGATCTATACCTCAACAAGCTTATAGAACTTGTGTTGTAAAAATGTGACGAAATTCCTGTAAAATTAGAGAACTGTTGAAGGAAACCTACTTTGTGTGTGCCTAGTCAACCTAGGAGTATCTTAGTTAGGTTAGCATATGGATTACATATTGAATAGAAGTCCTATTGGGATCCAAAAGTCCTATGGATTACTCAATAGCTCATTAAAGTAAGATCCAAAACTTCATCACAAATAGAACTTACCAGTATTTTTGAAGCATTCTCATTATGACCTGTTGTGCTTGTGAATTTACAAGCTGACATAAAATATATTGTATATCTCGCATTATATATAAAGTAAGAGTAAGAGAGAACGTACCATTACTATTTTCTTTCTCTGCAATATCTTAATAATTAATCCAATGAATATTGTAATTAATAACCCAATTGTTGAAGGAAACCTACTTTGTGTGTGCCTTGTCAACCTAGGATTAGATTAATTAGTATAGCATAAGGATTACATATATATTGAATAGAAGTCCCATTGGGATATGGATTGTACCTTTGTGTATCTCTATATATAGAGGCACCTATTCATCAATAAAGATACTCTCTATTCCTGTGTTATTTGCTCTGTTCTTTACTTTCTGCTTTGTGGTTGATTGCACATTTACTTAAACACGTTATCAGCACGAACCTCTAGCTCTGAGATCAAAAGCCAAAATCCTTGAGCATAGCATCCTGCTAGCGCCAACACCCTAGAACCCTAACCCTAGGTTTCCCGTGTGTTCCCGCTGCTACTGGACGACGCACGATCGATCGCAACCTTCCGTACGATCGATCGCACGAAGCTTCTGCCGAGAATCATCTTCTCCTTCCTGCTGCTTCTGCTTGCTCCTGCTCCTCCTACTAGCTGCTGCTGCTTCTGCTTGCTGCTGCTAATCTTCTCTACCCTATAAAGTTCAAGAATCAAGACTCAAGAAAAAGAATACCAAGTAAGCTTTTATAAACGTTGCTGCTTTATGAATTTAAATTCACCTTTCTTTTTCTCAAGGGACTTCCAACATCCCTCCTCTACCTCCCACCTTTCTGTAACGTGGGATTCTTGATTCGGACCTATCCAAACTATGAGAAGCATTAAGGGAGTGATCGAGCTTCATATCGCTTGCGATATGTGTAAGTCATGAGCACCTCTAATGTCATCATGCTATTGGTGTGAGTTCAAGAGCCGAATTATGGGGATTCGAGCTAATACTCCGGATAAGGAATCCGTAGAGAGAAGAGACCTTGAACAAGAAGTTCATTGAATAATTTACCTCCGGATGAGGAATCCGTAAGAGAAGAAACGACCTATGGTTCATAACCTAATTCCTACTAGGCTCACCTGCTTGGGTATGTCTAGGTATGTGATTTGAGATAAGTGGTATTAAGGGAGCTTGCTCACACCGACATCTCTTATTATGTATCTAGTTGTGTCCAGGAAGAGCTACCGAAAAGTTTTAGGGTTATAACCATACTACACCAAAGTTTCACCTAAATCCAATACATGAAAAACGTTTCTTGGAAGCATAGCTCAGAAACCATATTTGTTTTCGTGGGAGAAGTTTATGCTCCGAAAACTAACCTAAACTCTCTTGTTGTTTCAGATGGCAAATAACCTGAACAAGTTGGACTTCGCACCTTTGGATACCACGGGCATTGGATACCATAAGTGGGTTCGCGATGTACGCAACCACCTGAAAGCTCAAGGAAGCATTTCTGCAATCCGTGAGCCCCCTGCAGCTGCACCTGCAGCTGCACCTGCTGATGCTGCCGCACCTGTGGAAGGACCACTGACTGCCGCCGCCGCCGCCGCTGCTGCTGCTACAGCACAAGCCACCACTGATGCTTTAGAGGCTAAGAATGCCAAAGCTATCATCCTGATGATTCGTCATATGGACGAATCTCTACAAGCCGAGTACCTCAATGAGGAAAATCCCAGAACACTATGGGTTGCACTCGAAGAGCGGTTTGGCAACGTTCATGAATCCCTGCTTCCTGAACTAGAGGTGAAGTGGCAACTACTGCGCTTCTGTGATTATGCCTCAGTCCTAGAGTATAACTCGGAAGCACTCCGCATCAAATCCCTCATGAAATTCTGTGAGAGGAACATAACCGATGCGATGATGATTGAGAAAACTCTCTCTACCTTTCCCGTCTCTGACTTGGTAGTTGCAAAGAACTATCGTATTGAAGTACAGAATAAACGGATCACAAGATTTCATGAGCTCATCTCTGCTCTCTCTGTTGCTGAAAAGCACGAGAAGATACTTGTGAAGAATTATAATGCGAGGCCCGTGGGAACAAAACAAGTTCCGGAGACCCATTATAATGGCGCCCCAAAGAGAGGCCGCCGCGGGCGAAACCCTAATCCTAGGGACAACTCTGGACGTCCTGGTCCATATAATCGCCCTGCTCAAGAAGGTAGTCGCCAAACTAGGCGAAGGGGAGGCCGAGGAGGCCGCCCAAGAGGCCATGGTGCCGCCGGCAATACACCTGCATCTGGTGCCAATGCCGTGCCACTAAAAAGGAATGCACCCCGCGTGAAAAACGCACCTCAATCAAAGGATTTCGATCAAACATCTCTGTGCTTCAGGTGTGGAAAGACTGGACATTGGTCCAAGATATGTAGAGCCACTCAGAGTGTCGCTAATGCATACAAAGCGTATCGCGAAGCCATGGAAGCTCACAACATTGAACAAGAGGATGACGAAGAGAACGTCAAGTTGAAGGTTGATGACTTTAAAGCTGGAAAGAGTGATGATACTCCTGATTTCGCTTAAGTCCTTTATTTTCCTTAGTATTGTTGATTTAGTTTATGGTCAATGACCAAGATTGGAACTTTGGATGTAATTCATTCGGTTTATATCTTTAATAAAATTTGGAGTTGTTTGCATACTCAATTTTAATTATGAGCTTTCTTATCTAGGAATGATTTCCGGAGAACTTGAATGTTTAGCTGATAGCGGAACCACGCATACCATATTGCGTCATAGGCAATTGTTTCTTGACATGATGCCTTCACATTCATCTGTGACTACGATGGCAGGTCCATCTAATCTTGTGCAAGGAAGAGGACATGCCCAATTCCTCTTGCCTAATGGCACCCTAATTGATGTCACTAATACTCTATATGCTCCAAGAGGAAATAGAACTTTGTTGAGCTTTAAAGATATAAGAACCAATGGATTCCATGCTGAAACGCATGATGAGAATGGAAGAGAATTCCTTTGCATTACCTCTAATGACTGCGGTAGAAAACGCATCTTAGAGAAGCTTATGTGTCTCTCTAGTGGCCTATATGCTACCACTATCCGAGCTATTGAATCAAACAATGTCATAAGAGATGACCTCTTGGATTCAGACACATACTGGCTTTGGCACGACAGGTTGGGACACCCTGGTCGAGATATGATGATCCGTATATTGAAAACCTCACACGGACATCCATTCTATCGAGCTAATCGAAGCAAGAATCAAAGCATGATTCAAGGAGACAAGACAGCAATGAGAAAAGGCAAAATTGCCTCTGTCCGACGCCGCACGATCGAGATCACGATACCTGCGATCGATCGCAGCCTTCCAGACTGCGTCGTTGAACGAACCCGAGAGCTCGGGCGATCGATCGTACCCCCCTGCGATCGATCGCAGGTTCCACCCTGTACGAATTCAGGGACCAGAGAGCTCGGGCGATCGACCGCACGTCCCTGCGATCGATCGTACGTTCCTTCCTGTACGATTTCAGGAACCCGAGAGCACGGACGATCGATCGCACCCCCCTGCGATCGATCGCACAGACAAAAATCCTCTTTCTCGGATGAAAACAATTCCTCCTATGCTTCTGAGACCTCGAAGGTCAAACGCTCATTTTGCAAAGCCTGTTCCTTAGGGAAACTTGGACCAAAGCCGTCCTATGCAAAGGATTCTAAAGTACTTCTCTCATTCTTACAGAGAATCCAAGGGGATATATGTGGACCTATTCAACCACCAAGCGGACCATTTAAATATTTTATGGTGTTGGTTGATGCGTCGACACGTTGGTCGTATGTCACGCTATTGTCCACTCGTAATGCTGCTTATGCTAAATTCCTAGCACAGATAATTCGCCTGCGGGCTCACTACCCGGATCATCCTATCAAATCTATCAGGCTTGATAATGCTGGAGAGTTTACATCGAAGACTTTCGATGACTACTGCATGTCTATTGGGATGGATGTTGAGCATCCAGTTCCACATGTACATACCCAGAATGGTCTTGCAGAGGCTGCCATTAAGAGAATACAAATGGTAACACGGACGTTGGTAATGCGCACCAACCTTCCTCTCTCTTCCTGGGGGCACGCAGTATTGCATGCAGCTATGCTAATTCGTCTGAGACCCACAGCCACCCAACCCTTTTCTGCGCAACAGCTAGTGACTGGGTACGAGCCATGTATCTCGCACTTACGCATATTTGGGTGTGCTGTCTATGTGCCTATTACGCCGCCACTGCGTGTTAAAATGGGTCCTCAGAGACGAATGGGCATTGATGTTGGTTTTGAGTCACCAACTATAATCCGCTATGTAGAACCCTTGACAGGTGATCTATTTACCGCAAGATTTGCGGATTGTCACTTTGATGAGACAGTCTTCCCGTCGTTCGGGGGAGATAAGAATGTACACATTCAACAGGAACGACAAGAATTGTCATGGCCTGTCCTCACTCTGTCTCATCATGATCCCCCTAATGCACAAAGAGAAATAGAAGTGCGTAGAATTATAGATCTTCAGAAAGTCGCAGACTCTCTTCCTGACGCTTTCTCTGATCTTGCTAAAGTGACTATATCTCATATACCAGCTGCAAATGCACCTGCAAGGATGCAGGTACCTGAACAAGGACTTGGACTCAAAGTCACTACTGTAGCTAACCCTATAGGAGGAACAGCTGGTGGCGCCACTGCCATTAATGGTGGTGATGTGGCTCAGGCCGTGGCTCCGCTAAGGAAGCGTGGAAGACCACCAGGTTCGAGGGATTCGCGCCCCAGGAAGCGGGCTGTGATGGCACCCAATAACCCTCTCATCATTGACACTCAAAATCCGTCCCATGAAAACGTTCCGGATTATGGTTATGTCCAAGAGACATCTTCGGGGGACGCCCCGTCGTTAGAACCTATCCATGAGAATGTAGAGATCTCAATTAATTATACTAGTATACATGGGACGTGGGATAGAACCTTCATCATCATTGATGATGTGTTTGCATATGCTTGTGCACGAGAGTTGCTTGAGACTGATGATATTGAACCTCGCTCTGTTGATGAATGTCAACGTAGAGCTGATTGGCCTAAATGGAAAGATGCGATCCAGGCTGAGTTGGACTCACTAACAAAGAGAACGGTATTCAGGCCTGTTGTGCCAATACCTTCTGGAATAAAACATGTTGGATACAAATGGGTCTTTGTTAGAAAGCGTAATGAGAGAAACGAGATTATAAGATATAAAGCTCGCCTTGTGGCGCAAGGCTTCTCACAACGCCCTGGAATCGACTACGAGGAGACATACTCTCCCGTAATGGACGTTATAACGTTCCGCTACCTTATCAGTTTGGTAGTTTCCGAAAAACTGAATATGCAGCTTATGGATGTGGTCACAGCGTATCTCTATGGGGATCTAGATACGGAGATTTATATGAAGGTCCCTGATGGGCTTCAGTTACCCAAGTCAAGTGGCTCCAGACCACGGAGCGCGTTTGCAATAAGGTTGAAACGCTCACTATATGGATTGAAACAATCCGGACGGATGTGGTATACCCGTCTAAGTGACTACTTGCTTGGAAGAGGGTATGTGAACAATGACTTATGCCCCTGCGTGTTTATTAAAAGAACAAGTTCCGGATTTGCAATAGTAGCTGTTTATGTTGATGACATGAACCTTATAGGCACTCTTGATGAACTAAGAGAAACCGCTGACTACTTGAAATCTGAGTTTGAGATGAAAGATCTTGGGAAAACACGGTTTTGTCTCGGTTTAGAACTTGAGCACCGTAGTAGTGGGATTCTGATTCATCAATCAGCTTATACCCAAAAGATGCTCAGAAGGTTTAATATGGATAAAGTCCATCCTGTAAGCACTCCCATGATTGGTCGCAGTCTAGATCCAAAGATGGATCCGTTTCGCCCAAAGGATGATGGTGAAGACGTTTTAGAGGCTGAGGTACCATACCTAAGTGCAATAGGCGCATTATTGTACTTGGCACAGTGTACAAGACCCGATATCTCCTTTGCTGTTAACTTGTTGGCTAGATTTAGCACTGCGCCCACGCAACGTCATTGGACTGGCATAAAAACTATCTTTCGTTACTTGAAAGGTACGATTGATATGGGTTTGTTCTTTCCCTACAGAGAGTCTCGAAAATATGGCAAAATGGGTGAGGAAGCCGTGCCTTCTGCCGTCGGACGATCGATCGCATGGAATGCCACGATCGATCGTACCAAGCCCCTGCCGTCGAGCGATCGATCGCAGGATGTCACGATCGATCGCACGGGCGCTGCTGCCCGCTATTCACAAAATCCTTGTGATGTCTTGGTGGGTTTTGCTGATGCTGGGTATCTCTCTGACCCATATAAAGGTCGTTCCCAAACTGGTTATGTATTTACCATGGGTAACACCGCGATATCTTGGAGGTCTACAAAACAGACTCTTGTTGCCACTTCTTCGAACCATGCTGAGATTATTGCTCTCCATGAAGCGGTTCGTGAGTGTATATGGTTGAGGTCCATATCTACACATATAAGAAGTGTTTGTGGTTTGAGGTCAACCACCGATGAACCTACATGCATTTATGAGGATAATGCCGCTTGCATTGAACAAATGAAGCAAGGTTTCATCAAAGGCGACAACACCAAGCACATATCGCCTAAGTTCTTCTATAATCAGCAACAACAGAAATTCCTTAAGATTAAGGTTAATCAAGTCCGTTCTGAGGACAATGTGGCAGATTTATTTACTAAGTCATTGCCTAAATCCACATTTGAGAAGCATGTGAAAAGCATTGGTTTGCTTAAGTTATCTGACCTCCCATGATTGTGGAAATCAGGGGGAGACACAGACTGGAGGGGGAGTCTAGTGTCCATGCAAAGTTTCCAAATGTGAAGGGTGTGTTGTACTCTTTTTCCCTTCGACCAAGGTTATTTTTATCCCACTGGGTTTTTGTTACTTGGCAAGGTTTTTAATGAGACAACATGAGGAGCACCACCTAGTGTTGACGCCACAAGGGGGAGTGTTGAAGGAAACCTACTTTGTGTGTGCCTTGTCAACCTAGGATTAGATTAATTAGTATAGCATAAGGATTACATATTGAATAGAAGTCCCATTGGGATATGGATTGTACCCTTGTGTATCTCTATATATAGAGGCACCTATTCATCAATAAAGATACTCTCTATTCCTATGCTATTTGCTCTGTTCTTTACTTTCTGCTTTGTGGTTGATTGCACATTTACTTAAACACCAATTAAATTATAATGCTGATAGATAAAAATTTAATACTCAACACCATAATTTGGTTATGGAAGAAATAAAAATTAAGCATTACGTACTTATCGTCTGCAACTCCAAGGTAATATATGCTGCTTAAAGCAAAAGAGCTAAGGTCATTTGGAACTCACAAAACCCATAGAGCTGCAATAGACTAGTTCAATCACAATCAAATTTCAACATGCTTAATAATTTACATAAGAATTATGTTATGCAAAAAAAATTGAATAGTAACTCATATATTTCAAATAAGCTTCCAATTAATAGATAATAACTAGCTAAGCCGTGCGTACCTCAACAGTAGAAACGTTTCTTTATCATTGTCATTACTAGAGACAACTATTAATTTCATATAACGGTTAATAACCAAAATAAATTGTAAGGAATAATTCAACTAATCTCATGTCAGAACTAATTGTCATTAAAAGAAAATTAAGCTGGCCGGTATACCTAAATTATATGCTTACGAAACTGTTGATCGAAGCTATAAAAGTACAAGATATTGAATTAATGCATGAAAACTGTTATGCATAAGTCTAATGACATTAACATGCAGTTACTGCTTTTTGGAATAGGAACACTGCATGATGGTTACAAATACCAAATTAAGAATTTAAGATAGACCATATATGCATATACAACAGATAAATATGCCGGCGCCCGGCCAATATATAATTTTAACTATATAATGATAAGTCACCAATGAGCTATGATTGAGGAGGAGCGAGTTTAAGAATAAGCGAGTGAACGCGATCTCATGCATATAAAAGATAGATATTTCTTACTATACAAAATTGGATTATTTGGCCATTGCTGATAGTAGAAGCTAAGCAGTTCAGAATTCATTAGCCATAGTGCAAGTTTCTTGGGTAACTGCTTCCTCCATCAATTTCGACATTTGGGAGATTTTCCGATCAAGAGTTTTCCTCCAATAATTGATGTTAATTAGTACATACAAGGAAAAACACAATTAGCATATTGAAGACCAATATAAATTAATAACAGAAGATAAGAAATGAAGACATTCATAAGTTTAGAAATAAAAGAAATATTTATTGAGAGTTGAGACTTCCGGAGCTTCATATATATTGTCCATCTTCATCCTTTAGTTTGAACAAATAAGAATACTCTTCAGAATTGTATCTCGATCTAATATTTCCTCATAGTGATGGAAACATAATCTGCAATTTATTGATTTTATAATAAAATAATAATAAACAATATAAATAAGCTCTAACAGAAATTCCGCTCGAAATCTTCTCTTAGATTGTTGTAAAAATGTGACGAAATTCCTGTAAAATTAGAGAACAAAATAATATCATAATATCATGAAAATAAGAGTAATAATAGAGATAAGAAAATAAAAGAAAAGTAAGAAAATAGTATAATATATAAGTTTTTACGTAGGAAAACTTATCGAGTCGAGGCGTGCAAATTAAGCACTGTCCTAAGAGAAGATTCGTCCCCTACTGCACAGGGTTGAATAACAAACTTCTCCCAAGATACAACAACTCTTCGCGCTCCGTCGTGCAGCTAAGAAGCCCCATTGAAACTTAATCACCCGTGCACTCAAAACGGTGTATACTTAAAATAGATATATCGTATAATTTGTAAGATGACTTTAGATAGGTAGGGTGTTAAGCTAGAGTGTTAAGCTAGAGTGGTTGCAATATGGTGGATTGTATTTTTCTCCTCATAACCGATCCCACATATGTATCCGACCATATGCCTTCCAACTCTATTTAGGCTTCCAACCATATGCCATCCAACTCTAGCTTTCCACCTTATATAGGTCACACTTACTAATGACCATGATTAGCCTCATTAACCATATAACGGTCAAATAATAAATATATTAAAATCATAATACCGTTAAAACCATAAATAATATAATAAAAGTAAAACTGAAAATAAACCCACAATAAATAATAGATTAAATAAAATTAATTTTAATTTTAAATCACAAAATTTCCAACAACTTGTACATGTCCTCAACATATTCAACAGCAGCCAAGTCATTACCAGCATCTTTGGCATCAATATCCACAATCACTTCCTTTGGTTTATTAGTCAAACCACAAGCAGCCTGGATATCACCAATAGATAAGTAAGAAGAAACAAACAATACCACAAAGTAAATATTGCCATCACAAATAATTTAATCCAATCAGATAAAGAATGAAAAAGAGTCAAAATGTTACCTTGCTTCTAGCAGTAAGGACGGCAGTGAGAGTTGGTGCTGCTTTCTTCTTTGAAGCTCCTTCTTTCTTCTTCTCTTGCTTAGCCTTTTCAATCAAGCCTTCCTCTGTGTCCGGGCTGATTTCGATCACTTCCTTGGCCTTTGGCTTGACATTACCAACTTTCTTCTGCACTGCCTTGTGTACCTCAGCCCTTTTAACTGCATCAAGTTTTTCAAGAACAGCAGGACCTCCATTCACATTTACACAAACTTGCTTCTGTATATCAAACAAAATAAAAACAACCCAAAATCAGATACATGACAATAATGCAAACAAGGTATAATGGAACCCAAAATCAGACACATGATAATGCAAACAAGGTATAAAGGAACCCAAAATCAGACACATGATAATGCAAACAAGGTACCAAAATCAGACGCATGATAATGCAAACAAGGTATAAACATGAACAAGGTAAATGAATAATCAATCAAAATCAGACCTTGTTGTTCTCATTAGCTGCTGCAGCCTGTGCATTAGCGAGTAATTGAGCCCGGAAATTCCTGCAATCACTATAGAACATTAGTAAGAAAGTAACAATCACCATAGAACATTAGTTAGAAAGTAACAAAAACTATCCAAAAATAGCACAAATAGAAAATGGCCGGGAGAGCTCATGTTTTCATTCTCTATGTAATCTAACTATATATGAGTATTACAATATGCTTTTGAGTCTAACTAGCCCTAAATGAGTGGGGAATTTGTTCTTGATCGAATTTTCTAACTAATAACTAATGGATGATATAGATTAACAAGTCGAGATCACCAATTAAAATTTCATACGTAAATTTGATGTGATGTAGCATCAACTTATTGGATAGTCACACACAAACTTAATTGTTTAACTGCCCAAGTGAAGACTATTTCAACAAGAAGAGGAAATATGTCCACCCCCATGAGATGATCAGTCTGTGACACCTATTTACTTCAAACTTAATTTCATTGTCAAAAACAAAATAACAATAATAATTCTCATGACAAAGCCAAATGTAGGAAGTGACCCTATAAATATTTGTCGTAATTATTGGTGATAGAAATATCATCCTAACAAGCCAAAAGTAGAAAGTGAACCCTTAATTAGAAAGCAGACATAAAGACAAATTCAGCCTTGTATAATTTCAAAATGCTATCAAAAAGGCCAAAATAAAAAAGCTGCAGTTAAGATCAATGGCAACTTTGTGCCAAGCACAGTAAGCACTGCATACCCAAGCAAAGCGGAAAAGATCAGTATCACAAAGACATTGAGCTACTGTGGTTAAGATCCTCATTGACGTCGAAGATGTATCATGCAGTACGCGTACGTGAATATCTCCTTTTAATTAATTTATAAGCTTTAGCCATGGTTACATATATATATATATATATATATATATATATATATATATATATATAGGGAATTAATTCTGAATCTTATTCTTGCCTGGAATCCGAATCTGACAATTAGGATTTGGAGTCTTATCTAGAATCCATGTCTGATTTGGTTTATTGCAAAAAAAAAAGTTAAAGAAAGTATCATGAATCCACAACTTTTTAACCTCAAGCATCTTCCAAAAGTCCAAAACACTTAAGTTGATCTGTGCTCTAGAAGTTAATACCGAGTGCCACCGTACGTTGTTTTCCAACATGAGACGATAAGAGGCTTAGCTTTTGACAAATTGTGACATACCATTTGGACCCTTCAATTAAAACTCTTGTCCAGAAGAAAATTGAAGAACCAAATTCAATTACGTACATGCTCGTTCAATATGTTCAAGACTGCAAATTGATATGATTTGGATCAAGTTAAGCAAAAGACGCCAAAATTATCGTGCTCGATCTAAGTGTAAGACAAGAGCAAGGGCTCCAAATCTATAGGTCTTCTTTTTTGTTTTTGCTTTTTTTTTTTAATATTGGATGCATATTTTTATGGAAAATCGAGTGTCATATTTTTATGATTTTACTTTGAAGCCTCTCAGAAATTTTAGATACAACTGTAGAATAAGAATAGTACGCTTTTAGAGCTAGAACGATAGACCCATAAATTAGATGTTATGAATCGGGCTGGGATTTGTCTAATTTGTGATAAATTTTGCATGATAAATGCAGGATGTAAGACACAATCACTCCATCGACCATATATAGTTGCTTATAGACCACTGTCTAGCATCCTGCACTTACTATGCAAACTCATTCTGGAACATAACATGATATGTTAGATGACAATCCACATTGATAATCATTTTTTTTTGGACGATATTGATAATCATTTGAATGCTAGAATCCGGCCGGGAGATTAATTTATTGATTCAATTTATTCACGTGATACAATTATTCAACATCTTATTTTCGTTTAAATCAGCCTTAATTAATTTATTGGCTAGTGGCTACCTCTATTTGCCATACTTAGCCTTGTAATCAGCCCAGAGCTGATCAACATTCTTCCCAAAAATATCAGAAAAATAATTAACACTATAACCAGTCTTCAACTTCTTGTTCAACTCTGCAACAAACCCATCTCTCAAACTAGTACAGTAATCCAAAAACCTAGCAGTAACATCATAACCCTGGTCCCACCTATCCCCTTCACCTGGTTGAATCCAGTGACTCGGTGCATACCCAGCTCTCAACCTCACAAAGTCTGCAATTCCTTCAATCAAACCACCTGGGGCTTGACCATTCCCATTCCACTGCCATATGTGTGTCGATTCGTGATAGAGCACACCCGTAATCTCCTTCTTCACGTCGCCTGAGAGAACACGGTATTAACTATCGATGTTAGCAAAAAACAAACACGGCAATGCCGAGTCTTTGAAAATAATAAAATATTTATTTCAGAGGGCAGAATGACGAACTGGGAGTGTTTGATGATGTTATCAAAATTTTCTTACCCGAGTAGCCTGCTATGTAGCTCGCGCTAACATGAATCTCGTTGTTGCTAGTATACGCCACGCCGTCTATGTTGTCGATGACCAAGCTGATATTGGCTACGCTCTTTCTATCCGCGTCTGCACTTTGCTGGAAGACATTCCTAATGAAGTCGGCCGCGGAGATTAGGGTTTGCATGCTGTAGGCCAGTCCGATTTCGTTGTTGTATCGGACGGCACCAGCGCTCGACCCGGCATTGATCGGGACTTGGTACTCGATTGCATGGGCAGCATGAAGGCCTGCAAGTGTTATGAGAAGGGGGAGAAGAAACATATTGTTTTGAGCCATAGTTGTAGAAAAGCTTTATTTTTGCTTTTGGCTTCTGTACTAAATTTGCTAAACTAATCTATGGTTTATATAGAGAGGCCATGCCAGGTATATCTACACTATACTATTAAAAAAAAACTATTTATGACTTTAAATTTGAAAAGTCCTCTCTTCCTACAAAACATTACAACTCGATCTATTGCGTCTTATGGTTTTTTTTTTTTGGCAATTAATTATGGTATTATCTTACATGTTGGCCTTGGACATTTTCATCTAGGTACTCTATATTCTTTACACTCCATCATAATTGTTTTATTCATAATAGCAACTTGGTTGAGTATGGAGTTATGGAACTTGCACAGTTGCCCTCCGACTTTTATGGTCATTCAAGTTGGTCTTTATTGAATGGATCACCACGCCAAACGCGTACCTTTTGTTTTCTTTCTAAATTACTAAAAATTAAGAACAATATGTAATTAATAAGTTTAATGACATTGTAATCTTGTGGCATGCGAATCTGCTGTTAATAAAATGACCATTTAACTATCAATCCTACTTAATTATCATTACTTCTGCTTTGGCGATAAATAAAAGTGTTTAACTTGAGGGCTTGCTTTTGATCGAAGTAAAGTCTATATAATTGCCATACTCTACACCCAGAAACAACGGCATGCTAGCTGCTACCATTAACCTTGACTTGGACTCGTACGTGCTTGTTCTTGCCGACTTCAAAAGAAAAGAAAGAGGGACACCATATGTATGATCGTGAAGCAATAGGATCCTTATAAAGCTTCATCTTTACCCTAGCAGTGCCACTTATTCGGATCTTTTTATACATACAAGAATATAACTCACTGCCCTACAACTGTGGATATACAGAATCCCACATCTTATTCATATTACATCTTTTAACTTTAACACTAAAACTAAGCAGAGTTATTATGTATTCTTCGTTTGCAAATTAATTTGGCTTTGCAGTCTTTCCGTGTACAGTTGATCAACTGTCCTCCCAAGCAGCTGGTTAAAGAAGTTGTCACTAGCTATAACCATTTCTCATCGATCTTCTTGTTAAGTTCTGCCACAAACCCTATTTTCAGACCATTGCAATAGTCTAGGAACCGCGTGCAGTTACCAAATAACTCTCGTCCCAACGCTGACCCTCACCCTGTTCACCCACCCATTAATTGGGAACATAACCCGCCTTCAACCTCACAAAGTCTGCAATCCCTTGTATTAATCCACCGGGAGCTTGACCCTTTCCATTCCACTACTGCCACACGTGTGTCATAGCATGGAAAAGTACCCCATTGAAGTCCGTTTTGATATCACCCTTTATGCATGCCTTGGGAAAAAATTTTAAGTGAGTCCGTCACTCCACGTGGATATGTGACGGCCCACTTTGATTGGTTAATGCATATAAAATATTAATTAAACAGTTAGTACATAAAATATAAAATATTCAATGAACCAATCACATGGCACCGTCACATATGCCACGTGGAGTGACGGTACCATGGAAAAATCTCTCATGCCTTGGATGCAAGATATTAAATATCGATGTTAATTGAAACATGTATACTTTGAAAATATAAAAATATGGATGTACAGTTTAGAACTTTAGATATTGATATTTAGAGAAATTAATTATATGCAAAATGTAATTGAAATTTAGGACAAAACAAATATCTAGCTTAGGAACTTTTAAGAATGTTACTGAAATTTTAGACCATATATATACCTGGATGTATTTAGAGTACCCGATGTGAATCTCGTCAGTATATGCAATGCCATCCATGTCATCCACGAACAGGCTTACTCGTGGCACGCTCTTTCTTTCCGCGGCCGTGGTTTCCTTAAAGAGGTTCCAGATGATCGAAATTTGTGGCGGCTCTCATTCTTTGCTCTGTGTAGTTCCTCCTGAGCTGGTTTCTAAAGAGGATTCCGCCGGAGGTGTTTAGAGCCCTATTAAAGACAACTAACTCAACAGCATGGGTTCCATGCACAGAAGCTAGGGCTAGGAGAGAGTCAAGGCTGAAAGACGAGAAAACGAGCCATGGTGTTTTTGATATTACTAGCTATAAGTTGCCTTAGAGCTTTGCTAGGTCTAATTAATTACATACAGAATGCGTTTGATCATTGTGGTTTATATATATAGAGTTGGTTCTATCAGACATTGTAAGGATTAAGGTGTTTTCTCTCCAATCATTAATTAGGAGCCATGTAAGAGAGGATCAAGTTAATTCACCACTAATCAATTTGGATTCTTCTTTTGGAACATGCATGGCAGAGAAAGCAAAATGCTTATATGAATATTTTTACATGCAGCTGCATAAGATCGACTTGCATCTTTGCACAATTCACTAAGTCAATTGTGGACTACCCACGAAACTTAACAATATTTTTTTTTGGACAATAACTTAACAAAATGTTTAGTCCACATTTTTTTACTGCTGCCTTTTAATATTTTCAGGATTCAGGAATTTTATGATGAAATGATAATAATATATATATATATATATATATATATATAGTAAAGGAAACATTAATTATCATCGATCAGTTCTCTTTCATTTTTTTTGACTAGTCTTTTTTTGCCGTGTAGTTTGGATAATGTGATCACCGGCCTACCTACCCAAATCTAGAAATTGTCTCTGAAACAGTGATCTCTTTGTTTGAGGATACGGGTCAACAGTGATGAAATTAAAAGTTTTTAAATTAATTTGTTACATATATTCGAAGTGATTGAACTTTTCAACTATATGTTAATCCAGCTTACTCATTCTTCTAATAATCCGCTCCCTTATTACCACGTGATCTAATTAACTTAGGGGTTTATATGTATTAAAGGCATTTTCGTATGCACTTACATACTCTTATCCACTTATCATCATGAAATATAACAATCGATTATGTTATGTGAACACATGCATTCACTAAACTGCGAAAATTCGATGCAGCTTTATTGCAGTACGTGCAGTAAAAAACTCGATTGAAAATCTGTTTGATCATGACATATATATATATATATATATATATATATATATATATATATCTGTTTGATCATGACAGACCGTGGACGACGCTGCACGGTGTACGCGGAAATTCGTATATATTTGTCAACAATGCTGAATATTCAAAGTGCATATAAAAGCTTTTTTTTGGTCTTAAGTGCATATTAAAGCTTTACTCTTTTGTTTTAATTTTTTTTTAACATACACACACCCCACTCTGGTATCATAGGGGAGTCGAACTTAGGATCTCTCATGGAATAACTTTGGTGCCAAACCACTATACCAACCACATTAGATAAGATACCTAGTAACAAATAGACAATTTACTTAATTATGAGAAAAATATGATGAAATGCTCAAGTGTTAAACGATGAGACCCCGGCCCCTTCTTTCAAAATGCAATACAATACCAAGAAAATACTCAACCTCTAGATACTATTAGGGTTTAACGTTCGATTCAAGCCATGTTTTTGCATGTTGATGACAAATCGAAAAACCAACTATACAGAGGCATAATATAAACTTATTGCTGAAATACAGACAAGAAAGGGAAAGAAGCAAAGAAATAGAGAGAAGAGAAGAAGAATAAACATAAAAGGGAGAGAAGGAGACAGTTCAGTAATGGGCTACATTGTGATTTCTGGTTGATTCTCATAGTACAACAATAGCCTATTTATAGTCACACTGCTAATTACACTAGTACCCTTAGTCGAACATAATCCTAACACTTATTACCAAAAAAAAAATTGTGCAACTTTTTTCTTTAGACTTTGACTATAACAAGCAACTCATTTATATATAAGTTATTCTTCAACCTTTATCATGAGTTGATGAAGCGTAAACCTAGAAGATCAACCTTTTTTTTTTTGAGTAAAACCTAGAAGATCAACCTTAAGCTCTAACCAATGAGTGAGATATGAAAAAAAAAAATAATAATCAATGAGTGAGATAAAAAAAAAAATAGTGGCCAACACTAAACAACGTTAAGCGGTTTGACGGTATACAAAATAATCTCTAGTTTTATTTAAAAAAAACATATATAACTATATTTACACAAAAAATATTTGTCTCCTTAAAACCTAATGCAGTACCCAATCTTATGCAACTCCAACTTTTATTTTATTTTTCTCATATATGATTGAATCTCATTAAATGAATTCTTTTTAATTTTAGTAAATACTTAATGAGATGTTTTTTAGGTAAATACATAATGAGAGTTAATTACCATTTTTCACGACTTAGTCGGGTAATTTTATAATACTTTTGAATTTTCTTCTTTATCAAACTTTTGGCTTTTATATCAAACTTGTCTGTAAGAGTCTCCAATGAATATCTTATAATAAAAACTCATTAAAGACTTTCAAATCAATGGTTTGATGATTGTAGTTAATATTTTAAATTTTAAATATTTTAGTCGTCTAACCGTTAATTTGAAAGTTCTCAATGAGTCATTATTATAAACTACTCATTAGAGAGAGTCCATTAAATATATTATTTATGACTACGCAATCCGGGGGATCTGATTGGCTAAGAGTATGTAACTTACATATAATTGTTCAATTAATTGAAGGGGGGGGGGGGGGGAGGGGGTTGTCTAAACCCCTGTAGTAGAACCAACAGTGGTTCCGCCAGTGCAACTATATATAGCATATAAAAATGCCAACAATAATAATTTGAGTATGTCAACAAGATTATGTTAATAAAGAAAAGTCGGAAAATTTGCACCTGTAGTATGAAATCCTTGCTCCGCCACTGGGTCTGGATATTGACCAATTTTATAGTCATTTCCAATTATCAATGTCTATGTTTTCAATTGTCACACTTGTTTACAAGTTTCCAAAAGCAAAACAAGTGTGACAAATGGAAACTTGGACATTGTCTTTTTGTCTTTCAATCTAACAGTGTATGAGAAAAAGTGATTGAAAACATGCACTTATACAGTGATCATGATGATGATGGTAATGAAGAAGAGATTAAAAAAAAATCACAATAGGATTTGTTTCCTCTTATTTTAGTAAGACAATAATCCACAAAACCAATTCACTTATAAGTTGCACAAACCAGCTGCAACTAATTTCCTTTTGTTTTTAAGTGGAGATACAATTCATTTAGCCAACATTTATTTGCAAAATATTATACGTACAATTTGTTATAAATTAAAGAAATCACTAAAATTTTGTCAATATTTAGACTCATACACTACTACAAAAAGAGCTTGTGGGGGACAAACATTTGTCCATATTGCTAATGTTCCTATTGTTTTTAGAAGCAGAGATCTGTCCCTAAAAGCTGGATTTAAGGACAGATATATTCACAAGCTCTTTTAGTATTAGTGATATATAAAACTTACATCTTTCTGTTATAGCAAAGAAATTTAACTCCCACCACAGTTGAGATTCATTACATCAAAAGAACTTTGCAAGGAAATACATGTCACATATAATATATTAACCTATTACCTCATCACTTATTAGGCCTTCTTATGTAATTGTATCCACCCAATTACAAAACTCTAAACCCTAAATATCATATATCCTTTTAGTTTGCATATTTGGCTTTGTAGTCAGTCCACAGCTGATCCACTGTCTTCCCAAGTAGCTGGTTAAAGAAATCGTTACTGTAACCATCTATCATCTTCTTGTTAAGTTCTGCCACAAACCCGTCTTTAAGGCCATTGCAATACTCCAGGAACCGTGCCGTTACCGAGTAACCCTCGTCCCAACTTCCACCATCACCGGGTTTTGCAAATTCGGCGTCTATAAAACCCGCCTTCAAGCTCACAAAGTCTGCAATCCCTTCTACCAATCCGCTAGGAGCTTGGCCATTTCCATTCCTCTGCAATGAGTGTGTGATCTCGTGGTAAAGTACCAAATTGAAATCGTTTTTGATGTTTGCCGCCGTTAGGCCCTGAATACAAGGAAGGTAGTAAAAATCATTCGCAAGTGTCTGGATTTATTGATGAAATTAGTCAAGGTCAAAAGTATTAAGTATTAACC
Source organism: Rubus parviflorus (assembly GCA_029955375.1). Taxonomy (NCBI): domain Eukaryota; kingdom Viridiplantae; phylum Streptophyta; class Magnoliopsida; order Rosales; family Rosaceae; genus Rubus; species Rubus parviflorus. The sequence continues at coordinate 31,837,182 of JARGGL010000001.1, forward strand.
AAACATTGATACCGAGAGGGCTAAATTAGACCTTTCATTCTTTAAGTATATATAGTGATGTTCACATTGTACGCTGTTTTTTTTTTTCCAAAAACAAATCTCAATTTCTCAATTTCGTCATCGAAGTAGCAAAAATTAACTTTTCAAGTCGGATGTCAATATTTTGGTGGGCTTAACTTTTAAAGACCGTACGAAAAAGCCTAAATGTCATTGCCTACATGTCACAAGTTATGTATATTAGCACTACACTGGGTCTCACACGTTAACATTTAGTTCAACACACAAAACACTTATAGATGCACATTCCGTATAGTTGGGAGTAAAAAGTTATTTCATGTGTATGTGTACCTCGATGTATTTAGCTGCAAAATGAATTATGTCGCTGCTAGAATACGCAACGCCTTCTATGTCTTCCACGAACAAGCTTATGCGCGGGGTGTTCCTTCTCTCTGCAGCTGTAGTTTCCTTGAAGAGGTTCCAGATGAAATCAGTGGCGTCTCTCATTCTTTGCTTGGTGTAATCCACCCCTAGCTCGTCTCTAAAGCGGACTCCACCGGCAGTGCTTAGAGCTCGGTTCTCAACGATGTACTCAATAGCATGAGTTCCATGGAGGGTAGCTAGGGCTAGGAGAGAGGCAAAGACCAATGAAAGGAGAAAGCGAGCCATGGTGTTTGAAATGATATACTATTGTGACTTTAATTTGTAATGCACTAAGCTTTTGCTCTTTGGGGTTTATATAGCCATGTTGGTAAGGAATTAATTCATCTTTGATTTATATCCAATACCTCAAAGTCTTTAACCGGAAATGAAAGTCCTCAAAATCTGCTGTCTTGTCGATTTTTTGCAGTGTCGTAAGGTTGGGTCAAACACCAGATATCAATATCAATCTAGAGGACTATGGTGATGATTGAACCAGTCGTACGTCCTCTTTTTCTTTTATTTCTGGTGCTGATAGACTTGTCCGTACCGTTATTGGAAAATTCTAATGAGTTGTAAAAAGATAAAAAATTCATATGAATTTCCCAATTAAAATGGTATCTAATATCTCAATCATTGGGCAAGCACGATGTATCTAGATTTTACTGATATCAAGTGCTGAACAACATGGACTAAACACAACATCAACTAAATTACCATAAGGCCAACCTCAAGTGAATTTACAGGAACTAATCATCGAACTGAGAATCTTTGTTATCCCAGAAATTTAGAATTTGGGTTTGAAATATAGGCCAACCTAGTCATAAGATCTTGATGATGATGAACTCGGCAAAGAAGCAGAAGATGTAGAGCCTTTTCTAGGGTAGAGAAACAAAGTTCAAAGCTAGCTTTTGGGTTTGCAATATTGACCACATTGTTGAGAGAAACCAATAATTCCCCAAGGGGCCTATAAGGATCCTTAAATGTTGTGCAAAGTATAACAAGCCCACAGAGTGAAATATCAGGGACTTGTAAAAGATGAACTACTAAATCGAATGAATGAATTTCAGGGACTTGTAAAAGATGAACTACTAAATCGAATGAATGAATCAAAATATCATACTAACATAATATTTGTAATGTTTCCTTGAATCTAAACATGGACCAGTACAATAGAATTTAAAACACATTTGTTTTACCCCCTATCATAAACCCGAATCTATTTATCAACTGCTGTTGATGCTCTCTTAGGTTGTATCCCCTCCTCTAGAGAAGCCATTTCTATGAAGACCCCCCTGAAGCTTTTGCTGGTGTCAGAAGCGCTTTGGCTGGAGTAAGCAAAGCAACAGCTCCTCTCTCAGAACTTAGGTACTTCTTGAACACACCCTGAAGCTTGTTCTTTGCAGCCTTTGCGTGCAAGCTCACCAACACTTTGGAACAATCACTGTTCCAGAACAAATTAAAGAATGTAAGTAAAAATCCATTAATCAATCAATCAATCAAACAAACAAACCCAGTTGCAGATTTCAAAGAAAACTTGAAAAGAAAGGAAGGGGCTGAATTTACTTACATTAGCTGAGATTCTGAGAAACCAGTGTGAAGCTTAAGGGTGTCACACCAAGCAGGGCTCTTGTTCAGAGTGCATTTAGCAGCATAGACCGCAGAGGCAGCAATCATTGAAGGGCAGTACATAAGCATGCCGTAATGCATCACACCCAATTCAGCTAGAAAGTAGACCAAGTTTTCCATCTGGACAATTCCAAACAAGAACAATGTTAATGACTTAATTTTAGTAAATTATCAAATGAAGCCAAATATATCAGTTAGCAACAATTGAGAGGATTACTCACTTGTTCATCTGGAATTGCAGCTTTAATGAACCGGACCAGGAACACATAGAGTGTAGGCACGGTCAAGGTCCACTCCAACTTGCCCAGAATCATTTTCTCCATCACCAATATCTGCACATTACTATAAGCATTGTCCGCAAGGCTGACAAAGTCATCGACCTGAGGGGGCCAGATCTCCTCATACTTCGAGGCAATTAGCATGGCACTGATGCCAACTAATTGCAACTCCCTCCTTGGCACAGTCTTGACCGAAAGGAACCGGTCAATTATGTTGATGGTTAGGTAAAGAGTCTCTGGAGAAAGTTCGAACTTGCTGTGAACAACTACAAGCCAGTCCACCAGAATTGCTCTCATGTTTTCGTTAATCTCAAGCTGCGAGTCCATATAGTCATGAGGGCGATTCTCATTCTGCATTACATGTGGAATAATATTTAGAAACTAATTGATAAATCAGAGAGTGATAGTGAAATAAGTATTAATGATACTGAAAATTAATGAATTTGTTCTATACCTCAACAAGCTTATAGAACTTGTACATGTCCTCAACATATTCAACAGCAGCCAAGTCATTACCAGCATCTTTGGCATCAATATCCACAATCACTTCCTTTGGTTTATTAGTCAAACCACAAGCAGCCTGGATATCACCAATAGATAAGTAAGAAGAAACAAACAATACCACAAAGTAAAAATTGCCACCACAAATAATTTAATCTAATCAGATAAAGAATGAAAAAGGGTCAAAATGTTACCTTGCTTCTAGCAGTAAGGACGGCAGTGAGAGTTGGTGCTGCTTTCTTCTTTGAAGCTCCTTCTTTCTTCTTCTCTTGCTTAGCCTTTTCAATCAAGCCTTCCTCTGTGTCCGGGCTGATTTCGATCACTTCCTTGGCCTTTGGCTTGACATTAACAACTTTCTTCTGCACTGCCTTGGGTACCTCAGCCCTTTTAATTGCCGCAAGTTCATCAAGAACAGCAGGACCTCCATTCACATTTACACAAACTTGCTTCTGTATATCAAACAAAATAAACACAACCCAAAATCAGATACATGACAATAATGCAAACAAGGTGTAATGGAACCCAAAATCAGACACATGATAATGCAAGCAAGGTATAAAGGAACCCAAAATCAGACGCATGATAATGCAAACAAGGTATAAACTTGAACAAGGGAAATGAATAATCAATCAAAATCAGACCTTGTTATTCTCATTAGCTGCTGCAGCCTGTGCATTAGCGAGTAATTGAGCCCGGAAATTCCTGCAATCACTATAGAACATTAGTAAGAAAGTAACAATCACCATAGAACATTAGTGAGAAAGTAACAAAAACTATCCGAAAATAGCACAAATAGAAAAAGAGAGTAATAAACCTTGTTATGGGTCGATTAGGCTTGACTTCAATTCCTCGAACAGTTGGTAGGTTACCAATCTCACCCAGTGCTTTTCGGTTCCTCCCATCGGCCACAGCGTTCTTCCTCTGTGGCTTAACTCCTTCTCCGGCAACTGCCATACCTATTATGACAATACCCATTCAAAAGAATCAATCTCAGTCCACAAAGAACACCTTTTAGGACAAACCCATTCATAGAAATCAATCACAGTACGCATAGAACAGTCTAATTCAGAGAAATCTGACAAACCAAATCAAATCTTTTCTGCTTTTTGTGGAAAGAGAACGAAAAGGTATCATTTTTTCATCATTTGGAATCCCAGAAAACGAACCCTTCAATTGGTTTTGGACTTTGGTAAACATTTTTGTAACTATCTAAAACCAAATAAGGTAAATGAACCCAAAACAGAACAGCGTTGTAGATCTCTAAACCCTAAGCCCTCAATTAACAATATTAGGGAAAAATTAACAAAACCCAGAAGGAAAATCAGAAAAGACCATACAAAATTTAAACGAAGAAGGCACCAAGAACCATCAGAATCTACGATTTCTCAACATGGGTTCCAAATAGCAAATGGGCATTATGCAATTACAGAGACATAGATTCCGAAGATTAAATCTTTAAATCTGAGAGGCGTAAAAGTTGGCAATTGTTAACATTTGTATCATAAATCAGAGAACAATCTTCCAAGAACAAAAACCCCAATTAGAATCTGAAATACCTCTCGCTTGTTGTGGATCAACAACTGCTCTCGAAGCCATTCCTAATCTTTGATTCAACACTTTCTCTAAATCCCTCTGTTTCTTTCGTTCTTTCTTTCTTTCTTTCTCTCTCTCACGCTCTCTGAAGAAGGAAGAAGCGATTCAGAGAATGAATTAGAATTTGGTGCCCAATCACCCCTTTTTGAAGCTGGGGAGCCACCGCTTCACTCTAACGGTCTCATTTTCTTTAATTTTGAGCCGTTGGATCTGTGGCTTCATCTACGGGAGTATTCATTTGAGAATATTACCGTTAGGGGCAGAAAGGTAAATGACTGGGGTCAAGGCGTGGTCACCGACTCATTACAGCTTATTCTGATTTTACAGTGCCACGTGATCTGATTTTACGACAAAATAATAAAAATTATAATTATTTATCGTTAAGTAGAATATTTAGTGGATACATGATGGATTATGGATAGGCATGATCATCGTCCAAAATGATTTTTTTGGGCGAAAATGATTGTTGACCTTATTTAAGGTTTAAGTTTTGTGGCTATAATTGATGTAGCGTTCCATGTCAACATCATCATTCAACATTTGTCACGTCATTTAAGAAAAAAAACCATCGTATGCAACTCAATCCAACGATTCTAAATTATCTTGCAAATTTTAGATTTTTATTTTATTTTATTTATTTCAAAGATGAAATCCGAAAACAACTTCATCATCTCTTTCAGCGACCAAATTAAAAAAATAAATGTTCATGTTCATCAATTTCACAAGGTTGAATACCTACATCTCCGCCGATGCTGCTATAAACTTCCATGCACAATTGCGCTCATTCCCCCAATGCTAACCCTTGATTTTCCAAATCTACCATATTCATTAAAAAGAAAATCGAACAAACAGAAGTTTTCCTCTTCGCTGGGTTTATGGAAGATTCATCATCTTCTTTATTTTAATTTTTAAGTTAGATAGGGTTGAGCATAATTAATTGTTGTCTACGAATCTAAAATTTGTTACCAATAATTGAGATGTAATTGAATTTAGATAAAATCAATGATGCATGTTTTTTGCCTGGTTAAGAATGAATCCAGTTTTAGAAAAAAAGATATGTACAGAAGCAAATCATTTGTATATACATATTTTACACAGTATGTTAAGATATTGGTGTGGGGGGGGGGGGGGGGGGGGGGGGGAGGGTTGTAAGAATTAAAAGGAAAAGGAGAGATCTTTCTTGGGTATAAAATCTAAATATAATGTAGGAGGGTAGGTTATGCAAATTTATGAGATGTCAAAATATAATGACATGGATATGCCACATAAGATTAAGGCTAGAAATATTAGACCTTAATTGAGGAGTTATTTTTTACTGTGACCGTCACTCCACTTGGCAATGTGACTGGTTACTGTGATTGGACTACATATTTTCTTAAATAACAAAGGGTCAATGGTTGAGACTCGGATCCTCTCCTCACGGAGAGGTGCTCTTTTTTCCTCACGAGTGAATCCTGGCCATCCAATCTGATCTTGCGGCCAGGATTTGCCTTGTTTTTTTTTCCTTCTTCTCTCTCTTCCCCTCTCTTTTCGTTTTCGTTTTCGTTGTCTGTCCTTTCTTTTTCCAGGACCAAGTCCTTGAAGGGGTAGCGGCGTAAGGCGCGGGTTGTGTGAGATCCTGAATTTTGAAATTTGTTCAAATTTATTTTTGAGGTCACAATAGAAAAGTACACGTCACGACGAGTTTGTAGGAATTTTTGGAAAATATTTCGGATACCGGAACTGTGTATTTTGATTTTTCGGAAGTGTGGAAATGAAGGAAATTATTTTAAGAAATGGGAAATTGGCTGGTGTGATCTGAGCGGTAGATCAAACCACCGTTTGATCTGAACCATTGGATTGAAGTTTATATGTTGGATCAGCTTGGGGAAAACCCAGAACCTTCCCGCGACATCTTCTTCTTCCTCACCGCACACCGCCAAAACCAAATTCTTCCTCCGGCCGTTTCAAGGCGTGAAACCATTACCAATAGCTTCGTCTCGATTAGCTGAGTTTGTCTCTGCTTTTAGCTTGTCGAATAGAGGTCTGTTGAGAGAGAATCGAAAGGAGAAAGGCCATAGAATCCGGCAAGTTTTCTGCAATTTCCGGCGATTCCGGCGACGTTTTGGTCCGAACAAGGTATGAATATCAATCATCTCGTCGATCTCTACACGTCTATGGTCTTAGTTTCCATCTTTGAATCGTGTTTTGAGATTTGAAGTTTTGGGTGTTACTCTGCCGTCGTGAATCACCGGGAACAATGGTGATTCCGGTTACTTTCATTCTTCTCCGGTTTATTAACACTTGGTTTGTTCGAATTTGAAGCTTGGTAAGCTTTGGAAGGAGAACTTATGGTCTTGGCGTCTTGGTGAATCGAAACAGAGGTAGTCGTTCCCTGTTTTGGTTTGAACGAAGTTTCGTGTGATTCGTGCTTACAGTTTCGATTATGAATTTGATATAGTTCTGACATCGAGTGATCGACACAGGTAAAGGACCTTGAACTCGTGAGGTTGGTGATCAATTTATTGTAATGCTTGATTGAAGTTGGTGGATAAGATTGATGTTAATTATTGTGGTGAACTGGTTTGGTTGATTTGTATTTGGAATTGAAATTGTTGATAGTTGTCAGTTGGAGTGTTGATAGAATTGTTTGATTATTTGGGAATCATGTTATGTACAGAGAAGTGATAATAGTTGGAATATGTGATGCAAGGATTGTTTGATTAATTATCACAAGAGCTGAGGAACTACAGTTAATTGATTTGGTTGGCTTGTTTATTAGTGGTTGGTACATGAGTGGTACAATGATTTGAAAAGATTATGAATCTGGAAGTTTATTTTTGGCTGTAATTATAGTGTGTGATTGAGATGGTTGTGGTTTCAAAATCAGTTTTATATGTTTAGTTGCATGGTTATCAAATTGGTTTTCAAGTACTTATTATTTCTTAAACTAGTTTTCTGACCCAGCTACCTGTTTCGTTAAAACTGCATATTTCTGTTTGTAATTTAAAGTTGTTTTCTTCTGAGAAGTTGTAGATGACATCTTAAAGGGTATTTCAGAATTTGAAACCTCTTTAAAATGAGTTTTCTTGATTTAGTTATGAATTTTCAAAGTTGCAGGTCTGCACTGCCAAAATAACTTTTCTGAGTTTCTGACCTAGCAACTGTTTTGCTAAAAACTGTACTTTTCTGTTCATTATTTAAACTTGTTGTCTTCTGATAATTTATAGTAGACATTTCAAAGATTATTTCAGAGTTTGAATCTCCTGAAAATGACTTTCCTTGAATTAGTTATGAATTTCCAAATTTTCGGGTCTGCTGCAGGAATTTCTGAAATCTGCAGTATTGTTTCGTTTTTTTTCTATTTGTTTCAGTGGCTTTCCTTGTTCAAACTCTCTTTGGGACACTTGTATTTGAAAAGTAGACATTCCCAAGTTTCCAACAAAACCAGCCCCGTCCTTTTTGAAGTTCATGTAAAGGTTTTAGGTTCCAATATTAAGTCTTTTTAGCCTAGCTTTGCTTTAAGAGCAGAAGTGTATTAAATAGTTTGTAATTTCTCATAGGAACTTGTGACGTGGATACAAGTGTTCGTCGAGAGCAGCAGTAACGTCAAGGAGCTAACGTAGAGCCACACAATAGTGCTGGAATCAAGGTAGGGGGATCTTGGGGAATCTTTTTACATGATTAGTAAACTTTGTGCGTTATGACTTGTTTGCGATGTATGAATCTTGTTTGATATATGGTGATTGTTGTTTGATATATGGTGATTGATATGATTTATATGCACACATGAATTATATGATGTTTTAATACTCATTTATATCTAATTCTGCTAAGTTCATATACATGAACAATCTATGCATATATTATGATGCATGGTGACATATAGAAAGATGAATAGTTGGGAATGCATTTGGTTATGATATGAGGAAGGTGGATGGATATTGAAAGAATGGAATTTATGGGAAATGACTTTTGTGCAGTTGAGTCTTACTCTCGGCAGGTACCAGATCTCATGTCAGCCTAAGATGCATGAATTGCACAAAGGTAATTCAGGACTGGCGACAGGGAGGAAAAGACAAGAGGACTAACAAAAGAAATAGGTGGATTGAATTGTTACGGGGTGTTAGATCATATATACGGAACATTCAGGGTCACCCCCGGTTGGTAAAATACACGGTATGGGACGTGTAGGCTCTGCTTGTTTTGTTATATGGACTAACGGGTAGATAAGTGAAGCTCATTTCACATTCATGCATCAATTTCATTTTTAATTATTAAGTGCTCTTTGATAACTTGATGTTGTGACAATTTAGTTTAGTCGATAAAATGTTTGTTTTTTTTGTTCCCTACTGAGCAGCGAGGACGAAAGCTCACCCCTACAATAGGTTGTCTTTTTGCAGGTACTAGATCGAATAATTAGAAGGTTGAAAGGACGGTTAAGTTCGAGAGTTGTTAGTTAGACCTTTGTTTTGTAATCTAAGTTTTTGTATCGAGAGGACGAAAGATCCACTTGTAAATTAAGTATTGTATTACAACCTTTAGTTTCGTAGTTAACTCTGGTTTTTTTTTCGTTTTATTTACTTTTCTCACATTCTAATTGTAGAAGATTTCTTATTTTCTATAATTGGGATGTGACTCACACCTCAATTTGGGGATTAAAAATGGTTCCCGGATCGGGGTGTGACAAAGTGGTATCAGAGCATAGGATTTAGATTCATTAGGTTTTGTTCGATTACCTTAGGCTAAAATCTCCCGGAGATATAGGTAAATTGTGTAACTTCTTATACATTTTGCCTATTGAATTGATTTCTTGTTACTATGATGTCCTATATAGGGACAATTAGTAACAGCAAGTGTGAACATTGAGTTTTTGTTGATAACATGGTATATGTTTGAGAATTATATTTGTTTGACTTGTATGAGATACTTTGATTGTTTTAGACCAGGAAAACGACCTAGTGTGATTGTTTTAAAATTTAGTTTTGTGTTATTTTATTGTTAAGATGGCCAGACTAAAAGAGCACGACGACTTAAATAGCAATTCTGGAGTGGTTGCAGCCATTCAAGATATGGCTAAAGCGATAAGGGATAATAGTCGGGAATACCATCGAGATGATGTTGAAGATAGAGTGTTGAGGATACAAGGCGAATTCCGCAAGTGTCGACCACCAATATTTAAGGGAAAGCCGAATCCAATGGTTGCGGAAGAATGGATACGTCAGATGAAGAGAAAACTAAATAATCAGGGCATTCCAGAGGAACTCAAGGTAAATATTGCTTGTACTTATCTTGAAGGGCAAGCATATCATTGGTGGGAATCTGTTTTGTGCATGCCCGATACTCGAATTACCACTTGGGCGGAGTTCGAAAGGATTTTCTTAGAAAAGTATTTTCCTGATACGGTAAAAAGAATGAAAGCTCGAGAATTTGATCAACTAAAGCAGCGTGATATGTCTGTAGCTTATTTTCAAGCCAAGTTTGAGGAACTTATGCGTTTTGCACCTGAACTTGTACCTGACGATTACACTAAAGCAAGGCGTTTTGAAGAAGGACTTAGGTCTTCGATCAAAGAGAAAGTAGAAATTCTCAAACTAGAAAGTTATGCTGATGTTGTCGACCGAGCACTCATAGCGGAGCAGAGCATTACACAAGCAAAGAAGACTCTGGAGTTGAAGAAACCAAGTAAAGGCAAACATATTAAGCGCTCAAAATCTGCTTCTTCTCAAATTCAGCAACAACAAAAAAATTCCAAGAGACCTGAAGATGGACGAACTTGTTATCTATGCAGACAAGTGGGACATTTCCAGAGAGATTGTCCACAATTGCAACTGTACCAAGTGCCTCTAGTTTCACAATTACAATCTCTTGCTCCTCACCTGCCTCAACAAATCTGCTCAGGACCATCAAGTGGACAATTACTATACTACGGAGAACACCCTGCAGAAACTATCCTTGGTGCACCAGCAAATAAAAAACGACGAAGACATCTTGTTGACGGTGAAGGTTATGTTTTAGGCCAAGTTGCAGATGGAACTGATCCTGACGTAGTTGAAGGTATGCACTTCAAATAAGATGTTGTACATACCTTTTGTATGTTATGCTTTCTTATTTGGAAACTGAGTGCTTAGAATTCTTTTGTTATTTGAGTCCTGTTTAGAATAGTTCCGAGGAAAATTAGGATGCAGCAACCTCAAATAGATCAATTAGTTTTATTAGTCAAATTTTCTTGCTTTTGGTTTACTAGTTGGGGTCCTTGTTTGTTTGTTTAAGTGAGTTTTGTTATTGTTCCATTTTAATGATTCTTTTGTTACTGTTGTTTTGGAAAATTAGTTTTTGTGTGACTTGTTCTTTCATCAAATTTATTTTTTCTCAAACTTTGGTAGTTTGAATCTTGCTTGAAAATTTATATTGGTCAGTCCCATTCGTAAATCCAATTGCTCTACCAGACTTTATTGGTTTCCCTTCTATTTAGTCAATTTGCCCACTTCTCACTCTTGGCCAAAGCTATGCAACCCTTGTGACCAATTGAATCTTAGAATATCAAGGATACTGAACACTTATTCTAGCCTCAGTCATTACTTATGGCTATTTTGTTTCAGTTATATCGCCATATTGTATTAACAGCCAAAGTAACTATACTTTGCAATTGCCAACTCCATTTACTAGTTCTGTAGCTCTCTTGAGCTCTTCTTTCTTTTTCAATTGGTACAACCAAATCTGAGCATTAGTTCAAGTCTATGAACTTAATGCTTAAACTTTTATCTCCCTATTATGATGATATTCTTCATCCAAGTACTCGTATTGATGTAGCCACTTGATTTACAGATATTCTTTACACCCATTTGTCTGGGGACATGATAAATTATTTGATCAGTTCCTATTCTCTCTACTGATTTCATTCATGTTTTACCTGTCAAACATCTTTGATTAAATCTGAGACATATGAGCTCGGATCATATTTAAGTTATCTAATTTTTTTTTTCAGATAACTTGCTTTTTCTCATCTCTATTCCATTGTTTGTTTATTCGTCTGCTTCAATGCCTATTTATTGTTATTATTACTTTTATTCCTATACCAAGTTTTTCTCTCTAATTATAGTTCACTACCTTTTCAACATTTCCTATAGTAAGATCTGAATTTTAGTTGCTGCAAACTTCAAGTGTCGATTTTTCTCTCATCAAGAGGTTTTGTTTCAATTTATTTTCTTGTGTTAATTGAAGCAACTGAAACCTCCTGATTGATCTCGTCAAGAATGTTTACCATTTTTCCTCATTTCAAAGTATACTTCTATTGTTTAACTTAATCATTTCAACTACTAGCAACCTTATTTCTTTTGGTCTACTTTTGTGTCAGTACGTCTTTGATCCTTAGCCTTATCTCAAGTTCATTTCAACTATTTTATCTTAAAGTTCAGTACATTCAACTACTGGACCTCCCAGCAGACTATGTATCAGTTCAATATTTTCTCTAGAACTTCTTGATATCTTCAATTCATCTATATCTAGAGATTATATGTTTCTAATCTTTCTATACTTAAACTATCCTCTCATTTGATAAATTTTTCCTTTTCTTCGTTCATATTTTGTTTTTACTTCAAACTACTCTTAGTATCTAATCAAACTCCAGATGTTCTATCTTCTCTTTTCCTTTTTGTCAAACCATGATCAGTTCAACCACTTCTTGAATTCCTTAGTTCAATGATTCATAGTTTCATTACCAACTTGTCAACATTTCAGAACTCTTTCAATCGAACCTGTTATTTAGTCCTTGTTACTCTTCTATCTCATTCCAATCTCTTTGTTTTTGTACAATTGTTTGACATAGTTTTTAATTCAAATTTTGCAAATTTCGAGGACGAAATTTTTTTTTAAAGGAGGTTGGATTGTGAGATCCTGAATTTTGAAATTTGTTCAAATTTATTTTTGAGGTCACAATAGAAAAGTACACGTCACGACGAGTTTGTAGGAATTTTTGGAAAATATTTCGGATACCGGAACTGTGTATTTTGATTTTTCGGAAGTGTGGAAATGAAGGAAATTATTTTAAGAAATGGGAAATTGGCTGGTGTGATCTGAGCGGTAGATCAAACCACCGTTTGATCTGAACCATTGGATTGAAGTTTATATGTTGGATCAGCTTGGGGAAAACCCAGAACCTTCCCGCGACATCTTCTTCTTCCTCACCGCACACCGCCAAAACCAAATTCTTCCTCCGGCCGTTTCAAGGCGTGAAACCATTACCAATAGCTTCGTCTCGATTAGCTGAGTTTGTCTCTGCTTTTAGCTTGTCGAATAGAGGTCTGTTGAGAGAGAATCGAAAGGAGAAAGGCCATAGAATCCGGCAAGTTTTCTGCAATTTCCGGCGATTCCGGCGACGTTTTGGTCCGAACAAGGTATGAATATCAATCATCTCGTCGATCTCTACACGTCTATGGTCTTAGTTTCCATCTTTGAATCGTGTTTTGAGATTTGAAGTTTTGGGTGTTACTCTGCCGTCGTGAATCACCGGGAACAATGGTGATTCCGGTTACTTTCATTCTTCTCCGGTTTATTAACACTTGGTTTGTTCGAATTTGAAGCTTGGTAAGCTTTGGAAGGAGAACTTATGGTCTTGGCGTCTTGGTGAATCGAAACAGAGGTAGTCGTTCCCTGTTTTGGTTTGAACGAAGTTTCGTGTGATTCGTGCTTACAGTTTCGATTATGAATTTGATATAGTTCTGACATCGAGTGATCGACACAGGTAAAGGACCTTGAACTCGTGAGGTTGGTGATCAATTTATTGTAATGCTTGATTGAAGTTGGTGGATAAGATTGATGTTAATTATTGTGGTGAACTGGTTTGGTTGATTTGTATTTGGAATTGAAATTGTTGATAGTTGTCAGTTGGAGTGTTGATAGAATTGTTTGATTATTTGGGAATCATGTTATGTACAGAGAAGTGATAATAGTTGGAATATGTGATGCAAGGATTGTTTGATTAATTATCACAAGAGCTGAGGAACTACAGTTAATTGATTTGGTTGGCTTGTTTATTAGTGGTTGGTACATGAGTGGTACAATGATTTGAAAAGATTATGAATCTGGAAGTTTATTTTTGGCTGTAATTATAGTGTGTGATTGAGATGGTTGTGGTTTCAAAATCAGTTTTATATGTTTAGTTGCATGGTTATCAAATTGGTTTTCAAGTACTTATTATTTCTTAAACTAGTTTTCTGACCCAGCTACCTGTTTCGTTAAAACTGCATATTTCTGTTTGTAATTTAAAGTTGTTTTCTTCTGAGAAGTTGTAGATGACATCTTAAAGGGTATTTCAGAATTTGAAACCTCTTTAAAATGAGTTTTCTTGATTTAGTTATGAATTTTCAAAGTTGCAGGTCTGCACTGCCAAAATAACTTTTCTGAGTTTCTGACCTAGCAACTGTTTTGCTAAAAACTGTACTTTTCTGTTCATTATTTAAACTTGTTGTCTTCTGATAATTTATAGTAGACATTTCAAAGATTATTTCAGAGTTTGAATCTCCTGAAAATGACTTTCCTTGAATTAGTTATGAATTTCCAAATTTTCGGGTCTGCTGCAGGAATTTCTGAAATCTGCAGTATTGTTTCGTTTTTTTTCTATTTGTTTCAGTGGCTTTCCTTGTTCAAACTCTCTTTGGGACACTTGTATTTGAAAAGTAGACATTCCCAAGTTTCCAACAAAACCAGCCCCGTCCTTTTTGAAGTTCATGTAAAGGTTTTAGGTTCCAATATTAAGTCTTTTTAGCCTAGCTTTGCTTTAAGAGCAGAAGTGTATTAAATAGTTTGTAATTTCTCATAGGAACTTGTGACGTGGATACAAGTGTTCGTCGAGAGCAGCAGTAACGTCAAGGAGCTAACGTAGAGCCACACAATAGTGCTGGAATCAAGGTAGGGGGATCTTGGGGAATCTTTTTACATGATTAGTAAACTTTGTGCGTTATGACTTGTTTGCGATGTATGAATCTTGTTTGATATATGGTGATTGTTGTTTGATATATGGTGATTGATATGATTTATATGCACACATGAATTATATGATGTTTTAATACTCATTTATATCTAATTCTGCTAAGTTCATATACATGAACAATCTATGCATATATTATGATGCATGGTGACATATAGAAAGATGAATAGTTGGGAATGCATTTGGTTATGATATGAGGAAGGTGGATGGATATTGAAAGAATGGAATTTATGGGAAATGACTTTTGTGCAGTTGAGTCTTACTCTCGGCAGGTACCAGATCTCATGTCAGCCTAAGATGCATGAATTGCACAAAGGTAATTCAGGACTGGCGACAGGGAGGAAAAGACAAGAGGACTAACAAAAGAAATAGGTGGATTGAATTGTTACGGGGTGTTAGATCATATATACGGAACATTCAGGGTCACCCCCGGTTGGTAAAATACACGGTATGGGACGTGTAGGCTCTGCTTGTTTTGTTATATGGACTAACGGGTAGATAAGTGAAGCTCATTTCACATTCATGCATCAATTTCATTTTTAATTATTAAGTGCTCTTTGATAACTTGATGTTGTGACAATTTAGTTTAGTCGATAAAATGTTTGTTTTTTTTGTTCCCTACTGAGCAGCGAGGACGAAAGCTCACCCCTACAATAGGTTGTCTTTTTGCAGGTACTAGATCGAATAATTAGAAGGTTGAAAGGACGGTTAAGTTTGAGAGTTGTTAGTTAGACCTTTGTTTTGTAATCTAAGTTTTTGTATCGAGAGGACGAAAGATCCACTTGTAAATTAAGTATTGTATTACAACCTTTAGTTTCGTAGTTAACTCTGGTTTTTTTTTCGTTTTATTTACTTTTCTCACATTCTAATTGTAGAAGATTTCTTATTTTCTATAATTGGGATGTGACTCACACCTCAATTTGGGGATTAAAAATGGTTCCCGGATCGGGGTGTGACAGGTTGCTGGAGGTGAAAGTGCATCGGGGAAAGGAGAAGACGAGGACGAGGACGATGAAAGAGTATGGAAGAAGACGGTGGAGTTGCCATGGCCGATATCGGAGAGAAGCTAGAGCTAAGATTTTGAATCGGGGAAGAATATGGAAGAAGAGATTAGGGAAGAATCGAGGATCATATTGCAAGCCTCGGCCAAGATTGGGGAAAATTTCCACCTAGAGAGAGAGAGAGAGAGATCGAGATTGAGAGATTGAGAGAGAGAAGTTGCAGACAGAGGGGAAGAGAGAGAAGAAGTAGGGAAAAAAAAAACAAGGCAAATTCTGGCCGCAAGATCAGATTGGACGGCCAGGATTTACTCGTGAGGAAAAAAGAGCACCTCTCCGTGAGGAGAGGATCCGAGTCCCAATGGTTGATACACTGGAGGAAAAAAACAATTAAGACTCACTCCAAATTGAGGCCTCCTAGCATTACCCTTTTGGAATTAATCAACTACGACTCACTCCAAATTGACTATGTTGCTACCATTTCATATCTGTCCCGGTACAGACCCCATGACGGGTCAGGAGTAGCCCACCATCGCTGAACAGCCCACCTCTGGGCCCATTACCACGCCCCAGCGGCATCTACTTACTCGGTAGGGATCCCCTACCGAGTGCACTACCTTGACAATGCCCCAGCGGCCCAGCCAACGCCCCAGCGGCATATACTCACTCGGTAGGGATCCCCTACCGAGCCTACTAGCAAAGCCCTGGCGGTACCCCAGCGGTACCAGCAATACCAGGCCGGGTGTACCGACAACAAGCCTTCCCCTTGGCCTTACAGGGACATCTCTCGACCCGGTACCGTGGACACACAGTCCAGTCGGTACCGGCACAGCCACCTGGCAGCACGTGCTTGTCCACTACCTCGCGGATCGCACTAAAGAACGCCCATACCGCACTAGGACCGCACTAGGCACCGCCGTCCCTCGACGCGCGTGTCGAGGTAGTGGAATAATAGAGTATTCCCTCGTGTCATGGGATGTCCCCCACGCCAGGGAAGCTTGTCTCCGACCTCAGATCATATATAAGGAGTCCTCACTCCTTATTCAAGTAAGTTCTCTCCATTCCTAGAAACTCTGCTCAAATCCTCTCGGGACTAACTTGAGCGTCGGAGGGTCTTCGGTCGGTACACGCCGGCCTCCCCTGACCTCCTTTGCCCTTTCAGGTACTCAAGTGCACTCCAGGTGCGTCCCTACCGAGCAGCTGGGAAACGGCAGGAACAGTTTGGCGCCGTCTGTGGGAACAAATTTCCACCACTTAGTAACAAAAGCACCCTCACCCAGTGAGGTACTCTACCGGTCAAGCTATGACCAAATCAGCAGGTGATGGCTCACAACCCGCCAAGCAAAGTAAGAAGTCCAAGCAACCAAATGACACAACGACTATTGCTGGTCTTGAGCCCCTCCACGAGGAAACACCGGCAGCAGTCCACTCCACCGAGTCGGAAACTCCTGAGTCCCACCAGAACGAATCCTCGATGATGGCTAGGCTTGAGGCCATGATCCGAGACCTCCAAGAGAGCAACGAGCGACTGCGCTGCGATCAGCTTGCGGCGCAGGAAGCCAGCGCCCGGGAGATCGGCCTGCTCAGGGAGCGGCTTAGCCTCGAGCATACGCCCAATCACTCGGTCTCGACACAGCTAGGGACCGAGACCCCTCTCAAACCGGCAGAACGCTTGCCAGCCAAGCCAGGGCGTGTGACCAGTCACCCCCAACCGGCAGCGTCGACGCCCAAGGTCTCGTTTCTCGATGCCGCGGGAGTGGTCCACTTCCCGGACGAAGACGGGACCGAGGATCACATTGTGATACCAGTAAGCGCGCCCGCCATAAGTACCAGCGCAGGCGCAGGGGACGAGGGCGCATTGGTCAACCTCTTCCGGGAGCTCAGCGACCGACTCAGAAGGGTCGAAACCGGCGGTGCTAAAAGTGCACCCAGCCTCGGCATAGCCAAGAAGCCAGTCGGTCCGTTCACCAGGAGGATCCATGAGCACAACCGGGACTTCAAGAGCCTGAAGATGGACTCATATACCGGTAAAGAGGACCCAGTAATGCATGTGACCGCGTTCCAATCCGCTTACAATGGCAAGGGCTATACTGACGAGGAGTGGTGCCACGCCTTCGTCAACACCTTGACTCAGGAGGCCATGCTGTGGTTCTATCAACTAGAACCGGAGTCCATAGACAGTTATGAGCAACTAGTCGAGGCTTTCACCACCGAGTACGCCACGAAGTCCAGCTTCTTCTATTCGGTGGGAGAACTTACCGGCTTCCAGCAAGCCAGCGGGGAGCGACTGGCGGATTATATGGAGCGGTTCAAAGCTGCCTACCGGCGCTGTACCTCCAAGGACGATGTCCGTGCGGCCCAAATCTTCCGAGATGGCCTACAACCGGACGAGTTCCTCAGAAAGCTCAATGCCACGAGAGCTGTCCTCACCTACACCGAACTCATGAACCGAGCGGGGCAATACGCCCGGAGCTACTACCTGACCTACGAACGGAAGTCTCAGCTCAACGCGATGCACAAGGCAAACAAGGCCTCCGCAACCACAGCGGACCCCATCGGGGATAAGCGTAAGCAGGAGCAGGGAGGTGGCTCACGGCCGGACGACTCTCGGCAGAGCGACAAGCGCAACAAGTTCAACTCCTACCGAGGGGGTAATCGCGGCAACAACTGGGAGAACCGCGAGAACAACCGAAGGTATGATCCCCCCAACCGGGAGCGGAACCCCCAACACCAGGCTCCCCAGAGCCACCAACAACGACCGGTATATCAGGTCGGTCCCGGCTATAACAAGCCCAGGGAACAGTTGTACTCCGACCAACGAGGGCAAGGGCAGTACTCCGGTTACTCGGACCGCGGGGAAACCCAGGCCCATCCAAGTCAGTGGCCATACAGCCAACCCGCCGGTATTAACCAGGTGGACGACTCAAGTCAAGGATGGACCGAGACCGGGTATAACCGGCACCCCAAGAAGAAAAGTTCCTGGAGGCACAACCGCCCCCAGAAGCCCAGCAAGCAGGACGGTACCGACGACAGGCTGCTAGTCTGTACAACGTTCAACAAACCCTTGGGGGACATCTACAAGGAAAACCCCCAGCTTTTCCCCCAACCATGGGCGAAGCAAGCATACGCCGGCAACCGGACTAATACCGGTAAATTCTGCACCCACCATCAGTCCGGGACCCACAACACCGATGAGTGTCAGACTCTCCGGGACGTGGCCGAGCAGCTATACCGAGACGGGAAGCTTGGCCAATACACCGGACAAGGCAACCGGGGTTATCGGAAGGAAATCTTCACCATCAGCGGGGGGCCGACCTTATTCGGTACTTCACGATCTGAGCACAAGTCTCACGTGAAGGAGGCTAAGCAGCACCTGCAATGTTTCTCCGTGCAATCCGCACCGGCACAGAAAAGGCCTAAGCGAGACCCGTGGAAGATAGAATTCTCCAACGACGAGGAATCCGGTATCGTGACCCCTCACGACGACCCTCTCGTAATCTCGGCCAAGGTTCACACGGACCTGATGCACAAGGTACTGGTGGATGGCGGTAGCTCCGCCAACATCATTTTCAAAAGTGCCTACCTCAAGCTGGACCTACCGCTCGAGAACATATCTAGGACGGTGAACCCGCTTATAAGCTTCTCGGGAGATCTGGTCCAACCTCTCGGTAGCATCTGGCTCAACGTGGAGGTCGGCCAGTACCCCAGGTCCCGAAAGGTATCTGCCCATATGCTGGTGGTAGACTGTGAATCATCCTACAATTTCATTCTCGGTAGGCCCATCCTTTGCCAGATCAAGGCCTGTGTGTGCTACTACTTGCTCATGCTAAAGTTCCCTACTCCCGTTGGAGTCGCCTCCATCAGAGGAAGCCAGCCAATGGCCCGGTCGTGTTATGCTCAAGAAACTAAGCCACGGCGTCCCTGCCGGGACGTGTGCAATGTCACTACCGGTGACAGAGCAGCCACGACCGACAGGCCGGATGACCCCAGGGAAGGAGCAGTAGTCCTGCAGGGCAAACCCCACGAGGAAGTAGAACACATCGCCCTGTTCCCCGAACAGCCTGACAGAGTTGTCAAGATCGGCACGGGCCTACCGGTAACTCTCCGGGGAGACCTGATCAAACTCTTGAAGGACAACGCCTCAATCTTCGCCTGGTCCTATGCAGACATGCCCGGTATCTCCACCACCATTATCTCTCACAAGCTTGATATCGACCCCGCCTATCGGCCGGTACGACAAAAGAGAAGGGTAGGAGACCAGGAGCGATACGAGGCTATGAAGACGGAAGTCGATAAACTCTTGAGCATCGGTTTCATCCGCGAGGTCCAGTATCCTCGGTGGTTATCGAACCCGGTACTAGTAAGAAAGCCCAACGGGAAGTGGCGAATGTGCATCGACTTCACCGATCTGAATCGGGCGTGCCCCAAGGACAGTTTCCCCTTACCGAGGATCGACCAGCTGGTGAACTCTACCGCTGGGCACGAGGCCCTCAGCTTCATGGACGCCTACTCAGGCTACAACCAGATCAAGCTCGATCCCGACGACCAAGAGCACACGTCCTTTGTGACCAATCAAGGTCTTTACTGCTACAATGTCTTGCCCTTCGGGCTGAAGAATGCCGGTGCCACATACCAACGGTTAGTCAACCGTATGTTCTCCAGGCAAATTGGCAAGACCATGGAAGTGTACGTGGACGACATGCTCGTCAAGAGCGTCAAGCAAATTGATCACCTCACCGACCTGCAAGAGACCTTCTCCATCCTCCAAGACTATGGGATGAAACTCAATCCCGAGAAATGCGTCTTTTGCGTCGGTGAAGGTAAGTTCCTCGGCTTCATGGTCAGCCACCGGGGCATCGAAGCTAACCCCGAGAAGATTCGAGCTATCCTGGAGCTAAAATCTCCTAAAACCTTCAAGGACGTCCAAAGCCTCAACGGCAGGATCACAGCCCTCTCCCGGTTCATATCACGGTCTACCGACCGGTGTGCTCCCTTCTTCAAAATACTCAAAACCGGGAAGAAGTTCGAAGGCTGGACCACCGAGTGCGAACAAGCCTTCACTGCTCTGAAAGAATACCTAGCGGCAGCCCCACTGCTCAGCAGACCAGTGCTGGGGGAACCACTGTTCCTATACCTATCGGTATCTAGGACGGCAGTAAGTTCAATCCTGGTCAGGAGCGACAACAAGGAAGACTTACCGGTGGACTATGCAAGCAAGTCTCTACTGGATACCGAGACTCGGTACCCAGAGATAGAACAGCTCGTTTTAGCACTCATGGTGTCAGCCAGGAGACTCCGGCCTTATTTCCAATCTCACCCCATTGTCGTCCTGACCGACCATCCACTGCGGATAATCCTGCAGAAGCCTGAGGCATCGGGGAGACTCACGAAGTGGAGCATTGAACTCAGCGAGTTTGACATTGCCTACCGGCCCAGACCGGCAATCAAGGCCCAGGTATTAGCAGACTTCGTCTCCGAGTTCACACCCGAGCACGCTAACACTAATCAGCAGCCATCGGCGGAGAAAGCAACTCCCGCCGAGGACGCCCCAACTACCATTGGCGAGCATGCGTTTGACCCATCCATACCGGTCTGGCAGCTGTACGTGGACGGCGCCTCGAACTCCCACGGAAGCGGGGCAGGACTCGTTCTCATCACCCCACATACCGAGAGTCCAGACACATCTCACTTGGAGTGTGCCCTCCGGTTCAGCTTCAAAGCTTCCAACAACGAAGCTGAATACGAGGCTCTTCTATCAGGCCTTCGGCTAGCCAGCGATATGGGAGCCAGACAACTCCAAGTCTTCAGTGATTCTCAGCTCATCGTCAACCAGGTCACGGGGGACTACCAGGCAAAGGACCCCACTATGTGCCGGTACGTGACCTTGGTAAAAGACCTCACACTTGGGTTCTCGTGTTTCAAATTAACAAAGGTACCAAGGGATGAGAACCAACGGGCTGACGCCCTAGCCAGAATAGCTTCCGCTATCGACCCCAACCCAGGGGCCTCGGTACCCATCATCATGCTGGAACACCGCAGTACCGAGACGACACCCGTCGAGGTGAACCACTTGCGTCTCGAAGAAGCAAACTGGATGACACCAATCCTAGAGTACCTGCGAGATGGCTCCCTCCCGAGAAAAGATGATGAGGCAAAGAAAATAAGATTCCGGTCCTCCCGGTACCTCATCATCAACAGTCATCTTTACCGGCGAGCCCACTCAATGCCATACCTACGATGCCTCGGACCCACCGAGTCCCGGGAGGCGATCAGGGAGGTACATGAGGGCATATGCGGCCACCACCCGGGAGGAAGAGCGATGGCTCACAAGCTCGTTAGGCTTGGATACTACTGGCCAACCCTCCTCCGGGATGCCGTGTCATTTACCACGAAATGCAAGTCCTGCCAGTTCAACGCGCCAAATGTACCGAAACCATCCCAGCCACTGGAAACGATGGTCAACCCGTTCCCTTTCGCACAATGGGGCTTGGACCTAATCGGGCCAATGCCAAAGGGTACCGGCGGTGTTGAATATGTGGTTGTCGCCACCGACTACTCAACCAAGTGGACAGAGGCCAAGGCCCTCAAGTCCATCACTTCCCAGCAAATTCAAACATTCATCTGGGAAAACGTCATCTGCCGCTTCGGTGTCCCTCAAATCATTGTCACCGACAATGGAAGGCAATTCGATTCCAACTCCTTCAGGGAATTTTGCCGGTGCAAGGGCATCACCCTTTACTTCGCATCGGTAGCCCACCCCCAGACCAACGGTCAGGTAGAGGCAGTAAACAAAATCCTGAAGAGAACAATGAGGACCAAGCTGGGCGAAAAGAAAGGCGCATGGCCAGAGCTGCTACCGGAGGTACTATGGGCGTACCGCACCTCATACAAGGCTGCCACCGGAGAAACCCCGTTCTCCCTCGCTTTCGGCGCAGAGGCCGTAGTCCCGGTTGAGATTAATTCCACAACCCACAGGATCGACACCTTCGATCCAAACGAAAACGAAGAGCAGTTGTGTCTCAACCGCGATCTACTCGAGGAACGCCGGGAGCAAGCCAACCTCCGGAACGCAGAACACAAGAACAGGCTCAAACGCAAGTTTGACGCAAAGGCAAAGGCCCGGTACCTCAAGCTGGGGGACTGGGCACTACGCCGCGTACGATTAAGTACGAAGGACTCTGCAGCCATGACGTTCAACCAAAAATGGGAAGGCCCCTACCGGGTAGTCGAAGTTGTCAAGCCCGGAACCTACCGGCTAATGGACTCCAACGGGTACACACTCCCGCACCCATGGAACATTGAACACCTCCGCTACTACTACCCGTAGGTCGCGCCCGTAAAAACACCGGAACACACCGGTAGGAGGGTCCACACCCCCTAACGAAAAATCAGTACAACGGATTGGTCGAGCAGAGCTCCCACCGGTACTCTTGTAAAAGCCCGGTCACAGTCCGGCCAGGAGCAACGACTTCTGTTCATATATATCAAATCAGTCACTTACAGTCGGTGAAATGTGAAACTCTTATAAGTCATGTGGCCGGTACAAGCGACCCCCATGCCTAAGTTTCTGCTCCTATGCTCCTATATTAACATGAGGCCGGTACCAGCTACCCCCATGTGAAACTCTTATAAGTCATGTGGCCGGTACAAGCGACCCCCATGCCTAAGTTTCTGCTCCTATGCTCCTATATTAACATGAGGCCGGTACCAGCTACCCCCATGTGAAACTCTTATAAGTCATGTGGCCGGTACAAGCGACCCCCATGCCTAAGTTTCTGCTCCTATGCTCCTATATTAACATGAGGCCGGTACCAGCTACCCCCATGTGAAACTCTTCTAAGTCATGTGGCCGGTACCAGCGACCCCCATGCATAAGTTTCTGCTCCTATATTTTGACATGCAGCGTGATCCCCGCGACACCCATGTGCAATATTTCAAAACATGAGGCCGGTACCAGCTACCCCCATGCGAAACTCTTCTAAGTCATGTGGCCGGTACCAGCGACCCCCATGCATAAGTTTCTGCTCCTATATTTTGACATGCAGCGTGATCCCCGCGACACCCATGTGCAATATTTCAAAACATGAGGCCGGTACCAGCTACCCCCATGCGAAACTCTTCTAAGTCATGTGACCGGTACCAGCGACCCCCATGCATAAGTTTCTGCTCCTATATTTTGACATGCAGCGTGATCCCCGCGACACCCATGTGCAATATTTCAAAACATGAGGCCGGTACCAGCTACCCCCATGTGAAACTCTTCCAAGTCATGTGGCCGGTACCAGCGACCCCCATGCATAAGTTTCTGCTCCTATATTTTGACATGCAGCGTGATCCCCGCGACACCCATGTGCAATATTTCAAAACATGAGGCCGGTACCAGCTACCCCCATGCGAAACTCTTCTAAGTCATGTGGCCGGTACCAGCGACCCCCATGCATAAGTTTCTGCTCCTATATTTTGACATGCAGCGTGATCCCCGCGACACCCATGTGCAAAATTTCAAAACATGAGGCCGGTACCAGCTACCCCCATGTGAAACTCTTCTAAGTCATGTGGCCGGTACCAGCGACCCCCATGCATAAGTTTCTGCTCCTATATTTTGACATGCAGCGTGATCCCCGCGACACTCATGTGCAATATTTCAAAACATGAGGCCGGTACCAGCTACCCTCATGTGAAACTTTCTAAGCCATGCGGCCGGTACCAGCTACCCCCATGCATAACACCCCCATGCACACATCCACGATGCCGGTATCAACTACCCACGTGAGATGAGATAAAGAAAAGTGCAAAACATACCGGAAGGCAGACTGATGTATCCAGTCCTCCCGAGTAAACACTTGGAAATATTTCGAGAACTGAAAATGTCATAAAATAAAGAAGGCGAAGCACGCCATTATTCGACAAGAAATAAAGGCCTTATGGCCAACAAGTACTAGCTCCCGAGAGAGCAGTCCCTACCGGGACAATTGTTCAGCAATGGGTCGAAAAACCCCAAAAAAAAAAAAAAAACAGAAAGCATGATTACAAGGCCCTTGGCCTACACTACCCACACAGGGGGACTTCATTCCTGCTGCTGCTGCTGCGCTGGTTGGCCAGAGGTACCGGCTTCTTCATCGATCTCCTGGAGGATAGATTTGTGCTCATCATCAACGAAGTCCTCGGTGACGGTTGGCACCGGGAGTCGACTCCAGTCTTGGGCCGGGAAGGCATCCTTGATCTTGCCAAGAATGTAAGCTCCACCCTCCATATAGGCTGTGGCCTGCTCCACAGCGCGCTGCCGGTCACGCCGGTAGGCCATCACAGCCTCCTCCCTGGCATTCCCGACAGCCTCCTCCAGCCGCTTGTCGAAGTCGGCTTGGATCCTGGCCACCTCAGAAGCCACAGCAGCCTTGGCCTTCTCCTCAGCCTCTTGCACAAGCCTACCGGCTTCCTCCTTGACCTTGACAAGCTCAGCAGTCGCCTCCTCCTTGAGCTTGTACATGGTGTTGTAGCCGGCCTTCATGTTTTCGACCTGCCCACCGACAGAGCGTAGCTCCTCCCAGTACCGGCGATCCAGCATCAGCTCCTCGTATGCCAGCTGCAAAAGCATACACATATATAAGTGTCTGGCGCCTCAAAAAAAAAAAAAAAAAAAAAAAAACAAGACGGTACCTTCTGCTTGCAGTGAAAGAGGAGGTCCCGCTGCTGCTTCATTGTCATGGCCGGCAAGTCAGCCAACTTGGACAGCGGGAGAGGGTCCAGCAACGCCTTCCTGGCACAGCCAAGGAACAACTTGGCATTCTCGGACTCGACCTCCCTGCCAAAGATGGCATCAGACCCGGTACTGCGGGTAGCCAGGGCGGTACCGGCACCCTCCACGGGCCCTTCAACTGAGGTCTCTGCCACCGACACCTTCTGCTTCTTCCGGTGCTCCCTCACCTGTTTGACAAACTACAAAAGCATAAGTACCGGCAGGGCAGATCAAAATCGCAAAAAAAGGTTAAGCATGGGGTTTACCTCTTCCCGAGCCGTCCTCTTCAGGGACGCCACAGCCACTTCTGTGGACACCTCGGTCTCAGCAGTTTCGGGGACCCCCGAGTCCTCTCCCTCCCCATCAGCCTCAGCAGTGGAACGCACCCGCTTGGCCTTCTTCTTCTTCCTCTTCCCGGAAGTATCAACGCCAGCGCCGACAGCCTCCACAGGAGCACCGGCATTCTCCGCAGCGGCCAGCTGGGCCTCGGGAAGTGGGTTTTCACCCACGGCCTTCTTCAGCTGGTAGAAGTCCTTGCGTTCACGCACCATGCTTTGCTCGTCCCCGAGTCGACGATACCGACGGAATTGAGGCAAAACTACACAGCAGAATACCGAAGTGAGATTCCAAAATATACAAGTATGCATACACAAGTATACATGTGCTACCGAGAGGAACTTACAGGGACACGGGATCGGTGCTAGGCCCGAGAAGTGAAGCGAGTACCGGTTGAGAAGAACGGTGGACCTCCTCAGGACTATCGAGATGTTCTCCCGGATCCACTCAATTTCTTCCTCTTGCCTCTCGGTAAGCTTCCTCCAAGATTGGTCAGCTGCACAACACATAAAAAACAAGAGGTTAGTACCGAGAGACAAAACTTGGCACAATTACAAGTATAAACTCGGGAAGGCTATCAACCAGGGGCGTCTCTAAAGCTACAAGGCACTCTCTTCAACGGTGGGTCAGACCCTTCGGGAAACTCCCATTGACCACCAATGAAGAAGTATCGGTGCTTCCAAGTCTGCTGGGAGGTCGGATTACCAAACACCAGCGGGTCCCTGATGATCTCCGGGCTCCCGAGCTCATGAGACTCGATGTCGGCCTCACCGGCCATACCTTCCCGAACGAGTGCACTTTTCTTCAGGCAGCACCGGGTCACCTTCTTGTACTTATGAACAAGGTCCATCAACTCAGTGTCTCGGGGACACTCTGCACAAGGCTTTCCTACCGACTTGGCCTTGTACCAACCCTTATCAGTTTTCGAGTGCTCCTCCAGGGACCACTGGCTGAAGAACACCGCCAAGTCTGGCTCGCCGAAACCACAGTGCCGGTACAGGGTATAGAGCGCATCAAGACACCGCCAGGTGTTGGGATTCAACTGAGCAATGGCAAGGCCAACCTCGGCCAAGAACCTTTGCTGGTACGATGGCAACGGAATCCGTAGGCCCTCCCCGAAGAAGAATGGGTGTACCAAGGTCTCGCCCGGTATCACAGACTCACTCCTCAGTTCCCCCTTCTCTGGCAGGCGCATGGTTACCGAGTCCGGAATGTTGAATGCCTCCCTCAGGGCCACCAAGTCATCCTCGGTAGAAGCACTAATTTTCAGGCGGTCTACCGCAAAACCCGCAGGTACCGGGTCCTCTGGTACCTCTTCCTCAGCAATCTCTGCCTCCGACCGAGACTCTCCTCCTACCACCTCGGTGGCCGGCACAGAACTACTACTACCGGGAATAAACTGACCGTCCTTGATTGTGTTCAACGGCTCTAGGTCTTCACCGGTAGTGATGCCCCTCATCACCGTCTCGAACATGCTTTCGATGCGGACGGTGCTGGTTCCGGACGAACAGGACCGAGTCTCGCTACTGCTACTCCCGGTACTAGAATTCACATCGACAATCTCCACTGAAGGAGACCTCTCTGGCTCTTCACCAGAGAAGGCATTGCCGCTCCCGACACTCTGGCTTTCCGAATCAGACATCTGCAAGAAGTAAACTAAGTTGCTCACCGGGACGACAATCCTAAGCCTATGCAACCTAGCTCGGTACTAAGGCAGGACACCGGTACGCAAACTACGTTACAAAAGCAGAACACACAAAAGTAAAACAGAGTTCTCGGTACTTACACTGTGAAGCGTCGAAAGTCGAAGAAGCAGATGATTCAAATACACGCTACCGGCAACACGCTCTCTCTCTCTCTACCGACAGGTTTCAGAGCTCTGGAATGAAAAAATTCAAGAATGAGGTGAAGTGAACTCTCTTCACCCCTATATATAGCGGGACCTGGGACATCTGCACCGTACGACACCAACCGTCGCTTCACAGGATGACGACACGTGTCAATGCAACGGTTGAACTCCCCATGCAGTTCCAAACCGCCCAAGAGGCGACACGTATCGCCCCACTACCTCGGCAGTTATTGCCCCACTACCTCGGCAGTTACGCCAAGCATACCAACAGGCACGACCTTGGCAATTCCCTTAGAACTCGGAGCGGTTACAACTCCCTCCCGGGAGGAACCCCTTGTTCGGGGACTTGGGGGACTACGTGGGCCGACCCTAAGCGCCGTGGCTGCCACACCGACACTTGGCTACGTCCTGATATGAACTTTTGGACTAAGTCCCCGACCAAGCACTTCCTCTTGCTCGGGACTTGGGGGACTTCTGTTGCTACCATTTCATATCTGTCCCGGTACAGACCCCATGACGGGTCAGGAGTAGCCCACCATCGCTGAACAGCCCACCTCTGGGCCCATTACCACGCCCCAGCGGCATCTACTTACTCGGTAGGGATCCCCTACCGAGTGCACTACCTTGACAATGCCCCAGCGGCCCAGCCAACGCCCCAGCGGCATATACTCACTCGGTAGGGATCCCCTACCGAGCCTACTAGCAAAGCCCTGGCGGTACCCCAGCGGTACCAGCAATACCAGGCCGGGTGTACCGACAACAAGCCTTCCCCTTGGCCTTACAGGGACATCTCTCGACCCGGTACCGTGGACACACAGTCCAGTCGGTACCGGCACAGCCACCTGGCAGCACGTGCTTGTCCACTACCTCGCGGATCGCACTAAAGAACGCCCATACCGCACTAGGACCGCACTAGGCACCGCCGTCCCTCGACGCGCGTGTCGAGGTAGTGGAATAATAGAGTATTCCCTCGTGTCATGGGATGTCCCCCACGCCAGGGAAGCTTGTCTCCGACCTCAGATCATATATAAGGAGTCCTCACTCCTTATTCAAGTAAGTTCTCTCCATTCCTAGAAACTCTGCTCAAATCCTCTCGGGACTAACTTGAGCGTCGGAGGGTCTTCGGTCGGTACACGCCGGCCTCCCCTGACCTCCTTTGCCCTTTCAGGTACTCAAGTGCACTCCAGGTGCGTCCCTACCGAGCAGCTGGGAAACGGCAGGAACAGACTATATACATTTTCTCTTTTGGACATAACTTATGACTCCAAGAAATGCCACTATTCACGTTACTTCTTTTTCTTTTTCTTTTCTTATTTTAGAAAAAAAAAATCGATAACTAAGACCAAACTGGTCCAATGGTATTCTCTTCGCAAGTGTGGATAAAATCCCAAGTAAAAATTCTCCCTCTCCCAATCTCAAAATAAAAAAATGGATGTTATTCAGTTTGGAAAGCATTAGGATTGTTATTGAGCACTCAATAGTATGTCATACTCGCTCTTGAGGCTAATCCAAGTGGTGAGGGAGACCCTTTAATCATCTTCATTTGCTACATGCTGCATCATCCTCAAATCATCATAATGGGTCAAAATCGAGAAGAATTCCTTTGAGAAATTATGACGTGAAGCATACATATATCTTATCCTCTGAGGGTTACAAAACAAGATAATAAATGAATGATTAAATTAATTTGACTAAAATGTTGGACAAAATTTTGATCTCGGTAATTTTCATTGAATTTTGTTGTTCTTCTACCCTTTATATGAGGAATGCTAGCTACATTCCCCTCCAACTTTTCCCTTTTAACCTTTTCCATTCATTGTTTGCCACATGAACTCCAATATCTATGAAAACCAAACTATATTCTTTCAACATCTAGCCTTATTTATTGTTATTATAAATAAATAAATAAAAATTTCATCAAATTGTGTTTCATTATGTTGATTGAGTCGATCTCTCTCTTTTCTTTTTTATTTTTATTTTTAAGAACGTACAAGTTTAAAGAAACAGAAGAACGGAGACAGCAGAAATAGACTTGGGGATTTAGAGAGAGTGAGAAAACATTTGGATCAAATCGTGAGAGGAGGAATATCGAGCTAGGGTCACCAGTCCAGCTTTATCTCTAATAGCCAGCCAATCCTCATCAGATCTAATCTCCAAAAATAGAGTTTGGACAACTGGGTACAATATCGTTTCTCGGTGGTTTTGGTCTTTTGGATGATGGGTAGGGTAGATATGGTGGTTTTGGTGATAAGAATTATCATGGTAGAGGTAAGCAAAAATTATGTTGCAATAACAATATTGGGTAAGCAAAAATTAGAATATGACATGGGTCTTTTCATTGAGTGGATGAGGTTGCAAACTAGAGGTGGCAAATGGGCCGCTAGGCCCGAGCCCGGCCCGAGCCCGGCCCGTTAAGAAGCGGCCCGGCCCGGCCCGAGCCCGTTATAGGCCCGGCCCGAGCCCGGCACGTTAATGTGCCGGGCCGAAAAATATTGGCCCAAAGGCCCGGCCCGGCCCGAGCCCGTTTTAGGCCCGGCACGGCCCGAGCCCGATAAATTACGGGCCGCGGCCCGGCCCGTTCATGAGGCGTGGATATATATATATATATATATAGTTTTATATATGTATATATATGTATATATAATAATATATGTATATATAATATATGTATATATGTATATATATTATATATAATTATATATGTATATATAATAATATATGTATATATAATATATGTATATATGTATATATATTATATATAATTATATATGTATATATAATATATGTATATATAATTATATATGTATATATAATTATATATAATTATATTATATATAATTATATATAATTATTTATGTATATATTATATATACATAAATATATATATATATATATATTTATATATATAATTATGAACAACAAGCATTGTTTGTATGAATTTTGTGTAGTATTTATTTTTATAGTATTAATTTTATCTCAAAATAGAACCACTTTTCGTTTTTATCGGAAAAAAAAAATAGTTTTCATTTTCTTACGGCCCAAGACCGGCCCGGCCCGGCCCGGCCCGAGCCCGTTATTGGCCCGGCACGAGCACGGCCCGGCACGCTATGGACATGGGCCGTGGGCCGGGCCGGGCCTAATGTTTGAGTATATGGGCCGGCCCGAGCCCGGGCCCGATAAGAAATGGGCCGACACGGGCCGGCCCGAGCACGGCCCGTAGCCCGATTAAATGGGCCGGGCCGGGCCGGGCCGGCCCGTTTGCCACCTCTATTGCAAACACACAGCCAAAGTGAGAAAAATTTGTTCCATTTCTCTAATAGTAATTTCACGAAGAATACGATGATGGTTATTTTGTTAAAGGGAATGTTGGAGGGAATGCAGACTTTCTTTCACGTCCAAAACACATGATGTTGTTGAGTTTGAGTTGGGTCCGTCCTCCTCCTAGTCGACCATCAAGATTGCTTAATTGTGCACTTTTGAAACGTATTTCTACTATCATATGTGTTCCTGTTGAATCGTTCATCCGAATTTCATCCAAATTTGAGTTACATTCAAGACGTTGTTTTATTGATAAAGAAGGCATTGGCGCAGGGGCGGAGCCAGGATTTCATGTGAGGAGGGGCCTAGACGAAAACATAAATTGAAACTCAAAATATCATACTAAACCATTTTATTCATTAATAAAATTTGTATCCATCATATATCATGTTTTTAGACTATTTCTTATTAATTTGAGTATCTCACCACTAATAAAAATTTAAATTTTAATATAATTACATACATATGTATTTTTTTGGAAAATTTCAGAGGGGGCCTGGGACCCCCCTGGTCCCTTAATGGCTCCGCCCCTACATTGGCGGAAGTGATCTAGACCTGAGATACCAATTTGAGACAACAATGACGACGATAGCTGATTTTTCATGATCTAATGGTCATGACAATATTCACGACCAAAATCTAAAACAATGAGAAATATTGACGACCAATATTAGAGCTTTTTTGTTTGTTCGCCATTGGTTGAAACTGGATTAATTTTTCAGCTATTAGGTTCTATTTTTCAGCTTTTATTTTTTAGTTTGTTGACAAAAAAAATCATTTTTAAGCATATTAGAGGTGTCAAACGGGTCGGTCGAGCTAGACATTCAATGCTTGTTGTGACATCGAGGAGCATGTAATGGCCGGTATATCTTTTGTTATATTATTTCTAGATCACGACATTGGACCAGGTTCAAGATCCATGTCGATATATCAGATCAGAGTACGTCGGGCGAGCTGTAAATCTCAGTTGCATTTTTTCTCTAGAGCGTGTAGTGTCGACAGAAGCATTTGCTGACTACCAGGCCGCATATACTCAGCTATACAGTGGACGCGTTCCATCAAATGAGCTGCATGCACGATTGGTGGAGGCAGCGGTTCCTCTATTGAGGCAGCGGTTTGTCTACATCACTAATGAGGCAGATTTTTTCTGTCTACTGCAGCTCAGTGAGGAGTTTAGATGGGGTCCTCATGTGATGCTTTCTTCTACGATTACATCTACTAGTGTCTGGAGGATTCGAGCTAGAGCTTATAAGAAAAGGTCTTGAAAGCGTGCATGTACTCTCAGCTTAGGATTGATTGGTAGTTGGCTATTGATTTTGGATAACACTCTTTGTATGTACTAATTTTGGATAAATTTAGACTAGTCAACGTAGAAATGTGAAACTTTTAGATATACTAGTTATCTCTTTTACATACAGTTTGGATGGATTGATTAACTTTTAGTACGGAGTTGATGACATGATTCCCGAAGGAACACCAAGTTGATAGAAAACATTAGAGAGAACTCTCACAATTTTATTAATAATCATAAATAACATAATTTGCTAAATGGCTACAAAGCTTAGAAATGTATAAGACTACTAAGTTTAGAAAATAAAATCTAAAAATAATACCTAAATGAAATGTGTAAGATTTGACCAATATCTTAAAGATACATATCATTAAATTATGGCCAAACTTACTCAAAATTCATATTTTAATTTAATACGAAAATTAATATTTTAATGTTATAAAAAATTTAATGAAAAAATATAGAGGATGCCACCCGCATCAGCCTCCGGAGAACACCAAAGTCCCATCCGGCCGCAACCACCACACACCGACAAGGCAGAGAGCCAACGCAGGCGTGGGGGCGCTGCCAGACGAGTAACAGCAAGAGGAAACGAGGAGGCAGACCTAGAGTAGCGCGTTTGTCATAACTAACGTTACAATTGATGAGCCAAATGCAAATAGTTGAAGTGTAGTAGGTGAATATTCATTGCATAAAGTACAGTACTCAGCAAAACTATATGCATACTAGGAGCAGGTAAAATAGTGACACGGATTACCAAGTTGTCCAAAAGATGAACATACACAATGACCATTCTCAAAATGGGGCTACTCTCGCTTACTATCGGGTCTTTGGTCCATGACGTATTTGGATTTTGATCTTAATGTTTTCTCACAGAGACGAGAAAAAAAAACTAACTAAAAGAATTCCTAAACGGCTAAACCCTAAGAGTTTAAAAGTAAAAGATTGATAAAATTAAATATGTTATAATAGTAATTAAACGATGACACTTTATAATATGCCTAGTTATCTTGTGTCATTTTGTACCTCAATTTGATCGATGTAATTTGAATTTCGTGTTGGTCTTTTACCATGACAACACAAAAAGTCCTACCAAAAGTCTCAACCCCAATATCTCATATGGTAGGGTTATATATGTTATAGGGAATTCGTATGTTGTTCGATGAATCAATCTTGTGGACATACAATACCCCACAATTATGAAAGAAAAAACCAGTTAATAACTGTCACATTGATGTAGGAGATCAGATTCCAAACGGTTTTCCATTTACAATGAATGAACAGAAACAGTATATATGTTACTCAGTTTCTTGTGGCCTTGAAACAGTCGACGATGTTGGCCAAAAACATCTCTACAAATTAAAAATCAACATAAGAACAATGTTTTCTACCAAAATTTCCCTTGAACCTCAGCTTGGCTCCTTCAAATGACTTGTGGAAACAACTAAGAATGTGATTTTTGAGCACCACAAAACGATCATTTCCATATGATCAGTGACCGCTTCCTCTACGGCTGGGACCTGAGTAAGCTTGGGCGATAATAAAACTCTTTATCGACTTAAAATAAGAAGTAGTTGATTGATGATCACCTCTAAGATTAAGAGGTCTTGAGGCTTCAGCCTGCATGGAATAAGAGAGCAAGAGCAAGAAGATGATCATGGAGATGGCATTCAAAGCCGACACATGAGAATGAGAATGAGATTTCATTTTAACACAACTCTTGGGGCTAATAGAAATATAGAATGTTGGAGTTTGAAGATTTGGAGATATACAAGAGAGGTAAGCTAGTTTTGGTTCTTATATAGAAGTAAAAGAGGGTACGTGGGAGCTGGAGCTGGAGCTTAGCTTTTTAGTTTTGTACTTGATTGACTTTGGTGATGAATTGTATGCTGGATTGTGTTTTCTGAGTTTATGTGCTTTGAGTTTGAAAACGAAACCTCGCGCTTTGACTGTTGAAATGGTTTTCCAATAGAAAATTATAGATATAGGAATGAGTCAATGGTCGGACCGAGATCATAGTTAAGTTGGTGAGCAATTTTTGCTGTAGTACTTGATATTTGGTCTATTCTCTCTAAAGATTTTAGTTGGCGTTTTATGACTATTTCTGTTGCTTTTATATGACCAAACCACTAAGAACCCCCTTTCCCCAACTCAACCTACTCAAGACTCAAGCCAACATCTTATCTTTTTAGACATAAACACTTTTGTGGTCTCTCTCTTCTCGTTAAGCCATTCATTTGGCAGGTTTTTGTTAAACTCATAAATCTTAAAATGTTAGTGAGAATCACTTCGGGCAACAATTGTCGGATTCAGAATACCTTGTTTATGACATGCAAATTCCATTACACATGGAACGACTAATGAGAACATGTGTTTTTCAATAAAAACTTCAAGTTGATGTTGGCACTTTGAAGTTGGCCTCGATAAAACAAAGTGAAGAAATGTGCCATTTCTACAATGACATTTGTCAATATAGGGAGCTCCCTATGCTTTCTACTCTTTTTTTTTTTTTCACATTAAAGTGGATTGAACTTCTAATCTAGCCTAACTTAGTCTAAATTGGCAGGTTTTTGTTAAACTCATAAATCTTAAAATGTTAGTGAAAATCATTTCGGGCAACAATGGTCGAATTTAGAATACCTTGTTTATGACATGTAAATTTCATTACACATGGAACGACTAATGAAAACATGTGTTTTCAAATAGAAACTTCAAGTCCACGTTGGCACTTTGAAGTTTGCCTCAATAAAACAAAGTCAAGAAAGGTGCCACTTCTACAATGTCATTCCTCAATATAGGGAGCTCCATATGCTTTCTACTTTTTTTTTGTTACATTACAGGGCATTGTACCTCTCTAATCTAGCCTAACCTAGTCTAATCCTAAGCCCGATTATCCGCCCTCCCTCACCATTTATGCTTTCTATACTACGTCTAATGTCTTATGCAACTTATGCTCATCTCTTGAAACTATTCCAGATGATGAGGATTGAGTAATCTATTGACAAATGTTGTCTTTTCCAAAATGGAATAGTATAAAAATGCTGGCTCGTTCGAGTGTTTTCATCATTACTAGATTTTGAGGAAATCTTTGAGAAAAAAAGGTCTTGAGCAAGTTATTCAAAGGAATCCTGGCATGCTTTGGACTCTATAAAGTAATATATAAAATCAACCCCACACTTATCTAACACTAAAAATCAAAGCACATGACTATACACAAATTTTCAAGCATGGGAGCCTAAAGAGTCGGGAACATGTGCCATAACATCCATGAAGTAAAAGGTTGAATTGGTCTCAAATTTGAAACTTTTCTGAAATCGTTAGGCTGGATATCCTCTACTGTTTGCTGCGGTCTCAGACTTCCACCGAGCAATTTTAGAAAAGCTTCATTTCATGGAAGTCCAAATAATCTTTGTTATGCCACACGTTGAAGGCAGGTCCACATTTAAACAAATCAACTCTTGTTGTACCATATAACAAGGCGTGCATTAGCAGGCTAGCAGCACCACAAGTCTGACCAAATAATCAAACCAACTCCTCATTTCAAGCCCTATTAGCCTAACTCTGCGCTTATCCTAGACTTGAACTTGGATTCTACTATTTCCTCGTCCCATCCTAATGCCATTTGAATTGGAGCTTATAGACAATCTTAGTCAAATTCAATTGTAAAATAACCAAAACATGAACTAAGGAAGTCAAACAAATCAGACGACTGGAATTTGTAGACTGGCAATTGGCAAAAAGTAACCATAGGATATCCCAAAATCGAACAAAATTTCACTATCTTGAGAGTATATTCGCAACTTTGTCAAAATATCTGTATTGTTCTTTACGGAAGTAATTCTGACGTCGAGCATTTTGTGACCAAGTCGAACTAAGAAATACAGGCTACTTACAGTTCCAAATGAGCTTCTTGCATATTCTTTGCCTGGGCCAGACCGCAACCAGCATTGACAGGATATACACCCAGTTGTGTTTTTGTGCTAGATTAATCAGAGCAATCCACTTTTAAAGAATTTGGACCGAGACACTAACTGGAATCTGTTAGCCACGGTCCTAGTTCCACCTCATTTGACACTAATCTTCGAGTTAGTCCCTCTGTAGGCTGAGCCTAACTGAATGAATGGATGCTGACGTCATTTTCCAGACATAATCCCTACATCAAGCAGACCAAGGACATCAACCAAAGAAGGGGAAAAAATAAATATATAAATAAAGGGCAGATTGTAGTACCTTAAGGTGTGACACTGGTGGTGGAGAGTTAACAGTCCTTTGTACACTTTGTAACAGAAAATCCTGAACCAGTTATCACCTTCCTTTTCTAAAGGAAGTTGAGAACCTTATCCTTGATGAATACCATCTCCAATTTAAACATACAAAGAATCAAGATATACTCTTCCATTGTGGCCATTTCTTTTCTTTCATTCGTTTACGTCTGAAAACCTGTGACAACAAACAGAACTTTTGTAAGCTATAACCACACAAGAAAGTGGTACTCCTTTAAGCTATAAATAAGTACCTCTAGTAGATTATTCTAGCATGGTTGAAAAAGTGTATGCCCAACATATTGCCTTAAATGGGTGTTTTCCAGCATTACACAGCTGGAACAAGTACTCTGTCAGATACCTGAAAACCATCTGATTACAATTTACAGTACAAGTCCTACTGAAAATGCATCCTGAAACATAAATTCTTATGTCTTAGCTATCTATTACTCAAGCTCTAAAGCCAACAGGAATACAATCTCACCTACATTGATGGAGAAACCCAACTTCTGGATATTGATATTAGGATTTTAAGGACCACCTTCCTCAGAAATTGCAGCGTGCTTTTTGGATGTTAAAAATCAGCACACCAGGAGCAGTCGGATGACAAGAAGCACAAGTCTAAAGGTGCAACTTTCCTCCATAGCTTTCAGTGAAAGATGCCTAACAGATAAAATCAAGCCAAAAATAGTGGGACAGTATTTGAGAACATCGTGTCTGTCATTCCAACCAAAATGAAAATTTGATAATGGTCTTTGAGAATAATCAATATCCAGATGATCTTACTTAGACAAAGACTTCATTTCAAACAAATTGGCTTTCATCTTGATTTTTAAAAATAATATTCCACATAACAATAAAGATCTGATGGTTACTAACAAATTAACAATGCATTTTCACACGAAAGTATAACTACTCACCTGAAGGTAAGGAAAGACATCGCTGTATACTTGTAAGAAAAACTTTGACTTCATTGTAAACCTGATACAATAAATAAAATTTGATCAATTTACTCGTCATAATAATTAATTAGTATTCAACAAACATAGATTTGCCTATATTTACTCTATTTTTACCTTCTAAGAAGCCGAAAACAAACATAGATCTCTTCAATATCTGAGTCAATCTTTGATGTAACATACTGCCTGAGAAGCTCAGAGAAGCTGTATACAGCTTCAATCCAACTGTCAGAACTTGAATCTAGAGGATGTTGAGATTCCAAAATAGTACTGCGCAGAATTACAGATAAGTTTCCACTTGACCCTGATTTGTCATACATCTCAGCAAGAATATTTAATATCATGCATTTGCTTGCTTTGAACTCTTCAACCCACCGTGGAGGATTTCCAATCCAAAGTTTGGTGTTAAAACCACAATCATGTGATCCAGAATGATTTCCATTGCTCATACCTAATGATTCTCCAGGTATATCTGCAAGAGGGTCCGAGGCAGCACTTGAAGCTAAGTCATATCTCCTGTGTGCAGGAAGCTGCTCAAGTAAGTCAACTCTCATTTCCTGA
Organism: Rubus parviflorus; assembly: GCA_029955375.1. Lineage (NCBI taxonomy): Eukaryota > Viridiplantae > Streptophyta > Magnoliopsida > Rosales > Rosaceae > Rubus > Rubus parviflorus. The sequence goes on from JARGGL010000001.1 coordinate 31,874,877, forward strand.
GGTAATTGTTGCAACACTGAGGGATCTACTTGACTTAAAGATACAGGCATTATATCACTATTTCCAAGACCAGATGTCGAAACTGCCACATCACTGGACCCTCCCACAGAAGAAGGCATTGCTTGTTTTTCTACAACTGTATGCTGCCTCACATAAGTAGAGATACCAATTAAGTAACATTACAAGAGTACAAGCTCCAAAACAAAGATTTAAAATGCATGTAGATAAGAAAAAATTCAATTTTCAGACGACCAAAACAGCAATTTTTTAGTTGCAATCCTACTCTGGAAGAAAGCGTATGCTTTTAAAACAAGAAACACTCATCACCAAAGAAAATGACAAAAACAAATAAATCTTCACTTAACAATTACAAGCGAAGAAAAATTGACAAAAAAAAATAGAAGGGAAGAAAAACTAAAGAAATTCTTAGAAGAGAAGATTCAAAATCCAGCCAGATGCTTGATTTACTACTCTCCAAAACAAGACAGGAATGTTATCTGACTTAAAGCTGGTTAAGAAATACAGCCATGAGATGTAACTACCAACTCGGATGAAGATCATGAAGGAAAAAAAAATTATATTAAAGCAGCACTTGATAAAGATGTTGTTTCACATAACTGGATAAATAGAGCTTGAGAACAAAAGAACTGCAGAAGTGGGAAAAAATACCTTGGGTTCTAGTACAGTTTCATTGCGCAGGCTCATGTCATTGAAGAGATGTCTCTCACTCCCATTCCTTGCACCTAATAGATAAAACCAACAAATCGATCAGGCACCAGAAGAAATATAACAGGGTCGGCTGGGTAGACAGGTAAGAGAGAAAAATACCATCTACTCGTTCATGTGATGTTGTTGCACCGAATTCTCGTTTATTTTTAGCAACAAAATCAACCAACTTGCCACCATAGATCCCGTTTAATTCCGTGAAAAGTTCTGGAGGAAGACTCTCTATAACTCCTAAATCAAGATGACATAAAGGTGGTGGTGCTGAAACCTGGTTCTGAGAAGGTTCACCACTAGACCGATGATTGTCCACTGGAGTTTGAATACCAAGTGAATCATCGCATAGCTGGCCTGAAGTTCGATCAGTTCTCCGACCCTCATCATCTGTAAAACAAATGCCATATTGAAATATATTTATACTGTATAGAACCAATGTCTTATCGAGCACATTATTCTATATTGAAATAAATTTGACTGAAGAAAATGCCAGATCATTATCCCATGTTTTGAACATAGAGAGATCAATCATAAACACAGGGTTGATGGTATAAATCATAATATCATAACCTGCATAAATGAAAATTTAACATTTCTAAACACATAGATTCTATTCTTTGGAAGTCAAATTGACCAGACAAAAATTTAAGAATAAACTGTTTCTAAAAACGATAAATATATCACCCTAAAAGATAAATACATCACCTGCATTCGCCCTCTCCCCATCATCTACAGAATAAATATTGGATTGTTCTTCTGTATTTGCTTTGGCAGATTGGAGCCATGATTTCAAAGAGTTTTTTCCAAGTCCTTCAACATAAAAATAAATAAATAAAACAAAATAATAATAATAAAATTAAAAAAATTATGACCAATTTGACCACAGAGGGAAGGCTAAGAAAATAACAACAGATCATATAGAATACTTCCCGTCTAGCCAAAGACACAACACATAGGGGAAAGATATGTGGCTAAAGGGTTTAATTGAAACCACATGGCACTCGATTAGTACTGCTGAAATGAAATATTCAGACTACCTTGCTTTGAAGCATCTGCATTCTCAAGTTTTGAAACTTGTAAACCAATACCCCGAATCTCCTTAACATCTACGCAAATAATCAAAGGGTTGAAAGAAAGTTAAAAGTTACTACTACATAGAAAAATCATCTCCCACTACTACTAGAACTCAACATGAAACAATGAAATTCCAATAGAAGCAGAAAGGAAAGACATCCACTTAGACATGCTAAACAGTTATAAATTAGGGAAAAAGAAAAGACATGACCGTATCATTGAAATTGCAATGCTTGTCCTGATCACCACCATATTTCCATATGAGACTTCCCCAAACCAAGACCCCACCACAGGTTCTGTAGCTGTTATAACCATGTACACCATCAAGTCCCCAATGCCCCTTAAACCCAAGAGCTACAAACTCGCAAACTCATGTCCACTATCACCATCACTGGCAATGGAGTGGCCATAAATGCTTCTTCTTTTTTTTCAAAAAAATCGCAATTATTAATCAGCAGTCTCTTAATTGTTTGATTCTTTCTTTAACAAAAAGCCAAAAAAAAAAAACAAATTGTAGTCCTAGAAAAGTAAAATCCACAGCCCAACTAAATAAGATGCTTGCATCAACCATGAAATACCAGTGCATAAACTTCTCAACTTTCTGCTCCCATAAAGTGCATCAACTTCATTATAAGACTGGTAACATGTATGGATTTCTTTCATTTATATTAAAACATCAACAATTTTTGAATTGTGTCAAAAGTTAATTTACCTAGAGAGAAAAACCCAAAGAGCTGCTTTGTTATTCTCTGAAGCACTTCAACATCGTCAGTAGCAACTGGAACCTAAAATGACATAGAACTTACATCCGGACCTTTAAAAGTGGAAGTTACACATATGCAGCAAGAATTATGCATGCATGCAATCATGAATGTTGCCAATATTTGTGTGTTTGTAAATGGCAAATAAAGTATATTGTTACCGTTATAGAGTGGCTCAAGTTTTCACAGTCTCCGCATCCCATATACTTCACTGGCTCCTGTGCATCTTTTCTTCTTTTCTTGATCTATAACAAAACATAAAAAATTGCTATCAACCTTAGTTCAAAGAGCCTAGATCCCTGAGGCACAACTATCCTTTCCAGAGATAAGGAGAGAGGCATAATAAACAAAGCTCACTCAACTTAACAATTGAGGTGCAAACTAGATATTTGGATCATAAATATTAGAGGACTATACCTTAAGGGTAAAGGTACGGCCCTGCACTGCACATCCTAGCAAGCGTAAAGAAACCTCCTTGCAAAGATTTGAAAGGAAGTATTGACTCTGAAAAAAAATTAAAACATCAACTCTTAACCTGCTGATATACAAAAGTTCTGTTAATAGATAACTTCTTTGTTTTGTTTTTACAATTTATAAGACTACTTACATCTTTCAAATCCTTGAACCTCACACCCCAATTCACTTCAGCACCAATAGACTTACTTTCCTGCACAACAGACCATAAGTCAACAAAGCTGAAATGATGATACATAAAATACAATAAAAATAAAAAATGAACGTGGCAATACCAAAAAAACACAGCTCAATGAGAAAGCTTTTATGAAAAGCTCGATAGAACAAGGGTTGCTCTCATTTTGACACCTATACTACGGAAACAACAAGTTTGCTATTATCATCCTCACTCTTCTGCAATGAGGATTTAAAGTACCTAAGATCCACAAAGTTCTATCGAAAGAACGTTGAATATCTACGTAAGTATAATTCTCTTGACCTAGTAAATAAGACTAGATGGTTAGTGGGACAAATAATACTACAAAGTACCTATACCATCTTTACCAAGTAAATAAGACTAGAGGATTGTTTTACATGTAGAATTATTAACATAATTGACAGTTATATTTGTCCCACTAACCAGCACAGGTTTTCAGCCTCTCCCAACAAGGCAAGAAATTTAGTTTCCTGGACTAGTGAATTTTGAAGGTGACATTTAATGATGACTTTGCAAAACCAATTGACAGGCAAAATTACTACCGACACTATAACAAATTACAGTCATATGCAGATATGCTACATCTGATTAATGAAAACGAATTTTTTGACATGAAATGTAGAAATACCATGCAACAATGTAACAGCAGTAAAATAGTCAGGTAGAAACCAAAGATGGACAAGCAAAACTTATGGAGAGTTCAATGCAAAACAGGAATATATGACACATAAACATAGAAAGTTAAAAAAGCACCAAAAAAAAAAACAGTTGCTCTCAGAGGTAAAGAAGTTCAGAAGGTATGCTCCTTGCCAAACCTGAATCACCCCAACTAGCCGATTATCTATGCCCCTACTATGATTCCACAACATCTCCCCGGTTTTTATTCCAAAGTCCTTTTGAAGAGAGTCCTGAATAAGACAAGATATACAAAACACATGCTTGAACATCTCCACATGTTAATACAATCAAATTGCAAATTATTTTATACGGGTTAGAAGAATTCAAATTATGAGCTGATCCATGAACCACACAACCAATGAAAATGTTTGCAAAGAATTAACAGTCCATAAACCACACAACCAATGGAAAGTTTTGTAAAGCAGGGTGTTGCAAGAAATAGACCAAGTTAAAATTATCTCAGCAAATGATTCTGGAAGTCGTCATCGTTCCTCAAAGAATTAACAGTCCATAACAACTTGCACTCCTAATTTAGCTGTTCTCTTTTTTCCTTTTTCTTTTTTGAATCTTTTGTATACCTCAACTGTCCCCATTCACATTTTCAATAAACTTTCTCACTGACACGTCAAAGTATTAACCAAGCCTTCATTAAATCCAATCAATTTACAATTTAGGGTTTGATACATACTTAAATCTATGACGATCCAAATTATGAAAAAATAATAATAATAATAATGCACATATAAAGACACCTTAGGTATCATACGCAACTGTCCACACGTCAAAATATTTCGCTTCTTCAACTTCTCCTCCAAAACGTGTCCTATTCCTGGAAGCGTCTTGATGGGAAGTTCATATAAATAATCATCCACCTAATATACAAACAATACAATTTAAGTCAGGCAGACTGCACATAATATTCGAGATGACAAGCACAAACATTGCTATAAACCACATTTCAAAATACATACCCTTTCGGGAGGAATGTTGCATTGACCTTCTGGTTTAGCACTTCTAGTTGCAAGGCGAGCCATGAGCATATTTCTAGCTATGCCAGCACTTGCGGTACATCTAGTAGTCTCAAAAATCTCTTGTCTTACAGTTGAGGCTAACATATTCGGATCTACCCCTTCTAAGTATGTGACATCTAAAAATGCTTCGTCACAGCTTACTGCCTAAATTCAACAACTTTGATAATAACAAGAACACAACTGAAGAAATAAGTACTGAGGAAAAAAAAAACACCGTGTCCAAAAGCATACCTGTACTTTTCTGCAGTGCTTATGCAGAATGTCGTAGAACTGATCAGCTACCTGCATCACACACCATAAGACTCATAGAAATCCACTAAACATGCAAAAGTACGGATATAAGAAACAAAGAAGAAAACGATCTTCTTCCCTCTAGCAGCAATTTAAAAGATAAGACAATGATATCCTCCGAGAACCTACCTCCTCATATGCTTCAAAGTCATAAGGAAGAATGACAAGGTGTGGACAAAGAGCCTTGGCATCTCTAACAAACATCCCAGCCCTTAATCCTGAAAATACATGTAATATATACACAAAAAAAAAAAACTTCTAACCACACAGAATATAGCCTGTGAAAACAAAAGAATAAAAGACAGGAAAAAAAAAACTGCAATCAAAGTTTGCTACCAAAACTGACCATAATCTCGAGCAGGGTAGTTTGCAGATGAAATTTCAGCAGTTCCCTTTGGATTATCAGAATGGCATACAGCTACAGGCCTATCCTTAAGTTCAGGATGTTGCCTGATGACCACCGACACAAAAAAACAGTCCTACAGCATATTGACAAGTATTTTACTAACACAGAATTTCCAACTTTTCTAAGATCTTCATTTTGTACATTGTTCCAAAATCAATCAACTCGACAATTGTAATGAATCCATCATTAGACAGGGTAAAGCACGCTAGCCTCCCTTGCAATTAATATTTTCAAAATAACGACTCTCTGGCAGTTGTGATTCTACCCTGAACATAAGAGGTTTTGATTTTGAAGAGTGCTTGGAGTTGGAAATAAGATATTTTCAAGCAATGACTTGCCTACACAGTTCTGTTACTACAAAAGATTTGTGGAATGCTTGGCATTGGAAATAAGATTTTAAAACCTCAGGTATTCATACAATCATCTTGATAACAAAACTATCTACAGAAATATGGGAGTTGGGAGAAGAAGAAAGTGATGATTGTCAACAAATAGCATGAGCAACAGAAGATTAAATTTTAAAACGTACAATAACAATTCAGGTTTAACAGAACTGGAGTAGAGGGTACCATATCAATATGTATAATGGGAGTCTTCGTAGAACTATCAGAAGCACTACGGTTAGATTCTGTGTTGTTGAACCCTTTAGACGAACTAGGAAAACGCTTACGATACCGATTTCTCCAGGTTCCTATAAAGTGCAGCCTTGAGCTCTGCAGAAACCAAAACAGAATATTACCAAAGAAACAGGTAAGTACTTCAAATACAGTATGACTAAATGACAGATAAATACTGATCATTTACCTATATAACAATATCCATCTAAACCATATAATATATATATAACTCAATATCGGAAGGTTTTCAAACTGTATAAGTAAATGCATCAGTAATACAATCAGATTACTGCATTTAAGCACAATTGATGAATGCATCAGTAATCTCAAACCGTATAATTAAATGCATCAGTAACCAACTGAAACTTTAAAGGCACTCCGTGTTCCAACTTTGTGATTCAGTTGGTTAGTATTTAAGCATAATTGGTTTGAAATTTCTACATTAGCATAAATTGAGACAAATCTAAAATTCAAGAACCGCTAAGAAAGAGTGTCAGTAATCCATGGACTGCAAAATTAATTCTCGGGAAAAAAACCCCCGACTTTAATAACAAAAGGAATCAATAATTTTGATCAAATATATGATAACACAATAACAAGGGAGAGCACACAATTATTTTCTAATTCAGTACCTTAAAATAATTTTCCACAAAATTGGGATCCCCAAGAGTTGAATGACTTCGATTAGACCCAAAATTTTCCGAGCTTGGCAAGCAGTTGCTGCTAACTGAAGCCGAATGCTGATGGGTACTAGATTTAAGTTCATCTTTTACACTGCCGTTATCTTCTGCATCCGAAGTAGGCAATTCTTCTAGTTTAACTTCAGAATATTTTTCACCTGTATATGACTCCTCACCAAATTGTCCATTGGTATTTTCATACATCATGTCATCAGATTCTCCACTACTTTCCCGTCTATGTTCCGTGGATCTGCATACTTCAGATTTGTTAGCATCTTCTAATCTGACTCCAATGGAAGACGTATCCTCACTTTCATGTTTTACTTGATTAGATGTATCACTCAAAGCATCATCAGAGTCGGGGATTATCTTTGGAGTAAAGAAGGCTGACAACCTTGGTTGGTTACAAGCAACCTGATCGAGTTGGTAAGGAACCCCTGCAATCAGTAAAAGTAATGCCCTCACAATTAAGATAAAACATATATGATACTTCATGAATCATGACATCCTTTCAAAAACCAAAAAAGAGGACCCTGAGTAGAAGTCTTCAAAGCATGACTAGTAATATGGGGATAACATGTTAGATGCTCCTGCACCAACTATTCCCTCAAACAAATTCCCCCTAATCCAGTGTCTCCTTGACACTGTCAGTTGCATTTAATACAAATGTACCATGCATCAAGATACAACTCCTGAATTAATTGGTACTTGGTGGTAAGGTGTAGTTGAGCCATAAAATTTAAGAAAAAATGGAAGGTGAAGAAAAAGGTCCATGAGCTTACAACTCAAAAGTTTGTTGGCAGCAACTGAATCCACAATCCAGTTAGGCTTCACCACTGGGAGCCCTCCACTGAAAGACCTGTAATGATCAAGAACAGTAATTCAAATTTATTGGATAGTAAAGAAGGGAAAAAGAAATGTAGCTCAATTTTCCGTTTTTGTAATCTGAAAGGAAAACAACATGAACCTCAGATTTTTTATTTTACTGTCAGGAAGATTACTGCAGATGATATGTGTAACACGACGCCTTGAAAAGTAATTCTCATATCTCCCACCATAATTCAACATGTAGGCTCTCAGTTCCTGAAACAGCTTAACATTAACAACAAAAAGAAAACCCACAAGAAACAACACCTCGCCATTGATTGCCAAGAATGATTCATAAAATTCAATAAAAAGGAACCTCAAATTAAGCATTCTCCACTACTTAGTTTCAATTCATGTTAATCTTCAAAATCTCGGTATGGGCAATTGATTCAAACTACAGTTTGAAATGAAATCTGCAGTTTGGTTTCTTCTCGACTTTTCTTTTTATGTCTTCTATATGATATCAATTCTCGGCAGCCAAATAAAAGGTCAGCAGAAAATAATTCAAATTTTGAGAAAGCAAATAAACCTGACTGGAAGGCACTGTGAAACCATCTACGAATATAGAAACCCCACGAAAAATACTCTTCTCGGAACTCGAAGAACTTGAAGCTTCAGTATCAAACTGATTCTGGAGTTTCCTGTTCTTCTCTACCATGTAACTGCACAACAAAGAGCAGACCATAAAACAAACAAAACCTAATTCCAAATCAGTGAAAGTATGAAACTTCAAAAAATTAATTAAAATTTTGAAAAGCAAAACTAGGGTTTGCAATTGTTCTCATCCACAGTCAGTTTACGCTAGAGAAAATTAATTCCAAGCCCTAAAATCCCATAGATTTGAAATGAATTAATAATTTAGGATAATAAATCGAAGGATGATGTACCTGCCGAAATCGGGAAAGGGGGATCTTTGGAAGGAGGAGCGAGAGGAAGAGAGGGAATTGGCGCCCCAAGAGACGCCTAGGGTTTTCTGATTGGTACTCTTAGTCTTCTTACTTTTACCATTACTGGAATTGTTGGAATTGAAGCTTCGCTTGGATTTTTGGCCAGACGAACTGGCAGAGCGAGACGAATTCAAACTCATCTCTGGGAGAATTGAGTGTTGGGGAAGCTGTTGACGTTTTATTTATTCAAATGAAGCGGCAAATTCAGACCGTTTCTATATGTACCCAATCTTTGCAATAGTTTCCATTCTGAAAAGGGAGAAAATTTAACGGTTTCGTCCGATATTGGGCTGGTAGCGGGTTTTTAACGGTCGGATCCGGGTGGGTTTTTGGTTTTTCTTCTTTTACTTTTTCTTTTTAGATTTTTTTTTCTTTGCAAAACCATCAATTATTAGAGCAAAATTACACATAACGATTCAAGCTAGTCGCAAGTCGCAACGCCTCGAGTCGAAAACTTACGACCAAACCGTTGTTCAACACCGGAAACAAGGACAAAAAGTCTCTCCAACCTTGATGTTAGGTTTTGCTCAACTGCCCAAATCACCAAGTGGGCAGATCATCGGTGCTTGACCACAAACCCTATATTTGGTGCCACTTCCATGCTGCACTTTAAAATTCTAGCAGAGCTTTTGGAGACTTTTATTTTCTCTCACTATTTTTTTCTTTTTTTCTTTTTTAATTTAACTTCTCGTTTTCTGAAAAGGTGACGTGACAAATAATGTGACTAGATTTTTGTGCCATATCCCAAAGTTTATCACTTTTTTTTAGGCATTCATAACAAAATAAATATTAAAATCAACCAAAATCTAAGGAAATATTACTTGATAGGGTCAAAAACTAACCAAAAGTTCACAAATCATTATTTGTTCAAAAAAATATCACACATTTCAATTTTGGGATATTTATCACAACATTTTTATTGAACTAATTACATTAAACTCAGCCAATTAAAACATAACAATCACGCCTTTAAGGTTAGTCCAAGTGGTGAGGAAGGGTGAATAATTAAGTTTGGATTAAACTAGGTGAGGGATGTGATCCCCTCCAATGCAACAAAAAGAAAAGGCATAACAATCACAATCAATTAAATTTTACAACAAGAGGTAAAGCTACGGGTTATTACTGTAATTTAAAGAGCTTAATTTCTCCTTTATTTATTTTTCATTTTGGAATGGGGGGTTTTGCGAAGTTGAAATAAAGGAGGGATTGTTTGGAGGTTTGATTCCGACAATGATGATTAATGAGACAAATATGAAATATGGTCATTGTCCAAAAAAAAATATATGAAATATGGTACGAGAATCGTCTATCACTGTTGAACTATGTTGCACGACTTCGGCGATATGAGGGCATGTAAGTATGTAACTCCACGTGGTATTATTGGATGAAGCTTCAAAAGAACATTAATGTACAAAAAAGTTTAAATTTTGGGTTGTTATTTGTCTAATAACAATAGCTTGTACGTCTCTCACAACTAATAAAAATAAAAAAATTATTTCAAAACGGTATCTAGTAAAGGATTAGTTTTTTTTTTTTCATGTTTGAAATATTGTTATGTTTTTTTTGGTTCAAATGATGGGTTTAAGGTATTTCAGGATCTTTTTAAAGATTAATATTAGTGTTCGAATCTAAGTCACTACTTCATTGTTTATTTGTTTTTGAGTCTCAACGAATTTATAGAATATCATTGTCCAATTAAGATTGTGTACAATGTCTCAATGAATTTAACACCTATTGTAAAGTATTCTTTTGCTCAATCAGTCAAAAACTACGGTGTCAAAAATCCGTATCCCGCCTTGCAAGCCACAAGGGAATCGTCCGCTCACGTTCATGTGACGAACCAAATATCGTTAGGTCCCAAAAATCATGATTTATGATCTTTCTAATGCAATTATTTTTTCTTTTGAATTAGGCCCAGTTAATGATTTGCAATTTTTTATATTATTGGTAACTAGCCTACGCAGTGCGTACAACATGTGCGAGAAATGTTATTTGCCTATTCAGTTTTTTTGCATAATTTGCCTCCGTTTAAGTTTTTAAATTAAATAATAAATAATGTTATGATATAAAATGAGAGAATAATTTAAAAAAATAATAATAATTAGGTTCAAACCAAGTTGAACTTCGAACTCTATCTTATTTGCATACATTTAAGAGTTCAGTTCCATCATCTGAACCGTTCATCTTTTAAATCAATATTTGATCATCTTTGTAAAAATTTAACGTAAACAGAAGTTATTTATTCATGCATTTGCATCAAACAAATAGACGGTTGGTCATGAGAATGTTAACTTTGACCAAAACCATCCATTTGTTTGATATAGTTGAATGATTTTTTACACACATGATCTTCAAATGTTAATTTAAAAAATAAAGAGTTCAGATCATGAAACTATATTATCGAATGCATGCAAATAAGAGAGTTCGGACACATAAATCCGACATGATTCGGACTTAAGTTTTTTTTTTAAAAAAAATTATAAAAAAATAGACAAATGAATAAATTGGTGTGAGACCATCATATTATTTTATTTATTCTCTTATTATGTTGTTTTACTATTTTGCGCTTAGTATATTTAAGTGTTTATATTGACTAGGAAAAAAATCACCTTTAGTCCCTCAATTTTGACTCGTTCGACACTTTCGTCCCTGAACTTTGAAATATATCACTTTCGTCCATGAACTTCAACACGATAGCCCTTTCGTCCCTGACCGGAAAAAAAAAATAGTGCAAAACCTATGCCAAAATGTTCGCACGGATGAGAGGAGTAACTTTTATAACTGAGGCTAAGCTCGATTCGGCCTAGAATGGCTCGAATTTAGCCCGAAAGCCGGTGGTGGCCGAAACTTTAATTGTAAAATTCTCCGCCGTCTGGCAACGGTTTGAGGCGGGGTTGGTGGCATTGAACTCGCCTCAAGGAGGGCTTCAAAGCCCAATATGTGGTGTCGTTTGAATTGGCCGGAATCGGAGGTTTATTCGGTGAAAACTTCGGTCAGGGACGAAAGTGATAGTTTTTTTCAAAGTTCAGAGACTAAAGTGATATATTTTAAAATTCAGGGACGAAAGTGTCGAACAAGTCAAAGTTGAGGGACTAAATGTGATTTTTTCCCTGTTGACTATGTTAAGGAATGACAAATCTTGAATTTTTAAATATTTATCAATAACCCAAATTTTTGATATATATATAAAAAATTAGTCATAAGGCCACTTTGGGTGGTCTTATTATTCAAAAAGCCACCAAACATTTTTTTCTGAAATAAGGCCACTAATATTTACAAAAATGCCACCGCAATATTTACAAAAATGCCACCACATTTTTTTTGCTATTATTTACAAAAATGTCATTGGATACGAAAAAATCAATAAAGCTACTGTCAAAGACCAATAAAGCTATTGTCGAAGACCACTAAAGCTATTGTCGAAGACCACTAAAGCTACTGTCGAAGAACAAAGAACACTTTTGCATCACAATAAAACAAAGAACACTAAAGCTACTGTTAAAGAACACTAAAGCTACTGTCCAAGAACAATAAAGCTACTGTCCACGAACAATAAAGCTACTGTCCACGAACAATAAAGCTACTGTCCACGAACAATAAAGCTATTGTCCCTGGAAACGAAAAAACCAATAAAGCTATTGTCAAAGACCAATAAAGCTACTGTCCAAGAACAATAAAGCTACTGTCCAAGAACAATAAAGCTACTGTCCACGAACAATAAAGCTACTGTCCACGAACAATAAAGCTACTGTCCAAGCACAATAAAGCTACTGTCCAAGAACACTAAAGCTACTGTGGCCTTATTTCAGTAAAAAATATTAGGTGGCCTTTTGAAAAATAAGGTCACCCAAAATGACCTTATGTCTAATTGGCTCATATATATATTACTACTAAATCGAACTCAAATACCCCAATGCCCAAATCGTTGAAACGTAAGAAATGCAAAAATAATAAAACTACACAAGAATACAAGATGAAGATGATAACATTGGTAATTGGTTAACCCTAGGAGATTTACATGTGGGAGCCATGCCTAAGAAATCCCAGCCAAAAACCCACACGTATTCCTTCCCCAAAAGAGAGCACAAGCATGAATCATTCCTTTTCCAATTCATAATAGTAAAAGCAAAAAAACAAAAACCATTTTCACACGCCTGCGAAGCTACTAGTACTTACTAGTCCTACTGATACTAACTTCTTCTTCTTCTTCTTCTTCATCTTGTATTCTCTTTTCACCCAAAATTACGTTGTCATGTCACCCCAAAACACCAAAACGAGCAGGCACTAGTTCTTCTAGTAGCTAGGTCGCCATGTACACAAAAGCTGCTTATTCAATATGTCAATTAGTATCCAGCGTTCGATGAGCCATTGTAGCTGGTGACCAGAAATCAGCACCGTTGTTGTTCGCCACGTGTGCGGTGCAGTCCATCGGTACCAAACACAGTCCCCTGCTTCTCAGGTCATTACTTGTCGCTTCTTCTTTCTTCTCCTCCTCTCCATCCTAACAGTAAAAAATGTCAGGCAGTAAAAAATATCACATTGCTTGGCATCAGATACGGTCATAATTTGACTAGACTATTGACCACTTAAGTGCGGTCGCGTCAGTGTGGGACCCGTTTGGAGACTGAGTCCAACGGCGCTTCATGATGCTGACGTGGAGCGTGTTCAGGACACAACAAAAATTATCAACGGAAGGGAAAGAAGAAAACGGAAACAAAATTAATCTGACAGAGAAAGCTGTGTTGGTTTTTGGCTTTGGTTTGGTGGGAGGGTTCAGTATTACTTACAGGTAATGAAGGCAAGCGTTGCAGGTAAGGTGAGCACAGAACCTGAACCTGATCGTGCAGGAACCTGATGTATCCCATTGCTTCATGAAGCACTGAGGCTGTGTCTGTCTGCACAAGTCCAATTTATGTCACAATTTTAATTTCAATTCTGGGCACAAGTTCTGAATTTCATAAGAGAAAATGAAAAACTGGGTTCCGAAGAGAACTGTACCTTTCCAAAGGGTGAAACAAGTTGTTGCAGGGTTGAGATTCGTTCACCGAGCTTCTCTCTTCTCTGTTTTTTTTTTTTTTTGCAGACGAAACCCAATAATTAAATTAACCACGTATGAAATTATACATAAAAACAGAAACAAGGCGTGCAATTCTTGTCTGACCTTTCCGGAAACCGGCGCAGGCTTGTCCGTTTTCGACTTCTTAGAGCTTCTCTGACCGGCCACGGTGGTCGTGCTTGCACATTGAACCAGTTCTTGAGCCAACCCATTTCGTTTTTTCTGGCAATAAACAAACCCAGAATCATCAATTGCTGTTTCCTCAATAAAAAGAATACAACACCTGAACAATTGCAAATTTTACAACACTTACATTATTAGACTTGGAGGAAGACAAGGCCTTGGTGCTGGTACTTTTGCTGGTTGAGGAAACAGAGGAGGAATCGCTGCATGTGACCCCTGATTTCGGAGGCGGCTTAGAAATCTCCGGAAACCCAATTTCGCCGTTGTTGTTGTTCTGAAAATCCCCAAAACAGAGCATTTTGGGGGATTTAAGGTCGGCGGCGGAATAAAGCGAGGAACAGCTGTTGCTGTTGTTGTAGTAATTGAAGATTTGATTTTGGTGATCGTCTACACAGAGACCCACCACATCATGCTCGACTTCAAAGAGTAGCTGAGAGAAGCTAGTCCCTTCTACGACCCCAAGTTGGTCCACCTCAAAACCCTCCTTTTCAGCCATTAAGGAAGAGGAAGCGGAAGAGGAAGAGGAGGACCACTTATGAAAGAAGATGGAGTTCTGGGAGAAAACGACGGAAGCTTCTTTGGTGAGAGAAGAGTATGGCTCTGTGTTTTTGTTCTGTTTCTGGGTCTGTGTGAGAGAGAGAGTGAGTGATGGTGGCAAAGGCGTTACAGAGGTGATGGGGTCGGAGGGTAGAGTTGGGATTTCGGTTTGGCTGGCTTTGGTTTTCGGCGACTTTTGGTCAAACCCACCTGGCCCGAGAAAACCGTGGTTTCGTCCTCCAACGCTTCGCCTAACCCCAAACTCAACTCAATGCGTCACCCTGTTGTTCTCAATGAACTTAATTCTTGCTGCGTAACGCATCACTATCTTCCATAGAATAAACATTTTTCTCAAGACAATGACAAAACAGAGAAAAGGGTTTGGCTCCCTATGTGCCTATTATGTGTTCTCACCCAAATTTTATTTTTGGTTCATGTGTTCCTAATCTTCGATGTGATTTCACAAATGTTTCCGATGACGGTCATTGTTGTCGAAATGTGGTCAAAAATTGATTATGATCACACATGGTCCGATAAATTGTTAGACTAGGAGGAAATACGAAAAAAAAGCCTATGCAAATAGTCCCCGTGTTTTCATCGAATTTTACATTTGGGTCATGCCTAAATTTTGTAATCTTTAGGCTTCATTTGGGATTGCTTTTAATATTTGTTAAACCGTAAAAACGTTTTCAAACTATCAAAAGTGTTTGGTCAAAAAATTAGAAGCACTTTTTGGTGGTTTTTGAAAAACCATTATGTACTTCTAACAAAACCACCGCCTCCAATGGAAGCGCTTCATAACCAAAACACTTCTAGAGAAGCAATCCTAAATAGAGCTTTAGTCACGGACTCATGGTGATTTTAAATATTTTCAATATTGATCATTATCATTGAACTTCATCAGATTATCATGAGAAATTTAAAGTGATCAAATATGTAATAGGGAGAGTATTCGGTACACAGCGTGTATATACACGCCGCAATCTGAGCCGTCCAAATTGGGTTAGAAAAATTGGTTAACATTTTTTTCTAACATTTGTACGGCTCAGATTATACACGCCGTGTACTGAATAATTTTCGATGAATGTTTGATGTTTGATGGCTCTTAATAGGTTGATTGGACTTCCCACTCTGACAATCAAAATCTAATTTCCCCTTCTAGTGAAACTTATGGTCGGTCATCTTTTTCAAAAGACCAAACGTCTGGTCGGGACCAAAACAGTAAAAACTTCTAGTCATTCATACAGAGTGATAGAGGAATCCATCAACTTCAGTAATGGGTCCAAACAACACATGATGATCATATTGTTCAGACGAACCTAAGGAATCAGGGCTGTACAAGTTCTTCGATGACCACAAATCGTATTCCAAATGATGTAGTTCTCTTGGATGTTTATGGCCAAAGGGGAAGTTCCTATATGCAAGAAATACAAGGACATGAACTCCCAAAACTTAATATACTCGAGTCTACAACACCAAAGAAATTGTATCAAAATGGGCGTCAGAAACAGCACACCCAAATTCTATACTAGGTGTTTCTTCCGCTCTTAAAGCCATCAACGAAGGCTTCTTGCAGGAATTTCAAGAAATCACTTGCAGCTAATCTCGATGTACTGACCAGAAATCTATAGAGATCCAAGTCCTAGTAGCTTCCAAATGAGGCTGACTGCACTAGAGATTTCGCAACCTCCAAAAGGCATGCCCGGTTGCTGCTGAGTCCCGGTAACTGATACACAAATCTATGTTGACGTTACAATTAACAACCGCTCAAGGAAATAGTAGGAAGACCTATTCTATCATATACAGAAGCAACATATTCTAAAAAGATGATTCTAACAAGTCTAGTCATAATGCTCAATTGATCGGCCTAAAGGAATGTATGGCTATGTCCAGGAATTACCACATTCACTTCTGCATTATTAGGCTTATAATGCTCATCTGAGATCACGGTCAATCTCCTAGAAATGAATAACTAAATGTCTTTCTCAATGCTTTGATCTAGCGCATTAAATACCAGGTTTCATATTCTATAAGACCCAAGATGGAAACTTTCAAACTGAAAGAGTTTGGCTACAAACAAGGCTACAATTAATCTCCAATTACAAAATCAAGAACTACATTGGAAAGGAAAAGAAAAAGGCTACAAAGTGCAGAAAGAATCAATACCAACAAGAAGTGCCACGAACTATTAGATATTTTTCAAATACATTCTTTCATTTTTTTTTCCTCTTTGTTAATTTTTCTTTAATGGAATACAAAAATTACTTACCTCGGATCATCGTGCGGTTGATTTTTTGAGATTATAAAACCCTTTGAAGAGACTTAGAGAATTTTTCACAAATTGTATGTGCTATACGCCTATACCAAACAATTTGTCATCGATAATTGAAATTTTTCAAAATCTACTTCCATTGATCCTTAGAAGCTCAATACGGTTGCTAAGCTAGACTAAGAGCTTAAGAAGGTACCCTAGCGGTCAGTAATGACAATCTTCAATTTTTTTTTTACTCATCAATTAAAAAAAAAATTAAATATTGAGGAAGACTTTTGCCGACGAAATAGTCGTCGGCAAAAGTTGTTCTTCATATTTCTATCATTTTTTTTCCTCTTTGTTAATTTTTCTTTAATGGAATACAAAAATTACTTACCTCGGATCCTCGTGCGGTTGATTTTTTGAGATTATAAAACCCTTTGAAGAGACTTAGAGAATTTTTCACAAATTGTATGTGTTATACGCCTATACCAAACAATTTGTCGTCGATAATTGAAATTTTTCAAAACCTACTTCCATTGATCCTTAGAAGCTCAATGTGGTTGATGAGCTAGACTAAAAGCATAAGAAGGTACCTTAGCGGTCAGTAATGACAATCTTCAATTTTTTTTTTACTCCTCAATTAAAAAATAAATAAATTAAATATTGAGAAAGACTTTTGCCGACGAAATAGTCGTCGGCACAAGTTGTTCTTCATATTTCTTTCATTTTTTTTCCTCTTTGTTAATTTTTCTTTAATGGAATACAAAAATTACTTACCTCGGATCCTCGTGCGGTTGATTTTTTGATATTATAAAACCCTTTGAAGAGACTTAGAGAATTTTTCACAAATTGTATGTGCTATACTCCTATACCAAACAATTTGTCATCGATAATTGAAATTTTTCAAAACCTACTTCTATTGATCCTTAGAAACTCAATGCGGTTGCTGAGCAAGACTAACAGCTTAAGAAGGTACCCTAGCGGTCAGTAATGAGAATCTTCAATTTGTTTTTTACTCCTCAATTAAAAAAGAAATAAATTAAATATTGAGTAAGACTTGATGTCGTCGGCAAAAGTTGTTCTTCATATTTCTTTCATTTTTTTTCCTCTTTCTTAATTTTTCTTTATTGGAATACAAAAATTACTTACCTCGGATCCTCGTGCGGTTGATTTTTTGAGATTATAAAACCCTTTGAAGAGACTTAGAGAATTTTTCACAAATTGTATGTGCTATACGCCTATACTAAACAATTTGTCATTGATAATTGAAATTTTTCAAAACCTACTTCCATTGATCCTTAGAAGCTCAATCCGGTTGCTGAGCTAGACTATGAGCTTAAGAAGGTACCCTAGCGGTCGGTAATGAGAATCTTCAAATTTTTTTTTTACTCCTCAATTAAAAAAGAAATAAATTTATATTGAGGAACACTGTTGCCGACGAAATAGTCGTCGGCCAAAGTTGTTCTTCATATTTCTTTCATTTTTTTTCCTCTTTGTTAATTTTTCTTTAATGGAATACAAAAATTACTTACCTCGGATCCTCGTGCGGTTGATTTTTTGAGATTATAAAACCCTTTGAAGAAACTTAGAGAATTTTTCACAAATTGTATGTGCTATAAGCCTATACCAAACAATTTGATAATTGAAATTTTTCAAAACCTACTTCTATTGATCCTTAGAAGCTCAATGCGGTTGTTGAGCTAGACTAAGAGCTTAAGAAGGTACCCTAGCGGTCAGTAATGAGAATCTTCAATTTTTTTTTTACTCCTCAATTAAAAAAGAAATAAAATTAAATATTGAGGAAGACTTTTGCCGACGAAACAGTCGTCGGCAAAAGTTGTTCTTCATATTTCTTTTATTTCTTTTTCCTCTTTGTTAATTTTTCTTTAATGGAATACAAAAATTACTTACCTCGGATCCTTGTGCGGTTGATTTTTTGAGATTATAAAACCCTTTGAAGAGACTTAGAGAATTTTTCACAAATTATATGTGCTATACACCTATACCAAACAATTTGTCATCGATAATTGAAATTTTTCAAAACCTACTTCCATTGATACTTAGAAACTCAATGCGGTTGATGAGCTAGACTAAGAGCTTAAGAAGGTACCCTAGCGGTCAGTAATGACAATCTTTAATTTTTTTTTTACTCCTCAATTAAAAAATAAATAAATTAAATATTGAGGAAGACTTTTACCGACGAAATAGTCGTCGGCAAAAGTTGTTCTTCATATTTCTTTCATTTTTTTTCCTCTTTGTTAATTTTTCTTTAATGGAATACAAAAATTACTTACCTCGGATCCTCGTGCAGTTGATTTTTTGAGATTATAAAACCCTTTGAAGAGACTTAGAGAATTTTTCACAAATTGTATGTGTTATACGCCTATACCAAACAATTTGTCATCGATAATTGAAAATTTTCAAAACCTACTTCCATTGATCCTTAGAAGCTCAATGCAGTTGCTGAGCTAGACTAAGAGCTTAAGAAGACACCCTAGCGGTCAGTAATGAGAATCTTCAATTTTTTTTTCACTCCTCAATTAAAAAAGAAATAAATTAAATATTGAGGAAGACTTTTTCCGACGAAATAGTCGTCGGCAAAAGTTGTTCTTCATATTTCTTTCATTTTTTTTTTCCTTTTTGTTAATTTTTCTTTAATGGAATACAAAAATTACTTACCTCGGATCCTCGTGCGGTTAATTTTTTGAGATTATAAAATCCTTTGAAGAGACTTAGAGAATTTTTCACAAATTATATGTGCTATACGCCTATACCAAACAATTTGTCATCGATAATTGAAATTTTTCAAAACTTACTTCTTTTGATCCTTAGAAGCTCAATGCGGTTGCTGAGCTAGACTAAGAGGTTAAGAAAGTACCCTAACTTACCAGTCAAAAAAGATACTCTTTGAACCTAGTCATTTCCACCCTTCCCATCTCTGAATGATCACAGTTGGACCATGTTGTGCGAGCAGGTAAACAATCGTACTACAAACCTCCACTCTCCTAATTATTAAACAGCCTTGCACCTACTAATCCAATTTACTTTCTCTTAGAAGTTCATGTATATATCATACATATTTTGTTTTATGGAATTACATGTACCTCAATCATAATTTTTTTTTTCGACAAAATACCTCAATCATAATTGCCAAACAAATTTTACTGAAAGCTAGGGAAAGGAATTGACAATAGATGAAGTTACTCATTTGCAAGGCAAAGTATCCATTACTACAATGATATCAGAATTGAATAACACCATCTTAGCAAATGCAAATCCTCAAGCAAATAAATTGAAATGAAGAATGTGAAACACTGAAACACATAATGCATACCAAAGCTGATGACTCCTTGCAGCATTTTCAGGAATTTAAAAAAATCTTTCACACACCTCATCTGAGTACAAGTACTTCTCTGTGTCAACTTAACATAAGAAGAACTCATGCTCTAAAAAGAAATAAGGCGCCTCAAACTCACCCTTTGAGGCCTAAGAACGAAACTTGGAGGGCGCACTAACTGCAGCAGATCTTCTTCACTTGCCGGTGGCAGATTGATCAACAAAATTCTGCAATCATAAGAAAACCAAATGGGTCCAAAATCAATACAATTATAATGTATCAAAACGCAACATAAATCATAAATTTGTGTATGAAAAGAAAGAGAGTGGAACATGAGACATGAACCCCAAAAGTTTCAGACTACAACATCAAAGAAAATTTATAAAACTACTAGGTGTATGTAGTATTTCAAAGATCACTCAGACAATTTTTTTTCTTTGGTAGACGGATCACCTGATGTTAGAGAAAGGTGACTGTTAAAACATAAAGACTGAAAATGGGAGTCTCAAACAGAACACCCAAATTCTGTACCCGGTGTTCTTCTGCTCTTAAAGCCATCAATGAGCGTCTTCTAGGAATTTCAAGAAATCACTTGGAGCCAACTACGACAGAGACCGGAAACTTCAAATGAAATGTGAGGCTGCTTCATAGTCCTGGTAGCTAATACACCAATTTGCGTGGACATGCCAGCAATTGACAAACAAAGTTTCCTTTTGCAACAATCAATTTACTAAGTTGTAAGGAAATAGTTAGTAGACGGTATAGACCTATCCTACTGTATACACAAGCAACATCTTCTAAAAAGATCATTCTAACAAGTCTAGTCATGAAGCCAACACATAAATGAAAATGTCATAAAACTTTGCAGGATAGCTTCATCAGTACTCATCCATTCCTTATGAAATTCTCTATTTCTGGCAGCACGTGATTTTTTAAACTGATTTTGAAGTCTACTAAAGCCTTGAACGGCATAACTGCATCAATCATCACTATAGCACCGTCCACAAAGAAGGTTCTACTGACCTATGACAGCAACTACTTAAACTGCAGGCGGAGACATGTATCAGAAGCAAGGTTCCCAGGACAAAGAAAATCCTAAGCTTTCTTGTTGACAAGCCAAGAATAAGTATGTGTTTTAAAGTTTACTTATCATGATGAGCTCAAGCTCAATAACCTCATCCTAATTCTGCCCATCTTATTGTCAAGAATGTGCTTCACCAAACAAAAATCAACAGAATCTAACTTGTATAATTCCATGTTATCCATAATCAGATTGCTCTCCGGCAAAGAGTATATGACTATGCCCAGGAATCATCTCTCATGGAAACTAGCTGAAAGAACTACTAGCAATAATGCATCATTAGGTTTCCAATGCTAATCTGAAGATCAAGATCAATGCCCAGCTAGAAATGAATCTCTTTTAGAATATTTTGACCAAGTGCATTAAATACCAGGTTTCACATTCTAAAAGAGCCCAAGATGGAAACATTCAACCCAACATAGATTAGTTACAAACAAGGGTACAACTAATCTCCAATTAGAAGATCAAGAACTCCATTGGAAAATAAAATGAAAAAGCAATAACCTAGTGCATAAAGAATCAAACAGTCAAACTCAAAGCAACATGAAAAAAGTTCCATGAACTACTTGCATACTATTCAAATACATTCTCATGATTAGTTTAACGCATTTGCAAAACACATTCAAATCCTTATATTGTTGCAGCATTGTCAATTGTTTCATAAACTCTTTCACACCCATAATTAAAACCTCATCTTAAGTACAAACACATCTGTGTCAAATTATAAATAAGAAGAAACTCATGCTCTAAAAAGAAGAAAGGCGCACAACTCACCCTTTGATGCCTAATAATGCTCACTTGGCAGGCGCACTAACTGCAGAAGATCTTCAACTTATCAACAAAAAACTGCAATCATAAGAGAACCCAAACGGTTCAAATTAATGCAAATATATGTATCAAAAACCAATATAAATCATAAATTTGTATATAGTAAGAAAGAGAGTGGGATAGGAGACCTTGACAAGGACCCAGAGGGAATGACTATGGCCCTGCTGAAAAGCTCATGGAGGGTTTGATCATCATTGACTGACCTCTCTGTAGTTGACAACGTTCTCGAAAAAGTACTTGGCATAGTAAGGTCTCGTGTCCTTCGGCAACCTCCTCAGCAATCTCAGAACATAAGCATAGACTCTCAAAGCTTTCTACATTTCTCCTCCAAGCATAAGCATCGATCACCGTTCAGCACTTAATTTACTTCACAAAGCTTTGTTTATCTCTGGCCTATTTCTTACCCAAAACTACATAGGTATGGGCCGCTAGCTCTGTGAAAGTAATAACATATCCTTGGACTCATATCCAGCAATACTAGCTACTTCTAGGTTAACTTTGGTTTAATAACCAAAAATATATATATGGCTGGGTAACTTACACTTCCATCGGTCAGCATGTTAAAAATCATTTTGCTTTGGTTAGTTTGCTGGAGATGAGTTTTGTTTCAACACTAGCTAAAAATGCTAAGTTGGTCTATAACTAATTGGCTAGAGATGATTGAAAAAATGAGAAACGAGCACGATAAGAACGCATGAGTCGTGCCAGACCTAACAATCTAACCTATTTGGCAAGGCATGATACAAGCACAAAGACTCAGACACACCACCAGCTACACATATCGAATAAGGAATGACCCCGGTATCCAAAATTAATCTCCCAACCAAAACATAAGAACTTAGATATAAGCTCATACAGCTCTTAATGACATTATCGTGCTTAGTTAAAACTTAAAAGATAAAAAAAAAACTATTAGTAAACATGAATAAATGGCACATTGTTTTAGGAACAAAATTTAATGAATTAATTTGATGGCTCTTAACAGTTAACAGTTGACAGTCACAGGTTGATTTATTGAACTTCCACTCCAACATCAGAATCTACTTGTAAAACTAATGGCCTTTCTTTTTAACCAAGAAGCAAACATCTGGCTCAGACCAAAAAAAGAAAATGTCTAGTCCTTCATACAGGTGCTAGTGGGTCCAAACATCACATGATGATCATATTGCTTCAGAATTTAGACAAACCTAAGGAATCAAGGGTTGACTTGGCTGGCCACAACCCACAGATTCTTTTGGAGGATTATTGCCATAGAGGAAATTCCTCCATGTAGAAAAATACAAGGGCATGGGACACAAACCCCCAAAATATAATAAACTACAACACCAAAGAAATTTATGAAACTATTAGATCTATGTAGTACTTTTGTTAAGAAATTTTTAAAAATATATACAGTAAGGAGTGTTCAAACATCACCTTACTTTAGAGAAAGGTGAGCGTTAAAACATAAGAACAAGAAGGAAACGATGAACATGGGAGTCTGAAACAGCAGACCCAAATTCTGTACTCGGGTTCTTCTGCTCTTAAAACAATAAATGAACTTCTTCTAGAAAATTTGAGAAATCACAATTATGACAGAGTTCGCAAACTTCAGGAGGAAGTGATCCTGCTTCAAAGTCCTGGTAACTAGTACACAAGTAGGTGGGGGAAGTGCTCAACAATTGAAAAATAAAGTTTCCTTTCGCAACAATCAATTTACTGAATCTTAAACTAGGTTAGCCACATACTAATCTCCAATTCCAAAATCAAAAGCAACAAAGTGCAGAAAGAATCAAATAGTCTAGCTAATAGCAACAATTAAAGAGTGCCACGAACTAATTCGATATTTTTCAAATGCATTCTCATTATTAGTTCAAATCCTTACACAAAGCTCATTATGAGTACAAACACCAAACACTCACTGGTGTGTTAAATTATCAACGAGAAGAAACTCACGAACTAAAAAGAAGAAGCTGAAGCTGACGAACTAACTGCTGCAGCAGATCCTCTTCAACTTATCGGCGGCAGATTGATCAACAGAATACTGAAAATCATAAGAAACCCCTAAAGTAGAAGTAAATGTATGAATCAAAAAGCAAAAGAGTTGGAGAGAGAGATGAGGTACCTTGTTGAGGACCCAGAGGGAATGAATATAAGCCCTATTGAAGAGATCGTGGAGAGCCTGGTCATCGTTGACCTCGACCTCTCTGTAATTCACGAAGTTCTCGCGAACGTACTTGGCGTAGTAAGGCCTCGAGTCCTTGGGTAACCGCCTCACCAATCTCAGAACCTCCGCGTAGACTCTCAAAGCTTTCTCCATTTCTCTTCCCACCACAAGCGAAACTAGGGACTTGGATCCTCTCCAAATATTTTTCTACATAATATTTCCGAATCTTTTGATCTGGGCCGTCTATACACATCCCCTCTACATCGTATGGCCTGAAACAATTTGCTTTTTTTTTAGAACCTGCGACGTCGTTTAGACACTCTCCCCACTTCGCATTGGAGGAGGTCTTGTGGTCTGGTTGGTGGTTTGGGCTTGTGGTGGTGTGTGGTTGGAAACTTGGAATGGTTTCGGTGATGGTAGTTCAAAGAAAGTGCGATGGTGGTGGTTATTTTTTTAGGAATTAAATATTTTAATATATATTAAAAGTGCTCTTGTTTATTCCTATTTTCTTCTAATAGTTAACGGTGTTAGATCTCTGTTAATGTATACTAGCCTTCATGACTTGCGCACGATTGGTTGGACCATTTTTACTTTCTTTATGTACACCAATTCAACTTGTAATTATTTAACGAGGCCACCTTTAGTTGAGGTTCGAAAAGAAGTGAAGACATTTTTTTTATTTTTTTTTATTTGGTTTATTAGTATGTATTTTCGTGAAAGTTACAAATAACACACTTAATTACAGTAGTAGTGTTGCTGAATTAATACTGTGTTATAGATGACAAATGTCACAAAATGAAAGGGTCACAGACTCACAGTGAAGAAGACTGGAAAGTTGGGGATAGAAGATTTGTTGCCATCTCTTATTCTCTTTCCGTCATCACGAAGAACAATTACGGACTTACAATGTCAACTCACCAATGAGATTCAGCCACTTCAACACTTAATTTTGAACTTGAAATTCCTCGATCAAACCTCTCATTCCGAGAACTCAATTTCAATGTTAATACTCCCTAAGCAATAGAAGGAATTTTGTTCCTCAAATACACTCTTAAAATATATAAAAACCACTAAATTGCACCAAAGCGAGAGAAAATTATACAAATAGTAGTAAAAAATAATTAAAAAAAGTGACTTGTACGATGTCTTTGCTCTAGCAGTCTAGCTTCCCCTTTGAGGTTGTAATCAGAATGACTGAATGACCATGGTTGGCCTCTGGCTCAAAACCCGATCAGATCTAGGCCCTTTAATTGCCTCGAGTGCCAGTTTGCAAGTACAGTTAATAGAATTTCCCTTGCTTACTTGGAGAATCTCTATGTTTGTCTGCACATCACAGGCATCAACAGGTACGTAGTACCTGATTTTGGCTTTTTCCTTTCTATCCTTCATTTGGAGAATTTCGATCAATGATGAAACAGCCGACGTCACCTCCCCCCACCCATGAAATTAAAACCCTAGCTAGCTTTTTTATTTTTTGGCCAAGGAAGGCTGAAGCCTTGATCAAGTTTTTTAACAAGAACATTTTGAACCAACTCAGTCATCATGAAAACCAAGCACGGACTTGCGGTGTGAGCTCATCAATGACATTCAAGCCGCTTCAATACTTAATTTTCAACTTTGAAATTTCTAAAATCTCTCATTTCAATAACTCAATTTTAATGGCTAGTAGTCGATCTCTCTAACCAGTAGAATGGATTTTGTTAATTGTTATTATTTTGTTTCTTCCGGTTAGAGACTTTAAAGCAAAAATTACGAAATTGCACCAAATTCCACGGTTGCTATTGAGAGAAAATTATACACAAAGTTGTCAAGAACACAAAAAAAAAATAGACTTCTTCTTTTTTACAAAAAAATCCAAAAAGGCCAAAGGAAAAGAGGAGCTGACGTGATTAAGTTAGCGATAGTAATCATAATTGCCACGGGTGGCAGAGGGTTTGCTTGTCTTATAGTCATGAAGATACTGGGACTCTGAGACGCACAAGTGAAGGTAAAACGAAAGTATTATTACTATGGGTTTTTATTACAAATATTATCTGAACTTTACCTCAATTATATACATAGTACATGAACTTCACTTTTGATCACAACCAGTACCCGAACTCTTCGAGTTCATCCTAACTGGAACCTGAACTTCAATTTTTATCACAAGTAGTACCCAAAGTTTTCAATTTTTGTCACAAGTAGTACCCAAAGTTTTCAATTTTTGTCACAAATAGTATCCAAAGTTTTCCATGTTAGACTTCTTTTTTTTAACACGCGCATATAATAGTAAAAAATAGACTTTAGATACCAAAAGAGATGAAATCAAAAACTTTGGGTACTACTTGTGACAAAAATTAAAGTTCAGGTACCAAGTATATAATTGAGAAATAGTTCAGGTACTATATGTGATAAAAACCCTATTACTATTTTATTTTGTAACAGTTTAATCTTTTGGTGGGGCAAGTCCTCTGGGAGAGGTATACATTAGCGCAAGTGGGATAAGCTTTGTACGTCTAAAAGTGAGGGTGGTGTGGATTTTAGCCTTTTAGGGAGATTGTGGGTTTTAATTAGACTTTACTTAACTACTATTATTATTCTTTTGCTCATTTAGTTACTTCAATTTTATGTTCAGGATGACCCAAAAAAAAATATTAACATTCGACCCCCCGCCCCAAACTTTTAATCTTAGTTTCGCCCCTGGGTGCCAAGGTTGGAGAATTTTCGAATTCAACATCAGGAAAATATTGATTTAATTTTGAAGGTGGCTAATTTGCTTACGGCTTCAAAAGGGTGGGATGATGAGAAACTCCGGGGTCTCTTTATTTTTCGTGAAGTGGACGCTATTCTTAGTATTCTAGTGATAGACATTGTAGTGACCGGATGTAACTCAGTATCGGCGTCATCTTTGGAAGCTTAAAGTTCCTTCGAAGATGAATCAATTTCTTTGGAGATGCTCATTGGGGTTCCCAATAATAATTGCTGAAAAATAGTATCACAATAAGGAAGCTATTGGGATTACTGTCGTGTAAGGAAGCTATGTTGAAAAAGAGAATTACTAATAATGCTGAGTGTTTTAGGTGTCAGCAAGCAGGGGAGTCGCCTTTGCACGTTACCTAGTCGTGTGTTGCTTTAGGTGCGGTGTTGGAAAGGGCAAGTTTCTACTTCAAACTCACTAGAAGTTAGTATGTGAGTATCCCAATAATCTACCATTCTAGTCTAATCTTCAGTTTTGCCATCATTAGTTTCAGCGTTAGTGCACCCTTCTAAGTATCAGTTTTGGCCAGCTATGCTTCAACCTTCCTCCTCTGTGATGTTGTGGTGTTTTTCGAGCCTATATGATTCGTCATCTTTTTGGTTAGTTCGAGATGAAGCGTAACATAAAGCAATAGACTCTACGTTCACCTTTTTTGTTTTTTAACTTGATGTTTTTACCTTTAAAAATTTACCATGTGCCTAACACATGTCAAATTTTTTTTTGAGAAGAAGATAGTACTTTCATTAATCACTTGAAGATATTACAATATTAGAAAGATTCATTGTGGAACTAATGTCACGACACACATTTCGAATAGTGGAACTAGTTACGGGATCCTCATCCTCGATGATTCGCATGAGCTAAGAAGGACCAACCCCTAACCAACATAAACGCCCACCACTACAGGCTACGAGAAGTAACCAATCCTGAAAGTCACGATACAACCTCGCCACCAACATCAAGACGAACAATTTCACCCTCGAAGGCATCATGTTCCAAAGTAGCCAAACCACGTGTAAGGGCAGTTCACCATTTAAAATGATAACAAGAAAGCACATAAATTGAAACACCTAGTTTCCGGGAATAACGCCACGCACATGGCACAATAGTAGAACCAAGAATCCTAAACCCTAGCTCAAAAGAGCAGGGACTTATTATTAGACCTAAAACACCAAAAAAGAAGAACCTAATAAAAATAAAAAAGAAACCAACACGATGCATTTTCCATCCCCGTGGAGCTACCACCGGACAAACAAAAATTCTCACTGCCGAACAAGCATCTGCAGCCTCTCCTCTGCCAGCACACACTAACCCACCACGTACCCTCCACCCCCAGTCCTGCCAACCCCCCAAAAACCACCACCACAGCCTTGATAAGGCCTCAGCCAACAACCCATGTCAACCCCAAAGCACAACTGCCACCAACCCGCCCTACCCTCATCTCATCACCAAAGACCCACGAAGCCAGCCACGCTTGTCACAAAAGATTCCCCATACCACCTGACTGCCATAAGGAACACCAACCCCGATCGAGCGTCGGCGCAATTTGATCTATGAAGCGCCGCCACTGTTGCTCACCAAGATTGCTGCTCATGTTTGACATTGTTACCATCCAGGGAGGAGGAGAAACGATTGCCGCTAGATGAGCAACTTCCAAAATCCTAGGCGTACCAAATTTCCCCGAAAGTTGCGAAGCCTCTGGTTCACATCAGCAAAAGTTCAAATAAAGTCTAACGGTGCGTTTGGATGAGACAATTGTAAATTCTTTAGAATTTTTGAAATTATGGAATCTACAACTCTATCAATTGCAATTTCCATTGTTTGGTTGTATCTATATGAAATTTGGAATATGTAATAAATTAAGAATTTTTAAAATAAATTAAAAGATTAAAATGGAAAACAACCTTATTTTGGAAACTAATAAAGAAATAAAAACAAATTTCTGCAAGGGAATTCGAAATGACACCTATTTTGGTGGAAATTGAAGTGAGAAATTCGGGCAATCAATTCCTTCATTTTTTTTGTGCATATAAATTTATAATTTCCAAGTTGAGAATGTCAAACGAGATAATTGAAGTCAAGAAATTATAAATTTTTCACTTTCAGTTAAATTCCATCTTTTTTTCTTTCATCCAAACACACTCTAAAATTGCTCTCACA
Source organism: Rubus parviflorus (assembly GCA_029955375.1). Classification (NCBI taxonomy): domain Eukaryota; kingdom Viridiplantae; phylum Streptophyta; class Magnoliopsida; order Rosales; family Rosaceae; genus Rubus; species Rubus parviflorus. Next base: position 31,903,938 of record JARGGL010000001.1, read on the forward strand.
TGTAATTAAGTACGTAGAGTAAGAAATTTAATGGTCATCGGGGAATTGACAATTTGGTAAAATGTGACTTTTATTTTGACTTTCTGATCAGATCTTGGATAGATTTGCATCCAATAGGACTTGGAGTTTATTATACATGTGACTGAAGATGGTACTGGATCGGTAGACCCTACTGGAATTTTTTTTTTTTAAATCTTGGTGGGTGTACTACTGTACTTGCTTTACTCTCAACCGTCAACACCTTCGGCCTTCCATTGCATCATCATAGTTGGTAGTTGGTACTTATTTTTACTTTTATTTTTGAAAATATTTTTTGATCCAATGAAAAAAATAGAAGAAATGAATTTCATATGTATTTTTTTTTATAAATTATAATTTTAAAAGCAACAACAATAATAAATTAGTACAAAAGTTTGAATAACCCACGTACATAACTACATACCTTCCAAAGACCTGAACAATCTTCATACTAATTTTGTAGCTACACATTTTTTGACCACTGTCACACTTGAATGTTGGCTGTAGTACTAAAATGATGTTGCGTGGGTCATTGATCTAGGGTGACTGGTTCCCTCAACGTGAAGGGTTGCTACACTCAACATGTGGCTTGAGTCGTTGCCCAACCATTTCAACATAATTAATAAAGAGAAATTGAGATTTCATCTGTAACTAGTGTTTATAACACTGAAAAAAAAAATGACACCATTTAGTAAAATTTGTTATTATACCACCCAGATTTCAATCAATTTTTTTTTAATCTGATCTTTCTTTTTGGATAATAGTTTTGAGGGGGAGTATGTAACCCATATAATTATAGTTAAAGTTATACTCTAATTTTAATTCTTTAGATTAGATAACATTTAATGGCTAAAGATTATAGTCGGGTTGTTTTTGTCCTGCAATCAATGAGTTTAAAAAAGGAGAGAGAGGAAAAAAAGGAATTAATGGATAATTACCCGATTAATAAAAAAAAAAGTAAATCAGCAATAAATATTTTGTTTTTCTCAAAAAGAAAAAAAGTAAATCAGCAATTTATGTTAAATCTCAGCCATTAACATAAATTGAGAAGATCTAACGAGTAATTTAAGGGATTATCTCAAACGAGTAATTTTGGAATTATTCTTTTTATTTTTATTTTTTGCTAAATTAGGGGTTTTCAGAAACAGAACAGAACAGAAGCCTAAGCCGCAACTGTCTGCAGCCTAAGACCAAGAAGCTCTCTTATCTCTGCAACCTAGAAACCTTTGCCTCTCCTACCTCGCAACAACGCAGCAGAAAACACATCCAACTCTGCTATGACCATGGAAAGTCCTTGGTCACCCAGAACAGAAGCGCGTCTTCTGCTATGAATATCCAACTCTTGTCCATCGCTCTGTTTTTCGAGACATTTGATCGGGGAGGGAATTGTAAATGTCTTGATTCGTTTCGATCTGGATTTCCCAGATCGTTAACTATGGAGAATTGTCCTGCTCTGCACATGGTATCTCTTCTTTTTGTTTGGCTCCTGGTTTTTCAGGCCTGAATTTGAATTTCTGTTTATGTTTTCAATTGAATTTCAAAATCTGAGCAATTCAGAGGGTATTCCCCAGAATTCCAACTATGAATTTTAAATGTCTACGGTTTCTTTGGTTTCCTGTTTTTGTTTCTTCGTGGAGTTTGCATGTTTGTTAATTTATTTAAATTAGAGAGGTCAGATTATATCAAGGGTGAAGTTAGTTGTTTCCTCTGTTTTTATTTTTAAACTTACTAGCAATTCTGCTGTCCTTAGAATCCGTCGCCCAAGATTTCATGGGGATAAGTAATTCGTTCCTATCTTTGTTAATTGTATATAACAACAAGGTCGAAGTAGAGGATCTGACAACAAATTTCCAAACCTTTTCAATTTATTTGTTTTCAGGGGTGCTTTAGCTGTTCCTCTGTTTTACTGTTTCTTATTGGCAATTTTGGTTTTCAGAGGCAGAGGCACAGGCAGAAGAATTTGTTTTGTTTTTGGCATATTGTTAACATTTTCGGTTCATTGGCTAATTTGGATTTGGTTTTGTTAGTGTTGCGTCTGAGTCCTAATATCACACTGGTTTCCGTCAGTTCTCAGAAGTTTGTTGACCAAAGAAATTATGAAGCGGGGAAACAAAACAGCGAAACCAAACCCCTCTCCAGACCGAAAGGATAACCTTATCGAAGCATATCTTTAAGATTTGATTTGCTTGGATTCACGCTATAATTGAAGAAACCAACACCGCTCCACCAAATCAACCGTCTGTCACCTTGGTCTGATTTTCGATTTGGAATTCCTCTTCAAAGTCCACGTTCAAAGTATCGAACTTCAGGTATGAATACAAATCCTTTTTTTTGTCATATTGTTAATATTTTCGGTTTATTAGCTAATTTGAATTTGGTTTTGTTAGTTATTGTTGGGCTCAGTCAAATTTTATATATGAGAAAATTTGATTTGCTGTTTTTGCTTTTCAGAGGATCATAAGAAGCAGCAGATCAGAGCCCTTGACTGGTGATTTGTCCATATCTTTGTAATGGTTTGATTCAGTTCCTCAGAAATTTTATTTAAAATCTTCTATTTTTCAGAGGGTCTTCTACTCTCATGCTGTATGGCAGTCATATTCTATTTTCTCTGATTTACTGTTCTTAAATGGTTCCAGTTCCCCCTCTTTTAAAATGTTCAATTCTTATACTTCTGGTTTTAAGACCATATCTATACTTCCGGCCTACGTTGTTGTTAACTGAATAGCTAAATAAAATAGATAGACAGTACATACTCTAGGATGATTGTTTAATAGGATTATATCACATCTTAGGAATATTAAACATCTGTTTTTATAGGGATTTCAAGCTTTTCCAATTTCTTTGCCTCTTGGGAGGGCCAAAAGATCTTTTTTTTGGGTGTGAGTTGTGAGGTCCAAGGTTTTGATCTGGTTTTATTTTCTTGCGGGTTGATATTGATGGTGGTAGTTTGAAGAAACCTACAACAATTCAAAATTAGCAAGCTTTGCATGCCTTTGATTGTGTAAGCCTGGCCTTGGATGTTTTGATTGCTCTTATGGTCTGTTTGGTTGCTTAGTAAAGCAAGTGTCTTTCTGAGTTTTTCTGTGTTCTCGATTCTTCCTGTGTATGGAATATAAGGAGAAAACATTGCAAGCGCTAAATACATTTTAGATTGTAATTTATGGGGTAGATATTGATTAGTTTTTAATTTTGTATGTTATTTTCTAGACAATGGGGGATCTTAGTTTTAAGTCGTAGTGTAAGGATGTAATACATTTTAGATTGTAATTTATGGGGTAGATATTGATTAGTTTTTAATTTTGTATGTTATTTTCTAGACAATGGGGGATCTTAGTTTTAAGTCGTAGTGTTTTAAGTCGTAGTGTAAGGATGTAATCAGTAATTATTTTGTGTATTATGGGGCGCAGTTGAATGTTCAAAAGTGTCATGAATGTGAACAGCCTATACCGGAAAGCTTCCAGCCCCCTGCGGATGAACCTTGGACAACTGGAATTTTTGGCTGCAGCGAAGATAGAGACAGTTGTAAGTTGATATGAGAACTTGCTTTTCATTACCCGAGTTATCTTGAAAGTTGTATTCAAATATTTTGTAAATTTTGAAATCTATGACTCTAGCAAGGCATTTGTCAAATTTACGATGTTTCTGGTGATTTTTGATTTAGTTAATCATATTTTTTTTGTTTTATTGGAGAATTTTACATCTCTTCGAGTTTGCCTAAAGAAATATAAAGCTCTTAGAACAGGATTCCATGCTTGCCTTTTAAAATTGTAATAACACTCTTTAGTTATGCATTTTTGAAGTTATCTTATCACAATATAGTAGGCTCTGAATACAACCTGTAATTTTATACGACATATATGCCAATTCAATGGTTGACCATCGCCTTGGTGTGACTATTAGCACTCATTAGAGTATCAATGTATTTTGTAATTAGCTGAGGCTTCTCTACCAAGCTTATGGGGTTGGAAATTGGAATTGCATTTGTAATTTTGTATGATTGACTTCTTATAGGGAAAGTGGTGGAAAAAAATACTATATTTCCTGCCCTGATATCTGTACATAAAATTAAAAGATATAAAACCCCTAATGGTAGAGTGATTTATGAAATGCATTTGCAAGTTGATTCTTACTCATTTCTCCTTTTCGTTAATGATGTACATCATTTTCAGGCATTAATACATGGAAAGGGAAGCAAATTCATAGCCATAATTATTGTACACCTGAGCCATATGGAGACCAGGTATGTTTGTCTAACTTCTGCATTCTGGAAAAACTTCTTGATTCTGTTCTCCTTAGTTGACTATCTGTCTATATGATTGTAGAAATAAAGCAACTTCATGAATGGAAATTGTGGTAGGATGAAGATGATGGTAACTATGAAGCAGAGCCTGAAGTTGCTGACGTGTTTGATAGCGACTTTGACGAAGATGTGAGTTCTCTACCCATGCTTACTTTTTTTAGTTTAACTGCGAGTTTTCTAGCTTTTCTATTTTACTTAGAATTGCTTAAATTGTTGTAGGAGCCTGATCTGGACGAAGGTGCAGTAAACAATGAGGGAGAGGAAAGGTTGATTTTTTGCTTACCCTACTGACATTTAGAATTCCTTGTAGTTGGAATTTTATTGAATTTTGATTTACAGATGGACAAAAAATTGATTGATATTTCCGGGGAAGCAGTTGACCAAGAAGAAGATAAAAGTGCTTTCTAAGATAGAAGACAACTCCAAGGATGAAAAGACGAAATCTTCTTCTAAACCTGTACAACATCATCATGATGCTCCTGAGGATGGAGAAAGAGAGAAGTATGAGAAAATCTACGAGAACTGCAGTGGTTGTTAGGCAAGCTGAGAGAGAAGCAAATCGTGCTGCTTTGCAAGCAACCATGAGGGTAAGTTTCAATAGCATTTTGTTTTGGCTATATTCCAAATTGGCAAATTGTGATTGTGTTTGTAATGAATATCGATTTTCTGTTACATTAGCCGATAAAGAGAAAAATGGAAGGCGAAGAGAAGAGGATGAGCCAGGAAGAGATGCTTTTAGAAGCAGCTCAAACAGGTTTGGATTTTAGGTCTCAGTATTGATAGTTACTATGTGATGTGAATTGTTGGCTACTTAAGTGCTTATTTGAAATCAAGGCTGTACCTAAACTTGAACGGGTTACCTGTAGATTTTCAGAAATTATCAACTTGAGGAATTTGGAGCGTGTTCTAGCATATAAGGCCGTCTATAGTTGTCCACAACTACGTTGTTTTTCTAAGATGGTAAACATTCCACCATTACTTTATTCTGATCTGTTGTTTTCTTTGTTTCAAATACTGTTATTGTACCGGGATTCTGATCAGATTATCGTGTTTCCCATGGCTTTCTTTAAGTTATGTTCAGATTATCATTATGTCATCGTGTTTGATATTTCTTTAAGCTATGATCAGAAATATCAAAAACTGTTCAGATTATCGTGTTTGATACTGTTATCGTTATGTTATCAGTAACTTGAAGAAATATCATATAATGTTCAGATTATTCTGACCATGGTCCACAAATACTGTTCCTTTAAGTAATAGTTGAGATTATCGTGTTTCCCATGGCTTTCTTTAAGTTATGTTCTAGAACAATGCTTTTAATGCATGTGTTTTTGTTGTTCTATATTCCCAGATCCTGAGAAAGCTATCTGTGCAGTTACTGGCTTACATGCCAAGTAAGTATTTTAATTGATGATGTGGATTCTGATATTTGTGTTTGCCAGAGAAAGAGATGACATCTGAATACAACTGTCTCATTTTGCATTTGACTGGGCAACTTTAGCTAGGGAACATATAGTTTTTAATTTGATGTGCTGCTCCACAGCTTGATGGTACCTACAGCAGCATCAAACAAATTCTTTAAGCAAACAAATAATTTTAAATGCTTCCTTTGTTGGGTTTCATTCTCTGATACTTGTTGACTTTTGCTTTTACATTTGTATATTTTGATGTATAATTTAGAACTGATTCCTTGTACTATTTTTTTTTCTTTGTTCTTTTTTGTTACCAATATCTAGTTTTCTACAAGAAATTGGTGCAGTTGTGAATTGTATGATTCACTTTTCGGGAAAGGTTTTTCAGCAAGTCAGAAGAGATCACTGGTGTCAAATAAAAGTGAGGACTCCAGCTCTTGAAAGTGTATCTTCGGAAGAGTAACTGTTGGATATGAGATTGCACTTTCTCAAAGTTTTTCATGTTTAAAAATGCTTTTCCTTTTGAGCAGAGGCTTAATTGGCCATCTTGTGCTTTTGAAATGCACTTTTGCTGGTAGCTAGCTATTTTAGGGTTTGATTGTTAATTTGATAAGTGTGTGGCATTTTTGTAATTGTTGTATGCATCATATGACTTATTTTTGGGCTCGGGCCCAATGTTGCAACCCAAAATAAAATCTGGGGCCCTAAAATCCTACCCTATATATAGTCTCTACAGTAGCTGCAACCCTAAACAACTGTATCGTCATTCTCTTTCCCAATCTCAAAGAACAAAACCATGGCGAAAGGTGGTGGCAACAATGGAGGGTCCTACAATCCTAATTGCAAGAGCGGGGGAAAGAAAGGAGTTCCTGATCCACGCTATGACAAGACATCTGAGAAGACCAAGGATAAAATCAAGAAGTCGGAGACAGAAAAGCTGAAGGAGGGCCAGAAGATTGTGTGGGATCTGCTCTTCAAGAAGTAAAACGAGGTGATTCTAGCCCAGACCAAGTGTGTTAGTTTTTTAATCAAAAAGGGTTTCTTAATCCGTTACTATTACTGTCTCATTTTGCGACTTTAATTCTAGGTGTTCTATCAACTCTTGTTTCCCTTTAGAAACCCATATTTGCATCTTTATGTGTGCTACTCGGTTTAGATTATAAATCCAATATTTATCGATCTGGGTTAAAGGAAGAGGAACAAGGCTACGGATTTAAGAGTTTGTATTAAGCAGAACAGAGTTACCATCTCTGCAAGTATGGAACTCACAAATTTGGATTCCACATTGGCAATCAGAACTTGGATTGAATCTAGGGGACTCTCAGCTGAACCATCTCGCTCCCGTTTAGCTGTGAAACCATCACCAACTAGATTTATGAAAACACCGATATGGACTCAATGAGACCCTTAGCAATCATGCATTGCCACCAGCCAGTGTCGTAAGGCTTCAGTTGCCGAGACCTACAATATAGAATGGCAATATATTAATTAAATAAAAATTGTATACCCTTCAACACTTCTAATCTTGAGATCGATTAGTCTATGCTTACATAAAGTTATAAGAATAGTAATTGGAATTTTAGGGTAGGGCAAAACTTCATATTCCTTTGCCAAACGTATAATAAAGATTTTGGATTTGGTAGTAGTTCTATAGATCAAGAATTACACTTGCACTCTTTATAAGTAACTATATAACGATTTAAGATTTGGTAGTAATTCTCACTCACTCTTATACTCGAAATGGAATTAATAGCTCTACAAATCAAGAATCACGTACGGTTCTATCTAGCTAGCTAGATTATAATTTTGGAGTAAACCAACTGCCTTGATATCGCACTGACATGTCCCTATTAGTTGGATAGCGAAAAAGTTTTCCTTTATCTAAAATAAAAAAACCAATCTCACGAGATGTATATGTTTCCGGAGCCCTTTCATAGTCCCAGACACTATTTCTTGCAAAATAAATGGTGTTATTATCTTCTGATTCTTTGAAAGGACTAAACGGAAGGGAGAAGGAACCATCATTTCCGCAGAATAATATTTGGTCCCCCACGTTTTGCAGCATAAGAAAGTTGTCATTGTCCTCGTTAATCTTGTATGCTCTAAAACTCCTCGTCTTTAAATGTGGAAAGAAGCCTGGCACGTCTTCATCAATAGTATTATCATCTTCATTATCGTTACCTTCTCCTTCTTCATTCTCATCATTACCTTCCATGTTGTTTCCTTCTTGATCAATGTCATCATTCTCAATATTTTTGTCACCATCATTGTCGATATCATTGACATAATCTTCATTGTTGGCTTCATCACCACCGTTATCATCTTGATCAATCTCTTCATCATCATCCTCACCTGATCTCTTCAAACTATAATCTAACATTTGATGGATCAACAAGACCTCATTGCTGGTTGATTCCAGCAATATTGAGTTGTATGTTGCATTGGAAACTATTACACGGTCACTGTATCGTTTAATGATCTTATTCTTGTTTTCAAGCTTGTCGTAGACCAACTTCAACTTCAATTCTAGTGCATGATTTCCAAAGCCAACGTTTAAGGTGCGAGTAGCTGCGTCAACAACGCCGTCCTTATTTTGATTGCTGACCAAAGCATATAGAGTGCCAGAAGAAAATAATATATCAAAAAGGAGGCTGCTGCTGTTTCGATGAGAATAGAGGAGGCTGCTGTTTCGATGAGAATCATCCATGCCGATGCCGGAAGCCTTTTCATTGACTTCATCTAATACTTGAGTGACAGTCCATGCTTTGTCTCCCGGTCTGCACAAACCCAATGTCTTCCTATCATTAAAAACTGCTGCTACTGTGAAAGATCCTGAAGAATTATTAATATCTTCGGGAGTAGATAACGCAACGTGACAACAGAATTCCTTGGCACCCAAAAGTTCCCATTTCCTGGTTTTTACAAACTTCTTGAAAAATGGAATTGTTCTCAAGGATGGAAGATGGTGTAGGGTTCTTGTAATTGGATTTAGTAGAAACATCTTAGAGTTTATTCCTTTTTCCTTGATGATGATCAACCAACCTTTAGACGACCCATAAATCCACCCTCCTCGAACTCGCTTAGGCAGCTTCAAATCTACCGTACTCCTCTCAGAGATGGCACAAAATTTCAAGTATTTCTTGCTGCAGTTTGGGGATCGAGGGCATGGTAATAACCAGGGGAATAAAGGCGGAGCAGCAGCACGGATGTCTCTACGCATAACAATCGACCTCCAAGACTTGCATGCAATGCCTAAACGTATTAGATCGCCTAACTTAGTTAACCGCTGTAGAATCTTCTCCATGATATCTGCAGGTGGTGTCTGCCAACAGCTACACCCATTGCCATCACTACAATTATAACAACTAGGATCTGTTTGGTTTCCGCACTCATCTTCCTTTTGCTTTGTCTCCATCATCATCGTCATCCTTTATCTCTCTCTGGGCAGAAATCAAGCTAGCTTTTGAAAACGAAAAGAACCAGAGCTAGGCCTACCTACGTTCAATTTCAATATTCAGTTTGAGGATGTCGATCGATGTTTTCTAATTGCAACGAGCATTATATATAGAAACGCAACTTGAATCCGTCTCCAAGTAGGATATAGGTATTTGATCGTGTCCAAGTATGATTAAGAGCAACTTTCGTCTCACAGTACGATTAAGAATTTGATCGATCGTAATGTTCAAGTATGATTAGGAGCAACTTTGGCCGCTAACTAGTTTGGAATATATCTAGGATTCTCATCAAACTACTTATTTATAGGGGCTAGGGTTAGGGTTTCTGTTATCTAGCTATTTTACGGAAAATTTACATAATAAAGGATTCTCATACAACAAAATTACATTGTAATTAATTAACCCTAGCTCTATCCAAACAAAAAAATTACATAGCAACCCCAATATATTTTAAAATATTAAACAAACAAGATCCATATATAATCAAGGACGTTCTCCCCTTTTATCCAAGTATCTTCAGCACACCTAATTAGTAGTAATATGCTTTTATTTCCTGACTTTCATATATATTAGGTTGTGGATTGTCATTTTTGATATTTCCGTACTTATATCATGTCTCATGTGAATAAACTTTCGCATTCACCTCTAAAAAAAAAAAATCTAAGCCTCTTATAGTTATAGGCTTATAGCTAACACACACTAGCTTAAATGAAATCAAAATACTTGACACTGATCTTATAGAACATTCAGATTATAGAGTATCTTTTCTTATTTACTTTTGACTGATATTTATTATATAATTCCATGAGTTGTATTTTTTATTTACTCTCATTGTCCGCTTTACGGCTGATTTTTGATCGAGTCATCGGAACCAATAAAGGAGTACGTGTGTCTGGAATGCACCTCGATGTAAAATACACCTGGTTTTATATACCGTTAGATCAGATCAACGGTGTAAAAATGGTGACCAGGTGACTTATTGGTTATGGAGGATACATGACCACAAAAAAAGAAACAAAAGGAGTAAATTCCAAATTAATGAGAGAGCGTTTTAAACTATGTACGTTTCTCCCAAAATCAGAGAGAAGGGGAATTGATCCATTATTCCACGACCGAGCAGAGAGACACAGGCTTTGGGTTTCCACATTTATCAACTTGGTCAATGACTAGCAAAATCCAACTTTAAACAAGGAAACTCTGAATTTTATTTTATAAATCATACTTAGCATTCTTCTCAATTTCAAATTCCAATCAAATCCAAAAAAAAAAAAACAACTTTACTTGATTCATCGTCACCATCACTACTTATTCATCTTGTTGCTAATTAATGATCCACAATCCACCGCACATAAATCAGGCAACGCAAACAAACCAAATTAAAAAGAAATAATAATGTTTTTATTAATAGAGAAAGGGAGGGGGAGATAAACTAATAAAGAGCGTATGAAGGTGGGGGCCGGTGGTGACCATGGCCGGTGGGGTGGCTGGAAACAGCAGTGGAGATCGAAGTCAGGGATCGGGACAAGAGAGGAATCAGAGGATAATGGGATCGAGCTGGGTTGCATCGACCATTGTGCAAAGTTTGACCATCTCTCGAGCTGTGACCAAGATTGGCATTTGCATCTGTAGTGACATTCGCCTCACGAAGCAAATATTTGAAGGAAATATTCTCAAAAGTCGATGAAAGTTTTTTGATATATCTTGAATAATAGTTTTGAGCTGCCAAAGAAGATTGTAGTTTTCTATTGATGCAGTCAATAATAAGCTTAAAAATACATTCGACTTGAATTGTCTTAAAATTATGATCTATAGCTTGGAGGAGACCATCTCTTAAAGCTTCACTTAACAGGACTATTTATGGAAGATGTAAAAATCAACCATCGGCATGATGATAAAGTCACAACTCACAACCAAAGATGCAGTAAATTAACATTCATAAAATTCTGGAATGCACGTACTGATATGCATTATACACCTGTGATGTGGCAATGTTTTGGCTCAATCTCAGCCGTTGCTAAAAATGGGTGGGACCCACAAAATTGAATATGAAAACCCATTATTGATTCCTCTTAATTAGTGCGCTTTCAGCCTTTAATTTTGATCGCTTTAGTTTAGAGTGCTCAAGAGGTTTTCAATTGTAATTGTTTCTACATTTTTCGCATAAAAAATTATAATTTACAAGTACAACGATATTTTAAAAGGTGACTAAACACAAGACCTATGTTAAGAAGAAACGAATCATCTTAAACACATTAAGGAGCGGTTGGTATATGAGCCTATGAGGTATAATCTTAACTTCGGTCTTTGTTTAGTCACCTTCTGGAAGTATTCGGAGCTACAATGGCCTTTGCCCTAATCTTGTAAATACATTAAGGAGTTGTCGGCTATGAGCCTGTCGAGAACAAAGAGCTTTGATATTGTGGAATTATGTGCTGCATCAGACCCTTCGTTTTGTTTGCAATGGCATTTGCCCCAATCTTATAAATAACATAACAAAGGCTGATCGGACAAAATTTGGTCATATCTTTAGGCTCTTTCACCTTATTAAGAATAAGAGTACCATGTGTTCTATTCATCTCTGGTAGTATGTACGAGCCAATTGTTACTACACTATTATTATATTGTTTCCTATTGAGCATTCAGCATTGTGTCGAGACTTTCTCAAGGGACATGACTCATTGTTTACAGTATTTGGGTCACAATGTAAACCTCATTAGAGATCATAATTTATATTAGGACATCATGGACAACACATAAGCCTAAGCTTAAGGATAAATTAGCTAGCTAACATGAATATAATTAAAGGAGAGGCATATTTTCCCTGAAAGTTCAAGGAAGCACGACAGTTCTTCTCACAGGGAAAGAATCAATTAAGGGCCTAGCTAGCTAGGTAACAAAAGAATCAATTGCAATAACAAATACTGATAACCAAGAGCCATATATAGCAATGTACGTTGATCAAAGCTATCCTAGCTCCCTTTTATCCAGATACACAATACTGAGAGTGGAAAGATATCCATCGATCTGCGCGCATCAAAGTAGTTATCATCCTCCATATTGACACCGCCACCGGCACCGACACCGGCCATCATCGTCAAATAGCTAGCTAGCTAGCTCCCCAGCGTTGGAGATTCCACCCCAGCAAGTAACGTTCAATATATACAAGTACTGGATATGCGTGTTGATCTAGACATAGAGCGTGATATACTGCCTGAAGCAACACCCAAGTCGGCCTCTTACTTACATACTACGTCTAAGACTTGTACTACTACATCAAAATCCTATCATTGCAGGCTTGTGGGCTTCTTCTTCCCAGTTGAATCAAGTATAATAGAAAAATAGTGAAATGATAATTAATTTTTATTTTATTTTATCAAGCAACAACTGTCGAACTCTAGAAAAATATACTCATTTTTTTTATCAAACGATAATTAATAGACGACTACGAGAGTGGAATTTGGAACCTCCTGGGCTCCTACCTAGGCTAGTAGACCAAATAATTTTGGGCTAAAAAACAAACATTTCTAAATAATCAATTAAAAATTGAAAATTCTTTCGTGGCCAATGTGACATAAACATTAACATATTCACCGCCTTCTCATCGCTTAAAAAGAGGAAGGAAAAAAACACAAATCCTTTCTGAGTTCGCTCGTGATTCTCGTTCTGCAGCACTGAAAAGTGAAAAAAAAGAAAAAAACTATACCTTTCTAAAGCTTCAGAGAGAGTACACAACAAAAATGACGGGTTTACATGGGACCCACTTTGCTTCTTCACCAGACAAACACTACACATGCCTTGTGAATTCAAATCTCGTCTCACCTCACCTCTACTCACTACTCACCAAACCAAATACCCCACAAGCTTTAAGTACTATGTCTCACTCTCATTCACACTTCACCGACTAACAAATTGTGTGTGTCACTGAAAGTTGCAAGCTTTTTCAGATTTGGTGTTCTTCTTCTCTCTGTTGGACCCTTTTCATTTTATGCGCAATGGAGGATGGTGACTGGGTTCTGGTGCGGCCGCTTGCAGAGAAGGACCTTTGGACTCCAAGTTTAGTGAAGGAGGAGGACAGTTCTAGGCCTCTGAAGATCACTTTTAGTGGGCCCGCCAAGCACTGGACTGATGCAATTCCAATTGGGAATGGTAGGCTCGGAGCTATGGTCTGGGGTGGTGTGGCTTCAGAAACTCTTCAGCTCAATGGTAAAGTTCAAATCTTTCTGTGCATTGTGTTCCTCATAACTACTTTGTTGTTGGGTTTTTGGTATTTTGTTGTGAGTTTAGTGGTTTTTATTATTAAGAGAGTTACAAAGATTATAAAGGAAACCGGAAATCACATTTCTGAGTGACCAAATGGATTAGAGGGACCCTGAATTGGGACTTAGAATGCTTGACATGTTTGAAAGTGATTAGAATATGAATGCAAGACTATGCCCTTTACATTTCAATCAAATGGTCTATGTTGGCTGAAATGCTTGGTTTGGTGAGTTTAGTCTGTTCTGTTATTAAGTGGGCTACCAAAATCATTTAGGGATTGAATGAATTCTAGTTCGATTGCATTGTCCTAGTGGGAGAGACCGTAAATTAGGACTCAGTTCACCTGCACTACTTGAAAGTGTGATTACAACTTGGATGTAAGTCTGTAAGTATTTTGCATTGTGTTCCTCATAAGTAGTGATATGTTGGGTTTTCTGTATTTTGGTGAATTCTTGGTGTTGTGAGTTTAGTGGTTTTCATTATTGAGAGCTTGCAAAGATTATAAAGGAAATAGAGTGATTTCAGGTTCGATTATGTTTCTAAGTGACCAAATGGTCTGAAAAGAGACCCTGAATTGGGACTCAGAATACTTGAAATGCTTGAAAGTGATAAGAATTTGAATGCAAGACTACACCCTATAGGTGTTGAGCATCCATTGGGAAGCTTTGTTCATCCGATTTGTTGTTAAGACCACATTTTGGTTGTAAATATTCATTATGGTGGGTGAGAATTCTGATATATAGATTGTAATGAAAGTCTTTTAGTTTTTACAGAATTCGGTTTCTGATAGATGACTTTTTATCGCAATTAAGTTTTAGGGGAAGTTGACTAAAGATTTTTGCTTTCTCATGTTCTTATCTAAATTTCTAAGTCTCTTTCTCTCTCTTGCACAGAGACACACACACTATATATTATAGTGAAATTCATTGCCTTAAGTTTAAATTGGTGTAGAGGACACACTCTGGACTGGAACTCCAGGAAACTATACCAACCCAAAGGCTCCAGAGGCACTAACAGAAGTTAGGAAACTTGTTGATGATGGTAAATATGCTGAAGCTACTGAAGCAGCGGTCAAGTTGTCCGGAGATCCTTCTGATGTATGTAACTTCATCAGCTTCAATTATGCTATCCTTCTTTGTTTTCCTACTCATTAGAAATGAAGTGGTACTGGGTGATAAGCACATTCTAATATGGTAAAACATGCTACGCATTTCAGTACAATTACTCATTTTTGCTAATTATTGGTGATAGTGGGATCTTAATTTAATCAGTGATCATAAGCAATAGAGTACAAAATATGCCATCTTATAGTGGTCTGTTTTGAAATGTTGTTTCAAATTGGATGGGTTCCATGTCTAAGAGGACTCTTCCATTATTCTGGGATTAATATCCTAATAATTTCTTGTTTGATGAAGGTTTACCAACTTCTGGGAGACATCAACCTAGAATTTGATGATTCTCATCTCAAGTATGCTGAAGAAACTTACAGTAGAGAGCTAGACCTGGATACAGCAACAGTAAGGATAAAGTATTCTGTGGGTGATGTAGAATACACTAGGGAGCATTTTGCTTCGAATCCTGATCAAGTGATTGTGACAAAGATCTCTGCAAGCAAATCAGGGTCCCTATCATTTACAGTTTCTCTAGACAGCAAGTTACATCATGATTCACATGTAAATGGTAAAAACCAAATTATACTTGAAGGAAGTTGTCCTGGTAAAAGGATCACACCAAAGTTTTTGAGAGGAAATGACAATCCAAAGGGGATTCAGTTTTCTGCAGTTCTTGATTTGCAGATTAGTGGTGACAGAGGTGTGATACATGTTTTGGATGACAAGAAATTAAGGGTTGAAGAGGCAGATTGGGCTGTTTTGCATCTGGTGGCCTCATCTTCATTTGAAGATCCATTTACTAAGCCTTCTGATTCTAAGAGAGATCCAACTTCAGAGTCTCTCACTGCATCGAATTCAATAAGAAATTTGTCATATTCTGACCTCTATGCTCACCATTTGGATGACTATCAGAATCTTTTTCATCGTGTCTCATTGCAGCTCTCTAAAAGCTCTAAGAGCATTTTAGGAGATAAAACTTTGGAGATAAAGAAACTTACCCCTATTACCAATTTGAATATTGAGGGATGTGACAATGCCTTGGGTTCCACCGCTGACAGGGTGAAATCCTTTAAAAATGATGAAGATCCTTCCTTTGTGGAACTCTTGTTCCAGTATGGTCGATATCTTCTTATTTCTTGTTCACGGCCTGGAACTCAGCCGGCAAACCTGCAGGGTATCTGGAACAATAAAATTGAACCTGCATGGGAGTATGTGCCTCTCTCTATCTTCTCTCTCTCTCTCTCTCTCTCTCTCTCTCTCTCTCTCTCTGTGTATATATATGTATATATATACATATGTAAATATGTTTGTGACTGTGTGTGTGTGTCTCCTAGTATATTGATCTGTTTAGGATGTTAAAAGCTTTCTAGAGGAACATAGGTGAGTGTAACAACATGGCAAGTGAACCATAATAGAGTTAAATACATGGCTTGATTAAACTAATTCCTTTCCAATCATAGTACTTCAACATAAGCGTAGCTAAGTAATTTGGTGCTATTTATTTCTCATAGATTTTGCAATCATATGAGGTTGTTACTTACTTCACCTTTATGCTTTCAGCGGTGCTCCTCATACGAACATTAACCTTCAGATGAACTATTGGCCTTCCCTTCCTTGTAACCTACGAGAATGCCAGGAACCCTTATTTGATTTCACATCTTCTTTATCTATCAACGGAAGTAAAACTGCAAAGGTGCTAATTTTCCCTTTCTAGTTTATATTCAAAGCTTTCCTTAACCTTTTGTGTCCACTTATAATGCTATAAATGTATTGGGCTCTTGTTACCCAAGTACAGGTTCACAGAAATTTTAATGGGATTGAGGTTTTTCTCAAGTGAAACTAATCTGATAAAACATGTATGCTGCAAATTAGCATTCTGAGATGAAATTGTGGGCAGCATCAAATGATTTTTGTAACTCACATGAAAAAGCCCTCAACTTACCTCAGTGACTGGAGTTTGCAGTGCCTATAGGATGGCCAATTGCAGTCCTTATTGGACAACCATGCAGCTCCTAAGTGACTGCTCTTTGGCATGTGTCCTCATGGAACATGTCCTCATATTAATATTTGCAGTGACCTTGAAAATAATATTAGTTCTCTATGCATTACTTATCTTATTAATTCAAATAGAATTTTTCAGATCAACTACGAAGCTAGTGGTTGGGTTGTGCATCAAGTGACTGACATATGGGTGAAAACTTCACCAGATCGAGGTCAAGCTGTATGGGCTTTATGGCCAATGGGAGGAGCGTGGATCTGGACTCATTTTTGGGAACATTATACTTATACGATGGACAAAGTAAGCTCCAACTCTCTTAAAACATTGTCTACTCTCTCTTTCTTGGAGAGAAAGAGTTTATGATAGGGTATTCTAGCTGCCAACTCTCTAACTGCATGGCTGTTGGATTGGCATGCCTAATTTAGGTACAAGTGAATGTCAATTGTATGGCTATTTTTATTAAGAACCTAATGTTTATATCTGTTTCTTATCTTATCTGAGTCAACTTTTCTAGTACTAATGATGACTAATTATTTTTCTGTCATTAGGATTTTCTGAAAAATAAGGCATATCCTTTGTTGGAAGGATGTGCATCATTTCTGCTGGATTGGTTGATTAAGGGACGTGGAGGGTATCTTGAAACCAACCCATCAACTTCTCCAGAGCACATGTTTATTGCTCCTGATGGTAAGCAGGCCAGTGTGTCCTACTCATCAACCATGGACATGTCAATCATTAAAGAAGTTTTTTCTGCAGTACTTTCTGCTGCTGAGGTTGAGCTCTGATTTTATGCCTGTGAACTCATACTTGGCTATACAATCTGTATATATTTTATTCTAACAGTAATTCCTTTAAAAACAGGTTTTAGGAAAAACTCAGGATACTATTGTTGAAAAAGTCCGTGATGCTCAATCTAGGCTTTTACCCACAAAAATTGCTAGAGATGGTTCTATAATGGAATGGGTGAGCCAGTAGTCTTAAATTTCATTCTTTAGGAATCTGTTTCCAGGTCTTATTTGATGGCTGTTGTAAATGATTGTCATATTAATTTCAAACAAACAATTATCTCTGCTCTGTTGCAGGCACAAGATTTTGAGGACCCAGATGTGCACCATCGACATTTATCACACCTGTTTGGCCTGTTTCCGGGGCACACAATAACTGTTGAAAAAACTCCAGACCTCTGTAAAGCAGCGGATTATACCCTCTATAAAAGAGGTTTGTACGTCACAACTAAATGTATCATTTTGGTCTCACAATCCCCAGAAGTGATTTCCTTTTTCAAAGCAAGTGAATGCCACTTATATGACTATTTATTTATCGTCCTTTGTATTTGTGTACTCCAAAACAGGAGAGGACGGTCCGGGATGGTCAACTACATGGAAGATTGCATTGTGGGCACGTCTTCACAACAGTGAGCATGCGTATCGTATGGTCAAGCATTTGATTGACTTGGTGGATCCAGATCATGAAAGTGATTATGAAGGAGGACTGTACAGTAACTTGTTCACTGCACATCCTCCTTTCCAGATCGATGCTAACTTTGGGTAAGCCACATAGGTTCCATGAGTGTTTCTTATGACCAATTCTGCTCTTGACTTCTTTTGTTTTTGGTTCCAAGTACATTTCTTATCATGTCATCATTGCAAACTTTACCTGTTACTGAATGAATTTTCTTGAATTGTCTTTGTTTTTGGTCGAGTAATGTACATTGTTAGCTTGACAATGCTGGTAACTTTCACTCTCTTTTGGTGTCAGTTTTTCAGCAGCAGTTGCTGAAATGCTTGTCCAAAGCACCGTCAAGGACCTGTATTTACTTCCTGCTCTTCCCCGGGATAAATGGGCAAATGGTTGTGTCAAAGGCTTGAAGGCACGCGGCGGGGTGACAGTCAACATCTGTTGGAGCGAAGGAGATCTTCATGAAGTTGGTATTTGGTCCGAGGACAACAACTCTGTTAAAAAATTACATTATAGAGGAAGTACAGTTACGTTAAACATATCCTCCGGCAGGATTTATACTTTCAACAGGCAGTTAAAATGTGTGAGGACAGTAAGTCTCTAAGGAGCAGCATATGTTCCAGTTTTGAGGCAGAGGCGGAGCTAGCTATCAAAATTTACCCGGCTAAGAAATGTTTTTGGCTTAGAGTTGAGAAAACTTACCCGGCTGAAGCTGGGTAAGAATCCTCTTTGCTCCGCCACTATTTTGAGGTTAAATTCATCCAGTGATTTATATTCCCAATAAATCTGAGAATAAAGCCCTCTTTTTGTTCTTGATTTGTTGTAGAATTTTCTGCATGCTGGTTAATAATCCAAGGCATCGGTTACTTGTATTGTCATTTTGTTTTTATATGGTTACTTATTATCAGTAGTAACACTTTCGAGAAGAGTTTTGATGTGAGATGTGATTCAATTCTCAGCTCTTTCTGTGAAGTGAATGGCATTACTTGTATTTTTAAGTACCATAATGTGTTCATCATATTTTTTTATATGTGAGAATGAATGTGAATATTACGAAGAAAGGAAAAGCAATACGTCCTATCAGTTCCAAGATAGAAGATATATATTATCATGCCTCGTGAGAACATTGAGAGGATATAGGAGTCTTCATGTATCCAACAACATAAATAATTAGTCACTTGAAAAACTTATCCTGTAAACTGTTCCCTTATGCTTAAGTGATTAGGAGTTTAGGGCTCAAGAGAAACAATGAAGTGATTTCGTCAAGTTACCAAAAAAAAAAAGGTTTTGCGACTTGAGAAGCACTCTTGTTTCTGCAAAACCTTCAAAATGAGACCTTGAGCGATATGGAATGGGAACCCAAGAGGGGGGATTTGAATTTCGGATGTCATCCACTATTGTGGATAGAAATATTTAGTCGGTTGCAAAACTTATCCGTTGCACAACATATTTAAGATTCTAAAATTTTAGCAAATAGTGATTTGTAACTTGAAAAACACTCTTGTTTATTCATTCAAAACCCTACCATAAAAAAATAATGACTTCGATAAAGGAAAAAAGAAGAAGATTTGTTACTTGAAACACACTCTTGCCCTTATCTAACGGGAGTGGCGTTTTCTTTACCATCGGACGGTAGAGAATGAATCTCTAAAAATAAGACGTCTAAGAAATGGTTAGTCCCTATCTACTACCATAGACCTGCGCCACACCATTCACCACTAACAAAAGCTACAAAACCCTCGCAAAGCCCTCGCCTGTAGCCACACACAGAAAATGGCTTTGCGCTCTGCTGGTTCGCTTTCTCGGTCCTTGGCCTCCTCCGCTAGGGTTTCGCTGCACCGTTCCGCGCCAACTCTCCGGCGACTCCGTCCGCCGACTGCTCCGGCTTCTCGCCGCTTCTCCTTCGTCTCTCCCAGGTCCCCATTTCAATCTTGCCCCTTTTAAAATTGCCGATTGCAATGAGTGGGTTTTATGTTATGTTATCTGTTGATTTGGTTTCATTTGTAATTCCCAAGTAGCCCATTGAAGTAGTTGTAGTTATTTTGGTTTTGTTGATGATTTTGGGTCTTATTGAACAAACAATCGAAATGCTTGGTTCACCATTTTAACGAAATTGAACCTTCATTTTCACTGTTTCGAGTAAATGAGAAGACAAAACAGAAAAAAGAGCCAGGCGTTCTGAGATGATGAATTTCTACGGGTATTTGAGAAAGGGAGGGGCTGTTGATTGTAATGACTGGTTTCTATTTTATGTTATCTGTTGCTTTTGTTTCGTTATAATTCCACCAAGTGCTTCATGAAATAATTGTGCTTTAATTGGTTATGTTGATGATTTTCGGTCTTATTGAGAAACAATCTAGATGTTTGATTCACCATTTGAAATATAAAAGAAATTGAAGACAAAATCTTGTCTTTTCCTTCATTTTCACTGTTTGGGGTAGGGCCATTCTGAGATCATCACGGTACACGGCTATCTTTTGTGCCCCATTTTCTTGGGAAGGGAGGGGTCATATCCGGTTTTATATTATGAAACGTTTGAATTCTCTGATCTCAAATAGTTGTTTAGGTTCCAAAACAAATAGTTGTTGCACCAAAGCAGAAAAAAAAGAAGTTATTGTTAACTTTTCACATTGATTAGTAGAATAATAAATGGTCTTTGTTGCTTGTAGGAACTTGGGAGAACTGGGATGCGCACAGTCGCTGCTGCCTATGCGAGCTGCAACATGCCTCACATCTCACCTGACTGTCAATGCACGTGCTTATTGCGAGTTGTCACATGGTACCTTCTGCCGCACTTGTCAGGATCGCTAGTAGTCTATTTGTGAGTCTTGCTGTTTCTAGGACACATGACAAAATTGAAAGAAAAAACAAATGCTTTTTCCATTTTGTTTTCTATTGTTGGGCTGATGCCCTAGGAGGGATTTAGAGTAGCAAAAAATAATGTCGTCTTGAGACAGAGTGTGTTTGATTAGAGTTATCTATATACTAGGTAGATTTTTAAGTATGTTAAGGTTGGATAATCATAGAATTGGGATTGAGATTGATAGGAAGGAATGGAAAAGATGGGTGATGCGCATGGACTTACGATCATCCAAAAGGCAGAAGAATGATGCATCTTTGTAGGTTGTCTTTCATTCCTTTCTTAAACACATTATAGATATGAACTTTTAAATCTTGAATTTGAGTAAACAAAGTGGTGTTTGGTCAGATAATGTGTCTACCAAATGAATATTAACTTCTTTATTATATAATTGAATGATAGCATCAAGTACTTGTTCTGCTTAGCTGATATTTTCTTGGGGAAATTATTGCCATGTTAAACAAGACATGTTCTAGGCTATTTTCTTTTGTGATGTTTTTGTTTTGTACCTGATTTTGTTTGCTATGAATGACACATTAATTGGACCAATGTCTTTTCTTCTATTGATATTTTTTAATTCTTTTATTTTTAATTTTTTATGTATTTTCTTTCAACACCTATTTGTTATTATTGCTTCACAATGGATATAAGTTTCTGATACATTCTTAGAGCATTTTTTTCTCATAGATTTAAATAAAAACTGCTGCAATTGGGTACCCATACTTGTGGTGTCTGGAGGATCTAATATTTCAGTTGATGCATTCTCCAACCCTGGTTGCTAAGATTTCATATTTGCTTTTTACAAGATATTGACTCTCTTCTTTCCGTGTCACAAAGTCAATAATTGAACAAGATGTTGAAACAAAGCAATGCACAATTGCACATTCACCTTTTCAATCTTTTTTATGTGGATGTTTAAGATATGCTTTTTTTGACTGCATTTATTTTTCTGAACTCAACTTTTGGTGCAGAAGTGCTTTTGTTATCTGTTTGAAAGATTTATCACCATCACATTTTGAATGAACCATCAAGGGCAATAATTCTGTTATAATTCTGGATGATTGTTTTTTGTTTTGAAGTATGAATTTGGGAATGAGGATTTCTTATATGTTTGGATTTCATGCAATAAGTTATAATAATTACTGCTAATGTAAGTTCTAACACAGTTGTACACCTTTGTTGTTGTCATTGCAGGGACTTGAAAGGATTTTTGGATCAACATAGCATAGTTGAGTACAACTATATATTGGGGTGATCGTAGAGATTGGATACTCGCTCTATACAGTAGCGAGCGGTCGTGGACTAGGAAAGTTTAGTTAGAGTATGCATTTTAAATTTTAGCCATAATAACTTGGAAATTAATCCAATTTCTGGAATGACTTATGGAAAATAAGGTCCGTAGTGTCTGAATTTCAGGGTCATTCTTGGTCAATTGCTTTGTCTTGTGACTAGTTGTTTCAACATTCTGTTGTCAACTTTAAACCTATTAGTTTTTCCTCGAGTAATAGCATGTCAGTTCTGATAAATTTTGCTGCATTTGTTATTACTTATTCTCTGACAAATTTTATGAATACATGCATGGTTTACAAGTGCTTGCTATGGATGTGTGTTAAAGAGTCGCAGGGCTTCCAGAAGCCCACTCTTCTAGGACAAATTCATACTCCCTAGGAACTTAATCAAAGAAGTGTAGACAAAATTCTCTGAGCTCCAATTTAAAGTGTTTCTGAATTGAAATTTTCAATGATCTTGCATTCTTAACTCACGCTTGACTCATGATTCAGTATGGATATCAAAATAATGCATGGTTAGTGCTGCACATGGGGTGCTCAGGTTGTTAAGAAGAGCACATTGTAGTGTCACATTATATTGCTTTTCGTTTGTGCAAGCTTGGCCCATTGTATTACTGTCTTTTTTCTGTGGGAACAAAAGAACTAGTTCATGAGTCATGTATTAGGTCTTTTCTTGGTGGGTGGCCATTGTATAGGCAGAAGAAGAAGACTGCCAAACTTGGTTATTCTTTTGCTCCTGGAGCACTAGAAATAAGTATATAGTTCTGTTCTCCCACAGTGCAAAACTTGTTGCTCACTTCAGCTGTAAGCGGATGGAGACTTGAGTCAGTACCTCAACCCCACCCAAAGTTTGGTCGAACACCTAGTCTCTATCTTCTCTCTGCATATTCTACACGGGTCTCGACCATATTAACTCGAGTCATTGAGTAAATGTTATTTTACGAGTACTTCAGTTTTTAGGTTCAGCTAGGATGGTGGAGAGGGGGGATGGTGTACTCCATTTTAACCGTGAAAATGTCGAACCCTTTTGAATTCTCATGAGCACTGATGACATGCTAGTTCTGTAATTGAGCTCCATTTTGGGTTTTTTTTTTTTATAGGGGGTTCTTCATTGACTACGATCTCTTTCTTTATGTCTATTTTCTATTTCTTTTGTCGGCAAAATTGACGTTTGTACATGTCAATTTATTGGAAAATCACCTTCATTATTCTAATTTGCTCTCATGGAATTTTGATTACACTAAAAAAGTGACGCTCCATATTCAATGTCAGCCAAACAAAAAAAAATGCAATCGAGTTCAGGCAGCTATTTGGGTCCAGTGACATGCAAGTTGCAACATTCTTATCTGAAGTAATAGTTTGGTGTATTTGCCAAAGAAAAAAGTCTTAAAGTGAACATCAAAATTTTTTACTTAGGTAATGATTATTTTTGTCGCACCACAAAGAGTTATTATGTGTATTATTTGTTGAAATTTTAATGGATTGACACAATTATTTGGCAAAAAAAAAATGTAAATAATTTTAAGTCTTGTTAAAAAGAAATTCTTGGACGAAGGATTATAAACCACATTTTTCTGATTACATGATCTAGTATGGGGATCACATGATCTAGTATGGGGCTGACATTACAGAATCATATTATGTCACTAGGAAATTGTGCTCATCTCAAGTGTCATAATCGCCTGAACAAGTGCAGTTTATATTCTACCTAATTATTGGTTCATATCTCTATGATCTATCCATAGTTTTGAATGAAATCGAATCCACTCTCTTCATAAGATTGAAAAGGAAAGAAAACTGGAATTTATACAATGATAACACTTGAATGTAAGCAACAGAGACGAAGTATAATCTTTATAGAGATACTCTATTGCATAAGTAGGCTTTTGCTCCATAGATTATTGGCTTTAGAAGAGAACTGCTTTTAACTCAAGTTCCGAAAAGTGAAGAGTTCTAAAGTTGGGCAAACCCACTTGACAACTTTGCATCATACTTATTTCCACTAATCTTCTTCTCAGCTGTGACAAATGGGCATCCACTACCAACTAAAATCATCCCAACTATGATTTGACCTTTTTTACCATACAACTTTGTTCATCAAGAAGTGAGTCACAGGTTGCTTTGCACCTAAAATTTTAATGGTCGAAGTTTGGGCGTCAATGGTGAATTGGTGGAGGAAGCTAAGCCTATGGGGAATTGCTTTAGCTTCTTCTCTTCCTTACAAGTCTTGTGCTTGTAACGAGACGGCTCATAAAACTTGTTCAAAATTTTGTGCTGGAATTGAAACAGGACTTGGTTGGCTTTGATATATTCTCCTAGATGATGTATATCGATAAATAGATGAATGAATTTGCCGTATTGGTTTTTGATCAAAAAGAAAAGAAATAAAAATGCAAAACGCCAAATCACTAAACCATTCTCGTATGTCTTTCATACTTGGCTTTCACCTTGCAAAAAGGTATAAGAGTTTGGTCAGAAAATAAAGTGCTCAAGTACTCAAAGTGCTCAATTGCATCTTGACGAAAAAAAGTGCTCAATTGCAAGTGAAAGAAATAAGTGTTCGAGACTTTTGTTGGGTGGCCAATAGAAACACCAGCATTGGTTTCCCAAACTTTATCACATTCTTACCATTATTTCCATAATTTTTCCAAGTACATTAGAAAGAGAGTCAGAGCTATTTGGTGACAGAAAAATCATAACCTCTTTTCACTTTCCACATGAATGTCAGACTCAAATTTAGTTCAACATCATACTCAAAATGTAAAAGAGAAGTCTGAGAATCAAAACTCTCCCTTTCACCAGCCCACTATTCAACCAACAAGAAAAATTCCATGATTCACATCTCAACATTGTAAGCGCATTGAGTGTATAAATTTCACGTCGAAAATATTATGCAATAGCATGACACTATAGTCCTCTCCTTTGTCTACCCTAATGCCAATTAATTTTGGGTTAAATGCTCTAATTTTAACCCGATCTTTAGGTAACTCTGGATACATGCCATCACCAACCAAATCATTGGTTCCTGAAGTATCTATGTGTGAGAGAGATTGAGGGAAGCCAGCTCTCCTCTTGTCTATTCCTTACTTCTGTTACGAAATATGTCCAAATATAAGTACAACTGTGCTAGTGGTTCCTACTGCACATATACACATCACCCACTACTTGGTTCCAAAAGAACCATCAAGAAGCCCCAACAGGAAGACACCCACATAGATACTATTGTCCGAAAGAAAACACTAGAAATTTGCAAGCCAAGATACCACCCTATCTGGTTTGCTAATCGCTTACTTTTTTAATCCATTATTGCCAATTCTTTTGGACCCAAATGGGACCTCCCCACAAAACATCAAATCATATGGCAAATAGAAAAGGGTATCTACTCTTACCTCCACTCACTTCTCACTAATACTTTAGCATTCATCAGGGTTCTGAATCTTACCATTCACTCATCTCCACTCAGAATTTCATATTCTATGGTAGGTGCATTGTTTTAACGCAATTCATATTTCATACCTACTTGACAAAAATGAAAAGATACTGCACTTGTCTGGTGGGCAAATAACTTGTGTACTATATGCAGAGAGTTATATGAGTAAGACAGAATTTGACCACCTAGAACTTACTCCTTCGTAATTACGGAGAAGAATTTCACAAAAGAGAGGAAAACTGGAGAACGGTAGCTTATAAGGCAATGTCCAGAAATACTGCTGATATGCCTGAAAATTATTCGAATACTGTGGTTCATGCTACATAACCTAGAGATTCCTATTAAGAATAAGAACAGTGCCATCAGCACTTATGCCACTGTTTAATACACCAAAGAGGCCAACATACTTATAAAGCCACTTAAATTAAAGAAATAACAAAGTGTGCACTAGGTGGATAAGAGCAATCGTGGCAGGCACTTCAGACATATGTGCAAGTATAATGATTTTGACAATTGATGGAAGAGTTGTAGGATTGTCAACCTTGTGAATTTTCAGTTAACCTCCAGATGGAAGCATACAAAGTAGGTCTCCTGTGAGAACAGAGGAAAGGAGAAAGATGAAAGTGGGGAATCCTAAGCTTTACCAGGGAAATAGTGAAGATGACCTAAGCATTGTCCCCTAGGAGCACCAAGCATCACAAGATAGGGGCCACAGCATAGAGATGTGATAAAATAGAAAACAGGCATTCTCCACTTTACATTCTAATGCTTCTCTCCATTTCTTTACTCTCTTCTTTGATCTAAAACTCTTCAAAGAGTCATTGTATACATTGCACAACCTAAATTCATCAACTTCCTTTTGACATCCTCCAAACTAGAGATTTGAGAGGAAATGATCTCCCAAGGAGAAGCAGAAAGTGAAATAGTACTAAAGAAAGAGCAAAACAGATATCCAAACAGCGATGACAACAACGAAGAAACAGAAGATCTTAATCAAGGAGAGTGGCTGAACCTGAGCCTAGGTGGGAATTTGCTCTCAACAGAGGGAGACTCGGACTCACAGTCAAGACCAGCTTCTGGCAAGGTTTTCTCCTGTAACTTCTGCATGAGGAAGTTCTTCAGCTCACAGGCATTAGGGGGTCACCAGAACGCCCACAAGAGAGAGAGAGGTGCAGCCAGAAGATATCAGTCTCAAAGAATGATGTCAATGATGGGTTTTCCCTTCAATACTTCGACACTTCGATCGCTCAGCGTTCAACCCCATTCACTTGTGCACAAGCCAAGTAGATATGAAACTGCGCTTGTAGCAAGATTTAATGATGCCAGTACAAGGTTTAGCATGATGCCTTTCACACTTGACGATGTAATGGATTCGATGTGGCCAGGAAGCTTCCGCTTGGATCCACAAGTATTAGAGCCACAATCAGAGCCATGCAAGCTTGACTTAAACCTTCGACTCTGATCCATCCACCTGCTACACTAGTTTGGAATTTTCCATATATGACTTTTCTGTTGGAAGGGGTCTCAATGATTTCATCTATCAAGTACAGAACTAACATAGGTTAGAGGCCTACTATGGTGAATCATCCTATGTTTTGTCTGTCCCTAGGAAAGAGACGGAGAAGTTCCTACTGTTTTATGCATGCAATAATATCATGTGCATTATATTTCATAACTAAGTTTTATGAGGATTTTGTTCTTCTCCTGATTTTTCCACTTGCAGTTTCCTTATCTAGGTGCAAATATCTCCACCCCCCTTCTCAGCAAAATCTAAGAGGTTCCCCCACTTTGATCACGTCAGAGCTAACATGACAAAGCTCTTGAGACTGGTCAATGCATAATCAGATTACCGACTCTAGGAACTCAAAGATTTCAAAAGTAACATGCTCTGGACATATCATATTTTTGTAGGTATGTAAAAGCTTCAGTAGGTTGTATGCAAGGTAAAGATTCCACATCTAGGTTGTAATCCAAAACATTGAGTTTTGCACTTATACAACTTGACTTAGACTCCACAAAGAATCAGGAAATTTTGCCCCTTAACACATATACTACTCTTCGGTGCCTAAAATTTCTTTTCCTGTACTTTCTTTTGCCTTCCTAAGAGTACCAACTGTAATTCTCACATGCTACCATTGCCAGCAAAGGAGAAGGTGATATCTATTTGTGATGCATCAATAGATATCACCTTAGAAGAAATAACGAAGCTACTTTTGAAGAAAACATCAATAATTAATCATTTTCCTAAAAATGACTGCTATATGCCAAATAGAATATGATATCTATTTGTGATGCATGCATATCTAAGCAAACCCTTGCATTTCTAAGTGAACCCTTGCATTCCAAATTCTTTAATTCGAAATGAATGGAATCTCCCCGAGTAGGATTTGAACCTACAACCAGTCAGATAATAGCTGACCGCTCTACGACTGAGCTACTGAGGAACCATAGGAGCTTATCTCAAAGAGTTCATTTTGTTCAACCCAAGACCAATATGAGCCTGAAGTTTCCTGTGCAACCTCACTTGTCCTTTTGATTCCACTTCATGCCTCAAAGCGGCTCTATTTCATAATATTCATCCACATCCCACTTCCAGTTATTTACTAAGAGATTTTTTTTTCTATTTCTATTACTATATATTTAATGGGAAAAAAAAATAGGACATAATAATCCAAATTGCAAAATAAAAGAAAATGCAGTTTGTAAGCAAGACAAATAGAGTAAGAATATAAACGAAGGTTCAAAGAAATTTATACATTCAACAGGACCCACAACACTGAGAAAAGATAAGATAATATCCCCGTGCATAAGATAATTTACAACCTTACATGTTACTAGGTACCTTTAGCTTTTGGGTCTTATTCATGACCACAGGAAGCCTTTGGCTGATGATGCTTGGATCATTATAGGCAGCAGCTTCAGAAGGGTATCCCTTCTGCATCGTTTAATAAAGAAATGAGAATGAGAAAAGGAAATACATTTGTTTTACGACGATACAAGAGCAAACACTTGTGTAATAAAATCATTTCAATATACACGAAGGAAGGTGTGAATAAGAATAAGTTTAATATAATAATCAGGAATTATTAGACAACAAGTAGCATTTAGAAAAAAAAAACAGTTAGCTGACTAACCATGTGAAGTTTATACAACACACACACAATGAAGATAATCAAAGAATGCCATGTAGAATGGCAAATGTATCTTGCTTATACAAAATGGTTAAGAAAAAATCTTGCTATAGTTAGTAATTACCATATTAGATTTCAGTAGGAAACAAAGCTCAACTTGAAGACAAAATTTACATCCTCAAGTCAACAAGATAAAACCCTTACATAAAATCCAAATTCTATATCAGAAATTTGAAAAATAGATTGCAGAAACTGATATTGCACTTTAACAACGAACTTCCATTATTAAGATTTACTTATCTTGCAAATCTTTGATATTACATTTACTTTCACCCAAGTATGAGCAGACTGACAAACTTTATCCAGATTAGAAGATAGACAGGTGCAAGAAAGAATTGCGTGATATAATTTCCATCTGTTAACTTTCTCAAAAAGAAAATAAAAAAAAATCTTCCATCTGTTAACAAAATCTGAATGATTGAACTTTGAAGGATTTCATAAGCAATAGTTGGTTATGCTGAAACAATTAGAGGATGAAACATGTTATATCTTTTCCTAAACAATTCTTCAACCATTTCTTTATTCCTAAAAAATTCCTAGACCTGGCAAGTCATTTGTGAACAGAAAACACCTGTTCAGTTTCCACAAGTCACATATTATATCAAAATAATTTTGGGAAAGTAGGAGAGGTTCACAAGCATATTTTTGTTTCCACATAGTAGACATGAGACAAGACAGCTAAATAATTTTAGACACTGTCACAAAGAAAGGTAGTGTAATAATTTGTGTGACAGAGTGACAGTGTGAGCACAGAACTTGAACTTACTGCAGCCAAAGCTTGAAATGTAGCTTCTCTCCAGCAGCTCTCTCGAAGAATAATGGGATTCACATTATTTCCAAAAGCACAATGCATACGGGTATCCCTTAATCTCATAAGCACTCCATCAACTCTAAGCTGCAAGAAGATCTCAATTAGTGAGTTTAATTATCAAAGGCAACAGAGAAAAGCAGTGACTAATATTTATTACATAGTCGCCAAAACTCAAAAAACTTTCAATGAGTTAAAATTTAAAACATGTTCTTAAAACAGAGGTTCCAAAGTGCTTGTGCCAAAAACGTAATTACGAAAGAAAAGAATTGATATGTTGTGTTTGGCTAATATAACATTTAGGTGGAAATTAAGAGAACTAAGGAGATTAACTCACCCAAAATCGCAAGAGAAGAAACCAACCACTAGGCATGACCCTCTACAAAATTAAAATGTAAGACATAAGTCCTTGCCATCCTCAGATTGTTGAAGAAAGCAGATTACACCACAATAGACAAATACAGATTGAAGACTTACCACTTTTACAGTTAGAAGTGATACACCATTATCCGCCAATTCATCTTCATACAAGACTACCTGTTGAATTACAAGGAGTATCTTAATCATGGCAGGTATAACATACTAGGAAGAGAACGTATTACACATGTCTGCACAGGCACATGAGTATCTTCTAGTTATTATCAGAATTCTCACCTCATCATAGAAGAGAATAGGCTCTTTAGATGCCAATGCAACCACATCAATTTTTTCTTTGCAGTCCTCCCAGTGAAGATTGCAGGTCTCCTTAGATCTCTCTCCTTCATGCTGCCACAAAAAAACCATAATAAATACGATAGCATCACTGTTATAATATAACAACAGTAAAAGAAATAATACAAAGACTTTGCATTCACAAGCCTTGTGGTTCCTTTATTTAAACAATGGGACACGTTAAACAAATAGTAATCACTTGCTCCATGTATAAAAGAAGCCTTGCCAATCAATTATGGTGTTATCCTACTTCAGGCAAGACATTCCTAACTATTCACATATATATATATATATATATATATATATATATATATATATATTTGTGTGTGTAACACACAGAGAGAGAGAGAGAGAGAGAGAGAGAATATGCAACCTTGTCTGCATCCAAGGTAATAGTTTCACTTCCACAGTACGGTGTTGTGAATGTATAATCATAGTCCAGTATTACTTGCTCGGAGGGTTTACTGAAAATTGAGAAAAGGATTGTAAGACCCAAAAATATATCCATCAGTATACTAATACCCTGATGAAAACAACTTGATTAACAGATTCAAAGAGAGCATCGATACAGACAACTAATCGTATCACAAGCAAGTTATCAAATAGATTTACAATAGCCGTAGTTTCCTTCCCAAAACCTACATCTCATATTGATGAAGAACACCTTGAGAGAAGTTTGAATGAAATAATCAATTGATAGAGCCTTAGAAGTCAAAATACATTTCTATCCTATCAACTAGAGCTTGTAATTCTTATTTCTAAGTTTCAATCAAGTATATCAACATTCATTTGGAGAATATAAAACATATAAGGGGATCCTAAAGCATCAATAAGCCTTGAAATCGAAAGCGGCACACAGATTAGTACCATCCTACCTAATTGACAGTCACAAAGTTATAAGATGAACTAGTCCATAAAATTTAGTAGGTTACCATCTGAATTTCCATTGAGCAGCAGCAGGGACTTCAACTGGTGGCAAAGCTTCCTTCTTCCACCCAATCAAAGCATCAAATGCATTGAAGTGAATTTTGGTACCACTTTTAACATGCTTCAGAACCAAACAACTCTCCCCAAAAATCATCTCCGGCATGTGACAAGTCTCAAGCTTTTTCTCCCACCTGCAAAACCCACAACCAAGAAACAACCCTAACATCATATATCCCTTCACAAAACCAACATGAAAAATTAGGAAATTAATAATAGCATACAGTTCGTGGGTGGAGGAGTTGAGAATTGAGCGCTTGCGAGTCTCGATTTCCCAGCCGTGGATACGAAGGCCGTGGCGTCCGTCGGAGAACAACTCAGCTCCGGCGGCTTTGAGCTCCTTCTCATCGACCTCTACTTCCATTTTTGATCTCCCTGATTGCTTTGCTTTCTTTCGTTGCTTGGTTTTCAGTTCTCTCTGAGTCTCTGTGCCTACGAGTCCTACGCTTAACTTGCTGTTGGTGACTTGGGCGGGTCTGCAGGTCTCAGACTTTGGACCGGACTCGGGCTCCAATTTTTTCCGGGTTCGGGTTAGGCTTCCGGTTTTATCTTGGCTGTTTTCGGGTGTGACCAAGATTGATGCGTTTGAGAATATTGACCAATAAAATCATTTATGTAGGCCAATACATAAATGCCAATAATGGTTTTAGCACTTCAATTTTCTTAATTGTGGACTTAGAAAAACTGACCTAGCGCTCTGCTAGGGTTTCGTCGCTGGCTTGTTTCCGCGCCTTTTTTCCAATTCATGGATATTTTGAGTTGGAATTGCAGGGGAATCTGCAACGACACTACCACTAGAGCTTCGAAAGATTTGATTTCTCAAACTCGTCCATCCATTATCTTTCTTAATGAAACCAAAGTTAGCAAGAAGGATGATTTTACGAAGCTTCAGTGCCAACTAGGGTTGCCTCATGCAGCTGTAGTCTTGAGTGCAGGTTTATCTGGTGGTTTTGGTTTGTTTTGGATTGATGATGTGTCTTTGAATGTCCGAGACTCTTCTCCTCGGTTCATTGATATGGAGATTGGTGGTGGTCCGGGTGATCCTCGATGGAGATTGACGATAGGTGCATAACTGACTTGCAAAAGAATAGGAAGATGATCAGAGTCATTAGGAGGAAGATGAGTAACTTTGGAACACCCAAAAATATCACTCCATGAGGGAGTTGCAACAGCTCTATCAAGACGCAATTGAGTTACTGCATTGGACCAAGTAGTTTTGATCCCATTAAAACCTAAATCCACCAAGTCGCTGTACCCTAGTGCATCTCGAAAACCCCTCATCTGACGTTCAGACTGCTGAGGGTCATCAATCTTCTCACCATTGTTGAGGATCTCATTGAAATCGCCTATGATAACCCACGACAAAGAATCCCTATCACAGAGGGGAACGTCCTGAGTGTTTTGGGCACTAGTACTCCAGATTTTTTTAAGACTTCACTTATAAGGGGCAAGATGGAGATTTACAGATCTAACGGTCCAGATTATTGCTGACATGCCTGAGCACTAGTGCTTTGGGCATTGTAGAATTTTCCATCACAGAGATCACGAATCAGTTGCCACGACAAATCACGTTCCTTAGTCCGAGGATGACCAGGCACAATCGTTTTAAATTTGAATCCTTTTGGTTATAGAATTCAAAGTGTGATCCTCTAGTGCTTGCACATTGGGCGACCGAGATTAAGGGATTACCAATGTCATGTCTTACCAAGAAAATTATCAAAACAAGATTGGCTTTGGATAAATGGCAGAAGGAAACTTTCCGTGCAAGAAAGCAACTTATGATGAATGTCCACTGTCGATTGGAAGCAATTATGGGGGTTCCAATTACTGCAGCAACACAGATTGAAAAACATGACCTCTTGACACAACTTCAATCACTACTCTCATAAGAGGAAGCTTTTTGGACACAACGTTCAAAGGTTATTTGGCTAAAGGAAGGAGATAGAAATACAGGGTTTTTTCACCGAAAAGCTTCCAATCGGCGTCGGAAAAATTCAATTACTGGTCTGTTTGATGCTCAGGGTAAGTGGTTTGAAGATGATGAGGGTTTAGAAAGGGTTGTGACCTCTTATTTTTCTGAGATGTTCACGGCAGGTGCAATTGACACTGAAACTATGAATCTAACTTTGGAGGCTATCCAACCTTGTGTAATTGAGGAGATGAATTTTATGTTATATGCTCAGTACTCAGAAGATGAAGTTCGTACTGCTCTTTTCTAGATGTATCCAACTAAATGACCAGGACCAAATGGTATGCCTCCTTTGTTTTTCCAGCATTATTGGGATTCAATTGGTGGGGATGTTACCAAGGCAGTCCATAGTTTTCTACACTCTGGGTCTTTGTTAATACAGATAAATTTCACCCATATTTGCCTCATCCCTAAAGTGAAAAGTCCGGATAGTATGACGGACTTGCGACCTATTGCGCTTTGTAATGCAATTTACAAAATTTGTTCCAAGGTAATTGTTAATCGTCTGAAGACCATTTTGCCTACCATCATTTCTCCCTACCAGAGTGCTTTTGTTCCAAGGAGATTGATAATGGATAATACGCTTGTGGCTAATGAATTGGCACATTTCATTCACAATAAGAGGGTAGGTGATGAGAGTTTTATGGCGTTGAAGTTAGATTTAAGCAAAGCTTATGATCGTATGGAGTGAATTTTTCTCAAGAAGGTTATGGAACGCTTTGGTTTTGCACGCACTTAGATTGCTATGATCATGCAGTGTGTTTCTTCTACTGTGTGTTACTCTTTTCTGGTTCGTGGTAAACCTAGAGGCTATGTGATTCTGACAAGAAGGTTGAGGCAAGGGGATCCTTTATCCCCTTATCTTTTCTTATTGGGAGCGGAAGGTTTCTTGGCCTTATTGAAACAGAAAGAGTCCCTTGGTTTGCTGTCGGGTATTGTTATTTATGCTCAGGCTCCTTCGGTAAACCATCTGCATTTTGCGGACGATAGTCTTCATTTCGCTTATGCCTCGGTGGAGGCGTGTGAACAAATCCAAGATGTTATTGCTATTTATGGGAGAGCATCTGGTCAACTAGTGAATTTCCATAAGAGTTCAGTGGCGTTTAGCAAAAATGTGAGTTCTTTGACTCAAGGTACGTTTGGTGGCTGACCATCTAGGTGTGGTTGTTGTGGATTCACATGAGAAATACCTGGGGTTACCTACTTTTGTAAGAGGAGAAAAGACTATTACGTTTCAATATATCAATGATCGTTTATCTAAGAAGTTGAAAGGTTGGCAAGGGAAGCTTCTTAGTGGTGTTGGCCTGTTGGAAATGATATTTTGATTCGGGTCGTGGCACAAGCTCTTCCTACGTATGCTATGAGCTGTTTTTAACTAACAAAAACTTTTTGTGATGACTTGCAACAAATGTGTGCTAGGTTTCGGTGGGGCAGCTCTGAAAACAAAAAGAAAATTCATTGGAAAGCGTGGAAAGATTTATGCTATTCAAGAGAAGAAGGCGATTTAGGCTTTCGTAACCTAGCTACTTTTAACATGGCTATGCTTGCCAAACAAGGTTGGAAGTAATCTCTAATCCATAGTCTTTGATTGCAAGAATTTATAAAGCTCGTTACTTTCCTCATAGTTCGTTTTGGACGGCTGATGCACATGCTTCTCCTTCATACTCTTAGAGAAGTATTTTTGCTACACGTGATTTGCTCACTAAAGGTTCTCGCTGGTTAGTTGGGAATGGTGCTAATATTTTTATTTGGTCTACTAATTGGATACACAGGTTCCTTCTTCTAGACCAAGTGCAAGTTTAGCAGTTGTGGATACTTTGGCTTGTGTTCAGGAACTTATTTTGTCTCCTGGAATTTGGAATAAAGATTTAATCCATGGAACATTTATTCATAGTGATGCTAAGGCTATTTTATCTATTCCCATTAGCCCTTCCTCTCCTCCAGATCGGCTTGTTTGGAATCATGACCAAAAGGGTTTTTTTTCGGTCAAAACAACATATCAAATTATCAATTGAATCTCTCTTCTCTTCAAGTTACTAACCCAGAACCTGCTAGCTCTAACGATTCTCTTTTTTGGAAGGGTGTTTGGTCTTCCAAGATTCATACCTCTGTTAAGTTTTGTATTTGGAAGCTATGTCACAATATTCTTCCAACTTTGGATCGGTTAGTGTCAAGGCGGGTGGGATTGGAGTTACAAACTTGTCCTCTGTGTAATGTTGTTGATGAGACAAACCTTCACCTGGGACGTGATTGCAGTTTTACACGTGCCACCTTAAATACAGATCCAATTGTTGCTCAGGTTTGCTTTATGACAGAGGCAAGTTCTTTGGGTATTAGGGAGTGGTTTTTGTTTTGTTGGCAGCATCTATCTCATAATCTCTTTGCTCGGTTACTTATGTTCATTTGGGGGATTTGGAAGGAAATTAATTGTAGGGTTTGGGAGAACACATTCACACAAGCTCAGGATGTAGCAATGATGTCTTCTATCAGACTTAGTGACTTTCCTTTTCATAATTCGAAGGTGAGTACAAGTATTCCAAGCAGTGGTATTTCTCAATGGTTTCCTCCTCCAGTCAGTTGGTTGAAAGTGAATATTGATGGGGCTTTCAATTGTCATACAAAGAGAGGTAGTTGAGGTTTTATCATTCAGGATTCTAATGGTTTTTGCTCTAGTAGCTCAAGTAAACTCTTAGTTCATCTTTTTTCAGCTGAACATGCTGAATTGTTGGCATGTCATGTGGCTATTGGATGCAATGAGGGATCCAAACTACCCCTACTGTGTTCAAGGGCCTTGCCGTGCATATGCTTGGAAGGATCAAACTAATCAATGAGCATGTGACACATGGACCGTTGTAGTTTATTGCAATTCATCTTCGCCAGCAAGCCAAACCCCATTTCATTCACAACAGGTAGTCTATCTTTTGAAAAAGTTGAAATCACTATTGTGAAGCGTTCCGAGCTGCATCGAGTGAAAATAGTTTCCTGATCTCCAGCCTTCTCCTTTCTTGGTACTTTGTACTTTTTTTTCTTAGATGGGTCCATGGCTTTCCACTTCTGACCCAGTGGGGCCTTCAACTGAAAATGAGAACAACCATCAACACTCTGCATTCATTTCTTTGCATTTAATGAGAATAACCTTTGAAATGGTGTAATTGTCGGAATATCATACCTTCTAGTCAACCTTTGCATTCATTTCTTTGCATTTAATGTTCCTGGCACCCAGAAATCAAAACAGCTTTTCATCAAAGAGAGGAATCTTAATGTTCCTGCCACCCAATTGCAACATTTATTAGAGAAAAACATGACAATGATCCACTTACATGTAGCTGAAAAATGCGGCTCGGCCATGCCCCTTTATCTTTGGCCTAGTCTCAACTCGATCATTTTGTATCTCCAACTCTTTCTCTGGGTTTCCCTGCCCTTCATTCGTTTCTTCCCCAGTATTCGCAATGACGATTTGCATGGTGTCTTCGTTTTC
This sequence comes from Rubus parviflorus, assembly GCA_029955375.1. Lineage (NCBI taxonomy): Eukaryota > Viridiplantae > Streptophyta > Magnoliopsida > Rosales > Rosaceae > Rubus > Rubus parviflorus. The sequence goes on from JARGGL010000001.1 coordinate 31,940,669, forward strand.
TTTCACCAATCCTATTTCCAGCCCTTCATTCATTTCTTTCCCATTTTCCTTCATCACCGTCACTTCCTTCACCACCCAGCCATTCTGGAGTAATGGAGCTCCTGACCGGACAAGACCTCTACGAATTGCTTGGACTTTGTTGAGGCGGAATGGGTTGAGGGAGATGAGTTGAGGGAGAGTTTTGAGTTTTTTCAAATTTTTCGAATGGTGACCTGCTAGTTACCTGGGTCACTTGCTATAGGCTGTGGACTCGGTCACATGCATTGCACGTGATGCAATTGCATTTTAATCCACTGATGGATTAATCCACCGAAGAAGATTCCGACCGGGACGTGCCAAAAAAAAAACATAAAGACCGGGACCAGCCCGAGATTTGTTGTTGTTGATCCAGGTTTTAAATCTGTAGTGCACTTTTTTGTGAAGACTGGATCGATCCGGTTTGGGTTTTCGGGTCTAAACGCAGCAGCATTACCAAAACTGATTACATTACCAAACTGATCAAATTGAAATGCAGCAGCAGCAGACAATTGTAAGGAGTTGTTCCAAATTGAAATTCAAACCGAGTGACCAGTATGTAGCTGCTATGTTAATCCCTTAGAATAAAATAATAATAATAACTGAACCCACAGACAACACTTATCCATGTCGTTTTGTTCGATTTATGAACCAATTTCACTTGCGAGGAGGTTGCAAACTGGACCAAACCAACCCGAGCAGGTTGGGTCCGTCGGCTTGGGCGGTTTGGCAAGTTAATGCACAGCCTTGTTGGACCATGTGTTTTATTCGTCACGCTGCCTTATACAGCTTTAATTCCCCATACAAGTGGGTTTCCTGTCTGGAGAAGTTGACTTTACATAATTTGGACACTCGAGCTTTGTTGTTCAATCTATCAAGTTTGTAGATGATAATGTTGCAAAGCTTTAATCCTTAATTTCATTTACCAATGATGAATATGTTGCAAAGCATTGGTTACTTAAATGATCAAATTTACCCCATTAAATTCATTTTCTACTGCATGCTTCAAGAAATCTCAATCATTTATGGTCCCTTCATTGTTTCAAAACCTCAAGAAAACCTTTCTTGCATATCCGTTCATCATCGCACTCGCCCATATTGTTCTTGCTTTGCTCAAAGACCAATTGGTGGTTTGGCATACTTGTTTGTCACTACATTGTCCCATATTCCACTGGAAGACTAGTAGAGGAATGAACAGGTTTAGATGATTGGAGGCCACAAATGCCTATCTGGTTCTTGTGCTACAAGGTCATATTGAACACAGAGCGCAACCGTTGAGATTCCATTCACCTTTACAACAAAATCTAGAGGTAAACGTGTCTGGTCGGATGAGACAACCAATTTTTAACATTGTAGTTTGGCTCATTTTTCACCCCTTCTTATGGTTTCAATTTTGTTAAATATTTCCCTAAACTATGAAATGAATCATTTAAGAACAAATCAGCATAACAACAACAGTAGCTAACAAGAGATTTAGATGGAACTGCTGATTTGTCTAACTTGTTTCTCTATTTCTTGAAAAAATCTTACAGAATTTTCAAAATCACGTATTAACATGACAATACAGATACAGGTGCTTAAAAAGCTCTTTCAAAGTTGGAAAGAAGAGGAGATCAAAACTTGGGGTCGAGGTCTTTTTGATGCCTCGAAAAAGTATTCCTTAATTTCAAAGCCACCACAATTTACAAACATTTGATCGACAAAATTTGCCCAGTGAAACATATTATCTATCCCAAACAACCTATTGAGTGTAATCCAGAGTCTTTAGGACCATACATGTATGAGTTACCAACTTCAAGTTGATTAGCAGCTAGCTCTTCCTTTGAAATGTAAACTGTTCAAATAAATTCTTCAAAAGCAGGTCAAACTTCAAAGTCGGCTTCTTTCAGCATCTTGCAGTTTTTTGTTTTTCTTTTTCACAAAACAATGAGTTTCGAAGCTAAAACCAACGTATTCAAGCCACCCCAATGCCACTTGACTTATAGCTTATGGGCAAATCTTGCAGTTTGTCGATGGCCTCAAAATAAAGTGCAGGAATCTCAGAGTGTGAAGACAATGTTGCTACGCACTTAAACTGTCCAAAAATGTCAAATCATTAAGACCAGATAATAATTTGTGAAAAGCAGTAATGACAAGTCCTAAAACTCTACTATAGACCCATAGTGTATTTCCAGAAATGCACAGACAACGTACATGGTATTGTAAGTTCCAGCCATTTACAGAAATATAAGCTCTTTTGGAAGTTAAACTCAGAATATCAACACAACTGCATGGAACATTTTCAAAATGCAAATTACCAGAACATAAGACTATATTACCTTTGCTTGCATATATTTATCTGTAACTGCTCGTAAATTGCTTCTTCTTGTATTCAGCTGCAAGTCATGAAGGGCGAGGACACAATCTTGTAAGTCGGATGGTTTATAACCAGAATAGCGTTGCAAGTCCAAGCTCTGCAATATATGTAGAGGGATCAATAATCTTAAAAGGCAATCCATATATTTCTAACAGTCTCAATCAGCATTAAGTTGCTAAGTTCCAACTTTAGACAGAATTCATTAGTCCACAAGTACCAAGTCCGCTACATTGTTTCTTACCCAGGGATGAACATCAGGCTGGATCGTGAACCTTGAAAGAAAAACCGCTGATGCAGCAATAACTGATGGCAGGAATTGAACACAGCAGTAGTCAAGCAAACTTAGCTCCGCGAGATAACCACCCAAGAATTCAAACTGCAGATCCGAAGACTGTAAAGTAAGAAATATAAAAGAATCAGTAACAAATAAAGGCAAAAAAAAAAATAGAAAAGCAAACAAACATCAAGACAGTAAAAAGTGATCTCCCTACTTTGGAATTCTCTTGAGCAGCCCTTGCGAAGATTCTGCAAATCAAAAAAATCAACATTACTGAATTTTCAGACACTAACCACTGCACATAGGTGGAAGAAAAAGACCAGCAGAAACAACATGACAAACAAGAAGACCAAAGACTTTTGAAAGGGATACTTGCCTGAGAAAATTCTTTGTTGTGGGAGTATAGATCTCAAAGTTCAAGAATTTGAGTACATCTTTCTCCATTTCCAACACCTGATAGTTCATTCCAAATTCAACTTTAAGCTTAAATAGCTCACAAATACAGATTGAAAAAGAAAGTACTTGAAAGACACTTGTTCAGCAGGGGTGGGGGAAAAAGATAGTCAAATCGGTCACCTCTTCTATCATGTAGGAATTATCTGTTATATAGCAGAACTCTTCAACACGTGGAGGACAAATCTCTTCGTACTTTCTGCAACAAAACCAGACTCAAGTTACCATTTCAAGAATATGCGGACAAATTTTGAGAAAGAACAAAGCTAATAAGGTATTCAAGTTCTTACGAGGCAATAAACATGCACGCAACACCAAGAAGCTGTAGCTTGTTCTTACTGATAGTGTATGAAGAAAGGTATCTGTCAACATGTAATACGGTAAGATAAAGGGTGTCTGAAACAAATTTGTATTCCTCTGCAACCTCCACCAACCAATCCACCAGGACTTCTCGCATGTGTTCTGAAATACGGTTTTGTACCTTCTCCATGTAACCCCATAAAGGTCTATTCTTCACCTCCATCTGAATCACACACTAACATCAGCCTCAACTTAAATACCACCATGCTATCTATCTATGGCATAAAAGTGTCTTTAGCGATACAAAAATGTAAGAATGGATAGAAAACAAAAAATCGGATACCAAGGAAACAAAAATTTAAACTCCTTTCAACTATTTGAGCTAAGCTTCTCCCACTTTCAATGACCATGACCACAACCGAACTATTACTAATCATAAACAACCATATTAACTGAACTCATAAAAGCAAAATTCTGCCACTGGGATTAAGTACATCTGAAATTGGATTATCACGTATCATTTCCCAGATAAAAATGTCATTAATAAACCAATGATTCTAATTTTACGATGGCAACCAAACAAAACCCATTGACAAACTAAATTCTGATCCCCTACTTCAAAATGAGTGATCATATAATCAGGAAATAACATAATCCTCATAATTGGGGTTTATAAAACAAGCCCTACAACCCACTCCATAACTCCAGAGCCAAATCAAGATCCACAAACGCAATCATCAAATTCCAAATCTCTACTACAAAATCTATACCCAATTGAGAATCCAAGATACTATTAAACGCTAAGTTAGAACAATACCTCCAAGGAATGAAGATGGTGATACATAGAAGGCGAGCAAGCACATTTGACTGAATCAATGGAGCTCACACCAATCTCCGTCTTAAGATCCTCGTCTTCCTTCTTCCGGGAGTCAATTTTCGGTTTCGGTGTGGCCGTGTTCGGAATTGAAGCGAGGTCCGGCGAGTTGGTGATCTCTCCCAATACGGATCGCTGCTTCTTGGAAGCCTGAACTTTTAGGGACTCGGCCACGCAGGCTCGCTTCTTCGACGAGCGCGTGGTGTAGACGCTGTTTCCCTCGTCGCACATGATTTACAGAGGGTTTGGGGAGAAATGAAAACTGCGAAGAAGATCGCAATCCAGATTTGGGCGTAAAGCCAGACAGGAATGGCGGTATTTTCCGTTTTCAAAATCGTTGTTCCCGCTCTTTGGATTACAGTTAGTTATGTGCTCCAAGCCACCAACTCTGCTGCTACGACGTTGTTCCTTATTTTCTCATTTTTTTTTTCTCTTTAATATAGGTCACAAAACCGTAAAATTTTAGCCACGGGAAAGTTTTTTTTTTTTTTTTTTTCATTTTCTGTTTAGTAAAATATTACCGGGAATTTGTATTTTTTTTTTTCACTTTTGATGATCAAGGGGGAAAATCTGTGCAATCACTAAAATTCATAATAGACTGATTATGATAAATTTATATTGTATCAACACAGTAAATAAAAAGCCCCATTTCTATTCTCGCACAAGGTTCTTGAAATTTCATGGCCGGCCATGCTTATTGGGAGCAGGTGGATTATAGCACACATGTTTTTGGACAAAATAGCATGATCTTATTTCCTAACTAAAATCTTTCCACCCTGAAATCATGATTTATAAGCACTTCTCAAACTGACGGATTACCAAAATCTCAACCTGATTTAAAAAAAAAAAAATTCAAAGTCATAATTAGGGCTGTCACGGTTGACCGGAAAACCGGAAAATCGACCGAACCGGTTCAATCGGACCGGTCTGGTTCGGTTTTTTACATGCAAAATCTCTTCTCGGACAAGAAACCAACCGAACCGGTCTAATTCGGTTCGGACCCGGTCTGGTTTTTTATTGAACCGCGGTAAACCGAAAACCGAGTGAATATGAGTTTATTCAAAATAAACTCAATATTGAGCATGCCAAGACTCGAACTTGCAACCTTATAGATAGGAGAAGCACATTCTCCACTACACCAGATGCTATCTTGTTTATATTTTACACAAATACTATATTTAACTACATTTTAGTCATGTTTCCATTAAAATAAAATAAAATCAAGCAACCCTACTTTTCTATCTCATTCATGAGCCGCCACTCTCACTTTTTCCTTCCTTCTTTTTCTATCAGTTCTATCATCTATGCATATTCTCTTTCTTCTTCTCTGCATTCTTTCTCTTCGTTATGTTCTTTCCTCCTCTTTTTCTCTTATTTCCTCTTCCTTATTCTTCTTATGTTCTTCTTCTTCCCCCTAATTTCTTTTCTTTTCTTCTCCTTCCTCCTTCTTTCCCTAGATTTGTCAAAATCCAAGGGAGTTCCAGGCAGAAAGTGAATCTGCAAACTGGATTTCGGTCACAGTGGACACCGAATTGAACCGACCGATTCCGTCGGTCAACCGACTCTCGGTCAACCGAGGATTTCGGATCGGTCGCGGTCGAGATAAATTTGAAACCGACCACTGTTCGGTCGGACTTGGTTTTGGGTGATTTTTACACCGAACCGGTCCGATGACAGCCCTAGTCATAATACAAGAAAATTCGTTAAAAAAAAAGGTTGATATTTTCTAGTTCCATCAATTGGAAGACTTTCTAAATATCAAGCTTTACCAATAGTGAGAATATGACACAGGAAAATTTCAAGATAAAATGGTGTTAACAAAATTTATTTGTTCAAATTTTAATTAAAACAAATGTTTATTTTGAAAAACTTGTAGCGACGACCTGTTCGTCGCTACAAGTGTTCCTGTATTTTTTTCTTAATTAAGACCAAATAAAAAGGAAGCACTTCCGGGACTTGTAAGATCTCGCGTTGGGTTTCATTGAGATTCTAAAATACTTTTGAATACTTAAGCAAACCAGCCTCGAGAATTTCAAATATACAAATTTTTAAGGAAATCACCTAGCTAAAACTATGTACAACACATGGTTTTTTTTTTTTGCTAAAATTGCATGATCTTTTTTTCTCACCAAAATTTTCCTACCCTCAAATCATGATTTTTAAGCATTTCTAAAACTAACGGAACGAAAAAATCTAGACCCAATTTTTTTTTTAAATTTCAAATTCGGAAAACAAGAAAATTTGTAAAAAAAACAAAGAATCGAGATTTTCTAGTTTCGTCAATTGAAAGACCTTCTAAATATCAAGCTTTACCAATGGTAATATTATGACACAGGAAAATTTCAACAAAAAATGGTGTTGACAAGGTTTGTTTGTTCAAATTTTACATAAAACAATTGTTTATATTGAAAAACTTATAGCAACGAACAATTCGTCACTACAAGTGTTCCTAATTTTTTGTTTCTTAATTTTAATTTGAAGAAATAAAAATGAAGCACCTCCATGGCTTGTAAGGTCTCGCATTAGGTTCCATTGAGATTTTAAAATACTTTTGAACACTCGAGCAAACTAGCCTCGATATGCAAATTATTAAGGAAATCACCTAAAACTGTGGACTATAGCACACGATTTCTTTGCCAAAATTCCATGAACTTATTTTCACACCAAAATCTTCCCACCCTCAAATCATGATTTTAAAACTTCTCAAACAGATGGAACGCAAAAAGCTCATGATTATTGTTTTTTTTTAATTTTCCAAAGTCGAATACAAGAAAATTCGTAAAAATAAAATATGTCGAAATTTTCTAGTTCTGTCAATTTGAACACCTTCGAAAAATCAATCTTTACCAATAGTGAGATTATGACACATGCAAATTTCAATAAAGAATGGTGTTAACAAGGTTTATTTTTTCCAAATTATAATTAAAAAATCTTTATTTTGAACAACCTTCTCAAACTAACGGGACGCAAAAATCTTGAGCCGATTTTTTTATAAAAAAATTCAAAGTCGGAATATAAGAACATTCGTAAAAAAAATGGTCGAGATTTTCTAATTCTGTCAATTGGAACACCTTCTAAATTTCAATCTTTTACAATTTGTGACATTATGTCACAGGCAAATTTCAAGAAAAAATAGTGTTGACAATGTTTATTTTGAAAAATCTGTATCGATTATAGTTCGTCGCTACATGTGTTCATAAATTTTTTTTCTTAATTTTAGTTTGACGAAATAAAAAAGGAGCATCTCCGGAGCTTGTAAGGTCTCGTGTTTGATTTCATTGAAACTCTAAAATAATTTTGAATACTTGGGCAAACTAGCCTCGAGAATTTCAAAAATACAAATTTTTAAGAAAATCACTCAAAACTGTGGACTATAACACATGATTTTTTGACCAAAATCGCATGATCTTATTTTCTTACCAAAATCTTCTTACCCTCAAATCATGATTTTTAAGCACTTCTCAAATTAACGGAACGAAAAAATTTAGACCCGATTTTTTTTTTTTTTTTTTCAAATTCGAAATATAAGAAAATTTGTCAAAAAAACAAAGGGTTGAGATTTTCTAGTTTCGTCAATTGGAAGACCTTCTAAATATCAAGCTTTACCAATAGTGAGATTATGACATATGCATATTTCAAGAAAAAATGGTGTTGACAAAATTTATTTGTTTAAATTTTAATTAAAACAAAAGTTTATTTTGAATAACCTGTAGCGACGAACAGTTCGTCGCTACAAGTGTTCCTAATTTTTTTCCTTAATTTTAATTTGATGAAATAAAAAGAAGCACATCTGGAGCATGAAAGATTTCGTGTTGGGTTTCATTGAGACTCTAAACTACTTTTGAACACTCGAGCAAATTGAACTCGATATTCAAATTTTTAAGGAAATCACCCAAAACTGTGGATAACACACGGTTTTTTTGCCAAAATCGCATGATTTTATTTTTTCTTCAAAATCTTCACCCTCAAATCATGATTTTTAAACACTTCTCAATATAGACATGCATGCATGCTTTGGTACAAACAATATTAACTTTATATAAAACATGTATTAACCATGATAGAGTAGGGACCTAAGATTATATATAGGCAATGTAAGACTAAATACCACACATAAAGGATTCCTAGTCCTAATTGGTATAGGCCTTTGTAAACATAATACATGTACATAATGGAGTAACCATTACACAATAGATCCACTTGACCTTATTCAATATGACTTTAGTATTGTTAAGGTCCTTAATGCATAGAGAATCCTTTAACTTGTTGATCACTTGTTCTGCTTGTACTAGGATTAAACTGTCACATATTAAGATAAACATGTTTTGTCCTTATTATTTCTTACAATTCAAGCAAGGGTGAAAATTATGGTCACAAAAATAATAGAAGAGTTTCCCTTCTTGCTTGATAATTCTGCCGGTGGGAATGAATCAAAAACAAAGTTCCTAGTACAAACAATTTCAAATCTTCAGGAGAAGATTTCTTTGCATATGAAAACATAAAGCTAGGCTTAATTAGTTAATACGTAGTTAGAGATGTGAAGGCAAGCTAGAAAACATAGAGGCTTAGTTCCAGGAAGAGTTTCCATTTTCCATTTTATTGCATTGTTGGGAAACCATTTCATCTAGGAGCTTATGCAATCACATGTACTAGTGAGGAGGTGTGGCCTGATTTTTTAGAAACATGCATTGACATTTAATAAAATTGAAATTTAAAAAAAAAGAACAAAAATATAAAACATAAAAAAAGAACTTGGCGACGCCATATGAAATATGTTTTGAAGTTTGGATATTCCTGGCCATTGTACAAATTAAGATTGTGCATCTTAAAAATAAATAATCAGGTATAATTTTACAAATTTTTAGAGCGAAAGGTAAAACAATGCAGCTCTTTCTGGTAAATCGTTGATCCTTCAGCAATTGGTTTTCCAAGAACATTTCACCACATTCCAAAGTCTTGGTGCCCATAGTTCTCATTCCACTCAAACCACATCTTCGAGACCACTTCCTTCCTGTAGCAGAGAGTGTAGTCATCCTCTTCAGGCGAATCAGCAGCAATCAATCTATAGACGTGCACTTTCTTCTTTTGACTTGGTCGAAATGCAAGTCCTATTGCTTGGCGAGTCACCGAAGGGTTGAGTCGAGTAGGAAACGAGAAGCGCCCTCTACAGAGATACCTTCCCCACATGCTTTAATGGAGCCAAAGAAGACTTTAACATCGATCAAGTGAAATATTAAAGCCTTCCATAGACCATTTTATGGTCACTAAAGGTTGTTGCCTACACAACAACTCTTGTCTTCACCTCTGGTCTCTCCTTAGTTTCAGCTTTCAGCCTTCAGGGGCTGCATCCATTGGATACACACAAGATTAATTTCTAGTGATATCAGTATCCTTAATACTTTATGAAAAAAAAAATAGTACGAAATGAATTTTTTTAATTTGCTACCAGAAAATAAAACCAGGGTCATCTTGGCCATAGCATTGGTAACAAATAAGTTGTATGTATCAAGAAAGATGGCAAAGGAATGAGAAAATGAAGAGCAATTAGGGTTACGGTTTTATACCTCTGGTAAGGCATTGATTCGATATTGCTTGGCTTGACAACCTTGTGAAGGTTCTTCATCAGCGTCTTCATCTTGATCATTTTGGATTTCTACAACTGCCTTACAAATCCCTACCATGGATCTCTTTATTCGATCTTTTTGTTGAACTCAACTCTCAGTTCTCAAACACAATGCGAACTATGTGTAGGAGCTAGCTTTGATTTTGTTGGTGCATCTAGCACATCAATCTTGGCTCAATTTATAGAACCACTGGGCTACTGGTTTTGTACAAAACAGTGGGTAATTGCACATGGTTTTGTGCAAAACAGTGGGTAATTAGAGCATAGTTTTGTGCAAAACAGTGGGACGTAATTAATTCTTTGTTCATGAATTGAATGGTTTTGTGAAAAAAGGCAGGTTTTGCTGTTGTTTGGGTGTTTGTGTCTATATGTGCATTGTTTCTTCTGTGTCTGGCATTTATTTCAACTCAATTATAGTGCTTTCTCCCTGCTTTCCTCCTTTGTAAGTAAATCATCAAGGTACTCTAGAAAAAATAAAACTTGAATCAATCTACTCCGAAATCTGAAATATTAAAATAAAAAAATCCAATAAAAATGGATATGAATTAGAAATTTAGAATTCTTATGTAAATTTCAGTTTGATATGAACTCCAAATTATTCTTCGGGGTTTGATATGATGTTGGCCACAAAGGACTTCCGCACTTTTCAAAAAGTGCGAACTTTCTCAATTAAAAATTAAAGTTTGACGATCTTTAAGGTCTATTTGGGATTTTTTTTGGAGACCCAAAAGCGCTTTTGAATAAATAAAAATAATTTTTTTTTAAAATGGAATATGTCTTGGGTGAGTTTTAAAAGCACTTGAAAATGGTTTTGAGAAGCATTTGACAAGTTATTCCTCGTACAAAAGTGTTTTTACCAAATTTAAAAAGCGTTTTAAGGAATTTAAGAAGCAATCTCAAACAGGCCGGAAATATGATTCATATAAAATTTTAGTCAAATCGAAAACTATTTGGCCATTATATTGAGGGATTATTTTAGTCGGTAAATCATTTTCTTAAAGGATTATTTAAAAATTTCTCAAAATGTTCTAACGTAAAAATCCAAAAATACAAATGTGAGAAATTCCTATTGTAACGAAAATTTCTTAAGAAAAAAAAATCCTAGAATTCTAAAAATTCTATTTGAAAAATAGGATATTAAAATTCCAACGTTTTGGAATCAAAATTAGAATAGGAATTTCATTTCGAAATTATTTGAATTGGAATAGGAAAATCTTGTTTTCAATCCAATTTGTCTGAAATACCGACTAAATATAAGTGAAGACATTTACAATCATGTCGTGGTTAATTAGAAGAAAGGGGTATTTGGGTCTACGATTTTGAGCCATAGTTTATAAAAATTCATGAACTTCAAGTCAATTCTTAATCTAGTCTAAAGTGATCAACTCACAACACAACTGTTAGATCACAAATATTATGGTGAAGACACAAATGCAATAAAATGCCTAATGAATGAGTTATGGATTCTATACCTCTGGTAACTCATTGATTCAATTAGTTGACAACCTTCTGTAATGTTCATAATCAACATCGTCTTCGTCTCCATCTTGAATTTCTGTAGCTATCTCACAATTCTCAACCATGAATATGCTATTAATTCATTGTCACTAAATTCTAAAAACACTATAAGGTCGAGCTTTGATTTGTTTGTGCATGTACCGCATAAGTATTGGCTTAATTTATAGGTAGGACAACATGTTAGAGAAGGCTGCTAAGGTTACTGGTTTTTGTAAAACAGTGGGCTAATTAATATATTGTGCATGAATCTGTGCGGTTTTTGAATTCTTAGATATGGTCGTTGTCTTATCCTTATTTTTATCGTGTACTTTTATTATCGCTTGCTGTTTTAGCAAGTCGATCTAGAAATTTTAATTTTTACTTAATTTCGCTTTCTAATCTTGATGAAAAAATTTGGGGTTTTGTGTGTGTGTTTTTTTTTTATAAAAGAAAATGTGATTTCATTAATAATTTGGCGAGGTTATACATAACGATCCGCCCTATAAAGCTGTCAGAAATGTCATTATCTAATCAAACTCACATTTACAAGCCATTAAACTCGACTAGAAAAGCACCTACAAATTTTGTGAGACATTAATAATACTGAATTCGGTGACGCCTCTTTGCGTCGTCGACCGGCTCACCCATTAATTTGAGATTTTTTTTGTTTTTTGTTTTCAATGTTTTTTGTTCCCGGAGGTGTTTTTCGTCCTTCTATGACGGTGCTAGTTGTCTTTGACAGTTTGAAGAACTTTTTATGACACTGGCGTCAAATTCTTTGAGGTGGGATGCGGGTCATGGCAGTATAGCTACGTTATTTTATACTTTTGTTAGGGTTTCGTTTCTTTTTTTTTATAATTCTAATAAGCCCTTACTATATTGAGCTAAGGTTTCGAGTTTATTTTTAAATAGTTTTCTAGTGGGGATTGGGGTCTCGGTCTTAGTCCCAGTGGTTGAATATACTCATAATCCAGCTGCTCCAATCAACACTTAATGATGAGCTAAATTATTTTTAATTGGTATCGACATTTTATTGTTATTTGATGATAGTTTTAAAGGAGAATTATCATGAACAGTACCTCAACTAAGGGTTGTACATCAGTTTGGTACCTGACATTTAAAAACTATCACACTAGTACCTGACATTTCAAACCCGACCCAATTTTGGTACCCACCGTCAATAACTCCGTTTAAGCCGCACGTGGCTTTTTTCCATGGACATTTTCATCTCCATGTTTTTTTTGTTCTCTCTCTCGCTCTCATATTCTGGATTAGTTTTGGAATATCCATTTTATTTTATTTTGTCATTTTCTGTAGCAGGTTACCCAATCACTAGTTTTAAACCATTGATTTAATCCAAAGGCAGTGAAGCCCGGGCACACTTAAGAATGCATTTTGCTATCTCTAGAGTTTGATATATGGGTGTGTTTCGGCTGGATCGAATCGAAAATAGGTGTTCCAGTTCCAATCCAAAAAATTTCAGAAGATTATTTATATTCCAATTCTGATTCCAAAAGTTTTGAAATTTCAAAATCCATTCCAAATTCGGAAATCTCAGATTTTTGGAATTTTTCAGAAAAAAATACATATCGAACTCTCACATTTTTATATTTTCAGAATTTTTTTTAGAGAACATTTCTTGAATTTTCTTATCAATAATGGTCAAACTAAAAAATATAAACAATGTATAGGTCGATGTGGGGTTAATAGTTATTAGTACGGTTTAATTTTGTCCGCTTTAGCCATGTTAATTAACTTCGTTTTTGTTGCTGTTATGTTGAAGTTAGCATATTTGCTAATGTAATATTGAAGTTTATCTAATGAATTTGGTTTATTTGATAAAAGAAATTAATTAAAAAAATAGATCATAGATGTTGATGAGTTTTAATGGTTAAATTAATTCAAATGATATCAAAATAAATATCTAAATTTAAAAATATAATATATAGAAGACCTTTGAAATAAAAAAATACAAATGTAACCCATAGGGTTTGGTCTAGTGGAAGCATGCTAAACCTGCAAGTGAGGCGGACGCTGCATGGATTCTCTTGGTAATAGGAGGTCTCTAGTTTGAACCTCGGCTTGTGAAAAACACCTCATGGGGAGGGAAAATACTCATGTTGCTCTCCTTCCCCGGAGTGGTTGCCTACTTGGCCACTATTTTTGTAACCAAAAATAAATAAAACAATACAAATGTAGACACTTAAACACTTGGCCTCCTAGTATTTACACAACCGACTTCCTAATATACATATATGTATTCTCCACCGCATTTGTCCTCTAATACCATTCTGCTCCTTCTTAAATATGCCTTAGTTATTAAGCTCTAAGCATCTTGTTGCTCAAGTATGTAGGCATCTCAAGTTAGAAATAAGTTCAGCTGAATTAATCCAATACATATACATAAATTTGAGTAGCCTAAGTTATCAACCTCTTCGACATCGTTCAAAAAAAAAAATCAACCTCTTCGACAAAAAAAAACCTCTTTAGCTTGAGGTGTCAATATTTAAGGACATTACTTAACACCTCCTGCTCATAGGATGGATATGGAGAAGAATATCTTAAGCTCCATTATTATATCATTATGCACTAATTCTTAGCTAGTACGGAAACTCGAAGATAAGAACATCAGTACTTAATTATTCAAGTCACCTGGTATGAGTGTTAAGTAGGATGAGAGAATTTGGATTTATCTGATGAAGACTTGGTGATTAAGTTTTCTCATCATATATATTATATATTGGAAGATACGTAACCAAAAAGCTTGAGCCGGATAATATTAATAGTACCTTGTGAGCAGTCTACAATTATAGACTTGACAAGTGCCTTGCTTATCTTCAATAAGCTTTTGTACAGTTAGTATAACCCAAATTTTGAATGATTTTCGAAGAAAATCTAAAGATAAAAATAGATTAAGATGATTAGACACTTGGTTTTGTAAAGGTGGTGTCCTGAGTAATCTATAGGTTTCGGTTTGGGTTCGAATTCTTATTTTATTTTAACAACAGAAAATTAAAGTGATCAAGGAACCTTTATGCATCATTTACAGAACCCCTAGAACTGATCAAGAACCTCAAATTTGGTGGAGTTGAACAAAGCTTCACTTGGGAGTTGGGACAATTGATTGGGAAATTTCTTACCATTAGCATTTAACTAACTTTGCGCGGCCATAACTTTTTATCTAGACCTTAGTTTAAGAAAACATTTGTGTGTTTTGAAAAGTTATACTTCAGGCTTAAAAACTGTATAGTTTTGTTATAACCAAAAAAATTGTGGAATAAAATATTTTATTCAATAAATTACAATAACTATTTTATTCAACTCCTAAAATATTAATTCGATAAATATTTATTAATATAGCCTCACTCTTGATTCTACAAGCTAGAAGTCAATTGTTACTATAGCCTCACTCATGTTTACTTGAATGGAAACATACAAGTTTTGCCTTTCAATTCCGACAATTAAATGTCTAAAGGAAAAATGGGCAGCAGGGGAAAACCAAAAAAACAAAAAACAAAGGAAAAGAAAAAGAAAGAAAAAAATTGTAGTTCTCTGCCAGTTCCATACCAAGATGGCTATGAAAGAAGAGGGATAGTATTGCAGAAAGATGTTCAACTGCAAGAGCAATACTTGGAAATTTGGAATTGATGATGAGCTAGTTATACAGGAGCAGTCTAAAGCATTTGTGAGAGGGGGGCAGTTTACTGAAAGCTGACTTGCCTGAAATACAAACCAACCAACTACATTACCAAATTAAATTACAAAATGGGTCTCAACTCTTGGATTAATCCTTCAAGATGGTGACAGATTTCTTGACCCACAAGGCTCGTCTTGAAAGGAGTAAATGGTTAAAATTAGTCTTCTAATGGTCAAAATTTAAATCAAGCAACAGATTTCCGTCGTCTAGTAACTCGACCACCTTTACTATTAGTTTCTGGTGGTGTCTTAATTTTTGCATCAAGATCCGATGCCCCATGATCTGACCTACACTTTCTCTTTCTACCCTTAGGAGTACTAGGCTTCGCTCTACTGCTTTTTGGAGTCGCCGAATTATTATCCTTCACATCCCGACTGCAGCAGCCTGCTGTAGCATCATCTGTCCCTGGTGATTCATTCTTTTGAGTTCCATCATGATCAGCATCTCTGATAATAGTCTCTCCTTGGTTAAGTTGTTTTCTCATAGCTTGAGGCACGGCCAGACCTGCTTTTACACAATGGCGAGCATTTTCAAACCATTTGCTTACCTGTAATAAGACTCCGACAAAGAAAACAGTATATTAGGTACAATTTTTTTTTTTTTAAGGGAAACTGTAATGCTGAGGCTGATAAGAGAGAAGGTATGACCTGTTTAGCCATGACTCCTAGTTCTTGGGCCAGTCTTTCCTTCATACTTCGGTCTGGATATTGATTCTCCTTGAAGGATGTATAGAGTTGCTGAGATGAAAGTTGACCAGAAAGTATGTAAGCCTTCATTTAAAGGAAGGAGAAAGAGAGTTTTGAAATCATTCAATCACAATCACAATGATACATGCATCATATAGACACACGTTGGGGGTAGGGGGGAACACTCCGCATTTTACTTCAGTAGTTTAAACTTTCTTTTTTTTAACTGAAGGCACACACACCAGAGTTGCTTGCTTTCAGTGCAAGAAAGAAAAGAATGAAATGAGTGACAGAAGAAATAGCATTTTATTTATGGAAAGAGAAGAAAGTAGTTTGAACTCTTTTTTTTTTTTAACTGAAGGCACTGAACACACACCAGAGTTGTTTGCTTTCAGTGCAAGAAAGAAAAGAATGAAATGAGTGACAGAAGAAATAGCATTTTATTTATGGAAAGAGAAGAAAGATGAAAACTTGATTCCAGAAGACAATACAGAAACTAGACTACAGGAAGCCCTTTCACAATTCATTACACTGTGCTACAAGAACCATGTTAATTTATTTTTATCAAGCCAATTGCTCCTTTTGGTTAATTTTTCAGAATCCCAAATATATGGTTCACATGCAATTCACAAATGTTTGCTAAACCAACAATTCAAATTCAGAAGATAGAAAGAGTAGAAACAACTCAGACCATATTACCTGAGTTACAGCTTCCCCGAGTCTTCTATATGTTAATGATCTAGGTCGCCCACTAGTAGAACCAGACTTAGGAGAGCTTTTAAGCGATTTATTCGGTGAACTACTGGTATCTTTAGCATTTGACTTTCGTCGAGGTGTTCTTTTAGGAGTATGCTCATTCTCGTCTGGATCATGTTTTATATCTTTGGTGATTACTCCATTCTTGATGGTTGAGGGTTTTTCTTTTAGTGACCCTGGAGAGACTTGTCCAGTACCTTTCTTCCTTTTCCTTGGTGCAGCAGTTTCATTATAATCTTCATCATCACTTGAAGGAACATTTCCATATGTCTCCTTTAGATATCAAGGTTAATAGAACAAACATCAGCAAACTAAAGCGTAGAACAGAATAAGACCTTTTTTTTGGGTCATAGGAACAGAACAAGACCAAAAGGCAAAATCTTATATATTAAGCCAGAAAGGCTTAAAGGTTCAAATTTCTAAATCCCCAACATTGCCCTTGGCTAAATAAAACATTAAAAAAAGACATTAAGGTAAAAGGGGTAGAACAGTAAAAACGCAAGAAAAAATATAATCAATTATTATTATTATTTTTTTTTTTTAAGAAATTGTTAATTGGCATCAGCATGGAGCATGCCAAGAGGCTAGTAGTAATGAAGCACATACTTAACCTAACTACAGATTAATGCATATGATCTTTCAAGAACTACCATATTCCTCTACAAGATTAATACAAGTATAACCAGCAATGGAATGAAAAGTAATACACACCATTTATGAATATGACCAATCCTGCATATCAGATTCTGTTAATATTTTTTTTCAAAGGTAAAGGCCAGCATTTTGAAACACTACCCGCACAATAAAATATTACAAGAGTCTAGATTCTCACATACACGTGTGTACTCGTAAAACGTCAAGTACAACATGGAGTTGGCAAGGACCTGACAAGCCACGTGAGGCTAGTCAAGGTTATAAAGAGCACAATTAGTTTTCAGCTTGAATGCGCCATAGCCAATCCATTTCCAGTGCAGTAAAAAATTTATTTGTACTTGACATTAATGTTCTCATACAAGTTTAAGCAAAACCTTTTGTCTTTTTAAAGAGATACAATGTGGAATGGAGACAAGTAAACATGAGAGAAGATAACTCGCACTGCTCCCGAGTATACACTATGCACTACAACATGATAAATCCCCGAGCTAGGAGCTACAAAGTTTTTCAGGTCTCACCAAGCAAGAAAAGTCCTCAAGTGATGATCTTTGGATTCATTTGCATAAAGAAAAACTTAACATCTTTATCAGGTTAGAACTAATAAGATAAGCATATACTTCATGAGAAAGGACATAGTTTTAACAATCAAAATTCTGAGGCCTAGAATAACATTTATTATTACATCCATAAAGATGCCTATTCCCCAATGCAAAAAGCCAAGTACACGATATTATCAGAGAAGGTAGCAAATGCAAGTGGAGAAATCACAGAATCATAGTCAGATAAAACTGTACTTTAAAAAGACACTCACATCATGCAGCTTTTTGTAGTCCAGCCTCTCTACGTGCCTTTTCCCAGAAACAGGTGTTGAACCATCTTGGCCAGGATCTGACTCTAATAAAGATGATAGCTCATCTTTTAAAGAATGTCTCTTCTGCCCACGTTTAGAACTTTGTTCACCAGAGCCTCTAAGAAGTGTACTTCCTTCCAACAATGATGACTGGGGCACTTCAACATTTTCAAAAGACCTATTATCCTCATCTAGTGCAGCCGTGAGATCCTCAGAATCAGATGTAAAATCAGAGCTTGAACTTTCCTGCTTAACATCCTCACTGGGATCTGGAGCATCAGGATTGAAGTCGTCATCCTCTGAATCATCAGAAGGAAGCCCCAAGTACTGCTCATGGTTACTTTTTGGGGTCTCAAGTCCATCAGATGCTGATGCATATTCAGATTCATCGGAACTTGATTCTTCTTCCTCAACTTCCTCATCCGTTTCTGGACCATCAGGGTCATAATCATTATCATCAGAATCATCTGATGGAAGTCCCTGGTTGTTCTCCAGATTCTGTCCTGCTGATGCCGCAACAGCTGCTTCAGGAAATACCTTCTGCACATGAAATAGGAGCAAGATAAGAGATAAGAGTGTTTAATTCAAAGAGAAAACAACCGCAGCTTTTGATATTGACCTCCCAGCTGTCAGTAATAGAAAGATCTGTTCCTTGAGAGTCATTAATCAAATCAAAGCAATCAACTTTGCAGTCACATCCGGGGCATAACCAACCCTCATCATCAGGTGGAACTGCAAGCCAAATAAATAAATAAATAAACAAGGACAGCAGAATCAGAATGTTAAAGAACAAGGGATGTGCTGTAGAAATTACTTTCTTCACTCAATAGAGGCGGTTCCAGACAGTGCTGGTGAAACCCACGGTCACAAGCCCCATCACAAAGTATGATGTCATTATCAGCATACACGTCCTTGGACCCACATTTTGCACAGAATATCTGCTCAATATTTACAGTTTTAAAATAAAGTTATTCTTCATGTAATCTATATGCTAAAAGAACAAATAAAGCTAACAACATCAATATCATGTGAAAGGAAAAATAAATCAGATGACCAAAATACTCAAGGATAGAATTAGAATTTTTTTTTTTAAGTGGAACTGCTTAAAATAGAAGAATTCTCCTACATCCTCACTGTCAATCTGTCCTTCAGAATCAAATAAAGATTCTGGAAACATTCCTTCAGCACATAGTGAATCAAGACGTTGAAAAAGATCTCTAATTTTCAATTTGCGTCGAAGTATTTCAGAAGTAGCTCGTTGAAGCTCCTTCTCTGGCTTTATTTTTTCTAGGCTGCAAAATCACAAATATAGTCAGATGCCAAAGCTTGAGATTTTATTCACCTGAAATAGAAGAAAATTAAAAATGACCAAACTGAAGAACAAAACAAAGCCACTCCAAGACACCTCATTGTATTTCAGTACTCAACAAGACTAGAACTTTCTTAATGAAAATCTATTCCTCTAGCATCTCATAATTAAAAATCAACTGAAGACATAAAAGTTGCATAATAACTATGTTGATAAAAATAAAATAAAAATTAAAAGATTGTGTAATACAACTTATGCACCTGTTTCCTTTCCAGCCTTCACCAGAATAAGCATCAATAAGAGATTTCTCATAGTTTATCCGGTTGAGTAAATATCTCAGATGTCTCCTGATCCTTGAAAATTCATCAGCTGAATCTCTCTCCATATGTTTCTTCTTTCTCTTCTTCCTTTTTTCCTCTTTCCCATCACTTACATTTGCAACACTATTACTTGATTCAAGAGTTGCAATGTTATTACTTAATTTAGGAGCTTCAGGTTTCTCCCCCGTCCTTGAGCGCAGAACTCTGTCACTGCTTACCAAAGACCTCGATTTCTTTCTTGAACTTGAATTTTGCTTATCCTTGCAACCGAACCGGCTAGAATTTTTTGATGCATTCTCAGACACTGTTTCTGATGGCTCAAGACTTGACTTTTCAGTTCCACTTTTCGTGTGCGGTTCAATTAGTTCATAACTAGGGTTCGTGCTTGCATCTTCAAGGGATGGCTCCAACTGCCCAATAACAAAATTCTTCTTCATATCTTCAACAGAAGGCCCTGATTGTTCAAAAACAATGGAGCTGGATACTGCAGTGCTAGTTTTAACTTGATCATTTTGGGCAGGTACAGAGCCAAGCTGATCTTTCTGTTCCTGTGGTTCACTATGTACACTTCCACAACCAGATTCATTGATCTGATCCAATGCAGTTTGGAGAGGGCATGAAATTGTGTCAGTCTGACAAGTCTTGCCCACAGCTTCAGGAGGAAGTCCCGCTTGTTCACTAAGAGAAGTCACGTTCACATTTTCACTAACCACCTGTATCTGTTCATTGCCACCACAGCTGGGTACTGGGATAACAGTTTGTAATGGTTCATCTTGTACAAAATCAGAGCCCAAATGCTGGTTATCTTCTGCTGGTTCACTATATGAAGTTCCAAAACCAACATCATTTGTCTGTTCCAAAGTCTTGCTCACATCTTCACAAGGCAGTCCCGCTTGTTCATTAAGAGAACTCGTGATCACATTTTCACAAATCGACTGCAATTGTTCATTACCATCACAGCTGGGTACCTCCAGTCTAAATGTACCAGTCAAAAATTGGTTATGTAAAGGTTTGTTTTGTGAAACATCAGAGCCATGTTGCCTGTCCTCTTCTGGTTCGCTGGATGAAGTTCCAAAACCAAAATCATTTGTCGGTTCCAATGTCTTGCTGACATCTTCAGGAGGCACTCCTGCTTGTTCATTAAGAGAAGTCATGTTCACACTTTCACTAATCGACTGCAATTGGTCATTGCCACCACAGCTGGATACTGGAATAATAGTTTGTAACAGTTCATTTTGAACAATATCAGAGCCGAAATGCTGCTTTTCTTTTCCTGTTTCACTAAATGAAGTTCTGAAACCAAAATCATTTCTCTGTTCCAGTGAAATCTGTTGAAAGCATGAAGTTTTTCCGGTCTGACAATTGACACCCAGATCTTCATGAGGCTCTTCATGAGGCTCTTCATGAGGCTCTTCATGAGGCAGTTCCAAATGTTCGGCAAGAGAATTCTTGGTCACGTTGCCAGAAAATGATTGCAAGTGATCATTGGTAGTACAGCTAGATAATTCTGTTGTAGTATGTAATGATTCATTTTGAATGTGTCCAGAGCCGGAATGATGACCATGGGCTGATGATTTGGTATAAAGATTTACAACACCACCTTGACTGCTGTTGCTCACATCTTCGGGAGGCAGTCCCAATTGCTCAAGGTGAAAATTCTCAGTCACATTTCCAGAGAATGATTGCACTTGTTCATCAGCATTAATGGTTGCTTTGCAGATATCCTGTAGCTCATTTCGAAGAACATCACAGTCAACCTTTTGCTTGGTTGGTTCACTACATCTACTTTCAGAACCAATTTCATGTGTCTGTCCTGATGTACTTTCTTCTTGGCATTTTGCAGTTTGACTGGTCACATGTTCTGGAGGATTATCCAGTTGTGCAGCATCAGCCATATTCAGATGGTAAGGCTATACACAGATAAATATCAGTAACTCTATCTGTTTGATACACAGTGAACAAATTGGTTTTCTTTTTTTGAGGGTTTGATCCCTGGGGAAAAAGGTATCAATGACATTCAACTAACTAAAGTGGCTATTAACTGATCAAATACCTCATTTCCAGTCTTCTATCTTATCGTATAACAATTACAAAACCTTCAACATACAACAAAAATCCACACTTTGCATTAGTAAGTCTCACCACAAACTTGACAATACAGAAAAGAATTGTCACTCATGTAAGTAGTCTGATGTTGTTGCGTTGATGCACCATACACCTGCAGAAGGACTGAATAGATTATAAAATTGCTATGCAGACATCATAAGATCCCTCACCTATTTAAGAAAGAGAAAAAAAAATGTCAAACATCCTCAAATCAGACAAGAGATAATGACCCATGAAGACTACAATGAAATGGATTGCTCTCACTACATAGGTTTCATGGGAGTACAAGGTAGCAAAAGACGGGACATAAAATGATAAGAAAGGAGAGAATTTTCAAGTGCTAAAACTAGCCACAACATTAAACACTGATAAAACAGCTTATGAGAACAAGGTTGTTGTGGCAACTTCAAAAAGTTTGCATAGGGATAGCATTTCATCGTGTGCCAGCTTATTTGGCACCTTATTGTCACACTAAACCTTCATTTGAAATGTCTCTTGGAAACCACTCATCCAAGTAAATAAGTAGGACTTGATATAAATTTTTTGTAATGTCCACAAATGAGGACCTATCTGTGAATTGTTACATGGATAAGAATGGTTGAGATGTATCTCATCTACCATGCATCGTTTTCATTTATATCTAACTTAACAGTAAAGAAAATGGTTCTCATTTTAAAGATGACCTTATTAGTGAGAAGCCATATTTACATAGTCCTACAAAAAACACTAGTGCTCGCACACATCCAAAATAACAAGACAAATATATTTATATATGAACCATTGATTAGGTGAAATGTTGTTTAAATGCATAGGCAAGGTTAAAAATGTGACAAAACAAGCGAGATCTCTGGCAAGACAATGCTACCCTATACATACATGTGTGTCTGGGTGTGTATTACCATTCAAAAACAATACAGAAAAGAAATAGCTTTGATGGTGAAAAAAAAAAAAGTTGTGCCAGTCTCTAATGGTGAAATTAGAATACAGAAAACTCAAGAATCAATAGTGCTTTACACTGTAAATGTTGAAACGCTTGAATCGAGCTGGGTGATTTGCCTGCTGAATCAAAGTACATTAAATATCATTCACGCACTTAACTATGGATATGCTTATTCCCAGCTGCTGTACTTTGAGCTATCACCCTAAAATGTCCTCCAACATAAAACTCACAAATAATTCAGAACATTCTAGCTCCTAACCTCTGCTTGGTTTCCGATAAGTCACCGGGAAAAGAAGGGAAACTTACCCGCAACTGAGCTCACTTGGTCACCACACAACAACACAACTACTAACATTCTCTCGGCATGCATCAAAACAGTTACGGGAAAGCTCAAAATGGATTCAGACTCAGTTGAGGTAACTTGTCGAACAAAATTAAATTGGAGAAGACGAAAGAGAAATACCTAAAGCTTGAGAATTATCTGAACAAAAACCTAACTTTGAAAAGTAAAGCACGAAATTTACATTTGAAAGTTACCTTTACCTTGTGTAGCTGGTGAATCTAGTAGTTTCCACCGCTATGCTATTCGGAACAAAGTTGCAGAGAGAGGAGGGATTGATTGATTGATTGATTGATCTCTGTGTGTGGTTCCCGATACTTGTTCACACCGCCGAAGAAAAGAAGCGGTTCTCACTAAACACAGTCCTCTATAAATCTGGGCCACCGTTGCAGTTTCAGCTTAATATCCCCACCCTTTTGCTGATTCATCGCCTGTGCTATCCTGCACCTTTGCGGTGCGTTGCCGCTTTATTGTGGGCTGGGCCTGGACTGTACGGGTTGCCGTTAACCCGACCCAACCTGCACTGTACGACCCATTAGTGTTGGTTAACAAGTCGTTATGGGTTAACGAGTGGGAATGAGTTTCAATAAAAACAAAATCGGAATGTTGTGCTAATGGGCCATGATGATATTTAATGGGGTGACCCGTTAATATAATGGTTCGGATGAACCTTCACCGGTTAGCTTAACGGGTTGTTTTCAAGTTGTTTCAAGACAATGCTACATGAATTTAACATTGAAGAACAAAATTACATATCGTTTACCCAACCATTCGGGGCATAGCCGAAAAAGCCATAACATAAGTAAAATCACTTATTCTCTAATTAGCGAACCAATCAAAATATACAACTACTCTGAAAACCGGTTAAATTAAAAGAGTTGAACTTAGATCTCCAATCCAATTGTTTATTAAAAAAATAGCCAGTAGCCTAGACTCATGTCCTAAAAAAATCCTCAACACCATCAACCCGTATTTCGCTGCGGTGATAGGAGTTCCAACACAGCACAGCCACGCTCCATGCCAAAACTCATCGTGTCCACCAATGCCAACTCTAAAGTACCCCAAAAACCTAGTTGTTGGATCTTTCATTGAAAGGGTGGGCAAAGCCTATCTACATAATGAAGGCGTCCCTTAATTAAATTAACTAGGTAAGGCCTTATTTTCTTACCTGCCTTATATCAAGCGACACAAAGACATAAGGGAACATTAACAATTTTCTTGAATCAACTTTTGCACTCCCTTATCTTTTCTTCCCAATTTGTTGTGTTACTTGTGTACCTCTATCGTTTAAGCATCACAACCGTTTATTTAAACACTATCTTTGTAAAAACTCAACCAAATCGAAAATCACTAAATGACTAAAAAATGAATGATCATAGACAAATTTAAAAACATAATAAAAATACACACCATAATAAGTACTTTATGCATGCGTTGTTAGTTTGTTATATTTTGGACAGGACGAGGAAATTACAGAGTTTGACCGAGGAGGACTGGAGAGTGGAAAGTGGTTAGGAAACCAGTGTGCGCATGTTAGAGAGCACCACTGTTTTTGAGGAAACATCCTACCCTTGAGCCCAGGATGCGCATTGCGCTCCCCCTTAAAAACTTTCACGTGCAAAAGTATTTACTATTTTAGTATTTTATTGCACGGAAGACTTTTGACTTTGGAGTCAAAACTTGAAGCCAACAAAAATAGCAATTGCTGGTTTTCACCTTCCGTCACCCTTCCTTAGTTGCACGTTTGTTCCACTTTGCGATTAATTAATCAACTCTTTAAAGCTTTCTATTCAACCATCATTATTCCTTGGGCTCCATATAAACTATACACCACTTTAAAAACTAAATCCAATAATGTGATACCAAAAAAAAAATTCCACAATTTTTTTTTTTTACAAGTGGCGAACTAAAAATCAATCATTGTAAATATAAATGCTTTAGTACAAATAGATTATCGAACGAGACTAAGCAGCCACCGAATGATCTGATGCCTTTCTGACATGTGAAGTGTTTTCTTAAACAACTCATACATATTAAATTCAAAATTAATCACCACTGGTAGTCTAGTTGGTAAGAGCCTCCAGGTGTGGAACCCCCCTACCCGGATTCAAATCCTGCTGACTGCGAGTTCAAGTGAAATTTGAATCTATTATGTGGCTCGCCAGGAGAATGAAGGCTTCTGACACTACCTCCAAGTGGATTAGTCCTTGAGCCTAGGAAGATTTTGGGATATCACGATTTCGACAAATAAAAATGCAAAACTACAATTTCACCTTAAATTAAGAAAAACAAAAAAGATTACATCCATTGTTGCTCGGCAATACCTCGTGAATGGGTAATTGGGTACGGTGGTCGTATAAATGAGTTCCACACCATGACATTTGTAATGAACGGGCCTTCGAGACAATTTTGTATGTAGGACTTTTGTCACGAGATATAGTCAACAAATATCTATCGATCTCAGGCCGGTCTTAACTTCTATAACCAAGCGATATGATTATTGATGTGGTCGGTATATATAATACAAATGTTTTTTTTTTCCTTGAAAGTGGATGATCATTTTTGTTTGGGAAATTTTATTCACACACCTCTATATACTAGATACACACCCCTTTTTTCCTACAATTTACATAAGACTTTGTGGGTCATAAAATTACCAAAAGAGACATTTATATATTAAAACTAAAGAAACATAGTTGAAATAAACAATCCCGCGTTAGAATCTTTTTCTCCTCTACGAGAACGACGTGGGTGGAGATTGAAAACCCTAATCAGAAACAGTTGGCCACACAGCCCACACTCATGGATGAACTTCCAAAGTTAGAACTGATTTTTAAATAGGGATCGTCGTTGATCTGCAAAAACCCTTTGATTCAATTGTTGATTATTCAAGCTAGCTACCCAATGATTGATCTGCAAACTAGCTTGATCAATCATAGCTTGAATAATATGCAGAAACATGATTGATCTGCAAACTATCCAACGATTGATCTGCAAACTAAATGAATCATGCAGAGGCTAGTTGGGTCTGCAAAGTAGATGAATCAACCATTGATCTGCAAAAATGGGTATGCAAAGGAAATTCTCTGAAATGAGACGGAAATCCAAGATGGGTATGCAAAGATCGTGCATTTTTTTTTTTTTTTTTTAAACAGACGTTATCTGTGTATTTAGAAAAAGGATGTGAGATGTGTATTTAGTAAATAGGTTGTGTATTTAAAATTAGGGTAGTTTAAGAAGTTTGGGGTTGTGTATCTAATAAATTGTGTTTCAATCAAGTTAATAGGTGGTGTATTAATAATGGGGTGTGTATCTAGTATTTAGTCATGTGTGAATAAAATTTCTCTTTTTGTTTTTGAGAAATGAAAAATGAAAAATGTAGCTAATTAATTCCTAGTTTAATTAAATGACACTTAAAGAATCTTAGACAGACGTAAAGATCAAGTTGGAACTGGGGTAGTACAAAGACAGATTTGTAACAGCCAGCTTAGCAAGATATGAAGTCTTTGTTCCGTAGTCCAATTAATATGTAGTTTGTACGGGCACAAAGTCGGTTGTATATATTTGTTGCCACTGGGATTATATTATTGATTTTCAATCTTTGGATCACTTTGAGTCTAATCAATTTTATGTGTTTGAAATCATTATTCTAATAACCGACCAAATTGACTATTAGAGAAGTTGATTACAACAAGTTTGAAACATTCCTATTATGTTGATCTCTTATTCCACCAAAAATTAAAAAAACTAAGCAGTTCCTTTTCAATTTTGACCAGTTTTTGTTTCAATTTTTCAATGTTTTCCAATAGTCATGTCTGTCAACTATTCTCTGCTAGATTAAAGAGTGTTTTTTATCATTACATGTTGCTACTAAAAATCTCTGATCCACTTTCACTTATTTTGACCCGAGTCCCTCTCGACCTAATATTTCCGTCAATTCCTTCCGGCTAAGTTCCCTTTGTTTGTAACTTGATCAATGAAGAAGATCGATCAACAAAATTGAAGTCAAAATGTACGTAACTCACATAAACAAATATCCAAACTAAATGTACGTTGTTCAAATTTCAAGCCAAATCAATCACCTTAAACCCTTCTCTATCCCAAACTTGCTCTCTAATTTCTAATATCTATCTCTTGTTCTTGCTAACACTTAATTTTTCTATCTGCATAGTCTATAGTCTATACCAGAAAATAGGAATTGATGTCCACCAAAATGGAGTTCATGACTTTGTCTACAAGTTTAATTAGTTGCTAGCAAAACAAGGATCAGAAGCATATGCAAGCTTCCAATTGAGAAACACCTAAAAACTTTGTAATTAATAAGTAATTGATCACTCGCTCAAATGCTCAACCCCTGAAAACAAGTTGATTAACTATCTAGGGATGAATAGAATAAGGGATAGAAATTGCCGTTTCTCCTACAAACAAATAATTAACTACCTGGAAGAAACCAAATAGCTTTTTTTTCTTTGTTTTTGTACTTGGGGTGCAGCTTGTCGTCCAACTTGTGCACTAAACAATAATTTTCTTCTGCAGAAATATAGAAACCAAGAACTTTCCTATCCAATTGACCAATTCTTATTCATCTCTTCAACTTAGGACTTTAATTCTTAATTATTTATTCATCATCCAATTAATTAAGTACTACAAATATATACTAATCTCTCCAGCCAAGCCGCTAAATAAATGGTCTCTCACAAAAGCAGGAGTTATGTTGCTCAAGACATTAATTAACAAATAATCACTAAGGGGTAATGTTTCCTTGTTATAATTCTAATTGATTAAAAAACCGTCGTCTCAAACTAACAATACTCAAACAGACCTATAACATGCCAGACTGTCTGATACGATTGATTCATATATATATATATATATATATATATATATATATATATATAGTTGACCGATATAGATAAATGACTCGTTTATGGTACATTAATATATCGATACATCAAGTAGTCGACCAATTCGATACAGTGGTAGACTAGCCTCATGCATTGTAGACTAGCTCAACCTAATACCATTGTAGCTAGGAAGCTGGTCTACTACTGTAAATAGTTGATATATCATTGTACTGATACTTTGATGTACCAATACTTTACTGTATAAGTTTCATAGCCTAAATGATACATGTGCTTGTGGTAATTAACTAGATTATATACTTTGTAGCAGCACTAATTAAGTGTAATTAGACCATGTTTTGAAAATGATATTGAAGTACTGCTATATGTATGGATGAATGTGGATGCCCATGATACATGCATGTGTCTTAATTAGTTGAGCTATATATAGCTAAACATATTTCCAATGAGCTTACCCCTATTATCTCCATTTTGTGAAACACAAAAGCTAGCTAGGCCACTTTGTGTTTGATCAATTAGAGCAAGACACAGCTCAAATCATAGGATATTAGTTGTCATATAATAAATATTATAAACCAAATTGTGATGTAAGCTTAACTTAGTCCTCATGACCTATATATAGAGTGCGGAGTTTTGATCTCAGCCGTCAGATCAGATTATTTACACGGATTCGACAATTGAGATCAAAACTCTACACTTTATAAAGTAAGAACATCTTTACCTGAGAATCATTTTATATATGTGTGTGTATGTATACATTGAATCGTACATATCTATATCATATATGTGTAGACAAACAAATTGAAAAGAAAAGCTCCTTTACATGTCCCATTCTTTTTACAAAAGCTTGTTGGGCATAGTTGTTGAGAAGTCAAGGTCTTCAAAGCTAACTTTTCCATGAAAACCTAACCCTACCCAGAAGGCAAAAAACTACACACAGAAAATGGGGAGTATTCAATTGACTGCTCCATCTCTTATCCCTTCAATCCAAACTCTTCCACCCAAATATATTTGACTGTTGAAAAAAACACCAACCAACTAGTATACAGTGTGTATACTACTTCATGATGATGAGGAGGATATATAATTATATATGCCTCCATATTTTGACACAAACCAAACTATGACGAAACTCTTGGAAACCGGCCGGCAAGAAACGGTGTCGTACCTTCTGGGACACGCACGCTACCAGCAAAGTTTTATTTGAACTTAATAAGTCTACAAAAATTAGATATTTGGGTGGCAAAAAAGTGGAGTTTCCTCATTTGCTCGACGACTTTGATCGATCTATATATTTCTTGTTTACTAATAATTTCGTGTAGCATTAATCCTTCTTCATATGGCCGGTGTTTGCTAAGATTGGTACTACTCCATCCAGCTAACTGACGCAGATATATTGAAAGGAAATGTGTTATGTGTGCATGAATTGTATATGTTCTGGTCTGGAAGGAAGACGAAAATGATGATGAAGTGTCGGTTAGGGGGTTAAAATATATGAGAGATTCTTGGGTTATTATCTGACACAAAAAATTGAAAAAAAATGAAAAGATTCTCACTGTTTAGGCTTATATAATTTCATGATGGTGACGGTTACTAATTAACAGTATTCGTTAATCACACTAGTTTATATTTCATGCAACAATAAACTATAGCATATTTAATTATTCTCTTATCATGATTGTTGTTAATGGCGGACCTAACTTAGGGTGTTCTACAGGAAATGGGGGCACCTAATGACCTCACGCAAGCAATTCAAGGAGACAAGATGTAGAACCTAAACAATAAACATACAGAAATCATGATACTTTATATGAATCCCTCAAGGCCTCAACTACAATCTCTACTCATCAACATCAACATTTTTTTAGAACTTTATTGCTAAGACACGACAATAATTTAAATCCAACAGTTCCTCACTCTCTACACATCTGAGATTAATCGAACCCAAGACTAATTGGTCTGTACGTACTAACTCTTTTGAATTCAATCTAATATCTTTAATCAATCACACACAGTTTTACAACTCTTCGTGCTCGAAAGACATTTCATCAAACAAGTCGAAAACTCTAAAGTTATTATATCTTAACCCATAAGAGCTGAAAAATAATTAGCAACTCGTATTTTTTGTTGGACCCCATTGTCCGGTCACAACTAGTACACCTCATTTGATATTAAACATCCGAACATAAATCTATGATACTACGTACATTTGAATTTCTCTCATATATCTCTAAATCATGATAGAATTTTCGGCGTTGAAAGACAGATAGTCATCCACTACAATCAAATAAAACACAAGAAAGGTAGTAATGCTTGTGAATTTAGATGGACTAAAGGATAATGCATGCATAAATCCTCAAATTTTAAAAGAAGTCACTCATCACATGCTGTCAAACTAAACCCAATACCAGCTCGATCTTGGATAATATGACAAACATGTAATACAGGATAAACCAGATGCACATGCAATTTTATTCTTATTCCTGACCCAATTTTGGCCTTATTATCCCACTGAAAGATGAACAATCAGGCTGGTGTATATGTTTTCTTGTTCTTTTAAAGATGAGCATTGACACTGTTGCTTTTCTTATAGACAGCATTTTTTATATCATTCCTATCCTTTGGCAAATCAAATTTTTATTTTTAATTCGCGACATCAAAACTTTTACACAAAGCTACACCAACATTTTCTTCTCCCACATCTACAAAGAGGCAAATTTTCTTGTCACTTCTGGCCATTTAACTCCGGCAACTACTTGGATCAAAGCTGTTTCCCCTCGTGCCATTCCGGCTTTATTATTCGATCATTTAGGCTCTACATGTATCAGAGATTTTTCCTTTGTAATCTCTGTTGTTGTTTTTCTGTTTTCCCATAAAAAAAATGACATTGTTGCTAATGATCAAGGCGAAAACAAGGAGCTCCGTACCTCATCACAGACCAGAAAAAAAGAAGGAAGGGGTTTTAGCTGATGACGCACGTGAAAGGCCTGCAACAGTGGGAATTGCCTGGTGTGCCGCCATCCCATCGTTATCCATGCCCAACATTTGAACCACATGAACAGCCGCGTGGTTGGGCGACGCGTATTACAAACCCTCGCAGCTTTTACATTTCTACCCCTATTCTCCGTTCTGTGACCCCTCTCAGATCAGAGAGGACCCCCTGTTGCTAGGCTGACATGGCGGTCACCTAACCCCACATGCCTGCCTCATCCGAGGCCATGTCTACGTGTGCGGACCCCCACCTTGTCCCTCTTCTCCCCGACCACGTTTCTTTTTTACTTTCCCACGACTCTCACTCTCTCCGCCTTCGTCATCTTCCTCCCCCCCAACCCCAAATCCCATTTCAATTTCAATTTCCCTACCCTTTTGTCCCTCTGTGGTCCCCACCCTTTCCCGCCTCCCCCCTATATAACACCCCCACCCAGCCCACACAATCTCACTACACCTAAATCCCAACACAACACTACTCGATCTGCTACCTAGCTTTCCTCTCCTCTCCTCTCCTTCTTTGCCTGCATATATTTCTCTGTTTATACCAAACACATTCTCAAATCTTTAATGGCTGTTGACTCGTCCCGTCCTTCACCCCTCGGCCCTCCGGCCTGCCAGAAAGACGCCAAAGCGTTACACTTTATCGAACAAACCACCCGAAACGCCGACGCCGTCCAGGAGACGGTGTTGTCTGAAATTCTGAGCCGAAACGCCGAAACTGAGTACCTGAAACGCTACAAACTCGGCGGTGCAACTGACCGCGAATCCTTCAAATCCAAACTCCCGGTTATCACTTATGAAGATGTCCAGCCAGAAATTCAAAGGATCGCCAATGGAGATCGCTCTCCTATCTTGTCGGCCCATCCCATCTCTGAATTCCTCACCAGGTAAATTAGTGCTCGATTAATCAGATCTTCATTTTGAAGAATTTAAAAATTAACAAAAAAACCAGTATCTGATCGAATTTTGGTGCAAATTAAATTACAGTTCTGGTACTTCAGCGGGTGAGAGGAAGCTCATGCCAACGATTCAGGAGGAGTTGGATCGTCGTCAATCACTCTACAACCTCCTCATGCCAGTCATGAACCTGTAAGTATAAGTACGCGTTAAGAATTTTACTTTTAATTTAATAAAAAATTTATTTTCTGGGAAACTGAAATGATTTTTTTTTTTTTTTATATTGGGAACAGTTGTGTGCCTGGTTTGGACAAAGGCAAGGGATTATACTTTCTGTTCGTCAAGTCCGAATCAAAGACGCCGGGTGGACTCTTGGCCCGACCCGTGCTCACCAGCTACTACAACAGCGAGCACTTCAAGACTCGCCCCTACGACCCCTACAATGTCTACACGAGCCCCAACGAGGCCATCCTCTGCGCCGACTCGTTTCAATCCATGTACACGCAAATGCTCTGCGGTCTCCTGGAGCGCCAACAAGTGCTCCGACTCGGCGCCGTTTTCGCTTCGGGTCTTCTCCGGGCCATCCGGTTCCTCCAGCTCAACTGGCAACAACTCGCCAACGACATCAAAACCGGAACTCTCAGCCCCAAAATCACTGACCCGGACTTGAAGGGATGCATGGGCCGGATTCTGAAACCCGACCCGGAACTGGCGGAGTTCATTTCCCAGCAATGCGGTGAGGAGAACTGGGAGGGAATCATAACCAGAATTTGGCCAAACACAAAATACTTGGACGTGATCGTCACCGGAGCTATGGCGCAGTATATTCCGACCTTGGATTACTACAGCGGCGGCTTACCAATGGCGTGCACCATGTACGCTTCGTCCGAGTGTTATTTCGGACTCAATCTCAACCCGATGTGCAAACCGGCTGAGGTTTCCTACACTATCATGCCAAACATGGCGTATTTCGAGTTTCTCCCCTACGAGCCTAACTCAATGAGTCAGGAATCGCTGCGACTCGTGGACCTCGTCGACGTGGAGGTCGGAAGGGAGTACGAGCTCGTGATCACAACTTACGCGGGGCTGTACCGTTACCGAGTCGGCGATATTCTCCGAGTCACCGGATTCCACAACTCGGCGCCGCAATTCCACTTCGTGAGGCGCAAGAACGTGCTGCTCAGCATCGACTCGGACAAAACAGACGAGGCCGAGTTACAGGTCGCCATCGACAACGCCTCCAAGATGATCCTCGAGAATTTCAACGCCAGCGTGGTGGAGTACACCAGCTACGCCGACACGAAGACCATCCCCGGCCACTACGTCATTTACTGGGAGCTCTTGGTCAAGGACTCGGCCAACTCGCCGAGTTCCGAGGCGCTGAGTCAGTGCTGTTTGGCGATGGAGGAATCGCTGAACGCGGTCTACAGACAGTGCCGAGTCGCGGACAACTCGATCGGGGCGCTGGAGATACGTGTGGTGAATAGCGGCACCTTCGAGGAGTTGATGGACTACGCGATCTCGAGAGGCGCGT
This sequence comes from Rubus parviflorus, assembly GCA_029955375.1. Lineage (NCBI taxonomy): Eukaryota > Viridiplantae > Streptophyta > Magnoliopsida > Rosales > Rosaceae > Rubus > Rubus parviflorus. Next base: position 31,974,006 of record JARGGL010000001.1, read on the forward strand.
CGATCAACCAGTACAAGGTGCCGAGGTGTGTGAACTTTACCCCCATAATGGAGTTACTGGACTCTAGGGTAATTTCCAACCATTTTAGCCCATCTTTACCGCATTGGACCCCTGAAAGGAGGCGGTAAAAATTTTGGTCCGCCGACAGAAAAGTCTGGTCCTTTATGAAATAAGTTTTTGGATATTTTTTTTTTAGTAGGGTTTCTTTTATTTTTTTTCTTAAGGAAAACGTTATATAAAAAGTGTAAGTTGGATTAGGACGTTTCAGGGTCAGGTTTTGTATTTTGGTTAAATAACCTTGTGGAAAAGAATGTGCAACTTTTGGACATGTTTTTGTTCAATGAATCGCTGCTTTCATAATCACCAACTTTTGGACATTAGTCACATTACTTCATAGAAAGAAAGAGGGTACTTGACTAATTTGAGATGGACGATAGGTATTTTTCTCAGAAATTCAATAGAATGATAATTTATCCATAGAATAAGATCGGAAGCAACTGAAATAAATGTGTCACCGGTTCTTATTTCTTGGTAAGTAAAAACAAAGTCAAGCATATCTTTTTTGAATTATTATTAATCATAATTGAAAGAGTACAATGGATTGGTGTAATACCAAAACTATACAGAATTGTTCACTAAAAATATTCTCCTATATGACTAGAAACTCACGGAATAAAAATAAAGGGCTTGTCATTATTCAATAAAAATCAGCATCTCGACTATTCTAATTCTCTTAATATTGCAACGAACAACGTGGAGACTCTTAATTTGATATGTCGATAATCTCCTAATAAATTTTATCTTCTACTTTAGCGTTTTTCATTCTTCAAGATTAATTAATTTACTCCAATATCTCAAATCAGACAATCAAAATACGTACAAAATATCAACATGTCAGTGGACACATAACAACCATTTGACTATATAGTTGTGATTCATGTGTAGATAAATAGTATACAAAAAACATAATAATTGAATGACATCCTTCATGTGTAACTTATGTGAGAAATATTTATTTTCTGAGATAGACTCGACATATGTATGTCTTATTTCAATAGTTAGGGGGCCTTCGTGTCATTAACTAAAACGTAAAATGTGATCTATGTACGGTGTTTTACGTTTATGAAATATATGTGATCAAATTTCACTATGAAATATGTGTGTAATATCTACTAAGGATGGTTGAGACAACTTTGATTCTCAAATACTAGTGACACCTTTTGGCCATGTCATTTCCACAAAGGTCAATGGTTCATATAGTGAGATGTAGACGCTTAATTTGTCATTGGCTCATAAAGTCGTAACCAAACCATTCCATGATTAACCAGATGATGATGGCATTTTCTGAGTACTAACCAAACCATTCATTCTGCGAATGCTTGTCATAAACTTGATGTGGATGCTAATGGAGAATCAACTCATGTTGACGATTAATTGGATACAGTCACATACACCCAACACCTCAGGCACATTAAAAGGAGATGAGCTAGAATATATATACATCTGAATTTGTGATGATAATGACCCTTAGCTAATTAAAAGGAGATGTAACATCTTTAAAGCAGCTCCTATCTGAAAGATTATAAAATTCATATACCTGAAAGATTATCAAATTCGTATACATTTTATAATTAGAATTTGATTCTTACTTTTTTAATCGATAGTTATCCAACACACCCCATATAACTCTAATTTTAATCACATTGCGGAACGAGTATGAGGAACTTAAATTTTAGGAAATGCCACCACCTTCTCTCCTTGATTGTCTATATTATTTTTATCCGCAACATATATCTAGAAAAAAATGCGTACAATAAAGGTAGTAATAATTAAAAGAGTTTGATATCAATATTCGTACAAAAATAAAACTAAGGAGCTTGCCCAATCAAAAGTTAGTAAAACTTTAATGCCATAATTGAAGGCGCGATTCTTAGTCCAACATTCAAAGCTCCAATTTTTTATATAAGATGTTTTTAAGATCTTCTAATTTTACAACTAATAATAGATGCCTAATAAATTTTCTTCCGGGCTTTATTGTTTTTTATTCCTCTAAATTATTTAGTTTACTTCAATATCTCAAATCGATGAATCAAAATACGTACAAAATATCAACATGTTAGCGGACACATAACAACTATTTGCTTATATAGTATGATTCATGGTTGGTGAATAATATACATGAACATATTAATCCAATGACTTCTTTCACATGTAATTTATATGAGAAATATTAGTTTTCTAACAAAAACTAGACATTTGTGAACTCAAACCGAGTAATATATGCCTCATTTCAATTGTTATTTAGGGGCATCATTAATTCAATGACTTCTTTCACATGTAATTTATATGAGAAATATTTGTTTTCTAACAAAAACTAGACATTTGTGAACTCAAACCGAGTAATGCCTCATTTCATTTGTTAATTAGGGGCATCATTAATCCAATGACTTCTTTCACATGTAATTTATATGAGAAATATTAGTTTTCTAACAAAAACTAGACATTTGTGAACTCAAACCGAGTAATATATGCCTCATTTCAATTGTTATTTAGGGGCATCATTAATTCAATGACTTCTTTCACATGTAATTTATATGAGAAATATTTGTTTTCTAACAAAAACTAGACATTTGTGAACTCAAACCGAGTAATGCCTCATTTCAAATTAGGGGCATCATTAATCCAATGACTTCTTTCACATGAAATTTATATGAGAAATATTTGTTTTCTAACAAAAACTTGACATTTGTGAACTCAAACCAATTAATGCCTCATTTTAATTGTTAATTAGGGGCATCAGTGTCATTAGCTACAATGTAAAACATGGTCTTTTCTAATGTGGGATCGAACTACTTAGTGATCAAATTTTACTATGAAATATGTCTGTATAATATGTACTAAGTTTGCTGTAGCTCTAGGGTTGTATTGTTATACTTGCAATAATTAATGAAAGTTCAATTTATGATAAAATATAAAAAAAAGTTTGCTCGAGACATAATTATTTGTGTGACAACTTTGATTCTCAAATCATCACTAGTACTAGTGATCCAACAGTAGTACAATGAACCTTTTGGTCATGTCATTTCCACAAAGGCTCATATAGTGATATGTAGACGCATGTAATTGGCTCATAAAGTCATATAACCAAACCATTCATTACTTGTCCTAATTAAGAATGATATGTGGATGCTAATGGAACCAATCCACAATCAATTCATGGTGAGAGGACTAGTTGGATACACATGCAATGCACCTAACACTTTACAGTTTACACACATTTACAAAAGATAGATGAGATAGATCGAATATATATCTCATATAAGATAGATAAGATTTTTTTTGTTTTTTAACATACACATGTATTCTGTAGGAAAGTTGAAGATTCTACATCAGAAAAGTGACAAAAGAAAATATAACTTATAAGTAGGTGGACTACTACTAATTGTATCGAGATATTTTGAGATAAAACCCAACACCTAATGAGTGGTTAAGTTGGGACAATATCGGTACAATAGTGGGTCACTTACCACGCTTGTCGCTGTCTAACATGGTATCAGAGCAGGTTTCCTTTCCAATCACGTCCTGGGCCCGAATTACTGGGCTTGAAATGAAACGAATGACTGAGCCTTCGAAAAGATGCGTTGGCTTCAGTGAATGAATTGTAAATTATGGTCGGGCTCTCGAAAAGATGTGTTAGCCCGTGTCTACGAATTGCACGTGCAGACCTAGAATTAGGTTTGCACGTGAGGGGGCGTGTTGGAAAGTGGAAGATCCCACATCAGAAAAGTGACAAAAGAAAATATAACTTATAAGTGGGTGAGCTACTCCTAATTGTATCGAGCCATTTTGAGATAAAACCCAACACCTAATGGGTGGTTAAGCTCGAACCAAAGATCTCTCATGGAGTAACTTTGGTGCCAAATCACTACACCAACCATCTTAAATTCTCGATTAATGTTATATGTGTTAATAACTTCATATTATTTAGGATTTATTTAAGGGCTAATATTGAAAATTAAGTAAGAGACTGAAATAATATCACAAGTTACAGGAAAGTTCATATTATCATCTGCAACTCCCCATGTAAATAACATGCTTATTAAAGGTGCTCTCATGGAAATTTCCTCCTATGATTATCATTTAGTTTTAAAATCAAACCCAGAAACATCAAAATCACCTGCCAATTAATTAAGTTAAAACAGTCTTGAGCTTAGATGCTGTTTTGAAATGGGACTCAACTTTATCATCGTAGTCTTTGTTTCCTTGTGCAGCTAGACAAGCTCTGTGCGCTCTCTTTCTAAAGTATAATTATTTTTTTGGTCAAGATAAATTATAATGATAATTGATAGACAAAAGAGAAAGCAGTGACAGAAAGCTTAATAGTAATGAGAGGACCCAATTAATTAACTCAATATGAAACAAGCAATATGAAACAGAAGGGCAGATATGATTGTTAATTATCATGTTAGTCAGTTAGTGTAGAACGATAAATTGACGACCCTTTGTAGATTTCGGAAAATTCTTCAGTATGGCGTGTACATACACGATGCAATCTGAATTTTTATGAATGCGTATGTCTTCCTCATACTCATTTTAAAAAAAAAGTATTCATACAAAAGAAAATAACATTGGCTAATCGGTCATTAATTTAGAGTTTACTTTTGATTACAATCAGTTGCGAGATTTCGAAAGCTCGATGTGAACCGTAAAAATGGGACAGGGGGCATACCATGAATCACATACTTGAAACAAAATTTCATTGCCGATTATTAATTAACTTTTAAAGACGAATCACGTACCAACTAATCTAACGCATGTTAAATGTGCATAATGCCAATCATGTTATCCGAAATTATCATTTGTCGCACCACTTGCACCGCATGCATCAGAGTTGACCATGACCCGTTTGGCCGAACATATTGGTACCACGTTATCATGATCAATCGTTCAAGAATCCGCCAAACAAACCTTTGTGGAGAACAAGCAACATCCCCTAGCTAGCTAGCCAAACACCCAGGTACCAAACTACCATGTCCAGTATGGAAGCCGCGCCCTAAATAAAATTTGCCTAATTTTCCTAAGACAACCATCGCTCCGAGACTAAGATGTGCAACCACATTCATGTCTAATTGCCTCTGTTCTCACATGGCATGGGCTTTATTTTCTTATTGCCTCATTTGGTTAGGCCACAATATAAGCTAGCTTTGTCAGCTTAGACAATTGGGGATAATGATGATCAATTTAATTGATGTAACCATGTCAAAATGGGAGACAATTAATCCTGTTATACATTTCACCAAAAAGAAAAGCCAAAGTTGCCTAATTTACACTTTGTCTCCTACTACTTGGTTATGGTGCATTGGTGTTTATTTCGCATGGAAAGTAAGAGAAGCACTAAACACAAATGTTAGGGGATAAAAGTGGCTAAGTTGGGCAAAGTCATCATTGATCGGACACTTAGCCTTTTCCGGTTGTCATCTCAGGTCGCTAGTGTCATAATCTGATAGTGGAATCCATGCATAATCAGATCATCAAGTAGATATAGAATCTCTTCTGTTATCAGTTTCTTTATCCAAATGGTTAGCAAATATATGATGTAAATGATGGAGCAAAACCAATGTTCTAAAAATCGCTAGGCGCTAGTCGGGCGGTGGAGAGGGGCCTAGCGTCTAGGCGGGGATTAGTCGGACGCCTAGGCGGTTAGTGGGTGCCTAGGCGGTTTTTAATTTTATTATACAACATATAATTAAGTAAATAAGTGCTTACTAAAAACAAAACTATATTTGTAATAAGAAATATAAACATACAAAATGAAAGTATATAAAAATTACTATAATTGATTGAAAATATAGGTAAAAAAAATTCTGATATTTTAAAACCCCTCTTTGCCCGCTTAGGCGGATTTTCAACTAATCGAGGCGGTTGACATCCACCTAGCGCCTAGGCGGGGATTAATCGGGCCTAGGCGGGGATTTTTAGAACACTGAGCAAAACTACGAGGGAGTGATTAAGGGTGTAATAAGGAAGGATGTAAATAAGATTACATCAGATTATTAGCCACTAAAGCTTGAGGTCGAATGTCGAACTCGATCCCTGAATCCCAAACAAACTTATTGAATAATTTTTTTTGGCTTAATCATCTTCTGATTTTCTATATTGATTAGTTTATTCCAATATCCTAAATATCTTAAATAAGACAATAATACGCAAAAATATCAAGATATTAGTGGACACATAACAACCATTTGATTATATAGCCACAATTCAGTTGTTGATATTGACACATATAGAATGACTAGTTTCACATGTAATTTACATGAGATGTATTTTATTTATTTATTTATCTCTTCTTCTTTTTTTACCCTAAGGACTTGACACATGAAATACGCAATGATTATATTTTGAACTTGGTGTGGTAAATTTTGACGATGAGAAATATACAGGCTTTGTCATTACTGTTAAGCATAAACCGATGCGGAAATGAATTAAAACCAATGGTGGAACCAATATTCGGGGCGAGAAGACAAAAAATATGAGTATATAAAAAAATCACAACATAAATATGGAAATGAAATACTATAAATTCAATGTTTAATGTGTTGATGAGGTTTGGTGTAGTGGTTTGACACCAAAGTTGTCTCAGGAGAGATCCTTGTTCGATTCCCCTTGGATACCAAGTTGGGGTGGGGGTGTGTGTGTGTGTTAAAAAGAAGGGGGTTTGGAAATTGGATTAGGACTAGACTAGTCAGGGAAGCTTGTGAATAAAAAAAGACTTTCTCATCTCCAAATCAAGCAAAACACTATTCAAGATGCCTCATAAACTATGCAAATCACAAAAGAAAGTAATATCAGATTATTTTCTCATCCAAACGCATAGTAAAAGAATACAACAAGCTAGTGAAGAAAATATTAATGATGGTAAAGAATAACAATATTTTTAAATTTGTAAATTTTAATACCTATGGCAAGACAAAAAATATGAGTGCAAAATCGCAATATTAAAATCTGGTCGTGCATTTTGATTCATTGAATTACATTTTTACCCTAACATGAAATTAAGATAAAGTACATATTAAAATACAAATTTGAAATTATTTTTGCTTATAACACCCCAACTACAGAATTTAATCATCACGTTTATTATTCTCAATCACCACGTAAAAACTACTCAGTTGTTTTATTGTGCAAAACCCTAAAAACCTAAAATTCATCAAATTCTTTCAAATTGATTGGAAAACAAGTTTCTACTATGAAATTGAGTCTTAGATAGTCATTTTAGAAGTCTCCAAACGAGATATGTGTATAATTTTCTTATGATTTTTTGTATTATTTATCGAACCTAAAAGTTGTTTTGTTTATCAAAAATCGCGACCTCGTTTGACTGAACAACGGGTGTAGATCATTCGTTAGGCCTTGAGTCGCTTGACAAACATTAGTTAGATGACGTGAAAACTGAATGGATAATTCTTGGGTTCACGCCCATTGTGATTAACATATTTTCACCTTATAATTTCATAATCCAACCGTTCACATTTTAAATTATCATTTATAGATCATCTCTGTAAAAAATTAATCGAATTGGAGATTGTTCAATAATCCAACTTTATAAAACAAATGAACGGTTATAACAACAATTGCTACTATAATGATGAACTGTCTATTTATTTCATATGAATGAGTGACCAAAATGTTTTCAAATTGATTATTTTTTGCAGAGGTGATCTCTATATTATGTTATAATACATGAACGGTTGGATAGTTAAAATTTAAATTAAAAATGTGTTAATTGCAAGGGAGGTGAATATGCAGATTCACTCAGGGGGTGAACCCAAGAATTATCCATACTGAATATAGTGCAATTGTACCTAAATTATCACCAAATGCAATTTTTGATACCTGAACTTTCATAAAAAATCTAGTGGTACGGTGGTACCTAAACTATTCGTCCCCATTTGCCATTATAGTACTTTCGTCAAATATTCTGTTAAATTGCTTATGTGACATGGGCAAAACAGTCAGTTTATTTATATTCAAATTCCAAAATAAATTGAAAAATAAAAATAATTCGAGACTGAAGATGAGAAGAATTATTTTTATTTTTTTAATCTAATAAAAAATTAAATTACTTTTTTTAATATAGTATAAAAACATAAAAATTGGTAATATATAATATTAAAAAAAAAATTCACATCTTTAATCTTAAATATTTGAGAATGTTGAAGGAAAAACGCATTTAGTGTGCCTTCGTCAAAGTAACTGACGATAGGTAATTAGGGGTTTATTTGTAATTTGATTATCTTGTAATTGTTACCCTATATAAAGGGAATTATCAATGAAATGAGTAGACACAATTCCATTTTTACTGTTACACGTTATCAGCACGCTCAGAGCAAAAAGCCAAGAAAAAAAACCCTAGATTTTTTTTCTCCCTTGTTTTCGTCGACACCAAAGAAAAAACCCTAGCTCAAGCCAAGCCGCCGACATAGCTTAAGCCAAGCCGGCCTAGCTCAAGCCCAAGCCGCCGTTTTTCTTCTTGACCCAGACCTCGCCGGCCTCGTCGTCGTCGTTCCTCCCCAGCAGCAAAGCCGACGCGCAAAGATCGATCCCGTACCTCGATGCTTTTGTTATCAAGCCCTAATCGATTTCGTCTCCGTCCACGGACAGCCGTCACCTCTTCCCAGATCGGACCCGTTATCCTCCTCTCTGGTCAGCCTCGCCTTCACCGATCGACCTCGTCGTCGTCCAAGCAGACCCGAGCGGCATCTCTCGACGACGCAGCACCTCCGATCAGCCCAAATTTGAAATCCGACGTGTCCAGACCCAATCGGCTTGACCCAGATCTGCATCGGCGACGTTTTTGTCTTCTCCGGCCGACGCTCCTGCCTTCTCGATCGACGACGTGCCCCCATCCGCGACGTGCCCAGCTCAGTCCTCCGCAAGCCCAGATTCGATCAGCTCCGCTCCGATCCGGTCCAGCAGACCCAGGCCCAGACGAGCCCAGCAGACCCGACGTCCAGATCCGACGCAGCGGATCCCGACCCGACCCAAAAAAAAAAGAGGATTTTTTTTAACCATTTCTGGTAAAACATGTAACTTTTCAGATTTTACCATGCAGTAGCTGATAGTTACCATTAACTGTTTACCGTTTCAATATTTACTGTTTTACGAAATTTAAATGGTAAATATGTAATCTGATTTAATGGTTGATTGAGTTACTGTTCTTATTTACTGTTTAAGTAAATTTGCATGCCTATATTTCATTTTTAGCATTTATAGTTTATGTAGATAATATTTAAATAAAGCATGTTTTTTAGGCAAATTAATTTACCATTATTGTGACATAGTCTGCAAATTTGCCATAATATGTGCTATGTTTCGTTAAATTAATTATTAAATATGCTATGTTTATTTTTGCCTATAAATTGTTTTATTTAGCATATTTTATAAATTGTGTATTTCCATGATAATGAAAATTCATGGACGTTACAACATAAGTACAAACCAACCATGTGATAAAGTATTTTCATAAAGCATCGAAAAAAAAAAGTGTGTGACCACTATAAATTTTGGTCTCGAAATCTAATTCATATTCTTCGAAAATTAATTATCGTGGATGTCTTTATGACTGCGTGATTAATATCTTCACTCTTGTTTAAAACAGATGGCTGATCCAACTCGACCCGAATTTGAAATATTAGACTCAAAAGGAATTGAGTACCACCGCTGGGTTTCTGATGTGGAAACTACTTTCATTGGAAAGGACTTCACATCCACCATCATACCCTCCACCGACTCCAAAGACAAAGAACCGTCTGAAAAAGTCAAAGCCAATGCCCTAATGTTTCTGAGGTGACATATTGACACTAGTTTACGCTGGGAGTACCTCCAGTTGAAGACACCCAAAGAACTGTGGGATGCCCTCAAGGGGCGTTTTGGGAACATTCATGACACTTTGCTCCCAGAACTGATCGTACAGTAGAATGAAATCCGCTTGCTTGACTACAAGAGGGTCAATGACTTCAACAAGGACATGTTGCGCCTAAAAGCACGTCTCATTTTCTGTGGAAAGGAAATCACAGAAGCTGATATGATAGAAAAGACTCTCTCCACTTTTCCTACTTCAGCACTTATACTAGCGAACCAGTATAGGCTGGAGTATGACAACAAAAGAATCACAACATTCAATAAGCTGATCAACATGCTGCAAGTATCTGAGAGGCATGATCAGGTTCTTCTGAACAACAATGTCAGGCCTGTTGGGACAAAGAAAATTCCCGAGGCGAACTATGGTAAGATGAAAAGTGGAAAGAACCCCAAAGCAAAGGGGGTTGGACGTGCTGATCCATACCTACGTGGGAACAATGCACTACGTGGACAGGGACATGGGGACCGTGGTATGGGCCGTGGTATGGACCGTGGAGGCCTTCCCAATGTATGGCGCAGAGATGGTGGTGCTGGCCCAAGTGGCCATGGTGGTGCTGGACCTGGTGGTCATGGGCCCAGGGTGCAAAAGGCACCTAAGAACCCCCCGATACAAAGGGAAAGAGTTGGCAATGACCCTTGCTATAGGTGTGGAGCTACTGAGCATTGGTACAAGAACTGCCAGGCAAGCAACAGAGTAGCAGCCAATTACAAGAGGTATAGAGTGTCTAGAGAACAAGAGGCTCACTATATGGAAGAAGGAGGCCCTGACCCAGATGTCAACCTCACAGTTGCAGACTTCAATGGCAACAAGGACCTTGCTCAGTCAATGGATGTTCCAGATTTTGACTGATCTGCTTTATTTATTTATTTATTTATCTTCCAAGAAAGTTGTGAAGGCGTAATGCCTCATTTTAATTAGACTATTGTTTTTGGTCTTAAAGTTTATTTTGAATAATGGTTTGTTGAATTAGATTTATCTGGATGAGACCTTAATTTAATTACCGTTGGCTTATTAATAAATTTCGAATTTTATTCTGAAGCATTGAATTTATTCGAATTTAGTTACTACACATAAACATACATGGTTCGAAAATAAGCACTATTAAGATGTAAAGCAATACATCTAGCAAACAAAAGAAAACTATTAGAATGAAAAGTATATCATTGCATTAACTCCTTATAATTCATCTGTGACCACGATGATAGGATCATCACAATTAATAAAGGGCGAGGAACTGCCAAATTCTTGATGCCTAATGGCACGATGATTAAAGTCACAGATGCTCTAAAAGCACTAAGAGCTAATCGAACCTTGTTAAGTTTAAAAGATATTTGTGCCAACAGTTATCATTTGGAAACTCACTGAGAATGGAACTAAATACATATATATTACCTCTAATGAATGTGGAAGGAAACACATTTTAGAAATGCTGCATTTGCAAAACTCCTAGCACAGATTATACGTTTAAGGGCTCACCACCCTGATCATCATATCAAGTCTATAAGGCTTGATAACGCTGGAGAGTTTACATCAAAAGTATTTGATGATTATTGCATGTCTATAGGGATCAATGTAGAGCATCCTGTACCCCATGTGCATACACAAAATGGTCTCGCAGAAGCCACCATCAAAAGGCTACAAATGGTGGCTAGGGCACTGGTTATGCACACCAACATGCCTATCTCTGCATGGGGTTATGCAATATTGCACGCAGCTTTACTTATTCGTTTCAGACCCACTACTAGCCAACCATTCCCTGCGTACCAGTTGGTTACTGGATATAAGCCTGATATTTCACACTTACGCATATTTGGTTGCGCAGTATATGTGCCTATTGCGCCCCCACAGCGCACTAAAATGGGTCCTCAGAGACGATTAAGTATTTATGTTGGATATGAATCCCCAACAATTATCCGCTATTTGGAACCTTTGACAGACGATCTCTTTACCGCTAGATTTGCGGATTGTCACTTTGATGAGACAGTCTTCCCGTCGTTAAGGGGGAGATAAGAAAAAAAAATTTCTAAGGGAACGACATGAATTGTCGTGGTTTGTCCCCACTATGTCTCATTATGATCCCCGCACTTCACAATGTGAAAGCGAAGTGAAAAGAATAATCGATATTCAGAACGTAGCAGATTCGATGCCTGATGCGTTTGCTGATATCGCTAAAGTGACAAGATCACATATACCAGCTGCAAATGTGCCTGCAAGATTAGAAGTCCCCAATAAGGGGCACAGCGCCGCAGACAGAGGCGTTGCAACCACACTTAGTGGAGGTGTGGTTGAGGCCGTGGCTCCCCAAAGGAAGAGGGGGAGGCCACCTGGTTCGATTGACACCCACCCAAGGAAGAAAAGGGCAGGTACGGCACAACCCGATACATTAATCATCAATGTAGAGAATTTCTCTCATGAGATTATCTCTGATTACAGTTATGTCCATGAATCATTACTGGAGGACGCTCCGATGTTTGATATGATTCCAGAGAACAAAGAAATCTCAATGAATTATGAGAGTGCGTATGAGTTGATGGAAAGATCTTCCATACACATTGATGATGTATTTGCATACACTGTTGCTCAAGGAATCATAGAGCACGATGATATCGAACCACGCTCTGTTGCAGAGTGTCAACAAAGAGCAGATTGGCCTAAATGGAAAGAAGCAATCCAGGCAGAACTAGATTCTCTGACAAAGTGACAGGTATTTGGTCTGGTAGTGCTAGCCTCACCAAGTGTAAAGCCTGTAGGACATAAACGAGTTTTTGTCAGAAAGCGTAATGAGAAGAATGAAGTCCTGAGGTACAAGGCTCACCTTGTGGCGCAAGGTTTCTCACAACGCCCTGGAATTGACTACGAGGAGACATACTCTCCTTCCGCTACTTAGTTAGCCTAGTATTTTCCGAAGAACTGGAAATGCAGCTCATGTATGTGGTTACAACATATCTCTATGGGGATCTTGATTCAGAGATATACATGAAAGTGTCTGATGACCTTCCATTGCCCAAGTCAAGTGACTCTAAACCACGGAGTGCGTTTGCAATTAGATTGAAACGCTCACTTTACGGATTAAAACAATCCGGACGGATGTGGTATACCCGTCTAAGTGACTACTTGATTGGGAAGAGATATAAGAACGATGAAATATGCCCCTGCATGTTTATAAAGAAAACAAGTTCTGGATTTGCAATTGTAGCTGTATATGTCGATGATATGAACATCATAGGTACTCTTGATGAAATAAGAGAAACCGCGAGCTATTTGGAATCCGAATTTGAGATGAATGATCTTGGGAAAACTCGGTTATGGCTAGGCCTTGAACTAGAACACCGAGCTTGTGGAATACTAATCCACCAGTCTGCATATGTCCAAAAGATGATCAGGCGATTTAACATGGACAAAGTGCATCCTGTTAGCACTCCCATGATTGGTCAAAGTTTGGATAAAGAAAGATCCATTTCGTCCAAAGGAAGTTGACGAAGAGCTGTTGGGAGCTGAAATTCCCTACCTAAGTGCAATAGGTGCATTATTGTACTTAGCTCAATGTACTTGACCAGATATTGTATTCTCAGTGAACTTGTTAGCTAGTTTTAGCTCAGAACCAACGCAGTGCCATTGGAATGGTATCAAGAACATATTTCAGGCCATTTTTAAGGAGCATGTGAAAAACATTAGAATGCGGAGACTTTCTAAGCTCTCTTGATTGATGTACGGATCAGGGGGAGGTGTAGACTTAAGGGGGAGTCTAAACACACACATGTTATCATCAAATGTAATAGGTGCGTTGTGCTCTTTTTTCCTGCGACCAAGCTTTATTTTTCCCACTGGGTTTTGTTACTTGGCAAGGTTTTAATGAGGCAACGATTTATGCACCATTTTGTCTTTGACTTGGCACAAGGGGGAGTGTTGAAGGAAAAACGCATTTAGTGTGCTTTCGTCAAAGTAACTGACGATAGGTAATTAGAGGTTTATTTGTAATTTGATTACCTTGTAATTTTACCCTATATAAAGGGAATTATCAATGAAATGAGTAGACACAATTCCATTTTTACTGTTACAGAGAATAAATAAATTAAAAAAAAAGGCGGGTGCGGTAGCGTGACGGGTTGACCCGACCGTTCAGCGAACGTTGTTGTTTTCGTTGCGGAAAGGAATTGTGGTTGGTGTTTGCAGTTAGCAGAGAGGGCTTTTGGCAGAGGAAGAAGAAAAGAGAGAGAGAGAGAAAAGGGTCAGTGGTGGTGGTTGTTATTTCCATGGCCACCCTTCGCTCCTTCATCTCCTCCTCTTCTCTTCCTCTGCTCCCTCCTTCCTTCCCGCGCTCTTCTCCTATCTTCATCTCCACCACTAACCCTAGAAGATTCTCGCCCCTGGTTCTAGCTGCTTCTTCTTCATCCGCTTCTCCTTTCGACGATCTCAGCTCCAGAAGCCGCCCGCGCCCAATTCAATCCTCCAAGGTCAGCCGTCAACTCTCTCTTTTGCCTATTTATTTTCCTTCCAATTATTCAAATCTTTTTAATTGTCTTTTGTTCAATTAGGGTTAAGTTCTAGAGATCAGCTTCGATTAACTTGGTTTCAAATTGGTTAAGCTAGAATTATGATACGAGAGGTGGAAAATTGTAAATGCACAACTGAATTGGGAGTGAGTTCAAAGCGTTGGTATGATGTGGAATGGACATCCATGTACTCTTATAGATTGGTAATAAGCTAGCTTATGGCATGCATGTAAAGTCTTTAAGTTTTACAATCAGGGAAGCTAGTGCAGCAGAGTATGCTAATGAATCTGTTTACTTAGGAAGAACTATTGAACATTCATCTAGGATATATCTTGCTGGGGACATGGCCTAGAAATATTCTTATTAATCATTGAACATGTTATATTTCTTTCTTCTAGAAATCAGTTCTCTCAAATTTGATACAAGAGATAGAACCCTTGAACGTGAGCCTTATTCAGAAAGATGTTCCACCTACTACTGTGGATGCTATGAAAAGGACTATTTCGGGCATGTTGGGCTTGCTTCCATCTGATCAATTTCAAGTTCTTATTGAGGCTTTATGGGAACCCCTCTCCAAGCTGTTGGTTTCTTCGATGATGACTGGGTATGCTGATTGTTTAATATCAAAAGCAACAATTTAGTTATGTTTAATCATTTTTTTTATGTCCTCTGAGAGATAACTAAATTACTCTGTCGTGGTTCGTTCAAAAAATTCCTTGATTTTCCTCTGTTGAAGCCTGTATTTAGTTTCTCCCACTCCATAGTCAATTATAAGTTTGGTGTTGGTATTCATTTTATGCAACTCAGATTATGAGCTGGTTTAAACTGACATGCTATGACATATTTTTTGAAGTAAATTTTGTTCTTTGTCGACCGATATCAATCGGTATTCTGGAGGTGTACTTGACATTGAATGGATTTCTTCTTTTATTACAGGTATACTCTAAGGAATGCTGAATATAGGCTTTGCCTAGAACGAAATTTTGATATATCTGAAGAAAATCCTGATAAGCAAACACCAGTAGATTCTAAAGTTGATTTACAAGGGATGTTGCTTGAAAGTGCAAATATAATCAAATTTCATGCAAAAGACGAGTCTTCACCTAAGGTCGGAGAAGTTATGGAAGACCCTTTGGAGAATCTTGATATTCAAGGCCTCGGTGAAGTGTCTCCTGAGGTTCAACAATATATTCTTCATTTGCAGGCTCATTTATCTTCTGTCAAAAAGGTATTCAATAATATAGATGGAATCTTCCATGGAAGAGGAAGTTCTAGTTAATCACATGAATTTGTTAGATGTCATGATTGATCAATGTTTTACTTAGCTTATCGCAAATTTATGCTACAAGTAACTAAAGTAATGTTTTGTTTTATCCCATGCTTAATTCTGGATACAACTAAGTGATAGGCACTTGTTAGAGGCACCAGATGACTAGGTCAAGGTTATTCCCTGTTAGGCCTCAGCAACATTTAGAGATTATATTTGTTTATTAATTCTAGTGGCTGGGTTTTAGAACTTTTCTTGTATGTAGTTGTTTGAACAAGTCATTGCTTAGTGCTAAAGCTTTAAGATGCCAATCCCATTTATGTTTCATGGACTTAGTTAGGTTGTTGGTTGTGGGTAAATATCTAAGTATCGGGTTCATTTCCGCCATATTGGAGATTAGAATGCCTGATAGACCTGGCCTACTGATGTCATGCCGTGTCATCAGTGGTACATCAGGGTGAAGTGAAGGGTTTTGGTAAAAGAGTCATTATGTTGATTTTCATGTCACCTTCAAATTTGTACCATAGAACCAGAAAGGTCTATTCATTTGCTTGTACTGATTGAGTTTTCTTCTGATTGGAAACCTCTAGTCTTTGGATTGTGGTTTTATATTGCAGATATTAGAGACAAATAAATCATCATAGCATGTTTGTTTTTCTTTTCTATCCCCAAGTTCAGTTATGCTTGGCATTGATTGAGATTTTCTCCATTTCTTTCAACAACTGATGAATGATTAAGGAATTCTCCTATCTCTTTTTTTCTTTCTTGAAGGAACTCCATGATGTCAAAAGGAAAAGTGCTGCTCTTCAAATGCAACAGTTTGTTGGGGAAGAAAAAAATGACTTACTGGACTATTTGAGATCACTACAACCCGAAAAGGTTTCTATTAATCTCTGCAACATACTATAGTTGTTTTTCTTTATGTTTTCCTGATTTGGTCTTTGCATATATATGCTAGTGATAGATACAGTTACTGCAAGCTTTACATTAGATGTGGTGATTATTAGTTTTTAGTGCTAGTTATTGTACACCAATACCATCCTGCAATGAATAGCTTGCTATGTCTTTGGAGCCTGATGAGGACACATCATCTGGGAGCGGTTATGTTGTGAAATAAAAATTTTGCTCTTGGGATTTTTCTTACAACCTCTATGATCAATGATGTTTCCTTGGCCTTGCAAATCCCCTTCTCGATAAGATGACATAAGGAAAGAGAAGTGAAATTTTGTGACAGTTGGTCTAACATTGTTTTTTCTTTTCTTATCCTCTATACATCCAAAATGGTATTCATGCTATGTGTTTCTTCCTTTTTCTGTCAAGATTATAGAAATTTAAGGATGATAGCAGTTTCTAACATCTTTATTTGGTTTAACTGGGGAAAAATAAAGCTTTGAACTGAGGTTATGTTAGTGGTGTACCCAGTTTCAGTGCTATCTGCATACCTCTAACAGCGTGAAATAGTTTGTCTCCTTTTCCATGGAATGATTTGACTTCATCATGCTCAAAACTCTCTGAGTAGTCCATGAATGCCATCCTTCACTCCTCCCATGTTTTAAACTAATAAATATGTTGACATGTCAGTCTAATTCATGTCCATGGATGTATAGGGATGAGGTGTGGCTTTTGGTTAACTTTCGGACTCACTTGGAAATTATCAGGTTACAGTAACATAATTTTACATTGATATTTCTAATTTTTTTTTCCTGTCTACGAGATTGTACTGTACTTGTAAATTGTTACCAAATTCTTCATCTATGAAATCTATTCACTATAGTTGTGCTCTAACCTTGGGGGGTGGGTGACAA
Source organism: Rubus parviflorus (assembly GCA_029955375.1). Taxonomy (NCBI): domain Eukaryota; kingdom Viridiplantae; phylum Streptophyta; class Magnoliopsida; order Rosales; family Rosaceae; genus Rubus; species Rubus parviflorus. Next base: position 31,991,496 of record JARGGL010000001.1, read on the forward strand.
TGTGTCAAATTGCTTCTTTCAGTCATGGTTAACTATATGAAGTTCCGATTGCAATTTTATGATTGACTATGATTGACATATTAACTCTATGAACAGGTAGCTGAGCTATCAGAACCAACATCCCCTGAACTTAAAGAAATAATCCACTCTGTTGTCCATGGTCTATTGGCAACCCTTTCTCCCAAGATGCATTCCAAGGCACCTCCTTTATCTGAGAATGCCCCAGCTGGAGCAATAAATGTTGGAAGTGAAGATTGTGCTGAACTGGTTGAGAACACTTCACTTCAGTTTCAGCCCCTTATTTTATTAACGCGGGACTACCTCGCACGCCTCCTCTTCTGGTAGGCCAGCTCCTTTTTGTGTTTTTATTTTGCTTCCCCCATTTCATTTCTTTTCTGGTGGGTGCTTGGTTGTTTGAAAATTTCCTTATTTTCTGAGCATGAATAAGTTTTTTTTTTCCAAGCCAAATAATTATCATCAGTGATTATTCTTCTTCAATCTATCATCTTTTGCAATTTTTATGTAGTCCTACTGGTCTTTCCACATGATTCCGTATCCATATTCATTAATCTAGTTTGTCTATTTCTTAAGGTGCATGCTGTTAGGACACTACCTCAAGGGCCTTGAGTATCGAATGGAGCTAACCGAACTCCTTTCTTTGACAAGTGATCCTGAAGGTGATACCCCCGATGGCCATCAAATTGCCTAAATGTTTGTCTCCCTTCCTTGCATTTGTATATATAGATGTGTTGATAGCGTATACAAAATTTGTTTCTTTGTTATGTAAGACACCGAAGACTGAAAGTGGGTTAAAGCTTAAAAGAGCAGTTGAGGAAATTTTATTTATGCTCAAAACTGGATATATTTATGCTCAAAACTGGACATCTTGCTTTACTGTAATTTATAATGTACTTCCATCATCGTTAATAATGTCTCTCTTTCAGTTCAGACCCCCCAAAAAAAGGTCTCTTTCAGTTATCACAAATGTTGCCAAATGAATGTAAGGAATAGATAATGTTTTTTTCTTAAATTATTCTTTTTTTGGGAAGGATAGATTATGGTGTTTCTAGTTGTGCCCTTTCTGAACATTGAAACTGTTTGCTTCTATTATCGATTCACACTACATGCCTAACATTGGAACCAAGGGTTTCCTCTTCAGATTTCATGGCCTACATCTTTCCTGTTCATTTATACTTTCTGTTCTTTATGATCAAAAGTTCAAAACGTTGTTGTTTTCAGATTTAACTTTAAAAGATTAGAATAGAAAGATGATTAAATGGATGCTTGAAATGATGTACAGGATTAGCATAGGAAATACAATTTGCATCAATGGAACAGAAATGGAATGCTACCCACATAAATGGAAATCTTGCATCACCCATGTGCATATTTCTAAGACTTAGGTGATTAGAAAAGTTTGCATCAAGGAAATAAATAAAATTGTAGCGAGGAAGTTTCACCATTTTGATTTTTGACTATGACGCCAATTTATTAGCAAAGGGTTTCCTACTTGTGAACTCTCTCATCTCTAAGGTTTCCACACTTCCAAGCTTCATTTCCTGAAAAGCTTAAGGCTTCCTATTCATCTCGGTCTGCTCTCAACATATGCACACTCTCGCCCAATTCATTCACTGACTTGGCTGCTTTCCTATGGAGCTGTATTTCACACCCTCATCTCCTTCAAATCCATGCTCCGAGTCTTTCACGATGGTGCTCACCAGAACAATCTGATAGCCCTTAGCAAAGCGTGTCATTGGCCACTACCCATCAAGTCTTTCATTAGCTTCAAAAACCCAATGCATTTCCTTTCCTTGCCATTATCAGGATCTTGGCTGAAGAGGGACTCTTCCGCTCATGCATAAACAGAGCTCACTTTCGCGTAATGAATCCACCGATTCTTTTCTTCTCAAGTCGTCTATTTGTTCTGAAAACTCATTCACACCCATGTTATGAAAATGGGGTTTCTTTTGTATGTGTTGATCGTAGAAACTTTCAAACAGATGTATTGGATTTGTGAAAACGGAATGATGGTATTTCTGTTTGGATTGAGGACGAGTTTTCTTGATCAGATATTGGTCGTATAACTCATGTGTTATACTCATCTCTTTCACATGATAATACATAAGTGCCTAGCCTCCCATCATGATCGAATTTGATCCCTCTTATGATATATAGATGGATAATAATTAAAGTGAAGAAGTGCAAATTTGATGCTTAACAAATATAAATTAACAGGTCAAATCTGATGATCCAAATATGATCCGAATCTGATATTCCTATTGAAATTTAACTTAATATGTCTTAACTTATTTTATTTTGTGGATTGAAACTTAACAATCACGCCTATGAATTTTTACAACTCATAATTTACGTGTAGTGTTATTAGGATTCAATTGAAAGAGGACAAGAACAAGTTTTTACTTGTATTAGATGATGTGTGGAACGAGAGTCAACATGATTGAGATGAATTGAAGTTATATTTCATATTTGTGTGTCCTTGGAGCAGTGTTATCATAACCACTAGAAGTAAAATTATTTCTTCTATCATTACTTTAATTGAATATATAGTGATGTTATGTGTTTAGATAACTTGTTTGATGACCATTGTTGGGGCATCATCAAGCACAATTTAAGAAAAAATCTTGAACAACATGAAGATTTGAAGGAGGGGGGTAAATTTTGCAAAAAAGTGTAAAGGTCTTCTCTTGGCAGCCAAGGTGATCGGAGATCACTTAGGAATCAAATCTGAAGATAGAGAATGGGATGCCATGTTGAACTGCGACCTTTTGGACTTGGCAGAGGATAAGAACGATGTCTATCATGTTCTTAAGCTAAGTTATGATAATTTTCCGGCACATTTGAAATGTTGTTTTGCTTATTGTTCTCTAATCCCTCAAAGTCACATAGTTAAAGTGGAGGATTTGATTCAAATATGGATAGCATGCAGAAGGCTTCATTCAAACCCTTCAGTTTCTTCTTCAGTCAATACAATTTGGAAACTTGTTTATTGAATCCTTACTTATGTTTAGGGTTTTGAGTTTGAGTGGTACTGGCATCAGTACTTTGTCTCCCTTGATTGACAATTGTCTACACTTTCATTACCTCAATTTGAGTCATACTCGTATTAATTGTAGCATTGCCGGACATTATAGAAAATCTATTTAGATTATAAACGATTAATCTCGAGAATTGTTTTAAACTTAGAAGATGGTCCTCAAACTTAGGAGACTTATTTAATATGCCAAAAGCACCATCTTGCTTTAGATTTAAAATTTTAACATGATATTTTAAGTACTATGCTTCTTTGAACACCTTGAATCAACAAGATTGTATTGGTAACCGATTCAAGATTATAGAATTTTTTTAATTAATTCGAATATGATCGACTTCGTTATATTGTGTTTTAATCTATTTCGGAGTGTAGAAGACAATAATTCAAAGAGGCATTGAGTGGTAGTACTGGAGAATATATGCAAACATTTGAGAGTTTTGAATATATGACATGCCTTCACAAATTTATTTTTTTAGGCTAAAATTTAGATTTGATTGAAAAAGAACAAAAAGAAATGGTAGAACAATTGTACTCTTCTTGTTGGTAATTCCTTTCTCCCATGTTCTTTATTTTTTGAGGATGACCTCCTTAAATAATTATACTTTAGCTTCATAAAGGTTAAAGTTTATGTATCCCTTGTTGTTCTAATCGTTGCGATGCAGAAGATTCGCTTGTGTGATTTGCACTTCAAATTGGTTCCATCCATCCCTAACCCTTGATTATGGAGAGGTTAGTCAATCAAGTGCTCTTGTTCATTAGGTCTATGTTATATTTATATCATGTACCCTTGAAGCCATAATGTACCATTGAAATGCCTAAACCCTAAACAATTCATTTGAGCCATCACGCGACCCACAACCACGCTGACCCAACTGAGCGAGATCTTTGCCGTCCGGCAAACTCCGAGCACTAGACTAGTCATAATCTCTTTGTCTCTGGTTGGTGGTCCGTCCGCTGCCCTCAATTGTTGCATAGTCGTCACTCACTAGTTGACATTTGAAGTTTTAGAAACTCCAACTCCCACCAAATAGTGATGGAGGTAACGGGTCTAGTATTTTTTATGGGAGTCTCGTCTTCTATTTTGCAACCGCCTCAACCTCCTAACATTTTCTCTACTCCAAACTTAAAACAAACATTCTAATTAATGAATTAATATGTTTTTTCTACCTAGAAAGTACTCTAACCAAAAGGATTAGAAAGAAAATTTTATTCAAATGTTAATGTTTACATTATCTACTTTTCATAGTATTAAATAAAAATCAATTCATTTGAATGTGACGAAATTGCGGCTAAGTAGAGTAGCCTTTTGGTGGAGAGATCGTGTTAGTTTGATGTTTGGGTGGAGCGATGAGTGCCATTTTTGGTTGTGGGAACATGGTTCATAACTTCACATGGAGGAGAATGAGATAAGAAAACATGATTCTGAACAAGGTTGAATACTTTTTCACTTAAGGGTATTCTAAATGTCGGTTAAATATCAACTTGAGGGCTAAAAAAAAGTCATTTATCAAAATTTCCCTTAGGTTAGTTTGACTAGATCCGTCGATAGATTTTTTTTTCTTGTGTGGAAACTTGTAACTCCAATAGTTAATTTTGAGTATTTACTCTTGCACTGTTAATAATTGTGGATTAGAATTGCATTGATGTCATTGGGGATAAAACTCCACCTATGTTCGCCTTTGGCCCTTTGCGGTATTTGTGTGGACATCCTTTCAAGTATACCTGGCAAACGGGTTAACAACCCGTTAACTCGCCCAAAACCTGCCCCATTAGCTTTATGGATTGTTAGTGGGTAACGCATTAATGACCCGTTAGTTAACAAGTGGGTTCAGGTCAACCCGCAGAATTCGTTAACGAGTTTTAACAGGTTCTAATGGGTAACTGTCAACCCATAGGGTTTAACCTGTTACAACTTGTTAACTTAACGGATTGTAACACATTAAACCAATTAACGACCGCTCGTAACTTGTGAAACTCACCGGTTTGCCAGCCTTACTTTCAACGCAGGGAGGCTAGGGTTCAAAGGCTAGGCGCTATCAACATATATACACTTGACATCTTGACTTCTTGAATTCGAATCACATTTCCTGATACCTTTTCTAACTATATATGTAGTATTATTTTTCACGTATTAATAATAATTTAATTGAAAAGGAATGTAAACCTAAATTTAAACTTAGAAAATTTAAAAATATTTATAATTGAACATTTTTTTTACTGTATTTCTAAAAATATATTCCGAAATGTTCTCTCTATATCATGTTCATGAATTTTATATGTCACGTATATTAGTAACTATGAAAATTTATTGTGACAGACAAGATGTTTACGAGATAAGTTCATGTATATAAAAATATAACTGAGACTAAATAGGAATAAACAAAACCAAGTATTACGTTCTAAAAGCTGTGAAATTATCTTTACGAGGAAGGATTAGTCAATATTTATGATAAACATCTAAGATCTATATGCATCCCTATGAAATCTTAATATATATATACACACACACGATCACTTTGGTTTTTGATAGGTTAGTCAAAATTAGTTCTATTTTTTGACATGAAGTGACAGTGCATTTCATTCATCAAAACTCAAGAAATACATTACCGATGGCGGAGGCACATGTATACTACCTTGGGCTGTAGCCCGGATAGCTTTTAAGAAATTTTTTTATTATATATAAATATATTGTGGATTATAAGGTACGTATTTTAAGTTTCTAATTGAAGTTGAAGTCTACATGCATATATTTTAGCTCTAAGTCAACTTCTCTTAGTTCTTCAATTCTTATTATTTCGTTATTTTTTTTAATGTATAATGATATTGTTGAAAAATGGCCGGGTTGAAAGTTATAACATTTTTATTTAGGAAAACAAATATGTTAATTTATGTAGATGCAAAAAAAAAATATTATTAAAAATTATTATATAATGATCACAAGAGAACAAATTTTTTTTTTAATTATTGGAATAAGCAATTCTTCCCAGCTAAAAAATAAATAAATTCATCTTGTGTTTAAGGATAACTAAATACAATCACAATACATAAAGTAAATAACAAGGTAAATAGCACAGGAATAGATCATCTCTTTATTAATGAATAGGTGCCTCTATATATAGAGAAACACAAAGGTACAATCCATGTCCCAATGGGACTTCTATTCAATATGTAATCCTTATGCTATACTACCTAATCTAATCCTAGGTTGACAAGGCACACACAAAGTAGGTTTCCTTCAACACTCCCCCTTGTGGCGTCAACACTAGGTGGTGCTCCTCACGTTGTCTCATTAAAAACCTTGCCAAGTAACAAAAACCCAGTGGGATAAAAATAACCTTGGTCGAAGGGAAAAAGAGTACAACACACCCTTCACATTTGGTATAGCATGGACGCCAGACTCCCCCTGAAGTCTGCGTCTCCCCCTGATTTCCACAATCATGGGAGGTCAGATAACTTAAGCAAATCAATGCTTTTCACATGCTTCTCAAATGTAGATTTAGGCAATGACTTAGTAAATAAGTCAGCCACATTGTCCTCATAACGGACTTGATTCATTTTAATCTTAAGGAACTCCTGCTATTGCTGATTACAAAAGAACTTAGGCGATATATGCTTGGTGTTGTCGGCTTTGATGAAACCTTGCTTCATCTGCTCAATGCAGGCAGCATTATCCTCATAAATGGATGTAGGTTCATCAGTGGTTGACCTCAAACCACATGTACTTCTTATATGTGTATCAATGGACCTTAACCATATACACTCACGAATTGCTTCATGGAGAACAATAATCTCAACATGATTCAAAGAAGTAGCGACAATGGTCTGCTTAGTAGACCTCCAAGATATCGTGGTGTTACCCATGGTAAAGACATAACCAGTTTGTGAACAACTTTTATATGGGTCAGAGAGATACCCAATATCAGCAAAGCCAACCAAAACATCACAAGGTGTTTGGGAAAAGGGGACGTCAGCTTTTCTGTCCGTCGGTCGACCGTTCGACGGCCGGTCGTCGACCGGTCGACGGTCGTCAGTAGGCACGGGTTCCTCACCCATTTTGCCATATTTTCATGCCTCTATGCAGGTAACGTGCCCTTTGTGTTCCATCCGGACGGTAAGTCCTCGTCCGGATGCCCGGGTCGTTCAACCGCAGCAAACATAGGTTCCTCACCTAGTTTCGACTCTCTGTAGGGATAGAACAAGCCCATATCAATCGTACCCTTCAAGTATCGAAAGATAGTCTTTATGCCAATCCAATGGCGTTGCGTGGGCGCAAAGCTAAATCTAGCTAACAAGTTAACAACAAAGGAGATATCGGGTCTTGTACACTGTGCCAAGTACAATAATGCGCTATTGCACTTTGGTATGGTACCTCAGCCTCTAAAACGTATGCACCATCATCCCTTGGGCGAAACGGACCCTTCTTGGATCTAGGCTGTGACCAATCATGGGAGTGCTAACAGGATGGACTTTATCCATATTAAATCTCCTGAGCATCCTTTCCCAAGATCTTTCATCTCAAACACGGATTTCAAGTATTCACTGGCACTTGCAAATCCGGAACTTGTTTTCACGCAGGGGCATAATTTATTGTTCACATACCCTCTTCCAATCAAGTAGTCACTTAGACGGGTATACCACATCCGTCCGGATTGTTTCAATCCATATAGTGAACGTTGCAATCTTATTGCAAACGTGCTCTGTGGTCTAGAGCCACTTGACTTAGGTAAATGAAGCTCATCCGGGACCTTCATATAAATCTCCATATCTAGATCCCCATAGAGATATGTTATGACCACATCCATAAGCTGCATGTTCAGTTTTTCGGAAAACTACCACTGACAAGGTAGCAGAACGTTATGACGTCCTTTACGAGAGAATATGTCTCATCGTAGTCGATTCCAGGGCGTTGTGAGAAGCCTTGCGCCACAAGGCGAGCTTTATATCTCGTTCTCTCACTACGCTTTCTAACAAAGACCCATTTATATCCAACAGGTTTTATTCCAGAAGGTATTGGCATAACTGGCCCAAATACCGTTCTCTTTGTTAGTGAGTCCAACTCAACCTGGATCGCATATTTCCATTTAGGCCAATAAGCTTCTACGTTGGCATTCATCAACGGAGCGAGGTTCAATATCATCATTCTCAATGAACTCTTGTGCACAAGCATATGCAAACACATCATCAATTGTGATGGAGTTTCTATCCCACGTCTCATGTACACTAGTGTAATTAATCGAGATCTCTAGGTTCCCACGGATAGGTCTTAGCGACAGGGCGTCCCCCGAAGATGTCTTTTGGACATAACCATAATCCGGAACGTTTTCATGGACGGATTTTGAGTATCAATGATGAGAGGGTTATTAGGTGCCATCGCAGCCCATTCCCTAGGGCGCGAATCCCTCGAACCTGGTGGCCTCCAACGCTTCCTCAGCGGAGCCACGGCCTAAGCCACATCACCACCATTACTGGCAGTGGCGCCACCAGCTGTCCCTCCCATAGGGTTAGCTGCAATAGCGGCTTTGAGTCCAAGTCCTTGTTCAGGCACTTGCATCCTTGCAGGCATGTTTGCAGCTGGTATATATGATCTAGTCACTAAGATCTAAGAAAGCGTCAGGAAGAGAATCTCTGACTTTCTGAAGATCTATAATTCTATGCACTTTCTGCAGTAGGGGGATCATTATGAGACAGAGTGGGGACAGGCCACGACAATTCCAGTCGTTCCTGTTGAACGTGTACGTTCTTATCTCCCCCTAACGACGGGAAGACTGTCTCATCGAAGTGACAAATAGATCGCCTGTCAAGGGTTCTACATAGCGGATTGTGGTTGGAGACTCAAATCCAACATAAATACTCATTCGTCTCTGAGGACCCATTTAAATACGCTGTGGCGGCGTAATAGGCACATAAACAACACACCCAAATATGCGTAAGTACGATATGCTTGGCTCGTACCCAGTCACTAGCTGTAACGCAGAACAAAAGTTGGGTGGTGATGGGCCTCAGACGAATAAGCAGAGCTGCATGCAATACTGCGTGTCCCCAGGCAGAGAGAGAAAGATTGGTGCGCATTACCAATGTCCTCGTGACCATTTGTATTCTATTAATGACAATCTCTGCAAAACCATTCTGGGTTTGCACATGTGAGACTAGATGCCCAACATCTATCCCATGCAGTAGTCATCGAAAGTTTTCGATGTAAACTCGCTAGCATTATCAAGCCTGATAGTTAATGGGATGATCCGGTTAGTGAGCCGGCAGGCGAATACTCTGTGCTAGGAGTTTAGCATAAGCAGCATAACGAATGGACAACATCATGACATGTGACCAGCATGTCGATGTATCAACCAACACCATAAAATACATAAATGGCCCGCTTGGTGGTTGAATATGTCCACAGATATCCACTTGGATTATCTGTAAGAATGGAAGAAGCACTTTAGAATCCTTTGCATAGGACGATCTTAGTCCTTATTTCCCTTAGGAATACGCTTTGCATAATGAGCGTTTGGCTTTGGGAGCTTCAGAAGCATAGGAGGAATTGTCCACATCCGAGAGAGAGGATTTCGTTCTATGCGATCGATCGCAAGGGGGGTGCGATCGATCGCAAGGGGGGTGCGATCGATCGCCCGTGCTCTCGGGTTCCTGAAACAATGCAGGATGGGACATGCGATCGATCGCAGGGGATGTGCGATCGATCGCCCGGGCTCCCTGGTTCCAGAAAACGTACAGGAAGGAACCTACGATCGATCGCGGGGGGATGCGATCGATCGTCCGAGCTCTCGGGTTTGTTAACGACGCAGCCTGGAAGGTTGCGATCGATCGCAGGTATCGTGCGATCGATCGTATGGCGTCGGACAGTGGCAAATTTGCTCTTTCTCATAACTGTCTCATCTCCTTGAATCGCTCTTCGATTCATGCTTCAATTAGCTCGAAAGAATGGATGTCCGTGCGAGGTTTTCAATACACGGATCATCATATCACGACCAGGGTGTCACAACCTGTCGTGCCAAAGCCAATATGTGTCGGAATCCAAGAGGTCATCCTGAATGACATTGTTTGATTCAATAGCTCGAATAGTGGTAATGTATAACCCACTAGAGAGACACATAAGCTTCTCTAAGATGCGCTTTCTACCGCAGTCATTAGAGCTAATGCAAAGGGATTCTTTTCCATTCTCATCATGCATCTTAGCATGGAAACCATTGGCTCTTATATCTTTAAAGCTCAACAGAGTTCTATTTCCTCTTGGAGCGTAGAGAGCATTTGTGACATCTATTAAGGTGCTATCAGGCAAGAGGAATTGGGCATATCCTCTTCCTTGCACAAGATTCGATGGTCCTGCCATCGTAGTCATAGAGGAATGTGTAGGCATCATGCCTATGACGCAATATGACATGCGTGGTTCTGCTATTTGCGAGACTTTCAAGTTCTCCAGAACTCATTCCTAAAAGCTCATCATTAAAATCGAGGCTACGAAAACAACTCAGATTTTATTAAAGATATTAGCCAAGGCTTTACACTCAAAGTTCCATCTTGATCTTAAATCAAAACTAAATCCAATGTCTTGGCAAACATGCCATATATCATCAACTTGGAAAACATGAAGACTTGAGCAAAATCAGCTTCCAAAGTCTTTAACCCTTAAACTCGACGTCTTGATCATTGCAGTTACATCTTCATATGTATTGCAAACTATGGCCCATAGATCAGACGCTCCATATCATTAATAGACATCATGAAGAGGATTCTCCATTGATTGAGGTATACAGGCTCAGTACTCACGGTCCCTAGGACGGTGGCAGATTACCTTGGCCGGTGGCGGTGCTGCCATAACTAGTGGCGCAACAACGCTGACCAGCGGTGTCCTTCTTATAGGGATGGCGGTCTTCTCTCACTCTTTTGCGGCCCTATGCTCGCATGATCGCTTATTCTTATGGCGATCACCTTCATAAGCAAATAGATTCTACGGACCAAAATGTCCGGGATCGTCCCTAGATTTAGGGTTTTGCTCGTGGCTTCCTCCCATAGGGGCGCCATCATTGTCATGCCTTTCCTCAAGGCAGAGATGGAGAAGGTGGTGAGAGATTCCTCAATCAATTGTTCATCTGTGATGATTATCCACAGAGATGCATCAAGTCTTTGATGCGGAGAATTTCCGAATTATATCCCATGACTTCTTCAAAGTCAGAGAAGCGGAGATTAGTCCATTATGCTTCTAAATTCGGAATGATGAATGTTACCACAACATTCATGAAGCGCTTCTAGCGCTAACCTCTTTCATGAACTCAAACTGGAGTGCCATACCATATGGCGATTCATCAGGAAAAAATAACCTGGCATTGTACATCACAGTTTGAGGGTCTAGAGCGGTTTCTTCAAAACAACGCTCATGGATTCGAGCTAGAAGCTCTTGTGCGAATAGGTACATTAGGATATCATGAGCCCATCTCAGAATCTAATGTCCGCAGAATCCAATGGAGTAAAATCGAGTTCATTCATGTTCGACATCCAAGAATATGGAGAACAAGAATGTGGTGTGTTTCGGAGTCATTACTCCCACGAAACAATGAAGGGTAAGTTTCGGAGTTAATACTCCCACGAAACAATAGAGGGTTTCTGAGCAATATTTGCTCCCAAGAAACGTTTCCAAGGATTTTGAATTTAGGTGAAACTTTGGTGTCGTATGGTCATAACCTTAAACCTTTTCGGTAGCTCTACTCAGATATAACCAGGTAAGTTATAAGAGATGTCGGTGGAGCAAGCTCTCTTAATACCACTTATCTCAAACTCCTTACCTAGACATCATACCTAAGCAGGTGAGCCTAGTTGGGAATAAGTCATGAACCATAGGTCGTTTCTTCTCTACGGATTCCTCATCCGGAGGTAAATCATTCAATGAACTCCTCGTTCAAGGTCTCTTCTCTCTACGGATTCCTCATCCGGAGTATTAGCTCGAACCCCCACAGTTCGGCTCTTGAGGTCATCACCAATAGCATGATGACATTAGAGGTGCTCATGACTTACACATACCGCAAGCGATATGAAGCTCGATCACTCCCCTAATGCTTCTCATAGTTTGGCGAGTCTCGTATATTATCCCACGTTATAAGAAAGGTGGGAGGTAGAAGAAGGGAGGTTGCAAGTCCCCGGAGAAAAAGAAGGTTGAATTAAATTCAGAAAGCAGCAACGTTTATAAAAGCTTACTTGGATTCTTTTCTCGGATTATCTTGAGTACCTCTTCTTCGAAGTTATATATCAGGAGATCCAACGGTCCAAATTGGCTGAATTTTTAACTGGAGATATTACACTCACGGAGGAAGCTCTCGTCCAAATTTCAGCTTAATCCAACGGTGGAGAAGGGAGAAAATCGCTATCGAAGTTGACTGTTCTGTGCAGGCAGATTCTTGAACTAGAGGAGATTGCACGGATGTACTATTCTCGGGTACTGTTCATACGGCACTGTTCATCCGGTACTGTTCACGCGCACTGTTCATCGACACTGTTCATCCGTCACACCCTAGGGTTTTGGGGTTCTAGGGTTTTGGCGCTAGCAGGATGCTATGCTCAAGAGTTTTGGTTTTTGATTCAGGGTTAGAGGTTCGTGCTGATAACGTGTTTAAGGATAACTAAATACAATCACAATACAGAAAGTAAATAACAAGGTAAATAGCACAGGAATAGATCATCTCTTTATTAATGAATATGTGCCTCTATATATAGAGAAACACAAAGGTACAATCCATGTCCCAATGGGACTTCTATTCAATATGTAATCCTTATGCTATACTACCTAATCTAATCCTAGGTTGACAAGGCACACACAAAGTAGGTTTCCTTCAACATCTTGCACATATCTTAAGATTTTATTTGGTTGAAGATAGTCAAACATCCCCAAATTAATTATAGATTCGGAAAGTTGAAGATTGATCAAATCCAGCAAACTTTGATCTTCTTATTTTTTTTGTTTATCAACTTTCTCCTTCTTGTCAATGTTGATTACTTACCATATCATATCAAGATTCATCATGATTTATGTTAACCTTAAGAATATTAATACTTGGGCTTCTTGAAGGGTTTTAGATGAACATCCCACGCAAAGATAAATAGGATATACAGATTAAACTAGTTTGGAACAAAGCTAGAAAATATGAGAAAAAGAAATAAAATAAAAAGTATTTGTAATTACTTAGATTTTATGTTTCTTTCGATTGTAGACGCGCTAGAGAGGCGCGTGTGTTAATAGTATGATAGTCCATGCACGAAGACTAGATTGACGAGGATGGGAGACGCTTGTGTTCATGGCTCTCTTTCTCTCCCTGAAACCCTAAAAGCTGTTATCCAAAAACATTCCTTATATTACTCTAACACTTCCCATTCTCTCGTCCAGTAAATCTTTTCCATTAATGATAAATCTTTTATATTTCGATTTAATCTCAATATAATTAAAGGCCAAAATCCTTTATCACTCTTTAAACCCTAATAACGATATGTCCCCTACCTAGCAAACCTCTCTTTCTACAGCTCAGACTTGTCTTACTTAACTCAAACACACCTCTAAATCAGTAAAACCCTTCAGCCTCTCTAAGGCTCCACCATCGTATCCGTTTCGCGTTTCGAGTCGGGGGAATCCTATGCTGAATATTTTTGCTGTTTGATCTAGGCGCTCAGCCTCGCTTTTACTCTGCATTTAAGACCCTCCGTTCTTCTAATCTCTCTCTTATTGTTTTTGGGATCAGTTACACCAATACCAATGGAAAGGAAGAGAGAAGGTGAGGATTATGGAGGTCTTCATCAGTGGTTTGGGAGTACGGCCTTGCCGGAAAACCACAATCGCCGCCTCGATACCTCTAATTCCTTCACCCCTAATTCCATTACCTCTAATTCCATTCCGGAATACCATCTTGCTCAAAACACTCCCCCTCCCTCTGAAAACCAGATGTATTGGGATCCTATGTTGCCCAATCTCGTTCTCCAAAGCCCACCCATGTTGCAAAACCCTCACTTCCATCCAAACAGTAATCCCAATTTTAATCATCTCCTTTTTCCCGGAAACAGTTCTGACAATCTCATCAACAATACTAATGGTTTGTCGACATTGGGATTTGGAACAGGAGGAGGAGCCCATCTAGGTACTCATGATTATTTTGATCCGTCTCTACAACATGATCAACTCGCAACTTCTTTGAATCGGCTGAGCATATCCAATAATGGCAGTTCTGGCCTCACATCCAATCTAAGAGGACCCAACAGCTTCATGCCTAACTCTACAAGCTTAGGCAACGGTGCGTTCAGTACCCTAGAGCAGGAATATTTGGAGAGGTTGAACCAGTATGCTTTCTTAATGGCTGAGCAGTACATGAGGCGTTCGAATCTAACCACTGCTAACAATGGAATACTCAATCCCCATAATTGGAATAGGAATAGCAGCAGCAGTAGAAGCACTAGTCAATCAATTTCTGGGGATCCATTTGGATATGGGTTTAATCAAATTAGGACTAGTTCCCATTCTCTGCGGAATGGGGTTAATAGGGGATCAAGGTTTCCTAGACAGCGTGTTGGGCAAGAAGAGAGGGGACAAGGCATAAATTTAATGCCCAAAGATCAGAGGCCTGGCAATGGGTCTGCACGGCAGCATATACCAAGTTATTACTCTGTGCCTTTGGAAGAGTTGAGGGGCAAAATTGCTTTTGTGGCTAAAGATCATGTTGGGTGTCGTTTTTTGCAGAAGAAGATTGAGGAGGGTAAGATGGAAGAGATTGAGATGATTTTCAATGAGGTTATGGAGGAGGGCCATGATCATTTGCGTGAGCTAATGGTTGATCAATTTGGAACTGAATTTATTCAGAAACTTGTGGAAGGGATTAACAGGGAAGGATGGACTAAAATGCTTGATTTGGTCATGAGCGATGAGAGGAAACTTAAGGATATGTGCACTGATCAACATGGGTACTGTTTTTTTCTTTTTCTTTTTTTATCTATTTGTTTCATTCATTTATTTTATTCAGGATGGGATTCCAAGACTTGTGTGGTAAAACTATTTTATGATTGTTTCACCAGTATTTATTGTTGATATATATGTTGCAGAAGTAGAGCAATGCAGAAACTGTTGGAGCGGGTTGAAACCCGAGAGCAACAGTCCTCCTTTATGCGGGTTCTGAAGCGAATTACGATTCCGCTGAGCAAAACCCAACCTGGTTATTATGTGATTCAAGTTTGCTTGAAGAATTTCTCCCCTGATTGCACCAAGGTAATGAACACTACTCCTAAATGAATTTATAAGACGATGCTATTGTAACTAGGTTTCATCTCTATTAGTGTTGTGGTCTAAAATGCCATCGTTTAGTCTTTTAGAGTTATTAATTGGTTAATTAACTGCCTTTACCTATGCAAAGTAGTTACTTGCCATAATTTTATGGTTAGTTTGACTGTGATTGCTGCTCAATGATTTATTTGTGGAGAACTAATGCTTGCAGCTAAAGGATCACATCATTTTGTTGTTTTATTTGTTATTATGGTTCTTCCTAGGGCATTTCAAAATTATTGAGGAAATACTAGAAATCCAACATATGTTGATACACACACCTCTATATGCAGATTGGCTTTGGGTTACACCAAGTTGGACACACAATGTGACATAATTTCACCTTGTAACAGCCGTAAAATAAACGAAAGACAAACTTCACTGTGAAAGTTCTTTTTCTGTTTTACAGGGTGTTCTTGAATTAGTGTTAGATAACTGCCTTTCACTAGCAAAAGACAAATTTGGGTGTTGCTTAGTGCAAAGCAGTGTGCATTACGCTTATACTGAAGCTAAGGAGCGTCTTGTGGCTGACATAACTGAGCATGCTCGAGTCCTCTCTGAAGATCCTTACGGGTTTGTCTTTCACTCTAGCTATCAATCTGTGCTCACAAGAACAATAAAATTACTTGTATCCTATTTACTAACAGTCTTATTGAACATATCTCTTGAAGCCCATGTATATATGTGGGTGTATCTCGCTTCAGTTATGTGAAAGTTATGATTGGTAATGTATGTGTAAAAGAGAGAAGGTGTACGTGCTTAGGATGATTGAGAACGAGAGGAGAAGTTGCTTGAGGTGCTTTTTCATGTTCTGTTAAAAAAACTGTACAATACCTAGTTTATACCCTAAAAATATGTCCTATCTGTTTTAAGTTTGAGTGTTAAATTTATCTCCCTCTACCCTTTTACAAATAGAGCTTTATAATAATATTAGAAAGGAAGTTATCGTAGTACATGTATAATGGAGGTTATAAAGGGAGAGAAAGTAGGGTTTGAAAGAAAGAGAGGTTAAAAATTGAAGTTTAGTTATCTTATTGATTAACCTTTAACTAAAGCTTTTTAATATAAAAAGGCATATATCAACACTTTAATCTTCTACACACCATTTGATGATGGATGTTATTTCGATAGAGAGAAACAATAGGGTGGAGAGAGGTTACAGTAGAAATATATGAATTACCATGATATCTTTATTTTCAAATCAAAACTTGAGACAATATATATCTAGGGCATGATAGGAACTTTTGATGATGAAAGGTTGGTAAAGAGGTTCTCTTAATTTGTATATATATATATATATATCATAGACTATAGATGGTTAACAAATGTGGCATTGCTCTTACATAAGATCCTACAACATCTCTCTAATTAACATTGTCTAAACTAATCTTCTTTTCTTTTTACTACAGGAACTATGTTGTGCAGTACATAATAGGACTAAAGATACCGCGTGTAACAGCTGACATTCTTGGCCAGCTTCAGGGGTACTTCGTTAACCTGTCGATGAATAAGCATGGCAGCAATGTGGTAGAGAAAAGCTTGAAAGAAGCTGGAGAAGAGCACGCGAATGTGATTATCAACGAGATGATTAACAGTCCTGAGTTTTTGAATCTGCTTCAAAATCCTTATGGGAATTATGTTGCTCAGTCTGCTCTTGCAGCATCCAAGGTAACACCATCCTTTCTGAGTTTCTGCAGCGTTTTACATGTAGTATTAGAATGAGAATAAGATTTCTTGCATGCCTATTCTTTTAATGGGTCATATACATTATTTGGGGAAAGAACGTTTTCCCTTACATATTGGTTAAGGTTTATAGCTTGGACCTCCTTCGTTGATGTTAACTCTAATATCAAAGTTCCGTATTCTTTGACCTTTCTAGCTAGGTTGAATTAATTTGATCATTATTATTGTATCATAATAGGAACTATCTAGAAACTTCATACAACACTACAACACTGTGATGGAAGTTTTCTTATAGGATGTTGGAAGTTACAAAAAAGGAGAGGATATATGTGGGAAGGAGAAAATGCTGCGTAGAAAGTGAGATGTAATTACCTTTTTCGGGTTGGGAAGTTTTCAAAGTTGAATGAAGGGAAGTTATCTGCACAGTGAAAAATGTGATATGGGAAGTTACAATATTGTCCTTAATATGGTAAAATCTAAGTTTAACGGGCGTAATAAGAAGTTTTGGCAAAATTTAGAAAACAAAGTCTCTGATATAGGATGTAGATGAAGAGGACCTAACATAGGCACATAGCTATATATAAACTACACTGAAATCTAAAGAGATTCTAGATCTGTTTAGAATAGAAAACTTATCTGGAACAATAAGTTTTTTTTTTTTGGATAATTATGTAGAACAATAAGTTTTCCGGCCACACTAATCTTTTCATCACAAAGAAAAAATTGGAACTACTGTTGCCTCTATAGACTTTAATAGAGGTACGACTCATCTATTTGTCTCACTTGTGCATGTGATTGCGATGTGATGTAGTTCGTATATTTTTGTTTTTATTTTTTTTCAAAAACTTTTTATATATCCTGTGATTGTTGATGATGAAGCCCTGGCCTTGTTTTCTGGCAAAGCAGGGAGCTGTTCACAATGCTCTTGTTAACCTCATTCGGAGCAATTACCCTCATCTGCACAGCCATCTCTATGGGAAAAGGGTGCTTGACAAAACCAGAGGAAGCAGGCATCGTGCATAAGCAAAGCAGCATGTAAACTATATATAAATGTAGCTACAATCAGCTGCAGGAAGGTCTAACAGCCCTTAGCTAGCTTCTAGATCATTTCGGGCACTTGTTATTGCTCCTCTATGTTCCTAGACTAAACTTAACTGTTGTTTTGCTAGGCAAGAATATATTAGTACCAACCTTCTTGTGGTTGCTAGGTACAATATATTAGGTGCAAACTTTAAACTTGTTGTTGTTTGGGTTTTAGGCTTGTTTTTGTTGGTTGGTTTGTTTGTTGTTTTATTTGGTAGGGAAGTTAGCGTGCAAGAGAAGGAATCTGCTCTATAATATGGCATGTTTGGAGTGCTTTTGATGCACTAAACAAGCCATTGAGTGGATGTTTGTAGATTATGGGGGCTTCCCAGTGTTTTTGTTATAGAGTGAATTTGTCTTCGGAATTTTATTAATATAATCTATTTTGTTCTTTTCCGAGTTTTTATAGATTTGATTATAAATTTAGATAATCATTGTGTTTTTGATTTTGTATATGTTGACGATTGTCAACTGTTGATGCATGTACGTGTGATTCACTATGAAACTCACACATCAATAATTAAGAACACAAGCGAGTGATGCTTGTCGTTGATATTACTTACATGTGTTTATAGATGGACTACTGTCACCCATTGATGTACGTGGGATTCATATTGAAAGTGATGGCAGTCAACCTATTTTTTTTTTGTAGCTGTAGATAGGATGCACAAAAAGAGAACTATTGTACCTTACGTCATTTAACATCTATTAGTGCTGAAGCAAAAATAGATTCTATACTTCGCTTTTTTTCTTTTGTTTTTCGATAACACAACTCAAAAAAGCTCAAATATCCACATCCATTATAACTAGATATCTCATGTAACATTGTTGAGAAAATGATTGGTAATTGTTGGTTCGGAGATGAAATTATTTCTCAATTTCTTCCGCAACTAAAACTAATAAACTTGGGCCTGCTGCTTTCATTTTCATGCGACAATGTCTTTTTTTTTTTTTGCAAATGTTACTATAAAAAAGGACTAGAAGAGGCTTGAAAATTATTTACAAACCATCTTCATTTGGAACTCCATGCCCATCCCAACAGCTGTGGTGACATCTTGACAAAAAGCAGAAACCAAACACAACATTCCGAAAGAAACCATGATATGATTTCATAGTTTCACTAGCTAATGAGGAAGCTCCCAAAACCTTTTCTCAATACAAGCACCAAAACTAATGTAATACCATCCGGGGGATGATCTTAAGTCTCAAGGATATCATACAAATAAAGGCAGCAATACATCTGATCATTATATGAAGCATAAGCTACTCCACTTTTCCTGTAATAAACAAATTGGATAGTTATGGTTTTACTCTGAAATTGATAGCTAGTGTGTTACTCTGAATCTGATGAGTCAGCCTTGCTGCTTTGCCGGACGCTCCTGGTTTTTGCACTGGACTTTAGAGATGATTCACCTTCAAAAAAAATGACTTGCGCTTTGGCCAACCTCTCCTCTAGTTCTTCTGTGCTGAAGTCGTCTTTCCCACCCAGCTCATCAAATCCAACCTATTGCATCATGAGACATTGCGGCATTAAGAAAGCAAACTATCAAAGCATTACATAGTGTGCAAGCCCTTCCTATAACTTACCACATAATCATCCACTTTGGCATTCTTAATGAGGGCAAGGGTCGGAAGAACAACAATCTTGAGCTTCTCTGCTAAGAATGGACTTTTCTCGGCATTGATCTTCACAAAACGTGTTTCTATATGTTGCTTCGCCAATACACTCAAGTGCTTGTCCACCACCTGAAAATGAAGTGTAAATATGGATTGTGTGTCCTAACTTTTAAGTTGAATTCACCAGTAATACATAAAATCATGATTTCAACCCAGAATTTACTGAATACTTCCATTCCAACAGCTAGACCAGATTGTTTAGAGGTCGGCAATGCTGTATTTTGGGAATAAGCATTACCCTAAACAGGTATGTTCTCACGGTAACCACCAACCATCCAACCCAGAAACATCTTCCAAGTAATACCCACAAATCAGTTGCCCTGACTCTCTTATAACTAATGCTTCTCGATATTCCAAACCAAATCAGCAACAAATTTGGTGCACAATCTCGATAGCTGTTACCTTCCAATCAACAAACCCCAAACAGAAAACACTTCCAACCACAACCCACGAAAACCATCAATGCCAGAATTTGGGACATAAAATGTTTATAACTCCTTAATCTGCTGGTGTATTATCAATCAGATAATATCTCTCAATATCTTAACTGGATATCCTAAAACATCATTGACAATTCCACTCAAGCATTCATACTATTCCCCTCTCTACTAAAGTCTCATGCTTTCCACCCCATTCTCCAATACATTCCTGCTCCAAGACCCCACAGCTATACTTTGTGGCAAGCATGAGTGCCCCAAATAACCAATACCCATTTTTCCGATTACAAAGCTCAGCATATACATCACTAATCAAAATTCAAAATTCCCACAATGTTTATATATGCTGATTTTAACATAAGAACTCAACAAAAACCCAAGATTTCCACAAACTATTTTTTTCTTTCCGGTGACATTCTAACAATTATACCAAAATACTTCACAAACCAAAACTTTAATTTTTGAAAATAGGGGTAATTGGGAAAAATGAAACCTTGCATGGCCAATTCTCGCGGTAAAAGTGGCAGACGACGCGGTCACTGGCCTTGACGGCGGCGAAGAAGTCCTTCTCGGAAGGGATCTCCGTGTAGTCGCCGTGTCCCAGAGAGATCCAACGGCTGCGCTTCTCCGCCATCTTCTTCATCTGCTGCAGTCTCCGCTCTCTGAGCACCTCCAAATCGTCATCGTCCACCCGATCTAAAGCCGCGATCTCCTCATCGAGCTTGTCCTCCACCGCCTTCGCCACTGTCAGCACTTGCTGCTCAATTATCTACAAACGAATCATAGAAAACGTTCAATTTCAGTCCATGTAAATGTATGTATATGCACGATGAGAAAGAGCGAGTGAGAGAAAGATGTACCTCTTGAACGGCTCGGTTCGCCATTGTTGGATTTGATGTATTTGCAGAGAGTTTGGTTCAAATGAAGAAATGAGATTTCAGAGAAGGAGAGAGAGGGGGAAAGAGGGCGGGTCTCTTTTTCTTCTCTTCTCAACCTTAAGCTGGGAAGCGACGTGAAACGGCGTCGTACCTCATTTTCGGGATCCTTTACTAAAAATGGAAATTATTCTTTTATATTATTCCTTTTACTATTATTTTTAATTTACTCAACTAAAGAAAAATTACTGAGTTATGACTTATGAGATCCAATGACCAAAATAGTGAATATCGAGGATTAAGGAAAACAAAAACCAAAAATTTTGATAGAAATGGATATCGCTAGAAATTGTACAAAATTTTTGGATGAAACTTGTAGAATGAACTAAAAATGTACTTAAAAAAACTATCGAATAGAAATTTAATTTAATTTCGGCACTTGTAGAAAAAGAAAAAATTTTGAGAATATTCTAGGCGAAGCACATGATCAAAATCCAAAAGTTATTAAATTTTTGAAACTTAGGCGAAGCACTCAATAATTTTTCTTGTGCTGGTCAATAAACAACCTTACATAATAAATATATATTTTAAGATTTTGGGATTAAGTTGTCACTTGCGTTGCACAGTTCAATGAGACAGGATCTAGTCGGTCTGGATCAGAAGGACCAGGCATTACGAGTACCAAAAGATTCCCTACACCAACCATGTACCTAGTCACCATCGCATTGATGTCTAGCAAAATCTACTATACTAATTATATGTTCAAGATTATGTAATTTTCAAGCTCAAGCTGCTCGGAAATGAATGTATCCAAGTTTGAAATGAATCAATAATGTATATCAAACTGTAACTCTCAACAGTTAACTAGAGCTTTTTTATACAATGTGAAACAAACCACGAGGCTCCAAAACCCTTGTAATATTAAGAAACCATTCTTATTCATAAATTTGAGCAAACCCAACAGCAATTGGACATTGATCATCACAAGAACTCCAACTAAGTAGACTTGATTACTCTCACTGAACATTATGCAGATCAGACAAACACTCTTTTCACCAGACCTCTCTTACTTTAACTCATTCTTAAATTATTTATAATTGACTAGTAGAGTAGTAGTAGACAGTAGATGCAGATCAGACTGGAGCAGTTGAGTTTCAGACTTTCAGGGGCACTTGGGCTTGCCCTTGTTGTTCTTCTTGTCCCTATAGCAAGGGCACTCATGCTTGTTCCCATAAGTCCCAGAAGGAACACACTTGCACTCCTCACAGCATATCCCACAGTACTTAAGGCATCGATCTTGAACTCCTGCTACTGCGCACCGATTCGAACACTTGTTGCTGCAAAATTCTGATCCCCAAGCAAGAATCAGTATCCAACAATCTTAACAGGTTAAACAAAAACAAATCCTTAGTGATAATGTGCACATAATTAAAACCCTAGTGAGTATCCAAACAATCTTACACAACAAACCCATCAAGGAAAAGAAGAATTAGCTTCAATTTCAACATTTTATCATCACATCCAGGACACAACATACACAGAGATATACTTCTTCTTCTTCTTCTTCTTTTTTCCCAAATATCATTAGTGATATATTAGTGTCACCATAGTGAAAATATGCAAATAATAATCAAGCAAATAGAACAGAAAATGTGGCTTACGTGAGGTAGCGAAGACTGGCTCCATCAGAGAGGAGCTAAGAAGAAGAAAACAGAGAAGAAGTGGAAGGTAGATCTTCATCTTCACCTTGAAACCAAGTCACAGTTGAGAAGTGTGCTTGAGATAGTGTGGAGGAGTGTGACTTGTGAAACCTCAAGTGGGGGTATTAGTAGTGAAGGGAGGTTAGACTTGGTACCTTAATTATGTTGACCTACCTCATTAACTGCATGTAAATTATCAGCACATCTAATATTTTACTATGCCCTTTTACCCAATATTGTACGTGTGCAGCTGAGCTGGTAATTTATGAATGTTAGCAAAGCACAGCTGGAACTACTGAACTTTGTATACTTCTTTGAGTCGGTGAGACAATGAAAGGTGGATCAGGTCCACGCGGTTTCTGAAAGATTCAAGGTTAGGTCAACTTCCTTATTTTGGCTGTGTGTGTGAGGTGGCCTCATAAGGTGAATTCTAAACCCTAAAAATGCCATTACAAAACCAGCAAACCCTTCCTTGCATGACCCAGATACTGGAAAGACTACCTAACATAGTAACATGTGTCAAAAATTAGATCAAGAGGCATCTTAGCAAAATGCATCACATATTTCTCAACCTTGAGAAAGGGAATGAAAATATATGTACCACCAATATTACTATTGATTTCCCTGCATGAGAATATTTTTACTATTTAACCCCAATACCAGGGATGTCCAAAACACAGCTGATATAAACGATTCGAGACTGAAGCTTTCTGTAAAGTTCTCATTGATTGGAATAACTTTGTTACAATTGGTTCACTAGAACACAATCAGAACTAACCACAACTCTCATCACTTTGCAACTGACTGCTAACGATCTATGTTTTCTATTTTGCATCTTTCTTGTCTAAGAGAAGGGTTGTATACATACATACATACATAGTTACTTACATCAATAAATACCAAGTACATGTATACATCATTTTCCAGATAAGGTACATACATCAACCTCCCATACTATTGGTTGGGCAAGCCTGCTGACCATCAAAGTGTACCTTGGCATAGTCACTAGATGCAAGCATATTGACCTGCAACATTGCAATTACAAAACATTAGTGTGCCGCATTATTATGTCATTTCTAACAGAAACGGAGAAGCATAAGTCCTACTGTCCTACCTTGATAATTTCAGACTTCGATCTTGGACGCATATGGGCTGCCAAGATACTCATGTTGAATTCCTGGGTGCAAGGACATGTTTGCATATCAGAGATATGTAAGTTGATAAGACACAATTAAATGCATGGTACCGACATATAGCGTTAAACTAGATGTAACCTGCACATATCTAGAGAAATCTTTTGTGGTGAGTGAGGCATGTAACAGTGATTCTTTATAAGTTGTAGATTTATAATTGTGGCATGATTTGTTACAACACAAATATGTTGTAAACACAAGTATGTTGCGAACTGAACAGATCTACTTGATTTACAAAGAGTTGATGCCAGTAGTATAGTGAAACTCACTCTGAAAGGATCACCCCTCAAAGATTGCACAAACATAGAACTCCTGGATCTTCCTCCCCCCTGCATAAGAACGGGCAAAATACTACTGCATTCAGAATTTGTACGTGAGCAAACTTCTTGTCACCTTTAACTTACCCCTCCGGAATTTTACTCAGTTCAAGAATCTCAATTTAAGGCACCAAATTTTGTTATGTTGTTGGTTTCTTTTATCTCCTAATTTGTGTATATATCTTTTAGTGTCGAAAAGAATGTGCCACATTACTTACTATTGATATCAACTCCTCAAACTTCCCCTCTTCCCCTAAATCTTGCACCACTTAATAAGAAAAGGCCGTAAAACCAGATTAAAGAACATGCTGTAAAGGATATTGTAATGTGCACTTGTGCTCGTATGTGAAACGAAGGTGCAAGGAGTTCTTCGCTATACTCTTACAGTGGAAAGAACGGAGTCCCATTTCACCGGGCAGGAAGGATGATAATGTCAACTTGAAACTTCACCCAAATACAAAGTGAAGTCCCCAACAACAGTAGAGTTTTGGCATCAGACAGTAACTAATCCTATTCTAGGAGTAGCATATTAAGACTATCTGAGTATGAAACAATGTTGCCTGGTACTTTGAAATAGGCACGAACATATAAACTAGAGAGCTGTACCTCCAAAGATATATCCCTCAGACGCCTCCCTGTTTGAGCACAACATATCCGGACTACATGCTCATCACAACTCCCACTGATAATATAATCTCTTCCATTCATGTAATAGGATCGAGTGTAATTCTGAGAACTTCCTGTAGAGGCTATCTCAAAATTCAAGTGAAGTCTCCCATCAACTGCAAGCAGTTGCCTAACCTGACATGATCAACAAGTGCATCTCAAAGTATGCTAAAATTTCTGAAAGGACAAAAGTAAAGCTGCACTGTGTACCATTTAAAAAATAGCATTGCACGAGATATACCAAAAAGAAAGAACATTACAAAAATCTTGAAGGACCTAACACAGACTAGTGAGACTACATCACCTACTCCCTATCAAAATATTTATTCTCCTTGCACAAAAACATAAGGCAGCGAGCAGTAATTGCCTCCTATATATATGCAACCATCTACAACTTGCTTTCAAAAAATTAGGTTACTAGGAACAAAATCTATGGTAGCTACATTGTCGCATTAGAGACCTTAGTGAGCCAAATGAAGTGGAATTCAAACGTTAGGTACCACAATAACCCAGCTTATCTCCTTTCGGAATACATATCATAAATTTTTTAAATAAATAGAAAGAAACACCCCAAAACTAATAAGTTTATAGGAAAAAGCAAATGCTGCATTTTGCACTTTTTGTTTTATACCGTTTTAAGTTTTAACCCCTGGGAGCATCAGTGGTTACCAATGGTAGCAAGTTTGGTACTTAATCAGGTATCTAACATTGCATCTATACTAAGTCTACACCAATACTAATGGATTCACTGTTTAATAGCATCACTGCCCAGTAGAAGAGGAGTTTTTGTCACATGGGAACTTACTGCTGGCCTGATCTGATAAAATGTTATAAACAAAGATAGAAATTACCTCGTTGTCAACAGCTGAGACAAGAAGATAGTGATCATCGGGAGAAAAGCAAACCATCACATTACCCCTAGAGCTTGAAGAGGAATAGCAGGGGCTTATTGGTTTCTGTCTTAGGTCCCACATCTTGACATCCTGATCAAATGAAGAAGTGGCGAAAATAGATGGGGAATGGTTTGCAAACTTTATTACATTAATATGCTCTCGATGCATATTAGTAAACACCTGTAAGCGTCTTCCACTACTAATATCATATAAGGCAACATCTCTCGAGTATCCACTAGCAAGAAATAGTTCATCCGTGGAATTAACATGAACAGATGTCAATTGGTCAAACTCGTCAAAGGAGACAGAATTGGCACCACTGCATATGCCTGTTCCCATTGATCGCATATGATGGATATCGTACAATTTCAATGAGCCATTATCCGAACCAGCTATTAGCTGGCATTCACCATAACAAATAAACAAAGCATGATTAGAATTTGCCAAATCAAGAGAGATATGGATACATTAACATGACGATAACAATTAAATGAGTTCAAAAGAATTCCCTGCGTTCGAATAGCAATTTTAACATATATTTTTTCCTGAAGCAACTTTACATCTAAATATTAAAAGCACTATATGAGATCCTCAAGAGTCCACAGTTTCGACCAAAGAATCGCTTCCAAACATACTTACTTTCAATGTAACAATCTGAAAAGGGCATAATAGCAATGGAAGCTCTCAGATCAGGAGCAATAATGGACCCATCTCGTGGTGATATCCATATTCATCAAGTACCATGATACTATGTTATATTTTTATCTGTACCTACTATCCGGCAATGTGGAACACATTAGTTCTTTTGTTAAAGAATATTTAATTTGAAAGTGCACCAATAAACATATCCTATCAAGATGACTCCAATGCTGCATAGTCCCTTCAGTTGTCAATGCATGTTTAAAGCAGTCAGTGAGTCTTGAAAGTTCTAGGCAGATCTAAGAAGTTTTCCTGGGATCTGGAGTATCTGGTTATTTAATGCTTTGTTTTGGTCTTTGTGTCAGTCATTAAGTCTCATATCTGTCTCTTTGACTTTATTTATGTACTCTTTTAATTGGAAGGTTCTGATAACTAGGAGGCATTAATTAAGTTAGTTGTTTTATGAACTAATTATAAAGGGGGACAAGCTAATGTAAGTTTTCAGTTTTGGAAGAAAATAAAAAATAAAAAATCTACTGAGATGTATTTTAGTTTTCTGCACAAGGGTTTCAGGTTCCACCCTTTAGCCAATCCTACTCAATCCTTTAGCTTAGATTCTAGTTTGGGCCTGCATCATGTTGTTACAAGCCATTATGCCATGTAACTTTATTATGAACAAATTTCTGCCCAATAAAGCTCCATGCAAGGAGAGCAACAAATGATACAGCATTCTGGGATTAATAGGTGAACAATTTCACAAGAAGGAACAAGATTTTAAGAGTAAAAGATGTCCACATAATTATATAGAACCAAGACTAAAATCAGTTGTCACTGCATTCCATGAAGTAAGAACATACCTTAGAGGGATACTTCTTGAGCCAACAGAGTCCCAGCACACTATTCATTGCTCCAAGTGATGGGATATAACTGACAATTTTCCCATTTTCATGGTTGACTGCAACTATTTCACCATCTAACGTTCCAAAGACCATTAGGCTAGAGTTGGACGGATGGTACTCAAACTGCCTAGGACGAAAGCTCCTACTTTCACCTCCCAAGTCACTGCCTGAAACAGAAAGCGGACGCAAGAAAGGCCAAGCCGAAGATCCCATTTTAGCAGCAGAAAGAGACCTGGTATAGAAACACTGAGACTTTCCATAGAGATTTGATAACTTTTTCCCAGGACTTTGCACATGATTTTGGCTTGATTTTATTTCACGCTTCTGTAACACAGTAACAACATTCTCTTTATGCTTTCTCTGATATGGCAGATGCTCAAAATATTCTGAAAATGTAATCCTAGCCCTTTCCTGATCAATCTTTCTAATCGGCAAGTTATCTAAAATTCTCAAACGAGGTAATGAGGCTATCATGTACTCTCTATAATATTTCTCGAAACATATTGGCGAAGCATGATAAGAAATATAATTCAATGCATTGTCTCCAATATACTTTGTGAAGGGACCAGCTAAGGGCTCCACATCGTTTTGATCCTGAAGGTTATCAAAAGAATCCTGCCAACCAAAGTAGAAACTTGATTATCAAACTTATAAAAGGAAAAATTGGATGACAATGATATTACATGATCACAACATTTTTAATCAGTCAAATAATATATCTGAGAATTACTATTACTATAACATGTCAGACAATTAATGGAATTCACAAAATTTAGATGTTAGGAATGGACCAACAATGTTTATCAAGCTAACTCTCCCTACGTGGAGCCCTATCCTACAGGTGGAGAAAGGCAGACAAAGAGAAACATACAAGTTTGGCCTCACAATACACCTTGAAAATTAATAAAGAGGAGAGGAATGGGAATTGGAGGTTTTGAAACCATGTTAGACAACAATTGACTCCTAGAGGTTTGAGCTGTTAGAGAAAAGGAAACAGTGTATATCAAACTAACAGTACAGTCAACAAGTACAAAAGATTTGGCTAGGAGGTAGTTGGCTACTAGAAAATAAAATATTGTTGTTGATTATTTTATGTATAAGAATGTTGGAGTTGATGATGATGATATTTCTTTTGTAAGGGGAAAGAAATATACATTTATCACCTATAAAAGCATTAGGCTTTGAAACAGGTAATTTACCACAATCATATTATCTACGTCATTAAGCAATTAAATTACAGCGTATGCATGAAAAGAATCATCTTCTGCAGAATCTAATCAAGAAATTTCCCACTACGACCACTCAAGTCATAATATACTGGAAAGGTTCAGTTATTACCTCATTCTGTTGATTGATCTGTCTGTTCCCCCCTGAAAAAACGTGTGATAATCGCTCCACAGAACCATGTTCTTGCAGGGGACTCGAAAAGTCTAGTTCACTATCATCTGATGAATCATCAGCCCTGCTTTGCACATCATCATTTAAAACCACATTATTAAGCAAAAACATATTCCTAAGCACCTCTTCTGTGCTTGAGTTCTGTTCTGTTAGTTCCCCAATATTAATGGATGATGCTCTACCATGATGAAAACTATTTTGCCGATTGGAATCAGTGTTGTGATCTAATTTCCCACTAGATGATGCAGAAGAAGGCCCACCATCATTGCAGCATGACCAATGCTGAAACCGAAGTTCAACCAAAGAAGGGAGTTTAGAAAGTGCAGCGATGGTTGTCCAGAGATTTAAAATTCTTGTCTCACACAGAGAGAGGCACATTAGATTGGGCATGCAAGTAAAACAATCCTCCTGAAAACTAGCGAGTGAAGTACTAAAGTCAAGGTTAAGGGTGTGTATCCGCATGAACTCCCCCATCATATTGAGCTTCCGGAAATGCGAAGACCTCAAGGTTAAAACTTGGCATGTCAAACCTCTCTGTGAAAGATCCCTAGGAATAAAACTTGAATTAGTGATATCAAGTCATTTACATATTGGAATCATCTTGATTTCTAAACGTACACATCTATCTATACAATATTACTCTGAGCAAAAAAACAAATAATAGACATGACTCCGAACAATTCAGCATGACAAAATGTAACTGCGATAACAACAAATTATTAAAATGGAACCTAAGAGAAACAGAAGAAAGAATAACCAGGTCCAGACAATTATTAATGGACATTTCCAAATTGAAGCAGATTCTTTATTTTAGAACATTTTTTTTTTTTGCAGAAATCTGTTAATTTTTTTTCTTTTTGGTCGAAGAACTCGGATAATATGATTTTAGGTTAATCCTCAATAAACATGCCTAAAAGTCAATTTGAAAAGTCCTGTGATTTCCAACTAGTTCAGATTTTGATCAAGAAGACATCTGGAACTTATCAGACACAATGACTTCAAGTGGAAAATGGGTTACAAGTCACCTACTAATTGGTTAATATATAATCTATGTAGTCTCCTTAATGTTTTCATCAAGTTGACATACTGGTGATGAGGGAAAACATATTTAAGAATAAATACTCCTTCTCGTCAATCATTGTTGCCTCATCCATATTAGTCCTCGTAGTCAACTTTTACTATGGCAGTGCGTGTATACAGGATAAAGTGTTTTACTATATTACAAATTTAGAATTAAACCATTAACAAACACCAGTCTATACCTCAAGAAATCCTTTCCAAATGACATATCTTGGAGATCAACAACTCGAAGCTTTTGATTGATAGCACGCATCAACGACAAAGCATATTTTCCATTCAAAACATGCAATGATTCATTGCGTATGTCAACTGCTTCAACCTCAGAAGCATCAAGTTCCATACATAAATCAAAAAGTGGTGGGAATTCAGCATCCTTAAGGTGGTCCAACGAAATCTCCAAGCTACAGAGCTCATTGCAAGACCTTTTAACCTCAGCCTGGATTAAAAACAAAACAGAAACAAAAAAAATCAGATTAAGAATTCTACTCCATTTATCATAGTTTAACAAAAAAATTTAAGATTCCCACAAAGGTGCAGGAAAACGACATATTGTATGACTTTCCATTCTTGTCACATCTACTGTTAAGACAATAGAATGTGTGACTTGGCTAAATCTGGTGCTTAGCACAATCCTTATCGTAGTGGCATTCTATTCCAAATTTTGCTGCAGATACTATCAGCATGAATTTTCAGGATTGCCAATTTAATCATGTTGTAGACTCTCTTTTTTTTCCGGCTTTCTTGCTTTTTGATTTGGAATTACCTATCTCTCGATTTTCTCTCAATGCCTACTCTAGTCTAGCCACTTGATTTCATGTAATGACTGCTACCCACATGAATAAAACTACGATAGTACCAAATGACAGTAAGTAATACCACTTGGTTTCCTAGTTCTATACAGCGACCACTTTCAATCAGAATCAGAATATCAACTGAATATATAAAATGAATAAATTCATCACTAAAGAGAAACAGATGAATAATAATCATCACCAACCTTGAAGAGAACAGAGAGAATTGCAGCATTAGGTAGAACACAGTGCTTCCTGCAGGAATTAATATACCTAGAGCCAACAAAAGATTAAGCAATACTTACTAAGCAGATTATTGAAATTGATTTATCTCAGCTAATTCACATTTCCCACACAGAACAATGATAAAGCTACTAAACTAGAACACCCTCCAAAATCCAAATCATCATAATTTGTTGACAGAGAAATGAAAAATGGAATTAGAGAACTGAATTGAAGGCGCTGACCTCTCTTCTAAGGTTGGGATGTCGATTGCCATGGTCACTGAGCTTTGCAAAGGGTCCGTCCCGGACTGTTGATCGAGTATTTGCTCTGACACTTGTGCAATGAAAATATGAAATGGACAATGTGCATTTCACAGAAAGATAGCAAATGGAAGAAGGAGCTATTGTAGGCTTTTTTGTTTTGCTTTTGCTGAAGAAGGCCCAACTGCTTTGTGAATTTACCATGGGTCCTCGCTAGTGATCAAACCCATTTATTTTAGGAGTCGGCCCAATAACTATATTTTTTTATTTTTTTATTTTTTCGTAGGTGATTAATCATTATTTTTTTCGTTAAATATAGATGCAGAATCTTCCTCCTCTCTTTAGTCCGAGTTCAAACCCAAAAAGATATATTGGGTTGTTTTAATAAAGATTAAATTCAGTTTACCTCCCTGAACTTTACATCAAACATCATGTTAGTCCCTGCACTTCTAATTTCATCAGAAACACCCTTATACTCTTCAATTTAATCAGTTTAGTTCATCCGTCAGTCAATCCGTTAACTTTGACCGTTAAGTGATGACGTGACATGAGTGGGGCCCATTCTTGGCTGGCTTGGCAGTGACGTGGCATGCCCAGTCATCAACCAAAGCTGACTGGGCATGCTATGTCACTAACGGAGGGACTAAACTGATTAAATTGAAGAGTATAGGGGTGTTTCTGATGAAATTAGAAGTGCAGAGACTAACATGATGTTTGATGTAAAGTTCAGGGGAGGTAAACTGAATTTAATCATTTTCAAAAATACCATTTTACATAGAAATCATGTGCTATAATAAGGAAAAAAAATTAATTTGCACAATTGACAAAAATAAGCGAAACACCGATTTCGATAGACAATGTGTTGCCAATCCATTTGCTTTGTTTAATTATAGAGTCAAAAAGAGCCCTAATAAGTAAATTCTCTTACATTTCTTCAAACTTTTTAAAAAAAAAATTAAACACTTGTAGGGACGACCAATCTTTTTTTATTTTGTTTATTTTAATTTGATGAAATAGTTAAAAAGGACTCTTTCGGTCCTCATAAGGTCTCACGTTAGACTTCACTAAGACTCTAAAATAATTTTGAGAACCCATACAAACCGTACTTGAGAATTTCAAAGTTAAAAAAATATTTATATAAAAAAAATATATATAAATATTTTTTTAACTTTGAACAAATGTAAAATAATTTAGTTATTGGGGCTCATAAAATCTATGATTAAACAATGCAAACAAGCTTTGGCTTTCACAATCTACCGAAATCGAGTTTTCGCTTACTTTGGTAAATTGTGTCAAATTGAGAAAAATTTATTTGTAGCACATGATTTCTATGAAAAATGCTATCTTTGAAATTCTCAAGTACAGTTTGTATGGGTTCTCAAAATTATTTTAGAGTCTTAATGAAGTCTAACGTGAGACCTTATGAGGACCGAAATAGTCTTTTTTAACTATTTCATCAAATTAAAATAACCAAAATAAAAAAACAGTTAGGAGCCTCTTGTAGCGACGGACAATTCGTCGCTACAAGTGTTTAAATTTTTTTTATTTTTTTTAAGTTTGAAGAAATTTAAGAGAATTTACTTATTAGGCTCTTTTGGACTCTATGATTAAACAAAGCAAATGGACTTTGGTAACACATTGTCTATCGAAATCGGGGTTTCGCTTATTTTTGTCAATTGTACAAATTGAGAAAATTTTCTTTATTATAGCACATGATTTCTTTGTAAAATGATATTTTTGAAAATGATTAAATTCAATTTACTCCCCTGAACTTTACATCAAACATCATGTTAGTCCCTGCACTTCTAATTTCATCAGAAACACCCATATACTCTTCAATTTAATCAGTTTAGTCTCTCTGTCAGTGACATGGCATGCCCAGTCAGCTTTGGTTGATGACTGGGATGCCACGTCACTGCCAAGTCAGCCAAGAATGGGCCCCACTCATGTCACGTCATCACTTAACGGTCAAAGTTAACGGATTGACTGACGAAGTGACTAAACTGATTAAATTGAAGAGTATAAGAGTGTTTCTGATGAAATTAGAAGTGCAGGGACTAACATGATGTTTGGTGTAAAGTTCAAGTAAGTAAATTGAATTTAATCCTTTTAATAAAATAACAAAAAAGCCTAATTAAGTGACTAATATTGGACGGTAACAAGGAGAATCCACCCTTACGGTCTCGAGATAGCGCCGTTAACAACCCTCGTGGTCACATCGCGTCTAAGCATTTACGTTCAACATGGGTGAGTCGTTCCGATTTCGGTTTAGAGAAGTCGGTCGTTTGATTACAAATCGAGCTCCACATTTATTCTTGTTATTGGTGACTCTCGGTAGTGTGTGTTATCTGATCCAGTGTGTTTTAAAGGGTACTACTAAATTCTTAATTACTCCTTCCTTTAAATAACAGATGAATGAATATCAGTTGTGTTATTAGTCTCTTCTGACTTTTTTTTTTAGTGGTATCTCATGTGGACCCGGCGCCCAACATTTACAACATCACGCTTATGCGCTCCAGTGGCCATGAGAATGATATATATCATCGAATTTCGAACCCAAAACCTCTGGTATTACCACCAGGCATCCGCCGACTAGATCACATCTCGTGGTTGTCTCTTCTGACTTAATTAGAAGTAAGAGAAACAATGTTAGTTAATAAGATTAATAGTTGATAGTTAAGCTTATAGCTAGAATTTATAATAAATCTAAACGATGAGCGGTTCCGATAATTGAGTTATGTTATCAATTGATCGGGATGAAAATGTTCGCATTTTAATACAATATGAACGTCCACACGTGAAAGGGTGTATATATATACACGTCTGATTTATGTGCATGGTCCAGGGTTGTCTACTCTTTAATTTGGAAGGTAAATAAATTAAGAAGTTGGTTATAGACTGCTATAGACGATGACTAATATGTCAAACAAAACGGCTTCTAGTACTGCTCTAAATTATTGGCTAATTAATTCTTCGAGATAAGAAATAAAAACGAAACCCTAGCTAAATGCTTTGTGACTTTTTCCCTAATTATTTATATATAGATATAGATTAGATAGCATAGCGATCAGTAGCTCTCACATTTCTCTTTAGACGTCTATTGTCATCCCCCAATTACCCAACTCAGATTTGATAGCCCCAACTCCATAAAAGATGCTCAAATAGCTAGCTGATTCTCACTCTTTCTGAACTACGCGCGTGCATATATATCTTGGGTAGCTGCTCGATCATCTTCAAACGAACAAAAGCAAAAGCTATATAAACCTCGATCACCATAATAAATAATGACCATGCAATTAAGCTAGCTAGGTAGCTTCTCTCTCTCTCTCTCTCTCTCTCTCTCTCTCTCTCTCTCTCTCTCTCTCTCTCTCTTCATTTTTGCATGAATTAGCAGTGCACGTGCCATGGAGCGTAAAGACGAAGGTTGCTGGTGACATGAGAGAAAAGAAGAAAGAAAAGGAATCATGCATGGTTTGGTTTTGGGACCCAAAGGAGAAGACCATATATGCATATGCCTTTTTATCTTCTTTATGGTACGTATTTTTCAATTGATTATCATGTTCTTGCTAGATTAGTGAGGAACGTACACATTACAACATGATTGTTTCCCTGTGTTGGTCAAAAAGCCGAAACATATATATATATAAATAGGCAATTAACAAGCTAGCAGATCGAAAACCAATTTCTTAAGTTAGCTATGGCACGCAGCAAAGTGATGGAACCAGATCAGGTGTGAGTGTGACTGCAGCCAGAAAAAGTGTGTGTCAAGCTATTGCACTGTGGCTTTAAATTAATTTAATTAGAACATATAGCTTTTTAGGAGTGGTTTCAATCGTGGATGGCAGATTTAAGAACTTTTCTTGGTAAATTAAGAAGAAATATATGATAAGCTTTTGGTAAAGAAATTTTAATTTCTTAGAATTTTATCGAGCAAATTAACCATGCTCTCAAAAAAGTTTCAGAGAAGCAATAAGTTGGTGCCACAATTTAATGGGTGCAAGAGTACAGCTGATCGAATCTTCTAGTTTTACTATTTGTAATGCTCATGCATAGTGTTTCAGATCAAAACGTGGTAGTTGAGTTTGGAATGTAGTATACTAAAGAAACAGATAATTAAATCAAATTTTAAGCATAATTAAACCCAGTATATATGTACACCAAGAAACACAAATAAGTGATCGCCACGTAGAATCAAAAGGTGCAACTATTAGAAAATAAAGTATAGATCGAATTAAAGAAAAGAAAAAACTGTAATAGAGTAAAGAATGATGATGGAATGGGGGGAATGCCCTTTTGATTAGATTATTGTATTACAGTACTAGAATGAAGATATATAGCTAGATAGAGAGAGAGAGATGCCTTTGTCTGTAAGGAACAACAATTTTGTCTACTGCATGCAGCTAGTCACCTTCCCTTTTGATCTATAAACAGTGGCCTCGACCCACTTAAACTTTTCCCATAAATAATTTAGGTCCTACCCCATAAATCAATTACATTTCAGTTGTCAAATTTCTTATGTCCCACAATTCTCAATTCGAGCTCTTATTTATTTTTTCTTTATCTGGAAAGACTTCAGTTTCAGATATTTCTACTGGGAGAGCTAGATCAATCACAAAATAAAATTCAACAGATCGAGCAATTCTAGTCCAAAGAAGATCAGTATCTGATCACATGAGATGCCCACGAATACCAGAACACAATCCTAATAATGTAGATTTGGTGAGGTACTTTGTAATCAATGTTTGGTTTGAAACAAAGACATATAAAAAACAAGCCAGTCGTGTTGTCATTCTCGTAAAGCTTTTCATGTCAATAATATATGTCATAGACCAAAAATAAGTATAGATTTTCTCCTCATCTTCAACAGTGTCAAGTTAAACAAGAAAGTTAATATATATATATATATATATATATATATATATCTAGTTAAGCCGAGGAAAAAAAATATTAAATACACTCACACCACAGTTTTAAGTTGAACAAAAAAGTTGCGAACTTCACATTATTGTTAATAGAGTCTTATACAATTTGTCTCGTGAATTTGAAAATTGCTATTATATCATAACTCTTTATCGTATCATATATACTGGCGAGTCGATTTAGCAACCCAACTTGCTTCTTTATATTAGAGTGTTTCTGGTTTTAATGATAAGAGTATTTATTCTTTATTCTCTTATAAAAGAGGTAAAATTTTCTTCTTCCTGTCATGTGAACAAATAATTCCTTTTAATTTTATTGAGCATTTGGAATCACATTCTGATATACCTGACAAAATGAACTTAATCTATCAACTAAGAATCTCCAATCTTAGTCTATGACCTAAAGCATGCTTTGAGTTTCATTCATCTTTTCCTTTTCTGTTTTTCTTTCTTTCTTTTGTTTTCTGCTTCTTTCATCATTGAAGCAGCTAGTCATTTTTTGTTGGTAGGAAACCAAATGCATCAAATCATTCGTCCTTCTTTTTTTGGGTGTAAATCAAATCATTCATCTTTAGGAACATATATACTTAAACAATGAAAAATATCCTAATGAGTAAAGCCAGAAAATTATGCATATATATATATATATATGTATGTATATATATTAGAAAAGTAATTATGCATATATATCATAGCTAAAAAAAAACCCTTGTTTATGATGTTATAAAACATGCAAGGATAACCTGGCTACGAATAAAACCAAATTTTATTAATGTTTCTTAATAATCACTAATTATTGCACTCGTGGAAGTTGTAGAATGTCGGATCGGATACCAATGAGCATGGTTACAAATTAAGTAGGGTATGATCCAGGCCAAAAAGATGGACTCTTATATGTATTATAATTTATATATGAGCATATATAGTTTCGATGAAAATTTTGGGTATCGATTGAAATATCGATAAATATTAGATGCAAAAACTAATTTTAAAGATATTTTGGATACACTCAAATATCGGTAATATCAAATTACAAAAATTTCAGTATTTTCGAAAAAATTTAAACCCTTGACATTACATGATTACCATCTTGATTGAAATTCATTTTGCATCTTTCTCATTTTCTTTTCACAGTAATATATATAAGTGTAGAGGCCTAGTCCGGCCGCAACTCATCAACCCTGGCCATAAATCAGAGATTTGGAACTGAGTATTTGCCCTAGGTTAGTTTTTTAAGTATTCGATCTTTTGGTTCTTTGTGGTAAAATGATTAGTGGGAAGATTTGTGGTGCCCTAGATTAGCTTAGCTGTATGCAGTATACAAAGAAGCTCATAAAGGTAAAACGCGTTTTTTCTTGGGTCCCCAAACGCGGGAACTTTTCTTAGCTTCTTTTCACATGCATGGCTGAATTGTCTCCTTCCTCGTAGACCTTTTCTGATAGAGTTACCCATGAATTTGGTTGTTCTGCATTTCTGCAGCTTCTTCTCATATATATAAATATATATTTCTTTTTTGATAAGTGAAAGAATATTAATTAGAACAAAAAAATCTCACAATAACTTTGTTCCAGCGGATCAAATATGAACACCGGGCACAAAAAAAATGAGAGACAATTCGACTAACTACAACAGTGTTCATAGTTTCATTGTTCTTCTTGCCTTCTTAATTATTCTATCACCATACAAATATTAACCCTACTCTCTCTCTCTCTCTCTCTCTCTCTCTCTCTCTGAGTCGCCTCCTTTCCCCTCGGTTCACCTCGTCCGGTGGCGCCCCTTCGCCGGCGTTGACCTTTGGCCCCGTTGGCGCGATGTGGGTGCAGCAGGGCATGATCTTTCCCACCCTCTGGTGCATTGTGCCCTTCATGGGCGGTGGTTATGGGCGGAGTAGAGGATGGATGGTGCTCGTATCTACGGGTCCAATTCGGACCCGATCTGTCTCGTTTGGATTTGAAGAAGATCGGCGACAGGTTTGTTGCAGGCGGTTGCATGCGGTTGTCTTCTACTTGAAAGGGGCTTGGGGTTCTTCTTCCTCGGGCTTCGTTGATGGAAGCAGGGTGTTTGTGCCTTCGTCGGACTTGGGGGCGTGCTAGGTCCAACGTGGTTGTTGACCGTGGCCGGGTGTGGTGGTGGTGGTTGGCTTCTCGCTGGGGGGCTACCCAGCCTAGGACAGGAGGTGGTCGATATGTTGGAGGTGTTGCGGCAGCGGTTTTGGCTCCAACGAGGCAGTGGGTTTGGGCTTCATGGAATTCTTTACTTGGGCTTGATGTTGCGTGGGCCTAGGGGTCACCCTTGGACTCACGCTGGTTTGGCTTTTATTTCGATGTTTTTCCTTTATTATATTTTTGTTTCTTCATAGTTACTTCAATAAATCCCTATGAAGGTTTGGTGGGGCTAGGTGAGCTTAGTCTCGGTCTGCACATGCACTCTGTGTGCCTTGTCTGTCCTAGCGAGGTGGCGAGTCATTATTAAATGGACGTAACCTCCTAGTGGTAGTTGTAGCTAGGATGAAACAAAGTGTCATTGGAGTCATCTCCAGGTGGCAACATAATAGGAAAACTATATTAATTGATTTATGACACTTGATTAGCGTTATCTTTTCGTTATGTCACCGTTACTATAAAGCAAATAGATTAGTCAATCGTGCACTCTTTGGTAGTTGGTGCATGTTAGAATACATAAATTTAGTGGAGACTCCGACCTGCTATTATTTCGGTGAGAGAGTCTCTAGTGAAGACCTTATAATAAGGACTTGGTGAAGACTTTCAAATTAACGGTTGGATGAATAGTATATTTAAAAAATAATATTTCAAATGAACTTTAAAAACACTCATCCAACCGTTGATTTGAAAGTCCTCACCAAGTCTTTATTATAAAGTCTTCACTAGAGACTCTCCCTTATTTCGGGATGTCATCTCGACGCTTATTGTAATATGGGGTTTAGGCATCATGTACCCCCCCCCCCTTTTGTATTCTACAGTTTCATTAATTAATACTCAAGGGTAGCCGCACCGACCCTATATTTTTCAAAAAAAAAAAAAACAATAGTGTTCATAGAATGCCCTAAATTAGCAATAGTATCTTCTA
This sequence comes from Rubus parviflorus, assembly GCA_029955375.1. NCBI lineage: Eukaryota > Viridiplantae > Streptophyta > Magnoliopsida > Rosales > Rosaceae > Rubus > Rubus parviflorus. The sequence goes on from JARGGL010000001.1 coordinate 32,030,671, forward strand.
CAACATTAACCTTTTCTAAGACATGCATGTATGAAATTAATGAATGATTTCTAAAGACGAAGCTACAGTTTCAATATCTTGAACGAGCATCTTGATCTGCCAATAAATTGAGCAAGTACCATTAATATTGTCAATAAGGATTTTTAAATCCCCTTCTACAATGATTTGGTTGTACTGATAATGTTTCACCACATCTTTTCTTTTTTCCTCCGATGTATCAATCATTGACCCTTGGTTTTCTAAGCAACCAATCACAATAGAATGTCACACTATATGGCAATGTGACCGTCGCATTGAAAAATTCCTCCAAAAAGACATTCTCTGAGAGCCATAGCTTGAACTATTAGCACTTACGTCTCTAATTACGATATAAATATATATATTGATAAATTAAAGTTTTGTTTTTGATGCCACTGGTGCAAAATCGACGATCCGACACCCAGAAGATTCTAAGAGCAACATCGAGCTCTCTCGTCGTTGGTGCAGAAGACAAGGGAAAACCTTGACCTACGGCAGCACTCTTTAATTCTAGCTAGCTTGCTTCCTATATGTAACAATCTTCAAGTCACTTTCAATTTTTCCTTTTTTTTTTCCTAATCAGAATTTTATAATTCTCAACCTCAATTAAACACCAAAGTTGACCCTAATCGTATGAGGAAAATTTGACGTCCATATTTTTGAATATTTGATTTGATGACAAACAACAACGAAAAAAAGTTGCATGTAGATTACTAGATTTATATATGTTTAACTCCATGATATTCCATAGGTGCAAAACAAACATCTTATATATATAAAGGTCTTGACATGCAACATTAACATAGACTTCCCCCAACACAATTTGCAATTATCAACCTTTAAGTCACTTTCAATTTAGCTTTTTATACAATCATTAAGATTTTTTATGTCTAAATCTCAAACAATAACCACATTCCTCAAATTGAGATTGTAAAAGATTAATTTGAATTTTTAATTTGGAAATGGGGAAAAGTATATTGCTTTATAATTAGTTCTATAGTGTTGTGCATGATCATAAGGGGGCCATCCTCTATGTCACTTCATTCTATGACAGATACACGTTTGTTATTGGATCATATACGATGTTTGTTCACAACAGTCAAAGGTCAAAGGTGTGCCTCTTTCATAAACCCTATTATACCTAATATCCATGTCCAACCATAATCTACCAAACCACAACATACAAATCATTAATTCCTAATGTTTGTGATTGTGTTTGCTATCAAGCATTTGTGTTGTATGTTGATTGTCTACTACATTTTTAGTAAGGGATCAATTTTTTTGGTATATATGTTTGTTTTTGTAAGGAAGAAGCCTCTTACAACTTACTCTTTCATTAATATAAGTAAATTTTGAATACGTGCAATTACGTGGTAAATAATCAATGTTAAAGTATTATGACTATTTTTTTTTTTGAGCAATAAGTATTATGACTATTACATTAGTAAAAAATAAATGACAAGAGGGCCAATCCCTTATTAAAATTGAGGTTTGTTTCTTCTAAAACATATTGCTCGTCATTTGAATGGAAATATTGATATAGAAAATGCCTATAAATTGATCTCTCTAGTTTCTTAGGAGTTATGTGAGCAAGTTTTTATTTTTGTTACATCGGAGGCATGTGAGCTAATTATTACTATGATCTTTCCTGTAGGCAAAACCCAAAAGTGGATTGAAAGCGATTTGCAAATTTTCTGGTATTACTTTTCTCTTTCGCAAAGTCTTCTAAAAATTTGAAGTTCGATCAAATGTAGTTAAAGTCCAATGATATTATTCTATATAAGTTAAAAAGTAAGTTGAATAATTGGCCTTAAGTGGTCGCAAATATCCAAGCTGATGAAGCCTATCAAAAGAAATTCCAAGTTGGATCGTGGTCAAAAGTCTCTTGCAATTTCTTAAGGATGAGATTTTGAAATAATTATTGGCAAGATTCAAAGGAAACTTCTGCACCCGAAAATTTCATTTCTTCTTCCTGAAATTTTACTATGTTTATTTTATCGTCATTTTTTCAAATAAAAGTTAAGAAGAAAGTGGTTAAGTTGGGATAGTACGGCGCACCGGTGAGTGACTATGCCAACAAACTAATCAGTTGATTCAATTGAAGATTGAGATAGATTGAAAGATTAGCTGTTTGGGAAATAGGGATTCAAGAGGAAGAAAAAAGAACTGGAAATGGGATTTGGATTGGTCGTGATCGATCAAAGACTTGAAGTCATGTTGACACGTATTAAAACAAAGAAGAGAGAGTGAGACTTAAGACATTGGGCCGGGCCTATGAGATTTAAATAACAGAAATTTGATCATGTCCTGTTTGTTTTGGAATTGGACGAGACGAGACACTACAATACAATTTAGACTTTTGGTCAATCTCGGTCCGTCTCGCCTCTGTACATTTCGGGACTGGTTTGAGTTCGGTATTTTGTGCCCACCCCTAACGATAAGGTCTAATTGCATGTGCATACCTAGAACTAGATTGTATGTAAGGGGGCGTATTGGAGAGTGGAGAATCTCACAAGTGACAAAAGAAAATAAGTGGGTCACTTACTCCTAATTGCACCGAAGCCATTTGTGATGAAACTCAACACCTAATATGTGGTTAAGTTGAGACAATATCGGTGCAATGTTAGCTACTAGTTGTCCACGGACTATGCTTTTGCTATTTAACAACATTATCCTAATACAGATCTAGATCCAGACCCACAATCCAGAGCAACCCATGAAGCAAATTCTCTCACCGAGAAGCCAGAGTCTGTTGGAACACCCTCTATAGGGTTGTCAGTCCTCGATGTTGGTGCCTTTGACTTTTTACTCTATTTTGACATCTGTATCTTTTGGGTCGACGTCTAGGGCTTCGAGTTTTCTCTAACCAAGCTTTACGCTTGTATTCACATAAGTATTACTTGATAAATATAAAACAAAAATGTCATTAAGATTTTGAATAATCGCAAGAGCTTCAAACTCGAGAATGATAGCTAGCATCCAAAGTTATCCGCAACCCGAAAGTGGATCACCAAACTCTCAACTTCCCCCGTGTCGTTTCTCGCAACAACTCTAGCGCACTCGATCATGTTGTTGTCAGGTAAAAACGCACCATCGACATTTACTTTCGTAACGCCCTTTGGGAGGATTATTGTATTCTTTTTTTGTTTTGATAGGGTTAAATGATCCCATATATTTTAAAAATGATGATTTAAAGAAAATGTGACGATTAAAAATATTCTTTTTTTGGTTGGGGTAAATCTAGAAAAATATGGTGTTTCACTTTGTAGTTTCTACGAAATAAAAAAGAGAAATAAAAAAATGGATTCAGTCTCTTCCTTTTAAATCTCGAAGGTCACGCACTACGGAAAGCCACCAAAGGTCACACTCCAGAAAAACGTTTGCTCCCAAATACCCGCTTTCACACTATTCCACTTCTCTATTTCTCTCTCACTGATGAAGAACAAGTCTCACTGCTCACACTCCGCTCCTTCTTCAACCAACAACAACAACAACCCTCTCTACTCTCTCTAGTCTCCTCAAAACCCATTTCCCAAGAAACCAACCAACTCCGCCACCCGAGAAACCGGGTCACGGGATAGTCCGAAACCAACTCAGCCGACTCCGGGGTTCAAGGCTCCATCTCCAAAAATGGAGAAGAAACAAGGCTTCTTCTCTGCTCTTAAAGACGAGGTGGTTCGGGGCCTGAGCCCCTCGCGCTCCCGGGCCAGCAGTCCCGCCAGGTCCGGGTCGCCCATGTCGGGTCTGCTCCGGAGGAAGAAGCACAGCCACGGCCACGGCCACGGTCAGCTGGTGGCGCAGCCGGAGCCCTTGATCGGGAGATCCGGGAGCTTGAGGCCGGTTATGGAGGGTCCGGATCCGGACGGAGGGGAAATCGGGGAGTCGAAGCGGGTCGGGTCGGGTTTGGGCCAGTGGATGAGAGGGCAGCTCTCGCGGACTCCTTCGGTGAGTTCAATGGCGCACAACAACAAGAGGTCTGATCTGAGACTCTTGCTCGGAGTCATGGGAGCTCCTCTCGCCCCCCTCCACGTCAGCACCTCCGACCCTCTGCCTCACCTTAGCATCAAGGACACTCCCATCGTAAGCTTTCACTTTCTCTGGGCTAAGTTCCTTCATTTTCTGTTCAAATTTGGGACTTTTTCTTTCTTTGTTTCTGAGAAATAGCAACAAAAACTTGCGTGGATTGGGTTTGATTTTGCAGAAAATTTGCTTTCATGCATTCTGTTTCTGTTTCTTGTTTGTTTTTATGCTACTGTGGACCTGAGTGGTGCTGTTGGTACTACCAAAATTTGAACTGTGCCAAGGTTACAAGAATGGGTTGGATTCTTTTTAATATTTCTTCTCAAAATATTATATTCTGGTTTAGATTTGCAATAATAATTTATTTCTCCATGTTTTGCGTAAATTTGAAGAACACCATTGGATAATTACATCCACATCCACATCCACAGCCAGTATTTGAATAATCTTTTGTTTTTGAAAATTGGTTGTTTAAGAGTCAAGACTACCTTCTTCACTTGGACGTTGACGTTCATAATTTCTTTATCTTTCTCTTTTTTTTTTCAATTTTTTTTTCCTGGGATGGTCTCTCCCTCATTTGGTAAAGCAAGAAATGAGAGCAAAACCCTGATAACCAAGAATCTTAATTAGACGTTACACGTTTTGGAAAGTTCAGCTCAGCAGGTCAAATGTGCCTTACGAGCTGTATGATTCATTTTCTCAGCTTCCAGATGCCGACAAAATTCTGAGTTTTAACTTCTACCTGTTCTCACAATTTCTCAGCAAACAAACAGATTTTGACAGCTAGTAATTTAATTCAAAATCCAAATTTTCGGCAGACTGCAATTTGGATTTGTATACCAAAAATTGCTCTTAATTTATGCAAAAAAAAAAATTTACATTTGGTGGAACAAGTTTAGATTTTTGTCTTAATGGGTGATGTTTTGCAGGAAACTTCCTCTGCCCAGTACATATTGCAACAGTACACAGCGGCATCTGGTGGGCAGAAGCTGCAGAACTCAATTAAAAATGCTTATGCAATGGGAAAGGTTAGGATGGTAGCTTCTGAGTTTGAAACTGCCACGAAGGTGCTGAAGACCAGAAATGCATCTAGATGTGCCGAGTCAGGTGGGTTTGTGCTCTGGCAGATGAATCCGGACATGTGGTATGTGGAGCTTGCAGTTGGGGGTAGCAAAGTTCATGCTGGCTGCAATGGGAAGCTCGTCTGGAGACACACGCCATGGCAAGGTGCCCATACTGCGAAAGGACCTGTGAGACCCTTGCGTCGCGCACTTCAGGTAGAGTTTCGTGGGGTAGTTTACGGTTATTTCCTTTGACTATGCAAATAATCATCCGGCTTAATAACAAATTTCCTTGGATTTTCTTTTCTAGGGTCTTGATCCAAGATCTACAGCTAGTATGTTTGCTGATGCCAGATGTATAGGAGAAAGAAAGGTCAATGGTGAGGATTGCTTCATCCTCAAGCTTTGTGCTGATCCTCTAACTCTGAAGGCCAGGAGTGAAGGTCCTGCAGAGATCATTAGACATGTGTTGTTTGGCTACTTCAGCCAAAAGACGGGGCTTCTTGTTCACATGGAGGATTCTCATTTGACCCGCATCCAATCCAATGGCGGTGATGCTGTTTACTGGGAAACCACAATCAATTCATTCCTTGATGATTACAGGCCTGTTGAGGGAATCATGATTGCCCACTCCGGGCGTTCTGTGGTTACCCTTTTCAGGTTTGGCGAGATGGCAATGAGCCATACCAAGACAAAGATGGAAGAAGCTTGGACAATTGAAGAGGTTGCATTTAACGTTCCTGGCTTGTCAATGGACTGCTTCATCCCCCCAGCTGACTTAAGATCTGAGACAATAATGAGTGAAGCATGCGAGCTTCCTCATGATGAAAGGGGAAAGGGTGGCGGGATTGCAGCAGCCGTGCATCGGGCCAAAGTAGCAGCGCTGGAGAAAGAGCATAGTGCAAATGTGGATAGCATGACCTGGAAGATGGAAATCTAACAAGGGGCAGCACTTGATTAGGCAATTGTTTATACTGGTAGCAAGTTTTAATCATCTAACACCTTAGAAGTTACAAAGTAGGAGTTGCGTCGCGTTTTTGGACGTTGGTTTATGCCTCTCAATCTGTAAATAGAGCATAATCATTCACAGGTTTCATGTGGCCTGGATGAATCTTTATACTCTCAATGCAGAATCCAACACAGGTGTTGGAGCTTGAATTTCCAGTTGGGGATAGAGCAAATGGAGGTTAAGTTTTAGTTTACCTTCTGTGGATGAGGGGAGGTGGTGAAGCTTCGGTACAGCAGAGCCATCAACCGTGGATAAATTCCACTAATTCAGGAGTGGCAGTGTCAAGGAAATTGTCACTTTCTGGCATGAATCTATAGCAGCCTAATGCCTTTAGCTTGTTAGTACTTACTGTTTTTGGGTGTGTTAGTCTTTTGTGCTTTGATTGATGCAAACGTTGTTTCTGGATTTGTAAGGAAAACAAATGTTTTTCTAGGTCTGAAGAATAGGGCAGGGTAAGAAAGGAAAGGATATACTGGAAATTTATTCTCCTTGATTGGTATCTGAAGTATGGGTTGTATTCTGGCACTTTTTCAGTGTCCCCCATCAGGTATTGAATGCTCATGAGTCATGAATATAGTTAATCATCATCCTTGTTTCCTTATTCTCTTCCACATGAATTATGCATTTTTATTTCATTTTTCATTACTCCTTTTTCCTGTTCGGCTGTTCCATCTGCATTTTCTCATTTTGGCAAAGTACCTATGAGTGGTTCCCAATATTTATTTCTCCAAGTCTTTATGACTGGTGCTATCTTCTTTAATGCTTGCTGAGGATACAAACTTGGCACTTTGGCAGTACCCCATCTCCGTAAATGTCTTGTGCAAATCCTTTTATTTCAATGGTGCCGGACAGCATCTATTTAGAGGGTTTGGTTGGTCACTCGGTGCTTGGCACTTTCTTTTTTAACCACTTCCCCCAATTGGCCCCATGTCCCAAGGTTATGAGAAAAGAAAAGCCTTCTGGGTGTGGGGACTCTGCAACTTTATTAAGGAATATCATTATTTTAAAAAACCCTTCTTTGACCAGTTTGGGGTCCAAACCCAACAGATTAAACTAACAATGAATTGGCCAGTTAAGTTTGAACTTAAAGGATGCTGGGTTTGCATCGTTTCTGGCAATGCTTCTTGTGTAGAATATGATTACAGCAAAGCATGAGGTTAAAGTAATAGTTCTAACCCTCCCATGTGATTACCTCACCTTCCTTCCTCTCTTTTTTTTGTCTCTGTTCTTCTACAGCTTCCTGCTTTGTTTCCCCTAGCTCCTTATTTTCTTTTTGCAGACATTGTCTTTCTTCACTTGCTTGGTTGCCCAGTTGTTTGCCCCACTTGACTGGTTGAGGGTTCAAATACCATTTATTGAATATTACAAGTTATCTTTGGGGAGGTTCCACCTTCATCATGATGCTTCTGAATGGTCAGAGTCCTGAATTGATGAGAGAGCTTACATTTGTTTTGATTTGGTTGGCTTCGTTTGGAATTGATAGTGGAGGACATGCAATTACTTGCCTTTATAGGATAAGATGCATACATTTCAAGCCTATATACATGCACCAACGTCCATATGAAACCAACTTGAATATATGTCTATTTGGTTTTTGTTCTTGTTCGCTAGATGAGATGGAGAAATTCACACATTTAATTGGTTCAATTACTTTTACTTTAGTCTTTTAGGCAATTCATCGCAACAAAACATCAATATGTTAGACCCCTTATTCCTCGATATCTTTTTGTTTGTGTTCAATTTTTTTTTTGTAAAAGGTGTTTTAGTAAGCATTTTACCCCCACATCCTTCAAGAAAAGACAAAAGAAAAAAAAAACGAGAACACAAATGTTTAAGTATCAAAAATTGCGTACATTGTCACCTGTTTGATCCTCCCCTGCATATGGTGGTCACAAGTCTTGGTAAAAATGAGTTTCATTTATTAATTTTTTTTTTCTTTCAAAGAAACTCGAAGTTTATTGAGAATAATAAAGATTACGATAGTAAGGCAATGCATTTTGAATGTGATAATAGGCTCCTCAAAACAAGCTCGAAGCCAATGAAGATGAGTAACGTGATTTTTTTTTTCTTCACATATTTAGAGATTATAGATCCAAACTTTATATGTTATTTATCATTGTTGATAAAATTAAAATATCACTAGACCAATAACTTGCAGAATATAAGTGATATCATACCCTTGAAACTTTCAAACATGAGGCCTAGCATCATCAATCATATTACCCACAATATAAGTATTGGTTGAAGTGTTGAACAAGCAAGGTTGTCACTAATTGTCCAAAAAGAAAAAAGCAAGGTTGTCACTAATAGAAACTAATTAAATTATAACTAATATAATACTTTGTATTAAACATTTTCTTTATTACTGTGTGTATTTTTCTGTGTTGTTGAAAAAGATATGGAAGAGACATGAATATATAGTTCAATAGAAGTATAGAAAGTAAATTATATCAACCAACACCAAAACTAACTTAAAAAATAAATTTCCAAAAGGACACGTGAAATACCTTGTAATAATTGTTTGAATAATTGAAACCTTATATACTTATACACGAAGAGAAAAACCAACCTATAGGACAAAGTCTAGAACCTTTCTTTCTATTTCCTTTGGTAAACGGAATTCACACTCTATTTTAGCAGCATATAATTTATCTCATCTATTTGGTCATTCATTGGGGTTGTACAAGACAGTTGCATACCAAAACTTCTTCACCTAAAAAATTTGTTGCATACCAAGCAATTGCTACCCTAACTTTCTTTGGCACCACATAATTAACATTCTTCTTTTCTTTTTTACCTTTCGTATTAACCATGCATGAGAGTTTCTACCGAACTGGAAAACTTAGAACGTCATCTATAGTAGGTTTGCTTCTTTATTCTCACATTTCAGTTATATTTAAGAAACAGGACCAGAAAATTTCAAGTCACTATAACTTGGGAAAACTGCAACTCAAGAACTTTCAATGGCCTTCCATAAATAACTGGACCAAACAGATTAATTGTCTTGTACTATTATCGATCATGACTGCAGATCAAAGTTGAACTTGAAACCTTGCTTTGTTAGTTATAGGCCATCATTAAGATTAACAGATTGATAATAGGGACCATCCAACCATTTGAGTTAGTTGATAGTATCGCTAACAGTCTCTTGTCTCTATCTGATTAATTAGCTATGAGGATTAGGATCTAAGGTTAGGAGTCCCTATCCTTCAATTCAATGTTTGAACCTTAGGGTTTAATGCTTGGTTCGGTGTATACCAATATATTATATGGATGGTGGTTTTAACCTCATTCACACTAGCCAAGGGTCAAAAGCATGGTAAGGCTAGCTGGTCTAAGCTGTCTGGGAACTGGGAAGTAGGGTTTCTATTGAGTTTGGTGAAACTAAGGTTCATACAATTTTGTTCCTTAGAATTAAATATATGCTTCCAAATTGTTTATAGGGAACGGAATCTAATCATTTTTTAAGTGCAACCTTATATGTTTCCTTCTCCTTTCCTAGGACGACACTGTTGCTGAACAAATTTGACTTGAAAATGTGATCCCAAACTCCCATTTCTCTTCCTAGCCATATATCATTCTCAACAAGCACATTCAAAGACACGAAATAAGTGCCTATCCCAGTTTTCGATTCATTGTGGATACTTTGACTGTCATACTCACAAGGCTAGCTTGGATCAGCTATGGGTTCGGTTCTAAGTTTTGAAAAACGAAAACAAGGCTACTTATAAACTTAATGATCGAGGATTATATATTTGTCCTTAATTAGTTGAATATATGCTTAGGTTCTCTAAGCGAGCTCGGGTTGCTTATAATTAATGAAGTAAAAACTACGACCTACGTACAAAAAGATGATGTACGTCAAACCTTGGAACACGTACAGGAGGTTAAAGAATTTTTCTCAAGTTTGATAGTAATATATTATGATAAGATGATAAATACAAAGACAGACTTGTACATATACAGAAGCCAAAGCCCTAGTCTGACCTTAAAAAAGAATCCTAACAAACAACACGCTTTCTACGGTGCGCTAAATGACATTAATTGAGTCTCATTTTCTTTTTTGAAAAAGTTAAATGCAATTTTGAGGCCTTAAACAACATTATTTGGTCAAAATCTGATTGGTTAACACGAGTTTTGTAGATCTCATTAATTATTCTATCTCAAAATGACATATTATAAGCCTCAGTCGTACATTGAAGCCAAGTCGATCAACACTTTCGGAAGCGAACATCTCTATCTATTCCAGCAACACTTTCTCCAACTGTTTATGGGCATGTTTGATGCTTTTCGGAGACCCAAAAGCGCTTTAAAAAAAATTAATTATAAATATAAAAAAATTTGAAAATAAAATAAAATGTGTCTTTGATGAGTTTTAGAAGTACTTGGATGTGATTTTGAGAAGCACTTGACAAGTGCTTCCTTGTATAAAAGCGTTTTGGCCTTTCAGAAGCAATCTCAAACAGGCTTTATATCAACTTATATATATATATATATATATATCTACTACTATAAATGGAAGCGTAGGGTTTGGTGTCAAAGACTTCACCAAATTATGAAGCTCCTATAATACCATTCATTATATAAAATAAAAATTATAATAAAATAATTTTAAAATGTTATTATTGTAAAAAGCAGAAAAATATAAATATGAAAAAAAAAACAAAAAAAAAACTTGAAAATATGGGTAACAAAGATTCCGGAAAACTTCCACATTCTTCCTCTCCTCACCAATAACACGTGCATCACACTGGTATGAAACTAGCATACATATATATATATATATATATATATATATATATATATATATAGAACCATGTCATTTTATTTTTTCGAACTCCTAAACTATAAATTAAGGGACATAAATAGATCAACAACGTACAAGAAAACAGTAAAAGATGATGGGTATCATCAACAAAGGCATACACACACACACACACACACACATATATATATATATATACATGCTTTCTCCACTACATAGGACTATGCACTTTTAAAGTACATAGTTCTAATGTCAACCGTCAGATCAGATCATTTAAATAGATCTGACGGTTGACATTAGAACTATGTACTTTAAAAGTGCATAGTCCTATGTAGTGGAGAATCATTGTATATATATATAACTTAATTTCCAAAGGATAATATCTATCGTACAAGTCCAGAACTTTCACATCTCCTCATTAATCAGTATAATCAACAACTCGATCCTTGAAATAATAAGACCAGAATCTTGACCTTTATAGTGGAATCTTGATATTAGTAACATTAATTAATGTATAATTGGAATGATCTACATTTAGATTTACTTCTCCTCTCTCATTGACTTGGATTAAATATGGGATCTGACCCAGCTATCCTGCAGAGTTTATGGAGGTGTCCTCAATCTGGTTGACAAGTTGAGAACTTCAATACGATGTAAATAGGGTATGTGATAAGATTTTTATTTACTTAGAAAAAAGAAATATAAGATCTAAGCCAGTGTCGGCAAAGGAAGGTTCCCCTTGTTTTTTTTTTTTTTTGGACAATAGTTCCCCTTGTTGTTGGGGAAGAAATAATGGACCGGAAAATTTATGGTAGAGTACAAAATGTTGATGCTCAATAATGGCTGGAAAATGTTGATGATGCTCTAACAGTTAATAACCATTCTTTTATTGAAATCTGGTGTAGACAGTATCTAAGCCTACAAGCTCATTTATTGGGCAGTCGTGTGCACACACGTTAAGATTGCCTGCGATTCTGGGCATTGATTTTGATGTATGACACTAGAATGAGAGTAGTTGGGTGATGGAGAGAGATACCAAAATTTATTCTCTTGGAAAATTAGATCGTAGAGGAGATTGAAAACATGTTTTGAGAGCGTTTTCGAACAAAGAGTTTTTGCAGAATGGCGTTCTTGTTAGTAGTACTAGACAATCACTCAATTCTAAAAATTTTGCTCGGGACAAATGATTCATAACCCGAACTTTGATACCGTAAGAAGTTAAAATCCAGATCACTATAATAATTATAGCCCGAACTTAATTTGCTTGTGACAAATGACTATAATGCTATTAATAATAATTTTGTATTTAATGTTATTAATATTTTGTAAGAATAATATTAATAATATTTTGAACGATTTAGAGAATTACTAGATTAAGGATGAAATATTTTGAACGATTTTGTACTATAAGTTAATAATATTTTGTATTAATAAATAAATATTTTATAAGAATAATTTTAATAATATTTTGTTTATACTCCTTATTAATAAATATTTTATACTATATGTTAATATGTTACAATTTATGACATAGAATACAAAATATTTATTAATACATATAAATACTTAGTCGGGCCATGACTTTTTACGGGCCTACTATGGGTTCGGGCCGGGATTAGATCGATCAGGCCTAGCAGACCTTTATTGGCCCACGGATCCGTTGGCCAAATGATGAAGCCTACAACGTCTCCACACTTGCACTGTTGCACATGCATGCATCGTATGTGTATAATTGCTAGTATATATATATATATATATATATATATATATATATATATATATATATATAGTTATAACTAATGTAGAAACACCGGACCAAAAAAGTAAATAAAAGAAAACTAATGCAGATAGAAACACAATAGTTATGACGTAATTATAAGTATAAGCATACCAATACACCTATATTCTTCATGACTAGCTACGAGAAATGGATATCCCATGTTACTATTTGTTTAATCATAACTCAAGAACTTCTATCAAAATATGACCGTGGCAAAAACCATTTACTTAATTCTTACTAAATCCCAATTTCACAAAACAAAAAAAGTGAGATGCTGGAGGAAACCAAAGTAAACAAATAATAGGGTTTTTGACCAAGAAGGGGAGCTGACATTACTAAAACCATTTCTTTCTTACTAATCCCAATTTTGTTTCATGCATCCATGCTAAGTTGCTAACTTCTATCATATTTAAGTAATATATATATATATATATATGTATATATATATATGTATATGTATATATATATATGTATATGTATATATATATATGTATATGTATATAAATTTTAAATAACCATCTTACAGAACCCTGAACACCACAGTTAATCAAATACAATTATTTTTTTCAATCAACAAAAGGTGAGATAGCGGAGGAAACCAAAACAAAAAAAAATACAAGAGCGATGCCAAAAGGGATTATTTTCATTTCACTCAACAAAATATGTTTGTTCTTTGCTTACTAATTACTTTGAGAAACAAATACGATATGGGCCAAATAAAACATTTGCTCAATTTAGCGTCAACTCTTTCTAGCTAGCCAGTATAAAAAGAAAAGAATTGAACATTTTTAAATGTTAGAAGACGGGCAGTAATTTAGATTTGCATTCGTTATTTCATATATGCTTGATCTGTTAATTTAGTTAATTACTAATGTACTATAATTACCAATTGTAACTAATATTTAAATTGTCATATACTAGTTTTATGACTTCGCATTGGGAAATTTTTTCGGATAGAGAATATCTACTTGCATGATAAATACTTTCTATTGCATGACCTTTATCAAATAATTTATTAGAACTAGAAAACTGCCATTCTATACATGTGAAAGCCGAGAGGAAGAGTGATTTGTGAATTAGTTTGTTCGATAATCAGTAAGACACACTATAAGTGTTTAGTACAAATCATTGGTGCTTAAAATGTACTATGCAAAATTTGGGTGCATGTCCATCAGAAATTATGTTATTGTTACCATTTTCAGCCCTTTGGGCTTGCCTTGGGGTGACCTAAATTTTCTCTGTTTTTTTTTTTTGAGAAAAAAAGATATTTTTGTTATTAATTCATAAGATTATATAAAGAATTAAAGACGGGAATGACAATATAAAATCTCAAGTTCCCAACTGCTACTACAAACGAAGAAGAGAACCTATTCATATCTCTAATATAAAACTAGTGATTACATATAGGCCTAAATGATCCCCTCAATACCCAAAAAAAAAAACATAGTACCAGCTATTCTTAACGTACTTTCAATTTGTTCATAGACTATTTGTATAATTTTGATTCCTAGCTAGGTTGTCCAACTATCTCTTTTGGCAGTTGCAGAAGCCAATCAATCAATTATAATTACGATATCTCATTATCTCCAATAACAACTTGAAAGTTCTACCAAGATATTGATGATAAAAATAAGTTACAACTAATGTTGAAAGACCAGACCAAAATTATGAATAAATAAAAACTATATGCAGCTAGCTAGAAATACAATACTGTAGTTGTGACAAAATCCCAAGTACTAGCTAGGCATACCAATAACTATATTCTTCATGACTAGCTATGAGAAATGAATATTAATTCCATGTTGGTGGGATATATAATATATGACTATGAACTATTTGTTTAATCAAAACTCAGGAACTTCTATCAAATCATGATCGTGCCTAAAACCAGTTACATAATTCTTACTAATCCCAATTTCATGCTATATATAGCGAATTTCAACTGATATTTATTTACCATTTACATTGAACAAATATTTACCATTAAGGACAAAATTGAACAAATATTTACCATTAAGGACAAAGAAAAAATGCGGCACCCTCTCGGTCCATTAATTGACCAATTTACATTTTTGAATTATACATTTCACAAAAATTACGAAACTGCCACTGATAATTTTATTGACCTCAATAATTTTTTTTAAGGAATCGTCACTAATAATTTTATTGACCTCAATAATTTTTGTTAAGAAATCGATTTCGTGGTATGAGAGAAAGAATAAAGGAATATCATCTTTGTATATTTTATTGACCTCAATAAAATTTTATTGAGGTCAATAAACTATTTTATTGAGATCAATAAACTATTTTATTGAGATCAATAAACTATTTTATTGAGATCAATAAACTATTTTATTGAGATCAATAAACTATTTTATTGAGATCGAAAATGAGAACACCAGTGCAGCAACAAATGTTGTATTAGTTTCAATTTTATTGACCTCAAGAAAAAAAATTATTGACCTCAATAAAAAAAAAATTATTGACCCCAATAAAATTTTATTGAGGTCGACAACAAGAAGGCCAATGTAACAACAATGCTGGCCAATGTGCTTCCAACCCATCACCACCAAACTGTGCTTCACTTTCAATCATTCTCTTCACTTCACAATCACAATCATCCACTGACAGATTTTATTGACCTCAATAATTTTTTTTATAAGGAATCTATACTTTTCGTGGTAGGAAGGAAAGAACAAAGGAACATCACTTTTATGTTTTTATTGATCTCAATAAAGTTTTATTAAGGTCAATAAACTATTTTATTGAAGTCGATAACGATAACACCAGTGCAGCAACAATGAAGTATCAGTCCAGATTTTATTGACCTCAATAACCAAAATTATTGACATCAATAAAAAAAAATTATTGATCTCCAGCCCTTACATCCATGGAGAAACTATCAATCTCTATTCTTTAATTTTCTTATTCTTATCTCTCTTTCTTCTTCTCTTTCTTATGTCCCTCCCACGTGCTCCTTTTTTTTTTCTTTTCTTATTCTCTCCCTCTCTTTCTCTCACCCACGTGCTCCTCTTTGTTTTTTTTTTTTTTTCTATTCTTCTTCGTCTTCTTCTTCTATTTCTTCTGTTCTTCTTTTCCTGCATCTTTCTTTCCATTCTCTCTACTGCATCATCTCTTTTTCTTTCCTTTCTCTCTCCCCTCTGCCTCATTCTACCACAAAACCGGTGTCAAATGGAACAAGATCGCGGTCGCTGGTGAAGTACACGCTCTTTTTCAAAACTGTTTCCCATCTAATAAAACCAACAAATAAAATTTGAATGAAAAAATTGAGCTTTTGATATGGTTGTGTGAGTTAATTAACTTAATTCATGGCGGATTATGAGAAAAAAAGAGAGAAGAGAGGAGAGAAAGAGAGAGAGAGAGAAGAAGAAGAAGACGGAGAGAAAACAAAGATACCAAAAGTAGACTCTAAGGGCAATAATGTCACAAAAAATTACTATTTAATATTTTTGTCCTTATTGGGAGTGAAAAATGTTCAACTGAAACTTAGTATGAATTATTTAAAATCTATTAAACTTGAAGATAAATATGTAGTGTAAAAGAGGACCTATTGGTTATTTACCTATATATATATATATATACACACACACACACTATCGTATAATTCTTTTGATGAGAAAACCTTACAAAATTAAACACAAAAAATGCTTGCAAAGGAAAACCCTATAGAATTAAACACCAACGAAGGCTTACAAAGGAAAACCCTAGACTAATATGCGAATGTTTAGGATATATATATATTTTTAGAGAACTCTCGCGGTATCCTAAAGACTTTCTAGGCCCAAAGGCTAATTCGCAGTCAGGGATCTTGTCAGAACGTTTCCTTCTCTTGGCCAACCACATAATGAATTGAGATTTAACTCCAATCCGCAGTCGACAGGATCCGAACCCGGATGGGGGAGTACCACACCTGGAGGCTCTTACCAACTCGTCCACCACTGGTGATTAATGTTTAGCATATATTGTACACACACGAAATTCAATCTCTACCACCCTATAGCTTAATTCATTATTTTTTTTTTTGAGAAGAAACAAGGAATTAATATTAATCCTTAGAAATGATTACAGCATGAGAATGATCAGAGGTGGAACTAACGCTACAACAAACATTCCTATTACTAGAATCTGTTATGGGTACCTCATCCTCGATGATTTGCATGAGCCAAGAAGGCCCAATCTCTAACCAACAATATCGCCCAACTTCCTGAGCTACCATGAAAGAGAACCAATCTCGAGTGTTACGAGACAAACTCACCACCAACATTAAGACGAACCACTTCACTCTCGAAGTCATCATGTTCCAAAGCAGCCAGACCACGTGCAAGGGCAGTTCACCATCACGAAGATAACAAGAGAGCACCGAAAATAGAGCACAAAGTTCTCGAAAATAACACCACCGAAATTGCACAACATTAGAACCAAGACTCCTAAACCCTAGCTCAAAAGAGTAGGGACTTATTGACACTAACCAACCAAAACTAAAGCCCTAAAAAACATAAAAAAGGCAATAACACCCCACTTCCCTCCTCCTAGTAGTCGACGCCGGATCTTCAATAGCCCCTGTTACCGGAAAGGAACAAGCTCCAACAATCCCCCATACTCGAGATTTGAAACACATAGGACCACCCACACGGCCACACCCCACACACTACCATCAGGACTCCACCACTGTCAGCCTGGAGATCATCACCATAACAGTGCAGACCCCTTCCTCCACTACCAGAACCCCTGTCCACCACCAACAAACTGCCACCAAAAACCCCTTGAAACCGCCACGGTCCCCCCACCAAATCCCTTGCTGTCCAAATCCGTGTCGCCCAAACCCAGTACGGAGAACCCACAAACTCACCTTCCCAGCCACCGAGCCACACTCCAATCCTGGTCCAAGGCTGACACGATCAAACCAGAGACTTCCACCCCTGGCCGCACCACAACCCTCGAAACCAAGCCAGAGGACTGACTAGGCTCAATGCCGTCACCGCCCAAAGTAGAGAACTGAGGAGCACAACAACCCTACCCCGAAGAAGACCGCATAACCAGACACCACCGAAGACCCGTCTGGCAGCAGCCACCACACACCGGCATGGCCAGAAGCCAGCACCAGCATAGAGGCGCCGCCAGACGAGAGGAACCAAACAAGAACGACGCAGAACTTTTAGGTTTAGGCGCGTGGAGCGCGTACACAAAAAAATAGTAGTGCTGAAATTATTGATTTGTTCTTCTATAGCTTAATTCATTAATTGTGAAATGCATGTCAATGTTTCAGAACATTGGGGCTCTTATAGGGACTCCTTTTCTCCTTAACTTTTGCCTCTTGGTAAAGGTAAATGGTACTTCTCGATATCTTTTTGCTCCCTTTTCCTGGTTATTATCTTCCAAACTATGACCAGCACACAAAATTTTTCTCTGGCATTCGTTTCCATGTATTGCTAAAACCTGTCAACCAATTAATTAACGAAAAAATAATTAGACAAGAAGTGAAAAAGGAGAAGGGAAATTCAGAATCCGAAATATAAATCGACCTTGCAGGCAACACTGCAATAGAGGGAATTGTCTTGCAAACTCCTGTGGCAGATAGAACACATATACTCCCTCGATTTATTTTTATTATTTTGTTGCTGTCGTTGTTGTGGTTGATGCCTTTGCTTCAAGAATACCACTTTAGCTCTGTTTGTGAAATATGTCTGTAAAAAAAAAGAAACTCAGTAATCAGTGTCACTGAATATTTATGTCTTGACAAAGAAACAATAATGAGTAAAACCCTCAAATGGTACCTGAACTATCGAGTAAAGTTTTTTTTAGTACCTAAGAATTTTAAGAACCTCAAATGGTACCTGAACTATTGCATACTTACCTAATATGGTACCTCCGTTACCTCAAATGGTACCTGAACTATTGCATAAAGCTTTTTTTAGTACCTACGAATTTTTTTTTACCAAATATAGTACCTGAACTATTATGTCGTTACCTAATATGGTACATCCATTAACGAGAAAAGTAATGGAGGTACCATATTAGGTAAGTATGCAATAGTTCAGGTACCATTTGAGGTTCCTAAAATTCTTAGGTACTAAAAAATACCTTATACAATAGTTCAGGTACCATTTGAGGTTTTTACCCAACAATAATTGCATACATGTCAAGACATTTATATGCCAAAGCCAAATGCATGCATTAGGGTGAAGATAAATTAAAGACAAACTAATGGCTTAATACATGCATTATTCTGTATAAGAGGTATATATAGTACGTTAATTGAGACATGTTTGGCAGTGAGATTCGATCTGCAGGTTTTGCGAGCGAGCAAAAACATGTATATATATGTCTGTATATATATATATATACATATATATATATAGCCTCTGAATCATGGAACACATATTTTGATACATATTTTTATTCCTCCTAGATCTAACGGTTTGTCAAAACTAATAAGAACACCGTTAGATCTGATAAGAACCGTTAGATCTGAGAGGAGTAAACATATGTGTCCCATGATCCGGACCCATATATATATATATATATATAATAGGAGTAAAAACAACAACAATTAGTAGCTAGGCTGTCAAACCTGTATGCCAGAACAGTCGAAGAGCTTGCATAAGTCTCGACGATTAATCACATCACTGTAAACATATCTCCGAATCTGTAGATAGATATGCAACACAAACATCGATCAGGTTCTTTAACTTTGGATACAATTAATCACTTGTGGCTAGGAGGGTTCCAGTACAGACCTTAACGTGGTTGTGAAACATGTGCTGGGCAAGACAGTTGAGACATATAGGTTGAAGACAATCGATACAGAAATGATCTAAGTCGTTCTTTTTTGCATCCGGGTGTTGAATGCAAGCCTTGAAGAATGCCGAGCTGTACATAATTTCCAACCATTGCGGTACCACCACGTGACCTTTCTGCAAAAACATGCACAAATGATCCATCATATATATACTAGGAGAAGCACACAGCAAACTAACACAAACACATGGAAATGATAGATATAAACTTCAGTTTTGGATGCCTGAAGACGTTTGCCTACTATGGTTTGTCTCATTCTCATAGTGTTTCTCTTAATTCTTAGAGGCCTGCCTTCATGTAAAAGCTGACCGAGGTTTTCTGTGTCGATATTTATTTAGGTGTTGGAAAGATTCCCTACACTCCCACAACTTTATAGCATGACCAATACTCTGCCACTTCATCGTCCAAATTAAACTTAATGAAGATGTGAAAGAGCTCTGCTACCATAGGGCCAGCTATAGGCTAGGGATTCTCCATTGAACTTCATTGGCTGGTGTGTGAAGTAAATAGTTCTAAGAGCTCTACTACCATTCAAAGAAATTATTTTTTACCACATACAAAAATCATCAATGCATGGTTGGTTAAAAGAACCAACTCTGTACAGTAAAAATCTACCCTAATATTTGAGGTATGAATTGAAGTTTCTTCATTCAGAGTTTCAGGCAGCTGGTAGACAGCTAGCCCTGTCTCCCTGTGTCACAACAATGTTTACAGCAAATACCTGCTGCATGCATTTAATCCTTCGCACCAAAATATTTGATTTCCAAAAACAGTAAATTCTGCACCTGCACCTAGCTCTCACCCACTTCGATCTGCTGTGAATTGATCACTTACCAAAAGGATCAGATGGATCTTTCATTTTCATAAAACGTTTTCATTCGTATATTAATTCAAACGCAGTAACCTTTTGTACGTACCCAGAAACTTGTTACAGTTGAAACGGTTTCTGTTCTTGTAAATTAATTGATGAATGCAAATAAAAGAAGGGAAGGGCATCACAAATGATGAGAATTTTCTGGTACAGTCCTTTCCCAGGTGGGTAACGACAAGTTTCAAGTCTCGTTGGCTCTCTCTACAGTACGTACGTACGTGTGGGTTTGAAAGGTTTGTAAATTTAGGTCAAACACACCATCAGAACGCACAACCTTTCCCAAATAATCACTCAACTTACCGTGGCTGTATTAAGTCCCAGTCCCAATCAAGTTCACAGAGATATATAGCAAGATAGATACCAGAGTCACATGCAAAAGAAAATGGAGGGGAATAATAATAATACCTTGATTGGGGATTACGATCGAGCCCAACCACGGAGTCCCCTCGGTGGTTCTGGACCGTATCATCGCAGCCGTCAGAGCCTTCCACGAGCAGCCGGCGGAGGCCAGAGCGCCCTTCTATCGTAGAGAGATGGGCCCAGGCGTGTCGTATCTCTCCAAAGCCGCCAGCTGGCACGACACTCTCCAAGTGAGGCTCGGCCCCGTGCAGCCCGCCGCCGAAGATATTCCTGAGGTTTGTAGGGACGAAATCGTTGGGTGGAACAGGGAGATCCAACGGCTGGGACAGGAGCTGTTGGATAAGTTGAAGGAGACGACGTGTCACGAAGGGAGGGTGATGGCGGGCCATTACTACCCACACTTCCCGCAGCCTGATCTCACCGTGGGTCTTACGTCACACAGTGACCCCGGAGTGTTGACCGTGCTGCTTCAGGATCACATGGGTGGCCTGCAGGTTAAGCACGATGGGGTTTGGGTGGATGTGAAACCTGTCCCCGGTGCTCTTGTCATCAACGTTGGGGATTTACTCCAGGTATAATCGAGCGGTTCTGATTTAACCTCTACTATAATTGCTATTCAGGTTTTATACGTGAGTTGACTACAAGAGCTTGCAATTTCACTATTTCAGATTATCTCCAATGAGGAATACAAAAGCGTGGATCACCGGGTGTTGGCGAATCCAAACCGTCAGCCGCGCGTCTCGATTGTCGTGCTTTTGAACCCAAGCAATAGAGAAGGCGTGTTTGGTCCGTTGCCGGAGCTGACCTCGCCGGAGAAACCCCCTCTCTACAGAGAGTTTACATATTCAGAGTTCATGCAGAGGTTCTTCAAGAAAGAATTAGACGGCAAGTCCTTGGTAAATTACTATAAGCTGCAGTGAAGTAAAGCAGCAATGTCCAGACCTTGTGAAATTTCAATTCCCATGTACTTTGATTCCAGCAAGTATAAGTAAATGGTCCAGGACCCTATTACTTTGTTACTATATTTGAATGCTATATCCAATTAATCTAGACTTCCTTAATCCACTTCCTTAATCCACCGGAAATCTCCATCTTGAATAAAACTTCTTCTTTATTTCCTTTTTCTCCTCTTTGCATTGGACAACTACAAAACTAACAAACACATTAAAAAGCCCAAAATAACAATAAACCAATAACAAAAACATATAAAAATATAAATATAAACATCGCATATAACAAGAACTCAGATTTTTTTAGCCATCTTCATTCAATTTTCTCTTTAGTCAAGCGGCATTTTATTTGATTGCAAGATTAATTAATAAATGGATCTTACGTAGAACAATGTACTATATAGTTTTAAAGTATAATGTACCTATAAAGTAGTTTTAAACTCATATCGGTAATTTACTCGCAGCATCGCGCGACTTTTGTACCTAGTTCTTTCTAATTTCCAACCAAACACCAAAAAAATACAAAAGCTGACCCAGAACGTTAATTTGCTTAATTAGTACTGGGGGTAGGTTAGGGTACGGTGATGTATGTCATACCCCCATTTACAATTTTTTTGAACAAAAAATTACATCTAATTGAATCAAAATTACTACATTGACAACAAAGTTACCACATTCGTTTTACACTATTTACATATAATTGAACCAAAATTACAACTTTGACAACAAATTGTTCATAAACTTGTAACAAGGTCATAGATGGAGTAATTACCTCTAATAGAACAAAGATTACACAAAAAAATACTCTCGTTACCATAATGACAACACATTTTGTTGTTATATTTGTAAATGGAGGTATGACATGCATCTCAGTATTGTAGAACTTCCCATTAGTACTGATTCATACACCCTAATATAATTTATCGTCAATTCTTTCTATCCAGTATGGGGGTACGATGTGGTACGGTGATGTATGTTATACCTCCGTTTACAATTTTTTTGAACAAAAAATTACATGTAATTGAACCAACAAAATTACATGTATGTCATACCTCCGTTTACAATTTTTTTTTACAACAAAGTTACCACATTCGTTTTACATTATTTACGTATAATTGAACCCAAATTACAACTTTGACAACAAATTGTTCATAACCTTATAACAAGGTTGTAGATGGAGTAAATACCTCTAATAGAACAAAGATTACAAAAAAAAATCTCATTACCACAATGACAACACATTTTGTTATTATATCTGTACATAGAGGTACGACATACGTCCTAGTATTGTAGAACTTCTCTCCAGTATGAACAAAGGGATTGGATCAATTTGATACAGTATCTATATAAAAGAAAAAATTGTAGTATATATGTGTACGTGAAATTAGTTAACTACCAACATGTTGTAACCTTTTTTTTTCTTAAGAAAATTAATGAACCTTTATTGATCAATTAAAACGATTACAAACTTGGGAATGACTATATATAGTCACATTAACCCCGACAGCTATATATCAATAACATCAGTTACAAACATCTCATCGATCATCAACGATGATAGATATGAGCCAAAGATGTCCAACCTAGCTCTAACAAAAAAAATAGCCCTTATTACCAAGGCTACAAACTGTTGCAACGGAGTGAGCCGCTTTATTTCCATCCTGCACATGATTATTCCTTCGAATCTGAAGTAGGGACATTAATCTTCGAATTTCATAAACCACTACTCCTTCGATCAGCAGCAAAACTCCGTTAATTCTTCATCGTTTACCATGATCACTGCCTAGCTCTAAGTTATCAGACTCCACTTCCACTCCAATAACCCTCAACTCCAGCACCATCTCCAAGCCTAGCTTGATAGTTAGTAGCTCAGTTAAACAAACCGACCCTCATTGTGCAAGCTGCTGACCAATACCCCATGCTTATTTCTTAGAACAGCTCCTGCACCATAGAAACTTTGGCGCTCATTAAAATCCCCATCACAGTTCAGTTTCAGTTGCATCCCCATATGGCCGGCCGGTTTCTGTTGAGCAGCAGCTCCTACCCTTCGAACATGTGCATGACTTTCCAGCTCTCTAGCTAGTTCTTTTTCAAAAATAAGAGAATGTGATTCAACCTAATACAATTAGACACCAATTAGAACTTGATTCAAACTTCACTGCAACTTCACTGCTTATGCCATTATTGCGAATTTGGGTCACATACTCGATCTAATCTATCTTGTAGTATTTGGGAACGACAGCTTACATCTAGCCTTTAATTTTGATTCTTCAATGTAGAGATTTCTGTTTGTAACTTATTTTTCTTATAAAAAAAAACCTAATACAAATAAAAAGTACGAAGGAAAACTAGTCAATATATGGAATTACTAGATTAAGGATGAAATCAAGATTTGGTTTCGAGAGATATATAGGTTGTGCCAGTTGTCAACTACGGTAAATAAAGCACTTTTTTTTTTAGATTTTGCAAATTTGCTCGAGAAAAAATCTATGATTTTGGACCTTGTATAGTAGCAAATCTATTTACCAATTTTCTAATTTAGATTTTGGACTAGGGTTGTACTTGTACTTATCTTTCCATATCAAT
The DNA here is from genome assembly GCA_029955375.1 of Rubus parviflorus. Taxonomy (NCBI): domain Eukaryota; kingdom Viridiplantae; phylum Streptophyta; class Magnoliopsida; order Rosales; family Rosaceae; genus Rubus; species Rubus parviflorus. Next base: position 32,054,910 of record JARGGL010000001.1, read on the forward strand.
AATCTTGTTCTTTGGATTGATTTAAGATACTTAATTAATATTGCTTACTCTTTAAGAATTTTTGGTTAATTGTTAGTTTATTACGTAAGGAGAATTTTGATTCGACAGTGAAAGCCATTTGGCAGTTGCAGAAGCTTGTTTAACTTCATCAAGTAGGGAGTCGCATATTCAAGATATTTTTTTTTTGGGGTGAAATTGAAGAATCTTTCATTCATTACGTACTGAGGAAACAAGTACAGACATATCATCTGATATAAAGCCATTCCGACCCTTCCTCTAACCAAACTGCAAAGCTAGACTCGACCAAAGAAAACTTGGCAAGGACATGAGCTGCATTTTTGCATTCTCTGCATTCAAGATCTTAATTAACTATCATTTTCAAGGGCCCATTGATTATAAACTTCTAGTTTGGGGTCATTGATCGACCTTTGGGTCCGTACAAGTTCATCTACAGAATTTATTGTAAAAGGTCTTATGAACTATATATATGTGTGTGTGTGTGTGATCGATGATTTAGATTTAGACTTTATTAATGAACATAGACCATATGGTTTATCGGATACATATGGTTTACCGACGCTAATTTCACGTCCATGTAGTATTTCCTCTAGTATTATACCAAAATGTGATATATCATGGGATTACTTGACCATGAATCTCAACTAAACTGACCAATTCATTAGCCAAGTAGGCTTTTTTAAAAGTTAGAATTCGATTAATGAAGCACATCAAACAACACAGGTTTAAGACCGTTATATATAGGTTGTGTTGTATCGGATTCGGGTCATATTAAGGTATTAATTATGTGTCGAAATATGTAAATTTAAATTTAGCCAAATTATAAACATGCCAAAAAATTCAAACCCAAACTCAAATCCAACTCGTTTATTAAACAAGTATCACATGACTGACTCAATCCATAAGTCATGCTGTATTGAATTTGAGTTGACCCCATTCACTCATATAAACGAGTTGAGATCACCCATTTAGATATTCTAGGCTACATAAATGCAACTTCACAAGAATCATCATAGTAATTTTGTATGCATAACTTACACTAGAAGCAAAAAAGACCATATAACCGTATAATTAAACACTTAAAATTGATTAAATCTTAACGTACTGGTTGTGTATGGGGGTTACCTAACATGACTCATTGAATAAAATGAATGGGTTGAGCGAGACATTTGTGAGTTAGTGGGTTTACCTTAGACCTACTGTTTATTAATCATGGCTTGGCAGGTTGACCCGTTTATAAATCATGCCGATTCAAACGTCATATTTGTACAAATTTCGAGTTGTGTCATCGAGTCGTGTTGGAATTGATAACTGTAAATAAAATACAAAGTATCAGAGTAGTTTATCAAGGTAGCAAAACTTGTAAGTATTTTCAGTGCATTTTTTGCTCTTAGCGGTAGATCCTGAGGCTGGTTACGATGAGATCGGGTCTCTCATTCGAAGTGACATGCAACTGGTGGTTGGGATTGTGGAATTCTTGAGGTGGTGAGGGGAATGTTGTCAACATCTGTTAGGTAGCATAGTTGACGCAACCTCTTAGTGGCAAGATGCATGAAACGAAATGTCGACGGAAGGATTTTTCGGTCGGTATAGCATAGTGAAAAAACTAGTTTAATTGTCTTATGACTTTTCGTTAGTGTTATCTTTCTGATATGTCACCGACTCACCATTATTATAAAATAAATAGAGTAACTAGTATGATACTCTTTGCTAGTTGGTGCATGTGACATAAGATTAGTAGATGTTACTGCTATTATTTGAGACGCACTCTCGACTCTTATTGTAATCTGGAATTTAGGCATCACATCTCTTCCATTGTATTGAGCAATTAGCAAAATCTGCCAAACTGTATAAACAAAAAAATAACAAATAAAATTATGATATCATGTCATAATTTATATGTCTGCCGAAACTTGTGATGTATAAAAAAAGAAATAACTAATATGGAAACGCAATAGCTATGGTATAAATTATAATCATACAAATTAATGAGCAACTTTTTTTTTTGGACAATATACAAATGAGCAACTATATTCTTCATGGGTACCTATTTCATGTTGGAGGTATATAATATGAACACACGTTAGATCATTAGTTGTTCTCTCTAATATAAACACTAATCTTAAATCTTATTCAATAACAAGAATATTAGATCAAGAATTTCGCAAGAGAAATCACAATTAAGGTTTGCACCGTACACAAAAGACTCAACATGGAGAAAATAAGTACAAATTCTAAGCAAAATAGTTAAGCACAAAGAGATCATACATTATTGACAAGGAGCAAATAGTTAATTACAGAAGGCTCATGGCCGGAGCTACATGAAGATCGACCTTGGATGGCCCTGCCCCCCCCCCCTCCCCCAATGATTTTATGCAACATATATTTCTATATATATTTGCCCTTTTACAACAAAATTTTGCCTATATTCTATATGTTTTGTCCCCTCTATTAATAATCTATATGTATTTGGCCCCTCCCACTACTAAATGCTACCTCCGTCCCTGCTCGATCATGGCTGTAGTTTACCATGAGAATCAAGAATGCTTATGTGGTATAATGTGTATGAACATAATGGAAAATAAGAATTTAATGTTTATATATATATGTTTACCATTATGAAGATTTCAATATATAATTGCATATACGGTATGTATATATGTAATTGTTTGTATAATAAAGTTGATTGACCGAACACCTGATTTACTCTTCACTTGGGCCAACTCCAATGACTAATTTAAATAATTTTCAATTAGGACAAAATTATATTTAAAAAAGAAGTACAAAACGAATCATTGATTAAATTATACGGTAGAGCGAATGTCGACAATTTTTAAATTGGCGGATGTACATTAATTTTAGATTTGCCGGTCTGCTCGATCATATACGTGTGATGGATTCTTTTGTGCATACATGATTGCAGAAAAAGTAAAAGTGAATGATCATTAGCTAGTAGTAAAAAAGAAGTAGAAAAGCAAAGAATTACTAGGAGAAATATATAGCAATAGGTAACTACGTACCGATGGATAATCCAATACAAAACAACTCCTCCTCCCCCCTCCCTCTCAAGTAATGGTCACAATACAAAGCTCCCCTCAAAAATCTCCCAAAGAATTCAACAGAATGTATATAGTTCAAATACAAGTGATGGCGATCAAGTCCCATTTAGATACAAATGGGCTAAAGTACGTGGCAAGTGGCAACCAACATATCATATAAATGTAAAAACGAACAGAGAGAGAGAACGAATCCAAAAAGAAAATGTAGAGAAATATCTCCATGATCGATCTAAAGCATCAAACTGAGCAGAGCCCATCCAAACAACAAGCTCCCAACCATCGTCTGCATCTTCTCTACTCCACTCTGCATCAATCAAGGTTTTGCAACCAACTTGATCAAATATTACTCTATAGTGATCTTAAAATAATGTTCACATACTAGAGAAATTAAAAAAGATGCTGTGCTTTGCAGTAATATCCCAAAATTCTGAAACATATAGAGAGGATCTTCAGTGAAACGGCTTGTCCGACCACCCAGTTTGTGTCTTTTGGAAAATTTTAAAGAGTGTGATAGCATATTGGTAATTTTACATAACAAACAAAGCGTATTTTTGTATTAAACGTAATGTATCTAAAATATAATTGGTAGATCAGACATGTCACGTGACATTACCGTCGAATGCACTTAAAATTTACTTTAAAAAATCGATTTATGATCACCACTTTACATGAGACTTTCTCTAGAGAACCGATATATGTCTGCCTCAGTTAAGACTTGAGACTTTCTCTAAGTAGTAGGACCAAACTCAAGGTTAATGCCAGCAAAAGGTTGAACCTTAACCCCGACCCATTGGGAACACCAGTGATCCTTATTTATGTGACTAAACCTCTATGGTATTTGTAGTGCTTGACATTGACTCACAGGAATTTAGAGGTGGCAGCAACCCATAGGGCTGTTGGTTAAATTGTACGTCTAACATCTGTCCGTACTTAATCAGAAAAAAAAAAAAAGTCGAAGTCGAAGTAATGTTTTCTGATATAATAGCGTACAGATGAGATCTCCAGGTCTCAGGATCTCACCAAATGAACTCTCCGCTCAGTTGGATGTTATCTACATTACGCTCTGATGGTCTTTAATTAGTCTAAAGTCACAGATGCAATGAGACTGATGAAATTAATTAACACTCAGATCTGTACTGAACGGATAGGCTAGAGTGTGCATGACACACCGTACCATTAATTGAAGATGAGAAGCGATATAAAGTACGTACCTGATCAGACTGAGACGGGCCCGGAGCGGCTGCCCCGGTGCTGGGTCCAGGAGCTCCGACAGGTGGCGCAGGTGGGCCCGGAGGAAGTGCTAGAGGAGATGGAGCCAAAGCCGGAGATTTCACCTTGGTGGGAGATGGAGCTGGGACCTGAGCTGGCGGCGATGCAAGAGGAGCTGGTGGTGGAGTGGCCGGAGGAGGAGTGGCCGGTGGAGGAGTTGCCGGTGGTGGAGTAGCGGGTGGTGGAGTGGCCGGGGGAGGAGTTGCGGGTGGTGGAGTGGCCGGGGGAGGGGTTGCGGGAGGTGGCGCGCTGACCGGAGGTGGGGTGGCTGGAGGGGGAGTGCTGACCGGAGGTGGAGTGGCCGGCGGGGGAGCGCTAACTGGAGGAGGAGTGGCTGGTGGTGGTGAGGCAATAACTGGGGGTGGTGACGAGGCCACCGGCGGTGGAGTAGTGGGGGTTGGAGGAGCTGGCGTGGAGGTGGGTGACGTGGCGGGAGATTGGCCTCCGACTCCGGCGACCGCAATGCAAAGGAAGCCTAGGAAGAAGAGGGCATTGCGACCCATGTTGTCTGTGATCGATTAACAGCAGAGAGAAAGGAGAGATCGATCGAGTGAGTGAGTTTGAGGGAGAGAGAAGAAATGGGAATGGTTTAAATAGGCTTCTCGTTATAAGAGCTAGCTTGCAATGCCAAGTACAGCAGCAGGTTCGGGTTATATATAAAATTTGACGTGGCAATTGGATGAGCTTGCTAAGCCTAAGCCGGAGCCAGGAGAGTACCAAACATATCGGATCTGTAGCGTCTGATTTGCGCCATTGGGTCCCGCTGTTGCCATGTGATTGGATTTCAAGGAAGCTGAGGATTGACGCTTGTTCGCTACTTAATTGGTAATGGTGTGTTTGGGATTTAGGGTTATTTTAGGGTTACTTTAGGCCGCTTTGGGTTTTACATTCTGGTGTTTGGTGCATGTGCTCATGCTGTGGGAACCCTTCATGTCTGCTTAAATACTAAACATTATGTTTTATACATGATAAAATTCAACTTGTACGTATACACTTCGGTTCGTATTTGACTCGTAAAAGAAACTAGCCTCGTACCCGTGCGATGCACGTGTTATTTGTGAAGAGGATAAAAAATGTTAAAATCTTCATTCACCCACTTCTTCCTTTTTTTTTCTTTTTATATTTATGTTTTTACCATAATAACCCTTTTAAATGATTATCATGAAGAATTTTTTTTATTCTGAAGAATATTTGTGGCAATAAAAAAATTGGTGAAGCCTTTAATACCAAAGTCTTATGCCTTCATTTATAATAGTGGAGATAAGTCGAAGTTTGAGTTTTGTGATGTTTAATTATTGGTTCGTAAAACTCGTGAATTATTACAGAGAACTCGAGTTCAGCGGTTGTGATAAAATATAAAAAATAAATCATTATGCACATTAAGTTCTGTTTGCAGAATGAGTAAACAGGATGGAAGTATATATGAATTTTGCAATTTTTTTTTTCTTTCAAGATAGTTACTCTAAAACCGATTCCTTGCAACAATTTCACATGTCACATGGCATAGTTCATATATACTTATGGAACTAATTAATGTGTATTATACACAATCAATTCGGTTGTATGCATGGGACACCACTTTATTTTCTCTTCTTGCTTTGGTAGGGAATAAGATTAAAGATACGGTGGTTGTGATGTGATATCACAACTACTATACCAATTTTTTAGACATTTTCTGCACCTCACTTATTTTTCATTAAGAAAAACACATTACTTAACTAAAACAAGATAGCTAATTAGCATTACTAATTGAAAAATGATTTTAGACCTCCTTAAGGCCTAAAATGTAGAGGACTTAATCGTATGTAGCAGTTCATGTCAATCACACATTATTTTTCATATCATTTCAAATAAAAGACTATTTTAACCGTACGTCTCAAATCCAAAAACTCTAAATTATTTTATAAATGTTAGCATTATTTTTCAATATAAAGTGAATCGTAAGATAGATTTCTAAAAATGTAAGGTGACTTATTTGGTTGATTTAAATTATGGGAATAAATTTGTAATTTTTGTGGTTAAAACATTCCAAACAAACTTTCAATCAAGCATTGCCAACTAATGAAATAAATTTTTTTCTTGAAGCAAATGAATGTTGTTTAATTTGGTTACAGTTGCTTGGTGCCCTACCATAACATGCATGCCACTTGTAGTTGAACCATGGAAGTGATCTCCATGTGCTTTGAATCATTGATGTTGTTGTGCATGGAATTGAATCAATTTGATGTGCATTTGTACACCTGCACTAGGTAGTTAGTTAGGGTTAAGCTAGCATTACTATCCTTTAATTAATATTATTGATTACCGTTTAGACTTTAGAGTATTAATCGTACGTCATATGTGATGGACCTTCATTACATGGGACCATGGCAGTTGTGATTTCTAAGCTAAGTATTTGTCAATGGTTCTCGAGTGGGGGTGTCTAGGTATGTTTCGATGATAAGATAAAATTGTTGATCATCCGATAAATTGTATTTGTTTGCACAATTTCAGTAAATAATTAGGTTTTAATTAGTTTACTAATATAAAATAGTGATATTTATATATGAATTTAAAGAATAAATGCTTCGAATTATCAAATTAATGGTAAAAATATAATAGTTGAGGGCATCTAGAATCAGAATTCAATTTTGAGAGAGAGAGAGGATGAGAGGATGCCTGTCATGCCGTGATTAGTGCCTTGAACCAAACTCTTAATACTACAGCTAGGCAGCTAGCGGATTAATAATTAAGAATGTCAAATTTTTGAAAGGGAAATTTGAAAACAGAAAGGAACATATATGCCAATATGATTTATGAATTCCAGCCATTTGTAGTTGTACGCTTGTACTAGATCTCAATTATAGAACATGATTAATTGGGTCCCTTTAAGAACAAATTAAAAGAAAAATAGAAAAAGTGAAATGGGACGGCAAAGTTTCTAGACTTTTCTTGATCCTTTTGATGTATGAAATCTTAAAAACGAAAATTTAAAAACCAAGACTTTGCTTAGAAACCATCCAAAGTTTGTGCAAAACTTTAGCTCCCAAAGATCCAAAAATGAAAAGAGAAAGCAGATAAAATAATTACACTCTATTATGATAGCTAGGTAAGAAATCGAGCGAGAAAGATCGATGCATGCAGCTAGGTTGTTGCCTTGTTGGTACTGAATAATTATTATATGCAGTTTTTTCTTTTTGGAGAATGAATTATTATATGCAGTTATAATCGTTAAATTAATGTTTTACATTTAATTTTGACAGTTAAAATATCAAAAATATCAAGTTATTCCTTAGGGAGTTAGGATTAGCTCGATCAAGTGAGGACATATGAGAAATTATGTATAAATCAATGGTTTATAAAAAAAAATACATCAAGGGTTTGATTCTTTCGATGTAACTAAAAAAAATATCTCATGTTTTACACAACATATGGAGAGACAACTTCCCTCTCTTCAATCTGCACACTGTTCCCATAATATTGATCCGAGTGCATGGAAAATCATTTGGAATATAGCTGCTCTCCCCAAGGTTATTCATTTCTTATGGAGAGTTTGTGCAAATGTTGTTCCTTCAATGGCAAACCTATGTCAAAAGCGTGTAATATCTTCACCTTTATGCCCCATTTGTCAGCTATTTCCTGAGACTATTGAACATGCTCTTTTCTTGTGCCCTTGGACCCAAAAAGTTTGGTTTGGATTACCGTTTGGTTATATTGTTGATCCTGGGTCTATTACTACTTTTGATGCCTGGATAGCTGGTGTGGGTAAACATTTATCTAGTAGTAAGAGTGTTAAAAATGATATTTTCACTTGGATTGCTTTTGCTGCTTGGGCTATTTGGAAGGCCAGGTGTTCATGTGTGTATGATCATGTTCATCCAAATCCGGTTGTGGTTCTACATCAAATTGAAGCTGCTGTGTTTGAATTTTTTCAATCTAGAAGTGTAAGTGTGCGGCTAACCCCTGGTCTTGATGGCTCTAAGTTTGAGCAGGCGTCTTGCTGGAATCCTCCCCCCCATGATGCGACTAAAATAAATATTGATGGTGCTTGGGATCCTGGCGGGTTTCGTGCAGGCATTGGCTGTATTTTTCGTGACTGTTTGGGTAAGGTTTTGGATTTGAAGATCTCTGCTATCTCTGCTTCTTCGGCTCTTCTTGCTGAAGCTTCTGCTGCTTTGGAGGGTTTGATGTGTGCTAAATCAATGGATTTTCATCATGTTATTTTGGAAACTGATTCGGAAGTCTTGTTTAAGACTCTTTCTGATCAGTCTTTCAAGGCATGCTGGCAGATCCGCCCTCTTGTTTTAAAGATTCGCAAGCTTCAAGCTGGTTTTAGGAGTTGTAAGTGGGGTCTAGCTTGTCAGAAGGTCGGCTAATGCTGTGGCAAATTGGCTTGCCCAGCAAGCTAAAAGAGGAGTGGAATGTGTGAACTGGGTGAATAACCCTCCACTCTCTCTGATGCATGTTCTGAGAGCTGATGGTCTCCCTGCTCCTCCTAATGTTTAGGGATGTGCTTCGTTTCCTGTTGTAAGCTGTCTCTTTTGCTTCCTGTGTTGTTTCTTGCCGTTTTTGCGGTTTTGAATGAGAATTTTCAATTAGCCAAAAAAAAAAAAAAAAAAAAAAAAAGAAATAGTTCAAATATGATTTTTTTTTGTTTCCTAATTTAAGAAGCGGAAGATTTGAACTTGAAATTTCATCCTCGATCATTATAAACACTATTTGACTAATTAAGTCTCGATTCGTTCAAATATGACTTACTTTTTTTTCTAATATATTAACTCATCATGAAAGTTCTGATAATATAGTATGAATATTTCTCAAAAGCAAAAAATATATAAATATAAGCCCTAGCTCGGTTATTTGCTTAATTGTGACATGCAGTTGGTGATTTGTATGATGTTAACTTGTTAGCCTCCTCTGGTTGGGCCATTTCTTTCATTGCAGAACTTGAAAGATCAGCTGCTGTCTACTTCCCGTTGATAGAGCTGACTTTTAGAAAGTCTTAAAATGGACTCAGAAGGATCTGACAAGTGTATGAACGTCGAGCATGGTTAAGGTTTCGACATGATATATAGCTGTAGTCAGTATGCCTGTGTCATCATGAAGATGGCATTATAACCACCTTTGCCCATTAATAAAAGTTCTTGCATGCCAAAGAAATTTATTGGGATCCCGTGGAGGTTAAGGTATAACTAGCTCATTTACGTACTACGTAGTCATATATGGTGTTTTTTTTTTTTTTAAATATATATTATGTGGTTGTAACTTGTAACTTCTCTTATGTTTTGTGCATGCATATTGTTCATACAACATACGGCTCAAGCATAAACAACACCTCACCATGGACCGAGCCGGGTCCCGGTGAGGCTGGCATGCAGGCCCGGCTCATAGTCGGGGTCCCACTCTACACATCCCGGGTTACGGTCAGACTCCACCATGCCCGGGGCTGTTTGTACAGGTGCCTCAGAGTACCTTGCCGGGCAGACTCATATGCTCCTTCGGACATATGAGTCCCACATCGAAAACAGGCTAGGAGAACCCCAGCTGGTTCCCCTACAAATAGCGCCATTACTCCTCTTCAATGGTAAGCAAGCAATAACCTACCTACTGTTATACTGCTAAAATATCTATCCTAAACTGACTAAAGCTTCGGAGGAGTAGTGACCGGCCCGCCCGATTATTCTCTTAACAAGCCCTGCCTTATCTTGTGTAATACCCCGAAAATTTCGATACTATTTTTATAAAATAGGTCGTGAAATTTGAAGTGAAATGGTGTGATTTCGTATTTTTAGGGGTTTTCGTCGTAAAACGATAATTACGGTGGTAATTATAAGTTACACAAGGTTAATTAAGGTAACTTTGTATCCGTTGAGAATTTGGGAAAACTTTCTTCACGAGATTTGTAGACCTCGTCGAATCGAGTTCGTAGGATTTCGGTTCACCGGAAACGGACATCGTATGAAGAAGTTATGGACCTCGAAAGTTTGACGAATTTCTATAAAAATGATTTTGGGTTTTACTATTCACCAAAAATCAGAATTTCCCCCAGAAAATTACTGTTCACCCGTGCTACAGTAACCGACCACTTTGACCGGCGATTTCTCCCAATTCCGGCCATCTCCGGCCATGAAACTTGTCCCAAATTGTTCACCACTCAATTCTCTTCAACCCTATATGAAATTTCCTTGATCAATTCTTAGTATAGAAGGAGAAATCAAGAAAAGAAAAAGGGGAAAAACGCAGCCGAACTGTTCATCCGTTTATGGGCAAGTTTTCGGCCAAATCGAGTCACCTTACCTACTGGGCTTTGTAGGCCTTGCTTGGGGCTTTCTAACAACATAAAGTACGCTTCAATCGGAGTTCGGACGAAGGAGAATTTTGGATTTGAAATCCTAGGGTTTTGGAACTATCGAGGTAAATTCGAGACTTTTTACTTTGAATTGGCCCTTGTGGTAGTTATGAAAGTTGTTTTTGGTAATGTGTAGAACATGCTGTTAAAATTTCATAGCAATCAGACAACTTTTGTCCGGCGGCTGGCCACCGTCGGTGGCGGCGCGTCGGCGGCGCGTCCGGCCGGTCCAGGAGCAGTTCTTTGCTCCGTTTGGCTTGGTTCGTCGATACGAACAACTTTCGTGTTTTGACTTTTGTCAAATTCGGTCGTTTGATCAATGATCAATTAAGCGATAGTTATGGATCGTTAGATCCGTGATGATCCGACCGTTGGATCATCACCAATTTTGGATATGATGTTAGGATGCTAGAAATAAGCATGTTGATGGATTTTGGAAGTTTCGGATTTTGTGTGGGACCCGTTGATGATTAGTAGACGTGGGACCCACGTTGACCGACGGTTGACTTTTGGTCAAACTGTCCCGAATTATGGTTATTGATGTCTAAGAGACATTTGAGGATTATCTGAAGTGATTGGATTTTAGAATCATCAATTTGGAAACTATGATATGCTAAGTGGAAAATTGCATGTTCATAGGTATTTTGGAATCATGAAGCATTTGGCTAGCTTTGTCGATTCCCGGGTATTATTTGAAGACGCAGCAGGAATTAGAGGTGAGTGAATCTCACGATATTTTATATATGAATATTAATTCATATTGTGTTGTTTGCGAAAATAAATAATTATATTTATTTAAATGATTTTGCGATATATAAATTAAATACAGTTTTAATTTGATATATCAGCATGTGTGATTTTGTGTTAAAACAATATTTGAAAGTATTCATTTTATTGTTTTAATTGGTGGATTTTGTGGGAACAATATTTCAAAAATTATGATATTGTGTTTGCCTACTCGAATGTTTTTGTAGCCAATGGGTGAAGGTTAGAGCTTTAGACTGTGTAGCCAATGGGTGAAGGTTAGAGCTCTAGACTGTGTAGCCAATGGTGAAGGTTAGAGCTTTAGACTGTGTAGCCAGAAGGTGAAGGTTAGAGTTCTAGACTGTGTAGCCATGTATTCATTGAAAACAAAGATGAATACTTTATGTAATAAAGGAGAAGAAAAATGGTATTCTCGCTTTATCTTGATGTATTAAAAGGAGAAGAAAAATGGTATTCTCGCTTTTAATCATTTGAAGTTGATTGTGGTTTTGTGTGAGTATGATATGAATTTGCTTCTTAAATAATTGAAGCATTGATTTATTGAATTACAATTCTTGGAGAATTATTGAATTGTATTTAGAAGTTTTTACTTCTTTAAAAATTGAAGTAATTATTATGATGATTTACTTTTCTTAAAAAGAAAGAAATCATAATTTTGGGAAACGATTTTGGGGAAGGTTTATATTGTTTAATATTCTGAATTACCCTGGGATTAACATACACGTTTATGGGACGTGTGGGGTTAAAATACGTGGTATGGGACGCGTAGGTTCAGTATATTCTATAATATGAATTTTCGGGATTAGAATTATATTTGAAGAATATAAATTACATATATATTGTTTTAAACAAAATATATATATGTATATTTTTGTTAAACGTTTTAGGGTGAGTAAACTTAGATCACTCATACCGGCTTCATAAGCTGACCGGGTTTGTTGATATAACCCGGTACACTATTCCACGGTGTAGGGGTTATACCTGCAGGTAAGGATAACCAGGAGTAAGCAAGGCTGCATACATTTTGTTGGTTTATAGACTTCCGCTGTTTGTGATAAACTCTGTTGGATTAAGTACTTAATATTTTGTAATATCAATTTATTATGTAATTTATTGGTATGTAATATTTGACTCTAAAGAACGGGTCAACATTTACATACGTTGGGCATGGAGTATGTGTTGTTGTACTTGAATTAAAAGGAAAAAAATTCTTGTGCATATTTGTATTTGATATTCCATGTCGTCACGTTCCCGAATGGTTTGTAATTAAGGGCAAAATGCCTTATTAATTGATTGGAAAATCGGGGCGTGACAGATTGGTATCAGAGCAAAACAATGCTCTAAGGAAGTGATTGAGCAATGGAACGCTCTACGGAGATGAAACGAGTTTTAGAATTGTGAAGTGAAGTTAGGGTTTAGAGCTTAGGATCGGTTTAGGGTTTGACGTTAGGTTCTTAGATTCATCCAAGTGATGGTTACTTCGTATGCTTAATAGCGCACAGTATTTATCGAGTGATGGCCCGACCGCGGCGGATCCCCATCATGTGCTCTTCAGTGCTGTTGTGTTGTTAAGAATATAAAGTACAAATTACAATTCCTTATATGATAGTCTTACATGGCTACATTTCTAATTCTCTCAACCGTACCCTGGATCAAACGACAGACTTGATCCACTGACCCTTTCTTATTCTTCAGCAACTCAGTAGAGATCTGTGTTGCTACCGTTACTAGACAACCAATGTACGGATTGTCTGAGACCCCTTCTGTCCTTCCAGCAGTAGGCATATCAGGTAGGATCGAGAAGCCCGAAGTTAGGAATACAATTGTACCTAACTCACAACCACCTAATAACTTCTGGACCGTTGACTGACTGATAGAGGCATAAATCACGTATGACCCTGTTGAATCAGTACAACCTTCTTGGAGTACGTATGTGTCGTCGATTTGCATCAAGGAGACACAGTTGCGTGGGTCTTGACCCGTCGTGATGTGTGCAATCTCATGGACTGTCTTGCCCAATGCTTGGTGGTCCCACTGGTTCCGAGTTTGTACGTCAGTGAAGAAGTCAAACAGCTTTCGGTGAGAGACATGATGTTGGAATATTGCTGTTGCAGTTCGAGTAAGACCATGGGGCTTATTCGGCCTATTCCAGATTTTGTTAGTGGAGACTCTTATCCCCGAACCCCTGAACTTGGTTTGTTAAGCTACCTTCCATTCATGAGCAGTAGAGTTGCCGATGCTTGTGCAGAAATCCGTCACTAATCTGCATGCCATCTGCAACAAGTTTCTTCTTCCTTCTACCGATGGTATGACACAAAAGTCTTGAGGTGGATGAGTGACAGCCGCAGAATAGTTGAACCGTTCTGCTTGCCTCTGCAATATTTCTACCCATCGCCTTGCTCCAAAGGCTAAGCCTGACTCCACTAGCGTTCTGTATGTTTGGTGCATGAGTTGATCTCGTACATCAACATGTTCCACCCATACGACACGAGAGCTGCCGTTGAACAAGTCTTGGATTAAGCATCCGGATGGACGCTTCTTGCATTGAGATCTGGGGTGTGGACCCAGATTTGAACTTAAACCCTCCACAGAGACATCAACTATGGCCCAACTCTGTTCTGTTTGTCGTTGACAATAACGAACAAAGTGAGTGACACGAGTGGAGACAGATGGAGTGGTTACCTGGAACTCGGCAGTCATGACTTGGATGGTGTCGTGGTAGTTTTCAGCAGTCCCTGTTGACAAGACATCAAGGATACTCGCCCTTGAAATGATGCTACTGAATATGGTGGACCATTGGTCCACATCCATGAAGAAATTCAAGAGTACGACAGGACTGAGAGGAATTGTGGCTGTGTAGCGTGAAGCTTCAGTTTGGAAGTTAGTGGGTGTAAGATCTATACCGTTAGTGAAGATTCTCTTGTACTCTGCTTCATTCAGGAACTCATGAAGCGTGGCAGAGCTGGATTTGAGTGCAGAGATCCACAGTGGCGCATCAGCAGATGCCATGATGATTAGCTCATCTCTGACCGACACAATGATTTCAGAAATCTTAGTTGTGTCTGCCACGACAGATGCTTCTGCCACGGCAGATGCTTCTTCAGGTTCTGAACGGTTGACGTTGTCTGATGGTTGTTGTGTAGAAGAAGAGTGAGGTGTGGACGACATACACTTTTGCACGTCTTTCCTCATGCGAGACTTTTCCCTTGGACCGACGACTGCAGGAATTGGAAGAGTCTGAGGTTGTGGGGTAGTCTCTTCAATCCCTTTTAGTAGCTCACTATTGGGAGTAACTCGTTGTCCGCAGTGGTTGCAGTTGATTCGGCTGAATGCGGCTTGGTACTGACTAAGTTGAGCTTGAAGCCCATTGATTTTCTGTCTCAGCAGAAAATTTTGTTGACGAGTTGTTTGGGCAGGCGCTTGGGGTCGATGCTTTATCACCCAGGCAGAGACTTGTGCAAACGTTAACTTTATCTGGTCACCCAATTCTTGACGTTGTTGAACTGTTGGCTTTGGGAAAGCCTCGACGAAGTCCTTCAATGCTTGGACTTGGTATTTGGTGAAGCTCTTCCTCAGTGGAATACGTTTGGATGAACTAGGTTCAGCTTGTGGAGATGATACTTGTGGACTTGGGGCTACTTCAATGGCGTCGTCTTCTGCTAGAAGCATGTCTAGCATGTCGATATCGTTGTCGAATTCGATTGCTGGTGAAATTATTTCATCTAAGCCCTCAAAGAATTGGCTTTCTGAGGGATCAGATTGAAGTAATTCACTGAACGAATTCACTTTACGTGACATGTTGAGTTGGTGTATTTTTTGAGAAGTGGGGTGAAGAAGTCCTCTTTGAAAGAGAAAGGAGTTTATGACACTAATGGAAAGTATCTGTTAGTGGATGCATAAGGTGTATATTTATGGTTGGTGGAGGATTTGAAAATTCAAAAGCAAAAGTGAGCGGCTGATTACAGCTAATTGTCGGAGCCTTGGAGATCGTGGAAGATTTCCTTTCCCCGATGCACTGATTTTCCACATACAGTTCCACTCTTGTGAGACCTCGCATCTTTTGAGGAATTAATTATGCGAAAGTTAAAGTAATGAGTCATTATGACCGGTGTTAGTGGAAGACTGAGTTTTTGTTGATTTAATCTCGCGGAATCTTGTATCGTGGGCGATACTTTTGAGAAATTGAGACAGATATGAGCAATAATTATTCTTAGTGGTTGCTGAGTGCACCGCACTCGCATTAAAGAATGTTTTCCTTACGGTGGAAAATTTTGTCTTAAATACATGGGATAAGGAGTTGTGTTACTCACCTCATATCTGATTTCAAACAAACACATCTACTAGAATTTGCAAAATGGTGAACAAAGGAGAGTGCAGCAAGCGATCCAAGAATGCAGAATGGAGTGAACTTCCGGTGGAGATCTGGAAGTACATATTCCAGTTGGTGGCTACCGCATCCCTGCAGAGCACAATGGAACTCCGTTGTGTCTCGAAAGACTTCAAGGAGTATGCTGACAGTTGGTCCACTCTTGCGGCGATCGACATGGATGGATTCGATGGTGGATCCAGACCCACTGGTTCCATAGAAGCGGATAGGCAAGTGCGTATCTTCGCAAATCGGTGCTGGGAAGCAAGGAACCCGGAGTCTCTGTTCCGATTGGGAATACGAGTACTTGTGGAGGCAGCAAACATATCTTTAGCCCTGGAGTATTTCGATGCGGCATGCAAACCAGGAGCATTCTATGGTTCGCGTCCCAGTTCGGTGGTAGGTCATCATGTTGCGTTTTATGCAGCATGTATGATTAAGATGATATTGGGACCACGAGCCGAGCAGCAGAAAACGGTGCAGCGACTGTGTGAAGCGCTCGACTGGTGGAGAAGCGGATGGAACATCTACTACTGTAGACAAGAAGTCGAGCGGATGATGCATCAGGCTGAGTTTTGTCATGAGCATCTGTTATTGTATTTTCCGTCGACTACTGCTTTCCTGCCCGCCGGTAAATGTCTTACTTGCGGTGAGTCAAGTTTTTGGCGTCCTTTTGGCCAGGACATGTGGGACGTGGATGGAGATAGGCATGCAGCTAGAGAATGTTGCGACACTTGCAAGTGTTTCGTGGAGGCAGCATATTTCTATCAGCTTATGATGTATGGAATTCCGAGACATCCGGCCTCTTATCCACGAAGTCACTATTGGAGGTTTAAGGATGGCTTCTGGTAGTGTAAGCCCTGTGAGGCATTTTAGAAGTTGTAATAGCAGTGTGTGCGAACTGTAACTTCAGTTTCTTTACTTTATGTCTGGTTGTGTAGTACCCGGTTTATTATTAAATAAATTCTGGGATTTGAATTTCAGGTTGTGAGAACCAAGTTGTGGTTGTGTTGTGGTTTGATGTGTACTACCCGGTTATTAATGAAATAAATTCTGAGATTTGGAATTGAAGTGTGATAACCTTGGGTGTACTTTGCGTCCAAATTTCGGGACGAAATTTCTTTAAGGAGGGTAGACTGTAATACCCCGAAAATTTCGATACTATTTTTATAAAATAGGTCGTGAAATTTGAAGTGAAATGGTGTGATTTCGTATTTTTAGGGGTTTTCGTCGTAAAACGATAATTACGGTGGTAATTATAAGTTACACAAGGTTAATTAAGGTAACTTTGTATCCGTTGAGAATTTGGGAAAACTTTCTTCACGAGATTTGTAGACCTCGTCGAATCGAGTTCGTAGGATTTCGGTTCACCGGAAACGGACATCGTATGAAGAAGTTATGGACCTCGAAAGTTTGACGAATTTCTATAAAAATGATTTTGGGTTTTACTATTCACCAAAAATCAGAATTTCCCCCAGAAAATTACTGTTCACCCGTGCTACAGTAACCGACCACTTTGACCGGCGATTTCTCCCAATTCCGGCCATCTCCGGCCATGAAACTTGTCCCAAATTGTTCACCACTCAATTCTCTTCAACCCTATATGAAATTTCCTTGATCAATTCTTAGTATAGAAGGAGAAATCAAGAAAAGAAAAAGGGGAAAAACGCAGCCGAACTGTTCATCCGTTTATGGGCAAGTTTTCGGCCAAATCGAGTCACCTTACCTACTGGGCTTTGTAGGCCTTGCTTGGGGCTTTCTAACAACATAAAGTACGCTTCAATCGGAGTTCGGACGAAGGAGAATTTTGGATTTGAAATCCTAGGGTTTTGGAACTATCGAGGTAAATTCGAGACTTTTTACTTTGAATTGGCCCTTGTGGTAGTTATGAAAGTTGTTTTTGGTAATGTGTAGAACATGCTGTTAAAATTTCATAGCAATCAGACAACTTTTGTCCGGCGGCTGGCCACCGTCGGTGGCGGCGCGTCGGCGGCGCGTCCGGCCGGTCCAGGAGCAGTTCTTTGCTCCGTTTGGCTTGGTTCGTCGATACGAACAACTTTCGTGTTTTGACTTTTGTCAAATTCGGTCGTTTGATCAATGATCAATTAAGCGATAGTTATGGATCGTTAGATCCGTGATGATCCGACCGTTGGATCATCACCAATTTTGGATATGATGTTAGGATGCTAGAAATAAGCATGTTGATGGATTTTGGAAGTTTCGGATTTTGTGTGGGACCCGTTGATGATTAGTAGACGTGGGACCCACGTTGACCGACGGTTGACTTTTGGTCAAACTGTCCCGAATTATGGTTATTGATGTCTAAGAGACATTTGAGGATTATCTGAAGTGATTGGATTTTAGAATCATCAATTTGGAAACTATGATATGCTAAGTGGAAAATTGCATGTTCATAGGTATTTTGGAATCATGAAGCATTTGGCTAGCTTTGTCGATTCCCGGGTATTATTTGAAGACGCAGCAGGAATTAGAGGTGAGTGAATCTCACGATATTTTATATATGAATATTAATTCATATTGTGTTGTTTGCGAAAATAAATAATTATATTTATTTAAATGATTTTGCGATATATAAATTAAATACAGTTTTAATTTGATATATCAGCATGTGTGATTTTGTGTTAAAACAATATTTGAAAGTATTCATTTTATTGTTTTAATTGGTGGATTTTGTGGGAACAATATTTCAAAAATTATGATATTGTGTTTGCCTACTCGAATGTTTTTGTAGCCAATGGGTGAAGGTTAGAGCTTTAGACTGTGTAGCCAATGGGTGAAGGTTAGAGCTCTAGACTGTGTAGCCAATGGTGAAGGTTAGAGCTTTAGACTGTGTAGCCAGAAGGTGAAGGTTAGAGTTCTAGACTGTGTAGCCATGTATTCATTGAAAACAAAGATGAATACTTTATGTAATAAAGGAGAAGAAAAATGGTATTCTCGCTTTATCTTGATGTATTAAAAGGAGAAGAAAAATGGTATTCTCGCTTTTAATCATTTGAAGTTGATTGTGGTTTTGTGTGAGTATGATATGAATTTGCTTCTTAAATAATTGAAGCATTGATTTATTGAATTACAATTCTTGGAGAATTATTGAATTGTATTTAGAAGTTTTTACTTCTTTAAAAATTGAAGTAATTATTATGATGATTTACTTTTCTTAAAAAGAAAGAAATCATAATTTTGGGAAACGATTTTGGGGAAGGTTTATATTGTTTAATATTCTGAATTACCCTGGGATTAACATACACGTTTATGGGACGTGTGGGGTTAAAATACGTGGTATGGGACGCGTAGGTTCAGTATATTCTATAATATGAATTTTCGGGATTAGAATTATATTTGAAGAATATAAATTACATATATATTGTTTTAAACAAAATATATATATGTATATTTTTGTTAAACGTTTTAGGGTGAGTAAACTTAGATCACTCATACCGGCTTCATAAGCTGACCGGGTTTGTTGATATAACCCGGTACACTATTCCACGGTGTAGGGGTTATACCTGCAGGTAAGGATAACCAGGAGTAAGCAAGGCTGCATACATTTTGTTGGTTTATAGACTTCCGCTGTTTGTGATAAACTCTGTTGGATTAAGTACTTAATATTTTGTAATATCAATTTATTATGTAATTTATTGGTATGTAATATTTGACTCTAAAGAACGGGTCAACATTTACATACGTTGGGCATGGAGTATGTGTTGTTGTACTTGAATTAAAAGGAAAAAAATTCTTGTGCATATTTGTATTTGATATTCCATGTCGTCACGTTCCCGAATGGTTTGTAATTAAGGGCAAAATGCCTTATTAATTGATTGGAAAATCGGGGCGTGACAGATTGGTATCAGAGCAAAACAATGCTCTAAGGAAGTGATTGAGCAATGGAACGCTCTACGGAGATGAAACGAGTTTTAGAATTGTGAAGTGAAGTTAGGGTTTAGAGCTTAGGATCGGTTTAGGGTTTGACGTTAGGTTCTTAGATTCATCCAAGTGATGGTTACTTCGTATGCTTAATAGCGCACAGTATTTATCGAGTGATGGCCCGACCGCGGCGGATCCCCATCATGTGCTCTTCAGTGCTGTTGTGTTGTTAAGAATATAAAGTACAAATTACAATTCCTTATATGATAGTCTTACATGGCTACATTTCTAATTCTCTCAACCGTACCCTGGATCAAACGACAGACTTGATCCACTGACCCTTTCTTATTCTTCAGCAACTCAGTAGAGATCTGTGTTGCTACCGTTACTAGACAACCAATGTACGGATTGTCTGAGACCCCTTCTGTCCTTCCAGCAGTAGGCATATCAGGTAGGATCGAGAAGCCCGAAGTTAGGAATACAATTGTACCTAACTCACAACCACCTAATAACTTCTGGACCGTTGACTGACTGATAGAGGCATAAATCACGTATGACCCTGTTGAATCAGTACAACCTTCTTGGAGTACGTATGTGTCGTCGATTTGCATCAAGGAGACACAGTTGCGTGGGTCTTGACCCGTCGTGATGTGTGCAATCTCATGGACTGTCTTGCCCAATGCTTGGTGGTCCCACTGGTTCCGAGTTTGTACGTCAGTGAAGAAGTCAAACAGCTTTCGGTGAGAGACATGATGTTGGAATATTGCTGTTGCAGTTCGAGTAAGACCATGGGGCTTATTCGGCCTATTCCAGATTTTGTTAGTGGAGACTCTTATCCCCGAACCCCTGAACTTGGTTTGTTAAGCTACCTTCCATTCATGAGCAGTAGAGTTGCCGATGCTTGTGCAGAAATCCGTCACTAATCTGCATGCCATCTGCAACAAGTTTCTTCTTCCTTCTACCGATGGTATGACACAAAAGTCTTGAGGTGGATGAGTGACAGCCGCAGAATAGTTGAACCGTTCTGCTTGCCTCTGCAATATTTCTACCCATCGCCTTGCTCCAAAGGCTAAGCCTGACTCCACTAGCGTTCTGTATGTTTGGTGCATGAGTTGATCTCGTACATCAACATGTTCCACCCATACGACACGAGAGCTGCCGTTGAACAAGTCTTGGATTAAGCATCCGGATGGACGCTTCTTGCATTGAGATCTGGGGTGTGGACCCAGATTTGAACTTAAACCCTCCACAGAGACATCAACTATGGCCCAACTCTGTTCTGTTTGTCGTTGACAATAACGAACAAAGTGAGTGACACGAGTGGAGACAGATGGAGTGGTTACCTGGAACTCGGCAGTCATGACTTGGATGGTGTCGTGGTAGTTTTCAACAGTCCCTGTTGACAAGACATCAACACGACAATGTTATAATACTAACATCACTCGGGGGCGTCACTATAGCGAGATACTCGCTCTGGCTACACCAGAGTCACTAAATGACAGCCCGGACGACCCTCGGCAGGAGGACCCGGCGATGGATTCTCCTCAACCGGTGGAGGAGCTCACTCTTGTTCCTGTATCGGACGCATATCCGGAGCGCCAACTCCGCATCGAGTCAAATCTTTCCCCAGCCATCAAAACCGCCATGGTATCTTTTCTTCAAGATAACGCTCATGTTTTTGCATGGTCGTACGCAGACATGCCGGGTATTTCTACAGAGATTATCTCACATAAGCTCACTCTTTACCCGGAGGCTAATCCCATCCGGCAGAAAAGAAGAGCTTTTGATGACGAAAAGTACAAGGCCATCCAGGTCGAGGTTTCTAAACTTCAAAAAATTGGTTTCATCAGGGAGGTCATCTACCCCACATGGCTCTCGAACGTGGTCATGGTAAAAAAGCCAAACGGCAAATGGCGCATGTGCGTGGACTATACCAACCTCAACCGTGCTTGTCCTAAGGACAGTTTCCCGTTACCACGCATTGATCAACTGGTCGACTCAACGGCCAGCCATAAGCTGCTCAGCTTTATGGACGCGTACTCTGGTTACAACCAGATAAAGATGGATCCCCTTGACCAGGAACATACATCTTTCACAACCGACAAAGGCCTCTACTGCTACCAGGTCATGCCTTTCGGCCTCAAGAATGCAGGAGCCACCTACCAAAGGCTTGTCAATTCGATGTTCTCTGAGCATATTGGCACAATTATGGAAGTCTATATCGACGACATGCTGGTCAAGAGCATCACGGCCGAGGGCCATGTCCATAACCTCTCCATCATCTTCCAAATCCTTACAAAGTATGGTATGCGGTTAAATCCAGAGAAGTGCGTCTTTGGGGTCGACTCGGGCAAGTTCCTTGGTTTTATCATCAGCGAGCGCGGAATAGAGGCCAACCCGGATAAGGTCAGGGCCATCCTCGATATGAAATCCCCCACCACTAAGTTGGAGGTACAAAGTCTCAACGGCCGGGTGGCGGCACTCTCGCGCTTTATCTCAAGATCAACTGATAAGTGCACCCCGTTTTTCAAGATCCTAAAATCCACCAAACAGAAGTTTGTGGATTGGACGGCAGAGTGCGAACATGCGTTTCAAGCCCTCAAGGGATATCTTGCCACAGTTCCCTTATTATCCAAGCCGGTCACGGGCGAGACACTTTATATATACCTCTCCGTGTCACCAACGGCAGTCAGCTCGGCTTTGATACGAAGGGTTGACTCGGACGAGTTTCCCGTCTATTATGCCGGCAAGGGTTTTGTCGACGCTGAAACTCGTTATCCCGACATCGAGAAACTCGCACTCGCCTTAATAGTGTCGGCCAGACGCCTACGCCCATATTTTCAGGCTCACACAATACATGTGCTTACTGATCAACCACTCCGACAGGTACTTCAAAAACCTGAGACGTCTGGCCGTTTGGTCAAGTGGGCGGTCGAGCTGGGCGAGTTCGATATTCACTATAAGGGCAGGACAAAGGTAAAGGGCCAGGCGGCTGCTGACTTCATTTCTGAGCTCACACCGCTCGACCATGTGCAGCCTAACTCGGGCGCCATAGTCACGACGGCCCCTCAGTCCCAACTCCGGTTCTGGGAGCTATATGTCGACGGATCCGCAAACCTGAAAAGAAGTGGCGCGGGCATCATAGTGATTTCCCCGGACAGTTCCCTTACAGAGTACGCTCTCAAGTTCAGCTTCAAAGCTTCAAATAACACCGCTGAGTACGAGGCACTTGTCGCCGGTCTCCAGCTGGCAAGGGAGCTCGGTGCCGACAACCTCAACATTTTCAGTGATTCACAACTGGTTGTGGGTCAGGTCACGGGCGAGTTTCTAACAAAAGAGCACCAACTGGCAGCTTACGCGGGATACGTAAAAGTGCTTCTGCAACACTTCAAAAATACAACCATTACGCATATCCCGCGCGAGCAGAACTCTAAGGCTGACGCCCTTGCTCGGTTGGCCACATCCGCGCCCGATAACCAGTTCGGTCGACCCCCGGTCGAGGTACTTCTCAAGCCCAGTATCACTAAAACTCTAGAAGAAGTATTCCCGGTCGACAAGCCTGTCACTTGGATGGATCTGATCGTCACCTTCCTCACGACACAGGTGGGTCCAAGCGACAAAGTAGCTTTCCGACGACTGGCCTTAAAGTCGGCCCGCTACATCGTACGGGACGGTCGGCTCTACAGAAGGGGTTTGTCTATGCCCAACCTCTGTTGCGTGTCCCCTGAAGAGGGCCTCTCCATCTTACACAAGATACATGGCGGGATCTGTGGCAACCACTCGGGCGCTCGGACCTTGGCGCAGAAAACCCTGAGATACGGCTATTTCTGGCCAACACTAGGCCGGGATGCTCATAAGGTCGCCTCCTCCTGTCTCAAGTGCCAGAGTTACGCCAACGTTCCGCGGCTCCCATCTGCACTTCTTTCTATCATCGTCAGCCCATGGCCGTTTGCCCAATGGGGCTTAGACTTACTCGGGAAACTCCCGACCGCCAAAGGCCAATTTAAATACATTGTGGTGGCCGTTGATTACAACACAAAGTGGGTTGAAGCTGAGCCTCTAGCCCTCATCACGACCGAGCGCATCGAGCACTTCTTATGGAAGAACATTTACTGTCGTTTTGGCGTGCCCGAGACTATCATTACTGATAACGGCGGTCAATTTGACAACGAGGAAATTCGCGACTTCACAGCACGAAATGGCACCAAACTTCTTTATGCTTCACCCGCTCATCCACAAACTAACGGCCAGGTGGAAGCGGTCAACAAGATCATTAAGAAGACGTTGAAGAAAAAGCTCGATGACGCCAAGGGTTTATGGGCCGAGAAGTTGCCTGAGGTGCTCTGGTCTTATCGGACGACACCAACAGGGGCAAACGGCGAAACGCCATTTTGCATGACTTTTGGCTCGGAGGCTGTCATCCCGGTCGAGATGACACACCCAACCGAGCGAGTCATTCATTACGACCCGGCCACCAATAGTGACGGTCTCAACCTTGACATGGACCTATTGGAGGAAACACGAGACCGCGCCCACTTGCGCAATCTTGATAATAAACAACGCGTTGAACGCCACTACAATTCAAGGGTCAGGGCTCGGCCGCTTAAACCGGGGGACTGGGTCATGAAAGAAGTCGTACCTCCTCCAAAAGGACTCCGACCAACCTGGGAAGGTCCTTATGAGCTCATACCCAGCGCAGACCCAAACTCATTCTATATCAAGGATAAAGATGGGGCTGTCTCGCGCCACCCATGGAACATTCAACATTTACGTTACTACTACAAGTGATCGCTCGAGTATTTTGAACCGAGTTTCTACTCTCCTGCTCGATCAAGTTGAACATGTCTATGTTCACTGATCGCTCGAGTGATTTTGCCACATTTTTCCACTCATATGCTCGGACACGTTGTAACATTTCCAAATTTTTAGTTCAACATTGGATTATTCAAACCATTGTGCCCCACTTATTATATCCTTCGGATACTAATATTGCACAAACTTAATCCTTTTCCCGTTTGCCTAAAAATGTTGCATTCAAGTCCACGATCGAGATATGGATGATTACACAAATCGACTTGAGCAAGTCCTTGATCACAAGTATCCAAGCAATTGTTGGCACTTAAAATGTTTAACAAAAAAGAGGGCGACAATCAAGCCCGTCTTCATAGTTAATAGCAAAAGATGGCCTCGGGCCCATTGTCTCAAAATCACGCCAAATCAAAAATAGTAATAATAAATAACAAAAAGAGACTACAACGGGCAAGAAGCGGATTAGATTTGGCCGCCCGGCGTTTCAGGCACTCCCCGGGGCGAGTCGTTTTCATTTTCTGAATTGCCCAAATCACCTTCCCTCTCGGCCTGCTCGGCAGCTGCCCGCTCCTCAGCCTCCCTCGCCTGCGCTCGGAGGACTTCAGCTTTTCTCGCCCGGTCAGCTTCCATGTCGGCTTTCATCTTCTCAATGTTCAGCCATCCTCTCCTTTTGTACATATTCGTGTTTTCTGTCACCGACTTCTTGTGCACTTGGCTAAGCAGTTCAGAAAACTCGGCCGACTTCTTGAAATCCTCCACTGCCCTCTCGGCTGCCGTCTTAGCCGCCTCGGCCACAAGATTCGGAAATTCCTCCACTTTCTTGGCAAGCTCCCGGGAGTCATCCTCAACTAGCCGGAGCCGGCCTAGCTCTTCCTCCAGCTCCACATTTTTCCCTTTGAGCGTTGACAGCTCGGCTTCTTTGTCTTTGAGCTTCTGAACGAGCGCTACTTTCTCCCCCCTCAGCTTGGCTTCACTTGCCACGGCCTTTGCTCGCCCGCTTTCTGCCACGTCAAACGCCCTCTCAACCTTTTGGAGCTGCTCCCTAGTGATCGGGTCCTTCTCCGTGGCGTCCACCAGGTAGAGCGAGTGCATGAACTACAAAAAGGGGTCACATGAGCATAACGCTTACAGGTTCACATGTTATATTTGTTTCAAGTATAGTACTTACCCGCATGCCCTGAGCGAGCATCCTCTCGCGGTTCTCTCGGGGCGTGGCGTTGTTGGCCTTGAATAGGTCGGTGCCGGCCTCCTTCAAATCCTCGACCATGCGCCGAACGAATCGCTCGTCAGCCATGCCCGCTTCGTTAAGGATACGGTTCAGCCTGCTCCTGGGCATCTCGGGCCCTTGGGGTGCAAGAGCCCCAAAACCTCGGCTCACATCCACTGCGCGGGTGCTCGCGCTAACAGTCTTTGCTCTCTTTAACACGGTGCTATCCTCGGCTCCCACGTGATCCCCAACCCGTTTTCCAGTGAGGGTCACACTCGGGCGGGACGATTCGGGTGCCTCGGTCCTCTTCTCCACAACCCCCTTTTTTGACTTCAAACGGTCGGAAAGCACGGCTTCATCGGCATTTTCGTCGCTCGGGACCTCGTAAGCCTCCAGGCCCAACTCTAGGTTACCCCGCTCGGCCTCTTGGGTGACAAGCAAGGTGTCGGGGTCGACGGAGAGCGTTTGCACCTCCGTACCCTGATTGATCAGCTCCTCGATCAGCTGATAGTCATCCTCCACGTCTATCAACGGGTCCATCTTCTTTCTCGCAGGTTTCTTGGCTCGTACTTCTGCATGGCACGGTTTGTCAGCATAAGTTGAGGCACAAATGTATTAGAAACATTACGAGAACACTTACTTGGTATTTTACCCACACCCGCGTGCTCGAGCACGGGAAACCGGATGAGGCGGTAAGAACTCCTTGCTAAGGCCTGTGTCCAACCTTGCAGCACTCGTGCGATTCTCGCCCGCTCTAAAGCCCCAACAGTGTACTCTTTCTTACCTGCAAGCATAAACCGTACGGTTAAAACACATTTCGAAGTACTTTAAAACTTCACAATTTTAAGGTTAGAAGCTAGACCTATCGGTTTGAAACAATTAGGAACACGACCGGCTGGCACTACCCCGTCGTACTCCCACATACCACCAGCAAAGCACGCCGTCTTCCGCCAATCGGTCTGGGATGTCGGCAAGTCTTCAACCACGGTCCCGACGATCCGCGCGTTTAGGCTAATCGTGCCACCACAGCCCTTCTTTGACGAGTAGGACGGGCGGTAACACGCCAACACCTCATTGTATGTCGGCCAGCCCTGACCGCTAAAGTACCACAGCACGTACATCCCAAGGAGTTGCCTCCATGCGTTCGTACTCAATTGCGCGGGTGCGAATCCCATCGCACTCAGTATGTACTGTACCCACTCCGGCAGCGGCAAGCTGAACCCATGCTTGAACATGGGTTCATGCACGGCGATAAGGCCGGGCGGCGGCCTAGTCGCGGATTCACCCGCTTCAATGGGCCGCAGGGTCACCGAAGCCGGGATGATCCAGTCTTTTCTTAGTTTTTTTATCTCGGCCTCGGTCATACTCCGGCCGGGCTCATCCACCGCAACTTTGTCGAGCTTCCATCTTCCTGTCGGCACGGCAGTCGCGCTACTCGCCCGCTCCACAGAGGTGCTTGCATATCTACCACTTTCCTCCCTCTCAGCCGCTCGCTCGTTCCCGTCTGCCCTTCTCAGATAGTCGTCTATACTTTTATCCGGCCGCGTGTAGATTTGCGTCCGAGCCATGCCAGTATCCTCTAGCAGCTCGTCTAATAGCGGGTCCGACACGGTCGTCCCCTCGCTACTGCTGTCAACTACCTCTATAATCTCTTCGACCCTCTCCTCGCTCGCCCGGTGACTTCTCTCTTCTGACATGGTCAAAAATTCTTCAAACTTAAAAATTCTCCCTCTCCCTTTGGGTTCACTACCCTCACTGGTGTTTGCAACAAAAATTCTTCGGACTTACTGTCGAAGAACACAAACCCAGGCAACCCAATTTAGGAACACATATACACAAAACCCAGTTATACTTTCTACTGATTTGTTGTCACAGTATCAATATACCTAGTTTATCCTTCGTATACTGATGCACTAACAAATTTAAAACGCAGAGGTCGAAAGATTGAAACACTAACCTTAATGGTGGCCGGAGTCGCAAATCCTCAGCCTCGGCGTCGTTTCGGCGCTGGTATTCCTCTCCTCTTCGATTTTCAAAATTTGGGAGTTTTGGTAAAGCAACCAACTCCCGGCAACTCTTCCCCCCTTATATTTAATTTCAAACCCAATCCTGACCGTTCATACGAAAAGACGCTTTCGCTCAGATGACGCCACGTGTCAGTACCTCCATCAGCACGCTCGGATGTGAAGGGTTGCGTCTCTTCGTGTCATCCGCATTTAATGCACACTTTTTCAAAACTCGAGGCAACTTCAACCACCACACTGTCTACCATTAGTCTCTCGACGCGTGGCACACATGCAGCAACCCACTCTGACGACCCCACATCCCTCGGATACAATTATCGATGTCGCGCGGTCTAGTGCTTGCACGCACTCGAGCTTCTCAGCTCCGTATCCCTCGGATACAATTATCGATGTCGCGCGGTCTAGTGCTTGCACGCACTCGAGCTTCTCAGCTCCGTATCACTCGGATACTCTTATCGCGCCCGCGCGAACTAGTGCTTTTCAGCACTCAGGCTTTTCAGCCCAGTAATCCCACGGGGCTAGCACTCATGCGCACTCGGCCGAGTGTGCCCTGGAGCCGCATACGCTTTCCAGCTATGCACCCCTCGGATGTACTTTCGCACTCGTGCGAACAAAATCGGTTCGAACCTTACGGCCGTACGAGCCTATTTGCATCCGTGCAACTGCCATACTTAGAGCCACAGAAACTCGTAAGGAGGCATCCGCAGACGTGCGGAGATATAGCTATTGCGCATTACAGCTACTAGGCCCGTGTATCCTACGGTATACACGTTTAATCGGCCGCCTAGTCCATTCATCCTTTCCAACTTCCGCCACACGGAACTGGGGGACTCCCGGGGCTAGTCACACAAGGCAACTATATCCAACGTATATAGCCATGGCCGCTTAGAGCACACCAACGCGCGAATCTACCTCAAAAGCCCGGTCCTCAACTCTCCTACGATTGGGGACTTGGGGGACTATTGGGGCTAGGCAAGGTGTTGTTTCTACTCGCTAGCCGAGAAATAGAACTCCCCAACCAAGAAGACTCTTGACCGGGGACTTGGGGGACTTGTTCATACAACATACGGCTCAAGCATAAACAACACCTCACCATGGACCGAGCCGGGTCCCGGTGAGGCTGGCATGCGGGCCCGGCTCATAGTCGGGGTCCCACTCTACACATCCCGGGTTACGGTCAGACTCCACCATGCCCGGGGCTGTTTGTACAGGTGCCTCAGAGTACCTTGCCGGGCAGACTCATATGCTCCTTCGGACATATGAGTCCCACATCGAAAACAGGCTAGGAGAACCCCAGCTGGTTCCCCTACAAATAGCGACATTACTCCTCTTCAATGGTAAGCAAGCAATAACCTACCTACTGTTATACTGCTAAAATATCTATCCTAAACTGACTAAAGCTTCGGAGGAGTAGTGACCGGCCCGCCCGGTTATTCTCTTAACAAGCCCTGCCTTATCTTGCAGGTCTAAGACAGGACAAGGTAAACTATACTCGTACTGAGATAAGGACCGACAGTCCTTGCATCAACACATATTTATAGTGATATGCCCAGCTTATTTCTTGCAATTGGTCATCAAGTTCAAGTGTTGTGGAACCAACATATATAGATTTTATATCCTTGCAACTAAGTTTGGTTAATTATTTCTTTCTTGATTTGTGTTTTTCCTCTTCCTATTAGAGCTAGTGAAATCTAAATTTAGATTTTACTTCGTTGCAATCTAAGTTTGTTTGTTATTTTTTTCTTAATATGTTATTTTTTTTCTTATTCATATTTTTTTGTCTAGGAAAGATGTCAATTATTGGTGATTTAACATGTAAATTGTATCATCAAAGAACGTGGTTTCTCATATTTAACGTGACTTTAAGTAATAAATGAGTCTAAGAGACTCACATGTATTTCAAATTGAAACTTAGTTATTAAATGATTTTCATGCTTTCAAATCAGGCCACTCTAAACATACCAATTTGATACTGATTCATAACTTACTGTTGAGCAGTGGAAATGAGGTGAAGCGGCTGAGTCTTGGTAGGTATTCAGCCAAGTGTTCATACTGCTTACATACCTCAAGCATAAACAACACCTTACTAGGGACCCAACTGGTTCCACATGGACGTCACATGTGGACCCGACATGCAGATGAGGACCCACGCTCTAGATCTCGGACAATGGCCAAGCGGTGCCTTGCTTGAGACTAGCTCTATCGATCCTCCAAAGTACTTTGCTAAAACGACACTGATATGCTCTCTTGAGCATATAAGTCCCACATTGAAAACAGGTTAGGAGAACCTACACGGGTTCCCTTATAAATACAGTTATTACTCTTCATTAATGGTAAACAATAACTCTAATCTACTGTTATACTACTAAGCTTATCTCTCAAATACTAACTTAAGCTTCGGAGGAGTAACGACTAGTTCGCCCAGTTATACTCTTAACAAGTTATGTTAAAACTTTTCAGGTCCCGAGCACGAGTCTCTCAAAGATCATCATCTAAAACCGAGATCATCATCTAAAACCGTACCTCAATCTAGGTCAACATTATTGACAGAAATATTTGGCGCCGTTTGTGGTGCAAACGAGTAACAACCCTCCATCACTCATAAGAGTCCGATATTGAGAAAATATCTATGTGGTAAAAGTGTGAGATATATGTTGATAGTTGTCGTCGATCTTACTTTTCATAATTTATGTTGAAGGAACTTCCTATTTCAAACAATTTTTCATCTACTCGTTAATATTTTAAATAGATAATAACAACATTCCGGGGGTGTGTGAAACATGTGCAACACTTCATAGAACTGCGATTTTAACTGTAGTGCTCCTTCGGCCTTGCTGAAAATCCCTATATTTGGTTACAATCTGTTTATTGATAATATTAAAACACGAGTGAACTTATCGCTGGTCCCTATGTGGCCTGTTGGCTTTGGGGAACTCCCAAAGTCCATATGGTTGCAAGTTCGACTGGCAGAGGAAGAAGAAAAGAAGAAGAAACAGATCATTATTTGATGAGGTATTTTAAAATACCTCTGTTTTGTTCATTCTTTATTCACTTTTTGCTTTCCAATAGAGGTGGTGTGATTTTGGACCACTTATCCTGTGGCTGCCATATTGCAAATAAGCTTTACAGTTCAGGGAATGAAATACGTTTCTGTGTACGAACGTACTTGTAGTTGGAAACTATAAGTTAATAAATTTCACAAGAATGATTGCCGGTCCCTTCTTGGCCTGGTGGCTTATGCTCTATTTGTAAAGAACATCTGGTCCAAGGATCGACTGGCATCACCAACAACAACAAGAACAAAAGCAAACAACAGCAGCTAGCTAATTAACTAATGAGGTATTCTAAAATACCTCTGTTTTTACCATATCTCTCTTTTTTCTTTTTTTCTAATCAATCAGTTGGGTATTTGTGAGCTCCTTCATATTAATTGCAAACTTAATTTGGGCATACTAAGGCAGTGTTTGGGTGAGAAATTTATAGGTGGGATATAACAATTGAAGGGACTTCAAAATCTCAATCCCAAAGTTTCATGTTTGGCAATTTTTTTAAGAAAACTTCAGATGTACGGAATTTCTAGGAGGGGACTTTAATTAAGGCATGTTCCGTCTCCAAGTGATGCCTCTATATGCGTTATTTTTAAATCCTTTCCACGATGCGCTAAGCGTAAGCTTCACATTGCCCTCATCATTTTGGGCAACCAAGTCGCTATCACCGTCACCGCAGCCCCTCCCTCTCCATTATTGAATTCTATTTACATCGTAGGCCGACATACTTGGCCGAAATCCAACTGACTGGATCTTGAACTTATATGCCAAGATCGACTCTCTGTTTTGATCAACGCCGATCAATAGTTCGCTTTAAAAATTGAATTTGATTAAGCAAGTCTTTTGAATTGCAAATATCTGGTTTTTTTAATCAGGCCAATATTGAAGATTTGTAGTAGAAGAGAAAAATGGTCTTGGCTTTTTCTCAGAGAGAGAGAGAGAGAGAGAGAGAGAGAGAGAGAGAGAGAGAGAGAGAGAGAGAGAGAGAGAGAGAGAGAGAGAGAGAGAGAGAGAGAGAGAGAGAGAGAGAGAGAGAGGAGTTGCCCGTGCATCTTTACTCCAAGTAGCGGTGTATACGTAGAACTTTGATGGAAAATGTAAGGTGAAATTGTGTACATATTAGATATTTTCCTATAAAACAATTAGTGCATGAAACTCTAGTTAAACCCTAATTGGCAGAAATTAAATAAGTTATGGTGTAATTTATCAGATTTAAAAATCAAGAAAAAAAACACACAAAACAAAAAAGAAGAACGTGGGCCTTGCGGCCATGTCCTGGCCCACTCTCATAATCCTTGTGGAGTAAACAACCCAAGAAATATATCGTGATTAGATTTTCTTCAAAGTAACTAAATTAGATACAATTTTCTAAATCAAAGAACCATTTTTTACTGCAATTATCTTGTGAGTAATATATGGTGATTAGGTCCCTTCTCTTAAGTAACTAGATCGGCGTACGATTTTCTAAATCAAAGAAGATTTTACAATAACGTACTGCATAGAAAAACGTTACTTTATCGGAGTGTGTGTTAGCTGGAGTCTAGAGATAAACCAATAACAATTTATCTTTATTTTTTAGATCAAGGGCAATTACTTTGTTACAGTCTCCATGTTGGAGTGTTACTTGTTTGAATAAGATCACTTAGATCAGGATGGAATGCATTAATTATTAGGGTTTAGGGAATTAGTGTATCTATATCATATCTCCCGCAGCAGAGGCTGAAGGCCCTGAAGGCTTTCCTTCCTTGTATACGTTGGTCGCTAAATAGACGAACACCTAATTAAGGCTGATCAAGGAGCTAGCTAGCTAGGGCCATGGACAATACGCACCATGAGAGCGATGACGGCTATGGATCCGCAGAAAGTGGCGATGAAGAAGCAATGAACTACAGTGCGTACGATGACGATGACGAACTTCTAGATGACAAAGTCGATGAGTTTGGTGAGATTAAGTTTCCACAGGTAAACTATACTGTTATGAAAGAAGAAGAAATTACCAAACTTCAGGAGGATTATATTACAGAAGTCTCTACCGTCCTCTCCATATCCAAATCTGATGCATGCTTACTACTCCCTCATTTTCATTGGAGGGTTGAAGAACTACAGGATGAATGGTTTGCCGATGAAGACAAAGTTCGAGAGAAGGCAGGTTTGTTAAAGAAACCAATAGTTGACCATAATGCTAGGGCAAATCTAAGAATTACTTGCGGAATATGTTTTGAAGAGTACAACTATGATCGTTGTATTTTGTCTGCCTCTTGTGGCCATCCTTTTTGTCGAGATTGCTGGGCAGGTTATATTAGCACATCAATCTGTGACGGTGGTCCGGCGTGTTTGAGGCTGACGTGTCCTGAACCATCTTGTAGTGCAGCAGTTGGTCCTGATTTGATCCAAAAGGTGTTGTTGATCACAAACCGAGAAGCTGAGTATGGAAAGTACAAGACCTATCTATTAAGATCTTATGTCGAAGATCATAGGAAGATCAAATGGTGTCCTGCCCCGAATTGTAATTGCGCAATTCAGTTTGATGCTTTGGGTGGAATGGTGTCATATGGTGTTTCGTGTCTTTGCTCGCATAGCTATTGCTGGAATTGTACTGAGGAGAATCATCGTCCGGTGGACTGCGAAACTGTGGGGAAGTGGATTTTGAAGAACGTGGTTGATTCTCAAAATGCGCAATGGATACTGGTTAATTCCAAGCCTTGCCCCAAGTGCAAAAGACCAATTGAGAAGAACAAGGGCTGTAATCACATGACGTGCAGATCTCCGTGTTGGTACCAGTTTTGCTGGTTATGCCTGGGGCCAAACAAAGGGCACAGAGGCTGCTATTGCAATAGTTATAGACCCTGGTCAGTTGGTAATCCCGAGACATCTAGGAATGCGAGTACGGTTGAGAGGGAAAGGAAGAGGCCAAAGGTGTATTTAGAGAGATACGTTCATTACTATGAACGCTGGGAAAACAATGGAAGATCAAAGGCAAAAGCTGTCGAAGATTTCAATAAGGTGAAGACCGAGCACATTATGCTACTTGGAGAGATACAGGGAAACACAAAAGAGAATGACTACGATTTTATCATAGAGGCCTGGCAACAGATTATTGAGTGCAGGCAGGTATTGCGATGGACCTATGCGTATGGCTACTACATGGGCGAAGATGCTTCTGCTAAGAAGGACCTATTCGAGTGCCTGCAAGGTCATGCTGAGTTCAGCCTCGAGAGGCTTCACAATTGCGCTGAGAGTGAACTGCAACAGTTTCTGGTCTTCTCATCATCGGCTGATCATGATGAAAAGTTCAACGAGTTTAGAACAAAACTCATGGGCCTGACAAAGGTGACCGGAACTTATTTCAATAGGCTGGTTACTGCATTGGAGGAGGGGCTTCCGGAGACGAGCCGTTATGGAGCTGGGGCTGCTTATGAGGAGACTAATTGGAAGTGTGGCCAATGCACCTATATCAATGTAGGGTCTGCCGTCACCTGTGAGATATGTACTGAGCAAATTCCAGATGGTTATTGGTATTGTGAGCGCTGTACCTATTTGAATCCGGTGTCTACCACCAGGTGTGGGATGTGTGCTGATGCTAGCTGAGGCTGTGTATCAGCCTAGGGAGGGGAATGTTAGCCTTTGAGGTGTGTTGGTTTCTAATTAATTATCAATATCTATAGTTCATTTGGTTGACAACTCCTCGATGAACTTAAATCGATCTAAATTTACTAGCTAGTCATTATGTCAACAATTTTGATTAATTTATTTTTCTTTAATAAACTCTGGTGGTTTCCATCTTCATCTTGCATGTTGATTGAAACTTAACCATTCTTTTGATACCAGTGTTGCTATATGAATAAAATTTGCTTGAATTAATGCTTATACAGGCATGTTAGAAGTTGACGTACTACTCATTGGTGCTTAATAATATATATCGATCAGTACTCTTTCTCTAGCTAGTTCCTTTCGAGTTCGTTGAATAATTGTTAATTTCTACATGATATCTAAGACCACATTTCGAGGGAAGGGAATAGAGTTGCCGATGTACGTTTTGCCAAATTTTGGTTCGTCTTCTATTGAAATGGTTTAATTGGATTCGCCTCCTTCGTGATATATTGGTTCTTTTTTGTTTTTGGTGGATAATATTTACAGTAATTCATTAGGTTTACAACTCCTTGATCAACTTATATCTAAATTTACTAGTCATTATGTCAATTTTGATTAATTTATTTCTCTTTATTAAACTCTGGTGGTTTCCATCTTCATCTTGCATGTTGATTCAAAATTAACCTTTCCTGCTATGCGCTGCTAGTACTTGATTGACTTCGATCAGTTTTCTAATTTTTCCGACAAAGAGAAGTGATTGTTGGTATCACAAGACCAACAATCACTTCTTTTTGGAAGACCTTAATCACGGATGTCCTGTGAAATGATTCGGTACTAAAGCACACGGCTTGAAATTTATCGCTACTCAAAACACTGAGCTAACCAATGTAGTCAATTTCCTTTATCTGTAAGTGCCCTCTTTCAATTTAATTTCGTAAGGAAAAAAATGAACAAAAAATAAATGAAAAATTGACAATGACTTCTTGCGAATAAAGAAAATTGACTTCGGTATTTATTTAGACTACTTCGAGCAAATTTAACTAACTAGGAAGTGCACACATTTATTTATTTTTTTAAGCGAAAATATAAATTAAATAAACAAAAAATAAATAAAAAAATGGCCATTGATTTTTCACGACGAGAGAGTCGTGGGAATGTGTTCTATCAATTTTTTATTTCTTATTAGTTTTATCAAACGAATTCTATTTTCGAATCTTGTTCTCTTGCACTCCTAAATCGTTTTGTAAAACGTTACATGACTAGCCTTAAATGATTAAGGGTGTTACCTCAAACTATTGCTTTTACGGTTTTACCCTAACAAAATGGGGATTAAGACGGGGCGGGCTCAGAATACTCTCTCATCCTACTCGTATTTCGGTCACTCAAATTTTCAGCACACTCGCACTCGCTTTCCTCTCTCTGTCTCTCTCAGTTTCTCACTCTATCCTTTTCCACACACCCAACGACATGGCGGTGTCAACCGGTCTCATCACCTCCACCACCTTCCTTTCCGGCGAGACGTCGTCGCTGGCCAAGCCTCCTTTCACCTCCTCCTCTCTCAGGTTCGCCTACCCCAACTTCCCTGCTAACCTGCGCATGGTGCGCAGCCCAACCCTCGCCGCCGCGTCGAAGCAGGCCACCACCACGCCACGGGAGCCACGTGGCATCATGAAGCCCCGCAAAGTGTCGCCGGAGATGGAAGCCCTTGTTGGCGTGCCTGAGATTTCTCGCACCCAAGCTCTTAAGCTGATTTGGGCCCACATTAAGGGAAACAATCTTCAGGTCTACCCTGATTTCTTTATAAAGTTCCAATTTTTATCAATTGTTTGTGTTAGTTGTTAATTTTTTGAAAACCCTTTTGGCCTTTTAGGGTTTTGTTTCAAAGAAAAGGTGTGGATAAGGTTATGTCAGCGTGTATCAAGTGTCAGGCTTTGTTGTTGTTGTTGTTGCTGAACTTGGTTGCTATGTGTGTGTTGTATTCTTTCCGTGGATAAGGTTGTGATGGCATAGATGAAATGTGGTTTCTGTTTTTAATGAGCTTTTAGTTGGGTTTGCTATTTGAATCTGGCGCCTTTTTTTGGATAAGGTTGTGAAGACATAGATGAAATGTGGGTTTTCATTGTTACTTCTGATGAGTTTTTATCTTATTTAACATGGAACTTTTGGATGTTTTTTTGTATGTAATTAGTGTAGTATGTGCTATTTTGATGTGTATGAGAGTCGGGTTTTGTTGTTTCTAGGTCTGGGTGTTCTTTTCTGATGTGTGTTTAGATGGGGGATTATGCTGTTTTCAGATGGATTATATGGTTTACGCTGTTATACTTTATTAGTACTTGGGTTGGTTACCCAAGGTTTTGTAGTTGGGTTTGCTTGTTAGTTGCTATTCCCTTTAGATTGAACTGGAATAAAGCTGTCTGTATGCGAGTGAAATGTGGATTCTTGAATTAATGGAGATGCTTTTCCTCTATTTTGGTTTCCAGTTGTTTGTATTGCTTTTGGATACTTTTTTAACGGTTGAATATGTATGGTTCCAGATGTATGTAGATTTGTTTAAAACCCTACGATCGGATTACTCTGGTACATTTAAACATTTCTTTTTGATCAGTCATTTATACATTTTCAAAGGATTGTGTTTTGGATGGATAATGGGTTCTTTTTTATCAATGCACAATCTTCTTATTGGTTCATATGGGATTATCAAGTGTTTTACGATTATCTTGGTGGCTTTTGGTTCTGGCCATGCAGTTTGTCGGTTATAGACTATCTTCTTATTTCTATAGTTATGAGTTATGACCCTAAAGTAGGATACATAGTTGTGGTTTAGCTATTATTTCCCCTTTCCTCATTATTATTTCTTTGCAACTTTATGTGTTAACTACCTTTAATTTTCAGTTTACTGACTTCGTTTTGCACCATTTCTAGGACCCTGAAAACAAGAGGATCATCGTTTGTGATGACAAGCTGAAGAAGATTTTTGCAGGGAAGGACCGCGTTGGCTTTCTTGAGGTTGCTGGACTGATCACCCCCCATTTCCTTTGATTGAATCTACGTAGGAGAACAAACTTGGAACTGTGGCCCGTTTATGAAGCAAACATTTTGAATGTGGGGGGTTCTGTTTTGGTTGATGATAGTAGTAAAAACAATGCGGCAGCAGAAGGCATCTCAAGTGTTTTGTATCTAAGGAACTAGCTTTAGTTAGAGTTTTTGCTTTTGGATTCCTTATCATGGTGGTAGGTGTTCTACTGTTCTAGCTAAAGGCAATTATGAGGTACTGCCGGTTCTGCAGTGGATTAAGTTTCAAACTTTCTGGAATCATTATCTAAGAGTTTTAGCTGTGCTATATATCTTCTGTCATGTGCATGCAGCTCGATTCTAACATTCTCAGGATGGTCTGTAGTTAGCCGGATCAAAACGTGGTCTATTCACATTTGAACCCACGGCTTTCCTTGAAACTTTAGTCTTCAAAACCAGTTTTCTTACTGCCCACAAAATAAAAATCTCAGGCCAGCACACTTCATCTTTTCTAGTTTTCGATGATTTGCGGTATTGGAGGATTGGAAAATTTTGACTGGAGCGGTAAATGTCATTTTAGAAGCCTACAAGTCTTCATCCATTCATAGCAAGTTTGACAAAAACAAAACAATTGCGGAGGGAACTAAAATTTTGATGAAAACGAGAAACCGGGACATAATGCCCAAACTATGGAAATTAGAGGTTACCATGACTCCATGAGTATATGACCCGTCTTTCAAATTTTTACTATGTTAGTATAGTAGTAGACGAACTTTGTGTAGTTCTAGATCGACTCTATGTAGTAGTGGATTGGTCTACCATGACATAGACTATTAATCTGGTCTACCACTGCATAGAACTAGTCAAGCACAACATGAAACTAATTTACTTTATGTATTTGATGCGTTCAAGCATTATATGCTATATTATTAGTTAGATGTTATATTAATAGAATAGTAGACCAACTTCATGTAATGGTACATTAATTCTATGTAGTAGTGGATTGATAAATCTAGTCTATTACTATACGAAACTAGTTTGTCACCACATGAAATCGATACGCATTGTAGAAATTTTTAATATTTGTTTTACAAAACCTATAGAGAGACACTACTACAAAAAGAGTCTATAGAAGAAAAAAAGATCAATCTCGCCACAGAAGAAATTTTTGTTTGAAAACACCTTTGCCGACGAATTATTCGTCGAGAAAGGTTGTTTCTAATATGTTATTTTTTCTTTTTTAATTTTTGCTTTATAAAACCTATGGAGACATAACCTTTTGGGGCTCAAACGTCTTATGACTTAATATCTCAGGATTATTAAGTGTTTTTTGTCTCTCGGGTATAAATGCTAAATAATTTCCATAAATCCTATTTTTATTAAAATTTGTGTGCTCTCACGAGTTTTTGATTGTTTTATCATGCTTTAGAAAAATTGATTCTCCATTCCAACTTTCTTGTCTCATCTCGTTTAGGAGCCCAAGAGAATCCACCAATGCTTATAAAAGAACATAATACCATGAACAAGAGCATTTTAGGAAAAATAAAATAAAAATTAGAAACACCTTTGCCGACGAATTATTCGTCGGGCAAGGTTATTCATATTATTTTATTTTTTAATATTTGCTTTACAAAACCTATAGAGAGACACTACTACAAAAACAGTCTATGGAAGAAAAAAAGATCAATCTCTCCATAGAAGAAAAAAAAATTTGAAAACACTTTTGCCGACGAACTATTCGTCGGGAAAAGTTGTTTCTAATATGTTATTTTTTCTTTTTTAATTTTTGCTTTATAAAACCTATGGAGACATAACCTTTTGGGGCTCAAACGTCTTATGACTTAATACCTCAGGATTATTAAGTGTTTTTTGTCTCTCGGGTATAAATGCTAGATAATTTCCAGAAATCTTATTTTTATTAAAATTTGTGTGCTCTCACGAGTTTTTGATTGTTTCTTCATGCTTTAGAAAAATTGATTCTCCATTCCAACTTTCTTGTCTCATCTCGTTTAGGAGCCCAAGAGAATCCACCAATGCTTATAAAAGAACATAATACCATGAACAAGAGCATTTTAGGAAAAATAAAATAAAAATTAGAAACACCTTTGCCGACGAATTATTCGTCGGGCAAGGTTATTCATATTATTTTATTTTTTAATATTTGCTTTACAAAACCTATAGAGAGACACTACTACAAAAACAGTCTATGGAAGAAAAAAAGATCAATCTCTCCATAAAAGAAAAAAAAAATTGAAAACACCGTTGCCGACGAATTATTCGTCGGGAAAGGTTGTTTCTAATATGTTATTTTTTCTTTTTTAATTTTTGCTTTATAAAACCTATGGAGACATAACCTTTTGGGGCTCAAACGTCTTATGACTTAATACCTCAGGATTATTAAGTGTTTTTTGTCTCTCGGGTATACATGCTAGATAATTTCTAGAAATCCTTGATTGTTTTATTGTGGGGCTCAGTATTTCCAGAAATTGCTCTGTATTCAAATCTATACCAAACACTATTGTAGTTTTTAGTCACCAAAATTTGTTCATGTAATTTTTGATAGGTTGATACGTTAAAGGAAATTCAATTCTTCACTAATTCACATTTTCATAATTTCTTTTGATTTGAAATAATATAGACCTTCCTCGCATACAGGCAGTGGAGCGCAAAGCACATTTTGCAAAGGTCACAATAAATATCTCAAGAAGTGTCTGCGTCTTTGTCCCTCCAACAAAAACAGATGTTTTCCACAAGCCAAAGCCAAAACCAAAACAAAAATCTTTCTCAGGGATTATCTCTGGTAGTCTCACCCTCAACCACTAAACCCAAAACCTTTGCAGTTCCTCTTGAATGGCAGACAAAATAGCTCTCCCTCTGCTACTTCCTAACCCACCACCCTCTTCTTCTAGACCCTTCTTTCCCAACCACAACCAAACCCATAAGCCCTCACAACCACCACCGCCACCGCCATTACCACCACCTCCACCACCACCCATAACCCCAATTCTCCAAGAGCTCCTCCTCCACCCAAGCCCTTCATCCCCACAATCCACTTATCCTCCTACCCTCCCCAGAACTCGCACTCGCATCGGCCGGTCACGTGACTCCAACCGCGGCAAGCCATGGTCCCACCACCGCCTCTCCTCCCAAGGTCAGCATATCCTCGACTCCTTAATCGACTCACCCTTTGATTCCTCTAAGTTTGATGAACAGCTTCTTGGTTTAGTTGAATTGCATAGAGATGAATTTGGTTCTAGCATGGACTCTCTGTCTTTGGATGTTCTGGGTATTGTTAAAGGTTTAGGCTTTTACAAGAAATTTGACTTGGCATTGAGTGTGTTTGAGTGGTTTAAGAGACGTGATGACTGTGATTCCATTTTGAGTGGTTCTGTTGTTGCTGTGGTTATTAGTATTCTTGGTAAGATGGGCCGGGTTTCGTCCGCTGCTTCTCTGTTTAAAACTTTACATAAGGATGGATTTGCGCTTGATGTTTATGCTTACACTTCTTTGATTACTGCTTGTGCTAGTAATGGGAGGTATAGGGAGGCTGTTTCGGTTTTTAAGAAAATGGAGGAAGAGGGGTGCAAGCCCACTTTGATAACTTACAATGTGGTTCTGAATGTGTATGGGAAAATGGGGACTCCTTGGCATAAGATTAAAGCTCTTGTTGAGGGTATGAAGAGTGCGGGGATTGCCCCGGATTCTTATACTTATAACACACTAATAACTTGTTGTCGTCGGGGGTCTTTGCATGTAGAGGCTGCTGAGGTTTTTGAAGAGATGAAAGCAGCAGGGTTTGCACCCGATAAGGTTACATATAACGCCTTGTTGGATGTTTATGGGAAGTCTCGGCGGACTAAGGAAGCAATGGAGGTATTGAAGGACATGGAGTTTAATGGGTTTTCTCCAAGCATTGTGTCTTACAATTCGTTGATATCAGCTTATGCAAGAGATGGTTTATTGGAGGAAGCAACAGCCCTGAAAGCGCAGATGGTGGAAAGGGGGATTAAACCCGATGTTTTTACCTACACCACCCTTTTCTCTGGATATGAGAAGGCTGGGAAGGATGAGGCTGCAATGAGGGTTTTTGAGGAGATGAAAAGTTCTGGTTGCAAGCCAAACATTTGTACCTTTAATGCCCTTATTAAGATGCATGGTAACAGGGGAAAATTCGCAGAAATGATGAAAGTTTTTGAGGAGATCAAGACATGTAAGTGCACCCCAGATATTGTTACTTGGAATACCCTTTTGGCAGTGTTTGGCCAAAATGGGATGGACTCAGAAGTGTCGGGAGTGTTCAGGGAGATGAAGAGGGCAGGGTTTGTACCTGAGAGGGATACTTTTAACACTCTAATCAGTGCTTACAGCCGGTGTGGTTCATTTGACCAAGCCATGGCTGTGTATAAAAGAATGCTAGAAGCTGGTGTTACTCCAGACATTTCCACCTATAATGCTGTTTTGGCAGCATTGGCTCGAGGTGGGCTTTGGGAACAGTCTGAGAAAATACTTGCTGAAATGAAGAATGGTCATTGCAAACCCAATGAGCTTACGTATAGTTCTCTTCTCCATGCTTATGCCAATGGGAAAGAAATTGAACGCATGCATATTCTGGCTGAACAAATATACTCTGCTGTAATTGAACCCCACGCTGTGGTCTTAAAGACACTTGTTCTAGTTTTTAGTAAGAGTGACCTCTTGATGGAAACAGAACATGCCTTCTTGGAACTGAGAACAAAAGGGTTTCAACCTGACATAACTACCCTGAATGCCATGTTATCAATATATGGCCGGAGGCAGATGGTTTCAAAGGTAAGTGAGATCTTGAGATTAATGAATGAGATGGGTTACACTCCTAGCTTGACAACTTACAATAGTTTGATGTATATGTACAGTCGCTCAGAAGATTTCGAGAAATCTGAAACTTTTTTAAGGGAAATTATGGAGAAGGGAATAAAGCCGGATATAATTTCCTACAATACTGTTATCTTTGCCTATTGTAGAAATGGTTGTATGAGAGAGGCTTCACGGATATTCTCAGAGATGAGAGATTCCGGGATTGCTCCAGATGTAATCACTTACAACACCTTTGTGGCAAGCTATGCAGCCGATTCATTGTTTGTCGAAGCCATTGATGTGGTCCGGTACATGATCAAGCATGGGTGTAAACCTAACCAGAACACATATAACTCCATTGTAGATTGGTACTGCAAGCACAATCGACCAGACGAGGGAAAGAAGTTTGTCGATAACCTTCGCAATCTTGATCCACATATTCCCAAGGGGGAGGAATGCAGATTACTAGATCGTATTAGAAATAAGTGGTCATAGTTAATATTCCTTTATGAATAGTTGGCTGGTGGATTGGCATGTTCTTCGCCATAAACACTTCTATACATCAAGTCCTTCCTTGCCTGT
Organism: Rubus parviflorus; assembly: GCA_029955375.1. NCBI lineage: Eukaryota > Viridiplantae > Streptophyta > Magnoliopsida > Rosales > Rosaceae > Rubus > Rubus parviflorus. The sequence continues at coordinate 32,097,702 of JARGGL010000001.1, forward strand.
TTTTATGCTCATGTTGTATACTGTTTGGGCATGGAGGCGAGAAGGGGTCATTTTAAATGTTGTCGTACACGATTTTGTTCTCTGGAAGGCGGTAGCTGCAGAATAGTGTGAATATGTTGTTGTATACGATTTTGTTCAATATATACAGTTTGCGGCAGATGTTGTACAGTCAGCTTACATGAAGTATTGATATGCTGAATAACTACTTCAAGGTATGTACAAATTGACTCTTCATCAAAACCTAGATTGCCAATAACTGCAGTTAACCTGTAGCTTGTGAATATTGATATTTGATAGTTATTTTGTGCTCTAGTATCTCAATCAATGTAACAAATCATTGCATGACGCTTATATAAGAGAGCGTTTTGAACATTTCTATTTGCTCTTCTGTCCGATGAATAAGACTGATGGTTGTGAGAAGAACTATGGTGGCTTATGTAGATAAACATATGCATTCATCTCCATCCTTTGCATAATTGCAAGCAATCTGGCATGCTGCTATTGGTGAAAAGAAATGAAGAAAGAAAATACAGGAACTTGGTCACGTAAATAAAGAGAATACACACACGCAATACAAAGCAAACGTGCCCTACTCTCCTGGTGAATGCTGATGTACATTTCTGATAAGAGTAGACTTTCATAATTTGTCAAGAACCATAAAATGAATCAAAATTCAATCACTACTATACAACTCTATTTCCTCTCTCTCTCTCTTTTTTTTTCCTCGAGGAAAAGCGGGATTTGAACTTGGAATTTTGATCCACCAGACTAAATGCTAGTTGGCATTGTGGAACAGTACTTAACGTTGAAAATTGAAAGTTGAAACCCTTATTTAGGAGTGTACGCCACATTTTCACAACGATTACAAAATGACTCTCTTTTTTGGGGTCTTGATCGTCATTTCGGGCATAATTCTAATTGTCTATGTAGAACAGTAATTAACGTTGAAAATTGGTTGAAACCCTTATTTAGGAGTGTATGCCACATTTTCACAACGATTACAAAACGACTCTTTTTTGGGGTCTTGATCATCATTTCGGGTTCGGATTGTATAAGACTAGAAATGGCAACACACTCTACGTGTGTGAAAGTGAGTAGTTTTTTTTTCTAAAAAGTAGTGGACAATTTTTTTTTATTGTAAATATTTTATTTTTTACCTTTTTATCTTTGACGGTTGACATTTTATACAAAGTTATTTAATATTTGAGGGTTATTAAAGTAATAAAATTTGATTATGATCGACAAAGTTTTTCTCTTAAATATAATATAGATATAGATATGGACATCCCTAGCTATCGGTGCAATTTTCTTTCAATAATACTACTATACTAGATAAAAAAAAAATTTGCTCTCTCATCACACACAGTATTCCTACTATGTTACTCAATCATTCAAATGTGGCGTCTCATCCTAAATAAAAAATTTCTTAAAAAATGGTCTTTGATTGAACTATTTGACATTTTTTTTCCTTGTTCGCCTGTAAGTCGTGTAAAATTTTTTTTTCCTTGTAAAAATTTGGTTATGATTGACAAAGCTTTTCTCTTAAATATAATATAGATATAGATAACATCTGCAAGTCGTCATGACTCGTAACAAGTTCAAGTTCTGCGATGGACCAAATCTCATCAACCGCAAGTCTGGACAACCCAACGTCCACGCATGCAAAACGTGACAATTGTCCACCAAATCGAAATGCCAACGAAGCAAAACCATGAATTGCATGCAGGAAAAAAAAAGAAAAAGGATAATCATTCACCAAAATTCAGGATAAGACCGCTTGAAACGTATGACATGAACAATTATAAATAAATACCAACCAAAAATTATAGAGGTCTCCAGAAGACAGTTGGGCACCAAGAATTGGAGTCAACACAATGAGTTGGTGGTGGGCAGGAGCTATAGGAGCTGCAAAGGTAAGTGATTGATTTCTCCACAAACCCATCATTAATTAATTTGTTTCTTCGATTCATTCATGTTTAATTTCCATCTGTCTGTTACCAGAAAAGGTATGATCCAGCCGATGCACCGCCCAAGTACGAGAGCGTCGCCCTGGTACTTGGGGTCACCGGAATCGTTGGAAACAGCCTCGCCGAGATTCTCCCGCTCTCCGACACTCCCGGCGGGCCGTGGAAGGTCTACGGAGTGGCCCGGCGGCCCCGACCGCAGTGGAACGCCGACCACCCGATTGAGTACATCCAGTGTGACCTGTCGGACCCAAAACAGACCGAGTCAGAGCTCTCCCTACTCATTGATGTCACGCACATCTTTTATGTGACATGGGCAAGCAAGCCCACCGAAGCCGAAAACTGCGAGGCCAATGCCAAAATGTTGAGCAATGTCTTGAATGCCGTGATCCCAAACGCCCCGAATTTGCAGCACATATGTCTGCAAACTGGTCGGAAACACTACTTGGGTTCGTTTGATATGTTGGGGAAAATCAAATCCCATGAGATTCCTTATCACGAAGACCAGCCCAGGCTTGATGCGCCCAATTTTTACTATGCGATGGAAGATATTCTGTTTGAGGAGGTGAAGAAGAAGGAAGGGCTGACGTGGTCTGTGCACAGGCCGGGAGTGATATTCGGGTTCTCGCCTTATAGCTTGATGAATCTGATTGGGAGCTTGTGTGTTTACGCTGCAATTTGTAAGCATGAAGGGCAGCCGTTGCGGTTTCCGGGGAGTAAAGGAGCTTGGGAGGGGTTCTGGGACGCGAGTGATGCGGATATGATTGCTGAACATGAGATATGGGCAGCTGTGGAGCCGTATGCCAAGAATGAAGCTTTTAATTGCAGCAATGGAGATGTGTTCAGGTGGAAGCATTTGTGGACGCTTTTGGCTGAGCAGTTTGGGGTCGAGTTTGGGGGAGTTGACGAGGAGTTGAGTGTAGAGGAGATGATGAAAGATAAAGGGCCAGTGTGGGATGAGATTGTGAGAGTGAATGGTTTGGTGCCTACCAAATTGGAAGAGGTTGGGAATTGGTGGTTTCTGGATATTATTTTTCGGGTCGATTCGAGTCTGGACAGTATGAACAAGAGCAAAGAGCATGGTTTCGTGGGGTTCAGGAACTCCACAACTTCCTTTCTTTCTTGGATTGATAAGATGAAGTCTTGCAGAATTGTTCCTTGATGTGGTTCTGGCCAAGTTTCTGTCCTTCCTTCTTGTTTCTCTGGTTTTGCTGTTGTAATTGATTGCTTGTAGTGGTAATTACAGAATCATTGTTGTTGAGGTTTTAATGGAATTGTATTTGTTTTGTGTGGAACCAAGTGTCTTAAAAGATTGCTAAAGCGTTTTCACTATACAGTAATCTCAGTAATAATAGTTTGAATGGTTGGAGAGGAAAGAAGTTGCAACATGTGCGCATAATCAGGAAGAAGCAGAGGAACTACTTTTCAATATTTGATTACTCTTGTACATTTTTGTATCTGGGCCCTATAATAAGTTTGGTCTAAAAATAATTTCAAAGTTTTCAAGTGCATTTTTGGAAGCATTTAAAGGGGACCCTTGTTTCTGGATGCATCCGTAATATCAATCAAGGCCACACCAAAACAATCCAAATGCAGTTGAAAACTTCACAAAATAAACAGATATCATCTTATCAGAAATGCACCTGACGCCACACCAATCAAGGCCAAATCAGGTTTCAAACCTTAAAAAATTAGTCACGTTGAGCCAAATCGGTAATGTCAAGTGTAGCTGTCGATTCAAATTTAGGCAAAATGATCAAATCTGAAAGATCAATTCCCTCAAAAACATGCAGCCATATGAATTTTTCCATTCACACACAAACAACAATTCACAGTTCAATCTGTTGCTGTTAAAAAAAGAGAGGAAGAGGGCCAACTCGGAGAAAGCAGAAAAACCAGACAATAGAGAAGGTTCAACAAAAGTAAATGCTTCAGTAACATACACTCCCATTACAACAGAACCATATTTCAGATTATGCTTGTAGCGGTTCCAAACTTCCGATCAAAGAATATGTACATTTTATGCTAAAACAGTAGTCATAATCAACGATTTCCACAATCATATAGGATAGATGAACAAATTCGATTGACCTGCTCTTGTAGTAACTCTTTCCACATATCATTGTTTGGAAAGCACTAGAGCTAACTGCTCGTCAGACACCTTATCTTCAATGCATGCTCCCAATGCTGCAGCAAGTCTTGCAGCTAATTGATGCTTACACTGAAAGACAAGAAAACAAAGCAAAATTAAGAACAACCATTTTTTTGTTTAATCTCGGAACTACGAAGTAATGGACAAGCAACAGAGGAATCTCACACAAAGCTGCTCTCCTCTGTTTACAATGTCATAGAAGAATGAATAACAAGCGCAATAGTGTTCAGCAAAACAGAAGTACTCCTCCTTCCTCCGGGATTCTCCTACGACCTAACCAGACAACAACAAATGAGATCTGAGAATCCAATTTTGTTTCCACTTCAAATAAAATTGAGCCCCAATTTGGACAGAAAGCATCAAAAGTGAAGGATTTAGCTTTTGACCTTACGACTGATTGGTTAGAAAACTATAAGAACACTACTTCTAAAAGCATTACTTGTACAATACTACAATGTAATAATTTTGACCTTGAAATAACTAGATTCAATGATAACCTTAATTTCTTCTTTTTCCTCTCATACACATGTGTAGCTAAGAATCCAATCAAGCAGTTCCACTATACAATATTAACTTATCTATAGTTCTGAAATCTCCCTACCCCAATTGGCCCCTTATATATTTGGTCCAAATAAACATGATTCTTTGCCCTGATTTGGTTTGAATGAGTGACCAAACTTTTCACCCAAAGTCCAAATGATTTTTTATAAGTTCACTCCATCAAGATACAGATTACCAAAGTATGACTTTTCATTTGATATCTCCTAAAATTTAGAGCGAAAAAGTAATCTTGATCCCAACATTTTGCCCAAACTGCTTCACTAAAATTAGTTGAAAACAAGGATACAAAGTAAACCCAGAAGCTGAAACCTGAATAAAGTGAAACCTGAAAGATAGAACGTCCACTGGGCTCACTGACAATCCTCTTGACACCCCTCTGATCCACTATCCTGGTTGCTCGCTCCAAGTTCTTGCCAAACAAGAAATGCAAGCTGAATTTACAGTAACAAACATTCAATGAGACCCATTTGGGGAAATTTTCAGCTTTCTCAAAACAGTTTAACAAGTAATTTGATAAGGGAACTAACATGGAGAGCTGGTCATCGGTCACTGTTCCATTTGTGGAAAATTAATTAGGGTCATTGTGTTGTAAGTTGCAAGAATAAAAAGAGAAGAGGAAAGGGTCAAAGAGAAAGGACCTGAACCAGCTGATTCAATGGCCTTCCAGACTGCTTCCGCAACCAAACTACTCGCACTCATATTCTCACTCCGCCTCAAAATACTGAGTGTGTGAGAAAGAGATGAAGCACCTTTTCCCACAATTTTTGAGAAGCGATGTCGTTTAGCTGTAGAGTATTTTTGTGAAATTACAAATTAGAGTATAGTTTTTCGGATCAATATTTGGTCCACTGCTAATTTGACGACTCTCATTGAAGAATGACATTTCTCAAAACTCTAATCTTAAAAATGAGGAATCTCTTTTAATAAAATCATGCCTATGTATACATTAGAGTTCTGAATAGGTTGAGTCGGATTCGTTTCGTTTCATATAAAAAATCAAAATCTTAAATGTGTTAAGCATATAAACTCAAAACCAACTCATTTAATATTTATGTTGGGAAATTAAACCCACACCCATGACCCACCCAACATATATAATCTGTCGATGAAGACATGGTTCATGGTTGGTACACTCGGGAAAAATTACTAATAGTAAATTTATACAGAAGAGTATATGAAGATACGAGGGATAAACAATTCGAATCCACCGAGATCTAGTTGTTTCAGTAGTATGTGTGCAACCTATACAACTCTCTCATGAACACCATGATTCGCAATCAATGAAACAGAGTTTGTAATTTTACGTTCGGAAAACATAGTTACAAAATTGGATGTTCAACTTCACAAAATTAGTCATTCACCAAAGAAATAACTTCTGCAGACTACTCCCAGTCTGCATTCCCAAGTCCTTGTATACCTATGCTATTAAATTATGAATCTAATATATCCAAGCCAATCCAAAAAAGAACCTAACCTTCTTCCCATGTTTTTTAATTATTTCAACTTCTAACTATGCTAGGATATCAACAATCTAAAGCTTTTCTTCAGTTCATGTGACGATTTGATGCATATCCTGTTGTGCTTCATCTGCGCTAAGTGAGTAAATGTCAACAGGTGCTTTGGTGATGGAACTTAGAGCATTGTTCCCGAATTTACGTTTTGAGGAGCTTTTGTGCTGATCAAGATAGAGTACAATAACAGTGATATCATCATGGAAATGCCGCCTTATTCCCTTTTCAATTTTCTTTATGTCAGCATATCTCATTTCTCTCTTCTTTGCAGCCTCATGAAGAGCAGCTCTTACCAATCTCTTGGCAATACCCTGCAAATGTTAGAGCAGTGATAAATTAAGCACCTGTTGTATATTACTTGCTGTAACAAACAGGGATTTTCCCGGAAAAAAAAACGCTATTCTAGTTGAAGTATGGGAACTTACAGCTCTAGGGTTTTTGAAGACTATCTCTACTGCTGCCTCATCGCTCAACTGTTCCCAGAGGCCATCTGATGCGAATATCAAAAACATATCCTGTGGCTTAATGTTTCTAGTAAGGATTGAGGGCACTGCTGTCACCACTGGCCGCTTCATAGGAATGGGGTTCAAAAACTGCTGGTACATTGGGTCTCTGTTAAACTCAGGCTTCTTTAGATAAACATCCCCAATAGATCTTGACACCTGAAAATAAAAAAGAACCTTCAGGCCACCATCCTCAATCACACTATGCAAAACTTTACACCAGAAATAAGAGACTAGATATTTACAAGCACAACAAAATTGCAAAGAGAGAAATAAGAGATGAACCGCCTACAGATTACATGAGCTCCAATTCTATGCTGCTGGGTCTTCATTTCAATCTAATGCATGGAAAACAAACTCTTCTAACTTACCTGCAAGAGATGCTGCACCAGGAGGCGGAGGATAATATTCCTGGGACACACAACTCTTTAGATATCTAAGAATGCAAGGAGCAAGTTGAAGAAATTTCTCTGAACAAAAGACATAGGAAACGGATAAAGCAATGAGGAAAACATTGAATTTGACCATTGCACCCGGAACCGGCCCTTAGAACATTCAGTAAGTATGCAAGAATTAAACCAAGTTGCAAATTGACATGAAAAACTCTGGGTGCTTCGAAGTGCCACACCAGAACATGTTATATTCATAAACCCTCGCACATAACACATCATTCTAAACTCATACATTACATACATAATGCCTACTCCTAAGAGTACCAAATTGCATTTCACCCCAAAAGGCACATACTTTAGGTAGTAACAATCAAAATAGAGTCACATGAATATTGACAAGAGCACCATTGTACCTGAATTATGCCCTTTATCCTCCAAACTCCACGAGTATACACCACAACATGCGAATCGTCGGGATGAAGTGCTTCAACTTCCTTCCTGACCTGCTCATCGCCCACATTGTGATCGGTTGATAACCGTTCAGCCACCACCATACTACTCTTACTGCCGATCTTACTCCCGGTCACTTTCCGGCCAAGCACTGCTCTCGAGTCCCCGAGATTGGCCACATATAGAACGTCATTCGATATAGCCCCAACCAAACAACATGACCCCACAGATGCAATTGAGGGCTTGACCGGAAACGATCGCTTCACCAAACGCAAAAACTCCTCCTCAGTGGCACTGAACGCCTTCTTTATCACATCCGGCGATAACCCACCTTGCTCCGTCGCAAATTCTACACAATTCAACCTAAAGACTCAGAATTTTGAACTAAAAACGCAATCAAATTAAACCCTTTCTGTACTACCTTAAACCCAATACCCTAATTCAAAATTAAACCGGAAAGGACTAGAAGGGAGAACATACTGTGTAAGAAAGAAAAGAGGTTGTTGTTGACGAATCTAGAAGCTTCCGGGCCGCCGTGACCGTCATAGACGCCGACGTACGTGGCAGAGGGGGAGGTGAAAACCTGTCCCTGATCCTCGAGGCTCGAATTGGCCTGAACCACAGCGATCGAGTAGTCACCGGAGGCGTGAGGCTTCAAGTCCGTGTGCCAAAGCAGCCCATCACCTCCACCAGTCCCAATTCTCAACCCGCAGCAGCGCTCTAAGGGCCTGGAAATCATCCGCAGCATTATGTTTCAGTCTCCGATTGTGGGTTTCTGGGTCTGAATCGAAGGGTTGCTTCTGGGTTTGTTTTAGTCGCAGTTGGTTTGAATTTTCGGGTTGGAGACAGAGAATTTTAAAGAGACGAATAACAGAGCAAAGAACGCGTGAAGAGACGAGAGAGAAAGGAAAGCGAAGACTGCTGAATGTGAAACAGCGAATAGAATCGATGAAACCTCGATTTTTTTATACTCCACTCTGCCGCGTCAAAATTAAGGCTCCTTGCCCTGCGTTTCTCTTTTCCCTTTCTTTCGGTCAAAAAGATTTTTTTTTACTCTTTCGTCTTGTACAAGATTTTAAAGCGACTTGAATACCATTGAACACGCACAACTCACACGTATCAAGTAAAACGGAATATTCTTACTCGTAACTGAATTTCCAGCTCGCTCTTATTCAGATTTTTATTAGTGGAGTAATACGTGTTGCAGTCAAACGTATCAAGTAAATTCGAGTCTCGTAAAATTGGTTTACAATAACCATCACTGGTGGTCGAGTTGGTAAGAGTCTCCAGGTGTGGTACCCCTCACCTGGGTTCGAATCATGCCGACTGCGGATTGAAGTTAAATCTCAATTCTTTCTGTGGCTGGCCAGAGGGAGGAAGCGTTCTGACAAGATCCCCGATTGTGGATTAATGTTTTAGCTTAAGAAACCTTTGGAATACCGTGAGAGTTCTCTAAAAAAAAAAAATTGGTCTACAATACATTTTAGTTTACTACTCAACCCTTACTCATTGATTTAGTACTTAGTGTGGTTTTTTTTTTTTTTTGCATTTTTTTTTTGGGTTTGTTTTTTTAATATTTGATGTAAATTTTAAAGTTTATTTTGTCTTTCTTCATAAGCAAGATTTTGACTGTTTTGGACCTATGGCCGAATAAAGGCATTTGGTCCTTTGATGCATAGTTTAAGCGTTTCCCTAACTTTTGTATTTGTCTAACCCTACCCAAAATAAACCGATAATGAAAGAAATTTGTCATGGTCGTTCACCAAAGTTGATTTTTCAGTAAGCGTAGGAGTCTACTTCTCAGACTTGGAAATTTCTACCTTTATTAAAGCACGAGAAAACAAAGATTGTTGATGATCGAATATAGAAAGAGAAGAGAAAACAAGGATAATTAAGTTAGACCAAACCGAGCCATTCACACACACTAAACAAAGAGATGGTAACAAAATCAAAATGTCAACATTAAGAAAGAGCGTTTGTTATACTTTTTCAAGTATGTGATTGCAGTATGAAGAAAAATTAGAATAACAAGACTTAATTGGCAACAAACAGTTAGAGGAGTGAGCATTAAACATTGGCCAAATGGTGTGTTTGTCCCTTTCAAGAATTCTCCAACATTCAAGTTAAGGGTGCTTTGAAAATCACTCGAGGCCTGTTGGAAAATCATTTCTTTTGGTGTGTTGTTGTTGTTATTGTTTTTTTATTTATTTTTTTAATTGATGAGAATGAAAAATCTCCATTTATCGTGCTTGATACTGCGCGCTGAGAATATTACCAATAATTTTACCCTTAAACAATCATCATACATTAACAAGATCCATATCTAATATCATTGAAATTCATTAATATATAGAGTAATGTATATGTGTTGGCATCAAGAAATTAAATTAATGAGCCAATTAAGCTCATTTAGTAGGATGAACTGTAGACACAGGGACTACGTTGGAGATGATTGAACTCTGGATTGAGGTGTTGACTCGATGACAATGGTTGATCTAAATGCTATAGAACTAAATATGATTACCCTCATCCTATTATAATTTTTTTTTTGAATTTATCCCGGATTAATGGTACAAATATATAGAGTAATGTATATGTATGTATACATTATTAATTACCACATTGTGTAATTTGATTCTTCATCGCCATAGTAAAAGCATTATTTGCATGAATTTGTATTTTTTTTTTTGATAAGAAGATTAATTCATTATGAATCAAAGCCAAAGGCTAGAGTCATACATACACCTAACTAAAGATGCCGGATTAGTCTCTTGGCCGACTTTCTACCTAGGCAAATATCACTAATTACAAGACAAATTGAGCTCGCGGTTAAGCGAACTATACAAACAAGGAAAAACTCTATGTCCTCTGGGAAAAAATCATACTAGCACTCTGTCTGCCTACACGCATTTGTGGTACAAACAAAATGCCACATCCCAGCTAACAAATAGGAACACCTCCTTATTCATACGCCGCTTGAAATCCATCAGTCAAATCCAAGATAATTACCAACTCTAAAGAGAGTCATGATCCGAATCAAAGCCTGGTATTTAGGGACCCAAAGACCGATCCAATCCCAAGAGGGTCAAACTTGGGTCAGATCGACCAGAACCATTAAGTAACAAACGAGGGTGGCAAGACACCCTCCCTATAGGCCCGACACCCAGCAGGAACAAGCCCAAAACAGACTCAAAAATGAGGCCCACCTCCCCCTGCCCACCACGCCATCAACACCAGCATAGCGGCATGTTGCTCAGGTGGCCGACCCTACCAGCACGCACAGCATGACAGAACCTTCAACCAGATAGAAAACAAGCAGCCGATTAGAGCTACAACAACCCCTCACCAACCTTAGCCAATCAGATCGCCGTCACCTGCAAATATGAGTAAACAGCGCCACCATAGATCGACACCAACCAAAATTGGAACCAACCTCACTTCAAGAACCTGCTCCGACAAGAACAATTTCACTAGAAAAGAAAACTTCTCGTCTCCTTCTCCCACCACAAGTCGTCGATGCCACAAACCCCAGAATAACTCGCCGATTCGAAACCAACACAAGACACAGACACGAAAGAGTTGCTGCTGGACACGGACGGACAAGGGCCGCCGTTATATAGACACGGATAGGCAAGAGCCACCGCCTAGTCCAAAACCCTAAGTCTAGGGTTTCGGCGCTTCAAGGAGTAGGGAGATGTTTGAGATACTATTTTTGCATGAATTTGTATCTTGTTTATCATGGAGCAACCAATTTAACAAAGGAAAAATAATGCAATATACTAAACCGGACAAAAACCAATAAAGACTTATCCTTTTATTGAACTTTTTTTTTTTGGACAATTTTTATTGAACTATTACATTACATGTTCACATCAATCCAACATAAGCAGGTTCTTCAATAATTCATCTCTGAAAATTATAGATTTCATCACATCCTCGGCCTTGGAAAAAAATTTCATCACCGACAGCGGACTGATACCGTAAGGTGCTTGGAGATGAGGTGCATATGTTCTTGAATCCGACTCTCCCTCTAAGAACATACTGATCAAACTATTTGACAACCCAGTTATAATCAGTCCCCCATATTTGTTATTCACAGGGCTAAAAATGATCTCTGGCTCAGCAATTGAATCGTTAAGATTCCAAAACACAATGTGTGGCAGAGTGTTGTACCCTTTCTTTTTGTATCGAGTCCTAGCCTCCACCAGTGGTACATTTGCATACCCTCTCCTTCTGTAATTAGTCCATGCCTCTTTATAATCTTCTGCCCAATTGTTCTTGGAAGCCGCCGCAAAATCCCTATAAGTGAACACAAAAATCCGCTTGGGCAACTGCTCGTTGCTTAGTTTTTGCTCGATGGCAATTTGCAACATTTGGTCGTAAATCTTGAAGAAATCAACTTTGTCTCCACACTCTATGTTATGCCTCATGAACTCGCATTTGGATCAAAGATTGTCTCCTTTAATGTTTTCAAGTGTAGGAGTTTCATTGAATGAGAAAATCTTTCGTTTCCACGGATTTTCGCTCAGCTCCGAAATCAATAACCCCAGTGAAATACAAGCCGTCTCCTTGTATGTCCCTCTCATGTTTGAGGGAATGTCGCACACGACAAGACAATTCCTGAGCTTTCCTTGGTTTGACAACTCTTGGACTAGATTCCGCCATTGAAGCTCCGTAATTTCATCACTATGTTCCTTGCTCATCAAGGAAGTTACTATATCGTTAGGAAGTTTCAGCCCATCACCAACGCTTGAATTCCCAAACATGTCCACAATTTTCATGCACTGTTGAAATAGTGATTTGCTTCCATTTTGATAACCATCATACTTTGAAATCTCCTTGTATATTTTCAAACCATTAAAGGCCTTTTTGTTTTCGAAAGCCGATGTATCCTTCATCTCCACCGATGACAACTTTAGGGCTTTGCGTAGAGGAATGAGTACTTGTTTCCGCATTCGCTCACGAACCCTGTAGGCATAATGCGCTTCCTCAACATCTTTGTATTCTTGATAAGAATGCTTCGAGAACATTCTCTTTGCTATGTTTTCACATATCAGCGTTGCTTTATCATATGAAGAATTGACTGAAGGACAAAATTTGGAAGCAAAACTGATTTTTTTAACCTCACCTGACTCCAAAAACATGAGATCTGATCTTAAAAATTCTGCAAACATTTCCGATATCCAGTCATGCAAGTTTCGATAATCTGAGTCGTTTTGGTACCTCTCAATGGCGGTTTTAGCCCTAGAATTATTGTCAAGAGCATCTTTTGTCGTTGACTCTCGTCTCTGGATCTCTTCCTCCCAAGAATAATCATATTCACGATGATAATCCCTTTGGCACGATGAATATTCTTTGTTTGATCTTTCTATGGAATCCTCCAAAACCCTATATAGAATCCCCAAAAGATCCTTGAACATACCTAAACCCCCAAAAGCCATGACATTCAAAGACATGGTTAAAGGGTGGTTTTTGTGCACCCACAACATGGCTTTGTAAAACCCATCTTTTTCAAGCTTGCCCATAATTCGAAGACTACATATGAGCTTGAGAGTGGTGAGAGGGTCATGCTTCCATGCGTGGCGTTCATAGTGGGTCAGATCCTTTTGTTGCTGGTTGTAGTAGCTGTAATTGAAACGCCTCTGTGTTTGAGGGGGTGTGATGGCTTCAACGAGAAACTCAGTGCATGGATCTAAGGGTGGGAGAGAAGACTTGAGGTCTTGACGACCCTTTTGATGGTGTTGATAGGTTGAGATAGGGGTGGAGGGATGGTTTAGGGAGGGGTTAGGCTGGTGGAGAGCCGGTGGGCCTAGTAGAGATAACGCAGGAGCCATTAGAGGATTAATTTGTTATCTATTTGGGGGCATAATTTATAGAATGAAATTTCTTGGGCATCAAGTAGTACTGGATTGGTCGGTGTAGGTGATCCGATAAGAAAACATAACCGAGCTTCATCCTCAAAGTAATTAGTTTTGTAATCCTTTTTGTGCTAAAATAAAGGCTTAATTGTTCGTGACATACAAGGTCCAGACAACATTATAATTGACTATAAAGTCTAATAATTTTACAAGTTGACAATAAAGGCTCAAATATCCTTAAAAAAACAAAATATCCATGACCCAACTCTCAACCCGGTTCGCGACCCGTTTTGCAACCCGCGGGTCGTTTTTTTTTCCGCTTCCACTACAATTTTTTTCCACTTCCACTACATTTTTTTTTCCGCTTCCACTACATTTTTTTTTCCACTTCTACTACAATTTTTTTCCGCTTCCACTACAATTTTTTTCCGCTTCCACTACAATTTTTTCCGCTTCCACTACAATTTTTTTCCGCTTCCACTACAATTTTTTCCCGCTTTCACTACAATTTTTTTTCCACCCGGCTTCACTACAAAAAAAATTTTCACGCCCAGCTTCTACTATAATTTTTTCCGCTTCTACTACAATTTATTTTTCCACCCAACTTCCACTACAAAAAAAAAATTTCCAATTACCGGTGGGATCAAAATCCAATTAATGATACAAGTATCCATCATTTTTCAATCTCGGATCATAATCCAATGGTTGGTGATCATGGATGTGTAAGAGAGAATGAGAATTGACATCCCACTCTAATCCAAAACATTCATACATAAACATGCACAAAAAAGTTGATGAAAACCAGTATTAACACTAGCATATGAATTATAGAATTCACCACTTCAAATTACAAAGCCTACTGAAAATCAAAGGCAATCACTAATCCAATGAAAAAATCATATCAAAACATACTATCATAAACCCATAATCAAAGTCATTACAATTCTATTTATATATATAGCTAAAACGGTACACGTACTACAGTATCCAACAAGTTCATCTATCAACTAGAAGTTGAAGGAAGAAGCATTTCATTTCTCATATATATGTATTAAACAAAGTCGATTAAGCAATATTCCAGATCTGAATTTGGGTATTGATGAATTACACAGCATGAGTATTTGGGTGTTTATGAAACCTAGCGGAAAAGCAGCCTCCGAGCGGTGGCTGACCCGACCTTCTTGGCGACCCGATCTTCGTGCGCACCGGAATCCGACTCATCGTGATACCAACCCACAGTTTTCTGAGCTTCCAGCACAATCTGCGATATACCTGAACCCATTTCCATTTGCAGTAGAGAATAAGAGCCAGAAGAATCCAATACCCAAAACGAAAAGAAACACATAAATGCAAATTAAGTGAATTAATGTACCTTGCTTAACGGTCTGTTTGTTTTCGCGGATCTCATGGTTAGTGCCTGAGATTTTCCAGTGGAGAGGGCGACCCATGTAGAAGAAGACCAGAGCAGCCAGAGCTACCATCACTACGCGGAACGTAATCCGTGCTGTAGGCGACGCCATTTTCGATCGCTTTGCTTCGCTCTCAGTTTGTTGTAGGCTACCATTAGCTCATCTGAATCCAAAACACCACGCCGGCCATCCAGCCCTTCCTTCGATCACACCAGATTTGCAAGCCCCAATCGATGTAGCCCCAACCATCCATCAGATCGGAACATATCCGCCCCAAATTGGCAAGATCCAAACGGGCGAGGAAAGCGAGAGACGACGAGAACAAAAGGGAAAGAGAAGATCAGAAAAAAAAAACTGAAAAAAAAAAAAAAAAATCCGACCCGGGTCATGAACCGTCGACCCGCGCGCGACCCGGTTCGCGACCCAGAGCCTTTATAGTCAAAATAAATCTTATAGTGTCAACAAAAAATAGTATAAGACTCTATAGTCAATTAGAATCTTGTAAGGCTCTCTATAGTCATTTAGTAAAGGCTTAATATGCTGAGAATTTGTTATTAAATGATTTCTTACCTTTTTACATTCTTCCTTACTAGTTACTAGCCTCTTCACACACACAAAAGGCAGTTTAAGAGTTAAAACCCAAGAGTAATTGCTATGATTTGGAATAGGTAAATATTGGATTTCCTGATCTATTGGATTTCTAGTCTAATAGGTATTTAAACTTTGGATATATGCAGACTGATCTTTTGTTTCTTTTTGGTCCGACCTTGTTCCTTAAGGAGACATGCCTATAAACCTCTGAACTCTGAAGCAGCAGAAAAACACCATAAGTAAAATCCAAACAATCAAACACCCTTGTTATTGATTTGATTATTTTGAACACAGAAACATTCCTGCTTAATTTATTGAACAAAATTTCCTAGCCTATTTCATTGCATTGATGTTTGCATCAATCAAACACAAGCAGGCTCTCTAATTCGTCTCTTGGAACTGCACAATCAAACACATCCTCTACTTTAGGAACCAATTTCGGTACCGACTGTAAATCGATACCATAAGGTGCCTTGAACTGAGCTGCGTATGATCTTGAATCTGCCTCTCCTTTCAAGAACAACCTGAGCAGATTGCTAGAAAACCCAGTTATTATCATCCCCACTTTCTGATTCTCCTTCACTGGGCTATAAATCACCTCTGGCTCGGCAATGGAATCCTTTAAATTCCAAAACACCAACTCTGGCACATTAAACTCAAACCCTCTTTTTCTGTAACTGTTATAAGCTTCTGTGTAATCATCCAGCCAATCGTACTTGAAGGCCTCCACAAAATCCTTGTAGGTGAACACAAAAATCCTCTTTGTCATCCTTATGTGGCTTAGCTTTTGTGTGATGGCAATCTCTTATTGGCTAGGCAATATAGTTAAGCAATTAAGCTAGTAGATTAAGCTTGTTGAGTACGTTTCTTAGTTAGTTAGCTTTAGTCTCTGTGCGTTACAGCTGTTAACACGTGGCAGCTTCTCATGTTTAGTTAGTTAAGTATAAATAGCTCATATGCTTCTGATGTAAGCAATTCGACTCATTCATACATACAGATATAGTTCATATGCTTCATTTTCTCTCAAGCTTTTATGGTATCGGAGCTCAGGTCGATCTGTGACCTTGCTTCTCTCTTCAATTCGGTCCAAGATTTCAGTTCATACAAGTCCTCCTGTGATTGTTCTTCAGCTATGATGTTGTTGCTGCTTCTTTAAAGTCATCAAATCAGTAAAGAATTCAGATAAGTTTCACGATTTGCTTCTTCAAAAAAAAAAAAAGTTGAAATTTGTTGTTGATTCCTTCAATCGAAGCTCAGGATTTACAGTTTATACAATTGTGTGCTACTCAATTTGTCATTGAAACTGTTTTCATTGAAGAATTCCAGTCAGTTTTCCAGATCTAAGTCCTCTGAAACCCTAAGTCAATTTGTACTTTGTTTTTCTTCGAATCTATGGCGTCCTCCTCTACTAATACCTCAGTCACTACTCAGACTACTGTTTACCTTCCTAATATACTACTTGATGAAACCAATTATCCTTCATGGCTCTTTCGCCTAGAGGCTTTTCTGAAAGGTCAAAATCTGTATGGTTATGTGGATGGGACTATTTCTTGTCCTCCACCACTTATCTCTTCTTCTGATGGAACAAATGTGATTAATCCTGAGTATGAGGCCTGGAAAACTCAAGATCAAAGTGTGGTTAATATGCTTGGACAAACATTGACTCCTGTTGCCACTAATTGTGCTGTTGGGAGTAGATCAGCACATGAGATGTGGAAAAATCTGAAGCACAAATTTGCAGCCTCTAATCGTCAAAACATTGTTCAACTCAAAACTAATCTTCAGAATTTGAGGAAAGGTTCAGATAACATTGAGACATACCTGGACAGAATTAAGGCTGCTCGTGATGCTCTTGAAACAGTTGGTGTCTTCCTGGATGATGAAGATATTGTGGTTACTGTGCTCAGAGGTCTTCCCTCTGAATTTGCTGCTATCAAAACTGTGATTCGTGCACAATATGACAGCTCCTCTCTTCCTGAACTAAAGTCTCTTCTTCAGGCTGCTGAAGTTGATATAGAACTGGAAACACAAGGCAATCACTTGCCTCTAACAGCAATGATGGCTAAGAATTCTGCCTCAACTGCTACTGTGACTCAGGCATCTTCATCACACAGTCCATCCATGTCTAATGCAAACTCTCAGTCTTCTGTTTCCACCACTCCCTCTGTGCCTCCTGGATTTGGTGCTATACCATCTTCTTCTCAAGCATCTTTTGTTCCTATTCCTGCATTACCATATGGCTTTGGTCAAATCAATCCCTATGCCATGCTTGAATCAGCTTTTGGAATGAATGGAATGACTGGACTCTATGCAGGCCGTGGCAATGGTGATGGTAGAACCACTTCCTTTCATCAAAATAACAGAGGCAATAACAATAACTATCCAAGCAACAACACTTATTCAAGGCGCTTTGGTGTTAACAACAATATTGGCAATGCTGGTAATGGCAATGGCTTTGTCAGAAACAATAATGGTACCTCTCTCACTTGTCAACTTTGCCACAAAGTTGGACATGGAGCTAAGACATGCAGATCTCTATCCAATTACATGCAAGGGAACTCTTCTACTGATATCTGTTGCCAATTCTGTGGCAAGAATAACCACACTGCTGATCGTTGCTTCTTCATAATTGGCTTCCCTAATCAACAACAACAACATGCTTCTGCTAATGCTTCTGCTCTGGTTGCAGCAGCAAGCTATGCACCTCAGTACTGGCTTGCTGACACAGGAGCAACTAATCACATGACTAGTGATGCTCAACTGCTTTCCAATATCACTCCAGCCTCCACTTCAGAATCCGTCCAGTTTGGCAATGGTGACCATCTCTCTGTTACTCATTTTGGTAAAACTAGACTTGGTTCTCTCATTCTTGATAATGTTTTACTCATACCTGAACTGGCTGCTCATTTGTTATCCATATATCAACTATGCAAACAGAACAACTGTTCTGTTTGGTTTGACGAATTCATGTGTGTGATTCAGGACAAGGTGATGGGCACAATTCTGTACAAAGGACTGAGTAAGCATGGTCTCTACCCCATTCCCTTTGATCTGCCTTTACTGAAGACTACAACACATGGTTCAACTAGCTTCTCCAGTGTACAGAATAAGGCCTTTCTTGGCAAATGTGTGAAGCACTCCTTATGGCATCAACGGTTTGGGCATCCATCTAATGACATAGTTACAGCAATGTTGAAAAAAGGTGGCATCTCTAGTGTACCTAAATCTGAAGCCTCAATATGTGAACCTTGTTTACTAGGGAAATTTCATAAACTACCTTTCTCTAGTTCTAGTTCTAGATGTCAAAAACCCTTTGAACTTGTTCACTCCGATGTTTGGGGACCCTCCCCACATCTTTCCATTGATGGTTTTAGATTCTTTGTACTCTTTGTTGATGATTGTACCAGGTTTACCTGGATTTTTCCCATGAAAAATAAATCAGAGGTGTTTCACTATTTTCAGTATCTGTGTGCTTTTGTTCATAATCAGTTTTCTACTTCCATTAAGATTTTAAGAAGTGATGGGGGAGGAGAATACATGAGTGCCAAATTCAAGGAGTTTCTCAATCTTAAAGGCATTATTCATCAAGTTTCTTGCCCTTATACTCCGGAACAGAATGGCATTTCAGAAAGGAAAAACAGGCATCTTAGGGAAACAGCTGTTACACTTCTTCAACAAGCTTCTCTACCCTCTATGTTCTGGTTTCATGCTTGTGCTACTGCTGCATACCTTATTAATAGAATGCCTACACAGAATCTCCATATGAACTCCCCTTTTGAACTTCTATATCACAGATTACCCCCACTTGATATGCTGAGAGTTTTTGGATGTGCTTGCTACCCATTAATGACTCCATATAGGGCAGACAAACTTCAGCCTAAGACTGTGAGATGCATTTTTATTGGTTTTGCAAACGGTTATAAAGGATACATATGTTACAATCCCATATCCAGGAAATGTATTATCTCCAGACATGTCTTCTTTGAAGAGACCACATTTCCATATGCTTCTTTGTCTGCCCCAGCTCAGCCATGGCATCCTTCAGCATCAGTCCCAGCTACAATGTCTTCATCTGCTCCTCTTGCTTACTCTCAGTCCTTTACAAAGCAGTTGCCCTCACCTGTTCCTGTTCAAATCACATCAACACCTAGTCAGGTACCTTCATCTATACCCTCAACAGCTTCACAATTTGATGTTACTGATTCTATGCCATTAGCTACAACTCCTCAAGATTCTTTTTGTGACTTTATTGATACTCATCCTGTCATTTCCACAAATTCAAGTGCCACTTCTACTTCAGATAACTCTCCTTTCAGTCCATATACAGATACAGCTATTCAATTTCAGGAAGCAGATGGTACATTGAGTCTTCATTCTCAACCAGGTGCAGGCACTATATCTGTTGTTCTGGATTGTGCACCACAACCCTCTATTTCTCAAGTATCCAGTTCCAATATATTGCATCCTATTGAGGGTCTCACTGATGTTCCTGTTAATGATCATATGATGCTCACTCGAGGTAAAAGAGGAATTTTGAAGAACAAATGTCTTCTGTCTATCATGTCTTCCTCAAACACTGATCTCAGTGAAATAGAGCCTAGTAATTACAAGCAAGCTCTACAATCTGCTGTTTGGAAACAAGCTATGCAAGAGGAATTTGATGCTCTCCTTCATCAAAATACCTGGACTCTTGTCTCTCTTCCACCAGGGAAAAATCTGGTTTCCTGTAAATGGTTGTTCAAAATCAAGCGAAATGCAGATGGCTCTGTTGCTCGACACAAAGCTCGCCTTGTGGCTAGAGGATTCAGTCAAGAACACGGTGTGGATTATGATGAAACTTTCTCACCTGTTGTACGACACACTACTGTGAGGCTCATTCTTGGTCTTGCTGCACATTGTGGTTGGACTTTACAACAACTAGATGTTAAAAATGCCTTCCTGCATGGTTCTTTAACTGAAGAGGTTTATATGGCTCAACCAGGTGGCTTTGAGGACACTCAGCATGCCACACTGGTCTGCAAGCTCAACAAATCCCTCTATGGTCTCAAACAGGCTCCTCGAGCCTGGAATGAACGGTTCACTGCTTTCCTTCCCACTATTGGTTTCTCTTCTTCTTATGCTGATCCGAGCTTATTTGTTAAAATCTCTGGTAAGTCCAAGGTCTATCTTCTACTATATGTGGATGATATTATCCTTACTGGAAATAGTGATCAACTTATTTCTGAGGTCAAAGCAGCTCTACAATTTGAATTCGACATGAAAGACTTGGGGCAACTTCATTTCTTTCTTGGCTTGGAAATTCACTATGTTCCTAATGGATTGTTTGTTTCTCAACACAAATATGCTAAGGACTTACTTCATAAGGCTGGACTTGATGCTTGTCATACACACTTAACTCCCTGTCAATCTGGAGTTAAGCTTCTTCGAGACACTGGCAGACCATTGTCTGCTTCTGATGCATCTCTTTTCCGAAGTCTTGTTGGATGTTTGCAATACCTCACCTTTACTAGGCTTGATATTGCTTACAGTGTGAACTCAGTCTGTCAGTTTCTTCATTGTCCAACTGAGGATCATTTACTTGCTGCTAAACGCATTCTTCGATATGTTAAACAATCTTTGGATGTTGGCATCCTGTTTAGGAGGGGTATTGGTGATGTACCTCAGTCCTTACAAGCTTACTGTGATGCTGATTGGGCAGGAGATCCCAATGACAGGAAGTCTACTACAGGGTTTGTAATTCTTCTCAATGGTGCCCCGATTTCCTGGTGTAGCAAAAAGCAAAGTGCTGTTTCACGATCCTCCACAGAAGCTGAATATCGAAGCATGGCCGACACTACATCAGAGATAATGTGGCTCACTCACTTGTTTCATGATCTGCATATTCAACTTGAAGACATACCAACTCTTCACTGTGACAATGTATCAGCCCTTGCTCTGGCTACTAACCCTGTGTATCATTCAAAACTCAAGCATGTTGAAGTGGATGTTCACTTCACCAGAATGCAAGTGAAGAAAGGCTCCCTCAAATTGAAGTTTGTAACCACAAGAGAGCAGCTAGCTGATCTGTTCACAAAAGGACTGTGCTCTCCACAACATAGTTTCATGTGCTCCAGCTTGATGCTAATGACCAAGCATCAAGCTGAGGAGGGGTATTGGCTAGGCAATATAGTTAAGCAATTAAGCTAGTAGATTAAGCTTGTTGAGTACGTTTCTTAGTTAGTTAGCTTTAGTCTCTGTGCGTTACAGCTGTTAACACGTGGCAGCTTCTCATGTTTAGTTAGTTAAGTATAAATAGCTCATATGCTTCTGATGTAAGCAATTCGACTCATTCATACATACAGATATAGTTCATATGCTTCATTTTCTCTCAAGCTTTTATCTCTAACACAGTAACACTCGGTTGTAAATCTCTAAGCAATCTACTTTCTCATCGTACTCCATCTGCCTCATGAACTCGCATTTGGATCGAAGATTGTCTCCTTCAATCTTGTGAAGTTTGGGAAAATCAGTGAAGGAGAAAACCATTCCTTTCCATGGATTTTCGCTCAGTTCCGAAATCAATAACCCCATTGCAATGCAAGCCATTTCCTTGTCTGTCCCTATCATTCTCAATGAAATGTCACACACCGCAAGACAATTCCTGAGCTTCCCTTTGTTTGACAACTCTTGGACTAGTTTCTGCCACTGGAGTTCTGGAATTTCATCACTACCTTGTGTATTATTCAAAAAAGCTATTACTTGGTGAGGAAGTTTTAGGCCATCACCAATTCTTATCCCCAACCTGTCCACAATCTTCATGTAAAGCTTAAATAGTACTAATCTGCTTTCTCTTAATTCCTTATCAATGCTGGAGCACTTTCTCATCTTGTAGATTTGCCAATAAGTTTCCAAACAATTCAGGGCCTTAAGGTTTTTGGACCATGACTTCTTTCTCTCAACAGCATTGTTCACTGATGATGACTTCAGCGCTTTGCGCAGAGGAACAAGTACTTGTTTCCGCAATCGATGACGAACCCTGTAAGCATAGTGAGCTTCCTCAACATCTTTGTACGCTGCATATATAATCATGGCGTGGGAAGATTCTTCTTGCTATGTTTTCACATATCAGAGTTGCTTTGTCGTAAGAAGAATCAATTGAAGGACAGAATTTGGATGCAAAACTGAGTTTTGCAATCTCACCAGACTCCAAAAACTTGAGGTCTGATCTCAAGAAATCTGCAAACAAATCAGATATCTGATCGTGCAATTTTCGGTAGTTTAGGTCGTTTTCGTACCTTTCAATTGCAATCTTAGCCTTTGAAATGTCATCTGTTGTTGCTATTTCTGCAGCCGCTTTCTTCTCCTTTTCTGTGTTTGAGTCCTCCAAAACCCTATTGAGAATTTCCAAGAGCTCTTTGAACCACCCAAAACTGCCAAAAACCATGAGATTCAAAGCTAGGGTTGAAGGGTGGTTTTTGTGCACCCACAAAAGGGATTTGTAAAAACCATCTATGTTAGGCTTCCCCATCATTCTTAAACAAAATATTAGGTGTAGAGTGTCAAAAGGGGTAATCTGCCATGCCATTTTTGCATAGTAGGCAAGATCCTTCGGTTTTCGTAGGGAATCAGAGTATGTGATGGCCTGGAAGAAGAATTCTAAATATGGATACAAGCTCCAGAGTGTGGACCTGAGGTCTTCAGAATCTTTACCAAATGGAGGAGGGTATTCATAAGTTGGGATTAGGGTGGTGTGGTGGTTTATGGAGGGGTGGTCTGACCGGTTGAGCTCCGGCGGGCCTAGGAGATCAAATATTGGGGGATCCATTTGATGAGAACAATGCAGGATTGAAAATTGGTTGAGATATGCTGCTTTGTTTGTGGCTTTTTTATAGGATGAATTATCTTGGGCAACAAGTTTTGAGGAGATCTTATCTCCGAGGTTAATATGTTACCATCTAGATCCAGTGTGGTATTTCTCATTCAAATGCGGAAGAGGTCCAGAGTTCAAACCCCTTCCATGATTATAATTCAAAAGAACAAAATGTTGTCTTATGTTTAAAGTAGAAGACGAACAATATTACACCAGCAAACCATTGAATACCACACAAATCATAGTTGACAAAAGGGCGTATACTTACACACTCGACATTTATAACAAACAATGTGATACAATCCAACATGAGGATGAACCCAAAGACACTTGGCTGGTATTCTCAAACAAATTTTAGTGAGTTGAACAACTTCTAGTTACGACAGCTTTAGCGGTTACAAGAGCTAGGGATAATGTAGATTTAAATCTAGCTGACCTCCGCATACATAACAACGACTTGAAATTTACAAACATGGATTAACAGTATAACCCATGTACACAAAACAATACATCATAAACATTGATGCATTGCATCTAACTAGGAAGTATCTTCACCTCCATAATTTAGTAGTCAAGTTCCAAAACTTTCCTACAACAAGAGAACCCAAGTATGAAAACATGTCAACAGAAACTACATCGTCCTTTAGGCTGTGCGACTATCTACAACTATAACTCTCCGGCAATACGGGCAGTCCCCTCGAATTTGAACCCAGGGTCCCAAGCAGGCAGCATGGAATCTATGTGCACATGGCAAGCATATAAGCTCTTCCCCATCCATGAAACTCTCCAAGCATATACTACAATCTCTTGCTGCTCTTGACACCAACCCATCAACACCTATTTCTGTGCCGCTGAAAAGCTCAACACTCAAACAATCAAGGACCTCTTGAGTAAGACCTGAAGGTTTCTTGTTCACTTCTTGCAAGAGTTGCAGCCTTTCAATTTGGGAACTCAAGTCGCTGGATGGGGAACCACTGGCTGACCGACCTGCCAAGAGTTCAGTACCCCAATCCCTTTCATCAACAGGACCCAAGTTATCACCGAGCATTAGACCACTCCTGTAAATGTGCAATGCTCTGCGTCGCCTAAGTAAAACCAAAGAACAGAGGTAATTTTATCAGACTACACCGACCAGGGACTCAGGTTTTTCAATTTAGAAAAGAATTTTCCCTAGCATGGCTGCAGGGGTGATCAACCACGGGTTTAGCTTTGGGTTCATTGCAGGTGATTAACAGACTTTGAATGGTGAGAATCCCACTCCCAATCAAGCTAAAAGTAATTAGTAATGAATGCAAAGACTCTAAATTTATATGTTGAGAGATGAGAAACTTGTTTTACTAATTTAGATTCTTTTTATATTCTCAACAAACCTCTCAAAGAAAATCCGGGTAAAAGTTTCGTAGAATTGCATAACTGTGAAGTCTGAACTCTCCCAAATAAGATTGGGAGAGAAATTCAATCACTCCATAAGTAGGCTTTATTTATCTGGATGTATATATTGAGATGCAAAATTTAGAATGCTACTATACATGTTTTTTAATATTGTAAACAACATATCAAAGAATAAAGATGATCCTAGAAGTTTAGTACAACTTCATAGTTCCAAGTCCAAACTAAAAATAAGTAAATAAAGTTGGCAGAGAGAACCAAACAATCCAAAAATGATTAATTCTTACTACACATCTGATGCATTAGGGTTGCTATTGCAATTGGTAAACATGTTGATTGTAATTGCTATTTAGATTTGGTCTAAAGTGTCTAACCTGGTTTCTGAAGGAGGCATTCCTCTCAACCTCTCAAGAAGCCTCTCCCTAGCAAGCACCACAGCACCAGGAAGCCTCTCATTACCATTCACTCCGACCCGATTACTGTAACCCGATTGGGCTCCTTGCTCCGGCCCAATTGCCGCTGCACGTTCCTGACCAACAACCCAAAATTCAAGGAAACCCAAAGAGAGGGAATTGCAATCTAAACAATGAAATATGAAATACCGCGACGGAGACACGGTGGCGGAGATGGCGCGACGACGGGCGGTGGAGGATATCGCAGCCGTCGGATCCGTGATGGTTGTGGTGGCGGCGATTGAAAATCCGACCGGGAGGACAGAGGGAATCGAAGCCCAGATCGTTGTGGGTGGCTCGGCTGTTGTAGCGAGACCTCCTGTTGTAGAAAAGCTCCGATGCGCTCGTCATGCACTCACCAAAAAAGCCTGTAAGATTTTTGTGATTTTGATGAGGAATTTATAGTCTGTTGTGTTTGGAATTATGCAGAAAAAGCATGGAAATGAAAGAGAAGCTGGTCCGTACTCAAAACGCGGTCAGGATTTAATGCCTTTTGTTTGTTGTGAATTTATTGATAAGGTGCTCTCTTTCTGTTTATTATTGTAATTTTTTTAATCTGGATTGGAATGATGGATCAGAATGAGAAGAGGACACGTGTCAAAACTAGAAGGAATGCGTGAATTTTAGCCGTGAGATTCAGGTGGATTAGGTGCCCTGGTATTTTCGTTGGCCAGTAAATTTCGGGGAAGATATTTCATGCCTGGCGGCTCATGCATGGTCAATACAAAACTCTATTAACTTGGAAAAATCACAAGCTCTACGTGCACTTCGACCCAATTAATATTTGGGTACCTTAATTTAGAAACTTACGGCCGCTCACGACCATTTTGATCTAGTAATATAAGTTTATTTTTTGTAAGTAAAAGATCTTGAATTCGATATTTACTATTGATATAATACTATTTTTTTTTTTAGCGAACCTCGGCAAACGAGAAAAATTTATTAAAAGAGAAATAAAAAAGAAAAATACATCAAGATATGGGGAAGGAACAAACCTTATCCCTTACAAAAAACCAAACATTGAAGGAAAAAGACCTTCCAAGAACAATAAAAAACACAAACTAGCGAAACCTAAAATTAGGAAGACCTAAACAATCCCTTGTACATAAAGAACTTGCGAAGGGTGGAACCAAATCCCACCAAGTCAAATCAGACAAAGAAGTGCCAAAATTGGCTAAGACATCAGCAACTTGATTACCCTCTCTATAGATATGAGAAGACTTGAATTGCATTTGAGAAATCCGATGAAGGCAATTACCCCACTCCACCCTAAGTTGCAATTACCCCATTTGATATAATACTATCGTAACTTTAATTCGGTCATACAATTTGGTTTTCTCATCTATTGCCTTATTTTTGTTAAAATTATTAGAGATGTTCAAATCAGCTAGGAACTAATGTAGCTAGCAGTTAATTAAGAACTAATTAGTCTAGGGTTATAAGTATTGGGATTGATAAGTGGATTGTCGGCTCTGGTACCATCTTCAGTAATCGAGCATCTAATTTAAGACCAACGTACAGGTAATAAGTGTGTAGGCTTCTTGTGATCAGATGATAAGTTGATAAGTCATATAAATAATTGCAGCAAATAATTAATCACAATTCACAACCATGCAGATGCATATATATATATATATGCAAATTAAGCTTATTACACTGCTATAAATTCAGCGCGCGGTTCAGACTAAGTCCCCGGCCACATATATTATTGATTATATATGAAGATGGAGGAGCACCGGTAGCGAATCCGTACGTTCACATATGCATGTGGTAGTAATGTTCAGGGGCAGTATCCGGGTCGGGTTTCTCAAGTACACCATCCACGTTCCTCAGCCAGAAAGTCTGGTTATTAAGAGAAGCGGCTCCTTTAGGCACATCATCCATCACCCTTTCATGCCCGGTCGGAAAATATATTCCCGTGCGTGGATCCGGAACCCAGTTGCTCCTCTTCGAACTCTCCGTTTTCTGTGGTTCAGCCTCCTCCACCTTTCGGCTTGAATTTTCTGCAGCTCCCCTAATTAGCTTGCTCAAGTTGCGTTGATCCACTCGCTTAGCTTCCCGGCATGAACTGGCCAGCATCACCAGTACCCCAACGTTAATTAGAGTATAGGGAAATGTACATTCAGTTAAGTCGACCGTGATTAGAGTACTAGAGCAACGTATATACGTACTATACTAAATCTGATGAATGAACTAAGATATGTATTATATATTGATCGAAAACATCGAGTAGTACCTGAGAAGAAATATCTTTGATGACTTTGCAACCCCTCTTGTCATGCCCCGAGTGTTCCCCAACAGTTAATATACAGAGCAGATGGGTACGTATATATCTAGGTGAATAATTAAGCTGCTCTTATATATCACAAAGTTTGATACGGTAAACAAGCTAAGCTCATGAAAGCAATGATTTGAAACTTTGAAAAGCCAGTCTGCGGTATATATAATCGATAATAGATCGAGGAAGATCGAATATGTTCTATCTGGGGCGTCGATGATCTAGTGAAGGTTAATTCATATAAAGCTAGAACGCATCCCATGCATATCATGTATCCAAATATTCAAATAATAAAGAAAGCAAAAGGTGATAAAAACGTACTGATGGAATTTCTTTACATTTTTGGAAAAAAAAAATAATGGGGTGGGGTTATTCCAGCGATGTGTGTGGCTCTAAACCAACGTTCATGCAGTACTGCAAGATACTCTTTCAAAATGGTAAAGAAATGCATATGGTAAATGTGCCCTGTGTCGTTTGTTTAGTGCTCTGCATTTAAGTACGTACGAACGAACGAGGGGAATATATATATATTATATGTACTTTCATGTACAAACAGTAGATCTTATGATCTGCAGATGTGACATCTGATTATTGCTCTAGTACTGTGCGTGACATCTGGTTATTGGAGAATAACTCTAGCTTAACCCTATCTTATTATGCTAAATCTAAAAAGAATTGAGCACTTATCATGATCTTTTATGAAATTGCATTAGTAGATGGCCCAAAAGCAATGGCCCAACTTATATAAACCCAACAGCGCAACTTATTCTTTAATGACTCCGTTGACCATATCACATTAACTATCTATGAAAGTGGTTAAATTGAAACAATATCAATCAATGCAAAGCATGGAACTCTGTGAGCCATATATAGTGTGAGATTTTTTTCCCAATTTCCATTCTGGTTTACACAATTGCGCTGAATGATCTCTATGAGGTAACTTGATAAATAGTTTTTTTTGTACGTAAACCTCTTGTACGTCTTCAATTAGGTTTCGGGATTTAACGAGGAGCTAGATCGAAAAAAAAAAGTACTTATATCTAGACCTATTTTACTTCAACCTTGCATTCTTCCTACTGTGAGCCACAATGAACCTGTTTCCTTCCTTTGATTTTCGTTCTTCGATTTTTCCCCTTGTCCAAATAATTCCCATCCTTCAATGTTGTGATTAAATTCTGAATTTACTATAATCCCTCCTCCATATAGAGCTCCTAGGGGCTCTACCAAGCACTGTTTGATCAAAATGACACACAATTAAAAGGTACATTTTACTCGATCAGAAAGTATCATTTTACGAGAAAAGTGTAAGATCAATCCATAGAAGCAAAAGCAATATATATTCTGAAGAGTAGAATCGGTTGATTCTTGCCTCGGTTGTTGTCGAGTAGTTGTAGGATGAAGCATAGGTGCCATGCCCTGTAACAACAGTTGAATTAGATTCTAATTAGCCAGAAGATGACAAAGGAAAACATGCATTGTGTTCTTCTGCGCACAGTGTTTAACAGAATGACAATTAAGTGTGCTAGCGTGTGAGTGACGAAATAGGAGAAAGAGAGACCAGAAAACAGAAAAATGCAGGAAAGCCATAAGCTGAGGGTGAAAGCTTCTGTGAACATCTTGATCAATCACTACTTCACAACACAAAATGTAGGTCCTTACCTGAAAGTTGAGACCACACTACAAAGCAACCTAAATATATAGGGTATTCATGATGGTTTCAAAAGCTATATGCTCCTTTGGGTTATTACCTCTGTACAAGAATTTGGTTTTGCTAAAGGAGATAGTTGAGCACTTTGCAAATGGATGCAATGTATTGGGGTAATGAATTTCTTTTTCTTCTAATTCTCTCTCTCCCAATTAATTGGATGCTCTCTTCGACTAATTACCATACATGTGCATTCCGGAACTTTGTAATTCACACTTTCAAGCTATAAATTCATAACAATCTTAGAATAATTTTTAGGGAAAAAATTACCTTTAGTTCCTCAACTTTGACCCATTCGACACTTTCGTCCCTGAACTTTGAAATATATCACTTTAGTGTATGAACTTTGAAAAAAACTATCACTTTCGTCCCTGACCGAAGTTTTCACCAAATAAACCTCCGATTCCGGCCAATTCGAACGACAACACATACTGGGCTATGAAGCCCTCCTTGAGGCGAGTTCAACGCCACCAACCCCGCCTCAAACCGTCGCCGGACAGCGGAGAATTTTACAATTAAAGTTTCGGCCACCACCGGATTTCGGGCTAAATTCAAGCCATTCTAGGTCGATTCGAGCTTAGCCCCAGTTATAAAAGTTACTTCTCTCATCCGTATGAACATTTTGGCATAGGTTTTGCACCATTTTTTTTTCCGGTCAGGGACGAAAATGATAGTCAGTGTTGAAGTTCAGGGACGAAAGTGATATATTTCAAAGTTCAGGGACAAAAGTGTCGAACGAATCAAAGTTGAGGGACTAAAAGTGATTTTTTTCCTAATTTTTAAGTAGTAAATACCAGATCTCTGATGAAAAATTTATGAGTTGTGGTCTCAGAGCCTGCATATAATAATGCATATATGTTATATTTTAGAATGATCGGAGCTGTCTATATTTTAAGTCATTTTGATTTTAGAATAGAAAATTAAAGAACACACAAACTCTGATATACCATGGTATCTGCCCATGGATGAATATATTCGAGTTTCGATGTGCCTTATTAATTTAAAGATTCTATCTATAATAGAAAAATTGGGGCTGTTTGGCTCTAAACCAAAATAAAGTGAAGATCATTGCTTAGCTAGTTTTTTTTTTGGACAATCATTGCTTAGCTAGTTAGCTCCTTACAGAATAGGAGTCATTCCTCACCTAAAAATCACAATCTGTGACGCATACGAAAATTACCCTTTTTTCTTAAATTGGAATTGCAGAATCTAAAGAACACTACTACTACATACAAAAAAAAATTGTGATCATTAATTACTAGTAATACATATATATAACTATAGCTTTTTTCGTTCCTTTTTTCTTCGTAGCTTCGGATCAGAAAATTAAAATAGGGCAGGAGCGAAGGAAATCAGGAACAGTAATGCCCATAATACTCTCAGTCTCATCTATATATTTTTGGTGAGAAAATAACTATATACATAAATATTAACTAGAGAGAGTGTACCGCTGTCAACTTGGTAGCCTAGTGGCATTGGGTTATTCTCAATCTCCACTAGATGCAAGGTTCGACTGGCATACATATATATATATACATATCCTCGAATATGAGGTATTCTAAAATACCTCTGTTTTGTTTCTTCGTTTTCTTTTTTTGACATACAAATATATATGGTAGGCAATGACACCTACTGTAATATTTAGTAGGAGAGTACTGCAAGATCAGAACCAAGAAAATCAAGTCTCGAAATGAGAGATTATCGGCAATGATCATAATAAAAATAAGAAAACCAAGGACATATAAACAAGATGGAAGCTGATTGAATTGATTCCAGTATATGCAACCTATTACACTACGCATTTTCAACCTCAAAAAGCATTTGGAGAAATCTTGCTCCCTCGAATAAAATTTAGTGCTCTGTCACCGGATGTAGGGCATTCACCATTTGGGCCGTATGGAAACATCAATCTTGACCTGGCCACAAGGGTCGAAAAAATCACATGGGATTAAAAGAAAACTTGTTGAAGGAGGGCCATTGACCTGTAGGCTTGGAGTGCCTTTTGTCACAGACTGAAATTTGAGAGAACTTTGCATGTTTGAAACAAGGAGACCATAGTTGAAATCCTCCATGAAGCTGGGTTGAATACAGCTAACCGTCACAACATTTCCCAGAACTTCGACACGATTGTGGAGGATAAATAATGTACCACTATGCACTTCTCGAACAACAAAAAAGCTGTCATTCTTTTTCAATGTAATTGGGAAACTGTAATCGAGGTCTAAGTTGTCATACAGGAAGCCTGTTGCAGAATCCAAATGATTGTTACTGTAGTGTTGGTATAACTCCTTGGTTGAAGATACAAAATTGCAGCCTAAATAAGGGCATGAACAAGGCGAACAGACACACGTATTTTCATGTTCATTCTTCTTGTTGTAAGTCACCTGAGTATTGCAGCCGTACTTGATGTTTTGGCATGGAGTTGTACTTGATTCCACAATCTTCTCGATGGCCCGGCAACGATTAGAGCCAATGAAGCAGGAACAAAAGGGGCATTCGTTTTCAATTTTCATGCAGCAGGATAAGCAAGCTATATGCCCATTTTGATCACACTGGAAGACAGGGACGGTCAAGGGTTCAAAGCAAATTGGGCAATCAAGCAGTCCTGGGTCAGTTAAAGTTATCACAATATTAGAGTCTTCCCTTATAGCTGAAATCGAACCATGACCCTCTTTGTCTTGAAAATTAGATGGTTGGTTATTGGGTTCTTCGTCTGCATTCATGTCATCGCCATCTTCTTGATCTTCTTCTTCTTCTTCACTTTGTTGGTCTTCTTCTACTTCCTCTTCACTTTGATGATGGTCTTGTTCTCCTTCCGCTTCTTCTTTGCTCTGTGCATCTTCTTCTCCTTCTTCGCTTTGTTGGTCTTCTTCTACTTCCTCTTCACTTTGATGATGGTCTTGTTCTCCTTCCGCTTCTTCTTCGCTCTGTGCATCTTCTTCTCCTTCTGCTTCTTCTTCATCTAGTTCTTCTTCAGAAGTCTGTTGCTCTTGTTCTTGTGGTTCCCTTTCAATGATGGATGTGGAACTTCGAGGAAAAGTACGAGGTATCTTGCAGTTGGGGCGTACAAGATCATCATCATCTTCTGAATCTGAGTCTCTCACTCTCACTCCTAGCATCCCTGAGAGATTCAAATAAAATGGTATCTTTCTTTTTGGGTGTATATTTCTATTGGCAGCATATCTGGTACTGTAATGGTTATCATCATTAGCTATATCTTCTACACAAGCACAGGAAATTCAAGTCCATTCTAAACAAGCAAGAGCTATACATTTCAAATATATCATACGTTGAAGCCTTGAAGGTACTAAGCATATGTAACACAACGAAGCCCACATGAAAAGGGTAACCAACAACATCGATTCTGTATCATCATTTCAAGCTACTGAATTTGAACAATTTTACCACAGAACTTATATCGATTCACTATCCCCATTTAAAATTCATTGTGATTAATCAATTCAATTTTGAAATACCTGGATTCTCTGCACCAAACTAGGTTTGATTCAGGACTGAGAGAGGCTCGGATGCTCCGGTGGTGGTGATGGTTGTGGCTGGCAGCGGAACACCGGAATCAGAAGGGAAGTAGACAGCTGAGGCCGGAGTGCTGCGCACTGAAGAGTGAAACAAAATTGAGTTAGAGAGAGAGTCTAGGGATTTTCTCTTTTAAAAAGTGATCAGGTGTGAGTTAGAATAGTGACGCCCAACCAAACGTGACACGTGTCAAAAAAAGGACTACAGTTGCAAATCATTATGCAATTAGGACTCTAGCTTATGCGTATCTCAAACCTTATCATCCTAGCTATGAAGTACATCACCAACCTTAAGAAAGTATGATGTGGATGGTAGTGGAGAATTTTTGTATGAAAGTTGGACAAAACTGGTCCATTAGTTGCGATTCGATGGAGGTAGAAATTGATCAAGGAGATGAATCTTTTTCTACAACGTGAAAGTATTAGACTTAGAGTTCGACTCTCATCTAATTTTCGTTACCAAACATTTGGCCCTTTATAAGTAAAGAAAAATATATATGGCAATTTTTGTGTTCAACAAAAAGTAATGGACGGATATTGAATTATTGATGGGTGTAGTTGTTTTCAGGGATTTGAATGAGCAAATGAGAATAACTAATAAAATTCAAAACTATATTTGTATATATCAAGACGTGGTACGTACGTGTCTAATCGATCTTGATGGTCTCAAGATCCAACACCCAGTCAATGCAAGAGGGGTCACTTTTGGACCATGAATACAAATATGATAACTCATGAAAATCCAGTGCTGGTTCCCTTGGTAGTCTAGTGGCATTAGCTTATGCTAAAGTTTCACTTGAGCCGAGGTTCGACTGGCATATGCATGCACACATATATAGTACGTACGTTCTTTGAAAAAGATGAGGTATTCTAAAATACCTCTGTTTTGTTACGTTTCTTTGTTTTTATTTTCCTTCATCCACATAATTAAGCATGATGAGGAACATATATATATAGAAGATTAGAAGGTGAAGGTTCATATATTGCAGGAATGAAAGCAGCCATACTAGCTAACATTCACATCCCACATGCATCGCATCAACAAATGATCGAACAAGTGTGTAAAAAGAGATAAGTAATTGCAAGAAACATTTTTGACTTTGGTTAACCGAAACAAATCAATATTGCCCAACAATATATTGCTCGGTTAAGACTAAAGTCACGCATGTTCTCATTATTTCGGTTTTAATTCAACTAAAGTACATGTTATCTATCAGAGGTATTTTAAATATGGAGTTACGATCTGATCAAAATATATATAGTGAGCTAGCCTTCAAGAGAGAAGGTTATCTTCTTAATAAAATTAAGGACTTCTTCACCCGACAACCCTATAATGTTATTCAATCATCGAATATAATGTACATGTCAAATTGCAAATGCAAACCCCAAAACGTTTTTATCTTTCTCTCAGAAAGAAGGCAATCACCATATATAACCCGGCCAAATAAGAAGAATCACACAGCAGAGCTGATTAATTGAGTACATTAATTTTCGCCAAGTAATCGATCAATTCCAAAAATAAAGAATTTACTGCTCAGTCATGTGATGTAGGCCACAATGGCCATCACTTACGCCATATATATATATGCACACATCCATCTCAATCTGGCCAGAAGAATCCAAAGAGAAAAACTCACTCGGGATTAAAAGGAAACCAGGAGGTCTACAATAAGCCTGCAGGCTTCGAATGCTTTGTGTCACTGACCGTAATTTGAGAGAATCACTTTCTTTGTGCCTGACAACAAGATTATAGTTGAAGCCCTCCTTGAAGCTTGGTTGAATACAGCCAAGGCTGACAACATTTCCCAGATCATCAACACTATTGTGAAGAATGAATAAGGTACCTACATCCATTTCCCGAAGAACAACAAACTTGTCATACTTGTTCAATGTAATGAGAAACTTGTGGTCGCTCACGAACTCTATTGCAGAATCCACATGATCATTGTTGTAGTGATGGTATAACTTCTTGGCTGATGAGACAAACTTGCAACCCGAATAGGGACATGAACAACAAGGCGAATATGCACACGTCTTTTCATGATCATTTTTCTTGTTGTAAGACAGCGGAGTATTGCAGCCGTACTTGTTGTTTTGGCACGAGGTTGTGCTCGAGTCCACAACCTTCTCGATTGCCCAACAACGAGTAGAGCCAATGGGGCAGGAACAGGAGGGGCATTTGTTTTCGATTTTGGTGCAACAAGAGGAACAAGCTAAATGCCCATTTTGATCACACTGGAAGACAGGGACAGTCAAGGGTTCAAAGCAAATTGGGCAATCAAGCAGTCCTGGGTCAGTTAGGGTTACCACAGTATTAGGTTTAGGGTTACCTGTCCTGTGTTCATTTCGTTCTTTGGCTTCAGACTCCATAGAATTATTATCATCTTATCCTTGAATTTCTTCTTCTTCACTTTGAAGATGTTGTTTAACAAGACGAGGTCTCTTGAACCTGAGCGGTACGCAATCGTCTTCATCCGAATCTGAGAATCTCGGCTGGCGGATCAAAGGGTTATCATCTGAATCTGAATCTGAGAATTTCCGCCGGTGGATCAAAGGGCTATCAAGATCCTCTGAATCTGGCCATTCTTCTGCTTCTAAATCTAAGAATCTAGCCATACCGTCTCTCTAACCATGTCTCCCCTCTCAGTCTCTCCAATCGATTAAACCTAAATTTTGTTCCTCTCTTTTAGTTGATACAAAATACACAGTTTAAGAAGATGCGAGTCTATATATAGATGAGGTTCTTTGCAATATAAAGACTCGCATACGTTGTTGATTTCTGCAAAAGAAAAACAAAACAAATTCTATAATGACGTGCCGTTGAGAATCATGACGATCTAGACTTTATAGAAATACTCAAAGCCTTGTAACCAAAAAGAAATACTCAAAGCCTTATCTAAGTCGATATAAACATTTCTCTTCTTCTTTTTTCTTCAAAATTTCTAAAAGTTATCAATTTGATTTAAATTAATTAAATTCCGTAACCCCAAGGGGTTGGTGGGTTGGTAACTTGGTTTGGCTGCAATTGTGGCCATCTAGTTTGATTCTCACTAGGGCTGCTACTTAGATAGGAAATTCCGTTTCCATCCGATCTCGAACCGAAGTTTATGGACTTTTTCCTATTCGAAGATAATCCGAGTCCAAAATTCCAAAATCCGAAGGTTCCGAAATAAATTGAATTAGAATTGGAATAGATTGGAAAATTTCGAAAATCCGAAATATTCCGGTCCAAAAAATTTCGGAACATTGCCGTACTCATTGATCTTATTTGTTAAAATGGGTGAACTACAACAAACAATTTTTAATCGATTAGGCATATGCTTCGCAAAAAAAATTCAAACACCAATTTTTGACACACGTTGTGCTTCTAGTGTTCATATCTAATGGTTAGCCCAAGAGCCCTCGGTTTCACTTTCTCAATTTTCAATAATTATATGAAAGTTATTAAAAAATAATTTTAACTTGAAAACTACTTTTCCCGACGAAATATTCGTCGGCATAGGTCATCCTTTATTTTTGTCTTTTTATTTTACGTCAAATTGTGAATTTAATTAAAATAAATACTCTAGTCCTTCCAACGCTCGTGTGAGTTGCTTTTTCGTGGTTGTAACCTTCACATTACCACCCTCACAAAAAAATCTTGGTGAAGTTTTAAAGTATCTTATTTGTTAAAATGGGTGAACAACAACAAATAATTTTTAATCGATTAGGCATATCCTTCGCAAAAAAAATTCAAACACCAATTTTTGGCACACGTTGTGCTTCTAGTGTTCATACCTAATGGTCAGCCCAAGAGCCCTCGGTTTCACTTTCTAAATTTTCAATAATTATATGAAAGTTATTAAAAAATAATTTTAATTTAAAACTACTTTTCCCGACGAAATATTCGTCGGCATAGGTCATCCTTTATTTTTGTGTTTTTATTTTACGTCAAATTGTGAATTTAATTAAAATAAATACTCTAGTACTTCCAACGCTCCTGTGAGTTGCATTTTCGTGGTTGTAACCTTCATATTACCACCCTCACAAAAAAATCTTTGTGAAGTTTTAAAGTATCTTATTTGTTAAAATGGGTGAACAACAACAAATAATTTTTAATTAATTAGGCATATGCTTCGCAAAAAAAATTCAAACACCAATTTTTGACACACGTTGTGCTTCTAGTGTTCATATCTAATGGTCAGCCCAAGAGCCCTCGGTTTCACTTTCTCAATTTTCAATAATTATATGAAAGTTATTAAAAAATAATTTTAATTTGAAAACTACTTTTCCCGACGAAATATTCGTCGGCATAGATCATCCTTTATTTTTGTGTTTTTATTTTACATCAAATTGTGAATTTAATTAAAATAAATACTCTAGTCCTTCCAACGCTCGTGTGAGTTGCTTTTTCGTGGTTGTAACCTTCATATTACCACCCTCACAAAAAAATCTTAGTGAAGTTTTAAAGTATCTTATTTGTTAAAATGGGTGAACTACAACAAATAATTTTTAATCGATTAAGCATATTGTTCGCAAAAAAAATTCACACACCAATTTTTGGCACACGTTGTGCTTCTAGTGTTCATATCTAATGGTCAGCCCAAGAGCCATCGATCGGTTTCACTTTCTCAATTTTCAATAATTATATGTAAGTTATTAAAAAATAATTTTAATTTGAAAACTACTTGTCCCGACGAAATATTCGTCGGCATGAGTCCTTTATTTTTGTGTTTTTATTTTACGTCAAATTGTGAATTTAATTAAAATAAATACTCACCTTCCAACGCTCGTGTGAGTTGCTTTTTCGTGGTTGTAACCTTCACATTACCACCCTCACAAAAAAATCTTGGTGAAGTTTTAAAGTATCTTATTTGTTAAAATGGGTGAACAACAACAAATAATTTTTAATCGATTAGGCATATGCTTCGCAAAAAAAATTCAAACACCAATTTTTGGCACACGTTGTGCTTTTAGTGTTCATATCTAATGGTCAGCCCAAGAGCCCTCGGTTTCACTTTCTCAATTTTCAATAATTATATGAAAGTTATTAAAAAATAATTTTAATTTGAAAAATACTTTGCCCGACGAACTATTCGTCGGCATAGGTCATCCTTTATTTTTGTGTTTTTATTTTACGTCAAATTGTGAATTTAATTAAAATAAATCCTCTAGTCCTTCCAACGCTCGTGTGAGTTGCTTTTTCGTGGTTGTAACCTTCATATTACCACCCTCACAAAAAAATCTTGGTGAAGTTTTAAAGTGTCTTATTTGTTAAAATGGGTGAACAACAACAAATAATTTTTAATCGATTAGGCATATCCTTCGCAAAAAAAATTCAAACACCAATTTTTGGCACACGTTGTGCTTCTAGTGTTCATATCTAATGGTCAGCCCAAGAGCCCTCGGTTTCACTTTCTCAATTTTCAATAATTATATGAAATTTATTAAAAAATAATTTTAACTTGAAAACTATTGTTTCCGACGAAATATTCGTCGGCATAGATCATCCTTTATTTTTGTGTTTTTATTTTACGTCAAATTGTGAATTTAATTAAAATAAATACTCTAGTGCTTCCAACGCTCGTGTGTGTTGCTTTTTCGTGGTTGTAACCTTCATATTACCACCCTCACAAAAAAATTTTAGTGAAGTTTTAAAGTATCTTATTTGTTAAAATGGGTGAACAACAACAAATAATTTTTAATCGATTAGGCATATGCTTCGCAAAAAAAATATAAACACCAATTTTTGGCACACGTTGTGCTTCTAGTGTTCATATCTAATGATCAACCCAAGAGCCCTCGGTTTCACTTTCTCAATTTTCAATAATTATATGAAAGTTATTAAAAAATAATTTTAACTTGAAAACTACTCTTCCCGACGAAATATTCGTCGGCATAGGTCATCCTTTATTTTTGTGTTTTTATTTTACGTCAAATTGTGAATTTAATTAAAATAAATACTCTAGTCCTTCCAACGCTCGTGTGTGTTGCTTTTTCGTGGTTGTAACTGTAATACCCCAGATTTTCAATATTAATTTCTTGGAAAATTATGGAATTAATTATTGATTATTTGTAAGATTTGTGGAATTGTGGGTGGACAAATATTAACTCGGAAAATTATAAGTTTTGGGAGGTCAAAAGAGTTGACTTTTTATTCGTCGAGAATTTGGCAAAACTTCATTCACAAAAGTTGTAGAGCTCGTCAAATCAAGTTCATAGGAATTTGGTTTACCAAAAAAACGGGCATCGTATGAAAGAGTTATGATTTTCGGGAGATTGAAATGAAAAGAAATAATTTTATAATATTTCTTTTTGTCTGCACGATCGTGACCGTTGAATCGTAAAGATTCAATCTCAGCCGTCCATTTCTATTCAGTGATTAAGGTTAATTAATCATTTCCCTTCCCCCCGGTACTCACCTCCCCCGGTATCTCTCTCACCCTCCCTCAGTACTCACCTTCCCCAGTTTCTCTCTCTCTCTCGTCTGCAAATACTTGAAACCCAATTCTTCTACACATCACCACCATTCTCATCTCCTCCATTTATTCAGCCCCCGTGTATGGCTCACTCAGCCATGCCTTATGTTCTGGACCTCTATCTCTCTGGTA
The DNA here is from genome assembly GCA_029955375.1 of Rubus parviflorus. Lineage (NCBI taxonomy): Eukaryota > Viridiplantae > Streptophyta > Magnoliopsida > Rosales > Rosaceae > Rubus > Rubus parviflorus. The sequence continues at coordinate 32,136,889 of JARGGL010000001.1, forward strand.
CTACTACTCTTAATTGAGTTTCTTGTATTCTAATTCACTTTTTCTTTGATGGGTTTTCCCCTGAAATATTTTGGAGATTCAGTTTCTTTGTGTGTCAAAGCATGAGGCTTTGTTTTCTCTTTACCTGCGTTCCTCAAGCCCAACACGGCATCGCTTTCTGTCCTCCTCTTTATGCTTGTGCTCTGCTTCTTAATCTTTACTTAATCTAATTAACAAGGAGTAAAGAGAGCTGATGTGGGTGCAAAGAAGAAGATTAGAGAGGTTGCAGGAAGAGGAATTGGTGATGGGTTGAATAAGATTAGAAGAAGAGCACGGGATCAATGGGTGCGGAGAGAGGAAAACGGTGCAGTGAGGAGAGGGATCAGAAGCAAGGCACGGGAAGAAGGGTGCCGGCAGTATTGATCGGAGAGCAGAAGGCTCAGAAGCAAGGCACGGCAAGGAGAGAAGAAAGAAGGGAACAAAGAAGAAGGAAGAAAGAAAGAAGAAAGAAGAAAGGGGAAGAAGGGAAGACCGGAAAGGAAGAACAAAAAGAAGAAAGGAAGAAATGAAAAGAAAAAGAAGAAAGGAGAAAGGAGAAAGGAGAAAGGAGAAAGAAGAAAGAAGAAAAGAAAGGAAGAAGTCACGGGAAGAGAGAGATGATGGGTGTGGGTGCAAAGAGAAGAAAGGTGGGTGCAAAGAGAAGAAAGGTGGGTGCAAAGAGAAGAAAGAAAAAAAAAAAAACAAAGGTTAATGGGCCTTTTGACCCATTGACCAAGCCCAAGGCCTAAAGCCCAATTGCTATGGACACCCGACGTATTGAATCCGTTCCGATCCGGACTTTGAGGTAGTGATCAAATTTAATCGTATGGTTAATCTTGTAGTTATAAACATGTTGTACGGTGAGATCGTTGAATTTCAACCGTTTGATTAATGATCAATTAATCGAGGGTTAAGGATCGTTAGATCCGTGATAATTCGACCGTCGGATCGTCACCATTTTCGGATATGTTGTTAGGATGCTAGAAATAAGCTTTCTGTTAAATTTTGGTGTTGAGGAGTTTCGGTGGGATCCGTTCGATAAATATTTAACGTGGGCCCCACGTTGACCGACAGTTGACTTTTGGTCAATTTGTCCCGATAAATAGTTCCGATGTCCTAGGTGACATTTACGGAATATTTATAATATTTTGGAAGTGTATTATGCTAATTTAAAATTGCATAATCATAGGTGGTTACGAAAAATAAGGCGTACATGCTTTGGTCGATTTCCGGTTACTATTTAAAGACGCAGCTGGAATTAGAGGTGAGTAAACTCACTTGATATTTGTGGTGAACAAAGTTCACAATATTAATTTGGTGATTGAATTAATTGTTTAAATGTGAGTAATTCTCCCGACAACTTGTTGGTGAATGAAATTCACATATTATTTCATTAGAATAATTATTAGGTTGTGAAATAATATTTATTGAAAATAAATATTTGGTTTTAAACAAATAAACTTGTTCAACAACGGTTCATCGGTAAGTGAAAATTGATTTTCAAAATAAATGAATTTAAATGAATTTTAAATATGAACTATAGTTGGTATTAGTGGCATTCCTGCGAGGATGACCACATATATATATATTTACATGAAAAATATATATATTTTTGATGATGGTGTTAAAGTGGAAAAATAATATATTTGTAAAAACAATTATATTATTGTTGAGTGATTTTGTTTGGTATGGAAAACAATACATTTGAAAATGTTCATTATTATTGTTTTACGCGGGATTTAGTGGAAAACAATATATGAAAATATTTATATTGTTTTTGAATATTTGATTTGTGGAAACGATATTTTGTGAAAAATGCAAATTTAATCGTTTTATGAGTGTGGAGTGTTTGACAAACAATATAATGAAATATTCATTATTATTGTTTTATTGTTAAGTGAATTTGTGCATAAGACATATTGGAGTTTAAAGAATAGTACTATTGTGTACTAAAGTGAATTACTGGTAAATTGAGTTTGGTGGTGAGTAGTTAAGCAATGGGCTTAAGTCCCTACAGATAGTGCACTATTAGACTCATAGGAAGGAGGAGCCAACCTTGAGTGTACATGCTTTGGTAGGAGACCTTGGTATGCTGTTTGCTTACCCGTACATATTGTACGCGGATTTTTACCCATGCTAGGTATTTTGTTACCTGGGACTTGGGACTTAATTTGATTTGTTCTTTACCAGTCATCCTAAAATATTCACTAAAAAGGGGAAAGTCCATATTATTCTGATCGAATAATTATGTGAGCATATATATCATTTGTTAATGATGCATTTGTTAATTGTTTCAATTAAAAACAAAATGAGATTGATTTTGATTTCAAAATATATTTTCGTATTTGGACTATCTTAAAAAGTCTTTTATACGGTCTGTTTTTGGTAAGTTAATTATGCAATATTTTAATTGTATAATTTTGTTTGTATAACTTGTTAATACAATATAAATCGAGGTTACTCATACCAGCTTCGTAAGCTGACCGGGTTTGTTAATATAACCCGGTACACTATTCAATGGTGTAGGGTTATTCATGCAGGTTAGGTATGCGTTTTAGCATTTGGAGAACTGGTTGAGAATTCTAGTATCAACCGTTTGAGCTGGTGATAGTCTTCCGCTGGTGTACATTAGACTCTGAGGAAGTAGTTTACTTAATTTATTGAATTATCAATTTATTATGTAAATTTATGAAATGTAATATTCGACTCTAAAGATTGAGTCAATATTTACATTGGAGGGCATGGAATGGGTGAGTGTTGTACTTGAATTAATAGAAAAAAATTCTTGTGCATATTTATTATTTGATATTCCATGCTTCGCGTCCCGAATCAGTTATGTAATTAAAGGCTAAAATGCCTTATTATTGTTGTAAATTTTCGGGTCGTGACAGTAACCTTCATATTACCACCCTCACAAAAAAATCTTGGTGAAGTTTTAAAGTATCTTATTTGTTAAAATGGGTGAACAACAACAAATAATATTGTCCGAAAAAATAGGATTTACATATTTTTTACCTTGATGGGAGTAAAATAAGCCAAAATCATACTTGTTGGGCAAAATTAAAAATCACTTCAGTCAATGGCAAATGTAAGGTGAATTTGTGTATCTATTGGATATTTCCCTTTAAAAAAAATCGTCATAAAAAAGCCTATTGTTTATATAAGAATTTAGAAAGAGGCCAGCCGGCCAGTGAGACCCGTTCTCTTTTTTCTATTTTAGGAATTTGTCTATTTTTCGACTTGATTTCCGATGCTCGAAAAGCATGGGTGTGTATGCGGTTGGTTTCAAGTGGATTATATCATTCTATTAGACATGGTGAAATTATTTTTCAAGAATTTTTTTAACTCTTCTATATATAAATCAATGGAGAGGTTATCATGCATCGTAGCTGAGCATTCTCAAGTTTCAGGTAATTAGATCTATCTACACTATTTTTCTTTGGCTTTTGGAGTTGTGTAAACAAACTTTTATATATGCTCCCTAAGTTAAAACTCTTTTGTATATGAAGTACCTATCTGTATCATTTACTTGATGCATGAATTGTAAATCCAAGTTGAGTTTGGGCAGTATAAGAGATGGACATGTCGTCGTCTATTGATGAAGATGGTCTGTCTCTTGACGAAAGATTAGCAGTAAGAGGTTGTAGTCCGATATCGTCATCACCAACCGGTGCTACGACTACTACTACAATTGGATTAAAACAACTCCCAGAACTTTTATTGGTTGAAATTCTTTGTCGACTTCCTTGCAAATATGCCGTTCAATGCAAGTGTGTCTCTAAGCCTTGGTTCACTCTCATCTCTAGTCCTTATTTTGTTCGACACTTCCTATGTGTCCAACACAATCATGACCAGCCCATTATATTCGCTCTGCTTATCGATTCTTTGTTCCTTCCGCTTTGCAAACTAACAAGCACTTTGTCTCTGAGATTCATGCACCCTGTTGTTCAACTGGAAGATGGATTTGTGTCAGCAATGCACAATGACTTAGTTTTGTGCCGCGCAGAACATGTTTGTATCCGCCATTACTATTTATGCAATCCATGCACCAAGCAATATGTGGCTCTTCCTCCCGCCCCTCAAGCTTACCATTTTGTAGGGGAGGGATTCATCTGTGAACCCTACTATACCTACTCGAGTAGTACTAGTACTAGTTCTAGTTCAACCATCCACATAATGCTGATTACCAGTGGATTGTTGTGCGAATAAATCCATTTTTTGACATCGAGATCTTCTCTTCTAAGACGGGTGAATGGAGAAAGTTAGTATTAAGGTTAATCCGCGGAGACAATGACAACTATAGACTTATATATTCTCTAGGCACTCCTTGGAAGGGAAAGTTGTATTGGTTGGGTGAAAATAAATGGAAAAAGTATGACGACGTCGACATATACAAGGTTAAGGAGCGACAACGACTTCCATTTAATTTTGAGTTGGACCCATTCAATGCCAGTGCCTATCCCTGTGGTCATATCATTGATAAATATCGAATCATTGAGGGGCCGCCGATGGACAATCGAGAGTTTGCGAATCTTTTCGTGTCGCATGGATGTTTGTGGGCTTGTACTGCAATAAATGAGGAGTTTGATGAACTAGGAATTTGGGAGTTGAAAGAAGATCCAGAAGTGGATGGTGAGGAGGTTGTTGGAGGACGAAAATGGTGGTATTTGATGCACAAACTCCCTCGTTACCAGACGTTTCTCAATTCCAAACATCATTTGATTGCTAAATCTGCCGATGTCCTAATTATGAACAACATGAGAGTGCTAGGTTTGCACCCAAACAATGAGGATATAATGTATTTAGCTGTCGTTGGACTTGGTATTGTCATGTGCAATCTTGGTACAAAAAAGTTAGACATTGTTGCACAACTTCCTGATGAGTATCTGGACCTTTTTCGGATGCACGCTACATTTGTTCTCCCGTTGTGGCCAACACCAATTCTGAAACTCTCAGTTCCTAAACACTAGCTAGAACAATACATATGCACGCAAATGTATGTATGTATGTACAACAACTACTATATACCAACGTTTGCTTTTATGTATATATATTACTTATTTTGTAATGCATACTATTTAGTGTGGCCAGTTGATCGATGATATATTATTTTGGGGGCTAGCTAGCTTGTAAGTTGTAAAAGCACATGGAGTACTCTGCAATCTCTGCTCGACTAGCTTGTATTATTTTTGGGTTTATTTTGTTGATGATCGTTGCAATTGTTTTGTTTTTGCTCAGTATATATACTATAATATTGAGCTGATTGTGTATTTATCATGGCCGGCCGACATTGTTTAGGCAAAAAAGCAAGATGAAGGTGATCGAGCTTGCTCGAGTTGGTTGAATTGTATGTTCTCCATTAATCTAATTTCCTTTAAATGTTCTTCTTCAAAAAATATTTCCTTTAAATGAACACTGATTACAGCCATTATATATTATTATTATTATTATTATTATTATTATTATTATTATTATTTATATCATCACCCCTACCCACTCCACCACACTCCACACATCTCATGATACGTACTAGTGAAATTTGAAGTCGTGACTTCCGCAACCAACATGCTACTGCTCACTGGCATGATATTACAGAGGAATCAAGGGGAGGAACTCGATTCATCCACCAAAAACCTTGAAGGAAGTTGGCGTCCATGCTTGCGATACCAAATCCTATAGCAAAGCAATGGAGAGAGAACGCACTCTAAAAAAAAACAACTGGGATGTTAATATTATCACTTCTTTTCATTAAATGTAAACAAAAATTGATATAAAAAATATCAATTTGTAATTGATCTAACTAAACAAAAAAGACAAATATAACTTAAATTTAATTTAAACCATAGGATCTTATGCAAATATAACTTAATATACTTAGGGAGGTGTGTTCAATTCAAATTTTAATAGATTATATCTGACTTTTTATAATTCATGGATTATGCAGACTCTATGGATTGTTTTAATTCCATATAGATTTGGACAGATTTTAATGCATTGTATTATCAGTATTTGTTTGGATTTTAATAAGTCCATGAATTGTCCTAATATCAATAATAGAATAAAAAATTGACAAAAAAATCATAGAATAAAAATAATTACGACTTGAAACAAAAAAGTTTTATAAAACCATGTATACAATACTCTTACAATGTCATAGACAACTAATTTTTAGCAACCAAAATAGTTGTCAACTCCAAATTATCTTTTATGTATGTCAAAATACATCACCGAAAATGCAAAAATAATTAAAAAAAATATTATAAATATGAATACTCCTCCATTCCTTGGTCCATTGCTCATAAGTCCACCTTTTTTTGACATCTTGTTGTTGATCAACTATGATAATATTACTATATTTTACACTCTCGGTATAGTTGATATATTACTATATCAAGTTATCAACTATGTCCAATGTTTTTATTAATTATGTATATATAAGAATAAAAATATTAGTTATCGTCAAAATACATCAAAATGAGAATACAAGTTGTAAGCAAAAGCCAAAATAGTTATCAGTATTCACCAATTAAAAGAAAACTTATCATTGATAATAGAGAATTATACAAAGAGTGGGGAGAATGAGACATAAAACCTAAACTTCTCCGAATAGAACAAAAAAAATTAGAAGAACAAGGAGAATGAAACCTCCTTCATACAAGAAACACATGAGAAAGAGAGACATAATTAATGAAAAATTCTTTGAGCACACCAATTGCTACCAAGTTGACCATGCTACCCAGAGCTAAACCTATGAACTTCATATCTCGCACCACCTTCATGTAACAGAACCATTCTTCACCAAATTGATGAATGGTTCCCTTCTGAGATCATAGGAGCCTCTCCACCACCTTTTCAGATAAGACATCTATTCCCATATAAACTTATCAGTCATGGAAAATAACCCTGATGTCAACTAATTGCAAGTATTGGAAAAACACTTGTTTATTTTAGCTGATATCTCTTGTTTATTTTCAATATGTAAATGTAGTTTGAAGACTGTAGATTTGAATGGATTGATTGGCCTCAAGTTAAACATCCATATTCAACAGATATTGTGGAATTCATTAGATCTTTGGATGCAGAGAAAGACATCACACTCTTGAAAGAGAATGGATGCAACATACCCCATTGTGCACTTACACTCCAAGTTTCCACCATGCTGTTGAAGAAAGGAGTGGAGAAAGGCCTCACTCCCTATCAGATAGGAAGCATGATGATTAGGGAAGATTATAATCCCATTGAAGAGAAAGCTGCCATGATTGAAGATCTTCAAGCTCCTATGATTGAAAAGAAAGCTGACATTGAGCGGATCATTGAAGAGGCACAAGAAGCTGAGAGTGAAGATGCATTTATGGAACGTGTATCCATAATCATGGATCGTGAAATTCTTAAGATCTGCACTGGCGAGAACTTGTGTTGCAGAATGCAAAACCTGTGATAACATGTATCTCTTATATCAAACAAGATATGCTTTTCTCTTCTAGTGTACTGTAGAGTCGAAATTGAAATGACAATAATGATGTGAATTTGCAAACATATTATCTCATGAATGTTACTGAAGTTCATAAGACATGGCCAATCATTTTCTTGCTTGTTTCTATATCATTGTCCAACAACTTTAACCAAATTAGATTCGTGTCCAACTAGCTAGTCCAAATGCTTTCTATGCTTTGAATGTTAGAATGGACTTATCACATCTATACTTAAGTAGATAACATTGATAAATGCTTAGACAAAAGACAATGAGAATAATGTATAAAAGAATCCATACTGTTAAGAATATGATGATAGGCTGAAAGAACCTTATTAAAGCTGAGGTTGGCATGTTAGGCTGCTTTTATGGGTGGAGCCTAAGCTGGCCAACATTAATATATATCAGTAGAACTAGTCCCTGCAATCTCTAACAACACACGAGCATAAGTTCTTACCCATTGAAGAAGCTTAAAGGGTTAGAGAACGACAAAAGACTGGTATACCATTTTGCTGCTACTGCTGTCATGGATTTATCAGGTAATGTATTCAACTGATATGTCTTTTATATCTCTTATATTGCATATGTATATATATAGCAGATGATCATTTGTGTCTATGAGTTCATGATGTGATCTTGTGATTTAAGTTTATTTATGTCTAACATTTGGTATCAGAGCACGTTCATCATAAACTATAGATCAAATCTTATATGTCCATTATATGAGGAAGCATATGGTTCAAGATCAAAAGTTTTGTTTAACATACAAAACTCTCAGAAATTATAATTACTGCTTGTTTTGGTTGAAATGCTTCTGCTAATCAATCTCATGCAGCAAATAATTAGAGCTTGCAAGGTGAGTTCCTTGTGAACCCAGAAAATTGAATTGGTTTTTCAATTTTGTATAAAGTATGATAAAAGATGATCTTGATTATCCTTGTAGCTGGAAACTTATGTGTTACTGGTTGTTCTTTTCTTTTTGATTGGTTTGGAAATTTAAACTGTGAAGCATCAAAAACAAATGAATCAATCAGCATAACAACATAGCATTATCAAGGAACTTTAATTCATATAGATCTTCTTACAAGGGTTCATTTGCTTGGATATAAATCTTGAATTATCAAATATCGAATTTGTAGGTTTCTTTACAAAGGTTAGTGAACATATTGCACAAAGCAATCTTCATTAATTTTTGTGAAAAGACCATCAAGTAATGCAGATTGAAAAATTGTATTCTTGTGATTTAGAGCTATGCTTACATTTTCTTCCAAAGAAGTGTTTTTTCTGCATAGTACTTAGAACACAAAATAGCATTGCACATGGTGATTAAGTACGTTCATATCAGTTACTTAGAAACATTTCTACTGTCCAAAGATGTTGAATGTTTCTCTGGAAAACATGAATTTCCTTACTATGGGGCAATAATAAGGAACTAATACTATGTCCACTGCCATAAAGGTGTTGCTTAGTATTGTATTTTAAGAATGGGGTTTTGTGATGCATTTTTTGCATTGTTTTTGCTGAAATATATGTTTAATGTATGTGTTTTGTTATCTGTATGAATTGGTATTGCTTGACATAAGTAATTAAATTCACAAGACACTTAACAAAACGTTGCTTAAAGAACACGCAGAAAAGAACTCACATGAATTTTATTTTGCTCCATAGGGAATCTCGCAATCACCTTAGGAACTATTCAAGTCCTGACTGGAACAAACTATAGGAAATGGAAGAATCAAGTAGAGTTTCATTTAGCCATGCACAACATGGACATTTGCCTTACTGATGAGAAACCACAAGATTTAACTGAATAAAGTACTGAAGAAGAGAAGAAATTTCATAAGGAGTGGTTTAAGGCAAATAGAATGGCTAAAAATGTGCTCAAAATTACCATGTCTGACACTGTTAAGGGTAGTATACCATAGAAGGATCTAGCTTGTGAATATCTTGAAGCCATTGCTGAAAAATTTAAGGAGAGTGACAAAGCAGAAGTTGCACATTTGTCACAAACGTTTAACTCTCTGAAGTATGATGGTTCTGGAAATGTTAGGGAGCACATTATGAGGCTCATTGACATAGTTGCTAAGCTCAAGGAGCTGAACATGCCCCTCCAAGATGAATATGTGGTGCATCATGCACTGCATTCACTGCCGAATAGGCGAATAGCTTCAGTCAGCTGAAGACTAGCTACTTAGCCCAGAAAGAAAAATGGAACTTGAATGAGCTTATAGCTATTTGTGTGGAAGAGGAGGATAGGATGAAGAAGGAGAAAGTAGTGACTGTGTACTTGGTTGGGAAGCCTAAGTGGAAAACCAACAAACTGAAAACCACCAAAACCATCACCAAAGCTTCTGCCACCGATTCTGCTTCTACAAGCAAAATCAACAAGCCTTTCAAATTCAAGTCCTACTTTTGCAAGAAAGTATGACACATGAAGAAGGACTGCAATGCTCATACGAATTGGTTAGCCAAAAAGGGTGAGATAATTCCTTACACTGCTTTTACTGTAGAAGTTAACCTTGTAGATATTGAACCTCATTCTTGGTGGTTAGATTCTTGGTGGATCTTGTCAAAATTAATTCTGTTGATATCTTAGCTATTTGTGAGCCTAAAGTTCAATTTCACAAAGTTTGTAATACACTTCTGTCTCTTGGCTTCAGTGACTATAAAATTGTTGAGGCTAATGGCTTCTTTGGGGGCATTTGGCTCCTTTGGAAATCTCATAATTTTCATGTTGATTTCATCGATGATTGTATATATGCTAGTCCTACCATTTCTATTAGACGTATGTTATGCAGTTACCTTGAGTTTCTTATGCAGACTCATCAATTACCTTGTTAACCTTGAAGCTGAGCTGATTTTGGAATATGAGACTTTGAGAGATCAAGAAAACCTTTTCTGGAAACAGAAATCAAGGGACAAATGGCTGCATGGTGGAGATAGAAATACTAAGTTTTTTTCACTTAACTACTCTTGTTCGTAGAAGAAAAAAGGGTTTTTATCATGGGTGGTGTCTGGACTTTTCGCGACCGGACAAAATAGGGTCCGAACTTAAAAAATAATCAATTAGGTGCCTGAACTTACAAAAGCAAGACATTTAGGTACTTCCGTCTAACCTCCGTAAAAAATAAGGGCAAATAAGATATTTCACAATACTTTCCGTAAAAAAAAAAAAAAATCACTTTTGTCTGGGGTTTTTATCATGGGTGGGGTCTGGAGTTTTCGCGACCGGACAAAATGGTACCCGAACTTAAAAAACAATCAATTAGGTGCCTGAACTTACAAAAACAAGTCATTTAGGTACTTCCGTTATATTTCTATTTAACATCCGTAAAAAAACAAGGCCAAATCAAATATTTCACAATACTTTCCATAAAGAAAAAAAAAACTTCGCTAATTATTTGGGGTGGGATTCGAACTAATCATCTCACCATTACAACATTACACTTAAACCACCAAGACACAAGTTTCATGTCACGCCCCAAATTTCGTAATATAAATAACAACTTGTTATTATCAATAAAACAAATCTGGAACGCGAAGGCTCGGTTACAAAACAACTGGAATATTTTTTTTCATTTATTCCAATAACAAAAACACACCGAACCTACAAATGTAAACATAGACTCGTTCTTTAGAGTCAACTATTACATTATTCAAATTTACATATTAAATTGAAACTTCAAAATAATAAGTAATTATCCACTCAGAGTATATTACATAGCGGAAGTCTAACAAAACCCCAATACGTTAAACGTACATCTAGGAAACCTCAGCTTCAGTCCTGGTTACCCTAACTTGCAAGATTAACCCCTACACCATGGAATAGTGCACCGGGTTGAAATAACAAACCCGGTAAGTTTTGAAAGCTTGTATGAGTAAACAATTAACCGCACACACATTCCACAATTTAATAATCTCAACTTAATATCAAATTAAGCAATAACATGAGATCAATCTCAATCATAAAATTCATGTCCAATCTGGATAATAAAAGAATGAATACTCTTGAAACATCTTTTAGAATTATACATCACACACACGATTCCAATGATATATGTACGCTTATACGAAATCATCGATCAATAAATCCATGTCCAATCTGGACAATAAAAGAATGAATACTCTTGAGACATCTTTTAGAAAACACAACATTCTTAAATCACAAGACCAACGAATGCATGTGACTTAAAAATTGGCAGACAGACTAGAGCTCTAACTGATGGGACGCTTGCCCAACTCATACCACAGGGTTCGAAACCCCTTCCACAACACAAATGAGAGAGAGATTCATTCTCATGACAATATACAATTTAATTGATAACACCATAATCAATATTGTGAACTTTGTTTCCCACAAATATCAAGTGAGTTTACTCACATCCAATCAAACATCTATCTCAATGTATATACTCTTTCCTTAAATCAATATATACATATCCTCGCCATTTATTCAACTCACACCCAATCACAATAGTAATATAATCTCTCTCATAATGCTTTATTTTAAAACAACAAATAATTTCACAAATAAACGTAGTTTTCACTTACCTATGAACCGTTGACGATCAAGTCCATATATATTTCAAAACAAAACTTTACTTTCAAAATATAATTTCCTATGGCTAATTATTAAATCTGCCGTTCTTCAAGCTCCTCAAATGCACCTAATATATCAGAAATCCTCTACACCAATATTACGCAACAATTATAACATAAGCCTAAATGCAATTCCAATATCGAGAATTCATGATATTAAGAATATACTGAATTTACACGTCTCATTCCGTGTAGATTCATACTAATATTACGCAATAATTATAACATAAGCCTAAATGCAATTCTAATATCGAGAATTCATGATATTAAGAATATACTGAATTTACACGTCCCATTCCGTGTAGATTCATACTAATATTACGCAACAATTTAACACATCACAATTTCACCAAAACAGCATATATATCAATCACACAATTAATTCTATCAATAACGTAATTTTGTAAATTACGTTCAACAATAACCATTGTGAGTTTACTCACCTTTGTAAATTCCAGCAGCGTCAACGAACTCAACACTTAACCAGGTAATCAACAAGAAACGTCCGCTCGGCTACACGGTTTCCAAAAACACCTAAGAACAAGTATTTCGTTTCTCAGCACAAAAACAACTAAATGACAAACGAAAAGTGACCGTATCACTCCCAAAGTTAATCGGATGTCCTTAGAATATCGAAAACTATAAACCGGACTAGTTTGACCAAAAGTCAACTATCGGTCAATGTGGGTCCCACATCACTATTCCTCAAACAGGTCCCACGTCAACTATTCATTGAACGGGTCCCACCAAAAGTCTAAAACATCAAAATTTACAGCAGGTTAAAAACTAGCACCCTAACAACATACTAAAATTTGGTGACGATCCGACGGTCGGATTATCACGGATCGAACGATCCACAATTCCGGGTTAATTATCATCAGTCAAACGATCGAATCTCAAAAACCCGTAAACACGAAAGATGTTTGTATCGACAAACACTACTCAACAAAGCAAAAATATCCAAAAAAGGTAGCCGGACGCGCCCCCACGCGCCGCCACAGACGGCGGTGAGAAAACCCTCACGCCGCAGGACTAAAGTCCAAACTCAAAATTAGCTAAAACCTAACCGTTAACTTGTAAAACACACAAAATGGAACAACTTTAAAACTTCCCTCGAAGTGAGTTAACGGCCGGATCGGCCTAGATCTTCGTCCAAAGGCGCGACTGCCCAAAATTCAAATGCAAAATTCTCCTTCCTCGGGAATCCGATTGAGGTGAAACCAGCGGCTATAGGTTCGTATGGATGAGGCCTTCAAAGACCAGTAAGTGGCTTAGGTCGAATTGGCCGGAAATGCTGCCAGCAAGGGTGACAAGTTTCTGCAGTTTTGGGTTGTTTTTGAGTGAGTTTCTCCCATTAAATTCTCCTCCAACACTAAGAATTGTTGCAAGAAACTTATGTAGGATTGAAGAACAAAGAGTGGTGGAGAATTTGGGACAAATTTCACACCTTGGGGTGGTTGGATCGCCGAGAAATCGGCCGGCAAAGATAAGGGCAGCGGGAAGGTTTTCTGGGATTTTTCCAGAAAATTCAGATTTTTGAAAAAAACAATTTTTCTATTTATAGCCAAAATAAATCAAACTTCAAAAAATCATAACTCTCTCAAACGAACTCCGTTTTAGGCAAACTTTATGTCTTCGAACTCGTATCGACGAGCTCTACAACTCTCGTGAAGGAAGAATTCCCAAAAACATAGCCGACCAGAAAAACATCCGAACGCCAATCGAATTGCGACATGTGTCGCATGGTGACTCACCAGACAAAGCTGAGTCACCATGTGTGCTGTTCCAATCACTACCCGCCATGTGTCGGTTACTATTTAGACACTATTTGCCACTATTCACAAATAATACAAATACGTACAAATAATTAATACGTATAATTATATCGTATTTACACAAATATGCCACATCATCAACAAAATACGGAAAAACATAAATCTCACCAAATATTTATTTTCACATTTCTGAAAATTAAAGATGAAAATTCGGGGTATTACATTTCACTTGTTAAATTATATGCAAATATATTATTTAACAACTATAACTATCTAATAAAAAAATAAAAAATTTCTCTCTCTCTCCTCTCCCTCTGCACCGCCGTCAACCACCTTCAAATACCACAAAGTTTTATATCAACATGTAGAGCACAACCTAAGGATCACGTTTAGTAACTACCTTGAGGTCCAATTCGAAGTGGATCGGGAGATATCAATGCTGGAAGTTCCGAAACTAAAAAAAATCAATGATGTCGATATTCCACGTGCGGCGGTCGATGTTGAAAACCGAGGGTACCACGAGATTTCTGGGATGAAGGGCTTCACAGTCCAAGTGGTTTGGAGGTTTGGAAGTGGCCGAAGGACGTTGGAACAAAACCTTGAAATTTGAAGCCGGGTGGGTTTGGCTCGTCGGCACCTTCTCCTTATGTTGGTGGAGGTGGTAGCCTGAGGTGGTGGCCGAAGGTGGTGATGTCGAATGGTGCAGAGGGAGAGGAGAGAGAGAATAAATTTTTTTTTTCAATTGTTTTAGATTTTTATATTTTTGAAAAATATTTATGAAAGTCAAAATATTAATTTACAAAAAAAAAAATTTCAAGGCCACAAAAGACATTTCTTTTTGGAAAGTATTGTGAAATGTCTTATTTGTTTTTATTTTTTACGGAGATTAGATGGAAATATAACGGAAGTACCTAAATGACTTGTTTTTGTAAGTTCAGGCACCTAATTGATTGTTTTTTTAAGTTCAGGTACTATTTTGTCCAATCACAAAAAGTCCAGACCCCAACCATGATAAAAACTCGTTTGAACTTATGAAAATTTGACACGTGTCCAAACTTAACAGAAAATTGACGGTGCGTGGACGGATGTACCTCATTGATGTGGTTTTTTAAGTTCAGGCACCTAATTAATTGTTTTTTAAGTTCAGACTCTATTTTGTCCGGTCACAAAAAGTTCAGACCCCATTGATGATAAAAACCCAAGGAAAAATAAGATTGAGGGTCTCTTTGACAGTGATGGTCAATGACATATCTGCATCAATGATATGAAGAATATTTCTGTGTCCTTCAAAAATCTTTTTTCGGCTCCTGCTTATGATGATATCAGATTTGTTATTCCTTGGTTATTCCCTAGTATTGATGCTACTGCTGGTGCTGCTCTTTGTAAACCTGTTACTATGATTGAGGTTAGGAAAGCTTTTTTCTTTATTGGTGGTTTGAAGGCTCCTGGTTTTGATGGTTTTCCTGCAATTTTTTACCAAACTTATTGGAATTTATATTCTTCTGATATTCTCTCCGTTGTGCATCAAGCTTTCTCTTCTGGTGTCATTCCTACTGGTTTGAATCACACCATTATCTCACTTATTCACAAAGTCCCTGGTCCCCAGATAATGACTCAGCTTCGCCCTATCAGCCTTTGCACTACCATTTACAAGGTAATTTCTGTGAAGTATATAAAATAGAGTGATGATCAAGTGTCAAGTCAGCAGCAGCTTTAGTTAGTTTCTAATGTATTTATGCTGCTGACTTGATCATCACTCTATTTTATATACTTCACAATTTCCAAGGTCATTGTTGCTCCAATCAGACCTCTCATGAAGCAGCTCCTATTTGTGAGTGGTGACTGCTGCCATTCCTACTTATACTATGCAGACTGCCAATCTTCCTTTGAGTGTCTGCAATAAACTTGATAAGTTGAATAGAGATTTTCCATGGGGTGATTCCGAAAACTTGAAAAAACCTCATCTAGTTAACTCCCATATTGTCTGTCTGCCTAAATCTCTTGAACCAAGCCATGTTAGCTAAGGCTGGATGGAGACTCTTTCAAAATGATCCTGGTTTGTGGGCTCCATTCATAAGGAAAAATATCTTAAGCATTCCAATTTTCTCAATAATCAGTACTCTGGCCCCACTGTGTGTTCTAGTACTTGGAGAAGTATTATGCATGGTGTTAATCTCCTGAACCAAGGTCTCATCTGGAGAATTGGTGATCGGAAAACAGATAATTTCTGGACTGATATTTGGCTGAATTCTGTTAAATATAGATTAACTTTAACAGCAAGAAGGTACTAGTACTGCATTCTGAATACCCAGATATGAAATACAAAGGGTTCCACTTGTGCCAAAAAGTGATGTAATTATATCATTTGGTCAGTAACACAAATCTTGGGCTTACATCCAACATAATTTGTAGATATATAAATGTTAATAAAACAAAATGTTAAACTATTTTTAACCAAATTGGGGGAGCACCAGTGGCATTGGCTACAAGTAAATGACACAGCAATATCTTCATGGTTTCTGCTTGATCGAACACAGAAAATCAAAGAATAAAAAGCAGTACATAAGCAAATGAGCAGGCAATATGAAGGTATTCCACATAGACATATAGACTGTAGCAGGTTCCAGCCCATATCTAGGCTAAGATTGAGTCTCAACTCTGAGTGATGTCAAGGTTTGAGCTGCAAGAGGTGTGTAATCATTCTGGTATAATATAGCTTCATCAAGTACATGGCTCTTGTAGCTCATGTTAAACAACTAACTCGTTTCATATTCAGACATTCAAAATATAAACAAGGAGGACTGGAACATCAGAAGTGAATGATTTGCGAATTTCAGGCCACAAAAACACTAATTCCAGTAGAAAAAGTAATCCAACAAATTCAAAAAACCTGATTACATATAAGACGAGCGAGATGGAAGTCAGTAGGAGACAGCAGCGCTTCTACTTCTCTTTGCTGCTTCTGCTTCCTCAATCTCCTTAGACTTGGCTTCAGCCTTCAACCTTTCCTTCTCCTCTATAAGCTTTCCCAATTCATCCTCTCTCCCATCCTTTCTGAGCTCCCCTTCGAAAAACTTCTGCAACTGATCCTCATTCAATGCAATGCATGTGTCATACATCCATGTACCCACCACATTAAGCACCTCATCGAATTTCCCTGCATCACTGAATGCCTTCATTATAAACTGATAGCTCGGAATATCCATCTTGAGCTTCTTCACCATCAGATCAAAAAATGGTTTTATTGCGTTATTAACCTTCCCTACCTCAACCAACCCATGAGTCAACCTATTATAAACACGAAACGGTAATTGGTGTGGTAGTCTAGGAACTGGTGTTGGCCATAATGGTTCCACAATTAATCGGAAGGAGTAACGACTACTAATTGCCATGTCTACCTCGTATATTTTATCCAAGCTTCTATTACGAAAGTTGATCTGGGATAAGCGGACTCCATTAACTCCTTGTTTGAGTCTTGCATACAAGAGACCCTCATTAGTTGGGTCGAAACTCATCACCTCCATTTCTTCAGCAATGTGCAGTACAAAATACTCTTTCGAACACAATTTTCCAGCTCCATCGGCCATAGTGATCAGCTCTTCTTTCAGATCCCAAACCAATACAGAATGTGTATTGTCAGAGGAGTCTAAAACGCACATTTGCAGACACCCTCCTCCTTCGGGCACACCTAGGTGCTGTATCTTATACTCATGATCAGCCCGGTTGTTATTAGCTATTAATTCAATGAAACGACATCCATAGGAACATTCACCGATGTTGTTATTAGTGTTGCTGATCATGAACGGATCCAACCCAATCAGAAAGTTACTACGTCCCCAGGTACTGGACCAATACAACATTCCATTGTGAACAAAGTGAAAGTCTGGGTTGATTCTGTTAAAACTAAATCTTCGCGGGAATGATATAATCGACTCTCTCCATTCACCAGTATCAAAAGAGAAGATGTCCACCTTGAATTTGGAGGAAAGTTCATGTTTACGTATCCCCTCATACGGAAGAATTCTCACAACCTTGCACCTGTACTCGAAATTAAGACTAATTACCTCCCCATGCACATTGTCTCTGCTGTGTTTCTTATAAATGGGATCACATATGAATCCAACTGGTACGTGACGCGTCGTTCGACAGGGACGAGGAAGACAAACCCATTTTGCAGTATACGGATTATAGATAAAGTAATCACGTGTATAACGTAGACTTTCGCAACCCAAAACCAAGTCACCCGAAACCCCTACCACAGCTGCCTCGATGCCCCAACGAGGCAAGAATCTAGGAGTTAGAAGTTGGGGCGATGAAGACGTCAACAATGCAACAAGGGTCTTCCTCCTTTCGTTCATCATTGCACTTTGTGGAATTAGCCGTGGTGTTTCTGGACGTTTGCTTTGGAGTTGAAGCACAAAACGGCCTATAAAGTAGAGCTCAGACATCAGATTGCTCCAGAGCTTGCACACAGACTTGCATTTGAACACCAACTTAAAGCACGGAAGGCGACAAAGGATCTCGATCAATACATCATCAGGGAGGTCATCGAAATTAGTATTCATCAACTTTGATCTTGAAGATGGTGCTGATTCAAGGGACAACGATGACGATTTGGATATTCTTCCAACACTAGTACTATAACCACTTCTCATGGCTGCCAAGATGGAATAAAATTTAACTTTGACTTTGAAAACTAACTGATCGAAGATTGAAAATGTATAGAAATGTACATTTGAGCGTCTGGGATGGCATTATATATAAGCCCACATTAGCCAGTGTTTCCAAGCGTATATAGGAAAGTAAATTAGAAAACTCTAAGTTTCCTTCCTTGATTTGGGATTCCAGTCTTTCCAAGCGTAAATAGGAAAGAAAATTAGAAAACTCTAGTTTCCTTCCTTGAATTGGATTCCAGTCTTTCCAAGAGTCCACATTAGCCATTGTTTCCAAGCGTATATATATAGGAAAGTAAATTAGAAAACTCTAGTTTCCTTCCTTGATTTGGGATTCCAGTCTTTCCAAGTGTATATAGGAAAAGAAATTAGAAAACTCTAGTTTCCTTCCTTGATTTGGATTCCGGCATCATCTCATCAGGACAAAGGGCAGAAACAGCTAAGCAAAACAAAGATACATCCAAATGTTATTTAAACTCCAACATAGAAATTTGGTACGTTATTAACTGAATATTTAATCTACATTCAAATCTTGTAGACTGAGATTCAGCACCGATTTGAAATGATTTGCAAATAGCCAATATACATGGACGTAGAGTGGTGCCAGAAAAGAACTACGAATTACTAATGATCCTTCAAGTTTCTACAAATTCTCCAGTTTATTATTTACAACGAGGAGAGTGCGGTTCCTAATAACATCAATAGGGCTACTTGCTAGCTAGAGAAGAATGGAGAGCAAAAGAAAGATGATGGATTATTCGATTAACCAGTTCGTTAATGCTGTCTGTGGGTTGCTACTGCATCAGTTCTCTCATGTTTGGAAAGGCACAAAAGCACAACATCCAATCAGAGCGAGTCATGTTTATATCCGTCTGTTAAGATCAACTCCAATCAGGCCATCAGAAGCAAGGCTCAAAGTTTTGATAGCCCAACGAAGCATACCACAGAATTTTTATGCCTGGAGGAACCCCTTCTCTTCTAAGTAAGAAATCACTTCTTCGGCCATCTCGCATGGGGATGCACATTCTCCTCCTTTATGCCCTAATGCTATCTACAGAAAGATTAACGAGACAAATTAGAAACAAAAAAAATTCTCCTTTCCTATCCTAGATACAACAATGACAGATATCAAGCATAGTATAGGAGGCCAAAAATTGATGTTAAGATTATGCAAAAGATGGTTACATCTGATATGTCACCCAAGTATACATAAGCTCATGTTTCAGTCCATTCTGCACCATATTCCTATTAACATATTTCAGTCCATTCTGCACCCAGAATTATCAAACAAATGCAATTGAAATGAAGCTTGCATGCAATTTAAAGTGACTAGTAAATGCTTCAAATTAAAATTAGACAAAGCCTACATCTTGTTCTGGAATTAGACTCATCATTTTTGACATAAATATATTCTACAGAAAACATGCAGCATTTTGGGTTGCATGCAGAACTGCATATTGGACTCTTGAGAAAATGGCACAGCTAGAAAAAATAAAGTTTGGAGCTCCTATTTATGCTTCCAAATTCCCAATCCCTGCTGTGACATCACAAGAATATATATTACAGGGCCATTGCCCTGTAGGTGTCCACCTGTTCATGTTAAGCCTTAACATATGTATTCTGCTTTTCTCTAGATAACACATACCTCACAATTTAGTGGCAACTCGTATGGATCATCAATCCCAGTAAAACCTGCAGTTTCAGATAGACACAATTTATGTAATTGCCCATTTTGAACTCAACTTCAAGTAAAAGAAAAAGTGAAGAAGACAGAGAAAGAAAAGCATGGGTCTAGATTAGCAACTAACAAAGCAATAATACGGTCATATCATAAATCCTGAATGCAATACAGTATGAAGATATGCAGATGCCTATAAATCTGGAGGAAGACGAAGAAGGGGGGGGGGGGATATGTCTATGTCTATGTGACAGAAAATATAGCAATGTTTCTAACTTTCCCTCAAAAGAAGGTAGAGGCCAGGATTTGAACTTTGCAGTATATAACAAATGGATTAAAATAAAAAAAGTACTTCAGTGAAATACACTGGTTGAATGTACATATCCTTATCCATGCTTGCTATTGCTGATTTTGAACTGGCAAATTTCCAGCATAATGGAGCAAACCTTACCACTGCGCAAGGCTTTCCCTCGGCACATGTAATATTACATATCAATAGTCCTATAGTTTTCAACTTAAAATTGTCCAAGATATAATTAGTAATGATATATAGAGGATCCATCAGAGACACAATTAAGGATCCATAGAGGATATATCTGAAATTTGATAACTTCAAGAAATATGCATGTCAAAGAACATAGGAAGAAGATCCAAACACCCACATATACAGAGCTCTGAACAACAACAATGGAAAGTAAAGAATATTGCAAATGATTTTAAACATAGGTAAAATATCCCTAAACAGAATGTTGCTTGGATCTCACACGAAGAATTAGAACCGAAAAGATTGTAGTGGTAGTAGTACCATCAAGCAGGTGGTTAAAGATTAAAATACAAAACTCATTTTAGTACCTTTGATCTTCCCAGCACGTGCAAGCTTATATAGTCCCTTGGGGTCTCTGGCCTCACAAACATGGAGTGGAATGTCCATGAACACCTTTCATAACACAACTTCTTCTATTAGTAATTTTCTATTTCAGCACGAATACTTTAGATATATACACCAAGCTCACAGTTGAAGCACCAACTAACCCACCTCAATAAACTCTCCAGCAGGCAGCAATGCACGGCAGGCATCACGATCCCTTCGATAAGGAGAAATCAAGCTAGCAATACATATGACTCCAGCATCGGCAAACAACTTCGCCACCTCTCCTGAATAAAGACAAAGCCAGATGCTTTCCTGAGTTACTAAGTATCTAATGAAGCAATAGCAACGGGCAAACTATTAACGAAAAAAAAAAAGAGGCTTACAATGACACATTACACATACCAATCCTTCTTATGTTCTCTGCACGGTCTTCTGCTTTAAAACTAAGGTCGCGATTCAAGCCATGCCTGACATTGTCCCCATCTAGAACATAAGCAAGCTTTCCCCTGCGGTACAAGCTCCCACTCAAAGCACAAGCCACGGTGCTCTTCCCTAACAAACAGAATTAGCAATGTAAAATAATTAATTCACAGCATATAACATGTCAATGTCCAATTATTTAATAACTCATCTATATGAATGAGGAACGAAATTAAGCTTTGAATTAAGAAACTAACCTGATCCGCTGAGCCCAGTGATCCATATTACACACCCTTTTTGTTTAAGCAAATTTTCTCTATCTTCTTTCTTCACTGAGCACTGGTGCCATTGAATGTTGGTCGAATTTCCAATTGAAGACAACAAGCTCCCATTATTATCTATTTAAAAAAAAAAACCCAATTCAAAAAAAGATTAAAAATTGAACCCCCAAACCCAAAGCTTGATGATACATATCAATGCCCAACTTAAAAAGCAATCAAGTACCTGAATTCCCAGCGTGCCCATTCAAATTCACCGTTCTCGAAGCCTCCACATCCGTTGCCTTTATTAGAAACAAACCCCTGGTTTTCAAACTATTTACAGAACCGCCACCTGGAAAGTTCGCGAACGCTAGCTTCGAACACGACGACGACGACGTTTCAAGCCCTGCACCGAGCGCCGGCGAGGATGCCCATTGCAGTCGGCTGGCATGCATATCTCATACAATCAAATCCCCAATTCCAAGAAAATGAACACAATGGCTTAGAAAAAAAATCCAAAGAAAGATATATAGATGATTCGGTTAGGAATGACCGAAAAAGAAAGAGATTGATTTTGGGGATTTTTTTTTGGAGGGAGAGGTGGGAAATTGGAAGAAGAAAAGTGTGTGTGTGGCGGTGAGAGAGTTAAGGGTAGTCAGTCTGTCGGCGTCGTAAAATGGAAATGTGACCGTTGGTTTTCCTCCTTTCAAATAAATACTAACATGAGATTTTACTACCGTGGAGTCTGTGACGACTGTCTGCAGATTCCAACGGATGTCGTGAAAGCGACGTCGTCTTGAATAATTGCACACATATTCGAATCTTTAATTTTCTTTTTGACGGTGAAATCTTTAATTTTTGGGGCGTGATTCTTGTGTTTTTCTTTGATTTCTTGCCTTAACAAACGAGAAATCTTTAATCGCTTATATTGACTCAGACTACTGCCTATTTCTGTTTCCGTTTAGATCTTTCGAGTGAGGATATCTAGTTTTAGTATCTCGTTATTCAGTCATTATGGTTGTATTCTCCTAGTTAAGACCGTAATTACTGAGTATTGAATGAATTTCACTTAATAAAAAAAAAAAACCAACCCCAAAAATAATAAATTCTAGGCTTATATTTTTAGATATTTTTTTCTTAATACTTGATACATAATTGGATGAATAAATTTTTTAATTTTATTCAACTAATTAGGAAAGTACATCGTCTTTCAAGACATTTTGAAGCCAAAGCGACGTTACATCATTTTAAACACGCTAAAGCGGCACATTTGGTTGCATGTGCAACCAACAAGGTGAGCACCATTATTATCTTTCGAGTTAATTTTGACTTTTGGACAGTTAGATTCCTTCGACAATGTTAATTTTATCGTAAAAAGAAGATTTTTTTTTTTTTTGATTAATTTTCTATATTCGAGATGTTAATTGTGACATGTGTAGTGATGTATCTTAGATATGCACCCATTCCGTTAGCCATGACGTAATAATTGAATGGTCCCATTAGGTAGAAGCAAATTTATAGTCTTTGCGATCATAAAGTGGTTGTTCTTCCAATCTTTGAATCTTTCCAACATGTCATGTTGCCATGTTGGTGATATGATTTGATGGTTAATTGGGTGGCTTTTTCCAATTCTTAAAGTCATTTGACATATTGACAAAATGGTTTCCACTTTAGCACTAGCTTAGCTAGTGGGTTGATTAAGTTTTACTTCTAGGTGAGTATTGAAAACAACAACACATAATCAAAGTGCTTTCTGTGTTGTGCTTCCACCTAATAATCCACATTTGTTTTAGCTTATGAGCAAGTTTGAAAAGGAATGTAGATGAATTTAATTAAGATGCAAATGTGGAAAGATGACAATAATAATTTTGGTCCAGTGAGGAGTGACACTTGCTTTTGTTTAAAGGATAGCTTTATATTCATACCACTAGTGAGTCATTAGAAATGTTACAACAAATTAAACCAACAAAGCAAATGATGAATCTGTTGTTGTGTATATCCAAAGCAACAGCCAACAGGGTTAGAATTAGGTCTTGTCACTATAATTGGAAGAATATGATCGAATGGAAATTGGAGATGGTGTTGGAATTAGGTAAAGATTATAAATGATTAAATTGTTCGGATGCACGAACCCGTGGATATAGGCTAGATTCAACCTTAGCCCTCTAAATTGAGACTATCATCTCTCCAAAAGCTATAGGTAGACAAAACTCTCAAAATGACTCGTTAGTTTTAAAATTTTGACCATAAAATGAACCTTTATATCGCTTCATCCGCTATATTCTCGATCAAATCACCGAACCCTTAACCCATTTTTACTAAACCGTACCCCAATCATTGCATATATACTTAAGGTTGTCAATGAGTTGTGTTGGATGAACTTGTTTATAATCATATAATGCTCGGATTAATGTATACTCAAGTGGTACTACAAAATAATCATACACAATTACGTTTCATATATAAATAAGAACTACTCATCATTTTATCCATATAATACTAATATTATATATAAATTTATTGTGCCATAAATAAATTATGTCGTGTCACATATCGTGTTCAGTTCTAGTCTTGTCACATGTCGTGTCAAAGAAATACTCCTCCCTACACATCTCTCTATACATCAAAATGCATCAATCGTGCTACTTTTCTTTATCATAAAAGTTCTAAATAGTTGGCTCGAAGTAAAAGGTAGAGAAAATGTCGTAACTAAGAGATATTTTGAGCAAAGAGGTGGAGGTTGGAAACAAGAACCTCACCAACACGGTCAAGAACTACACTAGATAGTAGATCCGTCGTCCCTCATGCTGATTTGGCTTTTGGGAAGAGCACTGTCATATATATATATCCATAGGATCAAATGCTAGTTGGTTATGAAACTTGACTGTGAAGAAACAAAAAAGAAGGAATTGACCAAAATTTTCTCTGTCATTTTCATGTATTGTTGTGGACCTCTGATATGTGGGCCTCGGCTATTGGGCTAGCCCAATTCTAATTTCAATTTATTTTTGCTTACAACCCCATTCTCTATTCAGTAATTCACATTTCCCTCTTCTTCTTGCAAACTTCAGATTTTGGAGCGAAAAAGGTTGGACATGGCGAATACAGAAGCCGCCGGCGACACTGCTCGGCCATGGCAGTCCTACAACACAGTTTACACCAATGCTAAAGCCGGTACGTATTTAAACTTTCTGGCGCAGTGACACGAGCAAAAATGGTTGAAAAGTCTACTGTTCCCAAAATCTCCTCTCCAAAAATTAGGGTTTAAAATCGAATCGAATCTATGAATTTGAATCGAATTTACATATCTGACTGATCAGTAAGCGAGTCTTATTCCATTGGATTTCGAAATTGTAGGGATGGAAGGCGTTGATAAAGAGAAGGTTCAAAGAGTAGTGTATGAAATGAGTAAAGGGTCGCAGTACTTCAAGAACGAGGAACGCAAGGAGGCCTTCATTAAGGAGAAGATAGAGAACATGCGGTCTCGGTGTGCGAAGCTCACCGCCGCAGATTTGTCTCACTATCAAAAGGTACATTCATTCAATGCCCACTAATTCGTTTTGTGATGCTTTTTCTGGGGAAATTGGGATCCGTTTTTATAGTAAAGTGGTCGTCTTGTAGGTCGCTGATAGAAGACTTTTAGAGCTAGAAGCAATGCGTGACCTGTCAAGGGTTTGGATACATGTGGATATGGATGCTTTCTATGCAGCTGTTGAGACTTTGAGTGACCCGTCGTTGCAGGGAAAGCCCATGGCTGTTGGTGGTATGTCTATGATCTCCACTGCTAATTATGAGGTACGAATACCTTGCATTATGAAATTGAATTTTGTATTGAAAACTGTAGTCTTACATTTACCTTCCGAATACATATTGGGAATGTGATCTGGCCACTCTGTAGGCAAGGAGATTTGGGGTTCGTGCTGCGATGCCTGGCTTCATTGCTCGTAAATTATGTCCGGAGTTAATTTTCGTTCCAACAGATTTCAAGAAGTACACTTATTACAGTGATTTAACTAGAAAAGGTAAGTGTTGAGTTCTCAATGCAGATTTTTGTGTGTATTCTTTATGCTAACTGCTTATCTCTAATTGTGACTTCTTGTTTTTGTTAGTGTTTCAGAAGTACGATCCTAACTTTCTGGCTGCTAGTTTAGACGAAGCGTACCTTGATGTTACTGAGGTTTGCAAAGAAAAATGCACTACTGGGGAAGAAGTAAGTGTATATGGTCTTGTCATTTGATATTACACTGCTTTTACTTCGACTTGTCCTTCTTAACATTTTGTGTTAAACCTCTTGTTTTGTAACCTGTTCTTCTTGAAGATTGCCAAAGAACTCAGAGATGGTGTTTATGAAGAGACTGGTCTAACATGTAGCGCTGGAGTAGCACCAAACCGTCTACTTGCTAAGGTATTCTGAAAGAATTTTTTGAATAATATTACCTTGATATGCATTAACATATTGTCTACATGGCATACTAGTTCAGTTCACTTTACTGATAAAATAAATGTGGAAGGTTATCTAATGTTGTCCAGTTGAGATAAGATGTCAATTTAAATAGAAATTCCCAATATACAGGCCAACAAATTTCATACAAATTCCCAACAATACGGATTTTCTGCTTGCTTTGAGAATTAGTTACTGGTAACTGCCTTTGCAAAGAAAAGGGCATATTGACGAAGAAGTAAGCACATATTACTATCAATTGCCTCGATGTATGATATCACATTGCTTTACTTGTTTAGCATTGACATTCCACTCTTTTTTACTTTTCATGTTTAGGGATTAGATATTATCAGTACTTTTCTTTTTTTGGTGAAAACTATCAGTACAAATTTGATTGAGATGATTTTGTTGAGAAAACCTCTTCATATTTTATTCCTCAGGTTTGCTCAGATATAAACAAACCAAACGGACAGTTTATTTTACCCAGCAACCGAATGGCTGTGATGACATTTATATCCTCACTTCCTGTACGAAAGGTATATCTAACTTGTATGCATCACTGCAGCTTAAATAGTACCACTACAATCTTCACCTGAACAATTATGGTTTCCAGAATAACACAGTTATATTCCGTTGAAGTCCTTGATACGGTTTACAATTTGTTAAAGATGCTGGATGCAAACTCTTATACAGATTGGGGGGATTGGTAAAGTCACTGAACATATTTTAAGGGATGCTCTTGGAATTAATACTTGCGAGGAGATTCTGCAAAAGAGCAGTTATATCTGTGCGCTATTTTCTCATTCTACGGCAGGTTGTCATTTCATTATACTCATCTTTTTTTTATTATTATTATATATAAACTCCTCTACATGTCTTATATTCATTAACTTTAATAGACCATTTGTATATCATGTTCTCTACCTCCTTCTTTCCCATCTCTTCACGACTTCACCTTAGAAAACACCAAAGTAGTCCCTTTGCATATCATAGGATTGTAGCTCATTGTCTGCCCATCCACTGCAGATTTTTTCCTCTCTGTGGGACTTGCCATTGGGAGGACAGATACTCCTGAAGTCAGATTGAGGAAGAGTATAAGTAACGAGAGGACATTTTCAGCCACAGGGGATGAAGCATTTCTCTATCGTAAATTGGGTATTTAGTAGTATGATCCTATGTAATGTTTATTACTTTATCTTCAATGTCATTTCATATTCTCTTGATTTTCACCTTCTAGAATTGGAGATTACCTGTATGTAATTAACAATTGAACTTTGGCTCAGTAAAGTATGAACCCCCAAAAAAGTTATCAGAAGTAGATTTATTATATGAATTGTTATGCTATAAATCCAGGGCCTACATCCTATCCTCACTAAGGAATATACCATCAGATGATTTATTCATCACCAGTTCCCCAGAGTATATATCGCCAGATCTGTGGTTGACTTTAAGAAAGTTCTAATGTATTCAATTGGAATATGGAAGAATAATAATATTGAAATTAGTGTTAGTAATCAAGTCTCGGGATGAAGTCTACCTAGCGTTAGGAGCCCTATGTCCAAATGTATGTAACTAACTCTTCATTCTAAATATTTATGTTCATAATATTTTGGATTGTAGCTCATATATGTGTCCTTTGATATTCTAATTATTGAGAATTAATCCAGTAACAGAGGTGTATTTATGCCTGCAGCTGAAATTGCAGAGATGCTATCTACTGACTTGCAAAAGGAGGGCCTTTGTGGGCGTACATTGACTCTTAAACTCAAAACCGCATCTTTTGAGGTACTTCTGATGCTTCACTCCAGTATTTATTTTTGAAATAAAATATAAATTTAATATTCATTTGCTACCACTGGTTGGGCTACCTTGATACCAATATGTGCGTGATCTTGTTAGTTTCTTGCTTTGACTGCTCTTTTTCTTGTTTAGGTGCTGTCATTAATGTGATTTTTATGCTGCAAAGTCTAATAAGTGTACAATTGATAGGTTCGCACCAGAGCTGTGACTTCTCAAAAATATATATGCTCGACTGAGGATATTTTGAAGCATGCTTCAAAGTTGCTTAAGGCTGAACTTCCTGTTTCTATAAGGCTGATAGGTGGAGTATTTTGCAGTACATATAAGCAGAGTAGTTATCTTATAAGCATAACATTAGCATTTACGCCCGAGCCATTTGATTGCCACACCCTTGTATTACTTTATAATCTTGAAAACCCAATGGTTCAGACATCAATGCTTATGTTATGTCATTTTTGGGTATGCTTATAAGACAATTTTTATATATAAGCATGCGAGCAAGTTTAAATACTAATATAAATTCTATTCACTCAGATGATCTATCAATGATCAAACTTGAGGATTTGCGATTTTTCATATCAATCCTCTCCACTCTCTCATTCTGCGTTTTAAATTTTAACCATCCCTATCCAATATAATGATTGAGATTGTATTGTAAGAGTGCATAACTCAATGTGCATATACGTCAGAGAGGGACTTTTAGTAAAAACTCAATCTTTCACTCTGTTATGGCTTATAATATAACAAAAGCTTTATTGTCATCTTTTGTCAGGTTTGCGGGTGTCTCAATTTGATGAAGAAAAGGTTGGTGCTCCTTCTGATCCCACACAAAAGACTCTCACCGATTATCTTTTATCAGGAGACACTTCAAGGAAAAATATGGAAATCTCCTTGGACTCTGACACTATTGATCATCGCTCGATACACGGTGAAGAAACCTGTTTATCTAAAAATAGCCATGAAACATATCCATGTGATCATGGAGATCCTCTAGATGGCAATGATTTATCAAATGGTGATGACCATAAGTCTACTTTGGTCAACACTTTTGAAGAAAAGCAAAAACTTGATGAATCTACGAGTAATGCAGGTGTAGAAAAGGTATGTATCTTGACAAAGGCATGCTAATGGTTGATCTTCTACCAAAATTTAAGTAAAGCAAGAGGCATCAGTCAGTTACCTAAATATTAAGCATTTATAGATTTTAGAAGGTGCATGACTCGCTAGCTTTGCATGGAATTTTTCATATGTTCAGATGAATTCCAATGACATAAAGACCGAGGATAATGTACAAAATGGAGTTTCACCAATGTTGACAGCAGGTTATTCTTTTCCTGGGCAGTCTGAGGGCAGTAGCGTGGACAGAGCGATTAGTGTAACTAGCACCCATGATGACTTTGCAATTCCTTCATTCAATCGGAAAGAGTTGCTTCTATGGGTGGATGACTACAAGTGTTCGATATGTGGGATAGAAATGCCACCGGATTTTATTGAAGAACGGCAAGAACACTTTGATTTTCATCTTGCTGAGAAGCTTCAGAACGAAGAATCTGGCGTTGACTCGAGAACTTCCATGCTGAGGCAGAGGTATGCGATATTTTCATTTGGTGCTAGTGGCATTTGGTTATACCCATTAACCTATTTGATCTAATAGATTTGTATTTCTCAGAAATGTCCACAAGGATCAGGATTCGAGCAGACGGAAACACAAAAAGCATAAATCATCTCCAAAAGAAAGCAAACACATACCTATTGATGTGTTCTTTGTTAAGAGCAGTCAGAACTTTTAGAACTGTAATTTACTAATTTATTTGTTAACGTCTTGTACATATCTGTAGTTCTGTACATGTCTGAGATTGTGATTTATTGTGTAATAATGGACGATTTTTATACTTAATAAAGTTGTAAGACTTGTATGTTGTATCTACTTAAAGACGTATTTTGGGTTCTAATTTGAACCCTATGGAGTATGGTAAAAGTTCCATTTGTTACTGGGTGTCTCATTCAGTCAAACACTGATAATATAGGACGCAGGATGGTGGTGTTGCCACGTGTACTTAACAGTATTGCAAGTGAGTTTTGAGGTGTCCCAACACAACGAAAGAATACCTCCGTCTAATTCTCTACAGTCCCCTTAACAAGAAAACCCAGATAAGAAAAAGGGTAATGGAATCAATGGCTTCCAGTTCCGCCTTCTCCATACTAAACCCCATAATCCCAAATAGAACCCAATTTGCTTCTTCACTACACTCATCAATTCAGAAAAGCACCACGCCAGTTAAGAACAATAGGGAGGATAGGAATGAAGCTACGTTGCCAACCATGTCTGAGCTATTGGAATCATCAAGATCCCAGAATCTTGACCTTAAGCTTCAAACTTTAGGACCCTTTTTCAGAATCACAGCCAAAAGCTTGGAAACACAGAAAGAGCTTGGCAGGGCTGAGGGATTCATAAGGGTCTGGCTAAGAGGGAGAGTTCTTCACTTGGACTCGATCAGATTGAGGAGAGAGACAATTGGAATGGAGAAGTCAATCTTTGGCATTGGTTTGTTCATTGGAGCTGTTGCAATTCGATATGGCTATGATTGTGGCTGCAACACAGCTGAGTTGCTGGCCATCAATGACTCTGACATTTACCATCACAAGGTTATTCTTTGGCTTTCATGTCATGTTTCTCTAGTATATTGAAAGCTATAACCCTAGTTTAATTTAGAGGATAGGTATTCTATGGTTGATATTGGTCTCTTAGTGCTAAAGCTTGTTTTGAGAAGTAGTTTCTGAAAGTCTTTTGGTTGGTGTTGTGAGTGGAGATGTTTGATGAGTTGCATTAAGATTAAATAGCATTGACAAGGCCTTTGTTTTGTTGCTGAATCTGAACTTGGTCGGTTATTTATTTTTCAGCTTGTTAGGTTCTATTCAAGAATTGGGTTCAAGGCTGTGTATGAAGTGACTGGTTCAACATTTGGTGACCTTGCCCACATGTTGGTCTGGGGAGGAGTTGGGACAAGAATGGATGCCAAAGTTGAAGCACTGCTGATAAAATGGTGCACCAGGTTCAAATCTCGACAGTGATTTGACCACAATCCATTGTTTGAGCTGTTTTTAATGAGCAGAATCCAACGATTTTGGTGCTGGAGATGCTGTCTGAGAATAGAAAGTAATTTTCTTGAGCTGGTCCATTGATCTAAAGCAGACGCTTAACCAGGTGAGAAGATCGATGTTCATGTGTTCATAGAGGATTTCTCTTTATTCAATTCTAGAATGAAGTTAAAAAGAAATTGTATAGTGCAGGTTGAACCCGAGATAATTAGACCAAAAATGAAGGGAACTGGTAGAAGGGTGCAAGTAGTTCCAAGCCATTAGATAAAATCTGGTGGAAGATGTAACAATAGTTGATAGTTGATTCATTGCAAGTGAAGTCCTCTTTCATATAAGAGGGTTTACAATTGTGGAGTCAAAATTCTCTTCTGGGAATTTTCAGCTAGTATAGCAACTAGATCATACAAATTGCTTTCATTGACAGGACATAGGAAGAGTGAAGTGAATGTCAACAAAATCAACTTTCTCAATTATATTAAGAGTAGGAGAGCTGTTGAACCTTTAACTTTCTCATCTTACAAAATCATCTAGAACTAAAAGTATTCAACTATTCATATCAGTGACAACATCTAATGATCCCATATCTCGTAGCAAGCGACAAAATATCAGTTAGGAACTACGATTTCCATTAGTGGCATGTACAAATCGCCAATTTAGAAAGCTTTCAAAGAACAAGAGCAAGTTCCAAACCAATTTTAGGACTCCTATCAACTGCCTTGGTGTTGAACTCACTAGAGATAGTCAAGCATGACTTGGGTCTGAAATTGTACTCTAGGAGAGTCCTAAACTTCCCACGATCATCGAGTCTAGCCTTCACAACTGTATGACGATCAACAGCACATGATCCTCCAACTGTTAAGGTGTTTCTCTTTGTTGAGAGTTCTTGAGTGAACTGTACTACTGCTGCATTCCTCTTCTCCGGATCAAGATAATGAACGTATGATGCACTTAGCAAGTCACCTTTGTTTGCCCTAATAATTTCACAAAAAGCATATTATTGTTAGGGTTGTTAGTAAATTTAGTTTATCCCAACTTTATATCCATCTTTCTAGTTTTATAGGTTTGAAAAATGTTACTGTAGTTCAAAATTAAAAGACCTACAGAACTATTGAAGCATTGCAATTGAGACCCTTCATGTTAATGCCTGCACTGCACTTGGAGAAACATCTAGAAGCAGTCTGGTACTCTGCCTCCATGCCAAGAGCAATACTTGAAGTACCAACAGCTGCTGAAAATTTGATTGCAGGGTGCTGATTCAGAGGAATAGACATGGCTAGAGCAGCATATTCTCGGCGACATTGCAATTTGAGCTGAAATCGAGATGGGTTGGTTAGTTTCCACTTCAAACTAGACAACATTCTCACGGAGGATCAGATAGGGTGACTGGTCTATTAAGAATCCATTCATCCAAAGGTTAGCAGTGAATATGTGACATGAGAAAAATGAGCAATTTCTGCAACGCATTCTTCTTCTTCTTGTTTTCTACCTCAGTAGTTGCATTTCACCTCCATTTATATTGTAGATTCCACAATCGAGACCACCAATTCTAGGAGACTTTCTTCGAAGAATTTCTCAAACAAAGGTTGTCAAAATCTAGAAAGGCCTAGCTGTATGATAAAATTCATGGGCAGAACTTACCCTGGCAAAATTGGCTTATTGGGAAAGGGGTTCTTATATACTACAAGTTCCAATTAATGGTACCCTGGTGACTATACTAATTACACTATTGTTCTTAGAGTAAGAAGTCCTAAATTGGAACCGAAATTTGTACTCTTCTAAAAAAAAAAAACTGTCTCATTACTAGTTGGAACCAGCTTAGGCATTAAAGAGTTGTTCATGTCACTGGTAAATCTATGCACCCTTGAATGTAATAATGTATGGTATGAGATGATGAATATGTGAAATCTTTCTTTCAATATGATACTACCCTACTACGTACTTTGACCACCTTTTGGACAAGTAAGGTAAATAAGCAACAAATGAGGCCAGTACCTTGCTAGATTTGTAATCAGGGAAGCTCAATGAAGCTGTAGTCTTTGTGGCTGACAGAAACTTCTCACTTAAAGTGAAGTTTGCAGAAATCTGTCATATCAAGAAGACACGAATAAGAATGCTAAACATCAATTGAAAACTGCAGAGCTTGAACTTTTGAGCTAACAATAACACTGTAAAAAAATATTTGATGTATAGACCAAACCCACTTTTGAATCCTTGTCAACTCCAATTCTAAAGGTTGCATTTTTAAATGCGTATGCTCCTACCACACCTGCAGTTGTGTGTCTTCCATTACTTGCAATGGTTGAAGTAAGGTCCTGAAAAGTGAAATCAACCCAGAATTTACTCAATTTTTGTGTAATCCTTAAAAGGGTGTGCGATTAATTATAAGAACATACCAGTCCACCATCTCTGTGAGTTGTGAAGCTAAATATCTGACCCCTGTGATAACCCTTTGTAAGCAAGTCTAGACAAAGAGGTAATTCAGCTTAGGACATACCCATAAACAAAAGGAAAAGCAACATGGGCTTCTTCTTGGGAACATGTTTTGGTATTCAAAAATTTCAGAGTAAAGAATTGATCATAGTCGAGAGCTATAACCTGTAGATTTCTGACCGAACTCGGAGAAAAATAGAGGAGGTCCCTTGCTTGTGCTTTTTCTAATCTTTTTATGATTAGACTTTCCCATAATTCCTTTGCGGAGACACCAATGGAGCCTAGCAGAGAGACGACCTGACAAATTGATTTAGACTGGAATAGAAATAATAAATATTATAGTTTTATTTAGTGTTAGGATTTTTCTTGTGACTTAAGTTTCATCAGAGTCAACGGGTCAAAGTAAAGCTCTGACATTGTCTCCCTCTTGCTTTTCTCCTTGTCTTGTACGTCCGAGACTCCGAGTTGACTGTAATTTTTGGTTTAAAAGTAACCTTGTAAGTTACAGCTGTAAAGTAAAAAATGGATAGTAAACATAAGGGTAAAAGTCCCCTAACTTATCTACCCCTGTCCAATAAGACCTAGAAAAGGTTATATGGAGGCATGGAGGCATGGAGCTAGGATAGCTTTTATTGCTATGGCTTTCACACAAAATAATAATAATAATAATAATAAAAAACATTGTTGTGACTCTTGTTTGAACGTTATTCCAATTGTAGAATAGCTACTTAGCTAGGATATCTTCATTTGTTATGGAGCTTAATTCTTAATTTTGTTACCTAGATAACTAAATTCTCTGTAAGATAAATTGTATGAGTTGTCTATGAAATCTTTAATGATCTGTATTCTGTAATGAGATATACAATATGACCCAAATACTATGAACAATAGTCGTTGAGTCATTGAATCTCTTGAGCAAGTTGAGATTCTAACAACGAAGCTCAATGATAAACAATAAATTGTGTAGTAACAACAATAGAATTCGCGTTACTCTTATCCTAAAGTAAAAAAAAAAAGAGACTAAAGATATGACCTATCCGATCAACTTTGAAAATGTAATTTGGAAGATTGGGGAAAAGGGAGTCATTGCAAAGAGAATGAAGGGTTTGATGCAGCATATAACTTCGTCATATCAAATCGTTTTTGTTTCCAATATGCTCATATCGGACAATCCTTAATGTATTTACAAGATTGGGGCAAAGGGTGCCATTCCAAACATAATGAAGGGTTTGATGCAGCACATAATTTTGCCATATCAAATCGTTTTTGTTTCCGATATGCTCATATCGGACAACTTCTTAATGTATTTCCAAGATTGGGGCAAAAACAATTGTAACTTTGGATACTTTCAGAAGTTGACTGAACAAATACCGAAGTTCATATCTGACAAATCCTTAAGGTATTTAAGATGATTTCATCGAAAAAAATGTATTTAAGATGATTCTTCAATTTCTTCTTAACTTTGGTATTTTTTTAGGCACCTTCTAAAATTTCTTGTATTTGTAACCAAACCATGTTGGTTTCCTCTATATGAAGAATGTGCTTGTTATCTTCCCCACTACCTTTTCTTCTAATATTCTCCAAGCTAGTTTTAATTAGCTCAAATCATTAAGTAATTTTAGGATCCGAATCGTCTTTGTAAAAAATCAACTAAATTGAAAATCTTTTGGTCATCGAAATACATCAAATAAATAAGAATGAACTTATTGTCAAAATCATCGGTTTGTTTAATACATTTTGATAGCCAAACAACCTCTCCATTAATTAACTTAGTTGATTTTTTGCAAAGATAATCTTTCAACAAGATAATCTACATATTGAACAATTCACATCATAAAATTACTTTACTAAAACTTGAAAAATGTTGGAGGAGAAGGTTGGTGAGAAATGTAACTAGCAGTTCTCTATTTTCTTATTTACTTTTGATTGATACTCATTAAACAATTCATCAGTTGTAAGTTTTATTAATTTAGGCTCTCTCATTGTACGGTGGACAAAGAGGTGGGTTTTTGTAGCTAATTAGGACTCTCTTAATACGAGGCCACCTCTTATAGACTCTCTAGTTGGTAAAAGTACGTGGTTCTTATATAGATCTTGTTTGAGTAATTTTTTTTTTAATATATTGGGGTTACTATGTAAGTTTGTGAGTTTGTCTCATATCCTTTCTCACGCAAACCCTAACCCTAACCCTATAAATAAGTATTTTAATGATAAAATAGCCTACAATCCTTGTACTCGATGGAATAGACTGATCGAGGAACTCCTAATCCATCTTGGATGCGGCTTCTTTCTCCTAGATTCCTAATAAGTTGTTCCTGATCATACTTGGACACAATCAAATATCGAATTCCTAATTCAAAGAAGGATTGATCGAGATTCAAGTTAATTCCTATATAATGTAAGACTTAATATGGACATATCAATATTCACTTATGACTACGACAACTAAGTTGCCTTAGTTCCAGAATAAGCAAACGACATTCCTAGTGTTCATCGATATCATACTCTATTCCTAATGACGTCATGACTGATTAATTAAGGTTACTTACCTATTAATGTTAATCTATCTGTATATGGTAAAGGAAATAACTAGGCCTAAATATGATAGGATTAGGAAACCTTTATCTGTGGTACCTAATCCATAATTGCCTATAAATAAGACCTTGATCCCTACTCTAGCAATCATAATAAGCACTACAAATTCTCTGCCCCATTGATTGAGATTGCCTTAATTAGATTGCTCAGAGGAGAAGATCGAGATGTCTCACCAAGGTTAGTGTTTCTAACTATAATGTATTCTTATGTCGAGTGCAATACTCGTATGTGTTACATAAATCTATATTTTCATTCTTACATATAATCCATCAGCATCATCGAGATGATTAATTTCATTCTCGAAATAAGTGTAACCTAGCTAGCTTGATTTCTACAGAGAAAACGATGAGGATGATGATGATGGAGACAAAGCAAAAGGAAAATCCTACCTGTTATAATTGTAATATTGGCAATGAGTGTAGCTGTTGGCAGACACCACCGCAAGATATCCTGGAGAAGATTCTACAGCTTGTCTACTTAGGTGATCAAATAAGGTTAGGCCTCGTCTGCAAGTTTTGGAGGTCAATTGTTTTGCAAAGAGACATGCGTAGTTCTCCGCATGAAATCCCATGGTTAATGCTCCCTCAAGCCCCAAATTGTAAGAACAAGTTGAGCTTTCTCACCTTCCCTGAAGGCAAACTCTCTAAGGGCAAAGTTGTCAAGTTTAATCTACCTAAGCCAGTTCAAGGAGGGTGGATTTACGGGTCTTCTAAAGGTTGGTTGATCATCATCAAGGAAAAAGGTCTAAAGTCTAAGATGTATCTACTAAACCCAATTTCAGGAGCCCTACACCAACTTCCGCCCTTGAAAACAATTCCATCTTTCAAAGAGTTTGTAAAAACCAGGGAATGGGAACTTTTGGGTGCCAATGGATTCTGTTATAACGTTGCATTATCTACCTCGGATGGTATTAATTCTTCAAGCCATTGTACGGTAGCTGCAGTTTTCGAGGATTTTAATGTTTTGGGTTTGTGCAAACCAGGAGACAAAAAATGGAGCGTCTTCCAGGTATTAGATATTAATCAAGACCACATCCTCCTTGATATAATGTTTTCTTCTAGCACTTTATATGCTTTGGTTGAGAGAAGACAAAATGGCGGCGTCGCACCTACTTACACCTTAAACTTTGCATATCATAATGATGAACACTTGAAATTGAAGTTGGTCTATGACAAGCATGAAATTCTAAATAGAAACGTTGAAAATCAAAGTGACAGTAAGATGATTTCCAATGCGGCATACCACGCCATGTTGTTAGAATCAACCAGCAAGGAAGTTCTGGTAATCCATCAAATGCTTGATTATGTTTTGAAGACAAAACATGATGGTAATGAACAGACTAATGACAGAGATGGCGGTGGTGGCGGCGGCCTCAATATTGAGAATGATGAGGAAGACAGTGATGATGAAGAAGAAGAAGATCCATATAGGAATACTAATAATGTATGCGAGAGGACAAACAGTTTTAGAACATACAAGATAGATCCAGACAACAACTTTCATATGACCCAATGCTTGAGTGACCAAATATTGTTTTTTGGAGACGATATTTCTTTCGCCCTTCCTGCCAGTAACATCAAAGAATTAGAAAAGAATTGCATCTATTTTGCAACAAGGGTTTTTTTCAGCAACAGTGTCTGAACTCTTTTGCCCCGGCCAAAATGATACCCAACTTTTAAAAAGAGTCAATGTGGTACCTGGACTCTAAATTTCTTATCAACCTCATACCTCCGTCAATTTCCCAGTTAAATTTAAGGCTATATATGACATTTCACATACTTTTTAATATACAATTACCGATTTGCCCTTTATTCTTTTTTAATTCAATTGATCTTCTTCTTCTTCTTCTTCTTCTTCTTCTTCTTCTCAGATAGTTTTGGTTATTCTGCATTTGTATGGTGTATAGTCTGCTACAGTGCTACCTGATTTAGAATTGAATGCCTGGCATAAAACATGAAACTCATAAGGAGCCATGTCTGGGTTCTAAATTGGAGGTTAAATTAAACTCAGATGAGTGTCTCTAATCCAATAAATCCAATAGCAATACTCCCATCACGTTCTATAGAATGAAGAACCAGATCTGGAAAACCCAATACCAATTCATAAATCAATAAAAACCCAAATAATTTACATCCAATTATCAACATTTATGCTCCAAAATCTCTTATCAAGCAAACCTCTGTCAAACCACAGAGGCCACGCCTCTTCTCTCTCTTGATCATCACCATGGCAATCCTCTTCCCTTCCTTCTGCAATTTCACAGTAGCTAATTGCAACCAATCACCTGCAAATTCACAATCATCAGCAATCACAACTAGCAACAACAGTTCACAATTCACAATTCAAATTCCTCACAGAGCTCAATTCTGACCCCCAGTGTGCCGCCATGCCCAGCCGCCGCCAATTTCACCAGTCCTCAATGACAGCAATTACAGCTCACACCCACCACCATGGGCCGCCAATAGAGATGTCGCCGCTCTCTGCTTCTACTGTGGAGCCCAGTCACACCGAGAATAGCCATTGTCGCCGTAAACAACCTGAGCCCAACTCACCTCTGAGCTGCCTGCAATCCATCACAGTCCGCATCAGCTCACGCCGCCGCTTTTCCCAGCCGTTCTTCATTCAGCGCCACCGCGCCTCAATCCTTCACTACCTTGAGCCAGTTCTCCCCTTTTCTGTCTAATGAGCTCTTCTCTCTCTAATCGATTACGTTTCGCCGAGCCCGTGCTCTCTCTCCGTTCACTCAGCTCAATCAAGCTCCCAACCCACTTTCGACTCGGACCAATGCGAAAACCAATCTCTCACTCTCCATCTCCATCTTCCACTCCCAAACCCAGATCTCTCTCTCTCTCCCTCTCTAATGGCGACCTTAGGATTTTTCTTTTTGTCTGGTGGTCTGGGTATATATGATAAGGTAGGGGCGGTGTTGTGTGATGTTGGCCGGAGCTTGGAGACTCGACGGCAACAGTGAGGCAAGGGAGAGAGAGTTCGTGGGGGAAGGAGAAAGAACGAAAAAAAAAAAAAAGGAGGAAAGGAACAGGAAAAAAAAAAATTAATAGGCCACGTGACCATCACGTGTTTTTTTTAACTTAACTAACAGAAAATTTAACGGAGGTATGAGGTTGATAAGAAATTTAGAGTCCAGGTACCACATTGACTCTTTTTAAAAGTTGGGTATCATTTTGGCCGGGGCACAAGAGTTCAGACACTGTTGCTGAAAAAAACCCTTGCAACAAATATGTACTGGGCTCCGGACTTGGAAACGCTTCCAAAAAGGTATACATGTGATGAGTTCGGGATATTTTATTTAGATGGTCAACGAATTGAGCGTCCCCTTCAAGGTATCGAAATGTCAGTGTTGTATCAAGGAAGTTGGTTCACTCCAAGTTTATAGGGCAGCTAGATAAATATATAAAACGAAGTATCAATTTTTTTTTTTTAATTTTGTTATTCGAACTTGAGACCTCATTCATAATTGTGGAGAAAAATACTATTAGACCAACTTGGTCTCGGTAAGTATTTTGTTCTTTAATTTCCTAGCTAGATCATCACTAATTAATACTTTTTATTTTACAACTTGAGTTGTCATCTGAACCACTTTTTGCAGAATGAACGGGAGAAGCCTGGCAGTGTAGAAAGAGTAGGAAGCATTTAATTTATTATGATAACTAATGAGTAATTCTTGGAAATTTAACAAAGGAATGAAAACTAGGAAACCAAAAAGTCCAGGAGTCATATAAGTCATTAAGCAAAATAGGTTTTGAGCAACTGATGAGTAATTCTTGGCAATTTAACAAAAGAATGCAAACGAGGAAACCAAAAAGTCCAGGAGCCATACAAAATTATTAAGCAAAATAGGTTTTGAGTAAATGTTCATTACTCAAATACTCAGTGAAGCTATCAATGAGGAAACCAATCAAAGCACTGGCTCAGGCTGTTGACAGCAGTACAAGTCATCAGACACAAAGGTATTCGTGGTGTATGACAAATCATGACATATGCTTGCAATACTACAATCGTTGGTGTACCACAAGTCTACACTTCGGGTTAAACATAGCATTGCTGAGTATTAGGACAAGAAGAATTCATGGTTTCCCACATAAAGAAAAAGGTTGAATTCATTCATGGTTCAGGGTGCAGTAGAATCACTAAACTACATTCCTGGCCAATGAGGAAGAAGATATTGTGCTATCAGAATCACTCTCTTTCTCAACATGTACATCTTGAGCTTGTTTTTCTCAAGCCCTTTGTAACCTCACATATTTCCTTCTCAACAACATCACCACTTCCAGACCTGCAGACCCTTGTGATCTTCTCACTTGGGTGGGTCTTGGAGGCACTTAGAGATCGAAATTTTGGCAGTGGCTTCTTCTCCACGCCACTGTACATTTCCATTAATTACAAACAGTAAATCAGATGCCTATTTCTCACTCTTGGAAAACCTGCTCTTGGTACACCATACAAAGATCATATCTGCATTTGATCCATGGATACTTCGAGAGTTGTTATGTGTGTGTGACTTGAATGTTCTATGAAAGATTGGTGGCGGGAACTTTGATCTCTTTTAGTTAAGTGTCTTAATTAATTAGCTACTTAACTTGGTAAAAGTACTCTATAAGAGGCTTGAACTTCAGCGAGGTTTTGGGAGAAAGTACGTGGTTCTTATATAGATCTTGTTTGTGTATTTTTTTTTTTAATATATCTCTACTACTATAATTGGAGGCGTGAGGGTTTGGTGTCAAAAGTTTTACAAAAAAAAAACTCCCTAAAATGCCCATGCCAGAGAAAAAATCAGATTGATTATAAAAAACTAGTCTTCCTACACGTGCTATGCGCATGCGAAAGTGTTGCGCTCGGGCGTGGGAATTTTTGTGTCTCAATTTGTGTTCTAATTACTATGTGTGCGAAATGTTCGTATCTCAATTTTTGTTTCAAGATAGTCTCGATTGAGCCTTTATGTTTTTTTTTTCATTATTGTTTAATTTTAACTGTAAATTTTGAGAAGTAAATTCCTAGCAAGCCAATTGATCAAATCGACTAGTTCCACTTTACCATTTTATGATTCAACAATTCTTCAGTTACTCTTTTTTTTTTTTTTGGGGAAACTTGACAATTGGAGGGAGATTTTCTTATTCTCCCAAGCACTTTACGCGTATATATGCTCACAAAATTTTACTTGTATGAAAACACAACCAGTTCTTTTGTCTTAGGTTTTGAAAATATGTCAAAACACATAACCAAATTAACTACACTAATGGCGAAACAGACATAATAGACTTAGACGTAATAGAAGACATTGAATTAAAAGTACACAATAGACTTAATTTAAGGGGACAAATGTATGTCCCCATAGACTTAATTTGTAGTAGTGAGTGATAATTAATGATCAGTTAATAACCATCTCTACACAATATAATAGAAAGAAAATGAATCCTTACTTTAAGCATCTTTAGGGTTTATGCACTACTTTCTGTCTGATATAGGGAAAATAAATTCCTTTTTGCATTGTCTTTGTACTCATGAGTTATTTTTTCTTGGGCGTTTTGACATGATCCCCGACTGCGGATTAGTCCTTGGGCCTAGGAAGCGTTTGGGATACCGCGGGAGCTCACTCAAAAAGAAAAAAAAGAAAAAGAAAAAAAAGAGAGTTATTTTTTCTTATTTCATTTCTATGACAGTTGCTCTATTTAACAAAATAGTTGCATTCAAGGTAAGAGTGTGAATCTTGCATGTGAATGAAAACTGTGAATCTTGTGGTGCTTTTGAACCTCGAAGTATGAGTCTTGTAGTGCTTCTGAACCTCAAAGTGTGCAGGTGCAAAAGTTGCGTTCCTCGTCCATGCAATCCACCGGTATCCCTAAAAATAATAAAACTATAAAGAATCTTATTCCCTACATCTATTATTCTACGTTTCATTCGTTTTGCAAAGTGAATGAGAATTATTCGAATGATAGAACCTAACTGTGAAAAGGTTGTATGACGTACCACCAATAGATTTGATATCTAATTTGGAAACCTTCTCTCCAGAATTACTAAGCGCACCGGAGGTCTCTGCTTGAAATTCTACGCAGCGATTAGAAGAAGAAAACCATAAATTATACAATTGTTCATATTTCCATTTTGGCATATTATATATTTATTTCCAATTTTTTATTTTACTCATCTTTTCTTTATTCTTGGGATCTGATCACTGGCGGATGCAGGATTAAATATCACCGGGGGCACAAAAAAAAATTAACGAACAAAAAAATATAACTACGTACAAGTCTACAACAACTACATTTTTAATTAAAATTTTAATTAATATGTATAACATTTGAACTAAAGAAAACGAATGATCTAATCAACAACAAAAAGTAAATTTAAAAACCAATAGAAATCGTGCCAGGTATAAAAAAAAATACCAATCAAATATTCCAGCAAAAAGAGGATGCAAAGCATGAACAAAAAAAATATAACTACATACAAGTC
The DNA here is from genome assembly GCA_029955375.1 of Rubus parviflorus. Lineage (NCBI taxonomy): Eukaryota > Viridiplantae > Streptophyta > Magnoliopsida > Rosales > Rosaceae > Rubus > Rubus parviflorus. The sequence continues at coordinate 32,179,490 of JARGGL010000001.1, forward strand.
TACAACAACTACATTTTTTAATTAAAATTTTAATTAATATGTATAACATTCGAACTAAAGAAAACGAATGATCTAATCAACAACAAAAAGTAAATTTAAAAACTAATAGAAATCGTGCCAGGTATCAAAAAAAATACCAATCAAATATTCCAGCAAAAAGAGGATGCAAAGCATGAACAAAAAAAATATTAAAACAAGATTATACTGCAGAAGAAAAAGAATTGCATTCATACAATTATACTCTGAAAATTGGAAATATACAAAATTACAAAGTGAGAAGATGAAGAGCTAACTGACCCGCAACTCTGCAAGACAACAAAAGAAAGAGGAGCAAAGTAGCAAAACGGACTCTAAAACACCTCCAAACTAGAGGCCAGTGCAGACTAGCAGAGCACAACATCTTCAATGGGGATTTTATTTTTTTGGCAAATTTCAATTGGGATGTGTTTTTGTATGGGGCTAGTGTTAAGTGTTGTTGACTGACATATATATATATATACAATTATATATCCAAAGAAAGGAAAAGAATTCAAATTTGTACATCAAACTTGTGTCCTCTATAAAAGGTAGCCATTTCCGTCGGTAATTGTAAATTCAGAGAAAAAATTTATTAAGTAAATTATGGAAATGGGTGGTTCATTGAAGCCTGCGTATGATGTCACCAACAACAAGACGAAGGCTAATGAGGAGCAGAAGCAGGCTGAAGGTCAGATCAAGCATCAAGAAGTTGTGGACAAAGCAAAAGCGAATCCTCATGCTCCGAGCCAGATGCAGGTTCCGGTAGGCCTGCGCGTTCGATTTTGTGCGCTTCCGGTAGGCTCCACCATTGCGACTCAAAAGCCTCTTGTCATGAAATTGAACGCGCAAGCCTACCGGAACCTGCATCTGGCTCAGAGCACAAGGATTCAATTTTTACCTTCAGGATTACAGCACAGGAGTACAGGACATGACAGGCATTTGAATTCTCCACTCTCTCCACCATTGTCGATCTGGAAAATCAAATAGAGCCGAATCGAACTTCATATCTCAGAACTCACGCACCGAAGCATATTTTGACACACAAGAAGCAAAGAAATGGAAAAGGTTTAACATTCGTTTTTAGACTAGATTGTGGCGAAACCTCCACTTGGACCTTTCTTGTTAACAAACAAAGATAGATATGAATTACTTATGATATTAACTCCATGAAATCTTGGACAACCCATTATAAAAAGAAAGAAAACTGCAAACCAAAATGGCCAATAAGAAAACAGAGGAAAAATTATTGCCACCCCCAAAAAAATAAGGGAAAGAACAAGGACAAACCGTTTAAATTCTCCACAGAAGTGAGATATAGACAAAACCTTCGAATTCAACTCAATAGTTATAGATTTGCATCCAACCAGATCGAGACTCGCAGAATTCAATCCCTACATATCAAAACTTTTGACCATCTCAAGAAACAGAGAGAGGGACAAAAGTTTGATGATGAAGAGGGAGACCCTTCTAGAATTTTCACATGATATTTGTTGTTGCAAAGAAGGACATTACAAAGAGATCCAAGTCTCAGAACTACAGAAGAGAGAGATCGAGATCTAAAAATCTCCAACAGTAAAACCTATTTCCACTTGATAATATAGCTAAAAATAAAATATAGCTAGCTAGTTTTTCATTTTTGCTCCAGCAGAGGGTAGCTATTTGTAAGTTAATTTAGGATTTAGTTATATTTTCTACCCTATCTAGCTAAATATAGCTACAAATTTTAGCAAAAGCTAAATTTGACTTTCATTTAGGTATTATGTTGGAGTGATAAATTATGTCAAAAATAGCTAAAATTTAACTTTTTTTTTCAAAATGGCTAGTCTGTTGGAGAGAGAGATAGAACTTGTTACGGAGAGAGACAGAAAAAAAAAACAGAGGTAGGTTGCATACTTGCGAACTATCAATCCCTACTTTTGGCAAAAAAAAAAAAGAGTCAATTTATTCCAAATTTCTTATTTGAGTAAAAAAATTTGAAAAATAAAATATGTCATAAGTGAGTTTTAAAAGCACTTGAAAGTGTATGTATGTGCAAAAACGCTTTTCAAATTTGCTAAAAGCGTTTTCAAGCCTTTCAGTAGCATTCCCAAACAACCCCTTAGAGTTGAAAAAACTCATGATAACTGTATAAATGAAGTGACTGTAACCAAGTTGTACCAAACAAAAAACGTTACTGTCACCAAGACGTCGTCGTTATACTTCATATTTTTTTTTGAAAACCGTTCTACTTCATTCTCCATCTCATCTCTTTTTCACATAATCACGAGATGTGGTCCAGTTGGTAGATGTCAAGCTCGGTGGTAATATAAGAGGTCTTGAGTTCGACAGAAACGTGTAAGCATGATGTCGCTCATGTGGACGCCGGAATGTCATATGTAATTTTTGTCTCTTAATATACTGTCGTTTAAAAAAATTGTTGCTTAAACTTGATCTCAATGCTTCTTCATTCGCGGGGGAAGCCTCATTGGGTAGGAGGGGCACCGTGTACCTAACCCACCTACTATTACTGTCTTTAGACTAGAAACTGAAGATCTGGTAAAGTGTGAGTCAGACGAGTTGGGTCATCAATCATGACGTTTGGCATTCCTTTAACCCCAAGAGTAGTCATGTAAATTGATTATCTGCTAGACTTCGACTTCCTAGATGTACCGACTATCTTTTTTGTTAAGTGTATGTATGCTCAAGAAATTTGTTACGTTCTTGATTTTTTTTTTTTGACACTCTTTGCATTCTTAGCACTATTTCAAATGCCCAAGAATTAGAGAAAATTCTAGTATATGTTAACGTATCTCATACGTACAATTTTCACTTTTAAGACTTAATTATTCAAACGAGAACCTAATTTACTATAACGAAGACATTATTTACCTTAACAATGACTTTTTCTCCTCATTATACAATATAACCTCTTTAAATTAATATATTTTGAACCACCTAAATTCTATTAATTTAGCGAGATATTAATTTATCGATAAATTAATAATTATTAATTTACAAAAATATTTTATTTTATATTTTACTTACAATAACATATTATATTTATTCACTTATCAAGATTCGATGAATCTGATTTATCACATCAAGTGACCAAGTTAAGATTCAAAGTATTATAAGATTCGATTGATCACATCAATGACACTTCAAAACTTCTTGTTGCAATATGAGAAAGCAAACCCCATAACTTTTGGGTGCATTGCGAACAATTAAAGATGAGATTTAGCAAGATTTGAAGTTCAACAAAAGACAAACTACTCTTTATTCATATTTTGAGAAAACTTCATAATCAATTCATTATATACTTTTTAGCTAATTATTAATTTATAAAATATTTCAGGACCTATAAAATATAAATAAAATATTTAAAATGTATTATTTTATAATTTTATAGAGATTATTAATTTAGCACGTTGGTCCCACGTCGGGGCCGGACGATATTATTATTTAAAAAAAATTATTAATTTATCGAGTATTAATTTAAAGAGTATATGAGAAAGAATTAGAAGAATAAAAAAAGAAATTTGACGTGGCGCCGCTAATCCAGAGCATGATTGTTATGGCATTGAGGCATTCCAGACCCTTGGCCCCGCTAAGTAATTTGATCCTGCGGTCAATTTCGCACCTCACGCGCACAACAACAAAGAGGCAACCCTAAGACTCTCTCTACCCATTAGTTCCAGCTCTCCAGTGCTCTCTCTCAATGTCGCGACGAGACAGTCGCAATTCTGATTCCAGACGACACCGTTCCAGGTTTGACAGGGAACCCAGGTATTTCTCTCCCTCTCCTTCTCTGTATATCGTGTCATCTGTGTGTGAATCAAATTATGGGACTTGATGAGTTTAAGCGAGTGAGTTTGTGCTTCAAAAGCTGTAGAATTACCGTGGCTATTAACTTTTGTTGCTGGCAATAGCAAATAGTATACAAGGACATGAATTCAAGCATGTGAATGTGTTTGTTTCGTTGAATCTCACAAACAAGAATGGGAAATTCATTGGGGAATCAATTAAATTTTAAATTTTGGGTTATTTGATTGAAAGATTGAAGCTTTATGCTGTAAGTAGCTTTCTTTGAGTTATGAATGAGGTGTTAGTAATGCTCTCATTTAAGAAGTAAGCCTGGTTGTAATCAGAGTAGAATGGATGATTTTCAAGTAGGATGTGATAGCTAATGACTGTCATTGGTTGATTTTAGTCCCAAGAGGTCTAGGAGGGATGAGAAAGACGAAAAGGATAGAGTCCTCGAACAAAGTAATCTGGAGGGTGCAAAGAAGACTGACCAGGAGGTCCAGGATCAAAACCAGCGCCGCAGGCTGCAAGATGCATTGCCACTCGAGTCCCCATTAGGATCCGACGCTAAGGTGGAAAGTGGGGCTCCCAGGAAGGTGTCTGATACGAAACCCAGTGGACATCAACAACTAACCAAAAACTCTTCTGATCCAACTGAAGTACCCCGGTCTCGATCTTATTTCCAGGTGCTGTATAAACTTGTGAATCTCTTCAACTTATTTCGCTTTGTTTGCATAATGTGTAGATGGTGTTTTCTGATTGTTTATAAATTCATGGTCCAAGTCTGATAACATTGTATTGTAACTAATGTGGACTTGGTGTGCATGCTATAGGAACTGCCATAGGGATCATCTACTAATTTTCAGTTTATACCTTCCTTGGTTTGTTGTATTTTGATACTTATAAGTTGTTGACTTTCTCTAGGTTTAATAGTTATGTAGTAGCATGTAGTAGTGACTAGCGAGTGAAGGTTGTTGCTCTATATTTAATGATGTGGTATTAACTCTTACAGAAAGTAGAAAATTTGTGTGAGTGGGGGATGGTGATTAACTTCTACAGTAAAAGTAACATCTTCCCTATTAGATGAGTTAGCGGAAATGTACATGAAATCCCTGAAATTTTATTCTGTTCTTTGTTTCCTTGTTACGAAATTTACAGTATTGATTTAAATGGAAGCTATGTGATGCATGATTTCTTCCAATGGATTTAGTTTGATTTGGAATACTCTTAGAAGCCATAAGAACATGGTATTCATTGACATGGGTCCAAAACATACTTGAACCTAATTTCCACCTTGATTTGGAAATTCTCAGCTAAGAACCTGTCTTTCTGTTGAGTTAACTTACTTGGTTGCTGTGTATGCAAACCTTTATTTTTTCTGGGCTGATATAGGGGGATTCTTGATCTGCCCAAATTCCTTCAAGTGGATCCTTGTATGTAACAATATTAGGCTTGCCTGTGCATGTCTTATAGCAGCACGATGAGCGTGGTAATGCCGGGCAAGCTGTTCGAAGCTCTGGTCGCGGTTCAACTTCTGGTGAGATTTCTTATCTAATAATCACCATATTATTTTACACATTTAAGTTAAATATCCTACTTCTAGAAACAAAGAAAAAAGGTCTTTTCCTTTTACGGTACTATTACTTTTTCTCATGATCTATGAACCATATGTAGTTTATTTGTCAGTTGGAAATTTGAATATCTTTTACAGTGTCAAAAGTATCATTAACTTTCGCTGCCGGTGCCTCGGTAGCCTGGTGGGTTAGTGGTATCTCACTCCTCCCATCAGGTCCAGGGTTCCACTGGCATTATCAGGGTGAATATAAAAAAAATAGCATCATTTACTTTCCTTCTCTATTCTAGAACATGGACGCTGGAGGGATTCGAGAGATCAGCATGATGATAGGACAGTGAGCAAAACAAGTAATGATTCACGGCTAAGAAATGAGAAACCCAATGGTGATGGAAACAGGACCTGGCGTCATGATCGTTACTCTGAATTTGAGGCTGATCCACCAGCTGCAAGGAAAAGACCCGCATTCAGGGAGAAGAAAATTCCACTGGAGTCTGAAAATGCTGAAAAAACAGCAGTAGAGACTGCGAAGTCAAGCCATCCTGACCGTTCCATGGAAGGAAGTAGAAAAAAGGAGGAAAGAGGTGACAACCCACGCCACTTGGATAGATCTGAGAAGCAATTTGGGGGAGACAGGATGCGTTACAGGGGAGAAGCACAGAGGGGCGTATTTCCTTCGAGAGAAAGGTACACCAATGGTGCTGCTGGCCGCAACTATAGAGGAAGAGATAGATTCGGTGAGAGGCAAGGGTATCATTCTAGTGGTGGTCGTGTTGAGAAATGGGAACATGATTTATATCATGAGGCTAACAGGAGTCCAACACCGAAAAATGAAGAGGATCAAATTGCAAAGGTAGAAACACTTTTGGCTTCATAGGATTGCATTTGCATGCAGATGCACTAGGTAGAAACACTTTTGGCTTTCACAGAAACTGATGGCAGTTCTTTTGTGTCTCTTGGATTTATAACAAAATCAAAATACTTTTGATTATAGGTTTTTTAACTGCTATTTTTCATAAGTTGAACCTTCTATTTTTGTAATTGGTTGGACTGCCAAAATATGTTCACATGTTCTTATGGAATGGCTGAGTATTTCTTCTTCACAATATTGAATGAGGTCAAGATTATGGAAAAAGGTGAAAAGCTGGGTGCAGAAAGATTACTTTGCACTCATTCATTTCTAAGATTCAACTTCAATCGAGCCCCATGTCTCAAAGAAATAACACAAGTTGACAATCAGCCGATAGTGTTTAAAGTTGTATACACCGCTAACAATTCTTTTCGCATTGTGAACATGTCAAAACGAAAATATTTAAGTAAAATGATACATCATCGATTCATCCATACACGATCATAATTTGTTTTTTTGGACAATGGCACGATCATAATTTTTTATGACAACGCTTTGGACTAAATTGTCAAAGAAAATACGGACTAAATTGTCAAAAGTATAACTACATGACAAAAATCGAAAAAAAGGTAAAACAGAGGATCAAAAGTAAAATACCTGAGAACCTATTTATATCTACAGAAACATTCAAAAAATCAAAACCACCAGCAAACTTGCAAGAACACAAATGTGGAAAGCAAATAGTACCATAGAGATTGCAACAGGGATTCACATTGTGTCAGTTGGAGCTTCCTGGTGAGACTTTCAAAGGTCGGTGACCAATTGAACACTAACAGAGAATTTGAATATGGAGTTTGGCAGCGATTCCGTGATCGTTTAGGTAAAGATTTCTCGTTCTGGGAATTGGGTCTCCCAATTTGGTAAGCTTAGGTTTTCTTGCGAAATTCGTAACCTTTAATCCTTTTCAGTGTAGGATTAGGAAATACAAGGATAATATATTTAAGCTGGTCTCAGGATCACAATATCCGCAGCAACAATTTTGACAAGGAGCTTCGTCGTGTCGGAGGAATTGGTATTAGAATGGACAAAAGATTTCTGGTGATTTTGAATTTAGAGTTTAAGAAGAAGCAATTTGGGAATTAGGGTTTCTCAATTTGAATTGGGGAATTAGTGTTGAAGTCAGTTGGAAGCTTAGAATAATGAATAGTCGTCGCGGGTCATCGAACATGAGAACAAGAGCTAATCTACATCCTCAAAACGTCGCGAGGAAAAGAGGCAAACAAAGTAATTTTCTTTTTCTTTCTGGTGTTTGGCAATTTTGTATTTAAAACCCTTGATTCTTTATCGCTTAATGGGGCTAATTTCTTTTGTGAAAGGGAAATTCTTTATATGTTGTTGTGATTAAAATTTAGAGTATAATAATTCTCAAGTTGTTCTGCATTGTAATAGAAACTGGTGGAAGAGCTGTTGCCGATGAGTATGATGAGTTACCTGAAAAACCGACCCGGACTCCTCAGCCCCGCCCCTCGGGGCCAATTTCCGCTTACTTAGTAGAAGGGTTATTTGAAAAAAGGTAATGTCTTGTAATTCTTGCATTTAGTATATTGATGTTTTACTTGCCACCAAAGTTTGATAGGTTTCTTTACTTTTGTCAATGAAGGGAATCCAAGCGAGAAGAGGCACTAGCCTCTATGATTGAAGGCTTAAATATGAACTTGAGCCAAAACTTGCTGGAAGAGAAGTAAGCAAATTTATTTTACTTTGAAAGAAAACTAATTAAACATCTTCATGTTTTTAGCCAAGTTGTTGCATGTTTAGGCAAATAGTCATCTGATACTATCATTGCTGTTAGCATATAATGACACAATGACTCTATGATTAGCTTAAGAGATTGATTATGGTACTTTATTTTTCCTTTCATGTATGCATCGTGAAAGGAAAAGTTAATTACCAGAATCAATCTGATCTAGATTTTTCTATTGATGCATTAGAATATAATGCACAGAATGCCTCAATATTTCCGTAGTACTTTAGAATATAATCCACAGAAGATGTGTACTATATCGATCTAGACTGATCTAGACTATATAGAGGATTGTCAAGAGAACCCATTATGATGAGTTCTTATTTGTATATAATTTTGCAGCAATCTAATCATGACAGATATATTTTGTTTTCTTCAGGTTTGCTACCTTTCTATATAGATGCTTGAACTCTGTGAAGAAAGGTTCTACCAAAGAGGTGAATAATGCATTTCATGTGATAGGCTTGCTGGCAACAATAGTTGGTTGCGAAGATAAACTCTCTGAAATATATAGGGAGTTGCTTCCTGTACTTTCCGGAGCTCTGAAATCTGGGCCCACAACAGTAAAGGTAGCTTAATTAATTTGGCTGTACTTGGATTTCTCAGAACATATGAATCTTAGACAAAAGGATGTTTTCATGCAGATATTGGATTGCTTGGCTATTATTGCTTTCTTTGGTGCAATCAATTCAGAGGAAGCAGAAAGTGCCATGCACATTATATGGAACTACATTAATCCTGAATCTGGTTATGATGTACGTGTGTTCCTTTATCTATGGTTATGTTTCTTCTTTGGTACAAATTTGAACAAATTCACTGCTTTACTTATATGCTACTATTAAGTTTCTCAAGTATTCATAATACCTAATACTTTCTGGCTCCTATAGTTATTACCGTTGTACCTTAAAAATTATTTCTAAAGTAGTTTTTGTTTTAATTATTAGGTCAACACAAAAAATAATTCGGCAGAGTTGCTAGTTGCTGCAATATATGCTTGGTTGTTTCTTCTTTCAAGCACGGAGGGATTTAGACTCAGCTACACCTACTGGAAAGGGTAAAGTGCATCTCCATATTATGTAGATTGTTTATGAATTGTAACCTTATCTTTTATAAACAATCTCTTAAACTTGAAGCGATATATATGCCCTACATAACAATTATACCCATTGATACAGGGCCATTTCCTACTTCGCAAACTTACTAGATCACGAAAACAAATTAGTATGTGGAGCGGCTAGTGAAGCATTAGCTTTAATTTTTGAAACCGGCTCTCTCGAAAAGTTCTGGAATGAAGAAAAAGGTTCAAGCCCCACTTATTCACAAATGCAACAATCACTTGTAGCCCATCTTTTAAAGAAAGTTAACTCTGCTTACGTAAATCTACGAACGGAGAATAATGCAGACAAAATCCGCAATGTCGTAAGATATTTTGAGGTAACAATCAAATTTTTCCCTAAGAGTACATTATTATAGAATCACAATGTAGTACTTTGTAGTTTGTAGACAGTAAATCTAAGAAATTTTTTTCTTTATCAGAGTTCTCGTGTCCCGGCAGAATCTTTAGTGGTCAAGGGAAAAGTACTAACGTTGTCATCATGGTATCAAATAATTCAGGTAAACTACATGTTCCATATTTCTGTATTATTATTGATCAATGTCAAAGTTTTCTGATCAATGTCTGATATACTATTTTATTATAAACAGCTGCAGTTTTTGAAGAGGTTTCTTGCTGATGGATTTAAAAAACATATGGAGGTTAGTTTTTTCCCTATTAGGTTCTTACTGATTTTCTCAGCATTCCAACTTTAGGTCGATTAACAACTTTGGTTGTGGAAACAGGAAAATGAGAAACTTCAGATTTTGTTCGAGTTCAATCCTCGTAAAAGCAACAATTTAGGTCCAGAATTGTATGTAGCTACTACTGATAAGGTTGGTCATCTTTTACTTAACTTTCACTTAAATTCTCCTTGATATATCTTGATTTTGTATTCCAAGTTTACCAAATATATAAAAGTGGTGGGCTGCATCAGGTGTATGTCCCTTATATTTATTGAAGCATCAAGGAATTATAAGGCACATGTTTCTATGTTTTTTACTCACTTGAGGCTTGATTTTTTGTACTGTCTGTCAACTTAAATGTACAGATCTCTGTGCGCTTCTTTTTGCCTGAAGAAAGAGATCAATACATGCTAACAAAGGAACAAAGAAAGAAAGAAAGAGTTTGGGTATGCTTTCAAACTGTACATGATGTGTATGTTATTCAAAAAGTTGTCTAACCCTTAACAGAACTGCAGCATTTTCACTAACATCCACATCTGTATTATGTGCAGAGGAACTCTATCGTAGACAAGGCAAAGACACAATTGATGACAAAACATCGTTTGTTGTCGAAGGTAATCCTTTTTCTTTTTAAACAGTTGAGTTTTCTTGGGGTTATTAAAGCAAAATAGACATATAGAGAGTTCTATGCTCCCCCTTTTTCACCAAAATGCTGGAGTTATTTTCTCGTGACTTATAATTCCTTGACGCTTCTCTGTGCAGGAACTGAACAGCTGCGACTATGATTGAATATGGAAGTGAACAACAATCGAGATCACCTGAGAAGCACTTTCCGGAGAAAAAGAATACCGAAAGTGTAGTTTTATTTAGGGTGGCTTCGTTTAGACTCCTTAGTTGTATTCTAGATATTGTTCATTTTTTCTATTTTTGTAATTTAATTTCTCTTACTGTTAAAATAATAACACAGGTTTTCATATTCATGGTGCAAACAGACCCTTTACTGCACATAATGGAAAACTCTTATACGAGACCAGTTATTGTGAGATAAGTTCCCACTTCCCAGTTACTGAGAGAGAGAGATGAGAACTTCTCATAGGCATAAGTGCATAACAGTAGTACTAAATTTAGCCTAAGGGGAAAATATATTATCACCACAAGCACATCTCCACACTTGTGGATAGTACTCGTTCTCCTCTAATGCCATTGCTCGGACTGATACTTGAACTGGCATGCAAGGCTCGCATTGATTACACTTTGAGTAACAAGTAGCTGGCCTTGACCCTCTCCTCCTCTTTCTGATATGCCCTCTAGAAGGTTCATTTGGTACCTGTATCCCAATGGCCTGCACAGAATTGAAACAAATTAGTTTTCATGCTAGCTCGGTTGGATTAGAGAGAAGCTTGTGGGAGCAACTCACTGGTGAAGGCGAGGGAGAGCTGGCGAAGTTGCACGAGTGAACCGAGCAAGAAGAGATGAGCATGGCGAGTATGAGGACTAACATTAGTGTTCTAGGATTTGCTTCTCGTTGCATTTTCGTTTCAATTTTGAAGAGAATTGTGAATGATAGTTTTAGAAGAACAGGAGAACCTTCTCTTCAGAACTCCTATAATTATATGCCAGTGTAGAAATGCAAACATTTTGCCTCTGTATAAAGCAAAATAAAGTTGAACTGGTCTGACCAAGAAGCTGGAAAGTAGTATGTGATGTTGCAGGGGTGGTTTAAACATTGCTGCTGTAAGATTTAGAAGTAGTCAAGATGCTCCTCACGTGTTGGTTGGGAAAGAATGTCATCATCTTTGAGCTAATCCTCGAGCTGTATATATGACAATATCATGTTCGAGTCATAATATTAAGATTTGTATGGAGTACTACTAATCAACTCTACCTCGACATGTTCAAGTAAAAGTATCCAAGTACATTATAGAAAAGAATACCAAGAATTCCAGAAATGAAACGGGTTCAAATCGAGTCGTTCAATGTTTGACAGAAATCAAAATTGATAACTACCAACTCAGTTCGTGCCATTATCTACAAGAACTCAAGATTCACAGTTCTGGGAGCCGGAAGGTGAAAAAAGGTTGGAACCAATGAAGATTTCAAAGCGATGGGATAATAATATTACAACAAAGATTTTGCTTCCGCAGCCAACAAAAACAATGGGTGGATTAAAAAAATTTCTAAGTTACAGGTAGAGTTATGATGGTCTGTAGAGCAGTGTTGATTACTTTTGACCTAAAGATCTTCTATATCAGTAACTGTGTTCTCGATTGACCTCTTATTCACCACCAACTGACCACATGCTCCACTTATGTCCTGACCCATTTCCTTACGAACGGTTGTTCGGATGCCATAGGTACCTCTAAGAATCTTCTGGAAACTGGATACTTTCTCTTCGCCAGTGGTTTTGAACTTACTCAGACTACCAATTGGATTAAAAGGTATTAAATTAATAACCTGTTTGACAGAAAAAAAAACAACAAATGTCAAATTTATTTTGATATAGAATCTACGGATGCAGAGACGCAACACAAAAGGGGAGAGGAACTCACCACTTGAAATGTATCTAGCAATTTTCCAAGCTGGTGTGCATGTTCCTCTTCATCATTCACTCCATCAAGCATTATGTATTCAATGAAGATTTTCTGCTGACTGAAAATTAAAGGCAAATAGTGAGATTCTCTATGCATCTAAAGAGGATAGTTGAAGTGTAGCTGTATAGAAAGGAAAGCGGAAATAGTTCATTAAAAACATGAGGTCTAATAGAAGTTTACCTGCTTTTTTGATATTGTTGCAGTGAATCCATAAGCTTTACTAAAGGAAAGGCCCTAGCTGCAGGCATTATCTGGCAACGAATTTCTTGGACAGGTGCGTGCAGTGAAACTGCTAAATTCAGTCCAGGTAGATCACTATGGAACTTGTTGATAGCATGAATAATACCAACCTACAAAAGATTAGATGCAAAAGTGATACACCAGTAAGCCAAATGTTTCTGACTCTTGTTAAGACTAGTACAACTACAATTGATTTCCATCAACTAAAGACTTGAGAGTATTGCAGACTACACAATTGTTTACCATGTGAAAATTGGGCAGGGAAGGTATTTATCTCAAGTTCCCTGTATGGAGGTCCCAATGCATGTCATCATAAAACAAACTAATTATGTGATCCCATCTTTAATTTAAGGGAACTAATCTAGACATTGTATCCCATTCTAAGAAGTGGGTAAACTATTAGTCTGCAAACTCTTGGTCAAAATGTCATAACAAACAACAAGAAAAATATATATTACAATGATTGTACAATAAAAAGGAACAGCACGAGAAAGTTGCTCAAGTTCACCATATTGTAATACCTAGAGCAATGGAATGGTATAATTTCTGTTTCTTGATACCTAGAGGAATGGAAGGGTATGATTTCTGTTTCGTGATCTCTAAAACTACTGCACTAATGGAGGAAATCTCATTTTTCATAGACCAACACAGTAAATTATGATATTGAGATAACATTGAACTTTAGTGGGCATATATCATCATTTTTCTAATCTTTAACTAACCACTTGGTTATACAATAAAAAAGAATAGCATGAGAAAGCTACTCAATTTACCATACTGTATATTCAGAGCAATGGAATGGTCTGATTTCTGTTTCGTAATATCTAAAATTACTGTACTAATGGAAGAAATTTTTCATTCTTCATGGACAATCGCTGAAAAGTATAATACTGAGATAACTTAAATGGGCACGTCTTCAGTGTTATAATCTTTAGCTAGCCACTCTATAAAACAAGGTTCCGCCTCATGAAAGAGTAACTTCTAAGGAAAAGACAATAGCCAAAGGAAAAGAAGGTTCCTAATGAAACTAATCACACAAAAGCTGAACTTCTTGCATAACTAAAAAGGGGGAGAAATTTTGTCATGAACAATTTGAGTAGTTATTCATAAAAAGCATACAAAGTAGATAAAGTGATAGAGATAACTTCAGTTTGCAATGCCTACCGTTGACACAGTAATTCTCTTTGGCGACAACTGAAATGGTAATCCAGTCATGACATGAATTGCTTCTACTAAGGCACGATAGTTATTCAATGGTTCCCCCATTCCCTGACAACAACACACAAAAACAACATGTTGAAATTTCCACTTATTCTCTTCACATTTAGACAATCTCAAAACCAACAAGTATGCCAGTTGAGAAAAAGAAATTACCATGAAAACAACGTTGCGTATAGGTGAAATGCGAGAAGCATGAACCAATTGCTCCACAATCTCCCCAGAGGTCAGATTGCTCTTAAACCCCATACTCCCAGTGGCACAGAAGGTGCAACCCATTTTACAACCAACCTATTCACATCAGCAGAACCATTCAAAACCAGCAATTTCAATTTCACAAGAAAAGAAAAGTTCAAACCCTGATACCTGAGATGATACGCACAAGGTGGACCTTGGACCACCATGGCGGGACTTGCCGTTATACTTCCCCAAGCGGCTATCGTACCTCATGATCACAGCCTCCACAAGAGCCCCATTCTAACGCAAACGAAAAGGAATGTGTGAGTCCCTCTCATAGAGGCATTTTATCAAACAGGTGGTGTGCGAAAACGAGAGGAGGGCAAACCTGAAGCTTGACGAGGAGCTTGGTGGTGAGTTGATCGGAGGAGTCGGTGGCCGAGTGGACAGAGGAGGTTAGGGTTTTGAACTTGGAGTTTAACAGAGGGTATGCGGCGGAGGGTAAGGAAGGTATTTGGTCGAGTTGGGCGTCGGGGTTTTGGATCACCTGCTTCCATATGTAGGGGATGAAGCTGGGCTTGATCCCAGACTTCTCAAGCTCTGATTTCAGCTCTCCCGCGTCGAAAATTGATCGGAACGGCATCGTATTGCGCGCAATTTGCATAATTTTGAGTGCTGGGGGTTGCCGTGACGGAGGGGGAGGGCTGGCTTATGGTTTTCAGGTTTTGTTGTGAAAAAAGAGGGAAGAGCACTTGACCAAACTAAAACGACGTCGCAACCCACCGAAACTGAATATTTTTCTCTTTTCTGGGTGAATATATTTTGTTTTTTGGCCCAAAACTGACTATTATTTCTGTAATATCTTTTTTGATCTGGTAGTCAATGTAATCCTTGTTGTAATCTTTGTTTAATATAATTGCACAAATTAGAAGACACCCGTGATCAAATTAATGTAGCTACTCTTGATCATTGATCATAGATCATATCCAAACTTTGGGTTCAATTTTACCTGCTTAACAATCAAAACACAAATCATGCACAATAACTTTGTCTTTAACAAGATTCCAGGGGTAACTTCATTATGGAACATTTGAACTTCAACTGGTAACTCATCAATGAATTTTTTGAATTACGTCTTTCATTAATTTAATCAAATTTCATCAAAAATCTTGCCTAGCTGGCTTCTTTCCTATTACCACATTAGAGGTTTTGCAAGGATAGAAACCCATCTTTGAGCAACTTGGCACAGAAGGAACCGCCCCGGAAACACCAACTTCTTCCTTGTAGCTACACGAATGATTAAACTCAAAGGCGGATCGCTGCTCGAACAATTCAGCAGTGGCCGGAGGTTGGAACTTATATCGTTTTTGGCAATGAGACGAGCCTTCCAAGGTCGGCTCGTGGCCACTTACGAGGAGATGGTAACTACATTTGTAGTTGCTCTCTGAAAAGCATCTATACTCGTGTTTTGATCTTCGCTTCTTGATGGCATGGTAAAGAAAGGGAAGCAACCCTTCCATACTTTGCTTTAATTTGATCAAGCACGCTACTTATAAATTATAATAATCTTCTTCTTTTTTCCCTCTTTGAAAAACAAATCAATTAGTTGTACGTAGTTGTTATCTTTGTGTTCTTGTTCGGTTTGTTGTTCTGTTTTTGGAGAGGTTATTTGCAATGCTCCCGAGTTATTGGATGTAAGTTATAACAAGTTAACAACTCATCTTACATGTACTTTATATACACGGCAAACTAAAAAGGTGCGGCTATTGCAACGCCACATTTTAATCACACCAAATTCTAGTCATTCATTTTTGGCATATTGTCCAAATTCGTTTAATAGCTACTTGTTTCAACCGGCCGTAATGTCATATTTGTGGCCGCTAAAATAATCATCAGCTTAAATACTCTAAATTCATGTTGGATTCGAGTCTTGTTATCATGTTAAGTTCAAATTCGAATCCGATTAATTTGAATCGAATTATAGAATTTGAATCATATTCAGATTATCAGATTTGATTGGCCATACATGGTGGAATTGGACCGACTTTGTTGAATCCACGAACAAACAGGGAGCATATCCTTTATCACTTTGTCGGTGCAAACAGGAATTATGACAAAACATACTTGAATCAATGTAATCATCAATCACAGAAGAGAGAGAATCCAGATCATAATCTACAATTGCTTATTATTGTTACTTTCAAAGCTTCAATTTCACCAACATTATCACACAAAAACAGATCATATACTAACAATGAACTTTGACAATTAAGAAATGAAATTCTAGTGACAACCCATCATTGATTATGATGGAGCTTCACCTTTGAACCCATTAATTCTTCTTGCCAAAAACCAAAAAACAAAAAAAATCAATGAAATTTTGGGGTTACATATTTTCATTTGCTGCATTTCCTATTAGCAACTTGGTAAGGATAGAAACCCTTGTTTGATCCTCCGGGCAAGGAAGCAGAAACACCACCTTGTTCCTTGTAGCTAGCCGAATGAGTAAACTCAAACAAGTCAGCAGTAGCCGGAGCCGGGAACTCGGATCGTGTCCGGCGATGAGACGAGCCCTCTAAGGAGTCATTGCCACCGGTGAGGAGATGGTAGCTGCGGTTGGAGTTGGAGTTGTTGTTGCCGGAAAAAGACCTATACTTGTGCTGAGGCCTTTTCTTCTTGATGGCGTGGAGAAGATACGGAATCAAGCCTTCCATTCTGTTTGAACTTTGTCTTGTGGAATTCAAAATGAAAATTATTGAGCTGTGGATATGAATGTACGTGTGACACAAAGTCGTTAAGAAGCAATTACTTATATACTGGTAGCTGGGCTTTCACAACCATATCTAAAGGGACGTGAGGAGGAGACTATGTGAGGAAGGTGATGTATGTGGAATGACTTTAAGACCCTTTGATTATGGTATAGTTTTGGGTATTTGATGGGGACATGAGGGTAATCCTCTTGGTGTTTTGGGTCTACATGTTTGACAATAATGTCATGGCGTGTCGTGACATATAACATTTGGTTGAGATTGAGATGGCTATGGAGGTTTTGACTGGCTGATGCAAATGTTAGGCGGCTATGCGCGTCAATGTTTATTAAAATTCAATGCCAGTAGCAAATATAATATAGGCTTCTTTTTTTTGTTGGGCAATCTAATATAGGCTTCTTTGACCGGGCAAAAAGAGGAGGGGGAGTGGTTGTGATTCGGTATTGGGTGCTTGGGACTATGATCTCGTGCTTAAATTGGGACTCAAATGGTTAAATATACTTGTTTGAAATCTAAGGCTATAATGGTGGCCAGCATTCCTTGGAGTTTTTCAATAATTTCCTCTGAGGAATTTCGTCGAACAGGTGGTCTGCAATGAGAAGTTTAACCTTTGGCAATGAGGTTTTGACTTTTGACAGGGTAAATTAAATAACTGACTGTAAAAGAGTCGTGGTAAAAACAGAGTGAGGGTTTTTAGGATACGGTACATAATTGTCTTACACTAATGCTATTTTTCTTTACAAAATGCTTCAAGGGTAGATTAATTTATATGATGCTACATAAATATGAAGCTCACAAACTCTCTAGTATAATTATTACTGCATAGATAAAACTGCTGCAAGCTAGTTTGCAACTACATAAGCCATAGCCCTCTTTTGCTACTATAAAATTTAGAAGCTCTCCCTCAGTTCAAGTTTCTCAGCCAGCCTAACATTGAGGTGGTGCTTCACTTGTTGCTCACCAGGAGAGCCGACAAGGATCGTGTGTAGCCCGGTGACCAACTTCCTCTTCCCTTCATTGTCCACAAGGTTCAGTCTCTTGCACACATCCACCTTCATTGTTAATGACTTTGTCTCCCCATTCTTCACCTCCACTCTTTCAAAACCCACAAGCTGCAACTTTGGGGCCCCAAGCAACCCTTGTGAGCTTGGTGGTTTCCAGAAAGCAAGCACCACATGGGAGCCATGTATTGGCCCATTGTTCCTCACCCCAACAACTAGATCAAATGCTAAGCTCTGGCAATTTATGCCTGAAATGTCAATTGCTTGGCCAGTGCTGGAAATGGGTTCCGATTGAATGTTACGATGTGTGTTGAAAGTTGTCATAGTGTTCGATTGGATGAGTAGAGTGGAAGGTGCAGACATTATGAACTTGGAGAAGGTTGAATAGCTTAGCCCATGACCAAACTCATAGATGGTTTTTCCAGTGTAGAATCTATATGTTCTTCCAGGATAGTTTCTGCTAGTGTTGGCTCTCATGTTCATGTCTGTCATTGGCACTTGGTCTACATACTCCTGTGGGTACCATGTAAAAGGGGATTTTCCACCTAACATGGTAAAAATAATTTATCACTTATTATTTACACTGACAGTTAAACTAAGTGATAACCCATAGACAACTTTTGCACATATTATGTTGTCAGACTGTCAATTAGAACTACAGATTATATACGAGATTAAAAGTCTGACAACATAACATGTTAGATATGTGACGAGGAAATGTTACCTGGATTATAGTCTCCAAATATAACTTGAGCTATTGCATCTCCTCCATCTTGACCTGGATACCCAACCCATATAATCCCTCCTACTTTGCTCAAATTTTTAGCAAAAGAAACATCAATTGGACCAGCTGACATAATAACCAGAATGACTGTTCCTTTTGTTGCATCAACAACTTGCTCCACAAGCTTTTCCTGAAAGCCTGGTAAAGTCAAGTTCTCTCTGTCTAGCCCCTCTGCTTCGATGGACTGATCAAGCCCCACTACTAACACCACTGCGTCAGCTGTGGAAGCTGCCTGAGCCGCTGCCCCAATGAGGCTCTCATCGACACATTTCACATTGCTACACCCGGGCTCATATTTCGCGGCTGACACGTACTTCTGTATCCCTTGAAGAGGGCTAGTGTAGCTACATGGTATGCCAGCATAGTTACTTATCATGACCTTAGTGGCATTTGCATTAGGCCCAATAATGGCTAAGCTCTTGGTTGTATTTGGGGACAAAGGAAGAGCTCCATTGTTGTCTAGCAAAACTATGCCCTGCTTGGCAGCATCAAGTGCCAACGCTTTATGCTCGTCACTGCAAACATCTGATGCCCCAAGATTTCCGAATTGGAGCAGTTTCGGATCACCATCAAAGAAACCAAGCCTCATGAGGACTATGTAGTTGTATATCAAGGACTGATCCACAACAGATTCTTCCACTTTCTTCAAGTTGACTGCATTCTCTGTGTACTTCCCTAGATAATCCCCACAATTCATGTTTAGACCTGCATGATCACATTATGTCATGTAATTTTCCATTGAGGGTACTAAATATTTCTCACAATTAAAATGCTCAGAAAATGTTTTGGATGCAATCAAAATTACTATACCTGCTTTCAAGGCAAGGGCTACTGCATCCTCATGTGTTTTAGTATAATGGATTGCATCGTAATAAACTTCCACAGAGTCACAGTCAGAAACTATATATCTGTTCATAAGTGCACAAAGATCATAGTCACTTCATTGTTGGAATTAATAGCCCCTCCCCTAATATCGCTAATTATCAAATAAAGAAAAAAGAAAATTACCCATCTAGACCCCATTGGCCTCTGACCACCCCTTGGAGCAGGTCTGGGTCTGCACAGGTGGGAATTCCATTCACTCTATTATATGAACACATGACACTGCTGACATGCCCCTCCTGTACACAGCTTTTGAATGGTGGCTGATATGTATCCTCCATGTCCTGCTTTGTCACCTGCATTCACCATAAGAAGTTGGGTTATTTTCGACGAAATTTCTTGCATCTTAAGAAAAGTGGATTGTGAATATGATGAACATAGATAATGCATCTTTACGTTCAATAAAAAGAATGAAGATGGATTCTGAATATAAGTATCATCAATGTTAAGTGGTCACTAAAGAAAAAAGATGGCATGGGTTGTGACTTATGAATATGGAATCATATCATTGATTCTTTGCTTACCTGAGCATCAAAGTGAAATCGATCAACCCCTTTCCAGTTATCAACATCATAAGCAGTGTAATGCTTGCAACAGCTTGAGACCTTGAGCCTATCACCAGTGGCATTGCCTTCACCAACTTCTTGGAGACCCTTGACATAATTCACTGCATAATTTGACACCACTAAAGGGTCCTCCCCCGGTGTCTCTTGCGCTCGACCCCATCTCGGGTCACGGAACACATTAACATTAGGACTCCAAAATGTCAACCCGGCCAGACCCAAATTGTACATGGCTCGAGCCTCTGTTGACACAAATTGCCCCATCCTCAACCACAGTGATTCATTGAAACTCGCCGCGGATAAAATCACTGCTGGGAAACTAGTGGCGCCAGGCACTGTGGCATTAAAGCGAGTGCCTGGGCCAACGTCCGAGACACCATGAAGTGCCTCAGACCACCACTCATATTTAGGCACGCCTAGTCGAGATATGCCTGTGGATGCATCCACTAGTTGTTGGACCTTTTCCTGGAGAGTGAGGCGTGATACCAAGTCCTTGGCTCGGTCCTCGTAAGGCAGAGAAGTGTTGCAAAAGGGAAACTGGCTAGTTGTGGAAGCTTTTGTATCACATGCAAATTGTTGAGCAACAATGGGGACTATTAGGAGAAGTACTGAAAGTGAAAGATGCAAGAGAATTTGGTTCTTCATTGCTTCTCTAATTTTTGGTTGAAGAGTTTAAGCACTACCATTCATATTTATACTAGAAGCTATAAGCCTAAAGTTACTTTGAGCTTTCTATCTGTTTTGCTATAACTTAACTTCGTGAATTGCTTTGAACTTTCTATAGGTTTTGCTTGTGAATTGAGCTAGACTCTATTTTTGGCAGAACAAAATGATATTTAGGATGCTTAAACAAAACGAAAGCTTCTTTTACTCTCTCGGTGGCTCTCTACTCATGTCCATGGATAGTTATGGACTCACAAAATTCATATATATCTTAACAATGTGAATTATTGGTCCCAATCTACTTGGGGACGGCAAAGATCGATCTAACAACTTTGGTGTGTATTAGATTATATTCAAAATTTAGAAACTTAAATTCAATATTACCCTTAAAATAAATTTTCAGGAAATTGCATCTTTAATTCCCATTCTCTTTTCCTTCTCCTCATGTTTCGGTTAGAGGCACCTCTTCTTCGACAAAATGTCAAATCGGTGCCTCTTCTTCGACAAAATGTCTAATCGGTGCCTATCAACCATATTTTGTTAATTTTTTCATCGATACACATAAGATTTTTTTCAAAATTATTTATAGTTTGGAACCATCTTTTTGTGATGCTTTGTATAATATATATCAATCTTTTTAAGCTCCTATGTATCAATAGGGATAGGGTAATACATATAACATTTCCCCTTGTAATTTATATATGCATGCTTCACCTAACAAGTTGATAATTAAGCTATAATAGTATAATGGGCAATTTGGCAATTATAAGGGAAAGAAAGGGATTGATGGAAGAGGAAGAGTGCCTTAGAAGAAAAGGTAAACGTAAAAGAACGTTTGGAAAGCCTAGGAAGGCACAGCAATAGGCCACGTAAAAGCATCAAAGTGGAGACTGTAATTAATTAAGAGCTACCAAATTATTTTTTTCTCAAAAAAAAAAAGGTACCAAATTAATGATTCATTGATGCGTCTAAATACACCTTCCCTCAATATTAATGTGTAAAAAAAAATTGCTTTTTCAATTAGTAGTTTTTGTTCGAGTACGTCTTCTTTTACGGAATTCAACTGAATCGAGTCTTAGACACTGACCCTTTTTGCCACTAGTGCAAACAAGTGTGATAATTTCTGGCACAATTTCAATCTGACTCGACACGAAGTTAAGTTAGCACCCGATTTTGATACGAAAAATGGCCATGAAAAATTTGTTTAACTAGTATTATCCGTTCTAATCTGTTCAGATTCAAACTTCCATATGACATATTCAAACTTCATTTATTTGCTAATGTGTAAAACATAAAACAAGTTTCGAGGGAAAGTTTGAATGAAATTTGAATATGTTATATGGATATTAGAAATCATTAACGTACCGATAGAAAGCCAAATCCATTTTGAGGGAAAGTTTTACGGTACATTAATGTACAGATACATCAAGTAAACTAGTTTGAAACGGATGTGGATCGATTGACTCTATGCATTGGTAGACTAGTTTGGCTTGATTTTGAACTAGTTTACCTATATGTCGGTACATTAACATATTGTAAACGAACCCCATTTTGAGATACAAGATTCTCCAAGATTCAAAAAACGTGATTTCTCACAATATTTTCTGTGTAAAGAAAAGCCAGAAAAGTTTTTTTTTTTTTAATGTTCTCCATCTGTTCGACAAAATGTCAAGCCTGTGTTCATGGCCAGTTGTCATTAGAAAAATCTAAATCAAACTCATCATCTATGGTCGTATGTTCTTCTTCTCGTACCACAAAGACAACTTTAGCATCGGATGTCAACTTCCAATTGTAGCTCCGTACCTTGTGAGATTGCTCTGGTAAATGATAGATGACCATTTGCTGCAAATTTATAGCATTACCGAGAATATACTGTGTTAGGATGACTCCATTGGATCCGCTGGAAAGCTCTATGGTCACCTCCTTTAGGTGTTGGATAAAAGCAAGGTTTTGCCCCTCCCAGTATAACATATCAACCATAGATGATAAATATTCAATGCCATTCTGGCCAGCCTCTATGTGCAAACTAGTCAAGTTTGGCATTGCTTCTAAAAGAGACACCATAGCGGGGACATCGTGATCCATTAAGCTCAAACCACGAATTCTTAAACAAGAAACATCATGAAGTTGTAGTACTTCTGGCGTTAAACCTCCCTCGAACAGACACTTCATGGTACTTTCGGTTAAATCCAGAACTTTAGCACTTCGAACACTATGAAGCAGCCACAATACATTGTCAAAGTCATTCACCTCGGGAGCTAGATCAATCTCAGCTTTTTCTAAACTCGTGGCTTCGCTCAAGTTTTGGAACATCATCACATGTCCACTCCATTTCAAATTTTTAAGATTCGGTGCAGAAATATATAGCGCTCCACCATAACCAACGACTGTGTCAAACGGCATCCCCAAAACGACGCATACGTCTTCAAGTTTCTCACAGGTGATGATAAGATCGTAATTGGATGACTCAAAATTCTCACTCAAAATAAATGTAAACGATTTCAAAGATGAGCTTTCAATGGTACCATTCGAAAAACCATAGACGTCGTCCAGCAGTAATTCCTTCATGCATTGGCAAGAATGTGACATCCATTTGAAAAACCCCTCATCTGCTATATCAACTAGTGTCAACTCCAGGCGTTGGAGATTAGAAAACGAAGCGTAGCTAAGCGGTGTTTCAATCTTTGTAAACATCCCCTTTACAGATAGATGCCTTAAGGATTCGCAACGAAAAACCGGAAAGTCCACATATGGTGTCTGCCAAAAAGGTAAATTAATCTCAAGATGAAGCTCTTCAACATTGCACCTTACTACATTGTCAATAAACCTGGCCATCCACGCGTTCAGGTCCTCGGGGCAGCATTGCGGTTTGTCTTCATCGTGACCATGATCGCACCAAGAAAATCGAAAGCATTGTAACTTATTACACCCGCGTCGAACCAAGAACCTCTCCAAGGAACCCAACAGCTTTTTCCGTTGGTCACATGTGGAAACACTTGCATAATAGAATTCATCGAAATTTAATGACGGAGTTGATAGATGAAGTTTGCTGCATCTTTTGGACACACAACCAACTCGAGCGAGGTCTTCAATGGTAAGGAAGGAAAAAATGTGTTGCACAATTTCATCCGGAAGATCATGAAATCTGCTGGTTGACTTGATTCGCTTGCGGTTCATGATACAGCTTGCTTCTTTTTGGCTTTGAAAGAACATTTTAATTAAAGCCTAAAGGACGAAGACGACATGCAAGAAACTTTAGGTAGTAATTAATCAAATAAAGGTCCGAAATCCTAATCTTTCAAACCCAATAAGAGAGACTACAGCCTTTAACCTTTTATAGGCTCATGATGACCTGACCAAATCCCATAAGGAAAAGAATCCGAGTAATGGTAGGAAACGGAAACCCCAAATACCCTACGTACTTTCCCGGCCCTAGCCGTACTCCGATCGATCTCCTTCACCATCCTGTGCCTTTGAATTCCGGTTATCTAGGATTTTGGTTGACGTCGTTGATCTCTCCGTCCCCAAAGCCTCCAAAGTTTTACGGTGAAACGTACTTTAGTACCAAAATTGATTTTGGGTGTGCCAAAGTGCGACCCTACAAATTGCTTACTTTTTTTTTTTTTTGATTACATACAAATTGCTTACTTGATCTTAGATGTTCACGTAGATACCTTGTAAGTTTCTTGTAATGTCAAAACATGGCTACAGTACAGTCGTTACCCAATTTTTACTTAAAATAAAAAAAAATAAATAAACAACCATACCCAGCCTTAAGATGACCAACGAACCACAAAAAACAATTTTTGACAAAACGAGACCAGCCATGACACAGAAAACGGCAAAAGCAAAAGCGGTCGGAACCCGACCACACATACAAAAAAAACAAAAAACAAGCGCTACAAGAGAGAAACGTTGTTGAAGTTGCCTAGATGGTACATTGGTGAACGACAAAAGATCGAAAACATCAGGGTTGCGCGTGCCCTGTACTCATATCTCGGCGTGGCCTAAGAGCGACTGCGACGCAAGGGGTGTAAATGAGGCTAGGGTTTTGCATGGAGAGAAACCCTAGTAGAGCTAAACATTTTGTTTTTATATATACAACAACTAGTAGACAAGTGCGATAGTCAAACTTAAGAACTCTCACTTACAAAAAAAAAGACTTGTGCCACTGTATCAAATGATTTTTGGTTCAAAGGCATTTAACAAAATGTTGAACATTTGTCTCTAAAACTAATTAATTTCCTTTCTGTTATCATTGATGGAAGAGTTTGGAATGCCTAGGAAGGCCATCAATAAACCATGTAAAAGCGTCAAGGTACGTAGACTATCGAAGATTCTGGGGTACACCAAAGTGTATATATACTTGACCCATTATAATATAAAATTTTAAATCGAAGCCGTCCATTGTGTCTCTATTAAATCCGGCCGTCCATTGCATCGTCAGTCAAACGTCAGTCAAAGTTAACAGCTAACAACCCCCAGCTAAAAAAAAAACAAGTAGTCAATGAGGTAGAAATGCAAGTTGGGTAAATTTATAATAAAAGTATTAAAGTGGGGTAAGTTGATAAAAGGTTGAACTGAAACTGGGTAAATTGCTTCCTCTCGCCTTTGCCTTGTTGTTTTATTGATTTCCAGTTTACCAAAAAAAGAAAGAAACTGGAGCTCAGGCCATGAACAATCCTTCTGAGGCAGCCTTTTGCAGTCCTCTGTGGGTTAACAAGGATGAGAAGTATTGACTGTATTGAGAACGATAGTCGTCGAGAAGAACCAATCGGCCATGTGCCGTTATTTTCGACGAGGAGAGCGGAAGAAGGTTCTGAAAGAGCGACTTGGTACGATGACTACGATCCATCATCCGAACTTGTTTCCATTGTCCAAACTCCAAACTATCTGGGTATCTCACAGTAAATGCCATGGTTGATGGTTCAGCCAAATTTGTTTAATTAATATTACTTGCTTGTTATACATCATAAAGGACAGATGAAACAAAAATGACGGTTGGTATAGTGGTGAAGGCCAGGTGAACTTTATTGGGGTTGTCTGCGTTCGAACCACGTGGATGTCATTTGTGGTTTTTATTGTTTTATTTCTTTCTGCAATTGTTTGTTTTTGGCTTTTTGCTACTTTGTTTTTAGTTTTTAATGAGCTAAATTACTTGCATAATTATTTTTTTCCTAATAACATACATTATTTACATAAAATTGAAAAAAAGAACATAATATTTTAAGTATTTTCCAATTGATGGACATTTTAAATAATTTGACCATATCATTTATACCCTTTATTCGAATTTAATATTTTCCTAAGGGAAACAAAATCACGATGATTTTTATGCTCCAATGTTTTTACATGGGTAGAGATAGCTCGACCCCTAGAGAGTGTGGGCATGAATTGTGCCTCCACGTGATTTGTGATGGAGTGGTTACAAGAGGTTTAGTGGTAGAATTAATATGGGTTAGTACCGTTGACCACTTGAATTGAGGTCGAAACGATGACTAAAAACAACTATTTTTTCGCATAACATTTTTTTTCCCACAACTATGACATCCAACGGCTACATTCACAAATTTATTTTCCCCTCACCTTGATGGTCTTTGAACTTATACTTTCCTATATAACCCAATGAACAAGTTAAACAAAAGTAGTGGGAATATAGAAATTATCTGCAATCCGAAAAATTAAATATATCAAAACGTAGATGAGAAATTATCTATGTATTTACCGTGTGGAAAAATTAGTCATGTTCGTCATCATTTCGCTCTTAGCCAAGACGTTCAACCCCTACATTTTAAGTTTAATGAGAAAATAAGTATGCAAAAATGCTATAAAACTACATATTTTATTGTTATCTAAATTCATCACGCCAAATTATCATATCACGTATGTGGAGCCAAGCCACAACCACGCTTATGAGTTATGAGGCTTACATAAGTGGGGGCAGTGTGGAAGGTAACAGAAATACATGATGCGCAATATAAGAATTATGTGCTATCCGAAAAATCAAATATGTAAAAACGATGATGAGACATTATCTATGTAATTATGGCCGTGTGAAAAATTAGCCATGTTTGTCATTGTTTTGCTCTCAATTAGGGCGGTCAACCCCTATATACAGTTGTTTACGAAAATATTATTTTCACTAAGACGCTTGAATGCGCTATGTCACAACTCATGTTTCCAAGCTGTTCGCGCTCACACTCTCTTATGGACGAGCTCCATATATCCAGGTTCAAAGTTTGAACTCAGTAACTCATTAAAGTTGCCCATAGGGAATTCTAGTTAAAAATTTAAGAGGTATAAATGTCGGATGGACCATTAAAAATTAGCAAAAATAATTTTTTAATTAGTTCAGGATGGCAAATGGTCGGTATTAGTTTATACCATAACTTGTAATCACCAAAAAGAATTAAAAATGCGCTTCATTTATTTTTTAATGGACCTTGGCGTTTAAACCCACTCCCGTAGTTTATAACTCCCTAACGAGTATAAATGTCAAATGGACTATTAAAAATTTGCAAAAAAATAATTTCTTATTTACCGTTATTTACCAAAATATCATTTTCATCAAAACTATATTAACGGGTTCATCCCAAATCCAGTTTTCTAGTCGTTCGAGACCACACTCTCATATGGCCGAACTCTATTTATTCACGCAAAAAGTTTGTACTTGACACGTAATCACTTTTTAGTTGCTCTTTGAGACGCACAATATTTTAGAACAAATATGTGTGACATTAGGCATCGTTTGGTTCACATAATGAAATTCTTGAGAAAGTAATTCCGTAGCTATTCCCATAGGAAGGGAAATAAAGTTTCTCATTGTAGTGTTTGGTAACACTAAGGAAAACAATAAATAAATAATAACATATAAAACAAAATTAATATTTATAATTTAATAAATAGTTATTTTAGTCATAAAATAATGCAATTAATTCTAATTAGTGCAACAAATGCAAGAAAGTAAAAGAAAAAATGATTCTCTTGGGGGCATGGAATGAACCATTTTTCGTCTTTTTTTTTTTTCATTCAGGAAAATGTTTATTTTACTTTTGCATCCCAAACACATAATTTTTTCAGCATAAGATTTTTTTCCGCAGCAATGACATCCAACGATTCGATTGAGCAATCTTTTTTTTCATCACCTTGTTGGCTTTGAATTTATACTTCCCTATATAACCAACGAATAAGTTAGACAAAACTAGTGGGCATATAGAAATTTTGTGTAATCCGGAAAATTAAGGATGTTAAAACGTAGATGAGACATTACCCATGTATTTACCGTGTAAAAAAAATTAGCCCCGTTCATTATCGTTGTGACGAAGTTGTTAAACAACTAATTATTGGTAGGGGTATTACGGTCACAACGGTTGACTATGTGGATCGAGGTCACAACGAGAATGAAAGAGGCTATTATTTTGACCATATGCATAAAAACTATTGCAATAATCACATCCAATAGTCAATTTGACCATTTTCTTTTTCATCTACCTTGTAGGTTTTCGAAGGTATAGTTTTCTACTTTTCTTTATAAGTAATAAACAGATTAAACCACACTATGAGACAAATCAAAATTGTGTGCAATTAGATAAAAATGAAAATGAAGAATGGTGGATCTAACCTTACCTATGTATTTACCGCGTAGTAATATGCACTGTGTAAGAAAAAAAATTGGTCTTAGTCGTCGTTGTTTTGGACCCGGTCAAAGGGTTGACCGCCTTGATGACCATTTGACCGAGGCCGAAACAACGACGAAGTTGGTCAATTTTTTGTTCACACGGTTCATATCAGTATGCAGTACATACCTGCAAGGTCGAATCCACCATTTAAAAATTTTAGATTTCTCGAATTGCACAAAATCTCAATGTGTCTACTAGTGTTGTCTAATTTATTTGTTGGTGTGACGACCCCGAAATTATTTGAGTGAGGATTGAATTTAGTCTACACACAAATCAGTTAGTTTACCTAACTCACACGCCAAATTTTAATTTTAGAGCTTTTAGTGCGGGATATTAAATTTTATTATTTTAAGGGTTTAGGGGGATTTTTAATTTTGGGAAGAATTTAAAAAAATTTCAAATTAGAAGAGTACTGGGCGCCAATGCGGAATATCTGCGCGGGCTGGAAAAGATTAAAGTGGTCAGTATGTTTCATTTTTTTGTGTGTATATATTTTTTTTCTTTCTCGTGCTTGATGCTCGTGCGCGTGCTTCATTTTTAACGGAGATTCTCTTTGCCTGGGTGCACGTGTGGCTCTCTTTTTCTTTCACCGAGATTCTCCTCTAATGTTGTATGGCTTGGGAAGCTGCTCAAACCTTCAAACGATGCTGTTCTTGAGCAGCTGAAGAATGGAATTTCTCAGTTCGAGTTCGTTCAATTCTCAGGCGAACCCCACGGAATTGACCGCGAGCTGGGTTTCTACTGCCGTCTGTCGCGATCCGCTCTGACTCTTTGAGATCGGGGTCGTGCAGTCTTGGTGGTGAATGGGTCTGGCGAATGGTCTCGGTACAATCTCCAGTCGTGAATGGGTCTGGGTTTACAGCTCTTGTTAACAGGTTTGGTCCTGTCATGCCTATAATTTTATTTTGCATTTTTGCGGATTATGAAAATTATTTCATAATCAGACGAAACTCAAAGCTGATAAGATATCATACTAGCTTTTGTAAATAATTCAGATTTCTTACCTTGAAATCATTTGAAATGTAAATTTATTTTTTGTTTTTCTTTTATTCAGGGTAATTTTGTAGTAGGCGGTGCACTGACCTTTTCTACTCGAATATGTCATGTGTATTGCTCACCCTTTTCTAGTATATATGTTTTCTATGTTTATTTAGTTGCTACAATCTACATGAATTATTCTTCTGGCATACCATAAATATCTTTTGGGATTTAGTTGATTTTGCTGCATTGTCACTGACGCCCGTTTTTGTTTGTAGGGATTGGGTCTTGAATGCTGGAGTTAGGCCCTTATACATTAGTATTTGAAAGAATTGGTTTAATTTTTGTTTATATGTTTAAAATCATATAAATAAATAATGATATATGATGATAGTTATAATATTAATATAAGCTATTTATCACCAGCTTATAGTATGGGTGATTATCTTGATGAATTGTTCTTGTGATATTATTTTGTTGATTGTATTTTAAACAACACATGAACATTCCTGCCTTGTGTTTTTGAGTTATTGAGGAGTTATATTGCTGCCTAATTTTATTATTTTATGGTTTGGTTTCTTCTTAATTTCTTGTAACTGAGTTTAAGATATTTTCTTTGATTGCATTCAATAGCCTTTGGAACTGATGGATAAGAGATGGGTTCTTCTATTCACTATGGGGTAGGATCAGAGTCTATGAATTGTACTGCTGATCATACCGATGTCAAAGTTAGAGACTAAAGGCTGGTGTTGCTCAAAACAATGATGAAGGATAGGTAAGACACTAAGACCACTTGCTGGGTTCGAACAAGATCAGCGTGTGAACAAGAAGCTTCATTACATTGCCTCTCACCACTGTTGTAAATATGTTTGTATTTTTTCATTTGAACTTTCTCATTAAAGTAGTGTGTTTTCTTGAAAACTACTAATTGGTAGCGGTAAATGCAAGTTGTTTATTCAATGCTTCACTTGAGTGAAGGCTGAACCAGTTCAGTTATACAGAACAATACCATGATTCAGTTCAGTATCAAATTGTGAATGCTGGTATTTGTGATAAAAGAATTAATACCATCATGTAGCTTGATTCTGTAATTTTAACTGCTCGGACGTTCACCAGTTTTATGCTCTAAAACTCTAAAAGTCCTAGCCCTATACTTAACATGAATTAAAGCAGGTAAGCCACTTTAAAGTTTACACTTGGAAAGAGTCACTGAATTTCATTTCCCTATTGGCTTTTCATCATGTCCAAGTTTTGAACTAGAAGGTGCAATGTAAAAAACCCCTTATATGTATGCCAAGTGCATACAATAGGCAGGAAATTTAGAGAGATCACTAAATCTACAATCAGTTTCGAGTCATGTACCCATCTTTTTTATAAGCCAACATAAATTTCTAACTTGCAACCTTTTTTTTTTTCAGACAAATTCTCAACAATATATTTTCTAATGCTCATCAAAATTGGAAATGATACCATTACATTGGAACATATTACAAGATTATTACAAAATATCAAATATGTTCATTTTTGTCTAATAATAATGTGATACGATGGACCTACAGTAGCACATGTGAAAATGCCTAAGAGAGATGTCAGTCTTTAACAAATAGCTCCAGACAATTATCTGCAAGAGAATACAAACATTTAGGAAGTAATATTGGTTTGTATTAAAACTTGGCAGCTTAAAGATCCACCAACTTTATCATAATTGAAGTAGGATTAACAACTTTCTGATAAAAAAAAAGTAGGATAAACAACTTTGGAGTGAATGCATGCTTAACATAATACTTGGGATAACCAGCTTCCGGTACCCTGTTCCTTTTTTGTCTGAATCCATTGATTGTCATACTTCTTCGACAACATAACCTGTGTATATGGATTCTAATTAGTAAAAACGTACCATTGTACCAATAATAAACCGTAAGAAGAAAGAACTCTA
This sequence comes from Rubus parviflorus, assembly GCA_029955375.1. Lineage (NCBI taxonomy): Eukaryota > Viridiplantae > Streptophyta > Magnoliopsida > Rosales > Rosaceae > Rubus > Rubus parviflorus. The sequence goes on from JARGGL010000001.1 coordinate 32,210,777, forward strand.
AGTCAGGCCTTCCCCGTAAAAACACGACCTAAACAAACAGAACAAAACCAAGAACAAACCTCAAGATACTTAAGGTCAGGCCTTCCAAATAAAAAAACAAAGAAGCAAAACAAACAGAAACTAACCCAAAATAAACCTCGATAGACACAAACAGAGATAACGCGGGAAACAGCTAGGACAAAACCTCTAATTCAACCTATGTAGTTGAAAAAATAAACACAGCTAACCAGAAAAGCATTGATATAGAACTTCAATTAAGTTGAAAACAATAGTTATATAACAAATCCAGAACAATGAGAACGTACATAATCAACAGTGATGCTGCAAATAGAGAGATAACATGTCTTAAGTCAACCTAACCAGCTTTGTAAGCCTACAAATGTTGATTAAGATATCATAAGCGGTGTCAGTGTACACAGCATTCCACCCTTAGGAGCAAAAATGAGATTTCAATATCGTTGAGACAATAGCTAGACCGATCGATGTTAACAACTTTCACAAATGGATATGATTTAAACAATATGAAACTCGTTTTAGAATACACACTTGCACAAATGAATATGATTGGCTTTTTATCAGACTATAAATGCAACTACAAATACAAGAGTTTACGATCACGGGTATTGACCAAATCAAGCCTATATATCTCATACGTAAAAAAAGCGTCCACAATTAATTCATGGTTACGAATAAAACAACTGGGGTATTGAAACAAACCCCACTTTCAGATTTGTATGTTCCTTAAAACCACGATCGATTTATTTCAGCACACCATTCACCAAAAATGATAATAACTCATGCATCGACACCTGAAGGTCATTACTTTTAAATGAACAAACTGCAAACAACAATTCCGATTGGAATTTCTTTCAGAAAGGGGCTCAATATACTAACCTTTTCCGTTACATCATCTCTCCATGTAAATCTTGGAGAATATGGATCAACCGATCCAAAATCAGAGCAGTTTGCCGTAACGGGGATTGCGAACGGCTGAGCTTCGAGCTTGTATTAGCATCGTCAATTGAAACTCTCCGTAATGGAGAAATCAAATCAAACATGAAACCCAAACCCAGACGAGACCAGACCTCGATGGGGAAACTGCCAACTCCAAATTTTGTTCCCGGTCGACCATCGATCGGATCCGGTTTCAAATGCTCTACTTGAGGATGGTAGAAGGCCGGCCTACCGCGGTGGCTTACGATCCGATCTACTAAGGCTCCTTTCTCGCACATGGGTAGGGGAGGAACAGGAACTGGAAGGCAGAAATCGATTTTGACTTTTGAGTAAATCGACATTAACACTACTCTTCAGTGGTATCACGTGCTTGGGAAGTGGACATGGTAACTTATTATTTTACACTGTATCTTTTACATGTTGTATTGTTGACCAACATTGTTGACTAAATGATGACCAACTAACGTTGGCCAAATATTAACGGGAGCGTGTCGCTCACTCGCTCACATGGGGTCAAGTACATATATACTTTGGTGTATGCAAGACACTCTCCGTAGACTATGATTAATTAAGCTCTACCAAACTTAATTATACCTCTAAATTTTTTACATTTAAAAAAACAAAGCCCAAAAGTTAATTCAGTGTTCATTCCCATAGGCCCAATCACCCAATGGTTTCAAATCCCGTCTAAACCCGCAGACGTAACGGTTTCAACTACTTCCTCATGTCCCACCTTCCATGGTGATTTTATAGATTTCCGAGATTACAGAGAACAAACGGTCTACGTCTAATTACAATTAGTCACCCTCTCATTCCCTTGGGTCTTTCCTTCTTTGTAAATTTCATCGTCTCCGAAAAATTCATCCTTTGAATTTTCCTTTTCTGCTTGAATTTTCAGTACCTGAACATTCTTTAACCCATTTATTTGTCAAAGACCCTTTCCTTTTCTTCATGCTTTTCACACAGCCATCATTGGGTTTCATCCAAAAGATTCAAAGGCAGTGGCTTTTTACGATAATATTCTTTGTGTAAAGAAAAGACGGAATTTTTCTTTCTATGGTCTCCACCTGTTCGACAAAATGCCAAGCCTGAGTTCCGGGGTTCTTGAGAAGCTTGTTGAGGAAATGGGAAGTGACCAAAAGGCCTCCAATCGTGATCGAAAGCCCGGGTTACTACAAATCAGGAGCATCATGCCTGTATTAACAGAGGGTGATCTTTGGCCTAATAAGGGGTTTTACTTGAAGGTTTCAGATGCTACACATGCAATGTATGCCTCTTTGCCTCCAGAGCAGGATGACATGGTTCTTTGCAACAAATTGCAACTTGGGCAATTGATATATGTCCAAAAGCTGGAGGCGGCACGGCCTGTGCCGGTGCTTAAAGGTATAAATCCTGTTCCGGGCCGACTTCCCTGTGTGGGAAACCCTGAAGATCTCTTTGCCATTGATAAGTTGGTGGATTTTAAAGGGGCATCTGATTTACTGTTTGTAAGGGAAAAGAACGGTAGCGTGGAGAAGAAGCCACGGCCAAAATTTCGATCTTTAAGTGCCTCCAAGACCCGCTCAAGTGAGAAGATCACAAGGGTCTGCAGGTCTGGAAGTGGTGATGTTGTTAAGAAGGTAATATGTGAGGTTACAACGGGCGTGAGAAAAACAAGCTCAAGATGTGTTGAGAAAGAGAGTGGTTCCGATAGTATAATATCTTCTTCCTCGTTGGCTCTACCTGCGAAGAGAAGGAGCTGGATTGGAGCAGAAGTTGCAGATTTCCCAGCTGTCAGGCATGGGATGAAGCCAACTGCTAGGCGCAGTCGTAGTGCTTGTGTAAGCATCTCAGTGATTCTTCTTTTATATCGTATTCCTCTAAAGAACTACTATTTTAAATCTGAGTATCATTTGGGTGGAATGATTTTGTAAATTTGATTAACAATTTAAAAAAGTTGGTGTATATTTAATTCAAGTGAGCCATTTTGTTCTTTGTTAGTCGGCATTAACTTTGAGACAAATGATTCAGTAAGCTTTAGGCTACACCTCTATCATTAGATGAAGTCTTATTTGGCTAGGAATGTAGTTTAGTGGTTCTACTGCACCCTGAACGATGAATTCAACCCTTTTCTTTATGTGGGAAACCATATTTTCTTCTTGTTAAAATACTCAGCAATGCTATGTTTAACCTGAAGTGTAGACTTGTGGTACCCCAATGATTGTAGTATTGCAAGCATATGTCATGAACTCATGATTTGTCGAACACCACAAATACCTTTTTATCTGATGACTTGTACTGCTGCAAACTGCCTGAGCCAGTGGTTTGCTTGGTTTCCTCATTGATAGCTTCACTGAGTAATGAAAATTTACTCAAAACCTATGTTGCTTAATGATTTTTTATGGCTCCTGGACTTTTTGGTTTCCTAGTTTGCATTCTTAATTTTGTTAAATTGCCAAGAATTACTCAAAACCTATTTTGCTTAATGACTTGTATGGCTCCTGGACTTTTTGGTTTTCCTAGTTTTCATTCTTTTGTTAAATTTCCAAGAATTACTCATTAGTTATCATAATAAAATGCTTCCTACTCTTTCTGCACTGACAGGCTTCTCCCGTACCTTCTGCAAAAAGTGGTTCAGATGACAATTCAAGTTGTAAAATAAAAAGAACTATTAGTGATGATCTAGCTAGGAAATTAACTAAAAACTCCAACAGTAGGATATCAGTGTCGGCGAAAAATTGTGAGCAGCCCTTAGATCCTCCAGTGATGTTTAATTTGCCAGATGATAGTATATGGTCAGAAAGAAAGATACAGTGGAGCTCCCTCCCCCCAACATTAGTGACTCTTGGAAAGGTATTGTGCGTTTCACTTAGTTTATGAGGCTTGTTCTGACTGTTAATTAAAAGCTGATCGAGCCAGAACTGTCATGTCTTATGCAGGAGGTGTTAAGGCATAGAGATGTTACTCTGCTTGCTGCAGTGGAGGCTTTGCAAGAGGCTTCTGCTGCTGAGAGATTGTTGAAATGCCTAAGGTATGCTAATGTATGTTTACTTTCCTATATCATATTATGAGCGTTTGGATGTTCTTGATTCCCTTGTAATGTCATTGAGATTGTCATTAATGTGGAATCAGACGTTATAAATAACTAATTAGAGAACCTAACGAAAATAGTATCACCTTCAAATTCAGCATTTTACGTAGTTGTGATCCAGAGCATATACAGATGTTGAACTGCTCCAATTTGCGGTTCTGTCTATCTGCTTAATGATTGATGGATGTGAAAAATTTCAAATTGCTATCTATTTGGTGATGACTTTGTTTTACTGATTTCGATTGGTACATTTTCAGTACATACTCTGAACTTCAGTCAGCCGAAGGGGAGGAACATCAGCCGTCATCAGTTAATAAATTCTTCGACCTTCAAGACCATTTGGCTCATACTCGGTTAATTGTTCAGACCTTAACCAACATTAGTCCACTTAGAGCTGATGACTCAAATCCAGGCAGCGCCGGTTCCAATATCAGGGAAGCACTGATACTTGCAGTAGACCGAAAGAAAAATGCAACTTCATGGATTAAAGCAGCAATGGCATCTGATCTCTCCCCATCCTTTTCCACTGGTAGTGTTTCAGTGAAGGCTACAAAACCAGCTGACAAATCAAGTAAAACTCGCGGTAGTAAACCAAAGGGTACACTTATAGTTAAGAAGCAAAAGAATGATGCTCATTTCGGATTGGCCTCGGAGAGAGAAAAATCACAAGATTGGGTGAAGGGAAGTGCTTTATCTGCAGCTGCAGACCTGGAAAGTTCCTTGCATGATGAATGTAGAAGGTGGTTTTTGGATACCTTTGAAAGTTACTTGGATGAGGTAAAGAGCAGAACTGATTCGATGGAATCGGATAGCCAAGTAGCCGAGATTATGTGTCAGATTAAGAAAGTTGGTGACTGGTTGGATGTGATTGTGAGCAAAGAGGATCCTGAAATGGAAGCTTATGGGAGGATCAAAGAAAAGATATATGGGGTGCTTCTGAAGAATGTGGAGAGGACTGCTATGGTTATGGAACAAATGAATGCAATATTCAATGTAGGGCAACAATGAATTGTGATAGTTAGAAGGTAAGTTTTTACACATTTAGCATCAGAAACAATTTCAAAATGTTAGGTGACCTGAAAGTTCCTTACAATCACATATTCACTTGTAAATAATGTGGAATTTTTGTTTGTACAGAAAATAGTTGGTATTAGTTTTGGTGGATATGTGGTGTATGGTTAATGTCACCCTCATTGAATTTATACTTTTTTTTTTTGGACAATCATTGAATTTATACTTTATAGGCATTAAATTATAGGGTTGTGAATAACAGTTGCAAATATTTATTTTTGAAACCACCATTCTTCTCTTATGGGAAGCCATACTAAATATCAATCTCAGAATTGTCCAAAAAAAAAAAAATATCAATCTCAGAATGTCCTGTTGCTATCTGTATAAGCCTATAGGGTTTGTGAAGTTAACAAGTGTCCATAAGTCCATTGGATAGAGTGGATGGGCCAAAAATGCCTCAGAATTGAGAAATTACATATGTGATTCATTTTCTAAAATGCTTTAATAATTTTTCACTGATTCACCAAAAAAAAAAATAGTGAAGCTGAAAATCATGTAGCTATCCGATTATCACTATGATAATTTTTATTTTTTGATTTACCTATTTTTTTCCTTACTAAAAGCCTATAAGAGCTTTGGTCAAGTTGATATCAATTTTTTTTTTGTAATTGAAGGGAACTAAACCCCTAACCTAATTCCGTTTTTTTTCACCATTTGAGTTAACCCTAAAAACTTGAATACTCGATCAACTTCGTTATCTATTACATGATGCTACTATGATGGTGAGAATTGAACCATGACATTCATGATGTTAGTTATTAAAGTCTCCCTATATTTGGAACAGTGAAATGTGTAAGAAATCTAAGGTCTTTTATATTCATTGCTTAACTTATGAAATACTTTCACGTTCTAAACACGTGTTCATGATACTAAACATTATAGAAATGCACTTATTTCCTTTTTGGAAAATGGATAATAAATTTAATTATGCTGTAATAAAATAGAGGGCACCCAGTAGTTGCATGCCAATGGGGCCAGGAAGACCTTGACCTCATATACGAAATGTGCGTGTAGAAGAAGCTCGTGAGCTTAGAGAGCAGAGAACGTTGAAGTTTAGACCAGTGTAGAAAACGTTAGGTACAGAGACTGTACTCGCTCGGACTTTACTAATTTGCCACTGGTTTCTTTAGCCTCAAGAATATCTGATGGGGCAATTCTGGAATATCATACAACGTCATAACTCCATCTAATTTGTGCACAGAGGCTTTAAGAAATGTTTTCAAGTCTATCAGTTGGGACCAAAAGACGTTGATATAAGAGAGTAGAGATCTTCGTCTCCAAAAACCACACTTACCATCAACAAAACCCAGATTCTGTTTTCTTTCAGTAATTTTCACAAGCCCACAAACTATTATGTCTTGAAAAGTACAAAAAAAGTGGCTTTCTGGGTTCAATAAATTGATTTCAAAATCGCTTCTTTTCCCGATTCTGTGTCTTCAGAGATGACGGAGCTTCAGAGATCAGCGCTGGCACTCTTTCTAGGGTTTCTGGTGCTGTCTATGGCACCTTTATCGACTGCGAGATTCGTGGTGGAGAAGAACAGCTTGAGGGTCACATCCCCAGATAAAATCAAGGGCACTTATGACAGTGCCATTGGCAACTTTGGGATTCCTCAGTACGGAGGAAGCATGTCTGGTGCTGTTATCTATCCAAAGGAGAATCAGAAGGGCTGCAAGGAGTTCTCTGATTTTGGGCTTTCCTACAAATCCAATCCCGGAGCTCTCCCGACGTTTCTATTGGTCGATCGTGGAGGTACCCTTTATGTGGTTTTGAGTAAATTGATTGTTTTAATGAGTTTTCAGGCTCTATTTGTTATTTTTAGGTTAATTAGGAGGTACCCTTTATCTGGTTTTGAGTAATTTGGTTGTTGTTATGAGTATTGAGGTTCAATTTGTGAATTTTAGATTAAGTTGGAGGTACCCTTTTGTAGTTTTGAGTAATTTATTGGTTACTATGAGTTTTGAGTGGCCTTTTTACTATGAGTTTGATTACTCAGGTAGCCTTTTGTTCTGAGTAATTTGAATGCTCTTGTTGAGGATGAATTAATGTGTTTCGTTCAGTTTGGGGTATTATTTTTTCCTTAGTTCTGGTTTGGCTTGTCTGAATTTTGAGCTTCAATTAGTTCGTTGTGGCTTGATTATGGAGACTTCGGGTCGATGTGCTTACTTTAGCTCTTCTTTGGTTGATTATACAGACGGTCTATGCATAAATCAATAAGTTGGTTCTTGTTAAGCTTAGTTTTTTTTTTCGTTCACCGCTGAAATGCAACTTTTGATATCTGTTTTTAAATCTTTCCAGCCAAGTAAATACTCTCTCTACCCTTTTTTCTTCCCTTCCGAAACAAGACTAGAATTTCTTCAAATAGTATTTCAATCTGTTCGTTTCTTTCAAAAAATAGAAAGTTCTAGTTCTCTTTCCAAATCTCTCTACTTTTGTAGCAAAAATAAAAGTGGGCTAGGAGGGAGCATTATTGCTTGAAAAATATTTGTCTTTTGTTTCCACTTTTATCAATGTTAGTATCTTAACAGGAAAGCTATGGTTATGTTTCTCTCCATCTCATCCTATTCTCCCTATTTTTCTCAATTCAAACATTCTGTAAATGCTATTATGTTAGTGTTCTCAATAGGTTTGATATTAAGTTTGCTTAGTTTGGTACACAAAACATTTAAAAAGAAATGGCATGATGGGCTATGCTTGTCTTATATAGTATTACCAGTTAACACACACTAAAGATGGAGGGGTTAAATATCAGCATTTGATTGATTGAAGAGACAAGTATATTGTAGTTTTGACAATTGCTTTATCTATCTTTGTTAATCTTATTTGGTGATAGATGATTTGCATTTTTTACGGGTTTCCCTTTATGTGGTGTATTATTTCTGCTTATAAGTGGCGTACTTGCGTTCATAGTGTGATTCAAAGTTGTTAGGTTTAATTGAGCATTGCCCTTTCTTAACAGATTCCTACAACATAAGTTTTAGTATTGCATATTTGTCTGAGTATTGGCCATTGCTTATGTTGAAACTGGTATTGGTGTTCCAGATTGCTTCTTTGCCTTGAAGGTTTGGAATGCCCAGAAGGCTGGAGCTTCTGCAGTTCTTGTTGCTGATGATATTGAGGAGGCGTTGATAACTATGGACACACCGGAAGAAGATATTTCAACTGCCAAATACATTGAGAACATAACTATACCGTCTGCACTCATTGAAAAAAGTTTTGGTCAAACATTGAAGAAGTCAATCAGTTCTGGTGATATGGTGAATGTGAATCTTGACTGGAGAGAATCTGTTCCTCACCCAGATGATCGTGTGGAATATGAACTATGGACCAACAGTAATGATGAATGCGGGATTAAGTGTGACATGTTGATGGAATTTACGAAGGAATTTAGGGGTGCAGCCCAGATACTTGAAAAAGGGGGTTACACTCAATTCACACCGCATTATATAACTTGGTACTGCCCTCAGGCATTCACCTTAAGCAAACAGTGCAAGTCTCAGTGTATCAATCATGGAAGATATTGTGCTCCTGACCCCGAACAAGACTTCAGTACTGGTTACGAAGGGAAAGATGTGGTTCTTGAAAATTTAAGGCAGCTATGTGTTTTTAAAGTGGCAAATGAGAGCCGAAAGCCTTGGGTATGGTGGGACTATGTGACTGATTTTCAAATTAGATGTCCCATGAAAGAGAAAAAATACAACAAGGAATGTGCTGATACTGTCATTAAATCCCTCGGTAAATGATTAGCTTTGCACCTGACGTTTATAAGAGCTACATGAATGTAATTGAATTTTAAATATGCGTGTGACGTATTGTCAGGGCTTGATATTAAGAAGATTGAGAAGTGTATGGGAGACTCAGCTGCAGACTCTGAAAATTCTGTTCTGAAAGAGGAGCAAGATGCTCAGGTATTTGTCTCTTAGGAATAACATTTTATTTCCCTGTGTTTGAGCAATAGCTGCATCTTAATTCAGTTCTTTGAATTTGTGATATTAGGTTGTTATGCATACTTTCTTGACAAGTTCACTTTTGTAGGTTGGGAAAGGAACAAGAGGTGATGTAACCATATTGCCTACACTTGTTGTCAATAATCGACAATACCGAGGTTTGTCTCTATGCTTATATCTCTTAGATAACAATCTGGAAGCTTTCCTCATACACTTTTTTGCAGGAAAGTTGGAGAAAGGTGCAGTTCTGAAGGCCATCTGTTCTGGTTTTGAAGAAACTACTGAGCCAGCTGTTTGCTTGAGTACTGGTAAGTCCTTTTTGCTTGTTAGTACGGTGTTTTGTTATGTCTATCGGATTTGTTGGTTCTGAACTTGAGTGTTGTGTTTAATATTTGATGGTAGATGTTGAGACGAATGAGTGTTTGGACAATAATGGTGGTTGCTGGCAAAATAAAGCAGCCAACCTTACAGCCTGCAAGGTATAAATTGTAACTTACTGGCTGATCAGATGTCCTTTGATAAATGAGAATATTCAGTATTTTAGACCTTGTTCTTATTCAGGATACTTTTCGTGGGAGGGTATGTGAGTGCCCTCTGGTTGATGGTGTGCAGTTCAAAGGAGATGGTTATACTACCTGTGAAGGTAAAGAAACTTCAGCTTTTGTTTGTGTTAAAAAGACTTCAAATTTAATTAGGGAAGACAAAAGTGAGGGAATAAATTGTTGTCGAGTTACTCAAATGGTTTGATCAACATGTAGTTTGTAATGATCCTGATTGTGTACATATTTACACATTACAGCGCAAGTTTTTTCTTAAGGTGAATTTATCTGTTATGGGTTACCAATCGACGAAAAGCTGCACTCTTTAATTTATTATTCTTTCTTTTAATAAGAGGATAGCTGGTTTCTTCCTTTTTTGCAAAATTTGTCTTTGTGTGCATTATACTTTTATTGAGGAATATTACCTTTGGCTTCCAGCAAGTGGGCCTGGGAGGTGCAAGGTAAACAATGGAGGTTGTTGGCATGAAGCTCGAGATGGTCATGCATTCTCTGCATGTACAGTAAGTGATCTTTATGCATACTTTTAAAAAAAAAAAAAAATTATAAGAAAATAAACTTAGTTTCGAGTCATGTTTCTCTGAACAGGATGATGGAGGGGTGAAATGCAAGTGTCCTCCTGGGTTTAAAGGTGATGGTTTGAAAAGTTGTGAAGGTAAGAGAAACGAAACATCTTGACGTGCTCTCTTGATTTAACTTTCAAGTTTCATTGTGATACAAAATAAGCCTACTAATGGATTGATGTCTAGAGTTCAAGTTCAGACAGTTTTGATCACAGTGTTGCATCAAGACATATGCCACAATGAATGCTCGACCTTGATATGTCATACATAGAGTCTATGTAATTAACTAGGTTCTTCTGTAGCTTCGTCTATAACCGGATAATATGGTGTTTGCATGAATATAAAGTAATGGGATTTGGTACTTGGTCGAACTGCACCTCTCTTTATAAGCAAAGAATTTTTTGGTCACAGTAGTTCAGCCCCCTAGCATGTGTGTACATACCTCCCTGCGCATGCATTTGATGTTTAAATATCAATTCATGAAGATCAAACAGTACAAGTCTGCGAGCTTTATTCGGAGCCTCTCATTTAGTTGGTCTGAACCTTACTGGTTAATTGTACCGGACCTGGTCAAATGCTTATTTGCTTTAAAACTTCATATTTTTCATCAAGTCATTGAGTACTTTATCCAAGTCGTTGTGGCTAAGCAACAAGTTGGTCCAATCCCACTCAGATGTGAATGATCCTTGCTTTCACAAAATCAGCCAATGTGAAGTTTCAAGCAGATAATCATTTTCCCTTGGGCAAGTCATGCCTGCCTGGCTTCTTTGTTTATTTGCTTGCTTGCTTGCTTGATTTTTTTTAATTGTTTTAGCTAGGTAGACGCTTTCATGATTTTTCAGAACTACAATTAGCACAAAGATACTCATATCAAATCAAATCAGACAAGCAATTTTGCAGTTAAGTACCTTGGACCTATATCGCTAACATTAATTTTTCTTTAGATATCGATGAATGCAAAGAGAGGAAAGCCTGTCAGTGCCCTGAATGTAGCTGTAAAAATACCTGGGGAAGTTATGACTGCTCGTGCAGTGGAAATCTTTTGTACATCAGAGACCATGATACCTGCATAAGTGAGTCCTGCAACTCAAGCTTATAATTCAAGTATAAATGTTTTAAATATGTATACTGCAAGTACATGTTTTGATGTGCTGTCCTTGATATCTGCAGGTAAGACTTCTGGTGGATCAAAATCATCTGCATGGATTGCTGTGTGGGTTATTTTGATCGGCTTGGCTATGGCTTCTGGTGGGGCATATCTTGTGTACAAATATCGATTACGGGTAAGTTTTTTCTGTCTCATTTTTGTTTTCAAACTGAGAGGTCATTTGTAATCATGGAGTCTCCAATTTAAGGTGGTAGTATTCGATTATCTTTGCCCTGCACTTGGTCATTTGCAATTTTCTGTAACAACTACGTTAACTACTTTAATAATGGCGAGCAAGATATAATGTGGTACAATTGGTAAAATTGGAACAGCAGTACCTTTAAAAAAGAAATCTGGAGTCATAACAAGGTGTTTCATATGGAAGTTTATAAAGTCAATAGGGTCTTGTCAAATGCTTCCTTTTGTAGAGGCTTTTATGAAAATGAGGTTTTGGTAGTAACATCTTATATGGAAAGGAGAATAGTGTATAGGCAAGTTTCTTGTATTGGGAACCTTTGATGTCAGAATTGACAAAAGTGTTTGCCGTGTGTGTTCAGTTTTGGTGTTTTGTTTGGTTGAGATCCATATATACAAGATTCTTGTATTATAAGTGTAGTTATTTGTCTGGCCGGAAAGGAGTAGTTATTTAAGTCCAACACAACCTGGGTTATGCTGTGTGTTCAAACACTTCAAGGTTATTGACTGTTAGATTGGCTCTCGACTACCAGGGCTACTTTTCTATGAAGTCACGAGTCTTTAGAATCAGCTCTTTGCTCTTAACTTATGCTGAACTGCTATAGTTACGGATGATTACTAAGATGCTTCTGGAGTTAAAAAAAAAAGGCCAGGCGCAAATCTTTTCGACCTCTTTGATTTGATATTTTCAGGTTGTTGACACTTTTTATGTTACTTTTGCAGTCATACATGGATTCCGAAATTAGAGCTATAATGGCACAGTATATGCCTCTGGACAGCCAAGCTGAAGTTCCCAATCATGTGAATGATGAGCGAGCGTGAGAAAGCAAAACCCATCATTAGGCCTTTCTTTGGATCTATGTGGTGCAGCTTGGATATGATTGTTATACGTCTTTCTTATTGAAGTCCCGGAATTTTGACCTAATCATATTGCACCACGGTCATGTTCCCCTACGTCATGTTGGATTGTAAATGCATGCAGATTAGAAATTGTCTTGTTTTTTATAGGACTGTAACATGCCAATCCCTTGAGACTAAGGAGGATTGCAAGGAGTTTAGCTGTAGTATCATACAATTCTCTTCACATCCTTGAATATCGAAATCTTTCCCTTAATTTAAATTGTGATTCTGTATTTTACTGTCTTGTAATATGGAACTGACTTGATGCCATAGTTATACCTTATTGAATCTGCTATTTGCACAAAACAATTTTGTTTCAAGTAGCCTCCAAGTTACGAGTTTCACTTTGTGGCAATTTGCATGTGATATTGTCACTATGAAATTTTCCAATAGCTATAAACTGTTGAGGAAAATGGTAGAGAATTCAACTTTTATATTTCAATTGTCTCATAGTTCAATCGCACATGTGAGACAGTGGGAGTTGAGAATAGAAGATGAAAAAGAATAGTTCGGTTCTAAAAGACTAGGATTGATCTCTGGTTTTATTTCTTGCTCCCCAACAACGTCCTCTTTAGTAGTGAAGGCTCAAGCTCTCAGTTTTGCGACTTCTCTGGTTCAAGTTCTTCTGTACTGGTCCCATAATTATTGAATCATACTCTCTCCCTCTAATCCAAGCAATTCAAGATCAGTCTCCTAGTGGAATGTTTAGCTCTTCCATCAGTTATTCGCCTTTGCTTATTTGCGCAGGCTAACCCTCTTGTTAGCTGGTTTTGGACCAGCAGGCTTCCTAAACAAGCTGCAGTGGCTTCGTTAGCTAGACAGACCATGTCCCCGGCTACTTGGATTCAGCTGCCCCCTTCTTCCCTGTTACGCATTCTGCTTTATGATAGTGCTTCGCCGCCTCCTGAATAGTTGTTCTTAAGTTGTTGTTTTCTTTCTCTGCTTCTGTTTCGTTTGCGTTTGTTTGGTTTCTTAATGAAAGTTTATTGCCAAAAAAAATAAAAAATAAAAAGAATTGGAGTCTCGGTTTGTCTTTCTAAGGCTGACTTGGTGTGGTGAGTTTCCGATCAAGTCCGAGGTCCATTCCATTGTAACAGATGGGAGCATACATCCACATGTCATCAGAACTTAACAGCTACACAAGCACAAACAAGTGAAAAAAACAACAATGTCAGTAAATCTGAAACAGATAGGCTTGTTAGATAGGAACAACTAACAAACTTCATGGCTTAAGATTCTAAGGAACAAATTAGTTCTCTATGTAGCTCAAAAGATTCAACTTTAAGAAGACTTTATTACCTTAATTTGCAGTTGTAAGAACTTCACATAGTGGACAGCTTCCTCAAGCATTGTGCTAATATCAACCTGCAATTCCAGACAGCTAGATAATTAGTTTGAGACTATTGAATGAAAAACTTGCACAAAAATTGGCCATCTCAAAAGCATATTGCCTACCTTAGTTCCATTGGGGACAAGGTTCTGCAGAACTCTCAGCCTCTCGTTTATTTTCTCTCTTCTTTTCTGCAAGATACAAAGGATACAAACTTTTAATTTTATGTATTTATTAGGCAACAAATTTTTCTTGAGATCAGGTATAAGCTTATACCCTTGCATAGAGGCTTTGCGGATCGCTGGCTGACCCCCTTCGTGCTCTTGATTTGCCATTCAAGTTGGGAATTGCAGCCTCCTTTGGACTCAAGCTTGAAGTTGGGCTAAACCCTCCACTCACCTCCTTACAAGCAATGGAATCACCTTCTGAGCAGCAGCTACTCGAGCTGTGTCTGTTGGGGCCAGCATTACCATCTTCTTCGTTGTTGCTAGTCATAACCTGCAGGCTCTTCTTTGCCTTCATGTTCCTCTTATTCATTTGAACCTGCAACATTGAATTCATGATCAGAGAATGCTCACAAAAACCAAGTAAAAAAAATTGATCCGATAGAAAGGAAATAGTACTCACATTGTCTGAACTTTGAGATCTTTTCATAGAATTAATCTTGGAGAGGTTACTTTGAGATCTCTTCTTCTCCAGATTGACAGCTGCTTGAGTCCGGATCCCACCAGACTCTTCGATGTTGCCTTTACTTGTTTCTTGGTTCAAGCATTGATCATGATCATCTCCTTCAATGAGATAGCTATTGATGTTTTTCACATCCCCCATACCAAAATCAATCGACATAGAGCTATTGCTATTGTTGTTTGTTGCCAACATTGGTTGAGAATCACTCAAGTAGTAGCTTCCGTTGCTTGAAGCAATGAAATTAGAATTAGTGGTTTCTAAAGAACAATGTGAAGCTTCATAGTTGCCTGACATGTTCATTGTAGATTCTTCATTGCCTTGCCAAAAAGCATCTGGGACTGCCATGCCTGGCATGTTTGAAAATGGACAGTTTTCAAGCAACCGGGCCATGAAATCCGCTTCCTCAGCAGTGTACATCCCACTCAATGAGCTCCATTCTCCCTCCGAAACAGCTCCAATATACTCCATACTGCTTCTTTCAATCCTGTGGATATATCAATGAAAGGGTTTCTTTTATTTGAAATTAATCAACTAGTAGATAAATGCTCGATGTGCTCGATGCATGGAAGGGAATGAAATGAAGTGACATATTTATACCCCAGTATGAAGTATGTCACCAGACACTTTAACATCAGATTTTTTAATAAAAGATATTTCTAGCTAATCATATCTAAATACCAATTGCATTGCAAATAAAAAAAGTATCAGTTCCTGCAAGCAAATTGCAGGAGTGCCCCTGCTGAGGTCAAGGACAGCTCAGATTGGACCAAGTATAAGCAATTATGGACTAAAATAGCATAACCTCAAAACAAATACAGAAAGAATTGTTAAAGAGTGATCATTTGTACCAAAACAAGGTCAAAGAAACAAGCTTGAGAAAATGCGATTTGGTGAAGTTGGAGGGGATAGAGAATCACATCTGGCAACCAAGACAACGTGGGGGTGTGATACATAATTTATAAACAGATTGATAATGACATGAAGAAATAGACTGCTACAGTGTTATCCTCTAAATGGGTTCTGACATTATTCTCGATCTAAATTTTCATGGAACTGGACAGTGTTGTCTGCAGATTGGATTACTGTCCCCTCTCTCAACATGTTCTTATTATCCAATTACAAGGATTGACACAGTGTTAGAGAGGATTCCATATGATCCATCTCTTTGGACAAATTCCCATGGAGTAGTTGAGGCACAAAGTATACCCCCCATTGGTTCAAAATTGTAGAAACTCATTGACTTCATTCCCTTCAGGGGTTGTATCTCATTTCTGATTCAAGTCATTGACTTCTTGAAAAAAACTGGAATATTAAAGTCATTTCCATGCCATGATACTAGTATACATAATCATTCCAGTTTTTTCCTTACCTTGTGGGGCTAATTAGTAGTCTGTTATATACAGTTTATTTAATTAGGATTTAGCAAGAATTTTCATTGGACTAGCTAGTGAACTATATATAACATATCACTTTGGCTGGATTGGATTATGGGAATAGTGACCCTTACACTTGTTGTATGGTCATTAAAAGGAATCTGTCAATTAGCTATTGGGATCCCTTTTGAGGTTGAAGGACTACACAATCAGTGACATTAGCCCTTTTTGTCAATTAGTTATTTTTCCAAGGATCTTGGTCCCTGTGATATGGTATCTATCACAATTCTATATGACCATTACCATTTATTAAGAAAATATTAGGAATTGTATAGATCAATATTATCGATCACAATTATCTCGCATCACATTAGTGATCGATGTTCGGTAATATTCAAGTTTCACCGAAGTCTTTTGAGATAACCACACCACGTACGTAGTATTTAAGTTGAGAACAATATATATCACTGCAACTTGAGCCCCCAATTAAGAAGTTGATTTAGTTAATTAAGGTGCATGGTACATGATATTATTCGAGGATTGGTTCAAGGTGGGGGTTAAAGAGAGTTTTAGCGCAGCTAGGAACTATACGAAAAGGGAAAAGTTGAGTCGGAGAGGGAGGAGTACGTGTTCAAACTATGGCATCAGATGTGGGAGTAGTACATGTTTTTTTAGACCAAGAGACGTGTCGTGTTTAGTCGTGTTCGTGTTGTGTCATGATCAAACTATTTGAAATTATCCAAAATCTAAACTGACCGGATCACTTATCGTAACACAATCATACAAACTCCAAACATCTTATATATATTCCTCTAAGCAAACATGTCCAAATAAAATAATTTAGAATCTTTTAGGAAAAATAAAACAAAGCTACAATATCCTTGAAAGCTTTCTCCATTAATTATGTTAATGTTCTTAACATGCGTAACGTACGGGTGACTTAGCTGCAGATCGGCTACGTCTTCAATCCCAAATTTGGTGAGATCGCTTCGGACCTGGTTAGTTCGATCAGTTAATGATTTTGGTGGGATCTGGGTTCGGTTACTCTCTTTCATTTACATAGGGTTCTATATATATATTTCTCCGAGTTGATTAAATCGATGATCTCTCCGTTTTAGACCGTGTACATTTTTTTATTTTTTTAAGCAAAGAAAAAAGAAAGCACTAACACGAACCTAAACTAAATTAAGTATAATGATCAACATCTGGCCTAATAGATTTAATAAACACAAATCATGAGCATATATATATATATATTAATATATATATATATATATATATATATATATATATATACACACACACTTAGACGAGTGAGTACGTGAAGATCAAGAACCAGTCATATGATCGAAATTATGAATGGCCAATACTCCCAGCTCATTCTACGCGTAAAAGTGAGCTTTTTTTCCACTATATTATCCAATTATTATTGCATGCTCTGCCGCCCATTGCACGATCGACTTGAATTCGGCTCGAAACTGATACATCCATCACACAGTGTTGAAATAAAAGGAACAACATCTTTAATTCATTTAAAACCTTTTCTTGATGTTGATAGAAAATGGAAAGAATATTTGATACGTACCCTTTGGAAATCTGATATGATTTTCTTCTCTGCATGAGAAACATGTCCCTCTTATTTTTCTGTCGGATTTCGGCCGGCTACAAGAGACTCCATTTTTCTTTACTGAAAGAGCTGGAAGTTTGGTACAGCTAGCCAGACATGCCCATGACCATTCACAGTTCCAAGAGGCCAAGAGTGCACTTGTTTACGCCTTTTGAAACTCATAACTATATTATTCAATAATGAGTATATACTACAATCTAGCTAATTATATGCTTAGGAAGCCACCAACTAGTTATATTCGTCTAAAGCTCTAGTGGATCGATTTCCAGTTGTTCGAGTCCCTCCTTGATCTCTCAGATAATCGAAAAGAAAACTAAAAGATTGAGGAGCCTCGTTTCTTCCGCGTAGTCCTCATATAGTCATATCTTGCATTCATACGTAAGGGCCTTTATTTAATTTTCCTTTTTCAAAAGGAAAATCTACCACTTGATCATAGTATGAATTGTGTTAAGTGCATAAGATCCCTCTATGGAAACAGAAAATTGATTGAAACAAGTTGTGATACCCGGCCATTCATAAGGGAAAGCGCATATGTAAGTGCATGATAATTAAAGGGTAAGATTGTGTTGCATTCACGGTTATGAATACTATCAATTTCAAAATATGTATATACATATATGGGTTCGTCTACGGTACATTAATGTACTGACACATTAAGTACGTAAACTAGTTAGTTTGACACAAATCAAGATAGACGGTCTCCATGTATTAATAGATTACGTACCTTGGCCTGATTTCGACCTAGTGTACCACTATAAAGAGCTGATCTATTACTGTGGAGAGTTGGTCTATGAATAATGTACTGATCCATTACTATACCGTAAAACTCTCCTACATATATATAACTAAATGAAATTCTAGAATATGTAAAGGTGTTGGTAAAGAAAACTCTATACATTGAAAAAAAATTTGCATAACTCTCTCTCCTACGTTTTCTAATGTTTTGTAGGGTTTCTATTTTAGCACCATTCTTCGATCTTTCATGGCTTAAATAAAAGAGATGATCGACTGTCAGCCTTGCCTTCAAACTTGCGTTGGTCGACTCTACTGCCATAGATCTTGTGATTCCTAGGAAATATTTGGTTCTTGAGGAAGGCACATATATGGTTTGGTGAAGTTTGGGGGGGGGGGGGGGGGTGTTGGGGTGATAGAGTGGATCGAAGCCGAGATTGGATGTCGAGAATCAAGTGGAAGGGTTCTATGACACAACGGAAAGTTCCTTTCATATAACACAATTTATTTATTTTTATTAAAAGTGAGACATCTTTTTTAAAAAAAATTTAAAGTGAGACATCTCTAATTTAACAAGACTTTGAACATCCACAAATCAAATTCCATCAATTGCATTAAACCAAACGTGTACGCTTTTTTTTTAAGTGAAAATTGAAATTAATTAAGAGAATTAAACAAAAATTTGGAATGACTTTTGCCGATGAATGTTTTGTTGGCAAATGGCTACATAATTAAAAGGGGTTTGATGATTTTTTATTTAGTCCATATAATCCAAGTCACTATAAATGTTATAATAAAGTATTGGGCTTAATCTCCTATCTTAAAAGATGTAGTAACACTTTTTGGGTTTTTGTTGGAATTGGACCGAATGCCCTGGAATTCTGGAAACAAAAGAGACGAACATAGCCTAACCCTGGGCTTAAACAAATATGTACATGCCTTTTATAGCCTGCTAAGCCCATCCAGTATAACTCAAAATAAAGGCATATTCTGCACTCTGCTGTCTCTGCAGCCGAAATCAAATGCGAACGTTAAGCTTAATATAGGATTAAATATGAGTACATAATAATTGCTATCATTATATGTACAAAGTATCTGATAGCAAAACAAATGATAATACTGTATGAGGCTTTATTTCCAACAATGGCGGTTATCTGCAATTTTAATATTCCAAAGACTAGCAGCTTAGTATCCTAGTACACTCTAATGTCTCCTCTCCAAGCGATTAGAGTCAAGAGTTGAGCAAGTCATCAATTCCGATGCCTATTCCATTGTTGACGACAGGAGCGTACATCCACAGCTCATCAGAGCTTAAAAGCTGCAGATTAATCCAAAACCAAACATTATTATTAGATTTAAACGTCAAGCTAGTAGTAGTGCTTGCTTAGCTGATTATGGAATGTCAGACAAATTTTTTCGATCTTCTCTTTTATCTGTTATTACGTACCTTGATCTGAAGTTGTAAGAATTTCACATACTCAACAGCATCCTCAAGCATTGTGCTGATATCAACCTGCAGTACCCAAAAAACCATTTAGTATGAGAACTTTGCATCAGCCCTTAGAATTAAAATTACATCATCAAATATGCTACTAATAATCAACTATATATGCTGCCATTTTATTTACCTTTGTTCCATGGGGTACAAGATTCTGCAAAACTCTAAGCCTCGCGTTTATTTTTTCTCTTCTTTTCTGCAAGATACACAAGGAACTTAAGTCAGTTTTATATTGATAGAAAGCATATAGTTTTGAAACATGAAAGTAATGTACCAGCATTTTTTATGGACTTACCCTAGCATATGTGCTTTGCGAATCAGTTGCTAATCCTCTACTGGCTCTTGTTTTGCAATTCAAGTTGAGAGTTGCAGCCCCTTTTGGACTCAAATCCTGATGAGAATTAGCAATCATGGATTCATCGTCCCCGGAGCTGCAACTGTCTTCGATGTTTCTAGTTAAGACCTCCTTCTTCGACTTCACATTCCTCTTGTTCTTTTGGACCTATACAACATTCAGTCATTTAATATGATCATTAGAGATGATCACTTAAAATTAAGAGAAGGCATCGCCATTGTTTTGAACATATGCTTGTGTGTACTTACATGATCTACTGAAGTACTGCAAGACCTTTTCTTAGAATTCTCAGACATAACTTCATGATCTTCGGCATTGGCATTGCTCAGTACTCGGTCCATGCCTCCATTTTCTCCACTTTGACTGAGAAACAAGTTGGTGGCACTATTGGAATCCCACAAACAAAAAGCTTCTGGGTTATGGTGATTTGTTGCCATAACTCTGTGAGAATAAAGATTAGCAATGCCTTCCATGTTCGTTGCTGTTGAACATTCGTGGCTGCTAGGAAAATTTGCAAATGGGATTTGAGAGCTTGAAACCTGATGATTCAGCTCATTTGTGACAGAACAGTAATTAGCAAGTAACTGGGACATGATCATATCTTCGTCCTCGGAGGTGTACATTCCCTCTGGAGAAACTGCTAGAGCTTCCATATATGATTCCATGAGAGCCTAGTGCTAGTCTTTTGTTTTGGTGCTAATTGTGAAGAAACCTATGATTTTCTTGATGCTTTGGAGCAAAGGAGATTAGATAGGACATATTTGTAGCCATCATAGCCGACCAATGTTTGACTTTCAAATAGTACTTCTTTCTCTCAAGATCAATAATTCTCAAAAACTAATCAATACCAGTACTACACAAGAATAAATAGTCATAATTAAATCCTTAAACAAGCTGCACAGACCCTTGTTGGGGTCTAGTACAGCTAAGTTCATTGACAATTTAGGATTAAAATAGTACTGTTCAGCTAATCAAGACATTTTGGGCAGCGCCGATTTTGGTTTGGTATCTGGTTCACATCATCCTGAAGAAAGGTCCATGGAACAACACTTGGTATGGTTATTGGCTCATCACATTGACCGGGATACATAAGAACATTTTCAATCATATACTCGAACACCAAGGGTAAGTGACCATAAATTTCTTGTTCATCAAGTAATCAGGTGTTAAAATCAGCTCATGTAATTGAACACTAAGGACTATTTCTATTTAAATCTATTTCTCCAGTGTGGCATGACATCGTTTATGCGATATAGGAGATGCAGTACGTGTACTTTGGATTTGCTCTAGCTAAGACAAGCTTCCTTCCACGAAACGATGAAGAAGTAGTACTAATTAATTAAGTTAATTAATTGGAAAATAGGAGTTCCTTAACGAAAGAAAATAAAATAAGCATTGAAGAATTCTATAAAGTCAACCTCTATTTATTTAAAATGAAAGTCCCACTATTCTCCCTAAAAAAAATTGGAAGTCGACTATTTCTTATATCTTAATAAACTTAGGATCATAAAGTCAGCTAATTTAATAATATTAGACCAAAAGTACTATACAAAAATATTAGACCTAAACCCTAATTAAACACTGAAGTCAACTAGTTCAATAATAACATATATATGCCTTCCAAAATCATTAAAAACAGAGTTGAAAAACAGCAAAGTCAGCTCAAAAAAATTATTTGCAAAGAAGTTATAATCGTATATGGACCAAAATAAATATCAGATTTCAATTCTTCTCAATCATGTATGTGTATATACTACAGTTGTTGGTGCTAGGATTTTATTCCTCCAAATGTCTACCTGCACAGCAAGATGCCTTCCAAGGTCGTCGGCAGTGTACATACGACCTTGGTGTCTGATGGCAAGTATCCCCGAAGCCCGAACAACACATTTTCCGGTACATACGACCCCCGCAACAAGTTCCATTCGCACCGTTTATGTTCATCTTCATCTACTTTGGGTGGAATTAATGAAGATCGAGTAAAATATTTATAGTGCAGTACGTAACAATTGAAGCCAAAAAAATGACCTAATTAACTGTGAGGGTTGGTTATCTGCAATAGGTGGCATTGGCGACGGCCTGTCAGTTCCATGGTTTTGAAACTTTTTGCAAAGGGTCTTAAACTTCGGTTGGAACTCACAACGATGGTATTGAATTGCATTTTAAATTTTCAGACATGGAGGAGGTGGGAGGAATGTAAGCTTGTAACCAGGCCGCCATTAAACCAGGTCAACCTTTAAAAGGTTTTTTAGTATTTCGAAGAAAGAAATTGCACCTTTTGTTTTTTGAACTTGTAAATTGTAATATAGTGGACCACTTCACTCAAAATTTCAATTGTCCATTGTGTTGTTAAGATTCACGAACGCCAAAATCAAGACCATCGTAGCCGTAGGCGTGCTAAAGATCAAGATCAATTATCCTAATTCGAATAATTAATTGATCAATATTTGAACTGTTTTCAACCGAACCTTAGCACCTGTATTGTTGATTTGACGAAAATTTTAAAAGTGTCAACCTCCCCAATGTTCATGTGCTATAGTAAGGGATTTTTGTTCCAATTGTCAACATATGTAGGACAATAATTTGGTCAATTTAGCCCTCAAATAGTAAAAAGAAGGAATCAACACGTAATTAAAAAGATAAGATAGGCAACTGATGCTCTGATACCAACTGACGCAGCGGCGGTTACGAGATAAGATGGGCAAGACTAGCATCAAACTCTAGAAAGATAAAACTAGAATCCACCCGAGAATTGAAAAGAATATCTCGATTTTATTATAAATTGATAATATGAAAGATGGTTCATATAGTAAGGAAGTTTTGTTCCAATTAACAACCTTCACCGAAAAATAAGAACTCCTATACCAAATTTGGCCTCCACGTGTGTATGCTAAGTTCATTTATAATAATCAAGTATAAATAGAAAAACATTAGAATCTTCTAAAATTAGAAGAAAAAAATAATGATATAAAAATAAAAATATAAGAAGTTACTTATAGCGACGAATAAATCGTCGCTACAAGCTGTTTTTTATTTTTTATTTTATTTGCCTAATTCGAATAGTTGAGCACTCCGAGTCTAACAATGTTATGCAACTTGATTTTTCAAAACTTTAATTTTGACCTTAGCACCTGTACTGTTGAATTAACCAAAATTTAAAAAGTGTCATCGTCCCCGAAGTTCATGTGCTATAGTAAGGAATTTTTGTTCCAATTGACAACTTTCACCAAAAAATAAGAACTCCAAATCAAATTTGGCTTCCACATGTGTATCCTAAGTTCATATATAAGAATGAAGCATAGAGTAAGAACCATTAGGATCTTCTAAAATTAGAAAGGAAATAATTTAATTTAAAAAATAATATTATATGGTGTTACTTGTAGTGATGAAACATTCTTCGCTACAAGCTGTTTCTTTTTATTTTTTTATACATTTTTTCCTAATTTGAATAATTGAGCACTCCGGGTCTAGAAGAGTTATGCAACTTAATTTCTGAAAACTTTAATTTCAAACATAGCACCCGTATTGTTAAATTGACAAAAATTTAAAAAGTGTCATCTTTCCTGAATTTCGTGTGTCTCCACCAAAAACCAATAAGAGATTTTTCTTTCCAATTGACAACCTTCACCAATATAAAGAACTTCTATACCAAATTTGGCCTACACGTGTGTATTCTGAACTTCATTTATAAGAATTAAGCATAAAGGCTGAACTATTAGGATCTTCTAATATTATAAATTATTAATATATCGATCATTTAATAAAGACTAAATTAATAGATTTTCTTTGGTCCCAAGGCTGAAGTTGCCCAAACACTCTTGGAGTCTTGGTAAAGGCCTTTTCTAAACTAACTCATCGGCTAAAGTTAATAACACTATATATACTCGGGAAGATACTGTACATTTAGGATGAGCCTATATATAATGCCTTTTTGATCGAAGTACCAAACTACAACTTAAAAATTGGCAAAGAAAAAAAAAATAATAAATGGGTAACGCTACTCATGGGTGAAAAATACCTTGAAATATTGGATATATACGTACGTAATAGCCACAGTACCAACCTTAAATATATACTCAGGTATATAGTGTTGATTTTTTAGAAAGCAAACATAATAGGCATCCGTACGGACCTTGAAGAAGACATCTCTTTGACTATTAGAAGAAGCAGGCACCGCTTATTAAAATGAGATTTTTATATGTGATTATTTTAGGGACATGAGGCCGAAGATGAGGAATTATTAGTTTGAAGTTGCCCAAATTTTGGTAAGAGTTCTTTTATCTAGCCGCTGGCTAAACTAAATAAAACTATATATACCCGGGTATATAGTGTTGATTTTTGCAAAAGCAGACATAATAGGCCTCCGTACTAATCTTGAAGAAGACATCTCTCCGAGGTGGTGGGTGTAGTGGTTTGACACCAAAGTTGTACCAGGAGAGATCGATCCTGGATTCGACTCCCCTCGGATGCCAGGTGGGGTGGGGTGTGTGTGTAAAAAAAAAAAAAAGGACATCTCTACGACTATTAGAAGAAGCAGACACCACTTGTTAAAATGGGATTATTATATATATATATATATATATATATATATATTGCCTAATTCAAATAATTGAGCACTCCTGCTTTAGCAGCGTTATGCAAATTAATTGCTCGAAACTATAATTTCAACCTTAGCACCTATATTGTTGAATTGACGTAAATTTAAAAAGTGTCATCCTCTCCGAATTTCGTGTGATATAATAAGAGATTTTTGTTCCAATTTACAACCACCACCCAAAAATAAAATATCCAATACCAAAGTTAGCCTGCACGTATATATCATAATTCTTAAGTTCATTTATAAGAATCAAGCATAAAGGGAGAATCATTAGAATCTTCTAAAATTAGAAAGAAATAAATTAATTTTAAAAAATAATAATATATGGTGTTACTTGTAGCGACAAATATTTCGTCGCTAACAGTTGTTGTTTTTTTTTTCAGAATTGTTTTTGCCTAATTCAAATATTTGAGCACTCCGGGTCTAACAGCGTTATGCGACTTGATTTCTCGGAACTTTAATTTCATCATGCCACCCGTTTTGTTGATTTGACAAAAATTTATAAAGTGTCATCCTCCCTGAATTTCGTGTGCTACAGTAAGGAAATTTTGTTCAAATTCACAACCTTCACCAAAAAAATAAGAACTCCAATACCAAATTTGATCTCAACGTATGTATCCTAAATTTATTTACAAGAATCAAGCCTAAAGAGAAAACTATTTGGATATTGTGAAAATTAGAGAGAAAAAAAAAATAAAAAAATAAAAATATAGGACTTATAGCGACGAATGGATCGTCGCTACAAGCTGTATTTTATTTTTTATTTTATTTGCCTAATTCGAATAATTGAGCACTCCGGGTCTAGTAGTGTTATGCAACTTGATTCTTCAGTTCTTTAATTTCAACCTTAACACCCATAGTGTTGAATTGACCAAAATTAAAAAAGTGTCATCCTCCCTGAAGTTCGTGTGCAATAGTAAGGGATTTATGTTCAAATTGATAACTTTCACAAAAAAATAAGAACTCCAAAATCACATTTGGCTTCCTCGTGTGTATCCTAAGTTCATATATAAAAATCAAGCATAAAGTAAGAACCATTAGGATCTTCTAAAATTAGAAAGGAATACAATTAATTTAAAAAATAATAAGATATGGTGTTCCTTGAAGCAACGAATTCGAACCATTCGTCGCTACAAGTTGTTTCCTTTTTATAATTTTGTTTTTCCTAATTTGAATAATTGAACACTCCAGGTTTAGCAGTGTTATGCAATTTAATTCTTTGGAACTTTAATATCAACGATAGCACCCATATTGTTGAATTGACGAAAATTTAAAGAGTCATATTTTCCGAATTTCGTGTGCTATAATAAGAGATTTATGTTTATATTTACAACCATCGCCAAAAACTAAGATATCTAATACCAAATTTCGCCTCCACGTGTGTATCCTAAGTTTATTTGTAGGAATCAAACATAAAGGGTGAACCATTAGGATCTTCTTAAATTAGAAAAAAATAATAATTAAAAAAATAATAATATAGAGTGTTACTTGTCGCGACGAATATTTCGTCGCTAACAGTTGTTGTTGTTTTTTTTTTTTTCAGATTTGTTTTTGCCTAATTCGAATATTTGAGCACTTCGGGTCTAACAGCGTTATGCGACTTGATTTCTCGGAACTTTAATTTCATCATGCCACCCGTTTTGTTGATTTGACAAAAATTTATAAAGTGTCATCCTCCCTGAATTTCGTGTGCTACAGTAAGGAAATTTTGTTCAAATTCACAACCTTCACCAAAAAAATAAGAACTCCAATACCAAATTTGACCTCAACGTATGTATCCTAAATTTATTTACAAGAATCAAGCCTAAAGAGAAAACTATTTGGATATTGTGAAAATTAGAGAGAAAAAAAAAATAAAAAAATAAAAATATAGGACTTATAGCGACGAATGGATCGTCGCTACAAGCTGTATTTTATTTTTTATTTTATTTGCCTAATTCGAATAATTGAGCACTCCGGGTCTAGTAGTGTTATGCAACTTGATTTTTCAGTTCTTTAATTTCAACCTTAACACCCATAGTGTTGAATTGACCAAAATTAAAAAAGTGTCATCCTCCCTGAAGTACGTGTGCAATAGTAAGGGATTTATGTTCAAATTGATAACTTTCACAAAAAAATAAGAACTCCAAAATCACATTTGGCTTCCACGTGTGTATCCTAAGTTCATATATAAAAATCAAGCATAAAGTAAGAACCATTAGGATCTTCTAAAATTAGAAAGGAATACAATTAATTTTAAAAATAATAAGATATGGTGTTCCTTGAAGCAACGAATTCGAACCATTCGTCGCTACAAGTTGTTTCCTTTTTATAATTTTGTTTTTCCTAATTTGAATAATTGAACACTCCAGGTTTAGCAGTGTTATGCAATTTAATTCTTTGGAACTTTAATTTCAACGATAGCACCCATATTGTTGAATTGACGAAAATTTAAAGAGTCATCTTTTCCGAATTTTGTGTGCTATAATAAGAGATTTATGTTTATATTTACAACAATCGCCAAAAACTAAGATATCTAATACCAAATTTCGCCTCCACGCGTGTATCCTAAGTTTATTTATAGGAATCAAACATAAAGGGTGAACCATTAGGATCTTCTTAAATTAGAAAAAAATAATAATTAAAAAAATAATAATATAGAGTGTTACTTGTAGCGACCATCGCTACAAGTTGTTTCTTATATATTTTTTTATTAGTTTTTTTGGTAATTCAAATAATTGAGAACTCATGTTTTAACAGAGTTATGCAACTTGATTCCTCGAAACTTTAATTTCAACCTTAGCACCCGTTCTGTTTATTTGACAAAAAAACTTAAAATGTCACCCTCCCCGAAGTTAGTGTGTTATAGTAAGGAATTTGCTTCAATTGACAACCTTCACCAAAAAATAAGAACTCCAATATCAAATTTGGCTTCCATATGTGCATCCTAAGTTCATTTATAAGAATCAAATATAAAGGGAGAACCATTAGGATCTTCTAAAATTAGAAAGAAAAAATAATAATTTAAAAAATTAAAATATATGGTGTTACTTGTCGCTACAAGCTGTTTCTTTTTTTACTAATTTTTTTTTCCTAATTCGAGTAATTGAGCACTCTAGGTCTAGCAACATTATGCAACTTGATTCCTCATATCTTTAACTTAAACCATAGCACCTGTGCTGTTGATTTGACGAAAATATAAAAAGTGTCATCCTCCCCGAAGTTCATGTGCTATAATAAGGGATTTTTGTTCCAATTCACAACCTTCACCAAAACATAAGTACTCCAATACCAAATTTGGCCTCCACGTGTATATCTTAAGTTCATTTATAAAAATCAAGCATAAAGTGAGAATCATTAGGATCTTCTGAAATTAGAAAGGAAAAAAATTAATTTAAAAAATAAAAATATATAATGTTACTTTTTTTTTTAATGTTACTTGTAGCAACGAATCATTCATCACTACCAACTATTTCTAATTTTTTTTATAATTTTTTTTTCCTAATTTGAATAATTGAGCACGCCGGGTCTTAGCAGCGTTCTACAATTTAACTCCTCGGAACTTTAATTTCAACCTTACCACCCGTTCTGTTGAATTGACGAGAATTTAAAAAGTGTCATCCTCCCTGAATTTTGTGTGCTATAGTAAGAAATTTTTGTTCCAATTGACAACCTTCACCAAAAAATAAGAACTCCAATACCAAATTTGGCCCCTACATGTGTATCCTAACTTCATTTATAAGTATCAAGCTTAAAAAAAAAAAAGTATCAAGCTTAAAGTGAGAACCATTAGGATCTTCTAAAATTAGAAAGGAAAAAATTTAATTCGAAAGATAATAATATAGGGTAATATTTTTAGCGATGAATATTTCGTTGCTACGAGCTTTTTTTTTTAATATAATTTTCTTTGCCTAATTCGAATAATTGAGCATTCCGGGTTTAGGAGCGTTATGCAACTTGATTCTTCGAAATTTTAATTACAACCTTACCACATGTACTGTTGATTTGACGAAAATTCAAAATATGTCATCCTCTCCAAAGTTCGTGTGCTATAGTAAAGGATTTTTGTTCCAATGGACAACGTACCTTCACCCAAAAATAAGCACTCCAATACCAAATTTGGCCTCCACGTGTGTATCCTAAGTTCATATATAAGAATCAAGCATAAAGTGAGAATTATTAGGATCTTCTAAAATTAGAAAGGAAAATTAAAAAAAAAAAAAAACTAGGGTGTTACTTGTAACGACAAATGCTTCGTCGCTACAAGTTGTTTCTAATTTTTTTTATATAATTTTTTTTGCCTAATTTGAATAATTAAGCACTCCGGATCTAGTAGCGTAATACAACTTAATTCTTCGGAACTTTAATTTAACATATCAGCAATTCTGTTGAATTGACCAAAATTTAAAGTGTCATCCTCTCCGAATTTCGTGTGCTATAGTATAGTACGAGATTTTTATTCCAATTGCAATCAATTGTAGAGACACACACTACATCACAACCATGCTCAGAAAACAAACCCTGCAAGTCCAACATTCCATCCTTGCCAACAAATCGGTGGATCAAAGCCCCGATCAACAAACTCCACATGTAAACTCTAAACCAGAAAAAAGGGAGCCAAATTAAGGTCCACATATGGACCATATCATTGGCAATATGGTGGAAGGCAGAGAGGTCTGCCTCGCAGAACCATATCACTGGTGATTAGAGGGTGCTTCAGGTTGAAACTGAGAGGGAGCCCTCGGTGCCAACGTGAGAGGAAGGAAGACAAAAACATCGCATAGGAAACTTTAATTTTGTAGTTTTTGGTAAAAGTTTTATTCTTCTAAGTAGGTCTGGATTCATGAAGTAGACGGAGTGGGACTAGTTTTTTTTTTTTTTTGGTTACAAGAGTGGGACTAGTTTTTCCTGACTACTTTGGCCACTAATTTTGGACACAAGTATAATGAAATCTCTCTTTCCTGCCAATAATGTAGAGACGTATTTATTTTTTTATTGATCTCTTTTCTGTTTTTATTAATTTCTATTTATAGTTTTCATACTTTTAGTGAAAAAATATTTCCTAGTCGGTCCATGCTTCCTGGTCTTCGTTGTATAAATAGCTCCAAGATACCCAAAACAACAAAGTCAGACGAAGAGAAGCGAAACTCCAAAAGCGGACCAAATAAAACCCGCCCTCTTCAAAACCCTGAAAAATCGAATTGAAATTATCCAACTTTGTAATTCACACGAAACAAATCCCT
The DNA here is from genome assembly GCA_029955375.1 of Rubus parviflorus. Lineage (NCBI taxonomy): Eukaryota > Viridiplantae > Streptophyta > Magnoliopsida > Rosales > Rosaceae > Rubus > Rubus parviflorus. Next base: position 32,240,599 of record JARGGL010000001.1, read on the forward strand.
AGACATTCCAAAACCCTAATTTCCCATCTCACACTAAGCCGGAAAATATCTCCTGCGGCATAGGTGTCCAATCGCAGATCACCCCTTGGCCGGAGATGTCTTCCCCTTCCGCCTTCAGTTTCGGTGTCTGCAAAGGTGTAGACAAACCCTCGCGATCACGGAGGAAGCAGCATGCGAGGTCGAGAACCGGGTCGGGTCAGAGTCGCCCGGAGGCCAAGCCGTTTTGCTCGGTAAGTGATGGTATTAGCAGTATGGAAATTGATAGTGATAATTGCTTTGTGTTTGGTTCTAGTTGTTTTAATTCCAATTCAAATTTCAATTCAGGAGGGCATAATTACTCTAGTGGAAATATGGACAAATTTGATTCTGAAGTTTGCATGAAGATGAATGTAGAGAGTGAAACAGAGTTTAACAAAATGGAAACTAATGCTTTTAAATTTCGTAATAAGGATCATGAAGAGGGTAGTTTTTTATTTGGAAGCAGCAGAACTGATAGCAACGTAGCTAATTCAAACAGTCAGGATGATAATCTAAGCTCTGTTTTTAGTAGTAAGTGGGAAAATAGTAATAGTATTGCATCTGAGAGAACTTGTGGAGGTAATTGTGAAAGTAGTGACCGTGTTGTATTTGGAAGGGAGAGTAACTACTTATGTACATCAGGTTTTGAAGATATGAAGGGGAAAACTTTTACATTTTCCGCATCTTCTCCTTTGGAAGGTAGTTCAGTAATGGCAAAGCCTCGAGAACTTAGAGTGAAAAGTAGAATGAAAGTTGGTCATGATGTATTTGTTATAACTCCGAGTTACTCAACTCCATTGGTTTCTGACGTGGTAGGCGAATCTGAGGCCCATGAAGAAGTTAAGGAAGTGGATATCCCTTCTACTGATGCCACTCATAAAACTTGTGAAGCCTGTGAGTTGTGGCGAATCAGGGGAAACGAAGCTTATTACAATAATGATCTTTCAAAAGCTGAAGACTGTTACACACAGGGAATAGTTTCTATACCTGCAAGTGAAAGATCAGAATGCTGCCATAAGCCTCTTTCACTATGCCATAGCAATCGTGCAGCAGCAAGGGTGTCTCTGGGAAGGATAAGGGAAGCTTTAGCGGACTCTTTGATGGCTATTGCACTAGACCCCTTCTTTCTTGAAGATCGAGTTAGGGCTGCAAATTGCCATCTTTTTCTCGGGGAAGTTGAAAATGCACTGCAGTACTTCAATGAGTGCTTGGAATCAGATACTGTTGCATGTTTCGATCAGAGAATTGTAATAGAATGTGTTGATGGCATACAGAAGGCTCAGAAAGTGGCTGAGTATACAAATCATTCTGCCAAGCTTCTGGAACAGAGAACTACCGATGCAGCTCTCAGTGCCTTGGGAATAATTTCTGAGGCTTTGTCGGTTAGTGAATACTCGGAAAAGTTACTTGAAATGAAGGCAAACGCTCTGTATTTGTTGAGGAGATATGAAGAGGCAATTCAAGTGTGTGAACAGAGTTTGTATTCTGCCGAGAGGAATTCTTTTTCTATGCACAGTTTAGAAAATATGGACGGTTCTGGATGTGAAAATTACCCATTTGCTAGGCTGTGGAGGTGGGTTTTCATATCCAAATCTTACTTTCTGTTGGGAAGGTTTGGGGCAGCTCTTAGTTTAGTGAAGAATCTAGAGCAAGTGGGATCTATTAAAGACAAGTACGGAAGTAAGAATCTGGAATCATCAATTTCAGCAGCTGTCACCATACGTGAGCTGTTAAGCCACAAGACCGCAGGCAATGAAGCATTTAGATCAGGAAGATATACAGAAGCAGTGGAGCATTATACTGTTGCTTTATCTAGCAATATTGGATCTCGTCCATTTGCTGCAATTTGTTTGGGTAACCGTGCTGCAGCACACCAAGCTTTGGGTCAAATTATGGATGCCATTGCAGACTGCAGTCTTGCAATAGCTCTTGATGGAAATTATGTTAAGGCAGTTTCTAGAAGAGCTACCTTACATGAGATGATACGGGACTATGTACAGGCAGCTAATGATATCCAAAGACTTATATCTATACTGGAAAACCAAGCTGATGACAAGGCCAAAGATTCTACCTCACAAGGTAGTTCCACTGGCAGTGCAGAAAAATTACAGCAGGCTCATCGACGTTTGCCATCTATGAAAGAAAAAGCTAAGAAAGGAATCCCCTTCAATTTTAATCTCATTTTGCGGATTAAACCATCAGACACAAGCTCTAATATTAAGAAGGCATACCGTATGGCAGCTCTCAAGCATCACCCTGACAAGGCTGGCAAGTTCTTGGCAACAAGTGAGAGTCGAGATGAAGGGCAACTCTGGAAGGAAATCTCTGTGGAAGTTCAGAAAGATGCTGACAGGCTCTTTAAAATAATTGGAGAGGCATATGCAGTCCTTTCAGACCCGACCAAGCGCTCAGAATATGATCGTGAGGAGGACATGAGAAAAGCAGCAAACAAAAGAAAAGAATGCAGCAGTCATAGAAAATCTTCAGATTTTCAGAGTCATGGACACAGCGGTTACAGAAAACCTTCAGATTTTCAGAGTCCTAGAACGAGCAGTTATAGAAAACCTTCAGACTTCCAGAGTCCTAGATCCAGAAGTTCTAGAAAACCTGGTTTTTATAGTTCCCCCTTTGGGAGAAATTGTCGGGACGAGAAGGAAAGTTGGAAGTCATATGGCTCTTGGTCTTCTCAATGGCAATGGTAATTTACAAGAGATCAAATGACATTTTTTTTTAAATTTCTATCCAGCAATCTTTGAATATATAATACGCTCTTTACATGTCTGATCTTTAGCAAGTGCTAGAGCTGGTGTCATTGTTTTACATCCATTTCTGTATAATTTATTTGTATACATGTAATGAAGGGCGCCTTTTGCCTTCTACTTGTCTGTTTTATTCTTTGGTCGAATGTGTCTTCTACTTGTTATGTTGAATCGGAGTTGATTTCTTGTGTCTTGAAGGATTAAGTTTCATATTCTCGAATCCCAGTTTATTTTGATTATTTTTCATAGTCCTAGTAGTCTAGTCGGCTATGTTTTCAAGTGTAATTATTGATGACTCTGTATATAGTGTACAGAAGCCCTAGAGCTTCAATTTATTCTATGACTCTCTGTAATAGGAGTGGTTTTCGTTATGATTGTAAAACATAGCAGCATGACCTCCTATTACATTTCTTCAATTTATATCATACATCAATCACTTTCTTCAAGTGGTTGATTAGCTTCACGATAGGTTCAAGTCTTGATTGGCAATGTTTACTCCATTGTAAACGAACAGGAGCATACATCCACAGATTGTCTTCGACTTCACATTCCTCTTGTTCTTTTGGACCTACAGCGACAATCAATCATTTAATTAAATCTGTTCAGACATATGTTTGTTCACTAATAATTAATCATATGCTTCTTGTGTACTTACATCTAGTGAAGTAGTGCAAAACCTTCTCTTGGAGTTCTCAGACAAAACTTCATGGTGATCTCCCACATTGGCATTGCGCAATACTTGGTCCATGCCTGGTGCATATTGATCACCTTGAATCAGAAACAAGTTGGTAGTACTATTGCCGCCATCCCACGGACAAAAACCAGCTCCGGTGGTGGTGTGGCAATTTTCGGTACTACCAACACTATAAAGATTGGCAAATTGGGAAAGATAATGTGATCCTTGATCAATGTCAAAACCTGCTTCCATGTTAGTTGCTGTTGCTGTTGTTGAATAGTAAAATTCGATGCTACTAGGGCAAATTCCAAATGGGATTACGGCGTGCGAATTAGCCTCATTCGCCCCATTTGAGACACTTCAGTAATTAGCAAGTAATTGGGACATGATCAAATCTGGCTCCTCAGAGCTGTATAGCAGTCCCTCTGGAATAGCTGCTATAGATTCCATATATTCTGTGGGAGACTAGTGGGGGGTAGAGTAGTGCTAGTCTTTTGTTTCAGTGCACTAACAACCAACAGAAGTGTTCCTTGAGCTCATTAATCTATTCTGTTTTGGTAAATATGGTAAGATACCAAATCTGGTACAGCTCATTAATTCTCATGCCTGGTTACTTATTTCTCAGGTTGTATAGCTGATATGTGGTATCATGGGCAACTCCCATTTGCTTCAGAATACTAGAATAGTATGGGCAATAGCAAATTCAATAACTTTTCTTCTTAGAAACGGAAATGTTGAAATCCGTACGCTAATTTGTTTTGTTTACTCAATTCTCTTGTCTTAATGCCTTTAAGAAAACGCATCAAATGCACTGCCCTTATACTTTAAAGAAAAAGAATAAAACACGCATTTATATGGATCTCTTGATTATCTCTACGCACTATCATTAACACCAGCTAGAGGAAGGGCCATTAACACCTTAATATAAATCACTTGCCCATTTTATATTTGTTTTTCTCTTCGGGTAACGAACTATTTTCTATATGGAAAAAAAAAAAGTAAATTCAGAATCACTATGTCAACTAGTTTAATAGTATTAGACCAAAAAAAAACAATTTAAAAAATATTTAAGTCCCAAAGGAAAATTTCCGAAAGACATCTTTTACTTTTTTTGGAGAAAAATGTTGAAGTCAACTAATTTCATCCATACAATTTTTATCAAATTAAGCATGACAAAGTTGAACGAAACAACGTAAAACTTGTATATGACACCAAAAGGAAAAGAAAAAAACTAGCAATCAAGTCAAGTGTTGTCGAGTGAAAAGAGAGAATTAAGTTTAGTCTACCGGAGTTGAGTTTTGCTTTGGTCAATCTTTCTTTTTGATCAGAGATTGTTAACAATTTTACACGACAAGAATGCTCAATTTTACACGTAAAGATTGCTTGAATCTCAAGGGAGTTTGTTTTTCACTTGTACTCACTGTCCGTTCTGTATATTCAAAAATGAAGTAGAAGAGTCCGAATTGCAAATGAATGAAAACGTGATTGAATAGGTCCTAGTTACTCTTCAGAACGGAGTGGAAGAAGGGAAGAAGAGATTCTCGAATGAGGAAAACAATTGAACAGATCTGCACTGATATGATTTCTTTCTTTCTTTCATTTTTCAATGTTAGATCACTAACGAATATAGGCTTAATTATCAAGGCCTTTGGTAGCTCCATCAAGTAGGCAGAAGTATATGTTATTGCTAACCTTCCAAAATTATCAGTGAATTAGTTTGATGTTTGTGTATGCATGTTCAGTTATGCAAGAATCTTTTGGAAATTCAAAACCATGCCCTGAATTGAATCAATTCCATAAAATATAGAAATTCGAGCATAAGAAATCGCTAAATTCTGGGCAGCTCCTTCTAGCCGGTGTATTGATCAACTTGAATGAATAGATGATTACAAAATAATTGAGTTCAAACAACTCAACCTGCTTCTCCAATTCAACTTCATATAGATGCAGAAAAAAAAACAAAGGAAAATAAGATCTTTTTATAACATTCCACTGTAATCAACACTGAAATGTAAATCTCTACTGAACTGTCCATTTGTATGTTTCACTAACAACATGAAGCAGGTTCAGACAAAAAAAAAAGGAATATTTTACCAGCAGAAGCACAAGAACAATGGCCAGAAGGTCTATATTTAAGAGGGTAGGTAATACACCATCGCCTGAATTCCACCCTACACCATATACGATGGTTACTGCTGCTCGCCATCAGGAGTCTCCTCGCCAAGACCCCGTTGCACTAATCTGTAATACAATATACCCATAGTTGCCATGCATGCCCTGCACAAGAATATACCCATTAGCAAAATGCAGGTTATTGTATATGCTGTGTTTCAAACACCCCCTTCTTCCCCTTAGGTTAAGAATTGCATGAGCATAATGCAGACAAAGATATCAACTAGTTAGGAAACTGGGATTCATTGACATTACATGATTGCTATAACAAGAAGTATTTTTCTTGGATCCATTCTTGATGACTTTTGATGTCTGGTACGACCTTCTGGTGCATCAGTTGCAATTGATCCATCTTTCCGCTGGGGTGGTGCGGTCACTGGTAGAATCGGCAATGAACTTGACCAGAATGGAAGCAATGCTCTAAGAAACTTGTGTCGGAATGGGCCTACAATTAAGTACCCCATGAGTTTTATTCTTGAATGAAAACTTAACAAGAGCTCCAAGAAATGAAACCAGAGCATGACTATAACCAGATAAAAGAGCAGTAAAACAGGGTCAAAAGAAAATCTTTCTCCTATTCTTTCTCTTTCTAACGGGAGACCCCTATATAATTTAGCCAAAGAAAGTAAAGGAGGGGAAAAAAGCATTTTTCAATACCATCACTTCATCTAGAACAAGTAAGCCTGAAATTTGACTCAAGTTTTAGAAGAATAGGAGGTAAAATAACACCAAGTATCACTTCACTAAGCTAAGTTAGAGATACGTTTTTATTTTTCTACAGTTACAATTAAGTCGTTTAAATTCCTTTCAATTTAAAAAATATGTGGTCCATTCATCTGCCACTACCACAAGTACTCCTACATTCAACTGAGCTCAAAGAAGCAATTTTAATACTTTTTGCTGTACATGGTCAATTAGAAATAAATTTGATACATGTGTATATTGCCACAAAATCACATTGCATATGCTTTATGGCTTCCATTTGACATCATATATGCAGCTAATGTGCCACATCAGTAAAACATGCCACATGATATTTGATAACAAAATTGTAAATACAGTTGAAGAAAGGACCTCATTGCTTCAGACAACAAAATTCAAAGGATTGAATTTAATGAGATGGAAAATAAGAAAAAAAAATTGATAGGTGTGCCAAACTTGAACGAATGAAAGTGTACTTCTTTCCCATTAGACATAACTTTAGCAGCTCTGATCAATTCAAAACAAGGATGGTTTTTCTCATTAAATCACTGCTATGCAGAAATTCAATCAAAGATGTCATAATAAAAGATAAAAAGAAAATCGTAACTTAGCAATTGACAAGGATTTATAAAAATAAAAAATAAAACATAGACACAAAGAGAAAGAGCTTTCTACTTACCCCTCCGTGAATACTTTTTACGATTGGAATCTTCATCATCAGCATAATATGAAATTTCAGAGTTTTGCCGCTCAACCTGGAATGCACCCTTTCGTGTTGTAGCACCAGGCTGGAGTCATTGCAACCAAAAAGAAAAAAAAATGAAATTATAAAACAATAAAAAAACACCACAAGGAAATATGTCAAGGCATAGACACACACAAGAGAACACAAGGCAGTCTAAAGTGGCATGTATATGAAAGGAAAAAGTTCTCACTAAATATAAAATCAATTCAGTAGATAACAGAAAACTCCTCTTACACCAACTGGACTTGTGCTTTTTATAAAATTCCCTGCTGAACTAGGACCTTCTATCTCCACTATGTCTGTCACTTGAAGTATTGCAGGCCCTGCTCCAGTTTCATCTTTTGCTACTGAAGATGAGGTTGCAATATTCTCCCGCCCAGCATCTGAGGAAAATGCAGGTAGCGGACTATGGGACTCTGCCGATGACAATGAAACTGGATGATTTCCAAACAAGTTCTTTTCCAAGCCAGTCTGCATGACAGTAGAGAGATCTATTCAAATCCAACTGTAACTAAAGAGAGAAGCAAAGGAAACAATCCACGGTCATGTAAGGAATCCTTCCAACTTATCACAATGAACAAATGTACATTACCTAAATAATCAGCTTTTCATGAAGTGCAAGGAAGCAGTTTTATATAGATACGAAACAAAGAAGCACAAAATAAGAATCGGTATTGCAGTCATGCATATTCTATATATGTAGTTATGCTTTGGTAGGCTCTCCTATGGAGTAAACACACACATACATGTGCATGCATTCACGAACAGGTTAACCGCTTCCTAGCCAAGAGGTACTAGTAGCCCTTTCTGGATCCACTGTTTAGATCAGTGTCAGTATCAAACACCAAAAGAAATATTATGTATCCTTACTATATAGGCAGAGGAAAAGAGTGGCATTCATCAGTAATTAAGGGTTGTCTTATATCCAAATTTACCATGCAGTGTCTTTAAAGGTATTCAAATCAAATCTTAAATTATGTATTCAATACAAATTAGCAATTCAATATTTTCAGAAATGAGAATTGATTTTGCTTATTCTATTACTATTACCCCCACTTTATTATCTCTGCAATTGATAATATTAAAGAATCATACCATTAACTTGACTTGTAATTTGTATAGCTATTCTTGCATTTAACTTTGAAATCTTATTCATGCACTAAGATTTTCTAGCAGTATTTAGGGTTTATGGAAGCTTTTTTGTTTCCTTTAGTTGGGATTTTGGTTTTAGGAGAAACCCTATTGATTTGGAGCTGCCTGTTGTGGGATCCAATAAAAGCACAGCAAAACATGCAATGAATCATGGGATAATACATCTGAAATCATGCAACTCAAGTATGCCTGTCTTACGGATAAAAACAAATTGAAAAACTAGTAAAGGCAAAGTCGTGCCAAAGTTCAAATTCCCAAGCATATGGAATGCAAAACAGCAGGTTTCAGTCAACAGCAGATTGAATTCTCCAATCAATCCAACACAAAGACGTAAAGAGGATAATCACTTATTCCCAAAGTTTCAAGAAATCAGATACTTGCTAGTACTAGGAAAGAGCTTCAAAGGATTTAATGGATAGTCCAGTGACTCTGTAGTTTCAACCAAAATAACATTTCCATCCAATGCCAACTTGCTTGACCTTTTTGCTTTCACATTAGTTCTTCAATATGGTCAAAATGATAATTGTTTGCAAGTACTTTTGTTGGATTTCAGAGAGACCAATATCTACCATTAACACTGAGATATAGTATCACCTATAATTACACTGAAAAGGAAGTTCTATTATGCAACATACACCGAGTGAAGCAACATTAAGCAATTGTAATCAAATTGACATTAGTTTACTTCCTTATGATAATCTAAGAGTCAAGACTGAGCCTTGCCTGCATGATAGCTTCCTTCAACTTTGAATGAAGGCGGGATGCTGAATCTTTCACATTCTTGGGAGGCCATATCTGCACTACAAAGAACCATGTGAAAACAAACTACACCTTTGAAGCAACAAACCAGGACATAATTCTAGATACACATACTGAACAAAAAGTATTTGAACTTTAGCAGATCATACCCCAAGAAGATGGCAGATTATAAATTTAATTATAGTAATCACGGATAAAGAGGTAAGTTAAGCCAGACCAAACTCAGCTTACAAATTTACCATAATACAATTAAGCCTTTTTTGAAGGTCTACGACCTGGTCAAGAGAGGATAAAACAGGTTTGCAGCTAAATACATTTTGGTACGAACAGCCCAAAATTAATTTCACCTCTAAATTATATGATGCAATTCTACCTTGATGCATGGTTTCTGTAACCAATAATTATTTCTGTTAGTTTCTATAACTTGAAGTTGTCTATAATGCTATTCTGTCTTTCCATGCCCATGTTTTTGTATACAATTTAGCTCAGGCCACAGAACCCTAGTAACAATTAAGAGACACCAAATATTTTAGAAAGACTAATTCTTTCCATCAAAATATATATATACATATATATATATATATATGCAATTTCTCCATCCAACAATACAAGTAAGCATAAATCCATGGGCTTCTACAAGAAAATCTTACCGATGTGGTACATCCAGGACAAACATATCCAGCTGGTGCAGTATGCGAAGGGAAACTTTTAATATGTGACACCAGGCAACTTGTATGTATAACATCTGCATTGACCAAAATAAATGTGTATTATGATGTGTAGTATGAGTTCAACCAATTCTTTAAGCTTTCAAATAGAAAAAAAAAATAATACTAATAATAAAATGCAAGTAGTGGCAACTATATCTGCAAACCACGTACGCAAACAACCAAGCCGAGTCGTTTGAGAGCCAGTTCCCTCATCGAGCACAACCTGACAGTGGCAGCATTTAGGAGGCCAATCGTACTCTCCATCTATCACCCATTCTGAGTAGGTACGAATCTACAAGAAATGAGAGATAAACAGTTGGCATACCCTGAAAGGGCCAAAGGTTATTGTGAATGTATCTATACTTATATCATATTAGTCTCCAAATATATTACATCCTAAGACAACTTGTGACAACCCCCATTTCTTTAGCATTTCAGCCAAGGCCAAGGGTCCGTTATGTCATATCTAGGTCTACTGTCTACCTAGGCCTGAAAAGATATCAAAGAACTTTAACTGGCCAAACAAAGTCATAAGATTTCATATTCTTTTCATATATTTGAACCTATAAGTTTCAAATCTTCATGTTAGCATTTTCTTTGCATATAAATTTATGATTGATTCTTTCTTTCCCCTACACACAAATACCTGTATATGCACAAATGTCAAACCTGAGCACATGCACACGATTATAACTAAACTTAAGATCAACACTCATCCCCATGATTAATGAGAAGTCTGATTCGCCCATGAATATGTTCATAAAAATGTGGAGAACACCCTCACTGTGAATATAAATGAATCTACAAGACAAACTGAACCCACACGGAACCAGGCAGCTTAAAATGACATCACAATGTGACCACAAAATCAACATCCAAAATAAAAAAATGCTTACCACACATATTTGGTGCTCGGGAGCACATATGCATTCTCCACAAACCGGAACCTTGTGCACAAAACAATACAGCTTGGTAGCCTGAAACACCAAAATCCCCCCAATTGAATTAAAATTCATAAGATTAAATAACAAGGAGGTCTAGGAACTAGAAATTCAGATTGAATTGAAGTTTGAGCTTAACAATAATCTCATTAATCTGAATATTTCCAATCTACAAGTCAAATGCCGATGCCGATGCCGATACCAATTCACAAACTTTCAGAGATCGGGTTACTTTCGAAATGAGAAATCGGATCCGATCTAAATCTTAAGCTACAAGATCACGCATTTATCTGAAATTGAATGAGATAAATGAAGAAACTGAAAATCTACGGCACCGTTGATCGTGAGGGAGAGAAGAGAGGTACCTTCTTGCATTTGCAGACCACCATTGCATGAACTGAGTCGGTAGTCGCTGGCGTTTACGTTTCGCAAAGGCTTCACTGATTACTTCGACTCTGTTTGTTGCCAAAACCCCCGCATCAGATTTGCAAAATTTGGCACCAAGGACCAAGCACATAAGCCTCAACTCGTAACAGATCCGTTTTCGATTTTCCTTTATTCTTTATTTTCTGTTTTTATTTTCTTTTCTTTTTTGGGAGAAAAATCCTCAAATTTTGGTTCCACAATTTTTAGAACTATCCTAGTGATACTCTGATAGGGTAAAAACCCAAATTAGTACCTAAACTATTGTGAAAAGGATTTTTTGGTACCTACAAATTTTTTTTACCCAAAATGGTACCTGAACTATTGTGTCATTACCCAAAATGGTACATCCGTAGTTAAGTTGGGTACCATTTTGGGTAAATGCACAATAGTTCAGGTACCATTTTGGGTAATAGTTCAATAGTTCAGGTACCATTTTGGGTAATGACCAATAGTTCAGGTACCATTTTGGGTTATGGAGGTACCATTTTGGGTAAATACACAATAGTTCAGGTACTATTTTGGATAAAAAAAAATTTATAGGTACCAAAAAGTACCTTTGGCTATAGTTCAGGTACCATTTTGGGTTTTTACCCTACTCTGATACCTAAACTTAGACCTGTCAATCGACCGGATAATACACGGCTAAGTCAGGGGTTTGACTAGACCTCATTTGGTTCGTGAATTTGAGGTTTTGGAAAATGAAATGAAATTCATTTTTTATGTTTGGTGAAAATGAACAAGTTTATGTGAAAATGAATCCTCCTATTATCCAATACCCTCAGGTCTCGTTTGGTTCACATATTTTAGGTCATGGGAAAGGAAAGGAAATGAAACTCAAGCATTTGTTTGGGGTGTCAAGGAAATGAAACATTTTCTTGAAGGAAATGAAAATAGAGGGGAAATGGTTCCCTCCATAGCCCAAGGGATTCATTTTCTCTCGTACTTTCTTGCATTTATTACAAAATATTTTGACTATTTTCTCATCATTGTTAAACACTTGAAAAGAAAGTTAAAGGAAATTTAAATTTCTCATGCCTATGAAAAGGGAAATGAATTGATTTCCTTTCCTTTCATTTCGTGAACCAAACGAGGCCTCAATGAATTTATTTTCCTTCCTTCTTTCCTTAATTACTCATTTTTATGTATTGATTATAAATTTTCTGAATACTTTTTCAATATTACCAAACATAGAAGATTGAAGGAGTTATATCAATACGAAACGAGGAAAAAGTACAATATTAAATCGTTTTTGCTGTTTGTTATACCCGCGACTTTATATGACAAGCCAAATGCTTTCAATATTGTCAGTGTTGTATGTTGCATAAAAGAATTCCTAGATTGTCATAGGTGATACTTTATCCGAATGTTAATGGTAGCTACTAGCTAATTGCCTCAATAAAATCCAACAAGAATACTCGCAAATAATTATCATTTTGACCTTATTGAAGAACAAATGTGAAATTTACAAGGTCAAGCAAGTTGGTATCGGATTGATCGAAGTCTTATTTTGGTTGAAACTAGAGTCATTAGACTATACTAATGGCTAAGTTAGATATTAAAGCTCTTTTTTTTTTTTTGGAAAATTGATATTAAAGCTCTTTTTAGTACCAGCCAGTATCTGATCCTTTTGAAACTTTGGGGATACGTAAACAGCTCTGATAATCTTTCTTACCACTTTGTGTTGGATTGAATGGACAATTTGATCTGCTGTGGACTGAACCCTGCTGTTTTGCATTCCATGTGCTTGGAACTTTGAACTTTAGCATGACTTTGCCTTTGCTAGTTTTTCATTTTCTTTTTGCTCTAAGATAGGCATACTTGAGCTGCATTATTTCAGATGTATTATCCCATGATTTACTGTATTTGTATTGCTAGAAATTTTAGAAGTGTGTGATTTGATAAAGTGGCATTGGTTCTTTTCAGTAATGAATCGCATATCAAAGTGTCTCTTGCCAGTGCACCATACAGTAATTAAGCATAAAGAGAAAAGGCTCTTGAAAATGATATTAGTACAATTAGTGGCCAAAAATAACCAATACCATTATTACCTCTTGGCTAGGCTAGTAAGCGAGTCACCTTTTCATGAGTGCATGCGGATGTATGTGTGTGTTTTTTTGGTCAATCGATGTATGTCCCCTGTTCATTTCATAAGATTAATCTAAGCATAAATATTTAATCTAAGGTTAATTTGATTTAAATTGCTTGATTTTGCTTCAACTGGTCGGCGTTGCATGATTTGCATCACAGACAAGTTCAGAACAACACCTGCAATCCTTAATTGACAAAGAGAAGCAAGTAGAACCAGACCAGGCCATGAAGTTTACTAAGGAGCTAAAATATGGTCGTCGAGGCTGCATTAATTAGATGCTCAAGGTAACCAACTTTCATTAATGTAATTGCTATCTACAGATGTTTTTGTTTGAAGGATGACGATAAGTTTAAGAACCCCTTAGCTACAGTTCTTACTGAACCCTATTCTCAAGTCATTGATTGGCTGATCTTACAGAATCATATTCTTAAGCCAGTCTAAATTAGATGAAATTTAAGCTGATCTTACTCTCTTGTTCTTCTACTTCAGAAATCCTTTATTTGCTTGAACTATGTCTATTAGTTTGTTCTGTTACTATCTAGGCCTCTAATTAAAAGTAAATGGTGGTGTTATCAATGAGCTGGTGATAGTTATAAACTTTATTTCTAGATTTTTTTTTTCTTATGCGTAGTTTTGTTGGTTCATTTTGTGATTTTTTTTTTGCATCACCAATTTAGAAAGCCGAACCTGGTTTGAGGGATTCTACAGTTTTTATGGCAATTCATATGCTCGATAAGTATCTCTCCCCCCTGAAAGAGGTAAAAAAAATAGCATTTCTATTGTTTTTGCGTAAAAGTAATGCATGTTTTATATGTGACATGGTGAAATATGGTTGATTTTTTTTCCTAGGAAGTTGACAAGTTGAAGAAACTTAGAGTGACATGCTTGTCAATCTCTTCAAAGATTGAGGAATCAAACTTCCCTAGCCACCTGTGGGATGATGGCCCATTATCGCTTCTGGACAATACAGAAGATATATGTCACTTCACAAGATGGAATCTGATGTACTTGAGAAAATAGATTGGGAGCTTTGCTGGATTACACCTTGGGAATTTACTGATTATTGCGCTATAAAATTGAGCTCGAAAGACTATGACAAGGGTGAATTGAGGAAAGGCGTGAGCTGGATTACAAAAGGCAGCATTTCTTTTTTCTTACTAGCTTCAATCCTTAATGTAATGATTAGCTTATAGGTTGACTTGTTACGTATTAGTAATTTGTTTCTTTATCTGAATAGGGATAAACACAATACCACATAGCCCTTCCATCATTGCTGTTGCTGCAGTGATAGTTGGATTTAATTTGAAAATATCTGATATGCAGTACGATTCGGAGCCATTTAACTTGTTGAATATTGTGAGTCCCTAAACTACTACGTGATTTATTTGTTGATGTATAGAAAGATTGGGTACTCACCACTATATTCTTGTTTATGTAGACACAAGATCAAGTTCAGTCTATTGTTGCAGAATATCAAGTTGAGCCTACTGTGAGCCAAGGGAGACCACGTCGGAAGGGTAGACTGCAGCATGCACCGGCTTTTTAGGGTTCTAAAATTTCTCCTCACTCTTTTTGATTCGCTTTCTACACTTTTGTCTTTTGTCTTGTCTTTTTTACCAAATATAATCCTAGTTTGATGGTCGTGGTGGTTGGTTACTTTATTCACCGAGTTTGATTTGTTTTAATTGGTAGCAGAAAAGAATTCTTGCTTATTATCCTAAAATGAGAGAAATCTAGCATTGCCCCAGATAATATTCTGCTTATGCGCAATTGATGTTTGATTAAAGAATACTATGAAAATCTTGAATTGCCTGATGGTTTATGAAGCCTATGTGCCTATGCATGAATCGTATATATTATTTTAGTGTATGAGTAACTTTTCCTGAATTTTCTCTTTTGATAAATGCCACATACATGGTGATATGATTGAGGTATATCTTTAGATCATTGTAGTATATCCATCTAGCAGAGCTTTGGTGGCAGCTACTAACTGCAGCTTGTTTGTTGAAGAGCTCTGTACTTTTGAAAATCCCATTAATTCATTTATTTCCCAATGCCCTAACCCCACACTTTTGCGTCATTTCCTGTTATGCATTGCATCTTAATTTGAAGTAGAAGACCCCTCAATGGAAGTACAAAAATGTCATTGTTCTTTGTTGCACATGCATTATTTTTATTTAAATTAATTAGTCCATTTCAGTGTTTGATTTCAGAGTTTGAAGCAGAGTCATGGAAGGAGAAAGTGAAACTAGTTAACCAGCTTTTGTTCCTGGGAAGAAATGTGAATTTCAGTCCAATCTTGGCCTTTTTTCCAGATATGTCAGGTTTTTGTAAGCCAGGTCGAAAGTCTTCAAACCTTGGCTCTTTTTTTTTCCAAGTATGTCAGGTTGTTTTTGGAAGCTGAGATATTAATAGTGAACAGATGGAGATTGAGCATGTTGAATCATGTAAAATGGTAACTGTATGGATTTGACAGAGAATTCTTTACTTTTGGCACAGTGAACTATTCATGTAGATATATATGGATTTGACAGAGCATTCTTTACTTTGGGCATGGTGAAATATTAATGCTTATGAAGGCGGAGGGCCTTCTCAATTTCTTACGGTGGTATTGATTTTAAAGTCCACCATTACAAAGTTTTGTTTTTGTGTATTTTTCTTTCCTAATAAGTGATGGAATGTGGAGTTATAGCTAGTAGACCCCTGTTTCAAATTAATTTTCTTGCATGTTAATGTCACTCAGCACAACCTTGAAGGTTCGGTTCTGGGAGCCTTTCATTGCGCGCAAGTGAAAACGGATAGAAATTTTGAGTGAGGTTTAAAAAGAAAACTAGAAATTCTTAAAGAGAAAACTCTCCATGAGTTTTTCTAGAGAGTGAAAATATGCTGGGCTATCGGCACTGTGAAATTAATCCGACGCCTCACAACACACAATCTAGATGCATCATGTTCTTAATGAATTTATTTATACAGGCTACAACATCTTTATGCTCATCATGAGCTTCATAGCTCAATCTTGTCAAGGTTCTTGAAATATGCTCTAGTGCTTTTTTGACTGTGATTCTCTCAGAGGGATTATATGTGATCATTTGCTACATTTTCCGAAAAAACAGGACAAGTATTAGAGTTGAGAACATTTGAGAAAGAAAGAGACCATTACAAGAAATCACAAAACAACAAGCAACAATCGAATATGGCAAATAGAAGCGACGAACAAGCTAGTTGATGATATCTTAGTCAACATAAAAATATTGTTACCAATGTTAAATGACTTTCATGGGCGAATAAACTAAAAGCCATTCAGAGGGTGAGATAGAGATTACATTTTAAGGCTACAAACATGTCAAAAGATGCCATGCCTATATCCTGGTTTCTTTGAAAAGAAGTCTAGTACAACGTTATACATAATATGTCAGTAAATCTGATTAACTTAAATTTTAATTTAGTGAGAACAATATATACATAACACTTCGTTGTATTTTAAACTATTCTGGAGGTTTATATCCATCGTATTAATTTCATTGACAGGACCTACACATATCAGATGAAACTAAAAAAACAATACTAAAGTGTGGTGTATTCAATTAAGAGTCTATAAGATTGTTCTGTATTTTAAAAGTCTATAGGTATTCAATTAGAATTTTAAAGAGTCCTTAAAATTCTTGTGGTATTCAATTACGATTTTAAAATATCCGTTCAAATCTAGTGGTATTCAAAACTCTAATGATTTTCAAAGATTTCATTAAATGGTTGATTTTGAAGGATTTTAGATAGCTTAGTATAAATACCAAGACCCATAAGAAATCCAGCCACCTCTCAAGAGATTTTGTTTCTCCCACTCGTCTCCTTCAAAACCCAAAAAAAAAAAAAATTCACTCGTCCCCCACTCCTCCAGAAACAAAAAAAAAATCACTCATCTCCGTCAAAACCCAAAAAAAATCACTTCTTTGTCTCCCACTCCTTTCCAATCTTAGCTACTATAGATTGATTTGATAAAAGAACGAATTGTTCGTTCTTCATTTGATAGAAGTACGTTTCGCCTAATTCTTTTGTCCAAATCTGTTTTATTTCTTGTTAATATTTGGGTTTATTGATTCCTTGATTTTCTTCCACGGTTAGTTTACCTCTCATGTTGGATTAATTTCTATATTTTTGGGTATATTGGGTTTATCTCTCATGATCATCATCGATGCATTCTTTGTTAAAATTGTCCTAGTAAACAACAAAAAATTTGGTCTTGATCTCGGGTGCTATTTTCAATGAGGTAAAAAAAAAAATTGCTATTTAGTTCCTAGTGGTTTAAAATGGATATAAAATTGGGTTCTTGGTGGTTTATAATTGATTTTTAGTTTCAGCATTAGTTGGGTTCTCTTAAGAATCTTATGGGTTGATTTTACGCGTACTCAAATCTTCGAACTTATGTCATTGATCCTTATCAAAAAAAAAAACTTATGTCATTGATCATAAATTGATAAATTGTTGATTAAAAGAGAAGATAGAAGAGAGTGCATGAAAAAATAGTGAGGAGAATAAATTCAAAGAGGAAAAAACTAAAATAAGATTTTGAAGATGAGGATGGTCTGAATATGAAGCGGGATGAAGGGAAGGAAAAGACGAAGAACGAACTGTTTACTTCAATTTTGTTAATGATGGGTTTGCTAACAATGGAAAAAAAAATTATATAAACTTTTTAAAATCCAAACAAATATTGCTAATTCAATCCATTAAACTCAGACAGACTCCATATGGAATTAGTACAATCTATGAATTCAGCGAAATCCATAGATTATAAAAACTCAAACACAATCTTTTAAAATCTTAATTGAATACACCCCTAGCGGAAATAATAATTCAAATCCAGTATTTTACTTTCAGCCAAGAGCCAGAGGTTGTAACCAGTTCCCAAATCCAACAGGAACTGGTTCTTGAAATAGTATTGAATGGAGATTCGGTCCGGAGATGACAAAAGCAGAGAGGAGCCATAGTATAAACCAAAAATTGGAATAAATAACTCCAAATAAGAGTAACTAAAGGGCATGCAGAAAGTCAGGGTATAATACAAAGATTAAAAAAAATTAAAAACAACCAGGCCAGGTATAATACAATGATTAAAAACAATATTGCAAAGCCAAACATGATCGACATTGCAAAGGAAAAAACTGTTGGTTTTAAAACAAAGGCATTCCAGGCAGCACATATAGTACGCAAAAGCAAAACATTAAGAACCAAACAATAATGGGCAATAATAGCGAAACCACAACTATGTATCCTACTTTAGGATCATAACTATAGAAATATTCTTAGATCAAACATACCGATATAGGGTCCATTCCAGCAAATCTTCATTGGATTGCCCAAGCAACGAATATAGCTCCATACACTCCTCCTCCTCTCGGATTCGGAGGAGGGCAGCAAGTCCTATCAATGTATTCTCCAATGAAATCGCATAAAGATACTGAAACCTCCTGCCGCCATCAGAACAGCAGCGAGTTCTAATGGCCAGTAACTCTCTCCTGAAGGTTCGGTTCACATTGCGCGCAAGTGAAAACGGATAGGAGTGAGAGGTTTAAAGAGAAAACTAGAAATTCTTAAAGAGAAAACTAGAAATTCTTAAAGAGAAAACTCTCCATGAGTTTTTCCAGAGAGTGAAAATATGCTAGACTATAGGCACTGTGAAATTAATCTGACGCCTCACAACACACACAATCTAAATGCATCATGTTCTCTGTAATGAATTTAACCGAAAAGTCCATGAAATATGAACAGATCTGACATGCATAATTAATGTCCTGAAAATCAGAAATTAACAATTCATCATACATATTCTTAAGTCTAACATGCATGTTTTAATATTACTTTTAATTTGAAAAACCTTTGTAGTATTGGAAGTAAAAAGGCCAGTCATACCACCGCCACCATTATCAGTCAGTTGTACGACATCTCTACTGAGAAGACTAGAGGCTTCTGAAAGTAAGATAATAACATTGCCATCACGCGGTTTCCAGACTTTGGATGGTCATTGCATACTACTTTTATCTCAAAATCCCTGTGAATTATGTTTCACTACAATCATTAGTGAAATAACATCTAACGTTCTCCTCCATTAAAACTGCTCATCAGTGATCAAAAACTACAGAACCAAACAGGCTATAACATCTTTATGCTTATCAAACGAAACAAAGCTTCATAGCTCAGTCTTGTCAAGGTTCTTGAAATATGGATGATCTAGTGCTTTTTTGGCTGTGATTCTCTCAGAGGGATTATATGTGATCATTTGCTGCATTTTCCGAAAAAACAGGACAAGTATTAGAGTTGAGAACATTTGAGAAGGAAAGAGACAATTACAAGAAATCACCAGGGTATAATACAAAGATTAAAAAAATTTAAAAACAACAGGGTATAATACAATGATTAAAAACAATATTGCAAAGCCGAACACGATCGACATTGCAAAGGAAAAAACTGTTGGTTTTAAAAACAAAGGCATTCCAGGCAGCACATATAGACTTATAAAAGTGTAGCCACTAATAGAAGAAAATGGATGAAGAAAACAATAAAATAAAATGAGTGGGAAGCATATGCATTACCACATCTACAAGAAAAGGGTTTATACTTTATAAGAGAAGTGTCAATTAGCAATAATATATTTGTTCAAAACCAAAAAACAAATATTAGCAATATATATAGGTCACAAGTAGTCCAGTTGTAACTCTGTAAGCAATACATGTTTACTATGTCTTATAGGATGATGCCTTTGGTATTTGCTGAAATCTGTATGATCTGGTGAGATAATGGGAGGTGGTATATCTACCCAAAATCAAGTATTGATGCATCTAATAAGTAATATCACGAAGCTGTGATCCATTGAAATAAAATTAAGCACGTTGAATTCAGAAAATTGGTGGAAACCAAAGCTTGGGTTAACAAAATTTTCCAAGATTTTACCAAATTCATATGTTCAAATGCTTAAAATACTTTTATATTTTTCTCGCAATTATTGAAACTATATCACGTTACCAAATTTCACACCTACTGCAAATACCAATGTGTAATTTTATTTTATTTTTAAAACCAACCAGTAAATTGACATTCATATCAAAAGAAATTCAATCAAAATACTCAACGGTAACCTGTACTCTTTGATACCCAAAACCAATATTGGTATCTAGCATCTACATATGAAAACCTCTTTTTATCACATTAATAACAGTATCAAAATTGGTATCTAGTATCTACATATGAAAACCTATTTTTATCACATTAGTAACCACGTCACAAAACCTCTACTCATGTAAGTCTAATTCAACAATAACAAATGCACTAGAGATGAGAAGGGTCTAAAAGATACAATTCACTAAATAATTCTTTGAATTTATTCTCCTCACTATTTTTTCATGCACTCTCTTCTATCTTCTCTTTTAATCAACAATTTATCAATTTATGATCAATGACATAAGTTTTTTTTTTTTTTGATAAGGATCAATGACATAAGTTGGAAGATTTGAGTACAGGTAAAATCAACCCATAAGATTCTTAAGAGAACCCAACTAATGCTGAAACTAAAAATCGATTATAAACCACCAAGAACCCAATTTTATATCCATTTTAAACCACCAGGAACTAAATAGCAATTTTTTTTTTACCTCATTGAAAATACCACCCGAGATCAAGACCAAATTTTTTGTTGTTTACTGGGACAATTTTAACAAAGAATGCATCGATGATGATCATGAGAGATAAACCCAATATACCCAAAAATATAGAAATCCAACATGAGAGGCAAACCAACCGTGGAAGAAAATCAAGGAATCAATAAACCCAAATATTAACAAGAAATAAAACAGATTTGAACAAAAGAATTAGGCGAAACATACTTCTATCAAATGAAGAACGAACAATTCGTTCTTTTATCAAATCAATCTATAGTAGCTAAGATTGGAAAGGAGTGGGAGACAAAGAAGTGAAAATTTTTGGGTTCTGAAGGAGATGAGTGATTTTTTTTTTTTGGTTCTGGAGGAGTAGGGGACGATTGATTTTTTTTTTTTTTGGGTTTTGAAGGAGACGTGTGAGAGAAACAAAATCTCTTGAGAGGTGGCTGGATTTCTTATGAGAGAAAAAAAATCCTTCAAAATCAATCATTTAATGAAATCTTTGAAAATCATTAGAGTTTTGAATACCACTAGATTTGAACGGATATTTTAAAATCATAATTGAATACCACAAGACTTTTAAGGACTTTTTAAAATCCTAATTGAATACTTATAAACTTTTAAAATACAAAACAATCTTATAGACTCTTAATTGAATACACCACAGCCCAGTCAAGATATAAAATGAACCCAAACCTACACACACAAGTTTAGGAAGATGTCACGAAATGATTAACTAATACATCTTTATGAACTTTAGTACCCATGTACATGCAAATAATTGAATGGCCAGCAAAAAAATAAATCAAACTTAGGAGCAAATCAACAATAACAAACGAAGCAAACCAATAACCGCAGGGAATTCATATTACATGTAAAGTAATATTCAAATTTTCACAAAGTAAATTGAAACCAAGTTATCAAAATGTACTCACAGACGTGGAGGGAGCCGAAGGTCTAGCACCCAACCTACGGTCAAAAGCAGAGGTGGTCTGGCACCCCTGAAAGTCAATATGTTTCTGGCTGAAGGTCTGGCACCCAAACTCAACCTACCGCCAGAAGCCGGACTTTCAGCCAGAAGCAGATTGACTTTTAGGAGTTGAAATGATTGACTTTGGCGAGCCTTGAACCGATCTTAAAGGCAAGCCTTGAACGGACCTTGGAGACGAGCCTTGAACATCCAATCGGTTGAACCGACATCATCCTCCTTGAACGAGGCGAGCCTGCTCTATCGAACGATTGGGGTTGAACCGCCCTTCATGTTCTTGCAGAAGGCGATCCTGGTCTTTGTTAGGGCTAACGGAAAAAAGCAAAGCAAGCAAGGAAGAGAAGAAATTAAAATATATTCTACAAATAAATGACAAAATAAACAAAAGAGGAAGAACAGACTTACCATTGACATTGTTCCCGTTGCCGATCTGGTGAGCGGCGATCGGGTGAGCATCATGCAACTATGTGTTGAGACGAGACTGTGTGAAAGAAGAATGAAGGATGAAATAGAAACTTCGCTAGTTATATAGGTAGGGTTTGGGGTTTGAGTAGGGTTTAGGTATGTGTTAGGACGAAGCAAAATGGGAATGGGGCGAGCCCAATTCTCAAACAAGCTTCCCCATCCGTGTATCACGATTATAACTCAAGCCCAATTATTCTTCTTCACGGATTGATGACCCGGAAGCCATAATTTGGCATTTGAGGCGCTCTATTTGCAACTCAGGACCAGTCTACATTGAGGATTTGCCAATTGAAGATCTGGGGATTTGCCAATTGAAGATCTTAGATCTGTAATGAATGAATTTAACCGAAAAGTCCATGAAATATGAATAGATCTGACTTGCATAAGTAATATGTCCTAAAAATCAGAACAATTCACATAATTGACAATTCATCATAGAAATTCTTAGGTCTAACATGCATGTTTTGATATTACTTTTAATTTGAAAAACCTTTGTAGTATTGGAAGTAGAAAGGCCAATCATACCACCGCCACCATTATCAGTCAGTGGTACGGCGTGACCGCCATCTCTACCAAGAAGACTAGAGGTTTCTGAAAGTAAGATCATAATATTGCCACCACGCGGTTTCCAGACTTTGGAAGGTCATTGCATATAACACTACTTTCATCTTAAAATCCCTGTGAAATATGTTTCACTACAATCATTAGTGAAATAACATCTAACGTTCTCCTCCATTAAAACTGCTCATCAGTGATCAAAACTACAAAACCAAACAAGCTATAACATCTTTATGCTCTCAAAAGAAATGAAGCTTCATAGCTCAGTCTTGCCAAGGTTCTTGAAATATGCATGATCTAGTGCTTTTTTGGCTGTGATTCTCTCAGAGGGATTATACGTGAGCATTTGCTGCATTTTCCGAAGAAAAAAAAAAAGGACAAGTATTAGAGTCAAGAATATTTGAGAAAGAAAGAGACAATTACAAGAAATCACAAAACAACAAGCAACAATCGAATATGGCAAATACAAGTGATGAACAAGCTATTTGATGATATCTTAGTCAACATAAAAATATTGTTACCAATGTTAAATGACTTTCATGGGCGAATAAACTAAAAGTCATTCAGAGGGTGAGATAGAGATTACATTTGTAAAGCTACAAACGTGTTAGAAGATGTCATGCCTATATCCTGGTTTCTTTGAAAGGAAGTCTAGTACAACGTTATACTTAATATGTCAGTAAATCTGATTAACTTAATTTTAATATAGTGAGAACAATATATACATAACACTTCGTTGTATTTTAAACTATTCTGGAGGTTTATATCCGTCATATTAATTTCATTGACAGAACCTACACATATCAGATGAAACTAAAAAAGCAATACTAAATATAGCGGATTTCATAATTCAAACCCAGTATTTTACTTTCAGCTAAGAGCCAGAGGTTGTCACCAGTTCCCTAATCCAACAGGAACAACAAATTGGTTCTTGAAATAGTATTGAATAGAGATTCGGTCTAGGATATGACAAAAGCAGAGGAGCCATAGTATAAACCAAAAATTAGAATAAAGAACTCCAAAATAGAGTAACTAAAGGGCATGCAGAAAGTCAGGCCGAATTCTTTCCACAATCACCAAAACAATCACCAAAGCATACATGTCTGAAACATGAACAACAACCACAAAGTGGTGGAGAAGAAGACTTGAAGAAACCAAAGAATGACGTCTCAGAAGTCTCAGAATGGTAAGCAAGCACAGCCAGTAGATAAACCTCCCCCAAACTACCATTAAACCTCAACAAATTAACACACAACCAACACAAGCTCCTCCCAAGAGTACTCCAAACATATAAGCATATTCATATAAAACAATACCCAACCATGATCAATAAACTGAGACTAAAACTTACAAAAAACAAATTAAACTTACCGATAGAAGGTCCATTCCATCCTCATCCAGAGCAGGAACTTTAGCTTTCAAAGCTTTCAACTGCAAGTCTTTAGATGTGAAATTACATTCCAAGGCTTCCAACTCCTCCTCCCATCCAATATGAGAAGTGACTCCAACCCAATTCGCCTCTGTAGGGGTCTCTAGCACACTGCACCATAACATTGTTGCTTTAATTTTTCATTTTCGATTGTTTCAGGCAATGAGAAATACACATGTGAAAACAAAAAAAAAAACAAAACAAACAATTCAACCAAATACCTCACCTGAATATCTCAATCAACTGACTTACACTACAAGAATTTGCTTCAAACAGAACATCCCCTTTTGCCATCTCAGCTGCATCATAGAAATTTCATAGTATATTAATTGGTTAGAGAAATTTAGAAAATATATATATATATATATATATATATATATATATGTATCATCAAGAGAGAATTACCAAATATGCAGCCCACTGACCACATGTCACTCGATAATGAGTAATTTTCAGAGAGTAAAAGAAATTCAGGCGACTGATAACTACTTCAAAATTTTCTCCTCAACTCCAAAATGAACACTATCAAATTGCGATGAATAACAGAGTGTGAGTGACAGTGGGCGACTCCACGAAGTATTTGGTATATAAGATGCATTACATTTGAAGGATCTAACTTCTGTTTAATCAGTGTTTAAGTGTACAACTTAGATACTCGAAAACAATGTTCCAAACAGGTCTCTTAATGTCATTGACGCAGGAAGTGTTATGGAATTGGACGATGTATTGGTATGGGGAGAGCCTCCGAAGGATGGTAACCTCACGGATAAGATTGGGATGAATGCCTTCAAATTTGCCTTTGCTGCTGTCACAAGGAATATGCTTTACTGCAACAACTTCACATGTGTCCTTATACTTCCCCTTGTAAACGACGTTCTTCTCCCAAGACCATATAAGGTTGCTTTCATCCCACTCAATTTCTCGACCAGAAAACATTCTTTTAGAATTGGTAAACCTGGACATAACTTTCAACAAACAAATCTCACATACAAAACTATGCACAGTTTACAATTAGCTTATTGTATTTAGAATTAAAATCAGGTATGAATTTAGTATGAAACTGCATGGCAATCACATTGTATATGCTACAAGATAACTAAACCCACCAATCACATTGTATAATCACAGATTCAGGTTCAATCCAATCTCTAAGACTTAAAAATATCAAATCTGATCGATTAACCACATTTACAAGACAACCATTACTTTCAAGATACGGTACATAACACTAAAAACAGAACCAAAAAGTTGCAAAACACTCAAAACTGAAAATAAAGACTGAACCTAATAATAGACTAAAAACTGAACCTAAAAACATCATATGTAAAGTTTGAGTGAATGAACATCAGATGTAAAGGTTTTTTTTTTTGGATATCTCTTTTCCCATTTTCACCAGGAAAGAGAGTTGTGAGAGTCATTGTTTTTTTTGAACAAACTGAAATGCAAACATTTTAAAGAAATGCTACCATTTAATATAAATATAAGGTAATACAGTGAATAGTAAGCAAATGGTAAAACTGACGAACCTGCTACCACCTTGAAAATGATCTATCCACAAAAGCAAACACCTCCACTGAGAAAGCAGCATGTCTTTCCACCAAACCTGATAATGGCGAAAGGATCGTATTATAAATTTGATTAAATTCATGGGATTTTCCCAAATCAACTTCAAGCATAAATACGTAGATTAAGTACTGAGCATAAATGTTTATTGTACCTCCACAAACCCTATAAATCAAGATTTGCAAATCTTCAAGTTAATTCGAAATCATCTCTGAGATATTTCCGTATCTGAGCACATTAGGCATCCTTTCAAACAATGTCTAATCTGATCTGTAAAATCAATCAATTTAACATGAGTTAGATCAAACGAGAAGAAGTATCAGAAAAACAGACTATTTCTTACATAACTTAAAAGCTAAAATTTATTTCTCCTCAGGTGTGAGATACTTTTTTACAACCAAGAACTATACAGATAGATTACTCCACTCTATATATGAACAAAGCAGTCAAAAAATGCAAAAAAGAAAAAAAAATTAGAAAAGGGAAAAGAGCCGAAATGGTACCTGAACTATACCTCAATCTTATCGATGGTACCTGAACTTTAATTTTTGTCACAAATGGTACCTGAACTTTTCGATTTTATCTAAAGTGGTACCTAAGGCCACATTCGGTTAACCCTCCGGCCAAAAATGTCACGTGGGGTGCGTGTTACTCATAAATGAGGGTTAAAAATGACATTTCACTCTTTGGGGACAATTTGGAGATTTCTTGCTTATGAGAGAGAGAGAGAGAGCCCAAGCCACTCCACCAGAACCTGCAACTGCCGAGCCGCCAAGAACACCCATCGTGCTTCAATCAAAGCCATGGCAGTCCTCTGCAATTCACAGCTCCAGTTCTCTCACCCAAGTTCACATGAGCCACCGTGAACCTTCAATTACAACCACCCAAAGCTTTCGAGCTCCTCATCAGCCCGTGTTCAACCCAGAACCATATTTCAATTTCGATCTAAAAATCCTCACCGGAGCCCCAAAGTCCAGAATGTTGTTTTTCCTCTTCACTTTGGCGCAAACCACAACAGCCACAACAACAATCGTACGTCACTCCTTCAAACCCCAAATCTCTTTCAGAGAACCCAAGAGATTGTGAAGCCGAGAGAGAGGATGTGAAGCCGAGAGAGAGAGAGAGAGAGAGAGAGAGAGAGAGAGAGAGGGTCTGAGAGGAACTCGAGGTCGACGTCGGCGGTGGCTGGATTTGTTGACGACGACAAGGACGGTGAACAACAGAGGATCTCGGAAGTGATCGGCAGCAAAGCTTAATTTGGGTGTCCAAATCAGAAGAGGAGCATAGGCCGGCAGTGGGTACCCAGAGCAATTGCTCTCGGTTGGGCGGCTGAGTGAGAAAGAGAGATGAAGCTCTAATGAGAAAGAGAGATGAAGCTGACTGAGTGAGGAAGAGAGAAGAGATCGAGCGGCGGGAGAGAGAGGAGGAGAAAGAAGAAGAAGAAGAAGAGGTTTAAGTGAGGGCAAATTCGTCATTTCAGCTCTCCGGCCAGTCTAATTATCTATTTTGGCCGGAGAGCTGACCGAAGGTGGCCTTAGGTACCACTTTAGATAAAATCGAAAAGTTCAGGTACCATTTGTGACAAAAATTAAAGTTCAGGTACCATCGATAAGATTGAGGTATAGTTCAGGTACCATTTCGGCTTTTTTCCCATTAGAAAATGCAAGATTCATGATGGCGAGTATCAAATCCAAAACACAAAGACTAAAGGAATCATTGACCAACAATCATGGCAGTCAAAACTCCAGAAAATGAATCAAAATTGGGACTATGCATTGATAATTTGATATAAATACCTCAATACATAATTGCAAACAAAACAAAGATTCAAAAAAAGAAAAAGAAAAAACCGAATTAACAACCAGAAGAACGGGAGCTTCAAGATAAAGAAACTCACGGCTTGAGAGACGAATCTTAAGTCGACGAGGATCTAGTGAACACCGGTTACCGCGATGTTGTGTCTATAAAACGGCAGAGACTAGACGAAATTGTGAGATGACGGTGGTGAAGAGTGGTCGGCGACGAAGTGAGTATCGAGGATAAACCCTACTCTCTACTACTGAATTCCTTCGATAATTGGCCTGAGTCAGTTTTACATGGCAAGGAAAACAAAGGCTGAAGAATTGGACAGGTGTCCAACTCTGCGCTATTTTCTCTAACGGTCTACAATTGGATCAAAACGCAAATAGCTAAAGCATAAAACGACATAGATTCGACACTGGGAGAATTGTATGCACAACTTTGGAGCAAAATAGTCAAATTACTTCTTAACTTTTTCAATGTTTGTCAATTTATCTCCTAAATTTCCAATTTTAGTTTATTGTACTCTAATTTTTGTAATTTTTGTCAAACTCACTATCTTTAATTTGGTATCAATCTCCAATAATTTCATCAAAATTTCTTGTTGAACTAACCTCACATACGTACTAAATACATCAGAGGTTTTTCATATTTTTCACCCCAAATGTATTAAGGGTAAAAACTTAATTTGATACCTAAAATATTGCGAAATGTATTTTTTTGTATCTACAAATTTTTTTTACCCAAAATGGTACCTTCGTTAATTTGGTCGTTAAGTTAATGTCACACCCCGATCCGGGAACTATTTTAATTCCCAAATTGAGGCATGAGTCACATCCTAATTATAGAAAATAAAAAGCAAGGATAATTCTTGAAAATAAATTTAAACGATGAACGGTTCCGATGATTGAGTTATGTTGTTAATTGGTCGGGATGCAGATGTTCGCATTTCAATCGACGTGCGGACGTCCGCATGTGAAGGAGACTGTATATATATATATATATATATATATATATATATATATATATATATATTCATTAAAACTCAAACCTTACCAAGTCTTCTTTTCTCTCTCTTACTTCAAAAGTATTGTATGAAAGTTGGTTTCCAATTCTTAGTGATGAGATATTGGAGGAGACTGAACATTAATGTAGGAGGACACAACAAACAGGCGCGAAACCCCAAACCCCACATTGTCATTTTCATCATTATGTGCTTCAAGGCTTCATCGTGCTCACCAGATCTAGAACGGGTAAGCAATTCATTCTTCCTTTTTTTGTTTTTTTGTTTTTATGTTAGATTCATGTTAATTTCCTCTTTTATTTGTTAGAATCATGTTAATTTCTTTTCTTTCTCCTCTTAGTGCTTGCTCGATTTTTTTCTTTAGACCTAATCCTTTTGACGAGGTCCGTTCAACCATGTTCGTTTAATCGACGACTAGGCTCGTCCCCTCACGCTAGGTCAAGATCGGATCGTATTGAACCGATGGTCTGTGCAAGGAGATCAGATCGTCTAGCGGCGTGTCCTTCTCGCCCCATTTCCGAACCTTCATGGTTGACTTCTTGCAATGCAGCCGTACCCTCATAGTTGCCTCTCGCACCACAGCTGGACTACTTTATGAATAGAGTAATATTATATGTTTGAAAATACCAAAAATGTCAATGATATTGTAACACAGTAAGGTTGATACTTGAGGTATAGAAGTGCATAGCTACTACATGTCAGTAATTTTGTTGTGTAAAAAAAAAAGGCGCAGTTTCAATGAAATCTACAAAACCCCCCTAACCTATGTGTAAATAATGAGCCCTCATATTTGTTAGTCAACGGTGTAATATTATTTAATTTTGGTAATTTCCCTCTATTTTTTGGCAACTTGGTAGTTCCTTCTCTAACATTGAACATATCTCCACTACTATAAATGGAGGAATAAGACTTTGGTGTCAAAGACTTCACCAATATTTTTATTGCCATAAATACCCTTCAGAATAAAAAGAATTCCTTATGATAATTATTTAAAAGGGTTATTATGGTAAAAACATAAATAAAAAAAAAAAAAAAGTGGGTGAATTGAGATTTTCACATTTTTTATCCTCTTCACAAATAACATGTGCATCGCACGGGTATGAGGCTAGTAGTTAGTATAATACGGGACATGTATAATACAAAAAAAAATGTGTACTTGTATTATTTGTAAAATGTTAATGTATATTCTTTTTTATTCAATAATATATGCAAAATACGAAGAAAACATAAAAAATCGTGTATAATATTTTTGGATTTAAAAGTACGAAAAAATTTTAACGAGTCCTTTTGAAAAATACGAAATACAAAAATATTTTTAAAATATACATCAGTTTCGTGTACTATACTAAAAATTACTAACAAAGGTTGAACGTTTGAGGACGAATTATCCATTGTGGGTTGGTTGGTTGTGCACTTGTGCTCATGAGCCCAAGCTTATTGGACAAAGCAAAGCAGCCCAACCGTAGACTGAGTCTGAGTGAGTGAACTGGTTCAAGTTTTTGAATTTGAAACGATTGGGAAATTTGGGAATTGGGATCATACTTCACACCATACCCTTCATCCCTGTTTTCAAACCACCTTCCCTCTCTCTTTCTCTCTCATCCCGATTCACACATAACGATAACCACCGCTACTCTCCAGTTCTTCAAATTTCAAAACCCTAACTATCACTCCGCCACTGCCTCAGCCAATCCCGCGATGACAGCTGTTCCTCCGCCGTCCTCCGGCCGAGAGCTCTCCAACCCCCCCACCGACGGCGTCTCCAACCTCCGCTTCTCCAATCACAGCGATCACCTGCTCGTCTCCTCGTGGGACAAGGTACGCCCTCACCTCTCATCTCCGGCCACCTGTTCTCTCTCCTCTCTCTCTAATCCCTCTTTCTCATTGCTCAGACCGTTCGATTGTACGACGCCAGTGCCAATGTGCTGCGCGGAGAGTTCACGCACGGCAGTCCCGTCCTCGATTGCTGCTTCCACGATGACTCCTCCGGCTTCAGCGCCAGCGCCGATAACACCGTCCGCCGGTAACCTCAAATCCCTAATTTTCTGTTTGTTCGCTCGGAAATTGCCGCAAATAGACTATTTCTTGAATCTTATGCTTTGTGTATAATCCATATCAATGTTCCAGGCTCGTTTTCAACTCCAATAAGGAAGATATTATAGGAAAGCATGACGCACCGGTGCGTTGCGTTGAGTACTCGTATGCAGCAGGTCTGTTTTTTCCAAATTATTTCTTTTGTACATTTTACAATTTGTTTCAATTTCAGCTTCGAAAGTGTTTTCAGCAAAGCTTTGGTATCAATTTCATACTGTGCTTTGTTGTATTAGTTGATTTATTACTGTGTATGGAGGTTAACATTTGATGACAATGTAAACGACTTTAGGTTATATTCCTTACACTATTACAGTATTAATGCTGTAATTGGTATCTTGTAGTAATGACATTTTTATGAGTTCAACTGCTGCCGATTTGTTTCTTTTTATAGGGAGATTCCCAATTTGTGATCTACTTTCTTGTGTGTTAATAATATCAGGGCAATTGATCACCGGTAGTTGGGATAAAACACTCAAGTGTTGGGATCCTAGAGGTGCAAATGGACAAGAGCGGACTCTTGTTGGGACTTATCCACAGCCGGAGCGTGTTTATTCTCTTTCTCTGGTTGGAAATCGTTTAGTGGTTGCAACTGCTGGAAGGCATGTGAATGTCTATGATTTGAGAAATATGTCACAACCTGAGCAACGTAGGGAATCTTCATTGAAGTATCAAACTCGATGTGTGCGCTGTTATCCTAATGGAACAGGTAACTTATTTTTTTGACATTTCAGCAACTGGAGTGTCTTCCAAACTTTTTTTTTTCCGCACTTTGTCAAAGGTCTTCAAAAGGATAGAATCAACATGGCTTTATATTAAATTCAGTTTTGAAATACGACAGGGTTTGTAAGCCTTGGTTTTGTGACTACCATGCATGGTTCATCTTTGCTGTTGGTTCTTTCAGGTCTAATTTTTTATTACTTTTTGTAGGTTATGCTCTTAGTTCTGTTGAAGGACGGGTTGCAATGGAATTCTTTGATCTCTCAGAGGCTAGTCAAACTAAAAAGTATGCATTGAGCTCTTAGAGAGTAGAAAATACTTTCAAAACAATGCTTTAGATTGGTTAATATATCCAGTTTCACTGCATTATATCTATTTCTTATTTAAATAAGCTGAGAACACCTTAGATGCCACCCACACCAAAATCAAGAAGGGAAGAGTAGTTCTTGATATCTTTACCAGAGAACCTTTCCATGATGTCTAGTGATTTTCTATATATAAATTAGTCTGCTAACAGCATAAAGTGTGATTCTGTTAGTTCACCACAAACTTTAATTTTTGGGTCTATGCTTATTTAGCTTTAGTCTTTCCTGGTAAAATAACTATATCATCCCTGTAATGCTGATGCTGTGCACTGGTTTGTCGCTGGTCAACTAGTTTGTAGATAGGAGCCTAGTCATGGGTACTTTTATTTTGAAATACAGCCATGCTGAGATTTGATATGGTTTCAAATGTGTCTTTCATCCTTATGTTAATGGTATTAACCTTGGTGCAGATATGCATTCAAGTGTCATAGAAAATCGGAGGCTGGAAGGGACATTGTATATCCAGTAAATGCAATTGCATTTCACCCCATGTAAGTTATTTTTTGCCTTAAAATACTGTGTGTTGAACTTTTGGTTTTTTGATTGATGAAATCCATAATGAGATGGGCCAAGTCTGTGTTTCCTGTTGCAATAGTTTCCTTGTGTATGTCAGGGTAGTCAATTTAGTTCATGGCTTCTTCTTTAGTGGAATGGTTCAAGGATGGATCCCTTACTTCTATAGAGCACATAAGGTTCAGAATTGTTTCTGGAATATGTGTGCTGAGTTAAAAATCAGCTTCATTTAGCTGGTAGCCTGGTTGATGCATTAGTTAAAAATTAAGAGTCTGAAAGATGTTCTTGTGCATTATTATTCGACATGTGGAAACTTATTGTGACAAATTGAAATATTCTGGCATATTCTTGGACATTACAGTATTCTTTCACTTGTATTAGAGTTGCAATTACAATATTTATAGCACAGCAGTCTTTACTTGGACATTACACATTTGAGTTGGATTGGAATTATTGTTCTTGAACTTGGGATGAATTTTATGCTAACAGTTTGAGCCTTAAAATAGTGGTGGTAGCATTTTCTTCTACTCCATGTGCATGTTTATTATTTCATTTCTGAAAATCAACTGCAGATACGGTACATTTGCTACTGGAGGTTGTGATGGCTATGTGAATGTATGGGATGGGAACAACAAAAAGCGGCTATATCAGGTAACCACTTGCCTTAAATAACACTGATGTCTTGACTTGCCCCGGAGAAATCAGAAAACGATAAATTGTCAATATGCTCCTTTTTTTGCCAGTACTCCAAGTACCCAACGAGCATTGCAGCTCTTTCTTTTAGCAGAGACGGTCGCCTATTGGCTGTGGCTTCAAGTTACACGTTTGAGGAGGGAGATAAACCGTATGGACCTGTCTATTTCTTCATCTAATCATCAGTATATCGGTTTTATCCGTTCATCTATCCATCTAATGCGTCATTTGTTCATCTTGCAGTCATGAGCCAGATGCCATCTTTGTTCGCAGTGTCAATGAGATAGAGGTCAAGCCAAAGCCAAAAGTCTACCCTAATCCGCCAGCATAACTGAAATTGAAGTAAATGAAAGGAGAAGAAAAGGCTGAAATTGTAGAATTGTGCCTTTCGTTTTAGTTACTGTGAACATATGAGGTTTGTTTGACGCTGTAAGGTTCTTATTATGTAATGATGAAGTGCTGATGGTGTACTGAGACTTCGGCCATCTGCATACGAAAACTTCTTACACTGTTAGAACTTAGAAACTATGATACGTTTGATCGTGATTCATTTGTTTTCATTTACATAGCAAATGGCTGGGAACCTCTTCCAAGCAATTCTTTGCTGCGTATCGTCCATCTATAAATCTCATTCATTACTTTCTCATGAAAGCTCTTGGTCGCAAGTCCCTAGTACCCTTCCAAATGAAGTAGCCTTGTTGGCTTTATTTTTTTTTTCGGAAGTTTTTGACCAAACTGAGTTGGTGACAACAAATCTATATCACAAACGGAGAAAACAGGATGTTTAAAGAGCCAAAAGGAAAAGTTGAAGAAATTTCTGAAGACCCTTTGGTTCTATAAGCTCTACGTTTTAGTGCTTTTTTCAACAATAATCCACAAGTCATTTAACGTAACACTTATCAGAACTACCAACATATACAGCTTCAGAAATACAAATTAACTGCTGCCCGGTCATAAAATGGAACATTATATCACTGTCTTCGGCCAAAACCCCAAATGCAGCCAGCTTCTAAAAGGCAGTAGATATGGAAGGGAAGAGAAGACCAGCTCAGACCTACATTTTCTATATCTTTGCAATGCTATCCTCTTCCAATCACCTAAGTCCAGATGGAGCTGCTTGTGGCCCTCCGGTTGCTCTCCTCATAGCTCTTGATTGAGTAAGCATCTCATCATAATTCTGATTAATGAAAAAAAAAATAGCTGTTAAGAACATGCAGGCGTTTTGCAACAAAAAGAATAATAAAACTATGGTAAAGAAAAAAGGTTACCCGTTTCTCAAATGCAGAATCACGCGAATCGATTATCTTGTCAACAATCCCGTACTCTATCGCTTCTTGTCCTTGAAAATATTTAGGCCGCCGGATGTCTTTAGCAATTTCTTCCTTGGATTTCCCTGTTCCTTTCGCAAGCAGCTCAATGTAATACTCAGTGTTTGCATCCAGTTCCTTGGCCTGATAGAAGTTTGCACACAATCCATGAGAGAGAGGGAGGGAGAGGGAGAGGGAGAGGGAGAGAAAGGGGTAACGGGGTGACATGAGAGAGTACCTTAATCCACATATCAATGACTGACCCGCTTGACCTGCTAACCTTAGGTAGATATAACTTTGCTGCAATTCAATATAATAACAGTTATTAGAAAGTGCAGAATTATGCTTAGCTCTAGACTACATAGTAACAAGTAGCTGCATTTGAATTCATCAGGCACAAGGAATGCAGAAGATAACACTCTTTACGGCTTCCTTAATTGCATGATAAATTGTCAAAAGTACGATAAATATCAAGAGGGGATCATACTGGAGGAATTCGGCTGCACAGCACGATAACCCTTTGTTCCAAGTGACAGAAGCAGTGCTGCTTGACCATAGGCCATGCCACAATTCACCGTATACACGTCTGATTTGACATACTACATGCAGACATACACAGGTAAAACAAAAGCAGGTCAGATGACTGGCTGAAAGATGGTAAACTAATCCAGCTAGGGCTATTTCAATAGATATAATAATCATGCAATACAGACTATATAGAGATGTACTGAATATTGTACCCCATTCAAATACAACACCCTATATAGTGACAGTATATCATATGCGACGAAAAATAACCATTTTAATTTGCTTCATCATCTACTTGTATAAAGTATAAATACATGCAAAAGGATAACTTACTTTCATCATGTCAGCAATGGCATATGCCTCAGTTTCGGATCCAACGCTCTCCATCTTCTCATTCTAAATTGCATCAACCAAAATAATACAGATAGGTAATGCTTCAAATAACGAATATGATACAGACAACCTTCAAATTCTATTTCACTCTTCATTAAGTAAATTGAATTAGAATCACTAGTACTTCCAAAACTAACCTGTGTTCCAGAGGAATTTATGTACAAATATATAGGCTTAGAGGGGTTATCGTAATCCAACCACATAAACTGAGCAACAAGAAGCTCAGTCACTGCTGGTACAATCTACAGAAACCAGATTAATAGAAAAACACCAAGTCAGAACGAACTATTTTGATAGAACATGAAAACAGAGATAAAGTTTGTGCCACGAATCCAATGAAATTAAATAAAATGTCTTACCGGCATTCCCAAGTAGCATATCCGAGCATCTAAGAGTAAGGAAGGCAGATCCGGGGGAGCCGTTCGGGGTCTTCCGTATCCTCTTGCACCACCACGATACATACTCACACTCATACTATATTTTGAAGGGCCCTTTTCATCCATGCCTGACATACTCCACATCCCTCCATGGTTCAAATAGTTGTTGGCAGACGAAATGCTATCCTGTGAAACAGTTTTCACGACAAGAGAAAATGTAAGCTTAGTTGCAATTTCAACACTAAATTTAGGTTTACTTCAAATCAAGTTACTACTTTTATCATCATTGAGCCACTTATCATATAATGAACTAACCTCTGTAACACTTTCTGACTGACGTCTGGCAGGGTTATCTTCAGTCATGAACATGTCCATTTGGGAAGGAGAAAGGCCATACAGATATTGGGGCACATTCTTGTAGTTATCCATCACTACAATGGAGAAGAGAATTGGGTAAAGTCAAGTAATTTACACAAAAAATATCAAGCAGTTAGCAATTGAATGTTCAAGTTTTAAATTTCTTCTCTTTCCTAGCTATTTAATTGAAACCTCCCAACGCAAAAACAGAAATGATTTCTAAACAAAACCCACATAGTATATCTGATTCAATGAATGAAATAAATGACAAATACCCACTTAGAACAAAACTAGAACAGATTGTTATCTCCGGAAATGAATAAAGAAAAAAGCGAGAATCATAAAAGCCAAGACTCACATCCATCTTTGAGGTTTTCTTGCCTGAACTGCTTGGGAACGTGGTCCGAAGCCATGGAAGCTACGGATTTGAAGCTTCTTTGAGCTGCGAGCCTTCTTTGTGGAGCAGAGAAGATCTTAGTGCCATGAAGGAAGGTATTTGGGACCAAGGCACTTGCTTGACGAGCTTGAAAATTATCGATGGCGAGTGAAGAGGGTGGAGCTGAAAGATGACAAATTAGAGAAGTGGCCATCGAGAAACAGATTTTCTGGGTTCAGGCTATTGATTTGATTCGACGGAGCTCAGAGAGTGTGGTTTTTCTGTAACTCGGAATTTTAATTTTTGAAGCGAAGGGGCCAAGGAGAGGTAGAGAGAAGGTTGAGGCGTACGTGTGAGATAGGTGATGCTCCACCGAGCCCGTAATCCACAGGTAAACGGGTACGGGTCTGCCCAAATTTAAGAGTTTGGGGGATTTTCGGGCGCACCCGTTTAAGAAGGAACTTCCCCAATTTCTTGTTGAAGAAAATAAAAAGATCTAGAAGAGAATTGATCACAAAAAAAAAAAAAAAACAGTTTTAATTAGGTATTAATGCGCTTGTCACAAATATTAAGGGCTAGTTTGAAATTGTTTGTCGGAGAGTCAAAAATGTTTTTGAATTAATAAAAAAAAAATTGCAAAAAAATAAATAAATAAAATGTGTCTTGGGTAGAAGTATTTAAAAATAGTTTTGAGAAGCACGTGTCAAGTGTTTTCTCGTACAAAACAATTTTGCCAAATTTGAAAAGCGTTTTTAGATCTTTTAAGAGCTCTTAAACAAACCATAAATCTTAAGTTGGTTATTTTATTCGTATAAAAGATTTCATCTTTTAGCCTATCTAATTAATCCAAAAACTTCTCTTTCAACATTCACATAAATGAGTACTTTTTTTTTTCTCAAGAATTTGAATATATTTTTTTCTTGAAATATAAAAACAGAAATATAAATCTAATGGAAATGTAAGAAATCAAATTAGGCCGAAACAACAAGGGTAATGGGGCCATTTTGAAGTTATACTTTGTCTATCTCTTCATCCACAAATAGTTCTCTGATAAAGACATAGTATTCCATCAATTACTTTCAAAACAAAAAGAGAAGCGAGTCTGAGCAAACAAAATATATTGAGTTATAATCGTTTTTCATCTTACTTTTAAAAAGAAAAATTCTTGAATTTGCAAATGTCTCCACATACATAATTTGTCAAATTAATTGAAAAACAAAATTGATGCTTCAACTAAAGAGAATTAATCGATTTCAACTTAACAGCTTAATTGTGTTTTGTGTCCATTCAATCTTCATGAGTCATGACGCACTAGGGTTTTGGTGAGAGTGGTTGCCCAACTAGGATCGAGAGAAGTAAGCACTACGAGGTCTATACATCTGTATCTTCGATCTCCTCGATTAATTTTAGCTTTCTCTCTTTCTGTTTCTGATATGAATGTATGTTGCAAGCACCTACAAGACTGCATATGGTGGATGTCGCGTAGGAAACGATCACCACTAGTATATACCAAAACTTCGTAGGACAGAAGCCATATATTAACCCCAAGGTCAGCAATCGCTTAAGGACCAATATAACATAATATTCTTGCAGCACCTGCAATCAAAATTAATTATTAATGAATTACCAGAGAGATAGACGTACTTAACAAGGTGGTAAAAAATAAATCTAACTAATTAATTAACGTGAAGAAAGACATATATATACTTGCATCTGATGCAGAATTGGGACGAATAACCTAAGAGCTAGTGAGAGATCGAATTGAGAAGGTGGTAAAAAATAAAACCAAGGTGCAGTACGTATAATAGGATATACTTACATCTGGTGCAGAATTCGGAGGACATCCCAAGGAGCATAAGAATCTAAGCAGAGTAATCGCCGCCTTGCACGTATTTTACAAAATTGTTGGGATAGTTTAGCAGAAGCCCCAGTGCGAGCCTCTCGAATACGAGGAGGAGAAAATCTAAATGGATGAGTTTGATAAAGCTGGTTTTCTTCTGAATCTGATCTGCCATTGTTGCCTAGCTAGCTACTAAGAATTAAACTGATCGAACTAGAGATCGAGGCATCGAGCTGCTTTATATATATGTACTTATAGCTAGCCTAGCTATCTAGGGCTTAATTAATTAAGACTTAAGAGATATGCATGATGATATAGGAGGCTCTGTATTTAAAGCCTAGCTGTGCGACTCTTACTGTATGGTCACACTGAAAAATCTCTCCTCATGTTCCTCGATCAGCATTTGCTACGTTTTTGGCATCCGAGCACCGTGATTTTTGCTCCCCAGATCGAGGGCTGGGATGACACGATGATAGATCCCGAAGTCAAAAGGGACATAATATTGTGATTTTGATTGATTGAATTTCCTTTACAAAGAATGTCCTATATATAACAATCTGAACAATAACTATTACATAAGAAACTAGATTTTCCAAGACTAAACATAGATAAAGAAAACCCTAGATTTACGCAACAAGACTAGGTAAAGTAAACCTAGATTTATCACAACAAAGACTAGGTAAAGTAAACCTAGATTTGTCATAACAAAGACTAGTAAAACATCATGTCACCCACATGCATGACTCAAGCTAACACTCCCCCTCAAGTTGGGGCATACAAATCCTTGAGACCCAACTTGGAAAGTGAGTCATTGAATGTTTTACTTGAAACTGCTTTAGTAAGGATGTCAGCTAGTTGCGCGTCTGTCTTCACAAATGGGAAAGAAATAATCTGAGCAAC
Organism: Rubus parviflorus; assembly: GCA_029955375.1. Lineage (NCBI taxonomy): Eukaryota > Viridiplantae > Streptophyta > Magnoliopsida > Rosales > Rosaceae > Rubus > Rubus parviflorus. The sequence continues at coordinate 32,279,684 of JARGGL010000001.1, forward strand.
TAACTTTTCCTTAATAAAGTGTCTGTCTACTTCCACATGTTTAGTTCTGTCATGCTGGACTGGATTATGTGCAATAGCAATAGCAGCTTTATTATCACAATGAAGGTTCATGGCCTCATTCTGTTGAAAGCCCAAATCTCCAAGTAAATTTCCTAACCACAACAGCTCACAAACACCACGTGCCATTCCTCGGTACTCAGCTTCAACACTTGATCTAGCTACAACTTTTTGTTTCTTACTTTTCCATGTAACTAAATTCCCTCCAACAAAAGTGAAATAACCCGAGGTAGATCTTCTATCCGTGAGACATCCTGCCCAATCTGCATCTGTATAGCCACTCACACCTACATGCCCATTCTTAGAAAACACAAGTCCTTTTCCCGGTGCAGATTTCAAATACCTCAGAATACGTATAACTGCATCCATGTGGGACTCACTGGGATTATGCATAAATCGACTAACAACACTCACAACATATGCAATGTCAGGTCTGGTGTGAGACAAGTATATTAGCTTTCCAACCAATCTCTGATATCGTACCTTATCTGTTGCAACATGATCAGGATACTCAGCAAGTCGATAATTCTGTTCTATGGGTGTGTCTGCTGGTTTACTATCAAGCATACCTGTTTCTGCCAATAGATCAAGCACATACTTCCTCTGACACAACATAATACAATCACTCCCCGTGGCAACCTCAATCCCCAGAAAATACTTCAGTTTTCCCAAATCTTTCATTTCAAATTCAGAACTCAACTGCTTCTGTAATCTTTTAATCTCCTCTACATCATCACCAGTTACCACCATATCATCTACATAAATAATTAGGGCAGTGAGTTTACCTCTTTGACGCTTCAGGAATAAGGTGTGATCCGAATTACTTTGTCTATACCCAATCTTCCTCATAAACATGGTGAATCTCTCAAACCAAGCTCTTGGGGACTGTTTGAGTCCATATAGCGACTTCCATAATCGGCAAACCACTCTTGTACCGTTAGTAGTACCATAGCCTGGTGGGAGGTCCATGTATACTTCTTCACAGTGTTCTAAAAATCGGGCTAGGCGGCCGACTAGGCGGCGCCTAGGCGCTAGTCGGTGGTGTTCCGCCCAGATTAATGGCCAATCGGCCTGGATAATCGGCAGGGGCTTAGGCGGCCGAAAATCGGCGATTAGGCGGCCCTAGGCGGGTTTGGGCGGCCCTAGGCGGCCTGGGCGGCGCTGGGGAAAAAAAAAACTGAGATATGTGGTCTGTGGTTAGGTGGGAGCAGGAGAGAAGAAGAAGAAAATAGAAGGGAAGAAGAGGTGGTCTCGGGTCAAGTGGGTGAAGAAGACGAAGAAAATAAGGGAAGAAGAGGTGAGGTGATCAGTGGTCAGGTGGTGCACTGGTTTGGGAGAGAAGAAGAAGACAAAATGAAGGGAAGAAGAAATCGCGTGAGAGAAGGAAGAAGAAGAAGAAGAAAAAATGAATAAAAAAAGAGGCCGGCTGGACGTCAGTGAGAGAAGAAGAATAAAGAAGAAAAAAAATAATAAAATAACAAGAGGTGAGTGTTTGAGAAATGAGAGAGAGTAAAGGAGGAGAGAGAGGAAAAAGAAAAGGCAAAAGTAAAATAAGTGTTCTAAAAATGGGGCTATATGACTTTATAATTTTACATATCCTTTTATTTTACACTTATTTAATTATTTATATGTGGTATAATAAAATTAAAATAAAATAAAAAAACCGCCTAGGCGGCCGATTAATCCCCGCCTAATCGCCTAGGCGCTAATCCCCTACCCGCCGCCCGACTAGCGCCTAGCGATTTTTACAACATTGCTTCTTCATTTAGATCACCATGTAAGAATGCATTCTTAACATCAAATTGTTGTAATGGCCAATCAAAATTGGCTGCAAGAGAGAGCAACACACGGATGGTGTTGATCTTAGCAACTGGAGCAAAAGTTTCTTCATAATCCACCCCATATTTTTGGGTAAACCCCTTAGCCACCAACCTTGCTTTGTACCTTTCAATAGACCCATCTGGCTGATGCTTGACTATGTAAATCCACCGGCATCCTACTGTCTTCTTACCATGAGGTAATGGTACCAGCTCCCATGTACGATTTTTCTCAAGTGCTTCCATCTCTGCTTCCATTGCCTTTGACCACTTTGGATCTTTCAGGGCATCCTGCACTTTACTAGGAATAGATACAGAGGATAATTGATTCACAAAACTCTCATGGGATGTTGACAACCTATGGGTAGACACAAAGTTGGCAACTGGATATTTAGCTTTAGCTGTTAGACTGGGTTCATACATTTTTGCAGGTTTGGCACGAGTTGAACGCTCAGGTAACACTTTTGGTTTTGTGACTTCTGTCCTAGACTCTTCTAATGGTAAATGCACAATATCATGAGATGAACTAGAACGTACCTCAGGAGAACATTGGAGTGGAGAGACTACTGAGTGAGGGGAAGATACAGGAGTAGGAGGTGCATGTACGCTTGCTGGATCTGGAACTGTAACTGAGTTTTCTCTAATATCGTTCTCTCCGTCCAAACGGATATAAGGCGTCCGGACTCCGTGACTTGTAATCTCTTCAAGACTCACTGTCCCGTTGAATCCGTCCGTACGGGGTGGAGGCGTCCGGACGGCTGGGGTCTGATCTTCAACTTCAACAATGTTTTCGCTGAACTGCTCTTCAAAATAAGTATGACCATGACCACTTTCCCCCTGAAGAGGAGCTTCAGTAGAGGCAAAATAACAGGCATCCTCAAAGAACGACACATCCATGGTAACAAAGAATTTTTGTGTAGGAGGGTGATAACACTTATACCCTTTCTGGTGAGTGCCATAACCAACAAACACACACTTGAGAGCACGAGCATCAAGTTTGGATCGCTGGTTCTTAGGAAGGTGGACAAAAACGACACAACCAAAGACACGGGCAGGTAAAGTGTTTAGGGAAGGAATAGATACATGAGTAGAAAGGACCTCAAAAGGAATCTTACCAAGAAGAGTGGTGGAGGGTAGACGATTGATAAGATGAGAGGCAGTGAGAACCGTTTCACCCCATAGATATTTAGGCATATGAGAACTTAGTAAGAGGGAACAGGCCATATCTAAGAGATGACGATTCTTGCGTTCAGACACACCATTCTGCTCAGGTGTCTGAGGACAAGTGGTTTGGTGGACAATGCCCTGAGATTGAAAATATTCAGAAAAATCATGATTAACAAATTCACCCCCATTATCAGACCGAAAAACTTTGATGTGACCATTATATTGAGTTTGTATGAGTGTATGAAAGGCTTGAAATGCTGAAAACACGGCAGACTTGTGTTTTAACAACACAACCCAGGTTAGCCTTGTACAATCATCAATGAAAAGGACAAACCAACGCATACCAGAAAGAGTAGAAACTTGTGAAGGACCCCAAACATCCGAATGGATTAATTCAAATGGCATAGTACTTTTATTATTAGAACTAGGAGGATAACTGACACGGTGACTTTTGGTCAAAGCACAAGTTTCACAATGTAGACTAGATTCTTTGATGCCCAAAAACAAGGATGACATCGATTTCTTCATGACACTTAAAGCAGGGTGGCCTAGACGTCGATGCCATAACCACAACTCATTTAGTCGATCAGAACTCAAAGTCAGCGCGTGTCGGCCTGTCGGTGTTGGCTTCTCCCCGGCGTACATGCAGTCCAGATGAAACAACCTCCCCCTCAGATCTCCCTTGCCAATGGTCTCCTATGTGAGAAGATCCTGGAATACAACATACATGGGAAAAAAAGTTACAGAACACTTGTTCTGACAATTTAATTGGGAAACCGACATGAGATGGTGAGATAAGTCAGGAACATAAAGGACATTATGAAGAGTAATAGTGGGGGTGACTATAACTGACCCAGTTCCCAAGACAGGGAATGACTCCCCATTTGCATTAGTAACATGGGGAATGGATGATGGTGACAACTTAGTAAACAAGCTAGAATTGAAGGTCATATGGTCAGACGCACCAGAATCAATTATCCATGTATTACTACCAGTAAAGTCAGAAATATGTAAGGCAACACCGATTTTACCTGTACCACCAGTGTGGTCTTGACTCGCAACACCATGAAAATCTGGTTCCTGCACTAATTGGACAGTCGCCTTGCTCTTGTGGGTGAAATTGCCGTCTTTCCAAGATGAATTGTTGGAGTTAACTCCCTTCCAGGATGAGGGGTAGCCATGAAGTTTATAACAACGCTCTTTGACATGTCCAACATCCTTGCAATAAGCACACTTTCGGTTATCAGGAAAGCCAGGTGGAGGTCTCCTATAGGCTGGAGGTGCAGAGGCAGTGCCTTGGTGAGATGAAGGAGAAGGCACTAGTTTGGAGTTGATGGTCAAGCTTGACACTTCGGTATGGACACTCTTCATGGCTGCCAGGTTAGCTTCATCCTTGCGAACATAGGCAAATGCTTGTTCAAGTGTTGGTGGTTGTGCCAAACGGAGAAGCTCCCCCTTTGCACTATCTAGGGAGGAATTAAGTCCATTCAGGAAAATATGAACTCGCATCTTGTCTTTTTCCAGACGATAGGTGTTAATATCAACAGCAGATGTCATAGGATTGGGCTGCCTTTGATCAAGTTCTTGCCAAATAGTTTTCAAACTAGCAAAATAATTTGCAACAGGTTGCCCATTTTGTAACATCTGAAAGGCTTTGGCATGAAGCTCATGTATGCGAGCAAAGTCAGAGCCATCATAATAGGTAGCAGCAACAGAATCCCATATTTCTTTAGCAGTATCAAAACAAGCAAACAATTGCATTACCTCAGACGTCATAGATTTGAGTAGAGTTCCCATGACATTAGAGTTGGCAGTATCCCAAGTAGCAAATTGGATATTGTCTGGTGAGGGTCTTTCGGCAGCACCAGTAACATACCCCCACTTACCAACCCCACTGATGTGAACTTTCATAAGCTTGTGCCATAATTGATAGTTTGAGCCATCCAACTTGACTCCAAAGTTAGCAGCGGAATTATCATTGACATTCTGAACAATCACCACTTCTTGAGGTTTCAGAGGAGACGAAGGACCCCCAATAGCCTCCTGTGAGGCGCTAGAAAGTACAGGTTCACCCATAGAATGTAGTGGAGTTTAAGTTCAGAATACAGAATACAGTACCTTCTGATGTTGACTGGATAACTGGAACTTCAACGGACGGATCACGATGAAATTTTAATTGGAGGTAATAGACACCACGATTAATATGGTGATAAAATTTCAGCTTAATCCAACGGCTGTAGAGAGAGAAATTAGCCTTCAAATTTGGCTGTTCTGCTCAGGAAAAAAAAACAGAACGAGTTTGGAATGGAACAATGGAACAATTTTGTGCTAAACCTCCTGGAAATGGGCTGGTAGAACTAAGAGATATGAACAATATGTTCACAATCAACAAGATCAAACAACCTTGCAACAACAACAAGGAATCAGGAACAAAAGAACTGCTGGAAATGACTAAACAACAGCAACCTTAACAAGAGAAGACAATCCCAATTAATGGGATAGGAATTTCAAGAAAGGATAATCAAAGTGGATCAATTGCTCTGATACCAAGTCAAAAGGGACACAATATTGTGATTTTGATTGATTGAATTTCCTTTACAAAGAATGTCCTATATATAACAATCTGAACAACAACTATTACATAAGAAACTAGATTTTCCAAGACTAAACCTAGATAAAGAAAACCCTAGATTTACACAATAAGACTAGGTAAAGTAAACCTAGATTTATCACAACAAAGACTAGGTAAAGTAAACCTAGATTTGTCATAACAAAGACTAGTAAAACATCATGTCACCCACATGCATGACTCAAGCTAACACCCGAGTCACAGGTGGAAAGAGCAGTCAACAGAGGCCTCAATTGCACGATTCTGATCACACGGCTCAATCAATATCATAATATGGGACACTACCAGAACTATTGTAGGAGATTTGTGCGTCTCATTCAAGTGCAGCAGCAGTTACTGGAGGCTGAGAGAGATTATCAGATCAGCAGGATTCAATCCCCACCTTCGAGGTGATGCAGATTTCGTCACTGGACGAATTCTGTGAACTGAATGCGCTGATATATATGGCTAGGATATGGCTGCTACGCTAGGATATATCAGTGGTGGTCTGCTATGCGCGCTATAATAAAATCAGTGGTTTTCTATTTTAATGTTTAGTCTCCTCCAACATCTCATTAGTTTGTTCGATCATCAGATTTGAAAGTCTAGTCGAATTTAGAAATTGAAACCACTTTTTAAAAAATACTTTTGAAGTAAGGGAGACAGAAGAAGACTTGGTAAATTTTGAGTTTTAATGAATTGAATGTATATATTCAGATCGAGTTTTAATAAAATCATGAAAGTTAGGTTGTCTCTTCATGCAAATATATGTATGATCGATCGCATATATAGTATGAAGATCACCTTTCTTGAGAATGCATGCAATCTTGATGATAATAGTGAAGCGAGTAATGGGTGTACGTGGTCCAAGCTTTGCCTACTGAACATCTGTACGAGGCCGGTAATAGGTTAAAGTGCCAAAGTTCAATGTTACTGAACATTGCACATGTTCACCGTCGACCTGCCGGACATCCTCGATCAGCCTCAGAATTGGTTTTTATCTATCTTTACATTAATTTCCTTCATTGTTGAGGTTATATTGATGCTTTTGTAACTTCTGTGTAATATACTGCAAAATGATCGATCAAGCTGAATCATAACAAATTTGGGTGCTCCAAATTATAGAGATGTATTGAAGATGCTCGATCAACTATATATATATATATATATATATATATGCATGCCCGCCATGCCACTATACGACGTATGGTGGAATCAAGTTAATCTGTGTACTTCTTTTTTTCAAACAAATAAAAAACAAAAGTTATTGATGATCGGAGATTGGAGATTAGCGATTAAGTTCCATAAATTAATGTGAACCTTCAATTAACAACTCTACGGCAAGTGAGAGGCAGCTTATTAAGTGTGTCAATTCCATTTTGACCCAAGTACTCAATATATAATTCAATCATTTCTATTGTCTTGTGTGTGTGTGTGTTATGTCAACCAGGGTACCATTTCTGCTTTCTGATTCATATGCTCAGACTCACTTCTCTTGATTTTGTTTTGAAATAATGAATCGAACACTGTAATATCAGATAAGTACTCGTTTTTTTTTTGGGGCGAAGAGATAGACCAATTGTAATTTGTAACTTGAAAATGGCCCCATTGCGGCCTTGCCCTTGTTGTTTCGGCATAATTTGATTTCTTACATTTCCATTATATTTGTATTTCTGTTTTGACAATACCAAGACAAAGAATAATCAAATTCTTGAGAAAAAAAAATTACTCATTTTTTTGAATGTTGATATATAGAGAAGTTTTTGGACTAATTAGATAGATTAGCCTAAAAGATGAAATCTTTTCTACGAAGAAAATAACCAACCTAAGATTTAGGCTGGTTATTTTAAGTATTTCTCAAAACCATTTTAAGTATTTCTAAAACTCACCCAATATACATTTTATTTTTCTTTATTAATTCAAAAACGTTTTTAGGCCTCCGAAAAACAATCTCAAACAAATTCTAAGTATTTAAAAGTGTTTTTTTTTTATAAAATCTCTTCCTTTTATTTTCTTCAACAAGAAATTGGAAAAGTTCCTTCTTAAACGGGTGCGCCCAAAAATCCCCAAAACTCTAAAATTTGGGCAGACCCGAACCGGTTTACCCATGGATTACGGGCTCAGTGGAGCATCACCTATCTCACACGTACGCTCCGAAATCTCAACCTTCTCTGTACCTCTATCTCCTTGGCCCCTTTGCTTCAAAAATTAAAATTCCTAGTTACAGAAAACCACACTCTATGAGCTCCGTGGAGTCAATAGCCTGAACCCAGAAATCTGTTTCTCGATGGCCACTTCACTAATTTGTCATCTTTCAGCTCCACCCTCTTCACTCGCTATCGATATTGTCAAGGTCGTCAAGCAAGTCCCTTGGTCCCAAACTTTGGCATACTGCATAACAAACACTAGCTTACAAGTTTGGACTAGTAGTAGTAGTAGTTAGTTTGATACACTTCACACTTGTTATTAATTATTCTATGTGTGATCAAATTAAGTGAAGGAAGGTACAAGCAATAAGACTGGGCTGCTGCTGATTGATGAGGTCATGCATGCCTGATCACATAATCATTCCCATCTTATCACAATTCTATCTACGAGTTTTTAATTACTTCTATCAATTTTCAATTAATTAATTTTTAAATTTGTTGTGTAAATCAATTGGAAACCTTGAGAAACTAGAATATATCGACTTGGTGTATCCTTGTAGGAAGTGAGCTATTATATATGGGATGAAGTAGGCAGAGGGTCAGAGCTAGAGATAGAGTTGTATATAGATTATAGATTTTCGACATATTCAATTTTTGGGCATTGGGTTACTTGGAGCCTCGGAGGAGTTTCATAATTAAGAACAACTGTAGCCCTAAGACTTCAAGTACTAAACACACCCCGTACATACAACTAGTGTAATCATTCTCCATATATACGTGAATTATATAAGGTGCTGGTGTTGGTGCCGGAGTTGGTATATATTGTGGTCTGAGTGAGTTCCGAATAGAGCATCCGTAGGCTTTGGCGGCGCTAATTAATCCAAAAACTTCTCTTAAAACATTTACATAAATGAGTACTTTTTTTTCTCAAGAATTTGAATATTTTTTTTTCTTGGAATATAAAAACAGAAATACAAATCTAATGGAAATGTAAGAAATCAAATTATGCGGAAACAACAAGGGTAATGGGGCCATTTTGAAGTTACACTTGGTCTATCTCTTCATCCACGAATAGTTATCTGATAAAGACATGGTGTTCCATCAACTACTTTCAAAACAAAAAAAGAAGCGAGTCTGAGCATGCTGAGTTACAATCGTTTTTTATCTTGCTTTTAAGAAGAAAAATTCTTCAATTCGCCACGGTCTTCATATATATAATTTGTCAAATTAATTGAAAAACAAAATTAATGCTTAAACTAAAGAGAATTAATCGATTTCAACTTAACAACTTCATTGTGTTTTGTGTCCATTCAATCTCCATGAAGCACTAGGGTTTTGGTGAGAGTGGTTGCCCAACTACGTACGAGAAGTAATTCAGCTGCGCACTACGTCGTCTGTTTCTGATATGTTAAAGACATGAAATGTATGTTGCAAGCACCTACAAGACTGCATATGGTGGATGTCGCGTAGGAACCGATCACCACTAGTATATACCAAAACTTCGTAGGACAGAAGCCATATATTAACCCCAAGGTCAGCAATCGCTCAAGGACCAATATAACATAATATTCTTGCAGCACCTGCAATCAAAATTAATTATTAATGAATTACCTGAGAGCTTATAGAGAGAATTAACAAGGTGGTAAAAAATAAAACTAACTAATTAATTAACGTGAAGAAAGACATATATAACGTGAAGAAAGACATATATATATATATATAAATATATGCATTTACTTACATCTGATGTAGAATTGGGAAGAATAACCTAAGAGCTAGTGAGAGATCAAGATGGTAAAAAATAGAACTAAGGTGCAGTACGTATAATAGGATAGATATACTCACATCTGGTGCAGAATTCGGAGGACATCCCAAGGAGCATAAGAATCTAAGCAGAGTAATCGCCACCTTGCAGGGGACGTATTTTACTAAATTGTTGGGATAGTTTAGCAGAAGCCCCAGTGCTAGCCTCTCGAATACGAGGAGGAGAAAATCTAAATGGATGAGTTTGATAAAGCTGGTTTTCTTCTGAATCTGATCTGCCATTGTTGCCTAGCTAGCTACTAAGAAATTGATCGAACGAACTAGAGATCGAGCTGCTTTATATATATAGCTAGCCTAGCTATCTAGGGTTTAATTAAGAGATATGATGATACAGGAGGCTCTGTATTTATAGCCTAGCTGTGCGACTCTTACTATACGTACGTATCAAAGATGAATACGGTTATACGGTTTCCAAAACATAGGTGGAGTTCAAATCCCGATCGACCTCTACTTTGCATTGACTACACCAGGCAATACTAGTACTTACAAGATACGTACAGCTAGATGCCCTAATTAATGTCCTCATATCTAAGTACGTACCAAAAGAAAAAGTATTCCTCCGGGGATAATTCTTGGGTTCAACCCCCTGAGTGAACCTACATATTCACCCCCTATTATGATTAACATATTTTCAATTTATAATTTCATAATCCAACTGTTCATATTTTAAATTATCCTTTATAGATTATATTTGCAACAAATCAATCGAATCGGAGATTATTCAACTATTCAATTTTATAAAACAAATGAACGGTTCTGACAACAATTACTACTCTTATAATGAACCGTCTATTTATTTCATATGAATGAGTGACCAAAAGATCTCAAAATTGACTGATTTTTTGTAAAGATGATCTTTATATTATATTATAATACATGAACCGTTGGATCGTTAAAATTTAAACTAATAATGTGTTAATTGAAAGGTTGGGTGAACCCAAGAATTATCCTTCCTCCGGCCAGGCATTGTCCAACAACTGAAACAAATAATAGCAAGAAATGTACCAATTAATTAAGCTTCAAATCAACAGCCACCCATGCATTCATTGCCACCCCTTCTAGCACCGCCAAAGCCTCTAAATGCTCTATTCGGTCGGAACTCAGACCACAATATATTCCAACTCCGGCACCAGCACCAGCACCAGCACCTTAATCCACGTATATATGGAGAATGATTACACTAGTTGTATGTGGTGTGTGTTTAGTACTTGAAGGCTTAGGGCTACAGTTCTTCGATCTTCTGAAACTCCTCCAAGGTTCCAAGTTATTAACCATACAATGCCCAAAAATTGAATATATCAAAATCTATAATCTATATACAAATGAAGAAGTAATATATTCGACTGAAACGTACACATTGGAAAAGCACTCGGCGGCCATGTACAAGGCCAACTTAACCATAAACTACCAAACGAGCACAAAGCAGCAATGAAACAATTGGCAATGTTTAGAGAGCATGGACTTCAAACACAAGAATGAGTGTAAAACTCCTCAACATGGTGGAACAAACGTTTTACGTACCAACTACAATACCTTCGAAGTAAGGGAGACAAAATTAAGAAGACTTAGTAGGTTTTGAGTTTTAATAAATATATATATTCAAAAAAGTGAGGAAAATGATCGAGCTAGATGCATTGATCGAGTTTTAATAAAATCATGAAAGTTAGGTTGTCTCTTCATACATTTGTATGATCACATATATAGTATGAACATCACCTTTCTGGAGAATGCAATCTTGATAATAATAGTGTAAGCGAGAACGTAATGGGTGTGGAACATGTCCAATATGTGCCTACTGCATGAACATCTTGAAATGCAGCTTGAGGCCGAATAGGTTATAGTTCCAAAGTTTAATACCCAAATCTACGCTAAATGTATTGTCCAAATTAAAACAATCTACGCTAAAAAATTTGTGTTCCCTACAAGCCTACAGAAACGTGCGTGAGCTTCATAATTGTTGCAAAATTAAGAGAAGCTTGGGATAAAGAACAGAGCTCGAGCTCATAATCACTATAGTGCTTGGAACGGCACCGTGTTTATCGATCCGGTGAGAATCATGGTTTTCTTCATGACCACTCACTGGAGCACTGTCATCTTTGCCAGCCAGATCGAAGGTTGGGATGGTACACTGATAGAGCCCCTGGTGGATAGAGCAGTAAATAGCGGGTTTAATTACACTGTTTTAGTTACTCAACTGGACCAGTACCACAACATGGGTCAGTTTCGGAACTATTGCAGGAGGTTCAACATGTGTCCGCCTATTTTAATGTTTAGTCTCCTCCAACATCTCATTAGTTTGTTCAAGTGCTCGATTAGGATCAATCTGACCTGATCCATAGCCAGAGGTGAAGCATAGCAGAGATTATCATGACCGTTGTCATGAATTGGATTATGAGTGTTGTCTAGTGGGTTGGCTGTGGTCACCATAGCAGACCTAATTGCAGCTGCACTCCCGCTGGATGTGCACCTTTCAATAGTGCTACTATGCCTAAAGCATGAGGGCCAGCCATGGATGTTCCAGATATTAAATTGTAGTCGCTTGGTAAGATCAGTTTTGATCCAATTTGGCCTGCTGCAACATTCGGAACCCAAGAAGCCAAAACTAATGACTGCGCACTTATCAGTGATCCGCCCGGTTAACGGATCAAATTGAAAATTTGTTGTTGCTAAACGGATCTGGATTTAGGTCGATCCGCTCCAAACCCGCTCCATTTACAAGTCCAGATATTAAGCTGTAATCTTAAAAGAAATTTAACAAGGCCATAATTTAACAAGGCCATCTTCATCCCGAGGCCCACGTTAACCGCTTGGTTGTCTTGTCTTTGGGCCGGCTTTGGTCTCTGTTTCCAAATGAGATTATGAAACTTCGGGCTGAAAACTTACTAGAACTCAATTTGTGGGAAGTTAAATATTGTTGAAACTATTGAAATTTTTAATTTTTTTTTAAATTATAGGACTTCAATTTACACATATCCTAAAGGAGTCAAACTCATGATCTCTCCTTGAACAACTTTAGTGTCAAACCACTACATCAACCACCTTGGATAACTATTAAAATTTCTTGAGTTATAGCATATAGACTTTTCAAGTTAGGGAAATGTGCGCTTCGAGTGTTAGTTTGATTTTCCTTTTTCCTTTTTTAAGTCTATAAATTATAGATGAAAATTTTAAGAAAAGAAAAGAATACAATTTTATAGTATATGGGCCATATGGCGGCGCTCTAACCATCTCTCTATAGGCCCGAATATAGGGAAATACCCAAATCTACACTCTACCCTACACGCCAAAAAAAAAAACAATCTACACTAATATGTGTTCCCCACGCGGCTACAGAAACGATGCGCGTGAGCTCCCATAAATAAAAATTTGCTAGGATCCACAGGGGCCGTTAGTTTCTCTAGCTTCCCGCAAATATTTCCACTATAAAACGCTCTTAACTCTCGAGCTCATAATCTACAGTGCTAAGGCGCAGGCAGTTATTCTCTCTCTCCAATCTTTTTATGCTTCTTCCCGAGATTCATTTGGTTCGTCTCGTATTCACCACCGTCGCTGTATGCACCGCACTTCTATTTTAACTGCGATTGATTGAATGTGGATGATTTTCTGAGCTTAATTAGGCGGTGATGTTATCTTGATGATGGTTTTCTTTTTGTTTGAGATATGAAGTATGCAGTCGGTTTTAATATTTAGTCTCCTCCAACATCTCATTAGTTTGTTCATCAGATTTGAAAGTCTAGTCGGATCTAGAAATCGAAACCAATTTTCATAAAATACTTTTGAAGTAAGGGAGACAGAATAAGACTTTGTAAATTTTGAGTTTTAATGAATTGAATGTATATATTCAGAAAAGTGAGGAAAATGAGATGCGGCATTGATCGAGTTTTAATAAAATCATGAAAGTTAGGTTGTCTCTTCATACAAGTATATGTATGATCGATCGCATATATAGTATGAAGATCACCTTTCTGGAGAATGCATGCAATCTTGATGATAATATTGTAAGCGAGTAATGGGTGTACGTGGTCCAAGCTTTGCCTACTGAACATCTTGACATGCTGCTTGAGGCTGGTAATAGGTTATAGTGCCAAAGTTCAATGTTACTGAACATTGCACATGTTCACCGTCGACCCTGCCGGACATCCTCGATCAGCCTCAGAATTGGTTTTTATCTATCTTTGCATTTCCTTCATTGTTGAGGTTGTATTGATGCTTTTGTAACTTCTGTGTAATATACTGCAAAATGATCGATAACAAATTTGACACTTAATTGCGTGCTCCAAAATAGAGAGATATATTGAAGATGCTCGATCAACTATATATACATATGCATGCAGCATGCCACTATATGACGTATGCTCCAAATCCCTATCGACCTCTACTTTACATTGACTGGCTAGCTGAATGCACCAGGCATGACTAGGACTTACAAGATACAGTCATACAGATGCCCTAAATGTCCTGATATCTACGTACGTACCAAAAGAAAACAAGTATTTTCCGGCCGGCCTTGTCCAACAACTGAAACAAATAATAGCACGAAACGTACCAAATAATTAAGCGGCAAATCAACAGCCACGCATATGTTCATTACCGGTTTACCACCCCGGCCTTCTAGTGCTGCCAAAGCCTCCTATCGAATGCTCTATTCGGAACTCGCTCAGACCACAATATATAACAACTCCGGCACCAACACCAGCACCTTATATAATTCACGTATATATGGAGAAGGAATACACTAGTTGTATGTACGGGGTGTGTTTAGTACTTGAAGTCTTAGGGTTACAGTACGTTGTTCTTAATTATGAAACTCCTCCGAGGCTCCAAGTAACCCAATGCCCAAAAATTGAATATGTCGACAATCTATAATCTATATACAACCGAAGAAGTAATTCGACTAAAACGTACACATTGGAAAATTTTAATGGCAAAACGTACTGCAAAAATAATTAATACATATAAGAAAATTTCTTGTTGAAGAAAATAAAAAGAAGAGAATTGATCAAAAAAATTGAAAATAAAAAAGACACTTTTAAGTACATTTGGCATCCGACCATTGTCATCTTTGCCAACCAGATCGAAGGCTGGGATGGTACAGTCATGAATCCCGAGCCACTGGTTAACAAGGGTTTTCATTGCACCGTACTTATTACTAAACTCAATCAGTACCACAATATGGGACACTATCAAAACTACTGCAGGAGGTTCATGTGGCTCATGCAGGTGCAGCAGGAATTGATGGAGGCTGAGAGTGATTACGAGATGAGCATGGATGCATTCCCATCCGCCGAGGTGTTGGAGATATTGGAGATATCTTCATTGGACCAACTGTGTGCACTGAATTCCTTGGCACTCAGAGGAAACTGGTAGGCTGCTCAAGTTCCTGAAAATGTTGATTATAAATAAAAAAAAATTTGAAAAAATAAAATGGATCTATGATTTGGAACCAACTTTCATACAATATCTCATTTTCCCAAGTTTCATACAATATGCAGGTTCCTCCTATTTTAAAGTTAAGTTTCCTCCAATATCTCATTAGTACGTGTGTACATCAAATTAGTTGGATCTATGATTTGGAACCAACTTTCATACAATACTTTTGAAGTAAGGGAGAGAAAAGAAGACTTAGTAGGTTTTGAGTTTTAATAAATATATATATTCAGAAAAGTGAGGAAAATGAGATGCATTGATCGAGGTTAAACAAAATCATGAAAGTTAGGTTGTCTCTTCATATATTTGTGATTTGTATGATCACATATATATATAGTATGAAGATCACCTTTCTGGAGAATGCAATCTTGATGATAATAGTGTAAGCGAGTAATATATGGACTAATGGGTGTGGTCCAAGCTGTGCCTACTGAACGTACATCTTGAAATAATATATATGCTGCTTGAGGCAATTATAGGTTATGTTAACCAGGGTATATATATACCATTAATTTCTGCTTTCTGATTCATATATATATATATATATATATATATATGCTGCTTTCTTTGAATATCAGTCACGTACGTACCTTAACAAGGCAACACATACGAATATTCTGCAAGATTTGTAATATACAGATTAAATTTGCATGCATGGAAGTAACTTTATCAGCATATATATATATATACACACAAACAGGAAAATGTGTTTTAATTTCAACTTTGAACATTTTAAAGTTATAGTATCTTTGATTCCTGCAATGAGCATTTGTTGAGACTCCTTTACACAGAAAACAACCTCTGAATCAATAAGAGGCAAAATGCGTACAAGCCGGAGGCTCTGTATTTATTTATAAATAGCGTAGGCTCTGTACGTACGGGTTTCCAAAATATATATAGGCGGAGTCGAAATCCCTATCAACCTCTACCTTGTATTGACTGCACCAGGCATTACTAGTACTAATTACAAGATACAGATGCCCTAATGTCCTCATATCTACGTACGTATACCAAAAGAAAACAAGTATTCCTCCAGCCGGCCTTGTCCAACAAGTTACTGAAGCAAATAATGGCACGAAACGTACCAATTAATTAAGCTTCAAATCAACAGCCTTCATTGCCACCCGTGCCTTCTAGCGCCGCCAAAGCCTCCGATGGAATGCTCTATTCAGAACTCGCTCAGACCACAATACATACCAACTCCGGCACCAACACCAGCACCTTATATAATTCACGTATATATGGAGAAGGATTATCTCCCAAATTTTTTTATGACAAATTGACAATGAATGAGGTACAGAAAGGATATTCCAACAAGTTAAAAAAATCATCACATTTTCAACCATTCCCTATGAGTACTCAATCCTTTGCCACACATGAAAGATATACAAAATTTACAACTTCTGCTCGCCTAACATTGTTTTGTTATTACACCATAAGAGACCAGCATTTCAAAAAGTGATAACTTGTTACAGTGCAGTAAGAAAAGAAAAAAGAAAAAGATGTTCCTGGTCGTCATATCATGAAATAAAAGCACAATAAATAACAAGCCCGCGCTTTTCTAACCTGGAACCCTTGTTCAAGCGAGCATCATCCTTCTTTGCTGAGGTTGGTGGTTGCTTTGCTGGTTCATGGTTTCTCTATCCAACAATGGATCTGATCATCATTATAGTGGAGTGTGACGCTCCTTATGGCTTAGTCGCTGGGATTGGACTTCTGACGGGTGTCAGCGATGGGAATTGCCGGCTTGGCCTGATCGTGTGACCAAGGAACTAAAGCAAATATGTAGCGTGGACCTATTTGCTCAGGTCATGTTTGTGGGTCTGGTCTGGACCCGGTTTAAAGTCTAAGTTTGGGACTTGGCTTGTTGGTTTTGGGCCTTCGATTTTGGACTCTGGTACCTTTTTTTTTTCTTTGTTGTTGTTTCATTTCTCTAAAAGAGGGTCCATCCTACTCCAAAAGTGGATTAGTTTTTATTTTTGGGAAATTATCACAAATAGTATCTGAACTTTACCTCAATTATATGAATAGTACCTAAACTTCACTTTTGATCACAACTAGTACCCGAACTTTTCGTTTTCATCTTAATTGGTACCTATCGTCACATTTCGTCAATCTTCCGTTAAAAAATCTAAAAAAATTGAAAAAAAAAAAAAAAACTCTCTTCTTCTTCCTTCCTCCTTCTCCGATTTCTTTTTCATGGGTCAACCTTGATGCCAAACCACTACACCAATCATTTTGGATGCTGCTCAATTAGCTTAATGAAGTAGTAACGGTAACACAAGTAAAATTTTGTGTACCTGGTTCATTTTTTCATTATTTCTCTAGTCTTTTTTTTTAGCGGTGTCCTTTTACACATAAGGAACTTACCACTTTCGATAATGAGTTTTTTTGTTACATTGGAGGAGGATTGGAGGAATGGATGATCGAACTCCTGAATTAGTCTAGTCCTAATTCAATTCACAACTCTCTCTCACCATTTGGGCTAACACCAAAGGTGTTTTTTGTTTGTTACATTACAGTCTTGTTTTGTAAAGTTGCAAACTTGATAAATAAGTATATGTTTCAGAATATTATTATTGTGTGCTTTGTCAAATTAGGATTCTAGAATATGGATTGTATATAATATATTATTCCTACTTCATTAATGATTGTATATTGTATTCCTCTATATATAAGCTTCTATTCATCAATAATATACATCATATTCTGAGCATTCTTCTTTTTATTTACGTTTTACTTAAATAGTATATAATTTTTACTAAAAAATAAATAAATGTCATAACACAAAAAACAAAGAAAATTCTTTTCACATTTTGATCCGGGAATTGATACGTGGCGAAGTTTTGTAGGGCGGGCCTTTAGTTAGTTTTATATATTAAGGGGTTTGAGGAGTAAATCGGTTCGCGTTGAGACCTGAATCAGTTTCAGAGTTTGTATCCGCTCCAACATAATGAAGACAAGAGCACGACCGACTTCTCAGTTTCTCCAAGACGAGGTAAACCCTGTTTTAAACTTGCAATCTCTTTTTCTTTCAACTGGGACCTTTTATTTCCGGTAGATCTACTCGTTTTGCAATTTGCAGCTTTTTATTTCCAGATATCTAACTTGTATAAATATTGCACTTTTTATTTTTCGCTAGATATGCATCAGATTTAAAAGTGGATCTATTTGATTTCCCACAGATCTTTAGAAATTTGCTTATTTTTTTGTTTCCCTGACATAAAAGTTGTGGTGATCACTATTTGGGTTATGCTTTTTGTAAAATAAATTTATGGAATCATGAAGTTGTAGTCTTTTGTTTTCTTATGGTTTTTTTTTGTTTGGGCCAATTCGTACCAGAAATATGAGCGCAGGGTGGAAAAGAGAAAGAGGCGCAGAACAAAAAGAAAAGGAAAAAACTTGGGGAAGAAACAGAAAATTACAGGGGATTATAATAACGGGGTGGACCGAATGAGTGCGTTGCCTGATGAACTTGTTGTTAGCATAGTGTCTTGCTTGCCCCTAAAGGAAGCAGTAGCTACTAGTATCCTTTCTAGGCGTTGGAAGCATGTGTGGAAGTCCACTAGGACTCTCAACTTGTTTGATACTAAATTTGATCTTACACGCCGCCACTTCCTTCTTCTGAAACGAGAAGCAAAAGACCAGGAAAGTCGTGGCTACGTTGATTGGGTAAATGGTGTGCTGCAACAGCATAGTAGCCCAACCATTGAACGATTCAGGGCTTCCTTTGACATAGATCGTCGGTTTATAAGTTCCGTTGACAAATGGATTAAATTTGCAATGAATAAGAGAGTTCAAATACTGGACTTGGAGTTTCAGTTAGAATATGGTCCAACAGAAGATATCTATGCATTTCCTCACAAACTATTAGGTCTCGAGGAAGAGCCTGCTCTGAAGCTCAACCACTTGTATTCTTCCGACGCTCCAAGGCTACACTCTTGTGGAAACAATATTGGATTTAAGTTCCTCAAAGTTCTCCATTTTCAATGTGTTGATGTGACTCGACAAGTTTTTGACTACTTCTTGTCTCACTGTCCAGCTCTTGAACGATTAACCGTGAGTTGTGTTAGGAGTCTGACTGATGTAAGAATTGTCGGTCCCTCGATTACACTGAAGCATTTAGCCTTGATGAATTGTAATGGCCTCAAAAGAATTGAGGTTCAAGATGTAGACCTTGTTTCTTTTCGTTATTTTGGATTGGAGGTGGAAAAAGTGCTTCTCAGGAATCTACCGTTGCTTACTGAGGTATCCTACACTTATATTGACTGGAGGAAACCCATAGAGATTCCCTTCACCCGACTTTCATGCTGTCTTTCTCAGCTAGAGATTCTCAAGTTGGATATAACTCAAGTGGTTAGTATGTGTTCTTCATTTGTGATTTTTTTTTTAATTGGTTTTGCAAAGAAAAGCTCACGAGGTCCACTGTCAATATTATTTGGGACATTTAAGTGTTGCATAGGAACTGCTATTATACTAATTACACTGCTGCTGCACAAACCAACCATAGATTACATTGTAAAGTCTTCTCTTCTATTTGGATTATTGTTGAAGTTCCTCTTTCTTTGTTGTGTTTTAGGACTACAATTCGAATCTGGTATTTCCTCTATTAGCAAATCTCAAGCAATTGGAACTGAAAGTTGGAGAAGCAGATTATACTAATGAGGGCGCTCTTCTTAATGTAACTTGTTTCATGAAGGCATCTCCTTACTTGCAGAGCCTTGAGTTGAAGGTATATACTCTACTTGGTAGATTACAGAGTGAAACTTGGTAGTTGTATGTGCAGTTTTAGTGGTTTTTTTTCTCATCTTCTATAGGTTCCCCAGTTTTGAAAAGAGAAAGTTCAATCTGTCCATAATACCCTCACTGCCATCAAGAATTTTTCAAACAATAGGAGGGTATTATAGACAATTTATATTGTAACGATAAATTGAAATGTGTAGAGGGTGTGTTAATAACAACACCCTTTATAAACATGCTAATAGTTTTTAACGGTCCTTGTGGTTTTTGTTGCGTATACACTAAATTCCTTACGTGGTGCAGTTGGTGAAATTTTTGAGGTGTCCAACACGCTTGAAAATAAGGAATACTACCAAATTCTCCCATCGTTGTCTTAAGGTAGTGAATGTAGTAGGATATCGTGGTCGGATAGGTGCTGCTCGACATGTCATGTGCTTGGTAAAGCATGCTGTTGCATTAGAGAAAATTATTATTGATCCTGTCCGGCGCTGGATATCTTATCCTAGAGAAGCGGATAGGGCAATTGAAGAAGTCGAAGAGGAAGTGCAGGCAAGAGATCATGCTATGGAATACCTCAAAGTAAAAGTGCCTTCAACTATTGAATTTGTATGCCTTTAGTAAGCATGTGATTAGGTTTTAAATATCTGCCGATATCCCGATATATCTCTTTTTCAAGCGAGCGATATATTTTTTGGGGGGAAAGTCATATCTTCTCCTGATTTTTCGAAATATCTCTGACATTTCAAAATGTCTCCGATATTGGCGATATTTACTGATATATCTTCAAAAATTACAATATATCTGTAAAATTTGAGGGATATAAATAATTAAAATAATAAATAATATTTTTATTCTATTTTTTATCTTTTTTTATTTTTTTATATTATTTTTATTCTTTTTATAAAAGAAATCTGATATTAAGAAAATTTCCGATATTTTTTTCCGATAACGATATATCTACCGATATGTCCTTTTTTCAACCTCCCGATATATCTTTCACGGCCAATATTTTAAACCTTGCATGTGAATGTCTAGAATTTATGATGCAGCTAGCATTCTTTGAGATTTTGTCGTTACGAGTTTTCATTTCGAACTAAATGAGATTTGGAATTTTTTTTTCCGGTCGTGAGCAAGTTTGTGGTGACCTCAGGATTTGTATATTTGAATATTGTTCAAATCTGACGCTTCCAATATAGGTCATTTTAATTTTATTTCCTTAATGCCCAAATAACCAGAGCTTTACTCGAGATTATTTTTAATCTGTATCTATTTATATGAGTTCAATATTAATATTGTGCATATGAACAATTCATTTGGAAGGCTGTGTTCATGGCAAAGGCAATTTAGACCAGTTTTGCTGATGTGTAAGCTTATAATTCAGATGACTACTGGGGGGGGGGGAAGGGTGGTAGTCGAGAGATCTGGAGGTGGCCATCATTTCATTTTACATTCACAACCATAATTATTGAAGCCTATCATGAAAGCCCAGTAAAGCTCTGGTTGCTAAAGAAACAGTGGGGCCCTTTCTAAATAATTTTTGAGTCTAAATTAAGGAAATTGCTGCAAAACCTAGTCTTCATCTTGATTTAGTGGAGCACAAACCCACAATAATCCCCATTCTTTTGTGGTGAAAGGGTACCAGTCTAACTACATGTTTTTCTTTATATCAATTAGCTGGTAAGAATTATTGAGCCTAGACAAAAAGGATTTCCTTTTCTTTTCGACATTTTTGGTGCGGTTTCTATATATGAGATGATATTACTGCTGAAATGGTTGATCATTGAACTTTGTGATATAGTATTTGTAGTATAGATAAGCTTGTACCAAGCCTAAATATATACCTTGCTCTGTCTTCAACCTTCCAATTAATTATTGATGGCTAACTAAAGTTATGATTCCCTCATGGAACCTAGCTAATTTTCATTTCTATTCTCTTTTATTTTCTCAGTCATTCATAACCTTATATATCAAGAAGCTTATAATGCATCTAGTTGCAAAAAAAACATGGGGATCAATTGTGGTGTTCCTCTTCCTTGCATTTTCTATGTTGTTCAGTTTTTTCTGTTGGCTCTCTCGGCGGCCACAAGGCCAACTTAACCATAAACTACCAGACGAGCACAAAGAACTTGCTCACAAATTCACGACCTGGAAGAAAGTCAATAATTGGCAATGTTTAGAGAGTGGACTTCAAACACAAGAATGAGTGTAAAACTCCTCAACACGTTGTGGAACAAACATTTTACACTTTTACCAACTAGAAATATCGTTTAATTTGTTTAGAAATTAAGATGCTTATCGCCACATAAACTAGGACGACATAAGAGCTGAGACATTGTTTTCTTCGGTTAAGTTCATCATTTTGTTTAAGATTTTACTGCTTGGAAATCTTGTAAATTAACTTCGGCAGAATCATGATTATGATGAGAAAGTACTTATGTAACATGGATTTATTATCATGGCTCATCCAAATAGCGGGTTTAATTGCATTGTCTTAATCACTCAATTGAACCAGTAACACAACATGGGCTAGTTTTAGAACTATTGCTGGAGGTTCATCTCTCTCATGGAGGTTGAGCATGAGTTGTTGGAAGCTGGGCATGTTTACCAGATGATTAGGGCGGCATTCCCATCCGCCGAGGTGGTGGAGATCTCTTTGCTGGCCGGAAGAACTCCGTGCTTTGCATGATCTTGCAATAAGAGGAAACTGGCAACTGGCAAGCTACGTTGCAAGAAGCCGATCCGATGAAGAAGGTTCAGCGGCGGGGTGAGAAGGACACTCCGCTAGAGGATTCGATCTCCACATGCGTCCTCGGGTGATCGCATTGAGCAGGGCGCCTTGCGCAAACCACCGGTTCAATACAATCCATCTTGTTGTTTCCTCCTATTTTAAAGTTTAGTCTCCTCCAATTAATATCTCATTAGTGTGTACATAAATGAGAGTTTAATTAGTTGGATCTATGAAATAGTTTAGTCTCCTCCAATATCTCATTGGATCTATGAAATTAATTTGGAACCAACTTTCATACAATATTTTTGAAGTAAGGGAGAGAAAAGAAGACTTGGTAGGTTTTGAGTTTTAATAAATATATATAATCAGAAAAGTGAGGAAAATGAGATGCATTGATCGAGTTTTAATAAAATCATGAAAGTTAGATAGTCTCTTCATGCAAATATATGTATGATCACAGATCACATATATAGTATGAAGATCACCTTTCTGGAGAATGCATGCAATCTTGATGATAATAGTGTGAGCGAGTAATGTGTGTGGTTCAAGCTGTGCCTACTGCATGAACATCTTGAAATGCTGCTTGAGGCCGGTAATAGGTTAATTATAGTGCCAAAATTCAATATTACTGACCATTACACATGCAAGTTCACCGTCGACCCTGCCGGTGCCGGACATCCTCCATCAGCCTCAGAATTGGTTTTTATCCATCTTTACTTTCCTTCATTGTTGAGGTTATATTGATGCTTTTGTAGCTAGCTTCTGTGTAATATACTGCAGAATGATCGAGCTGAATCATAACAAATTTGGGTACGTACGTGCTCCAAAATATAGAGATAAATTGAAGATGCTCGATCAACTATATATATATATATATATATATATATATATGCATGCCCGCCATGCCACTATATGACGTCGTATGGTGGAATTAAGTTAATCTGTGTACTCTTTTTTTATTTGTTTGAAAATAATTTAATTTTCTACTTCAATTAAGCATCTCTAAAAGGAGGAAGAGTTATATATGCAATTGATGATTGGAGATTATATAAGTTCCATTAATTAATGTGAACCTTCAATTAACAACTCTACAGCAAGTGAGAGGCAGCTTAATTATTAACTGTGTCAATTCAATTGACCATTTTGACCCAAGGACTCAATAATTCAATCATTTCTATTGTGTTTTGTGTGTGTTATGTTAATCGATCAGGGTATCATTTCTTTTTTTTGATTCATATGCTGTGTGTTTTTTTTTTTTTTAACAATGAACTTTCATTCAATACAGCAAAAGCAATACGTACGTACGAATATTCTGCAAGATTTGTTATATACAAATAGGAAAATGTGTTTTTCAACTCTCATTTCTCTTACCGTTCTCTCAAGCAAAACTTTGAACACTTATAAGTTAAGTTATAGCTCTTTGATTCCTATACGTGAGCAATTGGTTGAGACTCCCTTACACTTGGAAGAAAACAACCTCTGAATCAATAAGAGGCAAAATGCATGCGACCCTTCTGTCAACAAACGCCTACCCAATACATGAACAGCAGGTCCCCGACAAACAACATTTTGACGTACTTTCTTCTTCTATCTCGTGTTTTAATTCGTTGTTTAGAGTCATTCCATTGCCTCTGTATCTAGGGTTTCCAAAACATATATAGGCGGAGTCCAAATCCCTATCGACCTCTACTTTGTATTGGTTGCACCAGGCATGACTAGTACTTACAAGATATGTAAGACTTATATGGACTTAGCATTAAGTTTATATTGAGAATCAACAACTTACCATAATCATGTAGAACAAATAATTGGAGAATCTTGAAGTCTTTATTCCTAGATATCATAATCAGTTGTGTATTTAAGTGATTATATTAAGGATCTAATAATATCTTGGTTCACAAGATATTACATAAGATATGCAATAATAATATAGGTTTTGGACTTAATTGATTTCCTTTATGGGAGAACACCAAG
Source organism: Rubus parviflorus (assembly GCA_029955375.1). Lineage (NCBI taxonomy): Eukaryota > Viridiplantae > Streptophyta > Magnoliopsida > Rosales > Rosaceae > Rubus > Rubus parviflorus. The sequence continues at coordinate 32,304,173 of JARGGL010000001.1, forward strand.
GCTAAACTAATTCCTATATAAACTAGGGTCCCTGCACTCTCTCAACATCTTTGTCAAAAATCTTGCCCCATAGAGAGTTATCGGAACTAGAGAGAAGTGCAGAAGATCGAGTTTGATTCAATGGCCTCTTCAGCAGGTCAATGCCGAGTACTATAATTACTCATTGATTTATACATATTGTTCATGTCGTGATTTGCATATGGTTATATACTTGTATTTATGTGTTTGTGTGCTATCCTAGCAGAACCGGCCCTGGGGCTGTGCTGGTTGTGCAGCCGCACAGGGCCCCCGATTTTAAGAGGCCCCGGTTGTCGTTTGCCGGAATTTCAAGTTTTGGTATTTTACAAGTACAGAATAAGTAATAAGTAATATTAGAAACGATATTATACATAAAAGTTTTTGTGGCCCAGTTGGTAAATGTCAATGTTAACTTTTTGAAGGAGCAAGGTTCGAAACCGCTCAATGTCTTTTTTCCATTCTTAGGCTTTTATTTATTTATTTTGTTCTTCTCTCTTAACCTTACCATTTTGTTTCCTTCTTCAGTTCTCCTTTTTTCATTTTTAGGCTCTTAGTTTTTTTTTTCTTCGTCTTTTTTCCTTCTCTCTTAACCATACCACATAACTCAATTTTACAAACTAAATTCTACACTCTTGCATTTCTATATTTCTTTAATGAAGCTTTTGGTCTTTTTTTCTTTCTTTTTTTAATTTGTTTCATTTTCCCTTAACCATACTACATAACCCAATTTCACGAAATAAAATCTACATTATTCAATTTAAATATTTGATATGATTATTAAATCATAATCGAAAGCCTCAACTTCTTCGGTCACTTCAATTTTATGGGTGTTCGATAAAATCTCAAACATTTTGGGCAAAATAAAGTGACTTTGGATTCAATGGTTGAATATAATCATTATTAGGCCGCTTTAATCAACGCTTACTCATGAGCTAAATCGTTTTTAATCGATATTGACATTTTATTATTATTTGATAATAGTTGTAAATGTTTGACTACGAATTTTAGTCATAAATTTTGCATTATGAAACATAATTTTGATAAATTTATACTGTATCGAGATTTGATACTATAAATAGAAAGCTAATTTTCTATTCTCGCACAGGGCCCCTAAAATGTCAGGGCCGGCCCTGTATCCTAGTGTAATTAGGAATAAGGTTAACAAGATACAGATGCCCTAATTAATGTCCTCATATCTACGTACGTACCAAAAGAAAACAAGTATCGCCTCCGACCGGCCTTGTCCAACAACTGAAACAAATTATAGCACGAAACGTATGCAAATCAACAGCCACGCATGCATTCATTGCCACCCCGGCCTTCTAGCGCCGCCAAAGCCTCCGATCGAATGCTCTATTCGGAACTCGCTCAGACCATAATATATACCAACTCCGGCACCAACACCAGCACCTGCACCTTAATTCACGTATATATGGAGAAGGATTATACTAGTTGTACGTGGTGTGTTTAGTACTTGAAGGCTTAGGGCTACAGTTGTTCTTAATTATGAAACTCCTCCGAGGCTCCAAGTAACCCAATGCCCAAAATTTGAATATGTCGAAAATCTATAATCTATATACAACTGAAGAAGTAATTCGACTAAAACGTACACATTGGAAAATTTTAATGGCAAAACTGCAAAAGTAATTAATACATATAATTAAGAAAATTATATAATGATCAAAATATTCTCCATCTCTGATCCTCTGACTACTTTATCCGATATATAATAGCTCACTTCCTACAAGGATACACCAAGTCAATATGTTCTAGTTTCTCAAGGTTTCCAATTGATTTACACAACAAATTTAGAAATTAATTAATTGAAAATTGATAGAATTAGTAAAAACTCGTAGATAAAATTGTGATAAGATGGGAGTGATTATGTGATCAGGCATGACCTCATCAATCAGCAGCAGCCCAGGCTTATTGCTTGTACCTTCCTTCACTTAATTTGATCACACACATGGAATAATTAATAACAAGTGTATCAAGCTAACTACTACTACTACTACTACTAGTCCAAACTTGTAAGCTAGTGTTTGTTATGCTGTGCTCCAAAGTTTGACGCCACACTCTCTATGACTTTGGACCGGCCACCAAGTTACGTATGCTTTCATGCATGTCCCTTTTTAAACTGTTATGCCTTCATTTCTTTGTGTTTGTTGGTGATTCAGTGATTCTATTTACTTAACACCACTAGTTTAGTTATCTCTCTAAATATCTACCTACCTAGCTAGCTAGCTAATTAAACTGTTTGCACCTGGTCTATCTCTTCACCCACTACTCCACTAGTAGTTGATTCAAGGGGTGACAGTGCAGACACGTACTTCTTCCTAACCCAAAGTCCCAAACTTTGTATTCACTTACTGAAAAAATAAAAATTATATGCGTCTAAAAAAATTTACAGAGTTGAGAATTTAAGCACGAGAATATGATAAAACATGATGTTCAATGAATTGTTAAAAAAAAAATAAAAAAAAATGAGTCTAAACAAATAAAACATGGTGTGTTACAATATTTTTCATCTCGCTTTTAAGAAGAAAAATTTTTGAATCCGTCGCTGTGTTTATATATAATTGTCAAATTAATCACACAAAATGCTTAAACTAAGAGAGTCAATGGATTTCAACTTGGAGAAAGATCTAGGCTTACACCTAACAACTTCATTGTGTTTTATGTCGATCCACAAACCTCGAGGGTTTGGACATTCAATCTTCATGAACCAGTAGAGTTTTGGTGAGTGGATGCTAACCAGGAGAGTAAGCACTACGTGGAGCCACACAGTCAAACGACAAGTAGCCTCCACATGGCACTTTCTTAGGCTAACTCCCAAAAAAATGGGCGGCTTGATATTAGTTATCGCATAATTGCTTGTCGCTTATGCTAAGCATGTGAACTTAGACTTAACAACCTGCCACGTGTTCCTTCACGAGGAGATAAGCGCGTTGCGTGTCGCGTGCTTGACGGTTTAGTTTTGCGCGTCGGTGTTAGCCACTTTAGTCCACTCTCCTCTCCGCCTCCTCACTCCTCTCACTGTGCTTAGCTCACTCGAAAGTGATTTGACCCAAGTACCCTTGCGCCACAACCACATCAAATAGACAAATAGTGAAGGACTAAAGGCGTTTACTTTGTCTGTTGAATTTTCGAAGAGAAAAACCTCCATATGGTACCTGAACTATCACCAAATGCAATTTTTGGTACCTGAACTTTCATAAAGAACCTGGTGGTACCTGAACTATGCCTCCGTTAGCCATTATAGTACCTACCGTTAAATATTCCGTTAAGTGCTTATGTGACATTTTAATATAGTTTATTTTTATTTTTTAATTAATAATAAAATCACCTACATGGTAATAAATTATATTTAAAACATAAAAATTGGTAATAAATTATATTATAAAAATAAAAATAATTTTTCTCATTTTAGTCTTGAATTGTGGATAAATTATCTAAATATTTTTTTGTATAATTTATTTAAATTTTAAAATCAAAATAAATTATCATTGTTTTTTAATATAATAAAATTTAAATTATTATTTTTAGTATAGTTTATTTTTATTTTTTAATTAATAACAAAACCACCTACATGGTACTAAATTATATTAAAAACATAAAAATTGGCAATAAATTATATTACAAAAATAAAAATAATTTTTTTCATTTTTAATCTTGAATTGTGGATAAATTATTTAAATTTTTTTTTGTATAATTTATTTAAATTTTAAAATCAAAATAAATTATCAGTTTTTTAATATAATAAAAATTTTAATTACTTTTTTTAGTATAGTTTATTTTTATTTTTTAATTAATAAGAAAACCACCTACATGGTAATAAATTATATTAAAAACATAAAAATTGGAAATAAATTATATTATAAAATAAACATAATTTTTCTTATTTTTAGTCTTGAATTTTGGGATAGCTTTTCTATTTTTTTTTTGTATAATTTATTTTGAAAATTGAAAATAAAGAAAATTACTGTTTTACCCATGCCACATAAGCACTTAACGGAATATTTAACGGTAGGTACTATAATGGCTAACGGAGGCATAGTTCAGGTACCACCAGGTTCCTTATGAAAGTTCAGGTACCAAAAATTGCATTTGGTGATAGTTCATGTACCATATGGAGGTTTTTCTCATTTTCGAATTCAATTTCTGGGTCCGAGTCTTGCAAGTTGAAAACTTGGAGGGGCAAATTGGTAAACTTGAGTTGGGACGAAGGAGGTTGGGTTTTTCTAGAAAATGACTAGGTTAATCATGGGAATGATAAGCACACGTGGCTAATAATGCAGGTTGCTGGCGAGATTTAGCTGGCTTTCCAGAAGGGAAGGCCAACCCAACCATAAACTACCAAACGAGCACAAAGCAGTTGCTCACAAATTCACGACTTGGAAGAAAAGTCAATTAAGAAGGTTAACAATTGGGACTAATTTGACAATGTTTAGAGAGATGGACTTCAAATTAGCCAAAAAAAAAAAAAAAAAAGAGAGATGGACTTCAAACACAAGAATGAGTGTAAAACTCCTCAACACGTAGTGGAACAAACGTTTTATCAACTAGATATATAATTTGTTTAGAAATTAACATGTTTATCGCCACATAAACTAAGACGTACGTACGTAAGAGCTAAGACATTATTTTATTCGGTTAAGGTCATCATTTTGTTTAGGATTTTACTGCTTGTAATTCTTGTAAACTTCGGCGGAATCATGATTTTGATGAGAAAGTACTTATGTAACATGGATTTAATATCATCCCTCATCCAAATCATATTTAGTAGATTCTAACTTAAATGACAAAACTAAAGGTATTTTCTTTGCGTTTCTTTCTGCTTTAATTTATTGCAAGTATTAGTGGAACCATATATGATTGTGAGATCTGATGACACAATTAAAAATATTCCTTTATAATATTTTTGGCAAATAGAAGCAGAACAATGAATTGAATCTCATGAGAATGATCTTATCTGTTTAGTCGACTAAAATAAAGTTATGTATTTAAAAAAAAATATCATCTTATCTAAATTACATGAGCTTAACTTTGACTGAGTAATATTTCTTTTAGGTTCTTTCAAATTTCTCCTAAACCATTAAACTTCGGCAGAACCACGAATCGAGCTTTGTCGAGGAAGTTCTCATCTATAATGGATTTAATATAAGCCCCTCATCCAAATCGCGTGCATTAGATTTTAACTTTAACTGACCAAACTAAAGTGATATTTCCTTTAGGTTGCTTGGATTTATTGGAAACAGCAGCGGAACCATGATTTTGAGATTTGATGAGAAGGAACTTATATGTAAAAGATTTAATCAAAAGAACTAAAGTTGTTTCCTTCAAATATTTTTTTTTTCGCTCGAATTTATTGTAAATAGAAGGAGCACCACGATTTGAGATTAGATGAAGATTTTGCTATATGTAATGAAATTAAAATCGATCCACCCGTCCGAATCTTGTGAAGTCAAATTTAACTTTAATTGACAGAACTAAAGCCAATCTTTACTTGAATTTGTTGTAAACAGAAGCGTAACCCAGATTTGAGATCCGATGATAAATGTTGTTATCTGTAATGGATTCCGTATCCTCCACCGTCGAAATCAAATCCATCTTTAGCTTTAACTGACAGAACAAAAGCGATATCTTTCGGATGGTTTTGCTTGAATTTATTGAAAGTACGAGCGAATCCAGGATTTTCCAGAGCTCAGATAAGATCAAAAGAATTTAGAACAAATTTTTTCATAAATCAAAACCGCTGTGTAAAAAACACATTACTTACTATCTTGCTAAAGGATAGTAAACCTTAGTTTCTTAGCAAAGTAGTAAAAAGCAAAGCTCTGTGTAATTACTTGATTTCCAAGTAAGTGATTTGGTTACGTGGAGTAACTGTGAACCGTCAATTACTGGCACGGTACGGTCAAAACTGTGACAGTACCAGTGGTTTCGTTGCAAGTACCGAATAAAAACCAGTAGCTGGTTGAAGCGTGCTTTACACGCCAGACGACCCGAAGTAGTACGTAGTAATAATACTGTGAGTAGCATTGTTTTGACCTGGAAAAAGTCGTGAAAATTAATAGAAAAGCCTCTCTTTCAGTCACCGCCTTTGTTTCGATTTTTTTCTCTCCCTCCCACCACTCCCACTCCACCTCGTCCTTTTTTGTGCTTAGTTGACCGACTTCACTCTTCCTCTATCTCACACCAACTCTCTCTCTATATAAACCCACAGCCTCTCTCCTCCAACCCATTCCATCTCTCACAAAACCAAAACCAAAACCCATTACAATTTTCACTGCCCGCTCGCTCGCTCTCTCAAACCGAAATGGCCCTGCAGGCTCTGAATTCCCCCAACACCGCTCCCAAATTCGGCTTCGAAGAGGAAGCCAACCGCAACATGAACCCCCACCACGCCGAGCCGTGGGCCAAGGGGAAGCGGTCCAAGAGGCCACGTGGGGAGGACTCGCTTTCCGAGGAGGAGTACATGGCTCTCTGCCTAATGTTGCTCGCTCGTGGCACCACCAACGCAGCTACCCCCGCCGCCGTTCCTACTCATCTGCCGCCGCATCCGCCGGCGTCTTACAAGTGCGTCGTCTGCAACAAGGCTTTCAGTTCGTACCAAGCACTCGGCGGCCACAAGGCCAGCCACCGTAAGTCTGATGCCTCCTCCGCCGCCGCCGCCGCCGCAACCGCCGCCGTCAAGACTGAAATTCAAACAATCTCTGCTGTTTCGACCGGCATGGCCGCGAGTGGGAGGACCCACGAGTGCACCATCTGCCACAAGTGCTTCCCGACCGGGCAGGCCTTGGGAGGACACAAGCGCTGCCACTACGACGGCGGAAGCAGCACCGCCAACAGCGCCGTCACAACAATTTCTGAAGGCGGCGGGTCCTCCAGCCACAGCCAGACTCAGAGCCAGCGTGGGTTTGTCCTCGACCTGAACTTGCCTGCTGAGCCGGAAGTACAAGTGTGGCCCGGATTTGACAAGAAGAAGAGTGCTCAAGTCTCCGCCGACCAGGAGGAGGTGCAGAGTCCGATGCCGGAGAAGAAACCGCGTCTGACATTGGGCCGAGATTGAATTTGGACTTTATGTATGTGATGGATGAATTACAGAAATGTTAGTGTGTTCGATGAATTGGGTTGGTGTATATAAAATTTAATTCAATTGGTTTCATTTCAATTCGTTCTTGGTTCTCCAATTGGTTGTTTTAATTTGTCATCGTTTTAATTTGGATATTGGTTCAATTTGTTCATTGTTGCTCAGTATTTTGTTCTGACTATTAACCCGACTCAAGCTTATCGACCACGTTAGTGTAGGGTTCGAGTGAGTGAGTGGTGTTTGATGGAACTGAGAGGCTGCCGAAACTGAGAAGGCGGCCTCTGGTCTGGTCTCTCCCATGTGGTTCATGCCTTTAATGCACATGTTGGCAATCATAATACAATGCACCACAGCACAGCCATTTTCAATAGGCCTTTGCGTGGCCAAGAAACACTTGGTCGTTTTTTAAATATATTTGGTTACTTGTACCCACTGTATTATTCATTTTATATGCATACGTTATCATGTCTAAGAGTATAAACTCACATGGATTATGTTTTTGCAAATATAAACGAGACGAGGTCGACCCAAAAATGAAACCCAGATAGCGCTCTTTGAGTGGCGTGATTAGCTTCTCAGTTATGGAAGAGAATACGTATATTTGAAGATCGATGCCGTATATATATACGTAGAGTAGGCAGTGAAAAGATACGTTGCTTATTTTGATTCCGTCACAGTATTGTAGTAGTGGTAGTCGTGTTGACGCACTCCACTCTCTTCTCATCAAGTGTGAAAGCTCAATGGCCAAGTGTGCCGTGTGGCTCAAGGTGCTTCCTCCAAACGCGGCCTAGATAGCTTGACAATTATACTTTTGGGATTGTTCTTTCTCTTCACTAATCAAGAAAAGAAAAAGTCCCCCGTCCCCTGTGGATTAGTCTGTCATATGATATTAAGTTTACAGGTAACAATTAATGCAGATCCAATAAGCTAGCTAGCTTTTAAAGTGGTACATACTATAATCAAATATCAATCTGATCTTCTAAATAAAGCTTTTTTGGGTTTTTCTTTTCTTTTGGCAAATAGTTATTTTTTGGATAGACAATTAATCAAGTTAGGCATTTTCACGTTTTCGGAATGATCGATAACAAAATTGATTATATATGAGTAGACGCGTGTCTCAATTTTCTTTAAAATTTGTGAAATGTTTATTTGAACCATTTTATCAAACGCACATGGTGTTTGGTCGATTCTTCTCATTTTAACAAGGCAAATGCGGAGTTTCCTTTTGACATTATCATTTCTTTTAAAATAAACAATGAAGAATATTAAGATTATTTCCTCAAAATTAAACGTTTTGCAGACTTTTTGTGGTATGGCCACCGTGCAAACATCCAAAAAAGAATGCCACTGTTAACATGCGGTAACCCGAAGAGTTCGATCGAGATCGTTGAGAGCTTGCTTTATGTTTCATGTACATTCAAGCCTCAATGTTAGTGACATGGGGACATACACTAGTCTTGTCTATTTACCGTATTTTTACTTCATTTGATCTTTAAAACTATTGACCTATTTTTTCGTTGTTCAACTCTCGTTGTCGTCTACCGGTTGTTGTATAGTAATATAAAAAATGATAAGATCAGTGTTTTTCATCTATCTCATATGAAAGGGTTTAGGCTTAGACTCACACTTCTCCTCGTTATTTTCTAAAAATTTAGTTCAACTCTAAGAGTCTTATCATGTGGTGATATACACATGCAATAGACCATGATGGCTGGGATAAATTGCCTCCTTTGCAAAGTTTTAATATGAACTTAAGAGATAGATGTTGTGAAACAAATGAATTAAAGAAGCTAGAAAAGTTGAAGAAGATGTTTTGTGTTCATTGCGTGTGGTTATGTGTATACAAATTCTTAATTACGTGTCTGTCTTACAAGTACAACATGCAAACTCTTTTTGTTAATTAAGTTAGTTAATGGTTTAAATATACGGTGTCAAACTAACTACAAATTAGAGAAAGGCTAATTAATTAATCAACATTTCTCTTGAGCTACTTGCTTAATTGGAATTCCGGCCAGGACTTTGTATTGGTCACATTTAATTGCCTTTGCTTATGCAAAGTGATTATATATGAGGATTAGTCTTGTGCCAGTAAACTAAATAGTCGTGGGCTTCCTTAGTCTTTGAAGTGGCTTCATTTTCTCTTTCTTTTTTTTTTGGGTTAGAACCAGAATACCAGAACTCTAGAAGGTATTAATTTTAGGCAGAATTAACACATTGATAATTATTAATATTAAGTTGACTTGGTAATGAATGGTGGACATTCAAGAAAGGAAAGTCAACAGAAACTTGAAAGAAATTAGAAGACTGGAAGCCATCATGTGTGGTGCACATGATTCCTTTTCACAACTTGAATAGTCTAATTCTCCCACCATTTCCCATTTAAACAAATTAAAATTTCACTTTCATGCTTTTATTTATCTCTGTTCAATTTTGATGCCTCTGCACTTCTGCAGTCTACCCACAAGGTTGATCTGAAAAATTTCCATCAGCAGCTAAATATAACTATTATGTCTTGTGTTTTGCTTCTCTTGGTTTTACCTGTCTGCATATTTTGCAAGCTAGTGACATTAGGCAATAGATGACCAAATCAAACAAGGCATGAAAAAGTTAACCAATAAAATTAAATCTTGCCCACTAATATTTTATTGATTGATGAGTTTGTCATCAACTCTGATTATCCATTGGAGTTTTTTTTTTAATAGTTTGTTAAGAATGAAGGGTACCCACTTGCCCAAAAAAAAAGAAAAAGGAAAGGGGTACCACTAGGATTTAGTGTTCTTTAAGTATTGGTTTAGACTCAGAACAATAATGTTGAAGTAAACACAAAGAATAGTCTGTCATCAGTCAAATGTTTGTTAGGGGATGGTATGGGATGAATTGGGATCATGATCTCACTTTTTTTGCTTTGAAACTTTCAGTTCCATTCATTTGTGCAACATTTTAATTTTTTTTTTCAGGTCCAATGTTTATGTTGGGGTCAATGAATAGTGTAATGGTGTGGTGAGGGGGGTCAATTTGCAAGAGGAAATGCAGTGATTGATATATGAAAGGTAGATTAGGAAATTTTTAAGCTCCAATTGATGGAAGATTAAAAATTGATAGTTGACTTTGAGTCCATTCATAGACACTTATATACCAAACATGGCCCTCTCACAACCTTCTATGGTGATTACCATACACCTTTTGATCCTTATTTATTAGTTCATGTATGAGTGTATGACTGCTGCAGTTGGTGGAAGATGTATGAAAAGGGGTCTGCCTTTTTCACAGCCATCTTTCTTTAATGACCAGAAATTTGTTGTTTAAATTGAGTAGATAGTTTCTTGATTGTAATAATGAAATACTTTTTGGTCTAATTAATCAATGTGAGACTGCTGAGCTGATGATGTTTGGTAGCCTTTGTAAGAACCATCTTGGCAATGACTGAAAACCCATCATTTGGGAAGGTTTGATTTTATTTGGTTTCAAAGTTGCATTGCAATTTGGTCTAAATTATTTGCAGGTGGCAAAGCAGTTGAGTGTTGGGTCAGCTTAAACACAATAAGCCAGTTTATGACATTGCATTTGGTCCAAACCAAGATATTAGGCACATGTACAGAAAATTGACTTAATTTATTGTATAAAATATCATGTATTGAAACACAGATCCCTTCAATTCTACCCAAGTTTTAGCTTCTATCTCCTAATTAATTTGTTTGGTTCAAGTATGACTGCTGCAGTTGGTGGAAGATTGTTTTTCATTGAACTCTCCCAGCTAACACATAAACTCCTTGATCCTATATATTACATCATGATGTTAATTTTATAATTTGTTTTCTCTAGATTTTAAAGTTCTTTATTCAAGTCTAGTTGTCTGCAGCTTGTTAATTTTCTTCGTTCGGCTGCTTGTAGTTTCTGGTTTAACAGTCTTGAATCTGAAAAGTGTGTCACATTCACATTTTCATACCAAAAACTAAAGGCAAAAGATTTGTACCCAAAACACTGTTGCCCAAGTCATGAGGCATAAATTGGGTTGGGCTTGGGCTGCTTTGGATTGACAGATGTTCCAATCTAGGTGCAGCCCAAATCTAAATGGAGTGCCCAATTAAGTCTATCCTACAGTTCCTACTAGCTAGCTAAAGTTCATGAATCCAAGTTACTCCTGTATCAATGGTGAATTATTTGGAGTTTGATCCCTACATAAGTTCACTCAACTAGCAATTAGCAATGTGCTTTGGGTTTGGCCTGGCAATAATAACAGTACGGTAAAGTTGAGAATATTTCTTCTTCCGAGAGAGATGCAGCCGCCTACAAGTCAACGATCGTTTCACATTTTCTAGTGTCATTGCTTAACCTCTTTGAGGCATTTATTCAAATACTAATTAAGTATTTCCATAACTCAATTGAAATTTGAGATGGGCAATTGCCTTCGTTGACGCTTTTTTGAATTCGCTAGTTATGTTACTAGATTTGTTCATTACAATCTATATACTGATCATTCAAACACACATAATTTTTTTAGGCAAACACTTTTTATTAATACAGAAAATAAGGATCAATGTTTGTACTTGTAGAATATCCAGGCCATGATTGCTGATATCTTTCTGCACATTCAGTATCTGCATAATGTTGGCTAGTTCATAATTTTAACAATGGAATATATATAGGTGAGAAACCACGTGAACCACTTTCAGAGGCCACAATATATGTATCCAAATATATATAACCAAACCAGGGGAAAGAGACATGAAGACAATGAAAAAAAAATGCAGAAATCACAAAGAAGAAGCAGAAAAAGAAAAGGGAGCAGATCAATATATAGTGAGAACCTCAGTGTACCTTTTCCCTGGCCTAAGTGGCCTGCCTTTGGCTGATGCATATATATCTCCAACCTTTCTGTGTCACTCTTTATCATCATCATGTCTATTTCTTTGTTGCCAAACCATTGTCATCCACAGAATCACTATTCACTACTGTATGACATGTGTCAGACTGTCATGAGAGAGAGAGAGAGAGAGAGAGAGAATCTTCTGGGGGTGGTAAAGGGCCTAATAATCATTTTCCATTCTGTACAAAGCACTCGAATATATTCATGCACTTGGGCCACAAACTTTTGTGGCATGGAGTATAAATTACGTACACAGCGAGTATAAATTAGATTTGCATGGTTTGAGGCTTTGAATCCCAAACCATCATGTCCTCAATCCACAGGGAACTAATTGGCACGAAAATGTCATCACCAATATAATTGCTCTAGCTTGCTAGCTGCACTATTTGTGATTCTTATATTTGGGTTGAGCGCGCATGCATTATTCCTCAATCCAGACAATTAATTGGCATGAAAATATCAAAACCACTATGATTGCTCTAGTTGTACTATTTGTGATTCTTCTATTTGAGTTGGGCACGCATGCACTATTCCTCAATCCAGAAAAGTAATTGGCATGAAAATATCAAAACCAATATGATTGCTCTACTTGTACTATTTTGTGATTCTTCTATTTGGGTTGGGCATCAGGGCATGCATGATGCATGTCATGGTTTGAATAATATTCTCCAAAAGTATCACGATCCTCTTCATCATCAACTTCTTCTAAATTGTTTTTTTTTTAATTTTTTCTTTTTAGGGCCTCATATTATTAGGGTCAAAAATATTATTAATGGAGTCCTAAATGGAATGAGTTCTGCATGCGTAAAGAAATACATAATATCCTATGAGGCCGAGTGGAGGCTATGAATGTAAGGAAACAAATAAATAAATATTAAAAAAAGAAAAGAAAACACACTCCAAATGAGAATGAAATATATATAGGACTATGTATCAATCCATCAACGCTAATGGCAAAGACAAACTCAATTATTGGAGATGCAAAGACTAAAGAAGAGGTTCAAACACAATCTCAAAACTCCTTCCTAAAACTATTGTATTTTTTTTTTTGGCGTGAAGAAGAACTTTATAAAAGCAAACAGACGAAACAAAGAACAAATTGAAAGGGAAATTATTGAATAGATCCTCTAAGCAAATTGATTTGAACCGGCTTATTGACCATTGACAGAAACCTCCAATATGATGTTGAAGATAAGCGTTTGAAACAGGCACCTCCGGGGTGATAATGATGGACGACTGCTAGCTAGCTCTACGCAGGAACTGTCAAAGAAGAAGAAATTAATAGTTCTAGTAGTTTGAGCAAAATCCTCTAGCTTTTATCTTTGCATATATAGCTAATTAATGTGGTTTAATCTTGAATCGAGCTCATGATTGATGGTTTGAATCTTAGATCACTCTACTATATGGAAGAAATTAGAATAAACTCACTGCCACATTTAATTTTTTAATTAAAATCTGAGTCAATTTTTTTCATGGTTTCAATCATTTGACTAGTTGTCAACTAAACTATTTTTCATTTTCGGTTCGATGAGTCAGCCCTACACATTTTAACTTACCTGAAATGCCCTTGACCTAATTTCAGATGTTCAAAACCATTGACTTTTTTGTATTTATGATAAAATTATCTTCTCTCTAAATTTTAGCTTCATTTAATTGATTGTCACTTTGTCAGACTTTTTATTTTGTATTTCAATTATAATTTTCAGATTTTTCATAACTTTTGAGGGAGAAGATAAAATTATGATCCATTCAAAAGTGATCAATTTAATTGCAGAAGCAAAACTCATATCATTGCTTGGTATGATTGATGCATTCTTCTTACAATTAGATTAGCGTTGCTACAAGATTTATAAGGTATTTGATATATTTGTTTAATTTTTTTTACGATTGACGACTTTTTCATGTGTTTTTTCATTCTTCTTATCAATGATATTGTTATTGGGTTTTTTTTTTTGCTCAATTTCATATCATGTTTTCTTAAAAGATTAATTTACCTAAACTATTTAGTAATTTACCTACAATATTTTCTTAAAAGATTAATTTACCTACAATATTTGCATGAAAAACCTAGCTTTTTCTAGTACTAGAGAAAGGTTTTGAGGGTTAATTTTCCTTCTTACGTACACGTACAAAAATGAATAACAAGTATTAATTTGTGTTACATATTGAAATTAGAATGAGAGCAAAGCTCAAAAGATGCAAATTATTCTTATCAACCTCTATAACTTGCTTTCCCCACTCTACTGCAGTAAAGCACTGTTAACAACATAAACTAATTCCTATCGAGTGACTTTATTTACGAGCTGCCTAATTTAGCTTTCCACCGACTACAATAGTACTACTCTGCATAGATATAATTAAATTAAACCTGAATACTATACAATTAATCATCTTAAATCAAGATTAATTTGCGTGTACTTTTGTACTCTTTCCCAGTTTTTAAATACCTTAAGTTGGCCCTTAATTAAGTTCCAGTTTCTTAATGGTAAATCTCGCCGGAAACATGGGAAAGATGCTTAAGCTACTATATATCACTGTAATGGGGAAGGTACGTGGTCCAGACTCCATGCCAGACCATGTTGATCATAATTTGCAAAGCATATATATATAACTTAATTGCATAAGCAATGACTTAAGCTTCTAGTTATTTGACGCATGCATGCCATTGCCAATTTGCTAGCCTTCGATTTTCTCGGGTTCATGTGATTCTGTAATGGTTGTCATGATTAGGATATTGTTCTTAATTTGTCAGAACAAGCTAATTAAGCTTGGATTTGCTCATTAGAGGGAGAACAAGCATTGGTGGTTCTCATGTGCATTTTGTTGGATTATCGATAACATATATTGCAAATGTACCACATTGTCACATTGGTGAGTTGTATGATCACCCATTTTAATTAGGCCTAAGGACAAAAGTACAAGTTGATAGCTAAGGCTGCTAAGCTAAGCAATATTAATTACAATCTTTTAATTAGCACATATATATCGAAAATCTTTCAACTAACCAGCCATATAATGAATTGAAATTTAAACTCAAATCCGCAGTCAGCAAGATTTGAATCCGGGTGGGGGGTACCACACCTGGAGGCTCAAACAGGGTGGGGGAGTTACTTCATTTGTCACAAAAGACTCCATTCGTCACAAAAGACTCCATTCCATAATGTAAGCTTAATATTTTCAGTTTGATATGCTAACACGACGCCACATGACACGTGAACAAAAATGGAAGGAAAACACTATGTAGAAAGCACATGGCGCCACTAGACGGAAATTTGAACTTACAAAGGATTAGTAATCCAATAATACTTAAGTGTCACACAATTTGTTACAAGGACAAAATGTTTGATAGCGGTCATAGTTGAGAGCCAACTTTTACGCTCGGCCCACCCTTTGTTGTTATTGTTTAAGTATGAAAATAGCAATTTACCGGCTCAAAGAACTTTAATTGTGTCAACACATGTAGCACGTTCCTTGAGCCACGCCACCATGTTTGTTCACTTGAAACCCTAAATGGATTCGCTAGTGTCCAACAATATTTTTGTGTCGCATAATACCTAGCTTGGATTTCTTCCTTTGTCATGGAAGATTCCATTCCATCATTTGGTTTAAATTTTTTTGATTGAGATGCTAATTAAAATGACACTCACTAAATTTTTTTGATTGGGAGTACTAACCCAAGAGGCCAAGAGTACGTACTTAGTTGTCACTAAATTTTTTTAGGGGACAAAAAGTGCAAAACAAGTCATAGTTGAGAGAGAGAGAGAGAGAGAGAGGGCGCTTTTGTACTCCATCCTTTGGCTATTATTGCTAAGATTCTCTTCGATATTGGTAGGGGTCTCCATTGTCCACACAAATAGGAGGAGATACGTACATATCAAGGCTTGCATTTGCAAAATGAGTGACAAGCATATCAAACAAGTATTCCCAATTCATGTTACAGTAGGTCAAAGTTGGCAAATGAGGAGGGGGGACCTTCCTTTTCACAACCAAATAGTTGCTTGTGAAGTTGTGATTTGATAATTAGCCAAAAAAAAAAAAAAAAAAGTTGTGATTTGATATGTTCACATATTATATTGAGATTCTGAGATTAAAATTAGGCAAGTAGGACCATTATTATGTAAAAACCATTCGCGTGACGATAAGATGTTGACTAATCTATACTAATCTGATCTCACTGAGCAAGAAGAAGCTAGAGGAAGAAACCCCCACCACACGATGACTTTGAGCAACTTCAAAAAGCCCTAGCTAGCTATCTTTCACAGCACAAGGAATCAAGTGTTTCACAAGGAACCACGTAGATGTTTACCTATAATATTCATATAAAAGATTGTTGACAATCAAATAGTTGTACTAGTTTTAAAGATACAACAGTCAGCACCATGTGTATTATATATAGATATTAGAGGGTAAGTAAGAGAGGACGATGAAGCCTCAAAATGTGGTGCAGTGAGAGTGAGAGGTGTTTCTAAAATCTAAAGAAATCTAGCATTATCATAGGGAAGTGTTGAGTCGATGGGAATTTGATATATCCTAAGCTAAGCTTAGCTTGTTTTTTAATTAATGAATATTATCCTGCATGCTCATGTTTTGGTGCTTTCACGAGGCAGAGGCACAAGATATTTGACTTGTCATGAGAAAATATACCGTTGTCAACCAGTCAAGTTTGGCTTCCTTTTGGTAAATAATATTGATATAAGATATTGTCTCTCCTCCCAAAAGGGATTTTTACTTAATTGGTATGTTATCGGATTGTTAATTTTCATTGAAATTAAAATGAGGTATAGACCCCTACGATGATACACATGACTTTGATATCATATTGGAAAAGGGTATTCACTTCTCTTTGAAAATAAAATTTGGAACCCAATTAATTAAGGACTCAACCTCACGCCTATATTATTATTTGAAGAGAAATCATACGTCCGGATGAAACATAGAGTCAATAATGCACTCCTCTAACCAAATAGATAAACTCTACTCACAAACATAAACACGAGCAATCCTATACGCAACCGTGTTACATACACTCAAGTGGCATGGCTATAAATAACTTCATGAATTTGTAGATACATTAATTTCAGTATATACTACTACTACTACATACATACCAAAATACCTGTTTTCCTAGACTTAGTGGGTCTCTTAGTGTTGGTGTTTGACCTTCTGCTTCAACTGGTCTTTTCTTTGTTAATACTTGTTTATGCTCATTCTCTCAGTTTCAATAAATATGCCCTTGGCTTGAAACATAGCAGCAGTGAGATGATTCCTTTAAGCTTAGCTCACATGGAACCATGCATGTCACCCATTTAAATAGTTTATAAACTTGGGGAGCACCTGCGGGGACAATTATACAAAATGAAACACAGTGTTCAAGGTACAAGAAAAGAACTAAATACAAGTAGCTAGGATGTAGAAGAGGCGAAAATTCTTGCACACACCAAAGTGCATATATACTTAGGTGATTTTAACCGTTGGATCGGCCAACTCTTCATCCAACCACACATACCCCCTGCATGTACACCGTTGGATCGCCCACCTCTGCATAACAACCGTTGGATCGCTCCAGTGCATATGCACTTCGGTGTATGCAAGACTCTCTCAGAGAAGAGGTCCTAAAAAGATGGAAATTCTGTATACACCCACCATTCAATGATCATGCAGATTAATTTACTCTTTGGATTCTAAGCAAAAACAACGTTTCTTTGTAGAAATAATTCTTGCATAATAATGACCTTGACCTAAATTTTATGTTCAAATTTAGGGAGTTCAAATGATCAACCTAGCTAAACCCGGTGAAACACATATTGAGGCTTGAACCAAATTACGAATTCAAGTTATATATTTTTAGTTCAAATATTATAATTTTTAAGAAGTAAAAATGTGTAAAATCTATGTTTAAAGACTGATGATATATTTAAATTCAAGTTGTATTCCGAAGGTTGAACTGTGAATTGAACAACTGGCCGGTTAGTGATAATACTTATATTCCGGAAACACAAATATTTATCTTACATTTTTTAGTTTTTTTTTTGTAATTAATCTTGGGATTATTATTGTTGTCAATTATGGCAGGATATCTCTAGAATATCTAAAAAAATCTAAGGCAATCTGCAAGAATTCAATATCCTAAGGGAAACTAAATTATATGTAAACAAGTTTTTTATAATTAAGAAAGGCTCATTAAGGAAGGTCTAGATCTCCAAAATCTACACAAATAATTCATTAATTCTCGTATAGTAATGTGGTGATCACACTTGTATATAAAAAGCAACTACTCTCAATCACTCATCTCAGAGTAGTTGAGTTAAATCTAATGAACCAGAAGGTAACTCTTTACCTCAGATCTCTCTTTCATCTCCTTATATCTCTCTCTTTACCCTCACTGATTTGTGAGCATTTCAAACACTCGGTGTGATCTCTTTTTCTTTTCTTTTTTCATTTTAATTAGTTTTGTCACTTAATTAACATAAGCTAAATCACGCTGATATGTTTTGTGTTGTATAATTGTACTGTTTACTTTTTTAGTGATCCAATCTTTTACCTCAACAATCATAAAAGGGTAACTGTAATAATATTGTTAGAAATGTTATGTTGGTTGCCTGATAATCAAGAAATTTAAGGTCACACACTTATTTTTAATATTAATCGTTGAGATTAAATGAATCATTTTAAACTTTTCAACCGCAATCCTTAATATTGGCTCGCATAATATGTGGCCTTGAATTTTTTGCCACTAGGACATGACGACTCATAATAATTTCGAAATTTACGATATAAATACATAAAAGAACTTGTTATATGTACACATTTACATTTATTTTGTCGTTCAAAAAATTCAAATCCATCTTGAACGAAAAATAAACATAATCGCATTGTGGGATGTGACTTGAGACGTTTTCTTTTGACATATTAATTTTGGGAAGCTCACTTAATAATTAAGGTAAATAAGGCACCAAATGTGAATGAGGCTAATTTGGTATTTTATCAAAATGGTTGTACAGGTGAAATGTTACTTTCATTGCTTTGATGGTGAGGCTAGACATTTTTGAACAATCTGAAGAAATGTTATAAATACTCCCCATTTTGGGAAAGTTGAAAAAGCACTCAATGAGCATTTACTTCAAAATAGCATATATGCTAATTCCATTTCCAATATAAATTTTGCAATTCCTTTTGGTATTTTTCTATGAATAGATTATCCGGGTCATCCTTGTGGGTTAAATTAGGAGGGTGTGGATCATTTAATATAAAGAGGACTCCGCGATATTGGGGCATCAAAGCAAAGAAAGCAGAGTGTCAGTTTTGGCGTGCTTTATTGTGCAAGGTGGTGGTGGTGGTGGTGGTGAGTGAGTGAGTGTGTGTCTCTTAATGCACCCCCAAAATCTGAATGAACCCTCCTCTACTTTCTTTTCTCACCCCCCCAAATTAAAGTAGGCAAAACCAAAAAGAAAAAGGAAAAATTGAAAAGAAAAGTAGTAATCCTAGTGCTTGGAGGTGGTACTACTTACTACTACTGTCAATGACTGAAACATACATTTCGTAGCAAATTGGTCCTTTAGCTCGGAACTGGTAAGTTACAGCTCATTTGCTGATGGTTGCTTTTGGGTTTTGGGTTTCTTTTTAGCCTTTTGGTTTCTCTGAGTTTCGTGAAACTTTGTTTGGTGGTGGTGGGTTTGGTTCTCAAGAACTCAATGCTGTCTCAAGCCTGGCTCTTTGGTTTTGATACAGTTTGCTCTGTTCCTCTGAGTCCTTTCTGATTATTCAAGTTTAAAGCTTGAAGCGATAGCGTACGAACGATTTGGGTGAGTTGTGCTTAGCAAGTTTCTGTCTTTATCGTTTGCTTGCTCAGTTTACTATTTGGGTTTTGATTTCTAGGCTTGGTTTTGGCTGATTGCACTCGATATGGAACTGGGTTCTTTTATTTTCAAGTTGCAAGTATATGAAATAGTTGGCAGTCTTGCATAGCTCTGTAGATTTGATGAATGGGTCTTGGGTTTTGTTGGGGTTTACACGGAGAGTGGCTTTTGGGGCTTGTTTTTATATTATGGGCATATTTCTTCTTGCGGGGTTTTAGAAATTTTCACTCATACAGCACAAAATGTATTCTTTTTGTGGTGAATAGCACAATATAATCTTTGCTTCCTTATTATATTAGATTTTCTGCAATATATTCTGGTAGATTCCTCAGATTTCAGTTCAATTTTGTAATAATTTTTTTTTGTTGGTAGTTGATGTTTGGTTGTCCATTACTATAATAACTTAAAATTTGTGATCTTTCTCTCATTTATTCCCTTACTTTGCCCAAATAAAAAGAGATGCTTGTTGTCTACCGTTTTGGTGGTTTCTTCAACTGATACCGAGATGCTGTTTTCAGTTGCAGGTTTTCAAACTTCAACGGTATAAAAGAAGTCTATAAAATAAATTTGGTTGATGTGTACATGTTGGGTTTGAAACTTGAAGCTTTAAAGGCGTTAAGAGGGTCTTGGTGGCATGAATCTTTAATAAGCTTTTAAAAAGGAAAACAAAGAAACACAGTAATCAGAAGGGAAAGATTAAGAAATAGTGGGGGAGTGTGGTGGAGTCAGATTTGTGCTTGTGAGTGTCTCTGCTGTTTGATAATTATTTAGTGTTGAGAGTCTGTTGGCTATGTTCCCTGTGCTGACTTGGTGCGCCCGGACTCCGTGGGCTTTGCCGCCGACCAAGGAAACACCCTCTTCTTTGGCTCTCTTGCCATTCAAGAGAACCTTTTCTTAAAAAATTGCTCAAAACCCATCTTCTCTTTTCCATTTCTTTCTCTCTCTATCTCTTAGACTCATTCAGTCCTTGTCAAGATTCGGTCATAGCCTGCCCTGCATACATATATATCCTTCCCTCTGTGTGTCTTCTTTTCTCCCTTGAAGCCCAGGAAGTTGATTGCATTCAGATATCATATCTGGTCCCATCTCCTGGTGTGTTCCTTTCCATTTCCAGCTGTTTTTTGTTGATCGAGATGCGTTCTTATTTGGGATGTCTGGTGATCTTGGTGTGAAGTATTTAATCAAGCAGTGACAGGTTGAGTAGTGGGGAAGGGGAAGTTTAGTTTGGGAAGTAAGCAGATCTTTTGCTTGCCAAGATGAAGTTTATGAAACTTGGATCGAAGCCGGATTCTTTTCAGACTGATGGCAATAATGTTAGGTGAGATCTTCTATGGCCTTCTGTTATCCGAGTGGTTATTGGTCCGATGCATTTCATTTCCTGTTGCATAAGCATTGTTAGTATATTTCCTTTGTATCATTTTTGGTTGGATTTTTTTGTTCAGAAATGTAAAAAGTTGGTTTTCCTTCCCATTGATGTTGCCTCTTTGGCTACTCATTCTAGCAGGCACCTTGGTTCTTGCTCAAACATTGGGCTTAAATTTCTTCCCTCATTTTGGGTCCCATCTGTTTTCTCCCATTCTGTTGTCTTAATTATAGCTAATTAAGTTGGGACATTTTATGAGAACCATAAGCTTTTATCGGAAATACTCTTTTTTTCTCTCTAATTAAGTGAGGGGAGAAATAAATAATTACAGATTGTTCAGCCTGCCATTTTTGCTCTAATCATCCAACACTTTTTATTTACATATTTTTCGCTTTGGATTTTTTTTAAACCTCAGAATCATTGTTATTATCCATTTTGACTGTAGGCAATGGAGTACCTAGTGATCCAGGGAAAGGAACAAGGATAACATAAAAACAGTGAGAAATGATAAAGTGTGCCAAATGTATACAAAGTAGAAAAATGCTAAGAGTCTTTCTAAACCCACATTATAATACAGAAGAAGGATATGAGGAAAATGAATTGAATTCTAGTATAATGAAATTGCTGCATCATAGCCAATCAATCCTTTGAATGAGGAATATTAAAGCTAATGCTAAATTTAGCTATGTGGAATTGTTACTTTGCCATGGAACTTGGGTGGGCGTACTGTTTAGAGTCCCTATTAACACTACGAAATAACTTTCATATGTACAGGTATGTGGCGGCTGATTTGGAAACAGATATCATTGTTAATGTTGGAGATTCAAAGTTTTATCTACACAAGGTATTGGTCTCTTCTATTTTTCTTTATATGGTATCTTGTACATCTTGTACCAGGACTGACAATAACTGTATCAGTCCTTGCCATTTTTTGTTTCACTGTGATATATCACGGCTCCTGAGTTTCATGCCTAGCATGCTGAATCATTTCAAGTTGAATGATCTATAGTCAAGATTTTGTTATAGTACTCTTATTTGCAAGCAACTAGAGAAAATACAGATATTTTAGCTACCAAAACTATGAACTAGTCAAAAAAGAGGGTATTAATTGAGTTCGCTGATTGGAACAATTCATGATTCCTGTAAGGCTCATATGCTAAATGCATGTGCTCAACTTGTTTTTCATAAAGATAAACTACTCATTTTCTTGCCATAGGATAGGAGTACTTCAAATATTAGTTTAACACCTACTTTGATTCTTGATATATTCCTACTCACTTGATGAATTATTATGATTTGCTTGAGACCAATAAAGAATTGTTAGATATATATTTTGAGAATCATGTCTTTTATAAATCAAGAGATGATATAGAGTTGGCAGACTTATCTCCACACAGTTACGTTGCATCTCAAAATTTAGCTGTCAATATGCTGTGTAGCCACAGTTATTTGCCCTGTGATGCTGATTAGAGTTATAATATGGTTTGCAGTTTCCTCTTCTATCAAAGAGTGCCCGCCTACAGAAATTGG
Source organism: Rubus parviflorus (assembly GCA_029955375.1). Classification (NCBI taxonomy): domain Eukaryota; kingdom Viridiplantae; phylum Streptophyta; class Magnoliopsida; order Rosales; family Rosaceae; genus Rubus; species Rubus parviflorus. The sequence continues at coordinate 32,326,900 of JARGGL010000001.1, forward strand.
TGAACGCCATTGAATCAAAACCTGTGGAAGTTTACATTTCTGACATCCCCGGTGGCCCTGCTGCGTTTGAGATATGTGCCAAGTTTTGTTATGGCATGACTGTCACCCTCAATGCTTACAATGTTGTTGTGTCTCGATGTGCGGCTGAGTATTTGGGAATGCATGAGTCTATTGAGAAAGGAAATCTCATATACAAGATTGATGTGTTTCTTAACTCTAGCATTTTCCGGAGCTGGAAGGATTCGATCATTGTTCTTCAGACTACAAAGTCTCTTTTGCCGATATCTGAGGAACTGAAGTTGGTCAGCCAATGCATTGATTCAATAGCTACCAAGGCCTGTGTCGATGTTTCAAAAGTTGACTGGTCCTATACCTATAACCGGAAGAAACTCCCAGAGGAAAATGGGAGCGATCCAAATTGGAATGGTGTCAGAAACCGTCAAGTTCCAAAGGATTGGTGGGTTGAGGAATTATGTGAGCTCGAGATTGATTTATTCAAGCGTGTTCTCATGAGTATTAAAACCAAAGCAGTACTTTCTGGTGACGTGATAGGAGAAGCCTTGAAAGCTTATGCTTACAGAAGATTGTCAGGTTTCAGCAAAGGTATGATGATCCAGGGTGGAGATACGGCAAAGCATCGATCGACAGTGGATGCAATTGTATGGCTTTTGCCTGAAGAGAAAGGCAGTGTCTCTTGTAGTTTTTTGCTCAAATTGTTGAAAGCAGCTATATATATGAACTCTGGAGAAACGACCAAGGATGAGCTGGTAAAGAGAATCGGACAGCAACTGGAGGAGGCTTCTGTGAATGATCTTTTGATACATGCAGCAGAAGGAGAATCTACAATATATGATGTTAGTGCAGTTCAAAAAATAGTAGAAGAGTTTCTAAGGAAAGATCGGAATGCAGAGATTCAATCATTAGAAGAAGGCCGTGAGATTCAGGAGGAGAGAAGGCCAGGGATCTTGTCAGATGCTTCCAAGTTGATGGTGGCAAAACTGATAGATGGGTATCTTGCTGAAATTTCAAAGGATCCCAACCTACCCTTGTCCAAGTTTGTTAATCTTGCAGAAATGGTGTCAGGTTTCTCTCGCCCTGCTCATGATGGGATTTACCGAGCTATTGACATGTTTCTCAAGGTAAAGCCTCCCGATATTTTATTATTCTCCTAATAAACATTAGTTGCTAAAACTTTGCTGTTTTTTATATATTTTTTTTGGATTTTCATCAAAGACAAGTTCATGAGAAGTTCTGTTCTCCAAGTTATTTTTTCTTGATTTTTTTTTATTGTTGGTGAATGATATGTTGCCCATGCTTTGGCGTTCTCTGATGCAGGAGCACCCAGGGATCAGCAAGAGTGAGAGAAAGAGGATCTGCAAGCTGATGGACTGCAAAAAGCTATCAGTTGATGCCTGCATGCACGCTGTGCAGAATGAGAGACTCCCACTGCGAGTTGTTGTGCAGGTACTCTTTTTTGAGCAAGTCAGAGCTGCTGCTTCATCAGGCAGTAGCACTCCTGACTTGCCTAAAGGCATGAAGGATTTAAACAGTGGTTCTCATGGGAGCTCAAGGTCCGCAACAACTAATACAGAGGAGGATTGGGATGCAGTTGCGTCGGCTGAGGAGCTCAGGGCCCTGAAAGGGGAGTTAGCTTCCTTAAGATTGGCCAGTGGTGAGAGGAATGGAGATGGTAAAAGCAATGTTGACAAGGCTGCAGTTAGTAAAATGAGAGGGTTGCTCAAGTCAAAGAAGATCTTTGCAAAGCTCTTTTCAAGCAAAGGGGGACAAGGCGAGAATAGTGGCTCAGATTCATCCGAGAGTCTTGGTTCTGCAAATCCTGAAGAGGCTGCTAAATCCACACCTTCCAGAAATCGGAGGCATTCGGTTTCTTAGAACTAATTGACAGAAAATAGGTTTGAAATTTTTTGGTCCCTTCTCTCTTCATAATCTTAGCAACTTAAGAACTTGTTGTCTATTACTTGAGCGAAAGTGAAGTACATATAGTTTGGGAGAAGGGCTTTTTGTTGCATCTGCAGAAAAATTCACAGGTTGTGAGAAAATGATTACCTAGAGAATGTAACTGGTGATATCCAATGTCAAGAGTTCTAACTCTCAGACCCAAGTCCTAACTGTGTTTTTGTTAAATATTCTCTAGCAATGCTATATTATCATATTATTTATCAAAACCATGGATTAGGTTGAACATGTTTGAATGACTTCTTGTCATGGATATTTTGACAGCATAAACATATTAGGTGACAAGTTGACATTTTCGCAAACAGTTTCATTCATCATGGGCTAAAATGTACATCTCAAAGTACAAAATTTGCATCCTTTACTAGAATTCCCTTGGATCAACAAAAATTGAAATCCCAGGAGGAGATTTGGTCCAGTCCCCAAGTGGCCCATCACTATAATCCTCTACAAGCCTCTTGATGCACCACACATCCTCGGTGCACGATAGCCGCTTCCAATGCGGTATTGATAACCTCCACGGTTCTTGGCTGGCCACTTCAGTCACCACCACCCCGCAGCCCAATCCCCTAGCCATGTTATGCGCGTGGCCACAAAGCGCCGTCACCATTTTACCCGCACGTGGGCCTTGTCCTCCTAACCCATACAGAAAAAGCAACCCAAACGGCCTAAAGACCTCGGGCACAGAAGGTATCCTCAGCCAAGGCAATGCCCTATCCACCATGCGCGTGACCTTTGCAACCAAGCGCCGTGCAAGTGACGCACCTTTGACTTCCAACGTAAACACCTCTTTACAGTTCCATGCACTCAAAAGGGCCCATGACTCGGGCGGGTCAGATAGAAACCCATCCAAACCCGACCACGAAAACCCGATTGGGACAGCCAAAAATGTACCAACATTAAGCTTGTTTTCCACAATGCGATCAATGTCCTGTGGAAAAAACTCGGTGGCAGAGAATTGGCGGCGGTAGAGGGTCTCCGCCTCCATTGGGGTGAGTTTAATTATAGTAACTCGGTTGTGGTGAGTTTTGACTCGGTGAGCATAGACTGGTTGGACCAAAATTGAAGGGGTACGAAATTTGGTGTAGTGGCACTTTTTGGTGAAGAGGTTTAGTGAAGGTTTATTGTCAAACTCAGTAGCCATGTATGAGTAGTCTGCCCCATTTCTTTGAAACCATTCCTCCATTCTGTTAACCAGTCTCAAACCAGTACCTTTTCTCCTGCATATCAAAATTTCATAACCATTAAACTATGTCACATAACCAAGTAAGGCAATAATATTTTGTAGCTTGCTACAATCTACTATATTGTTACACATTGTAATAAGGACGGCCACACTTAGAAGGAGCTCCTAGAGGATTCTAACACTACTCGAGAGAGTTTGAACACTATTTTCATGATTTAAAAAAATGGCCAAGATTAATGTAAGTTACCTGTGTGAAGGAGAAACTCTAAGGCCAAGAATGTAAGCAAGTTTGGTGCAAATGGGTTTGAATTTGAGATCAGAATCTTCATTGCTAGGCCTCGTGAGGTTTTGACCACAAGAAACGACTTTGATGCAACCCCTGATGATCCCAACGATTTCTTTTCCAGGACCCATTTCAGCCACCTGTTTATGATCATAGAACAAAATTTGAAGTCACTAATTAACAAACATTATAAATGAAAATGTTCTCATTAGGTATGAGTATGAGATACTCCGGAACATGATAGAAGCTCTCGATTGTAAAATGTTGGATTATAACAGAAACAAAAATACATTGAAGCTCACCAGCATCAGGAAGGAGGGCGAGTTTCGGATTCTGCAGATTGGGTCACCCAAAAGATCGGTAAAGAGTGACATTTCGCCACATGAACCAGCCTCGCACCTTCTCTCTAACTCTTCAACTCTTGGTGTGTCCTTGTTCATGTCCAACTCTCTAATCACTAACATATTGGCTCCCATTCCCTCTTCCATAACCAAGACTAATAACTAATCACAGAACAAAACAGAGTGAAACAGAGAGCTAGAAATGATTGGTATAGAAAAGGACAGCTCCCCTCTAGCTATATAGTACCAGGCTACTAGAGCTAGATTATAAAAGAGATCGAGCGTGGCATTGGACAGTGGGCTTCTGCAGCTATTAATATTTATGGTTGGTGATTGATGATGATGATGATGATGATGATCCGATTCTGATTCATATTCTTCTTCTTCTTCTTCACTGATATTATTTGTAGCAGAAGATGGTACGGAGTGAAGTTTGTTTAATCATTGGAAAGAGGAAGGAGCTGTTACGCTGCGTTTAAATCATTGGCTGATCAGTTACACATGGAGAGAGAGAGAGAGAGAGAGAGAGAGAGAGAGAGAGAGAGAGAGAGAGTATAATTAATGGCGGCTGCGCAAAACTTTTCCCATTTTTAACGTAAACAATAACTTGAATTCTAGGGAAGGTGCGCCGCAGCAATTATAGTCCCACTATAAGCTAAGCTAATAGGGCAGTCGACGATCCAGTTGCTCATGCTTGCTTTCTCATTTGCTAATCAATCCATTATCCATGTTTATCTTTTTCTCGATCGGATAAAACGAAAAAAGGTTAAGAACTAGGTTTTGGGTTTATGATTAGGTTTCACTTGCTGGTTAATCAATTTTTGAGTGTATATATAGTAACACACACATATATGATGAATTGCAGCTGTTGTAGAGGTGGCTTTGATATGGATTCTACTTAATTTCTGTGATAAATGTCGTAAGCAATGTGATCGGTGTGTAAAATTTGCTGAAGTAATCCGACGACTTCTCAAGTTAGCTTGAGATACTTTTTGAGATGGAATCTACTTGAGAATCTAAAATTTATTTTAAAAGCAAAAAAAAAAAAGAATCTAAAATTTATTTATGTCATATTAATTTATATATTCACTCTTAATTAGTAGAGCTGTGATCTTCAAATTCCAAGGGTACATCTTGTAAAATTTACGTAGAAATTAATGCATACTATGTATGAAGTAGCTAGTTGAGAGGGAAAAATCTACGATACATGCATTAACGTATCAATATATCAATGGTATACATGTTTCATGTAGTTATAGACTAGCTCGAGATCAGGCTGAACTAACGATCTACCACTGTATGAAGCCAGTCTATTAATGTATAGAGTTTGTCTACTTGATTACCGATACATTAATTTATCATTGACGAACCCTATTAACAGTATTATTCGGTGACCATTATATTCTTGGACTTTGTTGGGTATAAATACGGAAGAGTTAGGGTTCATGGACACTATTAATAGTATCATTCGGTATATACGTCCAATAATATGTAGGGGTGGGTTCGTGGCAATTCGGTACGGTTTTGGACAAAAAACGAACACCGAACCGAACTTCAAGTTCGTTTCTGTTCAATTCAGTTTCTTCCATTTCGAGTATGAAAACCGAAATCGAACCTGACCAGCATTTCAGCCCGAAGAAAAAAAAAACCTAGATTTGGAATTTGCAGGTGCATATTCCCAAAGGTGAAGATGAATCTGGGTGGGTAGAGTTGGATCTTGGTTTGATATGGTGCAGATGCCCAAAGGTCCTTGCACTTCATTGAAATTCGGTTGCTTCAAGAAGGAGGAGAGAGAGAGAGAGAGAGAGAGAGAGAGAGAGAGAGAGAGAGAGAGAGAGAGAGAGAGAGAGAGAGAGAGAGAGAGAGAGAGAGAGAGAGAGAGAGAGAGAGAGAGAGAGAGAGAGAGAGAGAGGATAAAAAAGTGAACCAGAAAAGAAGAAAGAAAAGTTCAAGGAAAATAAAGGAAAGTAAGAAACGAAGGAGCAAAGAAGAAGAAATGAAAACCACTAGGGGTGGTCGGGTGGAAACGAATGCAAGCTGGGAACTCCCCAGCAGAGTTCGATCCTCCACTCGGCAGCTTGGGGGGTTAAAAGCCATAAGGCCCCACACCTTAGGGTGTGGAGGATTCCTGGGTAATAAAGCCTCTAAGTGGCCAGCTGGTTTGAGGGGCCTTCGGGTTCGTGCACCAGCGAGCGGGGGAAATAGTCTGGCTTTGCTGGGATACCCTCGTGGACTTCGGTTCGAATGGTGTGTGTGTGTTAGTGGGTGCTGGTTCCTGACCGGCCCACTCCATCAAACCAAAAAAAAAAAAGAAAAAAAAAGAAGAAGAAATGAAAAAGAAAAAAAAGTCAAAAGTCAAGTGAACACTCTTGGAAAAGTCAAAGGAAAAGAAAGAAAAAAAGAAGCAGAAGGAAATAATGAAAAAATAGTTCGGTTTTTAAGCCTTCGGTTCGGTTTTTTCGGTTTTCGGTTCCGCGAAACCACACTGTATTAGCCTATTAGAGGAGAACTTGAAAAGACTGGCTTATTCCTCCGGATTAGCTTGGTGAATAGTCACTATTTATTTTTTCAATTAAATAAGAGATTATGTGATATTAGTTATTCGGCAACATTAGTTTTAGGAGTAATCACCAAAATGCTGAGACCTACCTTTTAGTAAATGGCTGAATCGGAGAATATCGATCTATTTAGTTTGTGTACAACTTTGTAAAAATTTCGGTCGAATTCATGAATCAAATTTTTTTGATATTTTTTTTCGGATTTCGAATTTCATATTACAGATTTGGTTTGTGTGCACCAATTAAGTACGTTATTCGAAGTTCAAACTCATCAACCGGCTTTTGCACAAGCACATATAGAACCCTAGCTAGCTATATCTCGCTAGCATTCTCTTGTCGAAAAGCCAATGAAACACCATACTGTAATTGGGATCTCAGAAACCAAAAGGTCATAAAGAGATGCGTACAATTGGCGTAATTAAGATCTCATAAATTTTTAAAATTTCTCATAAAAAACTGGAATCCCAATTGATGGATTTATTTAACGTCAAGGCTTAAGTAATAATTGACTTTATAATGACAAGCAATCAATCACATAACAGTTTTAAACTGTTTGACAACCTGCATGCAGCATATATAAACTAATAAAAAATCTGAATTCTCATAACCAATTGATCGAGTTACAATTAGCATAGAAATGATCGATCGTCTTAGGGATTAGCTCTCTCCGGAATCCATGTTCCACGTCTGGATTTTGGCTTTTGGCTTCTGTGTGGGCATTATATACACGGTGACATATTTTCAGTTAAAACCAAAAATCGTATCAAAGATTTATTGAATCTCTAAGGTCAGATTCCGACCAAAAAAAGGGTCAGATATGTGTGCCGCGGCAAGTTGTTTTCCAGAACTATATTGTAGTTAATCAATTAACATATATGTAGTGTAATAAACTAAGTTGCTTAATTTTAACCTCACTTACTTGTACTGGAATATATTGATCGATAGGGGTTTTGTATCTTTCTTTTCGATCTATATCTAAAATCAAAGCTTTGTTTCTGCCAAAACAGCTTAGTTGGCCGGTACGTACAGCTTCCGGTGGCACAAAAGACAGAATTCGATCAGATGAAAGTAAAGCACGTTTATCTAAAAGTATTAGAGCGTTTATTACAAAGGATCTAAATTCATTGGCAATTAATTAAGGATTTGCATGCCACCATTTTTCTGTTTGAAGATAAAATGCCAGAAATACAAGCAATACTCCGTTATCGATGTACAGTGGCTTGAGCTTCACCATTGCCCTAGATCTAGACTTTGCACCCAATAGAGTGAATAGTGACGGTTTTCCTTTGTTACAATAATAATTATAATAATACAATAAAGAAATATACATTAGTCAGTTACCTTGTTAATTAATCACATTAATTCTCCATAAAGATATAACTAACACCCGTACTTGAGGAATTATTTTATATATTGAGACCTATATATGTGACAATTAATGTCCCAAACTCCCAATGGATGATCTGTATGACGAATTGATATTTGATATGGGATTATTATTTTATTTTTATTATTTGTATCTCATTCACATCTTAAATAGGGTTTATGGCTTAATAAGTTGGTTTGACTTTTCACTCGAACCTTTGAGAGCTAAAACCCTTAAATCTTCGTTCTAGTAATTTCATACTAAAGTAATAATTTTTAAATTACATACATACTTACTTACATCAATCACATGTCAAACAATAGTCCGTTGAATACACGAATGAGCATTGCCTCATGCAGTTTTTTATTTCGATATACATATTTATTTAGTTAATATATATAGTCTATTTTCAGGCCTAAAATATGAATAATTCTGATTATTAGCTTACACGTTGAGTTGTGAATATCTTCTTTTTAATAAAAAAATATGACGTTTTTTTTTAAAGGGAATTGATATTAAGATTTCTTAATTGTTAAATAATATGAGATATTAACATTCTCTAGTCTCCATAATTATTTTGTCCAAGTTATTGGGGAAGAAGATTAAGGAAAAGGAAAGAAGATTAAGGAAAAGAAAAGTAGCATGTATATTACCTTGGCCATTGTCCTTCCCAAACCACATCTGTCCTTCAATGTCATGAAGGGACACATTTCGATCAAACTTAATTGGTGCATGGCAGTTGCAATTAGAAATTTATGCTAAAAAAGGGTTCTTAATTAATTAATTAATTAATCTTCTATATATATATATGTGTATGTTAATCCATGGAGGTATCATATATATGCATATTGCTTGGCTTTATATGTACGGCCAAGTGATGTCCCATCCTTTTGTTTATACTTTATAAATATACCTAATATTACTACTACTAGAGTGGCCTGACATTGGGAGATGCATGAAGCCAAATCAAAGTGAGCTGTGAAAAGTTTAATGTATTGGAATCCCATTCTCCACAAACTTTGATCAATTTGTTGGAACATCAATTAACATACCATATTAAACTAAACATGTTTTGTTTTTGCTTTGCTTTTGACCTTTTGTGTGGGGGAATTAAGATATAAATAATGGTGATCTTAGCTAGCTAAGAAGATAAACATGCCACGTACCCGAGTCGCGACTATAACTTCAACGTCTTTTACTTCGTCCCCATCGTCGACATATTTATCATTAGTCCCATACCTAGCTACCACTTACTTCCCTTGATCCCCTAGCTCCTTGTAAATGTAGCCACTCACTCACTTCTTAAGTATGAGATTATCTCATTGGCCAAAAAAAAAAAGTATGAGATTATCTTAAGCTAATCATCTTAATAATACGACGTTAATCTTGTAATTTATGATTAATTACAACTTAGATTTCATAACATGATTATGATTCAGAGTACTTTGGCTCTCAAATTTTGAATGTATCTAAACTTTACATATACTTTTTTTAGCAATTTCATTCTCTTATGTACATAATCAATTCTTAATATTGAACATTGTCAAGTGATGTATCTAATATACCGAATAATTTTTTCGTAATTGACATTGGTTACACACTATTGATGACACCTTTTGTCATGTAAGGAAAAGAAAGTTGGAGATTCTTCTACCATTGTGTAAAACAATAAAGAATTGATGCACATTTATACTCAACTTAATTGGAGGGTGAAATTCAATCCAGCTAGACCCCCACTTCTTTATTGTTGTGAATAAACTAGCAAATTTCTAATAAATTACTAGCACTAAGTTTATATATATGACTTCATGGAATTTTGTTGAGGCAATCTACTCCAACAACAAGAAAAAGTAAAAACACCAAAAACATATACTTGGTCTAGCCTTTTCATGGAAGAGTCCTATGAGTAATACAAGATAGCTACAAGGTTGAACAAGCAGAAATTAAAGAAATAGAAAGAAACAGAAAGAGAATCTGGTCATAGATTTTAGATAATATCCATACACAGGTATATATATCATCCGACGGTGGAGGAATCGATGAACCCACAAGCCACAACCGTTGCGCGGAGAAACGCAGCCGTCCATGATCACCAAGTTCCTTGGAACACAACCTGAGGGATCAACACAGTCAACACCATGCACTCAACCCTATCTGATCAGGTTAACTCAACCACAGTTAACTCAATCAATCACTTTAGTAATGGTATTACGACACATACAAAAGTTTTAGTCTTTTAGATACCAATTAACTAGGGCATTGCTTCAATTATTCAATCTTAATTATAAGCTAATTCTCGGATCTCATTAATTTCTATCGAAATACTATCACGTACGGTCCTCAAAAGAATAAATTTCTTGCTCCGTCACTAATTACCATGATCACATTATTTGGCCGATAATATTAAGTATATTACGTGTCAATTGATCGATAACTAATTATAATAATTGATGTAATAAGTGGACATCTCGCTTGACTATATGTAATATGACCGAAAAGTATAGCTACCGCTATTTCAATAGTATGTACCAGTAACATAGTGTATGACAAATTAATATTAAGTATGATTAAGCAGATTAGAGGAAAATTGTGGTGGGTAATTAATTAAACTTTTATCTTCACGCACTCTCGCTATCTCTCTCTCTATATATACATGTAAGCTCCTAAATCACAACACAAATTAAGACACACTCTACTCCCACATCATCTCAATTGTTAAAACGCAGGCTCAATATTGTTAAGCCGCACTGTCGCCGTCCGTCGATCGGAATATACCATTCTGATAATTATTATTATTGATGCGGGGAAGATGAGCTGCAATGGATGCCGAGTGTTGCGAAAGGGTTGCAGCGAGAATTGCATGCTACGGCAATGCATAGAGTGGATCGAAGACCCTCAAGCTCAAGCCCACGCCACTGTTTTCGTTGCCAAGTTTTTTGGCCGCGCCGGCCTCCTCTCCTTCATCAACGGCGTTTCCGAAACCCAACGATCCGGTATGTCTCTACATAATATGTAACATCCAATTGAGTTACATATAAAAAAAATTGATGATGATGGTGAGTTTTGTTGTTGTTTCAGCTTTGTTTCAGTCTTTGTTGTTTGAGGCGGTGGGGAGGACTATAAATCCGGTGAACGGAGCGACGGGGCTTCTTTTGGCTGGGAACTGGAAGGTGTGCCAGTCGGCGGTGGAGACGGTGCTGAGCGGCGGCGCGTTGGAGCCACTTCCCGAGTACACTCGTCATGGCGTTCATCACGTAAAACAACAAAGGCGGGATGATCATGAGTACTATTCCACCAAGTACTCGACTAAGAAGAGGCCGGTTCTGTTGGCTTTAGACGACGATGAACGGCCTGATCTTGATCTTAGCTTGAAGGCATCGTCGAAGGTGCGTAGAGATGACCATGATAGAGCGGCGACGCCGTCGTCCGTGGAAGACTCGGAAACGACGACGTTGTCAAGAAGTGGTTCGTCATCGGCAGATTGTACTACTAATGGTTTAGAGGGAACAAAGCTTCTAAGACTATTCATTTGAGGCATGAAATTAAATCAATCTTTTATGATCGATCGGTGTTCTTCAATTAATTCTGCTTTATTGATCTTCTTTTTGAGTAAACAATAAAAGTCTAAGCTTTGCAGCCCTCTTGTTCATGGTTGATTTTTGACCTTTTGCAGTGGATTCGATCGAATGAAATGAAAGTCTTCGTACCGGTTTTTGTGTTGAGGTTTGATTTGACAAATCATGTACGCTTAGTTAATTTCTTCTATAAAAAAATATTCGAGGGTCGATTCAGAAATACATTTTCGTTGGGGCAAGACTGAGACTCATTCTCCATGTTTATTTGAGACATTTTTACAAACAATTTATCTCTAATACCTTGTAGTGCACACAAGTTTTGGAATTTTTCAATCGTTTATTGAAATTAATTTGATTAGGACAAGTGCTTACTCTCACCTCTCTAAATTCGCTTATGGTTCCTCCAATAAGTGTTTCCCTGCTAGTGGTGGAGAACATGTCAGCACTCAAAGAATCGAAAACGTGGTCAGTCACCCAAAATCCAAACCAATTTCCATGAGTTTAGGTACACAAGCCTAGAAGGCACACTGCATGCTTGTTGCTTTGGTTGAACATGCATATTGAGATGGATCGCTTGGGTCCATTTAGATACTAATTTCTGTAAAGCTTGCAACTTTGCTAGTTGATATTGTGTGTGTCGCCGCATAACTAAAAGATATATGTATGGATGGTTCTGATTATTAACTTACATGCTGAGATGAGGAGATCATCTTTTTAATTAAAAAAATAATGTTTTCTCTGAAAGGAGATTGATATTAAGATTTCTTAATTGTTAAATAATATGAGATGTTTTCCTTAATGTCATGGGAAAATTTAACCATAAGAAAGGAAAGAAAAGGCTACAACATTACAACATTGGAGGCAGCCAAATGGGATAGGGTTGACCTCTGCAGTCCAACAACGGCAGAAACCTAATAAATCCAACGCTTTGTCTGCTCATTGTTGAAGACACAAATTCAATCCAAAATAGGAAACTCAGAGTCTCAGAGGTAATTGGATTAGGTGTGTGCTCCAGCGCATGTTAGTGGTGGCCGCCCCATCCGGATGTGCGGTGAACCCTAACATGGGCTGTCGTCGTTCAGCTGACCCAACTAGTCAAACTAAGTCAAAAACTATCAAAAACTATCAACTATCAACTAGTGGTTGTCGACCATTAGATTTGATAATGAAAATCGTTGACTTGATGAGGAGTTCTATAGTGTCATTGTGATCCTCGATCTCCACTATCGATTCTCAGCTGGAACCATTTTTCATTGTGACTCTCGCATTCTAATTTCCTCGAACCATTTTCAAACCTCCATACCATGGACAAGGAGATGAGAGATATAGTCTGAATGTTCTACACCATGACCCATCTCCAATCTCAATCCTTGTGAACCAGGCATGGGATGCAAGAATCTCACATTAGCCATATTCCTAGATTGTATTCTGCTCAATCCGAAAAACCCTCAATGTGTTTCAGACTATTACTACTTGCAGTGATGAGTATGGCAATGCTAGAATTATGATGAATAATCAAACAGCAAGGAAAAAGAGGCATGTCCAGATGATCAAATGAACAACTTTACGACAAAGGCACAAACTACTTACTTAACAGAGACCAGGAGAACATTACATTACATATATATACATATACATTTCCATTTTCCCCAAAAGGAGAGGAAGAGTGCTTGTATACAGCTAACTAGCTTCAGATACAGAACATACATGAGATACATGACCATAGAGAAGACCACAATAGGTTCCAAAAATGCCAAACTCAGAAGCAAAACTAGCTATTGCATCCGTCCTTATTACCTCTGCCTGCCTCTGCGCGGTGGAAAAAGAAACTTTCCGTGTAATGTTAGCATTAGGAGTGAGTAGTCAAATAAAGATCAGTTCTACACACGTGTTGTCAGGCTGTGGGTAATGGTAGACGTTTTAGTTGTATTATATGTGTTCTCAAGCTACAGTCCTTGACCTGTTATAATGAATAGAGAAAGACATGAATAACAGAGCGAACAAATGAAAGTTCAAACAAAGAAAAAAAGAAGAAGAACAAGATCGATAGCCAGACTTACTTGCATGGCTGATAACGTTGACAAAAAATCTTTGCATTGTTCAAGCGCAAGACGTTCTGTTGTAGTCACCTTCACAAGTTCAGACACCAAGGAATTCATTTCTTCCACCTGTAAATGACAATTGTTTTCAGAAATTTTCCTAAATAGCTCCAACTTTATTTGCATAGTTATAAGTTCATGTATAAGGACATTACAGTCGTCAAGTCTACTACACATGAATACATAACATCAATGGAAATCTAGGTGATACTGCATTAGAGTTTTTCTAGAATCAAGTCGCCATTATGTCAATAAGATTTTTAATTGCAGATTTAAGGAAGCTGCTGAGGTCCACAAAATGCCAGTTAATGTCATTTCAAAAACCAGACTTTTTCTTTCCTTTTACTCTGACTTTATTGATATATCAAATGGCTTTTATTCTAATAAGAATAAGAATCTTCAATAGTTTGACTTTTTGATCACAATTTTAATTGCCCAAAATCATCCTAGGGCACATTTCTTTAATTATTCCAAGTATATCAGAAGAGCTAGACCATGCAGGCAATTATGAATAAGGTTTCACTGGTGTTACAGTGATCAGGTGCGGATGTGGGGTGTCAAGAACTACTAAACCATCAGGTCAGGTAAGTGACTGTTGTTGTTCAATCCAGTTGGGTCAAACAGTTGGTATTGTTAGGAATTAAAAAAATACATAAATGAACTAGTTGTTGGATTGGAAAAGAAATTCTTGTAAATTGTCTTCATCTAGTTTGGAAAAAGAAAATATATCTATGAGGATAAACTCTAAATAAAGCCAACTCAAAAGTTTCTTTTCCAATTTAACACCTAGTTCATTCTGATCTTCACGTCAGGTTCATTTATAAGCTAGCTTGGTAGTATATGAGGTTAAACCTTAAATCCAGAGAGGGAGAGGAAACTGTTGAATTGGCCTTATAAATACATGAACTTATAGAAAGATTAGAATGTAATTGACTTATTTTCTGTGAAATATACAAGATTAATGACATCAACCAAGAAAAGTAGAAAAGAGTCGGATAAAAGGAAACAGATTACCTTTGACGAAAGAGAGCATATCGAGGATGCCATTGCCTGCATCACATCAGCTGCTGAGCCCACAGACTCTTTCAGCTCTTGAAAGTCAACCTAACATAAGATAAGCATTGTAAGTTTTTTGAATAATAATGGCTCCTAAGCTCAAGCCTTTGGTACGCCCTTTATACAATTTAGCATGAAAAGAAGCTACATACAATTGCTTTTCCAACAACCGGAAGACGGAGGGTACTGGCTTGCAAAGCTTCATTCGCTCCTAGCAAAGAACTAGAATGATCTCTATCCAGAAGAGCCCATTCCTCCAAGTAAGTAATCTACAATCACCAAGTTTAATTCATTCAATATGAAGAGAAAGGTAAAAACCGTAAAATACAAAACGAGCAGTACACTGACAATAAAAAAAAGCTGTTGCACTTAAACATCAAGTATACTACTTGCAAAATCATAGTGCAATAGTAGCCATCAAAAGTTTGTGTATATAATCAGTTGTACTCTCTGTAAGGATATAACTTTTTTTTTCCTTTTTTGAATAAGATCGGGCAAGGTAATAATTGAATAGTCCAATTCAGATAGAGAAGAAACAGATTTAATTGCATGAATATTGAATAGAAATACAAACTCAAGAAGACGAGCTTTCTTTTAGAAGGACATCAACTAATATGCAGGCACACACAGACACATATACAGGAGCCATAGCTCCACTGTCTACACATGAAATCATTCTCTAGGTAAAGGTAGCCTGAGGACCTATGGATGCTCCACTAAAACATTCAGTGGCAATAGTGGAATAAGTGACTTGTGTTCCATTTTCTACATTGTGGCCAGAACTTTCCTGGCATCCCTATTACCAGGAAAAGGAAGCCTCAACAAAGGTTTAAATTTAACAAAATTTACTATATAACACTTTCAGATGCAGTCAATGATATTATATATCTGGAGCAGAAAATCAAGTACTATGAAGATGGTAAAACTCTGAATCTTACTTGTCCTTTGAGGATAGAAGTGAGCTTCAACTTATGCCTCAGCAAAAGTAACTTGATCCTTTTAAGTGTGACATTATGTCGTAGCTCTGAGATTGTTACCCATGCATTCCACAGATTTTCCTGGCACCCAAGAAAATACAAATTTAGATACAAGGCACTGTACATAAACTTTAACAATCCTGACCAGCTTAGCAACTAACTTAATTCATCACATCATAGGCAGCCAGAGAAGCCAGTACGAACCAACTTTTTTCTGATCCTAGTGGCAAACACAAACTGTCAACGGAATGCAAAACCAGACACAATGTATTAAGTCATTTTTCATAGGTGGACAAACATATAAAGTTACTATAATCACTCTTTGATGTGAAAGAGCTCAAACAAACTGAATAAAGTACTCTTTTGTGGCTCAAATGAAAGCAAGTCTAAACATGTAGGGCGGTAACAAAAAAAAAAAGTAATATACCTATGAGACAGATATATTATTAATATTTTATATTCATCATGAATCTTGTTCGATAGGTTTCGGCAATTTGTTTCATAAGCACATATTCTATGCAAAATGGAGTAGTTATGTTTAATAATTTGACTATTATAAGGTTAACAGCATTTTCAAACAAATATATAGTCAATCCATAAAAATAGGCAGACAAATTATTAAATGAGGGAATCAACCTAAAATTGGAAAAAATGACATTGGACTTATGCTCCAGTCAATCTATTAAGTCTGATCAATTCCACAATGAGCATTTACTAGAATGAAGACATCAAGTAATAGTATATTAGTATTGACAAGAAAGGGTTCTGGCCTAGTACGAATGCTTCATTTTATTGTACATACCCAAGCCAAGAAGTAAAAGTTATGGTGACATCCACAATGAATTGCCCTATAAGTGCTACATTTGATAAGTTTTTTAAGGGCGTAGGAAGTGAAAAGACACCAATGTAGCCATAAACATGACAATATGCAATCTGTATTTTATGAGCAATAGAAAGAGCAATCAAGTACTTTTCAAAAAGAACACCTAAATTGAAGTCCCTCTTTGATGGAAAGTCATCACTCTTCATTGCATACTAGGGGAAATCCATCCATAGGTTTTATCTACATTCTAGGCAATTGGTCAACTCAATAATCACTATAAGGACTCCACAAATTAGCTATTTAGTTCTACTTTCCTAATCTAACCATTCCATGAGTCCCAATGACAAACACACATTTGCCTTCCTTTAAGTAAAAACTGAGGACAGTACACAGCTCATTTAAGATATGATGTTCATCCCTGTTTTACACTTATGCCATTTGTATCACCCATTATGCAGCCTTCAGAATTTCTATATTCAGTTAAACCAAACATACCATATATAGAATCCAAAACATCCTCTTTCTCATTAAATCTCAGAAAAAGAAGCAAGTAATATCATATTCAAACAGCACAAAGAAGACGCTACTCTTAAGAAAGAAACAAAAGAAATTTGCCCTAGTAATGAGTTCAGAACATTAGACCATACACAAATCAACATTGCTTCTTTGATGGAGATGAATATAATGAGAACAAGTTGAAATATACATCAACCATGGGAATAACCATACAAACACCAAACATATCCATAAGAAGGAAAAATGATATTGAAATCAAAACAAAGAAAATAATGCAACTTATAGCACCACAACCGTACCTCTGCATTCCCTCTCTGCACCATGAATGTAGCATCTGCTCTTGCATTTACAAACCGCCATTGCAGATAACGATTGTACAGAAGCCGGAGCATGTGTGCATCAACAATGCGATCTTCCCCCTTCTTCCCTCTCCGAGTATCAATAGAGAGACTAAAAATTGAAGGTGTGCTAGCAGAATAACTACTACTAAATGGACCACTAAGACTATTTCTCACCCGAGAAGGACTAGGATTACCCCTTGACGGTGACATGGATGAAGATGTCCAAAGCTTAGCCGGAGAAGCAGGCCGAGTAGCTCCTCTAATGGGAGAAGCCATTGTTCTTGGGGATGATACTGGGTTATCACCATTCAACTTTTTGGACTGAATGTACTTCCCTGCCGCCCCTGTTCTTGACCCAGGACTAGTTGACAGAGGTGAACCTGGATCCTGCAACCGCCGCAATCTGCTATTAGTCTCCTGCCAAAACCTTGCAGACACAGCAATGCCACGAGGGACGGCTCCGGCTCTGGCCTTGGCAGCCACACCAGAGTCTTGAACACCTGAAGTGCTACCAGAAGAAACACTGTCTGTATCAGAAGCAGTGAGATCAGAAGGCACAGAAGACTCATTAACTGAATTAGCATCTGGGTTTTGCTGAGCACCCCTCAAAACCTCTGCATTGCCCAAATGGCCCAAATTCAAGCTCAACCTACCATCAAAAGACGATCTTCTACTCTCATCAATCATAGATTGCTGCAAAGCTCTAGCTACCACACCAGATCCAATCCCATTGAAATTCTTCTTCTCCACACTACAGTCCATACTTCTAGACAACGAGTTATTCAAACCCGAATTCGAATTTCTACTCCGAGCCGGCCACCGATGTTGATCACCGGGCTTAGAATTCTCCACCTGATCTCCTCCTCCTCCACTATCCCCACCGCTCCTTCTAACAGGCGTTGACCTCCGACGTTCCGGCGTGGCCTTCCTCGCCGTAGCTCCACTGGGGGCGGCCGCCGCCTTGGTCTTACTAATCGGAAGCGAAAACGCTTCGCCTTGAAACGAGACCGACAAGCTCCGAGTGGAAGTGACCAGAAGCCTAGTGGCGGCAGAGACTTCACCACCGGCATTGCCCAGTCTATGGTCGGGTAGGGTCCGAGGCGTACCGGGTCGCCTCCGGTCCACGGATTGGGCCCTCTTCGGACCCGAATTGGGCACCGGAGTCGAATTCATGGACCTGGAAAGCAACGGAGAAGGGCATCTTCTAGAAGACGCGGAGGACGATACAGTAGTGGAAGTAGAGGTCGAGGTTGAAGAAGAAGGAGAAGGAGACATGTACTTGGACGAGACCTGTCTGCCTCTGACGACTCGTCTCTGAACGGAGACGGAGGCATTGTCTTTCTCGGAGGGCAAAAGAGGAGGCCTCGAGGATTGGTTTTGGAGATGGGTTGAAGCTACTGGTTCAGAAATGGCAGCCACCATCATAGGACTGGCGGAGTCCTCCTCACATTGCCTCTTAAAAGATTGAAACTTTGAGCCAGCCACTCGCAAACCCCAAGCTTTTCAGGAAATTGCAGAAATTGCGAGATGGGTTTTGAGCTGCATTTGGGGATTTTCGAGTTTCTGGGTTTCTTTTGGAAGAGAGAAAGAGGAGAAGAAGTAGGTAGATTTGGGAGTGGTTTTGAGACTGAGTGTCGCAGGTGGGCTTTTTCCGGGTTTGGGAATTTTTCTTCTCAGAAACTTTGGAGGAACGTTAACGTTATGTTATGGTGATTTAGTTCTAAGCTTTTTAATTATTAATGTATTAATACAGTTTTTCTTTTTCAACATGTGACTTAATTTATGGACATACAAATTTAGTAAAGAGTTTTTTTAAAAAAAAATCTTTTATCCATATATATAGTGAAGTACTAACTCGCTACATTGCTTGGAGTCTAATTTTGTTTAGGAGGGAAAAAATAAATAAATACTTGACAAATATTACTCGATAAAATAAATATTTTTTGTTTGAAGAAAGGTATAATCAATCCACTAAAACCAGAGAGAAACATATATCAAATCCTAGAACCCAGCTTATACCGTGCTAGGAGCTAAAATAAAATAAGCAAAACTCATTTAGTCTAGAAAGCTCGATTTATGTCATCGAGCCTACAAAAATAAAAACTTCTACGTATCTAGAAAGGGGAATATAACTACAAAATCGCCTAAGCACTCAATTGTGGTACAACTTCGCAATTGTCTTATAGATGAATCAAAACTCGCAAATCAAGTCTATAGACTAACAAAAATACACTGCTCTCAAAAGGAAAAATTGACTACCAACTAACCCACCAAAACATGCAATTGTGGTACTGAATAAAAGATACATCTAAATAAAAAAAATTTACACGAGAATGCTAGCTAGACAAATAGGAGGGAGAGGATTAGAGAAGCCTCCAACCCCACAGCCCGAATAAGCCAAGTCATCACCAAGGATCCAAATCCGACACTTGATCTCACTAAAGAAAACCAACCTCACTGAATGACATCGTCATCCATGGAGGATTGAGCCTCCCCCTAATCAAAAGCCAAAGCGAGAAATGGTACCTCATCCAGAGAAAGACAAAGCAATAGCGGAGATTGGAGCTTGAAACCGCCACCGCCTCTCAAAAGAAAAGCAAAGTCGATGGGTGGGGAGAAACCCTAGCAATTGCAACGCTCTCATTTTTTTTTTTTGTTACTGCTTATAGTCTAATGATACCTCTCTTTTCAAAACCATTTCTTTAACATGGGATCCCGAGTGACCTAAAATAACATAAGCATTTGCAACAAAAGTAATTTCTTTGAAAATTATAAGTTAGAATTGATATGTTCAAATGCAATAGGTACGAACTTGATGTCATTAACAATAGTAAGACATGTTGTGTAGAGCACTACCCATTGACCCAACCTTATGCGTAATTAGCTAAGATCGAGAACAGTCAACTGACACTCCTAACCTCAGTCTTTGTTAACCTATATGCCTCTTTTCTATCCATTTTGTTTAATTTTTATGATTTCATGTCAACTTTTAGCGTAATCAAATGTTACTTTAGTCACAATTGTACGAAATTTCATGCTTAACTTTTGTTTTTGTTCTCGATTGTATGAGATAAAATGATAAACTATCATTTTCTTTTACTAATTAAGTTTTTTTTTTGGCAACTGCAAGACCCTTCCTTTTTGGTATAAAAGATAACAAAAATACTGAAAACTAGAGCAGTGAAAAAAAAAAGGGTAAGATAAGAAGACAGGTTATTCGTTATAAAAGGTAATATATAATAATGGGTCATATACGCTGCATAGTCTTCTTGATGAGGAAAGATATGAATGAGCTAACCTCCATGAAAATTGCATTCAAGCAACAAAAGTGGTTGATGAAATCAATCAATCAGTAATGCAATAAGCTTAAACAAAATTAAATGATGATGATCACAATTGCATTTCATTGTGTAATCTTTGCAAGGTAAGCTATATATATTAACCCCCTCTTGGTATTAGTTTTTATATATAATGATGCTACATTGCCCAAAAAGAATATATAAAGATGCTACATCTTTTTCAGTCTCACTCAATTTATAGTTATGCCTTTGCTTTCAACTCATTTCATCTTCTTATGAACCCTAAAAACTTTTTTATGTGGTTCATGCCTACCCATTCACCACCAGCATTAATTCAGAGTCTTCTGGCATGTACCTGCAGGGCCCAAATGAAAATGAGTATGTTTCACCATTTTTTACATATTTCCAACATATGGACCAAACTTGTTTATGATTTTATAGTCTAACATTTAGGTTCATAAACGATTATAGTAAAGTTTAGGGTTCGAAACAATCAATCTTCTCTAAAAGTCTTTAGCGTGTGAAAGTGATTTCGAGATTTTAAAAGTTCGGGATCGTGTTAAATGTAACTCTACCAAGTGAACATACAAAATGTACCGATCACTTAACCCATCTTGATTAGTGTTGCTCATACGACCAATTACTTAAATGCTTTATTCATGCTACTAGGCTCGGTGTGTGAGAGTGCTTTAGTCCATTAAGTTACATTGGGATTTTTGTAGCTCATAAATTGTAGCTTAAGCTGACCCTTTTTTCATTTCTGCTCTATTAGAAAATGCAGGACATATGTAATCTTAATTCTTGGATACCATAGACTTCGTCTACTCAAATCTGATAAACCAAGTTTGGTATAATCCGACCAAATACAAATCTTACTGACTGAAAAATTATTAAAAACTTGAAAGAGAAAAAAAAAATGATTAAACCCTGCACCAGCTGCTCAAACAGAAACCAAAAGTACAAACCTTAACCCACATCTACATAATCCTCTTTATTATGATAACATGACATTACCTAAGAAGCCATAACCCATGTGGTATTTGTGTGGTGCAAGTACAACCAAGTATAGAAATTGTATTATCAAATTAATTAGTTGTTTGTCATCATTATGAAGACATAATGATCTGATTAACAGCTTCCTCAAATCCAACTTGTAAATGCAGAAGCATTAACACCAGTAACCATGAAACTCTCTAGTCTCTACTACTGTCCCACATCAGGTGAGATTCATATAAATTCATCTTTAACCATTAGTCCATTTTCATTGTCACTCCATTATGAGTATGAAACCCCCAAATCATTTCACAATTATCACACAAAACCACAATCAAGGCCTAGACTAGATAAATGGATATCACCTGCAGCAGTTAGTAACTTTAGCAGTGAACCACTGTAAAGCACAATGGGATTCACCAATTAGTTTAGTTATGGTTGGTTGAGTAAAGATAAGATTAACATTAGGAGTGGCATCATTTGCTTTAGCCATGGCTAGCTTGCTACTTGTACTCTATTCTGAAATGATGATAGGGTTTTGGATGTGTTTTGCAGCCATGTGACTTAAGGTACACTTCAGATGAATAATTAGTTTAAAAGTAACACACCCACTAAGTGATGTTTGTTTGTTTAAATAGTGTTTTTAGTTAGTTTGCTTTGAAAGTGATTATAAACTAGAAGAATGATTTTGTCTGCACCCTATAGCTTTCCAACCTTGCTTCTCATTTCCACTCCAACCCAACCCAACACATTGACCATCTCTCTACCAAAGAAAACAGAATGTGACCATTTTGTGCTTAAGGTGGTGTTTGGGTTGGCAACTGGGCATTCTCTAAAATGTGTATTATATATTTGGATAGAGTTTGATTATCTACATTTTCTTAGAATCTAAGATTCAAAAAGATAAGCAACAGTTTGACAATAGAAAAGAGGAAAGATCACTCACCATTCATAAAGCCCCTTTCAATACAACCAATTCCTTTAAATGCCATGCTCCACTATTACATTGCAACACTTTTTCTCAGCTGTCATGATGGTTGACAACAAGCCACACTTCACAACCATTCAATACATGCAGTGCATTCAATCTTCAATTCAGTCATGAAGAAAGGTTCTCAAGGTTAATAATATTAACTTTTTACTTTACAAAATCATGGTTATACATGTCTGGAAAGGCATCTGAGAAGAAATTTCAGTCAATGATGGGTTCGTTTGTGCTTTCCTTTTTTAGGTGATCTTCATCTTCCCAATCAAAGACAGATCGATGCAATGAAGTCACTTATGGTTCGTTTTTGCCTTCATTTTTTAGGTGATCTTCCTAATCAATGAAGATTTAACCTCAGCTGCAACATCCATCAGTGTTCAATATGTTGGTTGCAGATAATAAGTAGTACACTTTTGCTGATGCCTGTAGTCCTTTCAAGGGGATGTAAAATGTGGTGGTAACACATGAATCCGAATATTACGGATTGCATGAAAGGATGAAATAGAGTTACGGATTGCATCTAATAGAGTTACACATGCATCTAAAAGAGTTTACGGATTGCATGAAAGGATGAAATATACGAACAAGCACTTATATCACCATCTTATATCTATGGTTAAGGACTAGCATACATTGGGATAAACTTGGACGGATGAGTTGGTTCTGGAATGCAAGGCATATTGAGACTGGCATGATTTGAGGTCCAAGATCAATGATAGATAAACTATCCTTTATAGAATTGGAACATCAAAATGTACTGCTAGTATCTAGAATTGAAAGGGAGACGAAGACAGCTCTAGCTGATCCAAGCCTATCAATACAAACTACAGCTTATGTAGAAGGAATTAAACAAAACAGTCATCAACGACTAGCACAGTAAGCTGAAATTCCACAAGTACCTAAACTGGGATCAGGATAGCAACGGAAACAGTTTACATAAACTGAAGGAGGTGCAAAAGTCTATTGCAAGTTTAATTATCTAGTTTATGATCTCAGTACTACAAGCATCACATATGCTCAATAACCACAAACATATGCATATAGCAAGAGCATGGCAAATAGCCATTGAAATAAAAACCATCCAAGCAGCGTGGAAAACGCCAAAAGGAGGGTAACACTAGCAGACATAGTTTCCAAATTGTCATTCAGTCTCAAAGGATTGCTAAACCAAAATCTTCTGGACTACGGGTATTGGCAAGAATACACTAAACAGCCACGAGAAAGAGAACAGAAAGTAAATTAAAATCATTAAATCCACAACATCTTAGTTCAACAATTGACTTGAGTTCAAAAGTAGATCAAATGAAAATATCTTCTTAGAGTTTATCAAAGCTCAAAAACCACTACACTGAAATGACTGATTTGACCGAAGCATTGTGAAGCACTGCTACGGCATACTAGGCCATCCATAGTCAAGTACTTAACGGTACTGCAAAAGAAGGTCGAAAACAAAAATTTGTCAGATCAATGAATGTAAACACTAGCACACACAAAGTTGCTCAAGATTCACAAAGCCTCACCTTAATGAAGCCAATCTCCTTGGCATTGCTGCGGAAGCACTGCCTGCAGCACATGAGCCCATACTTCCGGATCAACCCATGAGGGTTTCCACACACACGGCTATCAGAAGAAAAACAAAACAAGCAACATTAATACCAATTGCAACCAAAAAGACTAACTAGTTAAAATGAGAGTGATCAACATTTCATGAACTATTCTTCTAACAATTGCAACCACCTCATGAGGATTTAGACTAAACCTCATGTAACAGATTTAAATCAAAAACTTAACGAAAGCATTCAAATCACAATGAAAATATAAATATTTGATCTAATCTATGCCATTGAAGCTATGACAACTTGCCTAAGACACCCAAAAGAGTCTGTTCATATGAATACCAGCTAACTCAACTAATAAAGATTTCACATTTCAAAGCGTGCGACCAACACCCAGCAATAATCATATTCCAGATTCACATATTCCAAAAATAATGATCTCTTATACTCAAGAATTACTTTCAATACTTCGATAACATGAATTGCTTTCATACGAACTAGTTAGATTCTACAGCAAACATCTTATACAGATTGATTTCGTACAAGTAGATAGTTCAATTCCAAAACAAACAGATAGTAAACTAGAAATAGATTAAAACAAAGCAGAGGCTATTAGGAATTGAAATTTTGGAGGATGAAGATAGAAAATGAGTACCAGGTGCGCGATCCAGGGCCATAGCTCTTAGGGTGAGAGTTCCAGACGTTGGAGTGCCCCATGATTGATTTGAAAAGCCTCAAGAGCTGCGCGAGAGCTGCGCGAGAGAGAGAGAGAAGAAGAAGCCCTAGCTAGCAGTCGCAGAGGATTCACAAACTCTATAGAGGAGAAGCAGCTTCATTATAAGTTGCTATTTATAAGGGGGAGAGTCAAAACCCTAGTCTTATAAAACGGACGGGTAAATTTGTAGTCGGGCCGGAGCCTTGTTCGCCCAAGTTAGTACGGGCCAAACCGACCGTTCTAATATTTTTGGGATAATTGCTCTAATAATAATCTTAATTCTTAAACGGCCCATAAGATGATAAGATGAACTTTTTCCTTTTCAATTTTAGGGAAAGAGGATTTAAACTTATGACTTCGTTGAACATTTTATAAATTTATATGTGGAATAATTTTACCCGACGAATAGTTCGTCGGCAAATGTTGTTTTCACAATAAGTTTGTTATTCTTATTAATTACGTAAAATCAGAATCATCAGTGTTACAAAATGTGCACCTTGAGTCTCCTAGGTACTAATTGCGTTCCACTATGCAAAAGTATTTTGACCTTTTCGGCAATTTTAGATTTTCATTTAACCTATGGCCTATAATAAGGATGTCTCAATGAATCCACATGGTTTTTAAAATGACTCTCTACATTTCTTAGAGTTCATTTACTATATTTTTCTCATCGAGCCCAAAAGCCTTATGCCTTGTTTGGAGGCTTGGGAAAAGAAACTTATTCATTTTTTGTATTTGGGATGCAAAAGTAAATAAAATATTTTCCGGAAGGAATGAAAAATAAGGGGAAAATGGTTCCTTCCACACCCCCAAGGGAATCATTTTCCCTCTTACTTTCCTGTGTTTATTACACAAATTTAACATTAATTACATTACTTTTATGACTCAAATAATCATTTATGAAATTATAAATATTACTTTTGTTTCATATATTATTATTTATTGATTGTTTTCCTTAGTGTTGCCAAACGCTTGAAAGAAAAACTAACGAGAATTTCAGTTTCTCATGCTTATGGAAAAAGTAAGGAATTGATTTCCTTTCATTTCCTTCCGTGAACCAAACGAGACTTAGGAGAGGGAACTTTTCATAAATTTCTAAATTAAAATATTCTAAAAAGAAAAAATAAATATATAAATTTATATATGTAATGGCTTTTCTCGACGAATAGTTCGTCGGCGAAGGTTGCTCCCACATATTTTTTTTTCCGTATCTCCATTAACTAGCCTTTCTACACGCACCTTGTGAAAGATGGCACTCGTGCAAGAAACGTTTTGAATTTTTTTTGAAAGAAAGGTAAATATATATTAAATATAACTACAATTACAATCGTTTCGAGGGGCATTATGAACAACTGAACAATAGTAGGAGCAATAATTAACCAAACAAGGTTAATAAGAGAATCTAAGGCTACACCAACCATAAGTTGTCTAAATGGTT
The DNA here is from genome assembly GCA_029955375.1 of Rubus parviflorus. Taxonomy (NCBI): domain Eukaryota; kingdom Viridiplantae; phylum Streptophyta; class Magnoliopsida; order Rosales; family Rosaceae; genus Rubus; species Rubus parviflorus. The sequence goes on from JARGGL010000001.1 coordinate 32,352,981, forward strand.
GATCGATTACATAGTGTTCGTGCACTTCTTGAAAATATAAAAACAATACTACTATATACTGATGTAGACTATCCTCATCACAGAAAAACCTGCAGTGCTACTCACCAATGCACTCAATTGTGGTGCTCACAGTACAGTAGTCCAACTGGAACTCATTGAAACAACAGAGAATGATTTCCACAAACTTGTAGAGAATGAAATAAAATTGAAATTCTAACAGAAAACTGAACCTGTATGCAACACCAAACCACAATGATTTTGACTTCTAGACAGATTGAGTTTCTTTTATTAATAATATGGTCACCCAGAGGTACCTGCGAAAAGTAAATAACCATACACCAGCAGGCTTTCCACCTGGATCCCAAACTTGAAACTCAAAAAGGATTTCAAAGCTAGAAATCAAAAACCTAGAACTACGCCAATCAACAACAGCACCCAAAGGAACTTCTAAGAACACCCGCACTACATAGGGCACCAAAATCCGTAAATGAGCGGTCAACCTCCCATCACCACTCCATCCCGTAACCATTAGCCACCATGGAAACCCATACCCGACCACTGCCGCTCCACCGAAAATCAGCACCGTCACCATGATCTACCATAGAACAAACTTGGACCAAAAGCTTGCCTTGAGACGACCCTTACGCGGGCGGAGCCACCATAACACGCCGATCACTTGAATCCAAATGGCCAAGGCCATCAGACATAAACACCAAAGCAGAGGGCGATTAGATCCACAGAGGATCGAAAAAAATCCGACCTAGATGTGAGGGAGCTCTCGGCCTAAAGTCACTGGGTTGGGTCACAATATACACTGATAAGCTCAGACGTCTGAGTGATCGAAGTGAGAAACGTTTTCAATTATTTAGTTGCTTCTCGTTTTATTATAATATTTTTGAAATCAAATAATAAATAAAATAAAAAATAAAAAAGAAATAGGGCAGTGAGCAAGTTAGTGTGGAGTCCTCATATTATTATGCTATTTTACTATTTTAACCTTAGTATATTTAAATTTATTTATTAGCTAATATAAGTTAGGAATGACCAATTTTGAATTTTTAAAAATTTAACCACAACTCATGTTTTTGGTTTATTAATATAGATAGATTAACTAAAATCTCAATCATCGACAATACAACAAGCACACTTTGAGTTTCTTGAGTACCTTTTGCGTTCACCCTGCAAAAGTATTTCGACCTATGCGGCAATTTTGGATTTTCATAAAACATGTAGGCTATATTAAAGATTTCTTAGTGAATCCGCATGGTTTCCAAAAAGAACTATCTAAGCTTATTATAGTTCGTTTATCCGCATGATTTAAGAGGAGAGAGATATTGTCATAATTTTCTAAATTGAAAAAACATTAAAAAAAAAAGAAAAACTTTTCATATATTAAATAACTTTTCCCGACGAATAGTTCGTCGTCAAAGGTTGCTCCCATAGTTTGTTTTTATCTCTATTATTTATCATAATTTCCTAAATTGAAAGAAAATCGAAAAGAAAAAATAAATATATAAATGCCCCAGCACAAGCCGAACGATCTTCTTTAACAGAAAAGCTTACTCTCAAGTCTCAAAAGAAGCACTACCGGAGACGGTATGGCAACCCACGGTGACGGTGGCTGTTCGTCTTCTCCTTCTGGTCAGGTAATCTATCTACGCTGATTGTTAAACTTGATTACCAAAGGTACCGTCTTGTTAATTACTTACTTAATTGTGTCAGGAAAACCCAATTACAGAAGACTTGTTGTATGGAGCAGAATCGGGTTGGGTCGATGCCCGGACTTCGTGCGATCATCTGCCTTCTCTATCCTCCGATCTCGCTCACATTCCCACCCCTGATACTCACTGCAACAGGTTCACTTTTTTTTCCTCTCAAACTTGCATCAGCTTCTGAATTGTTGTTCTTATTTCCTTGCCATGAATTAGTTTCACATAAGAGTGATTATGCTTGCTTTGCTTGGATTGACTGAATCAAAGGAGAATTGCTAGCCTTTTTCCAATTTAACCCAGTTCTCAAATCAGCTAAATTAATAGGTATCATTAGCAAAAGAATTTCATGAAGGCTTTAGTTTTTCATACAAGTCGCATCTGCTACTATGTTCTTTGTGTTATTCCTAATTTCTAATGTTGTTTCTCATACATATGAATTTGAGCTTAGTTTCATGCTTGCTACTGTTGTTATAGTATTTCCATTAATTGCTCAAATCTATCCTTTTTCCTTCTTCCATCAATTTGTATTTACATCCGATATGCAAGTCGTAGCATCATAGAAGAAGACTGTTCTGTCAAATACTTTAGAGCCACCGGATCGAACAATGTACATAGCATCTACCTTTTTACATCCTATTCGTAACAAACTAACAATCTCCCCTCCACTCCCCCTAAAAGATTGAGAAGAAAGCATATCCAGAAAAAGACATGTGGCCTTGTTGAAAGCATGGTTTTGAGGATTAGTTACTCTTTGAAATCTGCAAGTCAAGTGAACTTTAATGTATCTACATGGAGGCTGGAGCTAAGAGCCTAAGTACATATCACTAAAACCTGTACCATGCTTTGGATTTTTTTGAGCTCATCGCTTGGTTGTTAAGAAAAATTAAAAGCAAACTCAGTCTCTTTCAAACAATGTCAAGGTGACCTTTGTTTTATGATGTCTTGGTGTCTTATCTGTATGTTCCCAGTGCCATCAATTATAAGAGATTGCAAAGTTTTTCTTATAACCAAAACCTTCAAGTTGTTAAAGTAAAAAGATTTATACTTCTAAAGCTTGCTTCTTTTAACCATCCATCATTTTACGTCTCTATCCTTTTAAATTGATCTAGTCTGAGTGGCCGAGTTCTGTATCATACCCTAAATATCTAATATGGGTGCAATTTTCATATACTAGATGTCAGCACCCGAATGAGAACTGGTTATGTTTGTGCTGTAAGGAAGTCCTCTGCAGCCGTTTTGTGAACAAGCACATGCTGCAGCATTATCAGCAGATACATCATTGTGTTGCTCTCAGCTACAGGTACAATTTCTGATGCTTTTACAAAGTACCACGTCTTCTCTTTATTTTTCTAGAGTGTTTTATTGCAAATTCATCTCGTGATTTTGTTTACATTTCAAACAGTGATCTCTCGGTTTGGTGTTTCTCCTGCGACGCATATTTAGATGCTCAAGTGATCCCACAATTGCGACCGGTATATGAAACTGCATACCTACTGAAATTTGGCGAGGCCCCGCCATTCCGTACGGTTTAATGGCCAACATGGGCAATCAGCTACTTGACAGTTGATATATGGATGTCAAATTAGTAACAGTACCCTAGTTGGAATTTTTCTTATAAGATGAGGTGCTTTAAGTCTAAGATGTTCATTTCATTGTTACTATTGCATTTTCAAGGTGTTATATATTTCATGGAACTTTGATTTTCCTTTGAACCACTATATGGATTATGGAATATGGATCATCTAGGACTTGACCCTACAACCATTAGTGGAAGGGTTTATACTTTGCAATGAAAGATGGTTTCAATCATTGATGTGCACAATTCTAATCCTTCAAATCTAGTCCATCAATTCCTTAATGGTACGCCGGTGAGGTACAAAGCAATCATTCGAACCCCAATTTCTTAATTTGAGCTATAATTCAAACCCTTGACTATTTCTAAATTAGGCACAGAATGTGATCACTTAATCTGAAGAGTTCTTTTTCGGTTTCTGTTCATAAAGCACTCAATGTTTTTGACTACACATTAATATGATTGTGATAGTAACGAAATGGTTAACGTTTTGAAATTCGTTCGAACTTTATTCTCGAAACCATAAAATAAACACATTCGATCTAAAATCCAAATATAAAATTGTAACCACAAAAAAAAGTACAAATATATTGGACATTGGTTAAATGTGTTGCTATTAACACATTCTAAAATGTTAATAATATATCCTAATGACACTAAAGAAAGAGAGAGATAGAAAGAAGGAGGAGAGAGATAGAGAGAAATGGTGTGTTATTAACACTTTAGGGTGTGTTAATAACAACACTCTTGATTAAATGCATGTTTTTTTTTTCGAGAAAAAAAAAGTAGTATTTATCAAAAAAAAGAAAAAGAAAAAAAAAGAAGAAGAGAGAAATAAATGTAGCGTTGAGCAATGTGTTCTTGATATAACAGAAAAGTTAAGAGCAGCATAATCACTTCCCTACTGCAACTCTGCCACATCAATCAAATCAAATCCATATCCTTCTTCCATCTTAACAAATTCCGACGCCGTCAATCTCTCTTTCTCTCTCTCTCTTTTTTCCGATGGCGATCAAGCGGCTAAGAACTAAGTGGACTCCGATTCAGCGCGAAACGCTCGAGAAGGCCTATTCAGGTACATTCAATTCAATAGCTTTGTGGCTCTTCTCATTCAAATTTTCATACTTTGTTTCTCCAAATCGGAAATTTGGGTTTTTGAGCAGTGGAGAAGACCCCATCGGAGGCGACGAAGGAGGAGCTGTCGAAGCAATTAGAGCTCGGCTATGAGCAGGTGACGGTGTGGTTCATGAACAGAAGGGCCAAGGATCGGAGGCAAGGGATTGTGGCCAAGAAATCTAGAATGACTCGCCATCAGCTCGCAACTCTCGAGAAAACCTATGCCGGTAAGTGTTTAATTCCTCTGTTTCCTGACTCTGCATTTCAATTTAGATTACTCTCCTGTGAAAAATTGAATTGAATTTTGATCAGCGGAGAAGAATCCAACGGTGTCGAAAAGGGAGGAGCTTGGAAAGAAGTTGGGGCTTACTGAGATTCAGGTGAGGTTGTGGTATAACAAGAAGAGATTTGAGGATCAGGGAAAGGAGAAGAAGGAGAAGAAGAAAAGGGGTACAGCAGCCAAGAAACCGAGGAAATCAGCAGTGGCTTCATCTTGTGATCACCTGGCTTTTGTGTCCTCTGATCTCACTGGCATTCCCAATCCTGACACTCCCTGCAAAAGGTTCATCTTCCTTTTTCTCCTACTTTTATGGGTCTCTAAATTATTGTTCTTCTTGTGTGATATCAGTAAACCATTTTGCTAATGCTTGGGGATGAGTGGTTGTTTGGCTTGTATATATGGCATTGTCGAAATCTTGCCAATCTATGAAAGCCTTTGAACTTAGGAACCTCATTCTACATCATGGGGATTTTCTTAGTTTAATTTGTGAATGGAGCAAGGCCGTGTCACTGCACTTGGTGTCGAATGTTGCTATTGTTTTTGTAACAATGTAGTATCCAGGTGACCTTCAGTTTGACATAGGATTTCTAAATCTATGAGAAAAAAAACTTTGGTGGAGGAAAAGTCTTCAAATTGTTGAACAAAAAATGATTCGATATTTCCTTCTTTTGATTCTCTCCCATTTTTACATAATCAAAGTTTGATTCCTGAGTCTTGAAATATAGCTTGTGTGTCTAATTGTCGAACTGTTTTCAAATACAGTTATACTAGATGCCAGAATCCCAACGAGAACTGGTGTTGTTTGTGCTGCAAGGACGTGTTCTGTAGTGTTGATTTGATGAACGGGCACTTGTTTCAGCATTATAAGCAGACAAATCATTGTCTTGCTGTCAGCTGCAGGTACCATTGGAATGTTTTATATGAAGTGCAGCCTCAAGTCTTTCATTTTCTTTACTCTTCTGGAGTGATTTATTAATAAATGCGCCTTATGGTTTTGCTTACTATTTTAAACAGTGATAAATCAATTTGGTGCTACTCCTGCAATTCATTCTTAGATGCTCAGGCTATCCCACAATTGAGGGCCTTTTCTTCTTGCTCCAATGCTTCCAGGGTAAGCTTTTTTCCCTTTGGTTTTTTGTTTTATCTATCTACCGCATTCCAATCACTTGTATACGGTGGAACTTTTAGGAGCCATCCTCCTCATCCGGGCTGGAGAACCTCGATGCATCCAAGGTAAGCCTTTTCCTTTGCTTTTTCTTTGTCTATCATCCGCATTTCAACTCCTCATATACTTGGAACTTTTAGGATTCATCCTCCTCATCCAGGCTAGAAAACCTCGATGCTCTGATGGTTGATGTTACTGATCTCATCTCCAAGCCATGTCCGTGCACCAATTTTCATCCACCGGATGATAGGTCATTTGTTGACCAGGATAAGCTTGCATTAGCCAAGAAGGGACTCCAGAAGATCTTTGATTGTGGGTTAGAAGCTTTAGCTGATCCCCAAGTACAAGAGGAGTTTCTTGCTTATTCAGCCACACTTCTATTAGTTGATTCATGCCCATCGGAGTTAAAGGCCAATCTTTCGTCATTCAGAGGAAATCTTTCAGAGGAGACCTGTGCTTTCCTCCAAGCTCAACATGAGTTGAAGGTGGCCTCCGACCTAGCAGCCTCGATTACTGAGAGAAGGTTTGTTCTCCGTTTTCATCATTCGAAGTATGCTGAGGTCAAGAAACAAATTATTGCCTCAGACGAGAAAGTTGCCAACCTTAAGGCCATGATCAAAAGGTTAGAATCTTCTTTGGCCACAGAAGAGAGCAACAGAGCGAAGATTGATGAGGTTTTGGATACCATTGAAACAGGAGTCATCACTGCTAGAGATGGATTGGTCTCAGACATAGCACAAGTGTCTGCCATGGAGGGGACAACCAAAGCAGCTAACCAGTTGGTGGCTCAACGCCAGTCAGCGTGGGAGAGCCTAAGGAATACTTTTACAGAGGTATATAGTAATCTGCATGTCGGGGAACAACTTGCTCAACCAACCAGATAATATTACTTCCGCTGTCATTGGCCACTTGGCCTAGTTTAGCTGTTACTTCTAGTTTCCTGGGATGGCCATGAGTAGTCCTAGCTAGGTAGTGAATCTATTGACGCATTCTTCCTGATCACAGTTTTCGCAGTTAGGCCTTCTTAGGATCGTATAATGTAGTGAGGAGGATGGTCTTCCAGACTCCAGAGTATGTTTCATTAACCAAAGCTCTTGAGAGCTCGTTTGCTTCTCGACTTGTTGTGAGTTGTTAATTGCAATTTATTTCACTTTGTCTAACACTTTGAATTCATGAATCATGACCTGATCATAGTTGGTAGCTTAAGACATTTTTTTGCTATCTGCACTAACAAAATTGCAATGCAGTTGTAGACCTGTAGTAGAGCAATATCTATTATAGTTTCTCTGTTGAAAACAATTCATCATCAATGGTTTGCGGTCTTGACAAGTGTGTATTTTCCTTCGTCTGGGACCTTTATCTCACCTCGTGCATCCTCCAATTCTTTCTTTCCTATATAATTCTCTCTTTGAAGAACAGAAACTTTGCCTAATCCCTTAATTGCTTGCAGCTACAAAAACTGGATTAACCGGCACTCATGTTCAACCAAACTTTTTACACAGTGGAGCTGTCCTGGAGCACAATGAAACTCAAGGTTAATGGAAATGTCATAATTGAAATGGTAAAACTTTACCCGGATAATCATTTTGACCTGTTGTGTTGGCTCAAAAAATGCTTGATGAGTCGGCCAAGAAAAGTTCTAATCCGAACTTGAGCTCCAAATCAATGAGATTCAAACCCATTTTAATTCTAAGATTTTGAAATTACCAACAACAAAAGCTCACCCTTTGATTGCTCGAGTCAGGTGCAAAGGGTGTGATCACTAGTTTGGGTGATGAAAGGAAAGATTATTTGTCCTTTCAAAACAATAAAAAGGAAAGCTTATTGGTAGGAATTAGCGGTGAGCGATGATGAAGTATAAAGTTAAGATTAGACTAAATTAGATGTTCAATCTAATGTAACAAAAAAAAAAGTTTGGTCTTTAATACCCCTTGAGTAATGAAATCTAGTTGATTTGGAAATTAAAAAAAATAGTAATAATAAAATAAAAAAGAAGAAGTCCAGAACGTCAAGGTCAATTGGGAGTCTATGAGGAATTTAGGACTGAATAGAATATGATTTGGGCACTTGTTCCAGAAGAGCAAGCACAACTGCAACTTGGCCATGGCAATCAAAGCTGTTGAGGTAACCTATCTACAATTTAATTTTGTGCAGATTGTGGGATTATAAAGTAGACACATAACTTGTTTGAAAGGTTTATAAGTATTTTGGGTTTTGTTTGGTGATGATTGATGAAGATCCAGACACGGTGCGATCACCACCTGGCTTTCGTGTCCTGTGATCTCACTGCCGTTTCCAACCCTGACACTCCCTGCAAAAGGTTCATATATGTTCCAACTTTGTTTCACTTTTTTTTTCTTTCAAAAAGTTCATGTTACTATTGCTATGAGATTTTCGCTATGCTTATTCATGAAAAAGTAGAATATTTCTTCTGGGAAGTATTTGTGTTTGCATAAGTCACCTCAAATTCTTCGATCGGAAAACAATTTCGATAAAAAAAGGAATTCAGAGTTTCTCTCATTGAACATAATCTTCATTATCTGTTATAGTAAAAAGGTGTAGGAGGATTCTCTGCTTTTACTTTTACATGATCAAACTTTGAATCATACCTTGTATTACTAATTTGTACAAGTGTTTTCATACATTGTAGATGTCAGCATCCCAGTAAGAATTGGTTTTGTTTGTCCTGTAAGGATGTCTTCTGTGGTGGTTTGGTGAAAGGACATTTGTTTGAGCATTACCAGCAGACAAAGCATTGTCTTGCTGTCAGCTGCAGGTACCATTAAAATAAATAATTTCTACAAATTAATTGCAGGCTCAAGTCTTCTGGTTTTATTTATTATGAATATGGCTTCCGTTTGAAACAGTAACCGATCAATTTGGTGTTACTCCTGCCTTAAAATTCTAGATGCTCGAGTGATCCAACAATGGAGGCCCAAAGTGAGCTTTCCTTTCCATTTTTGGTTTTATGTCTCATGCAATTTCCAATAACTGATATACTTGCTTTTTAGGATCGTTCCTCTTCACCCAAGCTAGAAAACATTGATGCAATGATTGTTGATGTTATTGATCTCTTATCTAAGCCATTTCCTAGCATCAATGTTTGTCCACAGTTGGATGCTCAGTCGTTTGTTGGCCAGGACGAGCTTGCCTTGGCTAAGGAGGGACTCCGTAAGATCTTTGATCGCGGGTTAAAAGGTCTAGCTGATCCCAAGGTGCAACAAGAGTTTCTCCTTTACTCAGCCACACTTCTGTCGGCAGATTCGTGCCCATCAGAATTCAAGGTTAACCTCTCAACATTCAGATGCAATCTTTCAGAGGAAACCTCTTCTTTCACCAAAGCTCAAGATGAGCTCAAGGCAGCCTCAGACTTATCAGCCTCCATTACTCGGAAGAAGTTTGTGCTCCGGCAACAAACTTCAAAGTATGATGAGGTAAAGAAAGAAATTGTTGACTCGGATGAGAGAATTGCCAACTTTAAGGCCATGATCAAAGAGTTGGAAGCTTGCTTATCCTCGGAAGAGAGCAAGAGGGCTAAGATTGATGTGGTTATCAACTCCATCGAGACACAAGTTACCACCGCGAGAGATGGATTAGTCTCGGACTTGGCACAAGTATCTTCCATGGTAGGAACGATCCAAGCAGCTAAGCAGCTAGTTGCTCAACAACAGTCGGCCTGGGATAACCTGAAGACTACTTTTACAAAGTTTGCATGATGCACTTGGCCTAATTAAGTTGTTGTTTATATATATGTTGGTGGGATAGCCACAAGTGTCTACATGAACTGCAATACTACATTGACCTTGTTTGGGTTTTGTGCAACTCCATTTATTAGTGTACGTTCCAACATTCATCCCTTTCAAATTTAATGTACCAAAAAAGCTTCAGAAATGAGGAGACTCCACCCAACAGAATTTAAGAAGGTCAAGAAGCAAATTATTGCCTCAGATGAAAGCAACACGTACAGCGAAGATTGATGAGGTTTTGGATTCCATTGAGACCGGAGTCATCACCACCAGAGATGGATTGGTCTCAGATATAGCACAATGTGGTTGCAGAGTAGTAGTAATATATAGAACAAACTTTATTATGTTTTTTCTTGTGAAAATCATTCACATCAATGGTCATCGTTTTGGACAAGTGTGTATTCTCCTTCCTCTATAGCCTTTTCTCACCTACTCCAACCTCCTCATTCATTCTTTCATATACAATTAAGGGTTCCTTCCCCTATCAACCCTTAATTGGTTGCATCTTTTAAAAAATGGATCAACCAGCAGTCATATTCAGCCAAACTCAATTCTCTGTCTCTCTCTTCTTTTCATTTGGATATTAAATTGGAAGTAAAGTCAACTGCAATTTTTTAATAAACGCAACCCTAATTAAAGAAGGTGTCTTTGTTATCAATAAAAAGAGAATGAAGAAACAGCAAGGTCAACTGCAACTCTGCTATGGCAATGAAAGCTGACTCCAACTCTGGCTCTTCTCTTAAGGTAATCCAACTACAATTTAGTTTTATGCAGATCAAATTTAATGTCTGATACTGCAAACATAATTCCTTTGAAAGCTTATGACTAATTTGGTTTTCTTTGGTGATGATTTTCCAGACATGGTGCGATCACCTGGCTTTCCTTTCCTCTGATCTCTCTGGCTTTCCCAACCGTGACACTCCCTGCAAAATGTTCATGCTTCTCTTTCTCCTACTTTTATCAGCATCTGCATTATTGTTCTTCTTGTTACGCCATGAGTTCATTTCAATAAATCTTCCTATGGCTTTGCTAATGCTTGAGAGTGAATAATTTGTTTGCCTTCTCGAAAACAAAGATATATACAAGTGATTATGGTTTTCCTCTTTACCCGTGAAGCCATCCTCTATGATTGTCTATTAAGAGTTTGCTTTTCTCAAAACACATGAATGAAGTTGCATGACTGCTTCTATTAGATTTTCACCATCCTTGTTTTTCAACCAATCCTTAGATCTAGGTGACGTTCAGTTTACGTATCATAGCTTACCTGTATGTTCACAGAGCCATCAATCGAAACACAATTTCGATGAAAAAGGATTCAAAGATTTTCTCGTTGAACAAAATCTTTAAATTAATTATTGAAGTACAAAGATGTTCTCTATTTTTACATCATCAAAGTATGGGCACTGAGTTTGAATCATATATACCTTGTATTACTAATTTGTGGAACTGGTTTCATATGGTAGATGTCAGCATCCCAATGAGAATTGGTTTTGTTTGTCCTGTAAGGACGTCCTCTGTGGTCGTAGTGTGAAGGGACATTTTGTTGAGCATTACCGGCAGACAAAGCATTGTCTTGCTCTCAACTGCAGGTACCATTGCAATGGTTTCTATAGATTGCACGCTCAAGACTTTAATTTTCTGGAGTGGTTTAGTATAAATATGTCTTCTGGTTTTTCTTACCTTTTGAAACAGTATCCAGCTTATTATGTGTCTCTCTTGCAACGCATTTCTAGATGATCAAGTGATCCCACAATTGAGGCTTTTATTTTCATCCTCCAAGGTGAGCTTTTTTGCTGCATGCTTTTTGGTTATATGTGTCACCCGCTTTCCAGTCTACTCATATACTTGCATTTTTAGGATCTGTTTTCTTCATCCAAGCTAGAAAACATCGATGCAATGATTGTCGATATTATTGATCTCTTATCTAAGCCATTTCCTAGCATCAATGTTCATCCACAGTTGGATGCTCAATCGTTTGTTGGCCAGGACGAGCTTGCCTTGGCTAAGGAGGGACTCCATAAGATCTTTGATCGCGGGTTAAAAGCTCTAGCTGATCCCAAGGTGCAACAAGAGTTTCTCCTTTATTCAGCCACACTGCTATCAGCCGAGTCATGCCAATCAGAATTGAAGGTTACCCTTTCATCATTCAGATGTAATCTTTCAGAGGAAAGCTCTGCTTTCATCAAAGCTCAAGATGAGTTGAAGGCAGCCTCAGATGTCAAGATGAAGAATGAAGAATTGATTTCATTCAGTATTGATTGATCCACTAATTGTTGTGAGAATACAAGTATAAATATACAAAGACTAGACAACTTTTCCCTAAAACATGGAAACTACTTTTCCCTAAAATATAGCTTTCCCTAAAACATGCAATCCAGGTCTTGGGGATTTACTGCCTGAATGACCCACAGAACATCAACACTCTCCCTCAAGTTGGAGCATACATATCACGAATGTCCAACTTGCCTAGTGCGTCATGAAAGGCTTTGCTTGAAACTGCCTTGGTCAATATATCTGCCAGTTGTTCTTCAGTTGGAACAAACGGGAAGGAAATCAACTTTGCTTCCAACTTCTCTTTAATGAAGTGCCGATCTACCTCAACATGTTTAGTTCGATCATGTTGCACTGGATTATGAGATATGTCAATAGCTGCTTTATTGTCACAGTATAGATTCATCGCCTGTTTGGGTTTAAAACCCAAGTCACATAGTAAATTCTGCAGCCACAACAACTCACAGACTCCATGAGCCATACCTCTATATTCTGCCTCTGCACTGGAACGAGCTACCACCTTCTGTTTCTTACTTCTCCAAGTAACGAGATTTCCACCAACAAAAGTGAAGTAGCCAGAGGTAGACTTTCTGTCATTAATACAACCAGCCCAATCTGCATCCGTGTAACCACTTACTTCAAGGTGATTATGCTTTGAGAACATCAATCCCTTGCCTGGTGCAGACTTTAAATACCTCAAAATCCGTAGAACAGCATCCATATGACATTCACTTGGGTTATGCATAAATTGACTCACAACACTAACAGCATATGCAACATCTGGTCTAGTGTGTGACAAATAAATCAAGCGTCCTACTAACCTTTGATATCTGGACTGATTAGTTGGAATCTGATCGGGATATTCAGCTAAGCGATGATTTTGCTCCATTGGGGTGTTGATGGGCTTACAGTCTAACATGCCAGTTTCTGTCAGCAAGTCTAGCACATACTTTCTTTGACACAGGAATATACCATCTCTCCCCCTGGCTACCTCAATCCCCAAGAAGTATTTAAGATTGCCAAGGTCTTTCATCTCAAATTCTGACGCCAATTGTTGTTGCAGTCTATCAATTTCTTCCAAGTCATCTCCAGTAATCACCATATCATCCACATATATTATCAACACTGTAACTCTACCATTTCGATGCTTAAAGAACAATGTATGATCAGAATTACTCTGCTTGTATCCAAATTGGCGCATAGACTGTGTGAACCTTCCAAACCAGGCACGTGGTGACTGCTTCAAACCATACAAGGACTTTTTTAATTTGCACACTACATCTGATGATGAGTTAGTTCCATATCCTGGTGGAAGATCCATATAGACTTCTTCAGAGAGATTACCATGAAGAAAGGCATTTTTGACATCGAATTGTTTAAGAGGCCAATCCAGGTTAGCTGCCAGTGACAGTAGGACTCTGATAGTGTTCATCTTGGCTACAGGTGCAAATGTCTCATCATAGTCAATGCCGTATGTCTGAGTAAATCCTTTAGCTACCAATCGTGCCTTGTATCTGCTCACTGAACCATCTGCATTGTGTTTTACTGTAAAGATCCATCGGCAACCAACCGTCTTCTTCCCACGAGGAGGAGGAACAAGTTCCCATGTGTCATTCTTCTGTAAAGCCTCCATCTCTTCTTCCATGGCTTTTGACCACTTCGGATCTCTTAGAGCATCCTGCACTTTATTAGGTACAGATACAGTAGATATTTGATTCACAAATGATTCATATGACTTAGAAAGCCTATGGGTTGACATAAAATTGGCAACATGGTACTTAGTTTTAGCATGAACAGTGGGTTCATACCTTTTTGAAGGTTGACCTCGAGTTGATCGATTTGGTAAAGTATATTTAGTAGGTTCAGATTCAGGACTTACCTCAAGAAGATCCTCAGCACCTGGGAAATCATGTTCGGGGGGTAAAGCTGTTGTTGAAGAAGGGAGAGGCACTTCAGTTTCATTCTGAATCACACTATCTTCATTTTCACTTTCGACAACTTCAGGTGTCACATTTCCCGACCGGTCGACCATTTCCTGACCGGTCGAACCACTTTCTGACCCTTCGAAATCAATGGATCCGTCCGGACAGATTAGTGTCGTCTGATCGCCTGGGAGTTCCTCGACGATTCCGTCCGAACGAATTATTGCCGTCTGATCGCCTAAGACTTCTTCCTCTACATTTTCATCAACTTCTGTATTCTCAACAACTTGTTCCTCCCCTGCACTCCCATCAACTGGGAATTGATCACCACTGACACCCATCTCTTCAAAGAACCCATTCTCCCCCTGAAGAGGAGTGTCATTGGGGACAAAATAGCATGTGTCTTCATAAAATGTAACATCCATAGTAACAAAAAACTTTTGAGTGGGAGGATGATAACACTTGTATCCCTTTTGATGAGTACCATAGCCAACAAACACACACTTAAGAGCACGGGCATCCAACTTAGTACGCTGATTTTTAGGAATGTGAACAAAGGCAACACAACCAAACACCCTAGCAGGTAAGTTATGAAATGAGGGAATAGAGACATGAGTAGAGAGGACCTCAAAAGGAATATGACCATTGAGAACACTAGATGGAAGACGATTGATGAGATGGGAAGCTGTCCGTACAGCTTCCCCCCAAAGATATTTGGGCATATGAGCACTAAAGAGAAGGGAGCGAGCTATGTCAAGGAGATGTCGGTTCTTTCGTTCAGACACTCCATTTTGTTCAGGTGTTTGTGGACAAGTAGTTTGGTGGATAATCCCATGTATTTGAAAAAACTCTTGAAACTCATGATTGACATATTCCCCCCCATTGTCAGACCGAAGAACCCGAATGACTCCATTGAATTGTGTTTGGATGAGGGTTCGAAAAGCTTGAAAAGCACTAAACACAGCGGATTTAGATTTGAGTAACACAACCCAAGAGAGTCGAGTGCAGTCATCAATAAAAGAAACAAAGTAATGCATACCAGTGAGTGTGGGAACTTTGGAGGGTCCCCACACATCAGAATGAATTAATTCAAACGGAATGGCAGATTTAGAAATGCTAGGAGGATAGCTCACACGATGGCTTTTCGCCAAAACACAAGTTTCACAACGAAAATCAGTGACATTCATGCCAATAAATAAGGAAGGCATGGATTTTTTCATATCATGAAAAGATCGATGCCCTAAACGACGGTGCCATAACCAAATCTCACTCACTTGATTAGAACTCGAAGTCAAAGCAGTGGTGGTACGCTTTCTCGGATTCTCCCCCGCATACATCTGATCAAGACGAAACAGCCTCCCCCTCATGTACCCCCGACCGATGATTTCTTTGGTGAGAAGATCCTGAAAGAGAACATACATGGGAAAGAAAGTGACAGAGCATTTGGATTGAGTATTTAGTTGTGGCACAGAGATGAGATGATGTGATAATGCAGGAACATATAAGACATTGTGTAACTCAAGAGATGGAGTAACACGAATTGAACCAGTTCCTAAGACCGGAAAAGATTCACCATTAGCATTAGTGACACTAGACACAACTGGAGTAGATAAGCTGTGAAAGTAAGACTTATCATAAGTCATATGATTAGAAGCACCAGAATCAATAATCCATGTATCATCACTAATAAAGCTAGAGACTTGTAAAGCCATACCAATCTTACCCCAATTACTGCGAGCAACTAATGCAGTATTTTTACCAGCAGATATGAGGTTGTCAAAGTAGCCAGATGGGTAGCCAATTAGGCGGTAGCAAGTTGCCTTGGTGTGTCCAGATTTCTTGCAGTAGTGGCAGATCACAGGTGGTATGGATTGATGGTCAGATGTGACAGACGTCATTGTAAGAGAAACAAGAAAAAAACTCAATTATGCAGCGAAAACACGAAATTTTTTTTTTTTTTTCTCAAGAGTTGAGAAAAATTAGACGGCCAAAGGCACAAAAAACAAAGTGACAATAGAAGGTGGGCTCGAATTTTAATTTTAATTTTTTTTTTTTTTTTAAGTAATAAACTAGTGGATAAAAAAAAATTGTGGGAAGGTTTAAAAAAGAGTTGTGGGTGCGATCATACTAGTGGGAAGGTTTAAAAAAGAGTTGTGAACAAGTTTTAAAAGAGTGGACTGGTGGTGGCTTAAACTAAGATGGAACCTTTACTTTACTTAAATAGAGACAGAGGAGTGCGGCAGGAGAAAGAGAAAGAGGAAAGGAAAGATAAAGTAAGGGAAAGAAAAGATAAAGTAAAGGGAAAGGTAAAGTAATGCACGGAGAAAAAAAAAAAGTAGTGGTGAAGTTGCAGTGAAGAAGAAATCGTGCACAGGAAGTACACGCTGAAATGGAACTGTCTGGTGGTTCAAGGTGGAGCAGCGCTGGCAGAGTGGCAGCGCTTGAGGTTGGGCAACCAGCTGTGAAAGTGGCTGTGAAAGAGGTGGTGGTGCTGTGGACTGAGAACGGTGGAGCAGAGCAGCTCGTGGCTATGCAATGGAAGCACTGGGCTTGGTACGTCGGATCTGTGGAGTCTCTGGACTGCGCGGCGTTGTGGAGAGGTGCTGCTGGTGTTGGTCTGCTAGAGAAGAACTGATATGGGTTGGATATCTGAGAACTTTTCTGTGAAATTTTTGGTATGATATTTGTGGGAAGATGATACCCACAAAATGACAAATAAATGAGACGCAGCCCAATTAGCAGAACACAAATCACCAGAGAGGATATCTTCAACAACAATCTTCACAAGATGATGATGGTTGCAGAAGAGAGAAACAACAAAGTGGCGTTGCTGTGAGCAATGAGCAAGATGGGTGCTCAGAACAAATTGGATCCCAATTACTGGGCAAATAAATCAAGAACAAAGAGATATGAACAATATGTTCACAAAATACAGAGGACAAGATCAAACAACTTTGTAACAATCAGCAAGAAATCTCAAAGAGGAACAAATTCCTTGTGCAGCAACAAGGAAGACAGAAAACAAAGAACTCAATCCCAATTACTGGGAAAAAAAAGTTCGAGAGAAAGAGAAAAATCACAGAGACATAATCCAATCAATGGATCGCTCTGATACCATGTCAAGATGAAGAATGAAGAATTGATTTCATTCAGTATTGATTGATCCACTAATTGTTGTGAGAATACAAGTATAAATATACAAAGACTAGACAACTTTTCCCTAAAACATGGAAACTACTTTTCCCTAAAATATAGCTTTCCCTAAAACATGCAATCCAGGTCTTGGGGATTTACTGCCTGAATGACCCACAGAACATCAACATCAGACTTATCAGCCTCCATTACTCGGAAGAAGTTTGTGCTCCGGCAACAAACTTCAAAGTATGATGAGGTAAAGAAAGAAATTATTGCCTCGGACGAGAAGGTTGCCAACTTTAAGGCCATGATCAAAGAGTTGGAGGCCCAAATCGAAAGGTTGGAAGCTTGTTTAGCCACAGAAGAGAGCAACAGGGCAAAGATTGATGAGGTTATCGACTCCATCGAGACACAAGTTACCACCGTGAGAGATGGATTAGTCTCGGACTTGGCACAAGTGTCTTCCATGGAAGGAACGACCCAAGCAGCTAGCCAGCTAGTAGCTCAACAACAGTCGGCCTGGGATAACCTGAAGTTTACTTTTACAAAGTTTGCATGATGCACTTTGCCTAATTAAGCTGTTGTTTCTATTTTGGTGGGATAGCCACAGTGTCTACATGAACTCCATTACTAGTCACCTTGTTTTTGTTTACTGCAACTCCATTTGTTAGTGTATGTTTTCCAACTTCCATCTCTTTCAAATTTCAATGCAACAAAAAAAAAAGCTTTAGAAATGTGGAGACTCCGCCCAATAGAATTTAAGAAGTCGCCTCACATTAACATAAAAGCAATATAGGTAGTCAAAGTGTCAAACAGATGGTTTCTGACTCTTCATATATAAGACGCCACTTAGAAACATAAACCATTGCAACTTTGTTCACAATCAAACTGGGCCAAAATCGTCAATGGAGGTAATCTCTCTGCGTTTAGCTTATATTTTTTTTAGCTGAAAACACAATTCTTTCGAAAGCTTATATCTCAAGGATTTGGTTGGTGTAAATTCAGACATGGTGCAATCACAATAATATATCACATTCCTTCTTTGGTGTCCTCTGATATCATTGACATTCCCAGTCCTAATAATCGCTGCAATAGGTTCCTTCTTTTTTTCTTGGGTAATTCTCATGAATGATACTTGAATTTTATCTTCATCTTATTAATGATACATGAATTTTATTTTTCGTCACAAACGATACCTGAAATTTTCGATTTCATCTACAGTGGTAACTGAGGCCACCTTCAATTAGCCCTCTGGCCAAAAATGACGGGTGAGGCACATCCGCGCATGTGACTCACAAATAAGGGTTAAAATGACATTTAATGTCATATTTGTGCGCAATTTGGAGATTACTTGTTTATAAGAAGCTAAAGTTGACGATATTTTTTGATACTACTGACACATGGTGGAAGAAACACATGGAGGAGATGAAGGCTGCAAATTGGGTTGGGATTGTTTGGCTAAGAAGAATCCAGCCACTAGAGTAAAGGCTTGGTTTAACATCCTTACCAAATGTGACCTACTGGTCAACAGCTTATGTGAATCCAACCCTTCAATTTTTGAAGTTAAGGGATAAACTGATACGGCATGGTTTGGAGATGACCAAATTTTCTCCCTTTGTCGACTTGATTAACAATTTTTTTTTAAAACAAAGCCATTTAATTAACCATTCAACACCACCCAAATGCAATTTTTTTTTAAACAAACCTTTAATTAAGTCATTCAACACACTTTTTTTTTTTTTTTTTAAAACAAGCCATTCAACACACCCACCACTATTTGTCCTCTTCTAAATTTTTTTTCACCAAATCTTGGTAGGGCTTGAGCCCAGTCAAGCCAGTACATAGATCCCCCACCGCCCTCCACAGTGATAGAGTGAGGGAGAAAGAAAGAAATAGAGGAAGGAAACCGCGCGGGGAAGAAAAGAAGAAAAAGAATGGAAAAGAAAAGAGAAAAGGAAAAGGAAAGGAGTAGAAAAGATTAAGGATTTTCCTTAACCCATAAGTAAGGTTCGGCAGTCCAGATTTGATCGAAATGATCTAACGGTTTATAGTGATTAAAGTAAAATATGATTTCAAACTTTAGTGGTCAAAGTTAATATTTTTTTAAATTATAATGATCAAATTGTCAAATATGCCAAAGTTGAGTGATTAAAAATAATTTTTTTGCCTAAAATTTAAAAAGTAACTACACATCCAAAAAGAACCAATAAAATAAAACGAGGGGACAGTCCAACACATTTCACCTTCCGACTGTTTGACAAGCCTGAAGACCTGAATCATAAATAAGACGCTGGTGCTGTTTTTTTTTTTGTGGGCGTGAAACATAGCTTATATAGAAAGCAAACAGAAAGACGCTGGTGCTTGGAAACACATAGTTTGCAAGCAGTCGACTTCCTCAATGGCAACCAAAGCTGGCTCTCCTTCCCCTGTGGTAATAATCTGCATGCCTACGCTTAGTTGATGTAGATCTAATAATTTGTTTCTGTTTTCTGTTTTTAGTGCCGCAAGTTTCTTCAGACAGCTGAACTATAACTGATCGAAACGTTTGTTTGGTGAAGCTTCAAACATGGTGTAATCACCTGGCTTGGCTGTCCCCTGATATCACTGAGATTCCCAACCATGACACTCCCTGCCAGAGGTTCCCTTCTTTTCTAATCCTCTTTATAATTAAGCATAGTAACTTTCATCAAAAGTTTGCTTAATTCTTGGAATTTTTATCAAGGTCTGTGCATGCATGAACCTTGAATCATACATATACCTTGTATTTTCTAATATGTGGAACGATTTTCATGTACTAGATGCGGCGACTCCGACGACAATTGGTATTGCTTATGCTGTAAGGCCGTCCTCTGTAGTCGTTATGAGAACATGCACATGATTCAGCATTACGAGATGACAAATCATTCTCTTGTAATCAGCTGCTGGTACAAGTTTGCAGCCTCAAAATCCTTCAACTGATTTTACATTTCTTGATTGGTTTCATTTACGAATAAGTCTTTTGGTTATGTGTCCCCTTTTAAACAGCACTCAATTAGTTTGGTGTTACTCCTGCAATTCTCATATAGATCTCGAAGTGATCCCACAATTAAAGGCTTTATTGTTATTGTCCGATGCCTCCAAGGTGAAGATTTTTTATTTTTTTTATTTACTATTATTATATATTGTTCTTCCACATTCCCATCACTCATTTCATCATCAATTTTAGGATCGTTCCTCATCAACCAAGATAGAGAACCTAGATGCCCTGATTGCTGATGTCGAACATCTCTTTAAGCCATTTTCTAGTTTCGATGTACATCCACTGGATACTTACTGTTGTGTTGGTATGGATGACCTTGCATTGGCCAAGGAGGGACTCCAAAACATCTTTGATAGTGAGCTAGAAGTTTTAGCTGATCCCGAAGTCCAAGAGGAGTTCCTTGCTCATTCAGCCACACTTCTATCTGGCGATTCGTTGCCATTAGACTTCCAGATTAAACTTTTCTCTTTCCGACGCAATCTTTCAGAGGAAACCTCCGCTTTCCTTCAAGCTCAACATGAGTTGAAGATGGTGTCAGACTTGTCAGCCTCACTTACTCAGAAAAAGTTTGTGTTCAACACCATAGCTTCAAAGTATGCCAAAGAGAAAGAACTACTTCTTGCTGCAGACAAGAAAGTTGCCAAACTTAAGGCTAAGATCAACGCGTCGTCAGAGGCAAAAATCAAATGGTTGAATGTTCGTTTAGCCATTGCTCTAGCTGAAAAGGCGAGTTTTGAAGAGGATTTGGATAACATTGAGGCAGTGATTACCACTATTAGAGATGGATTTGTCTCAGACCAGGAAAAGCTGTCTAACATGGAGGGACTGACCCATGCAGCTACTCTGTTAGTAGCTCGACGAAAGTCGGCCTGGAATAGCCTAAGGACTACTTTCAAGAAGTTTGCACAACCTAGGGAACTGACATGCTCAGCCAACCCATAACTGTTATTCTTGTTAATGTAGGCCAATCAGCCTAATTTAGCATCTATCTATGTATTTTGTTAATCTCCATGTTTGATCTTTGTTTACTTAAATCGAAAAGGAAAACAAACACCATGAGCGCAACTAAACTGTATAGGGTTTGTGGTAATGTCATCATCCAAATGACAAATGACAAAAAAGAGAACGCTAACCATGGATTGGATCAATCTAGTTCTCTCAGCTTCTACTGTATATCGTGTGCTTGTAATTAACCTCTCTGCTTGGTTCATAAACAAGCGTCATCCACCAGTACACGCACAAAGGGGCGAAGTCTGACAAAACCAAATGTAAAGAGCTCTATTAACATAATTTTCTCTCTAAAATTCATAATTTCTATGAACGTTGATTACAATCAATAATGATAAGAATTATTTCTTATATGAACGTTGATTACAGTCAATAATGATAATAATGTCCAGAAAGTGCTTAGAAGGTTTTATATCCAAAGGTGGTGGTACTGCCAAGTACATCGCAAGCCCGCTGCTCGCACTCTAACTTGCCCCATCGTGCATCAACTCGCTCACATGGGAAAACCACTTTGTTAAGGCTGTATCAATATCACACATATTAGGATCCAGAAGAATAAAGTTTGCAAAAATGTATCGATCATTCAGATTTTGTCAAAGCCCAGGGCCATAAGTCAAATAGCATCTTAGAGCAGTTGAACTATGTTTTGATCCTATATACACTTTGACACCAGGCAGCTGTGACTAATCTCTGAAGTGTAATAAACTCTAGAATGTACGTGACGTAGCATTGTGGGAAGATTTCTGCAAAACTTACCTTCTGTTAACAGTATTATGCACGTGACATAGCCATTGAGAGAATT
Source organism: Rubus parviflorus (assembly GCA_029955375.1). NCBI lineage: Eukaryota > Viridiplantae > Streptophyta > Magnoliopsida > Rosales > Rosaceae > Rubus > Rubus parviflorus. The sequence goes on from JARGGL010000001.1 coordinate 32,374,730, forward strand.
CACCATGAGATCCAGCCTGTACAGGATTTGTTCTGCCAAATATGTAACCAAGAGCATTCAATTGTTCAAGATTATATAAAAAAAGCCTTTGGGAGATCGTACAAGTACACATTTTAAAATTACATTTCATAATTTTATAGCAAACAACCCAAACGTGTAGTTGAGATCTGATGGAAGTACAAAAATATGAGCTTAAAATGAAGATGAAATTGTACCTCAGAATTTCTGCAAAATGATCTGCGCATTCCTTGCAAGGGTACATACGTGATAATATTGCCATCTGCACAGAAAATATGCAATCCTGATGCAATGAGTTTCTCCCACTAAATAATCCAATTCTGGATACCAATATATTATCCCAATGGCTTCTTGTGAGGTAGATTTTTCAACATAGAAAAATGAAAACATGCCCATGTATACCAATGAAGTAGATTCATGGTCCATCATTGTAATACTATTTACCAAATATGTGTGTGTGTGAGAGAGAGAAGCGCACCAACTCTTTTACATCCTTCTTCTGTTGCCTGGTTGGATTATCTGGATACTGTAAAATACAAAGGTTTTAAAAACATCAATTAGATCAAGGAGCTGATTACTACGTGAAGTATAATAGCGGGAAGTAACACTTCAAGATGTGTTCTGATGGCTGTAGGACAACATGCTCAGTGTGGCAATCATACTGGATACTTGATCTAGATAGGTATTACGACACAAAAGTAATATCTAAAGACTTTATTGCATATGAAAAGTGGTAAACTATTGTATACTATTTCCTTTACCTGAGCCGCAAGAGTGTGAAGAAAAGTCCAAGTGGCTCTTCCAAGCCCTTCTTTAGTCACAGGAGCAGCAGATTTTCCCTGCACATAAGGACTTTTTCAGATTAACAATGCAGAAAATAACTTTACAGCTGACATAAGACCCCAAGACATTGCAATGGAATCACAACTTGAGATTATGAAACCTGTCTACTAGCATTGAATGAGTCTTACTGAATTACAGGAGAAACAAAAAAAAGAGTCTTACTGAATTAACTATCTTGTGATAACTTTCAGAACCAATCTTTACTTATACATTTTAAGAAAACTTATACTTTCTATTTTCCTTAGTTTCAGAGAGATAAAAGCCCAAGTGAAGTTTCACGAAAGATATATTGCTTCAGAACCAATATCTCAGTTGAACGATACAATTACACACAAAATCCACCAAAATACAAGAAATATTTCTTGTTAGAATCTCATTCAGGACTTATATCAAACAGTTGATATGCACATCTTACTAACCCAGAAGACAAAAGCAGAAGACCAACAAAAGCTGCAATTCAGACTTAAAAAAAGAGTATAGGGTATTATGAATGAGCGTTGTTACCTTGTTGATGATATCTTGGGGTTGGAGATGGGCGGAGTCATTCTCTAATGGGCCAACTTTGGAGGAGGAAGAGACAGAGATTAAGGGGGTTTTGGTTGTGGGTGATGTGTGGTGACGTTGACCTATCAGATTAGAGAGGTGGGTCTGAACTGAGTTTGATACTCTTGCGAAAGTTTGGAACACCGCCTGGAATGGATGCTCCGACATCTTCAGACTCGGCGAGAAGAAGGAGCGGGAAAAAGGGGTTCGGTAATAACGGCCTGTTTGGGGGCATAACGATACCAAACCCTCGTTTATTAAATAATTAGTTATTGAGAGTTCTAAAATTTGAAATCGCGTTGAGATTAATATTTTCATCAAAAATTCGTACTTCTTTTGAACAATAAGAAATATAATTATTAGACAATTTAGTGGGATGGACCTCATAGTATTGTAATTTTGATTCTAAAGAATCGATACACCTCAATGCAACTCGATCACTTTCTCCTCAATTTCTCTTTAACCTAATTCATTCGCTTCTCCGTTAACATTATATGTCATGTATGTCACTGTTATTGTACAGTAAATAGCGTTGCCAGTATAACACTCTTTACTAGTTAGTGCATGTTTAAATACATAAGATTAGTGGAGATTCCTGTTATTATATATTCAAGACGATATCTCGACTTATTGTAATATGGAGTTTAGACAACATGTCCTCTTTGTTAAAAAAAAAAAACAACATATCCTCCCATTATATTATGCATTTTCATTAATCAACACTTGAAGACAGTCGCACCGACACTTCATTGCAAAAAGAAAAAAATTCATTTGCCTCTCCATTCTAAATTGGTAGAGATTTCACAAATTAAATGCCAACCTCATGTATTAGTAATTTTTTTTTCTTTGTATTAGGCATAATACAAATCTAATATAGTATAATTTTAAATGATAATGAAATTCAACCATGCCAAACAAGGCATTGTCAGATTATGCCAAATGACCAAATGACCGCGCGTAGGAGCAATCTCAGATGGGGATTGCTACGTGCGAGCAGTACGCAATTCAAGAAAATGGCGTTCGCAGCCAGTGAGTGGCATTATAACATTCAAAGATAAATACTATTCCCAGCTGCGTCCACAGCGCGTTATCAAGAGTCAAACATTGATCATCTACCTCACAAATCCAAAAGCAGGGTTGAAGATTAAGAACCAGTCCAATCATGCCATGGTTTCCAAGAAAGCAGGGTAAGAGAGGAGAGATTCATAGATCCAACACCTCTCTTGTGAAGATTATGGAAGGCCCTGTTTGGTAAATCCTTCAAAGCAGGTACTTTGTTCTTCTGCAAGCAACGTACTTTGATTATTTTATTTATTGGTTTGAAGGAGCTTACAGGTTAGAGTTGGTTAGAGAATTAGAGCTTAGCATCATGAACAAGTGTGGTGAAATCCTTACAGATTAGAGTTAGTTATAACCAGTTATAAAGGTCAACGCTTTTATGGGTTTGAAGGAACTTACAGGTTAAGTTAGTTAGAGCTTAGAAACATAATCAAACACTTGGAAAGATCTAACATTTAGGCATAACCCAATTCACTGAATGTATTGTACTGCTGGTTGGTTTTCAGAGTTTCGAATATTTTGATCTGCTGTTTGTGGATGGGTGAAGAGGTAATGGTCAGTGATGTCAAGGACACAGCTGCTGCGAAAACAAGCCCAAAGTTGACACTTTTGCCTCTTATTGCTCTAATCTTCTATGAGGTTTCTGGGGGTCCTTTTGGAGTTGAGGATTCAGTCAGGGCTGGAGGAGGCCCTCTTTTGTCGTTGCTTGGTTTCTTGGTATTTCCATTAATTTGGAGCATCCCAGAAGCTTTAGTGACCGCTGAGCTTGCCACAAGCTTCCCTGAAAATGGTGGATATGTGCTTTGGATATCAGCAGCCTTTGGGCCTTTTTGGGGTTTCCAAGAGGGTTTTTGGAAATGGTTTAGTGGGGTTATGGACAATGCTCTTTACCCTGTCCTATTCCTGGATTACTTGAAGCATTCATTTCCCATATTTAATCGGATGGTTGCTCGAATTCCAGCTCTTCTGGGAATAACATTCTCATTGACATACTTGAATTACCGCGGATTGCACATTGTCGGGTTCTCTGCAGTTTCCCTTGCTATTTTCTCACTGTGCCCATTTGTCGTGATGGCTGTTCTTTCGATTCCCAGAATAAGGGTCAAGCAGTGGCTAGTTGTGGACTTTAAGAAGGTGGATTGGAGGGGATACTTTAATAGTATGTTTTGGAATCTGAATTATTGGGATAAGGCAAGTACTCTTGCAGGGGAGGTTGAAAATCCAAGTAAGACATTTCCCAAGGCGCTTCTCGGGGCTGTAGTTGTGGTGGTTTCTTCATATTTGATTCCACTTCTTGCTGGTACAGGAGCTTTAAACTCTCCATCTAGCGAGTGGACTGATGGGTATTTTGCAGAAGTTGGGATGTTAATAGGTGGCGTTTGGCTTAAGTGGTGGATTCAAGCAGCTTCTGCAATGTCTAACTTGGGGTTGTTTGAAGCAGAAATGAGCAGTGATGCCTTTCAACTTCTTGGGATGAGCGAGATGGGAATGCTTCCTTCTATATTTGCTTCGAGGTTAGCCATTCTATCTGCTTTCACTTCCTTGCTGATTGTTTTCTTTGTTAGGACTTAGGACATCTCAGCTGTTTTCCTTTGGGATTGGGTACTAAACATCCCAATAGCCATCAAGAAAGGATCTTTTGCTTCGAAATTGAGTTGCATATCTGTAAACTGAAATGCACTGTTGATTAGATATGCCTGATTGTTGTTTTTAAATGCAACTCTTGTAGGTCAAAGTATGGAACACCTACGATAAGCATTTTGTGCTCTGCTACCGGAGTCATATTCTTGTCATGGATGAGTTTTCAGGAAATTTTGGAGTTTTTGAATTTCTTATACGCTATGGGAATGCTTCTCGAGTTTGCTGCTTTTATAAAATTGAGAATAAAGAAGCCGGACCTTCACAGACCTTACAAAGTTCCCTTCCAGACATTTGGGGCAACAATGCTTTGCCTGCCTCCTGCATTGTTGCTTGTTCTTGTTATGTGCCTGGCTTCTCTGAGGACTTTCTTAGTAAGTGGTGTGGTCATTATTGTGGGTCTTTTGTTGTACCCTATTTTAGTTCATGCAAAGGATCGGAGATGGGCACAGTTCGATGCAGAACAACCAACTTACCCTCCCAATAACTGTCCGGATGGCCATTCTGTGGTTTCACAATTGCATCAAGAAGTTCAAGATGAATCTTCTGTTGGCCTTCTCTCAGACTTGCCATCTGTTAATGCTGAACAAGATTCTTCGAAAATAAGGTCAGAAGAAGTCTTCAAATTAGAGTAGGTGGTCTTTTTCATACTTCTGTAGTTCTGTACCATTAAGATGTGCAACACTTTAACTTCCACAGACCACAGGTTCACCAATTTATAAAGGAATGTATTCTTTAGCTTACAAAGAAGCTGTAATCGTAATACTTGTAGCACTACATATTTGAATCTTTTGCTAAGCCACGATGTGGTATGAAGTTATTTTGATGCATACTGGTCATTTGAAGCTAATTTGAACATGCCAGAATTTGAGGGGTATTATATGTGATGATAAGATTGGAAAGAGAAATTTAAAGCTCTCTGTGATTAATGACAAAATGGGTACTTCACCAATCAAACAAATCTTTAGCCTACCAGATGGTGAAAGCAGGGCAGAGAAATGCAGTGTTCTAACATATTAATCGACCAGAAATGATACATCGGACAATCTTGAGGGTCTTTCGCTATCAATAAGTTGATTACTTCGCTCTTGTATCTTTGAAAAGGAAGAGAACGTAAGATTTTCGCGTCCAAGATCCAACCTTTCATCAGGTCATATACTTCATCTTAGGAATTTTTATAGTTCTCATGTGGAATTGTGTATCTCTGCTGGTTGTTTTTCTGTTCACCACAGAAGGAAAGAACACAAGACCGTTTAAGAAAAAGCGCAAACAAACGGACCCTTAAACACAATAAAGCGCACGTGTGTGTTTTGTACAAAAGAAGGTTCGGATAGCGCACACAAAGCTCTACATCTTAATCCTTGTTTGGAGTCTGCCTTGTTATAGAAGTACTTCTCACAGAAATAGCTTCAAAACAAAACAGACAAGTAACCCAGACTCCACTCCACTGCACTACTTGAAGGCATTGACTTCTGCCTAAAGCTCAATCAGGTTCGTGTCTCTCCTAAACAAGTTTCCTTTTTTGGTCAATTCGCTTTTTGGGTTTCTATTTCTTGCCAAAATCTCAACTGGGTTGTGCCACTTGTGTGAATTGTAGCTGAAATCTAACAAATTTCCGTCCAAAAAAAAAAGAAGAAATCTAACAAATTTGTTCAATTTTGTTTGTCCTAAACCTATAGTGATGTTTTTCTGAACTCTTAACATAGTCAACGTTTAGTTTGCACTGATAATCGTTTTAGTAATTTGAGCAAAAATTGCAGATGGGTGTTGTCCATTTTGATTAAGAAGTTCGGAAATTTTCTTTCTGATTCCATTTTGGTGAATATACAGATGAACATTGTCTGGAAACTAGGGTTTTAGCTTTTGGATCGAGGATCTTGTATTGCCGTGTTTTTGTTTCTGGAGAATTCAATGTTTTGGATGAGGATCAGGATTTGATGAATTATTAGAAGTTGAGGGGACGAAGATGTTGCCCAATCAAAGCTATTCTCGTATCGACACTACAGAGCTGAAATCTTTGCTTATCCAAAAGATTGGGCATCTGAGAGCTGAGAAATACTTTGAACTGATCAGAAGATTGTTTAGTTTGAAGATTAGTAAGTGTGAATTCAACAAGTTATGCATTCGGACTATTGGAAGGGAGAATCTCAATCTTCATAACCGGCTTATTAGATCGATTATCAAGAATGCACACCTTGCAAAAGTTCCACCCTTGACGAGTTTTAGGAAACCAGGAAGCACTCTTAATGTTAAAGTTGCAAATGGCTATAAGAGGAATGGAGATGCAATTCCTCAATCCCCTCTGACGGGCCGGTCTGCAGTAAATGGAGACCATAAGTTTCGTGACCGTCTAAGTCCTTTGGGGCCAAATGGGAAGCCCCAAGATGTTGCAAATGAGCAATCGGTTTCCAAAGCACAAGAGCAGCATGAATTGCTTTCTCTTGGCAGCAGGCCTCCAGTTGAAGTTGCCTCGGTGGAAGATGGAGAAGAGGTTGAACAGGTTGCAGGAAGCCCGAGTGTTCAAAGTAGAAGTCCGGTAACAGCTCCTTTTGGTATATCCATGAATTTGGCCGGATCACGTAAAGGTCTTCATAATGTATCATCAGTATTTAGTTCTTACCGCCCTGAGACCTGTCAAAAGTGTGGCGAGCTACCTGATACAAGAGCATTAAGAAGACGTTTGGAGCGGAAGTTGGAGATGGAGGGTATTGGTGTATCTGTAGAGTGTGTTAACCTCTTGAATAATGGATTAGATGCTTATCTGAAGAGATTAATTGAACCTTGTATTAGGTTAGCTGCAATGAGGCAAAGAGAAACGAAATCTTACGTAACTATGTTAGATTTTCGTGCAGCAGTGGAGTTAAATCCCCAAATGCTCGGTGAAGATTGGGCCATACAGCTTGAGAAGATTGTCTTGCGTGCTTCTGATGATTGAAAAAAAAAATGTACCCACACGTTGAGCAGTTGGTGAGATCATGAGACGGGATATTACACCCTCCATTATCCATGGTTCAGTATTTTGAACCCATTATTTGACCTTGCATGATTTTCGCTGATGCCTGTCATGGGTTTTTAAGCATTGCCATAGGGAATTAAATTGTGGGTTCTGTGGGAAGTTTTTATAATTGTTGTGTAGGGGGCATGTTAATATGATAATTTGTTAACTTTGGATACAAGCAAGATCTCATTGCTTGAAGATTTTGACACAACTCTTCAATTAATCTTTTTTTTTTTGTTCCCCTTTTTCTTGTAATAGCAAGTAATGTTATTTCAGTGACATCAGTTGGTGGTTACAGTTACAAGTCCTTTGTAAGTTTTAAACTTTTAATGGAATTTACTTTTCTTTCTTACCTCGATTTGATTTGAGCTTTTCATTCTAGTTCTGAAATGATAATCTTCCAGTCCAGTATGTTAAACACAACTTATTTTTCCTGAATCCTGAGTAACTCGGTCTGTATTTGAAATAGCTGGTCACAGGTAAGAATTTCTGAAGGGTGTTGTATTTCCTTTTTTCCAGCATGGATACTAACTTGAAAACAATCTCTGAGTATTCTGTATCACCGAAAATCTGATCTATGTTACTGAATTGAACCATGTAGTGTATAAAGTTCTAGCTTGAATAATTCTCTTTCTTTTCCCTTGCACACACACAGACACAGTGTTTGTTTGGACTGTCCTGACATATTCACATGTGTATTCCTTGACATAATCAAATGCCCAGGCATGTCACTGAAACTAAGTTATTGGTAATTGCGTATCTGGAGGCCCTTGCAAGCCAACTGTAATATTTAACAGGTGGTATTTTGACTACTATCAAGCATATTAGTTCATGAAAGTAAGATGTAACTTCACTGTGAGCTCAATTTTCCTTTATATGATATCAAGAAGATTTGTGTGTGTCTGTTGCTTCAAATTTATGCCTGCTGTTTGAATGCTGTGTTTATTCAAGTTGGTTGTTGACAACAACATGAAGCATTGTTCCATAGCCAGTTGCCTTCGAAATCCAGATTTATTGCGAAATCCAGGATTTCTGGTGCTTCCATACCAATCCATAAAGGACACCTACCTTACCAGTTCTGCAGAACCCTAACTTAAAGTGTACTTCTTTCAATCATTTAACAACAGAAGAGAAGTGGAGGGAGTAACTAAAGACAAGGTCAGTCAATCTAAGTAAGACTATGCGGATTAGCTATTTGTATAGTGATGTATTCGGTGGATGTTCCAAGTTCAAATTTCTCGCTAAATAAGTTTAAGAGAAGAAGACGGAAATATTAAATAAAGTAAAATATCAACTCATCAACCAATTTGTCTTTTTCATTTTCTAATATTTATGTTTCATGGGAGGGAAGATAATACGGTTTAGCTAGGACAGGGTGGGAAAGGAAACAAAGAAAAACTCAGAAACGGTTGAAAAAGGCGGAAACAAACGGGTCCTAACGACCTAACTCCTAAGTTTCATATCTCAACTCAGAAGATGGCACGTGCCGTTTTAGCCATTAGAAGCTTCGAAATGAACACTAAAGATCCCTTGGCTTCTTAATCCCTGTTTGGTCTGTCCTTTGTTATAACAGAAAAATAGCCGCTTCCAAATAAACAGACAAAGATATCGATCACCAATATAGAGCCCAATAAGTAAAAAAGAGGCAAAAACAGAGGAGGGCCAAAACTCAGCGTCGGCCTCATTCAACTCAGGTGCGTCTCTCTCTTTTCACCTTCATTCTCAAATGGGTTTTAATTCCATACCGGAATCTCAAATGGGTTTCTCTTACTTCTGTGAATTGCTGCTTAATTTGTTCAATTTTTTATGCTTCCCTGCTTTTCTTGTTAATTGTTGAATTTCAGAATGAGATAGTAATTTAGTAATCTCTGTCCTCAATGAACTCTAGAAATAGTCGAGCTTACTTGGTTGTAATATATTTTCTCTGTGGTTGAAGTAATTTGAGTAAAAATTGTAGATGGGGTTTGTCCATTTTGATTATGCAATTTGGGATTTTTTGTTTTCTGATGCGAATTTGCTCAATATACAGGTGGAAACACTCTATGGAAATTAGGGTTTTAGGTTTTGGATTGGAGATCTTGGTTTCTGGCATCTGGGTTTTGCTGGAGAATTCAAGGTGTCAATGAGGATCTGATTTAGGTAAATTATTGGAAGTGGAGGGGAAAAGATGATGCCCAATCAAAGCTATTCTCGGATCGACACTTTGGAGCTCAAAGATCTGATTATTCAGAAGATTGGGCATCAGAGAGCTGAGACATACTTTGATATGATCAGAAGATTGTTCAGTTCCAAGATTAGCAAGTGTGAATTCGACAAGTTTTGCAATCGGACTATTGGAAGAGAAAATATCCATCTTCATAACCGGCTTATCAAATCAATTATCAAGAATGCCTGCCTTGCAAAAGCTCCACCCTTGAGAGGTACTAGGAAAGCGGCAAGTACCCTTAATGCTAAAGTTGAAAATGGGTATCCTGTGAATTGCCTTCAATCGATTTACGGGGATGCATTTCCTAAGTCCCCTCGCAAGGTCCGGTCTCCATTGAATCGAGACCACCGTAAGCTTCGGGATCGCCCAGTTCCTTTGGCGCCAAATGGAAAGCCCCAAAATAAGGCTTCCGAGGTACCAATTTCCAAAGCACAAGAGCAGCATGAATTGCTTTCTCTTGGCAGCAGGCCTCCAGTTGAAGTTGCCTCGGTGGAAGATGGAGAAGAGGTTGAACAGGATGCAGGAAGCCCCAGTATCCAAAGTCGAAGTCCTGTAACGGCTCCTTTTGGTATATCCATGAATTTGGCCGGATCACGTAAAGGTCTTCATAATGTATCATCAGTATTTAGTTCTTACCGCCCTGAGACCTGTCAAAACTGCGGTGAGCTACCTGATACAAGATCACTAAGAGGCCGTTTGCAGCGGAAGTTGGAGATGGAGGGTCTGAGTGTTTCTGTTGACTGTGTTAACCTCTTGAATAACGGATTAGATGCTTATCTGAAGAGGTTAATTGAACCTTGTATTCGGTTAGCTGGGAGTAGACATGAAAATGAGCACTTGAAACAACCAAATAGTCTGTACATACATGGTACAAATGGGATGTCTGGTCGGGGAGCTATGCAAAGGGAAACAAAATCTGCTTATGCTACCATGTTAGATTTTCGTGCAGCAATGGAGTTAAATCCCCAAATACTTGGTGAAGATTGGGCCACACAGCTTGAGAAGATTTCTTTGCAAGCTTCTGAAGAGTGAAAACAGCCTTATACACACGATTAACCAATGATGAGATCATGGACATGAAATTACACCGTCAATTATTCATGGTTCAGTGTTTTGAACCAATTCTTTAACCTTACATGGAATTTTAATTCCTGGCTGTTGCTGAATTTTGAAGTATTGACTGTATTGCAATATGAATTAAGTTTTAGATTCTGTGTGAACTTTTAGATAAAGTTCATTAGGTTGCATTTAGATATAGGCTTGATAATTGTTATGGAGGAGGCATGTTAATGTATTGAAATGTAAACTTTTTGATACAAGAAAGAGATTGCTAGTGTTTGAAGATTTTGACACTATTCTTGAAGTACTTTTTGTTTTTGTTTCCTTCTTATTGGCCTAGTTATGGAAAACACATTATTCACAGTTCACTTATTGCAGTTACATATCTTTAATTTACTTTTCTTGCTTACCTTATTTTAATTCGAGCGTCTAATTTCTCTTCATGACTGAAATCTGCCTGCTCATTTGACTTATTTTGCTCGAGTCTGTTTTTGAGTAACAAGTCCCTGGAAATAATATTGTCTTGCCTCATTTGGGGCATTGTAATAATTCTGTATCATAGTCAATCTCAACCTGGTTACATTAATCCAACCATGTAGGATAGATAGTTCATGCTTTAATGTTTGCTGCTTCATTTATTTCTTTCTCTTCCGATTTATACACAATGTGTTTCTTTGGCTGGGCTGTCATAACCGCATTTGCAGTCCTTGACATAATCAAATGTGTAGGCATGCAAACTGTGTTCTGATTTGAGCCAAACTTGTTCAAATGGCATCTTTTTGGCTGAAGGCGGCTTGGAAGCAAAGCTGCAATCTAAACAGGTGAGATTTTGACCACCATCAAGCATATTAGTTGTTCATAGTAAGCTGCAACATTATTTTGAGCTCAATTTTCTGTGCCATATATTGATATATAATGTCTCTCTGTGAGTCCATGGTGTTGCTTCAAAACTATCCTCGCTAATTCTATTGTTTGAACTGGAAGAGATTTACTCCTAGTATGGAAATTTTCCTTCTCTAGGAATGAATATCTGCCATGATTATTGATCTGTTGACTGTTTGTTTGCTTGTTACAGTGAAGGACCTTCTTGACAACAAGCTGCTGAAGAGCCTGCTGTCTGCATTTACTCAAGCTGCAGTCGACAACAACCTTTTCACTTCTGTAGAGGCACTCAACTGTAGTCGGTGACCACTTAAATCAGGAACAGTGAGTGGGGATCCATTGAGATTTGAAGAATGTCCTAGTTGATTGTGAAATCCAAAGTTCGTTGTGTTTCCTACGTAGACCTCACCGCTGCATTGGTGACACTAACCAGGTCGGCCGGCATCTAGACAAGGAAAGAGGGTGGGGGTTGGTCTGCTCAGCTATACAACTCCGAAGAAAAATCTTTGATTAATCATTTCCGAAGAAACTTTCTCTCAATATGTTGTTGTTGTACTGTTTTTACTTATAACTAATACTTTTCTGAGATTCTTATTCGGATCCTCTTCTAATATGTTCTGCCATGGTGTAATACATTGCAGTGACTTGTAGAATCATTAACATTCTGATAACAAGTTCATGGAGACATAAAACAACATTGTCGAATTTGAAGTTTGATTCCAGATTAGCCTTTTTTCGGTACGAATGTATTTCAATGCCCAACTTCAGGTGTGTAGAGTATCTACACTCAACATATAGAGAATCTTACTTAACGTTGTAATGTAATCCATTCCCAACTCAACCTGTTTTTAAAGTACTTGAAATGCTTCATAATGAATTACCCGAGAACCCAGTAGAAACACCGCCAAAACCTGTACTTGTGCAAGCATTTCTTTCCAAGATAATAGATTGTGACTGATAGTTCCAAGTGCTTCCATAACAATAACCCACCACTTTACAGAGCCCTCAAAAGTTGGTCCAACAACATCAATACATAAATAAGAATGTTTTACAAGTAGCTAAAGATGATCACCAAAGAATTTACTCCGTCTAATTCAAAATTAGAGTGTGATTCATAGCTTCCGCTTCAACCATGCTTTGGCTATGGATGTCACAGTAGCATTTCTGCGAGGGTTTACCATGTAAAATTGTAAATGCACCACGAGCAACTTCCAAGCATGTTCGTGGAAATAAGTCTAAATCTTGAAGACGAGCAAAAAGAATGGGCACCTATCGTCAATTACTAGCTATTACAACTGCTTTCTCCCGGCTTGCCATGTACGTCAAATAAACGGTCCACAGATATGCAAATCCATTGCTCACTAGTGTCTGTCAAATCAGAACATCAAAAACCAAGTTCACAAGTTAATTGAGAGATTGTGTGTCAAATGAATGATCAATCACCAGCCCAGCCCTCTGAAATTAAACAACTCCAAAATCCAAAAAGTTTGAGAAAGAAAGAAAATAACTTTTGCTTTACCTGTAAATGGACAGGAATGAATCTGAAAGTGATAAAATCACACATTGGCCAGTACATAACACCTCTTAACAATGTAGGGAACAAGTCTCGCTTTAAACGATCAAAAACCTCTCCACCATTTTCACCTGAGATTGGCAATCATGGTAGCTACTTAGACCATATGAACTCAAAATCAAACACCTCGTGTAGTATAGAACATCTCTCAGCAGACTCAAATCATTACAACAAGAGAACAAATTTAATTAACAGTAAACTTTTCCTATCATTCAGTATATGCATGCAACAAAAAGAATCTCCTAATCAAAGGTTTTGTTTCAAAAATCACTGGCATAGAGACATCAATTTATACCCTCATTCAATATATGCAACAACTACAAGAAGGAGACATTTCCGAAAGTTAACACAAAGGTCAAGATTTAAGCTCAAAACAACTATACTTATGTTGAACTCAATAAAATTCTTATTCACTATCATTTGACTAGTCGCCGCCTGCTTAATTAATCCTTGCAGCTTTAAAACGTGCAAAGTTAACATCTTTGTTGACCAAAAAACTGTGAAGTTACACAAAAGTGAGGCAAATCAAACACATTCATCACGAAAAAATGTGACCTTTAAAGAAGAATACATTGATGGGTTATGCATAATACCTTGTAGAAATGCATTGACAGAGAAGAAGACAACAGTCATGGTAGGACCATATAGTCCCTGCCCCATAGCCATTTTCTTCAATGTAGAGAACATATCACGCTTTGGAAAGAGCTTGGCCATGAAATTGAACCAAAAATGCATAGATGGCCCTAAAATCACCATCCCATATCCAGCCATGCGCAATGTCCTCACAGGATCATAAGAGTCCGATTTCGCTATAGTCTGATCATGAAACAATCAATCAATTAACGAAATGGGTAGCTAGTTAAGTAAATGCCCAAAAGTGACGATTTAATTACATTTACAGACCTGGGAGGACAAATCGGCGGCGGTGTATATCAAGGCGGCAGTGACGCTCTTGGTGAGAATGGGCCGGTTCTTGACGAGGCCCAGATACCAGCCCACGAAGCCGGTCTTGGGAAACGACGCTGTTGCGGCGGAGGAGGAGGAGGATTTGGCGGAGCAGAAGGCGGAGGAGAAGAGGGAGGGAGAGAGGTCGTAGTCCTTGGCTTTTCGGAGGTAGGCTTTGGACTGCAACTGGGCCGTCGGAGGTCTGATCGGGTCGGTGAGAGAGTGCTTGTGTATGAGGCGGGTGAGGGTAGTGTTCCTTCTCAAAGCGCCGGACATGGTTGTGGGTTTCTCTGGCTCTCTGCGATGTGGGGTTTAGGTACACACCGCCGAGAGAGAAAGGGTTTTGCAATGTGGGTCTGACTTGTTTATGTTTATAACTTTATATATATAAACCACCTAACTTGGCCCACAAAAAGTTTGCGAAAATTTGTTAGAAAACAAGCGGGTTTCAAATTCAATTGCGTTTTCTCGCGTCTACAAATCAAGTTTCTACTCGCTTGCTCTGTGATATAGTCGGAATAATAAAACCAAAATTAATTATTTTATAAAAGGGTGCCAAATTGTCAAATTGTGAAGAGAAAAGAATGTATATAACACATGGAGCAAGTAGGCAGCGAGTATGGTTTGTTAGTGAAGACGCAGCGAGTAAGAAGAGAGCGTTGTCATGCCGACCTCTTTGAACGTCGATGCCTAAAACTAAAACGTAATTGGAACAGTTTCCCGAAACTTAGGTGTGCCACCCCTAGCTTTCTCGACACGTGTTCCCCTCTCCCTACCTATTTATGCCACGTGTATATGGATTCTACACGTTGCCTTCGCAGCTGGCGCGATGAACCTGGACTCTGTTGCACTGCCGTGACTAGTCTCCTTTGACTTGCTTGCTGTCAGTTTTGCATTTTCAGACGTTCCGGAGTATTTTTTTTACTCGGTTGTAAATTCAATAGTGAATAATTATGATATAGTTAGAATGAGTTTATTTGTCTTATTATTCTCCACTATTGGATTTAAATCTAAAAACAGCTGAATTCAATTCAATAATGACTTAAATGAGTAAGTGAATGAGATTGTCCGGTGTATATCATACTTTTTCCATTTTTTGCTACTAATTTATTTGTTACTAAATCAAGTGCTAGTTAATATTTTTTTTGTGGTACTGGCTGAAGTCCATTGAAATGTAATTAAGTTTTATGGTGGTTGTAGTCCATTGAAACTAACTTTTATGGTGGTAATTAAGTTTCTTAATCTTACTCTTTGTTTAATTTTCAACTTCATGGTCGTTGGATTTTAGAAATGATTTGCTCATTCTTGGCTTTCAGAACCAAGAAACAAGGGACTGGATTTTGAAACAAACATTTTCAATTACAGCATATGCTACGTTACTTTTGATCTTGAATTTCATATTTCAATGCATTTCTATGTTAATTCGAAGAAAGATTGGTATTTCTTTCGGCATAAGGAAACAAAGGAGACTGCTCCAAGAAACATGTTGAGTCAGAATATGAATGCTGGTGATTTCGAATCCTTTGTTTGATTTTTCACTCTGGGTTTCAATTTTTATAAAAGAGTGTTCAGATTCTATGTTTATTGCGACATCAAGGTTCAAAGTGCAAACTGTAGGAGTAAGAAAGGGAAGGAAATTCAATTATTAACAGACGTTAATTCAATTATTGCCCTAAACAATTGGGTCGATTCAATTCTAAGTATGAGGTATTGATAGAATACCAACGGGAGTGTTGATGCATGGCTGGGAGCAGCACCGGGGTCATCTTTCGAAATATATGGTAGCACTGTTGACATCGACACTCTGGCTCTATTATGATATCAATTGAGCTGTGTTGCCTCATTGTTGTTTTGCTTCACGTTGAATCTACAGAAAAGGTGAGTAATTTTATATGTCTTAATCACAAAATGCATGTCTATAATCCATGGAATAAGCGAATATGAGCACCTGCGTTATTATGAATGTTCATATTAATATACAAGGCCTTTGTTGAAACACCCCATGCAATTATTTCATATATTAACTAACTCAAAAGAAAAAAGAAATAGAAAGATCTCTTACCCTTGTAGAAAGATTTCTACGTATGCCGCCGTTAAGTTTCATCCAATATCTCATAATTGTTGTTAATCATTTGAAAATCCAATCAACCTATAGATCTAGAACCAATCATTGCTACAATTTTTAAAGAAAGGAAGAGAAAAACAATATTTAGGAGTTTGACTCTTAGTGAATATATAATCAGAAAACTGAGGACAATGGGATGCTTTAAGACCATGCAAATGTTTGGTCCTCTATTCATGCAAATTTATGTCACATGCATATTTAGTATGAAGAAGTTGATCATACGAATGAGATGCATTTGAATCCTAAGATCACGCAGAAGTTAGGTTGCCTCTGCAAATTTATGATCACATATTTATGATAATTTTTGTAAATCGATCATGACTTGCAATTTTATCTTATATATAAGTTTCTAAACACGTCATACTAAGTATATGATCAAAATAAACTTGATAGTTAATGGCAATATGAATTGTGCATGGAACATGACAGTTTGGTAGCTACAAGTTAGAACACAATTTAGTATGACAGATTGAAGAGCCCACCTAAAATTATATGCATGATTTCAGAATTCAAATACATCTTATATCCTTGTTTTTGTAACTATTCATGGCACTAAAATTTTCTAAGTGACTAGGTCCTTCAATTTTTTTCCTTTTTAATAAAATTATATAAACAGGGTTGCAAATCTAATAATCTTAGATTAGATTGAATTCGAAAAATGATGAGTAATGTAATGAGATATTGGAGGAGACTTAAAATTAAATGTGTAAAATGAATGGACAACAATGGATCAAAATCAGTGGTGTGGTGCATGTGGTTCTGGGTCCTAGGCAGTTCTCTCATGCCCGGAATGAAGAACATCCGATTGAAAAGGTTTCAAATGCAGCGGACTTTTGAGAAGTTTCAATTTGTGCCATAATCACAAATTGAATCTAAGAGTTTTTCCTGATATGCTTAACAACCCAAGAGGTTGAACAAGGACCTGTATGTATTTTGTAAATTAATGTGATATTTAAGATGGTTTGAGAGTGATTTCTAAGTAACTCTCTGTTTAGCTCATTTTTGGCTAAATATATGCAGTTTGTAAATTAAGGTCTGAGCAAATTGTACGTTTTTGTGAGAAGAAGATTGCTCAAGTTTAGTTTGAGCTCGAATCACAAACATAGGTATCACCAGGTTTCAGCATTTAGAACCTGGTTAGTACGAAGAGAAGAACTGAAACCTTGCTCTAATTTGTAAAGCAAATTTTGTATACTCTTGAGCATCTATAAGTCTAGAGTTAATCTTGCTACATGTGATGCATAGATTTCCTAAGCTGCAAGCATCCCTTATCTTTTACTACATAATTAATTTCAAATACAGAGCTTCCATCCTCCTAAACCTTTGATGGTTTTTGATCTTAGGCTCTATAGACCTTCACCTTAATTCCCGGGGTGTTAAGTTCATCATCGAGTCTCAGCTATACCGTCCCCTATTTCTGTATGAACTGACCAAAGCAAAATACTGTGGCTAAATGCAGCACAAGTTTCTGAACATAGATACTACTCAAGGTTCCATTCTCAGAATCATTTTATTTTTAATTGCTAGTGTTACATTCATATCCACACATCAACAGTGTGCTTCTGATACATAATATAATTAGAGATACAATCTTGCTTCTTTTTCATACAATACTACTGTCTTTAAAGTATGATCGACCAATTCCAGCTTTCTTCAGCACCCCAAGTCGTACGGTACCAGTCCTTGCAACTCTGGGCCACTAAGTCTGTTGTTCTCAAAACTGAAACACAAGCAAAAGACAAATGCATTCAAATTTTGCAATGAAGTAGATGGTTTACACAACTTTGGGCTTGGACACCCGTTTGCAAAAGACTCTCGACCATGGAAAATGATCATCATATGCTTTCTATAAACAGTCGCATGATTTTTAAAAGAGCAATTTAATTTGTGACAAAAAACAAATGATTCAACTTTGGAACAGAAGCTGGACTCTAGCTTATGAGTATTCATTCAAATCATTCATATCTCCACTACTCTACACTCCAGAGTACCTTCACTATAGCCAATTAGCAGTTGTCTAGTGATAAAGTATTGCTCTCCAACAAAATGTTGGTAGAGGTCCCAAGTTCGACACCCCCTCCCAATTTGATGAAATTTTTTTCACTATCTGAGACTTAAAACCATTCTTTAGCTAGATAATGCTGACAATGTTTGTGTGCAATAAAAATGACCGAGATCTGATTCAGATTCTCATCACATCTATTAGCACACTACCATCCAGCCTCATATTTAACTAGTATCTGCATGGCCGAGAATGTGAAGTATCATTGGTTTTTCAGAGAACAGTTGAAATTCATGATATTGTTATACAAGAACAGATTTTCAATAGCCATGTTATCTAGCAATGCTGAAACAACTACCCCAATAGATGGCTAAACCTATCATATGATTCTTACTAAACGATTAGGAACCTGAAAACAAATTTATACAACTTCTTTATCTCTCTTCAGGAAAACAATAAGCAACCAATAAGTCACTTCCTTTATGCCTTACGGTGCCATATAACTGAGAGCATCAAATAAAGGAATGTGATGAAAGTAGTACCTTTCCATTGAGAAAGTTCCAAATGGGCCATTCACCGGAATAGTTCCGCATAGATCATTGTTGGACACATCACTGGCACAATAAAATCTCATAAGACTTCAAAGGAAACACTAAAAACAGAACAGATAACTTCAGACAAAATACACTCAGATTTTAGATTTCCTTCTCATTTTCTGAAAATTAAAACTTACAAAACTTTGAGGTTAGAGAGGCCGGTGAGTTCCCTTGGAATAGATCCTGATAGTTTGTTGTTGTTTAGCCTCCTGCATGGTCGAATTATAACAAATATTCAATGCAAATGAGCCGCAATCCGGGAATTTGTGAATGTTGAAATATTCTAGCTCATCAGTGTAAAAGAACTTACAGGAATCTGAGTGACTTCAATTTGGCGAAAGATTTTGGGATTTTCCCTTCAAATCTGTTGCCATACAAATCCATGCTGACAAGGTTTTTCAAATTCCCCAACTCCTTTGGGATTTTACCTCCTATGTCATTTCTATAAAGCTCCCTGAAATTCATACAGACTTGTTTACTCAATCACTTCATAGAATTATTTCCAATCACAAATTGTACAATTAATCAAGTGGAAGTAACTTCAAATAAGAAATTTGATGAAACTTTTTACAATTAATTCCAAAAATCACTTGGGTCTAATTAAGGAAATTCACATTTCTAAAGTTGTAAGACTACTTTTCTAAGAAACAACTTGGTATGAGAAAGAGAAACATACAAGTACTGCAGGTGCTTCAGCTCACCAAGCTCTGGCCCCAGAGACCCAGAAATGTTAGAGTTGCCCAAATCCCTAAAATTGAGGACAAGATAGTTAATTACAAGAAATTTAAAAAGGAGATTGACAAACAAATTTGAACTTAGACAACAAACACCCTAATTAAAAATTAAAGAGAGAATAAACTTACAAACGGATCACATGGTTATTGGCATCACAGGAAACATGGAACCAGGTGCAGGGATTGACCAGAGTTGGGTCCCAGCTCTGAAGAACATTGGTGGCATCATTGAGTCTGCTTCTCAAGGCATGCAAAGCATTTCCTGAAACCAAACCAAATTGAATCACAAAATCAAAACCCACAAAAACAAAATTGAAAGCAAACCCATAAGAGAGGTCAGGTAAAGTTAGTACCTTCAGAGTTTGTAGACAAGGCAGGAGAAAGGAAGAAGAGGAAGGAGAGAGAGAAAAAGATTAGGGAGAGAGGAGAAGCCATTTTTAGAGAGAAAGCAAAAGGAAATGGCAGAGGTTTGAGAATATAAAACTAAAAACAAACAAGGAAAAGAAGGGAAGTGGTTCAACGAGAGTCGAGTTGGGGGCAAAGTTAGTCAAGTCAAAATATCAACTTGTGGCGTGCGTTAGGAGCAGTAAGATAATACTGTTCATAGTCTTGAGACTAAAGCAGGCCAATTGGAAACAAGTGCGAAACTCATGACTGACTGACCTGCTGTGTTGAATGTGATCGATGAGCTATGGAAATTCAAAGATTTTTTTGTTGGAAGAAATTATGAAACTTGTGAGTTGAAAGTTGAAAGATTGGCTTGGCTTTGCGCGTTAAGTGGGGACCAGTTGATGGAAATTGTTGAGACCGAGTCTAAGCACTTGGCCTGTTTTACGAAAGTTGAGCGGAATTAGAAACTTGAACTAAGGTTGGAGACAGTGCGCTGGTAACCACATTGAATCACCGTGTGTTGGTCTTCTTCACTCTTAATCGTACGGTTGTAAATGAGCTCACCACCCATGTTACATTTTTATTTCGAATTAATTTAAACTTGAATACAAAATAGGTTTCAAGGTGTTGTGATGATTTGGGGCACCGCCCATGTGAAGCTTCTGTGACCCCAAGAATGATTTTCTGGCAGTCAATCAGTACCAGCAATTTTGCTTGACCCACGGGTGGAATGATTAGGATTCCAAATTTGGCCAAAAGGAAAAGGGGTTGCTCAGGTTTGGCCTTACCTACAGGACTGGCATAATGCAGTCTCACCAATTTTACTAGTACGGTGGATCAGAGCAACTATGAGCAAGACAAAATAAGCCCCTGGCAAATCATATCCCTCGAAAATTTTGAAAACACTTCATGAATTAAAAGATGCAAGCATTTCATAGAATGACCATCATTTCATAATTCACATCCAGATTTCTAAAACTGGGTTTTCAAAGGTTTTTGCCTAAGCGAAAATAGCTTTACATTCAAAGAGCGCTTCTTTAGTCTTTAATAGAGAACACTTCACAAACAAAGAAGTGCTTAACAGAGTAAGAAGATACATATGATATGCCACACATTCTACAGCATTTTTCGCAGTTTTAGGGATCATTTTTTTAGATGC
The DNA here is from genome assembly GCA_029955375.1 of Rubus parviflorus. Lineage (NCBI taxonomy): Eukaryota > Viridiplantae > Streptophyta > Magnoliopsida > Rosales > Rosaceae > Rubus > Rubus parviflorus. The sequence goes on from JARGGL010000001.1 coordinate 32,395,500, forward strand.
GGGAAACACATATAGACATCGGACTTGGGGTGCTTTGCTTCTGCATGTTCCCGACACTTCACCTCTGTTGTGGTACATATAAATGTCTGCATGCACACCTTGCACTGCATTCAGTACCAGATCACCCGCCAAGATGCATTGTTGAAGGAACCGGTGATAACACCAAGAGCAATTGTAACAAGAGCAGACCAGTCACAAACTTTGAAAATAAAAAAATTCTCGCTAATGCACCGACACCATATAGGTAAATATAACAGCAATAGGTTATCACAACTTTATCATGATCAAACTACCAGGAATAACAACTCAAGAGAATGCAACATCAAAGGCTAAAATGTATTAAGGCAAGAAGTGTCTTTGTCGAAGTCTACAAGTCTTATTAAAGCCATAGCAGAGATAATATATCAAATGCAAATGTGGATGTTCAAGATCAAGGCAACTAATCAACAGAAACTAAGCAAACAAACAAGCCATCTCCTAAGATCGATTATGTTTACAGTGCATGCAAGCGACAAAATGATAAAATGCTGTCATTCTAAAAAGGCATAAACTTATGCATGTTATGTCACTCAATTCTTTTTGAATAACTTTTCTTTGCAGAGTTTCAAAGCAACATAATTTCTGCCCATGATCAAGTGCACATGATTCAGTACGGATGTGTAAATAGCACTTGTTGATCAGCAAGACCTACAGAGCTGAAATCAAAGTAGATTCAATGGATTAAAAAGATACAAAAACAATTAGACAGAGTAAAAAACCTATTAATGAAGAAAAGTTTAAAGACGGCGTGCTATCAGATAAAAGCTTTCAAGAAACATGCTGGCTTTGTACTAATAACAATGCACTTCGAAAAAGAGATGGGCAGAGTGAAAACCTCAAGTTACAGAATTAATGCTGAGAAACCGATCAACCATCTTCATATCACTACAAGAAGCGTATGCATAAAATACATATAGAACATGCAATTCCTCATTCTCCATCAATCAATTTAGGCCAATCTCGAAACTCCACTAAAGTATAACCAATTAAACACAAGAATTAACTAAGTCTCTAGCTCTTTGGCTGCTAAGAGCAGCTGAGACGCTATTCCACAACCTAGACACCCAGAATCATACTATTAGAAAATTACATGTCTCCATTTGTTATACATTGAAGTAAGTATAAACTATCCAATCTTTGAACAAGTTTGTCTCATCATAGGTCATGTTCAGAAATGCAACTCTAATGTCAATTTCTGGTTCAAATAATTAGGAATTGAAAAAATAACTTGAACACCTTGATACCCCTAATCTATGTATATCATGTAACCAAACTGATATTAAAGAAAACTTTTTTTGATCATGTGAAAAAGAACATATCATTTAGAATAGATTAATGAAACAATACAATCTTAACTCTTATAACATCAATAACCGAAAGAAGAACAGGAAACAAGGGAAAAGATGATAATTTTAGTTTTATCTGGGTTCATAATTCAATCAAATTTCGAAACCAATCAGAGATGATGCAAGGCAAAAGAGGGTACCTGGATGGTCATGGCCTTCTTGTTGGTCTCAAGCTGGCTTCCTGAGAGAAGCCAAAATCACCAGAATCAATCATAGATCTAACAAAGTCTGAAGCTTGATTATGATTATGGTATAAACGGGAGAGAATAGAGAGAATGAATACCCTTTGCGGCTTTTTGCTTCTCCATGTTCCTCTCGCGAGCCGTCTTGGCCTTTTGCCCATTGCCTCCTCCCATGGCTGATCTGAAAACCAGACTCTCCAGAAACAAACACGCACCAAAAACCTTGTTTGCGTTTTAGCTGCCTTTTAATGTCTAAACAGAGACAAATATTAGGAAGGTTGTGTCAGCCAGACGAAAAGACAGGTGCCAACGTTAATATATTTTTCTTCATTTTGCTTGGTTGTTTTATTATCTTTTTTTTTTTTGTACTTTTTCGTTTATAGCTCGGTTTACTTTAAGATACTCAGCTCGGTTTAGTAAAAAGATAGTGTTTTTCATCGAAATTTAAAGCCTAAAACAAGCCTAGAAAAGTCAATCAAAAAATTAAAGAGATTGAAATCATACTCATCAAGTTCATGATGTCGAAAAAGATTGGATCGCTTACATGACCAAAAGGTATCGAGTTCTTATATTCTTTGTTGCTACCATTTCATATCTGTCCCGGTACAGACCTCATGACGGGTCAGGAGTAGCCCACCATCGCTGAACAGCCCACCTCTGGGCCCATTACCACACCCCAGCGGCATCTACTTACTCGGTAGGGATCCCCTACCGAGTGCACTACCTTGACAATGCCCCAGCGGCCCAGGCAACGCCCCAGCGGCATATACTCACTCGGTAGGGATCCCCTACCGAGCCTACTAGCAAAGCCCTGGCGGTACCCCAGCGGTACCAGCAATACCAGGCCGGGTGTACCGACAACAAGCCTTCCCCTTGGCCTTACAGGGACATCTCTCGACCCGGTACCGTGGACACACAGTCCAGTCGGTACCGGCACAGCCACCTGGCAGCACGTGCTTGTCCACTACCTCGCGGATCGCACTAAAGAACGCCCATACCGCACTAGGACCGCACTAGGCACCGCCGTCCCTCGACGCGCGTGTCGAGGTAGTGGAATAATAGAGTATTCCCTCGTGTCATGGGATGTCCCCCACGCCAGGGAAGCTTGTCTCCGACCTCAGCTCATATATAAGGAGTCCTCACTCCTTATTCAAGTAGGTTCTCTCCATTCCTAGAAACTCTGCTCAAATCCTCTCGGGACTAACTTGAGCGTCGGAGGGTCTTCGGTCGGTACACGCCGGCCTCCCCTGACCTCCTTTGCCCTTTCAGGTACTCAAGTGCACTCCAGGTGCGTCCCTACCGAGCAGCTGGGAAACGGCAGGAACAGTTTGGCGCCGTCTGTGGGAACTCTTTCCACCACTTAGTAACAAAAGCACCCTCACCCCGTGAGGTACTCTACCAGTCAAGCTATGACAAAATCAGCCGGCGATGGCTCACAGCCCGTCAAGCAAGGCAAGAAGTCCAAACAATCAAAGGACGCAATGACTATCACCGGCCTTGAGCCTCTTAACGAAGAAGCACCGGCAACAGTCCACTCCACCGAGTCGGAAACTCCTGAGTCCCACCAGAACGAATCCTCGATGATGGCTAGGCTTGAGGCCATGATCCGAGACCTCCAAGAGAGCAACGAGCGACTGCGCTGCGATCAGCTTGCGGCGCAGGAAGCCAGCGCCCGGGAGATCGGCCTGCTCAGGGAGCGGCTTAGCCTCGAGCATACGCCCAATCACTCGGTCTCGACACAGCTAGGGACCGAGACCCCTCTCAAATCGGCAGAACGCTTGCCAGCCAAGCCAGGGCGTGTGACCAGTTACCCCCAACCGGCAGCATCAACGCCCAAGGTCTCGTTTCTCGATGCCGCGGGAGTGGTCCACTTCCCGGACGAAGACGGTACCGAGGATCACGTTGAAATACCAGTGAGCGCGCCTGCCATCGGTACCGGCTTGGGCACAGGAGACGAGGGCGCGTTGGTCAGCCTCTTCCGGGAGCTCAGCGACCGACTCAGAAGGGTCGAGATCGGCGGTGCCAAAAGTGCACCCAGCCTCGGCATAGCAAAAAAGCCAGTAGGTCCATTCACCAGGAGGATCCATGAGCACAACCGGGACTTCAAGAGCCTGAAGATGGACTCCTATACCGGTAAGGAGGACCCAGTAATGCATGTGACCGCCTTCCAATCCGCCTACAATGGCAAGGGATATACCGACGAGGAGTGGTGCCATGCCTTCGTCAACACCTTGACTCAGGAGGCCATGCTGTGGTTCTATCAGCTAGAACCAGAGTCCATAGACAGCTACGAGCAACTAGTCGAGGCTTTCACCACCGAATACGCCACGAAGTCCAGCTTCTTCTATTCGGTGGGGGAACTTACCGGCTTCCAGCAAGCCGACGGGGAGCGACTAGCGGATTATATGGAACGGTTCAAGGCTTCATACCGGCGCTGTACCTCCAAGGACGATGTCCGTGCGGCCCAAATCTTCCGGGATGGCCTGCAGCCGGACGAGTTCCTCAGAAAGCTCAATGCAACAAGCACTGTCCTCACCTACACCGAGCTCATGAACCGAGCAGGTCAGTATGCCCGGAGCTACTACTTGACCTACGAGAGAAAGTCTCAGCTCAACGCAATGCACAAGGCAAACAAGGCCTCCGCGACCACAGCGGACCCCATCGGGGATAAGCGCAAGCAAGAGCAAGGTGGTGGCTCACGGTCGGACGACTCTCGGCAGAATGACAAGCGCAACAAGTTCAACTCCTACCGAGGGGGTAATCGCAGCAACAACTGGGAGAACCGCGAGAACAACCGGAGGTATGATCCCCCCAACCGGGAGCGGAATCCCCAACACCAGGCTCCCCAGAGCCACCGACAACGACCGGTATATCAGGTCGATCCCAGCTATAGCAAGCCCGAAGAACAATTGTATTCCAATCAGCGGAAGCAGGAGCAGTACTCCGGCTACTCGGGCCGCGAGGAAACCCAGGCCCATCCAAGTCAGTGGGCGTACAGCCAACCCGCCGGTATCAACCAGGTGGACGACTCAAGCCAGGGATGGACCGAGACCGGGTATAACCGGCACCCCAAGAAGAAAAACCCCAGGAGGCGCAACCGCCCCCTGAAGTCCAGTGGGCAGGACGGTACCGACGACAGGCTGCTAGTCTGTACAACGTTCAATAAACCCTTGGGGGACATCTACAAGGAAAACCCCCAGCTTTTCCCCCAACCATGGGCGAAGCAAGCATACAGGACTAATACCGGTAAATTCTGCACCCACCATCAGTCCGGGACCCACAACACCGATGAGTGTCAGGCTCTCCGGGACGTGGCCGAGCAGCTATACCAAGACGAGAAGCTTAACCAGTACACCGGTCAAGGCAACCAGGGCTACCGGAAGGAAATCTTCACCATCAGCGGAGGGCCGACCTTATTCGGCACTTCACGATCTGAGCACAAGTCTCATGTGAATGAGGCAAAGCAACACCTACAATGTTTCTCGGTGCAACATGCACCGACACAGAAAAAGCCCAAGCGAGACCCCTGGAAGGTAGAATTCTCCAACGATGAGGAATCCGGTATCGTGACCCCTCACGACGACCCTCTCGTGATCTCGGCCAAGGTTCACACGGATCTGATGCACAAGGTGCTTGTGGATGGCGGTAGTTCCGCCAACATCATTTTCAAGAGTGCCTACCTCAAGCTGGACCTACCGCTCGAGAACATATCTAGGACGGTGAACCCGCTTATAAGCTTCTCGGGAGATCTGGTCCAACCTCTCGGTAGCATCTGGCTCAACGTGGAGGTCGGCCAGTACCCCAGGTCCCGAAAGGTATCTGCCCATATGCTGGTGGTAGACTGTGAATCATCCTACAATTTCATTCTCGGTAGGCCCATCCTTTGCCAGATCAAGGCCTGTGTGTGCTACTACTTGCTCATGCTAAAGTTCCCTACTCCCGTTGGAGTCGCCTCCATCAGAGGAAGCCAGCCAATGGCCCGGTCGTGTTATGCTCAAGAAACTAAGCCACGGCGTCCCTGCCGGGACGTGTGCAATGTCACTACCGGTGACAGAGCAGCCACGACCGACAGGCCGGATGACCCCAGGGAAGGAGCAGTAGTCCTGCAGGGCAAACCCCACGAGGAAGTAGAACACATCGCCCTGTTCCCCGAACAGCCTGACAGAGTTGTCAAGATCGGCACCGGCCTACCGGTAACTCTCCGGGGAGACCTGATCAAACTCTTGAAGGACAACGCCTCAATCTTCGCCTGGTCCTATGCAGACATGCCCGGTATCTCCACCACCATTATCTCTCACAAGCTTGGTATCGACCCCGCCTATCGGCCGGTACGACAAAAGAGAAGGGTAGGAGACCAGGAGCGATACGAGGCCATGAAGATGGAAGTCGATAAACTCTTGAGCATCGGTTTCATCCGCGAGGTCCAGTATCCTCGGTGGTTATCGAACCCGGTACTAGTAAGAAAGCCCAACGGGAAGTGGCGAATGTGCATCGACTTCACCGATCTGAATCGGGCGTGTCCCAAGGACAGTTTCCCCTTACCGAGGATCGACCAGCTGGTGAACTCTACCGCTGGGCACGAGGCCCTCAGCTTCATGGACGCCTACTCAGGCTACAACCAGATCAAGCTCGATCCCGACGACCAAGAGCACACGTCCTTTGTGACCAATCAAGGTCTTTACTGCTACAATGTCTTGCCCTTCGGGCTGAAGAATGCCGGTGCCACATACCAACGGTTAGTCAACCGTATGTTCTCCAGGCAAATTGGCAAGACCATGGAAGTGTACGTGGACGACATGCTCGTCAAGAGCGTCAAGCAAACTGATCACATCACCGACCTGCAAGAAACTTTCTCTATCCTTCAAGACTATGGGATGAAACTCAATCCCGAGAAGTGTGTCTTCTGTGTCGGTGAGGGTAAGTTCCTCGGTTTCATGGTCAGCCACCGGGGGATCGAAGCGAACCCCGAGAAGATTCGAGCCATCCTGGAGTTAAAGTCTCCCAAAACCTTCAAGGATGTCCAAAGCCTCAACGGTAGGATCACAGCTCTTTCTCGGTTCATATCACGGTCTACCGACCGGTGTGCTCCTTTCTTCAAAATACTCAAAACCGGGAAGAAGTTTGAGGGCTGGACCACCGAGTGCGAGCAAGCTTTCGCAGCCCTAAAAGGATACCTGGCAGCAGCTCCGCTACTCAGCCGGCCAGTGCTGGGGGAACCACTGTTCCTATACCTATCGGTATCTAGGACGGCAGTGAGTTCAATCCTGGTCAGGAGCGACAACAAGGAAGACTTACCGGTGGACTACGCAAGCAAGTCTCTACTGGATACCGAGACTCGGTACCCAGAGATAGAACAGCTCGTCTTGGCACTCATGGTCTCAGCTAGGCGGCTCCGGCCTTACTTCCAATCTCACCCCATTGTCGTCCTGACCGACCATCCACTGCGGATAATCCTGCAGAAGCCTGAGGCATCGGGGAGACTCACGAAGTGGAGCATTGAACTCAGCGAGTTTGACATTGCCTACCGGCCCAGACCGGCAATCAAGGCCCAGGTATTAGCAGACTTCGTCTCCGAGTTCACACCCGAGCACGCCAACACTAATCAGCAGCCATCGGCGGAGAAAGCAACTCCCGCCAAGAACGCCCCAACTACCGTTGGCGAGCATGCGTTTGACCCATCCATACCGGTCTGGCAGCTGTACGTGGACGGCGCCTCGAACTCCCACGGAAGCGGGACAGGACTCGTTCTCATCACCCCACATACCGAGAGTCCAGACACATCTCACTTGGAGTGTGCCCTCCGGTTCAGCTTCAAAGCTTCCAACAATGAAGCTGAGTACGAGGCTCTTCTATCAGGCCTTCGGCTAGCCAGCGATATGGGAGCCAGACAACTCCAAGTCTTCAGTGATTCTCAGCTCATCGTCAACCAGGTCACGGGGGACTACCAGGCAAAAGACCCCACTATGTGCCGGTACGTGACCTTGGTAAAAGACCTCACACTTGGGTTCTCGTGTTTCAAATTAACAAAGGTACCAAGGGATGAGAACCAACGGGCTGACGCCCTAGCCAGAATAGCTTCCGCTATCGACCCCAACCCAGGGGCCTCCGTACCCATCATCATGCTGGAACACCGCAGTACCGAGACGACACCCGTGGCGGTGAACCACTTACGTCTCGAAGAAGCAAACTGGATGACACCAATCCTAGAGTACCTACGAGATGGCTCTCTCCCGAGAGACAACGCTGAGGCAAAGAAAATAAGATTCCGGTCCTCCCGGTACCTCATCATCAACAGTCATCTTTACCGGCGAGCTCACTCAATGCCATACCTACGATGCCTCGGACCCACCGAGTCCCGGGAGGCGATCAGGGAGGTACATGAGGGCATATGCGGCCACCACCCGGGAGGAAGAGCGATGGCTCACAAGCTCGTTAGGCTTGGATACTACTGGCCAACCCTCCTCCGGGATGCCGTGTCATTTACCAAGAAATGCAAGTCCTGCCAGTTCAACGCGCCAAATGTACCGAAACCATCCCAGCCACTGGAAACGATGGTCAACCCGTGCCCTTTCGCACAATGGGGCTTGGACCTAATCGGGCCAATGCCAAAGGGTACCGGCGGTGTTGAATATGTGGTTGTCGCCACCGACTACTCCACCAAGTGGACAGAGGCCAAGGCCCTCAAGTCCATCACTTCCCAGCAAATTCAAACATTCATCTGGGAAAACGTCATCTGCCGCTTCGGTGTCCCTCAAATCATTGTCACCGACAATGGAAGGCAATTCGATTCCAACTCATTCAGGGAATTTTGCCGGTGCAAGGGCATCACCCTTTACTTCGCATCGGTAGCCCACCCCCAGACCAACGGTCAGGTAGAGGCAGTAAACAAAATCCTGAAGAGAACAATGAGGACCAAGCTGGGCGAAAAGAAAGGCGCATGGCCAGAGCTGCTACCGGAGGTACTATGGGCGTACCGCACCTCATACAAGGCTGCCACCGGAGAAACCCCATTCTCCCTCGCTTTCGGCGCAGAGGCCGTAGTCCCGGTTGAGATTAATTCCACAACCCACAGGATCGACACCTTCGATCCAAACGAAAACGAAGAGCAGTTGTGTCTCAACCGCGATCTACTCGAGGAACGCCGGGAGCAAGCCAACCTCCGGAACGCAGAACACAAGAACAGGCTCAAACGCAAGTTTGACGCAAAGGCAAAGGCCCGGTACCTCAAGCTGGGGGACTGGGCACTACGCCGCGTACGATTAAGTACGAAGGACTCTGCAGCCATGACGTTCAACCAAAAATGGGAAGGCCCCTACCGGGTAGTCGAAGTTGTCAAGCCTGGAACCTACCGGCTAATGGACTCCAACGGGTACACACTCCCGCACCCATGGAACATTGAACACCTCCGCTACTACTACCCGTAGGTCGCGCCCGTAAAAACACCGGAACACACCGGTAGGAGGGTCCACACCCCCTAACGAAAAATCAGTACAACGGATTGGTCGAGCAGAGCTCCCACCGGTACTCTTGTAAAAGCCCGGTCACAGTCCGGCCAGGAGCAACGACTTATGTTCATATATATCAAATCAGTCACTTACAGTCGGTGAAATGTGAAACTCTTATAAGTCATGTGGCCGGTACCAGCGACCCCCATGCATAAGTTTCTGCTCCTATGCTCCTATATTAACATGAGGCCGGTACCAGCTACCCCCATGTGAAACTCTTATAAGTCATGTGGCCGGTACAAGCGACCCCCATGCCTAAGTTTCTGCTCCTATGCTCCTATATTAACATGAGGCCGGTACCAGCTACCCCCATGTGAAACTCTTATAAGTCATGTGGCCGGTACAAGCGACCCCCATGCCTAAGTTTCTGCTCCTATGCTCCTATATTAACATGAGGCCGGTACCAGCTACCCCCATGTGAAACTCTTATGTCATGTGGCCGGTACAAGCGACCCTCATGCCTAAGTTTCTGCTCCTATGCTCCTATATTAACATGAGGCTGGTACCAGCTACCCCCATGTGAAACTCTTCTAAGTCATGTGGCCGGTACCAGCGACCCCCATGCATAAGTTTCTGCTCCTATGTTTTGACATGCAGCGCGATCCCCGCGACACCCATGTGCAAAATTTCAAAACATACGGCCGGTACTAGCTACCCTAATGTATGCGTCCACGGTGCCGGTATCAATTACCCACGTGAGACGAATGCAAACAAGAAAGATATATATACCGAAAGACAGACTGATAAATCCAGTCCTCCCGAGTAAACACTTGATATATGCAGAAAGTGCAATTTTATAAAAAAAGGCGAAAACGCCATTATCCAACAAGAAATAAAGGCCTTATGGCCAACCAGCAAGTACGAGCTCCCGAGAGAGCAGTCCCTACCGGGACAATTGTTCAGCAATGGGTCGAAAAACCCCAAAAAAAAAAAACAGAAAGCATGATTACAAGGCCCTCGGCCCAAAACACCCGCACAGGGGGACTTCACTCTTCCTGCTGCTGCTCCGGCTGGCTAGTGGTACCGACGGCTCCATCGATCTCCTTGAGGATAAACTTGTGCTCATCATCAACGAAGTCATCGGTGACGCTAGGCACAGGGAGTTTGCTCCAGTCTTGGGCCGGAAAGGCGTCCTTGATTTTGCCAAGGATGTAGACACCTCCCTCGATGTAAGCTGTGGCCTGCTCCACCGCGCGCTGACGATCACGCCGGTAGGCCATCACAGCCTCCTCCTTGGCCTTCCCGACAGCTTCCTCCAGCCGCTTGTCGAAGTCCTCCTTGATCTTGGCGACCTCGGAGACCACGGCAGCCTTGGCTTTATCCTCAGCTTCTTGAACTAGCCTACCGGCTTCCTCCTTGACCTTGGCAAGCTCAGCCGTCGCCTCCTCCTTCAACTTATACATGGTGTTGTAGCCGGACTTCATATTTTCGACCTGCCCACCGACAGAGCGTAGCTCCTCCCAGTACCGGCGGTCCAGCATCAGCTCCTCGTATGCCAGCTGCCAAAGAGTACACATATATAAGTGTCTGGCGCTCAAAAAAAAAAAAAAAAAAAAACAAACAAGCAGGACGGTACCTTCTGCTTGCACTGAAAGAGGAGGTCCCGTTGCTGCTTCATCGTCATGGCCGGCAAAGTGGCCAACTTGGACAGCGGGAGAGGGTCCAGCAATGCCTTCCTGGCACAACCGAAGAACAGCTTGGCGTTCTCGGACTCGACCTCCCTACCAAAGATGGCATCCGACCCGGTACTGCGAGTAGCCAGGGCGGTACCGGCACCCTCCACGGGCCCTTCAACAGAAGTCTCTGCCACCGACACCTTCTGCTTCTTCCGGTGCTCCCTCACCTGTTTGACAAACTACCAAAGCATAAGTACCGGCAGGACAGATAAGAATCGCAAGAAAGGTTAAGTATGGGGTTTACCTCATCCCGAGCCGTCCTCTTCAGGGACGCCACAGCAACTTCTGTGGAAACCTCAGTCTCGGCCGCCTCAGGGACCCCCGAGTCCTCCTCTTCCACATCAGCCTCCGAGGCAGCCCGAACCCTCTTCGCTTTCTTCTTTTTCCTCCTCCCGGTAGCGTCAACAGCAGCACCGGTAGCCTCCACCGGAGCACCGGCAGTCTCCGCAGCAATGAGCTCAGCCTCGGGAAGTGGGTTCTCACCCACGGCCTTCTTCAGCTGGTAGAAGTCCCGACGCTCCCGAACCATGCTGAGATCGTCTGAAAGTCGACGGTACCGGCGGAATTGAGGCAAGACTGCAAAGCACAATACCAACATCAGACAAAGGTATAAATAGGCATACATGTACAAGTGTGTTACCGGTAGAAACTTACAGGGACACGGGATGGGTGCTAGGCCCGAGAAGTGAAGCGAGTACCGGTTGAGAAGAACGGTGGACCTCCTCAGGACTATCGAGATGTTCTCCCGGATCCACTCAATTTCTTCCTCTTGCGTCTCGGTAAGCTTCCTCCAAGACTGGTCAGCTGCACAACACATAAGAAACAAGAGGTTAGCACCGAGAGATAAAACTTGGCACAATTACAAGTATCAACTCGGGAAGGCTATCAACCAGGAGCGTCTCTAAAGCTACATGGCACTCTCTTCAACGGCGGGTCAGACCCCTCGGGAAACTCCCACTGACCACCGACGAAGAGGTATCGGTGTTTCCAAGTCTGCTGCGAGGTGGGATTGCCAAACACCAGCGGATCCCTTATGATCTCGGAGCTCCCAAGCTCGTGAGACTCGATATCGGCCTCGCCGGCCATACCTTCGCGGACCAAGGCACTCTTTTGAAGGCAGCACCGGGTCACCTTCTTATACTTGTGCATGATGTCCATCAACTCCGTGTCTCGGGGACACTCTGCGCACGGCCTCCCTACCGACTTGGCCTTATACCACCCCTTGTCAGTTTTTGAATGCTCCTCTAAACTCCACTGGCTGAAGAAGACTGCCAGGTCAGGCTCGCCGAAACCACAATGCCGGTATAGGGTGTACAAAGCATTGAGACACCGCCAGGTGTTAGGGTTTAGTTGTGCAATGGCAAGGCCAACCTCGGCCAGGAACCTCTGCTGGTACGGTGGTAATGGGATCCGCAGGCCCTCCCCAAAAAAGAATGGGTGCACCAAGGTTTCCCCCGGTACCGCGGGGGCACTCCTCAGTTCACCCATCTCCGGTAGGCGCATGGTTACCGAGTCTGGAATACTGAACGCTTTCCTCAGAGCCACCAGGTCATCCTCGGTAGAAGCACTGAGTTTCAGGCGGTCTACCGCAAAACCCGCAGGTACCGATTCCTCTGGTACCTCCTCCTCAGCAGTCTCTGCCTCCGACCGAGCCTCTACTCCTCCTACCACCTCGGAGGCCGGCACAGAACTGCTACTCCCGGGAATCAACTGGCCATCTTTGAACGTATTCAACGGCTCTAAGTCTTCACCGGTAGTGATGCCCCTCATCACCGTCTCGAACATGCTCTCAATGCGGACGGCGTCCGTACCGGACGAACATGACCGAGTCTCGCTGCTGCTACTCCCGGTACTGGAGGCCACGTCCACAATCTCTACCGACGGGGACCTCTCAGGCTCTTCACCAGAAAAGGCATTGCCGCTCCCTACACTCTGGCTCTCTGAATCAGACATCTGCAAGAGATAAACTAAGTTGCTCACCGGGACGACAATCCTAAGCCTATGCAACCTAGCTCGGTACTAAGGCAGGACACCGGTACGCAAACTACGTTACAAAAGCAGAACCACATAAAGATAACACAAGAGTTCTCGGTACTTACACTGTCAAACGGCGGCAGTCGAGACAACGGTTGGTCAAATTGAACGCTACCGGCAACAGGCTCTCACGCTCTCTACCGACAGGTTTCAGAGCTCTGGAATGAAAAAATTCAAGAATGAGGTGAAGTGAACTCTCTTCACCCCTATATATATAGCGGGACCTGAGACATCTGCACCGTACGACACCAACCGTCGCTTCACAGGATGACGACACGTGTCAATGCAACGGTTGAACTCCCCATGCAGTTCCAAACCGCCCGAGAGGCGACACGTATCGCCCCACTACCTCGGCAGTTATTGCCCCACTACCTCGGCAGTTATTGCCCCACTACCTCGGCAGTTACGCCAAGCATACCAACAGGCACGACCTTGGCAATTCCCTTAGAACTCGGAGCGGTTACAACTCCCTCCCGGGAGGAACCCCTTGTTCGGGGACTTGGGGGACTACGTGGGCCGACCCTAAGCGCCGTGGCTGCCACACCGACACTTGGCTACGTCCTGATATGAACTTTTGGACTAAGTCCCCGACCAAGCACTTCCTCTTGCTCGGGACTTGGGGGACTTCTGTTGCTACCATTTCATATCTGTCCCGGTACAGACCCCATGACGGGTCAGGAGTAGCCCACCATCGCTGAACAGCCCACCTCTGGGCCCATTACCACACCCCAGCGGCATCTACTTACTCGGTAGGGATCCCCTACCGAGTGCACTACCTTGACAATGCCCCAGCGGCCCAGGCAACGCCCCAGCGGCATATACTCACTCGGTAGGGATCCCCTACCGAGCCTACTAGCAAAGCCCTGGCGGTACCCCAGCGGTACCAGCAATACCAGGCCGGGTGTACCGACAACAAGCCTTCCCCTTGGCCTTACAGGGACATCTCTCGACCCGGTACCGTGGACACACAGTCCAGTCGGTACCGGCACAGCCACCTGGCAGCACGTGCTTGTCCACTACCTCGCGGATCGCACTAAAGAACGCCCATACCGCACTAGGACCGCACTAGGCACCGCCGTCCCTCGACGCGCGTGTCGAGGTAGTGGAATAATAGAGTATTCCCTCGTGTCATGGGATGTCCCCCACGCCAGGGAAGCTTGTCTCCGACCTCAGCTCATATATAAGGAGTCCTCACTCCTTATTCAAGTAGGTTCTCTCCATTCCTAGAAACTCTGCTCAAATCCTCTCGGGACTAACTTGAGCGTCGGAGGGTCTTCGGTCGGTACACGCCGGCCTCCCCTGACCTCCTTTGCCCTTTCAGGTACTCAAGTGCACTCCAGGTGCGTCCCTACCGAGCAGCTGGGAAACGGCAGGAACATTCTTCATCATCATCTTTCATTATATGTATCGTGAGGCAAATTTTGTGATGGATGCGTGTATTTGTTTAGTATTTGAAAAGGGATGAGAAGATATTATTCCACTCTCTCGAAGTTTCGATATAGGCACACTTCAGCATTGGTCTTTCAACTTTGATCTCTTAAGTCAAGTTGTAATAAATGATTCGTTTTGTAATTGTATTTTTTCCTCCTAGTGATGAAATTAACATGAACCTAAACATAAAAGTTGTGTTTTGAAATTAGTTTTTGTTAAGACGTTAAAGTATAAGTCAAATTCAAATCAAACTCAAGTTATTTCACACATAATACAAGTTAACCGCGAGTTGATCTACTAATTAAATATGTAAAACTTGCTTGGCTCATTTTCATAACAATCATAATTAATCATCATTCATTGTTTTCACAAAACCAAGCTGAGTGTCTTAAAGTAAACCGATAAGAGTCGAGCTCGAATTTTATCGAGCCTATATGATGACGATAAAAAAATATTTATCTCTCTCAAATAATATTGATGTTTATTTTTGTTTCCTCCAGAAATGTTTATTTATTTTCCAAAAAAAAAAAAAGTCTTTTATTGACCAAAAACCATTTTTTCAGTCACAGAAAAAAAGTTTCGTTGGATAAAATTGAGGAAAAAAAATGGAAGAACAGGTGGGAAACCAATACTGAGTAAAGAGAAAGAGGGCGGGGAAGGAAGACTGACTGTCTCTGTCTACACCAGATCAGATTGTTCGCTTTCAACCTCTTTCAAGGTCCTACAGGTAACACGAAATTTGGTATGATCTTTCTGTATTTGAGAGAATACACATTTGGGTTTTACTAAAGCCCTTATTTTTGGGGGCGGCAAAGCTTTGCTTTCTATGGACTCAACTCACTCTTCCTTACTTGTGTGGTTAATTGGCTCGGAAATTCTCCCAGTTCAGTTATCATTTGATTTCTTATAGCTTTTGAATCGTAGAATTTCATGCTCACATTCTTAAATTTTAATGCTTTTGGGTATACCCAGATTCTTAAATCCACCAAATCATCTTGAAATTGATTTATTACTAGCCCAATTGCAAATCTAATTTCTTGTTTTTGTTGGTATTTTGTAGCACATTTGGACATGACTGAGAGAGAACAGCAGCACCAAAGCGATGCACCAAAGGAAGACATGGTAGCATGTGTGATGGCATTGGAGGCTGCTTTGCTTCCATGTTTGCCTGCCAGAGAGCTTCAAGCAATAGACCGGTCTCCGCACCCTTCTCATCAGAGTTAGTACCATTACCTCTCTAAATGTCACTTAATGTATGCTTGTTTTGTGCTTGTGTGAGTTCATTTTGATTCATATGCATAATCAGCCAGGGATAAATTATATAGCCTGATATGATACTTGGATGATGGATTTGACTCGTTTTAACTGATAAGTTAATAACTTTTCTGTTCGAGATGGTGAACTTTGTAACATGTCTATTCGGGATAGCAATGGCGGATATCTTCTGGTTAAAGGGAAGAATAGGAATATATTAAACTGGTTAAACACTTGATTGGAGTTTCTTGCTTTAGCTCCGGCAGAGGAGCATTCTAGTTTTAGTTCAATGGAGTAGTTGGGAAATTTGGAAAGAAAGATAGTCAGTGGGAGAAGGAGATTTTTGTCATGTGAAATCTCTCTATCGTTCAAGGACCAAGGTTGAAATCAAAACTTAAATAACCAAGTGCTAAACTCTTTGGTAGTAAATAGTGGCTGGAGATTACACTACATAAAATTCTTCATGAGAACCTCAAGAGTTTTCATTCTATCCATTGGATGTTAAATTTGGACATAAATAAGTTATGGTTTAGAAGTCATCACTTGTTCAAGCCAAGCCAATTAAGTAAGCATTACTTCATATTGACTTGTCGTGTATATACTATACTGAAAATGATGATATTTACACTCTATTAGGTTCAATACTGTTAGTTCTGGGATTATTTTGGAATTCTTGGTCATGTTTTGGGTAAATCTTGTATATCATCTGGAAAGTTTTAGAGGTCACAAAGATCCACGGACCTTTTATTTTACCTTTGTACGATATTTGAGGTTGAGGTGCTGGTAATAATTTTTTTTTTAATGATCAACAGCTTAAAGACAGTTTGTGTATCAATCATTTTATCTAACTGTATGACTGTCCGCCACTCTCAAGTAGTGAACAAAGTTGAAGAGTCTTCTCTGATGTTTAAGTGCATACTGAATAACAGTGCACGCCTATACTTTTCTACTTCCTCTTAATGGTGTTTATTTTGTCACTGCTTCAGTTGATGTGGAGAGACATGCAAGAGATTTTATGGAAGCTGCGAAAAAGCTTCAGCTGTATTTTATTGGTCTGCAACGTGAGGATCAGCCAACAAATGCCGAACAACTTAGAAAGGTTATCTAAAACAATGATTTCCAGTTTGCCTTGTGGCTATTGGTCTTGCATACTTAATGGTGGTGCATTTTCATTTCTCCAGGATATTGCTGTGATGGAAGAGGAGTTGAAGATAAAGACTGAGATTATCAAGAAGCATGAAAGGTTAATCCAAGGGTGGAAAAAGGAGCTGAAAGACCAATTAGACAAGCACAACACTGAGCTTGAGAAAGTGTAGCTAGTTACATGTTGATGCTTTTGTAGCTTCTGTGTGATATACTGCAAAATAAGCTGAATCATAACAAATTTGACACTTGAGGGCCCCAAAATATAGAGATGGAAGATGCTCTACTACATATGCCACTATATGTATGGTTGAATCAAGTTGTGAATTCCACTATATGTATGGAAAATGTCTTGTACAAGTTGTGATCAGTTACATCCAAATTGGCTAAGAAATTTTGAATGTGAATTCTACGTTTGGCTTTGTTGTCAGCCCGTTTTCCGATTGCTTCTTTGGAATATCAGGCATTTCATGGTTGCTTTAGCTGTAGACAAGTTTATGTCAAAACTAGTCATTTGTGGTTCAAAACTGATGTCACCTGTGGTTACATAACCATTTCCAGGGGCTTGGGAGCCTCAATAACTAAAACAACAAAACAACAAGGAAAACTATGAACTATTCTTTCTTGAAATTAAAATTCAGCGGGAAAAGTTTGATTATGATGCTTTAAATTTGGGAATCCAACCCAATCAACTGAATTGCTTACTTTTTTATACACAGATATTCTCCGGTCACAATACAAAATAGTAAAAAAATACAAAGAAAAATTCACATTGATCATTAGGTTGATCAATTGAGCAAAACATAATCTTTACACTTTGTGATATTTCCTTCATATCTTTCCTCCTTTAACCTGAGAATCCCATAGCTTGCCTCTTTTCCTCCTGTTCAGCTTTAATCCAAGCAGCCTACAAAAAATAGAAATACCAACAAACAATCAGAATTATAAGAACCACACACTATTGCAAGGAATTCTTAGAGCCCAAGAGCAAGAGCATTTACCTTATCCAGTTCAAGTTTCGATTGATGTGGCTTCATGGAGTTTCCTAAGCTTAAACCTCCCCATTGTTCTTGTAGTTCTCTCTCCCTTGCTTGTTTTCGAGTTACAGAGAATCTAGTTTTGTCCTCTGGTTGCTGAGCAGCAGCCACCTTTTCTCTCTCAAGTCTTGATTTATGTTTAACCAAAATTTGGTCCAAACCACCTGCTTCATCCACATGTGAATGCAGTTTCCCCTTACTTCTCTTCACTTCAATTTCTTCCTCTGCACCGAGCTTCATCTTCATTTTCTCTTTCTCTAGCCTGGAAACATGTTTTACTAAAACTTTGTCCAAGCTCTCACATTCTGTAACACTGTTTCCTCCCTTTTTCTTCTCGAGTGTACGATATTCATAACTGTTTCCCTTTGCTAAGGCTTGCATTTTCTCCCTTTCCAACCTGTGCACTGGTTTGAGCAGGATCTTGTCTAAAGTATCTTCAGTCTTCATATTTGTTTCCCCAGCACTACCATTTACTTGTCCACCTTCATTTTTCTCCATCTTTTCTGCAGCATCCGTATTCAAGTCAATATTTTCTTTCTCCTCTAGTCCTTCATTACAACACGAACTAGCATTCTCTTTTAATCGTGCAACTGAAGCAGATGAATCAACTTTCTTGTTTTTCAGGTTTGACAACCCAACTCCTTCATGAGTATTGTTTTCCCTTCTGTTCTTTGCTTCTTGGACCTCCTTCTCAAGTCTTGAAACACGTTTCACTAAGAACTTATCAAGGCTGGGGAGTTCTGGGACACTTTCTTCTCCGCGATTAACCACTCCTAATTTTTTATGACTAAGAGCAGATGTTCTGGCAAAGTTCTTCTTGGCCTCTTCAACTTCCTTCTCAAGTTTTGAAGAATGTTTAGTCAGCATAGTTTCCAAGCCAGGAATGGCCTCAGATGATGTTTTGTTTCTCTGTGAATTCTTCTGAAGCATTTCAAAATCTCCTCTTGAATTTTCCTTTGCCTTTTCAATTTCTTTCTCAAACTTTGAACCATGCTTCAACAGGATGCTTTCCAAGCCTGGAATGGTCTCTGAGGTAATTTTGCTTTTATCTGAACTGGCCTTCTCATCGACGATTCTATCAGAATTTTCCATAGTTCCTTCCTTGGACTCATTCCTTCTCCTCTTGGCTTCTTGCACTTCTTTTTCAAGCTTAGTCATGTGCTTAACCAAAAACTTGTCCAGACTTGGGAGTTCTGATTTAATTTCCTTCCTTCTTATCTGCCCATCTCTGAAGTATTCAGGCTTCCCTGCTCCTAAAGAAGACATCCTTTGCGGAAATGTCTCAGCGGCAGAGCCTGGACCAAGCAGCTTGCTATTCTCTACCAGGGCGGCATTTAAACCACAAGTAGCAACTATAGTGGCAAGAGAAGAGAGTTCCTCTTCTTTCAAACATTGAAGCCTCTCAAGAATCATGGCCACTATATTTTCCTTATTAAGCTTTCCAAAAGACTGCCTTCTGTTCTTCTTCTGTCTTACGTCCAAACCTTGCATCTTACGATCCAAATCTTGGGAAATGACATTATCTTTATCGGACACTGCTTCAAGTTCTGATCCAGATTCTGACTCACATTCTGAACTCAACTCAGATAATTCCTGATTATTTTCACCTGTATCGGGGTTCTCACTAATTTTTCGAAGCAGTTCTTTGAACTCATCTTTACTAAAAGAAGGGCTGTTTGCAAGCCTAACCAATGCAATTTTTACAGCAGCAGCTACTTCTTTGTCCACCTCAAATGCAGTCTCGAAAGATGCTGTGACTGTGTGGGTAGTAGACCTTCCTCCATTTATAGTGGATGTTTCTACAAAAGGCTTGCGAGTGCAATTTGGTATGTCATACATGATAACTCCCATGGATGATGCCACCTCAAAAGCTTCGGCTGCAGCTTTGTCTGCTTTCAACAGTTCAGCTTCTGCTCCTTTGCTTTGAATCCTGACGTAAAGATGAAAAGAAAAAATAAAGATCTAATTGAGAAAACTAGCCATTAAAATATTCATGTCTACCATGCATTCAACATTTACCTGGCTGCCAAAAGTATTCGACACCAAGATGCTTCCACCAATGCAGCTTTTCGTGCCTGCATAGCCTTTTGTGCAGCTTCTCTTGCTGCCATTTTTTCCCTCAGGACCTTTGAGTAATGTGGATTAGAATCACCTAGAGTCTCATCAAGAGTTAATTTCATGCCGTCTTCTTCCTGAAAAAAGTTAAAGTATCAGTATTTTAACTCACATGGAAATTAATCCAGACATTAGAGATAGATGGAAAACCTGTAGCATTTTGATTTTCCTCATCAAGTAGGAGTCTCCTTTTTTTCGCGGGAACCAATTGAGAGGAGAAGTTCTACGATGAGCAGGCTTCTTAATTTGCGATGTGAATTTGTTAAGAGAATTCAGTGTTGATACAGCCGTCTCTTTCAAACTTTTGTTCTGGAATGTATTACAAAAAAAAAAATAAGGGATGACAAGATGGCAATTAGAGGACTTGACAGAAATTATCATTTGGTCTACATATAAATACACAAGAATCTCCAAAGAATCTATATCACACCATTTGATGCAAATATAGACCAAAGAAACCAAGTAATCCCGAACCTTCAAATGTCAAATTCAACAAATAAATTCATTCAGCATAGATTACTTCCACTATCTAGCCTGAATGATAAATCATTTCGTCTCTTTAGCCAAGCAAAAATATCCCCATTTTTTCCTAACATCCATGGTATGCTTATAAATTGGAATGACAAAGATCAGTTATCAAACAAAAGCCCAGTAAAATTAAGCAATGGAGATTAGACATTTCACTCAAATCAACTTCCATCAGAATATCAACACAAAGTAACGCTAAAACAGAACTCTAAACAGTAGAATAAAGTACTGCAGTTCAGAAACAAACCTTTTTTTTTTTTTTTTGAGAAATGAAAACAAAATTTCTGGATTTTGACATTCACTAAGATCAAAACAAACGCGTAAGCTAAGAGTTCAATTCCTAGGGCTATCGGAATTTCACCTCGCTTCAATCCGAACAATCAAGAAAAAGAACACATGGTTTAGCCTTCTGAATCAGTAACACAAGCCATTCAATCAACAAATCAAAGCCAAAGTCGCTTGTAAGCAGTCCTAGGGTTTCAAATCCACTCAAATCGAACAAATACATACACACTGACACACACAGAGAGTTCGATATATAGAAACAAAAAATCCGATTCAAGAAAAAGGAACAAATACAAGACTAGAATCTGAACGAAGAAGACTCACCTTTCCGATCTTGGAGCTCGCCGTCAGCGGCTCGTTTTCTTTGTTGTCAGAGTCAGGACTGGCCTGAGTCGCGCCTTGCTTGTCTGACACAGAGACGCAACCCAAATCCAAGCAGCCGAGGTCCATGGCCGGTCGATCGCTGAGACGCTCTCGAAGATTCAAGAAGAATCGTAGAAGAAAGCGATGAAGATTTTGACAGAGAAATGTGGATTTGAGAGAAGAAGAAGAAGAAGGTATAGATTTGAGGTGGATCGGAGGAGATGCAAAGAGAAAGGGGTTTATTTGTTTTCAATTTCGATGTAGCCGTTACAGGGGCGTGTCTTTTCGCCCCCAACGGTCCTTTAAAATTGCTTTGTTGGATTTATTTTCCACGTCACATAGGAAGGCACTCTATTTTTTTTTTCTGGCCAACAAAAAAAAAAGGTTTTCTGTACATTTCAAAGGAAAAAAAAAAGATTCTGTGACCAGTTTTAAAATTTTAAATATGAGGGATAACAAACTATTTCCGCACAAAAAACTAAAGTGCGCAAAGTAATGTTGTTATTGTTCAATTTCTCGATTGTCCACACCAATTTTAAAACAAGGAGGGTTGGATTTGGCGCAATGGGCTAAATCCATGGAAATTGGAGTGGATAAAATCTTAAACTTGTTGGATTTACTTAAAATTCCCTGGTCTCATTATTTGGTATTGAACCCAATATTACCATCACAATTTCATTGTACAACAATATCAGTGCTATATGCATAACTGGACCATTTTTGATATGTAAGTTTGAGACGAGGGAATAATGAGATGATGCATTTGTGCTCAACATTTCATGTCAAATCATACTTCCATTTTGACATATAGCCTCCTCCATTATTTAGCTGCAAACCTCACAATGCGACACAAACTTCTTCATAACAAGTGACATGTTTGTCAAGCAATCATCTCAAGGGTCTCCGTTCGGCTTTAAAGAAATCGGCAACCCATGAGTTAAGAACCCAGCTTGACATCTGTTTTTAGTGGGAAACTGTACATCCAAGTAATCACAGTGGCAAGAACATGGTTCACAACACATCTATTTGAAGCATGAAACTATAAGAACCACTAATTCTGGAAAGGACACTGTTATTGACGACTTTGACTACAATATGGTCAGTGAACCAGGTGATCCATTTTGTTACACCCTTATGAACGAAATAATTCCTCTCAATAATCTACTTGATTTCTAATCCATTTTGTTGCCACCCATTTCTCCCCTCTGATTACTGGGCAGCTTCCATGAAGAGATGTCTGCAAATTGTATGTAAATTCAAGATAAGAGAAAAACAGAAAAAGTAACAAAAATACAAAGCACCAGCAGAGGCTTCTTGTTCAATCATCAATAAAAGGTAGGAAAGGAAAAGAATAGAAAGATCATTATAATTCCAACTCGCCATTAGTTTTTGGATTCTCTATATCTAATTATTGCCAACTCCCTCAATACTATGTATGACAAAGGAAATGGAAATAAGTTGCCTAACTTGGCATCGTATGCAAGAGATGTGATTTGAGATTCAAATAAAGTAAATCACCTCATCAATCGTGCCATTTGGAAGCACGGAATAAAATAAAAGTCCATCCCCTTGTCTTGGCTTAACTTTTAGACCAATGCATTTCTTGTAATCATAATTAATATCCATATTTGAACCATTCTGTCAACAAAACGTGTATGTGAGCGCATGCAACAAAAAGGATGCAAACTAGACGAAAAGAGTAGGTGTATGTATGCAACACTAAAATATGAAATTCTGTAACCTACCTCAAAAGGGAACATCGTTTCTCCACCTTCTTCTACATCAGATAGATACAACAAAAACGAAGCAAACTGCAAAATTGAGAGTAATTTGGTGACAGTTAACAATCAATGGTTTAAAAAAGAAGCAACGTCGAAGTATTTAGACAATGGTGGAATTTGGAACTAAAAATAATAAAAAAAATTCTTAAGATATAATTATAAATAAGTTTCACAAATAACTTTAGCTGAATGTAAAGGACTTTTACTCTTTGGCTTTGCTGTTGGCCATATTCATCTGGGTTGAACGCGTCATAATGAGAATCATACTTCTGCCCAATCTCATACCGCAATACATTGAATGCCTGCAATATGATGATATCCCCGCATTACTCAGATTAATTTAGAATTTACCTGTAATGAAAGGTTAACATTTTAAAATCTTTGTGAAACTGCAGGTAGCATATGAACACATTTTCTTCCTATGAAAAGAAAACAAACAGTTACGTATAACACTGGCATCCAGACCTATACGAAGAATGAAAACCATCTTCTCTAGCGCTTCTGAATTCCACCCTCACACTTATGCCTACCCCCTAAGAATATACTATGATTAAAAATACCTCTCCATGGTTCCTTGGTAACATTGTAGCCCTGGCAATCTTTTCCTCAATAATATCCAGGATTCCAGTTTCGTCTTCTGACGCACTAATAAAGGTGCCTGAACTATAAAAAAGTTTAGACTAAGAGTTAATGTCACAAGCAGCAAAACGTCATATGTAAACTTAGAGCTACCATATACAAATATCAGTCATCCAGAGAAAAAAAAATCCAAATGATGACTAAGAAACATTATCACTAATGGAAAAAGATAAAATGGAAATGGGCATTCACTATGGAAACTCACAGATTAATTTGAACAAAGACATTTTCTTCCCTAAAATGTCATGATTAATAAATTGTAACCATCTGTAACTTACCAACAAAAAATTGATAAACTGTAACTATAATGTGATGATTAATAAACTGCACCATGGTCCTTTTCTTTTTCACCTCTTAGATTTGCCAATTTCATACCCTTCTCTGTGGCACACTAGGCATAACTGCATAACATAATGTTCAACATTTCTGATTGACATAATACAGGCCATCATCTCCTTTCGCTCATGCTCATGTTTAAGTGTTCACCATGTGATTACTGTCAACCTTCAAAACCATAAACGACATGAAAAATGCAGCAGAAAAGATACCTTGTTCTAGTCCCCTTGGTGCTCTCAGCAGTCTCTCCCTTCCGCAAAGCCAACGTCGACGGTCTGAGCTTAGACTTGGCCGTTTCGATTATGCTTTCGCATTGCTCCGCAGTTGCGAATCTCGGAAAATAAATAGCCCGTGGATTCCAACTCAAAACCTGCGCTCAACATTGACCGAATTAGCAAACCAAATCAAAACCCGATGGGATTGATCAGTGATCAGATTACACACCTGGAATGGAATCGACGCAATGAAGCTCTCTCCGGTCTCGCCCGGAAGCATGGGACCGTGATCTTCGTCCTCCGATTCGAGTACTCTCGAGCTCGACCGTGGACCGGAGAGGAATTGAGGGACGGAGACCTGAGAGATGACGGTGGAGGTGAATAGGCCACCAATGAAGCAGAGGAAACAGAGGAGGACGATGGTGGGTAGCCCCAACTTTGCTTTGGGGCTTTTTGCTTTCAATTTCATTGGAAAAAGTTTCGAGCTTTCTTTCGCTTTTTTTCAGTTCAACGGAGAAAGCTTGGAGCTTGGTTGGGACCGTCTTTCAGTCTTCTAAATACGAAGTCAGTATTTTTAAGTTAAAGTTCAATACTAATTAATTATTCGTTAAAAGCTGCTGTAATCAACGATGAGTAACTATTAGTATTGACTCTCAAAAGTTTGACCCGAAATCGGTATGTGTAATTTTATTGAACTATAGATGAATTGACTATTTCTCTATAAAAAAAATTTGTTGATAATTATTCAAAAAAAAAAAAAAAAAATTATTCAAAAATAAATAAATTAATCTGTTAGTAAATTAGTGAATAATAACGCATAATATATGTACGTAAATATTTTAAATATTTTAAAATATAGTATTTTTGAATTAAAAAGTGTATAAACACATTTTATTCTATATTACTTTGTATCGTTATCGTGCATATATAATTGAACAAAAATATTATATATTTTACAGTTTTTACTAACTATGTTTTCACCTAAGCGCAAATGACCACCTGGGCTTAATTATGCTACAATGGATATGAATCACACGTGTATACTCTATTTTTAAGTACCCAAACCAAAAAACAAAACAGAGGTATTTAAGAATACCTCATTTTAGTAAGAGTGGTACTAGTACTGTGTGTTTGTTTGTCTGTGAACATATGTGCTAATCCAATCGAACCCAGGACCTGCTCAACTTAGGGAGCAAAGCAAAGCCACCAGATTACGAAGGGACCTGCGTTGGGTCATCTTTATGCTTTACCTTAAGTGGAGTAGTTGACCATTTACAACCCAGACAAAATGAATGAAAAATGACTTGCTCTGATTGGATAAAGGCCATAATAATAATGTGTTAAATCACTCACTGAGAGCACTAGTTTTTTTTTTTTTTTTGCTAAAAAATAGTTTATTAAACGAAGAAGAAAACAACTAAGGACAGGACATGAATCCAAAACTTCTATGAGAAAAGAAATAATTCAAAAGACAAACCAAAACATACAAGATTAGTAATAACTAGTTGAATCAAACGTTGAAACGCACAGACGCACAATAAGCGTAGAGCATGTGTAGGGTACCGTGAACTCAATTGGTTTTGTTTAGTTTTCAATTTTTTGTGACGAATTTTTGAGAGTGTCTGAAGAAGCACTAGTTA
The DNA here is from genome assembly GCA_029955375.1 of Rubus parviflorus. Taxonomy (NCBI): domain Eukaryota; kingdom Viridiplantae; phylum Streptophyta; class Magnoliopsida; order Rosales; family Rosaceae; genus Rubus; species Rubus parviflorus. The sequence goes on from JARGGL010000001.1 coordinate 32,421,049, forward strand.
ATTGATTGATTAACTAATGATACATTAATACATTCTATTGTCTATGCAAGATTAATCGATCCATCTATATTTTTTATGGGTTCAATGTGAAACTTGAAACCTCTACTAAGAATGAAGATCGATGTCATCCGGTGTTGTTTGTTCATGTAATTTCTATATGCTTTTTAGTTGTTGAACTTAATTAATCATTCTTTGTTTTATCTTATGCTTTGGCTTCATATCTTGGAGTTCTTACCTTTGTTAGAGAGCCCTACAAATTTTGATTGACAGCTTTGTGGGCATTCTACCGATTTACTTTTAAATCTCCTCCAATATCTTAAAGTGTTTCTCATTATCTTTCAAAGTTCAATCTAATGTATAAATTTGTAACTACACTTGTTGTTTATTAGACAAAGAGTGAAGAAAAAAAAAAGGACTCAAAGGTTTTATTGTTTAGTTTAATGAATAGTTGTAAAACTAACAAAAATGAGATGTTGTTTTTTATCAAATCAACCAATTTCATAAGATGTATTTGAATTCTGAAATCATTTAGGTCGGCTCTTGCATTATGTCATACTAATTGTGTTCTAACAAACTGTCATGTTTTCATAATTCGATCATATTGCCCTTGCTCACATATTTAGTATGTATATCACTTTTGTATTTATTTTATTTTAGTGTTACCCCTTTTTAAAACACGAAAGATTAAGAAAATAACTTATGTAATTTGAAATAAGAGGGCTCACCTAAATGACAGTTTTTGAGGAATTGTACGTAAGAGACAAATGAATTTGACGGCTGAGATTAAATGCACAGTTTTAAGTTGTTATATTTTTAGCCTTTAAATTTAATATATGTTTAAATAGATAAGTTGCGTTTTTCAGGTTGCACATGAATTGGCTAGTTTTGCCGCAAAGCATCAAGTATTTGGGAAGGAGATTTTTCACCTTGGTTGGTTTCTTTTTTTTTTTTACATGCTTAGCTGATGTGTAGAGTGTTTCTCACCCTTCTATAACCATTGATCCCTTTCAATAAAATTTCTCATTCTCAAAAAAAAAATAATAATAGACAAGTTATTTAGTCAAGTGAATAAGACTAGTTGCATCTTTAAATAGATATTGTAATTTGAGGTTTCAACAGTTTGGGTCATTTTGGTGTTATTTTTTCTACCGCAAGGTTAATCACATACATTAAATTATTGCATGGCCATAATATTTCAAAAGTAATCATATTACAAGTTTTCATGAGAACTTTAAACCATCCAATTGTTAGGGAACTACTAACAAAAACAACCAATTTTGCGTAAGCTTCATCGGAGATGGATTGAGATTAGCATCCAGAAACATGGTAGCTCACCAAAATGACGTGATTTCCCTTTTATTCTTTTCATGTTCCCACACTGTGCTTCTTGCCATGATTCCATAAGAACTTCCTATCATTTCACTGCATTAGCTACAGTAGTTGCGCTGTTTATTTCTATCACCCCCAATTTGGTCAAAGATTCACGCAAATTCATCACTTGTGTTATCGTTTCTTAGAAGGTCCACTCTTTTTCTTACTTCGACCGCATTTCTTGTAAGGTTGTCACTTAACAATCCATTTCGGCAATATTTCACAGAAGGTAGAGACTTTCAGCGATATTTTATTACACTCATTGAGGATGGAGCAAATTGTTGAATTACTCATTTATTGTTAATTAATTCTCCTCCAATACCTTATTATATTTGAAAGTTAAAATGTATGGTTTTGAAACCAATTTTTCATACAATTTTACTATAGAAAGGAGAGAAAAAATTGCTCGGTAAGTTTGAGTTTTAATGACGGAAAATATAACCACAAAAGTGAGGAAACCATGTGAAATCTAAAATCATGCAAATTCTAGGTCACCTCTTCATGCAAATTTATGATCACGTATTTAATATGTAGATCACTTTTGTAATTCCTTACTTCTAGTACTTTAAGTCTTTAACCAGTAAATTTTAAAAACACAGTTAGTGAAATGACTTTTGGTTTTCTATGGAGAAGTATGTCGATCAAAAGCTATGGTAAGTACACTTAAATCGAGTATATCTCTTGAAGTTACAAAGTGTTAATTTAACTCTTAACTAATAATTTTTGAACATAACCTAGGCATATAATCGAGGTTGTAAAGTGTCAAAATACATCGCGACAAGGTGCATAAATAAAGATAATGCCGCCCATTTGTAGAAAATGAATGATGTGTTGCGCGTGCCAAAAGTTGGATTTTGTTGGAGACATACAGTGTAATTGCTATATTTTATCAAGTACGGAAACAAATTAATTCGATAACGGGAATTTGTTTGAAAACAATTGCTTATCTACTTACCAAGTGAAGTCTTCTTTAAACCAGACTTACTAAATTAACATATATGTGAGCATAATGAAATGAAAGATTGAAAGATGAGCTCATGGGTAGCATACTAGCTAGGATGTAAATTTGTACATTTGTTTCATACTATCATTGAACAACTAGGCATACATATGCAGTTGAGACTTGAGAGACCAAAACAAAAAAACAGAGGTATTTTAGAATACCTCATATATTAATATATCAGCAAAGCTAGGCTATCGATCAGCTAGCTAGCTAGCAAACCCTTTGTTCCCAAATCTCGATCTGTGCTAGTCGAACTGACGACCAGTTGGACTGTGAGAGTAACTCAAAGCCAACAAGTCGAACAGAGACCAGCGTTAAACCATCTTGAAGTTAATAAACTTATAGCTAAATACTTCGTTCCATGAACTAAATATGGTAAAAAAATCAAAGGGAGCAATTTTAGGACTCCACATTTTAGATAATGCATTCTCGTTACTCGAGTGCCAGAATCACTCCTTTTTTTAAAAAAAAAAATTCAGGTTTCGGTCTTCCTTTTATATATGAACAAGACAAATTTTGAGTGCACAAAAAAAAACAGCAAGATTAGACAATATCAACTCTTTGGAGATAGTTTTGTTGGATGCTAGACACCCACACCCGACAAGTCACCACTCATCGATCTCTCTGTTTATTGAATAGACATAAAACCTGACCTCTCAAATGAGCAAACATCTGATATGGAAAAGAATTGATGAATCATTCGCATTAATGCTCTCCTGAAATATGAAGTGTTGTGTTTAACATTAAGTCATAAATACATCAACTGAGATTTTGTGAACGTCTTGATCAGTGCTTTGGGCACTAGTGTTCTGGATTTTTTAAGACCTCACTTATAAGGGGCAAGATGGAGATTTACAGATCCAACAATTCAGATTATTGCTGACATGTCTGAGCACTAGTATTTTGGGCATTGTAGAATTTTCCTGTTAATTTATAAGATTTTGTTTGGTATGTCAATTCAATCGGACCAATGACATGCTACACTAGTGAATATAACAAGGCCACCAGACTGCGAAAGAACCGGCATTAGATGCACTTTAGTCTATGAATTTATAGACATTAGAGTCGGTGACCATTTACAAACAGAAAAATTGAATGAAAAATTACAATATGCCATTATTAGAAGCAAACATATGACCTGCTCTGATTGGATGCCGAACGTGCTTTTCTCCTTTTGACAAATTTTACTATAAAATGTAGTCAAAGTCCACTCCCTAAGAGCCTTAGTTAATTACAAGGGTTTTTATCACAAATGGTACATGAACTTTACCTCAATTATATACATAGTACCTGAACTTCACTTTTGATCACAACCAGTACCCGAACTCTTCGAGTTCATCCTAAATGGTACCTGAACTTCAATTTTTGTCACAAGTAGTACCCAAATTTTTGAATTTTTGTCACAAATAGTACCCAAAGTTTTTAATTTTTGTCACAAGTAGTACCCAAAGTTTTCCATTTTAATTTTTTTTTTGAACACGTACCCTCACGCGCATATAATATCACAAAAATCGGCCTTAGGTACAAAAAGAGATGAAATAAAAAACTTTGGGTACTATTTGTGACACAAAATTAAAGTTCAGGTACCAAGTATATAATTGAGAAATAGTTCAGGTACTATATGTAATAAAAACCCTAATTACAAATGCCACATTATAAAGAAAAAAGCAGAATAAAATTAAACCCTAAAGCAAATAAAACGGCACAAAAAAAAAGAGGTATTCCAGGTAATTAGACTAATAATGTTAAAGTATATTTACAGTGTCAGATTTTAACATTGAGTTGTCTATAAATTGATCTATCTAAGAGTTATTTTCACTGATTCAACGCCAAACTTGAAACCTTTGCAAAGAATAAAAATTAAATTTAGTTTATTCTTGACCCAATTGGGAAATTTCAATTCATTGGTGTACTTATTTATCCATGTTAGTTGTTGAACTTAATTAAAACGTTTTTTCTTTAGGATAAATAAAATTGATGAAGAACCAAAACAAAGGTATTTAGACATAATACTTCATAATTCGGTGGTGGTTCGATCTCTCGAGAATCAGAGAATGGAATTAAACATTGAGTATACGCTTTGTACTTTTGAGAGCTAATGTTGCAACGTCAGCAAATGATCGAGACTTAATCGATTATTTCTAGGATTACCAAGCTTCTCTTTAAACTTACTTCATTATGATACGTTCTCGATCAGTTCAACTTTTTCAATTATCATTGATTACAAGTACAAAAATAAAATCAAGTTAAAATAAATCTAAACATCTATATATACGTACTCTTTCTCTTCTCTTCGAGGAGGTAATAGAACATTGAGCATACACTTTGTGCCATCGGGGGCTAACATGACGACATAGGTTCAGTGGGAGTTAAACTTGGTACTTGCTTTGGTGACATTCTTGAAATGAAACATTGAAACGTGTCAAAATGTCATTGGATTTCCTTGAAGGCTTTTGAAGAGGTTGTATTTTTGATATACAATATACTCTATTTACGAAAAGAGGAGTCGACATTAATAATTTTGAGATCCCACCAGATCTTGATCTAGTGCTTCACGCGCTATCTACACAAATAATTTTAAGTCTCTTCCAATATCTCATATATGTTGCTCCCTATTTTTCAATTTCGTCTAATCGATAGTTTTACAACCACTTGTTTATATATTTTTATTAAAGAGAGAAAAAAAATGTAGAACTTGGTCAAGTTTTTGTGTAATGAATAGTCACAAAATAAGGAAACAAGTAGTATTTGAATTCTACAATCATGCATATAATTTTAGGTGGGCTCTTCAATGGGTCATACTAAATTGTGTTCCAACTTCTACCAAACTATCATGATGCCATTAACTATCAAGTTTATGATCACATACTTGGTATGAAGATAGGGGACCTAATACAAGGAAAGTAAGAGAGAGTAAAAATCAAAAGACAAAATAAATAATAATAATAATAATAATAATAATAATAAAACAGAGGTATTTTAGAATACCTTTTCTTCTTTTGCTCTTCTCCTCTTGCCCAAGTCGAACCCAGCACCTTGTGGACTTTAATTGTTAATCAAAGCCAACAAGCTACAAGCGACAGGCGTTAGAAGTACTTGTATATAAAATTATAAAGAGCCCCTTGAAATGCACTCCAAGTAGTTTAAAAAAAAACAATATGCATAATTTCTATATTAAGGGTCAATAATTACTAATCACACCACTAATTGAAAGGAAACTAACTAAATCTTAGTTATTCAAGGTGGTTGGTGTAGTAGTTTTACACCAAGATTGACCCATAAAAGATCATGAGTTCAACTCCTCTAGAATATCAATGTGTGTGTGTTCTGACGTTATGAATAAAAAATAAATAAAAATTAAACCTTGTGTATCATTGGATAGTGAATTGATCAGGAAACTGATCGAGGGGGCTATATATATACATTATAGAAAACATAAGAGGCAAACAAGTGCTGCTCCTAGATAAAAAGAACTTTCATATAGAATGCTCCATCAAGCCAGGGTGTTGTATCCTTCCTTACAGGCCATAGTTGTTTACTTGACATTTCTTGCAACTCTTTATGGAAGACTCACATATGTTTTGATTTACTTTTCGTTCTACATATTTAATGTTCAATCTCCTCCAATATCTCATTATGTTGTTCATCATTTTTCAAGTTTATGAATCTAATTTATATGTTTATGTAATTTTATTAAAGAGAAAGAGAAAAAAAAAATTAAAGACTTGGTCTAAGTTTTAGGATGGTGAGTCTCTAATCAGAATAGGCGAGCGATAAGATCACTAAACAACTTGGTGATAAGATATAAGAAGCGTTTCATATTTCAAACGAGAAATTTCTGGTGTCAATCCCAAAAAACAGGTGAGATGATTGCATATTCAATCTGTAGAGCCAAAGTAGTCCAATACAAAAGGCCAAGGATGTGTTCAATCTTAAATCATGTATCTAATTTTAGGTGGGCTGTTCAATTTGTCACACTAAATTGTGTTCTAACTTCAACCAAAACTGTCATGTTACATGCATATATAATTCATATAGTCATTAACTACCAAAGTTTATGGTCACATACTTGCTATGAAGAAGAGGGGGGAACAATAAAACAAAAACAAAGGTATTTTAGAATACCTCATATTCATATTATCATATCCATTCACTAGCTTGCAAACCCTTTTCCCTAAACCTTTATGCCAATCGAACTGGCGACCAGCTAGACTTTGAAATTAACTCAAAGCCAACAGGCCACACAGACACCAGCATTTATGCAACTTTAAGTTGTTATATATAAATACCAACTCCTTTGCCAAATACTTCATTAACCAAATATCCAGCAATTTGAAAATGGGAGTGCTTTTGTAACTGACATTTTAACACGTACATTAGTGCTCCCACTTTTGAAGCTGAATTGCAACGAAATTAAAGTGTCAAAATCACTTCTCCTTGGGAAAAAAATCTCAAGGGAGTTCTCTAGCTCTTGGTTTTTGTTATATGGACTAGGAAAATTTTGAGTTTACGTCCTTGTAAATTCGACCATATTTTAAACAGAAGAACAAGTGGCTGATGCTTTGGCCAATTTTGGTTCTTCGTCAACAGACTTCACTTGGTGGGACTCATCTCCAGGTTTCATTAATCACTTTTGTAATAGAGATAAATTGGGTCTTCCTAATTTTCGCTTTAGATGATCTTTGGTTTGGTCATTGGAGTTTCTGCTCCCTAATGGTTTTTTATTTGTATTGAGAATGACGGGGTTTGTCCGTCCTTCTCCCCCGTTTATTGTTGGGGCAAGGATATGTCTTCCCCTCAATTTTTTCTTTTATTTTAATAAATTTTGCCTCGTTTTTGAGGTTAAAAAAAAAAAAAAAAAAAAAGAAGAAGAAGAACATAAGTTATTACGATGGAGGGGATAGAAATCCCTTCTGAAATATCATAGTTCATTTTTTCAACCTCCAATCTTCATGAAAACTTTGTCTTAATTATGCAACAAACGGAACATAAATTTATTTGTTGAGGAATGTTTAACTACTGTGAATCTCATGAGACCAAGTTTCTCAACTTAGCTCAAGTAGAGAATGATGTTGTGAAAATAAACTTAAAATTAAAATACGTGATAGATTTGAACTCAATTAGTACTGTCTGTAATGGTTTTTTTCTAACGGCCCTTCAAAATGGTTTTAATCTCTGTAAAAAAAAAAGAGTAAAACAGAGGTATTTTAGAATACCTCATCCATTTAAGATCGATCGAGTAGTAGTTAGTAATATGATGGGATGGTGGTGATAGTGGTGATGCCAATCACATCGAACCTGTGACCTGCTCCACAGGAATGTAAATCAAAGCCACCAGTTCAGAAATGGATCAGCAGTGGTTCTTAGTTGCTTTGGATATTTATTAGGGCTGCAGCACATATAGGCTTCAAATGAACTAGTGCAGTGTGGACACTTGTAGAAATGAATTGGTATTTTTCCAATGTCTAAATACATTCAAAGTCTATATAGTTTATTGTTTGTATATATATGATCCATTTAAGCATTTTTTTTTCTTTTTCATGGGATCAAACCAAACTTAAAATTAAACCACTACAAAGAATGAAGATCAAATGTTGTTTATTCATGTACTTTTCTTTATATCTTTAGTTGTTGAACTTAATTAATCGTTATTTGCTTAAATATAATTGAAAAAGTTTTTTCTCTTAAATATAGTATAAATATATATACTTGGAGACATCATCATATATGAAAGTGAAGTGCCAAAAGGCCCAAAATCATTCATCTTTAAACATATGAGCGCGCCACTGCAGGATTAATCTTGCATCAAGACAAATAAGGAAGAATAATGCTTCAATTTACTACTAATAGCATATTAGTACCCAAATTGATTTGTTATCCTTTATGTAAATTATTCAATTAGTGAAAAGAAAAGCAAAAGTTGATGAAGCAAAACAGAGGTATTTTAGAATACCTCATTTCATAAAGATCCAGGATCGATCATTCAGTTTCCTTGACTGTAATGCCAGTCGAACACGTGACCCGTCGGGTTCTATAATCCTCACAAACCCAACAGATTGCATGGACACCAGCGGTTGTTTCTTTCAAAAAGAAAAAAAAATAATAGATCGAAGCCAAAAGAGGAACAACAAAGAAATAATGTACCAACTTTTGCCCCCAGGTCTTCTATGGAATCCTTTTCAGGCATGAATTTTGAGTCATAATCTCAAGTTATATATAAATATTTGTACTGTAGATTTCAAAACTCCTTAATTGCTACTAAAATCTTTTCAGTTCTATTTCACTACATATATGCTCTTTCCTCTTCATTATACATAATTTAATTTGGACAATATTTTTATACATAAATTACTCGTCTCTCTTATACGTGCATGCAAGTTTGTATTAATTGTAGTGACATAATAAGAACCGTTCATTTTCTAATGTTCAAAATTTATAGATCACTTGTGCAAGAAATCAAGCAAAGCATATATCATTTTAGTGATTTGGATACAAGTATTATATATTTTATAAAAAAAACAGAGGTATTTTAGAATACCTCATTTAGAACACTGTTGTTGTTGGTCATGGGTATTGGAAAAATATATGCCAGTCCATTAATTCGAACCTGGGACTTTGCTATACTTTGATAGTAACACAAAGACACCAGGCCAGAATGGGAACGGCGCTAAAGCTATCCTCTAGTATTTGTATTATTAATACAAGCAAACGACTTTGACTTCAATTCAAGCAGAACAAAAACAAAAAGAATGAAAAGAAAGTTTAAAAAGATTACATATAATCCATGGCGCAGTTGGATAATCTCAGACACAGACAATTCATGCAAAAACCAGAGGCTCTGATTGGAGTTGTACGTGCCTTTGGCCTTTTCAGAGAAGTGATGACAAAATAACAGACAAACAAAACAAAACGGAGGTATTTTAGAATACCTCATATTTGTATTAATTATCTATCTCTCTAGCTAGCTTCTTCTCTCTTGCTCTTATGCCAGTCGAACTGATGACTTGATGGACCTCAGCAGTTGCTTAAAGCCAACAAGCCACACAGAGACCAGCGATCAATTCCCTCGAGTTTATAACAAAACTGGGGGGATTCTTACATAGTGAAAGATATTGATAAAAGCCAAAAAATGCAAATTACTAAAAATATTTCAATTGTATTAAAATCTGAAAAAATTATAACTGAATCGAAGTGTGCCAATAAGTGACATAACTGATCGACCTCGTTAAAGCATTGCCGGTCGAAACTTGGTGGAAAATATACACAACAAAGGAAATGTACGTTCTATGCATGTGTTGTGATTTGTGAGGATACTCATAATTAAGTGACTTGTTATATATGGCAAAGGATGGATCGACAAGAAATTAAGACAACTGTAGTGTACGCAACAAGTGCTAGAGTAACCACATAAATGCACGCATTTCTCTGATACAACTTCACCACATCAGGCTTCAATATCCGCCGATTTGATTGATCTTCATCTTCATGTTGACCATGAATAGTAATATTAGTAGTGTTAGTCATCTGATTCCTTCCTTGGATCACCATGACCTGAATCTTGTGATGAATCCGCTCTAGCTCCATGAAGTGCATCTCGTAATAGTATTTCGTACGCTCCCATTTCGTCACGAATCTTCTGAAAGGGATGGCAAAGATGGTAGCAATCAGGGAGGAGAGGCAGAATGGGATAAACCAACGTTGGCACGAAATATTGCTGCGAAAAATCGATAGGAATATGAAGGTTTGGAAGATGATATAAGCGACGACCAGCTTTATCGTGGTTGATTCATAATATCTCACTCTTTTCTCCTGCCTTTCGTTGATGGAACACAGTTCCGTGTAATTGCTTTTCAATTGCTCCAGTGAAGGAGCCATTTTTGGTCTCTCTCTCTCTTCTTTTTTTTCCCTCAAGCTAGCTGCTAGTCGAGCTTTGAGAAATTCAGGAGATTGATAAGAAAGGCTAGGAGATTCTTTCCAAAAAGATTGGGGGCATGCAACTCGATCGATCATCTACATTGATCTGGAACTAGAGAGGTATATCGATCTTCCTTCGTCTTGGGGATAATTTATAGGAAATTTTAATACTTAGAATAAGAAGAATATTAATAGTAAAATGAAGACAATTAGCTCAAGCTATTTCGAAGAAAGCAACGAAAACGCGTTGACTAGCTATTATATAATTCAGAGCAAAGAAAAACATATACAATATGTTTTGAAATTTCCTCGCATTTGTTCACGGTCCTAAAACGTTGGTAGGTTGCCGATAGTCAAAAAATTTAGAAATATACAATATGTTTCAAAATTTCCTTGCACTTCATTTTAATATAAATTTGAAGTCCAGGAATCCAGTACAATGTAATCCATAATAAGCGATAACAAGCAGCTCGATCATAATCTCATCAGGTTTAATATTAAATTTTGGGAATATTCTGCGGGGGTTTAATGAGTATTATTTGTTAGGCTTTATCCTAGTTTGGTTTCGACATCTTGTTTCTCTAGCAATTAGGGATTTGCATGTATGTGATTTCTGTGGTCCTTGAGTGCCCAGAATTACAAATCTGGTCAATCTGAATTGCCAGAGAACAGAACGGAGAGCCAAGAATGGGAAGAAGAGAAATTTGCTTTTGGTTTTTAAAAAAATTAATAATAAAAAAACAAAGGTATTTTATAATACCTCATTTTTCAAATACAGTTGGGTTTGGTTTTGGTTCGGTGTCGGTCGAACTTAAGATCAAGTGGATTTAGAATATAGCCCAAAGCCACCGGACCAAGTAGAGACCAACGGAAAAAAATTATACACGTGTTTATTTATTCACCTAAAGCAATGCGGACAAGAATTAATTAGTAAACCTAGATATACTAGGAATGAGACCCTAGCTAGAAAACCCAGACTATTTGTGATTAGAATTTTGTAAGACTGTGTCCTAGTCTATGTAGGTAATTGTCGTCTCTCTATATATATCAGTTAACTAGACGATTGAGGAGTAAAACAAAATCAAATCAAAGTTGTACGTACCTCTATTGATCAGTTAGCTAGGGAGAGACACATAGAGAGGTATGGTGAGACGAAGTAGGCCATTTTGCGATATTGAAGATGATGAAGATAATGGAGGATCCAGCTGCCCAGTGCCGAAGAGAGCTCGTCGAGATTTCCCATCCATGACCTCCTGGCGGGTACTACGACAAAGTGAACATGATGGATCAGAAGAAGAATATCAAGAAGATGATGATGAAGAACTAGAATGTCCAGAAGATGAGGACGAAGAAGAAAATCAAGATGATGATGAAGAACAAGAATATCAAGATGAATATGACGATGCCAATGACGATGATGTCGATATCGAAGATGAAGAGGAAGAGCCAAATTATGAACCCATCAGCGATGATCCTATTAATGTCACATTAAACGACCCAGGAGTTCTTGACTGCCCAATTTGCTTTGAAACTTTAACCATCCCCATCTTCCAGTGTGATAATAATGGGCACATAGCTTGCTACTCCTGCAGCTCCAAAATATACCAATGTCCATCATGTTCTAGCCCCTTTGGCACTAGTCGTTGTCGGATCATTGAGAAGGTCCTGGAATCAAGTACAACTTCATGTCGTAACAGCAAGTATGGCTGCAAAGAAACCATGACTTATGACAAGAAAAGAGAACATGAAAAGGAATGTATGCATTTGCCTTGTTCATGCCCCCATTCTGGCTGTGACTTTGTCGCTTCGTGTAGGAACTTATACAAGCACTTCGACACTAATCATGTGGATTCTGCTACCCGATTCAGGTACTATAGCGATTTTACCATTACATTGAAAAAGAATGAAAAATTTCTTGTTCTTCAAGAAAAGGATGAAGGCACAATATTTATCCTCAAGAATCGCGTGGTCGAAGGTGTGGGGAATGCGGTGAAGCTTAGTTGTCTTCAACCTAGCTTCATGAGGGAGTCTTGCTATAAATTTGTTGCTAAAACTAAGGGAAATGTTCTCAGATTACAGTCTTCCACCAAGAGTAGTCCACGCCAGGTTTATGATGGCCCTCCTTCAAAGGATAGTTTCCTTTTAATCCCACTCGATTTTTTCAGATTAAGTGACCAGCTGAAGATAAATCTCTGTGTATGGCCTAATGGTGTAAACCCTCCAATTGCTTAACATAAGTTGTCTGTATGAGTACCGCGCTAATGTTTTTTTGTCCAATTATCAGATAGTTATGTTTATTGAAAACGAACAAGCTAGACTCGAATATTCGTTTTGATGTTTAAATTTGAAGAATGTATATTAGTATTAATTACTTTAATTGAGGCAGACACCCATTAATATAATTTCTTTTGTTTGCTTTGCTGATGAAATTCCAGAAAAGTACTGTGATGCTCCAAGGGAAAAAAAAATTAAAAAGAAGAAGAACAAAAACAAAGGTATTTTGGAATACCTCATTTTTCTCCTTCAAGAAGAGGATTAAGGTCAAGGATGTTCGACCCTGTGACCTGTAGGATAGGGTAAGTAACCTCAAGCCAACAGGTCAAATAGGTAAAACGTTAGTCAAGCAAAAGTTCATCAATATCTCCTCGGAACGTTGTCTAACATGCAGTGTGCTTGTATCAAGTATAATCTATGAAGTTTGAGCATATTTTCACCAAAAAAAAAAAGAAGTATGAGCATATAATTGAGGTCACAGCCTTTTTGAGTCAAGTGACCATTTATTTAATTATATACATAAAAATATGTACGAAACACACACAAATTGTTGTGTGACACCAGATTATTAACAAACGCCTAATTCGATATTTACTGCTTGCTAGCTCTATATATGCGTTGGTGATTTTGAGAAAGAAAGATTTGAAGGATAGAATTGTAACATGTAAATTTTGTTTAGATTTAGGCAACCGGACCGGCAGACCATCATTATTTAGGCGGCTAAGTCCATTGTAGTTTCACTAGATCATGGCTGTAGATAATCTCCTCATCCAACGTTTCTATGTATGAATTTTTCTGTTGTTTTTCTTCTAAGCAACAATTTTTTTTTTTGGATTATATAATAATTAATAGATGATTACGAGAGTCAAACTCATAACCTCTCACTAACAAATGTGAGACTTATGCTACTAGATCAAATGGTGGTCGGCTATAAATTAAATTGTAATACTCTTTTTTTTAGGTTTTTCAATTCAAGTCCAATTAATTTTCTATATAAAAATTAGATGCAGTCCACGCATATTTTTTTGTTAATTGCGGTACATTTACTATTTTTATCCGTCCATTTTGCCCCTATAACTAAATAAGGGAAACAATTCAAAATTCACTAATTAGAGCATAATTTTAGCTCAATTTTAAATTTCAATTTTCAAATATCTAAAATCTACACAATTCATCGTTGAATAATTTTTTACCATATAAACTGAATGTGTTAGCATGAAACCAATATATCTAAGATGCAGGTCAAAAATATCAAAAACTCCATGAAAATCAAACAACTTAATATACCTACATTACAGGATGAAAATGTTAAAAAAATATATATAAAAAAATTATTACTTCCATTGAATATCTATGTAGTAGGTATATATTAAAGATGTTTAGTAGGTAGTAAATTACTAAATTTACCTAGACATATGAAGCATAAAAAAAACAAAGATCATATCACCAATCTAAACAAAAGGTACAAAATAAATTAAGCAATATGTACATATAGGTTCATACTTAATTAAAAGGTAAAAAAAAAATATAAGAAGAGATAGAGATAAATGTAACCTCACATAGAGATATATATACTTGAATATACATATTTTCAAGATTATATGATTCATGATTATATATATAAATATACCTACATTACAGGGTATAAAGGATTAAAACAAAATTCAAACAATATTGCTTCCATTGAATATTCTTATAGTAGGTATTAAACAATATTTTATTTTACCTAGACATATGAAGCAGAAAAAAATGTAGATTATATCACCAATCTTCTTCTGAAATCTTACCTACAAATATGACACACGATTGTGAAACAAAAATCCCCAATTAATTCTATGATAAAGGTTGACTAACACCACAATCGATTCTATATATATTAAAGGAAGTAATTAATAGAGGAGAAGCCACATCAACAACATAGGTATGAGAGAAAAGATGGTCATGGAAGAAGAAAGAAAATAAGAAATAATGTGTTGGAAAAAAGATGGCCATGGAAGAGGAAAGAGATGAAGAAAGAGATGATTCAATATGACGAAGTAAATGTTGAGATGTTAGGATGTTGAAAACAATATATAAGGAATTTATATAAATTAATGCACAAATAATTAACTTTGATTAAAAAAAGAATAAATTTAGGAAACCTTGTTTAGAAAATATAATAAATTCATTTATTTTATGAAATTTTGTTTGACTTTAATTAATTCTGTTAATTAAGATGACAGTTTATCACCATTTATTACAAAAAGGTATAATAAGAAGAGAAAAATCCTCATATGGTACATGGACTATTACCAAATGCAATTTTTTGTACCTGAACTTTCATAAAGAACCTGGTGGTACCTGAACTATTCATCCGTTTGCCATTATAGTACATACCGTTAAATATTCCGTTAAGTGTTTATGTGGCATGGGTAAAACTTGTAATTTGGTGACTAGAGTATGGGCAAAACAATCGTTAAAGGTTTTTTACTATTAAATTTTTAAAAAAAATTATGCAAAAAAAATATATATTAACATAATCAAATTAGAGTTTTTATCCCCAAACATTCAAAATTAAAGATGCAAAAATTATTTTTATTCTCAAATATTCAAGATTAAAGATGCCATGTAGGTGGTTTTATTATTAAATTTTAAAATCAAAATAAATTATCATTATTTTTTAATATAATGAAAATTTAAATTACTTTTTTTAATATAGTTTATTTTTATTTTTTAATTAATAATAAAACCCCCTACATGGTAATAAATTATATTATAAAAATAAAAATAATTTTTCTCATTTTTAGTCTTGAATTGTGGATAAATGATCTAAATCTTTTTTTTGTATAATTTATTTTGAAAATTGAAAATATATGAAATGACTGTATTACCCATGCCACATAAGCACTTAACGGAATATTTAATGGTATGTACTATAATGGCAAAATGAGGAATAGTTCAGGTACCACCAGGTTCTTTATGAAAGTTCAGGTACCAAAAATTGCATTTGGTGATAGTTCAGGTACCATATGAAGGTTTTTCCCTAATAAGAATGTAAAATAACAAAATTAGTTAGATAAAATTGAAAAGGAAAGAAACCATATGTGACATGTGAGTTACTAGACCGCAATTAGAAAAAAAATATTTGTTTGGATTGCATCCAAAATAGAACATTATTATTATTTTTTTTTTGTTACAAAAATAGAACATTATTTTTGGACTACAATCAATTTTTTTTTTCGACAATATAAGCTGTTAGTAGTTAATAATTGCCACAGAATCTGGAAGGTTTTAATACTGAGGTACATTTTTGGTATGTTTTAAGTACACTTCCATACATACCAAATCCTGCATTGATGAAGGGAATTCTCTATGTCTCATCTCTCATATAAATACAAAAGCATGATATACCAAATCTTCCATATGGTACGTACTACATTCTCTCTTTGTTAATTAATATCGTCATGATGAAGATTGAGAGACAATACAATCTGCTTCTGGTGATATGCACTTTTATGTTTGCAGGTTCGTCTTATTTGTTTCATAATTTTTTGCTCTTATGTATTGTAACTCGTAGAAAAATCGACCGACACAATTACTTTGCACTTGTGTCTTGATAGAATTTTGCATTATCAAAATATTAATTTTTTTACATTGAAGATAATCAAACTCCTAATATAACATAATCTTAACTCATTTTCGCACTCTTTCTCTCACAACTTGGGCTGATCGCAAGGATTAAATTACAAGAAATAATTTGAAATTCGTTAAACTTGTTTTTGATTTTTTGTTTTTGTTTTTAAAGGAAGAGAAGGCCGATTCAAACTTGCAACGTCTACCACCACTTTGTTAGAGAAAAATATCTTTTACCGCTAGATCAAATGCTAGTAGGCATGTAGTAATTTTGTTATAATTTATGTATTTTTTCAAAACGGACACCTAGGCTACCACCCAGGTAGCCCAAGCTAGTGTAAATCCACCATTGTATTTGCTGTGGTAAAAGTTAACTTGTAAATAGGGTACTCTTATTTGCCAGTAATGCCATCCTCCCGGCTTCTCTGTACGGGCGGGTTGTCCCTCGCTGGGAGTAAACAATACGATTTATTGGTATTTTCACAGTTTGAGAAAAGGTTAATTAATCTTGTTTTGTTAAAGCTTGTTTACGAAAGGATGGTGCAATATTAATTCGTGCCGTGAATCCGTGATCATCTTCATCAGTCTCGATTATAAGCTTAAGATAGGTTATTGCTTGATTATATTTGGGTAGAAATGAATAATACAACAGATGAGTATTTTGCAGGGTTTGAAGTAGAAGCCTTACCCTATGATTACTCGGCAAGTATAGAGGCAAGTTTTACTGCAATACTATTCCTGCATTGTATTATATATGTTGTTAAATTTACGGACAATACTTCCGTCCAAATGGGTTTGGACGGCATCCCCGTCCAAACTCTCCATTTTTGCCATTTAGGTTTTGTGTTTTCATAATCTAACCGTTCATCTTTTAAATCAACTCCTAAAGATCATCTATGCAAAAATTTAATCAAATTGGAGATCATTTGATCATCCAATTATATCAAATAAATGGACGGTTTCGGTGAAAAGTTAACATTCTTATTACAACCGTTCATTTGTTTGATATAGTTGGATAATCAAATGATCTCCAATTTGATTAAATTTTTGTATAGATGATCTTTAGAGGGTTATTTAAAAGTTAAATGATTAGATTATGAAAATATGATGTATAAATGGCAAAAATGGAGAGTTTGGACGGGGATGCCGTCCAAACCCATTTGGACGGAAGTTTCTTCCTAAATTTACGTAAAGAATTTTTAATTCGAGCATTTCCAATAGATTTTTTAACATTATTTTTATCTAAAATATAAGATTTTTTCTTAATTTCCAGCTACAACAGATCTCTTATCCTCTCTCCTACTTTAGAGGATCTCTAATACAGTTCATGTTTTCATTACAAATTCATATACCGAATGAGAGAGAATATATAATCATAAATAATGGCTAAATTTTAAGTAACATCGGTGGAGTGAATTTAAAAAAGGGTTAGCTAAATTAACCTTTGGGAATGTTTTTAAACAGAATAAGAAAATTATAAACTTAAAATTGTTTTCATCATTTCTTTTTCACTTTCTTCAGTGTCTGGAAAATCCTCAGAAGCCCAAGTATGGTGGAGGGATCATTATAAACCCCGAGTTAAATGATGGGTTGAAAGGATGGTCTTCTTTTGGCAATGCAAAACTACAGCACACAGAATCACAAGGCAACAAATTCCTTGTGGCTCATGGTCGGATTCAGCCGCATGATAGCATGTCTCAGAAGGTTTACTTGCAAAGTCACAAGCTCTACACATTTTCTGGTATCTAACCCTAATCAATTGCTTTAATTTTCTGGAAGCTATGTTGCATTTATATATCTAAATTTTCTGCTTTAATTTGTGTTGATGTATATATGCAGCTTGGATACAAGTGGGCAGTGGCAGTGACGTTCCAGTAGCAGCTATTTTCAAGACAGCTTCTGGATTCGTACGTGCTGGTGAGATTATTGCGGAGTCAAATTGTTGGTCCATGCTCAAGGGTGGTCTAACTGTCGAGGCTTCAGGCGCTGCAGAGCTCTATTTCGAGGTATAATATTTTATTTCTCATCAACGAAAGCGTAACAAAAAAAAACTTTCTAGATCATAGTTACTGTATTTTATTATGATCTCCTTTGTCGAACATTCAGAGCAAGAACACATCTGTTGAGATTTGGGTTGACAGCATCTCATTGCAACCGTTCACCGAAAAGCAATGGAAGTCTCATCAAGATCAAAGCATTGCCAAGGTAAGTAATAAAGGCATATATATATATGCGCACTCTCTCAGCCTCAGTAATATGTTTGCGCCTCTGAACCTCATTTATTTACTAATTGCAGAATCGTAAGAGCAAAGTTCTAATCCAAGCAGTTGATGCACAAGGTAATCCTCTGCCGAATGCAACAATTTCCATCCAACAAAACGCTCCAAGTTTCCCTTTTGGTTGTGCTATGACCAAGCTCATCCTCAACAACCCTGCCCACCAAAAGTGGTTCACATCAAGGTTCACAGTAACAACATTTGGGGATGAAATGAAATGGTATAGCACAGAGAGTATCCAGGGACGTGAGGACTACTCAGTGGCTGATGCCATGCTTCAGTTCACACAACAAAACAACATTGCAGTCAGAGGCCATAATGTGTTCTGGGATGATTCCCAGTACCAACTCAGTTGGGTCAAATCGCTCAGTAAACCGCAACTTCATAAGGCAACTTACAAGAGGCTAAATTCTGTTATGCATAGATACAAGGGCAAGCTCATTGCCTGGGATGTTGTTAACGAAAATTTACATTGGAATTTCTTTGAAGGAAAGATGGGTACAAATGCTTCAGCAATGTTTTATAACTGGGCTATTAAAGCTGATGGACAAACCCCCTTGTTCATGAATGACTATAATACCATTGAGGATAGCAGAGATGTATCAGCCAGTCCGGCTAAGTACCTTAAAAAACTCAGAGAGATACAAAGCTTTCCAGGTAATGAGGGTGGACGATTTGGGATTGGGCTCGAGTCTCATTTCAATACTACTCCTAACATTCCTTACATAAGAGCTTCTCTTGATACTCTTGGAGCTGCTAGAGTGCCCATTTGGATCACAGAATTGGACGTGGCAAGCCATCTCAATCAGGTAATAGAATTTTCTCTCTTTTCCACTTATGAATATAGATAAATTTTTAAGGTGTTTGAATATATAGGCCAGAGCCGAAATCCCACCAACTCAATCCGGAACCACTTTCTTATAATGAACCTAATCTCAGTTACGAGTATCATAATCAATAAGTTTGAAACCCATAGTGATCGCTATAGGGAATAATTGTAGACTAGTTTTGTTTTTTATGAGAGGAAGATAATGAGTACGTGATGACTCTGATGAAATGCTTAAAAGAGATAACTAAACTGTAAGATCCACAACTTGCAATTGAAAGCTAGTTTCTTAACCTCATCCCCTTGAAGGAAAATTATGAAACTGCTTCGGTTTTATGGTCTCATTTGAAATTTTTATTCACCTCGATCGGAATGTCACTAATGAGTTTTATGTTCTGTTTACATATATGGGCAGCCATTGTATTTTGAGCAGGTTCTAAGAGAGTTGCATTCTCACCCTCAGATTCAAGGAATCGTTGTGTGGGCTGGACGGGGACCCCAAGGATGTTACAGAATGTGTTTGACAGATGAAAACTTCAACAACTTGCCAACTGGTGACGTTGTGGACAAGTTACTACATGAATGGGGTTATAGGAGCTCGGCTTCATTCACAGCAGACGCCAATGGTTTCTTCGAGGCCTCCCTTCCCCATGGAGATTATGACATGAAGATCAGTCATTCTTCAGCCACAGATTCCTCCTTGGTTCACAAATTGAATGTGGCATCAACTACTAGGTCTCTCCAACTTTCTGTTTGAGATTTCTTCTCTTGGGTTTTTCTTTGCATGTGTGCTTGTAACAAGGAATTTTGATGTCGAAAAGGAAATAAAAATAATAATAAAAAAAATAAAAATTATATATATATATATATGTCATTGTCACCATCAAAAGCATCAAATAATTAAGAGCATATGTTTACGTCCTAATATTGTGCAATTGTGCTTATGTTCATAAATAATGTGGCGCATTTTATATTTAGGGCGAGGTTGGTATTTAGAATATAGTTGAAATGGAGAACAAAAAAGGAAGTTTAAATAACTATGGTTTTTGACATAAACGCATTAGTTAATACGTGAATTTGCATAAACTGTTAGAAATGCTCTAAGTAGTTAGTACAAAAAATATGCAATGGCGCGCATTTGGCAGGTGATGGACACAAGACATTACAATGTTTTTTCTTTAGGGATTGCTCTAATCTTTGAAGACCGATTATTATTCATATATTTGAGTCTCCACTCTTTAGAGTATTTTCAACAGTTTCCCTATAATTTGTTTTTTTCTCTAGTTTGGGAAAAAATGAGCATTTTTTTGCTCCAACAACTTCTCTATACATATCCCTATTTTAGAGATGGTGAATAGAGAGAGAATAAAAATCTCTATTTAAAGCAAACTCTAAAAATTATAGAAAAACATATTCTTTGAATCTTTAATGCTCTTCTCTTTTATATTTATTTTCACCATAAATTATTTGAATACATTTTCAAATAAAAAATATTACCATTCAATTGTAGATAATAAATTATAGAGAAAATGATAGAAAAATTGTTGGAGATACGGTACAAAAATTGTAGAGATTTAACTTTTAAGTCTCTATAATAAAGATTTTTTAGAAACACTGTTGGAGATGCTCTTAGATTCTATATATCCTTCGTCATTGCTATTGTTTTTTTTTTTTTTACATGAAAACTGTTAAGTATTACTCAACAACTAGTAATTAATGGTATCATTGCAAATTATAAACAAAGATCCCAAGAGAAGAAACACAACTTCATAATGTGTTTTACCTTCATAATTAATACTAAATGATAACAAACTCTACCAGGTAATTAATCTTAATCCAAAAGAAAACAGATTCAGAATTCCCTTTTTGTTACGAGATTTCTATTGCCATTTCAAATTTAAATCAATTATTTCCCCAATATCACAATTAACGAATTTTTTTGTACATTTACATGAATTTTCCTTGCATTATGTATATATGGTATGCATGCATAAAGTTTCTTCTGAATTTGGCTATGTGTAATCTGGTATATTTAACGGTTGAATCTTCTATATATATCTTTATGTATAATTAATTATTTAATTTCTTGCAATAATGTCAGCTCTTTCATCTCTTGCTCTACATATATAAATGCAATTTTTGTTTCATCATTTCATGTCTTCTTCTTCCAATACTAAAAATCCCTCTCTTTCTCTGTTCATTGGTAATTGGTAATTCCTTGATCAATGAAGATTCAAGGAAAAAACAACATCCTTCTACTGTTATTGTAATACCCCGAAAATTTCGATACTATTTTTATAAAATAGGTCGTGAAATTTGAAGTGAAATTGTGTGATTTCATATTTTTAGGGGTTTTCGTCGTAAAACGATAATTACGGTGGTAATTATAAGTTACACAAGGTTAATTAAGGTAACTTTTTACCCGTTGAGAATTTGGGAAAACTTCCTTCATGAAAGTTGTAGAGCTCGTCGAATCGAGTTCGTAGGAAATTGGTTCATCGAAAACGGACATCGTATGAACAAGTTATGGCCCTCGGAAGTTTGACAATTTTCTATAAAAAGTAGGGGTGGGCATAAACCGAATATGCCTTGCAAAACCGACCGACCCGACCCGGAAATACGGGTCGGAAACCGACCCATTTTAATTGAGACAAGAAAGAAAAATAACCGACCCGGAACCGTTTACATACGGGTCGGTATCAGTTTGGACTGCAAAACCGACTGGTTTTAACCCGACCCGACCTGTTTTTATTATATATAAAATATTCAATTTTTTATTATGTGTCACACTGTAATTGGCTGAGTTTTGTTCTTGTGCACCCTGCCACACACAATCACTCTCCCTCTTCACGTGTTTTCTGACTCACTATCTCTCTCTCCAACTTTCCATATTTTTTTTTTTTTTTTCCGACTCTCTCTCACTCCTTCACGACTTTTTTGACTCTCTCCCCAACTTTTTATCTTTTTTTTATTCTTTTCCTTCTCTCTCACTCTCTCCCTCGTGCCTCTCTAATATTTTATTCTTTTTTTTTGACCCTCTCTCTCTCTTTGTTTCCCTCTTTTCTCTCCCCGGACCCCACCACTCTCTTTCCTATGTTTTTTTTTTCTTCTCGTCTTCTTCTCTTCTTCTTCTTCGTCTTCGTCTTCTATCTTCTGGAGTTTGCTGCAACCTGCAACTCCTCCTCCTCTTCATTTTTTTTTCTTCTTCTCTTTCGATTAGGTTTCCCTCTCTTTAAAACCGAAACCGAACTGGACCGAACATTTAATTCGGTCCAACCGAATATTTCGGCTTAGTAAAAAAAAATCCAGTTTCAGTTTGAAGATTGAGCCAACCGAACAATTCGGGCCGAATACAGTTTGGGCCTGGAACCGATCCGAACCGACCCGTGCCCACCCCTAATAAAAAGGATTTCGGGATTTACTATTCACCAAAAAATCAGAAATTCCCCAGAAAATTACTGTTCACGCCGTGAACAGTAACCCGATTTTCTTCCGGCCATTTCTCCCTCCTCCGGCGACCGATTTGCATGAGACTTGTCTCAATCTCTTCTTCTCTTCGTCCTCTTCGATTCTATACTAGTTTCATTCATTGATTTTCAGTATAGAAAGAGAAATCAAGAAAAGAAAAATGGAGAAAACGCTGCCGAACTGTTCATCAGTTTCTGGGCAAGTTTCCGGCCAAATCGAGTCACCTTACCTACTGGGCTTTATAGCACTTGTCAGGGGCTTTCCAGCAACATAAAATATGCCTCAATCGGAGTTCGGACGAAGGAGAATTTTGGATTTGAAATCCTAGGGTTTTGGAGCTATCGAGGTAAATTCGAGACTTTCTACTTTAAATTGGCCCTTGTGGCAGTTATGAAAGTTGTTGCTGGTAATGTGTAGAACATTGTGTAAAAATTTCAAGGCAATCGGAGAAGTTTGACCGGCTGCTGGCCACCGTCGGTGGCGGCGCGTGGCGGCGCGTCCGGCCAGTTCCCGGAGCAATTCTTTGCTCCGTTGTGCTTAGTTCGTCGATACGAACAAGTTTCATGTTTTAAGTTTTGTCAAATTCGGTCGTTTGATCGATGATCAATTAACCCGATTTATCGAATCGTACGATTTACGATTCGAGAGATCCGACCGTCCGATGATCATCAAATTTGATCGTGTGGTTAATATTGTTATTATAGGCATGTTGTACGGTTGGATTGTTGAAATTGAACCGTTTGATCAATGATCAATTAAGCAATGGTTATGGATCGTTAGATCCGTGATGATCCGACCGTTGGATCATCACCATTTTTGGATATGATGATAGGATGCTAGAAATAAGCATGTTGATGGATTTTGGAAGTTTCGGATTTTGTGTGGGACCCGTTGATGAATAGTAGACATGGGACCCACGTTGACCGACGGTTGACTTTTGGTCAAACTGTCCCGAATCATGGTTATTGATGTCTAAGTGACATTGAGGAATAATGTAACGTTTTGGGAAACTATGATATGCTAAATGAAAAATTGCATGGTCATAGGTATTTTGGAATCATGAAGCAATTGGCTAGAACTCGTCGATTCCTGGTTACTATTTGAAGACGCAGCAGGAATTAGAGGTGAGTGAATCTCACGATGTTTTTATATATATGAATATTAATTCATATTGTGTTGTTTGTGAAAATAAATGATTACATTCATTTAAATGATTTTGTGATATACAATTAAATAAATAATTTAATTGATATATCGGCTTTGTGAAATTGGTGTTAAAACAATATTTGAAAATTATTCATTTTATTGTTTTGATTTGTGGATTTTGTGGGAACACAACATTTCAAAAATATGATATTGTGTTTGCCTATTTGAATGATTTTGTACAAACGGACTGTCCTGGGGACAAAGTAAATGGGTGAAAAATGGTAGCCCATCAGTTAGAGCTCTAGACTGCATATCCACGTATCCAAGTGTTCTTCGAAAACAAAGATGAACACTTTACGTAATGAAGGAGAATACATTGGTATTCTGGTTTTATTCCGTCGCTAAAGGATACTATGTAATGAAGGAGAATACATTGGTATTCTGGCTTTATCCGTCGTGTGGAATATTAATAAAGGAGGGGAACAATGGTACTCTCGCTTTATTCGTCCGTGTTGTTTTTGAAATAATGATTTATTAAAAGGAGAAGAAAAATGGTATTCTCGCTTTTAATCATTTGAAGATGAATTTGGTTTTGTGTGAGTAAAGATCGAGGGTTTATATTATTTAACATACTGGATTACCCTGGTATTAACATATACGTTTATGGGGCGTGTGGGGTTAAAATACGTGTTATGGGACACGTAGGTTCAGTATATTAGATAATACGAATCTTCCGGATTGGAAATGGAAACTTTGGTTTATAAACGATTCTTTGAAAAACAAAAGAATTCAGTTTTGGGTAAATGTGTTTCGGTGTGAGTAAAACTTAGATCACTCATACCAGCTTCGTAAGCTGACCGGGTTTGTTGATATAACCCGGTACACTATTCCACGGTGTAGGGTTTAATCGTGCAGGTTAGGTAAGCTGAGTAGCTTGAAGAATTGGTCGGTAAACAGTTATCGACAGAAGTATTATTGTTTAGACTTCCGCTATTTAACGCTTCGTACTCTGAAGATTTATTTATGTAATAATTGATGTATCAATTTATTGTATAAATATTTGGTATGTAATATTCGGCTCTTGTATTGAGTTTGAATTTACATTGTTGGGCATGGAGTATGTTTGATGTACTCGAATTAAAAGAAAAAAATTCTAGTGCATATTTGTATTTGATATTCCATGTAGTCACGTTCCCGAAATGATTTGTAATTAAGGGCAAAATGCCTTATTAATTGATTTGAAAATCGGGGCGTGACAGTTATGCCCTCTTCTTTTGGCTGCAGGTTTGTTTTACTTAGGTCTTTTTTCTTAGGAATTATACGCTATATTATGTTATGTTATGACAATCACTCATTAATTCATTCTAAGCTTGTTTTAAACTCTAGTTTGAATGTAAATTATATTGGCCGGAGTGGGGTTGTCCTTCTTGATCTTAGGAGCTTTGTCTATTAATTGTCTCCCACCGTTGTACATATTGAGCATCTTATTATAAAGTCTGACTCCCTTTCCAAAATAAAAAACAAAATTCACTTCATTTTGATGTACTAGCTATCTATTTAAACATTTTGCTTGAATATATAATAGTATCTAACAATAGTTTCGCAGGGTTGGAAGTAAATGGTTTATCCTATGATTACTCAGCCAGCATTGAGGCAAGTTTTACTGCAATATAACCTGCATTGTGCATTACTTTAATTAGTTAATTTGTTAATTTACATATATATATCAATTTATATCTAAAATATTTTGCCTAAATTTCTACAGTGTTTGGCAAACCCTCTCAAACCCCAGTATGGTGGAGGGATCATTGTAAACCCGGAATTGAACGAAGGCTTGAAAGGATGGTCTAATTTTGGCAATGCAGAAATACAACATCGAGAATCTGAAGGCAACAATTTCATTGTGGCTCATAGCAGAAATCAACCATATGACAGTGTTTTTCAGAAGGTTTATTTGGAAAGTGACAAGCTCTACACATTTTCTGGTATCTAACCCTAATCAATTGCTTTAATTTTCTGGAAGCTATGTTGCATTTATATATCTAAATTTTCTGCTTTAATTTGTGTTGATGTATATATGCAGCTTGGATACAAGTGGGTAGTGGCAGTGACGTTCCAGTAGCAGCTATTTTCAAGACAGCTTCTGGATTCGTACGTGCTGGTGAGATTATTGCGGAATCAAATTGTTGGTCCATGCTCAAGGGTGGTCTAACTGTCGAGGCTTCAGGCGCTGCAGAGCTCTATTTCGAGGTATAATATTTTATTTCTCATCAACGAAAGCGTAACAAAAAAAAAACTATTTGGAACATAGTTACTGTATCTTATTATGATCTCTTTTGTCGAACATTCAGAGCAAGAACACATCCGTTGAGATTTGGGTTGACAGCATCTCATTGCAACCGTTCACCGAAAAGCAATGGAAGTCTCATCAAGATCAAAGCATTGCCAAGGTAAGTACTAAAGGCATATATATGCGCACTCTCTCAGCCTCAGAATAAGTTTGCGCACTCTGAACCTCATTTATTTACTAATTGCAGAATCGTAAGAGCAAAGTGCTAATCCAAGCAGTTGATGCACAAGGTAATCCTCTGCCGAATGCAACAATTTCCATCCAACAAAACTCTCCAAGTTTCCCTTTTGGTTGTGCTATGACCAAGCTCATCCTCAACAACCCTGCCCACCAAAAGTGGTTCACATCAAGGTTCACAGTAACAACATTTGGGGATGAAATGAAATGGTATAGCACAGAGAGTATCCAGGGACGTGAGGACTACTCAGTGGCTGACGCCATGCTTCGGTTTGCACAACAAAACAACATTGCAGTCAGAGGCCATAATGTGTTCTGGGATGATTCCCAGTACCAACTCAGTTGGGTCAAATCGCTCAGTAAACCGCAACTTAATAAGGCAACTTACAAGAGGCTAAATTCTGTTATGCATAGATACAAGGGCAAGCTCATTGCCTGGGATGTTGTTAACGAAAATTTACATTGGAATTTCTTTGAAAGAAAGATGGGTGCAAATGCTTCAGCAATTTTTTATAACTGGGCTATTAAAGCTGATGGACAAACCCCCTTGTTCATGAATGACTTTAATACCATTGAGGATAGCAGAGATGGATCAGCCAATCCGGCTAAGTACCTTAAAAAGCTCAGAGCGATACAAAGCTTTCCAGGTAATAAGGGCGGACGATTTGGGATTGGGCTCGAGTCTCATTTCGATACTACTCCTAACATTCCTTACATAAGAGCTTCTCTTGATACTCTTGGAGCTGCAAGAGTGCCCATATGGATCACAGAATTGGACGTGGCAAGCCATCTAAATCAGGTAATAGAGTTTTCTCTCTTTTTTTTTTTTTATAGTTTACTTCATCAAATTGTAATCCACTGATGAATATAGATAAATTTTTAAGTGTGTTTGAATATATAGGCCAGAGCCGAAATCCCACCTACTCAATCCGGAACCACTTTCTTATAATGAACCTAATCTCAGTTACGAGTATCATAGTCAATAAGTTTGAAACCCATAGTGATCGCTATAGGGATTAGGGAATTATTGTAGACTAGTTTTGTTTTTTATGAGAGGAAGATAATGAGTACGTGATAAGATCCACAACTTGCAATTGAAAGCTAGTTTCTTAACCTCATCCCCTTTAAAGAATATTATGAAACTGCTTCGGTTTTGTGGTCTTGATCATTTGAAATTTTTATTCACCTCGATCGGAATGTCACTTATGAGTTTTATGTTCTGTTTACATATATGGGCAGCCATTGTATTTTGAGCAGGTTCTAAGAGAGTTGCATTCTCAACCTCAGATTCAAGGAATCGTTATGTGGGCTGGACGGGGACCCCAAGGATGTTACAGAATGTGTTTGACAGATGAACACTTCAACAACTTGCCAACTGGTGACGTTGTGGACAAGTTACTACATGAATGGGGTTATAGGAGCTCGGCTTCTTTCACAGCAGACGCCAATGGTTTCTTCGAGGCCTCCCTTCCCCATGGAGATTATGACATGAAGATCAGTCATTCTTCAGCCACATATTCCTCCTTGGTTCACAAATTGAATGTGGCATCAACTACTAGGTCTCTCCAACTTTCTGTTTGAGATTTCTTCTCTTGGGTTTTTCTTTGCATGTGTGCTTGTAACAAGGAATTTTTATGTCGAAAAGGAAAATAATATATATATATATATATATATATATATATATATATATATATATATATATATATGATAGAGGTATTTTCACACACCAATTAAGATGCACAATCACAACTCATTAATTTACCCTACAAGGTAAGATGGTCGAATATAGTACGGGAAGTAGGGATCGAACCCGCTGAAGATTGGTATTTAATTGCATCTACAATGACTCAAAACAAAATAAAACCTAAACTGTCCAGTCAGGAAGACCTGACTGGTAGACGACTCTAAACAACTCTAAATGACCTGAAATTCAGAGACAGTAAACTAGACTCACTAAACTAATTACTGACAAAGTTTCAGAATTTTCTAAGATGATTTGGTATTTTTAACACTAAAGGGAAAACAGAATAGTAAAACTGACGAAAATAGAAAACAAGAATTTATTGAAGTTGTAAATCAATGAGATGGAGATGCTAGGGTTTCGAAATCCACCACTAAACAATCATATCAATGTCATGAAGTCAGATTAACAGATTATTGAATTCCATGGATGACTATGCTCACGAAAAGTCCTTGGTATATGGATGCAGTCCGTATTCATTCTCTCTCACTTAGTATGTTAAGCATTTGGTATGAATGTCATAACCTATTCCCTAACATGCAGGCCTGCTTGGTATGTGCTTAAGCTAACACATAAGAGATCATTAAGATTTAAGAGAATATGAACATAGCAAGAATCTTAGAACATGGTATGTATCCTAAGTATCCTAAAAACGATTTCATACAAGTACCGTAATACTTGTCGCACCACAAATTAAACACATGATGATACTGGTCGTCACACACATGCTTATGGTAGGTCAATCCTAATACATGCTCCTAAGGTGATCAATCAAAGAAACACATAAAAGAAGTTAGGGTTTACGAACAATGAAATCATTATCATCCGGAAAACAAAACTTAATTAATCCAAAATCATACATCAAATAATCATGTCTAGGGCTTCAATCTAGCCCTAACTATAAGAAATTCAGCCAAACATGGCTAGGTACGAAAACATAAAGAAAGAGTTCTCTCTAGGCAAAAGTTTTCTCAAAGCAAAAAAGTTCTTCTTCGTGAGAAATAGGATTCCTTTTATATTGATCTCTCAACCCTAGACGCTTCCTTTTAGGTCATGGACTTCTTAAATCCAAGGAAAAGCCCGATAAATAAAATTATGGATGCTCCGGTCTTTCTAGCCCGTCAAGGTTTCCTCAAGCAATTAGAATTCCTCCTTTTAATCACGACTTAAGCCAACTTTCATCTTTTTGCTTCCGAAACCTATAAAATATGAGAAATCAAATAAATAACTAAGAAGAAATAGAAAACTAGCCAAAATAATATAATAATTAATATTATAAACGTCACATATTATGCTCCTATCAATATATATTAGGATGTCATTGTCACCATCAAAAGCATCAAATAAGAGCATATGTTTACGTCCTAATATTGTGCAATTGTGCTTATGTTCATAAATAATGTGGCATTTTATATTTACAACGAGGTTGGTATTTAGAATATAGTTGAAATGGAGAACAAAAAGGAAGTTTAAATAACTATGGTTTTTGACATAAACGCATTAATTAGTTAATACGTGAATTTGCATAATCCGTTAGAGATGCTTTAAATTGTTAGTACAGAAAACATGCAATGGCGCGCATTTGGTAAGTGATGGACACAAGACATTACAAATATTTTTTCTTTAAGGACTGCTCTAATCTTTGAAAACTGATTATTATTTCTATATTGAGATACCCAAGTGTTGATTGATCTTAAGTTGGGGTATTGTTCATGAATTTTTTTTCAAATTCAAATCTTGACACCTAATCTGATTTTTTCCATAATGATGTTTTGGAGTATTGAAATAACTATAGGCTTGATTTGAAAATAAAGTTTTGAAAGTTCTATAATATTCCGAAATATTAAAATGCTGGAGACATAAATTGTTATATTAGTAGATATAAGCTCCACACATTAAACTAATCCAACAGTTCATCTTTTTAGAGTATCAATATTCAATACTAGAAAGTTCTATAATACCCCAAAGCTTCAAGACCCCTAAACAAGGGTCCCTTTTAAACAAAACGCCCCGACTCATTGCACCCCACGCACCAAAACCTGACCCTAATTTGAAAGTTCAGAAACCCCGAAATTTGGGCACTAGGGTTTTGTAATCGAAAATGCTTCGGCGACCACCGAATTTCGTGGTGAATCTCCGTTCCGGTGACAAGCGAAACCTCCTCTGCAAGTCAGATATCGACGGCTTGATCAAGTGCAAGGCCGAGCCGGAAAGTGTCGAGGTCCGTCCCTCTAACCTCATAGTTGCGTCATTGTTCTACCGGCGATGGGACGACGCGGTCGAAGCGGTCGACCGGGTTCACAATTTGTTGCCGGAGCTGAACCCAAAAGTTTTGGTGCCGCCTCATCACCTCGTGAAGCTCGAGGAGCGGCTGAAAGCCCTGTTCTCCGACCGAATTAAGCGGTTAATCAAGGGTGAGGTGAAGAAGCTATCCGATGAGGACGAGCTCGATCGAATTGGTTAAGAGCAGGATTAGAGAGTTCAAGTCTGCCATGGATATTGTTTGCTTGCTTATGTTGATGGGAAAGGGTCGGAGGACGACGGCGTGCCGGAAGTGTTTAAATTTGGTGGCGAAATTCGGAGGGATTGGAGTCGAATTCACAGCTTAATTATGCGGGAGTGCCGCAGACTCGAAGACTCTTATCGGCAGCAAATTCTTCACCACCAGGTAGTCTCTTCAGCCAATTTGTTTATTTTGCGGTTAGGCATGATCAATTGTACTTTGCTAGATTTTTTGAGTCGCTTACTTTAGTCGATATCTAACATCTAACAAGCATTCATTTCCACTGGTCATGGTGTTGATTGGAGAAGACTGGTAACATCTAACTAGCTTTCATTTCCACAGGTCATGGTGTTGATTGAAGAGACTGGTAACATCAACTAGCTTTCATTTCCACAGGTCATGGTGTTGATTGGAGAGACTGGTTCGGGAAGGTTTCTTGTCGATTCTGGAATTGCTGCTAGCTCATTGACAAAAAGTGTCAAAGAAGAAAGTAACGGGTGTTATGGAGACATTGTCTGAGGAGCAGTTTCGTTCTAAGGTAACATATATGACAGACCACTGTTTACTGCAGTGCTACATGAATGTTAAGGATATGTCCGGGATTTCTTGCATCATTGTTGATGAGGCTCATGAAAGGTGCTTGAGTACTGATCTTCTTTTGGCATTGATCAAAGATTTACTATGTCAAAGGCCTCATTTATGGCTTATTATAATATCTGTGCTATTTTGCAGTTGCCAGTGCATATCATTGTTGTGCTATTTCGCAGTTGCCGGTGCATGTCAGAGGTGATCATAAAGTCTTTGCATTCCTTGCTGTTAGAGCTATTGTTTATTGGCCTCGAGACTGGACAGTTTGGTTGACAAGAGTTGGGATCTTAGCCTTTTCATCAGATCACAGGTACTGCCAATTGTTGTGCTATTCGCAGTTGCCAGTGCATATCATTTTAATATCTGCATATGCCCTTTTCCTTATTAAGTAGCTATAATTTCAAGGTGATGTCAAGGGCTTCGGTATCTTCTAATATGGAGATCAGAAGTTGATAAATCACTACATGTCAGTGTCTAGGTGTGCGATAAAGCAACAAGTATTTTCAGTGAGATAATATATCGATTGATTATAATGTGGTCCAGTTGATTTCCTGTTGCAGTTGTGGATATATCCCTTGGTTATAAGGGGAACTGAAAATACCTTTGTTCCTGTCAAAAGAGTTGGATTTAGATTTTAGAGAACAGTCTGGAGGAATGTCCATCTAGTAAGGTTGAGTAAGCATGTCTGTCAACATAAGTCCTTTAATTACTTGGTCAGGAATGTATTTGCATTTCCTTTTGCAAATGGATTAAATATTTTGCTAGTTGGGTTTTTGAGATTAACTGTACCTGAAGTTCGTCTCTAATGTGAAAACCATAAACATATGTTTTACAAGCAGGCAAAAAAGACCAATCATTGTTGTACCATATTGCTTATTCGATCTTTTGAAGCGATTCATCTTTCAGATCATACAAGATATGAAAGAATAGAGTTTTATCTCTTAGGCATATGATAGGACTACGATTATGTGTGGTACTTTTGCTTGATGCACTTTCGCTTGTTTCTCTAGTATGATGCACTTTTGAAGCGATTCATCTTTCAGATCATACAAGATATGAAAGAATAGAGTTTTATCTCTTACGCATATGATAGGACTACAATTATGTGTGGCACTTTCGCTTGATGCACTTTCTATTATGGCGTTGAAGTCGATGGTAGTGAGAGTTCATTTATTGTGGTTCAAAGGAATAGAAAACTGATTTTGATACAGAAACTCTTTATCATATTAATACGTTGAAAACTTGAAACCCATTCAAACCCAGCTTAATATTTTCCCAAAAAAGTTGGGCCTGAAGCCCATTGTAATTCTGCACAGGTTAATTTTTTCCCAAATATTTGGGCCTTCATCCTATTCAAATTTGGCCCAGTTTAATGTTTTCCAAAAATCTTGGGCATGAAACCCATTAAAAATGCACCAAATATATATTTTCCAACAAAATGGGCCAGTTAAAATTTGGACCACTTTATAATTTCCAATAAAATTTGGACCTGGCGGCCATTAAAATTTTCAAAATAAGTTGGGCCTGAAGCCGATTAAAAATTGACCCGGTTTAATAATTTTCTAAAAAATCAGGGACCACTTTATAATTTGGCCCACTTTATACTTCCCAAATTAATTTGGGGCCTAAAGAAAATTAAAATTCGACCCAGATTAATAGTTTAGAAATAAATTGGGCCTAAAGTCCGTTAAAAATCGGACCAGTTTAATATTTATCTAAAACTCTTGGGCCTGAAGCCCATTGAAAAAGTGCCCAATTTATATTTAAAAAAGGGCCTGAAGCCCATTAAAAAATGGCCCAGTTTATAATTTCAAAAACACTTGGGCCTGAAGCTTAGTAAAATTCGGCCCAGTTTATACTTTCAGAAAAGCTTGGGCCTCAAGCCCATTAAAATTCGTCCCAGAATAATATTTTCGAAATTAATTGGGCCCCAAGCCCTTTGCAATTCGGACCAGATTGATATTTTCAAAAGTAATTGGGTCCTAAGCCCATTAAAAATGGGCCCAGTTTAATAATTTCCAAAAAACCTTGGGCCTGAAGCCCGTTAAAAATGGAACCAATTTATATTTTTAAAAACTTGGGCCTGAAGCTCATTAAAATATGGCCCAATTAATATTTTCGAGATTATTTGGGCCTGAAGGGCAAAATAAAATTTGGCCCACTTTATATATTTCAAATAGCTTGGGCCCCAACCCATCAAAAATCAGCCCAGATAAATATTTTCGAAATTAATTGGGCATGAAGTTCATTAAAATTCGGCCCAGTTTATACTCTCCAAAAAGCTTCTGCCTCGAGCCCATTAAAATTCGACCCAGATTAATATTTTCCGCATTAAATTGGGCCTGAAGCCCATTAAAATTCGTCCCATACTAATATAACTTGGGCATGAAGCCCATTAGTATAAGGCCTAGTTATCGAAATAAATAGGGCCTGAGGCCCATTAAAAATGGCCCAGTTTATATTTTCCAAAAAACTTGGGCCTCACTCCCATTAAAATTCGGCCCAGTTTATATTTTCCAAAAAACTTGGGCCTCACTCCCATTAAAATTCGGCCCAGTTTATATTTTCCAAAAAACTTGAGCCTCAAGCCCATAAAATTCGGCCCAGATTAATATTTTCGAAATTAATTGGGCCTGAAGCTAATTGAAATACGGCCCATACTAATAAAACTTGGGCCTGAAGCCCATTAGAATACGGCCCAAATTAATATTTTCGACATAAATTGGGCCTGAAGCACATTAAAAGTCGGCCCATATTAATAGTTTCGAAATAAATTCGTCCTGAGAGCACATTAAAAATCGGCCCAGTTTATACATTTCAAAAAGCATCTGCCTGAAGCCCATTAAAACTCGGCCCAGATAAATATTTCCGCATTAAATTGGGCCTGAGGCCAATTAAAATTCGACCCATACTAATAGAACTTGGGCCTGAAGCACATTAGAATACGGCCCAGATTAATATATTCGAAGTAAATTGGGCCTAATGCCCATTAAAAAATGACCCACTTTTTATTTCGAAAAACCTGGGTACTGAAGCCCATTAAAATTCGGCCCAGATTAATAAAACTCGGGCCTGAAGCACATGTAAAATCGGCCCAGTTTATATTTTCCAAAAAGCTTGGGCCTCAGGCCCATTAAAATCCGGGCCATTTTAATGTTTTAATTAATTGGGCCTGAAGCCCATTAAAATTAAGCCAGATTAATAATTTAAAATATGTTGGACCTGTCGCCTGAGATTTTCGTAACTAACTGGTTCTGGACGCTTGATATTTAAAGGTCTAAGTAGACCAGTTAGTTAGGTTGCTGCTGTGGTTTCTGCCTGTTTTGGCTTCCCTTGTAACCAAAAAAAAAGAAATTCGATCCAGATAAATATTTTCCAAAATAACTTAGGCCTGAAGCATATCAAAACAGGGCCCAGGTTATTAATTTCCAAAAAAAGTCTGCAATCTTGTCGGCTTTATTACAGGCAAAATGAATCAAAATTTGGGCCTGAAGCCCATTACCAAAAAACTCGCTGCATGAAACTAAGCCGTATGCTGCATGTGATATTTTCTTTATGATTTATGAACTGTTTAAAGCCATTGATCTTTGAGATCATAGCAAAAATGAATGAAAGCTAAAATAAATTTATAGAAATACAAGAAAGGTACTTACAGAATTAGCATGGTTTATTTTTGTTTATAGGAAAATATAATCATCCCATTAACAAAAGGACAATCAAACAAGTGAAATTCAACATTTGTCATAACATCAATTTCATGGAATTAACAAAAAAACAAAGAGTTAGATGGCCTCCCCAAACGAAATATCAGAAGAAAACTTATCACTAAAATGACATCTTGCAACTGAAATAGGATACAAAAGAACAAATGTTTAATGAACTTACTTTAACTAAGGACAATTTTCAAGTTACAAATGTTCCAATTCTGAACCAAATAATAAGACATGGTTGAACACACACACAGAGATATATATATGTGTGTGTGTGTGTGTGTGTGTGTGTGTGTGTGTGTGTGTGTGTGTGTGTGTGTGTGTGTGTGTGTGTGTGTGTGTGTGTGTGTGTGTGTGTGTGTGTGTGTGCGCGCGCGCAGATAACCTATTTGCCTATGCTCTGTTTTAAATGAGAGCAGAGCCTTTGTTAGCATGATAATAAATCCTTAATAAATCCTCAAATTGAACCAATCAACCAAAATTGAACATAGATATATACTTACAAGAAGCGAGATTGATGGGATAGGGAGAGAGATTAAGAGAGTACAGAAGATGGCAAGAGGCTTGAGTTCTCTGATGATTTTACGCAAAACTCTACTTATAGAAGAAGAAGAAGAAGAAGCGAGATTGATGGGATAGGGAGAGGTATTAAGATACGTATATTTTGGAAACTACATATACTTAATTTTTATTTTTTTTACCCAAATTCTTGGTAGGGCTTAAGCCCACCCAAGCCATAACGTAGTTCCGCCCCTGCGTATGTCTTCTAAGTTCAAAGTTCCTAACCAACTATGTCTGGAGAGGCTAAAATGATCATATTATCCTCACTGTACATGCTTCTACATAGGTAACCAACACATAAACTAAGGTATCAACCTTCTTTGGGCCAGAACTAAGGTATTAACTTAACTCCCCAAAAACTGATTACTTAACACAATGCAGAGTATTCAACAAAGTTTCCAAAGAATGCAAGGCTCATGTGGTCCAAAAGGTGTGTCAATCACAAAGTGTACATGGCAAAATAAAATGGTAAAAGGATGTATACTGTCTCTTAAAAGATACTAGTTCAAAACCATGTTTTAATTTCAAAGGCACTGAAAATGGAGTAACTCATAACAGCAGAAAATAAACAAACAGTTTTTCTACTGCAAAATACTGAAACATTTGTAGATTCAAAATGTGGAGTAACTAACCAGCAATTGAAAGCAGAGAGCAATTTTCCGCCATTGCAACTGATTTAAGAGATTCAAGGGAATTTTCACGGCGGCCAAAATTCACTGAATTTATAAAACGTTACTCCGAATCATCATCATTAGATAGAGATTCACTATCTGTGACCATAACTATCTGCCTAATTTCAGATTCTTCTTCCTCGACTTTGGTTTCCTTGTAATCCTTGGAAAGAACATTACAATTGATGGTCTGCCATACCGGTCTCTCTGCTTGGAATAATCTGTTGGTTGAAACTAGTCATTAGAGCTAGTAAATAGAGATATAGAGGGGACAATAGGGAAAAGACAGAGGCTTCGGGATGCTTGCAAAGCGTGGGGCATTGAATTGTAACTGCATACTTGAAAGTGGATATCTCTGTAATTGAACTAATCATAGCTCTCGGCTCTGAGCATACAAATCTCACCTGCAAAATGCATATAAAGTAAGGAGAAGAGAGATGGGAAAACAAAAACGAAAACTAAACAAAGTTAATAGCTTCGTACCTCAGTCTCTCGAGGCTGGTTTGTAAGATCACAAGTGGTTCCATTCGTATATTGATGAGGATGATACCGACATGAAAAGGGCATTTTGATAAGTCGCATTCAATCTCTTTAGTTTTGATCTACATCAAGTTTTTCCTCAAACTTGTCCAGAAACTTTTCACAAAAACAAAATCAGACCTTTGGTATGCGTCTTTTGAGCGTGGATCTTTAAGCAAGGATATGTCAGGAGAGATTCTGATTAAATATAGCAGTTGCCTCGGCATCATATACACCTAAAACAAATTCCTGAACCACCTGTAATAAGAGAGAAAGTAGCCAATCACATAAGTTTCAGGATTCAATTAGTCTGAAAGAGTTCCAACAAGAAATTAGCTTATCTAAAATAATGATGATAATAATGTTACTGGTCATTAGTTGTCCTACCAAAGTAGGAAATTAACAAATGACTGATCTACCGGTACCACAGTAACCGCTGCATATACTACAATAACCACTACAAGGATGGATGAACACAACATATAACATGCAGGAAAACCCAACCCTAATACTTCAGTATTTAATCAAATAGACCATAATTGTGTGCCAACACTACGTTAAAGCCCAAGATCGTCTGATTAAACATGGTTCCTATTTAACACATTTGATGCATATTAACCTACTTCCTCTCAACATATGTAGTTCTACACTACTACTGCTCACATCATATTAGGAACTAATAACAGAAGGATAGTATAGTTGAAAGTGTGCATTTCAGAGGCACATCAGTGGATACCTTCTCATCTGATAGCAAATGAATTTGTCTTAATCTCTTCTGATAGCAAAATTCATATGACCACCAACCCTCTTGCTGCTTAGAAGAGTTATTATGTTAGAGTAGTTTAGAATAGATGCATAATCATCAATAGGGGGCAGACGAGAATACTTTTTTAGGTTAAATAAAGATGAGAAACAGAAAAAAGAATAATTTGCTCCTAGGAGCCCTTAAAGGAATAGCTATCTATTTTAGAGAAAAGGAATGTGCTCCTTTCTACAGTATATTGGAAAAGTACTGAACAATCTAAGACAATCAAGACAGCTTTAGGGTCACAGATCTTACTTTGATAAAGCATTCGTCCTTAAGTACTTGAAGCAGTTCATCCGGCGTCTTCACCTTAACTCGTTTCTCAGTTTCCACAATCATGCTGCTAGTATTCTGCTGGAGAACTGGCTTCCCACTCTTGGCTTCCTCCACCTTAGGCAAGTAACATATAAAGTTATGTCCATTCTTATTGGGCATAACCACAGACTCCTGGTCATCTTCCTGCAATACTTGTATTCCCCATTATTAAACGAACACATATATTTCATAGTTTAGCAAGAACTATACTTGTTGAAAATATGTACCTAGAATCAAATCTTATTAAAAATATGTACCGAGAATCAAATCTTAGGTAGGTAGGACCTAACGATTGCCCGTCAATGGTGGACTCGAGCAGAGGAGACCAGATCCTTTTCCAAGTGTCAGCTCTCAGTGAGAAGATCAGGACCTCCAACTATTGCTCCTCAGTCTTGAAGAGGACTTTGTAGTCGGCGGTGGCCGAGACATAACCAAATCCATAGAGATATACCTCGGAAGTAAAACCCGGGTCAGGGAATTTCCTCGAGAATCCAGTCGATGGGTTCCAGATGTAGAAGCTTTCCCCGTCGCCTCGAGCCGAGTATTGGCTTTTGTCAGGAATCTTGAACGGACAATTGAGCTTTCTGACCATAGATTTGCCTCCAAACGACGACGTATCCAACTCCAGGGATTCAAGCTGAGGGCCGTCGCCGCTGAGGAGAAGTCTGCGGCTTAGGGTTTGCTGGAAGTGCAATTTAGCGAATTTAGGGTCGGACAATAATCACAATATAGAACGCCGCCAGCGCTTTGAGACGCAGCGCTGGTGAGGATTTTCGGTATGATTTCATAGGGTAGGTCATTTTCCGCCATTGCAATTGATTCCAAGAGATTCAAGGGCACGGCGCCCAATTTTGATTTTTGAGAAAGAAAGAGAAAAAGAGAGACTGAAGAGAGTGAACCACGGCCTATTGCTTTTATCTTCGTGGATTCAAGTGAAACAAAGCTAAACGGCCCAGTTCGTTTAGTGGGCCCAATTCGTTTTGGGATCAGAGATGGGCCAAACCCAAAAATGCTATTATAACCGGTGGCCGGTGACCTCAGAAATCAACAATTTAGTAAGCTCCTCATTAGCAAAAGACAATCAAACTCAAAGTAAACAAATTACAAATAACTAGTAATAGTTCAATACACACACACATACCAAAAAAGAGAGTCAAATTTTAGTGCAATCCGAAGAAAAAATTTCAAGACTTGTACAAATTAATTTCATGACTCTTTGGACAAGACATAACATCAATTTCACAACCCAATAATTAATCATCAAGTGGGTTTCAAATCTTGAAACAGAGCACTCCAAAGTGAATGGTCATCAAAATCAACATCCACTCTTTCCTTATCATACGGAGCGACTCTTCCATCAAGCGGTCCGGACAACCTTGGACTCCTATTGGTCGTCACCATCAGCCTCTCGTGCGATCTTCCATCAAACGGTCTAGATGCCTTGGGGCTCCTATTCGCTGCAACCATTAGCTTGTCTGTCACCATAACACCTGAAATGAGTCTAGGGCTCCTATTTCCCGTGTACATCAGCCTCTCGTTGACCTTTGAATCCAACGGTCCAGATAACTTCGAGCTCCTAGGATTAGGGGTCATCTCCACTCTTTAGATTCTATATATCCTTCGTTAATGCTATTGTCTTTTTTACATGAAAACTGTTAATACTCAACAACTAGTAAAGTAGTAATGGTATCATTGCAAATTATAAAGAAAGATCCCAAGAGAAGAAACACAACTTCATAATGTGTTTTACCTTCATAATTAATACTAAATGATAACAAACTCTACCAGGTAATTAATCTTAATCCAAAAGAAAACAGATTCAGAATTCCCTTTTTGTTACAGAATTTCAATTCCCATTTCAAATTTAAATCAATTATTTCCCCAATATCACAATTAGCGAATTTTTTTGTACATTTACATTAATTTTCCTTGCAATATGTATGGTATGCATGCATAAAGTTTCTTCTGAATTTGGCTATGTGTAATCTGGTATATTCAACGGTTGAATCTTCTATATATATCTTTATGTGTAATTAATTATTTAATTTCTTGCAATAATGTCAGCTCTTTCATCTCTTGCTCTACATATATAAATGCAATTTTTGTTTCATCATTTCATGTCTTCTTCTTCCAATACTAAAAATCCCTCTCTTTCTCTGTTCATTGGTAATTGGTAATTCCTTGATCAATGAAGATTCAAGGAAAAAACAACATCCTTCTACTGTTATGCCCTCTTCTTTTGGCTGCAGGTTTGTTTTACTTGGGTCTTTTTTCTTAGGAATTATACGCTATATTATGTTATGTTATGACAATTACTCATTAATTCATTCTAAGCTTGTTTTAAACTCTAGTTTGAATTTAATGTAAACTAGCCTTCCTGCATGCCAGTGCGCGTGCGAGAAACTTTCTCACTTAACTTTTCCGAATGCATTCGTTTTATTATATTATTTTTAAAAATATTTTTGCATAACTGGTGCAGAAGGTTTTCACCTATTTAGTTTTTCCGCATCATTTGTCTCCCTGTTTTATCATATTAGTTTTGAAATTAAATAATTAATAGTGTTATAATATAAAAGAGAACAAAAAAAATAAAAGCTAAAAAAATAATAAAAGAAATATGCAAGTTAACAAGTTGGTGTGGGGCCTCATATTATTTATTTATTATTTTAACTATGCAGTTTACTCTTGTGCCCTTAATATATTTAAGTATATATAGTGTTTAATATAGTTGAGGAGGAGTATATTTCGGATTTTTGAAAATTTAACTATAACTCAAGTTTTAGCTTTACTAATATAGATGATGTTGGCTGGAGTGGGGTTGTGATCTTCTTGATCTTAGGAGCTTTGTCTATTTGTCTCCCACCATTGTACATATTGAGCATCTTATTATGAAGTCTAACGCCCTTTCCAAGAAAAAAACAAAAATCACTTTATTTTGATGTACTCGCTAGCTATTTAAACATTTTGCTTGAATATATAAGAGTATCTAACAATAGTTTCGCAGGGTTGGAAGTAAATGGTTTATCCTATGATTACTCAGCCAGCATTGAGGCAAGTTTTAGTGTTTTACTGCAATATAACCTGCATTGTGCATTACTTTAATTAGTTAATTTGTTAATTTACATATATATCAATTTATATCTAAAATATTTGCCTAAATTTCTACAGTGTTTGGCAAACCCTCTCAAACCCCAGTATGGTGGAGGGATCATTGTAAACCCGGAATTCAACGAAGGCTTGAAAGGATGGTCTACTTTTGGCAATGCAGAAATCCAACATCGAGAATCTGAAGGCAACAATTTCTTAGTGGCTCATAGCAGAAATCAACCATATGACAGTGTTTTTCAGAAGGTTTACTTGGAAAGTGACAAGCTCTACACATTTTCTGGTACATAAATTCTGTAACTTTCATACTAACATATATATTGTGGAGTTTTATATAAGATAGTATGTTTGAGATTCACTTACACAAACCAGAATTTATTAATCTATTGACTTATTGAGGAACTTATGCACCTTATTAAAGACTCTTACTTATTGGTCACGATTTAGTTGGTTCATTATATCTAATTTGTGTTGAGGAATATATGCAGCTTGGATACAAGTGAGTGCTGATAGTGATGTTTCGGTAAGTGCTGTTTTTAAGACCTCTACTGAATTCATTCATGCTGGCGCAACTATTGCGGAATCCAATTGTTGGACCATGCTCAAGGGCGGCCTAACGGTGAATGCCTCGGGCCCTGCCGAGCTCTATTTTGAGGTATTTATTCATATCTGATCGATCATCGAAATTGTCACCGTAAAACTATTTGTACCACATTTATTAGTACCGGCCCTTATGATCTCCATTGTTGTAATAAGAGCGAAAACACAACGGCTGAGATTTGGGTTGATAGCATCTCTTTACAACCATTCACCCAAGAGGAGTGGAAGTCTCATCAAGATCAAAGCATTGAGAAGGTTAGTGTTCTAAAGTGAATAAACAAAAAGTTAGAGAACGTGCATAAATAAATTTTTGTTTTTTGTAGATTCGTAAGAGCAAGGTGAAAATCCAAGCAGTTGATGGTCAAGGTAATCCTCTGCCAAATGCAACAATCTCCATGCAACAAAAGGCCGGAGGTTTTCCTTTTGGTTGTGCTATGAACAATCGCATTCTCTCCAACACTGCCTACCAAAATTGGTTCACATCAAGGTTCAAAGTGACAACATTCGAAAACGAAATGAAATGGTATAGCACAGAACCTTCCGAAGGACGTCAGGACTACTCGGTCCCTGATGCCATGGTTAGGTTTGCAAGGCAGCACAACATTGCAGTAAGAGGCCACAATGTTTTCTGGGATGATCCACATTACCAACAAGGCTGGGTCAACTCACTCCCTAAGCAACAACTCAGCATCGACGCATTTGGGAGAGCAAATAATATTGTGAAGAGATACAAGGGCCAACTCATTGCCTGGGATGTTGTCAACGAAAATGTGCATTTTAATTTCTTTGAAAGTAGGCTGGGTGCACAAGCTTCAGGCATTATGTATAATTGGGCTCTTAAAGTTGATGGAGCAACCCCCTTGTTCTTGAATGATTTCAATACCATTGAGGATAGCAGAGATTCGAAATCCTCGCCAAAAGCCTACATTAACAGGCTAAGAGGGATTCAAAGATTTGGGGATAATTTCAGAGGGCGATTCGGGATTGGACTCGAGTCACATTTTATTACTCCCAACATTCCTTACATAAGGGCTTCTATTGATTATCTTGCCACGGCAAAAGTGCCCATTTGGATTACAGAATTGGATGTGCAACGTGGTCCTAATCAGGTAAAATAATCGAGTAATAGAATTTAATTGTTTTTTTTTTTTGTTAATTAGTTGCTTTAACTTGAGGGAACAATTTATATTTAATCTTTGGTGAATTCTATCTGGGCAGGCAAGGTACTTGGAGCAGATTCTAAGGGAGGTACATTCTCACCCACAAGTTCAAGGAATTGTTATTTGGTCTGCATGGACACCTCAAGGATGTTACAGAATGTGCTTGACTGATAACAATTTCAACAACTTAGCCACTGGTAATGTTGTGGACAAGTTACTCCATGAATGGGGTTTGAGGGCTTTCGATTCTTCTTCTGCCACGACAGACGCTAATGGTTTCTTTGAGGCCTCCTTTTTCCATGGAGATTATGAAATCAACATCACTCACCCCTCAGTCACAAATTCCTCCTTGGTTCACAGATTTAATGTAGCACCAAGTACCTCCCAAGAACCATTGCTGCTTAAACTCTCTGCTTGAGAATGAATATTCAATAACCATGATGATTTTCTAT
This sequence comes from Rubus parviflorus, assembly GCA_029955375.1. NCBI lineage: Eukaryota > Viridiplantae > Streptophyta > Magnoliopsida > Rosales > Rosaceae > Rubus > Rubus parviflorus. The sequence goes on from JARGGL010000001.1 coordinate 32,464,196, forward strand.
ACTTTATTTGGTAATGGTACTTGGACCACATTTTGAAGGAAATAAAAAGTTTGATTTTCCCTTACTTGGTTTGTGCACTTTCTTGCATAAAAGAATTTTTCTTTCAATAGTTGGCACAATTGATGGGTAAAATTAAATATTTTGTGAGGGTAAACTTGACTCGATCAAATAGAAAATTGGATTATGATTGGTGCGAGAGCTTTTCATCTTACCAACCGCGCGTGAAGATTATTGGAGTTGTAATGCTCGACATTAGTTAAGTGGTTTTCTACTAATAGCACCGATTCATTTTGAATTTAAATACAACACTTCATAGGCTCTTGAATGGTAAAGGTATGGACAAAATATTATGCCATTTTAGTTACTGGGTTGGCTAATTTTCACCAAAAGAGCTATATATGGTAGCAGCTTGCAACTTAGAATAAGATATATGTTTGATATATGCTCCATATTATGCCCGGCCGGCCAAGTCTATCTAGTACTTATTACCATCAATCCATCACACAAATGGCAAATCATTTGGAGATTACGTACACGATTGCAAACATTCCTTTCTTGTGCAAAAAGATAGCTAGTACGTGTAGAGTCCCACTTTGAGGTTGAGGTGATGGAATGTTATTGCCTTATGTATACTCCTTATCTTGATAAATTTAATTCATTAGTAATTGAAGGTATAAAGAAAATAAAAAATTATTGATAAAGTCACTTTTGGTGACCTTGTTTTTTTTTAAGCCACCAAATATTTTTTTTCTCTCATAAAGCCACCAATATTTACAAAAATGTCACCGCGTCAATATTTACAAAAATGTCGCCGCACTTTTAATTTTCATTATTTACGAAAATGCCACTGGATACAAAAACTACTACTAGAGACAAGAAAACTACTGTCAAAGAATAATAAAGTTACTGTCAAAGAACAATAAAACTACTGTCAAAGAACAATAAAGCTACTGTCAAAGAACAATAAAGCTACTGGCGAGTAACAATAAATGTACTTCCAAAGAATAATAAAGCTACTGTCGAAGAACAATAAAGCTACTGTCGAAGAACAATAAAGCTACTGTCAAAGAACAATAAAACTCAGTGCGAGGAACAAGAAATGTACTCCCAAAGAATAATAAAGCTACTGTCGAAGAACGAGAAAGCTACTGTCGAAGAACGAGAAAGCTACTGTCGAAGAACGAGAAAGCTACTGTTGAAGAACAATAAAGCTACTGTCGAAGAACAATAAAACTACTGTCGAAAAACAATAAAGCTACTGGCGGTGGCATTTTTGTAAATATTAAAATTTGTAATATTTTGGTGGCTTTATGAGAAATAAAAATATTATGTGGCTTTTTGAAGAATATAAGTTATGTAAATGACCTTATCTATAATTAGCTCTAAAGAAAATTGCCTCAAATGATGGAAGGGTACGTAGGCTGATCTTCAATTGATGGTGTCCGGAGAAGATCAGCCTACATACGTACATTAGTCCATGAATTTTGAATTTTTTTTAGCTAGGCTGATTTTAAATGATCTCCCTTGTGATTCTCACCTAGTGTATCAAAGTGATCCACTTAGCAAACTATATATGAATTTGATGCACAATTGCACGTACGTACAGTCAGTGAGTCCACTGTGTGAGTGAGAATGTGATGAGGTTCTAAAACTTCCCATATGCTATATCTAAATGATTATCATGTAAGGAGATCTTTACTTTATAAAATACAGAGTTTTGATCTCAACCATAAGATCCGTTTAAATTATCTGATCTGACGGCTGATATCAAAACTCCGCACCTTATAAAATAAGGATATTCTTAGTGGAGAAACCTTGTGCTATATCTATCGATCAATGAAAATGTTGGAAATGTTTACTGTGATTATTTACTGTGTTTAATTCCATGAAATGTTGGAAATGAAAATGATCGATGCATGTTATCATGACATGAATGAAAGAGTATTAGAGAATATTATTTTATTCCATTACAGTCAATGTCGGCCTTTGAAAAAAATTATGTTGTCGATCTGATACACCACCAAGATTAATTGGATATATAGTTGGTTTTCTGTGAAATCTATTTCAAGAGAGTGTATGATCATGATGTCAATGACCTAAGGTGTAGAGCACGTACGTACTCAATGGGCTCCATTTCAGCAATATATATATTGTTTCAGTTCGTTTAATATCATGTCATCACATTGTAAAATACAACATATATGAAGCCTAGTTAGTAAATTCGCGAATAATTCTCGAATAGTACTCGTATGTATATATTTTTCAAAAATACTTCTGAATTTCGTACTTTTGAAAAAATTCGTTAAAATACACGTACTTTTTAGTCAAAAATTATTATATACGCATTAAACACGTTTTATTACGTATTTTTTACGTTTTTTATTCATATAATTAAACAAAGATGAATATAAATTGATATTTAAATACTTAAATAAATAATTAAATAATACTATGCCGAACTTTTCAACGTACTATTAAATGAAATCATCCGAATAATACCCGTACGTAATCTATCAGTTTAATACCCGTTTTTAGGATTTCAAATTCCTATTTTAAAGTTTAGGGTCTAATTAAGTTGTAGAGTTTTTATCACAAATGGTACCTGAACTTTACCTCAATTATATACATAGTACCTGAACTTCACTTTTGATCACAAATGGTACCTGAACTTTTCGTTTTGATCACAAATGGTACCTATCGTCAAATCTACCGTTAAAAAATTAAAACAAATTCATCCTACGGTCAAAAATTGAAAAAAAAAAAAAAAAAAAATTTAGTTTTTTTTTTTTTTTTTTTCTCTCTTTCTCTCTCTCTCTCTCTCCCTCCCTCTCCCCCCCACCCGTAATCTCTCTCCTCTCCCTCTGCACCATAAGGCGCCACCACCTCCGGCCACTTCCGATCGTCCAAACCTATTGGGCTTTGAAGCCCTCCATCCCAGCAACCTCGTGGTACCCTCAATTTTCAACGGTGACCGCCGTACGTGGAGGATTGAGGTCGTCGACTTTTCGATTTTTGGAACTTTCGGCATCAATATCTCTCGATCTACTTTGAATCTCACCTTGATGTAGTTACATAATTTCATCCTTGGATTGTTCTCTACATGTTGATATAAACTTTTTGGTCATTGGAGATGGTTGACGGCGGCGCCGATGGAGAGGAGAGAGAGTTCCGGCGGGAGAGAGAGAGAGTTCCGGCTGGAGAGAGAGAGTTTTTTTTTTTTTCAAATTTTTTTTTTTTTTTACTGAAAATTGACTGTAGGTACTATTTAGGATGAAAACGAAAAGTTCAGGTACCATTTAAGATGAAAACGAAAAGTTCGGGTACTAGTTGTGATCAAAAGTGAAGTTCAGGTACCATGTATATAATTCAAGTAAAGTTCAGGTACCATTTGTGATAAAAACCCTAAGTTGTAAAAAAGATTGAACTTAAACCATAAAATACAAATCCAACAGGCCTAGGTGTCTGTTTCTAAAAAAAAAAAACATCAAATACAAATCCACCACTTGGACTCGCTCGCTTTTCTATAATGGAAATATGGAATGGGATAAACATTTTTCGGTCTTTTTTGGTTTTAATATTTTGCTTATATCTAAACCCATCTTAAGGGTTATGCGTAGGTTTTGGAGTTTAAGGGCTATGTATGTTAATTTTTATTTTATTTTATTTTATTTCATTTCTTTCCCTTGGTTTAGAATTTATAATTTCTATAATTCAATGTAGTTTGTGCAGTGGTTTGACACCAAGATTGTCCTAGAAGAGATTCTGAGTTCGACTTCTCAAAGATATCATGGTGTATCTGATAATAATGGTAATTACTAATTTACATGGGTATCTCCAACGTACAATTATATATGATATTATTTTTAAATTTGTAAATATAATCAAATAATTTATGATGCAAATGAATATAATTTGAAAAGAGAAAAGAAAGAAGAGCATTCAAAATTAAAAAAATATGCTTCCCAGTGATAAAGTAATATGGGCATCACAACCAAAACCAATTGGCAATGGTTGGATAGGCTCAAATCTTTATAAGCACATTTGCAAGGTTCATTTTCTCCAATGTGGGATAACACTCCACATTCTCATATGCCCCCGCACGTGTAGCGAATTTTCAAGCCATACACGTGTACAACTTATATTGGGTGACGTGGAGCACGTGTGACCACTTGGCTTCACACGTAGGCGAACCTGGAGCTCTGATACCATGATAAAGTAATCTGGGCATCACAACCAAAATCAATTGGCAATGGTTGGATATGCCCAAATCCTTATAAGCACATTTGCAAGGTTCATTTTCTCCAATGTGAGACAACACTCCACATTTTCATACCCAGGACACAGTTTATTGGACCAATACTCATTTTTTCCTTGAACTAACAAATTTTTTTTTAAGGAAGCTGTTGGAGTTATTCATTAGGATCCCAAAATTAAATATCTTCAATTGTATTATGGGTTCTTCGGCATAATTTTTTCTTGCAAGACATATTCACTCAAGTCTTTTCTATAATTTGGTAAAGCTAGTACATTGAGTATGGGATTGCATATATTATGCTTGATGATTCTTAATGAAAAAGAAAACCAAAAATTGAAGAAACGGAGATGGCGTTCCTTAATAAGACACACTACTAAAAGTTTGGATATATCCATCATAGTGCAGACGCCACTAGCTAGCTCCAAATCAATTTGATTTTGGTCCATCAGAGTTAATTAGTTCCCTTGTTAATTAATTTTCTATGCTCAACCAATTACAGGTTCACAGAATCACAGCACTTTAAAGTTTAATCTCTTTAATGCATCAATGTTGAAAAGATCCACGGGGATATGGAACGGTAAATACCCTAGTTAATCAAAGGGTTAAATCCACAAAAAATAATCCAAATTTTAGGGTTTAGGTTTTTTATGGATCCTAAATAATCCATGCAGATCGATAACGCCTTGTTCTGACTTTTGTACATAGAATTTTTTTTTTCTTCAAATGAGTTAATGCTGGTGAAGAAGGATTTAATGACTCCTTACAGAGAATTACGAGACAAGCCGTAATCGTCATGCACTTACTTACCCCCAAATCTGGGTTAATAGTGAGGACTGATCGAGGATTACTTGTAGCAATTCTCAATGTTGACATGTCTGGCTTTATAAATACGATGCATAGATATATATGCTTCGCTTCTCATTCGCTTGTCTCCCACTTCTTCTAGTACTAGCTAATTATTTCTCCCCTTGGTATTTGTCAATATCTTCACTATGAAGATTGAGGGAAAATACAGTCTGCTTATGCTGTTATGCACTTTTATTTTTGCAGGTTTGTTTTATTTGTTTCATAATTTTTTTCTGTTACTGTATCATAGAATATTAAAATATGAAGTACTTAATTCAAAGCCAATTTTTATTATCATCGATCTCCATGTGTTTATTGATAGTACATTTTGCATTATCAAAATTCTATAACTGATGATTATTTTTCAGGGTTTGAAGTAAAAGCCTTACCATATGATTACTCGGCAAGTATTGAGGCAAGTTTTAGTGTTTTACTGCAAATTTCCTGCATTGTATAATTTTGTTAAATTTACAAAAATATCTTTTAATTACAACCTAAACTGTTTCCATCATATATTTTTCCCTTTCTACAGTGTTTGGCCAATCCTCAGAAACCCCAATATGGTGGAGGGATCATTATAAACCCTGAATTAAATAATGGGTTAAAAGGATGGTCTACTTTTGGCAATGCAAAACTACAGCACACAGAATCACAAGGCAACAAATTCCTTGTGGCTCATAGTCGAATTCAACCGCATGATAGCATGTCTCAGAATGTTTACTTGCAAAGTGACAAGCTCTACACATTTTCTGGTATCTAATTGCTTTGATTTTTCTCAGCGATTAATGCGTAAGTAATGGTAGTGACATTACTAATTTTGTGATGATGCATATTATATATGCAGCTTGGATACAAGTAAATAATGGTAGTGACATTCCAGTAGCAGCTATTTTCAAGACAGCTTTTGGATTCATTCGTGCTGGTGAGATTATTGCGGAATCCAATTGTTGGTCCATGCTCAAAGGTGGTCTAACTGTCAAGGCTTCAGGCGCTGCAGAGCTCTATTTCGAGGTATGTATATTTTTCTCATCAGCGCAAGCAAAACAACAAAACTATTTGAACCATATTTACTGATTAATTAGGAACATTATTGTGATCTCCTTTGTTGAACATATATTCAGAGTAAGAACACATCTGTTGAGATATGGATTGACAGCATCTCGTTGCAACCGTTCACCGAAAAGCAATGGAAGTCTCATCAAGATCGAAGCATTGCCAAGGTAAGTTAGAGATATATGAGTTGTACTTGTACGTAGTCAATACACCTTTTTAGCTAGATCACAACTTACATGACGATATTTTATTCGTTCATATATGTGCACTCTGAACCTCATTTATTTACTAATTGCAGAATCGTAAGAGCAAAGTGCGAATCCAAGCAGTTGATGCACAAGGTAATCCTCTGCCGAATGCGACAATTTCCATCCAACAAAACGCCCCAAGTTTCCCTTTTGGTTGTGCTATGACCAAGCTCATCCTCAACAACCCTGCCCACCAAAAGTGGTTCACATCAAGGTTCACAGTAACAACATTTGGGGATGAAATGAAATGGTATAGCACAGAGAGTATCCAGGGACGTGAGGACTACTCAGTGGCTGATGCCATGCTTCAGTTCACACAACAAAACAACATTGCAGTCAGAGGCCACAATGTGCTCTGGGATGATCCCCAGTACCAACTCGGTTGGGTCAGATCACTCGATAAGAAACAACTTGTTAACGCAACTTACAAGAGGCTAAATTCTGTTATGCAGAGATACAAGGGCAAGCTCATTGCCTGGGATGTTGTTAACGAAAATTTACATTGGAATTTCTTTGAAAGTAAGTTGAGTGCAACAGCATCAGAATTTTTTTATAACTGGGCTATTAAAGCAGATGGAGAAACCCCATTGTTCCTGAATGATTTTAATACCATTGAGGAGAGCAGAGATGGTGCAGCCACGCCGGCTAAGTACCTTAAAAAACTCAGAGAGATACAAAGTTTTCCAGGTAACAGTGGAGGACAGTTTGGTATTGGGCTTGAGTCACATTTCAATAGTAGTACACCAAACATTCCTTACATAAGAGCTTGTCTCGATACTCTTGGGGCTGCCAGAGTGCCCATTTGGATCACAGAATTGGACGTGTCAAGTAATCTCAATCAGGTAATAGAAATTTTTGATTTTATATATTTTGAATTGATCATAATGATTTGTTGCGCTGTACGAAAAGCACGAGTGTGCATTTCACCGAATGTGGTTTTCAAACTTGTAATAAAAAAAAACAGTGGTTTTCAAACTCTTATTTTCAGCACTTGCACCCGTCAATTTCGATGCATGAGTTTCAAGATAAATACAAAAGCATTGAAGTTTGAACTGGTGAAAACGAGAGTGCGAAAATCACTTCCTTAAAAAACAATTCATTATTTACGTGGGTTTTCAATAATGAACATAGGAAATTTATTTAAAGTGTGTATGAATAGCTCACTACCCAAATCACAATAACACCGAAACTACTTTCTAACAATGAACCTAAATCTCAAGAAGATCATAGTTAATAATTCAATAACGTACCCTAATTTAATTTTTTTATAAGTTTAGAACAATATATGTGTTTGATGAAATGTCTCAAAGAGATAACTAAATCGTAAGATCCACAACTTGAAGTTGAAAATGTTTTAACCTCATCCCATAATAGAGAATTATGAAACTGTTCCGGTTTGTAGTCTCATTTACATTTCTTATTCACCTCAGAATGTCGATCGCTAAAGAATTTTATGTTATGTTTTTCAAAGTCTTAAGTTCAGCATTGCACACCTTAATTTCGATGCATGAGTATCGATCAAGATATATACTTACAAAAGCATTTGAAGTTTGAAGTTGAAGATTGATCGAGGAGAGTGAGAAAGTCATTTCCTTAGAAAATTCTGCATGATTTGCGTGGGTTTTCACTAATGACATGGGAGATTTTAAAGCGTGTTTGAATAGCTCACAACCCAAATCCCAATAACACCGGAATCACTTTCTAATAATGAACCTATATATAGCTCACTAATATCATAATTATCAATAATTTAATACTGATACCGATATCTATTGGGAATACTTTGTAAACTATTTTAATTTTTATTAATTGAAGACAATGTGTTTGATGAAATGCCTCAAAAAACAAAATTATAATTAAGATTTGAAGTTGAAAGTTTTATAACCTGGCCACCGTCAAGGAATATTATGAAACTACTCATGTTTGTGGTCTCATTTAGAATTTTATTCACCTCGAATTGTCACTAAAGAATTTTATGTTCTGTTTACATGGGCAGGCATTTTACTTGGAGCAGGTTCTAAGAGAGTTGTATTCTCACCCTGAGATTCAAGGAATCATTATGTGGGCTGGACGGGGACCCCAAGGATGTTACAGAATGTGTTTGACAGATGAAAACTTCAACAACTTGCCAACTGGTGATGTTGTGGACAAGTTACTACATGAATGGGGTTATAGGAGTTCATCTTCTGTAACAGCAGACGCCAATGGTTTGGTCGAGGCTTCCCTTCCCCATGGAGATTATGACGTGAAGATCAGTCATTCTTCTGCGACAGATTCCTGCTCCTTGGTTCACAAATTGAATGTGACATCAACTACTATGTCTCTCCAACTTTCTGTTCGATAAGTTTTATTCTGTTGGGTGTTTTGTGCTTGTAACTACGATGTTGGAAAAGTAAAACTACGATGCCATTGTCAAGTGATCGACACTGGATCGTAGTAGCACAAAATTTATAAATATATACTTCTCTTGTTCTTAAGTAGTAATGGAGAATTTAGCGCATCAAAGACTAAAAAGTTATCTTTCTTCGTCATTATAATATTTTTTTCTATACAGAGAGTTGTAATTAATGGTTATTGTTAGTATAATATTCGTGGCTTGAATTCTGTCGTAGCAAAGGCCAATGGTTCTTCGAGCCCCTCCCTTCTCCATGGAGATTACGAAGTGAAGATCACTCATTCTTCAGCCACAGATTCTCCGGCCACTTGGTTTAAATGGAATGCGGTATCATCAACTATGTCACTCCAACTTTCTGCTTGAGTTTTTTTCTATTGGGTTTTCGGTTCTTGTAACTCATAATTTTGATTGCAAAATTCGAAAAGTAAAAGAAAAATCCATATCAAATTAGAGCATATGTATATGTCCAAATATTGTGCTTATGTTCAAAATCATGTGACAGCTGATTTTATATTAGAGTTTGACGTTTAGAGATAGTTGAAACTTGAAAAGAGTATAGAGGGTAGAGGACCGCGAGCCTCCGTCAAAGTGAGAACATCCCCACCTTCCAGCCACCAGTCCGCCACCCATCTTCTCCTCCAATCCCCACGAACCCAAACGAGACAGATCGGGACCACACCCTAGTTTTTATTGGTTTGTATTTTTTTTTTAATTTCAAGAAGTGTGCTTTATTTCTATTGTAATCGGACGAGTTTATGGTGTAGTACACCACTTAGCTCGCTCTACCTTAGATTTATATGCGAACCAATTAGCTTATAAAACTAGCAAGTATGCCTCTCACGATGTCCATTTCGATGATTGTAATTGTGGCTAATTTAAGGTGAGGAACTCACTAAATTTTCATCATTCTATACTTCATCGTCTTTCTAAGATAAGCACATACAAATTCAACCTCCAATTTTCGGCCAGAGGGTTTTTTTTTAGTAGTATGTCATGTGGACCCCGGCCCCAAACATGGACGATATCACACTTACGCGCTCCGGTAGCCACGAGAATGGTACCATCGAATTCATGGCCGAACTTGAGATTTTCAGACTTGAGTCGAACTTTAAAAGTTTGGCCCTCAAATCATAGTGTACATGCAATTTTTTTTTGTTCGCAATGGTTTTTGTTTAACAAATTTTTTGTTCATTCTAATTTTCTTGTTCCTCATTCATCAAATTCACCCAATAATCCAAATAGTGAAACAAAGCATACATATATTGATATATACAGGAAAAGAAAATTAAGAAAGTGAATCAATGCTCGCTCACTTGGTTTGCTGACTTGCTCAATGCCTCAACGAATCAAATCATCAATCAATCAATGCTTAATTGCTCACTTTGTTGAGAAATTAGTTTATGTGTTTGAAAGTTTCACATTTGGTTTGCTGAGTTGTTGACTTGCTCAATGACCTCAATCATTCTATGAATCAATGCTCACTTTGCTGAGAAGTGAGAAACAAGTCGACAACAGAAGCAACGAGCCACCGAGCACAAAGCCATGGGCTCATTCCATGTCATGTCCTACCAAACACACTCTTTGGCCAAAAAGCTATCAGACCCGGCCTTTATATATAGGTCTTTTTTTCTTCCTTTTTTTCATTGGGCTAATAATCTAGCTTTTATGTATACTTGTATATAGAGGCAGCCATTTATTTTCCGGGCCCACTAAGCTTATTGGCCCTGAGTCAGCCGACTCACCAAACTCATATCAAGTCCGGGCCTATCGAATTTTGAACTGAAAACCTGTAGTATTACCACTAAACTTGGCATCCGCCCACTGAACCACATCTCGTGGTTTTCAGCCGGAGGTTTAGGATCCCTAAATAAGTAAATATCTTCAACTAGCATAAGCACGGGTTCTTGGGCATATTTATCTTGCAAGACTTATTCACTCAAGGCTTTTCTATATTTTGGTATAGAGCCAAACCAGTACATTGAGTATGGTATTGCTTGATGATTCTTTAAAGAAAGAGAAAACCAAACATTGAAGAAAGTAATGGAGATGGCGCCCCATAATAAGACACACTAAAATTTGGATGTATCCCATCCTAGTGCAGACACCACTAGCTAGCTCCACATCAATTTAATTTGTCTATCAGTGTTTGTTCCCTGTATGATTAATTTGCTATGCTTAACAATCACAGGTTCACAGCACTTGAAACTCTTTATTAATGAAACATTAGCTGATGAAAAGATTCACGGGACACCCGACACCAGTCACACCAGTCACACCATGCATGAAACCCTGCACTTAAACAGTGATCTGCATGGATCTAACATTTTATGCAGGAATTGTCTTTATTTGAAATCACCAAAAGGTACAAAATACAAGTCATCAAGTTAATCATGCCACTACATAAGACACCAAAAACAAAATGTTAGAGAGGAGTGTCAAGAAACATATGTTGTCTTCTTCGCTGAAACTGAATCAAAGGTAAAAATAGATATAAACCGGACTACTTTACATTCAATGTACTCGACTACTTTGACTCTAATTATGACAGTAAGCCTCATTATTTTTTTGTTCATAATGAAAAATGCATCTACCTTGTATGCTTGATATGTAAAATGCATTAATTCATTTGACCACTATATATATAAAATTAATTATGCACCTTCCACTGAGGAGGGATGCACGTTAGCACGTACAGAGAGAAACTTAACCAACAGAGTATACATATATAGCTTTGCCACAAAATTAATAAACACTGCAGATTCTTCTGTAAACACCACTGCAGTGCTGCTTGTGCTGTGAGGTAGTGATTGATCAAGATGTTCATAGAAGATTACACCAGTCTACTGCTTACCTGCATTTTTCTGTATTTTGGTCTCTCTCTCTCTCTCTCTCTCTCTCTCTCACACACATACCTGTTTATGTAGAACACTGTTAATTTTGCTAAATGATTAGAACATTATTAACCGGCCGTGGGAAGAAAACTGATCATTAAGCATTAGGATCTTAATTTTTCTGCTTATAAATTAACCATGATTTTTCTTTTTCGTTTGGGTTCTACACTAAATATAATCAGATTTATTCTTGCTAGTTATGTGCTGATTATGTTTTCTGTTACAGGGCATGGCACCTCTGCTTCAGCCTATAACTATACGACGACAACAAAGGCAAGAATCAACTTATACTCTAATGCTCAAATATGCAGAAACATAATGATAAGAAGTTCTTAATGAAACATAATTAGCAGTGAATAAGTTAGCTAGTATTGTGAATAAGTTAGCTAGTATCTTTCAATGTTTCACTAGTATTGTGAATAACTTATACTCTAAGAAGCTTGTAATTGTGAATAAGTTAGCTAGTATCTTTCAATGTTTCACTAGTATTGTGAATAACTAGCTTATACTCTAAGAAGCTTGTGAATAAGTTAGCTAGTATCTTTCAATGGTTCACTAGTATTGTGAATAACTTGGCTAGTGAAACATTGATGTCATTTTGGTCAAACAGTGCTTGAAAGAGCCCCATGAAGCTTTATATGGTGGAGGGATAAATCCAGAATTCAATCACAACATTGAAGGATGGAAACCATTTGGACAAGGAAAAATCGAAGAACGAATATTAAAGGACGGCAACAGGTTCCTTGTGGGACACAGTAGAAAAATTGCATCTGACAGTTTCTCCCAGAAGGTTCAAGTTGAGCAAGGAAAAATCTATGCTTTTTCTGGTAACATATTTCACTAATTTCAGAATCATACATTAAAAGCTCTTTTAATTGGGATATAGTTAACGTACATCTCTCACAACTTTAAAGTATGACTCTTATCTCACCTAGAATTTAGTATCTACGAGTACTAATGGGATTTATGTACGTATTTGTTATATGATTTTGACTACTTGGCAAATTTCGGAATTTCCAGCTTCTGTTCAAGTCAGTGAAGGAAATGAGATTGTAGCTGTTGTTTTTAAGTTTCCCACCGGTGATGAAATACGTGGGGGTGATGTGATAGCTGAGCATGGTTGCTGGACCCTGCTAAAAGGTGGCATAGTAGCAAATTTCACCAGTCCAGTTGAGATTCTTTTTGAGGTAATTACAGGTTCAAAATCCTTGAATGCTAATAGATATCCAAATTTCTTTCATCTTATAATTAAAAATCAAATGAGCTTTTTGACTGAATAAACTTTCATCATGCATCTTCTGTGTAGAGCAAAAATACAGCAGTGGAAATATGGGTGGACAATGTCTCATTGCAACCATTCACTAAGGAGGAGTGGAGATCCCACCAAGACAAAAGCATCATTGAGGTAAAACCAAGATGCTTGTTCTGCATTTACATATAGGAATGGCAATTCGTGTTGTGTTATATATTTTTCATTTTTGTGAAGTTCTTAATCGATTTAAACCCTGCAGGGACGAAAGAGTAAGGTGAGGTTGCAGGTAACTCAGGCAAATAAAACTCCTCTTACAGGTGCTAAAGTATCCATCAAGCAAACCAAGTCGGACTTCCCATTCGGATGTGGCATGAACCACAACATCCTCACAAGCACTGATTACCAGAATTGGTTTGCATCAAGATTCAACTTTACCACTTTCACCAATGAGATGAAGTGGTACAGCAATGAGAAAATAGAAGGCCAAGAAAACTATACCATTGCAGATGGCATGGTGAAATTTGCCAAAGAGAATGGCATTTCTATTAGGGGTCACAATGTCTTCTGGGACGATCCGAGGATGCAACCTAGCTGGGTTAATAGTACCCTTTCCCCTGAGGAATTAAGAACAGCAGCAGCAGAGAGAATCCATTCAGTGGTTTCAAGATACAAAGGACAACTAATTGCTTGGGATGTAATGAATGAGAATCTTCATTTCAGATTCTTTGAGGATAAACTTGGCGAAAACGCTTCTGCAGCATTCTACTACACAGCTCAACAGCTTGACCCTGGCACAATGATGTTCATGAATGAGTATAATACCATGGAATATAGTAGTGATGAGGCATCAAGTCCAGCCAACTACAAGAAGAAGCTTCAAGAGATCTTGTCATATCCCGGAAATGCTAATCTGACAGCAGGAATAGGTTTGCAAGGTCACTTTGGTTCTGGTCAGCCAAATCTTGCTTACATGAGATCTGTTTTAGACTTTTTAGGTGCAACTGGATTTCCCATATGGCTTACAGAAGTGGATGTGGGAGTAGGCCCAAATCAGGTAATTCCAATTTTTTCTTTGTTCAAGCAATACTACAATATCTAGGAGCTTGATAATTACTACTAGAAAATATCTCCCCCATATATTTCTGAAGTAATCTAGACATAAAGAACCTAGCATGCATATAGGTTCAGTGCCATGTCAATATAATTGCAGGATCTGATACCATGTTAGTCAACAATTAGACACCAAAATCTTGAGCAAACAATGTATGTCAAGAATTTATGTCAAGCAATAAGGCTACTTATCCGTCCCCAGTTAAATCACACTACACTAGCACCAATGGCTACCTCGACGCTTATTTTATATAGCTCATGAAGACATTGTTGCTAACACTTGTGTTTTTATGCAGCCCCAGTATTTGGAAGAAGTACTAAGGGAGGGTTATTCGCATCCTGCAGTCCAAGGGATCATCATGTTTGTAGGTCCAATCACAGCCGGTTTTAATGTTACCACTCTCGCGGATAAGAACTTCAACAACACTCCATCTGGAGATGTTGTGGATAAGCTGATTGCTGAGTGGAAAACTGGGCCTCTTGAAGCAACAACAGATGATCAAGGATTTATAGATGTTTCACTGTTTCATGGAGATTATGAGGTTACTGCTGAAGACAATGTCACCAATTCCTCAGCTACTTTAAGCTTTAAGGTTACAAAAGCTGAACCACAGGCATTTGTTCAAGTTCAAATTGACACTTGAAATAATACAATGTACGCATAATGTCAATAATAACAAATAAATGAATTAATTTCTACAAATCAAAAGGCTTCTTGTGTCTATCGATGGCAACATTTGTTAACTTACTCCAGATATTGAGAAGAGGCATCATATTGTCTTAGACTAATAAATGCAAACAATTTCTCAAGAAATCACTTCATAGTAATCACCCAAGCAGATTTAACTGCGCGCAGAGTTCTGACAGGATCTGCTGCATTATTAATTTATTACTGCACTTGTTTTGCACTAGTGTTTGTATGAGCAAACTAGCTTTTACAACACATAAATGACAGCAAAAAAAATTATCATATATAGAAAAGGTTCATGCCAGTATGCCATTTTCGTTGAGCCCTGAATATCAATGTTAACAGCATAGGAAGGTAGCATATATACAACAAAAGGAAGCAAGCTCTTAATTTAGATCATAATTGTCAATACAAAAGTAAGTACATGGATAAATATGTGCAATAGCATTTGCAACTTTCATGATCTCCTTGTAGCAATGAGGCAGGATAATGCAGCCATTACAACTGTGAGTGCAAGAAAGCTAACATCATCAAAAATGGCTGCAAAGCGCATTTCTTGCAGATCCCATATCGTCGAAACGAAGCCACTCAGCCCCTCGCAAATCAGAAGCAGTATAGCCATATCCGCTTCCTAATCGATCAACCAAAATTTCTTGCACAGAAACTCTTAACTGATCAAACTATTCACAGTTGCCTTGCTTCATTACTGAAGGAATGAAAGCCATGGCTAGTGTGATAGGGGTACTTATAATCATAGTGCTTGGAGTTTTGTTCATAATAACACAAGGTTGAGCTGCTTCTAGGATGCTTCCTAGCTAGTTCCGTTTTGGGTCAAGAGGATCCAGGGATGGGACATAGGAATTCACACTTGTCATCCTCGTTTAGTACCAATATTGACTCTCATGCATGTAATTTCCTGGCTACTATATATATAGTATAAATGAATGCAACAGCAATATAAATGTACCAATAAATGAATGCAACAGCAAGAGTGCGATACCTGTTGCCATGTTTGGGCCCTGAATTGAATTTCTCTATGGTGTTCATTCTTGGTTATTTGGTCCATAGAGTTGGATTTTGATTGAGTTAATTAGGGCTAGTTTAAGATTAGGGTAATTTGACAAGTGATGTGTCACATCCACTACAACCACTACAAGTATGTGTAGAGATATATATATATATATTCAAGAAATATCACATGCTCAAACCAAATTGAGATAGGGCTCATAAATTTGCCACCTAAATCAAAATAAATCTTCTTTCCTTTTAAAACATCATTCAATATTGATTCATTCTTCATAGGAATCATAGCTAGTTGATATCCCTGTCCAAGTAGATAAACTATTTTGTGCTCTTTTTTGAAGAACAGGGAAATCACTTAAAAGGCCCTTGTGGTGTCCCTAGTTTTATGGCTACCCTAGGGATGCAAGTTTTGCACCATATTTCATCCAAAAGTAGTTTTAATCCGACTACATTTCCGTGCACTACATTTAAAACACCTTGGTCGATGTAGGCTAGGAGAACAAATTTGCTGCCCACCTGAGTTATGGTGATCAGTGAGTCCGACCATTTTAATGGTTTTTGTTGTAGCCATTCTAAAAAAGAATAAACGAATAAATGGGAAAATGTGTTAAACAGGTGTCACTAATCTAGGTAGGAGACAAGGAGGCGACAAACAAAAGTGAGAAACAGGAGATTTTAACTCATGAGGCTCGGCCCCCTCACATTCTAGTCAAAAAAGACAAGCTGGCGATTTCATGATTAGCTAGCCTGGACTCAAACGACAACATCATCAACCTCTACACTCCCAATACGACGTCGTTTTACGACTACCCAGCTTCAAATTTTGTCATCAGCACAAAACCAAATCCACCTTCTCCTCAGCGCGTGTCCCTTCTCCTCCAATAGTCTCCTCCACTCCTCCAAAGGCGCGTGGGAGAGCCAGAGCAACATTCCTCCAATGTCTGATTAGTATTATCATCATACTGTTTTCTCTCTTTTCAAAAGTCGTTCAAATTTCCGTTACGAAAAGGAATTCCAAAGGCGCAGAGAGAGAGAGAGTAGTAGTATTTCAATGACGATATTCTGAAATCGGTCGAAACCCTAAAATTGACACAGATTTTCAAATCGTTTTCTTGTATTGGGGGTTTTCAGTTTCGCGTTCCCAATGGGGTTGTGGGAAGCTTTTCTCAATTGGCTACGAAGGTAAAGCCTTTTCTTTTTTAATTCAATTTTGTCTCTTTGTTTTCGTTGTTGGGATGCTGAGAAAGTCTGGGAAATTGAATATCCATTTGATTTTTTTTTATGGAAATTCGTAGTTTTCTGGTTTCGTTTTTTCTGGAGCCAAGATGATTGGAATTTCCCGCTAAGTTTTGAGTCTAGAATATTTTTTTAATTTCAAAAGATGATTGACAATTGAGTTAATGTCAAACCAATCTTTCTGGCTGTTTATCTTACTCAAATTTGATGTTGGTGTTCTGGGCAACATATTTAGTACTTTAATCCTGATTAATTCAATTCTGTAATGATGTTCATAATTGATTTGCTCTGTTGAAGAATACATATGGTATTGTAAGTCTGTATGGCATTTCTTCTGTAGCTCCTAAAATTTTTGGATACATACTGCCAGTGCCAGATGTTTGGTACATATGATTACTTAATTATACCATTCTTTGAGTGACATCTTCTGCTAAAGATTTTAATTTCTCGGTTTGCAGCTTATTTTGGTGTTTCCTAGATTGGTTTATGGTATTTCTAGGCTCCTAGAATTTGATGAACTAAGAAGCCACTGAACTTAGTATTTGTACTACCAACAATTATTACATCAGTCACAGATTATATGGAATCAAGTTGGATGGAATGATGTCTTAAGTGAAACTTTTGCATCTTTGACTTTGGTTAACCATGTTTTTATTGTTAGCAACATTTTTCAATTTTTTTACTATGTTCTTATTAATTCCTCTTTTCCCTTCTTGTAGCCTCTTTTTCAAGCAAGAAATGGAGCTATCTCTAATAGGCCTTCAAAATGCTGGGAAAACATCACTTGTGAATGTTATCGCAGTAAGTATGCTAATGGCGTGAAATATATATTGTATGCTCTTTTCGCCCTATTTTGGTGTAATACTAATGGCGTCATTTGTTTCTTGATCATCTTCTTAAGACTGGTGGCTATAGTGAAGACATGATCCCTACGGTACGTCATCTTTTTCAAAAATTCATTTTATGTGTTTAATTTTGTCTCTAAGGAAAATGTATTTTTTCTTCAGAATTTTCCATTTGTATTTGCCCTGTTATGGTTAGTTATTTCTTTAAATATCTCGCTCAAATAAGGCATCTCTTTCTCTACAGGTTGGGTTCAATATGAAGAAAGTGACTAAAGGGAATGTCACAATAAAGTTGTGGGATCTTGGTGGTCAACCAAGGTTTCGAAGCATGTGGGAAAGATATTGTCGTGCAGTTTCTTCTATTGTGTATGTCTTTAGCTTTTCTATATGTACATGTTGTAGGCAACTGCATTTAGCATTCAAATGCTCTTTTCTTTTTCCAAATGTCTTTGTAGAATGTGCTTGTTGCTAGTCAGACACTAGAGATGTTCGTATTTCCTTAATTCATACAGAAATTTGTTTACTTTTATTTTGTAAGATGTTTACCTTTCCTTGGCAATTTTGTGCTTAAACTTTAAGATGATTTGACCTTATAACTGAATCCACTTGCTTATTTAAAAATTTGCTTCATATAGACTTGCGTCTTTACCTTTTACCATTGACATAAACTTTTCCTGTATAACTCTTTCTTTCGTGCACATGGGTTTTCAGAATCCTACGGCTCTTGAGAAGTTATATATGCCAACCGATATGTTATGTTCTTAGTCACCAGTATGATGTGGTATATTTCTATTACCAACTTATTTTCCTGATTTTTCATGTTGCAGTTATGTTGTGGATGCTGCTGATTATGATAACTTGTCTGTTTCAAGAAGAGAACTTCATGACCTGTTGAGTAAGCCATCGCTTAATGGCATTCCATTGCTGGTACTAGGGAACAAGATTGACAAAAAGGAAGCTTTGTCTAAGCAAGATTTGACAGAACAAATGTAAGTGGAGAGTCTTTGTCTAAGCTTTGTTTTTGAACTTCTTGTGCTTGATACATAGTCCACCGTAACAAATGGTGCATGGTCAAAACTGTCATGTTGCATAAAACTGTGGCAATGATGACTTTCACATTCTTGGACTCCGGAAATGCAACGTACTGTTCATTTTCCAATGTTCATTAGCTGCTGCCTACTTCTTGTTCCCAATTTTATGTATGTATTGTGTAATGAGGATCGTTTTCTGCTGTGCAGGGAGCTCAAGTCCATTACCGATAGGGAAGTTTGTTGCTTCATGATTTCTTGCAAGAACTCTACTAACATTGATACAGTCATCGATTGGCTTGTAAAGCATTCAAAAACCAAAAATTGAGCTGTCCTGCTCGTATTCAACAGATGACAATGTACCATTTCTCAAGAGTGTGGATTTTCAATCTGCTTTGAAGGGACTTTTGCTGTTTGCCTCGTTGGGTTTGTCAATATCTGACCATCGTCTTCTGTTATATGCTTCGTGCAGACTAAGTATCTATTGCTTTGGTTGACCAATGGGTCTTTGCTGCACCCTTGTCTCAAACTCATTGTTGGAAACTATGATTTTGAGTTTCATGTATAGAATTTGACTCTGTGAATTGTAATGTACAGACTTCGGATTGCAATATTTTGGTTGACAAATTTGAGTTTGTGAAGTGTAATGTGCAATGTTAGAGCTCGTCTGGTGATATTCCCTTTAAACTCATACATTTGTTGTTAATCAAGAAATAAATAGAACCTCACGTCAATATTCTTTACCCATTTAGCCAATTCTATGTGCTTTACTTTAATCAATTTTGTATATGTGTTGTGCTTTTTCGTGTGTGACGTTACATCAGATTGATTAAAACGACTGTATATCGATTAACACAGATGGGCTAAAATGAAAAAGATTTGGATCATTCTGTTCAATGTTGTGTGTTGAGATTGCTCAAGTTTTAATCAAAACTATGTATCGAAGATTCAAAGAAATTTCGTTACATTTTTTTAGTACGTGCATGTCGCAATCGTTTATTCATATTTTAAGTTTGTAATACACAACCATATTTCTCCTGTAATTAATTCAAAACGAAATTTAGCACTTAAAATTCGAGTAGAGAAAGATCAAGTTCCAACTTATAACATACACTAAAATAAAAAATTTATAATACATTAACGTATCGGTACATCTTAGTAGTATACCAGTTCTTTACGGTCGTAAACTAACTTGAGATCAGACCGAGCTAGTCTACTAATACATAGAGTCATTCTACTTTCTGTATCGAACTAATCTACTTAAGTTATCAATGTACCATAAATTTGACTAAAAATTAAACCGAAAAAAAAAAAAAAAAACCCTTAATTTGGCACGTATTAATAATATGTTATCAAAATAGAAATTGATGATATAATTTCATGGGCGATAAATTGAAGAGCGGAAGATTCGAGAGGCCCAGTAGTCACCACGCGGCGCGAAAAATAAAGCAGAAGAAGGTGTTGAGAGCTTTCACTTTCCCTTTTGGCATCAAAACCCGCCATGAAAATGGAACTCTCTAAGGTCTCACTCTGGTCACCCAAACCAAAAGGTAATTCAAAGTCCCACCCAATTCCATACAACTCCAGAATCTCATGCTTATTTGGTATTGCATGTGCAGGGACGGATGAAGAGAAAGATCAGATGGAAGCGCAACAAACTTTGCTTTGGTAAGAAAACCCTGATTCTCTATGAGACTATGCTCTCTACTCTGTAGTTGCTTAATTTTTTCCATCTTCAACTCTGCTCCTTTCAAGTTGTTTTACAAGAAAGCTGTGTTAACTAAAAAAGAGTTTAAAGGGGCATTCCGAGAATCGAACTCGGGACCTCTCGCACCCAAAGCGAGAATCATACCACTAGACCAAATGCCCTGATTACTATACTAATCATGTCAAATAAGTAATTAGTCATAATTGATTTGTTTTGTTTTCGCTGTCCCCAGTTGACCAATTCCTTTTCTTTTCCATCATACTGTTATACATTTCCCCTAAAGTTATATCACTGATCATCTAGAAGCTAGACAACCCTACTTGACAATCATATCACAAAGCAGCAGTAAGAACTAAACTTAATTTTAAGACCCTAGTGTATTCTTTTACTCGAATTTTATCACAAGTCCCCGTAGGGACGAACTATTGTAGTATGGTACCATTGATATCGTAGTTTTTCGATGTGGGATTGATATTGTACCAAATAGTCTATCAAGGGGGTTTGAAGAATGAGAAGAGTTATGTTATATGGTAATCTTACATGGAAGACATTTTCTTTTAGCATTAATTGATTACACTTTATAGGTCACAAGTGTTCATATTGTGTTCGTTTTTTGTTCGCTTTATATGAGTAATTTCTGTTGCTAATCATATCTGAGTTTCTATGCCTAGTTGGGTGAATCAGTTAGCTTGTTACATCATTTGAAAGTAATCTGACTCCTCAGAATTTTCACTCTGTTTTGCCAAAAAAAAGAAAGAATTTTCACTCTGTTCTAGTTCTTATTGATCAGATTATGTTAATATGTTACTGTGTAATGTCATGTGGAGAAAATAGACTAGGAAGACAAAAAAAAACTACACTGGCGGGGCATTCCGAGAATCGAACTCGGGACCTCTCGCACCCAAAGCGAGAATCATACCACTAGACCAAATGCCCATACTATGATACTGATGACGTGCAAATAATACATAATTATTCTTAGGTAGATTATTTTTCTCTTGTTTTCTGAGACCAACTTGTTTTTCTTTTCTGTTCACATTTGACTCAGTTGTAGCACTGGTACTAATAAATTAATAATATCAGGGAGTTCATATATTTCTTGGCTTTAGCTCATTCACTGGTTTGGACAACTTCTGTTTCTGCTGTGGTATGTATCTCTATGCCTTCAGTTGATTAGTTCAGTCAGTTTTCCTTGGGTCTCTAGTAGTTGGTGAGAATGAGGAAAAAGTAATTCTCCAAAAGGGGCATTCCGAGAATCGAACTCGGGACCTCTCGCACCCAAAGCGAGAATCATACCACTAGACCAAATGCCCTCATATTGATATTTATCACGTGCAACATGTTAATAGCCAATAGCCAATGCAGTACTGCATATCCATTTGACTCTTTTCTTTATCTACCTGTGCCCATGATACTATTAATATTCCGCCAAACAAAAAATCACACTTGGACAAGAATTAAAATTTGGGTTGTCAAAAGTCAGAACAATCATCAACTTGGACAGGAAGTGTAGGAGATATGATTATACATAGGAGTGAAAGAAAAAAACCTACTGGGATGGATTTGCTTAAAGTTGGGACAAAATGATTTCCAAATGGCCCTATTGTACCCATCTGTAATTATCCATGAATGAATTTGCTTCATTTGGTGTCATCCGCATTTCTCTCTCACCCACTGCTTTTCATCTCCTCTCTCCTGTAGCTTTCCACAAAGAGATAGGACAATGATAAGGAAAGATCGATTAACGAAGAAATCAATTAAGGATTAGAGTAAGGTCGCTGATCTTGGTGTTGGTAGCTTTTTAAGGGTTGGTTGTTGTGAGGTTGGATTGGAAGCTAGCCATGGCCACCTTCGCAGGAACCACCCAGAAGTGCACAGCCTGTGAAAAGACGGTGTATCTGGTTGACAAGTTAACAGCTGATTCCAGAGTCTTCCACAAAGCCTGCTTCCGATGCCACCACTGCAGAGGTACCCTCAAGGTATAACATTCCTTATCTTGGTCTTGTTTCTTGGATCATAAGATTTTATGCTTGTTCATGCATACATTCACAATTTACAGTCTTAAAAGGTAGTTTTTATGTAGTTTGATATACATGCATGCACTTGCTCATTGGATCTAACACGGTATGATATCCTAGTTTCGAAACCTTCGCTCTTCCTTCTCCAATTTTATATATCGCTTTCTTTCTGCATTTCTCTTTACATGTGAGAAAGGATGTTATAGCTTGACATACATTGTTGGCCAATTACTTAGCGTTTATAAGGATGTTATAGCGTCATATGCTGAAAATTGATTTTAGGGTCAGAAACTTTTTATTCATTCCTTATTGCTCGATTTTAGAGCAGAAAAAACAGAAAATTTTAAGAAATTCAATATTGATTCTCTATTTTGTCCGTCTGCAGCTCAGCAACTACTGCTCATTTGAGGGGGTTCTATACTGCAGGCCTCACTATGATCAACTCTTCAAGCGAACTGGTAGCCTAGATAAGAGTTTTGAAGGTAAAAAGAAAAAATGTAAATGTTTATCAATTTCGCGAGTTGGCTTTTTTTTTTTTTTTTTTTTATCTCAAGAGAATATTCTTAACTTTTATTTGTCAATTTTCTTTCAGGCATACCAAAAATTTTGAAACCAGAAAAACCTACTATTGAGAAAGAGGTAAACTATCTTAGTCTTTGACAAGGGAAGCAGAAGTAATTGCTTTAGATTATATACAACTTTGTTTAAACGGTATAGCAATGATGACACTCCAATTTTAGCCTCATGCACTCCAAATCTCCCCATAATTTATATTGTGGAACCATGCATGTAGGATTCCGTTTTGGGTTCTATAACATCATCATAAGATAAATATCTAGCTCCTCATTGTTATTAATATAATTCAGAAAGGGAATTTTACTGGTTTCAAGATAAACAATTACAAATGCCCTCTATTATTACTGAAAGAATAAAAAAAAAAGATTGAAAGAAATATGTTTTCAAGGACTACTATCTCATGAGCTAACAAGTAAGAAGAATTACATTTGGTGTCTCTTGCAGAACATCAAGGCAGTGTCAAACCTGTTTGTTGGTACCAAAGATAAATGCGTGGGATGTGAAAAGACAGTTTATCCCATTGAGAAGGTAACAAACCGAATGTCATCAACATTAATAATATGTTTTAACATTGTTTTTGAGAACAAAACAGCTAATCTTTATAAAAAAAATGTTAATGTTTATGAAGGTCTCTGTGAATGGGACTCCATACCACAGGAGCTGCTTCAAATGCACCCATGGAGGTTGCACCATAAGCCCATCTAACTATATTGCACATGAAGGAAAGCTCTACTGCAAACACCACCACATCCAACTCTTCAAGGAGAAAGGGAATTACAGCCAGCTCGAGAATGAACGTGAGAAGCAATCAATGAATGAGCAAGTCACTGCTGTGGAGATTGCTAAGGAGTCATGATCCACTCCTAATGTTTCTCTTGCTAGTGAGATTTTTTCACCACTTTTAAGATGTAATTTTGCCTCTGGTCATGCTTCTGATGTAATGTGAGGTTGATTTGCGTCTGCTTAGTATGTGAAAGGTTTTTCTGCAGCATTTTGAAACATTGGTCATGCTTTTGGTTATATTTTTCACTTTCAAGAATAGAGCTTGACGTAGGATTTGCGGTTTCAATATTAATCGAAGTTTCTATTCTTCCAACCTCGAAACTGCAAATTTAGTTCTCGAAACTGTAATTTCTACTCTCAAAACCTCCAATTTCATTCTCAAAACACCAAATTCTATCTTAAAACCCCGGATTCAATTCCTGAATCTCTGCAATTGGTTTTTTTGAAATCAATAATTCTCATTACATATGCTTCACATGTATATCAAAGACGACTATAAGGTAGCAAAAATGCTAAACTTCAACACCGCTACAAAAGCAACAAAGCAACAAGACCTAATATACATGAATAACGAATTAATACATCCAAAGTACGTTCCAACCCTAATCTCTGGAATATCAAATTTACAATAATCGGTTAGAAATGTACAATGACAAGATACTGCATGGTCCGTTACTCGGCCCTTCTGTGCTGCAGATATATACTCTTCTTTGTATAGAATCATGATTTTGTCCCTGTTTCTAGCCCTTTTTCTAGCACCAATTTGTGCCACGGTACCAGTTATGCTTTGGCATCAAAAAATAACCAAGCTAGTTGCAGATCACAGAGCTTCCATCTCAGGACCCACTTTTTCTTGTGTTGTCCTTCAATATCTGCGCTGCTAGTATCAGGAGCTCCACCATCTCCAACCCTGCAGCATAAACTGAATCTATCTTCTCATGGCTGGGCTCCCCATATACATCACCAGGCTCATTGGTAACACTAGGACCACTGAATTCAACATCTGCTTCTGCTGACCAACTAAGTGGTAGGGAACTTCCAAGTGCAGTCTTCACTAGTTTTGCCTCGTTAATAATGTTGTCTAGATTTTCTGACAGGCTAGTACGCATTGTGTCTCCAGAAATCACCGACTCCTTGGCCTGTACAGTAAATAAAAGGAATACTGCTAAAACAGTGTAGCTTTGGTAGACAAACAAACAGTGTTTCATTGCTCGCAATTGACTATTTTACAATGAAACTTATCCACTATATAAGAAAACAAGGAAATTTTAAACTCCCATCAGACCTTTAATAGAGAGAGACGAAGCCTGTGAACTGTAGTAGTCAGATGTTCCATACTTCCCATGCTTTCCTTAAGGGTCGCATTTTCAATCTTCATTCTGAGAAAACACAAATATATACTAAATGCAAATGGAGAAAAAAGGATTTATGTCACATCTTCTAAGATTTACATCAACGAAATCACTCGCATGTGCAAGAACCGCATGTGATGCATCATTTAACTCGAAAGATATTCACAAACCTCACAAACTCCATGCTATTGGACCTCCTGCCAGAAAGATTCCCGTCGATATTTAGGTCACCTTCAGCTTCATTTCCCCTAAAGTCTAGAGTTCCAACCCAACGGCTCAAATACGTTTTCTTCAGTAAGCTCTTTAGTTTTCCACCTCTTTCATGAGTAACTACTCTTCTATCCCCAATTTCAGCAGATGGATTTCCTCTCTTTGTCTCCTGACCAATTCTCCTGTACATTATCAGTTGCAGTACTTTGGATAAGTTACTGATGCGTAAGATAAGAAAAGGTAATGAAGAGTGACACACAGGATAGTTTATGTAATCATCAGACTGGAAGAAAGGGAAGTTATGGAAGGTAGGGATCTTTAACAAATTGCTACCTCATCCAGATAAAGTGGGTATGCTAATTGACAGGGGCACATCTCAATCGCCAACATAGTATTTCAAGAATTATAACTTCTCTATTCATCTTTACCATAAATCCAAGCAGTGACATACATAACAAAAATATCATTGACGCCTAAATTTTAAAAGTAGAGAAGAAATCTGACTCTTTGAGTTGATGATAATCCTGCTTTAATTGTGCCATCTCCATTAGGGCTTGGACCTTTTCATTGGTAACCTGAACCAAAAAGAAATAATTGCACAGTTCATCACTGAAGCCAAACAACAATATTACTATCTTTGAAGGTCACAAACAGGAAAATTAAGCTTTGAGGAAATACACCATAGAATTTATGCAAATAATGGAATATCAAACCAGACAATGAACGGGAATTATCAGCAGCCAGTAAGAAGGATGTGGTCCATGAAGGCCACTTAACATTAAAATTCTTAAAACATTTTGTGAAATAGTGATACCTTCAACATATAGGATTTCTCTAGCAGAAAATCTAAGTGAGATTTGTCAACTTAACAGCAAAGTGACCTTCATAAAAATACAGACACATGTATGATTCACAAACTTCCACATGAAAATTCACAGTATGTTGGTTTTGATAGTGCAGTAGTGTAATATATGTAAAGCATTCATCCAAATGAAATTCAACGACTTACCACTTAATGGCATATTGTTAAGCATGACCAGATTAGGTTTTAATTATTTTCACATGAAATGAACTTATCAATGGTCAGAGATATCAGAGAAACAAATAACCCTGATAGACGAGCACTACACAGAATTTACCTGTAATAGGTTTCTCTGAAGCTCATCTATTTTACTTTGAAGAGCTGCATTCACATTTCTGTCCAGTAAATGTCTTTCTTCCTGCTGTGATAAAAGCAATAACGTTGCAACCTGAAAATTTTCCATAGTTGAGGAAAAGAAAAGAGAACAGTAACCAAAAATCAGTAGCATTCACTGAAGAAAAAAGAGAGAACTATTAGAGATTTTATTTAAGTAAAGATATTAACACCATATTGTGTGACATTAGAAAAAGTGCAACAAAAACATTCTAGGCAGAGCACCTTATCTTGCAGTGCCTGTGCAAGGGCTTTAGAGAAATCACCCTCCCCAACTGCCACCATGTCTGATAAGCTAGGGCCACCATCCTGCAACCAGATCAGAATAATTGGTGTTAACATTTAATGTTAAACAGCTTATGGAGTAAGCAACCACATTTCTTGAACTAATTGCATGCGCAGAGACAGACAGAAAAAAGCACGCGCAAGGGCCAGCAGTAGCACAAACCTTAAATACCATTTGGGGATCAGCATCTGTAATTTCATGTACATCTTGACATTCAGATTCATCTTGCTTTACATCTCCTGGAGGTGGCTCCAACTTTTCTAGTCTGCTTGCATCAATTTGCCTACACTTCTCCACTGCATCAATTATTGATTTGATACAAGTGCTTCCCTCATTAAGTAAATTCATGATGTGAATCCTATGCTGAGAATAGTAATGATGCAATTCTGCCATCTCCTTTCTTATCATTCTATCTGTAAGGATCTGCAGGTAAGCAAATCCAAATTAAAAGTTGAGTAAACGAAATTGAGATTGAACTTTTCTTTTTCAAAAGAGTACTTACTTTCTTCTTTTCCAATTCAGAAACTCTCCTCTTTAAATGGTTTTCTATTTCCAAACCCTACATGCCACAAGGCCCACAACAAACTCAATTATTGAACGATAATACCAAAAAAAAAAAGCTGATATTGTGCAATATAAAGGCATAAAGCTGATATGTACAGAGATGCAGGTTCCTTACCACTCGTAGCCTGTTTTGAAGATTACCAGCAGAGTTCCTCATCCTCTCGAGCTCTTCTTCTAATGAACTCTGTCTGAGGATAAGTTACTCAAATTGCATATAGGACATAAAATATTAATCTAATGACTACCGCTAAGAACTTTGATCTATGATATCGAAATTCGAAGCATGTTGGCAATACAATCTTGGAAAACAAAACATGGCAATGTCTTTTTGATTCACAAGGTGCACAAAGAGCAAAAGCATATACTTCTTGTTAGCTTATACTCATTCCTCTGTTATCAGAAACAAAATGAACCAGAGGATCAACCTGGGAGTTAGCAACAAATATGGGAGATATACATGCTTCCAATACTCGGGAATCATCAGGAATAGCAAGTTGCACAAGTAGGCTTCTCATACAAATTTAATTTAAACCACTATTTATGTGCTTAAATAGTTCAACACAAAACATAGACCTTATCTAATATCAGGTGATATAATTTTTTAGCAACTCGCACAAAGTCCACAAATATAAGTCATCTAACAAGAAAGCGAGTATCAACAGACAAATTCAAATCTAATCTTCTAGACTCATTATAAATAATCTGAATTGTAGAGCAACAGATATTTATATCAGTAATGTAAATAATAATCTCAGATGGAGAAGAAACAGAGTTGTTGACAATTTGGTATATCTTAGATGCTACTTTACATCTACATTCTCTACTGAGCTCAAAGTCCAGTTAGAAAGTAACAAGTCCATGTTGACTGCTAGTTCAACCTAAGGTTATCACATATTTAGATTTATTTTGATAATAATTAACTCTATTTAGTCCTTGATGAAAATAATAATGAAAGGTAGAGGATTATGCAGACTTACAATATATTTAGAGGTAGAAGTGTCATTGAAACTCCACCATTCTGCAGGATCATGCAAAAGGCATGCACATTTGGCATCCCAACTTGTATCTCCAAATCCCTCTGAAGAATGCTGCCTGACCTCATAAAACTTATCGATGACCTGTTTTGAAGATAATATTTCCTCAAGAACAACAAAATATAGGAAAGCATAAACTAAGCAGTACAACAATGTTCAATTACTTCAACATAAGTTCTAGGCTTCTAGCTATACCTTGAAAACTTTTAACTTTCTGAAAAACTATACAATATGTTTATAAGTTTAAAGTATCTTACCAACTCTTGGGACTAAAAGGGCAACTAAAAGTTAGTATTTTGTGTTTCGAGTAGCATCATTAAAACCCTATGAGCATAAATAAGAGGTTTCTTCATGATCATAATTTGTAGGAACAGACATTTAGACATAAGGCTTCCATCCTGACTATATTGTAATACAAGATTAGATCAGATAGAGCACTTTACATCAAGCAGAGCAACACCATATCTTAAGACTGTTTGTTATTTGTTTAAGCTCGATGACATGAATAGTTGAATACAACCATGCAATGCAGACTGACCGACTTAAATGATATTTGCTTGAGTAGGAAAGAATGAGAGAGTGCAGTATTCAAAGTATTAGAAAACAAAAGAAAATCATTATGGATCATACTATACCAGTTATTCTCTTTGCTATTGCCGAAGAAATTATATAGCTTTACCATGGGTAGCATGACATGAGAGAGAGAGAGAGAGAGAGAGAGAGAGAGAGAGAGAGAGAGAAAACAAATTCATCACCTTCTTAAAAGTGACATTCTGTTCCTCTTGCATTGCTAAATCAGTTTGCAATTTATCATTAAGTTTCTTCTGTTCAAAACAATCTGCAGTATGCTCTTCTAACCTGTATCACACAAAAGATGCACACATTTATGAAAGAAGTAATCGACCACTTTCATATAGTTTCAATAAAAAATAAATAAATAAATAAAAAACTTAATCAACTTCAACTCCTAGCTTGGCTTTAAAGGATGCTCAAAACAGCAAGATAACTGAGGGAAGTTACTAAAGTTGCTGAATCACAATTCACAAATATCAGACTTGACAGAAGTGGCAGCAGAGAACAAAAACAAAGCAAAAGTCAATGCCTAACATATACGGAATAGAAAAGCACCAATTGTAATATGATCAGCACCTAAAATAGTCGAATGTATATGACAATGAAAAATTACCACACATATAGCACATAAATTGGGAAAGAAAAGCAGAAATATAGCATTTCTATGAAATATTTCTTTTCATTTTACTTCAAGCATCAGCAGTGTTGAATATTAAAACATAAGATCCATATTAGCACAATTCCAGTTTTCGTTTTCTAAAATTACTGGTCAAAATTAATTCGCCATTCATGTTTCATTTCATGGTAGCGGATTGGTTTCCGAGGAAACAGCATTACCATTTCTAATTCATGCATACCAAACAAAACATTCAGTCGTGGCTGAACACCCAAAACATAAAAGGTCAATAGATACCTCTTCTCTATATCACACAATTTCTTTGACATGAGCTCCTCTTGCTCTCTAGCCGTCTCAGCCTGTAACAAGGCATGTAACATCTTTAAAACATGTATGTTTCTTAAATGCCAAGCAGAAAAGCACTAAGTACTATACATGCAGAAAATAAATTTAAACTAAGCAAAAGTCGCTGTCATAACCTCCATTATAGAATGATCCCGTTCGGCAAAAGCTGCAGCTACACAGCCCTGGAAAAATTTAAGCTGCTTCTCAGCTTCCACATTCTGAGCAAAGAAATTCCACATATCAGACTCGCGCATAAGCAACTATGAAATTAATTTGCATCATTCCATAAAAACATAAAAAAATGTTTCAGTTTGTTGGAATATCAAAACAAGACCCACATGATGTAAATATCTTATATTCTGGCCTCCAAAACTGTTAAGGCTTCGGTTTGGCTTATCAACTGATCATTTAAAAGGCATATGCATTAATACTGTTGTTAATCAATGCAGATGTTCTCAATATTATCATACTGAATTACTGATCACTTGCACTAGTCTGGTTACTAGTTACAAGATTCCTCAAGAAGGATATAATGAGCCTATTCTTTTAAATCATCTTCTCTCAAGGCCATGTGTATGTTAGTCAAGTAGATTCTCAAGCAAGACAATGAAGAAAAGAAAAAAAATTGCAAAGTTTTAATCAAATATGTGCGTATAAGCACATGCAGTCATAATATCTTACTCAGCAATGACTACAAAAATCTATACTCAGAAAGTCCAATCAAAAACTGATATTTATTATTAAAAAAGGAAAAGAGAAAGAAGAAAAAAAAAAACTACCTTACTGGTATTTGATTCATCGTGGGATATTAATCCAACAGTTGATGAACATCGATTTTCATACCAGTAAGTGGGAAATTATGACCACACAAATATATATATATATATATATATATGGTTTCAATATTAGCCATTGGATTTCCATCCAATATTTAGTATAACCTACTTTGGTACTAGCTGAGGAAACTATTTACACACATGCAGGCATGTATAAATATTTATGGGTAAGTTTCTGACAGAAAATGAGATGGAAAAGAGCTGCTCAGGAAATTATATCCTGCATAACCATTTACCTGAAGTAACCTCCAATAAATTACTATTCTTGTAATTATGTGAACTCTTTTCATTTTTTTTTTTTGGGTGAAGAAAGAAACTTATTAAAACAAAACTTTGAGAACAAAGGGTGGACAAGTATTACACAGAAGGAAAAAAATACAGACCTGTAACACAACTAGAGAAAATTAACTGATTGCAGCCTTCCAATTCCATAAGATTGAACTCTTTTCTTAATTTGTCTTTCTAAACTTGATTAAGTGGGAAAAAGCATAAATTTTGTCAGCAAAAATGCAGGTAACAGTGCAATTAGAGAGAGAGAGAGAGAGACCTTTGCAACCTCTGCACTGTGCATAGCAGCCAACTGGCCCTGAAGATAGGAAGAAATGTATTAGCTTTTATAAGCATTTACATTGGTACTAAGAGAAGAATGTTTAATGATCTCACTTTGATTCTGTACGCCTCAGAAAGCTCCTCTTGAAGATTTGCATTCTCTCTAGAACAAGTAGCTAGCTTCTTTTTCAAGTTCTCAATCTCCTGCTCCAAGGCAGCTGTCCTAATAGGATTAAAATTTTAAAATTTATTTATTGTTATACCACTCCATGGGCATGGGTGACCAATTGTCCATACCCACTTATCAATAAAAAGTTGGAAAAGAAGAAGATCATGTCGCCTGGGAAAAGAAATTAAACCTTTGAAAATGCATCTTAGTAGCCACAACTAGGTAGCCTGGTCCAGCTTGCTGCATACACAATTGTTCAATGTCTTTACGTAATTCATCACGCTCTGCAAAACAATATAATCAACATAATATATCTTCACTTTTGTTTGGACTTGACAGTAGATTACAACTCAGGATCACAAACTGAAGAAAATGGTATGCAGATAGAACATGCAGAACAAGAAGAAGTTTTTAATCAGGGGAGCAATGCAGAATAATTTTTTCATAGCTAAATTGCCAATACAAGGGAAAAGTATAAAATTCAGTTTAGAATACGTAACTGGGTAGGACTGTTTGGTTATATCTTAGTAATTGAGGTGTATCAATACAAGTCAACAACTATCCAGAAGAATCGGCAATGAGGGTTTAGTGGAAAGGTGTCAGGCCCATGTTTTACTCCCATGGGGTCTGGGGTTCGAATACCCCCACTAGGCACCAACGTAGCTATTTGCTAGAGTTTCCTACCTCCTAATGATTGTAGAGTTTCCTACCCCCCTGAAAAAAGGGAAAATAACCAAGTATCACATGTGTTTCCTGTTCTACTTGCATCCCTCTAGAGTGGGAAACTACAATGATTCATTGCAAATAAATGTCATAGCATACACAATGATATGCTTCATAACCATGTGAACAGGAGTGGTGAGAGATTCTTTTTCTGAGACATTGCTTTTCTTATTTCATCTATTTAGCTCAAGGACACCAGTTGAGACACCCTGCTTTCTTTGACATTGCATTTGAATCCAAAAGACTATAAGCTAGCTCGTCAGTTGAATTGGAATTTCGGGTAGGAAACCACCTAATAGCCGCATCGGGCTGTTTCCTGCATGGTTTTAAAACAACTAAGCTATCTGCCTCCCAATTCTTAGCCTAGCTCTACATGCGCTTCAGTTAAACACCAAGAATGCCATCCCAGAGTTCTAACTTTGACATGGATAAGTTTTCAGAAGCCTGTTCAAAGATGTCAAAAGGGTTCCTAACACTTATTTTGAAAGCTTTATGGTCTTCTGTTTCAAAGGAATTTAGAGGTTATAGCATCTCTTTAATTATGGTTGATTGGAGGGCTGCTGTAGTCTAGGATTAGTTTTCTTTGGGAGTACTTTCTATTTCCAATTAAGAGCTTCCTTTGTTTTTCTTTATAGTCTTTGGTTTTTCCTCCATCTTTGCTTGTGGATTTCTTATCCACTTTCTTTCATTGTATCACAATGTTGATTGTTCAATAAAGTTGTTTCTTTTCAAAAAAAAAAAAAAATCATCTGAAGAAAAGTCCTAAGATAAACTCAAGATGTAATCAGCTGCAAACCAAACGTCTCAGGTAAATAAAAAGGGTTCCTATGATTCACGATCCTTATGATTCTCTCAAGTCAAACAGATACACAATGAGAGCCTTTCTCTCTACTTTTTCATGAAACCATTTTTGAACCAATATGTGAAACTAGCCAATCAAGTCCATGCAAATCATATAAGATAGATATAAGGGCATGACAGCACTAATCTCCAAAACACATTAAATAGCACATACCCTGTTCCACCTGCTGAATGCGAGCCAGCAATGACTCCTTGTCGCTTAAATCTTCATTCATCGTCTGAAAACAGAAACTGAATCACAAAACCTAAGAACCCATTGGCACCAAGCTATATAATTTACCCAAAAGCACACTTCCGTATCTAGATTCCGAAGTAAAACGACTACGTTTGACAAGTTAAACCAATCAATCAATTTATTCACCGAAAAAAATAAAAAATTTAGTACCAAGCTCCATACTTTCGCCCATATTATTACTTCATCGTCATCGACAATGAATATATCAATTAAAAGTTGTATAATTTAGGTCTAGGGAGTCGAAAGAAAAGAAGAAAAGGTTTTCAGAATACCAAATTAACGTTTCGGTTTACCTGAATATTGATTATGGGAAGGAAGAGAAGAACTTCAGGCAGAAATCAGATGCAGCGTTCAAAGTTCAAACACGAAAAGAAAGTTTGTTTTCGAGTGCTTTGCTGGGTTTGCTGTCTACAATAAATGTATAAACCAGGAATGATTGGTATCAGGACAAAACATATTGTTTGTGTTCGACACCTATTGGCTGTGGAATCTTTTATTTTTTCTGGTTTTTTTTTTTCTTTAGTATGGTTATTGGCTGTGAAATGTGAAATTTGAATGTTTTAAACACGAGGCTGGTTTGTTTCTTTACTTTCTTATTTAAACTTTCAACAATGGTTATATGTATTGTTGCAGGTTTCGAATCATCAATTAGAGTTCTAGGTTTAGAATCATCGATTAGACAACTTGTGTGGTCTGTATTGCTCTTTTTTTGGATGCTTAAATACATAATTAGGGGGGAAGCACTCCTATTGATATCCTTCACTACAATTATAAGCAACATGTAAATCTCTTTTTTTTCCATGAAAAAAAAAAAAAAAAAAAAAACTTTTGTAAAACTTCATGAAATTCAAAACTAAGTGTTTCCCTGCAAAGGATGGTAAAATAACTTCAATAAATCTCAACTATCCACTTGTCTTCACAAATACATAGCTATCAAACGGTTAGAGTATACAGTCTGATGGAAAACATATACATGCTGCTGTGTGAATGGACCAACTCTACTGACGACAGCCGCCTTCACTTCCATCTTGAAACCCAGAGAAACAAATCAATCGAATAGAGAAGCACAAAACAGATTCCCAGTTGGACCAACTTTTATATCCCCAATTTGAGCTCTAGCTATGCAGTGCAGTTATAAAATTTCCAAGAAGGAAATAAACATCGGCTGTGAAGCAGATGGATCTCAAAAGATATTACCGTCCTACAGTAAAACTAATCAACAAATAAATAAACGAATTCAGCTTTATCGGCCAGTAAAGGTGCACTTAGGCATTTACCTACTACTGCCAAAAAGGCCTTATCATAATTTACAAGATACAGTGAAATAACGTTATCTAGGTGTGGTTCCACAAAACTTCTGGTTTATCATGGCTCTTGCATTCTTTGAACATCATCAAGCTCGATTCATCTGCACATGATTACAAGAAAAATGAAATTAACTTCAAAAGCTTGATAAATTAAAGACTATTAAGGTATTCCAACTGGATACCTTTTCAGCAGTTATTGGACACATTCAAAACCATATCTGGGCTAATCCCCAATACTCCTGGGCTAAATATATACCATATTTGGGCCAAGGGTTCTTATGTGGTTCCTGTTAGGATGACTCTGATCCCAGATTGAAGTGTCCAACCCAAAAAGCCAAGTTACAAATGATTATTTGGGCCCATTGGTAAGACAGCTTTAAACAAATATCAAAGATACAGGTATACCTCTTAGATTAAAAGTTTGAAAATGGTTATCAGTTTGACAAACAAAGCATCTCAATTTAAGCCTAGACAATAAATTCACTGCAAAAGATTATATATTACATGGACTTTACCGTCTTTGAAGGATTCCTTCCTTTTAGTGTCTTCATTGCTGCATCTGCAAAAGCTTGTGCTGCTTCTGCATCAGCTTCTGCTGCTTCAGCTTCCCTAGCTGCCTCTTCCGCTTCTGCTATGGCAGCTTCAGCCTCTGCAACTGCTCGAGCAGCAGCTGCAGCAGCCTCTTGTGAGGTCATGGTCCTCATCTTGGCTAGCTCTAAATCAATCTGGGTTTTCATAAGCATGGTACCATCATCCTTATCAAATTTGGGGGAAACCCTCTGCCTGCCCTCAAACAGAAACATGGAAGAATTTCTTCTTTTTTCCGAAAATGTTGGAGTAGGGGCAATCCTGTACCTTCGTTTTACCTGTGAAAATAAAGATACAACATACAAATAAGATCAAACTCCAACCAATTAAGACCCTGTCCCCCATAAATAAAAATAATAATAAAATCAAACCACTATCACTGAACAGCACCAACGGAAGTTGTAGCCACATTCAATTTCCAGGTGATTGATGAGTTTACAAAATTGAAAGGCATGTTTTACCAAGAAACAGTTCCCAATTGAAGCACCCCAACAAGATAATATTGAAAACAAAAGAGATCATATTTCATTTTCAGACCAAAATATCGCCCTAGCATAGTATTTCTCTTTCTAGCGACTAGAACTAATAGATATAATATTTTCTTTTCGTGCATTTAGTTCAAAATTCCTCCCCAATTCATGTAAATGTCTAATTGTCTATATAAGCTTGATCGGTTGCCATTTCCATATAACCCCAACATTTCACCAACATTAATAGTTGATTTCAGTACAACCACATGTAGGTCGTATTCATAACTGATATGCAAAATTACTTTCCCTTTTTATTGAATAATCTCCAAACAACTTTGCAAATCATCGAAAATTTTCTTCAAGGTATATTCATAATCATGCCTTCACACTTTCATTTACTTATCTAAAAATAGGTTTAATTAATTTTCCTCTCCTTCACAGAATAAGTAGACATAGACGGCAATCAAGGCCGACATCTGATGTTGTGATGATCTTTTAATATGTGGGAGTAATTAATGCTTTTACTATGAATTCAATCACAAAACATCATCAATGAATTCAAAGGTAGGCAAACAACAAGCAAAGCAAAGGAAAGCCAAGTTTCTGTGGTTGTATTTGTACCTACCAAATGTAACCAAAACTAAGGTACAAAAGCTTGGTCATACATTGTAATACAAAGGAAAAATTAAACCTTGCTTACATGCAAAATAGACAACTAAAGGAAGTATATAAACCTACAATATCACAATTGGACTTAAGTATAGCTGTATACGGGACATAGATGTATACAGGAAATTGCTTTAACATTATTAGACCACATATTTGATGAATAAATTTACCTTAATTAGTTTACCGCTTGCTGTTAAGAATTTTAATTTCGCCAACAATAGCCTCTTGAAATCTGCTGGAGCCCAATATTGTTCCTACAAAATGAAAGCTCTAAATCAAAATTGATAGCTAAAAAACAATGCAAGATTACGTAACTCTACACAATATATAATGGCAATAGGGACATAGTACAATATTTATTGGATGAAATTCATTACGGATCGGAGTTTATTCAGCACTATCAAAAAATGATAATTATAAAATTTTAAATAGTAATTGTTTCTCACTTTGGATTGTATAACCTTTTGGACTAGAGTGTTATACAAAGACTATATTTAATACAGTTGGATATGCAATAACATGCCATTGAGCCTCTGAACCTCTAGAAAATGTTGCTTATGCAATGTTCCGAAAGGAAAAAAGAAGTAAGTCCACTTCCTTTTTTTATTTTTGGAGAAGTAGTCTGGCAATGCAGTAAGCATAACCTCCCTTGTTTATAGCTACTACTTTTATAAGGCAAGCTATCACAGCTTCATCTATCAAAACTATGACTAGACGATGGAATTGAACTTTCATAATTGTTTTAAGGAGACTCAAAGACTTCTCCTCTCTGTAAAAAATTATTGGTGTTGGAAAGGTTTTGTTCTAAGTATGGATTAAGCACTGGTCCAACCACCTTTTAACTTTTCCTTCTTAATTTTTCTTTGATATTACAGAACTTGGGACCTAAGTGGGCAATTCATGGCAATCCATTTCCATGGAGAGGCTTATTAACAAGAATACAGTGCCCACTTCTCTTGACCATGATCTGACTAAAAGGTGTATTCTTATTGAAAATATCCCCAACAAATAACTAAATTGAAAATAGTAAGCCCAGAGAGGGAGAGGGAACCAAAGTTCTTTTTGTTCAATCTCCAATCCTATTAATCATCGGCTCTTTGGTTGAATTACAGTCACCATTCTATACTTTTTGTGAGATTCTTCAAAGATAAGGAGGGGAAACAGAACTATTCTCAAAAATCCACAGTAGGTCCTCAAAGCACAGACAAAATAATGAAAGAATAAAAAGAAAATTAATAGAAAGACTTTAAAGTTAAATGTCCACAACCCCAAGCCTTATGTGTGCAATTCAGGATTCCTGTATATTTTACAGGCATCACTGAGAGGACCAAGAGGAAGAAGTGAAGAACAAAGAGCAGATATCCGGGGTGCTATCATCTTAATATATTATTCCCCCTTTTTTTATGGGGATATGTAATGCCCTTTATACCCAACCCTGATGCTTCCAAGGAAACAGTAAGGATAGCAAATACCAAAAGCGTCCTATGATTGAAAAATGATTCGTGAATTTAAGTATCAAAATATACATATTATAAACTCCTCTACAGTTATTTACCATCAGATTTTAGCTGATTGAGCACACGGAAATACATCATTGTCATCTCAACCTCTCAATTAGCCTGTGATGTTTTCAACTTGTGACGGTGATGTGTCAGAGAAACTAGTAAACTAAAAACACCATATTGTTTATTGAACAGAGAACGTACCTCTATATATGCAGCGATAGTCGTCTTATTAGAACCACCTGGATCCTTCAAGCTAGTTATGGCCTCCATTATAAGATCGTCCAGCCTGCGGTCATGACTAGAAATTAGAGCTCAAAGTAACAGCATGTTTCAAATTTGGAACATACAACAGGAAAAAATTTCAAAGACTTGCAAGTAAACCAACCTATAATCAACAGATGTAGAAGAAAAACCACGCAGCACAGAACAGGACAATGACAATTTTCATCTTTATTATCACATTTATTTCAGTACAGAAACATGGACTCAGACATTTGTTAACAAGAAGCTTCAATCTGATGGTTGCTTAGTTAAATAGGTTAAAAGAACTGGAAGAAGAGAATATGAATTCCCACAGACACGTGCCCTTCTTCTCTCTGTACCACTCACAAATTAAATGAAATTGCATATAATTATCTAAACCCATAACTATATTTCGAACAACCAGTTCACTATTGGTCTTATTATATGATTGTTTGATCAAATTCAGTGTTCCCTATGTGCTTGCAAAATTCGAGCTCAGTCCTTAAGGAAAGAGCAAAACCAGGTCAGTCTACTGATCAGGGCACAAGAGTAAGAATCTCCAAGGGGTAGTCTCAAGTGAACTTGAACAGCTCCATAAGAGCCAAAACACTCTATTGAAGGACTTCCTTGTACACATCCATCAAATTCCACTCACAATATGCTTGCACATGTAAAAGACAGTGATTTCACGCAAGGCGGATTTCAGAAACCCCCGTTGATTTTGTATATCTACAATATAGTTAGCAGTCTAGCATCCCTGATAATTAAGTAGCTAGTTTGCACAACTGACTGATCTGACCCCCAAGCTATGACAGCCCACAGTAGACTACAAATAAACATATTAATCACACAAAAAATAAAAATAAGGGATTGGTTTTCAGCATTAAACATCTGAAACTATGAAAAAGTTGAACAAAGACTCAACTCGCTGGATAGGAACTAAAACAGATTCTAGATGGACTTCTGATTTGTAATAAAACACACAGGAGGATCTCACATGTAAATGAGAGTGAGGCAACATTAAGACAGATTTCAGATCTCCATTTAAATTTTTACATCTTCACAAGTCAATCAGTTCTTGAACATAAACAAAAATGAGACCGATTTGGCACAATTAATCAATCCAACCATTCAAAATTACCATGAACCACACTAACGTACAGACCAAGATGAGACACTAGACATTCAATAATTAAAGAAGAAGAAAAAAAAACTGAAAGAAAAGAGAGCTGTCTAACCTAACGATGGATCTTTTCGGAGCAGAAACCTGCTGTGAATCACTGGATGCTGCAATAGGCTTAGCATCCATAATTTCTTCATCACTTTGACCAGTACTGAGAGCCATAGAGTTATCTTCCTGTTTGGGGACCTGAGGCATTCTTCTAGTTACTGTCTTACACTTATCTCGGGAGCCCCATCCATTTACCATGACACTCAAATTTCTCCACTTATCCTGCCCGCCATCAAAACCAAATCACTGTAAAGAGTATACTATAACGTAGTCCAGCATAAACTATGTAGAATTGGTCAAAGCATCACCAAAATCCATACTTGTCATCATAAACTATACCAATTGAATAGTGTTAAAAGAACCATACCTTAAGATCTACATTTGAGCGAAGATACAAGATGTGAGCAAACTCTGGATCTTTAAGTATGGTCCGCCATTTCCCAGCCCCATGTTTAACCACTCCAGCTTTAAGGGCTGCTTCTTCTTCTGCATTCCATTTCTGCTTAGGAGCACCCATAGACAGTAGCAGGAAGGAATTCCTCCAGAGTATCAATCTGCAGAACACTAGTGGTCTACATCAGCACATGCACTCAAGGAAAGATCCGGACACTCATTAGATATTAAAAATCAGAAAAGAACAACTGAAAAGAAATGTAAAATTCTAGAGGACTAAGATAACCCAACACAATCTTCAGCCACTGATTTTTAAAATAAACACCTCAAAAACAAAGTTTGCATTTGGGAATGAACTTTAATTTGAGATATAAATTTGCATCGACACATTTGAAATCCTTAAATTGTAAATGCCGCACTTTGATATTCTCTTGTTTCAAAAAATAAAAATAAAAGCTGCATGGATTGCTTTACATCCAGTTTTTTCCTTACTAATCTAAGTGGTTCAATTATGAGCTGTTTTAAGCTTACACTGTAATTCAATAACGCCTTTTTCATTACAATTAGCATCTTCTTAAAACAGTTCAAGAAAAGATCTTAATTTAGCTCAGCTCCACAGGGATCAAAATTTGCCAACAAAAATTATCAAAGATACGAATAATCACAATTCAATTTCGTTATATAATCACATAAACACTTCATCTCTCATACAAACCCTAAAAGCCTCCCCGGAAAAATTCAATGGCTGAAAGACCAATTTCATCTTCCATAAAACAACCCTAAAAAGTTCCTAACAGATTTACCAAAACGGTAATACGATAAAATACAATCTAAAATCACTAATGACATATACTAATCTCCACGGAATTCACGAATCCAAAAACAAAGAGTTAAAATTGCGTGAAGGAAAAAAAAAACAATAAAGTTATGAAAATTTACCGGAGAAGCCAGTATTAAGCCGCGAATAATTAAACTTTCTTCTTCTTCTTCTAGTTTTAACCTAAATTTCTTTTTCTCTGGTTGATTTGGTTGTTGAGCTCTGGGATTTGAAATTCAGTTCAAAGCGTTATTGCTCTTTCACGTCCACCTGGGATTTTTACTGATCGACACGAAACAGATGACCTTGGCAGCCGGGAGTAACATGAAACTTCCGTGCAACTTTAATTTTATTATGGCACGTGGTACAAGCCTACAAGGTACATATATTGTACGCTCAAACGGTTTCCCTAAACTTTCTAGGGTTGATATATCGGAGATTTCTCTCAGGATTAGGCTACGAATCATATGCGGCATGTTTTATGAGCCGTTCGATTATTTGTGTGGCTCAGATTTTACTGAAACATTTTTTTCTTGTGTATTTACATGATTGAAATTTTTTCAGCCTACATTTAAATTAGAGAAAAAATTACATTTAGTTCTTCAACTTTCACCAGTTCGACACTTACATCACTGAATTTTGAAAAATGTCACTTCCGTCCCACAACTTGAACATTAACTATTACTTTGGTCACTGCCGTCTATTTCTCCTATTACAAACTCTTAAGCCCTTTTAACGGAGGGATCAAAATGATAGTCGGTGTAAAAATTGAGAGACGAAAGTGTCAAACGGGTGAAAGTTAAGGGACTAAATGTGATTTTTTTCCCTTTAAATTATAATAAATTTGACACTTTAGTACCCTCTTTTTTTTTGCCAAATGAAAATTTATTAAATAATAAAGATTTACAAACAGATATTGGATAATCAAGTTGAAATACAATAAACAAAAGCGCATTTTTTATGCGCTATTTGCAGCCTAAATACATTTATTTGAGACGATGTACATATAACTGGGTTGAAAAAGCGAAAAAAAGGTCTTCGCTTCCTCTACCAAAACAACAATCTTACAAATGTGAAAATACAAAACTACAGATATTGCAGCAATAGCTGGAATAGTAAGTGACAGTCAATCCTTGATGAACCATGGAAACCCAAAGGCCAACAATCTTATTTAACCAGAGAACAAATCTGATGAACTAGCTGCATATCCAAGCCCAATCAACTATGCCAATCGCTTATAGAAATATGAAGAACCAGCCGGTAGCAAGCAATCCAAATAATGACACAAAGCCGAACCATCATGGATCCAAAAACTAATAAAATAACACCAAGAGCAAATACAAGACCACCAAAACCAAAACACAAGATACAGAGAGAATCTGCCGTAGCAAAGAAGCCGAGTGCAAAAACAAAAAGCCACTGGACAACTCCCAATGAAAGGTAATGTTGGTGTTGGTGTAGAGAAAAAAAGAGGGTCATTGCCAAAAAGTGGGATAAGCTAGCTAGAAATGAACAAGATTATTGACACTTTGAACCTTAAGGATGTGAAAATCTCCCAAAAATGGGAAGAACAAGTAAACCAGAACCCGTTAACCACAACATGATATGGATTCCAACACAAGGAAAACCTCATTTCTTAAGAATATACGAATAAGGCTTAGATTGAACCTAAGAATATTGAGACATTCAAATGGGACAATTAATTTTACCCCAAATTCTTGTTATGTACGTACTTAGTGCCACCATAGTACAGGTCACCATAGTAGAGGCTGTAGTCCTCTCTAACTTTGCTCCCTCTACTTTGTTTTTATTCTCTACATTCAATCATTCCCTTGTTGTACGTTGTAAAAGACATCAGATCAAACATATTCTTTTCTAGGTCTCTGTCTTTATGATCCCAAAGAGAATAACCCAACAAAGCCAAATTCTAAAAGCCGTCAAAATAATAATACTTGTCAAATCATTCAATATTGTTCTTCCACATAGCATAGGCCACCCATAACTTTTCTCCATGAAACCCAGCTCTTTATGATCCCCAAAGAGCAACAAAATCACACCCATTCTCAATTACCCAACTAAGCAAAAGCATTTGAAAATTTACAAAATAATAGTTGTCCAGTATATATATAAATGTAATTCTTTCACAAAGAACTTCCGATGTATGAGTGCGTTCCAAACACACTAGCATACAAGAATAAGCAGACCAATGAAACATTCCAAGCCAAAGTTCATATTATTTATGAAAAACATTCGATGAAAAATAAAAATGAAAAACCCTAGACAATGTAGGTGGAAATTCTGTAACAGATAGATGAATTTGACAACCCAATCTGGGCAGGAATCAAACTCTACACAACAATCCTCCGATCAAATGAACCTTGAATCCCATCAGAAGCAGGCATCCAGCAAACAGCAACAGCACAGAGCAGCCAAACTGCACCACCATTCCAAAACAAATTAGGACGACAATTCTCTACGCCAGCCATAATAAAATGACCATATCACCCTCGACCCTAATGACAAAACAGGGGTATTTTGGAAAAAGGACAGCGACCAGGACTATTCCCCATCTACCTCGTGTGTGCGTTGTTTTGACTGCCAAACCGAGTTGACCGAGTCTTGACTCGTGCCAAATCTGGCAGACTTGGCTGACTGTCAAGACGACCCCAGATCTGAGTCAAGACCCAACTCAACTCGGTTTCAGAGAAAGAGAGAGAGAGAGAGAGAGCTACGTACCAGCCTTCCATGAATCCACTACTATTGCTCTGTTGTTGTTGAGGGGGAGGCTGAGCGTATTGAGGAGCATAAGCAGGAGGATATTGCTGGGGATATCCCTGCGGGGGAGGATATCCCTGCTGGGCATATCCCTGCGGGGGATATCCCGGAGGCGGATAAGCGTCTTTGGGATATCCCTCCGGTGGATAACCTAACAAGAAATCAGAAAATGAATTGATCGATGATCATCAACTACAAAAATTCAAGCAGAAAGTGATTGATTACGTACCTTGAGGAGGAGGAACACCAACTGGGGGTTGTTGCTGGTTGTAATAGCTCATGGCTGTTGGGGGTGTTGATCAATGCTGGTGGGCTGAAATATTATATATCAAGTCTTTTGCTTCTGGGAGGAGAGAGACGTACAGGCTGTGTGAATGTGGGAGAGGGCATTGTATTCCTCGGTCGTTTTAAATGCGTTGTTTTGGTTTTTTTTTTTAAAAAAAATTAAACAGAAGCAGGCGCAAGCAGACGTTGAATTGGATTGGGAGTTGGTCTTTTTTTAACTTTTTTTTCTTCGGGCCAAGAAAGCAGCCGAGGGAGGTTTTTTGTTTTTGGCTGGTGCAGGGAAGGTTTTTTGTTTCTTCGGTATGCCAGTTGCAAAAGGGGGTGAACGAGCAGGTTCACTCATGAAGTAAACCTAAGAATTGTGTTACGGTAGAGAGATGTAATTAATATCAAAACTCCGTGAACAAACAATGGTTACAAGTTTTAATACTTCGCTCATTTAGTCAAAAATACCCTACT
This sequence comes from Rubus parviflorus, assembly GCA_029955375.1. Lineage (NCBI taxonomy): Eukaryota > Viridiplantae > Streptophyta > Magnoliopsida > Rosales > Rosaceae > Rubus > Rubus parviflorus. Next base: position 32,508,441 of record JARGGL010000001.1, read on the forward strand.
TATATACCGAATTTAAAAGCTATGACGATTCATTTCATGTGCAAGGAAGCTCAAAGCAACTAGCTACAACCTTTAGCAAAACGAAAAAGAACAACGTAATACATTAATCACCGTACAATATATACTCGATCTATAACGTCATTTGTGTCATTCATGCAACTGGTAAATCTTTTAAATTATAATATCTTTTTTTTGTGTGTGCTCAGGTTGATAATATACCAATATTAAGAAGTTAGATCAAATTTTTCCCACCTCCTTAATTTATAGATGTGTTATGTATTATTTACAGGCCAAAAAGGCAACAGCCAAACTTATTTTATTATTTTCACTTTCCTTCTCTCTCTTTCTTCGTCCCCAGAAAAACTCGGACTCGGATCCTCTCCTCACGGAGAGGTGCTCCTTTTTCCTCACAAGTAAATCCTGGCCATCCAATCTGATCGTGCGGCCAGGATTTGCTTGCCTTTTTTTTTTTTTCCTTCTCTCTCATCCCCTCTCTCTTCGTTATCTACTTATCTCTCTTCCACTCTCTCTGCTGCAACTTCCTTCACCGAATTCTATGTTTGATCAACACATCCAATTACAACAATTTTAGTCCTCAAGTTCATCAATTTTCCACTCAAATATAGAGCTCATCCATTACCCAAAAACTATAGAGTTAATGTTAGAGTTCATCAATTTCCCAGAAATTCATACACAACCATCTCCTAACCAAACTTCAATTACAAAACCCAGAAACTAGCACACACCACTACTGCTGCATATCTAACCCAGAAACTTCAATTACTTGTTGTGTATAATAGACCTCCGACCCATTCGATACGGGTCGGACTATGACAAATTGAGCCGGAGAAGCTTGAGTAACTCGCTTGCGGCTTCATCCGTGTTCGAAACAACGACTCTCTTCTTAGAGAACGACGGTAGTGGAATGGAGCTTGGAGGTGGGGAGGCTATACAGGAAGACGACTCGGCGTAGAGAGAGAGAGAGAGAGAGAGAGAGAAGTTGCAGACAGACAGAGAGAGAGAGAGAGAGAGAGAGAGAGAGAGGGAAGTTGCAGACAGAGAGAAGGGAAGAGAGATAACGAAGAGAGAGGGGATGAGAGAGAAGAAGAAAAAAAAAAGGCAAGCAAATCCTGGCCGCACGATCAAATTGGATGGCCAGGATTTACTTGTGAGAAAAAAAGAGCACCTCTCCGTGAGGAGAGGATCCGAGTCCGAAAAACTCTCTCTTGGATCCGGATCCTCTCCTCACCAAGAGGATCTCTTATTTCCCCACCAAGAGATCTTGGCCCTCCATTTCGAAATGGAGGGCCAAGATTTGTTGCACTTTTGGGATGGGGTATGAGGTTTATGAAAAGTGCAAGAAATCTTGGCCCTCCATTTCGAAATGGAGGGCCAAGATCTCTTGGTGGGGAAATAAGAGATCCTCTTGGTGAGGAGAGGATCTCATTCCCTCTCTCTTCTCTCATCCCAGCAAAACTCTCTCTTCCTTTTAATAAAATATAATTTTTTTAACAAATCCGTTAAAGTAGAAATTAACCAGAAGTATCAAATTTCATTTAAGTTGTCAAATTCAAATTTGACAGATTAAGTTTGACATCTCCAAATGGAGATGCTCTTATAATTAGGTGCCATGTATTTGTCAACTAGTTCGAGGAGGTATATTCGGGTTTGGGCAAATTGTTCAACCTTTCAGAATTGATAATCAACCTACTGATTTTGTCTTTTAGAAATGGTCCACCTCCTTTATATTTTCCCTTATTTTTTTTAAACATGCCTCATAATAAAGATTGGAAGTGTTTTTGGCCAATGTATTGGAAGATTTGATTAGGCTGAAATTAGGTGTCACATCTATGGTTTTTTTTTTAATAGGAGTTAATATTGTTGAAAAACTGTTAGGGCCCGTTTGGATATAGGGATTTGGGGGATGGGATTTGGATTTGGAGATTCCAAATCCAAATTTTGCTGTTTGGAATTTTGGATAAATTTTTTTATGAGTATTTGGATTTTTGGACAAATCCACCCCAAGATTATATATCAGTAATTACGAGAATTTCAAATAACTAGGGTGGGGTAGTTATTTCAAATCCTCATCAGTGCATGACGACCAAAAATAAAAATAAAAATAAAAAAATTGCGACATCTTCTTCTACGTCTCTTTCTCTCTCTCTTCAATCTGTTTTTCTCCGATCTGTCATTCTCTCTCATGGTTCTCTCTTGACAAAGAACAAGAAAAAACAAAAAAAAAAACAAACCTTAGTGTATTCGAATCTCATAAATATATGGAAATGAGTTACTTGAGTTAAATCTTATTACAACTACACATTTCGGGTTTAAATTAATTATTTTCTCTTTTATATGAAATGACTGGATAAGTCGACTGGAAAAAGAGAAATTTTTCTCAGAAAAACAAAACACTAGATGAGAGTCATGATCGAATGAGAGAGTGAGACATATGCAAACGTATCTCATGTAAAAGAGCCTTGGAACAAAAAAAGTTGCATTAAAGATATTCCAACAAGATATTCCAACCTTAATTAGCGTGACTATAATTAGCTCATGTTTTACCAGAAATACAAATGGCATTCAACTTATTGGAGACATCCTCTTGCATAAGAGAAGAAAATCGGTCCCCGCTAATTATTTATGAAAGGTTTGCTCAAAAAAGTTATTTATGAAAGGACAAAACATATTTGGTAGAAAAAAAAAAACATATTTGGTAAAAAGGATATGTGAAAAATGCTCTGCACGGGTAGGCTCTCCCTAGGGTTTCCTAGCAGCGGCACCTAGGCATGGTTGGTCTGGAGAGGTATCTCTCTCTCCTCGACCTCTACTGCGGATGGTGGTGACGGTCGTGTGCGTGGACGCTTTCCAACATGGATGGGTTTTGCTCTACTGCGGATGGGTTTTGCTTTACATGTTGGAACCCTAATTTCCTCCAAAATAGCTAAATTTCAATTTTTTTGTCAATTTGGCTAGTCTGTTGGAGATGCTCTAAGTTAGGTCTCGAGTCTCCAATTTATTTCCTTTCAAGTCCTAAGTGAGTTCGGTTACTTTGTTACTTGAGCTATAACACTATTCAAAACGATTTTACTAAGGCAGTGATTAATTCTGTCGAGCCCAATATGGGTGGTCATCGTGTATACTTTTGCCTCTCACTATTAATGAATTGTCGCTTTCTATTCAAAAAAAAAATTGGTAGAAAAGAGCAATTGGCCTAACTTTCCAATTTTGGGGATGTAGTACTGGCATATTTAATCCATGCATACACTTGTAGCAATTCTTATAGACCGGCGAATCCAAAAGTATTTCTTTCTAATTTGCTTGACTTGTTTAGTTGCGTATGCTTTAATTTTTTTGATGTAATTCGTCGAACAATTCATCTTAACTCTCCATCATTTATGAACCATATATACCTAATCCTCTTCATACATATATATTCACCCTTGCTCATGCATCACACCTCTCACTTCGATCTATTTTTTTACATTGCTTGACTTGTCGATCTATTTTTCTACATTTTCACCATGTGTTTAGTTGCGTATGCCTTAATTTTTTTGATGTAATTCGTCGAACGACTTATCTCAATTAACTTTTAAGCACTTCTCACTCTCTCACCATTTATGACCCATGCCTAATCTTCTTCTTACCTATATCCGCCCTTGTGCAACCTAAACTTCATCTATCAAAACTAAAAGCCGAAACCACAGTCAAGGAAAAAGCTAGAGTTGTTCCATGATCTAGTTGAGTCAACTAACTAAATCCGTTAAAGTATCCGTAACAAGTTAGTTTTACAAAACACATGGTGAAAATGAACACACGTAAGTACGATATATAACTTCCAAAATGAAACAAATCTGTAGTTACACCACTAAATATGAAACAGATCTCATGATAAATCTGAAGCCGCTATAAACATCATACTAATTTAAACACACTAGATCACCCTAGATTTTGGATACTGTGGAGACAAATAACCTCTCTTGGTTCATTGGCCTAAGAAAAATCCAACTCTCCTAGCTTTTTGCATCAAAATAAACAAAGGATCAGCTAATTAAGATCAAACATATATATTTTGATTTAATTAGCAATTAATCAACCAAGAACACCAAATCAAGAATGAGCGATCACAAACAGCAACAACAACCTCCTCCTCCTCCTCCCCCTCCTCCTCAACAGCCTCTTGATCACGGTGTCCCTCCTCCTCCTCCTCAACAACAGCCCCCTGATCATGGTGTCCCTCCTCCTCCTCCTCAACAACAACCTTCTTCTAGTGCTCCTCCGCCGGCCTCTCCTCCTCCTCAAGGTACGTTTGATACCTGTTTTCTTTTTCATGTTGTTTCCTTATACATGCATTTCGTTGAACTCACATGAATTAATTGCTGGATTTGGATGGTTTTTTTTTGTTGTAAATAATGGAATAGGTTATTCACCACCACCAGAAGGATATCACTCGAGGGTGGACGTTTATCCACCACCGGGATATCCACCGCCGGGATATTCTTCATCGCCGCCACCGCCCCAAGGTTATCCACAAGAAGGACATTCCAGCAGAGACGTTTATCCACCACCAGGATATCCTCCACAAGCATATTCTTCACCACCTCCGGGCTATCCTCCCTCGGGTTATCCTCCCCAAGGCTACCCTCCCCAGGGTTATCCTCCTCAAGGATATCCGCCACAGGGATATCCTCCTCAAGGGTATCCACCGCAAGGATATCCTCCTCCCTATCAGGGACAGTACTACGCCGGCCAGCCTCCCCGCCCTCCTCCTCCTCAAACAAGCAGTAAGATGGGTTGTTTGAATGCCTGGTATGTACGTTATCATTATCTTAGGAGATAGAATTTATGTTTTTATTTTTTACTCAAAATGAAATAGTACTGAACTACTGATTATGGTTAAGCGCATGCATTATCTAATTTGTTTTCGATCTTTTGAATGATGCAGTTTGGCTGCTCTTTGCTGTTGCTGTATGTTGGATTGCTTAATGGATATGTGACTCAAGTCTATTTGGATGGTGTACAAAATATAAGGGTTGAGTATTGCAATTTTTATTTCTCTTTTGGTTATCGAGGATAAGTACGTACGTTGGAGGAGAGAATATTCTTGAGCAAAAAGAATGTGTTCCATCTGATGGTTTGGAAAAAACCGAACTGATCGAGGTTAAAAATTCTTACATATGTATTAAGAACCAAGAAGGATCCAAAATGTAGATATTGCTTAGGTGCCTTTAGCAAAATAAAATAAAGAAGTAAGCATAGGTGAGTTGTTGCTTGTAATTTCAATAAAAGTATTCATCAATCATTATTATTTTGGCAGATTGGGTTTTATTAATTGGATGATCGATGTTCATTATTTAGAAGTTAAATACCACGTACAGGTTTCATAAGTCAAGTCACAGCAGCTTGCAACTCTAATTGTTAAAAGCATTTACCCTTATATGTAATACGTACATTCTTATGAGGTTTTAGAAGTTTGAATTTTCCGTCTCAAAATTTTTCTCGTTCCGTTGAAGTTTATCAAAAAAAAAAATCAAGTCTTTGGATTAATAAACGTAGATGCTATAAATTTGTCATCAAAGTTTGCTTGAATTTATGGCATAGAAAAGGGATTGTTAATTGTTAGGTAGGGATGCCAAATTAAGGGAGAAGACAATAGAATGACCACCACCACGTTCATTTGTGCTTTCATAATTGATTTTCCGATTTTGTTTTCATTATTCACATTCATTTATTAAAGAAATCGGATGATCTCGATCAAAAGTATTTTCTATGTTTGAACTTAACGTCCAATGCAGAAAAATAGATCGAAGTGAGAGAGATGCATGAGCATTGTTCTATGTAGAAACTTTGTCTTATACGTGTATTGATAATGCATATACTATAGAAATTGTAGAACCATATGAGTAATCATATAAAAGTACAACGCAACTAAAACAAATAAAAAGAGAATGATGTTTTTTTTTTGAAAAGAATGAAACTTTATTAATGTCCGAAAAGATTACAGTGCATTGGAAAAAGATAAGACATAGAAGACAACCATTTCTCTTCCACCCTAACGAAAAAGCCACTCGCCCGTCCAGTAGCAATCACAACGCACCAGCGTTGGGGCGCCATTGGACGAGATCCTCCAAAAAACCGCGAGAAAACCCAAAGTTTGTTAGAAAACCTAAAAGCTCCGATTTTTCCTATGAGGGAAAACCTAGTAAATTCGATTCAAATATCCAAATGTTATTTTTCAATTGAAAAGAGAATGATCGTGCTCATGCATGGGACAATAAAACTAATAACTTAGCACACTTGTGTTTACTTTATGAATTCTTCTATTTTTCGAAGATAAAAAAAATCTAAAACTATTTGGTGCTAAATAAATTATGGGATTGGATCCCATGAGGTTGTATCTTTTTCTTTAGCACACTCATGCTTAAAGTCTCAAAATAAATAAATAAATGAAAATTTTCTTGCAAAGATGTGTGCTATAATGAGAACGTTTTTTTTTGGCGATGGTGTAAATTGACAATTTGATCAAGGCAAGAGGGCTTTACACTTTTACCTATTAAACCTTTAATTATTCTAATTTTAATCCCCTTGATATTTCAAAACAATTTTGTGGGCTTTAAATGAACATGGAATGGGCCAACAAGTGATTGAGCCCACCGGCCAAATGGGCCTTGAATGTAGTAGTATGATAACTTATTAGAAATATCATATTTGCGCATACACTTTTTATTTGTTACATTAGAGAGGAATGAACCTCTAATTTAGTTTAATCCTAACCTAATTTATCGATCTCTCCCTTGTCATCCCTTAATATAACATCCTTGATATCAAATATCACTTTTCTCTTGGGAGCATGACCAAACCAAGTTTGGTTAATATCAAAATCTAAAAAGCCATTAATATAACATCCCTTATATCAAATATCACTTTTCTCTTGGTATTTTTTTTGATATATTTTTTTATAGAGAAAACATCATGCATTAATTGTTTAGCAGACATTACAATAATGACTCGCCTTAGAGTAGCTTTAGCAGACTCTCTATCGTAACTCCTTAGCTATTTTAGAGAGCATATTTAACTTTTTAGCTATTTTAGCAGCTGAATCAGCCTCCTATTTTAGCTTTTAGCTATATGACTCTTAAATATAGAGAGCGAGATGAGACTCTATTATTTTTTTTAATTTAAAACAATTATTTTTAGTTGTTTTGTGTAAATATTAAATACACTTAAACTATTTTTTATTTATTAATAATATGATTTAAATTCAATACTAGCTATAGTAGAGAGCATTGATGCAGACGTATTTTAAAACTGGCTAGCCAAAATAACTTTTTAGCTACTTTAGCTAAAATTTGGTTAAAAAATAAATAACATTGCTAAAGATGCTCGTGCAGAAGTTAGGCCATTACTTAAAGTAGATCCACATTTTCAAGCCAATGAGACCAATAAAAAAGTACCTAAAACTCCCGAAAAGAATTAGAAAAATACTGAGTCCCAGTACAAATCTGTGTCATCTTTCGAATTGCTTGACTTATGTTATGTATGGGGATTGTTTGGGTCTTCCAAATTGTCAAATTGCTTGGTTTGTGTTATGTTTTTTTTATTGCGTGACTTCAATAGATTTATTGTTTCTATGAGATCTGATCTCCCCTCCCCCTATCTTCTAATTTTCTTACTATTTAATAAATTTTCATTGCTTTGTTGAGGTTGCTAAAAAAAAATTAAAATAGAGGAAAAATATTGAGGAAATCTAGAGGAGAATATTTTAAGAGTACGTTTACTAAACCGTAATGGGATTGAGAAGGAATAGGAGAGAGAAGGAATGGGAGAGAGGAGGAATGAGAGAGAGGAGGAGTCATTTCCATTCCTTTGTTTACTTGTTATCCGGAATCGGAAACAATACCAAGATTGATTCTCATTCATGTGTTTACTAACATGTAGGAATCAGAATCGTGATAAGGTTAATTACGAAAACACCCTTACGTATAACTTAGCAATACCATGTCCCCCCATCGGAATGAAAATGGAGGATTGAATCCTGAAATTTTTGTGAGACCCACGCAACTCTCATTCCGTCTATGGTTAGTAAACGTCCATTTTTAACCGTAATGGGAATCAATTCCTATATATAGAATCATTCCCATTACGGGTTAGTAAACGTGCTCGAGATTTCTTGCCAACTTTTGTATTAATTTTTTTTCAATTTCACACAAAAATAGTTATTAAATAATGTCACATGCCAAAACCTAATTGGTGAAAAATTCAGCCTTGGCTGTCCATACAATATTTACTCCTTTGAGGTTGTACGTACCAAAAGCCTACTGATGTTGTGGCATGGACATCCATAGTAGAATATGACTTTAGTTATCACCTATATAATTAATCGACACATTCAGCAAAAAACTTAATGATTTGCATCAACTGCTAATTAAAAGTCTAGGAATCAAATACTTAATAAAGATCACAGGTCTGTTAACTTCTTTGGTAGTTGAAGAATTTGTTTAGCTTTCGTCTTTGAGATGGTTGGTGACTTGGGTATGTATGTATGAAACAGATACCCTACTGGACTATTGCTCACCAAAGTTTAACCCAACTAAGGAAAGGAGCATTTGGTTGGCACAACCCTTTTGACTGTGGTCCTTTTAATTACTTGCTCCTTACCCAAATTAAACGTTACATATTTTCAACCACTTTTACAGTCAATATGGAGTCAGCTAAGCTCCATGCCACTTGTACAGAAAGACTAGTCAGTGAACTCAGTACTATTACTGTCCCCATTGTCAAACCAACCCAGAAGAAGAACTAGAGCACTCTAGCAAGTATTGCCTAATTGGCAATGGCACGTATTAAGGGTCCTCTACCATACCCATATTTTCTATGCTGTGGTTTCCTAATACCCTTTTGGGTGTTTTAGGTAAGTAACCCAAATTAAACACTATCAAAAACCCTAAAGTTTTTACAGAGTAGCATTTTCTGTATGTAAATTTTCATAGTGAAGGACTCTGTTTGTTGGGTTAGTGTAGGACTCCTGGCCTTGGGATTCTTTATGAGAAAATAAGAACAAAACGGGAATGGCTTTGATATTCTTTCTGACATGAGATATGTTGCTGCTGTACTTCTGCTTCAGCTCTGCTGCAGCCGGTTATGTCTGTGCTGTCAAACCTGTCACTGAGAGCTCAGAGAGATACGTGACTGACTCCACCAAGGCACTCCACTATTGCTCTCCATAGTCCTTAAGCACATTATCACTACTCAAAAGTAGAGACCTTTTGTGATTCTGGCTTGTTATCCTCACAACAGAAAACCCATGATGAGAATCATGAAAATAGTCTCCAATGACCATACTCGAGTTACTGTATCGTCAAGATTCGTCTAAATTAATCAGATACTTGCTAATGCAAAATTATTGAGCTTGTGTAATACTTGCTATATGGAAGTGGTAAACTAATTACTTCTTGGAGGACTTTGATGCAATGCATAATGTGGGATGTTCCAAGTTAAATGCACCATTTTATCGTATGGGTTATTCTAAATTTATCGCTTTGCGCATCTCAAAACTCTGAAGCACCATCTGTTACTATTCGTCATATTTATCGGGAGGATAGTTGAGGATTGCATAGCTTATTTGGTAAGTATTCCATATGTTACTATTCGTCATATTTATCGCGAAGCAAATGGTGTGGCAAATATGATTGCTCACCTTGCTAGTTCTCAGGTTGAGACTTTTAGTTGGTTAGCAGAGACTCCTGCTATTATTCAGGATGTCCTCTTCATTGATCGTTGTAATAACTCTCGGGGTCAAGAAAATTTATCCCCCCCTCCCCGTTGAGTTTAAATCATATTATCAATAATAATTGAGGATCTGTCTCAATCCTCCTTTCAAAAATTCCGAAGCACCATTTATTATCTACGTTGTTATTGTCGACCACACTAATATTTACTATTATAAAGTATAGCTATTTTGGTGCTGTATTGTGACTATTGTCTTTGAAAGTGCTAAAAACGTTTTAAGAGAATCAAAAACTCTTTTGGTATATTTGGGGTCTTCCTACGCTTAATGCGTGAAAACAATGAGAAATTAGCTCAAAAAGTACTTAAAAAGGTGCTAACGGCAAACTTAAATAATCACAAAGAAACACCTCAAAAAGTGCTCCTAAATAAATGAATTTTCAAACCGGGTACACGAATTTTAACCAAAGCGCTTCCACCAGAAGCACGGATTATTATTAGTAAAACTAAAAGTGGGTAAAATGGGTAATATTGGTGCAGTTCTCTCAGTGAAGAAAAGTGAAAAACAGAGATGAGAGTAGAGAAATTTTGACATGAGTAATGAGTTGCATACATTTTGTGTGTCGCTAAATGCCAAGCTTTTGAGGCGATGAAGCCGTGAAAGAGAAGTAATTAACTTGGTCATCAAACAGCTTTTTCTGGAATTTAAGTCCTAACGCTGCTGCCTAACCACTCCTAATTCCTTTTTCTTTTCCATTTGGCGATTAAAATTTTCTAAATTTCATTTTCATTATATAGATTGTCTACTACCTCTCTCTCTCTCTCTCTACTCATTTCACTCTGTAATAATAAGATACAAAGAGCCACAGAGAGAGAATCAAAGAGTGTGTGAAAGAACTCAGCTTTTTTTCTCTCCGGCAATGGCGGTAGGAGGAGCACAAAAAGCCGATGACTTTCAGCCACATCCGGTGAAGGACCAGCTTCCCGGCGTCGACTTCTGCATGACCTCCTCTCCTCCTTGGCGTAACTCTTTTTAAAGAACACAAAACATGTTTAGCCCTGTTTTTATTACATGAATGACTGTAAAGTTTTTCCTTCCTGTGACAATGTACTTGTAATTTCGTATAACAGCTGCTGGGTTTTCCCTTTTTTTGAGTAATAAGTTCTGTGTTTGGTTACCCAGAAAATTTGTGGTAACAAAGGAAAATGGGTTTTTCAAAGGAGTTTGCTTTTTGGTCCTAGCCTCAAAACTCACAAGCCATCAACTTTCTCATCTCCTTGTGTTTTGGCCTTTTGAGTGTTCTCTCTTGTGTCTAAAATTTTGTCATTCCAATTTCGAGGTTTGCTTTTGGGTCAAATGTATGTGTATGTTGGTGAAATTACTTGTGCTGGGTATTCTCTTCTTGTTGGATTAATGTCAATTCTGTTTGGTTACCCAGAAAATGGGTTTACAACTTTATACAAAGGAAAATGAGGATGAGAAATCAAAATGAAACAAACCGTTGATTAAATCCTTTATTAACAAGCTAGTATGCTACTATTTCACTTCTCTGGATTCAAATACACAATCCCATCAACTTTGCTCCTCGTTTTTGAGTGTCTTTTTTCATGAGTTACGAAATTTTTGGATTCTATTTCTAGCTCTTCCAAGTTTTTTGGTCGGTTTTACTGCATTTTCTGGCAAACCAATCAGAGGGTTAACATATTTTCGGTCCGTTTTCTTGCTTTTATTAGCCTCCCTTACATTGCCATCCTCTGTTTTCTATCTTTTTCTACTTTACAGTTTTCCCCTCTTCTCCTCTAAGATTTAGTCAAGTGTTGGTTTAGTGCTACAGATAACTAAGAGATGGAGATTACTGTTCCTTTCATTTTCATGTTTAACATTTTCCTTATTGCTTATTAATTGTTTGATTGAATGCAGCTGAAGCAATACTTCTGGGGTTTCAGCACTTTCTGGTTATGTTGGGCACAACTGTGTTCATCCCCACCCTGCTTGTCCCTCTAATGGGTGGTGGTGATGTAAGACCTGCAAAAATCTTGCACATAGTTTTTCAGTTCTCCTTAAACTTTGCAGTCTTTTTGAAAGACATTGTCCAATCTTTATCTTAATAGGTAGAGAAGGCGGAAGTGATTGATACTTTGCTCTTTGTCGCGGCCATTAACACACTGTTGCAGACTTGGTTTGGGACTCGTCTTCCTGTGGTGATGGGGGGTTCATACGCTTTCATCATCCCTGCTCTCTCCATCGCTTATTCCAGGAGGTTCAGTGCATACATAGACCCCCACCAGGTTGGTCTGAACCAATTTGTCACTCTCCTTTCTCCTATTTTTAGCACTCTGTTGGACTCTAGGACAGAATTTATGTTTAAAACATGGAAATGGTCACATACTTCTGTGTTCTATCTTTTGTGATGACTTGTAAAGGGAGACTTATCCATATGATGTCTTGGGGTTTTTTATTATGTTTGTAATAACGCTCTTTGTTATATTTTTTTTCAGAGGTTCAAAGAAACTATGAGAGCAATACAAGGTGCACTCATCATTGCATCATTCTTCCAAATGATTCTTGGCTTTTTGGGGTTTGTGAGAATATTTGGGAGGTGGGTTGAGGCAATAAAGCCTATTAGAATCTGATAAATATGCTCGGTAGTTGTTACTTTGTTTAAGGAAGAACTTGACTATTGGCATGGTTTGGTGTAGGTATCTTAGCCCTCTCTCTTCTGTTCCTCTAGTGACTCTTACGGGACTGGGGTTCTTTGTACTTGGTTTCCCTTTGGTAATCATGCTGAATCTTTCATTGTGTCATTGCTCGGTTGACTTGAACTTTTTAAGCTACAAGCAAGAGAGCTAGATAAACAGACTTTTTTTTTTCAAGTGTGAATGCATGGCCTCCACGATGCAGGTGTTACATCGTTTTGATCATGACATTATGCTTTTGTGCTTGATGGTTGCAGCTGGCAAATTGTGTTGAAGTTGGATTACCAGCCTTAGTTATACTGGTTCTTCTATCACAGGTGTGCAGCATGCTGAATCATTATTTTCTTTCAGTCATATTCAATTACGTTTTTAATTTCTTATGTAGCTGTTGCATGGTAGAATGTAACGCGATCTCCTTTAGTATTTGCATTAGTTGAGGTTTATTCTAATGCTTAAAAATGGTTCTGCAGTATGCCTGCACGATGAAGTTAAAGATACCAATATTTGATCGATTTGCGGTACTATTCTCTGTTGCAATTGTATGGCTGTACGCAGAAATTTTAACTGCAGGTGGTGCATATAATCATAGATCCCCTAAAACGCAAATTAGTTGCCGCACCGATCGTTCTGGGCTTGTTAGCGGTGCTCCTTGGTAAGCTTTACTTCCAGCTTAATTTCAGTCCAGCACTCCAGCATTTTCATCTCATGTTTTAAGCACCTGCATCGACAGTTTCAATAAATCATTCATGGGTTCTATTAATGATCAGTCAATCATTCATGGCTCATGGTCATGGATTAGTTGCCAAATATATGTGATCATTCTGTATGAGCATAACTGTCAACAAAGTTTTCTTCATGCGAAAAAAATAGTATAGAAGGTATTACTAGTCAACCTGTTTCCACGTTAAAAATATACATGACATTGGTGCAGTTAATAAAATATTAAATGCTGAACTACTTGATACAATGATTTGACTATCCACGGTTTCTTCTCTGTGTGATATCTGCCTCTTGTAACATCCATGTTATAAAGAAAACTTCCTGGTCTCAGTACCAAAGTTATTAAGCTATTGTGTAGGAAAAAAAAAGAAACACAACTTAAGCCTAATCCATTATTGAGCTTTGATACTACAGACTACACAAGCATTTCCTCACTCAAATCCATTAGTTTCGTATTTCAGAAGAAGAATTAGTCCTGCCAAAAACTCAGGGATTCTTCTAACACTGTCATATAAATATTTCTTGATTTGAAAAAATGATTACATTCTACTGGACAATAGTATGCCATGCAGTTATGATTTTTTCTTTCTTTTCACCATATGCAGGGTAAGGGTTCCCTATCCATTTCAATGGGGGCGCCCTGATTTTAATGCTGGAGATACTTTTGCAATTATGGCTTCTGCTTTTGTTGCTATTATTGAGGTAAAATTTAGGGACTTGATTCTTATTTAGTTTATTGTAGCATATAGATACCCAATACAGTGCCTTCTGTGTTCTTATTTTGGTGAGCTAATCCTTCAAGATTGATATCATGCAAATGCTCATTCTGCAAGTGTTGCTGTTAGCCTGTTGCTTGTGTTCATCAAGTACACCATACATCTTTGTCAATTCTTAGCATTATAACCCAGAATAAAAGAAATCAACTATACTTGTCATTTATGAAGATGCCTTTGTTAACTCTGTCATCTTCTGCTTGTGTTCATTTATGACTTGAAATGTGATTATTTCTTAAAGATATATAAAATACATATCTTTCTTCTTTTTCATTTGAGGGCAGTCCATAGGTGTATTTATTGCAGCGTCAAGATATGGGAGTGCCACCCCTCCACCACCTTCTGTTCTGGGCCGAGGTATAGGCTGGCAGGTAACAAGTGGTTAATTACATCCTTAAAAGTTTTTTCCGTAGACATTATATTTACTAGTGTTGGAAACTTAATCTAGCTTGTAAATATTTCAGGGCATAGGCACTTTACTGAATGGCATATTTGGCTCATTAACTGGCTCCAGTGCGTCAGTGTAAGTACTTTTGTTTATCCAGTTTCTGCATCGTTTGTTTGTTGTTGAATTATAGGGACTTCTGCTTTATCAATTTGTAAAAGGTATCCGTGGCTTACATTTGCATTGCTAATATTGCTAGTACATTATATGGAACCTCAACCAAATATTATCATTAGCCACAGAAAAAGACGAATGAAGTAGATTGCTGTGTGAGATTAATTCATAATTTTTGTTTTGAGTAAAATCCTGTAGAACAGGAAATGCGTCACAATCATTGATCCATATTACAAGTTCCCAATGGTTGCTTACTTTGGGGCATCGAGTGTGTTTGCCTTGGTTGTAGGCAGAAAACTCTGCTTTCTAGTGAAAACACCATCAAAGAAGAAGCCAGTATAATCATTGTGTAGTGTGAAAATGCAATCCAATAACCTTTGTTTTTTCAGTGAAAATGCAGGTTTGTTGGGATTGACACGTGTTGGAAGTCGAAGAGTAATTCAAATATCAGCCGGCTTTATGTTTTTCTTCTCTGTTTTAGGTGTGTGGTATATTGCATCTAGCAAGCTAAATCTTCCTGATTGTTTCTCTAACTGAGATGACTGATTTGCTTAATAAGAATTTAAACCATGGTGCACTAGGAGCTTAGAATTTTTGTGACTTTGTTTTAAACTTTTAATATGCGATCTAAGTGTGTCACTATCTATGTCATTCACAGGAAAATTTGGGGCTGTTCTTGCGTCTATACCACTGCCAATTGTGGCAGCTTTGTATTGCGTCCTTTATGCCTATGTTGGTGAGTCTTCTTTCCTATGTCAATTATGATCACAATACATAACTTTCATTTATTTTTGTTCTTTTTAAGTTTGTGGCCCGAGTACTATGAATAATGTCCATGCTCATTCACATATAACATCCAAGTTAAAATTTGATTGTTTATACTGTGGTGGTGTGCAGCTTCTGCTGGTCTTGGTTTATTGCAGTTCTGCAATCTTAACAGTTTTAGGTCAAAGTTCATCATCGGTTTCTCTCTCTTCATGGGTCTTTCTGTGCCTCAGTACTTTCACGACTACATCATAACTTCTGGTCATGGCCCTCTTCACACACATCAAATCTGGGTGAGTTTGTTCAAATTCAATTATCTTCACAATTTCCCTGTTGTTAGTGATGTTTATCTACAGAAAACTGTGTCCTACTTACTAGTTACTAACACATGAATGAATATGAATTATTTTCACCTGCAGTTCAACAATATTGTGCAAGTAATTTTCTCATCCGCAGCAACTGTAGCAATTATAGTTGCTCTCTTCTTAGACCTCACCATGGGCCGTGGGCACAGTTCAACTCGGCGGGACAGTGGCCGACACTGGTGGGGAAAGTTCAGAAAATTTGACACAGATACCAGGAGTGAAGAGTTCTACTCACTACCATACAATCTTAATAGGCATTTCCCTTCAGTTTGACATTGAGCATCCTTGCATCCCATCTCATTTTACATTTATGAAAAATTCAAATAGAGGAAATTAAAGAGGATGAGTATCTTACATTTTGTTGGTAAGTTGTGACCAAGAGAAAATAGATATGTATAGGAGCATTTTAGGATGGGGGACCAACTTGGTATTTGAACACAAAACCAAGCATGTAATTATTTGGTTATGGCCGACTGTTTCCTGCTACAAGTTTAGTAAAAGCTTGGAAACTATCATTTCCAAGAATCTGATAGGTCATGAAGAGAACATTTCTTATGGAATGTGATTCTTTTGCACCAAAAGATTAGCTGGTTTTGGTTTTGTCCCCGCTCTTCCTTTATCTCCAATAAGCTTACCGCATGGGGCAAAATAGAAAATCACAGATCTGAATTATCTTATGCTTGAGAAAATTTCACATTGCTTGAGTCACAAGACCTCAATCGCCATTTTGATGCTTTGCTTGGAAGTTTATTTATTTATTTTTCATATTCTTTGATATTTGCCAGACTGAATTACGGGCCTATTTAACTCAGTTGCATAAGGGAAGGTATAAATGTTCTCAGAGTTGGTCTAAATTCATAAGTACCTTTCTGTTGTTCAAACTTGTTATCGACATTTGGTAAGCAGTGAAATTCAATTAACTTTCTTAAAACTTTTTGAGCAACCTGAGCATTACAAGCTTGAAAACTTCCTTAGCTCTTCTATATACTCCAGCTAATCTTTTTACATCTCTATGAAAGTAAGAATTAACAACTTTAGGGAGAATTCTACTAAGTCATACAAGAAGAAGAGAGTCCAAAACTGGCTAGAGCATCACTAATCATATTTCCTTCCCGATATATGGGATAATGGGAGGAGCGGAAGTTCATCATCAAAATTCGATGAAGACAATTTTTCTACAACACAAGAAGTTGTCAAGAAATTAACCAAAGAGAGGAGAAATCAAGCAGAGGAAACAACTTCAAACTAAAAAAAAATTCTAATCTTTCACTCAACCTAGCTCAATAGCCTTAATCATTGTCATCACCTCTGCCGCAACAGAATTGGCTAGGAATGTAAACAGAAGAAGAGTAAGCACCCATAAAAAGTCCTTTATCATCTCCCAACACACCCTCATAATCCTCGATTCTTGAACCACCCCTATAAACTCCATCCGTATTGAATATCAGTTATTTTTTGGTACATTGTTCGAAGATGAAACTAATCCTATAATTCTCATACATATTTTTAGTTTTCTCCAATATCTTATGCTAAATTGCTAATCTTCACATGATATAGCCAAAGACAAATATTTCTGAAATATGAAATTATAAAATTTCTTCTACATTTTTGGTCTTCCATCATGTCGATATGTATTATGAAACCAAAATAAAATTCATATAAAAAAAATGAAATTTGTTCTCACAACAAACTAATTCGTTTGCACATTCACATATATAACATGATAATTCAGTAGTGCTGTTATTTGCTAAGTATATTCATAAAACATACATATACAATGCATGTGCAATATTACAAAGTAGACACACTTTCAAATCTTCATATAAACATAATGCTTACATTACAGACTCATTATATTAGAATTTCTCATATTAAAAGCCTGACACAAATGCAAATGCATTCTCCAAAGTAGTAGGTCTTATTCAAGATGACTAAGAGAAAAGTGGAGAAGAAGAAAACATAGCTCTGCAGTTGATTCAATCATTCTATGTATAAATTTTAATGCTTCCTCCTACTTTTATAGCATCCAACCAATTCACTGTCATGACATATGACCTAGTTTGGGAGGTAAAGAAGAGAACTTGACCATCATTCTCAAGCAACATTAAGCTGATGCATACTTGTAACAAAAATAGAAGGTCTCCTTTCAATTAGAATAAATAGACCACAAGAAAAAGGAAATTTATCATTTAAGAGACTATGAAAAATGTATAATGGGGAATTCAATTATATGCCTATATGCCTATCCCTATTATGGTTTTTGTACCATACTCACCATATATAGCTTTGCCCCAACTTTTTTTTTTATTTTTCTTGACAAAATAAGAAATTTCTGTCTATTCCTCTACCCAAACCTTCTCTTCTTACCTATTGAGCTAAATCCAAAAGAGCAGGTTTTTCATATCACCTATATATACCAATCTATTAGTGTTTTTTCTTGGAAAGATGTCTAGGGCTTGATGCTAAAGTTGAATTTTCTATACATGTACTATGTACTCGAGGGTTAACCTAGGTAATTAGGGAGGAGGAAAAAAAATGTATCCAAAGCATAATGAATAATCTAAAAGAACACGTTCTGCAGAGCAAAATGAACTGCATAACATGTCTGAGAGGGTAAGTTATCAGTATTGTTGTTATTAATAGAGTGATTTTTTTATTGATATGTATGAATATATATATATATATATATATATATATATATTTACTAATGTGTGTCACTCATTTGTAATGGAGAGCCTAATCTACTCTGGATATATATGGATTATGGAATGATTGGAATCCATGGAAGATTGAAAAATGTCAAATGTTGTTCTGGTTGAGATCTATTGATATGGTTAGAATTGAGATGATTTGGATTAGGTGGGTCTTTTGGGCTTGAGGGACATCACGGGTTCTGATAATGGTTTCCCACATTCCAATCTTTAAATGGTAAAACTTCAATTGGTAATTGCATTTGTAAAGATTGTTTTTACACCTAATAATTCAACTCCTTCCTCAAAGACAACTAGCAACTAGAAAACAACTTTTCCTCCAGGAGGTGGATGCTATCATAATAGTATAATGTACCAACTTATAGATCACTAAGCAGTAGTAAGTATAAAATTTTATTTCAAAGAATATTGAATATCAGAAAAGATTACAGCCATAAGCATAAGTGCATAACAATGAAACGCATTAATACAGCTAAAGGAGAAATAATGGTGTCCGGATTGACCAAGTTGGCCAAGCACAAAGATTGACCAAGTTGGCCAAGCACAAAGATTGACCAAACAAAACAATCACACCCAAAAATCGTAGCTGTCGCCACACCAGCTGATCGAAGCCTACCAAATTTGTCAAAACTCGTGAAAACAAACTCACGAGTCACGACCCCTATGAAGAACAAGAACGAAAGACCCGGAACAAGAAGCAGTTGATTGCAATTTCTTCTACAATGTGGTTCGAAAATTTAAGTTAGCCTCCCAAAGTTAAAACCTTTGGTATTCCTATACGTTGTAACGTATATACACGTAGAGAAGAAAGGGTAGAATACAACAACGATGCTAAAACGCACAGCTTCAAGTGTAAACCTCTCACTCTCTCTCTCTCTCTCTCTTCAACCAACAAGGCAACAAGGCATTGGCAACAACACACATAAAGAAACAAAAGAAACACACAAACACACAAGCACACAAAAAGTGGAAGCAACCAAATAAAAGAAAAACCAACTCATACCACACACTTACTCTCTCACTTGTCTCTGAAGCAAATCCAAAGCCAAGCCTCTAAAAGACAATGCCCTACACCCAATTCCAAATCCGCAACCCTTCCTCGCCATGACCAAAACCCACCAATGTCTTCTTCCTCCGCCGACATCCCGTCCGATCACGACGACGACGCCGTCATCATCCGCCGATTGATCGCCTCCGAGTCCGATCACATCCCCTCCCCCGACTACCTCTCCTTATGCCGTGACCGTACCATCGACGTCACCGCTCGGCAGGACTCCATCAACTGGATCTTCAAAGTCCACGCTCACCACCGCTTCGCTCCGCTTACGGCGTTCCTCTCCGTCAATTACTTGGACCGTTTTCTCTCCACCCGGTCCCTCCCGGTAACTTTTCTTTCTCCGAGAGAATGACTATTTTTCCGGTGTACGTTTTGTATTTATCTGCGATTGTTTAATTTGTTGGCGTTGCCGGCCTGCAGCAACAGCATGGGCGTTGGCCGTTCCAGCTGCTCGCGGTGGCTTGCTTGTCTTTAGCGGCGAAGATGGAGGAGCCCAATATCCCATTCATCGTCGACCTCCAAATCTTGGAGCCCAAATTAGTTTTCGAGCCCAAAACGGTCCAAAGAATGGAGCTTTGGGTCATGTCCATTCTCAACTGGAGACTCCGCTCCGTTACACCCTTCGATTTCCTCCCCCATTTCATCTCTAAGCTCCCCTCTTCTTCTCCTCACGACCTTTTCCAGGCTTCTTCCGATCTAGTTCTCAAAACAATACGCGGTAAATAGCCCACTAAAACCCACACAATGTTACTTTTGGTTTATAATTTCTGTTTCTCATACATCTGATTGTGTGTGTGTTCCAGTGATTGATTTCTTGGGTTTTTCGCCGTCGACGGTGGCTGCGGCGGCTGTGCTCTGTGCCGCCGGTGAAAGAATCGATTTTGCGGCGGCGGAGGAAGACCAAGCAACAGCGCTGTTTCACGGCAGAGTAAACAAAGTAATAATCCATGGGCCTGCGAGCAAATTTTGGATTTTGTTGGGGTTGTTTTTACAAATAATTTATCTTTTTAAGTATCTGTTAGATGAGAAAATCGAAGAGTCGTGAGAAGAAGCCTAGAAAGAAGTGAAAGAAAGAAAAGAGTAATATTTCTCGCTCGCGGTAAATTACAAAATTCATTTCTTCTTTTTCATTGGGGACAGGAAAGTGTGAGAAGCTGTCACCAACTCATGGAGGAGTACCTGATCGACACGTGTCCCTCGTCCCGCCATAAATCCCGGCGACCCGACCCGCCGCCTCAGTCCACCCCGGCCAGCCCGGTCGGCGTGCTGGACGCGGCTGCCTGCGGGAGTTGCGACACGCTCTCCGAGAATCCCGGCTCCACCGTCCAAGCCGAGCCGCCGCCCGCCAAACGGCTCCGAGCCTCTTCCCCGGACAATGATGTACAGCCGCCGTAGAGAATTGAAACTCCCCACCTCCTATAAATTTTGGTCAATTTTGAGTGTAAGATGGACGGTCAGGATTAAGGAAGTAAGAGATAAAATGGGCTGTGAATTTTACTATTTACTGTTCCGGTATTTTATAAAATATGGGGGGTGTAGGTGTAATGATGGTTCAATTATGGTTCCCAAAGCAATTTGACTTTAACTAGTTAAATCTATTCTATCATGTGTGCATGGAAACCCAGTTTTGGTCGTAGCGTCACGTATATATTATCCCCTTAATTTACGAAATACGTAACAGTCTGTTTGATTGGGATGGTGGGGTTGGAGGGTATAATGGTAATTGTGGGATTTGGAAAAGCAGAAGGATTCTGTGGGTGACGTGGGTGGAGGGGCGTGTGCCATGTGGATGGGGAGGAATTTTGGAGGGAAAGGATCTGAGTGGAGGTTGGGGTGTGGGAGACAGAGAGGTGAAGTGAATCGGAGCCGTCCAGGTGTAAAGGCGGTGAGTAGTGTTTTAAGGCAAAGATTTGATTTGACGAGTGGGGGCCCACAAGAGGTCACATCAATGGCTATAATGCTAGCGATGACCTTGGAAGTGCCAGTGGGAAGCCAGGAACTTCCTTGCAGTGTAGAGCAAAGACGTGGGAATGAGATCCTCTCCTCACCAAGGGGATCTCTTATTTCCCCACCAAGAGATCTTGGCCCTCCATTTCGAAATGGAGGGCCAAGATTTCTTGCACTTTTCCTAAACCTCATACCCCACCCCAAAAGTGTAAAAAATCTTGGTCCTCCATTTCGAAATGGAGGGCCAAGATCTCTTGGTGGGGAAATAAGAGATCCCCTTGGTGAGGAGAGGATCCGGATCCAAAGACGTGCCAAGTATTATTAGATTAGATTGCATATTAAATGGAGGGCCAAGATCTCTTGGTGGGGAAATAAGAGATCCCCTTGGTGAGGAGAGGATCCGGATCCAAAGACGTGCCAAGTATTATTAGATTAGATTGCATATTTTGCTCATATTATTTGCCACATCCTCACCTATATGGATGAGAGTTTTTTTTTTTTTTTTTAAATAATTATAAAACTATAAGTCAAATTCAAGACCTCTTACTTACGAAAGATACTAACATTATTAAACTAAATAGTCGTGGATATTTTGGAAGTTCAGAAGTTAACAATGATAATGTAGCAAGTTTCTCATGATGGTATGCATTATCATTAATTGGCTAAATTGGTAGTTTAGTACCTAAACCAATCTCCAAATTGGTGTGTGTAAGAATTCACAGTCGACCAAATTGATAACTCCGTTTATATTTTCGTTAGACGAAAGTATATTTTTGACAAATGTAGAATTACTATCGTGATGGTCAAAGTACCATTTTAGAGATTTACTCTTTTCTAAGAGATGAAAACATACTCATAGTCTAATTTATACTCATAGTCTAATTTATACCCTTTATGATTGGGAGAGATAAGTTATGTCATAGCCATGGCACGTGGTTGCTTCCTTGATTAAAGCCCTTAAGCCACTGAATTATTGTTAAGAGAACAAGTAATCGAATTATTGTTAAGAGAACAAGTAATCGAATTATTGTGATCTTGACCTTCATATATTTATGTGGAGGCCAAGAAGATCAATAGCAATTTGCAAACGGGGACAAGAAAAATTTGTGTCTTGGATTTCCTACGATAAACAAGTTATTAAACCTTAGTCATGGAAGGACCCATTTCCAGGCTGTATGGGAAAGGTAGAGAGGGATGGGGACCCAAATTTTCTTCTGTTCAGATTAATACAGGAACCACATTTAAACCAAGTATATACTGTGATGTATGGCCGGAGTTTGTGTACATGTGATGTGCTGTGATGTATGGCCGGAGTTTGTGTACATGTGAATTTGGGTTAGCTAGCTGCTGGGACAAGTAATGGGGACACTAGGTGGCCGGCTAGGTAGAGCTCAGAGGAACACAATCAGAGTGCAGTTATGGACTAGTAAAGGCTCCAAATGGAAGCGAAAGAAAGAGGCCAATGGAAGAGACAAAGCAGCATTAACAACCTTCACATTGTTCACAAGCACCATCCACCCACCCATACGTACCCACGCACCAATACCTTCTTCTCATTTCTTAGAGACTTTATGAGAGACTATGAGACCCCAAGTGCTTTGCCTGTATATGTCTTTGAATAATTGGCGATGTCGATCTCTTTCCTTGTCCTTTGATGAGCAACCACATGCATGACTGCTCCTCATCAATGTGGTCTTTGGGTTTTTGCAGGTTCGTTTTGGTGGTCACTACCAACTTACCATGCATATATCATCATCAATCTGGCCGTTACTATCCCACATCCAGCATATTGTAAGATCTTGCCTCGCAATTTATCGCCAACTAATTTTCTGTCACTTATGTGTTCTTCTAGGTCTTGGTCAATGCTCTAGCTAGCTCCTTGAGTTCTTGGTGTTAGCTTTCACAGGTTGCCAAGTTCTTCAGTAACCAGAACTTGTTATTTTCTGGAGAGATAGATAACTAATTAAGTTGGGGGCTGGTTGAAATGGTGGAACTTTTTTAATAGGTTCATAAAATTTCTCATCTCACTTGGTTTATGAAGCTTACAACATTTTCAAAAGGCGTGTGCTATAGTAAGAGACTTCTTGTCAGAAAGTAACTTGCTTAAGAAAAAACTTTATTCACCCAACTAGGTGACTGAAGTTCATTTAGTTTTCCATACCTATATATATGATCAGCGGCTTCCAAAAGTATGGAAAGAGTTCAATTTTTCTATTTACTAAAAAATTATAATTAGTGAAGCACCTTTGCCGACGAATATTTCGTCGGAAAAAGTTGTTCATATAAATTTATTATTATATTTAATAGTTCCTTGTGATTTTCTAGAGAGAAAGATAACTAATTACGTTCGACACTAATTGAAATGGTGCAACTTATTTAATGGGTTCATAAAATTTCTCATCTCACTTGGTTTACGAAGCTTAGAATATTTTCAAAAGGTGTGTGCTATAGTAAGAGACTTCTTGTTGGAAAGTGACTTGCTTAAAAAAAAAAAACTTTCTTCGGCCAACTAGGCGACTAAAGTTTATTTAGGTTCCCGTATATATATATATATGAGCGGCTTCCAAAAGTATGGAATGACTTCAATTTTTCTATTTAATCAAAAATTAAAAAATTTATATTTAGTGAAGCACCTTTGCCGACGAATATTTTGTCGGAAAAAGTTGTTCCTAGAAATTTATTATTATATTTAAGAAGTTGTTATTAACACACCCCAAATTGTTATTAACACACTTTTTTGTATTTTTTAATTTATTTTTATTATATAAATTATTTATAATACCCTTATTTTTATTTTTATTAAATGGTGCAACTTATTTAATGGGTTCATAAAATTTCTCATCTCACTTGGTTTACGAAGCTTAGAATATTTTCAAAAGGTGTGTGCTATAGTAAGAGACTTCTTGTTGGAAAGTGACTTGCTTAAAAAAAAAAACTTTCTTCGGCCAACTAGGTGACTAAAGTTTATTTAGGTTCCCGTATATATATATATATATATATATATATATATATATATATGAGCGGCTTCCAAAAGTATGGAATGACTTCAATTTTTCTATTTAATCAAAAATTAAAAAATTTATATTTAGTGAAACACCTTTGCCGACGAATATTTTGTCGGAAAAAGTTGTTCCTAGAAATTTATTATTATATTTAAGAAGTTGTTATTAACACACCCCAAATTGTTATTAACACACTTTTTTGTATTTTTTAATTTATTTTTATTATATAAATTATTTATAATACCCTTACATTGTTTGAAAAAATTGTCTTTAAAAATACAAAGATGGGTTAATAACAACTTAGAGTGTGCCCCCCCTAAAAAAAACAACTTAGAGTGTGTTAATAACAATTCTCTATATTTAATAGTTCCTTGTTATTTTCTTGAGAGATAGATAACTAATTACGTTCGACACAATCCCAATCCATTATGTAGCTGACCAAGGGGAGAAACGCTTCTGAGACTGCTCCCGAGTGGATTAGTCGTTGGGCCTAGAAAGCTTTTGGGTTATCACGATCTTGATAAAAAAAAATTACGTTCGACACTCATTGAAATGGTGCAACTTATTTAATGGGTTAAATTGTCGCCATTTATAAAAAAAAAAACTTATTTAATGGGTTCATAAAATTTCTCAGCTCACTTGGTTTACGAAGAGAACATTTCCAAAAGGCATGTGCTATATTAAGAAACTTCTTGTCAGAAAAGTGACTTGCTTAAAAAAAAAACTTTCTTTGCCCAACTAGGTGACTAAAGTTCATTTAGGTTCCCGTATATATATGAGTGGCTTCCAAAAGTATGGAATGACTTCAATTTTTCTATTTACTCTAAACTATAAAATCAAACATTAATTAATGCGTGTAACGATCACATTAGTCATGGCTCAAATATTGTAAGAAAACTACCCATAGAAAAATAGGGTAGGTTGTGGTACGGTGATGTATGACATACCTCAATTTATAATTTTTTTGAATAAAAAATTACATGTAATTTAACCAAAATTACTACATTGACAACAAAGTTATCACATTCGTTTTACACTATTTACATATAATTGAACCAAAATTACAACCTCAACAACAAATTGGTCATAAACTTGTAACAAAGTCATAGATGGAGTAATTACTTCTAATAGAACAAAGATTACACAAAAAAAGACTCTCGTTACCACAATAATAACACATTTTGAGTGGATGTATGACATATATTTCAGTATTGTAAAACTTCCCTAGAAAAATAGTCGTCACAATGGGTTTGCTTTAATTATAAAACAATATTATTCCAAACAAAATAACATTGAGAAAATGCTCAAGATTTATCTATATGTTGCTTATACAAATGTTTTTTTTTTGGTTTTTTTTTTCAGTTGCTTATACATCTAATAATACATAATCCGATCTCCACATCATCGATCTCCTTCTTGTTTTTCTTTCAAGTCTTAAAATGAGATTAATACACATTTTTCCCAGCCTGAAAGAAGAAGATCAAAAAGCGGAATTAATTATTCTTATTGTATAAAAATTTAAAAGAATTAAAGCAAGCAAACAAAAGAAGTTGATGACGTACTTGGGTTGAACGATCGATCTCTGCTCTTCCTTCGTGTTTACAGTTAGAATCTTTTTGACCATTCTTTTGATATCTAAGATTCATGGCATAGGATACCTTGGACCATATAGATTCGTCATAGCATAATCCTTTTGGTCCTATAGGCGAGCAATCGACCTCTTTGCACAACTCTTCGAAGGCCTTCTTCAAATGACATTTCTTAATATTTTGTTTCTCAATGCACTACTTCTTCTCGCTGCCTCTGCCGCCTTGGGCTCCTCTTGCTGCCGCGGTAGGTGTAGGAATTCCCCCTACCGGGTCACCTGGAATTCCTCCTACCGGACCCCGTAGCTGACTTGGAATTTCACCTGCCGGATCTCTTGGAATTCCTCCTACGGGACCCTTTGGCTGACTTGGAATTCTCCCCGTCGGCCCTGGCTCATGCTCAACCGGTGGCTTATGGTGTCCACCCTATATGATACATAATTGCATATGACATGTGTTGCGATAGTTAGAAAATGAGAGACATATATCTAAAATATCGTTGCTGATAGTTAATAAATTGTATCGTTGCCAATAGTTAATAAATTGTATCGTTACCGTTCGGATTTAAGTATGAATAGCACACAATATAAGTATGCGCTTTGCTCAAAATACAGATCTTCTTTTTAGAGACAGGTGAATGAAGAGAATAAATTGTATCGTTATTATTGGAATATAAGTCTGAAAAGCACATAATATAACTATGAGCTTCACAATATAAAAGTTTTACTATCTGACAATAATAAACCTGAATGGATTGCTTAAGTAGCAACTTTTTTGACAGCTCCACCGGAGCAGTTGTTATGTTGTAATCTCATTGAATTTTAATGGATTTTGACATTTTCTCTAAAAAAATTATAAAAAAAATTGGATGAGAAATAAAAAATTTGTGTTGATCGATTAAATGGGCAATTTTTTTAAAAAAATTGACCTTATTGGTAATTTTGCTGAAAAAACAAATGCAATGGTATGCCTTTTTGCATTGCATAGGGCCGGTCCAAATTAATTTCATTTTATTTTATGAAATAACTAAATTCAATGTATGCCAATGTGAGTCTCATCACTTTTAGTCATCACACTTGGTCACTCACGCAACGATATTTCTCTTATC
Source organism: Rubus parviflorus (assembly GCA_029955375.1). Taxonomy (NCBI): domain Eukaryota; kingdom Viridiplantae; phylum Streptophyta; class Magnoliopsida; order Rosales; family Rosaceae; genus Rubus; species Rubus parviflorus. The sequence goes on from JARGGL010000001.1 coordinate 32,535,457, forward strand.
ATCGAGCCATCTTTAGTTTCCATTAATTATAATATATTAAGACTGAAGATTACACATGATGTTACATCCTTTTTGGGGCACGACAATAAGAGACATCACCTAAATAACTTCAACTACTCTCTTATGAACCCAATATAGATAGTACGGGGTACGGGACACTTGAAACTTTGCACTGAAAAACATATGAACTTAGGGCCCTAAAACTACTGTTGTTGCTTCACTCAACAATAGTCTCCGGAGTTTTAGGCCTATGAAACTTCTTTTATAAGAGTAGTCTTACTATAGAGAAATAAGCTATCAACATTTTTATAAGAGTAGTCTTAAGATGTGGGATTGTAAGTTGATAGCTTGTTTCTCTATAGTAAGACTACTCTTATAAAAATGTTGTCAAAAATCACCCACATCCCACCTCTTATGCCTTTCATCACTCAATGAACAGTCCCCAATTGGCTCAAGCAGAGTTTGGAACTTTGAGGGAAATGATTTTATTATTATAGAGAAAGTCCACAGATTATATTGAGATCATTCAGCATTAGAGGAAAGTTCATAATATAATTGTGCTTCATAGTATGTACGTCCTCTCTGCGTCCTATTGCTTGCACTTTTTCGCCAGTGGTATTTTTTTCCTCGGTCTATAGTTTTATCCCTTTGGGTTTTATCAGGGCAAGGTTTTAACGAGGCCACATTTTGTTGCCCTGCTCCTTGGTTTGTTGTTGAGTAGTGTCGACTTTTGGTTGAGGCCCCACTCTTTGTTATGTTGAGTTGTTTTGTGGAGTCATTTGTAAATCTCGCTTCTCTTTTGTGTTAGTTTCAGGCAGTAGGCTTAGTTAGAAGGCATTGACGTTTGTCCTCACTATCACCTTATGCTGAGGATGAGTTTATTAATTGTTATCTCTTTTTACCCTTGTTGTAACTTTTTCTCTTTTAATTACTCTTGTTGTAACGCCTCTTACTTTGTACTTTTATCCCTCTTTCCATAAACTTGATCACATTTTCTCAAAAAAGAAGAAGAAAGTATAACACTAGTTATGACTTTCATTTTGATTAGTCTCAAATTTAGAATCCTATCATGTACATAGGTTAGACTTCATGTGTATGATACAAATATACAATAATTCACCGCCACTTTGCAGGGAAGCAACTCGATCATACTGTGTGCATTACATATATTGCTATCACAGACTAGGACGTAATGGTTAGGAAGCAGAAATTGGGAAAACAATTAATGTACCTCACCTCTCTCAGTCTCTCTACATATGGTATCCATATATATATATATATATATATATATATATATATATATATATATATATATAAATTAGGAATGACTTGTTGGACTAGGATTTTCTTAATCTCAAATCTTTATAAGATGAACTAGAACATCTTTATTCTGGGCTCGAACAAGAGGACTGAATCCATGACCATGATGAAGAAAAGCAATGTCAAGAGAACTTTTCTTTTAATTGTGATTCATTACTAAATGGAACAACATTGATATTATTCGTGAATTAGTGCACTAAGTGCGGGGTTTTATCCAATGTACTTTCCATTTTGGGCTCAAACACATTTTTCAATACAAGTATTTCTTCACAAATAAACTGATGTTAGTATAGTAATTAGACTACAATTATCAACATTAAAATAAAATAACCAACAAATTATGTTTTTCTTTCACTCACACATCAATTCAAATCTTTCTTAATTCAACTGCTTTCACCACAGGCGCCGTTAGTCTAATGTATAAGTCTATAAGAAGTGGCACTACAAAAAATTGAACAATTTAGAATTTTGAGTGTCACCGCCCTTAGCCTCATGAGAATAAAAAGTTTACAAATTAGGGGTTGCTATCAATAGTACGTAGGCGGTGTTAACTAGAAAAGGAATTTGGACCCCTAGCTAACTACAAAAGTTGACATTTGATGCTCGATTTTTGGCACGCCTTGCATTTCAGTTGTTAGAACGATGAGCTCAAAAGAGGTAAACTCCGATTGGCAATTAATGGATAACTTAGGTTTTGTTATAGTTCATGTTTCGTTTAAGAACAAAAGAGATCGAGCAGAAATGTGATAGGAAGAAAATGAGCCTTGCTAAGAAGTAAGAACCTCGAAGCTATACAGCAGTACTAAGTTTTTATAACAACGGTCCATATATTCATGCCACATATAACACTAGTCATGACTTGATGAACAATCCCCAAATGGTTCAATCTGAGTTTGGTCCACATCCCCATCGCTCATAATCTCTAGCAAATCTCCTAGACTCACTAGGAGAGTGAGGGAACTGACATCAAGGCTTGGTCTAGTCCGGGACATAATTAATGTCTGGTAGAGTTAGTAGAATGTTCACTATGTACGTATCTTCGGGGTCAAAGTTTTCGTTAATATCATGCATGCATGGTTCTTGCTTCTGCAACACGTATTGTATTGCCCTATAAGCATAAACCCTAAAAGAAAACAATGTGACAGATTGTTATAAATATAGGGAACTATATGAGCTCATAAAAAATGATAAAGGTGCGCACTGAATTTACATTTCAATGTCAATTAATTTGTCCTGACTCCTGAGTAGAAGTAATGGAAGATATCAGTACTTCGATATATAACAGTTGTAGTGGGCCAACTAATTGGAATCAAAGCAACTCTTTATATTCTGGTCAATTACTTGTAACAGGTTCTTGTCAGTTCTCTTCTGCGTTTTACTACTTTCTGATCTATCTGTGAGGAGCTTGTTTTGCCGAAAATGGCAAATTTCTGCTTTTCTTTAACCACCCATATCATTACCTGCTCTTTAGAATTATCAACTTTTCATTTATATTTTGTACAAGATTCTCAGTCACCGCCTCTTTCCCTAGCTCAGTTTCTCTCTTGCTCTTAATTCACTCTTTTTTTTTTCTTGTCTCTCCATTTTACTCACTGAGTGAAATTTCCTCTCTTTTGAGTTTGTAGAGTGATCACTCACTGCAATTCGTCAATGGAAAGGTACGTTTCTTTGGTTGGTTTCAAGGTTAGGTTTTAAAGTTCAGATCTTTCTTAAGAATTTATGGGTCTTCTTTTCCGGTAAAAAGTGGAATCAAATATCACACTTTTGAGCATCTCCATTATTTTTTCTATAATTTGGGAGGAGCTCCTAAAGCTAAAATTTCCTTGTCTTCTATAAGAATTCCATTGTGTCCCAAAATTTTACTACAGAAAATCTTTTTGTGTTAGAATTCGGAGCAAAGATGGGAGCTTTAGGAGTTTAGGGAAATTTTGGGTAGACAACTTATTTAATTGACTTGTGGGAAACTAAATTTGGGGTCATATTTAGCCATAGATGGAGCTGGGGTTTGTAGCATTTTACCCCAAATTTAAATTTGGGGAGACATTAGAAAATGGAGGGGAGATGATCTACTTAGTTTATGAAGCTAGGATAAACTTACCCCAAGTTTTTTGGGTCTTAGGATAAACTTACCCCAAGCTAGGATAAACTTACTAGTTTCTGTTGCCTGATGTATGGTGGTTTGTTGCTTACTCATTATGGTTTTGGGTTGGTAGAATGAAGAATCAGAGAGTGAATCATCTTGTACACAAAAAGACTAGAAAGCATGTTATCATGTCATGGTTGAGAAATATTGCGGAGTCTGACAATGCAAATGGCGAGAGGGAACGCAGTGCTAACCCTCCAAAGTTGAAGAGGCGAAAGGCATCTGCATCTTCCTCCGGGTTCGAGTTCGGAACTTGTCTGGATGGTAGTCAGCAAACTCCTGTGCCGAGGTCACGAAAACGAGTGCAGCAAGTGGTTACTCCTACTACCACAAACCATCGCCCTTGTACAGTCTTATCTTGGCTGATAGACAACAATGTGGTTTTGCCAAGGGAGAAAGTACATTATTGTAGCGCAAAGGGCAGTCGTCCAATGGCTGAAGGAAAAGTAAGTAGAGAGGGGATCATATGCAGCTGTTGCCATAAGGTGTTTACACTTGGTGGCTTTGAAAGTCATGCTGGCTACAGTGAGACTCATAACCGCAGACCTGCTGCCAATATTTTTCTGGACAATGGAAAGTCTCTCTTAGATTGCCAGATACAACTTTTGAGTGTAAAAAGGAAAAGGAGCAGCAGTTCAGAACCACATGATAGGATGAAGGGTAATTGGCCTCAGGGCGAAAATGATTGCTTTTGTAAGGTGTGTCATGATGGTGGTGATTTGGTTTTATGTGATCTATGTCCATCGTCATTTCACAAGAGTTGCATTGGGTTGAAGGTAAATTATTTTGTTTTTGCGTTTCTCTTCATAGCATGTAAAAGTCTCTGCTGTTTCATTTTTGGTTAAAATCTCATTTCCTCAGAACTTATTTTACTTTAGGGACCTCAAATTGGACATTTGTGACTTCTTATCTGTCTTAAATTGTTTTGCTTCTGCAGGATGTTCCAGATGGTGACTGGTTCTGTCCAGCTTGCCGTTGTGGACTTTGTGGCCGAAGCATACTCAAGAAAGACAGAGAACCTACTACCCATTATCGTACCTGTGGTCAATGCGAGCATAAATGTAGGTTAACTTTTATCTTTTTCATTCATGGCAAAAAGATAATCCTTTTAATAGTTTTAGAATATGCATGCTTCTGAACTTTATGCAAGTTCGCACACATTTGAAAAGTTGGTAATTTTAGTTCTTGTGGTTTTCAATTTGATGTAGATCACACTGGGTGCCTCGGGAAAATAAGCGTAGATAAGTTGGAAAGTGATCCAAAAGGGAATTGGTTTTGCAGCGAGAGCTGTAAAAAGGTATCTCAAACATGCCATTACTATTTGGTAGTTTACTTCTTTTGGAATTTATTTCCTTGTATCTCCGTTTGATTGGGAAAAATATCCTCAAGCATAATCAAAACAGCTGGTCCTTTTTTGGAAAGCTGATTTTATAACGCTTGATAATTTCTGATAAAACTGGTATATATAACATAGACCAAATCAGATCATGACATAATAATCATTACTGACAAGTCCATGAAACCAGCATGCAGCACTTTGTGAGCGGGTTTGGCATCTTTGTGAGCTTTGTTTCTGGATTTGCTATAGAAGGTACCTGCACGATGGCACACTAGCTTAGCAGTGTGTGTGTGTGTGTGTGTGACATATATCTGTGGAGCACAAACAATGATCCTATACATATATGACATGACCTCATTGCTGTATATAAGCGCGACTTAGTATCTTAGGCTGAAGGAAGTAAGTAGTGATATATATGAATCTATATCTAACTTCCTTTTTCTTCATTCAATTAAGATATGATTAATCTTTAAAGAGCTCAGTGTCATGTTTTTCTGTCAGATGTTTTTCCGTGAGTTATGGATTTTATTTTTGCTAACATAATACAAACAAGCTTATCATTTGTTCCTTTTTCTCTTCCTATTGATGATGTTGATATGACTGGTTCAAACTTTCAGATATCTTCAGGCCTCAACGAGCTTGTAGGGAAACAAATTCCGGTGGGTGTTGACGATCTAACCTGGTCACTATTGAAGTCTGATAGTGGCGATACTGATGAGCCTAATAATGATGCCATCACGGAGACTTACAGCAGGCTCAGTCTTGCTCTTCTTGTGATGCATGAGTGCTTTCAGCCTGTTACGGAACCTCATACCCAGAGTGATCTTGCAGAAGATATCATATTCAGTAGAGGGTGAGAATTTCATGCTGTCAGTCGCACATCTTCTCTGCTAGCATCACTTTTTTAAGTACTACCATGTATTGATTCCCCTTACAATCTCTTTCTTTTTCTTGAAACTTTGTATCTTTTGATAATTTCCTTAAGTATTCTTTACTTTCTAAGACCAAGTTCTGGAATTTCCAGGTCAGATATTAACCGCATGAACTTTCAAGGGTTTTATACTGTGCTTTTAGAAAGAAATGACGAATTAATAACTGTAGCTACTGTAAGGTGAGCTTTTAGCTTCTTGAAAATTGTGAGCTATTGTATCATAAGTGTTTTGGTTTTAAAAGTGCTATTTTGTTGCTCAAAGGATCTACGGAGCGCTGGTGGCAGAGGTACCTCTTCTTGGTACTAGGTTCAAATATCGTCGACGTGGAATGTTTCGTTTATTGATTCATCTACTTGAAAAGGTAGTACCGAGTGTTCCTGCAGTTTGCTGTCAACCTTGGATCTGTTGGCAGGGAATTTTGTCGATCTTTATTAATGTCCACTTGTCTTTTTTTCTTTTAGATGCTTATGGATTTAGGTGTGGAGAGATTGGTTTTGCCCGCTCTCCCCACTTTACTAAACAAATGGACATCATTTGGATTTTCAAAGATGACAGATTATCAGAGGCTACAGTTTATGGATTATAGATTCGTGGATTTTGAGGATACCATTATATGTCAGAAACGTTTAATGAAGATCCCTCTAGCTGAACCCTGCCCATCGAAAGGTATCCTTTGCGTTCTTCAACTTTTCTCACAGAAGGTAATCCATCAAGTTACCATGGTTTTTATATGCCATTTTGTAGGAACCCTGTTTGATGTCTCTGGAAGTGTTGATAATATTGATTTTGATGGGTCCATTGGTGATAATGTCTCATTCACTTGGAAAATTGACAATTTCTCTACTTTGTTGTGTACCAAGAAGTCTGAGACTTTCCTCACTGGTGATTTGAGATGGTACTTTTGAGCACCTCAAACTGTTCACATGCTTAAAGTTTGTATACAGTGTGATATGTTATGGTTCTGAACTTGCCTCGGTTTGTTTATTCAGGCAGATTCTTTTGTATCCAAAGGGAAGGGAAACAGTAGACGACTTGTCAGTGTCTCTGGATGTTGAAGGAGGCTCAGAATTGCCACTTGGGTGGTCTAGATGTGCACAATTCAGCTTGACCATAGTTAATCAACTTCAACACAGCAAGTCAATAACAAAGGGTAGTTTGTTTGCAATTGTTTATTTCACATTTTTTTCTTGTGTTCTTTTCCTGTTGTCTTGCCATTCCATAATTTCATTGCAAATGTAATTTGTGAAGTGGAACTAGTGATTGTTGTAACCTGTTATGGTGGGTTCGCTTTCATTCAGTTTCAGTTTTACTGCAAATTGCAAAAGAATAATTTTCCTTGTGATTGAACTAATGCTCGACTGCCTTCTCCTGTTACCATACCAGATAACGGAAGTGGGGACAAGAAATGAAGATATGCAAATTATGTTTCATTGCGTCATTTGCGTGTCTATAGAGATAGTAGTTGAAATAAGTAGCTAAATAAATAGTATCTTTATATGTTCAGGATTATGAAATTAACTTTAAGCCGGAGTGTTTTGATCTTCAGCGTCCTGGTCCTGGACATGTTTTAATCTTGAACCTAGCTGGCCACTAACTACTTATTTTTAACTACGTAGCTTATCCTTTGTTTGTGTGTATTGATTTGCTTATTATGGGTACGGTGTTGATCTATGAAAACTTAACTGAGTTTAGATATGAACTCTAAGTTCCAGAAGCAGATTCCCTTATTAGTATTTCTTTATTACCTAGTGAGGAGCTGCTATTTTCTTGATTAGTCTTCCCTAATCTTTCATATTTTGATTTTGCAGAAACTAAACATGTTTTCAATAAGAGGGGGAGTGACTGTGGCTTCACATCATTAATTCCTCTATCTGAATTACATGACCATAGTAAAGGGTATCTTGTGAATGATACATGTATCATTGAAGCCAAAGTTGTAGTCTGCAACGCTAAAATTGAGATTTCACAAGCCCAAAAAACTGGCAGTTCTACTTCTGCTTGTACACCTGTTGAGTACTCAGATCAGTGGCATAAGAAGCAGGGACCTCCTTTAAATATGGAGTCAGTGAAAGTGCCAGATCCTTCTTCAGCTGCACGCAAGGCAACTGGCTTTGAAAATGTGACTGCCTTCCAGGATGCAGCAAGTTCTCAACAAGTTTGCTTCGAGATTTCTGATAATAGTACTGACTCTCCTTCAAGAATTAAGTATGGGGAAGTTCCAGATGTTTCTTCAGCAGCACGCAAGGCAACTGGCTTTGAACATGTGATTACCTCCCAGGACACAGCAAGTTCTAAACAAGTTTGCATCGAGATTTCTGATACTAGTACTGACCCTCCCCTGGTCGAGGAATGTGACGTTGTGCCCTCCACATCAGCTTCTGAGCTCATGGATTTCAGGGGCCTGGCGAAAATAAAGAAAGATTTTGTTCCCCTGCTGGAGGAAGTTTGTTCATGGCATCCTTCTCTGCTTGAATGCCAAAAGAAGAGTAGTCCCCAGTTTACTGAATGGGCATTCACAGCCTTGGGCAAAGTCCTGCATTTTTTGAAGACTAAAAAGGTTAAGGATATGACGAGATCCGTCTGTGAAGACCTAGAACTTTTATGGAATGAGCTTAAGGCCTTCAAGTTTGACTTGACTTGGCTGGAGCCTCATGTTGTAAGAGCTCTGGGTATGAGTAAGTTTGGGGAAAGGGCAGCGGAGCTAAAGATACTAAGAGAGGACGCGAATACTTTGGAGATTGAATCGAAGAGGCTAGAGGGTAAGCTTGTGGTGGCAAGAAATGATCTGAAAAGGGCGGAAGAAGGCTTCAATGAGTCAACTATGGATAGCGAGTTAGGTTATCCTTATTGTTAAGTTCTCTCTTCACATGGAAGATATGCGCTCAGTGAATGCAATGTAACCAAAAGTTTGACTGTAACTTTTCCTAGTACTTCTAGGGATCGATGACTGATCTTCCAAGGCATGAACAGCTGTAGCAAAAGAAATCAGTTGTCAGCACTTTTGAGTCTTTAGATACATTTATCTAAATTTCTCTGGGAACTGAAATGTGAAATTTATGAAGAGAACTTATTTTGTTGTACTTTTGGTAACAGTAGCTGGTAGCATTTTAAACTAGAACATGGTGGCTGGCAGACTTAGTAGAAAGTTCACCATCTTCATAGGTCATCCAAGATTTGAACGAGGTCATAGGTTTATCCATTTTCGATCTTACATATCAAGTCAGAAGGTTATGGAAGTTGAGTTTTCAAAAACCCCATCTGATCTTTAAAAAAAAAAAAGTCTTTATTGGGAAATCCAGAAATTCTCAAATTTATTAGAAAATATTTTTAGAATTTTAGATTTATTGTCAATTTCCCTTTAAAAAATGACACGGTGGGAAATTTATATATTCAAAATCTGGAACGTTATAAATACATTTCGGGCGGCATAGTTGTAGTGGGCCAACTTTCCTCTGTTCTCAGAGGAGCTTGTTTAGCTGAAAATGGCAGCTTTTCTTTTACCACTCGTATTCATCCAGTGGTCTTTAGGATTATTATTTTTTCATTTATGTTTTGTATAAAGCTTCTCACTTTCCCTACCTCTCTTGCTCGTAGCTCTGTCTGATCTTCATTTACTCACCCAGTCACCGAGTCACTCGTCCTCCAATTTCCTACCCATATGTTTGAGTTTGCAGAGTCATCTCCTGCAGATCACTCTCTGCAATTCGTCAATGGTACGTATCTAGTTTTGATTTCAGATCTGTCTATATATTTAGCCTCACAATTTATTACTAAAGATCTTTTTTTTATTATAATTTGTTGCTAAAGATTTGAACCTTTTGAGTTTGGGGGAGAGAATTCATTTAACTTGAATTGGGGACATATAATTGGCCATAGAGTGGAGCTAGGCTCTGTAGCATTTTGCCCCAAATACATATAAAAATGGAGTGGAGATGATCTAATTAGTTTGTGAAACTAGGATAAACTTCTACCATGTTTGGGTCTTATGTTTTAACAAAATTGTTAATGGGTTTTGTAAATTAACTAGTTTCTGTTCCATGATGTATGGTGCTATATATGGTGATTTGTTGTTTACTTATTATGGGTTTCAGGGTTTGGGTTGGTAGAAGGAAGAATCATAGAGTGAAGTATCTTGTACACAAAAAGAGGACTAGAAGTAGTGGCGTTAGCATGTCATCGTCGAGCGATCTTGTGGAGTTTGACAATGCGAATGGCGAAAAGGAACAGAGTGCTAACCCTCCAAAGTTGAAAAGGCAAAAGCTATCTGCATCTTCCTCTGGTTTTAGGGTTGGTCATGATGTTAGTCAGCCAATTCGTGTGCTGAGGTCAAGAAAACGAGTGCAGGAAGTGGGTACTCCTACTTCCACTCACCATCACCCATGTACAGTCTTATCTTGGCTGATAGACAACAATGTGGTTCAGCCAACAAAGAAAGTACATTATTGTAGCACAAAGGGCAGTCATCCAACGGCACAAGGAAAAGTAAGTCGAAAGGGGATCGTATGCAACTGTTGCGAGGAGGTGTTTTCACTTAGTGGCTTTCAAAGTCATGCTGGCTGCAGTGAGACTCATGCTGGCTGTAGTAACCACAGACCTGCTGCCAATATTTTTATTGAAGATGGAAAGTCCCTCTTAGATTGCCAGATGCAAATTATGACCAAAAGAACAAAGAGGATCTGCGGACCAGAACCACATGATATGATGAAGGATAATTGTCCTCGAGACAAGAATGATAGCATTTGTACTGTCTGTCAGGATGGTGGAGATTTAATTTTATGTGATCTATGTCCATCAGCATTTCACAAGGGCTGCATAGGGTTGAAGGTAGATTATTTTGTCTTTTGAGTATCTCTTAATAGTTAGTGAAAACTCTGTCGTTTCATTTTTATTCATCATGTTATATTGAATTGTTTTGCTTCTGCAGGATGTTCCAGATGGTGACTGGTTCTGTCCAGCTTGCTGTTGTGGAATTTGTGGCTGCAGCATAGAACCTACTATCCATTATCATACCTGTGGTCAATGTGAACGTAAATGTAAGTCAACTTTTTTCTGTTTTATTCATGCCAAAAAGAAAAACTTGGTCTGTTTTAGCATATGCATTCTTCTGAACTTTGTGTAAGCACATTTGAAAAGTTGGTAATCTTTTCTTTCTTTCTTTTTGTGTTTTCTCAATTTGGTGTAGATCACACTGGCTGCCTGAGGAAAAGAAGCGTAGATAATTTGGAAAGTGATCCAAAAGGAAATTGGTTTTGCAGCGACAACTGTAAAAAGGTATCTCAAACATGCCATCAATAGTTTGTAGTGTACTTCTTTTGGAATTTATTTCCTTGTGTCTCAGCTTGACTGGGAAATATATCTTGAAGCATAATCAAAACAGCTGGACCTCTTTCGGAAAGCTGATATTATTATGCTTGATAATTTCTGATAAAACTGGTTACCTATTGAGTTACATAGACCAAATCGGATAATGAAATGATAATAATTATTATGACAAGTCAATGAAACCCGCATGTGCAGCACTTTGTGGGCGGGTTTGGCGTCATTGTGAGCTTGGTTTCTGAATTTGTTATAGGGAGGTACCTGCATGATGACACACTTGCCTGGTAATGTGTCCAATGCTTATATGTACAGCACAAACTATGATTCTATACATATATAATATGATCTCATAGCAGTATATAATGCCTCTTTAATTTTTTCCTTAATTAAGCGATCTAGATGGTGACTATTTAATGTTCCTTGGCAACAAGGAGATAGTAACTTTATGTTGACATTTGAAAGAGGTATAGCTATCAGCTAAAAGCCTACAACTTAGTATCTTAGGCTGAAGGTGATCAGTGGTGATATACATGCACGCGTATGTATAACTTCCAATGTTTCTTCATTCAATTAAGATTTGAATTATTTAAAAAGAGCTCAGTGTCTTGTTGTTCTGTCAGATGTTTTGCTGTGAGTTATGGGATCTTATTTTCGCTTACATAATATGAACAAGCTTCTTGTCTATTCCTTTTTCTCTTCCTGTTGATGATGTTGATATGACTGTGTCAAACTTTCAGATATTTTTACGCCTCCACGAGCGTTTAGGGAAACAAATTCCAGTGGGTATTGATTATCTAACTTGGTCACTATTAAAGTCCATGAAGTCTGATAGTGACAATACAAATGGACCGGATAATGATGCTGTAACGGAGAGTTATAGCAGGCTCAGTCTTGCCCTTCAAGTGATGCAGGAGTGTTTTAAGCATTTTAAGCAACCTCATACCGGGAGAGATCTTGTAGAAGATATCATCTTCAGTAGAGTGTAAGAATTTCCTACTGTCATTCTCCCTGCTTCGTTGCTGGCATCACTTTTTAGTTTTTACAATACTGCTATCAGTTGAGTTTGGCACGTGAGGCATATATTGATTCCGTTAAAGTTTTGTATGTTCTGATATTTCCTCAATTTTTTATTTACTTTCTAAGACCAAGTTCTCAAATTTTGCAGGTCAGATCTTAATGGTATGAACTTTCAGGGGTTTTATACTGTGGTTTTGGAGAAAAATGATGAGTTAATAACTGTAGCTACTGTAAGGTGAGCTTTATGCAGCTTCTTACTGAAAATAGTGAGCTTTGTGTCATATCTGTTTTTTTTGTAAATTGTTATTTCCTGTTCAAAGGATCTATGGAGCGAAGGTGGCAGAAGTACCTCTTCTTGGTACCAGATTGCAATATCGTCGACGTGGAATGTGTCGTGCATTGATGAATTTACTTGAAAAGGTATTGTACTGAGTGTTCTTGCACTTTGTTTATCAACCTTGGATCTGTTGCCAGGTAACTTATTTTGTTGATTTCTTAGTATATTTCCCTTATCTTTCTTCTTTCAGATGCTTATGGACTTGGGTGTGGAGAGATTGATTTTGCCTGTTGTCTCCAGTTCACTAAGGAAATGGAATACATCATTTGGATATTCAAATATGAAAGATTCTGATAGGCTACAGCTTCTGGATTATAGATTCATGGATTTTCATGATACCATTATGTGTCAGAAACCTTTACTGAGGATCCCTCTAGCTGAAGCACGCCCATCAACAGGTATTTTTTATGTTGGTCAATTTTTCTCACAGAAAGATAGAAAGCAATCCACATCAAGTTGCCATAACACACACGAATTCACATGCCATTTTGCAGGAATTCCGCTTAGTGTCTCATTCACATGGAAAATTGACAATTTTTCTAGCTTTTGCCAGCAATACTCTGAGACTTTCCTGATTGGAGATTTGAGATGGTATTTTTTTACATCTCCTACTATTCACATGCTTAATGTTCTTATACTTTGATAGCTTATGGTTCTGAACTTGCCTTTGTTTACTCAGGCGGATGCTTATGTATCCAAAGGGGAACACTGTAGACAACTTGTCGGTGTATTTGGATGTTCAAGGTGCCTCAGAATTGCCACTTGGATGGTCTAGATGTGTGCAATTCAGCTTCACCGTGGTTAATCAATTTCAACGTAGCAAGTCACTTACAAGGGGTACTTTGTTTGCTATCTGTGTTCTCTATTTCACATTTAAGCTTGTGTTCTTTTCCTGTTGTCTTGACATTCCATCATTTTTATGGTAAAGTTGATTTGTTAAGCAGACTAGTGATTGTTGTATCCTGTTATTGTTTTTTCGATACACTTTTACTGCAAATTGCAAGAGAATGATTTTCTTCATCATTGTAAATGGCTTGACTGCTTTCTTTATTACCATATAAGATAATGAAAGTGAGGAAAAGAAATGAAGATAAGCAAATTGTGTTTGTTTTTGTGTCTATTAGTTGAAATAAGTAGCTACAATAAATAGTTATCTTGGACAATTTCTGTTTCTGTGTTCATGATCAAGACGCTTTAAGTTGGAAAATTTTTGATCTTTACCCTCTCCTGGACATGTTTCAATCTTGAACCTTATACTTATTTTTAACTACGTACTAGAGCCTTATTCTTTGTCTGTGCATATTGATTTGCTTATTACGGGTGTTGATCTATGAACAATAAGTTCCAGAAGGGGATTCCCTTCTTATTAATTCATTATTACCTGTAGTGATGAGCTGTTATCTTCATGGTTTGTCTTCTCTGATCTTTGATATTTCGATTTTTGCAGAAACTAAACATGTGTTCAATAAGAAAGTTGGTAACTGTGGCTTCACATCACTAATTCCTCTAGATGAGTTATATGACCTTAGTAAAGGGTATCTTGTGAATGATACATGTATCATTGAAGCCACTGTTGCACTCTGCATGGTTGAAATTAACATTTCACAAGACCGAAAAACTGGCAGTTCTACACTCAGACCTGTGGAGTATTCAAATCAGGGGCATAAGGAGCAGGGACCTCCTTTAGATATGGGTTCTATGAATGTTCCGGGTCCTTCTTCAGCAGCACACAAGGGGACACGCTTTGAACATGCGACTGCCTTCAAGGACGCAGCATGTTCTAAACAAGCTTGCACCGAGATTTCCGATAGTAGTACCGATCCTTCTTTAAACATGGAGTCTCCGGAAGTTCCAGATCTTTCTTCAGCAGCACGCAAGGCAACTGACTTTGAACATGTGACTGCCTCCCAGGACACAGCGAGTTCTGAACAAGTTTGCATTCAGATTTCTGATACCAGTATTAACCCTCCCCTGGTTGAGGAATTTGATGTTGTGTCCTCCTCCTCAGCTTCTGAGCTCATGGATTTCAGGGGCTTGGCGAAAATAAAGAAAGCTTTTGTTCCCCTACTGGAGAATGTTTGTTCATGGAATCCTTCTCTGGTTGAATGCCAAAAGAAGAGAAGTCCACAGTTTACTGAATGGGCATTCACAGCCTTGGGCAAAGTCCTGCATTTTTTGAAGACTAAAAAGGTTAAGGATATGACGAGATCTGTTTGTGAAGACCTAGAACTTTTATGGAACGAGCTTAAGGCCTTCAAATTTGACTTGACTTGGCTGGAGCCTCATGTTGAAAGAGCTCTGGGTATGAGCAAGTTTGTGGAAGAGGCAGCGCGGCTAAAGAGACTAAGAGAAGACGTGAATGCTTTGGAGATTGAATCAAAGAGGCTAGAGGCTAAGCTTGTGGTAGCAAGAAATGATCTGAAAAAGGCTGAAGAAGCCTTCGATGAGAGAACTATGGATAGCGCCTTAGGTTATTCTTATTGTTAAGTTCTCTCTTCACATGGAGGATATGCAGTGAATGCAATATAACTAAAAGTTTGACCGTTTGTTCATAACTTTTCCTATTACTTCCAGGGATGACTGATCTTCCAAGACATGGACAGCTCTACCAAAAGAAATCAATTGTCATCACTCTTTGTATACATTTATCTGTCATCACTGAAATGTGAAATATATGAAGAAATCTTATTCTGTTGTAAATTGTTAATCAATAGCTGGTAGTGTGGTAGCAACAAGTGGTTTGAACAAGGCATAATCTCTAGAATATCTCCCAGGTTCACGTCCCTCGATCAACACCAGAAATTGGGATCAAGCAAACTCACAATACTTGTAGCAAAATCAATGCCACTTTTGAATGATTTTATTCATAAACTCTTAAACTCCCTTGATAAAAATCAAAGAATCTGTATTTATAGGGTTTACACAATTTATGCACCGAGAGATTCAGTTTCCACATTATGCATAATATATGATGATTCACAATGACTAGTTAATGACACAAATAAATAAAGCACATACTTGTAAAATTGATAGCTTCTTTCTCTACAGTAGGACTGAGCTAGCTATATGCAATGTCTTTAGTTTCCACCATTCCAACACCCACATAAGGTTTTGGGTGCTCTTTTGGCAAAGTTGATGGCTTGTTTATCCACAGTAGGACTAATCCTATAAAAATGTTGCAAATAATCACCCACAACCACATTCCTATATCCCTCATGATCATCACTCAATGAACAGTCCCCGATCGGCTCAATCTGAGTTTGAGGACATGGATTGTAGAATAAAGCCACCGAAAACCTCTCTACATCCATTTGGGTAACAACCCTATGCCATGGGCTTCTCAACATCCCATTGCTCATAATCTCTAGTAGATCTCCCACATTCACTAGCAATGCCTCTTTCGGCCAAGGCACAGTGACCCATTTCATGTCCTTAAACACTTGGAGCCCTCCGCCGGCTTCGAACTGAAGAAGGAGAGTGAGGGCACTGGCATCGGTGTGTGGAGTTAGACCAAGGGCTTGGTCTGGCCTCGGGCATGGTGGGTAGTAGTTCACTCTCACATTGATCTCAGTCTCATTGGGGTCAAAATTTTGGAGGAATACATGTCTTTCTAGTGATAAGGCAACAGCAAGGGCTTCAAGTATGTCATTGAAAATGTTTCTTGCTTCTGCTACGTATTCCTCTATAGCATGCCTGCTCAAAACAATTGAATCGTTGTGATCAGAGTGTCTAGCACTATACATGAGCTGACTAATTACTTGGTACATATTTACCAATTCCAAAATTTTTAAGTGATCGAATCATAACCGTGCATGTATATAAGAAATTTTTTGAAAATATGTATATAAGAAATTCAGCATAAGCAAAATTAGTAAAGTGCACACGTATCTTCAGAAGTGTCGAACAGTCAAAGTCAACCACCACAGCCTCAACAAATGTATGAAGCGTGTCGGAGATTAGTGTTGAGCATGTCCAACAAGCGATACGCTACCAATTTGGAGTGTTGGTGCTTCAGAGATTACAAATTTATGAAGTAACATATACAAATTTCAAAGTAATACTAGCTATTATACTAATTAGTTAATTTTGAAACAACTCATTAATCTTTTCTCCCTCCTACTTCAACTGTCAAAACCATACTAATTTCACTAATTAGTTTGATAGAAGTACCTGAAATTGGCAGGCCTTAGAGGCCAAACATGAAGCCCTTCAGTTGCTCCGGCTGGGGCAGCTTTCACGGTGACACGATCAATCCAATCCAACGGCTGATCTTCGGATTTGACAAAGTTCCGGCCATACCCCATGTTATCAACGCTCACATACGACCCAACGCTTGCTTTCTTCTCTTCAAACGACAACCCAAAGAACTCCTTCACCACATCCCTCACACCATGCAAAACAGACTCAGCTACACCGTGGCCTTCAAGTACAACCATACCCCATGTTTTAGCTCCCCTTAGTAGTTTGGCCAGCTCTTCGGCTCGATCCTTGGTCCGTAAGTTGGTCATGTTTATGGTTGGTAGGGATTCCAAGACATGGCTAGATAAATCGGAATCGTGATCGTGTACAGGTTGCACCCTTACGAACCTCTCCGGCAGGTGCTTGAGCCCTTGGCGAGCAAGTTCTTGAACTACAGGCACTCTTGAGGTTCTTAATTGACCTTCTTGGTCTAGGTAGCTGGCTTTGTGAAAGTAACTTTTACTACTCTTCTCCATGACTAGCTTTTGAGTTGTGTGCAAAATGTGCTTCACGCTTAATTGCTTTGCTAGCTGACCTTATCATCACAAATTAAGTTTCGGTGTCATGCCACTAGTAACCGATATTAGGGTAATCGGATCTATGCCCGAATTGGTATCGAATAATTCATTGGGAGTTTTCACTTTTCAGTAATTTAGTTTATGGATAATTGGATACGTAAGCCATGACGTTTACAACTTTATCTAACCAATTCTCTATCGATATTGAAAGAGTTGATGAGTGCATTCTTCTCATTGAGAGGCAAGGATTATGTACACAAGTAATTCATCGACTCTTTCATGGTATTTGAGAATGTGAAGTCTCACATTGATTATTGCCTGAAAGTTTATAAGAGTTTGAGTCTTTCCACACAGTCAGTTGGTTTTGAGCGTAATGCTTAGATTACTTTATCATGGTATCAGAGCGAATTAGTCCAAGTGTGAATGTTCAACCCCCACATGTGAGAGGACATGTTGAGAATGGTTTATTTATACTTTATATGACTTAGTCCCAAAAAATAGACTTGCTAGTCATGCTTTTGAGACTAATATTTTTATTATGAGTGATTTATTTATGCTCCAAATTTTATTTAAAATGTCATCCTTTACAATTGCAATCGTATTTAATCTTTAATAAAATTCTTCTGTTCTAAAAAAAATATCTTCTACAGTTCAACTTCTCATATAAATTTATGTATTAGAGGACAAGTTCTTGCTTGGTCCATATTTATGTCCCCATTCTTGATTTCCACATGGAATTAACTAAACACCCACTTCATTAAGTACGTAGGACGTACAAGTTCTTGGTGCCCATCATTTATCACATATATCCCTATCATTTTTAACCAAACTAGAAATATCCAGTATCCACCACAAGATCGATCCACGTACTGGTTTAGTGGAAGGTGCATGAGAATTAATTAATAATTAATTCTTGGTATATATATAGGTTTTACTGTTCTGCATACCTAAAACGAGTTTCGATTCATTGAACAAGGACCTGGTCAGCTTAGCTAGCTAGAAGAACCAACATTTCAAGCTATAGGTTTACCCTAAAAGTCATGTCTTTTCCTATATTTTAGGACAACCACTAACAAGTGATATTCATGACCATGAATAATTAATATGATCGTGACATTACTTTCTCAAATTAGATGGTACTTTTAATTTGAGACAATAATTGGATTAGCATTAATGATTGCATGATGAAGCTTACGTAAGGCTATCCCAAACCCTAGTTTGAGTATACGTATGTGCTTCGGCATATTATTGTCGGGGGGATGTATCTAGTGGCACATAATAATGAAGAATAGAAGTTCACTTCAAAAAGTAAGAGCCACACAAAATAATATACAAGATCTTGCAGACATATACGCACTTTTCACCGCTAATTCATTTCAGATTAGTTAGATGTTTATTCAATATGTAGTACGCATTTGATACAAAAAATAAGGCTATCCGTAAGCCTATCATTTCGGTTACTTAGATTGCATGATGAAGCTTACGTAAGGCCATCCCAAACCCTAGTTTGAGTATACGTTTGTGCTTCGGCATATTATTGTTGGGGGGATGGATCTAGTGGCACATAATAATGAAGAATAGAAGCTCACTTCAAAAAGTAAGAGCCACGCAAAATAATATACAAGATCTTGCAGACACATACGCACTTTTAACTGCTAATTTAATACGTAGTACGTATTTGATACAAAAGTAAGCTCGATATGAACTATTCGTTTGCCCATGTCTAGGTAGGCCAATCGTTTTTGTCGGTGTGTTGGGGCTTTAACCTAATCTGGTGAGTTCGCATTACGACCGGAGTAAAGTTTAGGTACGTACGTAATAAAGAAAATAGCTAGCTAGCTAGGGTTCAAAAAAGAGATCGAATACAGGGACAGATTACCCCGAGATTAATTGTACATGAACATCCATTATTTGGTTTTCACTTTGGACCATGCTAGTGTTTGTTAGCCACCTGGCTATGACAAGTGAAGAACTAGCTCTCAAATTAATCTCAGGACAAAGACCCAGAGAATCCGATGATCATTTCAAAGAATCCCACATACATGCATATGCATATGGTTTAATTTTACCCCCAAATTATGGGGTAGAGCAAAGAGACCAGACACTCTGGACCACGCGCCCCACAGGCAAGTGGAGGGGAAACAGTGAGGACCTTATCTCGATCTCTTGCTGTTCCCGCAAAATGATTGGTCCGACATCCACGTGGCGGCCAGACAGAGCTCCGCCTGGTAGATACTACAAGGCACGGCGAGCGGTCGGTGGTTTGCTGGGTGAGCCCTAGTACTCCTGTCCGTACGATGTACACGGTTTGGGACTACGTATGTACGCGACAAATCATGATTGTAATAATCTGGGACCTACGTAGTTGGCTCCATCTCTCACATGCAGCTAGGCTACCTTGGATTTTATTAATCTCTTGCTGTTCCTGTTTCTGTTCCTCACTTATGGCCGGCCACGTTCATCTGTAGCAGTCGGTTTTATCACAATCCTCCGATCAGTAGTCCAAACGTACGTACCGACGTACGTACAATTCAAAAGGTTCCTCTTCTCTAGCTAGCTATCTTCTCCGGCCTCTCGATGGATCATAATCTTCCACAACTAATTAAACTAGCTAGGATCCACGATCGAGGATCGATAACATGTTATCACTCGTTTACAATCTGAACCAGATTCTGACTTATCTTTAATTTAAGGATCAATTTTACGGAGGAACCTTTTGGTTTTAGACATCTTATTTAAAACATTTAGTTTCTTAATTTGTAAGAGCAATCGATCATGATGATACATTTATTATTAGAAGCGTTACTATTTTGGATTATACGTCGATCTCTTAATTACAGATAACTATTATGTTACTTGGTTATGATGATACAAAATTTGATTGATATTTCTAAGCATTTGATTTAGGGTTTAAAGAAGATCTCTTAAAGATTCAGAAGATTTCGACAATGATAACAAGACAACACTACAAGTTCGGAAGAAGAATACGAGACAAAGAAAAGGTAAAAAAGGCTATAAAGAAGATCGAACATCTTCTCCCCCAAATCAATCACCAATACTCAAAGTTGATCTATATGAGCTGGATGGGACACGGGTAATTCTTCAATCAAATCAATATAGAGAGGGAGAGGGAGAGAGAGAGAATGGGATTTGGCAATTCGGGAGACCTCAAATTTAATCTTAGATGATGCATGGTACACACTACTAGACACAGTATCCCATTTCGGATGGGTTTTGATAGTAACACTTGCAGGTCCCTAATGGATTTGGATGGGCTATTAATAATGAGTGATCGATCCAAGAGGGAATGCACATGGGATTTTAAAGTTTTTAACCTTGATTCTCTTTGGTATTCGATCTCTATCTCTATTTTTTTTTTGGCAATGTAGTAGGCAATTTGTCTTCTACCCTATAGCTTTTTAGGGAAAAAGTACGGTCTTTACTAGGGTGGCATAACCCTAGAATCATTTTCATTGAGCTAACCAAATAGAGTCTTTATGAAGAAAAATGCATCACATGTATATAGCTCTTCCTATAACCATCAATTATTGTGATTATACTTGTTGATAATACTTTATATATGCACTATGGATAAGTTTAGTACCTTGAAGTTGTGCCCCTTTATTTGACCACCACATGCGTAATATACTTTGCTTTGCTGAATTCTTTTAGTAAGGTTGATGGCAAGGTGTTCAATCTAGAATAAAATATATCAATTAGGGCACATTGTGGTTCAGAGAGAGAGAGAGAGAGAGAGATGCATAAAACTAGGGAGGAGGAGGATAGAAAAATTGTAAAAGGGAAGGAGGCTGGGAAGATGTTAACATTTGGAACTTTGGAAGTAGTACACTAGAACCACAGAGAGAGAGAGAGAGAGAGAGAGAGCAGCAGCAGCAGCAAGCAGCAAGTGAGTTTTAAATGCAAGAAAACTTTGAAAGAGCAATTTAGGTTGAAGTGCGTGTTTGCACGTGCAGACATGTGTGTAAATATGTGGGGAATTCTGCATTTGATGCATATGCACACGTGCTCACATGCGTGTGTGAGTTCTTAGAGGTAAAGGATCAGTAAAACCCTAATACTCTACCTGCAGAAATTCTTGAAAAGGAGAGAAGTGTGATTGAATGAATGAATGAGTGAATGAATGTGATTGCATGTGGATTCATAAACACAAACTCAGTCAACTGCACTTTGCCCCAAGAAGTTTTCTACGGTCCTCTCCCTCCCCACTCATGCAGTCATGCCTAAACCCTTTCAATTTTGTGTGTTAAAACCCTTAAATTATTGGACACTTGATTCTTGAGACAAGACAAATACACCTACTTAATCACCATTTTTGATTATTGAAAGAAACTTGATTCTTGAAAATGCTCTCTGTTCGAAAAGTTTAACACGTTATATTATAAAATTGGCCATTTAAACTGTTAATTATATGGTATTATTTCAATAAGTATTTTAGATTCCGAGTTTGACAACATAGCACAAAAGAGTAAAACAGCTAAACATGTAATTTTAAATTTGATAGGGATCAAGAATGCTCCAAACAAAAGAAATCTTGATTAGAGGGTTTAATTTGTAAACTTGTAATACAAGGTCTAAGGGTTGTCATGCGTTCCCTTGTTCAACAAAGGTTTGTAAACTTCCTCATGCACCCTCTGGCTTTGTGGTATACAAATTGTTCATCAATTATGAGCGTGTTTAACATAACCAACTTAACTTGCTAAACTAACTAATTACAGTTTTGTAGTTTTTTTTGTCGATCAGTTATGAGCGTGTATCCAATTTGTGAGGTACATTAAGTTGAATATCTTAATTTTCTTTTATAAAAACTTCATACTTTATTATTTCTAAATTTACATAACTTTCTAATTACTTACTTGGTCATACTGTGTTTTTTTTTTTTTGAAATGTGGTCATACTATTTCTACCTTATGTAAGATTTGTAAGCTGATTGGCATCTAACATTTTTTTTTTGTTGGCTTAAGTTCAAATTTAAGCTAAAATACAACAGGTTCTAAGTCTAATTGATCGATTAAGCAGTACGACATATCTGTTTGTAATTGGAAAACTTTTTATGCTACATATTTTGACATGTAATGTTATTGAATTACCGGTTTACATTATTAATTAGATAACCAGTTTTGAAAGTGTACGTGATTTATATTCTGTTTCGTCTAACAACATAAGATTACATATATCATATAATATATATAAGAGATAGAACATTACCAGGTTAATTAGCTCGTAATTAATTTCATTTCTTCAACCTGAGGAAAGACGGTAGGGTCCAAGTCCAACACGAATATGATAATTAATTGCTTTACAATTAATATGCTATTTAGTTCAGTAACATGAAACATAATTGCTCTAAATCGTTAGTTTGGTTTCTTTACTGTAATTTTGGTTTTGAGGAGATTTGATTTAGTCCCCTCCTTTGTACTTTTCATCTTTTTTAATAAATTTGAGGTGTTGGAAGCTCTTCTTTCATCCCGTTTCAGCAAAAAAAAAATTGCTCTAAACGTACATCTGTATATGAAGGACCACTGATATAGCTAAGAAAATCTCATACTAAGAAAGTGGAAATTACTCCCCCGTACATTGATCAAATCAAGCCATGTAATCACCAACCCTAAAAAGGGGGCAAACTCATTAGAGAGAGAGAGAGAGAGATGACTAGTAGTGATATGAAGGGATAGGTGTCCATATACTGAGGAAGGAGGAAACGGACGTGTACCCTGTTGTGTTAAGAGTACAGAGTGCCTAGCTGTCTACCATGTGAAGAGGTTATGCCTCTCTCTCTCTCAAACTTTCTCTCTCTTACATGCACCCACTCTAACCCTCCCAACTGGCATTTTTGATTCATTCACATAAGAGAGCCGAATGGGATTGAGGAGAGTGAGGACAAAACAAGCCTAGGAGGATTTTGAGTCCGATTCTCTTTTGGTTTTTTCCACCACATTCCACACTCCTATCCCTACATAAACTCCGTGCTAGCTCCAAATTTAGGGAGACACATTATTCCATCACTCATCTCATAATACACACTTTGAGAGCTCAGCTAAGCTAGCTAGCTAGCTAGAACATTTCATATACATTCATCTATATATATAGTTGAGTTTTTATTCTCTCTGTGAGGAAACATAGGATCAAAAATGAATGTGCTGGCCTCAGAATGCAGTAGTGGTTGTGAGTCTGGTTGGACTCTATACTTGGAGCAATCTTTTCTTTCTCAACATCCCAGTGCTTCACATATAGGTAATAGTAATGGTTTTTGTGAGGAGTATAAGGAAAAAAGATGTAGCTATAGTAATGAGGATGATGAAGAAGAAGAGGACCAGTCAATGGTTTCTGATGCATCTTCTGGGCCTCCCCATTTCAATGAAGATGAGGTTTACTTTGATGAAAACAATAATGGGTGTTTTTATCCTCCATCCAAAGATGTTAAAACATTGAAGTTTGGAGGAAAA
The DNA here is from genome assembly GCA_029955375.1 of Rubus parviflorus. Lineage (NCBI taxonomy): Eukaryota > Viridiplantae > Streptophyta > Magnoliopsida > Rosales > Rosaceae > Rubus > Rubus parviflorus. Next base: position 32,559,085 of record JARGGL010000001.1, read on the forward strand.
AAGCAGAAAATCAAAGAAAAAGGTAGATGTGGTGTTCAAGATCAACAACAGCAGCAACCATCTTTTCTAGATGACACTGCAAGCTCCCCTTTTTTCAACATTTCCAGGGTAATAATTTTGATTTTTTTCTTTATTAATGTGACTAATTTAAAGTATTTGTACTGATCCATTTTTAATTGGAGTTTTAAATTTTATCTGATGGGTTTTTTCATAAATTTTGCAGAACAATTTCATGGTGTCCAATAATCAAGCTTCAGGTGATAGTGTCCTGGACTTCTCACAAGGTTTCTCATCTACTCATTTTCAGGTACTTGGCTTTTTCTTTGTTTCTTCTTGTGTGATTTAGTGCATATATATATATATATAACTTCTAGTTTTAGCTATGATTTGATTAGTTACTAACCACTCTGTTCTTGCAGGGGAGATCTACATACGAAGACCACTATGGTTTCTTACAATCTACTCTACCTGGAAATCAACTTCAGGATCAAAACCAGTTGAGTGCTCATTTTTGATTCGTGTCAAAAATTATATATATGCATTTAGCAACTACATTCCATTAATTGTTTCTTTGTGTTATTTAGACTGAAACTAGAGCCTCTTTCTTAACATGCAGGTGGTTGAAAGGAAGAGAATGGGAATGAGATAAAAGAGATCTTCATACTGATGATATCATCAGTTGCTGCATGTCTTAGTGAGAAGTTGTGTAGAAGTAGAGATGGAATTGGATCTCAGAAAGGGATCTTGTTCCTTTTTTTTTCTCTCTTTCTTTTCTCTCCTTTTACCTGTCAATGCAGTTGGGAAACAACCTAAGAGGAGAAGTTAGAAATAAATTTTCATGCTTCCAAAATTTAATTCCATGTCAACTTGTAGTGGTGCAAATGAGCTGAAATTTTGCTCAGACCCAAAAAAGAGAAAAAGGAAAAGAAAAGTTGAAACTTTTATGTAAGGCAGTTTCTGTGTGACCATGCCATTTCAGCCAACACTTATTTCTTATGGAACAGATAATAATTAACATCATGGAATGGATAAATAGGCCTTAACAACACCAACTATGTTCTCCATTTCTATCTGAGAGCTGCAAGATATATACTCAATATTCTAGAGCTACTCTGATTTGCCTAAATCCATTATTCATAGAGGAATTTGCTTCAGAAATGGATGTTCTTCATTGTCAGAATTATTTGAACTTATTGAAGTTTATCTTACCACTTCTAATTGTTTTGGCAATATTATTTTTTTCCAAATTTGTCAGCCGCCACTCATCTTCCCCTAAATCGGGTAGCTTTAGCAGTCCAAAGAAGCAGAAAGATGTTTTTAATAATAAATTAACCCAGAAAATTTAAATTTTCAACAAAACAGGACAAACTGAAGTTTCCACCTAACTCTGTTGTCTGGCTAAGTTATAAAATACATGATCATGCACCTAGCTTTCAGATTTGATTAGGTGGGATTCCATCAAATCCATATTTTAGAAAGCTTACCTAATTCTACCTCCAGAAGTAAAACCAAATTTTGGAAAAGGCTTAAGGCATTAATGAGGACAAGACCTTCATGTTCCCAAGTAGGACTCGGCTGTATCCATGCTGATCATACTTCTTCTCTAAGAAAATCAAGGCTTAAAATCCACGAAGAATGCATATGAAAATAAGACAGGATTATGTAAAAGTGTAATGAGTGATGGGCAGCCTGATAATAGTACAGAAATGCCAAAGTTAATGTTGGAATATTTCATATCCATCTCTATGACCCTTTTCTAAGCCCAGGAGATCCTGCCTGAGATCTCCCTGACCCAACGGAACATGCCCCATCTTGTTTAATATGTGCCCTTTATCTCAATTGGAAGGATCCCCCTTTTTTTTTGGTTTAAATGATTTATTAAATGTAATTTTGCACCCTCAACTCTGTCTGCTTGGAAGCTGTCATTGGACTTTATGTCATGCATGCACAATTATGTGTCTTTCTTGCCATTCTTTATTCCTAAACCATTCCCAGTCAGTGTGCCTATTCAAATAATATAAAGTTTTGTTTTTCTCTTTGAAGGTTGAAAAGGATAAAGATAAGATCGTTAGCTAGCACTTGGGAATTTAGGATGTCGATCAAAATTCCAAGTCCTACCCACATGTTCTTTTTAAACTTTTTAATTTTAGGTTCAATAATTGGAGTCTTCCATGCGTCAATCAAAAACCCAAGAACAAGAAACAAAAATAAAAGAAATTAAAAAATGGATTTCAAATTCTTTGTTGGATTTTTGTCATCTTATCTTTGTGTTTAAGGTTTAGAGTCGTGAATTCACAACACTTTCGAACGTGAGTTGAATCAAACATGAAGACTCGTAGATTCACAATACACCACTAGAATTGAAGACAAGGAAAAACATGAACGTACGACAAAAGATTGTTTCATGTTTTTAGAAGATATACATATAAAAGTGATGATTAGTCTTTTGCTTCACTACTGCATTCGATCATGTAGCAGAGAAGTGCAGGGATATTGGGATAAGAAATCAAAGAGGCAGGTATGGGAAAACATGTTTTGCCCTACTAACCACCGCCAAGACAAAACCTTGAATTCAATTTTTGCTCTAACATATGATATAATGATATAGAGGGGAAGGAAGGCTCTGTTGTACTTACATGTATAAATTATGAAATGTATGTAACATTCAGTCCCTGCCTGCTATCTAGAATGCAACTTAACTTCTAGTGTTCCCAATTCTTGAGACAAAGCCTCACCAGCACTTCTTATCGTCTCTGCTACGGACCTGCGTGTATGTCATATGAATTAGTCAGCACATACATACCAAAATTTACTGTCACAGAATTAGAGGTGTTGATATTATGAAATTGCAGAAAGTAGAAAACCATGAATCTCAATTGTTTGGAGTAAGCAAGAAAAATATAGATTTACTGCTTTGGTCGATCAGAAAAAAGATAAGGGTTTAGAATTTTTGGATATACCAGATCAATGATAAGGGAGAATTATGTTTAAGGGGGAAAAGAGAAGTGAATATAAACAATGGCGGAACTAGGAATTTGTTACTATCGGGAAGCTTATGGAATTGAACATAGATAAACCCTAAATAAGTCTCAGATTCTCTTTGGAGCATTTCATCGAACACCTTATTTTTTCTTCTTAAAATCGAACATTGTCTATATTTTTCCTTCCCTGAATGTGTAGTTAACATTCACACAACTACCTTATGTTGCAAGATTGTTTGGTAAAATCGATCACATAACTAAGGACAAATTCCATGTTGGCTACTGACCACTGCACGAGCAATGTCATTTGTTAGGGTGCTCCTGCTTGAATGAAACACCAATAGCAGATGCCTTCGGATTAACAGGCCAGGTTGAGCTCAATTCCTTTTTCAAGAAAATTAAATTTGGATCAGTGGAGGCACATGTAAGTGTTTGGTAAGAGATAGGGATGACAATTTTCGGAAATAGGCAGGGATCGGGAGTCATGAGGTGCTTGAGGTCTACCCTATTAGTTTCATAAAACGAAGATAATCATCCCAACAAACAATGTCATCATATGATCGGGAAAAAAATTAAGCAAATATCATAATCTTAAAAATGGACATAAATTTTAACTTGGCCACTTGATTACTATCATGATCATGTGTTGCTCATATAGTCATATGTAAATATTCAAATTTCGATTTCGGTACTTCAATATTTCGGCAATTTCAGAGAAATTGCAATCCTATTTATATGTGACATGTCACTCATCTTTGATTTGAGCCAAATACCATTTGAACTTTGTTCAACTGGGTTAAAAGATGTCGAATACGAAAAAAAATTATAAACACAAAATAGAGACCCGCCTTACTTTTCGATGGCAATTCTCAAATGAAAAATGGGGTGGGGTATGAGGATGAGGAGTTTGGCGGGGACCAAAGATGGGGAGGGCAAGTCCGAACCCACCCGGCCCACTCTTTTGTTGGGGAAAAGCCCAATATAGGGAACTTTTCCAACTAATGGTCCTTCAGTTATACACTCATACTGAATACCTTGAAGTATCCCTTCCACAATGTCAATCCCTCTCTATTACAAATCTCCTGGACTGTTGCTACATTCACCAAGAACCAGAGGCCCCTTTCTCTGCAGTCACAGCAACAGCTTCAGCAAACAAGAACAGACCCAAAATAGGAACGAGTTGAAATTTGTTCGAGGCAAGAAGCTGTTGAAGCATCTCAGCACTTGGGGCATTGGGGGACCTTGTAATTATTTCATCCAAGTATTCGATCAGACCCAGCTTGTTTCTGCTATCAGATATTTTTTTGCATTTCTTTTCAAGTACTAGTGAACATTGTTGCTTGGTGAATTTGATTGTGGGCTCAAATTTTGGAAGCTGATTTTTCTGGGTTTTGGAAAAAGGATAGAGACATGGCTTTGTCAAGAACTATGACCCAAAACAATTCTTGAAAATGGATCGTGTTTGAAATACATGTTAAGACATTAGCTGTTGATAAAGGCATAAAATTGGCATTGAATAATGAACTAATTCAGTAAAATGCTCTGGCTTGTTGGAAACAATGCAGATACTGTGATGAGCATTCAATCCAGTTCATTATCATTGGCAAAGGCTCAAATTGTTTGTTTGATGATTTGGGTTTTGATGGTTGTGTTATACTCAACCGAATCGAGTTCTTGGAGAAGAAGGAACCGGGTATGTACACAGTTGGAAGCGGTTTTGGTTTTAACAAGTTGGGGGTGAAGTGCTCCAATGAAGGATTCACAGGGCTTGAGTTTGCTGGAGGGATTCCTGGTACTGTAGGAGGAGCTACTTATATGAATGCTGGAGCAAATGGGCAGGAGACTGCTCATTCTATACATAGTGTCGATATTGTAACCAAGGATGGACAGTTTCATAAACTTAATAGGACTGATCTCAATTTCGGGTATCGGTCATCTCCATTTCAAGATATGCAAGAATTGGCAGCCATCATTGCTGTTACATTTAAACTGGAGCAGTCAGAATCAGCTAAGCGATTGCAGTGTGAGTACATGGAAAGGTAGAGGAGTCTAATCGTCTAAGGAAAATGAGAAAGATAGCTCTTCCTATTAAGACTCTTAAAAACTTGCATATGCTTATGGGTGTAGTGGGTCTAAATTTGCAGGAGAAGAATGTCTCAACCAGTTGGGGAACAAAGTGCTGGCTCAGTGTTTCGGAATCCAACTGATATCGGAGTTGCAGCAGCTGAGTTGGTTGACAAAGCTGGGTTGAAAGGTTTTAGAGTGGGAGGGGCAATGGTATCCAAAATCCATGCAAATTTCTTCATCAATTGTGGTGGCTCAACCTCTCAAGACATGCTTGAGCTCATTGCTTTAGTGAAGGAAAAGGTTGATCAGAAATTTGCAGTGCAACTTAAGGAAGAAGTATTGTATATTCATCCACATTTATTTGATGTGAACCCAAACAAAGATAGGTGACTGGTCAAGAGCCAGTATATTTGTAATTTGCTGATGAACATAAGAAATTTCATTCAAAACAAAAGTTGGCGCAACTAAAACTACTTCACTACTTTCAAATTCAAGCAGTTGTACAATTTGGGTTTCACTTGTTATTGTCAAGCCAATCAAGAATACCCTTTTCTGCTTCTGTAAGCGGCGTTTTCTTCGCCCTCAAAGGTCCTTCCTCAAACTGGAAATAATCCTTGTAATTGCGCTTGTAATAATCGTCCATTCTCTGCAAATGTAATGGAAAAAGAACTCAAGAAAAATAGAAATTGCATTCAACTATCCTATGAAAAATACAATAATGCATTATTGTTCCAAATGCAGAACAAAGGATGAAAGGATAAAGATGAAGAACTTTTTTACCTCCTTGTCATTCTTGGCCTTATTGTCTTCTGACTTCTTCAGATACTCTGATACACATTACAAACACTACTCTCAGCCATAGAAATCCAGAAAACAAAAGCAGGAAAGATAGAGAGGCAACTCGTTTAAGCAAAATAAGCACAATGAAGCTAAGCCTGACGAGAAAAACAAAGAGATAAAAGTATTGTACTTTTAAGAAGCTCAGTCGCAGAGTCACTGAGTTGGGGAGTAGCCACTGCACCAGATAAGAGCAGCCCTCTTCTTCCAAAATCGGCGGTGCCGGTGGAAGTGGTTTTCTTTGGTCCTTTTCTTTGTTTTCTATGAACTGCCTGCACATTAGAGGAAGCAAACTTGTTCACAGTAACGGTCAGTGCCATCAATATGCTCTGCCCTATTGAGCTCATGGCTTTTCACTACGACCACCTGTTTTCTCAACATGTAGATGATAATGAAGAAGATGAGGTATTCCCTTTCTCAGAGTTTATTTCTTTATTAGAATTCCACGTCAGCTATTTATATCTAAAATATTCCAAAACCATAGTTTCTTCTCCATATAAACCAAATTGGATTATTTTGCTGACCACATCTCTTGCACAGGAAGGATCAACTTACTTACATACGTAGGTTCTGCAATGAGACCTAGTTTAAACCAAGAAATGTGATCAACGTAAATGCCACTACATGTCTAACGCCTAGAAAGTAAGAAAGAACTAAAACCACATTTTACCATATCCCAAGTTCAAGTACATACACATATAATCTGATAAGAAAAGTACACACACATATACTCGTGCATTATACAAAACAAATGCAGGTTCTTAATATTTGATTTTTGCAACTGCGGAAAGTGTGCTGCATCTAATTTGTCTAAGTAGACCAGTAGGTTGCAAGTTGAATTCAGCCAATTCAGGTCATCAAAGCTTCCTGAAACTCGTTCTCAATCCTCTTGCACAAGCTATCAATTCCTTTGACTAGTAGCCCAGTCAACAACCAGAGAGTTCTCTGTCACCATGGAAAAGTTTTAATCTCTCAAAAACCTGAAGAATAGCTCCGGTGCTGATCTTTATTCCAAGCATATTTGCATTATGTGTTGTAAACAACCAAGTGAGTTGTATAGAATCATGTCTGTCTGTATAGAGGATGTAGACCAGAACAACAACATACAGTTCAATTTTGAGCGCCTTTCCTAATTATAAAAGGGCCCCCCGACCCCAACCTTCACTACTCCAGCAAGCGTTTATGCTTGCACCAACCAATAGCAATTGTATACAAGACTACGCTGCCTATAGTACTGCCACCAATAGTCCAGAGGAAGTCATGCATCCCCGCTTTGGTCTTATCAAACAGGTCAATATGGATATTCATGCCGAAGATACCAGCCACAACAACAAAGGCACTAACTACTAGGGTTGCTGTTGTCAACATGACCCCCATTTGCAGGAGATGGTTCTGTTTGTCATCCAACATTATGTTGATGTAATCCTCAGTGTCATCAACATACTCCCTCAGCTGACAAGGACAACCAATAATATGTAGATTAACAACATGAATAGATTTGGTCATGATAACTCATAAGAGGCAGAGACTCCTCGAATGTTAAGAAAAATGAAAAATGCTAAAGCCATCGCCCTGCCTGCTCATACCACTCAATTTCATTATATTATGTTCACTTAGAGAAAAATTGAGGTAAAGTGGAGTTCCATACCGTTGATAGTTTGTTTAGTGTACCATCAATTTGCACAAAATATGCCTCCAAAAGCATCTCAAGCTCCTCTACATCAAGGTCCTTGCCTGTAACACTATGAGTGCTGCTAGTATGGGTAACATGGGTATCTGGGGATTCATGCTGGGTGTTATCAGTGTTTTGAATATCGCCATCAAGACTCAAGGATTCCCCAGTAGCTTCCAATGAGATTTCAATAGGATTCCTAATAAAACAGAACATGAAAACTTAAGACTGAAGAATTGAATGCCTATGAATTAAAATGAAGAGATAGATAATTAGATGCCTTGCCTGTCATCCATGTCTGTTTGTGGAGCTTCATCATTCACATCATCTCTCTCAGTCAAAGATGAAGTGGTAGAATTTTCAAGTTGCAACTTTTCAGTTAGATACATTTCCGCCATATCGTCGTCGTCATCTAGCAAGTGTTCTAGTTCATCCCTCACCTAGAAGTCAAATAAAGAACCAAATGTAGCACTAATATCAATTGCCAAACTCGGACCCAAAAAAAAAACAATTGCCAAACAGGCGTAGAGGGTGCAAGGCTCCATTGTTTATCATACAAAATGTAACTCTACAACTATAAGGGTAAAGATTGTTACTACTAAATGTGAAGCTAACCTTCTGAACACGGCCGGTAATTGCAACCAAGCGACTCTTGATTTGGCGGACACGTTCCAAATTCAAAGTACTAATCTTGGATGTGAGCTTATCTAAAGCCGGGTGAGCTTCTTGCTCCAATGTTCTTGCCTGTGATCAAATTCGCAAAACAAAAAAATTAAACAGATAGAAAAACTTAATATGGAAGCAATGAGGGGAAATAATACTACTTACTTCATTATCTAGGCAACTACAAGCAGCTTCAAGACATGTCTCCAATGCAACAAACTCAAATGGAAGGACCTTCAATCCTTCACGATTCTCATCCTGACCTTGTTTACCAGTTGCTTCACCTCCCTGAGTTCCACCAACACCTCTTAAATGTGCCTCTGCCTCTTCTAAGTCACACCATTTCGATGATTCTTCGCCATTACCCTCCTACCCAAATTACCATAATCCCCAATTACAATCACACTTAAAATCATCAACATAAAGGCTTAAGATTGAGAATGCAGGTAAAAACAGTCGGATTACAACTATAATGAGAACAGCAGCTACTTACAGTTGAGCTAACATTCTCTAACATAGAACGGTAACTACATAAAACGGTAATTGGATTAAAAGTGAAAAAAAACGAAAAGAAAAGGAACCTGGGCTTTCATGGCCTTGGTGGCTTGGCTATGGCGTGAGAGCCTACGCTGAAGCTCATCAATGAATGGAATCACAGACGGGTCTCTGGAATTCAGCAAGAGAACTTCCTGAGCGGTGATGATGGCCTTGATGTGCTCCAAGTTAATGACGATGGCTCGCTCTCGACCCAGAACCGTCGACGGGTACGAAAGAAGCGGGTCAAGGATCCGAAGGTCTCGGGCGGGTAGACCCGTCCGGCGCATGATGGCGTGCTTGCCCGCCTCCACCACCTGAGCTTGTCCGCTCGAGTCGAGCAGCAGCCATGGCCGTACCCCCAAACCCTTCTTCCGCAGCGCCCCGCCCACGGTCATGCCCGGCCCTGACATTATCGTACGGGTCGGGTCTGGCTCGTCCTCAGTGCCCGACTTTGATCGGTGGTGAGTGGGATGGTGAACTCTCATGGCTTTTGGTTTGGGATTTGGGAATCTGGTCCTCTCTCCCTCTTAAAAGTTGGGAAGATTTTTACGGTGGAATGTTTTTTTTTTTTTTACCCACAAGTTTCTATTATGAGTCTTATGATTTCTGCTCTAAACTCACCCAATGACTATTCTTTTACCACTAATCTTCGTAAGTTTACCAAATTGACGTTGCAAAACATGATCCAATAGTTTAGGATTTGTTCCGATCCTCTTTATAAGCAAATAATAGAGTTATAGTTTTCAGCACAAGGATGAACTTTATTTTATTTATGGGTAGTATGCGTATAAAATGAAGATGTTCATTCGGTCAACAAGTGATCAAGAATTTCATAATCACTTACTATTTGATTTTATTTAAATTCAAGAGTTGTTAAATGAAAGTATTTTGATTGTTTTTTATCTAACTCTTGAATTTAAATACAATAGGCAATGATTGGTAACCATAAAATTCTTAATCACTTGGTTGGCAATGATTAGAAGCAGCCATCGATTTGGTATGAACATGGCCCTGGCCTCCCTAGCTGGCTAATTTACATTTAGGGTGCTTGACCATCAAGGACAAATATAGGGGAATATTGACCATCCACTCTAGCCCAAAAACGCGGTGCCCATCCGGCCCATTTAAATTCGAAGCCCACGGTAAATTACCAAAATATCCAAACTACTTTCCGTTATTACACAATGCCATTGTCATTTCTCTCTCTTTCTTTCCCGTCTCTCTCTCTCTCTCTCCCTTTCACGTCTGCTCTCTCTCTCTCTCTCTCTCCCTCCCTTGTTCTGCAACGACGGCTCTGGTGGAGCTGGGCACGGCCTGGAATGGCGGTGGTGAACTAAGCTCCACGGCGGAGCTATCTGGGTGTCGAGATTGAAGGATCACGGCTGCGCTGATGGTGATCCGAGCTGGGATTGGGTCGCCGGCATGGTCTGTTGTGGTGTTGGGTGCCCAAATCGGATTGGGCTATGGTGGATTGCACGGTGGTGAACTGAGCTCCCCGGCAGGGCTATCTGGGTGTCGAGATTGAAGGATCACGGCGGCGCCAGTGGTGATCTGAGCTGGGATTGGGTCGCCGGCATGGTTTGTTGTGGTGTTGGGTGCCCAAATCGGATTGGGCTATGGTGGATTGCATTAAGTTTTCCGTTTGAAGCTACTTGTGTTGTGTAGATGGCAGAGTCGTACTCGTAGATCAGTTTTGGTTCTACATTTCCATATCTGGCAGGGAAGGCGATTCATCTTCGAGTTGGAGTTGTATAAACTTGTTACTTCCCACCCCAGCCATGGCATTGGTTAAGACTTGAGAGTATACTTCACACTTTTAAGAGTACAGAATCCTGCTTTGGGAATTCTGAGACTGTATTAGTGGGAATTAGGAGATGTTTGTAATTTGCAAAGTAAAACGGTACTGTGAAAATTTAAACCCGAAAAAAAAGAAGAAGAAAGGGAATTAAGAAGAATAACGAAGACTACATCTGAAACTAGATCTAATACTTAAAGTAGTTAAGTCTGTCGGTGCAACCACCACTGGGCTATGGTGGATTGCACGGTGGTTGTGCACTAGAAGGCATGGCTCCATCAGTGATGAATGAACTGTGAAGGTGAAGCTTGTGATTGAATTTGGATTGCTGAACTGGTGCGTGATGTCTCGTCTTGTGATGGTGCAGGTGGTGATGCCAATCAGTAATCAACTTCATTGTTCCTTTAGTTGATGAAAGTTTAGTTCTAGAGATAAAAAGATGAAGCATTATGAAAAAAATGTGTAGATGCCTCGTCTTTTTTAAAACCACCTTTTGTTCAATCGTTCAAGGGTCCAAGAATTCGATTATTAGTTTGTTTGGTTCAGAATCTGTTCTTCTGCAAATGTCGTTTTCAATAGAAGTTGAATGGGTGCAGAGAGCAATTGAGTGCTCTGGCTGACAATGATTTGAAATGTACTACTATAGTTGAATGGGTGCAGAGAGCATATCTTGAGAAACACTCCTAGCAATTTCCAGTTATAGCAACGAAGAGTCGGGTTCAATTTGTTCAAACTATCAAAAGCAGGCAAATTGCAAGCCTTCATGAAAGATACAAATATTGATCAAACAAAAATTCATCCAAAAATTGAACATTTCCTTATTCATTATATAAAATAAGGAAATTGATCATAACGGCCAAAATGGAAAAGAGGATTTCAATTAATTTTGCACTAATAGATAACTAAAGCTTATCTATCTAATATGAATACTTTGCTCCATTTCTTCCTATTCTTACTAATCATGGTCACAATCTTCTTTTGTTTAGATTATTTTATTGACCTCAGTAAAAAAAATTATTGACCTCAATAAAAAAATTATTGACCTCAATAAAAAAATTTATTGACCTCAATAAAAAAATTTATTGACCTCAATAAAAAAATTTATTGACCTCAATAAAAACATTTATTGACCTCAATAAAAAAATTTATTGACCTCAATAAAAAAAATTATTGACCTCAATAAAATAATTTATTGACCTCAATAAAAACATTTATTGACCTCAATAAAAAAATTTATTGACCTCAATAAAAAAAGTTATTGACCTCAAAAAAAAATTTATTGACCTCAATAAAAAAAATTATTGACCTCAATAAAAAAAATTATTGACCTCAATAAAATTTTACAAAATAGCTAGCAATATTCTAACCAATAAACAAACACAAAAGGTAGGATGATGAATTTTGGAGTACGGGAATTGGTGCATGTACCATATGTGATGGACCATCACCTTTGTTTAAGGAGCAAGTTCTTTCTGTGGTAGGAGGGAAAGAACAAAGAAGATCACCTTTGTGTATTTTATTGAGGTCAATAAACGGTTTTATTGAGGCCAAAATTTTTTTAAGGAATCAATACTTTCCGTGGTAGAACTTAGGAGAGAAAAAACAAATGAGCATCACTTTTGTGTATTTTATTGACCTCAATACAATTTTATTGAGGTCAATAAACTGTTTTATTGATGTCAATAAAATTTTATAAAATCAGTGAAATTTTAGTTTTTGGGTCTCAATCAGCAAAAAATAAAGGAGCATCACCTTTTTGTATTTTATTAACCTCAATAAAATTTTATTGAGGTCAATAAACTGTTTTATTGGGGTCAATAAACTATTTTATTGGGGTCAATAAACTGTTTTATTGAGGTCAATAAAATTTTATTAAAGTCGACAACGAGAACGCTAGTGCAACAATGACGCCGTATCGGTCTCGAATTAACATAAGCTTAACATGTGCCGTATCTAGGATTTCATATTCTTGGTTTGATATTCACAATATGAGACATAAGCTTAACAATATTTAGTAGAAACTAACTTTCAAGAATAGTAGATGCTCATTCCCATAAAGTAAGAGAGAAACTTAGAAACAAAGAAAACCGATTAACCAAATGGAAAGGATGGATCCGCGAACATATAGCCGGGAATGATGCTCATTCCCAGAAACTAAGAGATAAACTAAGAGAGATTGAAGGGTGTTGTATAGGATTCTCCATTGCTTGGTCAAGAGGAGCAAAGACAGTCAACATACTCGGGTTCTTGAACCCCACAAGTTGCAGATCAAGAAACGAAGCCATCACTTAAATTTGCAATAACCCAATTGATTTTGTATATATTCACTCTGCCAATATTGGATTCTTCTCACAGAGTAAATAATGCCAAACTTAAAAGAGGAGGCTAAGTTTTGTTTTAATTTCTGGGCATGATGCCCATTCACCACAGACCAATCTCATTATCCAAAGCCAATTCCTGCAGTCTCATACTAAGCAACAATTGGCATGTTCCAAAGTTTGATTAAGTTCAGATCAGTCTGCACAAATTGAATTCAAATCTCTTAAGCTTCAAGACCGAAGCTTTTAACCAAATCTTACAACTCGGATCTGGAAATGCCACCCGAATCGGGGCGGGAACCTGGTAATTCGGTTCGAAGAAGTTCTCGACTCCGAGAATGATCAGAAACCCGTCATCGTAGATCGGCGACCCTGTTGTAATCGTGACGTTGTGGAGCGAAATTGCGGAATCCGACAACTGCGCGGTGACGACGAGGGAGTGTCCGGACAACAGAGTCGGGATCTTGGTGCCGGCGGGGAGCCATTTTAGGGTTTGGAGGGGCAGAGCGGGAGGGGCGAAGTGGAATTGTAGCAGAGTCCGGTGGAGCAAAGATGGTGAGGGACGGAGACTTTGGGGTGAGGGACTGAGAGACGACCTCGGAGTCAGAAGCCACAGTCCAGCGCTTAACATCTTTTCTCAAGGGCAAAATCGTCAGAAAAATTCATAATAGATCAGGCTTTAATTATTTTTGTCCTTGTAGGGAGTAGACTAAGCCCAACTCAGATCTGCTGGGAATTTTTCAAAAATCTCCAAACTGGTTGGGAAATATAAGATGAAAATGTGTACCTATTGGTATTTTACCTTTACATTTAATGATGTTTTTTATACAATGTCTTTTTTTTTTTTTGAGAAGTTAAAAGATATTTTCATTAAAAACTTCCAAAATCATAAATCCGGGGAGACAAAAAAAAAATCAAAACCCTAAGAGAATTAGCAATTAAGATATCATGAGCCAAAAAAGTCCAAGTTCTAACCACAATGAACATCATTTTTGACCGGATACTAAGATCAACCAATCTTGAAAGTCACGATAAATTTTCATAGTCAGGAACAAGAAGAACTGCACTCTCTACCACATTGTGTCACAAAGCTTTCCAGACCACGCGTAAGGGCGGCTCACCAACACGTTGACAACAAAAAAATAACAATGCAAATGGAATTAGTCCCTAGGAACACCGCAATAGTCATAACACAACATTAGAACCAAGACCTAGGGCCATACTAAGACCCCAATACCAACTAGAAAACTACCATAATGACAAACATCCCCAAACTCTAGCTCAATACAGTAGGGACTTATTAAAATTATCCAACAAAAAAATAAAGAAAACACTAATTAATGAAACTAAAAACACTTCCATCGCTAATATTACCAACGACCTACCATACAGATCCGATTGCATCGCAACTAATTGCACGGTTGACCACCCAACAAGTCCATCAAAGACAATCAACAATGCCATAGAAGGATGGAGAGCACCTCCACGAACCAAAACCATGTAAAAATAAAACTTTCTGATGAAAGAAAGGAAATGAGAAGAGAAAAAGAACTCCGATAGGTGGTTCGTCCGACAATGCAAAGAGACGCCATTGGACGAGAAGTGGGAAAGAAAGGAGGCGGCTGCTAGTTTTTTTTTTTTTTCCGGATCTTGTAGCTGCGGCTATATGTCTCTAGTTGATGAATTTGGGTTAGTTCTCTTTTTTATTTGGTCTGATCAAACAATGTTTTTAATGAGGCCCTTTAATTTCAAACCCCTCTAAGTATTTTTGCAAGTCATTAATGCAAACTTCCATTAAAAAAAAAGGGTGAGCAGTATAATGCTATGTTACATGAAAACACCACCATATATACACAAAATAATACGGCGAGCAATAATTTTGTTTTTGTTAATGCGTCCATATTCTTGTAACAAAAAATTCTATGGTGTCACTGGTGAATCTGATAAAAAAATCTCTAATTGTGGAAATCGATCTGCAGTGTGCCATTCTCCAAAGAATTGACTAATCGACAATGACGTTAATCGAGGTGCTTCAGTACGTTTTATAAAACATCAAGCTAGCTTGTTTCCAGTGTCACTAATCCAGCAAGCGCATATGCTTACCCCAGGCAATGGCAATCACAAACATGAAAACACACGCTATTGAACTCCCACCAATAGTCCACATGAACTTCGGGTTTCCGGTTTTGAGTTCTTCTTTAAACAGTTCGATCTTTATATTCATGCCAAAGATGCCAGCAACAACGATAAACGCATTCACCACAAGTGTTGCTGTGGACAACATCACCCCCATCTGCAGCAGCTGGTTCTGTTTGTCATCCAGCATTATGTTTATGTAATCCTCCGTGTCGTCAACATACTCCCTCAGCTGAAATTCCAAGTTATGATCATCACAAACAAAGATAGACTTTCAGCTGTAAATGCTAGATCACATTAATGTACTGTGCGACATGTTACCAATCGGATGTGATTCGATAATGTGGTCTAAAAATGTAGTCGTTTTAGGATTAACTCGTGATAGAATGAACCGAGTTGCAGACATACCGTGGATAGCTTGTTTAAGGTGCCATCAATTTGCACAAAGTATGCCTCCAAAAGCATTTCAAGCTCCTCAACGTTAAGGTGCTTGCTTGTACCTGTACCAGTATGGCTGTTCCTGCGAATTTAGAAACTAGAGACGTTGTTGTTACAAGATTTTCATAACTTATAATAATCGAAACGGTAGAGAAATATTACTAGCTAGCAACGTGCCTGTCGTCCACGTCTGCTGCTTGATGAATTGCATCATCCATTTCATTTCTTGGCAGCTCATCCATGGATGAAGATGCAGAAGAATTTTCTAGGTCTGACTCAACACAGAGCTTGTCAGTCAGATACATCTCAGCCATATCTTCATCATCATCCAGCAAGTGTTCTACTTCATCCCTCACCTGCCAATCAATATGCGCATGCATAAGAACATTTAGAGAAAAAATAAAATAAAAGAAAATAGGGAATGGCTTTTTTAGTAAAACCCTAAAAGAGATTCAATGAAAGCTCAATTAAGTGAAGTACCTTCTGAACACGTCCTGATATGGCAACCAAGCGGCTTTTGATTTGGCGGACACGTTCTAGATTCAAAGTACTAATCTTTGAACTCAGCTTATCCAAAGCTGGATGAGCTTCTTCCTCCAATCGCATTGCCTGTTTTCAAACCCAAACAAATTAAACACCAAAACAATGATTTTTTTTCCTTAAAACAATTAAGTCAGAAGTTATATAGCTAGCTATATATAAAAAGATGGGAATTGTATATACTTACTTCATTTTCTAAGGAAGTGCAAGCAGCCTCAAGACAAGTCTCTAATGCCACAAACTCAAAGGGAAGAACCTGCTTGGATCCATATAATTGATTCTTCACAACTTCTTTCCCTACTCCATCATGTTGACGACTCTCATCAAACCCACTCGGAGAATTCTGACGGCTCCCTTCTCTCGATTGCGGCTCTCCCAAATCATGCAACGTTGAATGACCATCTTCATTGCCCCCCTATACATAAACATTTTCACAAATGGCATGCAACCAATAAAGTTCGATCAGCTAAAATTTAAGATTTTTTAAAAGAAAAAAAAAAACAGAAAATCGAGAGAGAGAGAGAGAGGAGAGATATGAATGCCAAAATTATTGAGTAAAGACAGAATGGCAAGAACCTGAATGGTAAAAAACACAATCGTTGCAAAGGATATTAGACACCAGTACTTAAGCGCCCTAAATTTATACTTTAAGGGTGCGTTTATCAAACTTGAATGAGGTTAAGAAAGATTTGGAGAGAAGAGGAATGGGGGAAAGATGGAAAGAGAGTAGACATGAGTCATTCCTATATATTAAGATGTTTACTAGCTAGTATCCGGAATGAGAATACAAATACATGATATCTTTAGATTATAAAAGAAAATGAAGGTTTTTAGGGTAGAAAAGTTTGTGTTCTTGAATAAATGATCGAGTGCTTTTGGATAATTGTAAAAAAATGGGGGTAATTTAGGTATAAAAAGTTGATTCATCCATGAATGGAAGTCACTACCAACACTCTCTACCGGAATAAAAATAAAAGAATCATTCCAGATTTTCTTGTGGGACCCACAAAAATTTGATTCCCCTCAGTATTAGTAAATACAAGTTTGAAAAGAAATGAGAAGATTCTTTTTATTTTCATTCCCATTACGGATAGTAAACGCACAGCAGCTAGAAGCAAAAAATCAAAGTAGAGCTACCAAGAAACCATATATATCACCTATTCTAAAGGAAAAGTAAAAAGAATCGGTTCAAATTCCAAATTGTTTATGAACATGCATGCTACAATTAAACAAATGTTTTCCACATGAAAAGGAGTGATGAGCTGTGACCTCTTTGAATAAAGGCAAGGAAAATCAAAATCTCATATACAATTAATACCAAATTAATATGTTGCTAAAGAACTTATCACTGAAAATGAGATGATACGTAATTCTATAACCTAAACATATCCTTTCATCTATTTTTCAAGGAAAAATACTTCAATGCGCGCAGTTAATAGTATTACCACTACTACAAAAAAGGTTTATAGGGACATACATTTGTCTTATTTATAAGAGTTTCTATTGCCTCTATATGTCCCTAAAGTTAACTTTAGGGACATATAGAGGTAGTAGAAACTCTTATAAAGGGGACAAATGTATGTCCCTATAAATCCTTTTTGTAGTAGTGTACTTACTGGAGCTTGTCACTAACCTTAAGGTTTAGTTATGTGGTTAGTCTTTCCTCAATTTCTTCTTACTAGCATTCTAAAGGAAAGCACTGAAAAACGATCATTATTCAATGCTTCCTCACCACTCATTTAGATGAAATGAAACTAAGAAAATATGAAGTGTTAACCGAAGCGTAAAAATAAGAGCTCAACCTGTGAGACATTTAATATGCACTAATTCTATACCTAAAAACTTCTATCTTTAAGATAGGAGAAAAAAAAAATGGTTCAACGAAATTAATGAAACAGATAAAAGATTTTTGAATTTTGAAAAAAAGAAAAGAAAAAGTGCTAACCAAAGCTATGGTGGTTGCTTGTTGATGGCGGACCAGCCTCCGCCGAAGCTCGTCAACGAAGGGCGTGACAGAAAGGTCAGCAGAGTTGACCAGCAAGACCTCCTGGGCGGTGATGATAGCCTTGATGTGCTCCAGGTTTATCACAATGGCTCTCTCTCGTCCCAGCACCGTGGACGGGCACAAGAGAACCGGGTCGAGGATCCGGAGGTCCCGGGCGGGCAGACCCGTGCGCCGCATGATGGAGTGCTTTCCGGCCTCCACAACTTGAGAGTTGCCGCCGGAGTCAATAAGCAGCCAGGGACGGACACTCGTCGTCGCCTTGGAGCCTTTCTTCCTAGGCGCAGTAGGCCCAGGAAGGCCCATTAACCCGGCGGCGGGTGCGGATGGGTTGCGGGCTCCGTTGTCGGCGTCTTCTACGGCTGGTGGCGGCGGGGTTGACTTAGAGGGCTCAGAAAGATGAGCTCTCATGGACATGGTTTTAGTTGGCTGTTTCTGCTGGAGGAGTAGGTATATATGCCAAAGAGATATCTTCTTGGCGTGAGACAGATTTTCAAGGCACGGGCTAAGAGGATTTGTTTAGCGTTATCATTCCCACTACTCACTTTATTCCGTGTCTTCTTCAGCTAGAAGCCTAGATTTCTTTTTGTTTTTCCTTATTATTAATAATTTTTTTTATTAATGAAATGGCTGCAAAGTGTTTTTTTTTTTGCCGATGATTGTGACATGTTAGTTATTGGTAAAACTGACGCTGTGGAAGTCACAAGTTCGAATCTCACTGGTATTTATGGTAAAATTGTCGTTTCTTCTCTCTGAAATCATTGTAAATCTTCACTTCTATATCAATATATTGCTGGCTTGCTGCTAGTTTTTGTTTAGGTAACTAGAATACGAAGAGGAACCTAGCTACCAAACCCTTTGAGTTAGCTCAAATGGTGAAAGAAAGTGAGAATTAGGGTTATGATTAAATTAGGTCAAATGTTCGATCTCAGAACTTATAGTTGTAAATTTGTATAACTTGAAAATAATATCATGGCATGTATACTTGTTTATCAATTGGAAGGAATTGATCTAAGAAGGATGAAACATGAAGAGAAGTACGTTTCTTGGAGTAACGTACACAATGCATTTGTTATGCATGTAAAGTTCTACGGTCTCTTTACAGGGGCGGCTCCGAGCATGTTTAGGATGCGCACTCGCAAAGGACACCCAAATCTCAGGGGCACTAACTGACTATATTTACGCATATCCAGTTCATGTTATTTCAGACATTTCTGGTATATGGGATTCCACGTACATAATCATCTAAAAAGAGTTTCATTGCCACTCAAGGTAATTGGACTCATAAATTTTGTAATAGCTAGAACATGGTATACAACTATGATTACAAAATTCTTAAATTTGTATATGTGTGAATAATATATAGTGAATGGGTGTGTTGATCAATTTGCTTGGTGCAGGAAAATCTTGTTACATGATGATAATCATATAGAGTATTATCTTGAACAAGAATATTATTTGGACATATTACTGACAAAATTGGGAACCAATTATATTAAATCTTGGACAAGCCACCTTGCATATGAAAAACTTGAAGTACTACTTAATTAGCTAGCAGGTGCCTACTTTTTTTTTTCCTCATAATTACAGGGGATACCAAGCCAACCATCTATCCATCATGTCAAGAGCTTGCTCAGGCATGTACTCTGGAGCTGTGTGACCCGCTCCCTGCACAAAGAATCACACAGTTGAAAACCATCAGCAAAAAACAGAAAAGGAACATGGCTAAATAAAGCATTAAGTTCTCAACTAATTACCTTTATAGTTGCAAAGGTCAATCCATCTGACACTTGATTTGTATACTTCTCAGTAAATCTGAAAGAACAGGAAATGTGATCAATTGAATTGGGTTTCGTATTTTTATAACTGCACTAATCAAACGTTTCCGAAGGAGGAGGATCGAATTTAGATGTAAAGATATGAAAAAGAGTTCGATTCTCACCCTGCAACTTGTCCGTTGACATACCACGGTCTCCATCCATCGGAGACAGTCAAGTTGAGATTACTGATCCATGTTAGTGTACCGACATATGGAATCAACGCGTCATGATCACCACTGCATTCATATTGTTAGGATTAATTAGGAGTGAAAAATAAGAATGATTTGGTTTGGATATGTAGGTGGATATAGAAGAAGTCTTTTGGAATTGATTTCTTGGTGCAACATAATGCATGTATTACTTCGATCATATTCACCTGTATATCAAAGATCGGTAGCCTCTTCCGACGAGTTCTACATGGTAATCAACCACGCTCAACAGAGTCTCGTCATAAGCCAGACTCTTATTGCACCTCTTCCAATCTGTTATGGTACCCTGATATTTTCACAAATTTATACTTTTAGTTAGAGATAAAACTAGCTAGTACAACTCATTTCACAATTACAATAAAAAGATGTGATCAACAAAAGTTGGGGAAAGTTCTACAATATATTAATGTACCAATACATGGTGTAGACTAGCTCAATGCAGAGGTATACTAGTTCAATACAGAAGTAGACAAGCTCGAATTAGTCTACCTATGTATTGAACTAATATACTTATGTATCAAGCTAGTCTATTTAATGTGTCAGTGTATTAATGTACTGATAGATGAACCCCAAAAGTTGTACGTATTATTACGTAGATCTAACATTGATAAATTTGGAATGACATAACTTGAAATTACTTACATTTCGAATGCTAAGAGCTGTTTGGACCGTTTCATCGTTCGCCCATATATACGAGAGCACATAATTGTTGTTCTGCCAAAAAGGAAATAGTGTGTAATATAGTCGTCAGTCGAGCTACCCGTGTTTGCTTCTAAAGTCACGTAATGAAAATGATGAACTTACATTCACCACAAAAAAAAAAATTATAAGAACTTACACGACACCAATGTTCTCGCCGTTTAGTTGGTGATCGAATGATTTCCTCTGGAATGTCATCGAAAAATTTCGGCCCCCGTTTTATTCCATCTGCTAATTTTGGGGATGCCCAGGAACATTTTGGTTGCAAAATGTTTGCATCATCTACTCTTATTGTGCACTACAATAAGGGGAGAAAAAGAGATTGATATATTCGATCAGTTCTACTCGCAATTATTCACTAAAAAGGGGTATTTATAACATGAAGTACTAAATTAACAATGTCTACAACGTACCTCTGCAACAATTCCAATGTCGTCCATGCAATCTGAATTGCTTATATTTGGAGTAACATATTCCCCTTGGCAACTTTCTTTGATGGACTGAAAAAAACATACAATACTTCTTGAAATTACATTTAATATATAAACAGTTATGCTATGGTAATGAAGTTTCAACTCTTTGGGGCATGTTGTGGTGATTTCAGAGCCAAAACTACGACATGAGGTTCAACTCACGTCATAAAGTTCACTGGATATAAGTGTGAGGCGGTGGTAAAATTCCATTCTTGAATTCTCATCGTTGTGTATTTCTGTTACAGGATTTCCAAGTATATATCCCTGATTCAATGAAAGAAACAAATCAAATAAACCCTAACTTATGTTCTGAAATCTGTAAGATGTATGCTATTGATGTTCACTTAACAAGTATATATGTTAGGAATGAGCCAACAAATGAGGGTAAAATATGTACCATGAGGTTCATGGGTGGCCTGACTCCATTCAAATTACCTGCACCACACCATATCAAAGGCATAGGCAAAAAGTTAACCAAGTGTTATATATTGCAGCAGCCTTTGAATAAATGTGTATACTATATAGTTTTTGTAAGTTACCAACCATCTGATATTTTAAGAGTGACTTGAGGAACAATGATGCCTGAATAGGAATCTCCAGCAATGTAGAGAGGGTTTTTGCTAAACTTGGGATGTTTGATCAACCACTGTGATCACATACTCCAAATGTAAGCAAATTTTACACATTCTCCACTTTTTTTTATTCGAAAGAGAATGGGAAGATCAGACGAGATTAGCTCCTCACCTTCCGGAGAAATTGGTATACGGCTTCTGCTGATAGAGTGTCATTGGTGTAGTAACCTTCCTGAGTAGTTGAGTAGGAGAAACCAGTGCCAACTGGTGCATCTACAAAGATTATGCTGGCAATCTGAAAGATTAAGAGCACCGTCGATCAGTAAAATACAAGGGACTCACAAATTTTACCATAACCACAAAGTGTTGCATTTGAAAAATGACACCTTGTTTTTTTCTCTGACATCGACACAAACGTACACAACATGAAAAAAATGAGGTAATCGAGTTAGATTTAGCACCTGGGTCCATGAGAATGGGTTGTCCACGAAAGTAGGCAAGCTACCATTGAAGGCTACATAGTCAAAAGTTAATGGACCTACACAATGGTACCACTTAATTGGTTAGGCCTTGATGGAACATTTTGATAGTACTGGTATTAGATGCAACATTTCCTCTATCAAGTACCGATATTAAATACAACATTTCTTCGCAATATTTCCATTGACAATTGTCGAATTTATCATAGATATATGTGGGAAAACAAAAGGAGAGGGAATGTAAATACCAATTTCATAGACAAGGCCAGAGAACCCAGAACAACCAGGGCCTCCGGTGAGCCAAAGCAAGAGAGGGTCCTTTACAGGGTCCCTCTCTGACTCGATGAAGTAGTAAAATAGCTGCAATTCATCCAACTCCCCCACTCCCACATATCTGATCACACAAATCAAACATTCCTCACCAGCATTAGTACCTTAAATTTCCTGATTCAAAAGCCCACAAATACTAAAAAGGTTTATTGAAAGTGCAGATGAGGGGTTTGTATAAATGACTCACCCAGTTTCAAGACTGAATGGGAGAGTACCAGGGTAACCAGGCAGAGTATTAGTGATGTTTTGCGACATTGCAGCACCGGAGAGAACCAGTACAAGAAGAAAATTCAGGCAAATCCACTTCATCTTCTTGCCACTGCGGGCAGCTAACTCTGGTAACAGTAACTCTGCCATTGCTCAACTGATGAAAACTGAACTTTCTATGCACCTATGTATTTAATCATATATACATATATAGATGGGAAAATGGAAATGTCGTCTGAGAGCAAGAGCAATAATCTGGGGAGAAGAAACGTGTAATGTATGCCTTCTGTTCTTGGTGGTTTAACACTTCAACTGATGTTCCATTTAGAGAAAGAGAAAGACAGGTGGTGAACGTTGCTACCTTATTTCTTGCATATGCTGGAAAATAAACTAAAAGAACATGGGTTTCTTTAGACATTCTTACTTTGCAGCTACCTTTCCTTTGACAAAAAAGCTACATTTATGTACCTGTGGTTCTTAGTTCTTACTCAGACGTACGTACATTGTCTTTTTGAATTTTGAGGATTTAGGATTTTAAATTCAGGGGCAAGATATAAGGGAATGAAATGAAGGATAATGATATATTGCTTATACGGTTATACTGGATCATGTGTTGACTTACAGACTAAGCAGCTAACATTCTAAAGGCTGCAAATAGCTGTAGGAAATATAGAAATTTTTTCAGTACCTCAAATTTCAATAATTTAAGTTATGCCACGCGTTTCATGCCTGATTTATAATACAGTATTACAAAAATTTTAAATGTGTATTCAAGATCTTTTTTTTTTGGCTAATAATGTGTATTCAAGATCTAACCAATCTCATACTTATGGAACCATTATATTTGAGTTTTGGGTTTTTGATTAGTCAAGTCAACTCACCGGCTTGTGACGGTAAGTCCATATAGAACAAGCAAACCAAAACATAACATAAATATCAAGCAAACTAAGTTATAAAAGACCGAAAATGTCCCACACTTAAACAGGTGGTCAGTATGATATATATTTGGTTACAAAAAATGACCTCTTTTCATAACATGAACAAAAATGGCCATTTTGCTTGCAAAATGTCTAAATTCTATTCACTTACAAATTTATTACAAGATTTCGCAACATACAATGCCCCGTAGACCAAGAAAATTGACACGACACGAAAACGAGTGAAATTATAAGGATTTGGGTTGAAGATTATTGGTTTGATACTATATCGGGTCACCAAGATAATAACACGTTTTTTTTTTTGAAAGGAGGACTGGATACAGACCCTCAATTATTATTAATAAAAGGACGTGAACTCACTGGGTTGGATAGGAGTCCACCCCGAAAGTTGTTACAATAATCTTCAAAGAGTACATCCTGAATAATAACAGGAGCCTCTTCTAGCCAACTAAAATTCTCAAACTGAGATCTATCAAGGTGAGCAAGTCTATGCGCTACACCATTTGCTTCACGATAAATATGACAAATAGTAATAGATGGAATTCCTAACAAATAAGCTCTCAAATCCTCAACTATTCGCCCTATGTTCGACGAGTCCTCATCACCCCTGCCACCACGAAAGTTCATGTGACCTAAACGCTTGTGCCACAACTCCAAGACATCGTTACTAGGGATGCACAGTCACACTCTATATCCACATTAATCCAGCGCCTCCTATCAACCAACTCAAGAGCAGTTCGAAGGGCCATTGCTTCCACTTGAATTGCTGAAACTTCACAGGCAAAAGGCAAACTGATTTGCATGTAATTTAAGTACAAAACATACTTCTAACTACTTGAATAATGCTTCTCCAAGAGCCAAATAAAATGTGTGTTTGTATTGTTTTCGGGTTGAATAAGTGAGTTGAAGTAGTTCAGAGCTTTAGATCGCATTTTGGGAGCTTTTGAACCATTTTCAAGAAGAGGACGAAAAGTCAATCGTGACTCTTGAGCACCAAGATCACAAGAATCAAGCCTCGAAAGTTGATCATAAGATCATTCCGGAGTTTTGGCCAAGATCCCGAAAAGTCAACTTTCGGCCCCGAAAAGTCAACCATGACTCACCCCGGGCCCACCCATGGTCAACTCCGAGGAAACGATGACCGCGTCGAGACGTGACTTCTCCATCAAGCTTACCATTTCAACTAGGAAAGCATTATTTGATGAGTTAAGATATTTTGGTGGTGATTTGAAATTTAAATTCAAAATAGAGATAAAATATTTAATGTTTTAATCACCATTTGTCTCTTAGCTTTTCCTTACCTAATTTTTGTTTCCTCACCTCCCAAATCTGATTTTTCTTGTCCATAAATACATTACCTCTCTACCCTTTCTCTCTTCTTCACTTTCCTACCTACCCTAGCCTTTAGGTAAATTTTTTTTGCTTAGAATCTTAGTCGTTAGCCTTAGGATCATTTCCAATCCATCTCCACCCTCCAATCCATTCTTTCTCTTTCTATATATTCCTCTTCACTTCCATTTTCAAGAGAATTTCACTATTCATCAACCCTAGCCTCCACCCCAAAATTTCATAAACCTTTCCTCTTCCTTCTCTCTTAAAAGTCACAAAACACTTGAATTTGCCTTCCGGTTCGACCGATGGTCGACTGGTTGGCCGGTGGCGGCTACCACCTTCTTCCCCTCTTTTCTCCTCCCACCACTCAAATCCATTTCCTTTATTCACCAAACTTTTTTCTAAGACCCTCATCTATACTTCTAACCTCTTTTCTCCACCATGCTATCACTTCTATCTCACATAAGCTTGAAGATATCAAGAACATCAAGATCCTTGGAGCTTTGGACAAGAAGAAGCTAGGAGAAGAAGAGGAGGCCAAGAGGAGCTTGCTTCGAGACTTGGTGACAGCAAGATTAGGGCCACTATCTTCATTGAGCATTCCTCTATCTCTATTTACTTTTATCTATTTCTTAGCTTGTCAATCTTGAGATTATTGATGTACATTCTAAGTATATGTGAGTAGTTGTTAGGATTGGGGACTAGGGTTGTGTGCCCTAGTCCATAGATGATGGATTGGATGATTCTTATATATATACATGTTGGTTGATTTTTGGATATATTCATTGCCTATTTTTGTTATTTGTTAGATGCTTGTTTAGGAACTACCAATTCTTAAGCATGTGTTTGATCTATCTTGGTGTGAAAGTGTGAGCTTGGTAACCTTACCTTTTCTAGACAATGAATAATGAATGTGATGAGCCTGTCTTTTTTGATTTCCTTAGTCTTGAAGCTTTACGCCCCTTGTGTTAACTTTGTTAATGCGTAATTGGAAGTTGTTATGAACCATTGCATGACACACCAATAATTTAGAAGACTCGGTCCTAGAACCATTGCATGGCTAGGATACGAAAATTGATCCATTAATCAACTTGGGTTTGTGTGTGAATTCCTTTATGCATTTGTGCTTCACCCCCCTTCACATTTGTGAGGGATGACCTTCAGTAATAGTATTGATGAAGGATTAACTCTTATGA
Source organism: Rubus parviflorus (assembly GCA_029955375.1). Taxonomy (NCBI): domain Eukaryota; kingdom Viridiplantae; phylum Streptophyta; class Magnoliopsida; order Rosales; family Rosaceae; genus Rubus; species Rubus parviflorus. The sequence goes on from JARGGL010000001.1 coordinate 32,585,326, forward strand.
ACTTTTGTTGGCATAGGAATACATTAGATTGCATTACATTTCATAACCATTGCATGTGTGAAATGTGGGGGGTTGATACTTGAACCTTTCAACATGTATGTGTATTTGATTGTTTATCTATCGATATAGATTAGGGAGAGACCCGAAACTCCCAATCATTTCCTATCTATCCATGTTCCTCCTCCTTGCATTTCATTTGCATTAGTTTAGTTACATTACTTTATGTTGCACTTATCCACTTCACAAATTCCATATTCACCTCTAATCTCACCATTAGTACTAGGAAACCTAGGTTACTAAATTGCCAAAGGGGATCTTGGGCCACCAATCCTTGAGGTACGAAAAACCCGGTCACTAATCTATACGTACATCCATATATTTTGACGTTCGTCACAAACATGCCACTCCTATGAACTCCCCAAGATCATCACGTACCACCACACTCACACCCCTTTGTTTTGAAGAAATGTCAAAAGCCTCATCAATGTTGATTTTCAACCTACCCCCTGAGGGCAACTCCATTTAGCTGCAGGACGCTTCTTCTTCTGTTGAGTAGACTTGCCCACTTTCCGTGGACAATGAAACTGCTCTTCCAACAACCTTATTGCCGAGCGTACCATGTTTAGTGGATTGCAAAAGCCACCCTTCCACACCACCTTGTTCCGCTCCGTCCACATAATCCAGAGGGAAAAAAGAAATAGGACTAAATTCGTGTTAATACCCTGAACTTTAGGGGTCTAATCAGTTCAGTCCTTGCACTTTTAATTTCATCAAAACGGTCCTTGAACTTTCAATTCTCATCCAATAAGTCCCTCCGTCAAAGTTCCGTCCAATTGAGACGTTAAATGTTGATGTGACACACCCAAAAAAATATGAAATGTCCATTATACCCCTGCATTCTGTTTAATCTTTTTTTTTTTCAATTTTTTTTTTCTGCAGTCGATCTTTTTTTTTTCTTTTTCTCTCTCTCCCCGACTCCTCTCCTCTTCCTCTCATCTCTGATCTCTCTCTCTCTCCCTCTCATCCTCCTCTTTCTTCTCCCTCTCATCTCCGATCTCTCTTTCTCTCTTCGTTATACTCTGGAGAGAGATTGGCACAGGAGATTGGCGGTGTGGCCTGGCCTTATGGCTCCTAACGACGTCGCTCACGCAACCCCTGGTGTTGATCAGAACAACAATCTCACCGATTCCAAGAATCTCACTCAAACTGAGACCCCCGTCGACTACATGTCGTTGATTTACTCCAGCGAGAGGCCGTTGAAGGACCGCGAGGAGTTGCTGGAGTGTAAAGGGAGAAACTTTTACGGTGTTTTGACGGCGGCCATGAAGCGGGAAGAGGAACGACATCGTATTGAGTCGCAATAGAGGAAAAACGGGTTGGTGGTGAAGAGTAGGCTAATGGGTTCCGACGAGAGGGGTATGGCTGGCTATGGTGACGAAATGGGCTATGACCCGACGCCCAAGCCTAAGATGCATTTAAAGGGTGGTAAAATTGGGGAGGGTGCGCCCATAATTCTGGTTCCCAGTGCATTCCAGACGTTGATTACGATTTATAATGTGAAGGAGTTTTTGGAAGATGGGGTTTATATACCAATGGATGTGAAGGTGGAGCAGATGAATGGGAGAGAGAGAGAGAGAGAGAGAGAGATCGGAGATGCGAGGAAGAAGAAAGAGGAGGATGAGAGGGAGAGAGTGTGACGACCCGGACCAAAACTTACTGTTTCACTATGGTGTTTTCCGGCAAATTGTCGAAAGTTTCGGTTTCGAGTTTCAATTAGTACTTTTAGGGGGGGTCGTCGAGTTGACTTTTTGTTCGGCAAAGAATTTGATTTAAGTTTTTTTCACGGAAGTTGTAGAGCGCGTTAAACCGAGTTCGTGGACACTAAGTACGTTTAAAACGGAGTTCGTATGAAGAAGTTATGGTTCACGAAAGTCGGGTTACTATTTCGGGGATGTTCTATTTAAGGAAATTTCCGGATTTGGGGTTTCCATTTTGGGAAACCCGTTTCTCTCTCCTCAGCCCCGATCTCTCTCACTCTCTCTATAGTACCGGCGGCTTCTCCGGCCGATATCTCTCTCCTCCGGCCACCCCAGACCTCAAGACCAGATCCTTTCTCTTCCTCTCCCTTCCCTCTTCCAAACCCGACCACTTTCACGACCAATGGTGGCCTGTACTGACCGGAATCAGACCGCAAAGTCGCGACGGCAGGGAGTAATTTCACGGCGTCAGATTTCCTTTTTCCGGCCAATCCGGCCGAGAAGGCACACTGGGCTTTGAAGCCCTCGACCAAGCGGAGCTAACGCCACCGGCCTCACCCCCATTAGACGCCGGACGACGGCGGATCGGGGAGTTGAAATTTCCGGCAACCGTCGGCTTTCGAGGGAAATTTGAGGAATTCTAGGCTGAATCGGACTTCGTGGCAGGAGGACGAGGAAGAGGATCTTGACACGCGTTGGACTTAGTCGGCAATCTGTGAGTGGACCTTTGTTTTTAAATTAACCTTGTATGAAATTTTATGTTTTTTCAAGTAGTACTTTTATGATTAAATGTATGTTGAATTGCATTGGTTGCTTGAGATTGGTTACGAGGCCGTGATGAGAAACGTGAGATTTACGAGTACGAATCGTGGTTCGCAATATTCGAGAAAGTAAAAGGATTGTTCGGGTATGTCTCGCTGTATTGGATTATCGTGATTGATTGTGTATCGTGAGTTCCGCCTGTAGTGGGAACGGACATGCAGGTGTATCGTGAGTTCCGCCTGTAGTGAGAACGGCCATGCAGGTGTATCGTGAGTTCCGCCTGTAGTGGGAATGGCCATACATGTATATTGGTAAGTTGGAATGGTCTTTAGCCACGTCTGTTTGTGGATTCGTCATTCTGCGGCCAAGTGGACAGGAACCTCGGTGTATCGTTATCGAACGTGCGAGATTCTCGAATGTGCTAGATTATCGATCGAGTGAGCAGGACTTGTAATTTTTATCATTCCCTTTTACTTGTACGTTGTTTGGAATGGATTGTTTATGTTTTAAATTGGGAAAAGCTTTATTCTTTGTTTAAATAGATTAATTATTTCTGTCCACTCACTCTAACGTTTTTCTTAAAATGCTTTTCCCCCTGGGCTTTTCTGTTTTCCGTCGCCCAGTTTGCAGACGAGCCAGCTGAGGTCGCATGTCGGGGTCGAGGCATAGCCAACACCACCCTTCTCTTGTTTGTAGGTTATAGAATGCTCTGATATTTTCAAGATTTAAAAGTGTAAAACGATTTTTAAAAAGATTTTTGTTTGGAGTTGATTATTATTGAATGTTTGACTTATCACCGGCGAGCACGTAGGCTCGGGTGCTGTTTGTGAGTTGGAAATATTGAAGTGTTAAATGTTTTTCACAGGTTTTGGGTAGTCCATTTTAGGAGAGTTATGCCAGATTTTTGGTAGACTCTTCTAAGGTGGGCCCCACAGGGTCACCTCGGATTCCAAGGTGGAATCTGGGGCGGGTCCTGTCAGAGAGAGAGATCAGAGATGAGAGGAAGAGGAGAGGGGTCGGGGAGAGAGAGAAGAAGAAAAAAAAAAGATCGACTGTAGAAAAAAAAAATTGAAAAAAAAAACACTAAATAGAAGGCAGGGGTATAATGGACATTTCATATTTTTTTGGGTGTGCCACATGAGCATTTAACGTCCCAATTGGACGGAACTTTGACGGAGGGACTTATTGGATGAGAATTGAAAGTTCAAGGACCATTTTGATGAAATTAAAAGTGCAAGTACTGAAATGATTAAACCCCTAAAGTTCAGGGTATTAACACGAATTTAGTCCAAAGAAATATATCTGTATGAGGCTTAGACAACGTACCAATAATATCAGAAACCCAATCAGTGAGACACAACAGAGTAATCCCTAGCTCTCAAGCCCAAAGGGGTATGTAACCAGAAAGCTGCAGTAGCGGGGCAATCCTTGAAAAGGTGCAAAGCAGATTTCCGATCATTAAGGCAAAAAACACACCTCTCGTCATCCATGGAAAAGCGCTTGGACAAAAGCTCACGTGTAGAAAGGCTATTCTTCAGTAATCTCCAGCAGAAAATACGAAGTTTAGGAGGTACATTAGCATGCCATACCCGCTTTAAATCCGAGAAAAGTGACTCCTAGACCTCCCCGCCCCCCGGATCCTGAAGGCAAAGAGAGACCATTCATCATCAGTTCTTGCGCTACATGATAACCACTAAAACTTGAGGAAAATTTTGAGATTTCATCGCTAAAAGCCCATCTCTGAGAGCAGAGGCTTTAGCCTCCAAAACATCAGCAGTACTAAGATTTTTAGCAGCAGCATAGATTGGGGCTCCATTGACATCTCGAATAACTAACCCTAAAGCGGCAGCTTGAGTTGGGAGAACAAATCAATCAAAATTCAGCTTGACTTGGGAGCATAACTGATGAAAATGTAGGGAAAATATCTATACTATTTTTATTAAGCTAGAGAGCCAATTTGGGTAATAAATAACTGAAAATGTGTGTGTGTGTGTATATTATTGAAATGTCAAGCTTTAGGCTTTACCAAATTTTGAATGGCTTAGATTACGTACCTTTGGCCAAATAAAATTATTGTAGCAAGTTACATGCAACAAAAGTAAAAAAAAGATAACGGGCAACTTTATAGTTACTTTCAATATAGATAGATATTGAGAGTTTCTATTTTTTTTTTAAGTTGTTTATCCGTGTGAAAATATAGGTTGAAAGGCTAGTAATGCATATAAGAAAAGGACCCTTGCCGATAAAAAGCTCGAATACTAATTTAGCAGGTGCCAACTTTTTTTGGTTATATTCATAGAGGATAGTAAGAGAGCCATCGATCCAACATTTCAAGACATTGCTTCGGCATGTACTCGGGAGCTGTGTGACCCCCTCCCTACACAAATTTCACAACAAATTTTAATTAGTTGCATGCTCATGCTTCCCAAATTCCCAATATTGCTCGTGTAAGCTTGATCTAAAAATAGAAAAGGGGCTAGTTAGTTCAAGACTTCAAGTAGTGCATTCTTCGATCTAATTACCTTCACAGTTGCAAAGGTCAATCCATCTGATACTAGATTTGAGTACTTCTCGGAGAATCTTGAAGAAAAACAGTAGTGATCAATTGGATTGGGTTTTATTTGCAGTAATAAATTTTTTTTGAAAGGAGGATCAAATTAAACAATAAATAAATAAATAAATAAAGAGTTCGATTCTCACCCTGCAACTTGTCCGTCTACATACCATGGTCTCCATCCATCAACGGTAGTCAAGTTGAGATAACGTATCCATGTTATTGTACCCACATATGGAATCAACATATCATGATCACCACTGTATTTATATGTAGTGTTAAATAATTAGAAGTAAATTGAATGATTTGTTTTGGATTGGTAGATATAGAAGAGGAGATTTTTTTAAGAAAAAAGGGAGACGGGGATGCCGAACATGGATCTCTCTACGTACCAACATCTTGTTTGAGATAAATGTCTTACTAGCACTAGCAGATCAAATGCTAGTCTGTCACGCCCCAGACCCGGTGTCGGTGGATTTTAGGCACCTAAAGCCGAATCCGAGGTGTGAGCGTTAAAAAGTAAAAATAAAATAAAATATAAGAAAATACGTTTCCGCTGCGCAACTCTGATCTATTAAAAATAACAAAATCCTTTACAAATTTACAAATAAAACACCTCGTTCTAAGCTCGTCATTCTAGGCTCGTCAAACTCTAAGTAATTATCTGCAAAAAATATTAGAGATCGATGGGTGAGCAAAACCACGCGCTCAGTGAGTAGATCATGTAATATGCCAGTGAAGCTATGCTGTTTTACACACACACAATAATAACCAAATCATCATATCACATCGTCCCTTCATATCAAGGTTATCCTTCAATTTAGTGATCCCCACGGCCACCTAATGACATCCTCGTCCTATAGCTCCGTGTGTCACATCCTTACCTCGGCATAACCAATCAAGAAGTTCTCATGTTCCATGAACAACCTCCACCAATACTTCCACATAATATATTTCACAAATACACATGCTTCACTTGAAAAAGATAGAGAGATTTTAGAAATAGAATGAGAAATTTAGAACACATTACATAACCCACTCACCTCGATTTCGAGAATTACCAAGCATAACAACGATATTACGAGCCTCCTAATACGAGCCTTCTAAAAATAACCGTTTGATCTCACTTAAACCTCTATGGAAAGAAAAATGGCGTCGAGAGGAATCCGTAAGTTTCACGGATCCTAAATCGGAGCAACGGATCAAAAGTTATGATCCGCAGAAGTTTTAGAGAGAGAAACTAGAGAGAGAAAGTGAGGGGTGAGAAATTCTCTCCGAAAAATTATGAAAAGAAAAGGATACGGTCAGGCCTATTTATAGTAGTACATTTCTTTGTCGCTAAGAAAGAAATATAATATAATAATACGGTTGTGGATAAGCTCAAACAATCTTATCCACAAGGTTTTGGATAAACTCGAACAATCTTATCCATATGGTTTTGGATAAACTCGAACAATCTTATCCACATATAACTTAATCAGTAAGTAATGAAGAGATAGACATGAACGATCCTATCCACATTTAGCTTAGTAGCTAAGTAACGAATAAAAATTTGACCAACTAAAAAAAATCAAATAATTTTCAAGAGCTACTAAAAATTTCTCAAAAATATTTTTCGACATAAAAATAAGAAATTTAAAATTCGGGTTGTCACAATCCACCCTCCTTGAAAAAAATTTCGTCCTCGAAATTTCCAATATTTAGAAATTCCGAAAACGCTTTTGGGCTCTAACCTAGGTCAAAGAAAATTCTAAACTACCACAGATCCTGGGGTTCTAATCCCTGGTTAGCTCTGATACCATTCTGTCACGCCCCAGACCCGGTGTCGGTGGATTTTAGGCATCTAAAGCCGAATCCGAGGTGTGAGCGTTAAAAAGTAAAAATAAAATAAAATATAAGAAAATACGTTTCCGCTGCGCAACTCTGATCTATTAAAAATAACAAAATCCTTTACAAATTTACAAATAAAACACCTCGTTCTAAGCTCGTCATTCTAGGCTCGTCAAACTCTAAGTAATTATCTGCAAAAAATATTAGAGATCGATGGGTGAGCAAAACCACGCGCTCAGTGAGTAGATCATGTAATATGCCAGTGAAGCTATGCTGTTTTACACACACACAATAATAACCAAATCATCATATCACATCGTCCCTTCATATCAAGGTTATCCTTCAATTTAGTGATCCCCACGGCCACCTAATGACATCCTCGTCCTATAGCTCCGTGTGTCACATCCTTACCTCGGCATAACCAATCAAGAAGTTCTCATGTTCCATGAACAACCTCCACCAATACTTCCACATAATATATTTCACAAATACACATGCTTCACTTGAAAAAGATAGAGAGATTTTAGAAATAGAATGAGAAATTTAGAACACATTACATAACCCACTCACCTCGATTTCGAGAATTACCAAGCATAACAACGATATTACGAGCCTCCTAATACGAGCCTTCTAAAAATAACCGTTTGATCTCACTTAAACCTCTATGGAAAGAAAAATGGCGTCGAGAGGAATCCGTAAGTTTCACGGATCCTAAATCGGAGCAACGGATCAAAAGTTATGATCCGCAGAAGTTTTAGAGAGAGAAACTAGAGAGAGAAAGTGAGGGGTGAGAAATTCTCTCCGAAAAATTATGAAAAGAAAAGGATACGGTCAGGCCTATTTATAGTAGTACATTTCTTTGTCGCTAAGAAAGAAATATAATATAATAATACGGTTGTGGATAAGCTCAAACAATCTTATCCACAAGGTTTTGGATAAACTCGAACAATCTTATCCATATGGTTTTGGATAAACTCGAACAATCTTATCCACATATAACTTAATCAGTAAGTAATGAAGAGATAGACATGAACGATCCTATCCACATTTAGCTTAGTAGCTAAGTAACGAATAAAAATTTGACCAACTAAAAAAAATCAAATAATTTTCAAGAGCTACTAAAAATTTCTCAAAAATATTTTTCGACATAAAAATAAGAAATTTAAAATTCGGGTTGTCACATAGTCGGCTTAGAAAAATAGTTTTGGAATTTCTTTTAGTGCAAGTACTCTTTGATCAGACTTTAGACTTTATAAATTCACCATCTAATTAATTAATGACTAATCAATAAATGTAAAATTTTCTTCTTAGTTTATAAATCTAAATGGATCACCTGTATATCAAACTTCGGTAGCCTCTTCCAATAAGTTCTTGATGGTAAGAAACCACGCTCACAATGTTATTGTCATAAGCCAAGCTCTTATTGCACCTCTTCCAGTCTGTTATTGTACCCTGGTGTTTTAAAATTTTTAAATATACTTAAAAAAATTAGTACAATCCCTTCATTCCACAATAACAAAATGATATTAAATAGTTTCTTACATGAAAATCTAGAAATGAAGCATGAATTTCTTACATTTCAATTGCTAGAAATGAAAATCTGGAGATGAAGATTACTTTGAGCTTGAAAATAGAGAAATGAAGCATGAAGTTACTTACATTTCGAATGCTAAGTGCTTCTTGGACTCTTTCATTGTTTGCCCACATATAAGATAGCACGTAGTTGTGCACCTGCCGGAAAAAAATATATATATATCTATAAAAAAATTAAAAAAAAAACAAAAAAAAATTAATGGAGATGCAAGGAGTCGAACCTAGATATTTATCAAAGTGGTTGATAATGCTCTACCAATTGAACTACATCCCCAATTTGTAATATTATTGTACTTTAGTTCTTATATAATCACTATCAGATCTTAATGGTTTCATAGAATTAACATTGACACAAATGAACAAGAACTTCCTAGAATTTTTTACTGTGTAGTTTCCTTAATCAAATTGGAGGTTGTGTGGTTCCGAAAAAATAAAAATAAAATTATAAATAACTCTTGCACTTCATGTTAAAAATAAAACATATGCACTACTTGTATATATGAGACATTCTCTAGTGAGTACCAAACAATGATGACTTGTTGAGGACTTTCAAACTCAACCGGTAGATGACTATTTTAAATATTAGTTGATATTTAAAAAATTCATTAAAATCTCATCCAACGGTTAAGTTTGAAAGTCTTCAACAAGTTCTCATGATAAGGTACTTATTGGAGTCTCTCCCTTGTATATATAATATCAATTTATTGGGGTTGATAATTTCACCAATATATTAGCTTTTAAAGTCACATAGAGAAAACTATTACGGGATGCAAGCCCTCGATTAAAAAGAAAGTAAAATAATGAAAATTATTAACTTACACGACACCAATTTTCTCGGCGTTTAGTTGGTGATTGAATTAGGTTTTCCTCCGTAATAATGTCATCAAAAAATTTTATTCCCCATTTCATGCCTTCCAATTTTTTTGGGGATGCCGACGTATGTTGCTACCATTTCATATCTGCCCCGGTACAGACCCCATGACGGGTCAGGAGTAGCCCACCATCGCTGAACAGCCCACCTTTGGGCCCATTACCACGCCCCAGCGGCATCTACTTACTCGGTAGGGATCCCCTACCGAGTGCACTGCCTTGACAATGCCCCAGCGGCCCAGGCAACGCCCCAGCGGCATCTACTTACTCGGTAGGGACCCCCTACCGAGTGCACTGCCTTGACAATGCCCCAGCGGCCCAGGCAACGCCCCAGCGGCATATACTCACTCGGTAGGGATCCCCTACCGAGCCTACTAGCAAAGCCCTGGCGGTACCCCAGCGGTACCAGCAATACCAGGCCGGGTGTACCGACAACAAGCCTTCCCCTTGGCCTTACAGGGACATCTCTCGACCCGGTACCGTGGACACACAGTCCAGTCGGTACCGGCACAGCCACCTGGCAGCACGTGCTTGTCCACTACCTCGCGGATCGCACTAAAGAACGCCCATACCGCACTAGGACCGCACTAGGCACCGCCGTCCCTCGACGCGCGTGTCGAGGTAGTGGAATAATAGAGTATTCCCTCGTGTCATGGGATGTCCCCCACGCCAGGGAAGCTTGTCTCCGACCTCAGCTCATATATAAGGAGTCCTCACTCCTTATTCAAGTAAGTTCTCTCCATTCCTAGAAACTCTGCTCAAATCCTCTCGGGGCTAACTTGAGCGTCGGAGGGTCTTCGGTCGGTACACGCCGGCCTCCCCTGACCTCCTTTGCCCTTTCAGGTACTCAAGTGCACTCCAGGTGCGTCCCTACCGAGCAGCTGGGAAACGGAAGGAACAGTTTGGCGCCGTCTGTGGGAACTAATTTCCACCACTTAGTAACAAAAGCACCCTCACCCAGTGAGGAACTCTACCGGTCAAGCTATGACTAAATCAGCAGGTGATGGCTCACAACCCGCCAAGCAAAGTAAGAAGTCCAAGCAACCGAAGGACACAACGACTATTGCTGGTCTTGAGCCCCTCCTCGAGGAAACACCGGCAGCAGTCCACTCCACCGAGTCGGAAACTCCTGAGTCCCACCAGAACGAATCCTCGATGATGGCTAGGCTTGAGGCCATGATCCGAGACCTCCAAGAGAGCAACGAGCGACTGCGCTGCGATCAGCTTGCGGCGCAGGAAGCCAGCGCCCGAGAGATCGGCCTGCTCAGGGAGCGGCTTAGCCTCGAGCATACGCCCAATCACTCGGTCTCGACACAGCTAGGGACCGAGACCCCTCTCAAACCGGCAGAACGCTTGCCAGCCAAGCCAGGGCGTGTGACCAGTCACCCCCAACCGGCAGCATCAACGCCCAAGGTCTCGTTTCTCGATGCCGCGGGAGTGGTCCACTTCCCGGACGAAGACGGTACCGAGGATCACGTTGAAATACCAGTGAGCGCGCCTGCCATCGGTACCGGCTTGGGCGCAGGAGGCGAGGGCGCGTTGGTCAGCCTCTTCCGGGAGCTCAGTGACCGACTCAGAAGGGTCGAGACCGGCGGTGCTAAGAGTGCACCCAGCCTCGGCATAGCAAAGAAGCCAGTCGGTCCGTTCACCAGGAGGATCCATGAGCACAACCGGGACTTCAAGAGCCTGAAGATGGACTCCTATACCGGTAAAGAGGACCCAGTAATGCATGTGACCGCATTCCAATCCGCTTACAATGGTAAGGGCTATACTGACGAGGAGTGGTGCCACGCCTTCGTCAACACCTTGACTCAGGAGGCTATGCTGTGGTTCTATCAACTAGAACCGGAGTCCATAGACAGCTATGAGCAACTAGTCGAGGCTTTCACCACCGAGTATGCCACGAAGTCCAGCTTCTTCTATTCGGTGGGAGAACTTACCGGCTTCCAGCAAGCCAGCGGAGAGCGACTGGCGGATTATATGGAGCGGTTCAAAGCTGCCTACCGGCGCTGTACATCCAAGGACGATGTCCGTGCGGCCCAAATCTTCCGAGATGGCCTACAACCGGACGAGTTCCTCAGAAAGCTCAATGCCACGAGCGCTGTCCTCACCTACACCGAACTCATGAACCGAGCGGGGCAATACGCCCGGAGCTACTACCTGACCTACGAACGGAAGTCTCAGCTCAACGCGATGCACAAGGCAAACAAGGCCTCCGCAACCACAGCGGACCCCATCGGGGATAAGCGTAAGCAGGAGCAGGGAGGTGGCTCACGGCCGGACGACTCTCGGCAGAGCGACAAGCGCAACAAGTTCAACTCCTACCGAGGGGGTAATCGCGGCAACAACTGGGAGAACCGCGAGAACAACCGAAGGTATGATCCCCCCAACCGGGAGCGGAACCCCCAACACCAGGCTCCCCAGAGCCACCAACAACGACCGGTATATCAGGTCGGTCCCGGCTATAACAAGCCCAGGGAACAGTTGTACTCCGACCAACGAGGGCAAGGGCAGTACTCCGGTTACTCGGACAACGGGGAAACCCAGGCCCATCCAAGTCAGTGGCCATACAGCCAACCCGCCGGTATTAACCAGGTGGACGACTCAAGTCAAGGATGGACCGAGACCGGGTATAACCGGCACCCCAAGAAGAAAAGTTCCTGGAGGCACAACCGCCCCCAGAAGTCCAGTAAGCAGGACGGTACCGACGACAGGCTGCTAGTCTGTACAACGTTCAACAAACCCTTGGGGGACATCTACAAGGAAAACCCCCAGCTTTTCCCCCAACCATGGGCGAAGCAAGCATACGCCGGCAACCGGACTAATACCGGTAAATTCTGCAACCACCATCAGTCCGGGACCCACAACACCGATGAGTGTCAGACTCTCCGGGACGTGGCCGAGCAGCTATACCGAGACGGGAAGCTTGGCCAATACACCGGGCAAGGCAACCGGGGTTATCGGAAGGAAATCTTCACCATCAGCGGGGGGCCGACCTTGTTCGGTACTTCACGATCTGAGCACAAGTCTCACGTGAAGGAGGCTAAGCAGCACCTGCAATGTTTCTCCGTGCAATCCGCACCGGCACAGAAAAGGCCTAAGCGGGACCCGTGGAAGATAGAATTCTCCAACGACGAGGAGTCCGGCATCGTGACCCCTCACGACGACCCTCTCGTGATCTCGGCCAAGGTTCACACGGACCTGATGCACAAGGTGCTGGTGGATGGCGGTAGCTCCGCCAACATCATTTTCAAAAGTGCCTACCTCAAGCTGGACCTACCGCTCGAAAACATATCGCGGACGGTGAACCCGCTCATAAGCTTCTCGGGAGATCTCGTCCAACCTCTCGGTAGCATCTGGCTCAACGTAGAGGTCGGCCAGTACCCCAGGTCCCGAAAGGTATCTGCCCACATGCTAGTGGTAGACTGTGAATCATCCTACAATTTCATTCTCGGTAGGCCTATCCTTTGTCAGATCAAGGCCTGTGTGTGCTACTACTTGCTCATGCTAAAGTTCCCTACTCCCGTCGGAGTCGCCTCCATCAGAGGAAGCCAGCCAATGGCCCGGTCATGTTATGCTCAGGAGACAAAGCCGCGGCGTCCCTGCCGGGACGTGTGCAATGTCACTACCGGTGACATAGCAGCAACAACCGACAGGCCGGACGACCCCCGGGAAGGAGCAGTGATCCTGCAGGGCAAACCCCACGAGGAAGTAGAACACATCGCCCTGTTCCCCGAACAGCCTGACAGAGTTGTCAAGATCGGCACCGGCCTACCGGTAACTCTCCGGGGAGACCTGATCAAACTCTTGAAGGACAACGCCTCAATCTTCGCCTGGTCCTATGCAGACATGCCCGGTATCTCCACCACCATTATCTCTCACAAGCTTGATATCGACCCCGCCTATCGGCCGGTACGACAAAAGAGAAGGGTAGGAGACCAGGAGCGATACGAGGCCATGAAGACGGAAGTCGATAAACTCTTGAGCATCGGGTTCATCCGCGAGGTCCAGTATCCTCGGTGGTTGTCAAACCCGGTACTAGTAAGAAAGCCCAACGGGAAGTGGCGAATGTGCATCGATTTCACCGATCTGAATCGGGCGTGTCCCAAGGACAGTTTCCCCTTACCGAGGATCGACCAGCTGGTGAACTCTACCGCTGGGCACGAGGCCCTCAGCTTCATGGACGCCTACTCAGGCTACAACCAGATCAAGCTCGATCCCGACGACCAAGAGCACACGTCCTTTGTGACCAATCAAGGTCTTTACTGCTACAATGTCTTGCCCTTCGGGCTGAAGAATGCCGGTGCTACATACCAGCGGTTAGTCAACCGCATGTTCTCCAGGCAGATTGGCAAGACCATGGAAGTGTACGTGGACGACATGCTCGTCAAGAGTATCAAGCAAATTGATCACCTCACCGACCTGCAAGAGACCTTCTCCATCCTCCAAGACTATGGGATGAAACTCAATCCCGAGAAGTGTGTCTTCTGTGTCGGTGAGGGCAAGTTCCTCGGCTTCATGGTCAGCCACCGGGGCATCGAAGCTAACCCCGAGAAGATTCGAGCTATCCTGGAGCTAAAATCTCCTAAAACCTTCAAGGACGTCCAAAGCCTCAACGGCAGGATCACAGCCCTCTCCCGGTTCATATCACGGTCTACCGACCGGTGTGCTCCCTTCTTCAAAATACTCAAAACCGGGAAGAAGTTCGAAGGCTGGACCACCGAGTGCGAACAAGCCTTCACTGCTCTGAAAGAATACCTAGCGGCAGCCCCACTGCTCAGCAGACCAGTGCTGGGGGAACCACTGTTCCTATACCTATCGGTATCGAGGACGGCCGTGAGCTCAATCTTGGTCAGGAGCGACAATCGGGAAGACTTACCGGTGGACTATGCGAGCAAGTCTCTACTGGATACCGAGACTCGGTACCCGGAGATAGAACAGCTCGTTTTAGCACTCATGGTGTCAGCCAGGAGACTCCGGCCTTACTTCCAATCTCACCCCATTGTCGTCCTGACCGACCATCCACTGCGGATAATCCTGCAGAAGCCTGAGGCATCGGGGAGACTCACGAAGTGGAGCATTGAACTCAGCGAGTTTGACATTGCCTACCGGCCCAGACCGGCAATCAAGGCCCAGGTATTAGCAGACTTCGTCTCCGAGTTCACACCCGAGCACGCTAACACTAGTCAGCAGCCATCGGCGGAGAAAGCAACTCCCGCCGAGGACGCCCCAACTACCGTTGGCGAGCATGCGTTTGACCCATCCATACCGGTCTGGCAGCTGTACGTGGACGGCGCCTCGAACTCCCACGGAAGCGGGGCAGGACTCGTTCTCATCACCCCACATACCGAGAGTCCAGACACATCTCACTTGGAGTGTGCCCTCCGGTTCAGCTTCAAAGCTTCCAACAACGAAGCTGAATACGAGGCTCTTCTATCAGGCCTTCGGCTAGCCAGCGATATGGGAGCCAGACAACTCCAAGTCTTCAGTGATTCTCAGCTCATCGTCAACCAGGTCACGGGGGACTACCAGGCAAAAGACCCCACTATGTGCCGGTACGTGACCTTGGTAAAAGACCTCACACTTGGGTTCTCGTGTTTCAAATTAACAAAGGTACCAAGGGATGAGAACCAACGGGCTGACGCCCTAGCCAGAATAGCTTCCGCTATCGACCCCAACCCAGGGGCCTCGGTACCCATCATTATGCTGGAGCACCGCAGTACTGAGACGACACCCGTCGAGGTGAACCACTTGCGTCTCGAAGAAGCAAACTGGATGACACCAATCCTAGAGTACCTGCGAGATGGCTCCCTCCCGAGAAATAATGATGAGGCAAAGAAAGTAAGATTCCGGTCCTCCCGGTACCTCATCATCAACAGTCATCTTTACCGGCGAGCCCACTCAATGCCATACCTACGATGCCTCGGACCCACCGAGTCCCGGGAGGCGATCAGGGAGGTACATGAGGGCATATGCGGCCACCACCCGGGAGGAAGAGCAATGGCTCACAAGCTTGTTAGGCTCGGATACTACTGGCCAACCCTCCTCCGGGACGCCGTGTCATTCACCAGGCAATGCAAGTCCTGCCAGTTCAACGCGCCAAATGTACCGAAGCCATCCCAGCCACTAGAAACGATGGTCAACCCGTGCCCATTCGCACAATGGGGCTTGGACCTAATCGGGCCAATGCCAAAGGGTACCGGCGGCGTTGAATATGTGGTTGTCGCCACCGACTACTCCACCAAGTGGACAGAGGCCAAGGCCCTCAAGTCCATCACTTCCCAGCAAATTCAAACATTCATCTGGGAAAACGTCATCTGCCGCTTCGGTGTCCCTCAAATTATTGTCACCGACAACGGAAGGCAATTCGATTCCAACTCCTTCAGAGAATTTTGCCGGTGCAAGGGCATCACCCTGTACTTCGCATCGGTAGCCCACCCCCAGACCAACGGTCAGGTAGAGGCAGTAAACAAAATCCTGAAGAGAACAATGAGGACCAAGCTGGGCGAAAAGAAAGGCGCATGGCCAGAGCTGCTACCGGAGGTACTATGGGCGTACCGCACCTCATACAAGGCTGCCACCGGAGAAACCCCGTTCTCCCTCGCTTTCGGCGCAGAGGCCGTAGTCCCGGTTGAGATTAATTCCACAACCCACAGGATCGACACCTTCGATCCAAACGAAAACGAAGAGCAGTTGTGTCTCAACCGCGATCTACTCGAGGAACGCCGGGAGCAAGCCAACCTCCGGAACGCAGAACACAAGAACAGGCTCAAGCGCAAGTTCGACACAAAGGCAAAGGTCCGGTACCTCAAGCTGGGGGACTGGGCACTACGCCGCGTACGCTTAAGTACGAAGGACTCTGCAGCCATGACGTTCAACCAAAAATGGGAAGGCCCCTACCGGGTAGTCGAAGTTGTCAAGCCTGGAACCTACCGGCTAATGGACTCCAACGGGTACACACTCCCGCACCCGTGGAACATTGAACACATCCGCTACTACTACCCGTAGGTCGCGCCCATAAAACACCGGAATACATCGGTAGGATGATCCACACCCCTAATGAAAATCAGTACAACGGATTGGTCGAGCAGAGCTCCCACCGGTACTCTTGTAAAAGCCCGGTCACAGTCCGGCCAGGAGCAACGACTTCTGTTCATATATATCAAATCAGTCACTTACAGTCGGTGAAATGTGAAACTCTTCTAAGTCATGTGGCCGGTACCAGCGACCCCCATGCATAAGTTTCTGCTCCTATGCTCCTATGCTCTTATATTAACATGAGGCCGGTACCAGCTACCCCCATGTGAGACTCTTCTAAGTCATGTGGCCGGTACCAGCGACCCCCATGCATAAGTTTCTGCTCCTATGCTCCTATGCTCTTATATTAACATGAGGCCGGTACCAGCTACCCCCATGTGAAACTCTTCTAAGTCATGTGGCCGGTACCAGCGACCCCCATGCATAAGTTTCTGCTCCTATGCTCCTATGCTCTTATATTAACATGAGGCCGGTACCAGCTACCCCCATGTGAAACTCTTCTAAGTCATGTGGCCGGTACCAGCGACCCCCATGCATAAGTTTCTGCTCCTATATTTTGACATGCAGCGTGCTCCCAGCGACACCCATGTGCAAATTTTCACAACATGAGGCCGGTACCAGCTACCCCCATGTGAAACTCTTCTAAGTCATGTGGCCGGTACCAGCGACCCCCATGCATAAGTTTCTGCTCCTATATTTTGACATGCAGCGTGCTCCCAGCGACACCCATGTGCAAATTTTCACAACATGAGGCCGGTACCAGCTACCCCCATGTGAAACTCTTCTAAGTCATGTGGCCGGTACCAGCGACCCCCATGCATAAGTTTCTGCTCCTATATTCTGACATGCAGCGTGATCCCCGCGACACCCATGTGCAAATTTTCACAACATGAGGCCGGTACCAGCTACCCCCATGTGAAACTCTTCTAAGTCATGTGGCCGGTACCAGCGACCCCCATGCATAAGTTTCTGCTCCTATATTCTGACATGCAGCGTGATCCCCGCGACACCCATGTGCAAGTTTTCACAACATGAGGCCGGTACCAGCTACCCCCATGTGAAACTCTTCTAAGTCATGTGGCCGGTACCAGCGACCCCCATGCATAAGTTTCTGCTCCTATATTCTGACATGCAGCGTGATCCCCGCGACACCCATGTGCAAATTTTCACAACATGAGGCCGGTACCAGCTACCCCCATGTGAAACTCTTGTAAGTCATGTGTCCGGTACCAGCGACCCCCATGCATAAGTTTCTATCCTCGTTCGACATGCAGCGTGGTCCTAGCGACACCCACGTGCACACTGTTGTAAGCCATGCGGCCGGTACCAGCTACCCCCATGCATAACACCCCCAATGCACACATCCACGATGCCGGTATCAACTACCCACGTGAGATGAGATAAAGAAAAGTGCAAAACATACCGGAAGGCAGACTGATGTATCCAGTCCTCCCGAGTAAACACTTGGAAATATTTCGAGAACTGAAAATTTCATAAAATAAAGGCCAAGCACGCCATTGTTCGACAAGAAATAAAGGCCTTTTGGCCAACAAGTACTAGCTCCCGAGAGAGCAGTCCCCACCGGGACGATTGTTCAGAAATGGGTCGAAACACCCAAAAAAAAAAAAAAACAGAAAGCATGATTACAAGGCCCTTGGCCTACACTACCCACACAGGGGGACTTCATTCCTGCTGCTGCTGCTGCGCTGGTTGGCCAGAGGTACCGGCTTCTTCGTCGATCTCCTGGAGGATAGATTTGTGCTCATCATCAACGAAGTCCTCGGTGACGGTTGGCACCGGGAGTCGGCTCCAGTCTTGGGCCGGGAAGGCATCCTTGATCTTGCCAAGAATGTAAGCTCCACCCTCCATATAGGCTGTGGCCTGCTCCACAGCGCGCTGCCGGTCACGCCGGTAGGCCATCACAGCCTCCTCCCTGGCCTTCCCGACAGCCTCCTCCAGCCGCTTGTCGAAGTCAGCTTGAATCCTGGCCACCTCAGAGGCCACAGCAGCCTTGGCCTTCTCCTCAGCCTCTTGCACAAGCCTACCGGCTTCCTCCTTGACCTTGACAAGCTCAGCAGTCGCCTCCTCCTTGAGCTTGTACATGGTGTTGTAGCCGGACTTCATATTTTCGACCTGCCCGCCGACAGAGCGTAGCTCCTCCCAGTACCGGCGGTCCAGCATCAGCTCCTCGTATGCCAGCTGCCAAAGAGTACACATATATAAGTGTCTGGCGCTTCCAAAAAAAAAAAAAAAAAAAAAAAAAAAACAAGACGGTACCTTCTGCTTGCAGTGAAAGAGGAGGTCCCGCTGCTGCTTCATTGTCATGGCCGGCAAGTCTGCCAACTTGGACAGCGGGAGAGGGTCCAGCAACGCCTTCCTGGCACAGCCAAGGAACAACTTGGCATTCTCGGACTCGACCTCCCTGCCAAAGATGGCCTCAGACCCGGTACTGCGGGTAGCCAGGGCGGTACCGGCACCCTCCGCGGGCCCTTCAACAGAGGTCTCTGCCACCGATACCTTCTGCTTCTTCCGGTGCTCCCTCACCTGTTTGACAAACTACACAAGCATAAGTACCGGCAGGGCAGATAAAAATCGCAAAAAAAGGTTAAGCATGGGGTTTACCTCTTCCCGAGCAGTCCTTTTCAAGGACACCGTAGCAACCTCTGCTGAAACCTCAGCCTCTTCAGCCTCGGGAGCCTCAGGGACCCCCGAGTCCTCCTCCCCCACATCAGCCTCAGAAGTGGCACGCACTCGTTTGGCTTTCTTCTTCTTCCTCTTCCCGGCAGCATCGATAGCAGCACCGGCAGCCTCAGCAGGAGCGCCGGCAGTCTCCGCAGCGACCAGTTGAGCCTCGGGAAGTGGGTCGTCACCCACGGCCTTCTTCAGCTGGTAAAAATCCCTGCGCTCCCGCACCATGCTTAAATCGTCCGAAAGTCGACGGTACCGACGGAATTGAGGCAAGACTGCAAGGCACAGTACCGAAATCAGACCACAGTATATAAGCATACATGTACAAGTGTGTTACCGGTATAAACTTACAGGGACACGGGATCGGTGCTAAGCCCGAAAAGTGAAGCGAGTACCGGTTGAGCAGAACGGTGGACCTCCTCAGGACTATCGAGATGTTCTCCCGGATCCACTCAATCTCTTCCTCCTGCCTCTCGGTAAGCTTCCTCCAAGACTGGTCAACTGCAAACAAAACAACAAAGCACACATTAGTACTGAGACACAATAAGGTGCACAACCACAAAGTCTAGACTCGGGAAGGCTATCAACCAGGGGCGTCTCTAAAGCTACAAGGCACTCTCTTCAACGGTGGGTCAGACCCTTCGGGAAACTCCCATTGACCACCAACGAAGAAGTATCGGTGCTTCCAAGTCTGCTGGGAGGTAGGATTACCAAACACCAGCGGGTCCCTGATGATCTCCGGGCTCCCGAGCTCATGGGACTCGATGTCGGCCTCACCGGCCATACCTTCCCGGGCAAGAGCACTTTTCGACAGACAGCACCGGGTTACCTTCTTGTACTTATGTACAAAGTCCATCAATTCAGTGTCTCGGGGACACTCTACACAAGGTTTTCCTACCGACTTGGCCTTATACCACCCCTTGTCAGTTTTTGAATGCTCCTCCAGGGACCACTGGCTGAAGAACACAGCCAAGTCCGGCTCACCAAAGCCACAGTGCCGGTATAGGGTGTACAAAGCATTGAGACACCGCCAGGTGTTAGGGTTTAGTTGTGCAATGGCAAGGCCAACCTCGGCCAGGAACCTCTGCTGGTACGGTGGTAATGGGATCCGCAGGCCCTCCCCAAAAAAGAATGGGTGCACCAAGGTTTCCCCCGGTACCGCAGAAGCACTCCTCAGTTCACCCATCTCCGGTAGGCGCATGGTCACCAAGTCCGGAATACTGAACGCTTTCCTCAGAGCCACCAGGTCATCCTCGGTAGAAGCACTGAGTTTCAGGCGGTCTACCGCAAAACCCGCAGGTACCGATTCCTCTGGTACCTCCTCCTCAGCAGTCTCTGCCTCCGACCGAGCCTCTACCCCCCCCCACCACCTCGGTGGCCGGCACAGAACTGCTACTCCCGGGAATCAACTGGCCATCTTTGAACGTATTCAACGGCTCCAAGTCTTCACCGGTAGTGATGCCCCTCATCACCGTCTCGAACAGGCTCTCAATTCGGACGGCGTCCGTACCGGACGAACATGACCGAGTCTCGCTGCTGCTACTCCCGGTACTGGAGGCCACGTCCACAATCTCTACCGACGGGGACCTCTCCGGCTCTTCACCAGAAAAGGCATTGCCGCTCCCTACACTCTGGCTCTCTGAATCAGACATCTGCAAGAGATAAACTAAGTTGCTCACCGGGACGACAATCCTAAGCCTATGCAACCTAGCTCGGTACTAAGGCAGGACACCGGTACGCAAACTACGTTACAAAAGCAGAACCACATAAAGATAACACAAGGGTTCTCGGTACTTACACTGTCAAACGGCGGAAGTCGAGACAACGGTTGGTCAAATTGAACGCTACCGGCAACAGGCTCTCACACTCTCTACCGACAAGTTTCAGAGCTCTGGAATGAAAAAATTCAAGAATGAGGTGAAGTGAACTCTCTTCACCCCTATATATAGCGGGACCTGGGACATCTGCACCGTACGACACCAACCGTCGCTTCACAGGATGACGACACGTGTCAATGCAACGGTTGAACTCCCCATGCAGTTCCAAACCGCCCGAGAGGCGACACGTATCGCCCCACTACCTCGGCAGTTATTGCCCCACTACCTCGGCAGTTACGCCAAGCATACCAACAGGCACGACCTTGGCAATTCCCTTAGAACTCGGAGCGGTTACAACCCCCTCCCGGGAGGAACCCCTTGTTCGGGGACTTGGGGGACTACGTGGGCCGACCCTAAGCGCCGTGGCTGCCACACCGACACTTGGCTACGTCCTGATATGAACTTTTGGACTAAGTCCCCGACCAAGCACTTCCTCTTGCTCGGGACTTGGGGGACTTCTGTTGCTACCATTTCATATCTGCCCCGGTACAGACCCCATGACGGGTCAGGAGTAGCCCACCATCGCTGAACAGCCCACCTTTGGGCCCATTACCACGCCCCAGCGGCATCTACTTACTCGGTAGGGATCCCCTACCGAGTGCACTGCCTTGACAATGCCCCAGCGGCCCAGGCAACGCCCCAGCGGCATCTACTTACTCGGTAGGGACCCCCTACCGAGTGCACTGCCTTGACAATGCCCCAGCGGCCCAGGCTACGCCCCAGCGGCATATACTCACTCGGTAGGGATCCCCTACCGAGCCTACTAGCAAAGCCCTGGCGGTACCCCAGCGGTACCAGCAATACCAGGCCGGGTGTACCGACAACAAGCCTTCCCCTTGGCCTTACAGGGACATCTCTCGACCCGGTACCGTGGACACACAGTCCAGTCGGTACCGGCACAGCCACCTGGCAGCACGTGCTTGTCCACTACCTCGCGGATCGCACTAAAGAACGCCCATACCGCACTAGGACCGCACTAGGCACCGCCGTCCCTCGACGCGCGTGTCGAGGTAGTGGAATAATAGAGTATTCCCTCGTGTCATGGGATGTCCCCCACGCCAGGGAAGCTTGTCTCCGACCTCAGCTCATATATAAGGAGTCCTCACTCCTTATTCAAGTAAGTTCTCTCCATTCCTAGAAACTCTGCTCAAATCCTCTCGGGGCTAACTTGAGCGTCGGAGGGTCTTCGGTCGGTACACGCCGGCCTCCCCTGACCTCCTTTGCCCTTTCAGGTACTCAAGTGCACTCCAGGTGCGTCCCTACCGAGCAGCTGGGAAACGGAAGGAACAACGTACATTTTGGTTCCAGAATATTTGCATCATTTACTTTTATGGTGCACTACAATAACGAGAAAAGGGTCAGATAATAAATATTTTATTTGCAATTATTGACCAAATTAGAGATCTCTTTGAGTTAATAATCAATAGAAGTAACAACCTCTGCAACAAGTCCAATGTCGTCCACGCAATCTGCATTGCTTGTGTTTGGGGTAATATATTCTCCGTTGCAACTTTCTCGGATGGACTGAAAAGGAAAATAATAGCTTTTGATCGAAATAATATGTTATAGACGATCGAATAATGTTATATGTGTCACATTTATCGATTACGACAATACGTTGCAAGTTTTAGTGACAAAGAGTTAAGAGTGACGACTTTCCGTGGCCAATTCGTGGTGACTCACAATTTTCTACTTTGTAGTGAATTTAGAGCAAAATTTACAACAAGGGTTTGAAATTATTACCTCATAAAGTTCACTGGATATAAGTGTGAGGCGATGGAAATATTCCATTCTCGAATTCTCGTCTTTATGTAAATTTGTAATCGGATTTCCAAGTACATATCCCTAATTTGATCAACGAGAGAAACAGATCATATTCAAACCCAAAAATAACTTCTCACCGGCATAAACAAAATTACAAATGTCACAATATCAAATTAAGTATGACAGAATTTAGCCAAAGAAAAGGGCAAGATAGTAAGACCATGTACCATGAGATTCATGAGTGGCTCGACTTCATCAATATTAGCTTCATCACATCAAAACAAAGACATAGGGGAAAGTCAACAAAAGATTTCTCAAAGCCTTACTTTGGTCAATGGTTCGTCTACGGTACATATATTAATATATCGATTGGTGCATCAAGTAGACCAGCTCGATCCATATACTAACTGGTTTCATGCACTGGTAGACTAGTTCGGCCTGGTCTCAAGCTAGTCTACGATTACATGAAGCTGTTATACTGTTGTAGGTAACTTGTCTTCTAATGATGTACTGATACATTCATGTACCGTAGACTTTCATTTTGGTTAAATATAAGTGTTAATAATATTGAGTTACCATCTGAAATTTTAAGAGCGACTTGAGGAGCAATGAGGCCTGAATAGGAATCTCCAGCAATGTAGAGTGGATTTTTGCTGAATTTGGGATGATTGATCAACCACTGTGTCATATACACTCAACAAGTAAGTTAAGTTCAAACATGTTTTCAGGTGAAATTAATCAAATTCTTCTCTTTGATTCGGGAATAGATAGAAAGATCGATGTCAATTTTTATTTACATTAATGCTCGCTCACCTTTCTGAGAAATTGGTATGCGGCTTCCGCGTATTTGTAGTCATCAGTGTAGAAACCTTCCTGAGTAGTTGAGTAGGAGAAACCAGTACCAACAGGTGCATCTACAAAGATTACGTTGGCAATCTAAAAGTGCACCATGAGTAAAATTAACTTTGCATTTAAGTTATTATATTTGGTAAATCAATGTATTTTATTACTTTTACATCCAAGAAAACACAACCAAAACAATGAGGTAATTAAGTGAGATTTAATTAGCACCTGGGTCCATGAGTATGGGTTGTCTAGGAAAGTAGGCAAGCTACCATTGAAGGCTGCATAGTCGAAAGTTAATGGACCTGAACAATACACAGTCGATCGGATGAGATCTTGAGCACGAATCCACACTTCTAGAGTGTCTTTGGGGTTCAATATAGTTGAAATTTAATGTGATATATAGCTCAAAACTTTTCTCAACATTAAGTACGTTTTCCATGGAGTATTCGTGTTGGATACAACATTTTTGTAATATTTCTTAATTTCAATAAGTTCTGAATCAAAGGTACGTACCAAATAATATGTTTCTTGATGTCAATATTTCTTTAGTTTCAGTCTTTCAGACCTAGCTTCCGTAGATTGTCTATAATTTCTAGGAATTATTATATATGTGTAAAAGAAAAGGACAACGACTATATATACCATACCGATTTCATAGACAAGGCCAGAGAAAGCAGAACAACCAGGGCCTCCGTCGAGCCAGAGCAGAAGAGGGTCCTTTACAGGGTTCCTCTCCGACTCTATGAAGTAGTAGAATAGCTGCACCTCTTCCAAATCCCCCACCCCCACATATCTGAACACACAAATATATACTTTGTCAGCACCAAGTAATTTAAATTCCATCGTAAGCTGATAAGGTACGTATTTGTATATGTTACTCACCCAGTTTCAAGACTGAATGGGAGTTCGCCGGGGTAACCGGGCAGAGTATTAGTGAAGTTTTGTGACATTGCAGCACCAGATATCAGAAGCAATAAAAGAAGCAAATGCAGCCACTTTTGTGCCATTGCTTAAACCAAATGGCTAACGAAGACAATGGTGGCATGAAAAAGCAAGATCAATATTAATTCTGTACTTTCAGTATGGATATGATTGATCATGCTCTTTTTCATAATTTTTTGGTGACTGGTTTAGCTAGCTGTTGGTCCATGCATTTAGAGAAAGTCAGTTAATTTGGCGCTTGAAGTTGCGCGCTACCAATTGCAGCTGACTTTCCTTCAAACAGTGACAGAAAAATAAAAATAAGAAAAAAATGTGCATATCAATTTGTTATAAATTCATATGTGAATTATATATGACCGAATTATTTACAGTACTAATTGAGTTGTTGACTTACAGACTTCCTCATATATTGAAGGCGTTTGGAAAGAGAATTATAGGAGCGCAACTAACATTCTAGCTAGATACAGGCTGCCAATAAAGTGAGAGAAAGATATAAAATCAGATAACACTTGGAATATATAAGATTAGATTTCAAGAAATATATATTGGAAAACACTAGCTTGTATGCAAAAGATATTAGATTAGATTTCATAATCTAGCTATCGGAACTTTTTATGTACTATGCATGCAAAAAATACATTAAATTAGAGATTGTTTGGTCATTCAACTGCGTCAAGCAAATGAATAGTTTATTATGAGAATGTTAACTTTTACCAAAATTATTTTCACACGTAAAATTATACATTCTAAAAGAATTCAAAGTAATGTTAGACTATGCAAACACATAGAACTTGACAGTAACATTGTATATAGGCCAAGATTCACCTCGGATATTGGTTGGGGGCAGATTCATGGATATATAAATTTGGAAAGAAAGAAAAAGATTTGGAAATTTGTATTCTTTTCTATTCCACAAAAGATACTACAGAAAAAGAAAAAGATAGATGAATTGTTTATTGTTAGTCACTTAGTTGCACACTTTATGTTCCACTCTCAGCTAAAACTTTGACGCTTTCTAATTCTAGCCAAGACTTTAGACTTGGACCCGTTCCACTGCATTTTATTACTATTATTGCTGGACTTTTGCATACACTTGACTTGAAAACTTAGACTCATGGTTATCAAATGCAAAGCTATAATCCGTGTAAGAAATGAAGCTAATGTATGAAATCAGCTGCTTGAATATGAAGTCTGCGATGAACTGAATCAACAAATTACTGTCCAAACTGGATCCGATTCTATAAGGGCTGAGTGTTACACAAACAATGTCATCCAAAGTCTTGTGAGTTATACATATATATATATATATATGCTTTTAGATCTTATATGAGATTCCTGTTCCTTTGTGCTCATATTTGATTGTGCATAAAAGCAAGCCTTAGATATAACTGGGATAGATTATATCCATTTCATGATTGTATTCTCCTTGTCTGCATATGTGTTTATGTTTTACCTATGTATTTGTATCACCAGGTGTTCGTTGCTTTCGTGTTTGAGAAAGGAGGAACGAGATACTGATAGATCGTCATTCTTGATTAATGGAAGCAAATTACTAGAGGATCTCATTGCTTCTTGTGATGGCAAATCTAATCCTATTCGCAATTACTCTGCCGATGAGCTGATCAAGGCAACCAACAACTTCAATCCTTCTTGCATTATACAAGAATGTGCGACATACAAAATGATAAAGGGTGTTCTACAGGACCGATCAATTATCATAAAGATGTTTTTCACCCCAAGCTGGCTCAAGGAGGATGCAGTAAGGTCCCTAGCTATTCGTGACATTATCATTTCGACACAGATGAGCAACCATAAGAATGTTTTGAAACTGTTGGGCTGCTGCTTAGAGTTCCCCATACCAGCTCTGGTGCATGAATATGCAACAATAGGAGTCCTAAACAATGAGAAAGGTTTTGGGGATAATGAGTCCTTAACATGGAAAGCTAGATTGTGTATCGCGAAGCAGCTTGCTAATGCACTTACATATCTCCATACTGCGTTTCCTAGGCCCATCATTCTTCGGGATCTAAGACCGAGTTGTATTTTCTTAGACAGTGGTTATGTTCCGAAACTCTCCTACTTTGCGCTTTCCATAACCATCCCTCCCATGAAATCATATGCTGAAGATGAGCCGAAAGGAGCATTTGGGTACCTTGACCCTGCTTACATTACATCCGGTTATATTTCAGAAAAAAGTGATGTTTATAGCTTTGGTGTGATTTTGCTTATGTTTTTAACGGGACAAAGAGCTGTGGTTACCAATCAAGAAGGAGAATATGAATCAATCACTTCATATGTGAAATTTCAAGCTCGTGATGGTCAGATTCAAACAATTGTAGATCCTAAAATCTTTGACGAGGTAGGGAGAGATGAACATGCACAAGTGTACTTGCAAGATTTCCTAGCATTGGCATTGTTATGCACCCAAGCATCAAATGAAAGTGAAAGGCCAGATATGATCGATGTATCCAAAGAACTCGTAAGGATTGAAAAGTCTATCTTTCTTACTTGCTAGTTTTATGCCCATCTGTTATCCCATGTTCAAAATCTATACTATTTCTGGACATCGTGCATACATTGACCTGTATACAATCTGTGTGCATGTTGTACATTTTCTGGTTTTTTTTTTGAGTAATATTCAATCCAAAATTGACAGCTTCATGTCGATTTGGAGTCATGTTTCCATTTATTGTCTCACTTAAGCTAAGCAAAACTGGGGCATAAATAAACACAGAGGAAAAGATTTACCAATCCGTTATTAACTTTTTATTAATTTAGGGATGTACTCATACACCTTTAGAAATGTTGAAAATGGTGTTAGAGACTACAGAGGGTAGAATGCAAACCACCTACTTATCATAGCAAGACATTCTTCAGGTCTGTACTCTGGAGCTGTATGACCCCCTCCCTGCATGAAGAAAAGTTTAGTCAACTTTTTGTTCAAGCAAATTGTACAAGGAAAATTAAGTGCATGATGGTTCTTGCCTTTATAGTTGTAAATGTCAACTGGCACTTTTCATATGTATACTCCACTTTGTATCTGAAGGGAAGAAAATATAAGACGTAAACTAAACTGAAAAAGAAGAAAGAATACGATAAGTTAAAGAGAATACCAACCCTGCAATTTGTCCATTTACGAACCATGGTTTCCAACGACTTTCAACTGTCAAGTTTAGAGATTCTATCCAAGCAACAGTATCCAAATATGGAATCACCATGTCATGATCACCACTGTTAACAGATAATTTTTAGTAAATTGCATATAATTAATGATACAAATATATGATTTGCAATATATATGTATGTACCTGTATATCAGAACTCTATAGCCTTTCTTTATGAGGTTCTGATGATAAACCAGACTAGAGGAAACATCAGATGTATATGAAGCTGATAAGCTCTTATTGCATCTCTGCCAGTCCTCAATGCTTCCCTGGTTGTCATTTTAACAAATTAAGATTTATCATCAAGGTTAGATTAATGTGAACTTGACACTACTGTAAATTTACAATCTGCTGATTAACTTACCTCCCGAACATGAAGAGCAGCTTGAACAGTTTTATCATTTGCCCAAATATAAGAGAATAAATAATTGTAACTCTACATAAACAAGGCAAATCAATATGATTAAGCAAATTTTAGCTTAGTGCACAACAAAGTCCAGTGAGAATGTTGCAGCCTACAGACAAATTATCCTAGTATTTTCGCAGATAGGGACTTACCCGACACCATGGCCTAGAGAGTTGAGGAAGAGAAAGGAGATTTACACTGAGATCGTTGGGATCCCACTCTGACTCCATTGGATTTGGGGAAGAAACAGTACAGAAAGGTTCCAATATTTGGGCTGTGTATATGTCTGCAATACACTGCATATTCAAATGTAAAGTCAGAATGTCATGATCCCACATTCCTTAGAACATAAAAGTGACGAGAACTTAGTGACACAAACCATTACTTTTCTTTCCACTTACCTCATTGTATTGGTCAAGATCATCCACACATAACGCATTGTTTGGATCCACGTTGACATACTCACCCTTACAATTTCTTTTCATTGACTTGCAAATACATGAAAACCACAACCATATATAGTTAAAAAAGTAAGTTTTGTTGGAAGAGATTATTAATAGAGTATGAATGAACATAGATATAACTCATTGTAAACCTTTGTCAAGAGCCAGAATGGAATATCTACATGCAACCTAGAAAACAAACAAATTCAAGGGTGTTTCACCTGGTATAGTTCATCTGATATAAGCGCTTTTCTGAAAGCAAATGGCACTCTGTAATTGATATCGACATCTATATCTGTCGCTGGATTGCCAAGCACATAGCCCTGTGTCCAATATAGTATTTCCAAACTGTCAAGCACCCAAGAGAGAAATTGTTCAAAATCTAGTGGCAGAAAGAAATTTACTTGGATATTCATTGGTGGACGATGTCCATCTTCATTACCTGCAGAAGAATAACAGTATAAACAGCCACACCTCATGAGCCAAAACCAAGAAACTAACTTTGCCTCATGTGCCCATCCGGTACATATTCAATAATATCACATTAGTAAAGATATTTAAGAATATTTTGTATGAGACTGTGTTTTCTAGGGCTCTTGTATCTTCTTGGTAGCTAATGCTGACTAAAGTGTACATGTAAGAGTGTTACCATCAGATATTTCCTGAACAATAATAGGAAGGACAATGCCCGAATAAGAATCTCCGGCAATATAGAGTGGATTATTGAGGAACTTGGGGTGATCCATAAGCCACTGCACCACAACATTGATACACAACAATGTAGCTAGAAACAATAAGAGTGATTCAAACTTAATCACCAAACATTCATGTCAGTTCTTCAAGCATTTTTTCACTAGAATTAGAAAGACTTACCTTCCTAAGAAATTGATAAGTTTCTGCGGCCGATAATGTGTCACTCATATTGCTGTATCCTTCCCAAGTTCTGGCATATGAGTAACCAGTGCCCACAGGTGCATCTATGAATATAATGTTTGCAACCTGAAAGTTTTCGGTTGTTGAGTTCCAATGCTATTTTCTCACAGACAATAACACAAACACCTGGTGGGCAATAGAAAGTCTGCACCTTTGTCCATGAGTAGGGGTTCAATTTCAACTGTGGCTTGTTGCCGGTGGATTTTGCGTAATCAAATGATAGTGGACCTACAATAGAGTGTTCAGGACATATCAAGGCTGTTTCTAATCACTAGCTAATTGACTATTGAACAAAATCATTGTAATACAGGGGAATTAAGACAAATGAAACAGGGGAATGCATGTAGGGATTCCAAGGGTAATGGGGAAATGTAAAAAGTTATCCACAACATTTTTTGTATTTATTTCTAACTTTTTTTTTACCTGATCTCACGGATGAGTTCACCTCTTTTTTTTTTGTTAAATCTATTAACGTTGACATTAGATGAAAAATGACATCATTAGTTATAAAAAAAGCTAATGCCTTGAGCATCTGATTCCCTTGAAGACGTTTCCATCATTATTATTTTATTTTATTTTTCTTTTTTGCCTCTTCCTTTTCTCTTTCATTTTCTGTTCTTGGGTGTTTGCAACTGCAACTGTGACACAGTTACATCTGCATTTGGGAACTTGGAATTGAATCCTCCCTTAATAAGCTAATCTTATGGTATTTATTTTGTGTTTATGTCTTATAATGTGTCATTTTAGGTTGTAAGAGTTTTTTTTTTAGATTAGAGTTTTAAAATTTAGAATTTAAATAGAAGTTTAAAACGACGTAGTTTTAGACATAAGCACAAGATCAACACTAAAAATAAACTCAGACCATATGAAATAGTGGACAAATTATACACTTCAGTTACATATTTATTGAAATCCACATCTTTTCTCTACTTCAAAAATCAAAAGTTGTGTCAATGAATGAATCTATATATTTTTTTGTGATAAAAATTGGTGAATATTCTGACAAAAAGAAGAGCTATGCATATATGCATGTTTTTAGCCAAAGGCTTATAATTCCCCATAGTAGGATACTTATATATATAGAGAGAGAGACTCTAATGAGGACTTTTATAATGAGGACTTGGTGAGGACTTTTCGATTAAACCTATTTTTTTATTACATCTCAACAAATCAACCGTTAAATATTTAAATATTTGTGAGTATATCACTTCTACAAATTTTCAATGAAATCAGAAATCGTTAAGTCATCTTTAATTGTGATTTACCTTTTATGAATATGAATGGTTCAAAATTGACAGATTTGGTTCGTCCACTTATTTGGTTTAGTTCGGTACCTTAACGATTTCAATTTTTGTTGAAAATTTGTAGAAGTGATCTACTCATGAATATCTTAACATTGAATGGTTGATTTGTCGACCGGTCATCACCAAGTCCTCATTATAAGAGTCCTCATTAGAGCCTCTCCCTATATACACGCAAATTGACTGATTTTTCTTATAGAATGTTGATTTCAGTCAAATGATTAACAATTTGAGTACTAGTCAAATGATAATATTGATTTCAGAATCGGAAGGAGATGTATAATATATATATATAAATACGCACCTATACTTTCATAAACTGATTTACTTATCAACACTTACGGCTCTGATACTCATTATATATCCTTGGGAAAGGATCGGAGAGTAGAACATTTTTTTTATATTTTTGGACTGAACGGAGAGTAGAACATATACTTTGAAGTTAAATACACACCTATACTTTCATAGACAAGGGCAGAAAACCCAGAACAACCAGGACCACCAGTGAGCCAAAGCACAAGAGGGTCATGCTCAGGACTATCCTCAGATTCAATGAAGTAATAGAAAAGCTGCACATCATCCAAGTCACCTACTCCCACATACCTAAATATACAATTAAACTTCTAATTAATTAACATCCATTGTACGTCAAGTTTGATATCAATGCAGTAATATTAACTCATATATAGTGCATAGATACAGAGTATAAGTAGTTGAAGAAACTAATACCAACCCAGTTTCGAGCTTGAATGGGAGGTCACCGGAAAAGCCCGGTAGGGTGTTGATGATGGACGTTGATGAAACAGTGTTGAAATAAAGAACCACTAGAAAAAGCACTACCTCTGGCAACATGGTGTACCTCTATCTGAAAGTCTGAATAATTTACCAAAATTGCTATATTATGTGGCCGATATATATATATATGGTCCATGTTTATTCTTTTGCTATATATGAGGAACTGTACATGCACGTGGTCAAATAGATACATAGAACATTAGGTGAAACCTCGTGATGATCTAAACATTCGATTGGGGCTTGAAATTTAGTTGTACTTTTGCTTATGCTACATATATATATATACAACTCAGTTTATGGTAGCCAGCTTTGATCGATTGTGATATTTTGCTCATGATTGTGACAGGCTTTGAAAGAAAAATGGGATCATCCTTTTTCATATTATATCAGTAGAACGATTTTCTTGTGGCAAAAGTTAATTGGTTAATTAGTTGTCAACATTAACAGACTTGTGTACTATAATGTGTCACAATTAAATTAATTAGCAGGTTGGTATTATTTGGGGATTTGAAGAAAGAATGTTCCCTCTAAATTAACTAGACGACATTGTATCACTTTTGAGTCATAGTGTGTCTAAATAAATTAGTGTCACTTATTTCGAGAAGAAAATTAAATCGCTGATCGATGCTCATGCCTGTTATGGGCTCTTTTCTTCTGGTATGACTTAGTGAGATTCTCTTTCGGAGTTTGTTAATTCCTACTTTCATAGAGATATTATGGGGTTTCCCAACTTTCGTTTTTGTTGATCGGTAGTTTTTCTAGTTTCTTGTATTGATGGTATTCTTGTTTGAGAGGTTTTGGTTTATGTCTCTCTCTCTCATTTCTCTTTTTCTTTCATATTGAGTTGGTCTCGATTTTTTGATGTTTTATCCAAAAAAAAATAATAATAATAGTGTCACTTCATAGTTTGAAAGTTGGATACGTAACGTTATGCATGAGATTAAAAAGTTAGAAGATGATCCAAATCAATAGATAGTGACCATATAACTAGGTTTCTCCGAACACAACCAACTTATTCAACAGTAAGTCATGTGTAGATATTTAAGTCAACTCATCTTTTCAAGATTGGAAGGGGAGTGAGGCGGAGAGACCCCTTCGATCTTCCCACCTTTCCATTCCTTCCCATAACAAAACTCATCCAGCATGTGTAGCATATATATATGATCCTAGCAATTATATGCTAGTGTACATGCACACTACTCTAATTTATAATCAACTTCGCAGCTTTTATAAATCAATTATTGTATATTCTATGTCTTAATAATTAACTACATCTGTATCTTCAAGAAAATGAATTAGAAGCAAATATAATGATATAGTAGCGCTAGCCTCGCCGTAAGGAATATATCAGTAATATGAGAGCAAAAGAGGAGATTCTTCACAATTTTTATTTGAGTTTTTATCATATATAGTATATGAACTATTTCTTAATTATATATTTGGTGCCTGATTGAACTTCAATTTTTGTCACAGGTAGTACCCAAAGTTTTCGATTTCATCTCATGTGGTACATAAAATCGACTTTTCTGATCTCTCCGGCAAATATATGAACGTGAGGGCGTGTGTTCCCAAAAAAAGAGGCTAAAATTGAAAACTTTGGGTACTACTTGTGACAAAAATTGAAGTTCATGTACCATTTAGGATGAACTCGAATAATTCGAGTACTGATTGTGATCAAAAGGGAAGTTTAGATACTATGTATATAATTGAGGTAAAGTTTAGGTACCATTTGTGATAAAACCCTTTTTATTTTGCGAGAAAAAAGTTTTCGCCGCATAATCCTAACTATGAGGAATAACCATTCCTTGTAATGTTTAATCTGCGAAGAAATGGTGTTCCTTACAAATTTTTAATATGTGAGGAATATTCATTCCTCACAATTCTTAATCGGCAACGAACATACATTTCTCGCTATTCTTAATTTGCGCGGAAACCCAAAGTCGTCGCATATAGTAATCCTTGAGGGGGTTTAGGTGAGGAAAATTTGCAACGCACGATTTTCCTCGCTGATTAACTTAAGCGAGGAATTTAGACCTTTTAATAGCAATTTCAGTCGTCACATTTTACTTTTTTTTTTTTTTTTTTTCTTGTAGTGCCTCCTTTATATGAAATGAAATATTTTTTATTTAAAAAAATGAAGCCTGAAAAAGTGTATAAATTCTACAAACAATACACATCAAAGCAAAAGAATTTTTTGAAGGAGAAAGAATATATAGAATCATAGAACTATGTATGAGACTGGTGTGAGTCACAAAGAACTCGTAATAATTATGGATTTGTCCCTAGATTTTAGAATTTTGCTCGCGGTGTTCTCCCTTAGGGGCACCATTATAATGGGTCTCCGGAACAAGTCTAGTTCCCATGGGCATCGCATTATAATATTTTACAAGTATCATCGTCATGCCTTTCCTCAAGGTAAAGATGAGGAAGGTAGTGAAAGTTTTCTCAATCAATTGTTCTTTTGTGATGATTTTCCACAGAGATGCATCAAGTCTCTGATGCAGAGAATTTCTGAATTATATCCCATGACCATGTCAAAGTCAGAGAAGCGGAGATTAGTCCATTATGCTTCTAAATTCGGAATGATAGAGTCACGAACGTTACCATAACATTCATGAAGTTCTTCAAAGTTTTCTAGCGCTAACCTCTTCCATGAACTCAAACTGGAATGTCATATCCATATGGCGTTTCATCAGGATACGTACCCTGGCATTGTCAATCTCAGTTTGAGGGTCTTGAGCGGTTCCTTCAAAACAACGCTCATGGATTCGAGCTAGAATCTCTTGCACGGATAGGTGCATTAGGATATCATGAGCTCATCTCAGAAATCTAATGTCCGCGGAATCCAATGGAGTGAAATCGAGTTCATTCAAGTTCGACATTCAAAAATATGGAGAACAAGAATAAGTTCATTCAAGTTCGACATTCAAAAATATGGAGAACAAGAATAGGGTAAGTTTCGGAGTCAATACTCCCACGAAACAATAGAGGATTTCTGAGCAATCTTTGCTCCCGAAAAACGTTGAATTTAGGTACCAAGATAAGTTTCGAAGTCAATACTCTCACGAAACAATAGAGGATTTCTGAGCAATCTTTGGTCCTAAGAAACGATTTCCAAGTATTTAGATTTAGGTGAAACTTTGATGTAGTATGGTCGTTTCAAAGCTCTTCTCTCAACGGAGTCCTTGTCCGGAGTTTCTCTTCTTTCAACGGAGTCCTCGTCCGGAGTTTTAGCTCGAACCTTCACAGTTCGGCTTAAGATTCAAGAATCTCACGTCATAGAAAGGTGGGAGGTAGAAAAGGGGAGGTTGCAAGTCCCCGGAGAAAAAGAAAGATTGAATTGAAATTTGGAAAGCAACAACTTTTATAAAAACTTACTTGGATTTCTTTTTCTTGGATTCTTCTTTAATCTTGAACTTGTAGGTCTTGAAAGATGGCACAACGGGTGCGGGGTGCGGCCAGCGGTGGTTCACTAAAAGGGGAGGCGCGGCCGATGGTGATTCATAGATGGGGAAGGCACGGCCGGTGATGGTGGTTCACAGCAAGACCTAGGGTTTTGGCGTTAGCAAGATGCTATGCTCAAGGTTTTTGGCTTTTGACTCAGGGTTAGGGCTCATGCTGATAACGTGTTGTAGAATGACAGAAAATAAAGAAGAAGAGAATTGCTCTAGAATAGAATGATTTCATTGATGAATATGAGCCTTTTTTTATAGAGGAATACAAGATACAATCTTTATTGTATAAGGAATCCTATTCTAATATAATCCATATTCCTGAAAGATTTATTTTCTTTATCCTAGAAGGATTGCTCCTAGATTGACAAAGCATACAAATATTGAGTTTTCTTCAACAACGTTTACTTACTTTGAATAAGAATGAAAATAAAGGAATTGATTCCATTGTATGAGTTTAGTAATAATATAGCCCAATGGAGTAAAACCATATATTTTTTCTCTTTTTCTTCTTTTCCCTTTCTTTCTTCGTCTTCTTCATTTTCTTAGTTATGTTAATAAAATATTCTCACTTTAGTCTACCTTGTCAATGGCCTGCTTTGAACAGTTTTCTTATACGAACTAGCATACTACCAATAGGTCCAAGGCCAATATCGCCCCAAATTAACCACATATGCTACTAGTATATATGAAGTTTATATATATCTCAAAATGTCCAGACCAGGTGCAAGGACAATTCACCATCACGTTGATAACAAAAATATATCAAAATTAGAGCACATAGTTCCCGGGAATAACGCTATAGAAATGACACAACGACAAAACCAAAACCCCTAAACCCTAGCTCAATTGAGTAGTGACTTATTAAACCTAACCAACAAACTAAACAAAATACCAACACCCTAATAAAAAATAAAAGGAAGCCATTGCAACCCACAACCCTTTGCCAAAAAGCTGCAACCGAACCGCCAATAGTCTCCACCATCGGATTGGTTCTTGCACCATTGTTCTTCCCCACGTAAGTTCTAATCTGCAATGGGTCCCATACTACCAAACAAAATCAAAGATTCCACCACCATTTAGCCAAACACTAAGTCCCCACCACTGCCAGCCTACTAGCCAAATGCCAAAATCTGCCCCGAGGCTCCATCGCCAACAAACCAATCCCCCACCATCAAGCCCCCACCAGAAGCCTATGTCATTTGCACAATCGTGTTTCGCCCACCACTACCTAGAAACAGAGCAGGAGATCCTCATATACACCTTCTCAGTCAACATGAAGAACTCTGACCCTAAACAGATAACTGCGTGACCTAACCCAGAGACCGCAATCATAGTCACTCCCCAATCGTCTTGGCTAAATCGGAGCAACCATTAGATGTGCCGCCAACGCCACTTAGGACAAATAGCCATTGCTCACAATTGCTTTACCTCCACCCGGACGAAAACACCAACCGCTTGTTTGGCAGCAACCACCATGCACCGGCCAAGCCAGAGGCCAGTGCTGACTAGCAGTGTCACCGCAGGATGAGAGAAACTGAAGGAAAATTAGAAAACCCAAAATGCTTTGACTTTTGATCTATTGGGCTCCTCAAAGTCTAGAAATATTTTGAGTTAGGTTCTGCCTTTGCCTTCGAGGTCCTTTGTAACCAAAAAAGTAAAAAAGAAATAAATAATAAAAGGTGTCTGGACTGCATCCATTATGATGGAATGAAACCTATATTCAAAAACCACAAAATAAAAAAAGATCATAAGGACATTTGGTGAGACTTTTTTTCCCAATTAGATGATAAATTTTTGTTTTTTTTAAGGGGAAAAGCAGACGATACTAAATATCATTATCAAACATTAGCGGCACATACAACAACTCCTAGGTCTGAGCCCAAGTTTGTTATGGTCAGCTAAACACTAGAAAATTAAAAGCACCGCTCACTATGCCATGTTCGCTTGCTTTATTCAAAATGAGCCTACAAATGAAAATAAATCTCAAGTAACACCTAATCAAACTAGTGAACCCACAATCTCTAATGCACTCAATTGTGGTGAAATTGCAGATTCGTCGACTAAATGACTATGCGAAACTTGTTAGCTTCTATAGGCTAATACAAACCTACAAAGTTGAAATACATCAAGAAAAAACCACCCTAGCTAGAGATAATCCAACCGTCGAGCACACAATTATGGTACGATCAGAGACTCATAGACCAACTTCCCTGACGATGTACGTCATCATTGTAGGCCAAACACCAAAATACTAAGTAATAGATGAGGGTGGCAAGACACCCTCCGTTGAAACCCAAACCATCGTAAGAACCCACTGTATATCAGACTCAGAGGCAGGCCCACATCCCAAGCCCAATCGCAGCAAGCCCCTTCTAATGGCCCAGTCTTGATCAACAAAACCGCCGGTCGGAAACCTAGCTTCGGTGGTCGCCATTTCCAACAGCTCATGGCGTGCTCCAACAAACCCGGATCAGACCCGAAAAAAACAAAGCCCGATCACCACTTCCGTCGTACCAACCACGAGCAAAACCTACTAGAGAGCCACATACAATAGATCTCAGCAGGAGATATCGCTGATGTCCTTAGCAGGGAACCAACTCGCTAGCCCCACCTCTATCCGTAGATCGGAAACGATAACCCAGTAGTGACCACCGCCGCACCACCAAACCAGACCGGCCAAGGAAAACAAGAGAGAGGAGCACGAGCAAAAAACCAGGTAAGAGGCCACTCGGATCAAACCCGCACATGCAACACCACCTTCGTCCCTTCTCACACCCGTGAAGGAGGAGAAGGCTAGATCGGGTCGGAACCCCCTGGGTTGGAGGCGCGAAGATGACGCCGCTGCTAGAGAGATCGAACTAGGGTTTTTTTAGAATGAGTCAATTTTTACTTTTGTTCATTCGTTTTCATGATAAATTTTTGTTATTTCTAGCCGGTCCATTTAAATGAGTGGGATGACAATATTTTTCGATTTTTTCATTTTTTACTATCACACATGCAGTAAAATAATTATTGTCAGACAGTTGATAAATTTGCTGTCAAATAATAAATTTTAGATTTTCGATACTTTCAAGCTCAAAGTTCTTATTACATTAGTCCCGACATTTATATATATACTTGTAATATGAGCGTACAAACTAGTTAATCATAAGAATATTGGGTTGGTTATTTATATATTTATACTAGTTAATCATAAGAATTAACATTTATTTGTTCTTAAAAATCAAAATGTCACTCCAAATAACTTGACAATATTTACCAACTATAGAGGGTAATATGCGAACCACCTACTGATCATAGCAAGACCTTCTTCAGGTTTGTACTCCGGAGCTGTGTGACCGGCTCCCTGCACGATCGAAGAGAAAACTAGCTTGGTCAACCTCTGATCAAGAAAATTTTAGTATTTTTTACGTACAAAACTTAATTGAGTTCATGATGGTTTATTTTCTACTTGCCTTTATGGTTGTATATGTCAACTCATAGTTTCCCGATGTATACTGCACTCTGTATCTGAATGTGGAAAAAAAGAAAAATAACTATGAGATATGGATAATTAATTGTAACTTAATCATGTCATCCTGAGACGAGAATCAGCTTAAACGTACAGAAGAAGATTAAGGGATCAATGAAAAATAACAAGGAGAAAAAGAAACTGGTCGAGATAGAAACCAACCCTGCAATTTGTGCATTGACGAACCAAGGTTTCCATGGATTCTCAACAGTCAAGTTTAGAGATTCTATCCAGGTAGAAGTGGCCACATATGGAATAACCATGTCATGATCACCACTGTTAACAGATGAATATGGTGTTCGGTATGAAATCTGGAAGAAGTTAAGTCCCAAGACGTATTTTTCTGTAGATTATTTTGACATTTATATCACATATAGTGGAGTAAGTTATTACCTGTAAATCAGAACTTTATAGCCTTTTGTTGTGAAGTTTCGGTGATAACCAACACTAGAAGAAACATCATATACATACGAATCACCTAAGCTCTGATTGCATCTCACCCATACCTTGATGCTTCCCTGCTTGTCAATGTCAGCATTCAGCAAAATTAAGCACAGTGAATCGATCATGATCTTACTGCAGTTAGAATTAAGTGATGAAGTACCTCTGCAACGTGAAGAGCAGACTGAACAGTTTTATCATTCGCCCAAATTAATAAAAGATGATATATAATTGTAAGCCTGTACAGCGAAGGCAGATATATATGCTCAATTAGCTAGAGTTCACACTGACACTTCACAGTTAATATAATAAAGATTACTGGCGGCTTGTTTGGCAGTGCTTGTAGCAAGAACTGCCAAAAGCTCGGCAAAACTAGTTCAAAGTGTTTTATGGATTTAGAGGCAGGAACAATGCTTCGTCAGTAGTACTAACTACTGAGCACTTCCAAACGCTTTTTCCTTTGAATCAGTTGAAATTTTAATATAAATTATGTTCTTCTAGCGCAAATGCAACTAAAAAAAAACTTTTAGAGAAGCAATCCCCAACAAATCCGGCTTGAGCAACAAAGAGAAGATAGAGAGAGATACGTACCCGACACCGTGGCCTAGAAACTTGAGAAGAAGGAAGGAGGAGATCTATAGGATCTTTGTTACTTGAGAAAAAGGAAGGAGGATTGCATTTAGGTTCCAATATTTGTGGAAGGTTTAGGTCTTGGATGCACTGCTTATTCAAATTTAAAGTCAATATATATTACTTCATCCCACACGTAGTACTTAAAACTTAGAGTTTGCATTCAATTCTTTACATGCACTCACCTGGTTGACAAGTTCAAGATCATACACACATAATGTATTGTTCGGATCCACATTCACATACTCGCCTTGGCAATTTCGTTTAGTTGACTTGAAAAGTTAAGAAAATAACAACCATATTTCAGAAAGAGACTTTGGCAGCAAGAAACTTTCATGTATAACTTAAGAGTAAAGGTTTGTCAAATTTTGATATTATGTCACAAACTCACAATAGACGATATGAAGAAACCGTCTTATGACAACATGAAACCTAGCTAGCTAGAAGAAACAAACAAAATCAGAGGGTATTTCAATTACCTGGTATAGTCCATGTGGTATAAGAGCTTTTAGGTAGGCAAATAGTACTCTGAAATTCACGTCTCTATCTGCATCTGTCACTGGGTTGCCAAGTACATATCCCTGTGTCGAATGCATACATAAAACCATATATACCATACTGTTAATGACCCAGGAGAGTGATGATTAGGATTTAATTAACTAGAAGGTAGCAGAAATGATTCAACTTTCAAGATCTAATGGAAGAACATGTACTTGGAGATTCATTGGTGGCTCAAGTCCATCTTCATTACCTGATGGAAAAGAACGATTAACAAATGGAATTAAAAAACTAGGTTTACTATTGTTTGATCTAGTTTGCTTCTGATATGAATTAGGAGTTTTTGATTTAATGTTGCTGAAGCAACAGAAGCAGAAAACAAAGAGAAATATCAGCAAGTACAGTGGCTTGATATTTCCAGCAGCTGTTCTAACGCTTCATGGCTAAGCAAGGGCCTTTATATAGTGCTTGAACTTGAGCTCATCCATCCAACTAGTGGATTAGATTAAGCTTAAACATAAACTAATGTAATTACACATAATATCTAGTTATTTAGCTAAAGGAAACAGTAGAAAGGAAATGCAGCAGCAGTTTCCTAGACTGACCAGAAAAGAGTTTAACAACTATATGTCCAATTTGTACTGAGACTGAAGTAAATTATTGCATGGTTGTAATGATCCTTTGTCTCAATTTTTAGTAGCTGAAGCTGACCAAAGTTTGATTGTAAGAGGGTTACCATCAGATATTTCCTGTACAATAATCGGAAGAACTATGCCTGAATAAGAATCTCCACCAATGTAGAGTGGATTAGAGAGGAACCTGGGGTGATCCACAAGCCACTGCACCAACAGTGAAACACAACAATGCACCCATATCTGTTCTTAGAACCAATTTTAATCACCAAAATGATGGGTATATATGCAATTAGTTAATACTTAATACCACCCTCATTAGCAAGAAAAGTGTGTTAATTACATTCCTCACCTTTTTAAGAAACTGATATGTTTGTGCAGCTGATATTGTGTCATTCAGATTCGGGTATTCTTCCCAACTTTTTGCATATGAGAATCCTGTGCCCACAGGGGCATCTATGAATATTATGTTGGCAACCTGCAAGTTTTGGGCTGTTTAATTAAGTAGTTCTCAAGGTCTCAATAAGTCAATAACTTAAAAGCTAATTAACCATTTTGTCACAGACAAAAACACAAACACTTGGAAGGCAAGAGAAGTCGATCTCCCACCTTTGTCCATGAGTGTGGGTTCAACTTGAGTAGTGGCTTGTTGTCATTGGAATCAGCATAATCAAATGATAGTGGACCTGATA
This sequence comes from Rubus parviflorus, assembly GCA_029955375.1. Taxonomy (NCBI): domain Eukaryota; kingdom Viridiplantae; phylum Streptophyta; class Magnoliopsida; order Rosales; family Rosaceae; genus Rubus; species Rubus parviflorus. The sequence continues at coordinate 32,626,748 of JARGGL010000001.1, forward strand.
CAAAGTGTCTGACTAAATATCAGACCCTTTCATTTTCTGTATTTGGTAAGTTTTAGGTACATTTAAGGTACATGGAGCACCATACTCTACTTTGCGCGCATATACTTTTAACCAAGGTTCGAAAAATCGTTAGGTGTTAGGCGGGCGGCGGGCTGGAGCCTAGCGCCTAGAGGCTTAGGCGGGAGCCTAGGCGGGGACTAATCGGTTTTTTTTTAATTATACCACATATAAATAAATAAATAAGTACAATATATAACATTATAAAGTTATATAATTAATTAAAAACATAAAAAAAAAATTCAAAAAACTATAAAAATTTAAGCATACAATATTACAATTAATGAGCAGACCTAACTTTTGACCAAAAGTCTTTTGTCTTTTTGTTTTGTTTTTTTTAATTCCTATGCTTTTGACTGGGACCTATCTCTCCCACTCCTTTATTCCATTCTCTCTCCCCGAGCTCCCTCTTTCTTCTATATCTCCATTTGTTGTTTTCTGCTCTGTCGCCGTACTCCACAGTAGAGGTGGCAAATGGGCCGCTAGGCCTGGGCCCGGGCCGAGCCCGGCACGTTAAAAGGCAGTCCGGCTCGGCCCGAGCTCGTTATAGGCCCGGCCCGAGCCCGGCACGTTAATTTAACGGGTCGGGCCGGGCTGAGAAATATTAGCCCAAAAGTCCGGCCCGGCCCGAGCCCGTTTTAGGCCCGGTACGGCCCGAGCCCGTTCATGAGGTGTGGATATATATATATATAATTATATATGTATATATTATATATACATAAATATATATAATTATAATTATATATACATAATTTAATATATACATAAATATATATAATTATAATTATATATATATATAATTATGAACAACAAGCATTGTTTGTATGAATTTTGTGTAGTATTTATGTTTATTGTATTAATTTTATCTCAAAGTAGAACTACTTTTCGTTTTTATCGAAAAAAAAAAAAAATTAGTTTTCGTTTTCTAACGGCCCAAGCCTGGCCCGGCCCGAACCCGTTATTGGCCCGGCCCGAACAAGGCCCGGCACGCTATGGACTTGGGCCGTGGGCCGGGCCGGGCCTAATGTTTGAGTATATGGGCCGGCCCGAGCACGGCCCATAGCCCGATTAAATGGGCCGGGCCGGCCCGTTTGCCACCTCTACTCCACAGTACACCACCACAATTCCCAGCCCATACCAATTTCAGGCCAACAACCACCATCACCGCCTCTCCCCGCCCAGAGAAATTGCTTTGGGCACCCATCACCAAAGCCGTCGCTACTCTCTCTCTTTTTTTCGTTTCTGACTCCCTAGCCTCAGTCCTCACTGATTAAGTGATTATCAAGGCACACATTTTTTTTTTTTTCTCCACCTGGGCGCCTGGGCGCCTAACCTGCCGATTTCCCCATTAATTTGGGCGCCAACCCCACGCCTAGCGCCTAGGCGCCGCCTAGCCGATTTTAAGAACCTTGCTTTTAACTAGCCTCGTGACATGTGCTACACGCATACCAATTGACTATTTTTTTTATTATCAATTATGTCGTACCCCTTAAATCATGTGGATTAGGTGAAAACTTACGTTGGATGATTGCACATATATAGACGTACATTCAGGCAATTAATATATATATTGACCTAATCACACCGCATTCTTGAACTACATTAATCCTCACAGAACTATATCTAATTAACTCTTTAAACTTACGTTGTTAAGTATCAAAAATCACAGTAAAAAAAGTGTCGAAGTGAAAAATATACGTATACCTATATTTTCATATACAAGGGCAGTAAAACCGGAACAACCAGGACCTCCGCTGAGCCAAAGCACAAGAGGATCATACTCCGGAGCTCCCTCAGACTCAATGAAGTAATAGAATAGCTGCACATCGTCCGAGTCTCCAACTCCCACGTACCTAAATAAATACAATCAAAAGCCCTAATTCATTAATTTTCATCGATCAGTTCATCAATGTATATATATCCGTACAAGAAATTAATAGTACTATGTTAAAAAGCACGAACCCAGTTTCAAGTTTGAATGGAAGGTCACCGGGAAACCCGGGTAGGGTGTTGATGATGGATCTGGAAGCAACAATGTGAAAGAGGAGGACTTTAAGAAGAAGTGCTTGTAGCAACAGGGTCATGATGCACCTGCAGCTAGCTAGAAGTAGTTTTGATTGTTTGTTTATGGAAAGCTAGCTGCTGTAATTTCAGTACCAGTACTGTTGTATGGAGATGACATGAATTACAAAATATTGTGTTCGCGCTTGATCTAATTTTCAACTCACCGTACACGTGGTCAGATTAATGTACCAGTAGGTCAAACGTCTTCTTTCTGTTAGATTCATTCAGTTGTACGTAGTTGGGTAATTTCTCTGTATGAGGACCTATATATCTCCAGGACCAAGAGTTTATTATCTTTGAATGATCGAGCTGAGCGATCCATAAACAGAATAACAGATCCAACAAATAGTCAGCCAAGTACTGTACATAATTAACTCAAGTTTCTGAGAGAGAGATCATAGTCTGATCTGCCACCCCGTTTTCCATGTTCAGTACTATTAGGCTGATCGATTAGGAGAATTATGTACTGAAGTTAGTTATGCTTATCAGCTCATAGTGACCTGCAGCTATAATCCACGTGTCACATTTCTAGTTAGTTAGTATAAAAGTAAATCCTAAACCATACTATGAAGAAGCCCCATTGTTGGCAGATTTCGCTGAGGTCATGATGAATGATTTTGGACCGCTGATGAGGAGAGCCAGAAGTGTACGTGTATAGAGAGATCAATCATGGGAAGTGAGAACTCAGGGTGGTTTGGATCTGCTTCTTCTTCGTTGGGGTTTATGGTGTAGGTGTATTCAGAAGGAACAGAGCTGAGATTATCACCAGATGATTGAACAAGTGTTTTAATGCTTGTTATTTTGGGTTGAACATGAGACGCCAGCCGCCATGTTTGTGAAAGCAATTGAGTTGTTGGAGCTTCCATGGAGACAGTGATGATAGACATATATATACTGATGGAGTTGGAGAAAAAAAAAAACAAGAGAAGAGGAAGATTATAATATTGCGAAGCTACGAGATCGATGTGTCTGGAATCTGGACAGGTAGCAACTTCCAAATAAATACAGAAAATGGCCAGGCTAGCTAAGCTTTTTTGGTCGGAAGAAAACATCCATTGTAACAGCAAAGGAGAATACAAGGGGGAGCCCAGGGCTCAGAGAAAAGGCAAAAAAAACGCACTAGATAGGATTATACTTGGCTTTTGGTCGAGTAATTATTGATCCTTAAATTATCAAATACTTGACAAAGCTGTATTAATTTCTCATGCCCCGAACTGCACCCTTGACGGCGTTTACGGTCAGCCCCGTTAAGTTTGACTCTGCTGTAGCCATTTCGATCTCTATCGAAGCCATTACTTCCTAGGATACAAAATAGAATGAGTGAATAATGACCCTTCAAAGGAAGCGTGCAAGAATTGCAGACGAGAAGAAGAGGGTTGTGAAGGCCTGCCAAGCCTGAGTACCAGAAGCGCTCCTTGCCTCAAGATTGAAAGAACAAAGAGCTAGAACGGCGCAGTGAGATCTGATTTTCATTTAATAACGTATGCAGTACTCTCTTGTGGGAGTTAACGACTGACGGACGTTATTTTGTTTTTATCAATTAAATAATGGCTTGTATCTTTGGCATTATTGTTAATTGTTGGCATCCAACATATCAATTGGATGATGGACTAATGGTAAATAGTCTTCGATCTAATGCTACTAAGTTTACCGGTCAACAAATCTTTTTGTAAAGAAAAAGTGAGTCTAAATGTTATGACCTTTCTCATCTATCTGATTATTTTCAAGGGTTAATACACATAATGGTATATGAAGTATCACACTCTGGACTAATTGGTACTTGAAGTATCAAAATGAATAATTTGATACCTATAGTTTTCCTCCGTCACCCAATTTGGTACTTCTGTCAAAATTTTGGTTATATTGAAGGTACAATTTTTTTTTATGTTGTTATTAACACACCTTTTTGTATTTTTTTAATTTATTTTTATTATACAAATAATTCATAAATCTCTTATATTGTTTAAAAAAATTGTATTTGAAAATACAAAGGTGTGTTAATAATAATTTGGGGTGTATTAATAACAATTTCCTTTTTTTATATGACAATATTATGTCTTTTGGAGGGAAAGTCTTTGTTTATGGAGGGAAAGTTGCAGCTAGGGTCATAGATGGATTTTAGAAATATATAATAATGAAAAAATGAAATTACCCATGTAATTGGACCAACTTAACAGAATTTTGACATAAGTACCAAATTGGGTGACGGAGAAAAACTATAGGTACCAAATTGTCCATTTTGATACTTCAGGTACCAATTAGTCCAGATCTGTGATACTTCAGGTACTATTATGGGTATTAACCCTTATTTTCAATTACAATTTTATTGTTATTTCTTTACTCGTGCAATTTAGTTGCTTGGGCCGCGACTCAAATTTATGTAATTAGTAACTTGAGTTTGATAAAGCAATCTCTAAGTATACATGAGATAAGAAGATGAAACATAAACTTGTATTTAAACATTGATTGTTAAAATAAATATTAATGTACTTTACCACAAAGAAGGTTGATGATTGATTGTTTGAAAAAAAAAATTACAGAGAAGAATCATCTCGCACGACTTGAAAAATTACCTTATTTTGAGGTTACGATTGTGAATGGGCGTGGAAAGAGTTTATATGATGCGTTTAGTTTAATTGTTCCACAAAGACATAGAGCATAGAACGTGAAGAAAGAGTAAAGTAGAATTAAATTATTAACAAATACAAAATTTTAATTAGAAAAAGAGAGTGGAGGGAGAATGACTCTTTAAAATGGTGGTTCAAAGTGGATTACCACTCTGGGGCCGGGAGCAATTAAGATATGACCCCTCCCCAAATGATGTTTTTCACAAGTTGGGGATCGAACCAGCGACCTCCTATTACCAGGAGTATCATTGCAGCGTTCGCCCCACTTACAGCCTAACATGCTTCCACTAAACCAAGCGTGACTATTAATTATATTTATATTTTTCCTTTATTGAAAATTTATTAATTTGCTTATTCAGTATATTCAATTTTGGCTTAACATGTTACATGTTTATTCTTTATTGCCTAATTTTAAATTTAAATAGAGGTTATGTGCAAGGTATACTAAAACTTGAAGCATGGGTGCACCTGGAGCACCGTACTAAAGTCGTTCTCATCTTACTATTGTATAATGAATAATAAAAAAAAAAATATATAGGCAGTGATCGATCATGCTAGAGAAGTCACATAGTAACGACCAACACCAATGAACAGGTAAAACTTGTGCACAGCCAACCAAAACAATAGAACTTACAAGCTAGGTTCTCATGTCTCATGTTTATGATGTAGATCTAAGGGTGAAAATAAATATTTTAAGTAGGAGTTGTTTATAGATTTTCATCCTTAGATCTAAATTCAATTGTGATTCGTCAAGATTTTTACGTACTGACGAGGAGAAAACCAATGTTCAGAACAGCTAAACTAATATCTGAAAAAGGAATTGAAGTTGCATTCACTGTTTACTTTATTTTTTCTTCATAAACTGATAAACATAACAACCATAACTGAAGTTCCTATATATAGACTTCAACTTTTTAACTATCATGTTCTAGATGGATCTACATGCATTCATGCATGCATGATTATTATCCTTCGACATATGGTAACTTGCCGGTTGATTTAAGTTGAATACAGTCCTTATAACTCATGGCAAGGTACTTTGGAGCTTCGCCTTCTCTTTCCAACAACTCCGGTGCCGGTTTAACAACTGTATCTAGTGATGGTCCGTGTGCTGTGACAATGGATATCCTTGCAGCTCTGTTGTTCAAAGTCGCTTTGTGTAGTACACTCTTATATTTATTGTTGGTCATCATCTGCACAACCCCATCAATTTAATTTAGGCAAAAAATTATATTCATACCTCCGCTAGGTCCAGGCTCCTAAAAAGTAAATATAATAAATATAACTAAATGATTTTCGGTATATATATGTTCTATGTACGTAACATTTTACCTGAACGACAACTTATAGATTGTTTAAGTAGTAACTAAATTATGAAAATACGTTATCAGTTGATTAAAGTGAATCTTAAAAGTAATACTTGTAATGTCATACATGCACATAAATCCAAAGAAAAATAACTACCTGCAATTGATCAGAAAGGTTAACAAAAAAAGCATTGGAAGGTCGATTCAAATTGAGCCATTTGCCATTGTGTTCCACTTGAAGGCCACTCGTATCATTATCTATGAGAAGTGTCAATAAGCCATAATCAGTATGATTTGGTAGACCAATCGCATGTTCTGGCTTAGGGCAAGGTGGATAGTAGTTTACAGCAAGCAATTGTGAGCCACGATCCATATTCATTGCATTGTGTATATAGTTCGCCTCCAATCCCAAGCTCTCTGATATTACTTTTGTTATTTCCCATACTACTTCTCGAGTTCTTTTGGTGTAGTCTAATAAGATTTCACTGCATCAGAAAAGAAGAAACATAACAAAACATATGTTAATTACACATGTAATTTTATTAATCTTGGAGAAAGGGGAGTATACAAATTTAGACCTCATTCATTAGATAGATATATCAATCTGAAGTGAGAACTATTTTATTTTGAGAAATTAAATTAAAATAATAATTAAGGAGAAAAAAGAAACAAAAAAAACAAACAACCCCTTATACATTTTAACCATATGTCTGACCAGGCTAGGCCAACTCTTCTTTCCTTTTCTTTCCCCCCAAATTTTACTTTATAGTTATCGTACTTTTCATTTCTTGTGATTTTTTGCGTTTTGAGGACTTTCACTTATGGGTTAATCTCACCTAATTCTTTTTATTATTTTTTAGTTTCATACTTATAAATTTGATCTCCTCGATCAACTTTGGTTGCGCTATCTATTTATCCAAAGTAGTTGGTGCAGTGGTTTGACACCAAAAGTTATCCCAAGAGCTGTTTATTTATTTTTTGATTCAAAGTTTCTCTTTAAGTTATTGTAATCTTTTTCGTATAAACAATAATAAAAGAAAATTATTAATTAATTAAAAACCAATAATTGTATATATTACCTGAACCCAGTGGGTTTGTCGGGAGAGAAAAATTCAGGATGTACTTGGACCTTGAAATAGTCGCGCCAAAAGTGGGCTTTGTTTTCTGGTAGATTAGTAGTATTGGCACTGCTTGCATAGTACTGGAACTTCTCACCATGGAACTCTTGCTTCTCATTCTCTGGAAGATTGAAAAATCTATGACATGCGTCAATCATGGCCGTCATTAGGCTCTCTGGTATCCCATGATTAACCAGCTGATCAAGTAGAATAATCATGTCGATCATTAGCTTGCTTTGTATTCATAAGTATGTTATTGCAGAAAAAAGAATAACATAGCTAGAGTACCAAATCCTAAACATACTATGAAGAAGCCCCATTGTTCGCAGATTTTGACAAGGTCGTGATGGATGATTTTGGACCGCTGATCAGGAGAGCCAGAAGTGAGTATAGAGAGATCAATCACGGGAAGTGAGAACTCAGGGTGGTTTGGATCTGCTTCTTCTTCGTTAGGGTTTATGGTATAGGTGTAGTCAGAAGGAACAGAGCTGAGATCATCACCAGATGATTCAACCAGTGCTTTAATGCTTGTTATTTTGGGTGCATGCGGTTGAACATGAGACGCCAGCTCCCATGTTTGTGAAAGCAATTGAGTTGTTGGAGTTTCCATTTATGGAGAGAGTGATAATAGACAGAGATACTGATGGATCGAAAAAAAAAAATAGAAGAGGAAGATAATATAAAATTGCAAAGCTACAAAATCTTTCTGGAAACGACGTTTAAGATTGCAACTTGCAAATCAATACCGAAAATGGCTAGGCATATAAACTTGACAAGAGGTATGTATGCATCAATATTTATACTGAGCTTTTGGTTCAGTAATTATTGATCCTTTGGGTTCAGAAAGAGGAAAAAAAAGTTGTACTAATTTCTCATGCCCCTACCCATATAGATGATAAATCAATGACTTTAATTCATTTTGATAATTATTAATTCTATCTTGTTGTAGGACACATTGTGGGGTGGCTGTCCATTAAACTAAGGTCTGTACGAACATGATACAAGATGTGGACTACATACATTGTGCAAGACCTTTGGTATTTCTTTGTATTTACTCCATAAGGTTACATTACTTATGAGTGAGCATAAATGGTATAGTTAGTGGCCGGGGTTAGTGGGGTTAGTGGTGATAGTGGAGAAACTAAAGGGTTTCTCCTCATTATGATGTACCATGAATACACCTCAACCTCTCCACTATATAAAGTGGTTGAGGCATCACCATTTTACACACCAATTGATCAATATCAATTGACTCATTCTACACTTCGCTCTCTTGTTTTTCTCTCTTTTCTACTTGAGTTAATAGGCGACTCACAACATATCTAAATATATGTGATTTTTTAATAAAGAAAGAGAATAGTAATTAATTGAGACAAACTCTTCCGAATAAACTTCTACACGGCATTCTTAAAAAATAAAAATAGAAGAAGAGAAAGAGGATGTGTCTGCTAAGCTTTCTCCTTAGCCGTTGCTCTCTCCCAAAATATGGTGGCGGCCTCCAACCCATTCTATCTCCACTATTGCATTACCGCTCTTTTGGTGATGTATGTATCAATATCAATTCCTCGTGCAAATTTTCTTTTGGCGAGACCAAGTCTACCATGGTCTCACTACTAGAATTTACCCAATCAGTGACAAACCACTTTTGTCACCTATCCTGAAAATTTCGTCACCCAAAGGTATAGGTTACGAAAAAAATTCGTCACTAGGTTCGTCACCTATACTGCGTCACGGATTCCTTTGGGTGATGAAATGCTAAGTTCGTCACCGAAAGAGGATTGGGTGACGAAATGGATCTGTCACCCTATCCCTAATATTTCGTCACCCATTCTTTTTCAAATCTTATCATTTTTTTTATTTTTGCGCCAAAAAAAATTTTGCCGCCAAATTGGACACTATGGGTGACGAAAATAGTTCGTCACTGTTTGAATCATTTTCAAATTTTGGTGCGAAAATTATTTTTAACCCACCAAATGCAATACTATTAGTGACAAATTAATTTCGTCTCTATTTATTTAATTTGGTAATTTTTTAATTTTGGGACGAAGTGACTTTTTCCTCCAATCTATATATCATGAATATTAATTTCAAATTAATAATTATAATTTGCAAGACTTTGAAACAAGTAATAGATAAATAAATTAGTGGCATAAATATTTATAAATATGCGGCATAAATATTTATAAATATGCAAGTTCAAATGCTGCTTATCAGCCAATCCTTTACAATCATAGTAAGTTACAGATGATGGTGCTAAATGCATGTGAAATTTCAAGGCATCATTTGTACATCCAAAATATATCCTATCAAAAGCTAATAAGGATATCAGACCCAAAAACTTGCCAAACCCCTAAACTAAGTGGTATATATGCATGTGGAAATATCATGGCTTCATTTGTACATCCAAAATATAACCTACAAAAAACTAATGAAGATATCAAGACCTATAGCACATTCAAATCCTCATCCTCATTACCCTCTTCATCCACTTCATGTGTAGGAAGTTGTCTTTCAGCCTCAAGAGAAGCAAGTCGGTCTTCCAATAAAACAATGTACCTCATACGTTCAGCATTTGTTGGGTTAAAAGTGGATGCAGGGATTGAGAACAGAATGTGTCTTTTATGACCATAACCCATACCTCGAATGGTCTTACCCTTCATTGCCCCAAGCTCCTTAGCCAATGGTCTTGAAAATAAGCTTCTCTGCTGCTTCCAATTGCATAAGGATAGGCACATTCGAGGTCACATTCATATCCAATTGCATAAGGATAGCCAAGAATCCTAACACCTGTTTTCTCTGCTGCTTCATTAATCCAAACACCCTCATTTTTGCCTCGATGCTGATGCATGACCCCAATTCTCAACATAGGTCACGTTTTTACCATTCTAAATTTGGCCATAAGAAACCAATTAAAAGCCAAAATAATGGTACACGTACATGAAAAATATATCTGGACAAAATATCTAAGTACCCTATAAACAAATTGCACAAAAACATTAACATATGATGCTCAAGCTCCTCATCCTATTTCTATATTGTTTTTAAATGTCAGCAAGACTGCACCAACTAACGAATACCATAATTTTACAAAGCAAATGAAAACAAATCAATTAGACAAATATAATTGATAATAAAGTTCAAAAACCAATTTTAAACAATAGCAGACAATTTACCTGTTCTTGAGCTTCCATATGTTTTGTGAAAGGGCGTGAACCACCACAATGATTATATCTTTTCTTGTTACTATTAATAGGATTGATCCTACAACGATTCTGCATGTATGTGAAAAATATCAATCATTAGAACATCATTTCATTCTTGAAATTCATCTTTTCTTTCATCATGAACATCTTGCCAATTTTAAATGAACATCAGGACTAAAACCAATATTCGAAAAAAAAAGAAAAGAAAAAAAAAAGTAAAAACATAAATTGTTCAGTATAGCATAATCACTATTAAATATTAGATGAGCATAATCCTATTCAATGAAACTCACTTAGTTCCAGCAGAAGATAAGATGTCTGAGCCACAAAACCACCATCACAAGAAACAATACGTTGGGCCCTTCTTTAAGAAGTTTGTTAAAACTCTAAACTTCTCAATGAGAAAAGATGGTAGTGTCATTACGTCGAGGTGGTCTATCTGGTCTATCAAGGATAATTTCTCTCTAGTCTTGTGATTTCCTCCCATGCAAAGTGGTCACACGATATCCATTCTTATCTAGACTCTTGGCTACATAACCTGCAGTTTTCTTGGTGTTAACAAACACAATAGCAGTCCTATCACCACGTTCATCAAGCAATCTCTTTAGTCTCTCAAACTTCTCTGCATCCTTGCTCCAGACCACATTCTGAGTGATCAAATCAGTGGTCTTTCCAGCTGTGCCAATTGTCACCACAACAGGGTTCCTCAAGTACTTGCGGACAAGTTGCTCCACAGCAGGAGGCATGGTAGCACTGAACATATAAGTGGTTCTGCAAATCTTCTTGTCATCAAGCTCTTCATCCTCATTCTCAGGTTTGAAATTGCTGGAAGGCATTGCATCCAAAACACCTACAACCTGCGGCTCAAATCCCATATCAACCATCCTATCTGCCTCATCCAGAATAACATAATTGCATTGATTCAAAACAGCATAAGGCCTCTCCAAACAATCAATCAAACGCCACGGTGTGGCAATAACCACCTCACATCCTTGCCTAATTTTAAAACCCTGCTCCTCAATTGACTGCCCACCAATAATAGAAACCACTTTGATACCCAAGTAATGCGCAAACTTGACAGTCTCTTCCTCAATCTTATTCAATGACTGAGCACCGCTCTTGTACTCATCACTCAACTTGTTCAAATTTTTGATCCATTTTCTATCCATGTTCAATCCTAGTATATAATAAGAATAGCTAACATAACTTCAAACAAGCGCAACAACAACATAAGCAAAACAACTGCAGGAAATGGTAGATAAATTTTTTTTTAAAGTTACATGCAAATGAAAAAATTGCAGGAAAAAATTGCAGCAGGATTACTAAAATAATGTTCAAGAAAAGAACTACCTATATGTAAACTTAGAAAAAGAAAAAGTTTGTGATCCATTACTACATTCCTACTTAATTTGATTCAAAGAAGTTTCAAAGGGGTGCAAACAAACCTCATACTATTTCACAATATAATCAGTAGGATTGTAGAACAATATCAAACATAATTACTTAATAATTCAATCTGAAAAAAAAAGCTAAAAGGCTAACATATAACAACCCTGTAACATACCTTGGAATTGTGACCAAGTCCTTCCAAATTATACAATTGGTACCCCTTCTAGCTGATAAAAAACCAAATCGAATGATTCAAGAACTGCAATGAAATGGGGAGAAATAGATTTACTGTACACTGCTAATAACACATTCAATAAAAAACTAATTGGAACTACACTCAAATGCATAATATAAGCTACATATATTATGAACTTTGAATTTCACAAGGAAAATCAATTACTTATACGCAGTACTAGAAAGCACCATAAAACTATACGTTCAAAGCTAATGTCTACCTCAACTCTAACACTAACCAAAGAATACACTCAAACCAATGAATCAAAAGATCGAGGTCCTAACATATATGGACAAAAAGCTGAAGCAGCTGTCCAGATATCATATTTACCCCTGCAAGACAATCATGTGTGTTAGCAAAGTTATTCGAAGTTAAGCTAAAAAAGGTATCAGACCAAAAAAGGAAAAACAAAAGAATGTTATTTTGACTTTTGAGAGCTTGAGCTTACACAACAACAACAACAACAACAACAACAATCTATTGCAGTCAAAGTAGAGAACAGAGACTACTCATGTCACTAAAAAGTTGCCTCTCTCAATACTAAAATGACACCACAGAACATAAGCTTGTGCTAGTTGAAGCCTGAAAGTATTTACTGATTTAAATTGAAGGGAGACTTTTAAATATTAATTGCTTAAAAGCCTAAATCTCTTATCACCATTAACACCCTAAACTTATTTCTATGGTCTCCTCCAGGCATCTAACATTCTAACTTAACCATCATAGTTAAACTCATTCCCTTATCGAAAAAGCAGTTGCCAACCCTAACCAATCAACAAAGAATAACCCAACAATTCTAATTAATAGAGAAAATAACAAGAAGTTTAATCAACCCTAAATACAGACTAGTAAGCATATATAGAGCAACAACCTTTATACCTATCAGTAAGCTTAGTAATAAACTCACAACAACAACAACAACAACAAAAATCTGCGAAAAGATCAATTTTAGCAACAAAAGAACAACATTTAATTAACTTTTTGAAGGCTAGCTTACTTTATCCATGACAAGAAGGTAGCAGCAAAGAGAGAACAAGAATGATTTCTCAATACCAGTGCTTTGGCAGACAATAGAACCCTTGAAATTAAAGAAAATTGAATACCCATTAACACATATAAAGAAAATTTCAAATAGTTCATGTAAATTCTGGAAAAAGAAAAAAAATTACAAGGTGCGAGAGAGTAATTGAGATTGAGAGTAAATGGGGTTTATGGGTTTTGATTGTATAGTTACTAACCTGAAATTTGAGATTGGAGAGTCGAATGTAATAGAGACTAAAAGTAAAAAGGTTTTGACGGCATAGAGAGAGCGAGAGATCGAGAGATTAATCTCTGTGTTCTTTTTTTTTTATTTTGCTTTTATATTAGAGCAGATAATAGGGAGGAGATTCCAAGAGAGGAGAGAGAGAAAATAATATTTAGGCTTTTTTTATTGAAATGCAACGTTTTGACTTTGTCAATAATGGTCCTAAATGGTGGTAAAATTCCCTCCAAGGCCCAAAATTCTACACTCAAAGCTTTTGGATCTTTTTTGCCTTCCCGCCCTTTGTTGATTAGGCTTTCACCAAAGAGGAAAAGACGAGTCTTTGAAAAAAAAACCACACTGATTTAGTGTCAAACTTTTTTTGACACTAATTATAGTTCCTCCGTCACAAAAACTGGGGGACATGGTTGGTCTAAACACACAAAATTATGGGTGACGAAATTACAAAAAGTGTGACCCATTCCTACAATAGGGCACAATTTTAAGGTTTGTCACCTATAGTTTTGTGACTAAAAGGGTAAATTCTAGTAGTGAGGTTCTTTGGTCTTCGAAGAATTTGCTTTTGGCTAGATTAATAATAAAGGGCCTTGAGTTTATCTAGCGGCAAAATCGCCTTCATGCCGTATTTTTGCGGATGGCTGAGGTTTTCTATTTTTATGCAGATTTTTTCTTCTACAATATGTTCAGAATTTGGTTTTACTTTCTTTTCTTTTGGGTCGTCATTCATGAGCAAGATTAGTTTTGCTGGTCTCAATGGCAATACTTGCCGAAATTTTTCTGTTGGAGCTGGAGATTGCTGACGGTAATGATGCACGGTGTATGTATTGTCATTGATTATGTCACTCTTGTGGTCTGTATTACTCATTTTCAGGATGTTCACATTAAGGATTGTAATCCCCTCTTAATTAATGAAATTTATGTTTTTCTCAAAAAATAAAATAAAATAGAAAAATACTTCTAGATGCCAAAAAGATAAAAAGTGACGACAAAAGAAAATTCATGCTTTGAGAATAGCAGCATGATCTATAATTAACCTAGAAAGTTTAATATGAAAACCTAAGGCAGAACAAACCATAAGTTGTCTAACTGGTTATTTAATTACATAGTGAACGCTCACTTCTTGAAAATAATTAAAAAATAATAATACTACAAACTGATGTAGACTATTCTCGTTCTAGAAAAACAGGCTCTGCTGCTCGCCAATGCACTCAATTGTGGTACTCAGAGGACAATAGTCTCACTGAAACTCATTGAAACAATAGAGGATGATCTCCAACAATAGAGTAAAATTGGACTATTATTTTACACTCATTCGAATTAAATTTTATGTTACCTATGTTAGGTTAAATTAGGTATGGGTGTAAGGTATTCAATTGATCGAATTAAATTTTATGTTAGCTATAGCACAATGGTATTCAATCAAATTAAATTTGATGTTGCCTAAGTTAGGTAATATTAGGTATGGATCTAAGGTATTCAATCGAATTAAATTTTATGTTACCTATAGCACAATGGTATTCAATTGAATTTTATGTGATGACATAGAATCATGCAAGGCCCATCGATAAATATGATTAAAAGAACAACCTAGAAGCTCCATGAAGGTGCTTACCAATATCCTCACAAATAGGAAAGCTCGACGACCGGGTTTAATAGATTTTTCTAATATTTACTGAGAAGAAGTATTGTGATCTCTTCCGTGTAAATATGGTAATAAGGATTTCTACAATTTCCTGTTTGGCAACATCAAGCATATGCCTAACATTATCTTGCTGTTGATGGTACTTGGTTAACAAGACATGCTAATTTACAGTTTATATACCTCTAAAAACACCGAGAGCTGCCGAACTGTTTCATCTTTCATGACCTATAGGCAAACACATATGTATAACCCTGGAAATAAGGAAACTTATTTAAAATATCCATATCATGTAGCAAAGTCATAAGAGAGAACATGGGTATGGTAATTACCCGGCAGCTCAATTCAGGTTGCTTAGACTTTGAAAGGAGGTAATCCATAGTACGTACTTGCTTCGTGAGCTCTAAAATGATAGATGCAAAAGCACATTGGGGGTCCAAAGTTTGTGCATGATTATTGGTAGAAGGCATTATGGACACTCTATCGATAAACAATCCGCTAATAGATGAGTACAAAAAGAAACATACATAACTTACATTTACTAGACTATGCTAGAAGGCAGTTCCGTATTTGCTACTCGATCAAGATGTAGATTTGATCATCTTTGTCAATATTCAGATGGCACAACACTCGTCTCCATTGTCAATCATCCCAAGCACAATTGTTCAATGAACATATATATGCAAAAGTGCTAATGATGAATGGTGTAAAAATGATTTTTGATTTGATTACCATAACAAGCTAAATAAGGAACAACTTGTAAGTGGTTATCATTGGTTTAGACTCATAAGATTATGCTAAATTTTTAAATTATCAAGGTATCTATCCCTCAAGTATAGTTGGTGCTCCGATCTCCAGGTGCTAGTGCAAGCGCGTGACGGTGACTGTCCTGATCTCTCTCTGAGTGCTGCAGCGGCTACTCCTTTCTCTCATGTCTGCTTCTTCGGCGAGTTTCGCCAGTTTTGGATCCGTTTGGGGCTTAGTATGTGCTGCTGGAGGGGATGGCCGCTATGTTGTGTTCTATGCCCAAGTTTGTTGGGTGGTTTGCTCCACTTTGGGCCTAGGGTGGGGTCTTTGGACCTTTTTATGGGTTTGATGGGAAGTGGGTTATCCTTCGGATTTGGGACTTAAGAGAGGGTGCTTAGCCACCCTCATCCATTACTTAGTGCTTGGTTATTGCCTACAATGATGATGTATATCGTCGGAAAAGTTGGTATATGATCTCTAATCGTACCACAATTGTATGCTAGCTAGGCAGTTGGTTTCTCTCTAGCTAGTTAGTTAGGATAGTTTTTCTTGATGTATTTCATCCTTGTAGAGTTGTAGGCTCATTTTTAATAAACGAGTCAACATGACATAATGAGCGGTGCTTTTTAGTTTTTTAGCTGTTTGACCTTCAGATTATGGGTACAGGTTTAGGAGATTGATGTATGTGTCGTTTTAGGCTTTGATCAATGAATATCGTCTAATTTTTCTCAAAAAAAAAAAAAAAAACACCGAGCTTCCTATCCTAATTTACATTATATTTCACTGAAAATATATGCTTTTTTACCCAGTACACTTGTGACAAAGCAGGACATTGAGATTTATTACAATACAAAAAATTCAATGCTCTAAATACATAACGAAAATAAATTATTCAGAGCAGATACCAAGTGATCACATCATTATTGATCAACTAGATCGGGTAACGAGCCAAAAATCTGTCAAACATGGCCAGCGTTTCCTTGTGTTTGTACTCTGGAGCAGTGTGACCAGCACCCTGCAGAAAATCATAAAATTTTTATACTTGGTATTAATTTGAATACATTATGAAATTAAAGATACAGCTGAAGTATTATTTGTCTTCTTGCCTTTACAGTCACGTAAGTTAACCGGAAGTCATCATTCATGAACTTCACTTGGTATCTGCAGAACAAGTAAGAAAGTTTGAAGGAATTGAACATTTATAATATGAACAATCCTTTCTTGCTGAAAGACTATATTATATAATGTTAAATATCTAACAAGAAATTGTTCCTGGTGAGAATTAATAGAACTTACCCTGCAATTTGACCGCTAACATACCACGGTCGCCATTCATCAAAAACAGGCACATCAAGAGCTTTGATCCAATATTGTGTAGCAATCCATGGAACTGATATGTCATGATCACCGCTGCAATACAAAATGTATGTTATAATCAGTATCAAATAGACAAATAAGAGTATAAGACCAATATATTATACTGATCCCCACTCGTGTATATTATATATATTTGTTAAGCATTCCTGTGTAAACAGGCTCCATCACCTCCATGGTGAGACTGTAACACTAATTAAGCATGCAACTAGAAAAGTTTGAGGAATTTTAGAATGCAATCATAAGCTGGTATGCAATTGAATACAATGTTACCATTACTTATGGTTTAACAGAGGTGGCTTCTTGTTTCAATATTAGAGCAATTAGATAGGGAAGATCACCTGTATATCAAAGCTCGTAGACCAGTTTCTGACAGATTTTTCTGATACGCGAAAGAACTTGTGATTTCTTCCGTGTAGTATGCTAAGGCTTTGGGGCATCGTACCCAATTGTCTACAGTTCCCTGGAACATCAAGCATATCCCTAACATTATATTACTGCTGATGTTACTTGGTTAATTAATGGGTCATGCAAATTTACAATTTACATACATTTCGAACACCTAGAGCAGCCCGAACTGTTTCATCGTTCATCCACCTATAGGCAAGCACATATGTATATCCCTGGAAATAGGGAAAATTTATCTTAGAACATCCATATCATGTAGCAGACTCATGTGAGAAACAGATCGACGAATGATTATTACCCGGCAGTGCAATTCGGGTAGCTTAGACTCGGACATGAGGCGATCCATAGTACTTGCCTCGCGAGCTCTAAGATCCCACTCCAACTCACTTGTTTTACCAGAGGCAAAAGCACATTGGGGTTCCAAAATTTGTGCAAGATTTATTTGTAGAAGGCACTGCAAGTTAAAACAGAATGGACTTTCAGTTTCAGACTAAATGATTCATGACAGTATTCATTATCTATCAACACAAAAAGTAGTGATGTTACTCACATCTTTTATTTTTTGAAGAGCAGTAATACAAAGTGTATTGTTAATTTCCACATTGACATAGTCCCCACTGCAATTAGTTTTCGCAGCCTGCAAAGAGCACAAAATAGTTAACACTTTTGTCAAAGTAATGTAATTTATGCTGAGAATATTATGCTTCCAATGAACAGTAAAAAAATGTTATTGCACCTCATAGATTTCATCTGAAATGAGTGACACTCGGTGAACATATGGGATTCTTTCATTTACATCAATAAAAGAATCAGACACTGGATTTCCAAGCAAGTATCCCTGTTTCAAACTAAATCATATTATATATTGCCAAAGAAACAAATTAAGGGAAAACTAAAATGAGTACAATTATTAGGTACGTAGTGTATTACTTGGAGTTCCATTCTTGGCCTTAACCCAGATTCTAACCCTGCAATGCAGTAATCAAGGATAACAAGTTAAAATAAAGAGAAACTTTATTTCCTTCAGATCAAAATACTGTTGTTCATGCACTTAGTCGACTGTGGGCGCTTGATTAGTGCACGATCCAATATAGGCTCCATATTAATCAACGGTTGTCAATCGGGCGTGTGTGCATTATTTGTGCCAGTATTTCTGAATTCAGGGACTTACCTTCTAATATATGCTGAAGAAGAATGGGAACAATAAGGCCTGAATATGAGTCTCCACCAATGTACAGTTGATTTCCGAGAAAAGTTGGGTGTGCATATAACCACTGTATCACAAATCATAAAAATAAGAAACTGCAAGATTTCAAAAATATGAAAATAAAAGCACAAATAAAATTGGTTGCAATTCTCTTCTCCTGACCTTTCTTAGGAAAGTATAGGTCTGAGCAGCTGATTTTGTATCTGAAGTATAGTACCCTTCTGAGGTTGTGGAGTATGAAAATCCAGCACCAACTGGTGCATCTATAAAGATTATGTTGGCCACCTACATGATTATAACGGTTTGAGTAAACTAGATTAGCCAAAATCCAAAACATAAATTGAGCACCAAATGCATAATGTTTCATCATTTTGTGAAAGTATAAGCACAATAGGGGATTGAATTCTAAGAATTTGCACCTTAGTCCATGAATATGGATTCAAAATTATAGAAGGTATGCTTCCATTGTAATGTAGATCAAAACTAAATGGACCTGCACGAAGGGAGAAATAATTGTTACTTCTATTTGTATGTGTACTTTATTAGTCAATTGATCATGAATTACACTAAGAGATCAAGACTCTTACAGACTTTATTAATGATGTTTGAGAGAATGCTATAGATTTATTGAGTGAAAATTTAGCTTTTCTTTTTTAAATGTAGACTAGTTGGGGAGTAAGTAATTGGGTGTGATAAAGCAAATTTATGGGTGTACTTATAAGCCCTCTTGTTAATTCTGTCTGTCATTTTCATCAGGCTCAAACTGCAAAGCCCAATAAGAACTGGGGAAGATTTTATTTCATATATGACCCTCATCTTTTGTACACTCAAAAAATTTGTTGGAGCAAGATCCCACATGAATGAGAAACATGGCTTACCAATTTCATAAGCAAGTGCAGAAAACCCAGAACATCCAGGGCCTCCAGTAAGCCAAAGCATAAGAGGATCTTCAACTGGGTTTCTCTCCGACTCGACGAAATAGTAAAATAGCTGGACCTCTTCCAAATCATCCACCGCAATGTAACTGCATTCATACAATAACCCAATTAGTTACCACGTACACTTGGTAAAATTAATGCAGATAAGAAATCAACGCTGCATTTATAGAAAAGTGAATGTAAATTGAGCTTACCCGGTTTCAAGTTTGAAGGGAAGTGTCCCATTCCACCCAGGTAGAGTATCAACGATTGTCTGAGAAGTGGCAATGCCTGAGAATGCCAATAAGAGAAGCACACTCAAACTCATAGCGAGTGGTGCCATACTTTGATTCCAAAATTGCACCACAAACCCAACTAAGAGCAGGATTGGAAAGTGCACTCTGTGTTTGATATAATGTCTCAGCTAGTTTTTTAAAGAAATGCAGAATAAATTATTGGATTGGATAATGGGACATACCAATTAGGCACGTGGAGAGACTTATTGATCAATGAGAATTAGGTGAAAGGTTTGTTTTAACTCACCCTCAACACTGGTCAGCCTCTTTCACTTAGTACTGAACTTTCAAAGCACTGGAATTGGTTATTGATTTGGTGACCCAACAAATATTCCCTGTTGTTGTGGAAAACAGATAGAGATGATAGATGCATTCGTTTTCTGATTCAGGCCTCTTTTGGTTTTCATTAATTCGGATAAAATCATAGGAGGGATACTCATTATTGACCCAGGATGCAAAGCACTTATTCTATTAGACCAACTGGTATAACCGTAGAAGGACTATAGTACTGTACAGTCTGTACTTGACAAACTCCAGGACCAGGTTGATGGCTAGCCAACTTTCAAACTGAGGAGGATCAAGATTCAAGACAATGACATGGGCTCTCTTACCCTTCTTGCTCTTTGAAGATGTTCTGGTCTAGCCGTCTAGCTAGCTCATTGGGTCCCTATGCGGATTTGGAAATCTATTTCGTCTTTATTCAGTGTAAGAATTAAGCTGGCGGTTCTCAACTTCTCAATCTGAATTGCAGCAGAAAGTCATACCTTTCGCCATGGTGGTTTGTTGCCAAGTCAAAGTCAAGTGTCCAAACAGAGTGGTGGCGACTTACAAATTATGCATGAAAATAAAAAATTTAAAAATCTCAGGCTATTTTTAATGACAAAACTTTTCTTTAACCCTCAGATTTTTATTTAGCGGAAGATGACAAATTTTATTATTAAAACTAGCATTCTCCACACATGCACTGTATATGTAAAACTGATTTTTTATTAAGAAAAATAACAATTAATGGGAAGCATGAGAAACAGCTATTGCTGAGAGAAAAAAGTGAATAATAGAATTATATTTATTTACTTATTTATAAGTTTTTTATTTCAAGGTTATTTCCGTAAAAAAAAATCAGTTTTGATCAACAATGCCTCTCTTCTCTTAATAATAGTATAGATAAAGGAAAAAAATCACTTTTGGTCACTTAAGTTTGACATATTCGAATTTTGGTCACTTAAGTTTGACATATTCGATATTTTGGTCACTATAGTTTCAAAAATATCACTCTGGTCACTCAAATTTGAAATTGTCTTTCACTTTGGTCTTTTTTTTAACGGTTTATAATGACCAAAGTGAAAGACGATTTCGAATTTGAGTGATCAAAATATTTTTGAAACTATAGTGACCAAAGTGTCGAATATGTCAAACTTGAGGACGAAAATGATTTTTTGCCTAAAAGAAAAACTACAAGTAGTGGTACATCATCAAACCTAAATGGGCCAACCAGGGAAAACCAATCCAAGCCCATCCCGTGAGCCACCATTTGCACCATATAGCCACCAACTGCCCCACCGGTCCAGCCAAGATAGGAAGGCTTTGATCAACTCCATGGCAACCACACCGGAGTACAACACCTCCCCTAGAGCTGGACAACCGAAGTCCCCCGAGAACTCAACCAAATCGGACTAACAGACAGAAATATACTAAAAGTTGAGGACAAACTAAAAATGCAGAGAGTTGTATAAAACAGAACAGCAATGATACAATCAAAACATCGACTGGCTAATTCATTCATCCACTTTAACATATCAAACACTTCCACATCCTCTGGCTCTACAGTTTTGCTAGAGTTTCCAAAATCAATTTCTAATATAAAGTATACAACCCTAGTGAATTTGTTGAAAATTCAAGCTACAAAAATAGGACATATAGAGAAAATTAGATTAATTATGCAAGATTATTAAAGGGAGAATCCGTCCTTGATCATCTTGATGCTCTCTGCATCTTTTTTAGAGGGGATAGTAATGGATGAACCTATCAAACATGATATAACATTCCCTACGCTTGTATTCTGGAGCTGAGTGCCCTGCTCCCTGCACAATTTCATAAATAAAAAAAAAGACAAATATAACGTTCCCTACATATTAAACAAATTTATTTTTTTTCTACTGCCATGACTTGGGCAGAAAGGTACCTTTACGGTTGCATATGTCAAGCGGTATCCATTACTTGAATACTTGATGGTGTACCTGCATAAATACAAATAGCATCAGCTTGTAAGTTGCAGACAATGATATCGCTGCCCAAAAAAAATAATCTCACCCAGCAATTTGACCATCAACTAGCCATGGTCTCCAATCATTAACAATAGTCAAATCCAATGATCTTATCCACTGTTCGGTTCCGGTGTTTGGGACTATAAGGTCATGATCACCACTGTAGCAGAGGAAGAAATTATCTAAATGCATACCAAATCTAATATATAAAGAAGTGTATTATAGAAAAAGTGCAAGTAATTACTTGAAGATCAGAACTTGTAATCCCTTGGTACTGAGATTTTTATGATATTCAATGACACTTTCCACATCTTTTGTGTATGACAAACTTTTATTGCATCTCTTCCAATCTAGTACCATTCCCTGATCACCATTACAAACATTTATCAGAAGAACAGCAAAGGCATGTTATATTCAGTGGACTCACTTTACTAGTTTCATTTACCTCTCTGATATTAAGTGCCTTTCGTACACCTTCATCGTTTGCCCATACATAAGCTAGCATATAATTGAAGTTCTGAAACAGCATGGAATTTGCTATGAAAAATTAGATTTGGACAAATTTAGGTTCAAATCTAGAAAATGTAGGTACAGGGGATATTAATTTACTCGACAGTAGTATTCAGGATCTTTTGGAAGTGATCGGATGAAGTCTTCGGGATTTTCATGTAAAGATCTACGAGCTGTTTCTCCATCTTGGTCTGGGGAAGCCCAGGTGCACTTTGGCTCTAAAATGCAGAGTTTGTTTATGTCTTTAATTTGCTGCAAGTTCATGAAACAACTTTTAGTTTTCATTTCCAAAAGTCTTTAGGTAAATTAGATGATGCGTGAAAGTAAGAGGAATTGAATGTCTCACCTTTGCCATCAATTGAATATCCTCATAGCATTCTGGCTCTGATGTGGTAGCACCATAGAAACTTGAATTGCAGCTTTCTTTAGCTGCCTGGAAAAACAGGCAACCCCATCAATTGAATTTTTACTAAATAATCTATCCACTAAACCGCAGACTAGCTATCACTTTGCAAAAGTCATGAACCTTTGTTATCAAATTATGGAGTAGAAAATGGAATGAGGAAGCACCTCATAAAGTTCATCTGATATAAGCCCCATCCGATGAGAATAAACGTACTTTATATTCTCATTGAGAGTTTCATCAGTAAGTGGACACCCAAGAACATAGCCCTAAAACCATTTCATGAACACTTCTCAAATTCAACATGATAGAAGGAAACAAAAAGAAAACTGTGATGCATCAATGTTTGAAATGAAATATTTTAGTCACTCTACCTTGAGGTTGAGGTGTGGCATTACTCCAGCATCATTATCTGAAACATTTCAGTCAATTTAGATCCTAGCTTTATGAGTCATTTTCATAACAATGCACAATGCTTGATTAATTTGATCTAAATGTTAATCAATACCATCTATTATGTATTTAACAACGATGGTGCCGGTTAGGCCTGAATATGAATCAGCCCCAATAAATAGCTGAACTTTGAGGAATTGTGGGTGCTCTTCCAACCACTGAATTACAACCAAGAGAAACCACATGGTCAATGGTAAAACTGAATTAAACTTCTTGGAGCCTACAGACTTGGTTAATATTCGTTTAATTCGTACTATTTTCGTGTCCTAAATCACTTACCTTCCTCAAAAATCCAGTAACCTGTGCCGCTGTTTTTAAATCTGAAGAAGGGTATTCTTCTGCACTAGTTGCATAGGAGAAACCAGTGCCAACAGGTGCATCTACAAACAATACACTTGCAGTCTGGAGAAATGTCAAAATCATCCTATCGAAAACCTCAAACAAATCGAATCGATTTGAAACGATAAACAAATAGGAGCACAAGAAATGTGGGAAGTACCAACCCTTGTCCATGAGTATGGGTAGTAATATGTAGATGGTAAGCCTCCTTCATAACCTGTATAATTGAAAACCAGAGGACCTACAAAATATAGACTAGGAGTCATTCTTTTTTCATAATTCAATTCTACAATATGTGGATTACTGGATTTGATTATTCAAAATTTCAAACATAAGGAGTACCATTTTCATAGATGAGAGCATTGAAAACAGAACAACCAGGGCCTCCACTGTACCACAGCAACAAAGGGTCTTCTTTGGGGTTTCCTTCTGACTCAATGAAGTAGTAAAACATCTCTGATTTACCCACACTCACATACCTTATTATGAAAAATAAACAATCATAATGAAGAAAACAGGAATTATTAGCTGATTAAATTGCTTAGAACCAAGAAATTGAATATTATGAAACCAAAGAAACACACCCAGTGTAGAGCTTAAAAGGAAGATCACCATCGAATCCCGGAATAGACTTGACCAGTGTGCCACAAAGAACTACATTTGCTGAAAAAACCAGTGCAAGAAGCAAATGCAAACAAACCCAATTCATGGTCTTGTTAGAACCAAGTACCAACTCCATTGCTAGACAAATGCAAAGGTAGCTGCTAGCAAGTTTTGGTCTTTGTTAAATTACATTGCCTTGGTGAAAAGACATTGGCTTTAATTGCGGTTCATAATGGACCCAGATCGAGTTGGAGCTTCATAACGGCGGATAACGGGATGCTCATAATTCATTTCAACATCTTCAGGTGGAAAAGTTTCACAGAGCTTTTGCACATCTCAGGACCACATTATCCGAAGGAAGAATAGGAGCAGAAAAAAAGCTTGAGAGAGGTGGATCGATGAACCCACATGTCAGTGTCACCAAACAATCTAATAGAATAGAAGACTCTTCACCCAAATGATAGAAGAACTCGAACCCAACACAGCTTCCATTAAAACCCACAGATGGAAAAGATTGCTGTTTTCAAATACGCCTCAACATTGAATCAAGAAAGTTAAAATTTGCAAGAGTAATTAAGCCCACATTGCATGCGGGAAACAAATCAATCGCAACTATATATGGAAGCAGAAAGTCATACCTTCCCCATCCGGAGACCGTACTCAACTGTCTGAGACAGCTACCTTAGAGGACCTACTGTTGTACTTGTAGGGAGTATTTAATAATTAATATTAGTCCAAAAACTCAACCTCCTTTTGGTCTTTTGGTTGCAATCTCGAATTTAAATAAAATAGTATTTTTTTTGTCATATGTTGAAGCTGGTGAGGTGTTTAGAGAATAAAAAGTTAAGAACTCCTAGACACTAGACAGTTGAAAGTTAACAATCTCCCCTTAACATTTGTCTATTGACCTTCACCTCTTTCTTCCCAATTTATAGGGTGCGAGGCGATGAATGTTCTGGTCTAGCCTATTGGAATTTGCTTTTTGCGAATTACATGATCAAAATCAACCATTTTCCAGCATTTTGTATTTCGTGTGTGATGCAGGGGGAAATAATAGAGAATGAAAATTAGAACAACAATGACACATATAAAAAAGAAGAACGATAGAAGAACAAAACTTTATATTTCATAATAGAAATTCTCATAAACAAAGTCTAACCTCCCTTCATAACTTCTCTTATTTAAAGAGTTAATCCAACCATCCTAATAATTACTAAAACTACCTCCAACACAACATTAAACCACACTTAGCCTCCCAATACATTTAACAACACTACTTTTCAACCCAATATTACACCATATTTAGTCTTCCAACGCATTTAACAACTCTAATAAATATCACAACTTACAATATAATTAATATATTCAAATACAAAAAAGACTTTTTGAACTTGACCTCATATGCACTATATCAGTGTGGAACCGTCTAGTTGCTCTCCCTTAATTTTCTAAATAAGTGAGGATATGTGGTTTTGACAGAGTTTCTAAACCAATTTCTACAAAAAAAAAATATACAACCTTGTGACTTTATTGAAATTTCAATAACATAACCAGTCTTTTACCAAAATTTCACATTGATACAAATATATGACAAATGAGAAAAAATGGTTAACCGCCTTGAAAGGGAGAAACCATCCTTGATCATCTTGATGATCGACTGCATCTTCTTCTAGATAGGAAAGTAATTGATGAACCTATCGAACATGTCATAACCTTCTCTACGCTTGTATTCTTGAGGTGAGTGACCTGCCCCCTACAAAATTTATTGAAAACACACAAAGATAATTAAAAATAAAATTAAAAATAAAAGTTCTATTGCCATAACTTGGGCAGCAAGGTAGTACCTTTAGGGTTACATATGTCAAGCGGTATCCATTTTCTGAATACTTGATGGTGTACCTGCATAAACACAAAGAGCATCAATTTATTAAGTTGCTACTATAACTACCAGAAAAAAAATTAAAAAAATTAAAAATAAAAACTCACCCAGCAATTTGTCCATCAACTAGCCATGGTCTCCAATCATTTACAACAGTCAAATCCAGTTTTTTTATCCACTCTTCTGTGCCGGTGTTCGGAATTGTAAGGTCATGATCACCACTGCAAGATAAGAAGTAAATCTACTGGTTAAGAATAAATAGTACATACATAGAAACTTAATGAGAAACAAGCTAGAATATATAGGTAATTACTTGAATATCAGAACTTGCAATCCCTTGGTACTGAGATTTTTGTGATATTCAAGGACACTTGCCACATCATATGTGTAATCCAAGCTCTTATTGCATCTCTTCCAATCAAATACTGTTAACTAATCACCATTACAAAAACTTATCAGCAAGAAAGTAATCAAGGCATGTAATTTATATCAGACCATACTCAGGTTTAGAAGTAGTACATTTCTGATATTAAGTGCTGCTCGAACATCATCATCGTTTGCCCATACGTAAGATAGCGCGTAATCGAAGTTCTGCAAGGAGGGAAATTACAGTGAAAACTAAGATTGGGACAAGTTCTAGGTTCAAATGTAGCAGATATTGTAGATAGGAGGGAAAATTTACATGACAGAATTCGGGATATTGTTGAGGTGACCGGAGGAAGTCTTCAGGGTATTCGTATTCCTGCATAGATCTACGAGCTGAATCTCCGTCTTGTACTGGTGAAGCCCATGTGCACTTTGGCTCCAGGATATGGTTTTTGTTTATGTCTTTGATTTGCTGCAAGTTCATGAAATTACTCATCTTAGTCTTGAATTTCCAAGAATCTCTAGGTAACTTAGATGACATGTTATAAAAGGAATCGAGTGTCTCACCCTTGCAATCAATTGAACATCCTCATAACATTCTGGTTCATCTGTGGTTGCTCCATAGAAATCTGAATTACAGCTGTTCTTAGCTGACTGCAAAATATATAACACCATCAATCAGAGATTACTAGCAAGAAAATCTTTATCAATTCAACTATGCGTGAATGACTGACAACCGTTGATTGAAATGGGCTCGATGTAGATAATTTAGTCTTTAACTATCTAGGGTCAACTTTGTGACAGATTGCAATTAGGGAACATAGAAGCGACAATGAATCACATGGTAAAACAGAGTCAGTCCCCTGTTTCACATTGAAAAAAGCCAAAATCTTTCTTAAAGTTGCAAGAACATTAAAGTAGAAAATGGAATGAGGTATCTCACATGATAGAGTTCGTCTGATATAAGCCCCATCCGGTGAGAAAAGACGTACTTTGAATTCTCATTGATAGTTGAATCTGTACGAGGACACCCTAGAACATAGCCCTGAAACCATTTCAAAGAACAATTCTCAAAATTTAACCCAAAAGTTGAGAGGAAAACCACGATGCATCAGTGTACGAAATGAACTGTTTTAGTCAATTAACCTTGAGATTTAGGCGTGGCAATACTCCAGCATCATTACCTGAAACATTTTAGCCAATATAAATCCAAGATTTATGAGTCATTTTCAAAAGGGTTTCATAACAATGGAGAGTGATCCATGTAGTCGATTCGTACCAGCTATTATATGTTGAACGACAATGGTTCCCGATACGCCTGCATACGAATCAGCCCCAATAAACAACTCAACTTTGAGGTATTGTGGGTACTCATTCAACCACTGCATTACAACCAAAACTAAGATTCCACATGATGAATGACAACATATGTCTGCATTATTCTTTGTAGGATCTTAAATGTAATTGGTTTCGTGCATACGAAGCATTACCGTTCTCAAAAACCCATAAACTTGTGCTGCTGTTTTTGTATCGGAGGTAGCATATTCTGATGCATCGGTTGCATAGGAGAAACCAGTGCCAACAGGTGCATCCACAAACAATAGGCTTGCAGTCTGGAGAATTTTAATAAAATATCAATGTGTGACAAAACCAACTAATTAAGACTAAGAAAATAGAAGCTTAAGGAATGTGGGAAAATACTAACCCTTGACCATGAGTATGGGTAGTAATATGTTCCCGGTACACCTCCTTCATAATCTGTAACGTTGAAAGCTAAAGGACCTGCAAAATATAAACCAAGAGTCATATTTCTGTTACAGTTACCCATATGTGAATTTCGCCCATTAGAATGAAGAAAACGGTACCGTTTTCGTAAATGAGACCATTGAAAGCAGAACAACCAGGGCCTCCACTGTACCACAGCAACAAAGGGTCTTTTTTGGGGTTTCCTTCTGACTCAATGAAGTAGTAAAACATCTCTGATCCATTAACAGTCGTATACCTTGCAAAGGTAAATGTAATCATAAGTTGAAAACCCAAATAATTATTAGCTGAAAGCAAGCAAGCCAAGAAACGAAGTGTTATGAATCCAAAGAAACCCATCTTACAGAGTTGCACATACCCAGTGTAGAGCTTGAAAGGAAGTTCACCGTCGAATCCCGGAAGGGACTTGACGAGTGTGCCACAGTAAACTGCATTTGCCGAGAAAATCAGTACAAGAAGCAAATGCAAACAAACCCAGTTCATGGTTCTGTTGCCAGAACCAACTGCCATTTTCAGACAATGTAAAGCTATTTGCTAGCAAGTTTTGGTCGTTATATATCTAAAGAAACCACACTGTTTTAGTGACCAAAAAAAAAATGCTAACAGTGGTAGAGTGGAACTGCTGTTGTGGCTGGAAAATGGGCTTTGAAATTCAGTTGTTAATTGACCTAGGGATGAACCCACTCAATTAAAAAATACGATTCAAATAACAAATTTTTTTTTCTTTTTTTTTTTCTGTTTGGAATTTTTCTATGTTATATATAATAGTCAATGTTTCGTTTTATCTTATTTTTTTAGAGGGCAATGTCTTTTGATGTATCAACAATAATCAACTAATAAACTCAATACTTGCAATTCAAAATCTTTGTCACAAGTCCACCAAAGCATTCTTGTCACAAAAGTTTAGGCACAACCATATGTCCAACTCTAAGACTCAATTTGTCTCCTTTCATTTTGTAGCTCGGCCACATGTTGGATCAAACCGTCGGCACTAATGTCATGCCACATTTGAGGGAAAGATGTACAAACATTCTCAAATTACTTATGGATAGTAATCCTAGCCTTCTCCATTATTATGGATAGTAATATGGTTTAGGTTCGGTTTCATTTCATTCACAGTTCTCTAATTTTGACAAACTGCAAAATCTCTTTCAACGAGTTGGCAACACATTGTACAAACTAAGAGTGGCAATTTGGCACTGATACACTGACCACCGACCCCAACCGCTCCAGTCGAAACCGACCGTTTTGTTAATGATTTGATCGTCAGTTATAGCCTCCCAAACAGATACAATTGAAATCGAGTAACCGATCCCCTTTACTCCTTCTCTACTCTATTCAGTCTCTCTATTTGTGGTATTGTGGGTAGTTGTCGCATCGACCAGCTCTATTTGGTGCGGTGGGGTTGGTTTAATTGACACATGCAATTTCAGTGGTGGATTTCGGAAAGGTTCCTGGTCTAGCAAGAAAACTGGCAATTGTGCAAGGAGTTTAACCTTAGTATAAACTCTATGACTGTGATTTAGCAATATCAGGTATTTATTTATTTATTACTCAACAATCGATCGTTTTTCGGCCAAAATCACAATTTTTTACTTACAAAGAAAAAACTTATGTCACTATACAAAGAGAAGACTCATTCTAAAGTTCCCAAATCAACTTATGTGACAACATTTTATATAAAAGAGTAAAAGACAGTTCCCTCGGTCATTAGCTATATTATGTTAATTTCGAATATATATATATATATATATATATATATATATATATATATTCTTGTAAATGACAGTGTGATTTTTATGTACATGAGATCCATATATAGATCCGACAGTTCCACTAGTGCAGAATCTTGATGATCAATGTGATCTCGATCTGTTTACTAATGTTATCATTCTACTATTTTATCTATCTATCTAGCTACCTTTCTTGTTTCTGACTCTTGTCTGAGAATAGCTGAGACAGACTTATATATGATCCTCGAGGACCACTAGCCAGCCAGTAGCTACTACTTAATTACCAGCAGCCAAACATTATCCATATCCGATCCGACCGTACACTTCTGCGGCCACCCTACGCAGATGAGCACGTTTGGAATGTGCTTAAATATATTGTGGAACAAAGTTATTTCAATGTCCAAACCATTAGTATACGTATGACCTAACTTGTCCAAGATGTTTAGGCGCAACTAGATGTCCTGTTGTAAGACCTAACTTGTGATATCTTTCCTTTCTTTCCACCCCTTCATGTTCATGGGCGTAACCAGAAATTTTAACTATATGGCTGGATGAGTTGGGTTAATTAGTGAGCCGGTAATCTTGATTTTAATTGAAATACATTGGCTGTGGATTACAGTTTACTTACTCTACGTATAGAGTTGGTTTCATTCCACCCGGAGTGTGCCTTCTAATTTTAACACATTGCAATATATTGTTTCAAAGTTGTAACAATATTGTACACGTGTCGCTTTAACTATTAATTGATGACTTGACATGAATGAAACCAAGAAAGCAACATGCAAAGTTAAAGGACATTAAAATTAACTACTTTGTGAGTTAGTAGTATTTCTCTTCCATTTAGTCGCATAGATCTTAAGGTTGAATTCCCGTCTTCCCTAATAAAGAAAACAACACCCCTACTTAGTGATTGCCCCATTTTTTT
Source organism: Rubus parviflorus (assembly GCA_029955375.1). Classification (NCBI taxonomy): domain Eukaryota; kingdom Viridiplantae; phylum Streptophyta; class Magnoliopsida; order Rosales; family Rosaceae; genus Rubus; species Rubus parviflorus. Next base: position 32,657,839 of record JARGGL010000001.1, read on the forward strand.
GTTTTTCACTTTTTTGTATGTCAAGCTAGATGTAGATTTGGAGAAGTTTAAAACAGAAAACTTTGTTATATTCTACGAAGCACAGACACGGACACGGACACGGCGACACGACACGACACGGCGATACGGCAAAATTTCAAAAAGTAGGACACGACACGTTATCGACACGAAAATTAAAATAATATATATAATATTTAAATAATAATATAAAAAATTATTTAAATAAAAAATATCTCAAAAATTCACAAAATAACACACAATAAATTGAAAACCCTACTTATTTCGATCTTTTCTTTTTAGTTTTTGTACAAATCTAGTGGTCTAGGTCAGATAGTTTTGGGTTAGGCCCGTTAAGATTTTAAAAAATTACAATTATATACTATTTTTTTTTTTAAGTGAAGACGTGTCGGAGGAGTGTCGGTTATGGCGACACGCGTATCGGTGCAGTGTCTGCAGAAGTGTCGAAAAGTCAAAGTCAACCGACATAGCCCCGACACATGTCGGAGAAGTGTCGGAGAGTGTCGGCGCGTGTCGGAGTATGTCGAACACGTGACACGGCACCATTTTGGAGTGTTGGTGTTTTGAAGGTTATATTTAGGGTGTGGCCGGCCTGTAGCAGGCCCTAAAAGCCCTAGTTTCATTATCCAATTAATATTCTATGAGTCGTACTTTTTATCTACCATTCTTGCTTTATTTTCAACACCCCTACTTGGTGATTGCCCCATTTTTTTGTTTTTTGTATGTCAAACTGGATGTAGATTTGGAGAACCTTAAAACAGGAAACTTTGTTATAATTAGGGTGGCCTGTAACAGGCCCTGAAAACCCTAGTTCTGTCTCTGTCAATAACTTTCATTATCCAATTAATATTCTATGACTCGTATTTTTCTCCAAGTGTATTTCTCTATTTAAATGACAATTTTTTTATATCAAAAACAAAATAGAGAGATTCTATTCATACCTTCAAAACTTGTATTTGGACTTTCTATTTTTTTTAAATTATAAAAACCCAATTTTACCCTCAATCAAAAAAAGCCAAAACTTTTATTCATACATCTGCAGCCATCTCACATCCGATCCATCCTTGGTTGGACCACAGCATAAAACCCAGAAACCAAGAATCAAATTTCATTAATTAATTGGGGTTCGGCATAACTTTTACACCAAAGCACCTGACTGTATCGAATTGGAACGATGGGAACACAGAAGAGTAATCAATACATACATATTTTGGAATTGTATGTTTCAGTGTGCATGTATGTAAAGATTCTTTGGCCAAATAGTACAAATTGGACCGAAAATCTTATTTGGTCATAATTAATGGCTATATATATAATGTCAAAATTTGGGTTCTTGATAAACATTTAAAAACTCAGAATTGTCAGTAACTGCATTCACTTTATTCAAAAAATTGAAAGAGAGCCACGAGTGGTGCGCATCAGTTCACCACGAAGTTGAATGACATGGTTTTGCAATTGAGACGCAAAACGACGTTCAAGATATAGCCATGTGGTCCAAGCAAATGTGGAACTAGCCACGGTTGAGAGCACGGTAGGTGTAAGAAAGGCATTAACCCACCCTAGGATCATCTGATCCTTTTCAATCCATTGTTCATAATATGGATTGACTTTGTTGGTAAGATTGTCTTCTGCGTCAGAGATGAAGCAAGGAGGGCATGGTGATGAACCATCAACAATGCCCATGAGCATACGACCACGAAGGACAAGGACAAGTTGAGCTAGCCAAAGGGAGTAGTTTGAGCGATCCAGCTTGATAGTCATGAAGCTGGTGACAGTGGGAGAAGAATTGGTAGCGGAAGCCATTGTTGGATGAAGAAGAACGAATGGATATAGAAGGAAAACAAATTCAGAATTCTAGTCTTGAGAGTGCGAGACGCTAGAGCTCTGATACCATAAAGAGATATGAAAGTGTGGAAGATTAGATTGACTCAAAAAGGAGTCAGTCATTGTATTTATATTGCAATAGTCAGTTATGTACAATTACAAAGATTTGGTGATTACATAGATTAATGATAATACAAAAGGAAAGATAGTAATGCACAATGAATACAATTAATAAAATTCAAATCTTATATTTAAAGTCAATGCTGAAGATATGGACTTTTATGAAAGAAGCATAATACAATCCTTGATGATAGCATTGACTTTGATTAGGAGCCTTGATTTTTGCTATTAGATTTGCCCCTCCTCAACTATATTAAACAATATATAAATTTAAATATATTAAGGGCAAAAGAGTAAACTATATAGTCAAAATAATATGGGGTCTCACACCAACTTGTCAATTTGCTTATTTCTTTTATTATTTTTTTAGTTTTCATTTTTTTCGTTCTCTCTTCCACCTACACACCAATCTCCGGCACCATCCTGCCACCTCTGATGATGTCACTTCCTGCCCGGTGACATACTCCGACCACTCCAACAAAAATGACATTTCGGTCGGAGACTACTCACCGAAATGTTTTATGATCTTAGGGGAGGTCTTGCCGAATTGAAACATTTTTTGACTCTCGCTCTCTCCAACCAAAATTTTTGTGACAACACCTCCATAATCAACATAGGCATTGTCTCCGGGCTCCGGCAAACTATTATTTTGTCTTTTACGGAATTGTATTGGAGTTGGTGCTTCTTGCATACTTTTTCTGTTTTCATATTAAACTTGTGTTTTTTCTTTGGTGGAAAAACTTGTGTTAGTTTAGGCATTTTGAGGTCTCAGTAGTTTGGCGTAACCATTGTAAGCTTCCTTCCATCCATTACCGAATGAACTGGCATGGATACATCAACAACATACTTCCTTCAATACAATGCGATCGATAGAATACAATACAATGCTACAAGATAATGGCCGGTGAACTTTAAGTTCGCATATTTTATCAAAATTTTCATTTGAAACTATTATTTGAAATTACAATTGACATGAAGAAAAATTTAGAGAGGATAGTAATGGATCCACCTATGGAACATGTCGAAACATTCCTCGCGTTTGTACTCATGAGGCGAGTGACCAGCTCCCTACACAAAATTAAACAAAATAAATAAAAACAAGAAATATATATACAAAAAGACACAGAGCAATTTGAAGAAGCTAAATATAAGTGCTTTCTTGCCTTAATAGTTGCATATGTCAAGCGATATCCATCATTTGTATAACTCCTTGTGTACCTAAAACAATATGTAGGGCAGCATTAGTAGAGTACAATTACCTAAAGATGGTCCTTACACGCTCTTCCTCTCACAATTATGTGCATTGTATGCGCTCGTCTCACATAAGACTTTCTCAACATGATATATATACGGGATTTTTGGTTGAAAATTTTGAATTTAATAAACGCGACATATGAAACTTAATTGATGATGTGAATAAACTCACCCTGCAACTTGACCATCAACAAACCAAGGACGCCAATCGGTGTCAACTGTAAGATCTAGTGTGTTTATCCAGTACTCGATACCATTATGTGGAATAACCATGTCGTGGTCACCACTGTAAGAACACAAAAGTTTGTATCAGAAAACTTAACAATGATTTGTATCTAACACTCTAATTCCGAATAAGAGAAAATTATTTACCTGAAAACCAGTAATTGCAGGCCTGTGTCGGTCAGATTCTTGTGATAAGCGACGGCATCATCGGTGTCTACAGAGTAGGAGAGACTAACGTTGCACCTAAAAAATTGTTTAACCGTTCCCTGTTGCAAAATGAACAATTATAACATTAGCAAACAATATGTTAGAGACTTGATCTATCAGATAATTTTTTTTGTTTTTGGAATATTGGCAGTACGAAAGTTTTTTATGATTGAGAATCAAAAGAGTACGTACAACGGGAGACAAAGACATATATTAAGACAAAGTTCTGAGATTAGAAAGCAAATACCGGTCGAACATGAAGAGCCTCTCGGACGCTTTTATAATTTCCCCATACATCAGATAGCAAATAAGGGAAATTCTGCCAAAAAAAAAACCGAGGAGGGAACAATATATAATTAGTGTTGTATTCATTTTCTGTGTCCAAAATAAACATACCTAGGAAAATTTTTATTTCTTGAGGTGGGGTTATTTCACATCCTAATAGAACAAATCTTCTATAATATAGGTACGATGTACAACTCAATTTCGATTAATGTGGATTCTTTCTGGTTAGGGCGTGACAAAGAGGCAAATACAGAGCGTGAGAGAAACTTACATGGCAATATAAGTCTTTTAGGTTTCTAGTTGATGATGGTAGGCGTAGTGAATTTCTGGGGTTTTGTCTGAGAGATCTTCTGGCGGCTTTTTCTTCCTCTTCTTTCGGGGACAAGAAAGTGCATTCAGGATCCAAAGTACTGGTTATACTTAATTCAGCAATGCACTGCGGATTAGTCAAAATGGTCACATTACTAGTAGTCATATCCCACCCAGTTCCCAGTTATAAGAGACAATGGTAATAACATGATGATGAGGAGGAGGACGAGGATTTATATATTAAACCTGGGTTATAGCACTGAGACTTTCTGTGCATGCTGCAGTGCTTGTATCCACATAATCCCCATTGCAACTGTTTTTGGCTGACTGAAAATACCAATGGTAATTATGTAACCTATAATATATTAACATGTTCCTACCCTGCCTAGGAAACTTTTACAAGAAAGGAGGTATCTGATCACTTCCTACGTACCTCGTACATTGCATCTGATATTAGAGCCATCCTATGGGCAAACATTATTTTGGCATTTGTTTCAATATCTGTATTTGTATGCGGGCAGCTAAGTACCATTCCCTGAGATCATATAAAAGATTGAACTATTAATTACTCAAATATATAATCAAAATTCTGTAATTATGAAACAATCTGATACGTAGATCAGCAATTGATGTGCATTAATTCACATACTTTGAGGTATATTTCTGGCTCGACTCCACCTTCATTGCCTGCAAAATCAATCAATAATCAAAAAATTAGTCCACTGGTGCTACTTTGAGGTGTTTTCATAATTAGAACAAAGCTTAACAAAAGACTAGGCCTTAATTACTGTTGATTATATCTTGAGCAAGGATGGGAAGATTCATTCCAGCATATGAATCACTACCAATATAGACCGGATTTGTACTAAAATCCGGGTGTTCATCTATCCACTGCATCACAATTCAACCAAAATAAAACAACAGTTAACGTAAAAATATGGTTAATTAATATGTAAATCATTATATTAAAGTTAGACATGTACACCTACACTTCTCAAAAAGTCATTGTACTGACTTGCTGCTAATGTGTCTGTTGTGGTCCAAGCCGCGGAGTCGTTGGCGTATGAGAAACCAGTACCAACAGGTGCATCCAAAAATATTATACTGGCCGTCTGCATCAACAGGAAAATTAAAGAACAGATGATGTTGAATCTAATTAGATGTGACATTTTCGTGGTAGAGTGATCTAGAGCTTTAATGAGGTGAAATCTTGTTTAAATCGATGATACGAGGAAAAACTACCCGATGTCAAATTTTTGTATACCTGTGTCCATGTGCTTGGTTCGTACACCAATGTCGGTAATCCCCCGGTGTAATCTGAAATGTTGAACTTCAAAGGGCCTAGAAATAAAAAGCACAAAATGCTAAGAGTCATAAGATTGAAAGGCGTAAACTTAGACATAAGAACAATGACAAAACCAGTAGAAGAAAGAATACATACCAATTTGGTAAAAGAATCCGTTTAAACCGGAACAACCAGGGCCTCCATTGAGGTAAAGAAAAAGAGGGTCAGCTCCCGGGTTCCCTTGTGATTCGACAAAGTAGTAGAAGAACTCGATTTCATCCACACTAATGTACCTGAACATAACATCGGTACGTTGTCATCAATATGTCTCAATTACGATTAAAAGTGAAGTAATGTTGCTTAGAATACTAATTTTGCAATATATACTTACCCGGTTTCAAGGTTGAAGGGCAAATCACCGGAGTAGCCAGGCAGAGTTGTAACAGGCCAATGAACTGAGAGTACAGTGCCTGAGAGAAGAAGTAGAAGCAGGGAATGCAAGTATAGTGAGCTTGCTTTGGAACCCATTTTTTAGAAATGTGTTAATGGGAGTCTGGAAGCATTTTGCTTCCAAATATATTTTCGGGGATGGTGCAGTAAAGAGTTGAAAGGACAGTAGCTAGCTACTGATTTTTGGTTTTGGGTGTACATGTGGAGTTGGCCGGTGTAGAAAGTTAGGAGCTGATATGTATACCCATTTTCAGTAAAGGTGAAAGTTAGATGAAACTAGATAATGTGAGAGAGGCAGAAGGGGAAGAGAGCCTAGAAGAATAAATCCATTAAAAAAATGAAAGAAGAAAAACGTGATGAATTTGCCTAGTTGGACTAAAATTTGATAAAATCACAGGTCAGAACTTTTGTTGAATCTTTTTCTTATTTTCTATTGTTTTTTATTTCCAATAGAATATTGGTGCACCAAAATATTCAAAGTTATAATTGGACCAATAGTTGGGCAGAGCAAACTTTCAAATGGATACTAATTAAGAGGGTTGGGATTGGGCCTTGTTTTTTGGGCCTGTCTCAGACATACGGTTACAGCCCATGAGACCAGGAAAGCTTGAGATTTCCTGCCTACAAGAGGAAGTACAAAATATAATCTACAACTAATCTTGCATAACATGTTCTGGTCAGGTATGTGAGCCACAAAAGAGAACATGAAAGTTTGCTAAATATGTTGAAAACTTGTCTAAACAAAAATAATTACAAGGGGTACTGCTGGTATGCGACTTCAAAAAAACAAAATGACATACATCATAAACTTGTAGCAAACCCACATTTCTGTAGGAAAATTCTGTCAGCTGCCGAAATTCAGTGACGAATCATTTATCCAAGTAGATTATCACCGCATGCGCCGAGGCCCGCTTAAGTTGGATCAACTTTTTTAATAGTTCTGAAGAAATGTTGACAGAAGCGGCTGTAATAGTCATTCTCTCAAGCACAGGTGAACTTGAAAGCAAAAATCTGATGAAATCTAGTTCAGCTTTAATGCCAGAGACGCCGGTTATCTTCACTAGTCTCAGTTGGGTGAATGGGCAATTTTGGTTGTCATCTAACCAAGAGTTAACTTCTCCCACAATAGCCGGTTCCTCTTGGCGAGACTACACAAGGATTGTAGCATCAGAATGTTGAACGTTTGACAAAACAATCTTAAGTATAGAGCAGAAGTCGTTTGAGATTGTTCATTCAAGAAAAATATTAGGATGCATCAATAGAAATTATAAAATAAATAAAACTCACCAAAATATCTAGTCGTTGTAAAGCAGGGGAGCTTCTCAGAAGGCAGAGAGCAGTTACAAACTCATCATGATCATTGAAGTTCATGTGTAAATCAAGAGTGTGCAGATATAGACATGGTTTAGGCAGCTTTTCTGGACAGGCACCAGCAGCCAAATACTGGAGCAGAAAAAATGAAGAAATCAGTAGGACTAAATGAATATGCTCAAAATTTCCATGGCCATGTAAGTGACCTCCAAATGAAAGAATGAGACTACACAATTCATTACCTTTAAAAAGTAACCAGAGATATGGAGCGTTCGTACACGGGGTAGATGACCAGAAAACCTGAGCAAATTGCTAGAAGTGGCAGGAACCCGCCTTTGGTTCCTGACAACAACTCTAAACCTTGCTCGAAGCTGGAACCGGCTGTTTTCATTATTGACTTTCATATTAATGGAAACAACTCTAAGCCTTGCGGTATTCTCAAGATTTAGATCCTTGAAAACACCTTGGAAGAAAAAGCACTGGAGATTTGGTGCATCAATCTTGAGATGGGTGAAACCATGACATTTCAACATAGTCAATGACTTAAGCAAAGGACAACAGACAATTAGTTTTTCAAAGTCATCTTGGGTCAGTGTAACACCTTCAATTTTAAGGATCTCCAAACTCTTGAAGCCCCTGAAAGAGCTCGGAGGTTTTAGCAAACAATTACATAAATCCAAATGAACCATATCTTGATAAGAAAAAAAACATGAAGGCATCTTGTATGGAGGCTGTCTCCGAAAATCAAATCTGAACTCTTTGATAGAATTTCTTGATAGATGAAGAATCCAGCGATCAATATCTTCAGTGCCTAGAAGATCCGGATGAGAAAGCTTGACTTTGTGTATGGGACCATTGTGAAGTAAGAGTACATGATCAACAATTTTCACAAATGTATTGTGGTTTTGAGCAGACGAGACAGACTGTTCATCGAACACAAGATGTGGAAGCATAGCCCATTTGTATCTCCACTTGCTCGACAAAACACTTGTCCTCACTACCTCCCTAGTCGACAAAAGTGACAATATCTTTTCCGTAACACCATTTGGTAAGTTGCTAATTCTGTCCAAATCAATCTCCAGATTGGAACAGGACTTGGGCGGTTCTCTTTGCATCTGAGAGATTCAAGTAATTAAAGAAAACTAATCATTAATATTTAATATAATACAATGGCTATTGTGTGGGTGAAGCTCATTTAGACCCTGAGTTTGTGTGTTCAAATGTTTAGCGAGAGCTAGTTCCAATTTCTACAACTGACAGACATTTAATTCGTATAAAAAAGAAGCACATTTTACATTCTTACTACTAAAACGAGAACACAATCCACATGCAAAGGCACAGACACACAATGGGAATATGAATATCACAGTCCACAAACCCAGGACCTTCACGTACTTCATCAACATCTTATGATGCATACAAATAGCATCTTTGTTTTAATAACAAAAAAGTGAAATTAGAATAAATAGCATAAATCAGAAGAAAAAAAAGAAACACTTCACCTTTTGTTAGAAATGTAGACAGTGAACCAAATAAGCACTCTTTTCCAAAATCACTGCAATTACATCAAAATCGCAGTTCCAAGTTAAATGTATAACTACATAGGTGTATACCAAACTATGAATCTCATCATCTCAGACATTTAAGCTTTTAAATGCATGAAGAGGGGCCAAGCCCCGAGTCCAGAATATACCCCTAAAGGAAACAAAAGGAAAAAGCTTTACCTTTCTTAAATCTGCTGCCACCGGAACTCGAAAGCAGAACAAAACAGAATAAAGAAGTTTGATTTTAGTTTTCTTCTCTGTGAAGGAAGTGAAAGCCCAGAGCTTTATTGCTGCCCTTTTCTCTCTCTTGAAAAAAAAAAAAAACGAATTATAGATATCGGCATGGGGAAGCCACAAGTCATATTGCAAAGGAGGAAATTTATTACTGAGAACTGAGAAGTGAGAAGACAAAGCATTTCTGTTCTTCCAAATAACACCAGTAGAACTGAACTGGGGCCCAAGCAAAGACTGATGTTGTTTTTTTTTTGGTCAAATGAAAGACTGATGTTGTTTGTTATTTTTCTTTACTTCTCCCTATCTTTTTTTTATGGCAAAAAGAAAAAAGGAAAAATGAGACAATATTGTCTGAAATGGTGGAGTGGGTAGTCCCGAAAAGCTTCAACAAGTATAAAGAAAATTCTCAATGGGTGGAAATATAAGGGACACGCGTTGGAGTAACATGGTTCATTTACTTTGGAAAAAAAATTACGTTTAGTCTTTCAACTTTTATCCCTTTCGTTCTTAAATTTTGAAAAATGTCACTTTTGTCACTCAACTTTAACATTGATTATCACTTTTGTCACTTTGGTCTCTCCATTAAATTTAGTGTTAAAAATTCTGTTAAATTAAAGTATTTTTATAAATAACACATTCTTTCTAGGATATTTTCGTCAAATAGCAGATAAATATTAATATATATATATATACATATATAATATAGGGAGAGACTCTAATGAGGACCCTTACAATGAGGACTTGGTGAAGACTTGGTGAAGACTTTTCGATTAGACCTACTTTTTTATTACATCTCAACAAATCAACCGTTCAATATTTAAATATTTATGAGTAGATCACTTCTACAAATTTTCAATGAAATCGGAAATCGTTAAGTTATCTATAATTGTGATTTACCATTTATGAATATGATAGATTTGGTTCGTCCATTTATTTGGTCTAGTTCGGTACCTTAACGATTTCAAATTTTGTTGAAAATTTGTATAAGTAATATACTCATGAATATCTTAACATTGAACAGTTGATTTGTCGAGATATAATCGAAAAATAGATATCACAACTATTAATCAAAAAGTCATCACCAAGTCCTCATTATAAGAGTCATCATTAGAGCCTCTTCATATATGAAAACTTAAATTAAGTTTTCTTTGTTTACTAATTATAAATTATAAGAATTTTTTTATTTTTTTATTTTTTATTTTTGGTACAATTTATTTTTTATCAATATTTTATAATTATTTCAAAAATATATATTGTTTATTTTTTTTATTGAAAAAAACAAAACTTTTGTATTCAAAACTTTTATCTATTGACAGAAGTTTTTATTTATTTTATTTATTGTCATTTTTATTATGTGATGTATTTTTTTGTTCAAATAATATTTTTTTTATATTAAAATAATAATTTGACAAAAATGCCCTCAACTGAAATGTTTGTAATAAGAGAATATATAGACGGCAATGACCAAAATGATAGTCAATATTGAAGTTCATGAACGAAAGTATCGAACGGGTAAAAATTGAGGGAATAATGGATCAAATCAAAGGAGAAGATACTATAAAGCATACGCGTTGAAGTAACGCATGGCTACACATATTCTAGCTAGACATTCTTTCACTTCTGGCCAAAGATTTTGATTGGTCTGATGTACCTCCAGATTTCATTTCCAAAGCACAAAGATTTTGGGTATCTAAAGTCAATTTTGTGGCTTTGTGCTCTCTTTTTTTAGGCAAAGTGGCCTTGTTTTTTTTGGCAAAGTGGCTTTTTTTTTTTCTGGCAAAGTGGCTTTGTGCTTTGGAAACCGGAAAAGATACCCAAAATCTGAAACGTTAATGACTTCGTGCCTTCCAACCATTCTTTTCTTTTTTGTGATACATAATGTTTTTTTCTTTTCAAATTTTAATTTTATACTTTTTAAGAGCATCTCCAACAATTTCTCTAAACAATTTGAAATTCCGGTATGCCGGATTGTCTCAACAACGGTATAGTCGTCTTAAACACTAATCGAAGAGTATACACCAATTTAAAACTTAACTCTCCTTAACACAAACTAGGTTTAAACTATTGCACAAACAATACACAATTGATTACAAATATATAGGACTAATTTCTTGTTAATACTCTGAACTTTAGGGGTCTAATCAGTTCAGTCCCTGTATTTCTAATTTCATCAAAACGGTCCCTGAACTTTCAATTCTCACCCAATAGATCCCTCCATCACTGTTCCGTCCAATTGGGACGTCAAATGCTGACGTGGCACACCCAAAAAAAAAAAAGTGAAACGCCCATTTTACCCCTAACTTCTATTCAGTCTTTTTTTTTTTCAGTTTTTTTTTCTTCTCTCTCTCCCCGATCCCATCTCTAATCTCTCTCTCCTCTTCCTCCTCCTTCTTCCTCTTATCTCTGATCTCTCTCTCCCCGACCCCTCTCATCTCATCTCTGATCTTTTTCAGTTTTTTTTTCTTCTCTCTCTCCCCGACCCCATCTCTGATCTCTCCTCTCCTCCTCCTTCTTCCTCTCATCTCTGATCTCTCTCTCCCCAACCCCTCTCTCCCTCTCCTCTTCCTCCTCCTTCTTCCTCTCATTTCTGATCTCTCTCTCTCCCCGACCCCATCTCTGATCTCTCTTCTCCTCTTCCTCCTCCTTCTTCCTCCTCTCATCTCTGATCTCTCTCTCCCCGACCCCTCTCTCCCTCTCCTCTTCCTCCTCCTTCTTCCTCTCATCTCTGATCTCTCTCTCTCCCCGATTCCTCTTCCGTTCTACTCTGGACACCCACGACCACCGCCGTCAGTCCAGAACAGCACCTACTCTGCTCCGCCGCTCCTCCCTCTTCGCTCACAAACCCAGCCCAGCTGAGCTCCTCCGAGCCCAAGTGTCTTGTGCCGCACCTCCTGCCGCCGTCGTGCGCCTCCGAATTGGTGCCCAAAATTACTTTGGACACCCACAACCGCCGCTCCAAGCCGCGTCTCTCCCCTCCGGTCTCCATCTCCGTTCATCACAGCCGAGCCAATGCTAGCCTCCTTCTCTCCCGCGCCGCTCCTCCCTCCACCGTTGCACAACAACGAGAAGAAGAAAAAAAATGGAGAGAGAGAGATGAAAGAAACGGGGAAGAAGAAGAAGAGAAAAAAAAAAGAAATGGAGGAAGAGAAGAGGGAGAGATGAGAGGGGTCGGGGAGAGAGAAGAAAAAAAAAGACTGCATAAAAAAAATACAGAAAAAAAAAGACTGAATAGAAGTTAGGGGTAAAATGGGCATTTCACTTTTTTTTGGTGTGCCACGTCAGCATTTGACGTCCCAATTGGACGGAACAGTGACAGAGGGATCTATTAGGCGAGAATTGAAAGTTCAGGGACCGTTTTGATGAAATTAGAAATACAGGGACTGAACTGATTAGACTCCTAAAGTTCAGGGTATTAGCAAGAAATTAGTCCAAATATATATATGCAACAAGCACAAACAATTGCACAACCTAGAATCTCAAAGTGTGCATCAAACTAGCACACCACGGACTATATATATCTATGTATGAACAAGCACACAATATGCTAATCAATTAAGTACAATACAATAGATAAACAAACACGCAATCAACACACAAGATTGGTCACCCGGAACCTCTATCTCTAGAGAAAAACCGGAGAGGAGCCGTACCCCATGCTCTTGAGTAACACCATAAAAGCCAAATCGGCAACACGTACAAGGGGACACTTGATCCCAGAGATACGGATCATTCGTACACAAGGTAGATGAACAGAAAACCTGAGCAAATTGCTAGAAGTGCCAGGAACCGACCTTTTGTCCCTGGAAACAACTCTAAGCCTTGCTAGAAGTGGCAGGAACCGGCTGTTTTCATTATTGACTTTCATATTAATGGAAACAACTCTAAGACTTGCGGTATTCTCAAGATTTAGATCCTTGAAAACACCTTGGAAGAAAAAGCACTGGAGATTTGGTGCATCAATCTTGAGATGGGTGAAACCATGACATTTCAACATAGTCAATGACTTAAGCAAAGGACAACAGACAATTAGTTTTTCAAAGTCATCTTGGGTCAGTGTAACACCTTCAATTTTAAGGTTCTCCAAACTCTTGAAGCCCCTGAAAGAGCTCGGAGGTTTTAGCAAACAATTACATAAATCCAAATGAGCCGCATCATCACCCTTCCTCTGTCCAAACTTCATCACCACCGTGAGCTTTCCTTACCACTACGACAACGCCACCACAGCTTCATCATCTCTGCCGCTTATCTGTTTTAGGCACCCAGAAATTGTGCACCCATGCCCAAATATCTAGAGCTTCTCTGCTCTCCGATCATAGCATCATCACTACCACTGCACAAGACCAAGCCGCCGGACCAGTTCATCACTTTGCTGCGCCGCCGCTGCTATCAAATCCATTCTGCATCTCTAATCCTCCATGGACAAAGCTCGGCAAAGATTAGGGACACCGTCAGCGGTGATGAGTGTGATCAATGGCAGCGGAAGCAGAGCAAAGGCGCAGCAGGTCTGGGCTCAAGGTGGTGCGGTCTGGGGCGGCGGGTGCCCATATTTTGGTGCCCAGAGAAGAAAAGCTGCAGCGACGGTAGTGAGGTGTTGGGGTGGTGACGCTGCTGGGGTGAAGAGCACGGGTGGCTCTGAATTGATGGTGACTGTTGAATTGAAGCTTTGGGCTCGATGCTCGATGGGTTGCTGCCATGGAGGACTGGAGATGAAGACTGTCGTGGAAGGTGGTGATGAATTGGGCCGCTTGCAGTGGTGGTGCTGAGATGCAGAGGAGGCCATGGGTGTCCAAAGAGGAATTGCGGTTTTGGAATGAGAGCTTGAGGTTGTTGAATTGTTGCTTCCAAATTGCAGAAATCCCCTTAAGAAGACAAGGAAGATGGGAGTAGGTGGAGCTCGTGAAGACAGGATGAGGAGGAAAGAAGAAGAAATCTGAGAAGGAGGAAGGAAGAAGAAGATGAGAGTTTTTTTTTTTCTATTTTTTTTAGATTTTTTAACGGAAAATTGACGAAATGTGACGGTAGACACCAATTAAGATGAAAACGAAAAGTTTATGTACTAGTTGTGATCAAAAGTAAAGTTCAAGTATCATCCATATAATGGAGGTAAAGTTCATGTACTATTTGTGATAATTTCTCTTAAGAAAACTAATCATTAATCTAATACAATGGCTATTGTGTGGGTGAAGATCATTTAGACCTTGAGCTTGTGTGTTCAAATGTTTAGCGAGAGCTAGTAAGCAAACAAAATCCAATTTCTACAACTGACAGACATTTAATTCGTATACAAAAGAAGCACATTTTACATTCTTACTACTGAAACGAGAACACAATCCACATGCAAAGGCACAGGCACACGATGGGAATATGAATATCACAGTCCAAAAACCCAGGACCTTCACGGACTTCATCAATCAGCAAATGTCTCATCTTATGATGCATACAAATAGTATCTTTGTTTTAATAACAAAAAAATGAAATTGGAATAAATAGAATAAATCAGAACAAAAGAAAGCAACGCTTCATCTTTTGTTAGAAATGTAGAGACAGTGAACCAAATAAGCACCTTTTTCCAAGATCACTCCAGTTACATCAAAATCGCAGTGCCCAGTTAAATGTATAACTACATAAGTGTATACCAAACTATGAATCTCATCATCTCAGACCTTTAAAATGCATGTAGAGGACTAGAGGAGCCAAGCCCTGAGTTCAAAATATACCCCAAAAACAGCTCTATTATTATGGGTTTGTACTGGAAACAAAAGGAAAAAGCTTTACCTTGCTTATCTCTGCTGCCACCGAAACACGAAAGCAAAACAAAACAGAATAATAAAGAAGTTTGATTTTAGTTTTTTTCTTTGTGAAGGAGGTGAAAGCCCAGAGCTTTTTCTCTATGGAGGAACAAGGAGCGTTTATTGCAGCCCTTCTCTCTCGACAAAAAAAAAACAAATTATAGATATCGGCATGGAAAATCCACAAGTCATAATGCAAAGGAGGAAATTTATCACTGAGAAGACGAAGCATTTCTCTTCTTCTCAAAACTAACGGTTTGTGGCTTTGTGCTTTGGAAATCGGGAAGGATACCCAAAGTATGAAACTTTAATGGCTTCGTGCCTTCCAAACTTTCTTTTCCAATTTCAATTTTGAGTTATTATCCTACTTGAACTATTTCTCAATTATATATTTGATATCTAAACTTTAATTTTTGTCACAACTAGTACCCAAAGTTTTTGATTTCATCTCTTATAGTACCTAAGGCCGACTTTTGTGATCTTTCTGGCAAATATATGCGCTTGAGAACATGTGTTTCCAAAAAAAGAGGCTAAAATGAAAAACTTTGAGTATTACGTGTGACAAAAATTGAAAACTTTAGGTACTATTTGTGACAAATATTGAAGTTCAGGTACCATTTAAGATGAACTCGAAGAGTTCGGGTACTAGTTGTGATCAAAGTGAAGTTCAAGTATTATGTATATAATGGATGTAAAGTTCATGTACCATTTGTGATAAAAACCCTTCAATTTTATACCCTCCAAGCTCTTCAAACATTTTCTATTTCTTTTTAGAAAGAATAATCACTTTGGTCCTTCAACTTTAATCGGTTCGACACTTTCGTCCATGACATTAAAAAAATATCACTTTAGTCTCTCAACTTCAATTTTGTCTCACACTTTGATCTCTGCTGTCTATTAACTTATTATAATCATTAAAATTGATAACATTTATGTCAAATCACTAAAAATTAATTTTTAAATGTAAAATACAAATTAGAAAAAAAAAAAATTACACCACCTAATCAAAATTGACACCTGAAAAGTCTTTTTTTTTTTATAATAAATAAAAATTATTTTAAAAATAAAGAATATATCTTTTTTAAAAATTAAAAGAATTTGATTCAATGTTTTTATTTTAATATTTTTTTAAAATACATATTTGTTGTTTGACGAAAATATTCTTGGAAAATGTATTATTTACAAAAATACCCTTAAGTTAACTAAGATTTTGACGTGAATTTAATGGAGGTACTAAAGTGTAAGACGTGGTAGAAGTTAAGTGACCAAAGTGATATTTTCGAAATGTCGGAGACAAAAGTGTTAAACAGACAATAATTCATAAACTATAAGTGATTTTTTCCCTTCTTTTTAACTCATTTTTAAATGCAAAATTACATGTTTATCCCTTCACCAAGAAATTCAACCACAATCATGTTAGTGTATCACATGTAGAGCTCACCCCGAGGTGTGATAACCCGTATTTTTTTAAAAATCTTTTATGTATTTGTATTATTGTTTAACTGATTAATTATGTGTTTAAATAATAATTAAAAAAAGGGGTCTAGAATGATCAAGAGAGCACATGTGGCAACTTAGGAAGTGCCAATTAATTGTTGTCACCGATTTAAGTTGGGATAAAAGGGGAGGAAGGGTTGAACGGAGAGGCAGAGAGAAAGATAGAGAAAAAAGTGAAAGGAGAGGAGGCAAAAAGAGAACACGGATGAGGAGTGAAAAGAGAGAGAGAGAGAGAACACGGAGAAGGAGGCTCGCGAACCCTCTCTACCCGTCTCTTGAGCTGCTCGCAAACCGTCTCTACCCGTCTCTCGAGTTCTCTCTGTTACTTTCGATTCCATCGGACACAGCCAACCAAAAATCACCATCGTTTGCCTTTATCGTCAACCACGACCTGAGAATGAACCTCCGATTCTTTATGGGATGGTTTGGGTCTAGTATAAAGAGGTCGGTATATCATATAAAATCACATAAGCTCTTCCAACTTCTTCATCTTTTCTTTCAGTATTTCGTGATTGGGGTTAAGTTCTATTTAGTTTCAAGAAATTTATCAGCCTAATATCTTATTGAGGTTAGTGAATTGTAAATGTTTAGAGTAGAATTGATTTATACATTTTAAGATGTTTTTGTATGTTTATGTACTTTAATGGCAGACCGTTGGAATGAAAATACTAAGATGTCCATTTTGGTTGATGAAAAGGGATTATCAAGTTCTATGAATTTGCTTATGTAAAATGATTCTCTAATGGAACTAGAGCAGTGAATCAATAAAGTATGATCTGAAAGGAAAAATAAACATGAAACATGGTTAATGAACTTAATCCAGCTAGGCCCGAAAAAATAATTAAGTAGGGATTGTGCTTCCCTAGGGTGAAAGACCCAAAACCTGATTGGGGCTCGGTTTGAGCAGGATAATTAAGTAGGGATTGTGCCTCCCTAGGGTGAAAGACCCAAAACCCAATCGGAAATCCGCTTAGTACGGGGTGTCCTCAACGGCCTTAATTCGAGGGGAGATCCGCTTAGTACGGGGTGTTCTCGGTGGCCTTAATCCGAGAGGTATTGGGCCTAACTTGGATAAAGAAGAAAGAAAAGAAAATTGATGTTTGATGAACTCTCAAAGAAAGAATGTATTTGATCTCCGTCACTTCCCGGGGCAGGGTGTGACACGAGGTTAGAGATTGATACTTTCAACAACCAAAATGATGGTCGAAATTGCCAAAGTTTGTAGAAAACCAATCAGAAAGCCATGAGCTTTCGAGTTCAACTCTTTGTTGTCGAGTATTTTTGCACGAAGTGGTGGTACAAAGACGTTGGAAAATGAAACCCAACGCGAGACCTTACGAGCACCAGAAGTGTTTCTTTTTATTTCGTCAAATTAAATATAAAAAAAAGTTAGGAACACCTTTAGCGACGAACCATTCGTCGCTGCAGTGTGTTCAAGTTAAATATTTGTTTTTAATTTGAATAAATGTGAAACAAAATTCATTGAGCCCAAGAACACCTAAAATAAAATTCTTTTACAATTATTAAATTAAAGGGAAATTATCACAAATAGTACCTGAACTTTACCTCAATTATATGGATGGTACCTGAACTTCACTTTTGATCACAACTAGTACCCGAACTTTTCGTTTTCATCTTAATTGGTGTCTATCGTCACATTTCGTCAATTTTCCGTTAAAAAATCTAAAAAAAAGAAAAAGAAAAAAAACTCTCATCTTCTTCTTCCTTCCTCCTTCTCAGATTTCTTCTTCTTTCCTCCTCATCCTGTCTTCACGAGCTCCACCTGCTCCCATCTTCCTTGTCTTCTTAAGGGGATTTCTGCAATTTGGAAGCAACAATTCAACAACCTCAAGCTCTCATTCCAAAACCGCAATTCCTCTTCGGACACCCATGGCCTCCTCTGCATCTCAGCACCACCACTGCAAGCGGCCCAGTTCATCACCACCTTCCACGACAGTCTTCATCTCCAGTCCTCTATGGCAGCAGCCCATCGAGCATCGAGCCCAAAGCTTCAATTCAACAGTCACCATCAATTCAGAGCCACCCGTGCTCTTCACCCCAGCAGCGTCACCACCCCAACACCTCACTATCGTCGTTGCAGCTTTTCTTCTCTGGGCACCAAAATATGGGCACCCGCTGCCCCAGACCGCACCACCTTGAGCCCAGACCTGCTGCGCCTTTGCTCTGCTTCCGCTGCCATTGATCACACTCATCACCGCTGACGGTGTCCCTAATCTTTGCCGAGCTTTGTCCATGGAGGATTAGAGATGCAGAATGGATTTGATAGCAGCGGCGGCGCAGCAAAGTGATGAACTGGTCCGGCGGCTTGGTCTTGTGCAGTGGTAGTGATGATGCTATGATCGGAGAGCAGAGAAGCTCTAGATATTTGGGCATGGGTGCACAGTTTCTGGGTGCCTAAAACAGATAAGCGGCAGAGATGATGAAGCTGTGGTGGCGTTATCGTAGTGGTAAGGAAAGCTCACGGTGGTGATGAAGTTTGGACAGAGGAAGGGTGATGACGCGGCTCAGTGGTGAGCGGCGGCGGCGGAAAGGCCGTGAGGAATTGATGGCTTGGCCTTGAGCTTGGGCTCGAGAATTGCAGAAATGCCATGAGTGGACTGATTTGGAAGTGGTGACTGCAGGTAGTGGGTGTAGAGAGCAAAAATGCTCTGGGCTTGTGAACCGAGAGGGTGGTGTTGTGATGATGACTGTTGGTTTATGAATTCCAAGTTGTGGAAGCTGTGATCAATCCTCTGCAGAATGTTTCCTTAAGAAGGAAGAAGAAGATGATAATTTTTTTTTTATGGAGGATTAGGGAGAGATGATAGCTCCAGGAGGAAGACGAAGAAATCGGAGGAGGAAGGAAAAAGAAGATGAGACATTTTTTTTTTCTTCAATTTTTTAGAATTTTTAACGGAAGATTGACGAAATATGACGGTAGGTACCAATTAAGATGAAAACAAAAAGTTCGGGTACTAGTTGTGATCAAAATTGAAGTTCAGGTACCATCCATATAATGAAGGTAAAGTTCAGGTACCATTTGTGATAATTTTCCTAAATTAAAATATACATTTATTTTGAACACCATGTCACAACGAATCATTCGTCGCTAAAGGAATTTCTAGATTTTTTATTTTATTTTGACAAAATAAAAAGAATCACTTTGGGTGCTCGTAAGGTCTCACGTTGGATTTCATTAAGACCCTAAAATAATTTTGGAAATCCGTACAAACCGGTTTTGAAAATTTGAAAGATTTCATATTACAAGAAAATCATGTGCTATGATAAGGAAGTTTTCCTTAATTTGGCATAATTCACCGAATCCATCGAAAGACCGATTTTGATGGTCAATGTGTTGCAAAAGTTCTTTTGCATTGTTTAATTCATTTAGCCCAAGAGCCCCAAAAAAAATTTTCTTTCACTTTTATTAAATTAGAAAAATATATTTATTTTGAACACCCTATAATGAAGCCCTGTTCCTCGCTAAACGTATTCTTAACATTTTTTTATTTTTATTTGACAAAATAAAAAGCAGCACTTCCGGTGGTCGTAAGGTCTCACGTTGGCTTTCATTGATCCCTTAAAATACTTTTGTACACATGTACAAACTAGTCTTAAGAATTTGAAATATCTCATTTTTTAACAAAATCGTTTGCTATAATAAGGAAGTTTTCCACAATTTGGCATAATTCAATGAATCAGTCGAAACCCGATTTCAATGCCCTATGTGTTGCCAAAATTCTTTTTCATTGTTTAATTCATTGAGCCCAAGAGCCCCAAAAACTAAAATCTGTTACATTTATTAAATTAAAACATATATATTTATTTCGAGGAAAAAAATCACTTTTAGTCCCAAAACTTTAACATGTTCAACACTTTCGTCCCTGAACATTGAAAAACATCACTTTCGTCTCTCAAGTTCAACACCGACTTTTACTTTAGTCCACCGTTTCCTATAAAATAAATTACGTGACGCATCACGTACCCTTTCATCAGGGTTAAATTCGTCCGTTGAAAGGGTACGTGATGCGTCACGCAATTTATTTTATCGAAACAATAGGTCGGAGGAACAAAGTGGTAGTCGGTGTTGAAGTTGAGGGACGAAAGTGGTATTTTTCAAAGTTCATGGACGAAACTGTCGAAAAGTTTAAAGTAGAAGGACAAAATAAGATTTTTACTCTTATTTTGAACACTCTATAGTGACGAACTAGATTTTTACTCTTATTTAGAACACTCTGTAACGACGAACTGTTCGTCGCTACAAGTGTTATTATCTCTCTTTTTTTAAAAAAATAAAAAGAAGCACTTCCAATGCTAGTAAGATCTCACGTTGTGTTTCATTTAACCCATAAAATACTTTTGGACACTCGTGCAATTGCTATAGGTGTTCAAGAAACTCTTCCGGTACTCGTAAGGTCTCACGTTGGGTTTCATTAAGCCCTTAAAATACTTTTGCACAACCTTCCAAATGTGTCTAGAGAATTAGAAAGGTTTCATTTTTCAAGAAAATCGTGTATTATAATAAGAAAGTTTTCCTCAATTCGGCATAATTCACCGAATAAGTCGAAAAATCGATTTCGATGATCAATGTGTTAGCAAAGTTCTTTTGCATTATTTAATTCATTGAGCCCAAGAGCCTCAAAAACTAAATTATTTTACATTTATTAAATTGCATAATATATTTATTTTGAACGCCTTGTAGCGACGGTTCGTCGCTACACGTGTTCTTATCTTTATTTTTTTAAAGACGCACTTCTGGTGCACGTATGGTCTCACGTTGGCCCATAAAATACTTTTAGACACTTATGTAATTGCTACAAGTGTTTTTTTTAATTTACAAAATATAAAGAAACACTTCCGGTGCTCGTAAGGTCTCACGTTGCGTTTCATTAAGCACCTAAAGTACTTTTGGAAACCTGTAAAAACGTGTCTTGAGAATTTGAAAGATTTCATTTTTCAAGAAAATTGTGCGCTATAATAAAGAAGTTTTTCTCAATTTGGCATAATTCACCGAATCTGTCGAAACCCGATTTCGATGCCCTATGTGTTGCCAATATTCTTTTGCATTGTTTAATTCATTGAGCCCATGAGCCCCAAAAACTAAAATCTTTTATATTTGTTAAATTAAAACATATATATTTATTTTGAGGTAAAAAATCACTTTTAGTCTCTCAACTTTAACCTGTTCGACACTTTCGTCCCTGAACTTTGAAAATCACCACTTTCGTCCCTCAAGTTCAACACTGACTTTAACTTTGGTCCTCCGACCTATTTTTCCTATAAAATAAATTACGTGACGCCTCATGTACCCTTTCATCAGGGTTAAATTTGTCCCTTCAAAGGGTACGTGATACGTCACGTAATTTATTTTATCGAAAAATAGGTCGGAGGAATAAAGTAATAGTCGGTGTTGAAGTTGAGGGACGAAAGTGATATTTTTCAAAGTTCATGGACGAAGCTGTCGAAAAGGTTAAAGTTGAGGGACAAAATGTGATTTTTTTCTCTTATTTTGAACACCTTGTAGCGACGAACTATTCGTCGCTACAAGTGTTCTTATCTTTTTTTATTTTTTATTTTAGAAAAAAACAAGAAGCACTTCTGGTGCTTGTAAGGTCTCACGTTGGGTTTCAGTAAGCCCCTAAAATACTTTTGGACACCCGTCCAAACGTGTCTTGAGAATTTGAAAGATTTCGTTTTTTAAGAAAATCGTGTGCTATAAGAAAATTTTCCTCAATTTGGCATAATTCACCAAATCAGTCGAAAATTCGATTTCGATAGCCAAGGTGTTACGAAATTTCTTTTGAAATGTTTAATTCATTGAGCCCAAGAGCCTCAAAACTAAATTCTTGTACATTTATTAAATTAAAAAAAATATTTATTTTGAACACCATGTAGCGACGAATGGTTCGTCGCTACATGTGTTCTTATCGTTTTTTTTAACAAAATAAAAAGAAGCACTTCCAATGCTCGTAAGATCACATGTTGTGTTTCATTTAGCCCATAAAATACTTTGGGACAGTCGTGCAATCGCTATAGGTGTTCTAATATTTTATTTTATTTTACAAAATAAAAAGAAACACTTCCGGTGCTCATAAGGTCTCACGTTGGGTTTCATTAAGCCCATAAAATTCTTTTGGACACCCTCCCAAATGTGTCTAGAGAATTGGAAAGATTTTATTTTTCAAGAAAATCGTATATGCTATAAGGAAATTTTTCTTAATTTGGCATAATTCACCGAATCACACAAAAACTCGATTTTGATGGTTAATGTGTTACCAAAGTTCTTTTGCATTATTTAATTCATTGAGCCCAAGAGCCTCAAAAACTAAATTATTTTACATTTATTAAATTGAAAAAATATATTTATTTTGAACAGCAGCTATACGTGTTCATATCTTTTTTTTTTAAAGAAGCACTTCCGGTGCTCGTATGGTCTCACTCTGGCCCATAAAATACTTTTAGACACTCATGTAATTGCTACAAGTGTTTTTTTTTTAATTTATGAAATAAAAAGAAGCACTTCCGGTGCTCGTAAGGTCTTACGTTGCGTTTCATTAAGAACCTAGAGTACTTTTGGAAACCCGTAAAAACGTGTCTTGAGAATTTGAAAGATTTCACTTTTCAGAACATCGTGTGCTATAATAAGAAAGTTTTCCTCAATTTGGCATAATTCACCGAATCTGTTGAAACCCGATTTCGATGCCCTATGTGTTGCCAAAATTCTTTTGCATTGATTAATTAATTGAGCCCAAGAGCCCCAGAAACTAAAATCTTTTACATTTGTTAAATTAAAACATATATATTTATTTTGAGGTAAAAAATCACCTTTAGTCCCTCAACTTTAACCTGTTCGACACTTTCGTCCCTGAACTTTGAAAAACATCACTTTCGTCCCTCAAGTTCAACACCGACTTTTACTTTGGTCCTCCGACCTATTTTTCCTATAAAATAAATTACGTGACACCTCACGTACCCTTTCATCAGGGTTAAATTCGTCCCTTCAAACGGTACGTGATGCGTCCCGTAATTTATTTTATCGAAAAAATAGGTCGGAGGAAGAAAGTGATAGTCGGTGTTGAAGTTGAGGGACGAAAGTGATATTTTTCAAAGTTCATGGACGAAAATGTCTAAAAGGTTAAAGTTGAGGGACAAAATGTGATTTTTTTCTCTTATTTTGAACACCATGTAGCAACGAACATTTCGTCGCTACAAGTGTTCTTATCTTTTTTTTTTTATTTTACAAAATAATAAGAAGCACTTCTGGTGCTTGTAAGGTCTCACGTTGAGTTTCATTAAGCCTCTAAAATATTTTTGGACACCCGTCCAAACGTGTCTTGAGAATTTAAAAGATTTCATTTTTTAAGAAAATCGTGTGCTATAATTAGAAAATTTTTCTCAATTTGACGTAATTCACGTAATCAGTCGAAAATTCGATTTCGATAGCCAAGGTGTTACGAAAATTCTTTTGAATTGTTTAATTCATTGAGCCCAAGAGCCTCAAAACTAAATTCTTTTACATTTATTAAATAAAAAATATATTTATTTTGAACACCATGTAGCGACGAACCGTTCGTCGCTACAGGTGTTCTTATATATATATATATATATATATATATATATATATATATATATATATATTTTTTTTTTTTTTTTACAAAATAAAAAGAAGCACTTCAAATGCTCGTAAGATCTCACGTTGTGTTTCAGTTAACCCCTAAAATACTTTCGGACACTCGTGCAATCGCTATAGGTGTTCTTATATTTTAATTTTTTTACAATATAAAAAGAAACACTTCCAGTGCTTGTAAGGTCTCACGTTGGGTTTCATTTAGCCCTTAAAATACTTTTAGACACCCTTCCAAATGTGTCTTGAGAATTGGAAAGATTTCATTTTTCAAGAAAATCGTGTGGTATAATAAGGAAGTTTTCCTCAATTTGGCATAATTCACCGAATCAGTTGAAAACTCAATTTTGATGGTCAATGTGTTACAAAACTTCTTTTGCATTATTTAATTCACTGAGCCCAAGAACCTCAAAAACTAAATTATATTACATTTATTAAATTGAAAAAAAATATTTATTTTGAGCACCATGTAGCGACGAACCGTCGCTACATGTGTTCTTATCTTTTTTCTTTTTTTCAAAGAAGCACTTCCGGTGCTCGTAAGGTCTCACGTTGACCTCTAAATAGTTTTAGACACTCATGTAATTGCTACAAGTGTTTTTTTTAATTTACAAAATAAAAAGAAGCACTTCTGGTGCTCGTAAGGGCTCACGTTGCGTTTAATTAAGCACCTAAAGTACTTTTGGACACTCGTCAAAACGTGTCTTGAGAATTTGAAAGATTTCATTTTTCAAGAAAATCGTGTGCTATAATAACGAATTTTTCCTCAATTTGGCGAATCAGTCGAAAACTCAATTTTGATGGTCAATGTGTTGCCAAAGTGTTTTGCATTGTTTAATTGAGCCCAAGAGCCCCAAAAACTAAATTATTTTACATTTATTTAGTTAAAAAATATATTTATTTTGAAAACCCTGTAGCGACGAACACAAATATTTTTTTTTGTTTTACAAAATAAAAGCAGCACTTTAAGTGCTTATAAGGTCTAACGTTGGGTTTCATTGTGCCCCTAAAATACTTTTTAACACTCGTACAAACCGGTCTTAAGCATTCCAAAGATTTCATTTTTCAAGAAAATCGTGTGCTACAATGAAGAAGTTTTTCTCAATTTGGCATAATTCAACAAATCTGTCGAAAACTCAATTTTCAATTGTCAATGTGTTGCCAAAGTTTTTGTGCTTTGTTTTATTCATTCAGCCTAAGAGTCTAAAAAAAAAAATCTTTTATTTTTATTAAATTAAAAAAAATATTTATTTTGAACACCCTGTAACGACGAATGATTCGTCGCTATAGGTGTTTTCACCTTTTTTTATTTATTTTGAACACAATAAAATGGGAAGCAGAAAATGTTGTCTGAGCCATTCAACTATAATACTTTTCAAACCCTGTCAGTTGTCCAAGTACAAAAACACAACTAAAAAGTATAACTTTCTGTTGTATAAAGTGTTGGAGGACCACATTAGATAGCAAAAACACTATTGTGTGAAACATTTAACCCCAACAGAAGACTAAATAAATCATTGTGTACAATGATTAACTAGTACCTTGCTTTCAAAGGGAAATGGTTGGAAATAATGTTTCACAACAAGAATTGATCAAAAATCATTGTCCTTTAAACACTCAAACAACAGTTTATTTGAGAACCCTATAATATCCTTCCATGGAGCCGTGCTTCTCGTGCATGATTCTCATCATCTCTCCTCGTCATCCTCAAACTATTGTTGAATTGGGTTTTGCTTTGGTGAAGGTTCTGTGTTCGGTCAGGGCTGGAGGTTTTGGGGATCGAGCTCGTGCTCCCCATCATGGTGATGTTATGCATCAACTTCTGCAGCCAAGGAGGGTCTGGGATGCTGGTGGTTTGTTCCGATCATAGGTGTCACGATCGCTCGTTGGCTCTACTTGCGACGTGTACGGGGTTGGTTGCTTGTTGATCAGATCGGGTTTGTTTCAGTTTGGCTCTCTCCTTGGCTGTTCGCCATGGGGATCGTCCAAGGCGGAATTGGTTTGGCGATTAACAACGATGAGGAGGCCTGGTGCTTGGTCTGTTAATTTGGCAACCGGTTTTGGTAGCACGTCGCCGAGTTGGTGTGCCATCGGCGGTGGCTGTGGCGGTGCTGGGTTGCCTTCTTTGGGCTGTGCTTGTTGGGTGGATTTTGGCAATAGTTTATGGGTCTGCGCTTGTTTGGATTCATATTTGGGATCCAAGGGAATTGATCGGGCCTCTCCCTTTTGCTAGGCTTCGGAATTTGGCTCCTACTCTTTGGTTCTTCGGTTGCTTATGTGGAAGATTGGTCTCTATTCGACGTATTACTTTGCGTGGAATATGTTTGGTCGGTCATACCACCGGTTACATTGATAGAAGATTTCCCTCTATTTGACGTGTTTATTTGCGTGAAATATGTATGGTCGGTCATACCATCGGTTACTTTTTAATCGCCCGACTTACATCCAGTGCTATATTCGATGCGTTCTTGCATCTAGTTACTTCTAGTATTGTTTTCATTATTTTTACCTTTGATGTAGTTTCTACATCTATAAGTTGTATTTATTTCTAGTTTTATACAATCTGTCGTATTCGATAAAAAAAAAAAAAAAGACAATTAGTAAACTTTAAGGATAATTCTTGTTTCTTGGGTAACCTAAGCATTTATCTCCATTGTTATTAACATATTTTCACCTTATAATTTCATAATCTAATCGTTTATATTTTAAATTATCCTTTCTAGATAATCTTTGCAAAAAAGATTGTTCCACTATCCAATTTCATGAAAGAAATGGATGGTTCTGCCAACGATTACTACTATTATAATGAACCGTCTATTTATTTCATATAAATAAGTGACCAAAATGTCTCCAATTTGATTGATTTTTTATAGAGCTAATTATTTCTATAGAAAAAAAAAACAAGTGCCCACCCGGTCTATTTAATTAGAAAGGTGACGCAAAATTACCAAATTGTCCTATGCTTCTCACAAGAATTACAACATGCCACTGTCACAATTCTCACACCCAGATACGACTCCAACTCTACTCTCTCACATCTCTATCTATCTAGCTTCCAAATGGAGATTGATCTCGTCGCCGACGACGGTTGGCCGTTAAACTTCGGGAGGAGGAAGAGCAGAGTCTCCCGGTCATGAATCCGGTGGTTGTGTTGCGAGGAAACGAGCAGAGCATTGGGGACCAAAAAGTTGCAGATCTGGATCCGTGCGCAGAGGTGAGTGCTCGATGTTCCCAGCATCACCGGCCGACGTGAGGCTTGGGCTTTGCTGAGAGGAGCTCGGCGAGCTTGTCTGTGTCGGCGGTGCCTGAAAATCGACGACGGAGGAGAGAGAGTCCAGATCGACTTTCTCTCTCCTCGAGCTCTCTCTCTCATCAGCAGGTTTTGTTCCTTTCTCTCTGAATCTGAAGAACTCAGATGCTCGCTTGATTTTGGTTGTTGGCTTTGATGAGAGATGATGAACAGAGAGATGAGAGAGATGGTGAAGCTATTGTGTCGGAGAACAAGAGCTGGGCTCTAGTTTTACACAAAGAGAGAGGTCAATAGAATTCTATTGAGCGGTCAATAGAATTCTATTGAGTCGACAAACGAGAACGCCAAGACAACAACGATGTCGTATCTGTCCGGAGTTTGAATTTCCAACGCGTTGGAGTAATCTCGCATTTCGAGCGCAGGGCCAAGGGAGTGGTTGTGAGTTCCGAGAAAATTTAAGGTCAATAAAATTTTATTAAGGGATCAATAAAAATT
Source organism: Rubus parviflorus (assembly GCA_029955375.1). Lineage (NCBI taxonomy): Eukaryota > Viridiplantae > Streptophyta > Magnoliopsida > Rosales > Rosaceae > Rubus > Rubus parviflorus. Next base: position 32,685,560 of record JARGGL010000001.1, read on the forward strand.
TATTAAGGTATCAATAAAATTTTTAGATGGTTTATTGGATTAAGAAAATGCAAACAATGTTGATCAAACAAGTGCTTAAGTGGTCAATAAATTTTTATTGAGTGATCAAAAGAATTCTATTAAGTGGACTCGACCCTCTTGACGAGTTCTATGTGTTTTTAAGCATTGATTCCACTTTTGATCATTATTTGGACATGATTGTTTATGCCTTGCTCACTGTGCACGGGTTTCCCTTTGAATTAAACTGAAAAATTCTCACCAAGAGAGCAAAACTGTCCGAAAAAAACAGGCTTTATATATTTTTTACCTTGATGGGAGTAAAACAGGCTAAAATCATGCATGTTGGGCAAAATTAAAAATCACTTACTTTAATGAGAAATACAAAGTGAAATTGTGTAGCTATTGGTAATTTTCTTGACCAACGAGTCAGCAACAAGTTTTTTTTTTTTTTTTCTGAGAATCGTCAGCAACCAGCTTTGGAAGGGTCACCTTCACCTTCCATGTATGATTATTCTAGGATATGTTTTCGTCACATTATTTTGGATTATGGTCCACTCTAATTAATATATTATTTACAGATATATTTGAACCTTTCCCATGTCCTATACTCCTATTTGGATTTTGATACAGTCCACACGTCCCTTTAGTCGATGATTTTTCTTCTCCCGCCTTGCCGTCTCAATTAGACTGCTTCAAAGTTCAAACCTACTTCCAAGAAACAAGTCCACAACCCAAATCCCCCACACCTTTATATACCCATTCACATCACCAACTCTGCTTCATCGATCTCAAACCATCCCAGTTCCACAATCTTCAAAAGTTAATTTCCAGCAAAACCATGAGGCCTGCTAGCAAAGCAAAGAAGCAAAATTTGTTGATGCGCTTTATTTCCATACCCTTCCGGACTTTAGCCAAGGCCAGGAATTTTTATATGAGGGGTTTGGAAGATTGCGCTGGTAAGGTGAGCGGCGGTGGCGGTGGTTACGTTCCTTCACAAGCACACTTGCCAAGGAGCTTTAGTGTCAACTCTTCGGGTTCAAACGACGACGAGGATGTGAGGCAGCTTATCAGAACTGCGTCGTCAAAGAAGAACAATGCACGGAAAGAGAACAAGAACGATAATATTAGGGCAGCTGCAGGTTCAGATGTGAATAGAAATGTAAGACCGGTTGATAGAAGTGTTAGACAAGCCGCGAATACTACGAACAATGGGAGAGGGGTGAGGAGTTATAGTGTTGGGTTGAAGATGGGGAGGATTGATGAGGAAAGGGCTTCAACTTTTGAGGAAGATGAAGTCGATGTGCAGGCAGATTTGTATACAAGAAGCAGAAGTTATGCTGTTAATAAGAGATATGCTGGGTTTGTATAGGAATTATTGAAGGATTAATTTCTGGTTTGATTGGATGTAACAATATATATATTCTCTCTTATCCACTCAGTTTGTTTATTTGTTAAATCATTATTCATGGCCAATCCAACTTTGGGAAAATGTAATTTGAGCGTGCATTAATATAGAACTTTTTCTCTTATACAAATTTGTTTTCTTTACTGTTTTAATTTTTAAATTAATTATTCTGAGTTATTAATTTTTCGATTGATATGCCAATCTTCACTATGGGTAGTTGAATAAAATTGAATAAGTAAAGATTGGTTCTTGGACTTCTCCAATAATATCGTCCTCTATATGTTTGGAGCAATTTTTGCAGGTGACGGTCATGCCACCTGTTAATGTGACCGGCCACAGTGATTGGCTACAGTAAATAGTTTATCATTTATTCATTCAATATTTTGTTATGTAAATATTATTTTAAATAGTTTATCATTTATTCATTCAATATTTTGTTCTGTAAATATTATTTTATTTCACAGTGGCCAATCACTGTGGCCGGTCACAATGGTCAGGCCACGTACCATACAAATTTTTTTCATATGTTTGCCGATTAAAAGTGGAGATGGAGTAGGACAACATTAGCAACTTAGTAATTGATGTTATTACGGAAAAATATTGTCACCTTTGCCACTTAAATATTTCAAATTTAGTAAAGCCTTTAATTACACCACAAGGGCACAAAGCCACAAACTCTTTACAGACAGATTAACAACAATTTTTATTTGGAAAAAAGAAAAAAGAAAAAAAAAGCGCATGAAGTAATGCTATCACCTACTCATATATTCAATTTGTTTTATCTGATCGCACACCATCGGCATAAACACTAAAAGCTATTCGCAAAACTTTACCAAATTTCAAACCCTAGTAATTCTCTGTTTCTGTGTGTCTCTAGCATGCCAACCCAAATTGGGCTCTGCTCGTTAGTCGTTACAGGAAGTATCTGAGATTGGTAGTTTTAATTTGGGGCATTGTGAGAAATAGCTTTCAACGCACTAACAGTGGTCTTGGCCAAGGGCACTTCTCCGGCTTAATATCTCCACAGTACTTGACAAAATTGAAGTGATATGGTAAGTTTCGGGATTTAGATTTATCTAATTTGCATTTCACTCATTCTATTTAATTAATAACTTAATGTGCGAAGTTTTGTGTGCTTTGTGAATTGTGTTGTTTTTACGGTGGATATAGGGGAATTAGGGAATCCTCTCTGCCTTCATATCACTGGAATTTAGTTACTTTTTGGAAATTATAGCTCAAGATTGTGTTTTTAATTCTATCTTCTGCCCCCAACTTAACTTGAGCCAGTTGAGAGTTTGCATCTGGTAAATTGGAAATGCTAGAATTTTTTTTATTAGTTGTGAGACTATAATTTGAACTTTGTTTGCTTATTATCTCTATCTCTACACACCTAAACATACAATTTTACTGTCTCAAGTCCTAATCATGTTAACACATGGTATTTATCAGAGCAATGATTTAGTATTCTTTAAAATGCTTAAACAATTCAGGAGCAAACAGAACCACCCAAGTCCCGTTTGAAAGTGGAGATGGAGTTGGACAGAATTAGCAACTTACCAAGTGATGTTATGGACCAAATTTTGTCAGGTTTGACTATTAAGGAGGTAGTGAGGACAAGTGTTTTGTCGAGCAAGTGGAGGAACAAATGGGCTATGCTTCCACATATTGTGTTTGATGATCACAATCTCTTGACTCAAAATGGTACAACCTTTGAGAACATTGTTGATCATGTACTCTTAAGTCACATTGGCCCCATACACAAGTTTGTGCTTTCTCGTGCACATTTTATACCCACTAGAGATATTGATCGATGGGTTCTTCATCTATCAAGAAACTCTATTAAAGTTTTCATGCTTCAAATCGTCAGTAGGACTCCCTACAGGATCCCGTCATGTTTCTTTTCTTATCAAGATATGACCGAGCTAGTGTTATTTAATTGTGTGCTGAGACCTTCATCCACATTCAAGGGCTTCAGGAGTTTGAAGAAACTTGTTTTCATCAGTGTTACCTTGGCCCAACATGTGTTGGAAAATCTGTTGTGCTGTCCTCTGCTGGAGAATTTGGATATGACAAACTGTCATGGTTTCAACCATCTCAAGATTGATGCACCAAATCTTCGATTCCTTTCTTTCGTGGGTGGTGTGGCAGATGTTAGTCTTCAGAATACCTTAAATCTTGTTGTCGTTTGCTTTCATTTGACGGAAACACATTACAGACAAGCTTGTGCCAGTTCTTCCAATTTGGCAAAGTTTTTTGTTGACCTGCCTCATATCCAAAGGCTCACACTTGATGGTTTCACTGCACAGGTAACTTTGTGTTTTTGTACTTCGATTAATGGTCATTTATATGGCCATAGGAATTGGACCATAATCATCGAGTCTTCTATTTAATTTCTGCTTCTTCTGCTCCAGTATTTGGCTGTTGGTGACTTGCCTGGAAGGCTCCCCAAACCATGTCTAGATCTGAATTTTCTTCGTCTCCTTGTATACTATAATGATCTTGCAGAAATTTTAACTACTCTATACCTTCTGAGAAGCTCCCCTGCTCTGGAAGTACTACATGTTACGGTGAGCTTTATTATATTGATGCATGCAGTATTCTGTTATGTTAATTTAAAACTTAAAACCAATTTTAGTATCAGAATTTGTTGTTTCGAAAGCTGTTTTGTCACATGTCCAAGATTCTGAAGCTATAAACCTTTTGTAGGTCCACCAAGAAGAGGAAGAAGAAGAAGAGGACGTTGTTGTTGATGAAGAAGCAAACTCTTGGTTGGATAACCTAGATGACGACAGAAATTGCTCGTTCCCCAAACTGCGACTTGTTGAAATAACCAATTTCTCTGGTTGCAAAGCTGAACTAGATTTTATCAGATTTCTGCTTCTAAATTCACCTGCTCTTGAGACGATGACTATTAGGGCTTCTTCTACTGTTGCTTCTTCCAAAGTTTTAAAGAATTTGCTCCAGTTAAGGCGTGTGTCAAGTGCGGAGATCATCTACTTGGATTTGGTTTTATGATCTGTTTGTTTGTATGAAGGAAGTCTGAACAATGCATCATATTGGCAGAATAGTTTTGACAATGTTAATTCAACTTTCTACTGTCTTTATTAGGCCCAATACGTATACATATGCTCTCTGAGCAAAATGTCTCCGGTCCAGAGTCAAACGTAGTCGGGCTTGACTTGAAAATTGGTTATTCTATTAGTTTAACGATTTGCTAGCTTTTGCCTTATTTTCTCTCAGATGCGAGGAGTACCAACCGGCCAGTCTGGTTCGAAAATAGATATGGAGTTGAACAGAATTAGCAACCTACCAAGTGATGTTACAGAAAAGATTTTGTCACGTTTGCCTATTAGGGATGCAGTGAGGACAAATGTGTTATCGAGCCAGTGGAGGTACAAATCAGCCATGCTTCCACATCTTGTGTTTGACGATCAGACACAATCTTTGTGAAAATTGTTGATCGTGTCCTCTTACTTCACATTGGCCCCATACACAAGTTCAAGCTTACTCTTCAAAATCTTGTAGCAACTAGTGATACAGATCAATGGATTCTTCATCTATCAAGAAACTCTATCAAAACGTTGATACTTCAAATTCGGAGAGGGGGTCGGTACACGATTCCTTCATGTTTGTTTTCTTGTCAAGAATTGTTTCATTTAGAGTTATTCCATTGTTTGCTAAAACCTCCTCCGTCCACATTCAAAGGCTTCAAGAGTTTGAAGGCCCTTCAGATTGACAATGCTACCATGTCCCAAGATGTGCTTTAAAATATGATTGTTTCTTGTCCTTTGCTTGTGACATTGACTTTGATTGACTGTGATGGTTTCACTCATCTCAAAACTGCTGCATGCAACATGTCTCCGAACCCTTGCAGTTATAGGTGATTTTGAGGCTGTACGTTATTCTTGAAAATACTTTGAATCTCAATTATGTTTATCTTATGTCGAACGTCAATGTGACTCAAGGAAGGGTTCCTGGCACTAGTAGCAATTTGGTCAACTTTTTCGTTCACCTGCCTCATATTTGAGATCTTGGAATTTCCAATTACTTTTTAAAGGTAAGGGATTGTTTTGTTTCATTTACTTTGATTTAGTATTGGCATGAACTTATTCACTGAGTTACTGTTTTCTGCAACCTCTGCTCCAGTATTTGGCTGTCCAAGAAAGCTACCTAGATCATGTCGATATCTGAGTTATCTTAATTTGCGCATGAGCTTCAGTAATAAGGACGAGGTTTTAACTGCTGTATGCCTTCTGAGAAGCTCTCCCGCCTTAGAAAGACTAGAAATTTTTTCGGTGAGTTTTTATTTTATTGTAGCTTGGAATAAAAATTTCAGCAACAAAAACCTTGCACAAATGATAGTTGTTTTGTCAGGATTTAAAAATTGTGATTTTATGGACTTGTGTAGGATCATGCTGCTGTGGAAGAAGAGAACAACTACTCTTGGTTAGATGGCAACCAGAATTGCGTATTCACCGAACTGCGACTTGTGGAAATTAAGGGCGTCTCTGGTGCCAAAGCCGAACTAGATTTCATCAAATTTCTACTTCTAAGTTCCCCTACGCTTAAGAGCATGAAAATTAAGCCTTCTTCTGCCGATGGTTCTTTGGAGCTACTAAAGAAGTTGCTCGAATTTGGGCGTGTCTCGGTGAATTCGAAGATAATCTATTTGGACCCATAATGCATCAGCTAAATACGTTCCATAAGATGATGATCGAGGTGTTATATATGTTTGTCTTGCTCAGAAAAAGTACTTTATAAGGGTCCTTGACCAACAAGGACAAATATAGGAAAAATTTGCCCACCAAGTTTTGCTACAGTAAAAATTTGCCCATCAAGGACAGAAATATTTGAAAATTCACTGTAGCGGAGTGAACAGTAAAATTATTGACCACAATAATATTATTGAGGTCAATAAAAACTTGCTGAACGTTCCTACATTTTTATTATTGACCACAATAATAAAATTTAGGAATGTTCAGCAAGTTTTTATTGACCTCAATAATATTATTGTGGTCAATAATAAAAATTTAGGAACGTTCAACAAGTTTTTATTGACCTCAATAATATTATTGTGGTCAATAATAAAAATTTAGGAACGTTCAGCAAGTTTTTATTGACCTCAATAATATTATTGTGGTCAATAATTTTACTGTTCACTCCGCTACAGTGAATTTTCAAATATTTCTGTCCTTGATGGGCAAATTTTTACTGTATCAAAACTTAATGGGCAAAAAGTTGCCACGTTTGGACCTATGGGGTATTTCCCTTTATAATTATTACTGCAATAGAGCTGGTAGTGATGGTGAGCATACGCCAGAAATTATATATGCTAAACCCCAAACCCAAAACTCTAAATCCTTTTTTTTATATGAGAAATGGTATTTGAATTGATAAAACTAGCATTATGGACACATGCTCTGCATGTGTGACAGTTTTTTCCTTGAGAAACAGTTTTTTTTTTTTGAAAAGTAGTGGGTAGTTTTTTTATTTTTAATTCTTTTATTAATTGTTTTGTTTTTTACTTTTTTGTCCATAACAGTTGACTTTTATTCAAAGTTATTTAATACTTTAGGGTTGTTTTGGTAAAAAAATTCTGTTTTGATTGACAATAGGTGTTCTCATTATAATAGTATAGATAAAAACAAAAACTGACATATCATCCCATATCTGTTTTTTCAACCTCTGATTAAATTCAAGATCGAGTTGTACATTGAGCACAACTAACCATGAAAGTCATTGAGAATGTGAACGGGATTGAGCTCGTAATTTATAATGGTTGGCTGATTTCCCTGCAAGTCTTGTTTCTTTTTATGGTCATGAATTTGTATCGCGTTGACTATTTAATTGAAAATGACAAAATTTTAAACAATTGCGGCGCAACCAATTGAATATAACTAGACACCTTGAAAGTTTTACTTATTTTTAAACTAAAAAACAAAATAGCAAAATTACGGTGCATCTAATTATAGGAAGAAGATTATATTGCACAAAGGAAGAATCAAACAAAATTATGGCTTGCACATCTATGTGCATTATGATTATACGCCGCAAAGGAAGATACGAACAAAACTAGCTACGTCCCAACTATTGTGAGGCTATGATTATTCGGCGCATTCAATATAACAAAGTAAAAAGAGAAAATATACATGATTGGAAGTTGAACAAACACCGTTGAACTTTAAAATCCATCGTAATTTCTAACCTAACACTATAGAAATAATTCTCTCTCATTCTTGTTTTGGTATGTACCCTATCATTTTGGTTGTGAATTTAAATTATGGAGCGTCAGATTTGAATGTATATCCGGATATTTTTCTATTTATTGCGCACAGCGAAGAAAGACGGAAAATCGAAAAGTTATAAAAAGAAAATCCCAGAAAGTTCAACTTTTCCAACCCCCTCTACCTTTCCTATAAAATCCCACTCACACACATTCTGTTAGCCTCGTTCTGCGTGCTGGACCCACAGCAGTCACGAAATCTCTCCCTCTTCCTCACGAAGCCAAAAAATGGCCGACGTCATCACCGACCTTCCCTGCAACACCGACGGTATCTGCATGATGTGCAACCAGGAGCCGTTGCCGGAGGACTTACTCCCTTGCAACACGTGCGCCTCCCCCTGGCACATGCCTTGCCTCTCCGTCGCCCCCGAAACCTCAGCCGACGCTCTGCTATGGGCGTGTCCTGACTGCACTAATCTGACGGCTTCGATCGGCGCCGGAGGAGCCGGGAGTTCCGGCGATCTGGTCGCCGCGATCAGAGCTCTGGAGGCTGACGAGTCCTTGACTGAGACAGAGAAGGCGAAGAAACGACAGCAGCTGATGTCCAAAAACATGTTAGCACCGTCCGATGGCGACGGCGAAAATCGTGTGAGGAAGATCAACGGCAGTGGTAATGACGTCCTCGATATTCTCGATAAGAGCTTAACCTGTTCGTTTTGCCATGAACTTCCGGAGAGACCTGTTACGGTTAGTCCATCCGACTCAGTGTGACTCTGGTCTTAATTAATTTTTTTTTTTAAATTGTAAATATTTTTTTTTCTCTAAATAAATTTTGCTCGCAGTACACCGGCCTTGCAGCAACGACTCTGGTTTTGATTTTTCATTTCTAAGTGTTTTATTTTTCAGTTGTTACTCTTATTATTATTATTTTGAATTAGTGGCAATAATTTTGTATATAATGGATAATTCTTAGGTCGTAAACCATATTTAAATAAAGTTTAGTTCTATAAAAGAATCAATCCAACCTGTTTAATTAGTCATAAATTGATGGTTCATAATGATAAGTTTAGAGATGAATTTTAATAGAGATTACATTCAAATGATGCTCACGTTTGGAATTATGAAGTGCTGAGTGAGAATTCGTGAGAATGAGGTGAAGGGTGAACCCTAAAACTGTCCTGTATTTATAATTGTGATGACTGAATTTAATTCACTGTTTACTTGTTTCAGACACCTTGTGGGCACAATTTTTGCCTGAAATGCTATGAGAAATGGGTAGCGCAGGGAAAACGTACGTGTGCAAATTGCCGCCAATCAATCCCCTCCACTCTGAGAATCAACTCAGTTCTGGTGGCAGCCATTCGTATTGCCAAGGCATCAAAATGCAGCATCGCAGGGGAGTACCGACCCCAGGTGGTTCATCACATTCGAAACCAGGACCGTCCAGACAAAGCATTTACGACTGAGCGAGCCAAGAAGCCTGGAAACGCTAATGCCGCAAGTGGAAGGATCTTTGTTACAACAGCTCAGGACCATTTTGGGCCCATAACCGCGGAATATGACCCTGAGAGCAATCAGGGTGTGGAGGTGGGGAGGACTTGGGTGCTTAGGATGGACTGTAGACAATGGGGCATTCATTTCCCCATGGTTTCCGGGATTGCTGGGCAGTCCGAATATGGCGCACAATCAGTGGTTCTCTCAGGAGGGTATATAGACGATGAGGATCACGGTGAATGGTTCATTTACACAGGAAGGTATTAAAATCTTCTTGAAATTAATGCCTTTCAGTTCACCCTTTTTCTCTACTAATCTTTATTCTTTTGCTGAACTTACTGTACAGTGGTGGTAAGGATTTGATTGGAAATAAGCGTACCAATAAGCAACACAGTAAAGATCAGGAGTTCACAAAGCTTAATCAGGCACTTAGACTAAGTTGCGTCAAGGGTTATCCAGTTCGAGTAGTCAGGTGAGTTGTTTTAAATTGGTTCTCTCTGTCCAAATTAAAATACTTGTTCCTTTTGTCTAAAACTCTAAATGTATTTATGCATCCGGCAACTGACAGTTTACTCGCATAATAATGTTCTGTTGTTCATGACTCGAGTAACTTTTTGATGCAGCACATAGGGGGTCAAACATCAAACACAAGCAAAATATGAAACCCTTGTTCCTGCTGATTCTCTATATTGAGATGACTGCTATCGAATAAATGGATAAAAATAACTGGATAGACCTCTAAACCTTGTTGATTCTCTTAGCGAGAATATTCAATGAAGTAGGGTGCCCATGTCTCGTTGATTCCTATAGGAATAGCTGAGTTGATAGAACTAGTTGGGAGAAAACCTTAATTTTATGGATAATATTCAAAAGCCAATTGATAAGTGCCTTTAAATAGTTTTGCAAACCCTAAGCAACTAAACATAATAATAAAACTCCAAAATTGGCGCAGAAAAGGAAAATAAAAGAAACGTACATGAAGGAAGCGACCGGTCTCTCACTCATCGCATCCGGTCATTATATTTTTGTTCTGCCATTATCCCGCCAAGTCGAAGTGGCAACTGGCAGCCAACAAGGCTGCTACCGGTCGCAAACCTACTGACCTTAATGCATCAAACATGATCAGTCTCGTCTCTTCTGCTACTGGTCAAAACCCCCAGTAGCTTCGGTCAAAACGGCAAAGGGTCACACTAGCTTTTCTAGTGCGACTGTTCGCAAAGATGTAGATGAAAACTGGCAGCTCCACCTTCAATTCTCCATCCCTCTTCCCTGTCCTTCTCTCTAGCATCCTTAAGTTCTTGTATCTTTCAGCCATGTGGGCTTCGTCATTTTTCCTTTATAAGAGCAAGTCCACCGGTTGGGGCAAGGTCAGGATCATTGGGGCTCCTAGGTCAAGTATTATTCACTGCCTTTTTATGATTCCTTTCACCCGTTGGCTCAGAATCAGGGTCAGGGTCACGAATTTTATTTTGTATTAAATAAATATTTTAATTATTTATTTATTGTGACATATGAATTATTTATTTATTTCTTCACCAATGGCTAGCTGCCACATGCCCACGTGGTCTGCAGCTTCAAAAAAGAGAGCCCATTATTGCATGACGTCACCCAAGTGTATGCAATGCCATGCTGGTGCCTGGCACTACTACTAAAAGGGCTTATGGGGACAAATATGTGTTCCTTTTGCTAGTGTTCCTATTGTTTTTAGAGACAGTGATCTGTCCCTAAAAGCTACTAAAAGGGACATATAATATATATGTCCCTTTTAGTAGCTTTTAGGGACAGATCACTGTCTCTAAAAACAATAGGAACACTAGCAAAAGGAACACATATTTGTCCCCACAAACCCTTTTAGTTGTAGTGTGGTGAGGAGTTTGGACTCTTTGTGCCCGAGCATGTGCCCCAAGTCACAAAGAGACCGGGCTTCCCAAAACGGGTGGATTTTGATTTTTGGATTTTTGGGGCTGGATTGACGTGTCAGCCGGGCTAGAGAGAGCCGGTGGACTTGCTCTTAGAGTACATGCTATATGGCTTTTCTAAATAGGTATTGGTCTTAAAAAAGAAGATTTTTCTCACTCAGAATCTTGCAGATTTTCTTTTTCTTTAGAAAGAAACTCATAACAGCCAAGCCAAGTTGAAGCAGTTGCATGATAATTTTGTCATTATTTTTTTTGGACTCGACTATTTCTAATCATTTCGGATACTCCTTCAGGATTAACTCTAGTCATTCTGCCATTAGTGGTGGCAAAAGTTGTAATCTATCACCCAACTGAGACAGGAAGTTGCTTGATTACTGTAGACCCTGGCCTTGTGTTATCTTGTTTATCCTTGAAAGTGGTAATAAAGGAGGGTTTTGGTGTGGACATTTTTTACTCATCTATGTTGGCCATTAAAAAAGGACAAGCTTATTTCCATATATACAAAGTATTCAAGAATTGTTATTATTGTTATGGCACTGAATGTGAAAAAAGTATGGATCCCAAAGAGACTTTCCATATATACATAAAAGTATAAAACCTAACAGTTCTCTGGTAGAGTCATTTAAAATTTTAGCAAACATGTTCTCCTTTCTTAGTTATTCTTTTGGGCAGATCCAACAAGGAGAAGCGCTCTTCATATGCGCCTACAGAGAAGGGTCTGCGATACGATGGGGTGTACAGGATTGAAAAATGTTGGCGGAAAATTGGAACCCAGGTAAAAAACCACTCATTATTGCAATCATGTCTTAGATTTGACTCTTATTATGTTTAGTAATAGAGTTTTGTTCTGTTAGGGTTATAAGGTTTGCAGATACCTTTTTGTGAGATGCGACAATGAGCCTGCCCCTTGGACAAGGTAATTAAGTTACGAACTCCCCCTTAGGGGACTCTCTCTTTGTGTTCATTTCTAATTTTTGTAAATTCAATCTGCAGTGATGATCATGGAGACCGTCCAAGGCCTCTGCCAGTTGTTATCGAGTTGAAAAATGCAATTGATATAACAGAAAGAACGGGATCTCCTTCATGGGACTATGACGTAAAATTGTTTCATTGCTATTTTATATGATTTAGCTATTACATTTTGATTGGGTTAAGAATGTCACTGAACATGTCATTTCTGCATTGCTCGCAGGCAGAAAAAGAATGCTGGATGTGGAAAAAGCCTCCACCACTTAGCAGAAAACTGGTGGATAGTGGAGATCTAGAAGATGGGACAAAAATGAGGAGAGTTAAACAGCAGGAACAGAACACGAAAGAAAAAGTTCTCAAAAGTATAGCTTCTGATTTATGTATTTAAGTCCTGCAGTTTTATTCTTTCCGCTCATGTATGATGCCTTGTTTTTTTGTTTTTCAATTTTTCCATTTTTATCCCTATTGATGTGTTTACTGAACAAACTGTGGCCATGCAGAGTTTAAGTGTGAGATATGTCAGAAGATTATGAGTGAACCAGTTACTACACCATGTGCTCATAGCTTCTGTAAAGCTTGCCTAGAAGGTGCCTTTGCTGGTATAAGTTTAATAAAACAGAGGAAGGGCGGGGGCAGAACATTGCGAGCACAAAAGAACGTCATGAAATGCCCAACATGTCCAAATGACATAGCTGACTTTCTTCAAAATCCACAGGTATGTATGTCAGGCTGCTTTGTTAATTAATTAAGAAGGCAAAATTGCACTGTCTTTATGTGTTGTCTATGCGCATATATTTTTGGGTTAAATATCCATAAATAAGATTGCAGCTCAGTTGAGAATTTCCAGTTTATCGATGTTGATAGTGATACATCTACTTTGAGCCTCAATTTTTGTGACAGAATGTACATATCTGTTGAGGCAACAATTTGTCTGGTGGAATGTTAGCAGTTTTATGTTGTTACCCTACTGTAGTTTAAACAATGATGCTTATTATCTATCTAATTCCTCTCCTGTTTCATTTCCACCAACATTTTTTACCATGTGTAATTTCTTTATTGACATGAGAGTTTGCTAACAGGTTAATAAGGAACTCGACAATACCATAAAATTACTCCAACAAAAAGAGGAAGATGGTGAAGAGGAAGAGGAAGACGCCGAGGAAGAGGAAGAAGCTGAGGAAGAGGAAGAAGCTGAAGAAAAGGAAAATGTTGAGGGACAGGAAGACATTTACAATGCCAGTGAAGAGACTCTGGATGATGCCAAAGATAACATCTCAGTACCAGTACCCCAGACTGAAACTACTCCCCAAGAAACTTGTGAGCAAAAGAAACCAACTCGTAAGCGAAATAAGTCGAGCAATGGAGAGAATGGCGGAGTTATGGTCAAGAGGAGCAAGGGGAGTAAAGTGGCATAATCATGGATTCAGGATCAAGTTGTTCTCATCTTTCACTATCATGAGTTGGCTAGCTATCAACTCTTTTTTTTTTTTTTAATTTATTGCCTTTATGAAAGGGCCGGGGGGTCTAGCGTTTTCTCCCCAGTTTATCCCTGTAAACCGTTGCAACTTTTTATTAAGTTAATAGTATCATCTCAAATAAGATGACCTTCAATTCCATGGTTTAACTAGTAGTACGTGGCATGCATGTTATGTTATAGGGCACCAGGCAACTGTAACTAATTTGAGAATAGTATTCAAGTCACCTTCCAACAAGATCGAATTTGCTAATGTATGAAAATTTGTTTAGAACTTAATTAAAATGGGAGTTTGTTGGAGATTGGGAGATGGAGAAAGTGTTAAATTCTGGTTTGACAAATGGGTTGGCTATATTCTTTGGCTGATCTGGGTTATGCTCCGCCTCATTCGGGGAATCTATTGCTGATTTTCTCAATGGTAATTACATGAATATGGTGAAGTTGCAATATTGTCTTCCCACTTAGGCTATCCAACTCAAGTTTGCTTCATGTCATATTGTTGCAGAAGACTCAAGTTTTCTATTTTTATTAGTATATTTTTTTCTCCTACAATATGTTTAGAATTTGGTTTTACTTTCTCTTCATATGAGTCATTGTTCATAAGCAAGATTGGTTTTGCTGGTCTCAATGACAATACTTGTCGAAATTTTTCTGTTGGAGCTGGGGATTGCTGATGGCAGTGATGCACGATGTATGTATTGTTCTAGGTTTAGAATCATTAATTAGGTCACTCTTGTGGTATTTATTATTCATTTTCACGTTACTTATATTAAAGATTATAATCTCATCTTAATTAATGAAATTTATGTTTTTTTCCAAAAAAAAAAAAAGATTCTTGAAGGATGATCTAAAATATGGACGATTCTGATCATTAGTTTACACGTCAAGATGAGGAGTTCCATATTTTAATACAAAATGGACGTCCACACATGAATAAAATTGATATATATGAAATTTTTTTTTTAGATTTTGGACTTATTGTAATTTCCCCAAATCTTTTAACACATTAATAAATATCCAATAATTAATTAGTTTTCTCTTTCGTCATTATCATTATATTATGACTAGAAAATCAATCAAATAGGAAAATATCTAAAACAACATAGATTGTAGCTTTTAAAAAGATTTGAGCGTTTATGTATTTAAAAATAGTTATAGATACAGTAGAAAAATTATAGAGATTTGCTATCTAATTACGCAGATGTAGATGTAGATGTGAACAAAAATGAACTCATCTAAAATTGAGAAACTAATCTAAAATTGACGAACTCGTCTAGAATCGAGTTCTGGAACTTCTGTAAACTTTCTCATCTAAAATCGACGAACTCGTCTAGAATCGATTTTCTGGAATTTAGGTAAGCTTTCTACGCGGTAACCTAAATCTAAATCCGTTATGTTGTTGTATATTGGTTTTAATTTTCTTGGAGGCTCTTTCATTTGATTTGATTTAATCTAACTGGGTGTTTGAATTTTGTACCTGTGAAAGAATTAAGGGTTTCAAATCCCTTGTTATCATTCTGAACTGATTCTGTTTGTACCATATTTCTTGGAATTCTTGGCTTTTGGGGTGTCATTCTTGTTCTGGCTTTCGATTTTTGTCGAAAGATTTGTGGGTTTATTTTTGATGGAGTTGAAAGTAATGTTTAGGGTTAATAGTATACGGAGCCTTTGTTTTTTTTTGGTTACAGAAAAGATTCATACAAACTACAAAGAGAAGTCCCTAGGACATTCCGAACTAAATTATCAAAATTAAAAGCATTAAAAGCCGAGAGTGATAGACAACGATTCCAAATATGACTGAAACTTAAGGAATGACCGAAGAATAAAGTTAGGGCTTACATTGAAATATTGGCTGGAGAGGCAAACGCCCCTCTTTGGTGGAGTTGAAATGTCTTCAGAATGAGACATTGAGAATTATGTTTATTGTTTGAACCTAAACTCTGAGCACACAGTTATGTAGCTTTAGATTCATTGGTAGTCTCTGAAACCTAAACTCAATTGATAACAATGCAGCTAATAGATTTTTGTGTTGTTCTCTTCACGTTAATGTGGTAGTACTGCTTTTTTTCAAATTTGGCTATTGGTTGTGAATTTGTGATATAATAAATTTGAACATAATTGATTTCTCTTGCTTGCATTGCCATTATATATATGATTAGAGGATATTGAGCAGCACTGTCGACTATCATATTTTATTAATCAACTTTGCTTCTAACTAGTTATCAGATGGCACGCCGACGACTGACCAAGTCCCATTCGAAAAGGGTGATGGAGTTGGAGGTGGACAGGATCAGTGACTTGCCAAGTGATATTCTAGAAAAGATTTTGTCACAGTTGCCGATTAGGGATGTAGTGAGGACAAGTGTTTTGTCAACCCAGTGGAAGTGCAAGTCGGCTATGCTTCATGATCTTGTGTTTGATGATCAGTGTTTCTCGACTCAAAAACATACAACATTTGCAAACATTGTTGATCATGTACTCTTACTTCACACTGGCCCCAGACGCAAGTTCAAGCTTTCTCGTCGAGAACTTCTTGCCACTAGAGATATTGATAGATGGGTTACTCATCTATCGAAAAACTGTATCAGAGAGTTGATACTTGATATTTGGAAAGGGGATCGCTACGAAATTCCCTCATGTTTGTTTTCTTGTCAAGATCTCGTTCGTTTAGAGCTACTTAGGTGTTTGCTAAAACCTCCTCCCACATTCACAGGATTCAGAAGCTTAAAGAGCATTGATATTGAGGATGTTACCATGGCCCAAGATGTGTTTGAAGATCTGATAATTTATTCTCCTCTTCTTGAAAGATTGAGTGTGAGAAACTGTGAGGGTTTCACCCATCTCAACGTTGCTGCACCAAATCTTCATCAATTCATGGCGGTCGGAAGTGTTTTTGAAGACTTTAGTCTTGAAAAGACCTTAAATCTTAATACTGTTTACATTGATTTTGATGTCAAGTATGAAGAAAGACAGGATATTGATGCTGCCAGTTCTAGCAATTTGGTCAAGTTTTTTAAATCCTTGCCTCATATTCGAAGCCTTGATATTCAGAGTAACTTTTTAAAGGTAAGGAATTGTTTTTGTGTTGCTTCATACTTTCACTTTAATGATCTTTTACATGGTCATGCTAATTCATTTGCACATATATTACTGAGTAGTCTACTATGTTCTGTTTTGTCCCAGTATTTGGCTGTTGGTGACGTGCCAAGAGAGCTTCCTGAACTATGTCTATCTCTTAATTTTCTTTCTGTAGGAGTAAACCTCAATAACTCGAACGAGATTCGAGCTGTTCTATGCCTTCTAAGAAGCTCTCCTGCTCTACAGGAACTACATATTTTGGTGAGTTTTATTCTATTGATAAGCACATCAAATATTTATTTATTTTTGTTAATTTTAGTAATAAATAACCAATTCTTTTGTCCAAACTTAAAGATTCTAATGCTGTAGAACTTGTGTAGGGCTACCAAGAGGATGAAGATATTAATATTGATGAAGCCTATTCATGGTTAGACCATGACAACCAGAATTGCCAATCCACCCAACTGAGGCTTATGAAAATAACCGGCGTCACTGGTATCAAAGCTGAACTCGATTTCATCGAATTCCTGCTTTCAAGTTCACCTCTGCTAAAGACGTTGACAATTCACCTTGCTTCTGGTAATGATTTAAAAAAGATAACAAAAACTTTGCTCCCATTTGGGCGTTTGTCGAAGCGTGCAGAGACAATCTACTTGGACATAGTTCATCAATGATGTTCAGCCGCTAACATTACTTGTTTGCAAAAATGAATATAAGCTTGGAGTTGTACTGTTTAACCAATCTTTTATTCCTATGTCTGTTTTTTTTTTTTAAATAATCTTTTGTCTGTTTGTTGATACATGTTTTGGCAGTTGTTATCAAATCATCATTAAGCATGACATTTCCTCATCTTATTATGTGTGAAAACACATGATTCTGTGAGAAATAAACTAGGTCGGAAGGAATTTGGTAAATAAAATTGGTGTCATTAGGATAATTACACAATCTCCGATTAAAACCGATTAAACGAATGAACGATTTGTCACCATGACTTCAAAACCGATTAGAACCAATCCAATGCAATATAATACATTTTTTTTCTACAACATATTGCCTTTCTATTGCTTATTACCTGGAATGACATATATCTGATTATAATAGTTTTTTCCTTCCATTTTTTCTCAAGCTACATCCTATATATGCTATATTTCCAGTCTTTGCTCCCATGACCTGCCATTATTATTTTTACATGAGCAGTGGTCTCTTTCCCTCGGGAGAGTGGGTCTCGTGCTCTATAACGACTGTTTCTGAGAAACTAATATCGCATAATCCCTTACTTTTAAAAAAAAAAAAAAAAAAAAAACTCAACTCTGGGGAGGGAGGGGGGGTGGGGTGGTGGTTGAAGACGAAAGTAAGAGACGTGCGTTCTTCTAGAGAGGAGCAAAAGTGCACCAAACCATACAAAAACAACATAACAAATTAAAGAAGAACGATCAAATTAGGAAAATATGTAAAGAAGGGCATGCGATAGATAACGACCATAAAGACCCGCGATAAAAATTAACCTAGGCAACGATTCCCATCAAATGGAACCAGCATTAAGTGCGCCATGGTTGGCTAGCTTATCCGCTAGGGAATTACCTTCTTTATATATGTGAGAAACTCGGAAGTGAATGGAACTAGTAAAGTGCAAACAATTAAACCAAGCCACCCTAATCCTCTATGAAATTAAATTTTGGTCGGGATTAATTTTTAGGCAAATTTGGTATTTTTTATTTATTTTAGGATATATATATATATATATATATTTTGGTTTAGGTTGTTTGCTTTCTTTGCAAGACTTTAGGATTCCTTATTAAATTTTCTTTAGGACTTGGATGTCTATATAAGCACCAATCATACTATGTATTATCATATTTTAATCATATCATATTTCAATACAATTTAGAGAATTTTCTTATGTTTCGTGGTTTTACAAGTATTTATCAATACAATTTAGGATCCTTATTAGGTTTTCTTTACGACATGATGCCTATATAGGCACCAGTACAGTTTCAAACTTTTCACGTCCAGAGAATTGATATCTCCATATTTGTGGACAAAAGTGAAGGAATCGACATGGTTCGAAAAATGAAGATGGTGTTGGACATCATTAGCAACTTACCGAGTGATGTTATGGTACAAATTTTGTCACATTTGACACTTAAGGAGGCAGTGATCGAGGACCAGTGTTTTATCGAGCAAGTGGAGGTACCAATCTGCTATGCTTCCAGATCTTGTGTTTGATGGCAATTGTGTCTCGACTACTGAAAACAAAACAAGCTTTGTCAACATTGTTGATCATGTACTTTTAGGTCACATTGGCCCTATACACAAGTTCAAGCTTTCTCACAGAGACGATCAACTCGCCGCTAGTGACATTGATCGATGGATTCTTCACCTATCAAGAAACTCTGTCAAAGAGCTTATACTCGACATCTGGAAAGGGCCTCGCTATAAGCTGACTTCATGTTTTTTTTCTTGTCAAGACATGAATCATTTAGCTTTATATCGATGTTTGCTAAAACCACCGTCCACATTTAAAGGCTTCTGGAGTTTGAAGCGCCTTGATATTCAACATGTTACCATGGCCCAAGATGTGTTTGAAGAACTGATTGTTTGTTGCTCTCTGCTTGAGAAATTGATTTTGGTTGACTGCGACGGTTTCACCCATCTAAAGATTAATGCACCAAATCTCCAAATCCTTGATGTTTGTGGTGATTTTGAGGCTGTTAGTCTTGAGAATACAGTAAATCTTGTCGATGTTATCGTAAGTTTGGACGCCAGCACTAACCAAGCACTGGTCCATGGCAGTTCTAGCAATTTGGTCAAGTTTTTTGAACACCTGCCTCATGTTATAAGGCTCACAGTAGAGTTCGAATTTTTGGAGGTAATAGATTGTGTGATTTTTTGCATATATAATTAAATGGATTAAATTCAGTTTACCCTCTTGAACTTTACACCAAACATCATGTTAGTCCCTGCACTTTCAATTTGATCAGCAATACCCCTATACTTTTTAATTTCATCAGTTTAGTCCCTCCGTCGGTCAAACTTAACGGTTTGACCGTTAAGTGATGACGTGGCATGTCCAGTCAGCTCTGATGCTGACGTGGCATGCCCAGTCATCACTTTTTATTATTTTTTATATTTTTTTAATATATTTTATTTTTTATTTTTTTTATTTTTTTATTTTTTTATTTTTTTATTTTTTTATTTTTTTATTTTTTTATTTTTTTATTTTTTTATTTTTTTATTTTTTTATTTTTTAGAACAAGAGAGGGTTATTTTTTTTATTTTTTATGGTTTTTTATTATTTTCTTATTTTTTTAGAACAAGAAAGGGTTATTTTTCTTATTTTTTTTTTAAAAGATAATTAAATAATTTCTCTCATACTCCCATGTGGTGACGTAAGGTTTGATTAATGTTTTAATTTAACAAAATATATTTTGTCTATAATATTTAGGTTTGGGTTCAAAGTATATATATTTATAAAAAGTTTACAAAATAATTATGGTTTGTTGTTTAGTCCAAGTGGTTCACTCATACCCCCATGTAGTGACTTGAACCCAAGACCTTGATTTTGGGTAGTGAGTGCTCAAACACTGAGCTAACACCACTCGAACTCAGTCATAACTTGATTGTCATGTGGCAATCATGGACCCCTTTGCTGACGTGTCACGTTCTCATTGGTCAAGTGGGATCCACATAAAATGCCCAACAAAAATATTTGGAAATCCTTGCATCAGGTAGGGTTCGAAACTCGAACCTCTTGGTTGGAGGCTTCATGCTCAACCACTTAGACTAAGCAACAAACCATGAATATTTTGTAAAATTTATATATATACTTTGATCCCAAACCTAAATATTATAGACAAAATATATTTTGTTAAATTAAACATTAACCAAACCTTACGTCACCACATGCGAGTATGAGTGAAATCATTTTATCCTCTTTTAGAAAAAAAAATAACTCTCTCTTGTTCTAAAAAATAAAAAAATAAAAAACCATAAAAAATAAAAATATAACCCTCCCTTGTTCTAAAAAATAAAAAAATAAAAAATAACCCTCCCTTGTTCTAAAAAAAAAAGTAAAAAAATTTTTAAAAAAAATATAAAAAATAAAAAAAAAAAATATTAAAAAAATAATTAAAAAATAATAATAAATAATAAAAAGTGATGACTGGGCATGCCACGTCAGCATCAGAGCTGACTGGGCATGCCACGTCAGCATCAGAACTGACTGGACATGCCACGTCAGCATCAGAGCTGACTGGACATGCCACGTCATCACTTAACGATCAAACCGTTAAGTTTGACCGACGGAAGGACTAAACTGATGAAATTGAAAAGTATAGGAGTATTGCTGATCAAATTGAAAGTGCAGGGACTAACATGATGTTTGGTGTAAAGTTCAGGGGGGTAAACTGAATTTAATCCTAATTAAATTATCGTTCATTAATTTTGTTTTTAATTTCCTGGCTTCCTGCACCCTTTGTGCTCCAGTACTTGGCTGTTGGTGACTTGCCTGGAAAGCTTCCTAAACCGTGTCTATATCTGAATCAAGATTATAATTAATGCTATAGACCTTGTGCAGGCGATCCAAGCAATGGATCGAGCTGATGTGGAAGAAGTGAATTCTTGGTTGTATCACGACAACCACAATTGCTCATTCACCCAACTGAGAATTGTGCATATAACCGGAATCTATGGTGTCAAAGCTGAACTAGATTTGATCAGATATCTGCTATTAAATTCACCTGTGCTTGAGATATTTACTGTTAAGCCTGCTTCTGTCGATGGTTCTTGGGATCTAGTCAAGAAGTTGCTACGGTTTGGGCGTGCCTCGGTGCATTCAGAGATAATCTTCTTGGACCCATGATTCGATCAGCTAGAAATGAATCCAAGAATTAAGCTAAATAAGATAGATAAGAGGATCTGCTTTACCTATCCCAACAGGTTCTTCTATGATTGTTCTCATTCAGGAGGAGCTTCTATTTCATTGTAACAATCCTTGATTTTTTTCAATGCTATTGACATTTCTCCCTCAAAAATTAATGCAAAAGATAATTCTCATATACTAGAGGCTTACATATAAACAAAAGGATTTTTGTCAAAAATTCCGTCAAAATGGTCTATACATTTCACTTTTGCCACATTGGGGTATTCGTTAAAAGTTCCGTTACAAGCTGTTACATGTGACACACGTGGGCTGCTTATTTTCAAGAGATTTTTGTGTAAAATCATTTCTTTCCCACCAGAAAAAACTCTTATTCTCCTCTGATTCTCAAATCTCTCCCTCTATATATGTATATATATAACTTATTGATCCTCTCAAATTTCATTTGACCAATTGGTCTGAATTCGATGAATTTATTGAAAGAAAACGAAAAACCAGAAGTTTTGTGAACCACCAAACTTCTCAAACACTTTGCAAATCCAAATTTTCATCTCTCACGCCAGCAGGGGTTGGAAGAGTTGGCAAAGTGGCAAGGAACTTGCTTTGGTTGGTACCCCCATCCAAGGTTCGATCCCCAACACTCCCAACTAAAAGCTCTTGCTGGTAGGTTACTGAGTACCGGGGTCTTGTGGGACCCATGCACACACTGGTGAAGGTGTTAGCTTCCAAGGGAGTATGGGCTCAAGCAGCTCGACTAATGGATGTCTACGGGTCCTTCCACCTGCCACACAATGTAATAGTGTGAGTTTTGGGACGTTGCGGGGTCTGTCTGCTCCCACTACTGGTAAATGGCTATGGACCCAGATGTTAGTTGGGCTCTAGCGGGCAACAGGTGGTTCATAATGTTCCTGGACTGGGGAGTTGCCTCCCCCATCCAAATACCATTGTCCAAAAAAAAAAAATTTCATCTCTCACGACACCTTTTGAAGGACGTTTTGACAACGACCCCAATGTATCCGACCCTAACCCTGATGTGTACAATACTTTTTCATAGACCCTAAAGTCATATAGAACTAAATTGATTTCTTGAAGAGGTGATTTAAAAAGCGGTCTACAAAATGAACAATTTCGACTGTAAATTGATTTCATAAAAAACCCAAAAGGTCAGGGCTGGGAGAAAACAGCGAACAAGGGGCCATGGGCCAGAAGGACCAGCACCTTTCCATTGAAAGCTAGCCACGGCCCAAAGCAGAGAGAAACTACAAAAAAAAAATGCAAATGATAAAGTTACAAACATAGGAGAAGAACAGACAAGACAGCAGACAATGGGAATGCTTGGTCAAGATCTGGTCGTCGCTTAGGTATGTTCTAACTCCTTTGATATATAGGAAAAATTCCATTCAGTATTCTCCCAATTATCCCTAGCTTCCTCCTTTTAGCTATTGAGTTAGATCGAGTAGCTGAGCTGATAGTGAATTGAAATGGAGTTGGATAGACTTAGCAATTTACCAAATGATATCACGGAAAAGATTCTGTCAAGTTTGCCGCTTAGGGAGGCAGTGAGGACAAGTGTTCTCTCGAGCAAGTGGAGGTACAAATCGGCCATGCTTCAAGATCTGGAGTTTGATGAGTTTGTCTGGAGAAGCCAAAATCGAGAGTTTGATGAAGATGATGGTCAAATCCAAACAACCTTTGTGAATATGGTTGATCATGTACTCTTACTTCATATCGGCCCCATACGCAAGTTCAAGCTGTTCTCTGCTATGGATGAGCTAGCCACTAGAGACATTGATCGATGGATTACTCATCTATCAAGAAACTCTATCAAAGAGTTGATACTTCGAATTTTTGATGTCGAATACAACATTCCATTATGTTTGTTTTCTTGTCAAGGTCTCGTTCGTTTGGAGTTACTTGAATGTTTGCTCAAACCTCCGTCAACGTTCAAAGGATTTAGGAGCTTGAAGAGCCTTCAACTTGTGGCCGTTACCGTGGCCCAAGATGTGTTTGAAAATTTGATTGGTGGCAGTCCTCTGCTTGAGAGATTAATATTGCGACATTGTGACGGTGTCACCAATCTCAACATCGATGCACCAAATCTCAAATATATGCATATTTTAGGTGTTTTTGATCTTGTCAACCTTGAGAATGCCTTAAATATTACTGAGGCTGAAATTTTTATGACCATCCATGATGACCAAATATGGGTTCCTGGCAGTTGGGTTCCTGCAGGCAGTTCTAGCAATTTGCTCAAGATTTTTGATCACCTCCCTCATATTCGAAGGCTCGAAATTAAGTGGCGCTTTATAGAGGTAATGTATTTGTTAATTTCATACTTAATCATTGACATTGCGGATGGAATTTGACCATGTCAATATCTGCTACAGTATGTCTCTTGGTGCCTCGCCAGAAAAGCTTCCTAAACCATGTCAATATCTGAATGTTCTTTCTATAGACATAAGCTTTAATGATCCGGATGCAATTGCAACTGCTCTATGCCTTCTGAGAAGCTCCCCTGTTCTACAAGAATTAGAAATTTCGGTGAGTTGATTCTACCAACTTTACTGTCAAATATTTTAATTAGTTTAGACAGCTGTTTGTCAAAACTGGAAGTTTTGATGTTATAGATGATGGGAGCGTATTTATGTGCTCTATTGTGCTTAATTCTATATTAATTCTCTCACATTCCATCTTTATTCGAGGTAGTTATGTCGTTTTATGTTTTATAGGACTCTTGGAGCATTGAGAATGAAAAGAAGCAAAAAGTGGAGATTAAAAGCTAAACTGGTGAATCTGCCTGTGCAGATCAGCCTACTTCGATTGAGAACTGGGAGCAGCTTAGAATGAACTAGAAGATGTACCATATATGGATAGAAAGCTCCGGATGTCTAGTTTCAGGAACTTCTGACGGTTTGTGATTCGGAGTTGTCTAGAAGACGTTATGGCTGATTGAGTGAGCGAAGGTCAAGCTGGCGCGAATCTGGAAACCTAATTCATTTAGGATTTGTGATTTTCCTCATGGGCTTCGACTCCTATTGGGCCATGGACGTTTTAAACCCTAACTTGGGGTATTTAAGGATTTCTTAATCAGCCGGGACGAGGAGTCGACATCATCATATACGTGGAGAGCCGAAGCATCGCCGTGTTCCTTTCTTCTTCTCTTTCTTTCTTTCTTTAGTTTTATTATGTTTTCGATTGTTGCTACTATGACTATGAGTAGCTAATTTCCTTAGTAGTTAGGGGCTGTTTGAAGCCCTGAACATGATTGTTAAGATGCTTTGATTATTTTGTATGAATTTCCTATGGATTGGATGATTATCTTTTCACTGGTTTTTCATTGATGAATCTTTATATGTGTTTCTTTGGAGGCCTACTTAGATGCATGTATTAGGGTTCTATTGCTAGGATTTATATGTGGACCGCCATATCATCATATAATCCCAAGTAGCTAATGAATAGGTAAACCATATTCATGTGATTAGATTTCTTGGTTACATAAGATACATGCCATGTCTTATGGCCGATGTGATGCTCGTTCTCTTTATGCTTAATGATTCTTGAGTGTTGAATCTATGAACATGCCATTCTAGGTTACATGAAAGAACTAAGTTAGGGAGTACATGCCATGCACTTAACGTACCAAATATGAGAGAACAATAGGATTTGATCAACATGCCATTGACTTATCTTGAGCATCTTCATCCATGAAATAGGGAATTTGTATGGAACCTTGCATATTTATCATGATTGTTTAGGGTGGATAATTGTTCCTTAGCTATTCCATCATCATTGTTCACAACAAAACCTTTGTTGGTTTTCCTTTAATTTTCGTACATCAACTCTGCCCTGCTCTTGCAGGTTACTTTTCGTAGTCTTAAACTTCTTAGAATTCGTTGAAACTTTGTCAGAGTCAGTATTATTGAGTCTAGTTTATTGTGTTTAAATTTCGTAGCAATTGGAGTCTGTTTAGTTTGTCTGCTGTTCGTGTTTTCCTTTCTAGGTCAGTTTAGAGTCGTTATAGTTTAGTGTCTTAATTTGCATTCGAGTCTCATTCTCTTGCGGGAACGATCCCTACTTCTCATACTACATTCGATATTCATATCCACAGTAGGGTAATTAATAGGTTATTTTTGTGCATCTATTTGGTGTGTAGAAATATCTTATATCAATAGACCTCTTGTAGATGGACCGCAGAAAGAAACTCACAAGGAGACAAGCTGTTGCCGAAGAAGTGAAGTCTTCTTGTTTAAATGACAAGTACAATTGCACATTCTCTCAACTTCGACTTTTGAAAATAACTGGGATCTCTGGTGTAAAAGGTGAACTAGATTTCATCAGATTTCTGCTTTTAAGTTCACCTGTGCTTGAGAGAATGACTGTCCGGCCTTCTAGCCCTGTTAAGCCTCCTTCTGTCGTTGGTTTTTCGGAACTAGTAAAAGAGCTACTCCGGTTTAAGCGTGACTCAAAGTGTGCAGAGATAATCCTCTTGGACCCATAGTTCATCAATGAATTACAGCAGCCAAGAGGTTCTTGTAGAAATGAATGTAGGCTTGGAGTTGTACCTTTTGATGCAATTACATTTTTGAATTACAATTGTTGGGCTAAGTTTTAACATTAATTTCTAAACGTATGAGACAGTAATGAATAGAAAAACGAAGTCCTTTTTTTTTTTGGGAAAATGGGATTTATAAAACCCACCGGCCCAATGGCCGGGAAATACAATATAACTTCCAATGGACAGGCCCATTTGGAAGGTAAACAAAGTAAATTTAATTTCTACTTAAGCCATCAAAAGCCAGAACAAAAAAATTAAACCACCCTAACAACTATTACAAAGACCCAAAAGAAGGCCCAAATATCACAAGACCAGCAAGAACTAAAAACCCAAGCCACCACCCAAAACCAAATGCTTTTCACCACAAGCCGCCAGATGCAGCACAAACATCGTCGGATGCAGAAGAGCTAGGTGGGTATCGCAGGAGGAAGACAGCTCACAAAAGAGCATCCTCTCCTCACAATTTTTTCCTCATCTTTTAATCGTGGCTGTCTATTATCATCTTCCGGCCAGGATTTGTTCACACGTTTCTTTCTTAACCTATCTTTGCCAACCGAAAGACATCCTATCTTCTTCTCACAATCTCAGTAGTCAGTAGTCAGTAGTCACTCCCTCTTTTCTATTTTTCCTTTCTGGGTTTGGAGCCGCAAACTCATCTTCCCTTGTATGCAGGCAGCTAATCAAACCAGAGCTTAGGCTGCCTCTGCCTCTGCAAGGTTGGATTTAATTCTCACTTTTCATATCAGATCGGAAGATAAGGAGCCGGGTCGTCGCTTAGGTTTGTTCTAACTCCCTTATAATATTCCTTCCTCCTTTGAAGTGATCGATAATGAAGAAGGTGAAGATGGAGATGGAGCTGGATAGAATTAGCAGCTTACCAAATGATGTCGCAGAAAATATTTTGTCACGTTTGCCGCTTAGGGAGGCAGTGAGGACTAGCGTTTTATCGAGCAAGTGGAGGTACAAATCGGCCATGCTTGAATATCTAGAGTTTGATGAGTGTGCCTGGAGAAGCCGAAGCCGAAATCGAAATCGTCGAGAGTCTGATGATGATGATGATCAAATCCAAGATCCAGTACCTTTTGTGAACATGGTTGATCATGTACTCTTACTTCATATCGGCCCCGTACGCAAGATCCAGCTGTTTTGTGATGAGGCAGCCGCAAAAGATATTGATCGATGGCTTACTCATCTATCAAGAAACTCAATCAAAGAGTTGATACTTCGTCCTCGGCTACACGATCAAGATCACGATCGATACAACATTCCATTATGTTTGTTTTCTTGTCAAGAGCTCGTTCGTTTGAATTTAATTCGGTGTTTCCTCAAACCTCCGTTACAGTTCAGAGGATTCAGGAACTTGAAGGGACTTCGACTTGTCTCCGTTACCGTGGCCCAAGATGTGTTTGAAAATTTGATTTGTTGCAGTCCTCTGCTTGAGAGATTAATAGTGCAACAATGTGATGGTATAACCAATCTCAAGATTGATGCACCAAATCTCCAATATCTGAACGTTTGGGGTGCTTTTGATGTTGTCAACCTTAAGAATGCCGTAAATATTACTGAGGCTCTAATTTGTATGAGCATCCATAATGACCAAATAGAGGTTCCTGGCAGTTGGGTTCCTGCACGCAGTTCTAGCAATTTGCTCAACATCTGTGATCACCTCTCTCATATTCGAACGCTCGCAATTAAGGGGCGCTTTTTAGAGGTAATGTATGTGTTAATTTCATACTCAATCATGGACATTGCCGATGGAATTTGACCATATTTACTTACCGAGTATGTTGTTTTCTGCTACAGTATTTGTCTCTGGGTGCCTCGCCAGAAAAGCTTCCTGAACCATTTCAATATCTGAATGTTCTTTCTATGAACATATGCTTCCATGATCCGGATGCAATTGCAACTGCTCTATGCCTTCTGAGAAGCTCCCCTGCTCTACAAGAATTAGAAATTTGGGTGAGTTGATTCTACTACCAACTTTACTGTCAAATCCTATTTTAATTAGTTTACACAGCTCTTTGTCAAAACTTCCAGATTTTGATGCTATAGACCTCTTGTAGGCGTCCGACAGTAAGAAACTCCAAAGGGTCGGACAAGTGAAGTCTTGTTTATGTGACAACTACAATTTCACATTCTCTCAACTGCGACTTGTCAAAATAACTGATATCTCTGCTGTCGCTGGTTTAAAAGCTGTACTAGATTTCATCAGATTTCTGCTTTTAAGTTCACCTGTGCTTGAGAGAATGACTGTCCAGCCTTGTGCGCCTATGAATGTGTTTGCTTTTGCGAGACTAGCAACAGAGCTACTCCAGTTTAAGCGTGACTCAAAACGTGCAGAGATAATCCTCGGGAACTCATTCTCCCATATTTGCAGCAGCTAAGAGGTTTTGGTACAAGTCTTCATATATGATGTGGTATGTGTGTCTGTTGAAACATGCTTTGACAATTTGTATCAAGATTTCCACCATCGTTATTAAGTTGAATTTGCTTATCAAATGATGCGTCAAACTACATTCGCTGTCAGAGAGGTCCCAACAGAATTTAGTAAGAAAAATTGGGGTGGTGTCTTCAATATGGTTTCATTATCAGAAACCCTTCTCGGCAAAAATTAGATCGATCGTTTTGTTGTTTCTGAGTTGAAGTTTGTTCTACAAGAAGAAAAATAAGCCACCTCATTATCTAATGAAGAGTAGAAGGAATTTCCATGGCTTTGAATCTTTGTCATGCAAATAAATTGATCACTGAACAAAAATGCAGAGCACCATGCATGAACTTGTTTAGCCAAGCCACCAATGTCTTCCCATTCTCCTCAGAGCTGACCACGATGACTCCACGTTAATTAGTATACCAGAAAATTTCTTTTGTATATGACATGTGAAATTTACCTATTATTCAGTTAGTTGTGATTGGAAAGTTTTGACTTTAATTGTTTGCTTACTATTTCGATCCAGGCCAGCTCTAGATTCTCTATATACTTCAACAATCAACACTAGAGCATCAGAAAGATTTTGTCTTTGTTGCCTGGGCTTATGTTCATTAAAGTTGCAACTATGCAGCTCAGCTCCATAGTCCAGGCCAGCTCTAGATTCTCTACCTTTCCCAGTATCGATCTAGTTTTTAGTTTATACACTCAGCTTCATAATGACAATCAGCTCACCAATAAATTAAACGGCTTGTAATAGTATTCAAGACCAAAGTTGATCAATGAGTTCCTTTCCAGATAAAAAATAAATAAATGATAAACTAACTCGATACTGGGAAAGGTAGCATATGAAGCTGAGTGTATAATCGCTATGAAGCGGAGATCCTTAAAATAATTGAAAATTTTACGTGTTTGAAATGTCATTATGGGTTCAATGTATATAGATTGCCAAAGTATATCTCAGTTTGAAGCTCACCCCACGATCGTCCTACGAACCAAATTGCCGACCCCTTTGGAGTATATGAGAATCGAACTTGGGTGGCCACAATTGCAGCCAAACCAAGTTACCAACCCACCAACTCCTTGGGGTTAAGAAGGATGAATTTTGAGTTTAAAATTCGCAATTAAAATAAAAGGAGTGATTTTCGCACTCCCCTCTTCTCTCTCCTTCTTATTCCCGCACTCCACTTCTTTAATTTATTCATTCTTCCTATCTTAATTTTCATTTGTTCCCACAATACCCCCAAACTTCCCACCCCTTATCGACCTCACTCTCTCTCTCTTCTCTCAATCCTCTCTGTACCCGTTGCAATTCTTCTTAGTCCATCTTCATCAAAAGAAAAACCCAAAAGACAAAGAAAAACCACCACCCAAACCGCCACGAGAAACCCCCTCCGAAGCCACAGAGAACCTCGCCGGTCCATCTGCCATATAAACCCAAATAAACTATTGAAACTCAAAATTAATAGAGAAGGAGAACCAAAACTCATCCACCCTCGTCCACAAATCACTCCAAATCAGCAAGCCAGGTCGAAATATTGCAAAAGAAGAGAGATGCTCATTCCAGAGAGAGGGCTGATGCGTGAGAACTGAGAAGGCAGAGTGAGCTCTGAGAGTAGAGGTCGATCCGAGATCGACGCCGGCGCTGGGCAAGAAGAGAGGATCCGAAATGGTGGAGGCACGAGCTTAGGAAGCCGGCGGTGGATTGGAGACGCCGGTGGTGTGTTGAGATAGCCAGTGAGATTCCGAATTGATCTGGGCAAGCTCGATGTGATCGGAGCAGAGGAGCAAGGCAGCGGCGGTGGTCTGGGTTCGATTCGATGCAGATGAAGGCGAGGTGGCGGTGATCTTGCGGTCTTGTCTGGTTTCGGCGGCACTGGGTGTAGCGACTGAGTACGGGAAAAAGAGCCGGCGACAGTTAGGGGAGAGCTGAAGTCGTGGTGGGTGATCGATGGTGATGATTGAACTGGAAGCACTGTGGGTCGCCGGCGGAAGACCAACGGTGGTTTGGAAATCGAGCACGGGCTCGAGGTGTGCAAAGCTGCAATTGGGTTGCTTGGTTCACGACCGTGGTCAGAGCAGAGGAGGAAACAGAGGGTGCACGGCTCAGTGAGAGCGGCGGTGCTTGTCTGGGTGTAGAGAGAAGAAACGACGGCGCAAACCGGCGACTGGGTTCGTTGCAGCTGGCGTGAAGTGGAGATGACAGCAGCTTGAACTTGTGGTTCTCCGTGAGGCAAGGTTGAAGCTTGAATCGATTGTGGTAATTGCGGAGGAAGCGCGGTGGTGAATTATGCAGCTTTGGGTGTCCAAATCAATTGGACGAGAGAGAGGGAGAGACTAGAGAGAGAGAGAGTGAGGTCGATGAGGGGTGGGAAGCAGAGCCGGCTTAAGCCATGTGCAACAGGTGCAAGGGAACAGAGCCCCCAAATTTTGGGGCCCATATATTTAGTTTCGACATAGTAAATATATACAAAGAGGGCCTCTTATAAATTAGTGTTGTGTAGTTTGGTTCAGTGGTTGGCAATCTAGGTTTTTAACTTCCCTTGTGGTAGGTGTTCGATCTTCATAATAGCCTTTCAATTGCTTCCTTTTTTTCCATTTTCTTCTTTCTTTTGGGTAGATACTAGATACTGTATTTTACTATTTTTTTTCTTCTTTCATTTTTTTTGGGTACAATTAATATTTATTTTCTTTAATAATTCAGTTGTATAAGTTTATTTCTTTTAATGAAATTTGTTTAAGCAAGAACAAGCTTTAGTCTTCTCTTTTTTTTTCAAAAGTTTTGCAATAAATAGATGAAATAAGAGGCCCTTTAAAACAAACAAACTTTTTTTTTTGATAGAAAGCGTCCATTCATTGATAGTGAGAGGTAATAATACACACGGTGACCACCCAAATATGGGCACGAAAGAAATAATCACCGCCTAAGTAAAACCACCTTGGATACTCTATAGCTCAAGTAACATAGTAACCTGACGCACTTAGGACTCGAAAGGGAATAAATTTGACTCGAGCCCTAACTTAGTAATCTGTAACTCCACCCTACGCAGAGGGAGAGTCCACAGACTCTATAAAAACAATAAAACAAAATAGGCCCAATAGGGAGGCCCACACAAGCACCAACCCTAAAGCCCAAATACCATCAAAGAACAAGCCAACTTCAGTGAAAATATCCGGCGGCCGGACCCGCCACCAATAAGCAGAGCCGCCGACCACCAAGCCAGGACCACCATCAACCAGATCCGACCTAGCAACCCGCCATCGGAGACAACGCCATCCTTGCAACAGGGCCAGAGCCCCACCGATGTCGGAGACATCACCATCCCTGCGCCAGTACTCCTTGTCAACCCAAACAAGCCGATCTCGCAGCCCCGGATCCCAAAGCTCCCGAGAGCCACAACCATCAACTCTGGCAGATCCCAGATCAGGGCAAAGCCAAAGCAAACCTAGCCCCAAAATCAATGACCGAAGCGCCGACCACCACCTCCTAGAACGCCCGCCAAGAGGAAAACCAGATGCTAGACTCCCCAAGGAGAAGAGTCGCAGACCCCGACACCAAGAACCAGCCACCAACAGAGGCGACGACTTCCCAAGACAGGAGATGCCGTGATTGAGCAGCCACCCACCACCATCAGAAGATCCATTGATAGCGCCACCCAAGGAAGGGTGTGACGCTAGGGTTGCGAGAGGGAAGCCTCTCATCTACCGGGACTGCAAAGTTGATGCCTCGCTACTAGTATTTTTCTTCTTTTAAAACAAACAAACTTGATGTTGCTATATTCGTTTTATATTGATGACATTATAAAAAACAAAAACTAAATTGAAGATGAACTTACTGAATTTAAGAAGAAGTTTTATAATTTTTGTCTCTATATATGAATTTTTTTCCACACTATTTTCATGCAAGACCACATAAAGATGGTCATGTTTTTAATCTCGCACAGGGCCTCCAAAACTTTTGAGACGGCTCTGGTGGGAAGTTTGGGGTATTGTGGGAACGAATAAAAATTAAGATAAGAAGAATGAATAAATTAAAGAAGTGGAGTGCGGGAATAAGAAGGAGAGAGAAAAGGGGAGTGCGAAAATCACTCCCCTAAAATTACGATAGTTCATGAGTTGGGTCTCGTATCCTTTTTTTTTTTTAAGGGGAGGGGAAGTATGTCTCCGAAGTTCGAAATTTGTGGGGTGGGGGGGATTCGAACCTGGGTTGTGAGCGGGGTGGCCACTGCCTAGTCCACTGGACTATACCCATGTGCTCAATGGGTCTCGTTTCCTCCTGGTCCGCCTACTTGCGCTTAAAAAAAAAAAAAAAAAAAAAAGTCATTTTACGGTTGGGTCTCGTATCCTGAATTACCGTAAAATGGCTTTTTCTTTTTGGTTTTTAAAAAAGCGCAAGTAGGCGGACCAGGAGGAAAACACCTTATCAACGACGACTAGAAGAAATCGTAAAGAAAAGAAAAGCATCATACAAAGTTACAAACACAGGAGAACCAACAGTCAAAAGTAGACTCCCGGAGAGAACTAGATCTAGACGAAGCTCGGCCATGATCGGTTCGTCCATTAGGTATGTTCCAACTCCTCAATCATTTTAGAAGAACTTGTTCGAGTATTCTCTCGGTTATCCCTAGCTAGCTTGCTTGTTTTAGCGATTGAGTCACAGTAGCTGATAGTGAAGTAAGATGGAGTTGGATAGAATTAGCGGTTTACCAAATGATGTTACAGAAAAGATTTTGTCACGTTTGCCGCTTAGGGAGGCAGTGAGGACAAGTGTTTTATCCAGAAAATGGAGATACAAATCGGACATGCTTCAAGATTTAGTGTTTGATGATCAGTGTGTCTCGACGCAAAGTCATCCAACCTACAGCTTTGTGAACATTGTTGATCATGTGCTTTTACTTCATACTGGCCCCATACACAAGTTCACGCTTTCTCGTCGTAGAGATGAGCTAGCCACTAGAGATATGGATCGATGGATTTTTCACCTCTCGAGAAACGCTGTCGTCAAAGAGATGATACTTCACATTTGGAAAGGGGATCCATACAACATTCCATCATGTTTGTTTTCTTGTCAAGATATTGTTCATTTAGAGATATGCCGGTGTTTGCTAAACCCTCCGCCCGCATTCAAAGGCTTCAGGAATTTGAAGAGCCTTCATATTTGGGTTGTTGGTTTGGCCCAACATGTGTTTGAAAATTTGATTGGTGGCAGTCCTCTGCTTGAGATATTGAAATTGCGACTTTGTACTGGTGTCACCAATCTCAAGATTGATGCACCAAATCTCCGAATTATTGACATTTCATGTTTCTCTGGACATATCAACATTGAGAATGCATCAAATCTTGCTGATGTTTCAATTAAATTGACGGAAAATGTCGACCAAAGACCGGGTCCTGGTAGTTCTGGCAATTTGCTCAAGTTTTTTTATCACCATCCTCATATGCAAAGGCTCACAATAAATAGGA
This sequence comes from Rubus parviflorus, assembly GCA_029955375.1. NCBI lineage: Eukaryota > Viridiplantae > Streptophyta > Magnoliopsida > Rosales > Rosaceae > Rubus > Rubus parviflorus. The sequence goes on from JARGGL010000001.1 coordinate 32,719,444, forward strand.
ACTTTCTAAAGGTACTGGATTTTCCTGGAAGGTTCATAAATTATTTAACCATCATTGACGTTGCCATGTGGATTTTTACCATATTTACTGAGTATGCTGTTTTCTGCTTCCGCTCTGCTGCAGTATTTGTCTATTGGTACCTTGCCCGAAAAGCTTCCCAAACCATGTCATCATCTGAATTTTCTTTCTGTCTACATGAGCTTCGATGTTCCAGATGAAATTTCAACTGTCCTATGCCTTCTGAGAAGCTCCCCTACTCTACAAGAACTAGAAATTTTGGTTAGTTTTATTCTGCTGAGTTAAAAATTTCTACCAAATTTACTGTAAAATATTTTTATTAGTTGCAAGAGCTATTTTGTCGAAACTTCCAGATTTTGATGCTATAGACCTCTTGTAGGTGGACGCTGAAAAGGATCATGCTGCTGTGGGAGAACTGAAATCTTGTTTATATGACAACTACAATTGTGCATACACTCAACTGCGACTTGTGAAAATAACCAACATCTCTGGTGTTATAAAAGCTGAACGAGATTTCATCAAATTTCTGCTTTTAAGTTCACCTGCGCTTGAGAGAATAACTGTTAAGCCTTCTGTCAGTTGCTCCTCAGAACTAGTGAAAGAGTTACTCCGGTTTAGGCGTTTGTCAATGCTTGCAGAGATAATCTACTTGGATCCATAGTTCATTAATCAATTCAGCATCTAACAATATTGGTTGCAGAAATGACTATGAACTTGGAGTTGTACTAGTTGCTACAAGTTTTTATAATGTATGTCTGTTTGTTGAAACATGTGTTGACAATGTCTATCAAAATTTCCGCCGTCATCATTTAGTTGAAATGCTCTTTTAAAGTGACGTGCCACATGTTTGGTTGGAGAAAATTAAGTCCGAATAAAATTTAGAGGAAACAAAATTGGTAAGTGTAGCAGTGTTCCTTTTCAGCATAACACTTGAGTTTTATCTGACAAAAGAGAAAAACCAAGCACATTCATCATCTAATGAAAATCTGGAGGAACACTCCTATGACTTTGAATCTTTGACATGCAAATAATTGCTGAGAATTGAGAAGTCTTTGAATCAATGTTGCTTTAAATTAATGATCCATATATGTGAAGTTTGGGATCCCATATTTAAGTCATAACCTTTTAGGTTGGTCATATATATGATTAAAACCATTGGCTTTGTAGTATGGAAAGGGCTCCTCTTTTCTCGTTTTCTAATGACAAACTAAATCAGTACTGGGAAAGGTAACATCTCTAGCTGCTCCTTCCTTTGAATATATAATCACTCTGAATCTGAACTGTTTGAAATATCATTATCGGTTCAGTGTATATAGTTGCCAAAGTAGACATTTTTAAGTGCAAGTCCTGTAGTAGCACCGAATTTATGTTTGATTTTGTTTCAAACTAGTTTCACCTCTGCTTGAAAGAATGCCTAGCTGTCAACCTCCTAAATTTGCTAAGCCTGCTTCTGTGTTTGTTTTTCCGCAACTAGCAAAAGAGCTACTCCAGTTTAAGTGCGACTCAAAGCGTGCAGGGATAATCCTCTTGGACCCATAATTCATCAATGAATTGCAGCAGCTAAACTAGCTAAGAGGTTTTGGTACAAGTCTTCATATATGATGTGGTATGTGTGTTTGTTGAAACATGCTTTGACAATTTGTATCAAGATTTCCACCATCATTATTAAGTTGAATTTGCTTATCATTATCAGAAACCCTTCTCGGCAAAATTAGATCGATCGTTTTGTTGTTTCTGAGTTGAAGCTTTGTTCTAACCAGAAAAGACAAATAAGCTACATCATTATCTAATGAAAAAGTTCTATGGCTTATTGGCTTTGAATCTTTGACATGCAAATAATTGATGAGAAGTCACCGAACAAACGCAGATCACCGTGCATGAACTTGTTTAGCCAAGCCACCAATGCACTTCCCATTCTCCTTAGAGCTGACCACGATGACTCCCCGTTAATTAGTATAGTAGAGAATTTCTTTTGTATATGACTTGTGATAGTAGAAAGTTTAACTTTAATTGTTTGCTTACTATTCAATCCAAGCCGGCTCAGACTGGGTTTGTCTTTGACACCTGGCCGGGCTTATGTTCATAGAAGTTGCAACAATGCAGCTCAGTCGCTAGAAGTGCTTTATCTTTATCGGAGGCATGGTATTGGATGCAGCTCAGCCACCTTGGTAAACATTGTTTTAGTGCAAATGCTATAGCATTTATTCTATACTACCAACTGTGCGGCTAATGAAAAAATGGGCTGGCTTAAAATAGTAGCGGTCATTTGATTACTTTTTTTAATTTTATACTTTTGTCTCTTTATTACTCACTATGCCCACTTGCCCCTTCTTTAATTTTTTAATTTATTACTTTTTTCATTTCTTCTCACATTTTATATTTAAACACTTTATTTTATATTTAATTCAAAAAAAAAAATAGATGAAGCCCGAAAATGAACCAATTTTAAACACATCGAAGACCACTAGATCGGTCCATTGCACTAGATTACAAGATACAAATATTTTGCATGTGCAATTTAAAAAATAAAATAAGAAAATAGATTGAGCCCAAAAATAAACTAGTTTTTGATACTTCGGAGATTACTAGATCAATTCACAAAAAATCTTGACACGAATATTACCCATGTGCGAGCACAGTCTTTCGCATATGCGTAACACGTGCAAAAAAGCTAGTAATAACTAAAACAGAAATCGTTTAGTGATTTTTTTTTCCTGCAATATTTGACCAAAAAAATGTACTCTTGTGTTTTTTTTTCGTTTTGAAAAACCCCAAAAAGCCGAGGAGAGCAGCTCACAAAAGCCATAAGGAGCAGGGCAAAGCATCATACAAAGTTACAAAGGAGAATAACAGTAAAAAGTAGAAGTGTAGAACCCCGGAGAGAATTAGATCTAGACGAAGCTCCGCCAAGATCCGGGTCGTCGCTTAGGTATGTTCTAACTCCTTTGATATATATATATATATATATATATATATATATATATATATCAAGCAATTTGGAAGAATTCCTAGCAGGATCATGTTTGAGTATTCTCCCAACTATATATATCCCTTCCTTCTTTTTGCAGTCCGAGTTGGACTGTGCTGGTAGTGAAGATGGAGCTGGATAGAATTAGCAGTTTACCAAATGATGTCACAGAAAAGATTTTGTCATGTTTGCCGCTTAGAGAGGCAGTGAGGACAAGTGTTTTGTCAAGCAAGTGGAGGTACAAATCGGCCATGCTTCGAGATCTAGAGTTTAATGAGTATGACTGGAGAACTCAAAATCGAGAGTTTTATGATGATGATGATGATCAAATCCAAAGAAGCTTTGCGAATATGGTTGATCATGTACTTTTACTACATATCGGCCCCATACGCAAGTTCCAGCTGTTTTGTGATGAGGCAGCCACTAGAGATATTGATCGATGGCTTACTCATCTATCAAGAAACTCTATCAAAGAGTTGGTACTTCGTCTTTGGGTAGATGAATACAAAATTCCATTATGTGTGTTTTCTTGTCAAGATCTCGTTCATTTGGAGTTAACCAAGTGTTTTCTTATGGATTCAACGTTAACCGAGTGTTTGCTCAAACCTCCATCAACGTTCAAGGGATTCAGGAGCTTGAAGAGCCTTCAACTTGTGGGCGTTAACATAGCCCAAGATGTGTATGAAAATTTGATTGGTTGCAGTCCTCTCCTTGAGAGACTAACATTACGACATTGTGACGATGTCACCAATCTCAAGATTGATGCACCGAATCTCAAGTATATAAATATTTTTGGTATTTTTGATGTTGTCAGCCTTGAGAATACCTTAAATATTACTGATGCTTCAATCGGTGTGACCATATTTACTGAGTCTGTTAACCAAAGATGGGTTCCTGACAGTTGGGTTCCCACCAGTTCTAGCAATCTGCTCAAGATTCTTGATCACCTCCCTCATATTCGAAGGCTTGAAATTAAGTCGCACTTTTTAAAGGCAATGCATTTGCTGGCCAATTTCATAATTTGTTTTTTACTGATCATTGACATTGCCATTGGAATTTGACCATACTAACAATGTTGTTTTCTGCATCAGTATTTGTCACTTGGCGTCTTGCCAGAAAAGCTTCCTAAACCATGTCCATATCTGAAAGTTCTTTCTATAGACATATGCTTCGATGATCCGGATGTAATTCCAACTGCTCTATGCCTTCTGAGAAGCTCCCCTGTTCTACAAGAATTAGAAATTTTTGTGAGTTGATTCTGCTGACTTTAAGTTTTGTACCAACTTTACTGTAAAATATTTAATTACTTTAGACAGCTATACGTCAAAACTGGAAGTTTGATGCTATAGACCTCTTGTAGATGGACCGCAGAAAGAAACTCACAAGGAGACAAGCTGTTGCCGAAGAAGTGAAGTCTTCTTGTTTAAATGACAACTACAATTGCACATTCTCTCAACTGCGACTTGTGAAAATAACTGAGATCTCTGGTGTAAAAGCTGAACTAGATTTCATCAGATTTCTGCTTTTAAGTTCACCTGTGCTTGAGAGAATGACTGTCCAGCCTTCTAGGCCTGTTAAGCCTGCTTCTGTCGATGGTTTTTCGGAACTAGTAAAAGAGCTACTTCAGTTTAAGCGCGACTCAAAGCGTGCAGAGATAATCCTCTTGGACCCATAATTCATCAATGAATTGCAGCAGCAGCTAGCTTAGAGGTTTTGGTACAAGTCTTCAGATATGATGTATGTGTGTTTGTTGAAACATGCTTTGACGATTTGTAGCAAGATTTCCACCGTCATTATTAAGTTGAATTTTCTTATCAAATGATGTGTCAAACTACATTTGCTGTCAGAGAGGTCCCAACAGAATTTAATTAGTAAGAAAAATTGGAGTGATGTCTTCAATATGGTTTCATTATCAGTAACCCTTCTCGGCAAAATTAGATCGATCGTTTTGTTGTCTCTGAGTTGAAGTTTGTTCCAACAGAAGAAAAATAAGCCACATCATTATCTAATGAAAGGTAGAAGGAATTTCTATGGCTTTGAATCTTTGACATGCAAATAATTTATCACAGAACAAATGCAGAGCACCATGCATGAACTTGCTTAGCCAAGCCACCAATGCACTTCCCATTCTCTTTAGAGCTAACGACGATGACTCCACGTTAATTAGTACTAGAAAATTTCTTTTGTATTTGGCATGTGAAATTTGCTTATTACTCAGTTAGTTGTGATCGTAGAAAGTTTAACTTTAATTGTTTGCTTACTATTCGATCCAAGCCAGCTCTAGATTCTCCTTACACTTAAACACTAGAGCATTTGAAAGGGTACGTTTGTCTTTGTCATCTGGGCTTATGTTCATCGAATTTGCAACGATGCAGCTCATCAAGTCGCTACAAGTGCTAAATATTAGCGACTTGGTGAGCTGCATCGTTTTGGATGGTGGAAGCAGAGCCGCCCTGGTTTTCATCTATTAGCTTCTGATGTAAGAGTTGAGAATCATTAAGTTACTTCCTTTGTCATTAGGAGCGGGTGGTACTCTTTTCTTTTATACTTGCCATTCCTTTGTACATTTTCCTTCTTTGTATTATCTCAAAGTTGATCAATGCAAGTTTCTTTCCAGAAAAAAAAATGATAAACTAAATCGATACAGGGAAAGGCAGCAGCTGAGTGTATAATCACTATGAAGCTGAGATCCTTAATATATATAATTGAAACTTTTACATGTTTGAAATGTCATTATTGTTAAAGTGTGAGTCATTCCAGCAGTAAGACAAGCCTCAAATCCTGGAATGTTTCAAGGAATGATGAAAAGTTGTCTCCATGTTTTAAGGAGTGTTTTAGGGAAAGTTGTCTAGGTTTACTATTCATTGGTGTATATATATCTTAGTCCTCATAGCAAATGTATCATGAAAAAATATATTGAATGAAATCATTTCTTCATTATTCATTTTAACTTGGTATCAGAGCATCGATCCATTGATTGGATTAGGTCTCTGTCATATTTTTCTTCTCTTGAACCTTTTTTTCCCAGTAATTGGGATTGAGTTATTTGTTTCTGTCTTCCTTGTTGTTGCACAAGGAATTTGTTCCTTTTTGAGGTTTCTTGCAATTGATTTTTTGGACTTCTATTTCCTCACGAAGCTTTGTCATCTTCCCTCTTTTTCCTCACCTGATCGGCATCTCTGTTATTCTGCCAAGAACCTCAGCCACAAGGCAAGCCGTGCCTTACCCAGAACGCAACTGCGCCGCCGCACTAGTCCTTCACTGGACTTCAAACCATCACCTGCAATCACGAGCTTCTCTGCTTGCTGCCGTCGTTCTTCCATCCCAGAGCCAACAAACACAGCTGCCGCTGTGCTCACAGTCCTCTGCGGTGCCCAGCTCACCAAAGTCGTGCTCGGCACCTTCAATTTCACCTTGACCGACGTTGTGCTCTGCCAGCCACACCGTGCACCTCCACCGTGCCAGACCGCCCAAATCTGCTAGTTCTTTTTTTTTAAGAATAGCACATAGCAGCCCAGTTGCGCTTAGGGTGGAACAAGCAGCCGAAAGCAAGGGGTTTCTTTTGTCAACAGAAAAGAAAAGAGACATTGAAGAGAGAGAATTTTGCCTTCATTTGGCAGAAAGAAGAAAAACATTTTGACTACTTTTGCTTTACAAAAAGTAAACAAAGTAAAGTGCATGTGCCTGGCCATCCCACATTTGCTTTGCAAAAGTCCGTTTGCATTTTTGGTGGTAAAGTAAATTTTGTTTACTTTTACTAACAATCTGTTTTATTTGTAATTCCGCTGCATAATTCCTTCAATGGCGCTTGTCGACTATGATTATCAATCCATATCACATGAGATGTGCCACTACTGCAAAAAACCTGGACACACCAAGACAAATTGCTACCGATTGATTGGCTACCCACCTGGCTACTTTGAGAATCTCAAATACGCTAGGAAAAATACTGCGTTAATTGCTCGTAGAAATTGGGGTAAGATTGGTATGGCTTTACAAACCTCTAACTTTATTGGTGAAGATAGTTGGATAATTGATTCAGGTGCTTCAGATCATATGACTTATGATAAATCTTATTTCACCCATTTGTCTTCTCCACTTGTGTCTAGTGTCACCAATGCCAACGGAGAAGCATTCCCTGTTTTAGGGAGCGGTTCTATTCGAGTCACTCCTTCTCTCGAACTTCATAATGTGTTATATGTTCCTGCTTTATCTCACCACTTAATATCTGTCCCACAGTTAAATGCTCAGTCTAAGTGCTCTGTCACATTTTTTCCTATGTATGTCATTTTTCAGGATCTTCTCACCCGAGAGATAATTGGTCGGGGATATCTGAGGGGGAGACTGTTTCACCTAGATCACATGTATGCCGGGGAGAAACCAGGGAAGATCGCCCGAGCTACTTTGACTACAAGTTCAGATCAACTGAGTGAGTTATTTCTATGGCACCGTCGTTTGGGGCATTCTTCCTTTAGCAACATGAAAAAATCTATGCCTTCTCTGTTTATTGGAATTAATGAGTCTACTTTGCATTGTGAAACGTGTGTCCTAGCAAAAAGTCATCGTGTTAGTTACCCTCTAAGCGTTTCCAATAAAAGCACTATTCCTTTTGAACTCATCCATTCTGATGTTTGGGGTCCTTCCCAACTCCCTACACCTACTGGCATGCGTTGGTTTGTATCATTCATTGATGATTGCACTAGACTTTCTTGGATAGTGTTGTTAAGAACTAAGTCTGCTGTTTTTCCTGCATTTCAAGCTTTCAAGAGTCTCATTCAAACCCAATACAATGGTAACATCAAAGTCTTTCGGTCTGATAATGGGGGGGAATATGTCAATCATGATTTTCAACAGTTTTTCCAAACTCATGGGATAATCCACCAAACTACCTGTCCTCAAACACCTGAACAAAATGGAGTGTCGGAACGTAAGAATCGTCATCTCCTTGATGTGGCTAGATCCATTCTTTTTGGTGCCCATATGCCCAAATACTTGTGGGGGGAAGCTGTCCTTACTGCCGCTCATCTCATAAATCGTCTTCCCTCTAGTGTTCTTAAAGGTCGTATTCCGTTTGAAGTTTTGTCTACCCATATCTCGATTCCTTCTTTTCATAATCTTCCGGCTAGAATCTTTGGGTGTATAGCCTTTGTTCATATTCCTAAGAATCAGAGATCAAAGTTAGAGCCTCGTGCCCTGAAATGTGTATTTGTTGGTTATGGCACTAATCAGAAGGGGTATAAATGTTACCATCCTCCGACTCAGAAATTTTATGTCACCATGGATGTCACATTTTATGAGGATGCGTGCTACTTCTCTCCCACTGACACTTCTCGTCAGGGGGAGAACTTCAGATACTTTGACGAGATGTTCAGTGGTAGTAGCCCAGTGGATGATGTTTCAGTTGGTGATCAAAATGTTGAAAAAGGAGGAGAAATATTGGTACCCGTGACTAGTCACGTCATACCAAGCGACCAGTCACCTGAATCCCATGAGTCATTACCGTCAGTCACGCACCCTAGCGACCAATCGCCTCCTTTACAGGAAATTGACAATCAAGGGGCTGACAATCAAGGTGATGACACTCCTGTACCTCCCTCAGTAACAGTCCCTTCTCTTGACCATGAATCTCAAGGTGTTGAAGATCACACAGAGGTACCTCTAGAACCCTTGTCTGATTCTAACATTAATATTGAATCCACTTCTGTTGAGTCTGAGACCACAAAATATATGTTACCCAATCGGTTAACTCGAGGTCAGCCTGCTAAAAGGTATGAACCCACTGTTCATGCTAAAGCTAAGTACCCTGTTGTCAATTTTATGTCGACCCATAGGCTTTCTAAGTCATATGAATCATTTGTGAATCAAATATCTACTGTATCTGTACCTAATAAAGTGCAGGATGCTCTAAGAGATCCGAAGTGGTCAAAAGCCATGGAGGAAGAGATGGAGGCATTACAGAAGAATGACACATGGGAACTTGTTCCTCCTCCACGTGGGAAGAAGACAGTTGGTTGCCGATGGATCTTTACAGTAAAGCACAATGCAGACGGTTCAGTGAGCAGATACAAAGCACGGTTGGTAGCTAAAGGATTTACTCAAACATACGGCATTGACTATGATGAGACCTTTGCACCTGTAGCCAAGATGAACACCATCAGAGTCCTATTGTCACTGGCAGCTAACTTGGATTGGCCTCTCAAACAATTCGATGTCAAGAATGCCTTTCTCCATGGTAATCTCTCTGAAGAAGTCTATATGGATCTTCCACCAGGATATGGAACTAACGCATCATCCGAGGTAGTGTGCAAATTAAAAAAGTCTTTGTACGGCTTAAAGCAGTCACCACGTGCCTGGTTTGGAAGGTTCACACAGTCTATGCGCCAGTTTGGATACAAGCAGAGTAATTCTGATCATACATTGTTCTTCAAGCATCGAAAGGGCAGAGTTACAGTATTGATAATATATGTAGATGATATGGTGATTACTGGAGATGACTTGGAAGAAATTGATAGACTGCAACAACAATTGGCGTCAGAATTTGAGATGAAAGACCTTGGCAACCTTAAATACTTCTTGGGGATTGAGGTAGCCAGGGGGAGAGATGGCATATTCCTGTGTCAAAGAAAGTATGTGCTAGACTTGCTGACAGAAACTGGCATGTTAGACTGTAAGCCCATCAACACCCCAATGGAGCAAAATCATCGCTTAGCTGAATATCCCGATCAGACTCCAACTAATCAGTCCAGATATCAAAGGTTAGTAGGACGTCTGATTTATTTGTCACACACTAGACCAGATGTTGCATATGCTGTTAGTGTTGTGAGTCAGTTTATGCATAACCCAAGTGAATGTCATATGGATGCTGTTCTACGGATTTTGAGGTATTTAAAGTCTGCACCAGGCAAGGGATTGATGTTCTCAAAACATAATCACCTTGAAGTAAGTGGTTACACAGACGCAGATTGGGCCGGTTGTATTAATGACAGAAAGTCTACCTCTGGCTACTTCACTTTTGTTGGTGGAAATCTTGTTACTTGGAGAAGCAAGAAGCAGAAGGTGGTAGCTCGTTCCAGTGCAGAGGCAGAATATAGAGGTATGGCTCATGGAGTCTGTGAATTGTTGTGGCTGCGGAATTTACTACGTGACTTGGGTTTTAAACCCAAACAGGCGATGAATCTATATTGTGACAATAAAGCAGCTATCGATATATCTCATAATCCAGTACAACATGATCGCACTAAACATGTAGAGGTGGATCGACACTTCATTAAAGAGAAGTTGGAGGCAAAGTTGATTACTTTTCCTTTTGTTCCATCCGAAGAACAATTGGCAGATATATTAACTAAGGCAGTTTCAAGCAAGGCCTTTCATGACTCACTATGCAAGTTGGACATTCGTGATATGTATGCTCCAACTTGAGGGGGAGTGTTAAAGTGTGAGTCATTCCAGCAGTAAGACAAGCCTCAAATCCTGGAATGTTTCAAGGAATGATGAAAAGTTGTCTCCATGTTTTAAGGAGTGTTTTAGGGAAAGTTGTCTAGGTTTACTATTCATTGGTGTATATATATCTTAGTCCTCATAGCAAATGTATCATGAAAAAATATATTGAATGAAATCATTTCTTCATTATTCATTTTAACTATTATGGGTTCAATGTATATAGATTGACAAAGTAAATATTGTTTTAGTGCAAATGCTGTAGCATTAGGGTGGCTTCGGTACGGGAACCGGACTTTTTTTTGCCGTTACCGGTACCGAACCGGAATTTCCGGTATGTCATTTTTCAGTTCCGATACTGTCCCGATTACCGATTTTCCCGACATTCCGGTATCCCGAACTCCATCGGTCGGTTCCGGTCGGTAATGGCTTACCGAAAATTGCAGAAGAAGAAGTTGAAGAAGAAGAAGTTGCAGGTTGTCCAGAAGAAGAAGAAGAAGAGAGGAGGATCGAGTTGAAGAAGCCCAGAAGAAGAAAAAATCTGGAAAAGGGTGATGGCGTGGGTGGGAGAAAGAAAGAGAGAGAGGAGTTGAAGAAGACGAGAAGAAAAAAATTAAGGGAAAGAGTGATGGAGAGACTAGAGAGAGAGAGAGAGGAGTTGATCAGTTGAAGAAGCCAAGAAAAGAAAAAAATAAGGAGGAGTGATGATCTGATGGGGAGAGAGAGAGAGAGAGAGAGAGAGAGTGTGTGTGATGGCGTGGGTGAGAGAAAGAAAGAGAGAGAGTGTGTCAGAAAAGTAGAAGAAAACAAAAACAAAGAGGAAAAAGTGTGAGTGGGTGAGAGAAAAGAGAGAAAGAAGGAGAGAATGAGAGGTGTGAACAACGAAGAGGGAGAGAGAAAAGTCAAAGTAGCTGATATATAAACTATATGTATATATATGTGCGGTCGGTCGGGATATTCCGACCTTTTTGGGATTGGGCATACTGGTACCGAACCGAAAACTCACTTTCGGGACGGGAATACCGTACCGACTTTTCGGATACCGATTTTTCGGAAATTTTTCGGGTCAACTCGGTCGGAATTCGGTCGGTTCGGGACTTTTCGGTAAATATAGCCAGCCCTCTGCATTTATTCTATATTAACAAATAGCAACAGTCCCTTTTAGAGGTGGCAAACGGGCCGGCCCGGCCCGGCCCGGCCCATTTAATCGGGCTACGGGCCGTGTTCGGGCCGGCCCGTGTCGGCCCATTTCTTATCGGACCCGGGCTCGGGCCGGCCCATATACTCAAACATTAGGCCCGGCCCGGCCCACGGCCCATGTCCATAGCGTGCCGGGCCGGGCCGGGCTCGGGCCGTAAGAAAATGAAAACTATTTTTTTTTCCAATAAAAACGAAAAGTAGTTCTATTTTGAGATAAAATTAATACTATAAAAATAAATACTACACAAAATTCATACAAACAATGCTTGTTGTTCATAATTATATATATATATTTATGTATATATAATATATACATATATAATTATATATAATTATATATAATATATATACATATATACATATATAATTATATATAATATATATACATATATAAAACTATATATATATATATATATATATATATATATATATATATATATATATATATATATCCACGCCTCATGAATGGGCCGGGCCGCGGCCCGTAATTTATCGGGCTCGGGCCGTGCCGGGCCTAAAACGGGCTCGGGCCGGGCCGGGCCTTTGGGCCAATATTTCTCGGCCCGGCCCGGCCCGTTACATTAACGTGCCGGGCTCGGGCCGGGCCTATAACGGGCTCGGGCCGGGCCGGGCCGCTTCTTAACGGGCCGGGCTCGGGCCTAGCGGCCCATTTGCCACCTCTAGTCCCTTTTCAACAACCCTTTTCTTCCCCATTTAATTACAACCTCAAGTATATAATTTCATGACCGCACTATTCATTCTCAAGATTGCACATTATTTCTGCAATTATTAACTAAAACAAAAATCGTTTAGTGATTATTTGTACCAAAATCATTTTCTATTACTTATTTGGTCCATTTCTTGAAAAGATGATTAATTTAAAAAGTGGTTTAGAAAATCAACAATTTTGACGGTAACACTAAATTGCAAAATGTGATGGATTTTTTTTTCTTTTGTGTATTAAGAATAAATTCCCTTCCAAACTTTGGACTCTCAATCAACTCCTAAGTTGGTGTACACTAGAGAGGAAAGAAGACAAACCTTAGTCACACGAACTAGCCTCATAACTCATGCAAAGGGTAAATCATGAGGGCTTCAACCGGCTTTGCGAGCCTTAATTTACCCGTTGCACGAGATATCTAAGTTTACAGAACACCCCAAGATCATCCTACTAACCAAACTCCATTAGCACCAAGAGGGTTGACCATTTTGGGGTCAATGAGAATTGAACTTGGGTGGCCACAATTGCAGTCAAACTAAGTTACCAACTCACCAACCCCTTGCACGAGATATCTAATTTACCAACCCCTTGATTTACCCGTTGCACGAGATATCTGAGTTTACAGCTCACCCCAAGATTGTCCTACCAACGAAACTCCACTAGCGCCAAGAGGGTTGACCCTTTTGGGGTCAATAGAAATTGAACTTGGGTGGCCACAATTACAGTCAAACTAAGTTACCAACTCACCAACCCCTTGGGGTTAAGAAGGATAAGTTTTGAGTTCGAGATTCACAAATAAAATTATGATAGGCCATGAGTTCGGTCTCATATCCTAAATTCACAATCTTTTAAAAGAAGAATAAAAAGAATTGCAAACACAACATCCGCTTTACCGTAAAATGGCATATAGACTTCATGTTGGACGTACTCTCTTTCTTTTTGGTTTTAAGAAAGCACAAAAAGGCGGGCCAGGAGTAAAACAGCGAACAAAGGCAATAAGGACCCGCAGCACCTTATCAACGACGACTAGAAGAATTCCCAAAGACAAGAAAAGCATCATACAAAGTTACAAACACAGGAGAACCAACAGTCAAAAGTAGACTCCCGGACAGAACCAGATCTAGACGAAGCTCCGCCATGATCGGTTCATCGCTTAGGTATGTTCTAATTCCTCAAGCATTTTAGAAGAACTCGTTCGAGTATTCTCTCAGTTATCCCTAGCTAGCTTGCTTGTTTTAGCGATTGAGTTAGAGTAGCTGATAGTGAAGTAAGAATCTGTAAGATGGAGTCGGATAGAATTAGCGGTTTACCCAGTGCCGGCTCAAACTTTTCGGGGGCCCTGTGCGAAAGTTAAGAAGCGGCCCTCCAAGTTTTACTCTTATATGAAAATAGTAAGATAACAAAAAAGAAACAGAAGGAAAAAAAAAAAAAACTAGCAATGGAGTTCATTAGATGAGCCTACAAAAAAAAAACCAAATATTTAATACAAATAAACAGTTCCAGCCAAAAAAATTACAAAAGATCTCATAAAACTCTCAAAATAACACATTTTTCTCAAAGCTGTCTCAAAAGTTTTGGAGACCATGTGCGAGATTAAAAACAAGGCATTTTAATGTGGTTTTGCATGATGATGTTAAAAAAAATTCATATATAAAAACAAAATATTATAAAAAATTCATCTTAAATTTAGTTTAAATTCATCTTCAATTTAGTTTAAATTTATCTTTAAATCTTTTGAAAAAAAAAGAGTACTATAGCTTGTTCTTAACTTCTTGCTAAAGCAAATTTCATTAAAAGAAGCAAAATTATATAACTAAACTATTAGGGCCCAAAAAAAAAAGAAGAATAAATGTAACATCTATCCAAAAAAAATGGAAGAAGGAAAAGAAAAAAAAAAGGAAGCTTATTAGGGCCCAAAAACAGAGAAAGAAGAAGAATAAAAGAACAAAAAAATGGAAGAAGGAAAAAAAAAAAAAAGGAAGCGTATTAGGGCCCAAAAACAGAAGAAGAAGAATAAAAGAACAAAAAAAATGGAAGAAGAAAAAAAAAAAAAAAACAACTAAGGAATCAAGGGAAAGCTGGGGTTCGAACTTGGAACTCCCACCATAATACAAAAACCTTCATACAATTGCCAACTGAACTGCACATGAGCTATAGTAAGAGGGCCCTGTTTTTATATATATAGGGCCCCTAAATTTTGGGGCCCTGTTCTGTCGCACTCATTGCACATGTTCAGAGCCGGCTCTGGGTTTACCAAATGATGTTACAGAAAAAATTTTGTCACGGTTGCCGCTTAGGGATGCAGTGAGGACAAGTGTTTTATCGAGCAAGTGGAGGTACAAATCGGAAATGCTTCAAGATCTAGTGTTTGATGATCAGTGTGTCTCGACTCAAAGCCGTGCAACCTTTGTGAACATTGTTGATCATGTACTCTTACTTCATACTGGCCCCATACACAAGTTCAAGCTTTCTCGTAGAGATGTGCTAGCCACCATAGATATGGATCGATGGATTTTTCACCTATCCAAAAACCCTGTCGTCAAAGAGATGATATTTGAGATTTGGAAAGGGAATCCCTACAACATTCCATCATGTTTGTTTTCTTGTCAAGATATTGTTTATCTAGAGTTATACAGGTGTTCGCTAAAGCCTCCTCCGTCCACATTCAAAGGATTCGGGAGTTTGAAAACCCTTGATATGGAGAATGTTACTATGGCCCAAGATGTGTTTGAAAATTTGATTGGTTGCAGATCTCTGCTTGAGATATTGAAATTGAGAAATTGTGATGGTTTCACCAATCTCAAGATTGATGCACCGAATCTCCGATATATTTACATCATAGGTGTCTTTGAAGATGTCAACCTTGAGAATATCTCAAATGTAGCTCAAGTTTCACTTCATTTGAAGGTCAATATCGACCAAAGACGGGATCCTGGTAGTTCTGGCAATTTGCTCAAGTTTTTTTATCACCAGCCTCATATTCAAAGGCTCACAATAAATCGGAACTTTTTAAAGGTAATGGATTTTCCGGGAAGCTTCATAAATTATTTAACCATCATGACGTTGTTATGGGACTTTGACCACATTCACTTAGTATGCTGTTTTGTGCTTCCACTCTGCTGCAGTATTTGTCTATTGGTGCCTTGCCAGAAAAGCTTCCCAGACCATGTCAATACCTGAATTTTCTTTCTGTTGACATGAGCTTCGATGTTCCGGATGAAATTTTAACTGTCCTATGCCTTCTGAGAAGCTCCCCTGCTCTACAAGTACTAGAAATTTTGGTTAGTTTTATTCTGCTGAATTAAAAATTTCTACCAACTTTAGTGTAAAATATTTTAATTAGTTTCGATCGAGAGCTATTTTGTCAAAACTTCCAGATTATGATGCTATATACCTCTTGTAGGTGGACCCTGAAAAGGATCACGCCGCTGTGGGAGAAGCAAAATCTTGTTTATATGACAACTACAATTGTGCATACGCTCAACTGCGACTTGTGAAAATAACCAACATCTCTGGTGTAAAAGCTGAACTAGATTTCATCGAATTTCTGCTTTTAAGTTCACCTGTGCTTGAGAGAATGACTGTTAAACCTGCTTCTGTGAGTTCTGTCAATGGGTTTTCAAAGCTAGTAAAAGAGTTACTTCTGTTTAAGCGTGACTCAAAGCGTGCAGAGTTACTTCTGCTTTTGGACCCATAATTCATCAATGAGAGTAGCAGCAGCTCAGAGGACTTCCTTGCAGAAACGAATGTCTATATATATGATTTATGTCTGTTTGTTGAGACATGTTTCGACATTTTGTATCAAAATTTCCACCGTCTATATTTGATGGCAGAAATACCGGAGGTCCAAACAGAATTTAGTTAGCAAAATTGGGGTGTATCAGTCTATTAAATATGATTCCCATGCCGTTTCATCATCAGAAACCCTTCTACGTACCTTTTCAGCATAATTAAGATCAATTGGCATGGTTTGTTTCTGAGTTGAAGTTTGTCTAACAAAAAAGAAAAACAAGCCACACGATTATCCTTAGAATAAGAAAAGTTTAACTTGTTTAGCCAAGTCTCCAATGTGTTAAGGGTACTACACGTGTCAATCATCTGAGCTTAGTTTGTTAGGTGGTTATATATTTAGAACTATATAAGCTTAGTTGGTTCTTGGTGTTATACCCTAGAATTTGGGGATTTTAGATTTCATCTCTCTATCTTGGATTGCCGACGATTATTCATTCTTGCTCATTGCGAATCTCTAGTTTTCGAGTATATGTTGATAATAAACTCAGTTCATATAGTTGCTTTACAAAAGAAAGAATCTACAGAGGCAGTAGTATGTTGTTGATATTGGTAGAAAATTCAGATGATTACCAAGACAATTCGTTGGGAAGAAAGATGCCATTGATGGAAGAAAACTTTATTGGTAGACGTTTGATGTGCAGAAAGTTGAACAATTGATGCAATAGTGATTGTGACTTGTTGACTTGGTGAAGAAAAATTGAGAAAATCAAAGTGTAGTTTGGGATAATCAAGAAGTGTAGCTTTGTCCAGTTGGATTGAGCTTCTATGCTCTTTTGGGATAATTGAAGTGTTGTTGGAATTTTTGTACTTGATCTTTCTTTGGTGCAAGTTGGCAATTGCTAGAGTTTTTCCTTTGATTCTGGGTTGTGCAGAATTCTGCCCTGTTATTAGACTTCTGGTATAGTTACCTTTCAAGAAGGAATTTTTCTGGTATTTGGTACCGTTAATCATGAAGCAGAACAATGAACTACAAAATTGTCTACTATCGAACTTCTGCAATTTAATTTCAGTTCGGTTGGACAACTCTAACTATGTCACATGGAAATTTCTGTTAGAGACAATGTTAAAAGGTTGTGGCCTACTGGGATATGTCGCTGGATCGTTTCCTTGTCCTCCACGACACATGATAAGAGAAGAAGATGGGGTTACATCTGAAATGACAAAGGAGTACGTGAAATGGCAGCAAAACGATTCTGCCGTAATGTCTATACTTGCAGCTACACTGTCTAGTGATGTCCTCTCTTTTTTGTTGTCGGCAGCAAGACCTCTAGGGAACTTTGGTGTTTGCTTAAGGAGAAGTATGCTTCTACTTCTCGGTCTAACAGAATGTGTCTTAAGACCACTTTTCAAAATCTCCAAAAAGGTTCAGATTCTATTGACAAATTTTTGCTTAGAGTTAAGATAGCTTGTGATCAGCTTGCAAATGTGGGAGTTCATATGCCTGATGAAGACATAATTGTCTCTGTTCTTCATGGTTTGCCCTCAGAATTTGCTACCATGAAAACTATAATTAAGACCAAAACATCCCTGGTTTCAATGCAAGAACTGCGATCTCTTTTGCTTATTGCTGAGGATGAGATTGAACTAGTTGCCAAGACCACTTATTTGCCTTCCAATCCAGCAATGTCTGCATATAGTGATACTCCCAGAGCTGTTGCTAGTTCAAATGTTGTTCATGGTGTCATAGAGAATGCAGGGGCTGCTCTCTCTTCATCTCCTGTAAGTCTGTCTCCTTCTGTGAAGGAAGAAGAACTAGAAAGCTTCCCTTCTGGCAGAGCATTTTCCCCGTCTATGGTCTCTGGGATGCAATGGAGGCAAGGAAGTTCCCTCCCGAACCACAATGACGCAGTATTGTTTTGTGGAACAACTGAAATAGCAACTGATCAGAGGGAGAAATTCTTGCAGCAGCTCCAGCAAGTGCAGCACCAAGGTCACTGTACCATTGTTAGTATGCCCACTCTTGCTGGTGGAAATTCTAAGCAATTTTCTGCGCAGCAGCGAGCATCTGCTCCAGATTTTGAGGAAAAATTCAAGATGAGTTTTGAAAAAGAATGCCGTGTTTCTGATTTGGTTGACAAGAAAAAGGAAGACTCTGTGGGAAATGAAGTGAGTCTTGCTGGAATTCAAAAATTCTTCCAAGAACCCAAGTCGGTTAATGAAGCTGATTGCAAGGAAGGCGTCGCTGCTTCTCTATCTACTGTTCTTGGAAAAGCGCAACAGAATCTAAGAATCTCTTTGATGTGAAAAAAAAGCAATTGGTGGAGGAAGTTGCTGCCACTCTTGTGCCTGCAGATACTACCAAGATTGATGAGAGGATCATTGGTTATTCAGGACTGCAAAGTGGTACTAATGCAGCTGCACCTCAGTTATCCATTCCTACTTTGCCTGCTCCTTTCATTTCCAACAGCCCTTCAATGACCTCTACAGCTTTATTTGGGTTTTCTAATCACAAGACTTCTCTGTCTACAAATCAAATCTCCTCTAATCTCTCAGAATTGCAACGAGTTATGTTCAAGAACATTGAAGCTTTGCTGCCACAAAGCACTTGGCAGCTCCCTTCCACTCCTCCGGATAGCACTTCACTACATTGTAGGCATGCCTCTCATCCTATGAAGCTATGTCAATCACTGCCTCTCATTAATCCTGATTGAAACTAGTACTATGAGTTCCTATATCTATTGCAACCTGATGTTAGCTCCACTCCCATCAGTTTGAGGGGGGGTGTTAAGGGTACTACACGTGTCAATCATCTGAGCTTAGTTTGTTAGGTGGTTATATATTTAGAACTATATAAGCTTAGTTCCAGTCCTTTGTATCTGTGGGTTGAGGAAAAATACACGAGAATTTCTTTTATCATCTCTCTTTCTCTGCTTTCTCTCATTCTCTAACACAATGCAGTCGTACTTCTCATTCTCAAATAAGTCTTGGAATGTTTATTTTTAAATTGTTTGCTTGCTAAATGATATTGATTAATCTTGACACTAGCACTGTCCAATACTTGACGAATGACTTGTTTCAATGATTCGAAGATCTCATAATAAGAAATAACCAACAAATAAGTCTTGGAAATATAAACCAAATTCATTGCTAATGGAATGCATAAACTCGGAATAAATTTCAACTAACTAATAATGAATTAATGTATGAATTCCAAAAGATAAGTGAATGTACCTAGAATATCAAGAGTCGAGCTATTAGATATCCATATATATAAACTCTTGTAACTGTTCTCATTAGATATTTTGATAGCAGGAAAGTTTGAAGAATTCCTAGATCCATGTATTAGGTGTTCACTAAATATCCCTTCCTCTGTTGAGCGATTAAGTTAGAGGTGCTGATGATGGAGATGGAGATGGAGTTGGATAGAATTAGCAAGTTCATACTGGCCCCATACACAAGTTCAAGCTTTCTCGTAATGATGAGATAGACACCAAACATATGGATCGATGGATTTTTCATCTATCTAGAAACCCTTTCGTCAAAGAGATGATACTTAACATTTGGCAAGGGGATCCATACAACATTCCATCATGTTTGTTTTCACATCAAGATATTGTTCATTTAGAGTTATACAGGTGTTTGCTAAACCCTCCGTCCGCATTCAAAGGCTTCAGGAATTTGAAGAGCCTTGATATTTGGAGTGTTAATTTGGCCCAAGATGGACTCTAACAGATAAGTAAATTAATGTACCTAGAATATCGATCAAGAGTCGAGCTATTAAATTCAATACATGAATATCGTGTTAACTAGATTTGTATGCAAAATTCTAATATGCAGGTTACATGGAATGTAGCGCTGGATATTAGAATTTTTCATACAAATCTAAAAACACGATATTCATGTATCGGATTTCAAAAATACAATTACATTTCAAAAAAACAGGCTGCATATTAGACATACCCGATTTGTATATATAAACTCATGAGTTAATTGAGTTAAATCTAGCTAGTGCAGTATTCCTAGTCATAATTCATTAATGAATGTCGATCAGCAGCTACCAGTATTGCTTGCAGAAATGACTATAACTTGGAGTTGTACTGGTTGGTACAAGTTTTTATAATGTATGTCTGTTTGTGGAAACATGTTTTGACAACGTTTATCAGAATTTCCACCGTCATTATTTAGTTGAAATTTTCTTATCAAGTAATCGACGAGTCACATGTTCGGTTGGACAAAAAATAAGGTCCAAACAAAATTTAGAGGAAACACAATTGGTAAGTGTAGCAGTGTTCTTTTCAACATAATTTGATCATTTTGTTTTGTCCTGAGTTTAAGACTTAAGTTTTATCTAACAAGAGAGAAAAACCAAACACGTACATTCATCATCTAATGAAAATCTGGAGGAACTCCTATGACTTTGAATCTTTGACATGCAAATAATTGATGAGAATTGAGAACTCATTGAATCAATGTTGCTTTAAATTTATGATCCATGTGAAGTATGGGATCCCATAAATAAGTCATATCCTTTTAAGTTGGTGTTATATATTATTCAAACATTGACTTTGTAGTATGGAAAGGGCTCCTCCTTTCTTATTTTCTAATGACAAACTAAATCAGTACTGGGAAAGGTAACATCTCCTCCTTTGAATATATAATCACTCTGAATCTGAACTCCCTAATATTAGTTGAACTTTCACTTGTTTGAAATATCATTATGGGTTCAGTGCAAGTCCTGTAGTGCCCCAAATTTATGTTTGATTTTGGGTTCAAACCAGTTTGATCAGTTAGTTTTTTCTTTTACACTATGTTCTTCCTCATATAGATCTGCTCAATGCGCGCGCGCTGTGACAGAATTGAAGGTTTTCATTAGCAATTACTATAGAAGAGACTTATTTTTTTATTAGATATTAGTATAAAACTAATATATGGAACGTGCGTGCTTAACGTTTTGCATGCTATGAAATATGGTTTCGATCTATTTTATATGCACAATGTTTGGATCCAAAACAGTTTGAACGTTATAAATATTTGGATCCAAAACAGTTTGAACGTAAACATTCAAACTATGGAGAAAATGGCACGGTGCCAAATGCTTACGTTCAAGCAAATAAATCGGACCCAAATATCGGGATGGATTTTAGATTGTGTATTGGAAACCAAATAAATCCAATCTTTCAAAAAAAAAATTTAAGTAGTTTAAAAAAAAAGTTTGAGGGGATAATTCAAACACAAGATTTCATTTCATGTTGTGGAAAGAAATATCATCGCATTTGGTTTGCTATTGGGAAATGACAAGCAAACTCAATAAAAATCAAGAGATTCGTTTTCATTTTTTCTACCAAACGTAAAGAAGAGAAAGCAAACTCATGCGCGAGAATCTAATCCATTAACCAAATGGAGCCTAACAGCTAGTTAATTCGCAACAGTAAATTATAGTAGCCTCTTTTTTCTTCATTGGCTTATCAAATTTCTTTTCATTCGGCCTTGATTGCACCATATAACCAATCATCAAATAGAATTTCATCGCATTAGTCATCATCATTGATCAATATTAACCAACAAACACTCAGTAATTGTCACTAAAAACTAAACGAAACGTTCTCTGAAAGCAATCCGAAACGGTTCAACAGCCAAAACACGGATTCGGAAGCCAGAAAAAGATAAACAAAAACAGAAACCACCCATAACAATCATCATCATCATCAATGAGCGTAGGTAAATAAGCTAGCTAGCTTTGAGCCATTTCGATCCCCATTGGTATATATACATATTCTGATATCCATGATACAGATCGATTCATAATGAGTATATAAATATATATATGTATTCAAGAAACGGAACGCTTTCCGGGACGGTCGGCGACCTTGAGGGTCTTGTCAATGAGCTTGCGAGCTTTTTTGCTGCGGATCTCGACCTTGACGCTGGAGCTCTTGTCCATCTTTATGTAGGGTTTCTTCGACTTCTTCTTCAGAGCTCTTACCTTCGATTTGATCGACTCCACCAAGCTCTCCAACTGGTTCGTCATCTCAAACCAATTGTATTCGAATGAAGCGAGAGAGAAATTAAGGCCGAAGAGATCTCTGGGAGAAGAACAATAGGAGAAGAAGGAAGTTGTTTGGAGGCTACGACTCTGCTCTCACACTGGGGCTTATAACGAGTTTAATGAAGAGGGGGTTCAGAAATGGGCTTGTTTTTGGAGATAATTACTTCCTTGCCATTCCCCTTATCTTTTGACTAATATAGATCACAAAGTCTTCAATTTTCACCGGATGTGTACTTGAGGCGTACCCCATCTTGGAAATTTGAAGCCAACCTTGTGTGAAAGGCATTTAAAATTCAAATCATGCATTTTGTAAATTTTGGATAAATGAGTGATGGTAATTTTTTTTTTTTGGTTACAGATGGTAATTTTCTGTTTGTTCACTGAGAAAATATGGCATGGTCAAACAACTTAAGAAAACCACTTCTGACTTCTTCATATTTTACCAAAAACCAAAAAGGTATGGTTATAAATTTTATTCTTCACTTACAATATTGAATAAACAGTTTACCATATCAGTGTGTATATAACTATATATACAGCTTGAAACAAGTCATTTTTTAATATTAATTATGGTCTAATCATTTAGAAATTATTTTCAAAGACTTTTCTATGGCTATGATCTGGGTAGTGAGTGTAGTTCACACTTATTCTTCCACAGTGCGCATGGATCATATCATGTTGTAGGTTGGTTTATATTTAAATTATTCAACAGGACAAAGTAAAAATTTTAAATTTATTGAGATCATATCTCTAATTATAGAGAAGAATACCACAAAATTGACAATTTATCGGTTGTTAAATGATAATTTCAAAGAAATTTGTTTTTGGTCAAATTTCGAAGAATTATGTCTAATTTACTTGGATAAAACTTTACTTTTTTGAAGTTAAAAATTAAAATCTTGCGTCTGACCGTAGAAAAAGATGACACAAGGTGGCTGCCATGTTATTAGTCAATCAAATAGGGGTAGTCTAGTACTTTAGTTTATGAAATGTTGTAATCTATTTCCCTTTTTTTTAATCTCCAAATGCACTGACTCCTAGTGCTGAGAATGCACTTAATGTGGCACACTTTTCGTTGAAAAAATTGGTTGCTACACAAAGTCGTCGGAGAATAATAATATTATTATTTAACTACCTAGTAAAAAGTACAAACGTATTCACACCTTCCTTTAATTACTACTTTATAGTAATATCTTCTTCAGGACCAAACAATTACGAAGGGAAACATGGCGATGGTTGATTCTTTCGGATTTCGTTGTTGCCCAAAGAAACGTTTCAGGAGTGCGAAACTGATATTTGTTTGGTTACAAGACAAGAGAAACTGGTATTTGAAACCATGAAAGACCCATACTTTGACTTGTTAGAGCATCTCCAGTAGATGACCTATTTTAAAATAAATTTAAAATTTAGCTAAATTTAAGGCAAAACTTAGCTCCAACAGATTACCTAAACAAAAGTTAAATTTAACTTTTGCTAAATTCTCTACCTATATTTAACTAAAGAGGAGAGAGAAAATAGGTAAAACTCAAATACTCAAACGTTCAAATTTTTCAGTTTTAGTTGAAAAAATTTAAATTAACTTTACAAATAGGTATCATTGCTGGAGCAGAAGTCTAAAATTTAGGTAGTTATATTTAACTTTTAGCTAATTTAGCTAAAAATAATAGCTTTACTGCTGGAGATGCTCTTACCATATGCATCAAACCTACACGGCATCTGTTCCCAAATCCCAATGAGAATAAATTCTGTTAAATTTTGTGGACTAGAAATCCATTTCAACCAACCACTAGTTTGTCTCAAGTAGCTTATGAAGTTTGACATTATGAATTCCCAGCACCAACAAAAAGCCAAAACCATGACACTCATTGGCCAAAATGCACAACCCATGCCATTTCTTATCCATATAATGACAATGAAAAACAAAAAACAAAAAAGCCATGACTTCATGGCTTTTGCATGAATCATACCATAGTCAAAGCGGTCAAGATAATCGAGAAGTAATGACCATATAATATTACGGTCTATGATTTCCCATTTGAAATTTTTCGCAGCATGCATGATTCTCGAGGAAGGAATTACACAACGTAAGGGTCAAGATCAGATGCCTTCTGACTTCATTTTCATGCTGCAAATTCCTACTTTCTGGAAAGCTATGGTAAATTTTTCATTTTCCTTTCACACTTCACATACTGGTTAACTATGTCTTGGACCTTTAAATATATATATATATAAAGATCCATCCGACTCCAGTTCTTGAGCATCTTATGTTAATTTTTAGCTGCTGACAAGAGACAACAATATACATGCAGCTAGAACAACATGCATGCATGCCTGGAGGGTTTAGTTACAAATTGAGTAGTAGAAAAATGTAATGCAGCACTGTGCATCGATCATACTGATACAATTAATTCTAGCCAGATTGCTCTCGCTTCGTTGATCATCTCCCACTCGGATCGTTGATCTCAGAGAAGATTGTCGCAGATATACATGTGATGGATTCCTTGGTCGCACAACTTTGCTCATGACTACAACTTGTTTCTTCAATTTCAGTGCAGTTGATGATACCCGGCGCCCCTTGCGCACTCTGTTGAAGCTGCAATGCAAACTCGAGCCCTCTCACAACGTCATTCATCGACGGCCTTTCGATCCCATGATCGTGCATACAACTGATTGCGATCCCAGCAAACTTATTCAAGCACTCGGCTGCAATCTTACCCCTCAAATTGGGATCAATGATTTGATCAAGTTCTCCATTGTGATGACAGCTCTTGGCCCACTCAGCTAGACTCATCCGTCTCGTCTCCACCCCATGTATCACGGCCGGCCTTGCGCACAATACCTCGCACAGCACCACACCAAATGAGTAGACGTCGGACTTTTCGGTCAGCTGTTGACGCCGGTAGTATTCGGGGTCTAGATATCCGAAACTGCCTTTCACCACCGTGCTAATGTGGGACATGTTGGCGGTGCCCATCTTTGACAACCCAAAATCCGAAACTTTGGCCACCCAGTTCTCATCCAATAAGATGTTTGTGCTCTTCACGTCACGGTGAATGATGGTGCCCTTGGCAGTACCGCTGTGAAGGTAGCACAAGCCTCGCGCTGCGCCAATACAAATGTGGAGCCGTTCTTCCCAAACAAGGGATGGGTTCTCGGTCTGGTAGAGATGATCAGCGAGGGTCCCATGTGCCATGTAATCATACACCAAGATCATCTCGCCTTCATCCGCACAGTATCCGATGAGAGAGACCAAATGGCGGTGCCGGAGTTGGTAGAGCATTTCAATTTCCGTCTTGAACTCATGGGCACCCTGTGAAGACTCGGGTTTCAGCCGTTTGATCGCAACCATGGTGGCCCCGCCATCAATGTATCCTTTGTATACGTTGCCAAAGCCTCCAACTCCAATAGTAGAAGTATCCTTGAAGTTTTGGGTCGCAGTTTTGATATCAACCAGTGGAAAATAACGACACAAATAAGGCTGCAATGTTATTGCAGAGACGAGGGTCTTTGTTGACTTAGGCGACGATGGAGATTCAAGGACTCTAGGTCCATCCACAACACGACGTCCGAGGACCAAGATTCCGAAGGCAAAGAGCCCAAGCATGAATGGAAGTACTACACCAACAATGATGGCAAACATGCGAGTCGACTTGTTGCTGGGTTTGGTAGTCGGATGTGGTTCGGGGCTGGCGCTGGGTCCGGCGAGATTTCCATTCGAGTCATTCAATTTGAAGACTTCGATCCCATTCAAGATTGCATCAGTGTATAATGTCAACGAGCCGTTCGGGTTTGCTTGTAGTGCGAGAGAGAGATTTACTTTCTTGCTTCCAACTCCAGAGGGGTCAGACATAAACACAACGTAGTCTCTATAAACTGGTATCCCATTTCCACCACTCCATTGGATTATATCCGCGTCTTGATCAGCAGATTGATTGGCTATGTAAATTTGAAAGGTTCGATCTCCAGGACTCGTAATGTCATATTCAAACTCACAAAAGTGCAGCCTAACCAGGTAATGAAACTTGGAATCTACAGGAAAGTCCCAGGTGAGATTGTAGCTCTTGTTTATGGTTTTGTTCATGCCCATTGACCGGCCCGATTGGTAAACTTGTCTTGGTGCAGTGTACCGGGGTATTACGGCAAACTCTAGTTGAATACTATTGTTTATTGGAAGAACGCTAAACCTTGAGCTTAAATCATCCAGGTAGGCGTAGTCGTCCACGTCCCAATTGCGGTACATGCCAGTGTCCTGATTCGAAGAGAGCGAGCTTCCACCGACGTTGATTCGGTGGACCATCTCTAGAGCAGTGCTGTTGTCGATATAAAAATTGACGTTGCCACCAACATATGCAACCCCAGCGCTCTGGGCTGAAGAGTAGTAAAGATCGGTCGGCATGGACACGATTTCAATTCCATTGATGAACACATATGCGTCTGGGCTAGCCCTGCTTGGAGTGAATGTGATGTTTAGACTCTTTTCTTCCCCAATATTGACACAGAATTCTTTGTATGGCATCTCAACCCTGGAAGCATCCGAAATCGCTGAAACATTGAAGTCTTTGAGAAGGGTGTAACCACCGGCTTTGACAGAGAAGAGGGCTTCAGAACGGTCAAAGTCGACGTAGGAAACAGGGTAGAAATGCAAGCGGATTAACTTTTGGCCGGAGGTGACAGGAAATATGTAAGTGAATTCAGAGCGAGAAATCCGCACTGTTGCGTAAGGCACTTGGATTACAGTGGACGATGGAGGTGCTTCCCTGACTAGAGATGTACTGTTTGTACCTAGGTGTTCTAAGGGAGAAAATTCTGAGTTGATATCTCCGGTCCAATTTCGGTTATCAGACTTGTTGAATAGGTTGCCAGAATAGCCACAGTTAAGGGCGATAAAATCAACAGGAGTGTAGATAGGTGGCAAACCACCTGCTACGAGTGCACCGATAACGGGCAGAAACAAGGAAAGGTAAAGGGGAGTGAGAACTGGTTCCATGTTGGTATTCATTGCTTGGGGAATTCATGCATGATAGGATATAAAGAGAATGATAAAAAGGATGAGGAGGGAAAAGCTGCTTGATTATCAAATATGATATTTGTTCTACTACCTTAAGTTTCTCATGAATTTCTTGAACACAGAATTTGGGACATACGAAAGACTTCCATGTCAAATTAAATGGCTATACTATAATTGATGTCGAAGAAAATTGAGTTGACGAGTGAAGTCTTTATATACACTTTCCCACCAACAACTAGCTGTGATGTGATATCTTGTACAATTTTTTTTTTTTGAACAATTGTGATGTCTTGTACAATTATTCAGCAGAAAAGTCTACCACTAACAACACGTTATATTTTTTGAACAATACGTTATATAGTCACATCTATAAGTTGGGGAACTTGAAAGTCTTTTTTTCTTTTTTTGGGTCCGAATACTAAAATACTAAATAAAGTTACATAAGAGTTATAAAGTTGGGAAACCTAAACCCTAAACTTAAAAGCTTGAAATACTAAAATAAAGTTATATATGAGTTACGTTAGGTTTAAACTTTAGCCATATAAATTGGGTTTCTTGCAGGCACGAAATGTATAACCAAGCAATCAACTGAAGACATACTACTAGAACGATGTCATTACTGTTAACTACCGATGATTCTCAAGCAATTGTCTGAAGACATACTACTAAACCCAATACCCTTCTTTCAAAAAGATAAATTACAAACTATTCTCAAGGTTTGATCCAGTCTCTGTATTTCAGTCTCCTAAGAGCAGTAGATGCAACAAAAGAAGAATTTCACCAATATCGTTACGAAAAACGTAATTCTCTCGGGAAGACAAAAGTATGTACATTTGGATATTATGAAACAAGCAGTCATCTACATTTGGCCTAAAGTAAGCGGCACAACAAAATTTGATGTAGTTCAGCCTCATCCAGAGATAAATAGAGAAGACTTGCCTTGAGAGAGAGAGAGAGAGAGTTTAAGAACCACATGTTTCCTGAGAATCAGACCATAACATGAGAGTTGCCAGAAGAGCCACCGTAGCAGTTTCAACCCGTAGTCGATGAGGGCCAAGACCAACAGAGATAGCACCAGCTTCTATCAATTCATTCACCTCTTTCTCAGTGAAGTCTGAAGCAAGAACACACCAAAATAAATCCAAATATTGAACTTTCATATGTAATCTGAGAATTTGAGCACTGAAATACATAACTTGTATGGTATATTAATGAGCGTAAAAGAGGCATACAAAGTGATACTGTGAATGACACGCATTAAAACCTACCATCAACGAACAACAACAATTGTTTGAACACCTGTGCCATTTATACTTTGACCATAAGCACCTCCTCCAACTTTAGTTCCACATAACCCTTAACCGCTATTCTAACCTGGGATACATTCTAAACAGATGACTTGTTGGGAAGAGATGGGGGAAGAGCACGGCTTTACACACTCAATGACCATCAAATTTACCAAAGTACCAACTAATTTATCAAGTGAATTGCGGTGTAATATTAATATGCAACTAAAGTAAATGCAGGAAGTAAAATTAGCATATGATAGGAACTGATCCTTTCTGGTCCAAACATAACCAAACTACATGACTGACGTCCTGAAGAAGCCATTACCCAACAATAGTACAATAGATTTTATTTATTTAACATGAATACCAAATTAAGAGTGATTAATGACAATATTCACAAACACCAACTTATGTGCCAGCCATACTTGGTTAGAAAGGACTTATCCTCTAAGGAAGCCAAAGAGTACGCCTCTCACAAGAACAGTTTTTTGTCCTGTCGAGTGTGGACCTAGTAGAATTTAGAAGCGTGTGTCTATTTGTTCGTCAAAGAGAAAAAGAAAAAGGAAACAACAGTGTTTAGAAAGTCACAGTTCCTATGGTGCTGTTTACACTGTTGTAGCAGTCTATTAGTAAGGGTATTCTGGATCTTGTACTTGTGTTTTTAGGTTTTGACGGTTAACAAATATTGATTAAAAAATTCCAGAATAAATGTGTTACAATCCTTAACTTCTTGCTCCCTTCAGCTTTCTCCTTCTCTCAATTCCTCTCATCCTTCTTCTGTTCTTTCTACTTGCCAGATATTTAATTGATTCTATTCTTATCAAGTATGGTTCATCAATTAAACCCCCACAAAAGACCAATTTGTATCCTAGATTCTTTAAGCAAAATGCAGGATTTGCAGCTGTACACGAATCACAAACTAATTCAAAAATTGAACGTCCGCCAGTTCCTAATTTGCACTTATGTGCCTGGGTATGAACATAAATAGATGAATAGAAAATTAATTACAGGATGCATACTTACCACCTTCTGGTCCAACCACAATCAAGCCACTGGTCTCCCTGCCTGATGAAGTTAATGCAGTTACAAGAGGAGTAGCTTCTGCAACTGCCAAAAAAGATAGTTTGGACTGTGCAACCTAAGAAACAAACTTATAGAAGTAAATAACAAGGGAAAGTTATGAAGAGTGGCTCTCCTAAGCTGTCATCAATCGAAACAAATATCAAAGAACTGATTATAAAATGGAAGTATAACCCTCTGGTGTAATGAAATTGCACAAAACATTTTTAAGGACAGAGAAAAATAAATCTCAATTACATGAATGAGAAACATAATGCTCGTGAGGTATACCATACAACAGCCCAAAACTCAAATTTTACTAGATTTATTACTTTATTATCATGAAACCAGAACAAAGAAAAGATAGTTGTCCAATTTTAAAGAAAAACACAAATGGGGAAGAAAGAACTCACAAGAGGTAAAAGACCATCAATTTTCATTGGGGGATTCAACATCATTTCATGCAGCCGTTGACCTGTCACAGAAGTAGCCATGAGGACAAATTGAGATGAAAAAGGAGTGAAAAATGAATAAATAGGACATGAGTCGGTCAATGCATTATGAGAATATCGCTAGAGTTGAATTTTACATTGTTTAGCTGCTGCCATATTTACTCGCTGCAACCTATCCAGCCGATTTTCTGAGATAGTAGGAGAACGTTCTGTCAGCAGAGGAGTTACACTACTAGCCCCCAGTTCCTAAGACATTAAAGACCAAGCAAACTGTTAGCAGCAATGGCCGTGATGCACTACCCCAAAATGTCATCATACGATGAAATATACCGTGCATTTCTCAACAAGCCAATCAGCTCGACCGCCCTTTAAAGTACCTAAAAAGGGGCAGCATTATAACATGTGATGAGACACCCCTAAGCCTTAAACTACTCTCTGCAGAAAAATGGCACAAAGAACTAACCAAAAGCTGCAAATACATGCCACTGCGTGCTCTGTGGAAGAACCAACTTTGGATCTTCCAAGGCCACAAAATCGAGTCCGGACCGATCCACTGCCTGTATTAGGCCTTCTACCAGACCTCCTTTCCCATTGAAAAGCTCTACCCTTGCATACATTCATCCGTATTAGCACTAAATACACAATTGTAATTGTAACATAAAAGAAAAGAGAAAAAAAAAATATTCTAATTTCCTATACAAAATTGAAGCTTCTAATACTTGTAATTTCATAATCATCAATAATGGTTGAAACCCAATTCAAATATATATTTCAGATAACAGGAAAGTCAAATTTGATGAAGGTACCTATCGTTGGCGCGCAATCTTAAAACTTTAGTCATGTGCCAGAACTCATCGTCTTGTACACGAACTACGCCTCCCTATATTATCATTCAAACAAGAAACTTTAAGCTTAAATTTACTGTGACTAAGTAAGTATGAGAGAGAGAGAGAGAGAGAGAGAGAGAGAGAGAGAGAGAGAGAGAGTGCCTTGCAAGTAGGGAGGCGTTCGGAGAAGAAGCGAGGGAGGCCACCGCGGGACTGGTTGGAGTAATCTGAAGAAGAAGATGAGAATGCTTGAGGCCTCGAGGTTTTTCTGAGGCACCATGAGGGGCTCAAGTTCAAGAGCCTTGCGAAACAAGGTCGTATCGGTGCTAGGGTCTGCATTTCCCACCAATCTCCAGAGTCCCTGGAATTGATTGTCTTGCTTTCTAATGTTTTCCGGTCTGTTTGGGCATTTGGGTACTGAGAAAACTCACTAAACCGCTGTTGGTTTTTAATGGAAAGTTACAAAACCGGTGTTTAATGGTAATTTACGCTTCATGAAGTTACTAGTTTAATATTTTGGGGCACGGTGTCGAAGAGGATAAAGTGGTTTTTCTTAATGTTAGTGGCGAGATCGTATCGTTACACTCGGAATTAGTTACTTCTTATTGTTGCTCACGGGTATAGGCATAAAAGTTGGTTGGGGGTTAGGCTCATTCGACTCATAGATGTCATTAATACTGACGACCCGTAACTATTGTTCTTGGTTGGAATGTGTATCGTGGTGTTGCAACCACAATCGGTCAATCCATTGCATTGTAATCGTTTTTTTTATTGATAAAATTTCCTTAAAAATTTGTGGTTCTGGACTTTCTTGTAGATCTCGTCGTTTCCATCTCGGAAAGCTTTTATGCATTCAAAATGGACATTATGGCCCAAGGTTACACCGATTCGATTTTACAATTCAAACCTGACTTTTCGCACAAACCACCCGAAAAGTGTAGAACCACAATTTTATGAATACTTCAAAAGCTAGTAAGCTCATGAAGCGTGATCTCATATTTGAATGATTTTTTGTAGAGATAATCTTTAAAGGTTGTTTTAAAAGACAAATGGGTCAAATCATAGAATTATATTATCAAATATATGCAAATAATAAAGAGTTTGAACATACATATTCGAACTGGTTTGGACTAGAATTTTTTCCTTATTTTTTTATTTTATTTGTGGCGGCAACAGCCACAGGAGTACAAGACCAACAAAGGAAGCATCGAGGATTCGAGGATATGTACTTTGAGCATACTTGCATCTGAATTTACTATTAGAGGGTGCCACTTGCCACCATCATCTTCTTTACCTCGTTTTGCAACAATCTTTGAAGATGGAGATGGTTTACAGCAATAGTATAAGTTGTGTGCATCGTATATGGTTTACCAGAGCTTCATTGAAGACTCAGAATTACCGAACAAATTAAGAATGCAATGTGCCTGCAGGCAGTGATTGGTGCAAGTGCAGACTATGGACATTCTCATTACACTCTTGGGAAGGTGACATTCTCTCACACTTGAGATAGTTTCTAAAAACAGGGAATAATCCTGTCTTCATAGAAATTAGAAATACGAAAAAAAATCTAGAGTTCTTAAGAGTAGTTTCACACACATCAGGAATCTTTTCAATCATATATTACAGTCATTGTCGAATGACTCTAATACAGAGAGAAAAATCTGATTTTCCTTGACATTGATTAAGGACAGAAGATTACCTAGAGAGCCTAATTTAATTAGATGTGCAACCAAGCTTCTCAATTCGTACAAGTTCTTTGGCCACATCAATCATATCTGGCCTTGCTTCACTTTCATCTCGAGTGCATAACAATGCCAGTGCTAGGAAATCATGGAATTGTTTGTGTGATTGGTCAGCTCCCCCTACCTCCACAGATATTTTGGGATCCATAATTGTTTGAATCTGGCCACTACAAGCATGTGATTTCACATATGGAATAAGGTATTCATGTTCTCCTGCTCGATTTCTTTGCAAAGCTTGTCGTCCTGTCAAGAATACAAGTAAAACGATGCCAAAAGAATAAACATCAGTTTTTAAGGAAATGCTGTAACTTGCGAAGTAGGTAGGGTCAAAATACCCTGGTGTCCCTATCACATCATCAACAACATGTGATTGCAAAGGCGGAATGGTTATGGAGATTGCGAAGCTGCAGAGTTTGGGAACATAGTCATTGTCTAGAAAAATGCAGTTGGGTTTTAAATCCCTGAGAATGATGGGTCTGGGAAATGCAGTATGTAGATAAGCAATTGCATTTGCAAACTGCTTTGCAATACGCAACCTAGCTTTCCATGGTAGGGACTCATTATCCCCATAACCTCCTTCAAAGTTGAGAACTCCTTTCGCTGCATATTCATGCACCAGAGCAGGTATAGGGAACTCTAAGCAGCATCCCAAGAGTTTCAAAACATTTTTGTGGTTGCTCATCTGTGTCGAAATGACAATGTCACGAATTGCCATAGACCTAGTATACTCCTCGGCAAGCCAGTTCACAGTGAAGTACTTTTTAATGATAACTGACCGATTGTCAAGGAAACCCTGGAACATTTGGTAGGATGAATCTTGTTGCATAATGCCAGAAGGATCAAAGTTGTTGGTTGCCCTGATGAGTTCATCAGCAGAGTAATTGCGAATGGGGTTAGATTTTCCATCACAAGAAGCAATGAGGTCCTCTAATAAAATGCTTCCATTATCCAAGAATGATGAGTCAATTTCCAAGAATGATGACCTATCAGTATCTATTTTCCCCTTTCTCAAGCATGCCAGCAATGGGAACCTGATACAATTATATAGGTAAAAAGTAAACACAAACACAAAATGAAAATGAACTGATGAAATGGAAATGATCTGTCTCACTTCTTAAAGGCAAGCTTTCTATATAACCTGAATACCGCATTTTGTTTTCAATTAATTATTACATTTGAACTTCACAGTGAATTCAAACAGATGCAATCTAAGTACTCGTGTTATCAAAAACTCAAAAATAGTAAGGTAAAGAGAAAGCTTTCTTTTTATCCTTGTCCCAAGTCTGCTTCCAAAGCTTTCTTTCCTTAATTACGAATCATGAACTTTTGGGTTAAGCCATGATTTAGCCTCTGTGAAAATCCTTGAGGTTGACTAAAATTTTCCATTATCTTGTTGAAAAGCAATAACAGATTAATTTGATCAGCTTGCTTGCTTGCTTTTAAACACTATCACCACCAAAAAAAATAACTTACAAAAATTTGGATGACATTGTTTTCCACTTCTGCGTAGCACCTTGCAGAGTGCAGACCCCTCAGGATCGAATTCAGAGCTCCAAGTAACAGTAAATTGTTGATTTGTCGGCCGTGTCCACCACAGATAAATTGCTTTTGAACGAGAAGAGCAGAGTTTTGAAGGTTATTGGTTTAAAAGGTCAACAATGATCGAGATCAAATGCACCCACATATATTAGACTTAGTCAACTATTTGACTTGAAATTATCACAAACAACGAGTAAAATATAAACGAAGTTGCCTCGAAATAGAGCTCCAAATTAAGCAAATCCAAAAGAAAGCAAAGCAGCGAATTGATTACTAATTAGCAAATTCTAGCTCCCATAATCGCATACATTTTGTGCTGGTTAAACCTACTGATTACATGCCCAAATTCCCTTTTCACCTTTTCATGATCATACACAATCAAAATGCTACTATTTTCCATAAATTACAATTCAAAATACAGGAGCTTGGGTCATTGAGGCATTATCACAAACACCTATCATGCAAAAACCAAAAACCCTCAGAATCAATCGTCTCCTTCATCACCAGATTCACCACCACCACCATCATCTTCCACAACAATACCATCACCTTCAAACCCACCTCCCAAATCACAGAGTTTCAACCACACATCCTCCGAAACCGGTACAACGGACAGCCTTGGCTGCCGAAACAGAGCAAACCCCTTGAGACCCTCCTCCCCCTTCATCTCCTTCAAGTCAATTGGCCTCCTCATCTCCCCAATTGCCTTCACATCAACCACACCGTCATCGCCCCCTTCCGAATACCATTCACGCACGACGGTCACAACACCGACTATGCGGCGGGCCTTGGCGCCGGAGTGGTAGAAGAAGCAGAGGTCGTCGAGGTTCATGGACTTGAGGTACTTCTGGGCCTGCTTGTTCTTGACACCATCCCACTTGGTGATGCCTCCGTTGGCTGCTTGGTCCTCCCATGACCACTCTCCTGGCTCTGTTTTCAGAAGCCAATACTGCTTCTCTTTGCCCATCGATGGAATTTTCTTTTCTGGTTTCTTCTTTCTTTTTCTGTTTTTTTTTTCTGCCTTTGCTGATTTTCTCGTGGAATAGGGGGTTTTGTGTTGTGGGCATTTGGCGGGAAATTGATAGGGATTTTGGGTTTTTAGCGGGAAATTGATAGGGATTTTGGCGCCAAGGGAATAGAGCAATGGGCAAAGTGCAAAAGACTTTTATTAAAAACAGTATCCCAACTAAGAGCTGTACTGCTTGTACGAGAGTGTCTTGTATACACCGAAGTGTATATGCACTTCGGCGATCTAACGGTTAACATGTAAGAGTAAGCGATCCAACGGTTAACATGCAGAAAATATGTGTGGTTGGATGAAGAGTTGGTCAATCCAACGGTTCAAATCACCTAAGTGCATATGCACTTTGGTGCACCCCAGAATTTTCGCTGCTTGTACATCACTTTTTTTTTCCTTAAATCCTAAACCCTAAAATGTCATCACCTTTTTTTTCTCTGAGCGGAAAACAATAGTATAATAATGGGCAATTACATATAATGAACCCTTTTTAGGCACGATAAAAAGAGAAATCACCTAAGTAACTTCACGTATACATGATGTCCCAATACTTGCCCTAAAACTCTCTAACTTACTAAGATTTAAAGGAATTTTGTAATTCTATATGAATCTCTCTGGTTTCGGTTAGAAACCAATTTTTGATTAATGTATGAAGTATGAGCAAAGTGTTTGAATGGATGAGTTGTATAGAGTCGAAGTTTATAAAAGGTATGGTGCGGAAATACCAACTTAACCTCGCGAGCTACATAGATGTTAAGTTTTGGACAGAGAATGAATAAAAATTACTTAATTTAACGGTTGAACCAAACTGATGGAAATAAAACCTAGAAATACAAATTGACATAGGGTTGGGTCCATTTTAGCGTTTTAACTTTTCTTTTGCTTTTGTTTGTGGGTGAATGCAATACTTCAAGCCAAAAATGAAAAATTGATGCACAAGTGGACGGTTGGAATCCATATTGGCTAAACGCTAAAGAACTCTATAGTTTGCATTTGCATTTGCATTTGGAGAATTATTATGAATAGTACTCCAACTAAGAGTTATACATCACTTTGGTACCCGACATTTAAAAACTCTCACATTAGTACCTGACTTTTCAAACCTGACCCAATTTTAGTACCTACCGTCAATAACTATGTTTAACTCATGCCCACGTGACTTTTTTTCATGAGCATTTTCGTCTCTCTATATATTAACCCAGTTTTTTTTTTGTTCTCTCTC
The DNA here is from genome assembly GCA_029955375.1 of Rubus parviflorus. NCBI lineage: Eukaryota > Viridiplantae > Streptophyta > Magnoliopsida > Rosales > Rosaceae > Rubus > Rubus parviflorus. The sequence goes on from JARGGL010000001.1 coordinate 32,755,722, forward strand.
TCTCTCTCTTCTTCCCCTCCAACGTCCCAATTCCTCCTTCTCTCTCCCCTTCTTCTTCCTCCTTCCTCCTTCTCCTTCTTCCTCCTTCTCCTTTTTGGTTGTGAGAAGGTAATAAGGTAATAATTATCGTAAGGTTTAAGCGGATATGCAAGCAGATAGAATAACGTAATAAGGTGGTATCAAGGAGCGCGGTATCAACAATAAGTATAAACACTAAAATGACGAGTATTAAATAATGACACAGTCACCTTTTGAAGCCTTGCCTAAAGTAATTCCTGAACTTTTTATACTCCAAGTCGATGCTTCGGCCCCAAAAACTCAAATAACCTAGAGCTTACGTTGGGACAATAACTCCTATTTCACATGGACTATATAAACATTTATCGGCCTTCTGCCGGTTGTCGTTTATATATTCCTCGCCAACGTACTTTACTTGATCAGTGAAATCATTGTTGTAATTTTTGAATAAGTAGACTTGAAAAACACAATCCTATTTCTGGCTTGTTGTATAGAGAGCAATAGTCTCGTTGTGCTTTCTCTTTTCCCATAGCGAATAGGCTCTCTCCCATTTCATGTATCGTCCTCCATATTTAACCACCCGGTTGCGAAGATGTTCTACCATGTCAGCTGGAAAATCAACCCTTTGTTCTTTGTTTTGCAAAAATTTGTGGAAGTGCAACGAGCAAAATTGTCTCTGTACCATGCATGTAACAAACCAAAAGTTTTTTTTTTTTTAAACAATCATAATTAAGTTGTGCATCCTATTCAAGATAAACAAAATTACATCTTTCTAGTGCGTTTGATCCTTACTTGTTGAGACCTACGGTACTTAACCGGGCTAAAAAATCATCCTTCTCCTTCCAACATCCGGTAGTGCCGAAATCACCTATGACAAACTCTTTCAATCTGCATGCATAGTCCTTATTTTCGGTTGGGGATCCTTCTTTGGGCAGCATAGTTGTGTTGTCTATCACCACGACATTGTTGGGGAGCAATGATCCACATGGTACGTACGTCATGGTTCCAGTGGTATATCAAGCCATTCTTGAGATCACTGAATACAACCCCAAAAGTTAAGAGAACTTATGCACTCACTTTTTAGAATAAACAGTTTCCAAATTCAATATTTCATTCTACCAGTTGTCGTTTATATGTTCCTCGCTAACTTCAATTTAGGATTAAGGTCAAATACTCTATGTCTTAATATGTGTCATTTCCATGCTCGAACTCTTAATTATGTCCAAACAAACGAGGCTAACTATGTCCAATTTTGGCGATTCAACCACACTTTGTCACCCAACAACGACGTTCTAACACTGTGGGGACTAACCCCATAGAAATTTTCAAAATAAAAAATAAAAAAATTTGTGACCTTAGTTTCTCAACCTAAATGGCCAAAATTGTGGACTATAGCACACAGTTTTTTGATCAAAATCCCATGTTCTTACTTTCTCACTAAAATCTTCTCACTATTAAATCATTATTTTTAAGCACTTCTCAAACTAACGGAATTCAAAAATTTCGAGCAGTTATTTTTTACAATTTTCCAAAGTCGGAAAACTAGAAAATTCTAAAGAAAAAAAAATTCACTCTTGATTTTTGAGTTCCGTCGATTGGAACACCTTCTAAAAATCATACTCTACGAATGATGAGATTAGGACATGGGAAAATTTAAAAAAAAAAAAACTGCAGTTCACAAAGAGGCATGTCAAGGTGCCACCCGTCACATCCAAACGTGCCAAGCATGCCAATACACATTTTTATTCAAATTTTCCCATGTCATAATCTTAATATTGATAAAACATGATTTTTAGAACCTTTTCCAATTGACGAAACTCAAGATTCTTGATCCATTTATTTTTTACGGTTTTTTTCGTTTTCCAAATTTAGAAAATAAAAAAAACACTTCTTGTACCGAAAATTTTTTGAATTTTTTTTCTAATAATATATTACATTATTCTTAATGTTCGTACTAAAAATCACAATTTTTTTTAACTTATGATGAATGTTTTATGGCTCAGCCCATTATAGTGGTTGAATTGTTGCCTTCACTCATTCTTGTGGCCAAGCCCTTACCCTAACCCATTCTTGTGGCTAAGCCAATGCAAATACATGTGCCCATTCTAATACTCTTGTCCATTAGTTTAGGGTTAAGAAAAAATACTTTGTGTCCTAATATGTGTCATTCTCTTGCTCAAACCCTTAACTTTGTTCAAGTAAGCGAGGCTAACTGATTTTAATTTTTTCTATCCAACTACACTGTGTCACCCAACAACTACGTTTTAAAATAGTGGAGACCACCTCCAAAACTTTCTCTCAAAAAAAAAATTCAAGACCTTTGTTTTTCATGCAAAATTGTGGACTATACCACACGGTTTTTTTGGCCAAAATCGCATGATTTTATTTTCTCACCAAAAATTTTTCACCCTTAAATCATGATTTTTAAGTATTTCTCAAACTGACAAAACTCGAAAATCTCGAGCAGTTATTTTTTTACGATTTTTCAAAATCGGAAAACTAGAAAATTCATAAAAAAAAAATCCTCCCTTAAGTTTTAAGTTCCGTCGATTGAAACACTTTCTAAAACTCATACTCTCTGAATTATGAGATTATGACATGGGAATTGATACTCATTAATTGTGACATGGGAATTAATATTAATCGTGATCGATCTCATCATTCGGAGAGTATGATCTCATCATTAATTAATGAGCTTCAGAGTACCCAGATCGATCATGATTAATATTAATCAATGGTGATTGGTGATCGACCTCAGTTCGATCTCAACTCCTCACCTATACCTAATATTAGGTCTGGGGTGATGCTATGGTAGATGTTCACGTAACTCGTTGCTGCCATGTATACCACAACTGGGTAGTAGAATGCTGATCACATATGTATATATATAATAAGTAGTCTGAACGCTATATATACTTGGGTTTAATTTTCAACAAAAATGGGGCAGTAGCCATGTGTGGGAATGTGGGATTGAATGATTGATGACTCTTCATAATGGATATATATTTGAGTCATGGGACCAAGTATGCCCTAGCTATAAGGTCAAATGAGACGCATTAATATGAAAGTGTGTGCGTGTCAAGAGGCTAGAAAATACTATCGATTCTATCAAATATCTAACATGTTAGGTTGTGAATTAAAATTCTGATTTAAATCACATTTAAGTATATGCATAATTAATCTATTGTCAATGACACGTAGTGATGAAGTAATGTGTACGTGTATCAATTGAGAGAGAATGATATTGATGTTAGGTTGTTGAAATTAATTGGGAATTCAACCACATTGAAATATTCAATTTTTCAATGATACATGTGTGATTCACAATGTGAAAATTTGTACACGAGAGTCAACAAGAGAAGATCACTCTACGTACATTAATGTTTAGCGTTTATGACAAACCGTTTGCATAAGGTTGATTCATAAAAGTACATAGCCGTTTGCATAAGGTTGTTATGCTAAGCCACAACTTTTTCGCCCACAAAATCATCAAGTATAAATAATAGGATCCACTTAATTAATTGATAAAGTTTCCTCGTTGAATAATACCAGCTAGCCATAATAATACTCAGCATAACATGCATGGGTCCCTAATATTCCACTATATAGGATTCTACTAATACTATCATGATATATATGTTCATGCTTTGCCATGCCTTCATATAATCATATAGCCTCGTATATTCACATAGATTAATGAGTACCTATGCACAACCAGGAAGTAAATATGGGCACAGTTAATAATTATTATTGCATCTATATAATTTCCAGAAACATCATGATCGATGATGATGATGATCATCTCCATGCCCTATGATCGATCAACTTTAATTCAATTAAAACATAACTGTTTAAGGATATATGAAATACAACCACAAGACTGAAAGTAAATATAAAATAAATAGCACAGGAATAGAGCGTATCTTTATTGATGAATAAATGTCTCTATATATAGAGAAACACAAAAGGTACAATCTACATCCCAATAGGACTTCTATTCATAATGTAATTCATATGCTATACTAACTAAGATACTCCTAAGTTGACTAGGCACACACATAAGGTAAGTTTCCTTCAACACTCCCCTTTGTGGCATCAACACTAAATGATGATTCTCGCGTTGTCTCATTAATTTTTTTTAGTATATTAATATATATTGGAGAAGATCAAACCTCTAATCTAACTTAATTTAAATCCAATTTTCCACCGTCTCTAAGCCCGAAGGGCCAACCATAACATCTTTATGCTGCTAAAAAAATTATGATCCCTTTTCAGAAAAAAAAAAAAAATTATGGTCTTCCATGTCTAGACAGTATATTATATATGATTATGTCCACTCAAATTATGATAAAGATTGATTAATAAGGTACACTTGTTTTAAGTGGACAAAGGAGTATAGGTTGGCTATTCAATTATTTCATGATAATATATGCTATTAAGTTTGGAAGAGAGCTAGCTTAGGCTAATTAAGTAACTTGAGTTAACTATAATTTCTACGACAGATGTATATATACACTGATAGACATTATATTTATTGTCCAAAAAAAAAAAACATTATATTTATGTATCACGTGTTCTTGTCTCACATGTTCTTGGATTCTAGCTACCTTAATTAGCCAGATCGAATAATTAGTTTTAGATGTATCATGTTTTAATGTACTCCCTACATATATTAATTTATTTTCTCATTCGAGAATATTGATAGGTATCAATTATGTTTTACTAATAAAATCAAAGAAAATAATCCTAGCCTTGCCATCTCAAACCTGAGTACTCGATCATCTTTTTTTTTTGCCTCTACTTGTGTTCAATCCTTGCCCTAACATTTTATATGTTCTATAAATTTATGTCTACACCCCAATATAAAGGATTTAGTTATTATATGCCGAAGTTTGCATCTACTCAGATTTGGAGACATGAGATTATTGGGTTCGCTACTATACGCGATTGGATCATTGGACATCGATTTTTTCCCGAATTCATTACGTGTTATGGAATCGCTTCTTGGTTAGATACAATTAATGAACTCTATAATGGTGCGGCTTCTGTTCTGGCAATAGTCCGATAATTTAAGTTTACAGAGTCTTTTAGAATTTGTTTTAGTTGTGTGTATGTATGTAAACTTATTTAGGAATCATGCTTATTTTAATATTTTTCGTGATGTGAGTTTCATAGTTGTTAGTGCATGTAACTTTTGTTTACATTAGTTTACCCTCTTGAGTTCCATGCTTTTGCAGTTTTGTTCAATTTAATATTTTTTTTTTCTAGTCGTCTTTGATAGTAATGTTAAACTTTATCTACTTCTATTCTGTAATTCTTTCAAGCTTATTGGTCAAAATGTTTTGCAAACTTATGAAACTATAGAGAGAAAAAGAACCATTAATTGAATTGAAGAACTCCATTCAACTACATATATGTGATCTATATCATTTATACACTGGCCGGCCGTAGTAATACACAAGAAACTTCCTAAAATAACCGAGTACGTACCTAAAGAATATAATATCAATATCGATGAAAAACAAATCTAGTACACATGTACTAGCTAGTCGATCAAAAACTGATTAATTAAAAGAGAAGATATATAAACTTCAAGGCTTGGTCTTCTGTGTATAGATATAATCAATGTGAGCAGCAAGAGTTCTTCGCATTAGACACTCTTCTTCCCCAACTCCCTCGCAGCTCTCCTCCGCCATCACTTTTTCGACTTCAGCATCCTTCAACCCCTAATTAAACACGAGAACAGATCAATAAACAACAAAGTTAATTAGAACAGATCGAAACCCAGAAATATATATTGTCACAAACTAATTAAGTGTTCGACTAGACTACATGACAGATCCAAATAGCTAGCTCAAGTAATATTATACCTCATGTTGGACTTTCATTGTACTAACATCTGGAGAAGAAGGCATCTCCCGAGCTGTGGAGGTTAAGGAGAGGAAGAGGAGGAGCGCGGCGATGACGCAAAGGGTGGTGAGCTTGCAAGACGACATGTTTTGATCTGCAATTTGATTCTCTAGAACGATGAGCTGCTATATGTATGCTGGTGAGGATTGAGGAAGGACTGTGTGGAATGAGAGACATATATAGGAGTTGCAGCACTCTAGAAGGGGTATATTTGTAATTCTGAGAGGAGATGGATGCTTTATTTCGGCGTGTGCGTTGACCATTATTTCAGAAATTTCCAAATGATTATTAGGTGGAATTATATACATCACTAATTCTATAAAACGGTTGGCTGCAGATTACAAAGAAAACTCACGACAACAACCCTCTCCTGACTTATCCAAATAGAACGTTGGGTACACAAAAAAAGGTAAGCAGTTAAACCAAACAGAAACATTGTTAATCTCATGTCCTAAATTTGCTAGTTTATCTACAACAAAATTTACATCTAGATAGACATGATTAAAGTTTATCAATCATAATAAAATAAGAAGTTTTTAAGTTTTCGCCAAAAGAAAAAAAAAACACTATATTGTTCAACAATGGCTAACTCGGAAATTTGTTTATACTAGCACATAATGCTCCCAAGAACCGAGTGAAACTATACCGTATGGGAGAATAAGATTAGATTATAAATAGTATGTTTCGTTTACTCCTATTAGGCCTCAAGTAAGTCTATTGGTGTAATTACTTTTGTGATGTCAACGAGCACAAGTTTTTTTTTTCTCACTTTATAGAAGAGAAGACCCTAAATCCTTGATTTAGGGATCCTAGTATACACAATGATATTTGAGTATACCCTAAATAAAATACTTCATCATGTTGTTCAACATCTAAGCTGAATGCCCTACAAAGTGGTTAGATTAGCGAAAATAGATTAACAAAAAACTAAATCAGGCAGTAACATCATTCCAACATGGGTGTTTTTTTTTTAAAGGACGATAAACTATATTAATAATACTGAAAAGTACAGAGGGCGAAGTCAAAAGCGCATCGAAAGTAAAACATGAAAAGCAAAACTTGATGCTCCATGTATTTCTTGGTATGTAGTGTATGCATAACCGAAAGGGTATTTTCAAGTATTGTTATGATCACCAAATATTTTGGTAGGCGTACGTGGTCAACGTTTTAATTTGATTCAGTGTTGAAAACATAGTACACAGTCCACCATTCCACGCCGTCTGTAGTGTGAACCATACAAAATACAATAGCGGATAAATTTTAGTCACCAACTGATAAACATACGCGTTGACAAACCCGAAACACGTCATTGATATATTAACATGTTCCGGAACCATAAACTACCAAATACATCTAGAATCATAATCATGTGGTGCACAAATTCTCTATATGTTCCTTCCTCCAATGTCATCTAGAACGTCGTCCTCTGTGTATAACAGAATTATTACCTGGTGGCATTCCACGATCACCAGGTAATCAAAGAATTTATGGTCACTCATCCTTAGATTTGATATGAATGATCTAGATCAAAAATTCAAAACTAATGGTGGGTGATCACAAATTTCTTGGTCATCAAATGACCGGGGGAACGGGACCATAGAACGTTACCTGTTTTAATAAGGTCGTTATATTCTTGTCACATTAACTAGTTGTTGGCTGTTGGTGTGGTTGGTGGCGTAAATGTATAAAGAGAAAAGTAGGAATCTAAAGCATGACAATTGGCAATGAAAGAAGCTTCTTCTAGATTTGGTCATCCTTTGAATCTTGCAGCTTTAGGCCAAAGCTGTTGGCTCACTATCAAGTACTTCAACATCTTCATCAATGTGGTGAAACACAAAAGAGTTGGTTTCTCCTTTTGTTTCAAGCACATGTCAAACCTAATATAAGTTTCAAGCTAAATACTATTTCAGTTGGGATCAATTAGCCCATCACATTGGAAAGGTCACAGCTTCGTTAGCATAGAAGGTTATATCTATATTTACTGAAGACAAAAAATCCACACAATGCAATGAATTGCACACATGACAACTCCGATAATTTCTTTTCTCCAGGATACGATTTAATCATAGGAAGTCATCTAATAAAGGAGTAAACTGATGGCAATATATTGCATATGTGATTCTGCATGCCTCTCTAATATATATATCTATATAAACACATATTACATAGCCCTAGAAGTTCAAAGATTGTACGGCAAACACATATTTTCACAATATTCAGAACATTTTGAACAAAGGTCTAGTATGTTGGATGAAAGAACTACCGACTTTCCCCAACATCGCCGAATTCCCCATCTTCTAGCTCCTCATGATCACCACTTCTACGAGAACCATTGCGGTGATCTCTCTTATGTCTTCTATGTCTGCTTTCAGTATCTGATTCGGGACCAGATGCCTGCTATGCAATCACAGATGGAAACAAAGTAAGAGTTTAGATCAGTGTTTATGTAACAAATAAAGAAAAGCAAAGAAAAGTCTCAATTTTTTCTCAGCATACCCGTCTTGATCTCTTGTGGTCGCTGCTAGATCCATGAGATTTTTTGGACCGATCATTCTCATTTCCATTTGTCTGATCTTCTTCACTATGATGCCTCTTCCTATGTTTCTTATCATCGTCTTTTCCTGATCTCCTTTTCTCTTTGGAATCATGAACCTCCATTATATCAATAATTTCAGTCTCTTCTCCATCTTTCATAAGGTGTTCCTCTTTTTCTCTTTCATATTCTACCCCTTTTTCCCTTCTCTGCTTCAACCTTCTCCTCTCTCTTTCATCTCTCTCCTTTTCCTTCCTTTCCTGCAGAATAGAACATAGAAGTTTGTTCCATCATACTCAAGGTTTCATATCAAAACAGGTAATCCATGAAAGTCACAGAAGTTGCCAAAGTATCACATCCACATATTCATACCCGTGACCACCAAAACTGCCAATAACTAACTTTCACTTTCTTTTAACTTTCTTTCCTTCTTTACTTATTAATCAACTGAGTACACCCATTTTAAAATTCTGGAAGTCTGTTAATGTGAGCATAATCCTTTACAGCATTCCAATGCATCTACGCCATATACGCCATGACAATATCAATTACACTTTTGGGATTCCTTGCAAACTAGAAACATATTGAATTATGAAGCCATGAGACTTCCACGACCAAACAACCTCAACTACTCTTCAAATCCTCACCCCGGCCAACAAGAAACAGCACTTATGGTGAAGTTATCTAAGACATTGTTTAGAAGACAAAGTGGCCTGTGTAGCAGACAACTAAAAGAAAAATTCAAGGGAAAGTCGAAATTTCTATGTATATATAGTTACAAAGCAAACACAGAGACGACACCAAACACTGACTTAACAATTCCAATGTGAAACAAACGAGTACTCAGCATTTTTCAGATGTAATTCTGCAGGTGTTCAATTCCGCATGGAAAGGAGAATAAAAGCTCACATGTAGATATATAAACTTATCTGCAGTAACGTGATTCAGCTGATTTAGTACCTTTTCCTCCTTTCGTTTTCTCTCTCTCTCTTTTGCTTGTTCTTTCAGTTGCATTACATGCTTATCAAATATCTCCTTGCAGGAGCTCTCATCACCAATAGCACTGCAAAGGAGTTCAACATATCATGCAATAGACAGTTAGAAAAGGATAAGACTAAGAAAGCTGAAACAACCATTTCCAGTACAATATGAGATATTTAAACCTCACTTTCTTTTTTTTAATTGTAGTTGCTTTGAAACTTTCTTTAATTTCCCTAAACCCTTATGGGCAATAATCACTACTTAACTTTACAAGAAAAACAGAAAACCAAGCATAAGACATAGTTCAAGGTTCAAGTTATTAATAAACTATACCTGTACTCTGGACTAATTTCAAGAAGTGATTTGCAGTCCTCCCACTTAGAAGATGGAGTTATCTCCTGTAACAAATAATGAATCAGATTGATAACTAAATATTTCCCTCCTCCGGTCCTCTCCCACCTCCCTAAATAAAGGGAATATAGGAAAAATGGTATTTGTGTGGAAAAAAAAAATTAACAAGTTGGCACACAGCCTGCTGCACCTTGATAGAAGATAAGACACGAAAGAAATCATCTGCAAGACGTTTACGCCTTTTAGCTTCTTTCTCCTCCTTTTCCCTCACTCGTTCCATTAATTCATCAAATACTAGCTGCAAGGCAGTAGAATATCACAATAGATCATTGTGGCACATAGACACGGCACAACGACAGATCACATACTGAAGCACATGAAACTAAAAACAAGAAAAATGAATCCATAAATAAACTCAATTTCATCAACAGGGTACCTTCAACACAATAGCCCTTTTCTTGCCATATGGCAGTTGCCCTGGCAAAGCACTCACTGTTCGCAACACTTTCAATCCACAATATAAAAGAGTATGGTTTCACAAGGGTGTTTTCCTACATTCCTATTCACATGATATCTTAAATGCTTAAGGTCATAAGTATAACTACCTCATCCCAATGCAGTGCAAAGTTCATCATCTAACATTTATCCGGAAGACTTCATTAGTGAAGGTTGGAGAATTAGAACAGTGGCATCAATTTAGAGTAAGATAGCATTTTGTAGCATCATCACAACTAAGGAATATCTAAGGTTGAAGATGAAGTTATAGCTGCCTTGTCCTAACTTCTATGTCACTTGAGCGTAGACACTTTTTCAACACTCATTTTAGAAAATATGCTTGTTGCCTAAAAGATGTTGTGCCGACCAGCCAATGTCCATGTTGGCTTCCACCAATCATAGCTTCATGCCAAAAAAATTCAAAACCATTGAACCAAAAGAAAATTTGTAGCAGATTCATTAAGTTTGTCCAAATGATAAAGCTCAGGGACCACAAGATGAAAGCCAATATCCATTAAGGAATTGTAGAGTTCAAACGGCATCATCTTTGTTAAATAGTTTTGAAGTCTACGTACCATTAAGTTTGCATCTGATATGGGTGGAGAACCAATATCATTTGATATAGCAGTTTTGAAGTCTCCAAGGTCCCAGGTTGATGAAAGCACGATCTAAAAGCAACCACAAATTAGATATCTAGAGATAATATAAAATAGAAACTGGAAAATGTTGACCAATCATACCTTTCCTGACTTCACCACATCTTTTATTCGAATTTTGTCATTTTGATACTGAAAAATTTGGCACATTTCTAATTTGTTAGCAACTGAGGTATAGCTTTAAAATAAAAATAAAAAATAAAAAAACCATCACGTCATCCTACACTTGCATACAAAATATAAAAAACATTCTTACAGGAAAGAAAAAATCAAAACTTCTCAATTTATTAAAGTGATTACAGAATTAAATTTTACTCCAAACCCCAAAACATGGAAACTTGAACCTAGTATATTTATATGGAAAGAATGACATACATACGATCTCCGACTGCAAAGATAGATTACAGATCATATTTCTTACAACCCAGAAATACATAAAAATGGCAAGGTAGAGTTTAACTTACTTGTTTCTCTAGTTCTTCAACAACATCTTCAAATAAATCTTTTGGAGTTGAACCAGAGTTGTTTGATGTCACTGCAATATATGCAGGTAGATCTTTAACCTAAAAGAACAAAAGAAGAAGGAAAAAAAAAACAAAGGAGGTCAAATACATGAGAATATGATAATAATCCAATTAACTGTAGCTGAAAAGAATAAAAGTGACTTTACCAGTTGCCAGAAAAACCCTATCAGACAAAGAAAAGCAAAAAGTTTATTTACCTTCAGGATGTAATCTCGCCAATGAGTTGTAGCTGTAAGAGTGCCTGCAGCCAGATGTTCTTCCATCAATTTGCGGAATTCGTCCCGGTTTTTACGTTCTGCCTTTCTCAATTCTTCCTGTTCTCAAAGAAAACCCCAGATCAAGTAGTTGCCCACTTGCGAATTAATATCTACTAACAGATTCAAAAAGTCAAAAACCTTCTGTATCCTCCTCTGCTCCTCCTCGTCCTTCTCTAGATCACGTAGATATTCCTGTGACAATATTTTTACATAAGCTAAAAAGTCTAGTTTGAACTATCATTAGCTACAAAAGGAAAACTTACCTGGAAAATTTCCAAACGATCAATTTTTTCAAGACGTGAGCATCGTTCATCAGCCTCTAAGCGATCTTGAACTTTTCGCCACTGGCTGCTTGCCTAAATGAGAAGATAATGCCAAAATGCATAAGTTTTTATGGCAAAAGAAAACCTCATGTATACAAGAGAACCATACTAAAAGAGAACCTTGATGAAGTCACAGGATTCCAAGAATTGTCTGTACTCCGCTATATTGAGCTTACGTTCCTCCTGTGCCTTTGCTCTTTCCTAACCAAAATTAAGTTTAACAGCAGTAAGAGCATATATACTTAAAAATCCAAAATCTTCAAAGTCACCAAATGATATTTAGATATGTGCACACCAATGTAATATGCTTCAAAACAGTTTCCAAAATCTGAATTTTATAACAGCCTTCACAATGAGAATTTTCAGTTGTGTAGTTTCGATGAAAGGAAAGAATAACATTAGGAACCCAACTATCAGGTGGGTCGTATGTGAAGCTCTTTTTGTCAGCTAAGAGTAGCCACTAAAAAAATCAAGAGTAAATTTGAACATATATCCTTATATCATGCATTCATATGTCAATATACATGCACACTAATCTGCACATGGGCACAACATATGTAAACTCATGTTGGTCAACGCACTGTGCATATATTTATATATAGGTCAACTCTAAAGTTTATGTAGGTGAACTCAGATTCAATAGTTTTATGAGGCAGGGATTCTTTGGTCAAATCTGAGCCTTAAGTTGTTCAATGCAATTGCACGTTATGCTATGGGTATACCATCCACTACCTCCATAGAAATTTACAAATAGATAAAAACAGTTAAGATTGCAGAACTTACTTTCTTTTGGAGTTCCTCCAAATAGCTATCAAACAAATCCCTGCGGTCTCTATCTCGTTCAACAGCTTTGAAACGTTCATCATTCTCAAATATGCTCTCTAATTTGCTGAATGATATTTAATATACCATCCGTATTATATACTGTATTATAAATGATATATATACATATGGATACGAAAGACTCTTACGAAATATTGCTTAAACTGGAAAAAGAAAATAAAATATTGATAGGAGAGACAAACCCCCATCTTGTGGATGATGTTAACTCTGCGCATTCCTGCAAGAAATTTAAGACAAAATAAGAAAATAATGGCTTATTGTTTCTATACAGAGAAAGAAATAAGAAATTTTCTGTAGCAGGCAACAACATACTTCCAACATTTTTGTGAATTCTTCCCTTGCTTTTTTCTGCTTGATACGCCTCTCCTCAACCTCTTGTTTTTTCCTTTGGGCCAAGAACTGAAGCATAATAACAAAATTAGTGATTATTTATATTTTCTAGCCATGTTGACATTAGAATTATCACCAGAAGCAGCAATTACTAGGATATAAATGTAGCAAACTGCTGACAGAAAGAGGTTATTTTAAGAAATAATATTCCATGAAAGTGACTGAAAGAATAACAGCTATAATTTGATAAGTATACCAAAAGGGGCCACAGCCATGATTCAATTGAAATGCGAGTCTGTCTAATTACAAATGCATGGATCGAAAACTTGAGAGTGACTACTTCATGCCCTATTGATTATGACTGAGAGAATACCACACCTCCCTCCCAGAACCCAAGTTCCATGAAACCATTACTGGGTATATGTAATTTATTTTATACATGAACCACGTATAAGACTTACCTCATTAAACGCTTGCTTCCGCTCTCCAAGTGTTTTTAGAGCACCATATCTTTTGTCATTAATTATCACTCTCATGGCCTGATAAATTCAGCGTTATTTCAGGTACTTAACATATGTACAAATAACAGAGCAGTTATACAACATAATGAATTACCCGATCCCAAGTCCAATCAGACCCAATATTGGTAGACTCCAAGAGTGCTTTAAATGCATCTTTAGCTTCCTAAAAAAAGAAAAATGGTAAAATAATAAGGTGATTGACAGGAAATTAACAATGAAAGAGACTCCAATTTGTTGAAATTTGTATTCTATTTAGTACCAGCTTATTTCCATAACTTATGGGTTCCAGATCAACAAACTTTTCTTCTGATGCAGTATCATTAATTTTCTCTATGGTTACATCATTTGTAGGTTCCTGCAAAGCTTCAATGTATCAAGTTGCTAAAACAGCATATCAAGAATACAATACCACAACTACAAAACAAACCGAACAACTACCTTATTCTCCTGTACAGGAACTCCCTCGGAAGAACTAACACGATCCGGAGTTGGTAACTTCTTCAAATTTTCCCTACAAAATGAGCACAAGAAAGTTCAGAATACATGTTCAATATACCACCTCCACAAGAAAATAAAAGCACTTAAAAGAAGTTAGATGAGAGTACATTGGTTCTGCAGCAGTATTGTTGACTGTGACTGCAGCTTCAACACTTCCAATAGCAGCAGAAGATGGTGTAACAACGGGTATCTGAACTCCATCAACATTTGCTTTTACAGGAGAAGCCACAACAGGTGAGGCAGATGATCTTGAAACTATGGCAGTTTGAACATCACCAGTGGCAACAACAGGTGCCACCGAAACAGGGCTTGATGCTACTTGAGCAGTAGCGGTTGATGTATGAGCTTCACTTACAGGGGGAGAAACAGACACTGGAGCATGATGATTTAAAGGCATTTCCTGAGGAATTTCCTTGATAGATGCCTTCTCCACTTGTTGCCGGGCCAACTTGAAGCAAAATTTTCAAAAGAAATAAAAGTCAATGGAGAAAATCTTTAAAATGGGAAAACTTATAAGAGTTTGAGGCATAGATGGGTGGCAAAAATGGACGGGAACGAAAATAAACCTTCAGTTCCTCAGGTATAGTCCATCTCGATTCTTTAGTGACCTTGTTGTGGAAATACCTGCAGCATTTACATGTATGATGAAGTAAACAAGCACAAATGACAACAGAAATCGTAAGCCACACCAATGACAACTATAAAGGAACCAATATCCATTACTCACTTTCTTCCATCAGGACTGGTAAATTCCTTCCACTTAGTTGATGCATCTGCCCTCTGTCCCAGGAAGAAACTAAATAAGTTAAATCTCTAACAAGATTTTCTCCCAAATAAGAAAACTAGAAAAAGGAAGGAGCGAATAAAAGGTGAATAGCTACATTAATACAGAAGCAGGAACAGAAAAATAAGGACAGTCAAACATGAACTAATAACAGCAAACATTACAAACCAAGGTTCTGGCAGAAAACCTAGGACATGAACAACATAATCACCCGAACTCATGTAAGACAAAAAATTTGTATAGTATAAAGGGGTGACGAAGCTATCAAAGCCAGAATTTTGAGACTGAACGCAAAGTATGCTTATGTATAAAAGAAAGAATATGCTGATCTTCATCTAAAGAATGTGCTGATATAATTGTACGTATACAACGGTCTAAGACACAAAAAAATGTTAATTTACACAAAAGAATCAAACATATAACTTCACACAGATTTCTTAATAAAATCAAGTAATACAAATGACAGAATTACTAACATTCAAGCTATATAGTAGGTAGAGCAAGCAGCAAAGACCCACAGCATATCCTACCTCTCAATAGAGTGGCACGGCATGAACCTGTAAGCATCTTTAAAGCTATGGAAGTCACACAATGCATAAATGGATAAAGAATATATAAAAATAGAAATAAAAAAATGAAAAATTCTTAAAGGAATTAAACACACCATTAACACATTTTCTTAGGACTAATGCAAATAGAACACAACAGAAAACAACTGATAATACCTTTGAAGTCCTTACCAAAAGGGAATACCTTCAAAGTACATCAAACCGTAAAGATTAGCAATATAACAACAAATAAACATCTGACTGCTTTACCAGAACACGTATTCAACTGGCACAACAATTACCATCACTGATTATAGTGAGATTCATTTCGTGTAAAAATTCACTAATTAGATGTCAGTAAATGTCGTGAAAATTCATGCCAAGAAACAGCATTCAGTTCATTCTAAATATTCTCAATGCAAAAGCATAGGGGCACAATTGTGGGTATGCCGTATGCATGTACAGGAGGGAGGGAAAAGAAAGAGAGACTTCGAGCAATACAACTCAAACAAAAGAGGACAAATGCAACTATTTATTCAACAATGCGTTTGGCAATCAGTTAAGAGAAAAGAGAATGAGACAAGATTAATAAGTTCTCTTGTTTGTATGAATAGGAGAGAAAAATACAGAAAATACTTTAATCAAGAAAATATCATAGCTAACAACATAGATCTCATTAGCTCTCCAAAATTCCCCACTTTTGGAGAAAACAAAACTGAACCAGGAAAAAAGAAGAGACTCTACAAGTCTGTTCTCTCCATTTCTCTCTATATTAAATCATCCAATGAAAAAAGTTTTTAAACTTATCTCATCTCTCTTTTCTTCTCATCATTTCTCTCAATCTAAACATACTCCAAATATTTAGTTACAACCAAAGAATGAATAAATGATCAGTTGTACAGAAGTAAGCTTTTCCAATTATCAACACAAATAGAGAATGAGCATAATGGTGCTAATACAAAGTAATTTTTTCCTTATTTAGAACTGTTACAAAAAAAAATTAAAATAAAATTGGACGACATCCTAACAGCTTTAACTTTGGGGAATAATGGTTAACCAACACCATTTATCGGGATAGCAATACGGTTCCCACTGTATGTTCCATGTGTTGAGCTCTCTACAGCTTAAACTGAACCACCACTGGTGATCGAGTTGGTAGAGCCTCCAGGTGTGATACCCCCACCCCGGTTCGAATCCTGCCGATTGCGGATTGGAGTTAAATCCCAATCCATTTTGTGGCTGGCCAGGGGGTAGAAGAATTTGACACTACCCCCGAGTGGATTAGTCTTTGGGCCTAGGAAGCCTTTGGAATACCACGATCTCGATAAAAAAAACAGCTTAAACTTTAGGGAATAGAGGTGAACAAACAAGGTTTTCAGAAAGTTTTAGTCATGCAGAATAACTGATCTCAAAGAAAGCAGAAAAGCTATTAGATAATGGTAACCTCACGATGAAAACTACAAACTCGTGGTTGCCTTCTTGAGAGAAACTCACATGAACTACTTTACCAAATTTTCACCAGACTTGCATAAAATACTATGTGATATAACATGCCAGAAAAAGAATGATACTTGAATAACAAGTAACTTAATAATTCAAACCCAGCCAGAACAGCACCAACCAGAACACACAAAGAAAAGATCACATTCCACCAAATATATCAAAAATTGTTCCTTGTATGACTCACCTCCAGTGGTGTCATCAATTCAAAAGGCTTCTCCCAAGTAGATAATCTTGTCCTCCTGTTGTAATAAAATCTGTATAGTTCGTGTAACAAAGAATACTATTGGATTAGCAAAAGTGATCCTTCCAAGGTGAAGACTAGCAACCATAAAAATCATTAAAGCACAATATTCTCAGAAATTGAAGTGTGAGCCCATATGAAATCACTACCTTCTTCCATCAGCAGATGTATGGTCAATCCACTCTGCTGGATTCCCTCCTACAGGGTTAGGTTGGATGCCTGTTTCCTGAAATTTTGAAAATTAATGAACATTATCAAGAAAAGGAAGATGGAAACTAGGTGCAAATGAGAAAAGAGACTCTTACTGGAGCAACTGAAGTGGTAACAGAAGGTCGTTCTCCAGTGGGCTGCAATGGTGTAAGAGAAACAGCAGACTGGCTATCAGATGAAAACCTAACTTGTCCCTCGGATGAAACATTTGGGGCATGCAATTGAGATATAGACTGATACTGGTTCGAGTCGTTAAAACTTCTTGGAATTTGACCATAAGAAGAAGATGCAAACTGCATATGTGCAATTTATGAATTCAAGACCTAATATGTTTCAAAAGAATAATAAAATAAAAAATAACACCAACAACAACAACAGCCACACTTTGGAACTTACAGTATATGATGAAGAAAGAGGTGGCCGTGGGCCACCTAAGTTAGACATGACGTTATTTGGAGGGAGCGCATTAGGCTGAGGTACGGGCAATTCAGGTGCAAAGTTCCTGATAGGCTGAGCAACTGGCAAGGGAATTGCCTGTGGCAGCATACCATGGCCTGGTGGACCAGATCTTGGAGGTAACTGCTGCACTGGTTGTGGAAACTGAGGTTGGTGAATTGGAGGAGGCAGTCTAACATTCATTGGTGGAACACCTCTTCCAACATGCTGAAAATTTTGAGAAGCCACAGGAATGAACTCCTGCGAATGAGGTGCTGGAACTACTGACCGGAACTGCAGCATAAAATTAAATGGCAGAGAATTACTTTGATTTGTCACTAAAACTATGTATACAGGTGACACACAAACTCATTAAGAAGGAATGTTTTACTTGAAAACCCATGGGCGGCAAACTTCGAGGAGGATCCACAGGACCAACCATAGGAGGCCGAAGAGGCTATCCAAAGGAAATAGAGAAGAAATTAATATGCAAAGCATAAGAAAATAATTTACCAGCATCTATTTTGAAAATTTAATGGAATCAAGGTAAAATGTAATTCTAAGACATATAGTCACATTAATAAAAAAGTATGACAAGTAGAATAATGGGAAAAAAAAAAACAGAAAAAAAAAAAAAGATGATATGGATCCATAAGAAAGGAAGATATTATATTCATCTTCTTTTCAAGTGCAGACTTTCCTACATGTTGGTAAAGAATAGAAAGACAACGGAAAAATGACAGCCCTAACCAAATGGGTCATAACCATTCAGGGAATATAAAAGTATAAAGTATATAGAAAGAACATGAACTTAGTGAATTCCTTAATATTTAAATCACAAAGTTCAATTTTGTAATACCAGAAGCAGAGAGAGAAAAAATGGACCATATAGAGATTAAACAAAATGAACTTAACAATACAAAACCCAGGTTCTGGCACTGAATAAGAACCTATCGAGATAGAGACAAGCCTTGATGCCATGAGTCCCTTAATCTATCTGGAATGATGATAAAAAGTAAAAGCTTCAAATGACTACCAAAAATCCTAAAGACTAAATCAGTAAGAAAAATAAGAATAAAGCAAAAGACTCCTTGAGAAATATAAGAATATAAAATTTTGTCTCTAAAGATATGTGGTCTACAAGATACTTAAATATAACTTTCTTTGCACACTACCTGTAACCCGGAATATTGAGGATTATTGGCCATTTGAGTAAAGACACGAGCCTCTGAAAACAACTGAAAAGCAAACAACCACTATTAGCATCTTACAGTTCCAAACTTCCAAGAGAGCATGTTATGCTGAGATTTATCTAGTGTAACATCAAAAATCCATTAATGGAGAAACAGATTCCCAATAAACACAAATTAATGTATGATTTAGAAAAGAAAACAGAAATCTAAGCATTATGTCATGGAGTGTTGCAAATTTACTCGTGTAGTAAGACAAGTCAAGAGGTAAGGCAAGGAAAAATGAAAAAAGAAGGATTCAGGTTCAGGAAGCACCAATTTATGATTAGATGGCAAAAATATATCTCTGGCACATTTTAACTGAAGAGTATCCTTACAGATGTGTGAAATCCTTACACTATCATGTCTCCCATTTATCAACATCTAGGTGTGGAGACAAGTGAATGCCACAATCAAAGGCAT
The DNA here is from genome assembly GCA_029955375.1 of Rubus parviflorus. Classification (NCBI taxonomy): domain Eukaryota; kingdom Viridiplantae; phylum Streptophyta; class Magnoliopsida; order Rosales; family Rosaceae; genus Rubus; species Rubus parviflorus. Next base: position 32,775,335 of record JARGGL010000001.1, read on the forward strand.
GCCCAAGCATAGACATATAAATTGAATCTCCATGTATTTCTTCTTCTTTTCAAGGTATAAAACACCCTAATTTAGTTTTTATCAAGACACTGTTCATCCACAACTACACATCATACATCTTTGTATAGGTGATAAAGCATTGCCTAAGTCCAATTGTGAGTTAGTAAAACCTAGGATAGTTTCAGCAATGCAAAACCATATCAAATAGTGAAAGGCACAACTAAGTCTAAAGACAGTGAAAGTGCCATAGAATCGTCAAAGCCCTCAAACTGAGCATCCTTGGGATCTATTCGATTCTTTTATTCACGAAAGAATTAAACAGTATACGAAAACTGTTTTCCAGAACAACGTTTCAGATAACAGCTTGAAACTTATGTAAAAGCAACATAATTTCTATGTTTCAACAACAGAAAACTACAACTTTCTACTGCTTTAGAAAAAAAAAACAATTGAAAATTCAGCCAAAAAGACTTGAATACTCACATAAAATACACAACAATTTCCTCAAGGCAAAATGTGGGAAGTTCTGTACCAGTAAAAACCCACACACACCATCACAAACTAACCCAGAATGTGAAGCAAATCAAATTCAGAACCCTATATTTCACAATAAGGAATCTCAATTGAACAAAAACCAGACCTAATTATTGCATTCAACAGTGAGGACAATTTCAGTTGGAGATGGAGACAATTACAGGTATTGGAAACAGCATAAAAAGCATGATTCTTTGAACACAGAATTGGATTTTATGCATGGCATTTAATCCAAAATTAAAAATTGAAATTGAAAATCGTACCAACTGAGTGAAGCTGCGAGGGTGAGGCACGTGAGAGCTGGAAGCCCCTCCAAAGTCCCAAGCGTTTTTGATTTCGCGGCTTAAAACTGAACGCTTTCTATGACCAAACCTCGGTTACTTTGCTCTTTTGGGGACGCCCCCTCGTGTTAAGTATTATTAATTAATTAAAAAGTCCTTCTTCTTCTCTTCTTTTTCTTCTTTATTTTTGGTTTTTTTTTTTCTGTCACTAGATTACTAGAAGAAGGACGGACATGAAAATTGTGTTAGTGGCTTTTAAAATGAGATTTTGAGGTGAATTTGTAAATTTCTTTTAGGGAAAAATGTCGATCGATTGAATAATTTGGCGTCTAATCTTAAATCAAAATTTGATAATCTCTAATTGTATAAGAGTATATTACATATTTAGAAATAATTTCTTAATTTTTTTAAAAAGTCATTATTAGTTAACGGTCGAATCTGAATCTAGAATCCACCACTAGTTAATCCCCACGTTGTGCTATCATTAACTAAAACCCGTGTCTCGTAAACCCTAACGCTTCCTAATTTGTGTATACGACGAATTAATGTTGAGTATAACTTAGGTGAACAAGTGCGACTTGTTTCTCTCGCATGAAAAGATTTGTTAGGATCTACTTGACTTCTTACACATTATTATACTTTAACATGTATCAATACAAAAAATGTAGTCACTAACTGTGAATCCTAATTCTCAACTATATGCTCCCGACAACAACTTGGCAAGATGAAGATGATGATTTGGGTGTCAGTAAACGTCTTAGAATTTTATTGAGGATCAATAAAGTTTTTATTGGGGATCGGTGAATATTTTTTTAGATTTTATGGGGGATCAATATAAAAAACAAAAAATAAATTCTCATCATGCCCAATGCCCATTTAAATGGACTGATGGGGAACAAAAAAAAACTTATTAACAAAAAGAGTTAGGGTTTCGTCATTTAGGGTCGAGGCCCTAAAAAATTAGTATTTACAGTTGCCAATAAGAATAATTTATTATTTTATTCATACAATTGTGTATTAAATGCTGAATGTGTGTAATTAATGTTGAAAAATTAGAAGGAAAACTAATTCCTAATTCAATTCCCCACCTTTTTTCCTTTGCAGGAGGAAGCATTTTCCCTTCCTTGCACTTACCAAACATGGGAAAATGCTTCCTCCTGCAAGGAAAAATATGTGGGAAATTGAATCTCTTCATCCTCCTTAGGAATTAGATTCTCTTCTAATTTATCAACATTAATTACACACATTCAACATTTATTATACCATTTTTATGAATAAATTATTTCTATTGACAATTATATTGAATACCAATTTTCGCTCAATTACTATTTTTTTTTTTATTACTTCCCATTTTTACCAAACAGTGTAGTGGAGAATCTTAATTTCTCATTTCCATGGAAGCAACAAAGGAATGACTTTCTCATGAATTTCAATAAGCGAACCAAACGAGGCCTAAGAGTTAGTGTTGCTAATCAAATTTTTTTTTTCATGTCATGTATTTTTGCTAAAATATTGAAATTAATTTTGAAAAAAAAGCTGCCTTTGGCAACTTAATCCTAACATATAAGAATAAAAATGTAACTATAACATATATAGCTATTGTACTCGACATAAGAACACATCCCAGTTAGAGACACTAACCTTGGTGAGACATCTAGATCTTCTCCTATGAGCAATCTAATGAAGGCAATCTCTATTAATGGGGCAGAGAACTCCTAATGCTTACTATGATTGCTAGAGCAGAGATAAAAGTCTATTTATAGGCAATTGTGGATTAGGTACCTCCCATAACAGTTTCCTAATCCTATCGTACTTAGGCCTAGTTCTTTCCTTTTCCATATATAGATATGTTAACTTTAATATACAAGTAACCTTAATTAATCAGTACTGACATCATTAGGAATAGGCCGGATCATGATATCGATGAACACTAGGAATGTCTTATTGCTTGTTATGTAACTAAGACAACGTAATTGTCGTAATTCCAAGTGAATATTGATATATCCATATCAAGTCTTACATAACACAAATCGATCGAGATGCCTGTGAAATTAATAAAGTCTTTCATACTCATACACGAGAAAGCGACCCAGCTGAACATGATGGCCATCAAGAATGAAATTGCCCATGTTCCAAAGCATCAATATTGTGGTCGATTTTATTTTTGAGGAGCATTCTTTTGTTGTTTAACTTCTTTCTTATATCCTTCGCTAAAGAAGTTTGTTATTCCAAAAGTCCTTTGCACGATATCTTGTTCATGAAGTATGGACTACCTTGATCACATGGTTATGTGAGTGTGCACAATATTTTCGTAATGGCCGGGCAACAATAATAGCTAACGTGGTACCTTATTAAAGATGAATGTTATTAACACACCCTGAATTTCTATTCACACACCCTTTTTATTTCTTTATTCTTTGAATTCACTTTTGAAATTCCGGTACACCGGATTGTCCCAACAACGGTATAGTCGTCCTAAACACTAATCGGAGAGTATATACCAATTTAAAATTAACTCTCCTATAACAAACAATTGTTCAATCAATACAATTATTTATGCAATAAACACAATTGATTGAAACAATCCTAAAACCCAAAGAGTGCGTCAAACTAGCACTCCACGGTCTAGTGTTCACTATATGATGCAATTAACATGCACAACAATTATAATCACAATTCTACTAAGTAGTGAACAACAATAGGAAGCAATACAAATATGCTTCACAATAAACAATCTAGGTTCTAACTATTGCATAAGCAATTCACAATTGATTACAAATATATATGCAACAATCACAATCAATTGTACAACCTAGAATCCCAAAGTGTGCATCAAACTAGCACACCACGGACTATATATATCTATGTATGAACAAGCACACAATATGCTAATCAATTAAGCACAATACAATAGATAATCAATCACACAACCAACACACAATATGGTCACCCGGAACCTCTACCACTAGAGGAAAACCGGAGGGGAGCCGTACCCCACGCTCTTGTGTAACACTATGAAAACGCCAAACGGCAACACGTACAAGGGGGAAACTCCGTCCCAAACTCTACACTATCAACCCTATGACTAGTGGCAGCTCTAACCTTGTGTAGCCCCGAATGCTCTTCAAGTGATCCCACCTCAAGCTTCTCCGATTGATCGAACTTCACCGCGTGAATCCTCCAACCGCAAGACACCGACTATGCAAGTGTGTGTGTGTATGAATGAATATGAATTCAATTCGATTAACACAAGCAATTCAACAAGGAACAATTGCTTGCATTAACCAAACCGAATTGAAAAGCCTTGAATAAGATTCAAGGGTTAACTAAGCTATTCACAAGGAACAATAGCTAAGCCAACAAACAACAAAGAGATTGAAACTAATGATTCAATCCTTCAACTCAGCAATTCAACAAGGAACAATTGCTAGAGTTGAATAGAATCTCCTAAATCCTATAACATAAGCTAAACAAGCAACTATGTGCAAATCAAAGTGTTTAGCAAGGATTAATCATGGAGATCAAATGAGTGGGATCCTATACATGGAACTAGGCTCACTCATATACCAGAAAACTCTCTCAAAGTGTATTTTGACTATGGGGAAAGAGTTCTAACCGAAATGAATCGTCCAACGTTCTATTTATAGAGAACTGGACATTACTATGCGATCGATCGCCCGTAAGGATGCGATCGATCGCGTAGTGCAAAAATAACGACCAGAAGCGTCTGTAAGTATAAACCCTCATTTGCGATCGATCGCATAACATGGTGCGATCGATCGCACGAAAAGTCCCAACGGACATATTTCGAACTGCAACGGTCATAAAAATCCAACGGACATATTTGCCACGTGGTGCGATCGATCGCATGAACAGTGACGATCGATCGCAAGGCATGAAACAACCTTAAAACATAAAGGAATGCTAATCAAAACAAATCTATAAGAAGATCTAGCAATCCTAACATCATAAACTCAAATGTATGAAACTATGCATACAAAATTTGAGCCGGTCGCGTTGCGACCGGGTGCTTATAAATAAGCACTCGAAACTTGTGATACAAGACACAAGTGTGGCAAACAAGCATCCTATACTTATGAGATTCACATCATAAGAGAAAGGAAAACAACCTAGATAAACCTAGGACACAAGGAAGACTAAATGTCAATGAAGTGCATGTGCATATGCATGAGTCATACCTTGAGATGCTTGAACGAAACCTTCGATGACCAATGATCGAAGTCCGGAGAAAAGACCGGATAAGAAAGGCGTCTTCACGAACCATCTCGAGTAAGAACAACCTAAGCCACGACTTCTAATCCCTACACAATCTAGCATTGAATACAAAACACATGCTAATACAAGGGAAGAGGTTTTGTCAAATAGGAAATAGCCAATAGCAAATATTTTGCCCTTACAACTTTTATTATGTAAGTTGTCAAATCTTCTTAGACTTCAAAGAATAAATAAATAAAAAAGGTGTGTGAATAGAGATTCAGTGTGTGTTAATAACAACTCTCTATATTTACTATAACCAAACATAATTGACATCCACCTAGCGGGCCCACATGATGTGGTGGACCCCAGCTAGGACATGTGTTACCTGACCCGACACATGAGCTACGTCGCCATGGTAGAAGCCGACCAAGGCCTCGCCGACAGGCGTCCCTCCCGCGCTCGCCGAAAAGCTTCGCGATAAGCAAGATATACTAGAACTTTATATTTGCATCTTATGGAAGAAATGTAATATGAAAGGAGACTCCCTTACCTATAAAATGGGATCCTCTCCCACTTAGAAAGAGACCCCCACCTTAGATGATCTGATCCAAGCATCCAACTCTTCTAATACTTGCTGAATTACTCAAGTGGATGTAGTATCCACTCAAGAAGGAGGTGAACCACTATACACTTTGTGTCATCCATGCATACTGTCTCTCCACTTACACTTTACATCATGCTTCAACCTATCCATACAAACTAGACTGAAACAAGGAATACTCCTCCCAATATCTAATATTAAGTAATAACGTACATTCCAAATTAATCGAGAATTGCTATTCATCGTTAATCAAAAAATGCCTCAATAGTTTGATCTTGATTCAGTAGAATTCTTGAGTAGGTAATTGAGTAGAATTCTTGATTGTTTAACTCCATAGGTAATTGAGTATAATTCTTGCCTCTCCATATTAACCTAGAAAATAAGAAAAGTTGAATGAGATCGTGGTAGAACAGGATCACAGCCATGAACTTTCAGTCGCTATATATATGAAAGTATAACAAGCTAGGTTGTTCATGGTTGGATTACTGTGTTGACGAACTTGTCTCTCACCGACTTATATAAGTTGTTATAAAATAGTTAAAACTTTTTAAATAAGCTGCTTCAAAATTACCAAACATTTTTTTATGTAGTTAAGCCATACCATTTAGTAGTGATCGACAAGTGAGGGTGAGTCCCTATCTATCATGGATAACATGGCGTTTCAACTTTCAATGGCTTACCGTTTACCTTAGCTAAACAAGCATAAACAACCAATCAAATCAAAAACCACAGGCTTGGCGCTCAGCTGGGGTCTCATACTTTTGTCAACACTCAACACCCAATCCACCTGTCACCCTTCTCCAACTTTCTAGACCACCCTAGCTGCATCCACCGCTCCTTTTTCTCTCCGGTCACCAAACCATGACTCTTCTCATCTCTCACTCCACTCTTCAAGCTCTCCAATGGCTTCCCTCTCCATCACTTCACATTCCACCATACCCGCATGTCCTCCCAAGAACAAGAACCCATTTGGTAAAAAGACCCAATACATCCCCTTTTCTTCATCTCCAAAGCCCATTTCAAGAAAACGCCCTCTTAGATTTTCCATGAAAGATGACCAAGTAAAGGAATCAACTTCTTCTTCTTCTGCTTCAGTTGTTGTAGTTTCTGAGAACCCAAGTGATGACAGTGACACCCAGAAGAGTGAATTTCCAGCAGAAGAAGAAGGTGAAAAGGGTAAAGAGAATGAGGAGAAAGAGAAGCAGCAAGAAATTGATTGGAAAACAGATGAGGAGTTCAAGAGTTTCATGGGAAACCCCTCAATTGAAGCTGCAATAAAGTTGGAGAAGAAGAGGGCAGATAGGAAGCTCAAGGATCTTGATAGGGAAACTAGTGGTAACCCACTTGTAGGGCTCTTTAATAGAGCTCTAAGAGATAGTTTAGCTAGAGAGAAGGAGATGTTGGAGAAAGCTGAAGAGACCTTTAAGGCAATTGACCTTAACAAGGTAACTTTTTCCATTGCTAACCCTTCATTCATGTTTGTGGTTCATTGTATTTTATAGTGGTTCAAAAAGCAAGTTATTTTGGATGTAATATAATACTTTGATGTCAAAAGACTGGTTTTACATGGTATGGTATCAGTTTAGTCATTTTGCTTTAGTTTATATAAAAAAGTACCAAACTTTGGTATCTTATTGTGGCTATTTTGATGTGGCAGTTGAAGAGTTGTTTTGGGTTTGATACCTTTTTTCCAACTGATGTTCGGAGATTTGGAGATGGAGGCATTTTTATTGGAAATTTGAGGAGACCAATTGAAGAGGTCATGCCCAAATTGGAGCAAAAGCTGTCTGAAGCGGCGGGAAGGGAGGTTGTTTTATGGTTCATGGAAGAAAAAACAAATGACATCACAAAACAGGTACTTGAACATGAGCTGAGATAGGTTTATTTTTACATTATATACTTGGAATAGATTTTGATTATGTGTTTTGGATGTATAACATCTGATCCCAAATATATAATTGTCAAAATGTAACCAATTGGATTTGTTGAATCATTTATGTTATGCACCCTTGAGGCACCCTTGAGATAGGTTATTATATACTTGGAATAGATTTTGATTATGTGTTTTGGATGTATAACATCTGATCCCAAATATATAATTGTCAAAATGTTAACCAATTGGATTTGTTGAATCATTTATGTTATGCACCCTTGAGGCAATCCTGTTTACCATACAAAAGCTTAATTGGACCAAGTGCAAGATTCATGGCAAGCATTGTCTTGTTTATAGTAAGATATTTTAATCATCTCTATGGCTTTATTGCTATAAATTTAGCTGTGTCCTAAACTAATCTAAGCATTTTACATGGTGATGGTGAAATCTTTAGTTTGATGTAACATGAAATGGTATGGCCTTGATTTGAAACTCCTTCAACTTTTTTAAATGTGACCGTCTGTAGTCATACATTCCTTCCCTTAGTACTGTGAGGGGAAATATATACTAATGGGTTTTCTGGTTTTCTTGAAGGTCTGTATGGTGCAACCTAAAGCAGAAATAGATCTCCAATTTGAGTCTACCAAGCTGAGCACTCCTTGGGGTTATGTTAGTGCAGTAGCATTATGCGTTGCAACTTTTGGGACAATAGCTCTGATGAGTGGCTTCTTCCTCAAACCTGATGCTACCTTTGATGACTACCTAGCCGATGTTGTGCCTCTCTTTGGTGGCTTCATATCCATTTTGGGAGTTTCTGAGGTATGTTCTGTTATTGTCTAACCCCGAATTACCAGGCTTTAACAGGCAATCCTGTTCAATCTTTTTTTATAATTATTTGAAAGTACTTTTTCTGATATGGAAAATGTAAATCCAATATTAGAATGAGGCCTACATGGTTAGGTTTAAATACCATGGACGCTTTCCATCCCTTTGTTCAGTGTCATGGTTAAGAGATAATGTACTACGATTGTCTATATACATTGTTAAATTTTTATTTTGCTTTCATTCTGACAACTTTGTGTTATGCAGATAGCCACTAGAGTGACAGCAGCTCGCTACGGTGTAAAACTTAGTCCATCATTTCTTGTGCCATCCAATTGGACAGGGTGTGTAGGAGTGATGAATAACTATGAATCACTGCTTCCAAATAAGAAAGCTCTTTTTGATATTCCAGTGGCGCGCACGGCTAGTGCATATATTACATCTCTGGTGCTTGCAGTTGCTGCATTTGTGGCTGATGGCAGCTTTAATGGGGGTGACAATGCATTGTAATTTCTTTAAGACCCTTCCTCGGAAACAGAAAGTTAAAAACATTGTTGAAAATTCAAAATAACAACGGTGGCATTGCTTGCTAAAGTCTAATTTCATCAGTATATCGTAAGAGTGCTCTATAATTTTCACAAAACTGTATCATCCTGTTTTAAACATTGCTCGTACCGCACTTTATTATTTAGTTCTGACAATTATTCTTTTATTTTTTGGCAGGTATATAAGGCCCCAGTTCTTCTATAACAATCCATTGCTTTCTTTTATCCAGTTCGTTATTGGTCCTTATGCGGATGACCTTGGGAATGTGCTGCCCTATGCAGTGGAAGGTGTTGGAGTTCCTGTTGATCCCCTTGCTTTTGCTGGACTTCTAGGTGAGTTCCTAAGCATTCTTAACCCACATAAGAGTTACTTACTCCCCTCAAATTAAATTTCAATGCAAAATTACTATGACACTATGGCAGTGGGTAGAAATTTGGGTAAAAATGACAGTTTTTGTCCAGAAACTCAATTTTACCAGGTCATCTTCTGTAGTAAACTATCTGTACACAGTCCTTATGACCACCCACTTTGATACTTTAAAGCATTTTAGCTGAAGTTCTGTAACTCCATAAGATGAGGATAAATGCAAATGGCTTTTAGATTCTCTGTAGGTCGAGTATTGTTTTTATCTGGTTGCTAGAGGTGAGGAAAAGTAGTTGTTGTTTAAATGGAAGGAAAAACAGGAAACCAGTAGAAGTTGGCTGAAAAATTGGACTTGTGGGGTATACAAATTTTTTTTTCTTTCTATTATTTAACATCTTTAATCTCAAGTATTTTTGTAGAACATTTGTGACAGTTGAAAATCTTGGTTTTGGGGAGAAAAGTTTGATGTGAATACTTCATGCCAAGCCAGTAGTATGTTTTTAGTATAAATAAATATTTTGCCATGATCTAAGCCAGTACTAAAAAAGATCTGGATACAAGGTATTGACTACCATTTTTTTCTGCAGGAATGGTGGTGACTTCCCTGAACTTGTTGCCTTGTGGAAGACTCGAAGGAGGCCGGATTGCACAAGCTATGTTTGGGAGAAGCACTGCTACTGTGCTATCCTTTGCCACATCACTTTTACTTGGTATTGGTGGCCTGAGTGGAAGTGTCCTGTGCTTGGCATGGGGGTTATTTGCAACCTTTTTCCGGGGCGGAGAAGAAGTACCTGCAAAAGATGAGATCACTCCCTTGGGAGATGACAGATTTGCTTGGGGTTGTGTCCTTGGCCTTATCTGTTTCCTCACTCTTTTCCCCAACGGCGGAGGAACATTCTCCAGCTCATTTTTCACTACACCATTCTTCAGGGGAGATATGTAAATAGTAAAAACTTCATGTCCAGTTGTGCACATGTTCTTGTAGATTGATGACCATTTCATATCTCACTTGTAGCTGATAACCAAAAACCTCAGAGGGTGATAGTACATGTATAGTTCCTAGTCCTGAATATAAGCTAGGTAGATTCATTTAAGTATCAACTCTTCATTCCAAGCCGTTGTGATAGCAGCCATGTCTTGTATTCATCATTCCTCAGTGATAATGATGTTCTCTTGGACATTTAAAGAAAATTCTCTATTGTAAGGGTATTTTTGACCACAAGATGACGTTTACCAGTTTACGGCGGTAAAATCGTGCTTTGAGTTTGGATGTTTTCGTAATTTCGTCTTTCAATTTCTCATAAATAGGAGAAAATCCATGCTTCTGGTACAGTGAACACCGTCATCTTCTTCCCACTTGGAAAACGAGAACCAGAGAGTGTTGATAGCCCTAGGCCATAGCAAACCATGAAACTGAGACTACGATCCATCGAATCCAAAGAGACCCTCCGAATCCAAGTCCCCAATCTCTGTTCTCTCCATCAGCTCAAACAATCCCTCTCCGAATCAATCTCAGCCTCACCCTCTTCTCTCCGCCTCTCCCTCAACCGCCGCGACGAGCTCCACGCGTCCTCTCCTGACGACTCGCTCGCCTCCCTCGGTATCACCTCCGGTGACCTTCTCTTCTACACCCTCGACCCCTCCTCACAAACCCTAGCTTCAAATTCACTTTCGCATCCGTCATTACAATCCCCAAATCAATTCGTGCCTCAAAGTTCGAATTCCCCCAATCCCGAAACCCTAGTTATCGAAGGGGCTTCTGCCGGTGATTCAATGGCTGAAGAGCAGAGGTCTGTGGGCTTGAATCCGCAAAGCCTAATCGGCGAAGGGTCTTCTGGCGGGGGCACTTCGATTGCTGAAGATCCGAGGTCTAGAGTTTTGAATTCACAAACCCTAATAGACGAAGGTACTTCAATTTCCGAAGAGCAGAGGTTTGTGGATACCCTAATTGGCGAAGGGTCTTCTGGTAGTGGTATGGATGGTGTGGAAAGTATGGAAATTGATGATGAGTCGACTGGAGTGGCGAGGAAGAAGTACTCCGTTCCGTTTTTCTTGAGGAGGGTACTGAGGGAGGAGTTAGCGGAAGATCGCAGCAATCACAAGCTACTGGTGATTGCATTACATGCGGTGCTCTTAGAGTCTCGTTTCGTCAGGTTTGATTCCCTTTCGGGTGTGCAGACTGATCGGTTTCATCTTCCCAATGAATGGCCAGCAGTGGCTTACACGTTGTCCCTCTCCTACACATTGCCTGAGATTCTGCAGAATCGCGACAATGGTGGTGGTGGGATTGAAGCTGTGGTGCTGAAGTTTCAGACTTTGGGGCATTTTGTCAATGTCTATGGGTCTTTGGCCGGGGGTGGCGGTTCTGGGCCTTACCGGGTGTCTTTGGATGTGCAGAGGTTTGCCCCAATGCTCGATTTTGTCTGGGGAAGCAGGAATGTGAGTGACAGTGAAGTGTTTGTCCCTGAAATAGAAATTTTTGAGTTCTGGAGGATTGTGAAGGATGGGATTACATACCCATTGCTGATTGATCTTTGTGCAAAGGCTGGTTTGGCCGAACCACCCAGCCTCATGTGCCTTCCGTCAGATCTCAAAATGAATATTTTGGAGAGGCTGCTGGGTGTTGACATTGCGAGAGTGGGATGTGCTTGTAAGGAGCTACAAAATCTAGCTAACAACGATGAGCTGTGGAAGCATAAGTTTTTAGAGGAGTTCGGGTCGGGAGCAGGAGGAATTGGTAACTGGAAGTTTAGGTTTGCTGGGAAGTGGGAGGCTAGGGAGCAACAGAAGAAGGCACTTGTTATGTGGAGAGAACATACTAGGCCTCGTCACATGATCCCAATGAGAAGGGATCCCATGATTCCCATCCCATTTGCACCTGGTTTTCCCGGCATTGCTGGAGATCCACCTGGTTTTGGCATCCCTGATCCTTTTGGACGATCACAGTTACCATACCCTCTTGGTGGTCAGCCCGTAATCTTTCGGCACGGGAGGAGGAGGCCGAATTTCTCTCCCAATTGCAATCTGGGAGGAGGATTTAGTGGCTAGTCTGGGACCTTCTCCACTGTTGAGTACTTGAGTGCTGGAACTGAAGCTGCAGGTTCATTTGTTCATGTTTCGCTTATAGATATATATATATATATATATATATATATATATATATATATATATATATATATATATAATAAGCATCGTTAGAACTCCAACTTCAGTTAATCGACTCAAGAATCATCGTTTTAGTTGTGTTAGTTTTTGTTTCTGTGGATATTGTTGTTACTTTTCTCGATGACCTTTTGGTTTTTGGAGATAATATGATTCTGAGTTTTGTAATTACATTTTGGTACTAGTCTTGGTAGTGTTCATGTATATACAAGTTATCTTATGTAAATTTCTCACTGATATCTGTTCTGTTGGAGCTAACATGATATGGTTTTAGTTCAATTTACGTGAGGCAGAGGAATAGTTGATATAGATTATGATATACATGGTTACTCTAAACCACATCTTCAAAAAACAATCTATTCTTGTCCATTGTTAGATAATGATATAGATTGATACAGATATCAATCATTTGCTTATGGATCATAGAACACTAAAAGGGAATTATATGCTAGAGAGAAATTCTACCAAAAACATTATACATCATCCGACTTCACGAAGTCAAATTCTTGCCTTCCTCGTATCCCATTATTTCTTTCTCAGCCATTGAATCTCCCGGTTTACATTCTTGAACCCCCAAAAGAACTTTAAGTTTGACGTGAGGAGGGAAAGAGAGCACAAGAAACTCAGAAACCGTCCCTCCCTCTGAATCTGTGGTGGGTTTAAACACACTTTCTCCTCCAGAATATTCAAAAAACAAAGTAAAGGGCTCCCAAGGACACTAATCTGCACATGGCGATCATGTAGAAACTAAACATTTAGGAATTACTTAAAATGTACAAGGCCATAATCATAGAGCTTCAATTATATTAAATTGATGGCAAACATTTGTTGGATGAGACCTTCCTTAGGATGGATCAAAATCAATGTTGATGGCTCCAGGAACTCGAATAATAGTCGAATTGGAACTGGAGGGGTTATTAGAGATTGTAATGGCTCTTGGGTTAAAGGTTTCTTGTGCAATCTGGGTATCGGTCAAATCATTGAAGCTGAAGCTTGGGGTCTATACTTGGGGCTGAAACTTGCCTCTGACATGCATCTCCCCCACGTGATGGTGGAATCCGACTCGAAGTCTCTGATCAGTTTGATTCAAGATGTGGAAAAGGATTTGCATCCTTTAGCCACCCTTTTGCATAGTTGCTGTTCCTTAATGGCTAATTTTCAGACAATTGAAATTAAGCACACCTACAGAGAGGCTAATAGGATTGCTGACAGCTTGGCTAAGCAAAGTTTGAGGATGGATTATGGTGCTGTTTACTTGGATTCCCCTCCTGACCATTTAACCAATCTTCTTCTTGATGATATTTGTGGTGTCTCCTTTCAAAGGATGGTACCTGATGCTATAATTTAGTTTGCTTGTTGTTTTCTTTGGGTCTTTGGCCCCCATGTAACCAAAAAAAAAAAAAAAAATTATATTAAATTGATGCAACTTGGAGTGTCAATTTTTTTTTCTCAACATTCCATCAATGTCACTCATACACATATTCACTTAATTACTTTGGGGGGTTGGTGGGGACATCCGACAGAATGATTCTCTATTTAAAAAAAAAAAAAAGTGCTCCAATAGTTGTCCTTTAGCTGCATTTTAACAAGCAAATTTTTTGTAAGAGACGTATCGATGTGTCTTGGTTCGCAAATTCACATCATCACATGTGGAGATGACTTGGTGGACAAGGTTTATAGATGACTTGGTGGACAAGGTTTATTCGACCTCTATGGGTTCGTGGACTGATTGTGCACTTCATCTTCGTTCTTCAGCACTATATATTAATCTGCTCCTAAATTATTTTCCAAACACAGATACAGCACCAAAACAGAGAAATGGAGAAGGAACAGAGAGTCTACAAAGCTCACTGTTTGGTCTTACCCTATCCTAGTCAAGGCCATATTAACCCTTTGCTCCAGTTCTCTAAGCTTTTAGATCATAAACAAGTCAAAGTCACACTGGTCACTACTCGTTTTATCTACAATACAATGTACAGAGGATCCAGTTGCACTGCACTCGATACTATCTCAGTGGAGACCATCTCCGATGGTTATGACGAAGGCGGGAGAGCGCAGGCAGAAAGTTCACAGGTCCATTTGGAAAGCTTCTGTAAAGTAGGGTCACAAACTTTGGCTGAGCTCCTTGAGAAGCTATCCGGTTCCGGGTGCCCAGTTGACTGTCTTGTTTATGATGCATTCATGCCTTGGCCTTTAGACGTTGCCAAGAAGTTTGGAATAGTTGGGGCTGTTTTCTTTACTCAATCTTGTGCTGTTGACAACATCTACTATCATGTCAACAAAGGGCTGCTGAAACTTCCTCTAACGGACTCTGAAATTTTGCTTCCTGGGATGCCACCACTCGATCCTCTGGACTTGCCATCATTTGTATACGATGTAGGGTCTTATCCAGCTTTCTTTGAAGTTGTTATTGGTCAGTTCTCCAATCTTGACAAAGCCGATTGGGTCCTCTGCAACACATTTTATGAGTTGGAAGAACAAGTAAGACATTCGAGACTGCTGCTGGAAAATTTCTTCCATACAATCTTTCTATACAACTGTGCTTGTTTCATGTGCTAATTCTTCTTCATGCTTTAGTCATCTTAATCTGTTTTTCATGGTTTTGATATGATTCTAAGTTTCAAAAACCAATTGCTATTAATAACCAAAGAAAGAAAACTGACTGTCGTCATTTCTTTTGAATCCTTGTGCATGCTTTGCGTAGGTGGTGGATTGGATGGCAAAGTTTTGGCCACTGAGGACCATTGGACCAACTATACCATCTAACTACTTGGATAAGCGAGTTGAAGATGACAAAGATTACGGTGTCAACCTCTTTAAATCCAACAATGATGCCTGCATGAAATGGTTAAACGAACATCCAAAGAATTCTGTTGCTTACATCTCATTCGGCAGCGCAGCACAACTTGGATTTGAGCAAATGGAGGAACTGGCATGGGGATTGAGGAGGAGCAAAAGCAAGTTCTTGTGGGTGGTTAGAGAATCGGAAGCAGATAAAGTCCCCGAAGGGTTTATCGAAGAGACAACGGAGAAGGGTTTGGTGGTTTCATGGTGCTCCCAACTGGAGGTTTTGGCTCATGAGGCTGTTGGGTGCTTCATTACACATTGTGGTTGGAACTCAACTTTGGAGGCTATGAGTTTGGGGGTTCCGTTAGTGGCAATGCCACAATGGACTGACCAAAGCACCAATGCCAAGTATATTAGGGATGTGTGGAAAATTGGGGTCAAAGCTCAACCTGATGAGAAAGGGATTGTAAGGCAAGAAGAAGTAGAGCATTGTATAAGTGAAATCATGGAGAGAGGAAAAGAAATACAAAAGAATGCTATGAAATGGAAAGAATTAGCTAGAAAGGCAGTGGATGAAGGTGGAAGTTCTGACAAAAACATTGATGAGTTCATTGCGAAATTGGTTAAGCGCTAAATGTTGCTAAAATCCATTGAAATAATGGAACCTCATTGGTACCTCTCAGTCTGTTGTACTATTCTCTTTTGATGTCAAGTGAATAAAGATTGTTCTATGAGAAATAAAATGGTGTATTGTAATGTACAAATAATTGTGGAACTCATCATGCTACAGTTGCCACTGAAGAGGTTAAAATTTTGGGTTTTGCTGTTCTCTTCCATAATATCGAAAATTCTGTAAAGAGTAGGTTTTTTACCTGATCTCACGGATGAGTCTATTTTTTTAAAAAAATCTGATTAACGTTGACATTGGATGAAAAGTGACGTCAGCAGATGAAAAGTGATGTCATCATTTCAAAAAAAAAAAACGGATGCCCTAAGCACCTAGTTCCCTGAAGGCATTCCCCCATAATATATTGCTTCTGTTTTCTTTGTGCTTTTGAAGTTCATTTTTTCAATTCTTAATGCAAAGTAGTTTTTTTTTTTTGACAAAGAAAAATTTATTGAATGAAAAAGAGTACAACTAAAAGACCTTTACTTTATTTTTGAAAGAGATCACAACAAACTCAAAAACGAGATCGATCATTTAAAAGCTAGACAATTAGACATTCCATTCAAGGAGCAAGGCAATCATATGAAACTGATGCAAGACAGCAAGAGCCAACTTGCCCACGTTCAGCTGCAAGCTTACGGCTCAGTTTTGGTTCGTCAACCGATTATTCCGATAACGACAAGGGCATGGACTAACACGGCGGTAGACTTCCAGATCTAGAAATTTAGAGGAAGGGAAAGAAAAAAGAAAACAAAAGAGGAAGAAGAACTAGAGAAGATAAATAAATATCAAGGAAATTCTGCTGCAGATTTGATACTTGATTTGAATCTAGAGGTGAAAAGAAGAAGGAAAACGAGGAGAAAATTTAAATATAGGGAATTTTTACTAACACACCTCAAATTGTTAATAACACACATTTTGTTTGTTTTTTATTGTATAAATAGTCCATAATACCCTCAATAATATAATGAATTTATGATATTATAGACAATTGGTATAAGAAAGACAAACAAAATGTGTGTTATTAACAATTTGAGTTGTATTAATAACAATACCATAAATATAATATTTTGTATACAACATATAACAAGAGAAGTTTGTGGCGTGTTGGTTAAGGTTCAAGTGTAGTGTTGGGAGGAGTGAGGTTTAATCTCACTATCCTCAGGGTATAACCGAAACTCAGGGTTTGTAGGAACCGCAACCGAACAGAGTTATCTTCAATTCTCCATATGAGTTGGTTCGGTATAATCGAAACTCATGCCGAAGGTTCGGAACGGAGTCGGTTTTTGATACCTTCCAGTTCGATTCGGTCGGTTTTGATTATTTCGGTAAATCGAGCCACATATTCAAGACCCCTGCATCTCTATTTTCCCATCAGTACGTTTCTACTTAATTATACCATCCATCTAAATTCTCTTCACATCTTCCAATTCAATTCCAGAAATTTCCTCACCCTTACACTATACTTGATTCCCTTGTTGATTTGCCTACTATCGCTTAGCCCCAAATTGTGCTGACAATGCCGCGTTCTCTCATATTCTTCTCTTTCGACAATTAACCCAACCTCCTTAAACTTCAAAACCCAATCAGCCCCTTGTTCAAAACCTTGAAATTTAAGGTTGAATGGTTTTTCAATTATTCAATCCATTCTCCTCATCTATTATCTTCGCCCCATATTTCTTCTTTTCTTGTACGGTAATCAGAAAAGAAATTGGGAATTTGCCGATCCAATCGGTGGCAGGGATCATAAAAGGTATATTTCGATTGGGTATTGTTGGTGTGAAATTCTGGATTTTAAGTTGGTGCTAGTGCGATTCACCGATTCTTCTCAGCTTCAGCTGCTGTCTATTTGGAAGCCGATTACTCTATGTTATCTTCACTGGTCACTCAAGTCAATTATAAACATTTTTCACTTACTACTTTGTTTTATCTTCAAGTGATTCTATATATATTTAAGCACTTTATAAAACCTGAAGGTCGAAGGGTCAGTGATAGTGTAAAAAATCATTCTTTTAGGACTTGATGCAACAAAGAGACGTATAGAGACTTGGTTCGCAGCTCTACCTTATTAAAACATGTGGATGACATGGCTTTATTGACCATTACGGTTTCGTGAACTGATTGTGCACTTCATCTTCATTCTTCAGCAGTTGTATATATTCATTTTTCCAAACACAATCACAAGTACACAACACCAAAACTGAGAAATGGAGAAAGAACACAGAGCCTACAAAGCTCACTGTTTGGTCTTATCCTACCCTAACCAAGGCCATATTAACCCTTTGTTCCAATTCTCTAAGCTTTTAGATCATAAGCAAGTCAAAGTCACACTGGTCACTACTCGTTTTATCTACAAGACAATGCACAGAGGATCCAGTAGCATTGAACTAGAGACAATCTCCGATGGTTACGACGAAGGTGGGAAAGATCAGGCAGAAAGTATACAAGCCTATATTGACAGGTTTTGGCTAGTAGGACCACAGACTTTGGCTGAGCTCTTTGAGAAGCTTTCGATCTCAGGGTGTCCGGTTGATTGTATTGTTTACGATTCAGACTTTCCTTGGGCTTTGGATGTTGCCAAGAAGTTTGGAATAATGGGGGCTGCCTTCTTCACTCAGTCTTGTGCTGCTGACAACATCTACTATCATGTCAACAAAGGTTTGCTGAAACTTCCTCTTACTGAATCTGAAATTTCGCTTCCCGGATTGCCACCACTTTTGCCTGTGGACTTTCCATCGTTTATATACGATTTCGGGTCGTATCCAGCTTTCTTTGATGTTGTTGTTGGTCAGTTCTCCAATGTTGACAAAGCCGATTGGGTCCTCTGCAACACATTTTATGAATTGGAAGAACAAGTAAGAACAGTAGTGATTTATTGAAAAAGAATTAATGTTGAACATTGTCAACTCTTATACATGTTTTGTATAGGTAGTGGATTGGATGATTGACTTTTGGCCAGTGAGGACCATCGGACCAACAATACCGTCCGAATACTTGGATAAACGACTTGAAGATGACAAAGATTACGGCACCAACCTCTTTAAATCCAACAATGATGCCTGCATGAAATGGCTCAATGAACAGCCAAAGGAGTCTGTTGTTTATGTGTCGTTTGGTAGTGGAGTACAACTTGACGTTGAGCAAATGGAGGAACTGGCATGGGGTTTGAGAAGGGGCAAAACCAAATTCTTGTGGGTCGTTAGAGAATCGGAAGCAGCTAAAGTCCCCGAAGGGTTCATCGAGGAGACAACTGAGAAGGGGTTGGTGGTTTCATGGTGCTCGCAACTGGAGGTTTTGGCTCATGAAGCTGTTGGGTGCTTCATTACACATTGTGGTTGGAACTCAACTTTGGAGGCTTTGAGTTTGGGGGTTCCATTGGTGGCAATGCCACAACGGAGTGAGCAAAGCACCAATGCCAAGTACATTAGGGATGTGTGGAAAACTGGAGTTAAAGCTCCGGCCGATGAGAAAGGGATTGTAAGGCGAGGAGAATTGGAGCATTGTATAAGTGAAATCTTGGAGAGTGCCAGAGGAAAAGAAATACAAAGGAATGCTATGAAATGGAAAGAATTGGCTAGAAAGGCAGCGGATGAAGGTGGAAGTTCTGACAAAAACATTGATGAGTTCATTGAAAAATTAGTTAAGCGCTAATAGATGCTCAAGAACATTGAAATCTTGGAACTTCTTTGGTACCACTCTCTCTATTGTACTATGTTAGGCCTTTCGGTGGATGATTCCTCAAGTTTGGCTCCAGTTAGGACCATCCCTATGAATGTTTTGTTGCAAGTCTTTTGGTGTTATCCCTAAAAATGTTAAGTGAATAAAGATTTGTTCTTGTTATGAAGAATAAAATGGTGTATAATGTACAAATAATTGTGGAACTCATCATGCGACGGTTGCCTCTAGTTCACTGAAGAGATTAATATTAGCTTTTGCTTTTCTCTTCCATAATATAGTAGAAGCTTTTTAAATTAGAGCCAATTACATACCAAAAGTGAACTTGTTATTTTCTAAAATATCAAATATTTTTATCACCCATAAACCTACCAAAATATTACAAATTTCAATATTTACAAAAATGTCACCGTGTTTTTTTTCTTCATTATTTACAAAAATGTTACTGCCTACAAAAAGTACTACATTATTTTTGTTATTTGGCAGTAGCTTTGTTATTTTTTGATAGTAACTTTGTTGTTCTTTGACAGTAACTTTCTTGATATTTAACTTTCTTGATTTTTGGTAGTAGTTTTTCGTATACAGTGACATTTTTGTAAATAATGAAACTGATCTTATTTATAATTTTTTATTTAAATTAATACTCGATAAATTAATAATCTCTTTTAAATAATAAAACTGTCCTGTCTAGACTCGGGACTAACATGCTAAATTAATAATCTCCATAAAATTATAGGATAATACATTTCCAGTATTTTTTTTTTTTGAAGAAGAAATCAGATGATATCATTAATCATGGCCAAAAAACGGCACCATACATTAATCTCCTAGGTTTGACCCATAAATCTGAAGGCCAAGCAAGCTAGAAAACTAAACAGTACCGCTCATTATGTCATGTTTGCTCGTTTATTCAGAAAATGAGCCTACAAAATGAAGTACATCAAGACAAACTAACCTAACTAGAGAGAATCCAATCGCAGAGCACGCAATTGTGGTACGGTTGAAAACTCATAGACCAGCTTCTCTAGCGACATACCTCAATAGTGTAGACTACCAATAGGAGAAAAAATAAATTGAAATTTTGTCCTTACCCTTAGTAGTAGGGCAAGTAATAGCAGAGGGAGGAACCAAATAGGTGAGATAGAGCGGCTCCAAACGAGTCTTATTCATAGCATTGTCCTTCTTGTTATTGGCCCCTACTGGACGACCTCATTTGTGTTTCACATGCAACACTTCAGCCATGCCAACCCCCTGAGCCACCTCATTGAAACCCAAAACAGCAGCCTCCAAAGTTGTACGCCAAAGAGTTAATGCTAACTTCAGTTTCTTGGGAGACGAATCAACACCACAAATCATGAGTGTGCTTGCCCCCCAACACCATCTGCCCAACACTTGCAGGATCTGTAGAAGCCTCCCCATTACTGGCAGGAGCTGCAGAAGCCTCCCCATCATTTACAAGAACCGCAAAAGTCTCCCCAAGGTTCCTAATCACAATAGCCCGACGTTCCTTCACCACAGGAGGTAAATGAGCCACATGATCGATGAAAGAGAGACGAACCTAGTCCATGAGGCACCTGTGATGCAAACACAAAAGAAGAACTGGAAACTAGATCCGTAGAACCATAACCAGAGAGTTTTATACCACTAGGATCAGCAAGGAAAACATCTCCAGAGAGCGATGAACACTGCTTAATTTCCCACATGGGAGATTAAGCCACACAGTTTGCATCTCCCCATCAGATGCTCAAAGCAAGGATTCCACCCCCTCAACAAGTTTCACCACTCTCGATAAGAAGATTAGTTTGGAGACGTCATGTTGAATGAAGATCCTCACCACCCCCTATTGAACAGAGCTTTATCATAGTCGAGATATCCCCCCAACAACTCACCGATCAATTTGAAGTTCTCATGCTCTTCAAACGCTAAAGGAATACCCTCAACTTTGACCCAGAAACGCACATGCCGCATCAAAACTTCAGTCAGAGGGATCATCCCATCATAGTCTTCTAGAATCATCGGAGCTTTGTTAAAACTCCATGCACCGCCCCGAAGAACCTTCTTTTTATCTCGTAGAGAATCGAAGAGAAGAGAAAAAGGTCACCTTTCTCTTGAACCTTGACTTTCTTCTCCAAAATCCAAATCCTCTAAAAATGGCTTTTGACCAGAGAGGAATCAAGAGGTTTTCTACTGAGAATCTTGCCAAATAGCTAGGAAGCTTTAGGAGGACTTACAAACCATGCCACCCGAAATCTTTCCAAGGTCTAAAGGATCAACAACGCTAACAATAGCCAAAAAGTCCGTAAAGCTTGCAGTCACAGAGTCGATGGATGCCATGGAATGAAGGAAGGAGGCTGAAACTACGCATAGAATGAGCAAAACCTAGGGTTTGTAGTAGGAGGAGGCTAGGGTTAGCGTGAGAGAAAACTCACTGTTAGGGTTTTTTTTAGGTTACAATATTTCCTTTGTATTTTATAGGTCCCAAATATTTTATAAATTAATAATTAGTTTAAAAGTACATAATAAATCGACTATGATGTTTTCTCAAAATATGAATTGCCAATTAATGAAGTCAATTCTTTCTCGTAAATTAATATAAAATCAATATTTTCTAGTAATTGATTTTTTTTTGTATAAAGTGGGGACTGGAATGAGCAAGAGCTCTCCAACCCCAATTTATTAAGAAAAAAATGAAATAAGTTACAGCCAAAAAGGAGGAACAAGCCCACTCCTCAAGAACAAAAAATAGAGACACTCCCTCCATGCTAATACAATATCAACAAAAAAATAACTTAACAGAAACGAAAATTTGGGAGATCAAGTTTATCTTGCCGACAAGAAGGAACAATGGAAGGAGGAGGAACATCCCACCATGTCATGCCAATCAAGGACAATCCAATATTAGCAAGAGAATATATTAGCCAATTGATTACCCTCCTTGAAAATATGAGAATAGCCAAGCCTGCATTATTCCCAAAGAAATCAAGAAGTGGCCTGCCCACAAAATTGTCTCGCCAAAACAAGACAGATCTCCCACAACCAATGAGCCACCTCGAATTTTCCTGAATTTGAAGCCAAAAACGCCTCACTCCTGGCCAAATGGAAGAGCTTGCATACGAGCGACACAAGACTCCATTAATTACACCAAAACTGAGCTCGGAGAAAAGAACCAATTGAAGAAGAAGAGAACACTTCTCAGCTTTGCTTGAGAAGGAGAGACTAATTTTGAAGAACGAGTTGCTTTAAGCGCAGACCACCCTCGTCCGAAGATGAACAAAAATATTTCCAAGCAACCAAAAGAACACCCTGCTTATCAATGGAACCATACCACAAATAATTATTACACCAAACCTCCAAATGCCGACGCAGTGAAATAGGCCATTCATAAACATGAAAACTGTACACGAGTATGCTATTAAAAACAGACTTAAGCAATTGAAGCCTACCAGCTGCCATAGAAAGAATAGAGCCCATCGAACTAAACAGAGAAACTCGAAGTTTATCAACAATAGGCTGAAAGTAAGATGCACGGGGCTACCGGCGAAAAAGTAGTTAAATGGAATCTCCTCAATGGGAATACATTATTTACCTTGAAGACATGTTGGAACTTGGAAATTAAAAGATGACCAAACAAATAGCATGTTATTAATTTGGTAACTAAATTTGCCAATTTGGTACAAAAATTTGGAATCCCAAGTATTTTCCTTCAATGCTACGGCATCAAGGCGTAAACAGGCATAAAAACGTAGCGCAAGTGCTTAAGGCGTGAAAACGTAACTCAAGACGTACGCCCAGATTTTTTATTTATTTTTACGTCGTTGTACGTGGTTCATTTTTTTAAACCAAAGACAACATCTTTCTCAATCTCTCATCTCCTCAGCCCAAACCATGATCTTAATCCCATTTTGTGTAGTTTATTGGTTTAGTTCAGTCATGGATTAATGACAGGGAATCTTTTTTTGAACTATATTATTAATTTTCTATATATATATATATATATATTTTTTAAGGTGCAAGGCTTAGCGAGACTCTCCCGAAACGCCTTGGGTTATGCCTTAGCATTTTAAAACATTGATTCCTATGTAGGATATGCATGGCTGTTTGGATTTTGCAGATTACTTGTCCGACTAAATGCTTCACAAGAACACCATAGTGTTCTTTTCAGAGTAACAAATTTACAGGTTTTTCACGTTAATTTTCAGAATAAATTTTAGTTTTGGAAAACAATTTCTGGGTTAGGAACCTCAAGTCCCTTGAATTCTAGTTTCCCTTTTGTTATCATATAAAGGATTCCAATTTCCAAGTCTAGTCGTTGAACACTTGCCCCTATTCCACCCCTAAATAAAACAGTACCAATAGATCGACTTGACTAAGTTTCACTTCCCCCTATTACAAATCATTCCTTTTTGTAATCATATGTAGATTGCTAGAGATATCGATCAAGTATACAATGCACTAAAACAAAAGTTACATGCTAGTGACAAAATCTACTCAAAACATCAAGTATCTTCCAACTTCATGAAGTCATCTCTTTCCTCACACCCCCCTTTATTTCCGTCATCTCTTTCGTCACACCTCTTTGTTCCTAGCTTTGTTCTACATTCTGGAACACCTAAAAGAACTTTACTTTCTAAAGAGATCACAACAAACTCAAAAACCACATAATTTAAAAGCTAAACGATTAGACATTCCATTCAAGGTGCAAGGCAACCGTGTGGAACTGATACATGAACCAAATTATACAAGTTCGGCTGCATTTCGCTTGGATTTGCTTCCCAAATGAACTGTGAAATTGATATTAAAGTTTTCATAATAGAAACCAATTAATTATGTCTCCTTCAACTTGTATATGATAGTATTTTTTTTTGGTCTGGTTTATGCCGTAGAATACCCATGAAGGCAAAAGTCTACGATGCAGTAATGTGTCAATACATTAAGCCTCTTATAGTTACAACTTACAACTCCATGTAGTGGTAGACTAACTCTCGTGGTATGGAGTTGTCTACCATTGAAACTAATCTAGCTACTACCGGCCAATCCTCCACAGAAGGCAATAATGACCACCGAAAATTAATGTATTCATAGATCAGTTTACCTCAGAAACCTTATAGTCCTTAATTATATACATGTGAACGTATTTGTGTATGTATCTATATATAATTAACAGTCTCACAGGACAAAATCATAGAAACTTTTATTATATATATAAAATTGATGCAAATTGGGTTTCAATCTTTCTCCCCTACATTCATTCGTCTCTCTGATTACTCTATATTTTCTTCACAACTGTATAAAATCAGAAGGTCGAAGGGACGTCACTCGTCAGTAATTAGTAGTCCCCTTGTGCATTGTCAACAAAGAGACGTATAGAAACTTGGTTCGCAGCTCTACATTATTATTGGTTCGCAGCTCTACATTATTAAAACAAGTGGTGAAGGTTTCTTGACCATGAATTACGGTTTCGTGGACTGATTGTGCACTTCAACTTCATTCTTCAGTTACATATATTCATTTTTCCAAACACAAACACAACACCAAAACGGAGAAATGGAGAAAGAACACAGAGCTTACAAAGCTCACTGTTTGGTCTTACCCTACCCTAGTGCCCAATGTCATATTAACCCAATGCTCCAATTCTCTAAGCTTTTAGATCATAAACAAGTCAAAGTCACACTGGTCACTACTCGTTTTACCTACAAGAGAATGCACAGAGAATCCAGTAGCATTGAACTAGAGACAATCTCCGATGAGAATTGAATATAAATAAAATGACTGTTTTGCTCATATTCTAGTCACCAAATTACAAATTTTTCTATTTCATGTAAGTAATTTGACGGAATATTTGACAGATGTACTATAATGGCAAACTGAGAAATAGTTTAAGTATTATCAAATTTTTTATAAAAATTCAGGTACAAAAAATTATTAGTTCAAATACTATATAAATAATTTTCTGTTTTAATTAATGGTATTACAGATCACTCTTTTTGACTTGATGCAACAAAGAGACGTATAGAGACTTGGTTCAAAGCTCTACATTATTAAAACATATGGATAAGGAGGCTTTTTGACCATTACGGTTTCGGTGGACAGATTGTGCACCTCATCTTCATTCTTCAGCAGTTGTATATATTCATTTTTTTCCAAACAAAAACACAACACCCAAACTGAGAAATGGAGAAAGAACAGAGAACCTACAAAGCTCACTGTTTGGTCTTACCCTACCCTAGCCAAGGCCATATTAACCCTTTGTTCCAATTCTCTAAGCTTTTAGATCATAAACAAGTCAAAGTCACACTGGCCACTACTCGTTTTACCTACAAGACATTGCACAGAGGATCCAGTAGCATTGAACTAGAGACAATCTCCGATGGTTACGACGAAGGTGGGAAAGACCAGGCAGAAAGTATACAAGCCTATATTGACAGGTTTTGGCTAGTAGGACCACAGACTTTGGCTGAGCTCTTTGAGAAGCTTTCGAGCTCAGGGTGTCCGGTTGATTGTATTGTTTATGATTCAGTCATTCCTTGGGCTTTGGATGTTGCCAAGAAGTTTGGAATTGTGGGGGCTGCCTTCTTCACTACGTCTTGTGTTGTTGACAACATCTACTATCATGTCAACAAAGGGCTGCTGAAACTTCCTCTTACTGAATCTGAAATTTCGCTTCCCGGATTGCCACCACTTTTGCATTTGGACTTTCCATCGTTTATATACGATTTCGGGTCTTATCCAGCTTACTTTGATGTTGTTATTGGTCAGTTCTCCAATGTTGACAAAGCCGATTGGATCCTCTGCAACACATTTTATGAGTTGGAAAAACAAGTAAGCACGTACATTAGATATGAAACTCTAATGTCTTCTTGAAAAATAATGTTGAACATAGTTAACTCTTTTGCATGCTTAATTTGTATAGGTGGTGGATTGGATGACTGACTTTTTGCCAGTGAGGACCATCGGACCAACAATACCATCCGGTTACTTGGATAAACGACTTGAAGGTGATAAAGATTACGGCATCAACCTCTTTAAATCCAACAATGATACCTGCATGAAATGGCTCAATGAACAGCAAAAGGGGTCTGTTGTTTATGTGTCGTTTGGTAGTGGAGCAGAACTTGACGTTGAGCAAATGGAGGAATTGGCATGGGGTTTGAGGAGGGGCAAAAGCAAATTCTTGTGGGTCGTTAGAGAATCCGAAGCAGACAAACTTCTAAAAGGGTTTGTAGAGGAGACATCGGAGAAGGGTTTGGTGGTTTCATGGTGCTCCCAACTAGAGGTTTTGGCTCATGAGGCTGTTGGGTGCTTCATTACACATTGTGGTTGGAACTCAACTTTGGAGGCTTTAAGTTTGGGGGTTCCATTGGTGGCAATGCCACAAGCGACTGATCAAAGCACCAATGCCAAGTACATTAGGGATGTGTGGAAAATTGGGGTTAAAGTTCAGGCTGATGAGAAAGGGATTGTAAGGCGAGGAGAAGTAGAGCATTGTATAAGTGAAATCATGGAGGGTGCCAGAGGAAAAGAAATACAAAGGAATGCTATGGAATGGAAAGAATTGGCTAAAAAAGCAGTGGACGAAGGTGGAAGTTCTGACAGAAACATTGACGAGTTCATTGAAAAATTGGTTCAGCACTAAATGGTGCTCTAGTCCATGCTCTAGTCCATGGAAAATTGGAAATCATGGTACTTCTTTGGTAGCTCTCTCTATTTTAATATTGTAGGCCTTTCGGCCATCAGTTTGGCCCTAGCAGGATATCTAGTTTCATAAAAAGTCCTGTGTTATCGGTACAAATAATGTGAGTGAAGAAAAATTGTTCTTTTTTGTTAAATAAAATGGACTAATGTAATAACATATAACTGTGTAATTTTTTGGGTTGAAAATAATTGTGTAACTTGTCTCTCTTTCTCAAGTGTCTTTGTCTTTACTTGTAGTCTTGTAGACTCGTGGAGTGGTGTTCTGTAGACCAACAGAACTCATAAGTATCGGTGTTCACTTGTTCATTATAGCGGGTTTGGCTTTTCACTTGATTCATTTTGGAAGGTGAATAATGTGAGCTATATATAACAATATTTATTGTTGGATTACACAAACCATGTCACATCCGCTCCCCCACGATTTTCAAGGTCTAATTTAGTTCTTACACGTCATTTAAAACTGTAAAAGGGTTCACCATGATTCGGAAATGTAATTCCTTTAAAAAAATTGACAACATACGAATAAAAATAAATTGATATAACACATTTGCCGATGGGGTGTTCGTCAGCAGAAGTAATGCACCTTTTTTATTTATTTTTTGTTCATTCAATTTATATTTTTGTTTTCAAAATGCCCAAAAAAATTGAGGCGATAAGTTTGCTCAGTGTTTGTATTGTCGATAAATTTCGAGGTCCCGTTTTTTATGAATAATGTGTACTATAACAATGGAACTTATTGTTAGATTACACAAACAACGCCACAACCAGTTTCCACTTAATTTCAAGGTCCAATTTAGTTCCTACAAGGCTACAAGTCATTTAGGATCGCATGAAGGTCCATCACGACTCGAAAATGGAACTCATTTGATAAAATTAATAATGAATAAAAAAAAATTGACGAAACACCTTTGCAGAGAAAACTGTCATCGGTAAAAGTAATGCACCTTTATTTATTTATTTGTTGGTCATTTCATCTCTATTTCTACTTACGAAATGGTCAAAACTCAAAAGAATTGAGGCAATAAGTTTGCCCGGTGTTTTAAGTACAGTACCGTCCCTAGGGCTGTGCTGGTTGTGCAGCTGTACAGCCCGAGTTTAAGTGTATAAATTCTATTTGAAACAATATAAGATACCAAAGCCTTTGTGGTATGTTGAACGTGTAGGGTTCTACTATTCACAACTCTATTTTTCAGTTGATGCTTTTTTTTTTCTTCTCCATAAATTCTTCATCACTGGTTGGCCAAAAAGAAAAAAATTCTTGAATCTTTTTTGTTTTTGTTTTTATGAATACTAAATCAAAATTGAAGCCCTAACTTATTTTACTGACTAATTTTATAATCACCACTCCAAATGCAAAACTCATCTTCCTAAATTCTGAAAATGTATTCCTCTTTTGTTTTTTTGTTTTCTTTTTGTATCTAATTAGACTTCAATCCTATACTTTATAGTTCTTGTTATGATATATCTCGATTATTTTGGGCTGAATATAGTGGCTTTAGATTCAAATATACTTCCACTGCTCCAACCAACGCTTATGAGCAAAACCATATATAATAATGGTTGTGATTGGTGACCATTTTGTATTTTTATTTGATGATAGCTTTACAGTTTAGATGACGAATTTTAGTAATAAAATTTGCTTGATCAAACATAATTATGATATATTTTTCTCGTATTGAGACAATAAATAGAAGGTCTAATTTTAACTCTCGCACAGGGCCCTTGAATCTTAGGACCGGCCCTGTTTAAGTCTCAATAAATTCCGAGGTTTTGCTTCGATGCACAATCTCTACAAAAGTAAGGTTAGCAACAGAGTCATGATAAAAGTGCATATGTATAATTTCAGTAGGTTTAACATGTTTATACACTTCTCAGCAAACGCAAACTGTTGTGGTTTGTTCAAAATGTCAAGCTCCGTGGATGGGATGATCTTCGATTCCCAACTGTTCCAGGAATTGCAGGTAGGGGTCTAAGAGTTGAAGCATTGATACAATTCATTCTTGAGCAGTTAAGACAATAGTGTTTTGTTTAATGATGCACAAAAGCGGTTATGAGCTATGTCTATCTTAGCATCTTGCAAAACCTTACCTGCTAGATGCCAAGTGTGGGAGTAAACCCATACTAGTTGGATCGCCTAATGAAATATTGATGGGAAATATGCATTTACTTGCTCTGTGATATGTCTTGGGAAAGAATCATTTTGGTCATGAAATATAATGCCTAATGCTATTTATGCAGGGGCGGAGCTAGAGTTCAAACTTTAGGTGAGCTAAAAAAATTTCATTAAACATTGAGAAAACTTACAAAACCGAAATGAAGTAAAATGGAGGACTTACCTCACACTGCAAAATTGTAAATACAAAATATCATTTAAATTGCGTCCTACGATTGCCAAGAGACTGAAAATCATCAATTATTGTCTCTGAATCAATATCGACATTGATATAGTCTCTTTCAATGTGAAGAGTCATGCAACTTGAAAGAAATCGATCTTCCATCTTGTTTCTCAGCTGATTCTTAATAATTTTCATAGCTGAAAATGCTCGTTCGGTTGTTGTCGTAGAAACAGGAGGTGTTAAGACTAAACGAATCAATCTATCAACCAAAGGAAAAAGCTCTGCCAAGTTAGTTTCAACTAACCGTCGACATAATTGGGTAAGAGAAAATAATTTCTGAAACTCATTATCAGAAACTACTTGATACTTGTAGTGCTCCAATTGTAGCCTCAAAGCTGTTATCTCAGATGCAGTGAAATCTTCAGGATAGAACTTCTCAGCAATCGAGGCTTTTGAGTTTTGATAGAATACTAAAAGGCTTTTGATAGAATATGGATAGTCTAATAGGTTTTTGATAGAATATTAATTGTCTAATACACGTTAAAGAGTTCAAAGAACAAAGCCCACATGAATGAATTAGCAAGGAATTAATAATTATTAAAAAAAATCAAGTGTGTTCTGCATACTAAAATTAAAAAAAAATTAAAAAAATTGCCCAGCTAAAGCTGGGTTAGCTACCACTATGATCCGCCCCTGTATTTATGCCCTTTGTTTCACACCAATTGTTTTATTTTAGTTGCACTAGTTTATTTTTACAACAATGAATCCTCTTTAGGAAAACTTCTACAATATTGAGATTGTCATACATCCACTTACAGATGTAACAACAAAATTTGTTGTTATTATTGTGGTAACGATAGTTTTTTTTCCGTGTAATCTTAGTTATATTAGAGGTAATTACTTCATCTACAACATTGTTATAAGTTTGTGAATAATTTGTTGTTAAAGTTGTAATTTTGGTTTAATTATATATAAATAATGTAAAACGAATGTGGTAACTTTGTTATCAATGTAGTAATTTTGGTTCAACTGAATGTAATTTTTGGTTCAATTAAATTGTAAATGAATGTATGAAAAACAACACAATACCATAGCCGACCCCTCCCTTTTAGTACTTAATTGGAAAGGTTGAATTTATAACTGACTTTATATTCTTATGATTTAGGGGGCTTCAAAAAATCTGAATCTCATGGAATATTGGGATAAACTGTGGACAATTAATTAATTAATAAGAAAATTATTGATCCTATATGTCCAAAACATATTGCTGTCATTGAAGAGAGATGTGTGTTCGTCAAGACCATTCTTAGGTGCAAAAATGTGGAGTGTTGTCCCACATTAAAAAATAAAATTTTTACAAATGATTATATATATATATATATATATATATATATATATATATATATATATTTAAGCACTATATAAAACCTGATGGTCAAACCCCTGCCTAATCTAATCTTAACCAATTTTCTGCCCTCTCTCACAGCTTAAGGTAAGCCCAAAGACTTTGAAGCTCAGTAATTAATTGTTAAAATTTTCATATAGTACATGAACTATCACTAAATGTAATTTTTGGTACCTGAATTTTCATAAAGAATTTGGTGGTACATAAACTATTCCTCTGTTTGACATTATAATACTTCCGTTAAATATTCCGTTAAATTGTTTATGTGACATGGGCAAAACAATCATTTTATTTATATTCAATTCCCAAAATAAATTAACAATAAAAAAAATTATACAAAAAAAAATATCTATATTAACAAAATCAAATTAGGGTTTTATTCACAAATATTCAAGACTAAATATGAGATTTTTTTAATATAATTTATTTCTAATTTTTGTGTTTTTAATATAATTTATTGCCATGTAGGTGGTTTTATTATTAAATTTTAAAATAAAAATAAAAATAAATTACTTTTTAAAATATAGTTAATTTTATTTTTAAATTAATAATAATATCACCTACATGTAGGGGTGGCCACGGTTCGTACCACGGTACAAAAGTAATACCGAAACAATGATCTGGACGACAAAAGTCTAGTGAAAAGTCAAGAAGAACCTTACTGTATTTAAAGTGAACAGTATCATGCAAAAATTTAAAAAACACTCTGTTTTCCGAGACTAGCCTTCAACATGCCTCTGCTTCACCTAACGGTCAAAATACCTAACGGCTACTGATTAAGGCGGAATCACTGCTGTTTCTTTAAACAAAAGTTCTTAAACTTAAAGCAGGATAAAATAAACTTTAAACATAGTTCAGTTTAATGGATGCAGGAAGAACACATAAACAGAAACATAATTTTTGCGGGATGTTCTGGGCACACAACAGAATTTATTTATTCAAACATATTTACAGACTAAAAACCCAGAGCCTCACTCTTGGGCAAACAGCTAAAGGCTGTTTAGTTATTCATAATTTATTACAGACTTACTTGAAAATAAATTACTAGCTTACTTGGAAAATACAGGAAGGAAGCAGGACCAGAGGCTTCGACACTCACACTTACTTGAAAAATAAAGGAAGGAAACAGGACCAGAGGCTTCGACACTCACACTTTGCTTTCTACTCTTCAGATATCAAAGTGATGGTTCTGATTTTCGATAGCTTACAAGCTGAACAAATGCTCTTTATATAGAGAGCCAGCAACAAAAGAAAACAAACGGGCAGAGTCCAAGTTAGCTGAACTTAGTTGGAGTCTTCTGCTTCTGCATGTGGAAGTAGATAGATGTCCTTTTCTTTCAAAAAGGAAAGCTAAAGATGGATATGTCACATTCTGATGAAAACCCTTTCAAAATGAAAGAGACGTCCTTGTCTCTTTTAGAAAAAAAGTAGGTGGCTTTTTTCTTTCTTTGGAAGCTTGTGGACTGGTGGATGAAAATAGAACAGTAGGTAGCCCTTTTTATTTGGCTGATAGTGGAAAAGGATGCAGTCTTCCGATAAGGTTAGGAATACCTTATCCTTCCATCATGTTGTCTATATTCATTAGTGCTTCGTCATCGAAGACTTGATTATTGGGAGTTCCTGTGCCGCTTTCGGCTCCTTTGTCATATTCCTCGACATGAAAATCTTCAAGATCTGAATCAGGATAGACCTTGTAAGGATTTGATTCTGAGATATTTTCTAGCCACCTGTATGTAGCCATAGTGCAGTCAACCTCTCCTCTGATTAGTGCAGAGAAACAGTCACAGTTGGTTGGAGGAGGATGATCATAACTTGTTATTAAAATTTTTTCGCTGCTGGCGAGCAAGTTGGCCTCTGAATCTTGAGGAACTAATTTCTTGACAAAATCTATTGTCATAGCTTTTATCCATGGGATGCTCTGATTTGGCTTTCCATTAAAGCCTGCTACTGCTGGTTCTTTTTCATCTGTAGGACCATTGATTATCCTAACATAATGATATGGCGCTATGTATTCCGTAGAGCCATCTTGTTTTTTAATCCACTCTGGTGGAGTAGAAATGAATTTAAGTCTAAAAATGCAACCATCTGGTCTTATGTTCCTGACCGTGTTGACTATGATTGCTGGTAGACCTTTCAGATCTTCATTAGTTTTAGTCCAGAGATTATGGACAAAACCATTTTCTACAAGCCAAAGCTTGTGATTTTGATGATGTTCTGCTTGAACGTTAACTACATATCTTCCGCAAAAAGGACCAGGAACTGGGAAGAGAGTGTTAGGTAAACTTTCTGCTGTTCCTAGAACATTATGAAATTCAAACCATTCTGGTTCTGTTAGTGCTCTAAGTGGAACTCTAGCACTTTCTGGAGATATAATCATCTCTAGTTTAGGTTCATTTTTCTGAACAATTTTTCCTCCATCATGGAGTTCTTCAGTTAAGGCATATAAGGTAGCAAACATTTGCCTTGTATTTCTCTCTTGATAATTATACAAGAGATTATCTAGCAACACTTTTTGATGTGCTAGCAGTTGCCTTCCAGTTCTATAGACATCTCTGTCAAAAGTCAAGAGCTGGTAGCCATGAACTACCGTTGTTGCAGTTGAAGCATTTTTGCTTTTTGGCAAAGCAACAGCCGTCAACGGATTTGATATGCCTTTACCGTCTACCGTTTGAGACGGGCTAGTCAATCCTTTCCCCTGGGATTGATCAGTTATGAAGGTTCTTTTTGGAACCTTAGTGTATGTCTCAAGGACATTTTTCATTGAATCTTCATCATTCATCTGGCCTTTGCCTTTATCAACTCTTCTCAGCATCGCCATTTCTCTTGTGAGGGCGTCGGGAAGATAGTTCTTGTTTCCTGCAATTAATTCAACATTATAATCATATTGATTCAGAAATAATTGCCAGTTGGCCAATCTTCCTCTGTCAGCTGCTTTATCAAGTTTAAAATTTTTAAAATTTTTAACTCTAGCACAGTCAGTTCTAACCGTAAAAGTTTTACCCAAAAATGCTGGGGAGTTTAAAATTGTTTTCTTTACTGCTAAAATTTCTTTTTCCCCTGTGGGATAATTTTGTTCTGCAGGGTTAAATTTTCCACTACAGAATTTGCAAATCTTTTCGATGTTAGTGCCTGGGGTTTTTGCTAATACAATACCCGACCAGTAATTATCACTAGCATCAGTTTGAAGAATGATTTCATCATTCTCTTCTGGTTGTTGTAAAGGAGGCAAATTCTTGCATAGAGTTTTAATTTGCTTTATTATTTTTTTATCATCTTCTGTGAATTTCCACGTTCTCTTAGAACTTGTTTTGGGAGATAATATTGCTGTTAATCCCGAGATTTTTGGAATAAAATCTCTTCCATAATTAATGACTCCTAAAAATCTCTGTAGACTTTTAGCATCAGGAATTTTATCTGGAAATTTCCAGATTTTTTCTAGGATATGAGGTTGGAGTTTAATTACTCCATTCTTGATATTAATACCAAGAAAATCTACTTCATCTAAGATAAAGAAAACTTTCTTTTCTCCTAGAATTATTCCATGCTGAATTATCAGCTTTATTACCTCATGAAGGTGTTTCATGTGTTCTTCTCTATTCTTGGAGAAGACTAATATGTCGTCTATGTAGACAACACAGAATTCAGCCACGTGTTTAAAAATATTATCCATCTTTCTTTGAAAGATAGAAGGGGCTTGTTTCAGGCCAAAAGGCATTACTAACCATTCGTAATGACCTTGTGGTGTTCCGAAGGCAGTAAGAGGTATACTATCAGGATGCATTTTTACTTGCCAGAATCCTGACTTAGCATCGAATTTTGAAAAAACTTTTGCTCCTTTGAGCTGATTTATCAATACTCTTGCCTGAGCAATTTGATAGCCATCTTTGACTGTTTTTTTATTAACATCTCGGTAATCTATTACCATTCTTGCTTTTCCTCTAACTTCCTCTGCATGATTCCTGACATAAAACGCAGGAGCATGATGAGGACTGATTGATGGTCTTATCAACCTTTTTTCTAAGAGATCAGTTATGTCTTTTCTGAACTCTTTCTGATCTTCCTCTTTATATTGAGGAATTGCTTTTACATGACATATTGCATTCATATCATGTAATTTTAATTCACAGACAACGGGGTCTTTTTCCCAAAATTTTTGAGGATCTATGTCTATGTTCTGTTTAAGCATCTTCTTGATTTCTTCAAGAGTAGGAACCTTCTGTTTTTCTATCTTAAATTGAAGGTGTTTGAGGTTATGCTCATGTATAAAGCTTGCCTCTTCATCTTCTTCTTCTTCTTCAGAAGAAGATTCTTCAACAAGCAATTCTTCTTGTTGTTTGTATTGCAAAACTGTTTCAAATCTTGGCTTATAATCACCACGATTGTGTTGCAACTTTTGATATTGTGTAGTAAAGTTTGGACCAACAATGCTCTTAGCTTGTTTAAGTCTTTCTGTCCAAAATGTTTTATCATTTTTCTCGAAGCCAATAACTGCTTCTTTTTGAATAAGAGTCTGTTGTAATAGGAAATCATTTCCTAGCAGAATATCTGAACCTTGGCCTTCAGATTGCCAAATCATTTTAATAGTAAAGTTTCCACCTCCTATGGTGATCTTTACATCTGTTGCCACTTTTTTCATGGAAAATTGACTTCCGTCCATCATTATTCCTGTGGCAATTCTTTTACTATCTTCAACCCAGAGTTCTTCTGGGATAGCAAATCTTTTTGCTATAGTAAATCCTGATCCACTATCTACAAATGCATGTAGATGGTATTTCTTATGTTCAGGAAATTTCAATCCAATCTCTATGTAGTTACTGAATCTACTAGTAGAGATTATTTTTGATTGATGTATTTCTTGAGATTCTCTTTTCTCAATAAAAGGTTTACACCCTTCTTTTGTGCAAGTGTTTTCTTCCATTTCTATTTCTTCGTCAAACTTTTCGACTTCTTCTTCAACCTCGGGTTGTTGATCAACTTTTGGTTGTACCACTATATTTGGTGGAATTAAGTTGACGAAATCTTCTTTATTGTCTACAAATTTTGCTCTTTCCATATCTCTTTTAAATAGCTCATTTCTTTCAGCTATATCATCGAAATATTCTTCGTATTCTTGTTCAACTAATTGGCTTATTGAACTTTGTTTTGTTTTTCTTCTTGCTTCTGCTATGAAGCATTCTTTGTGATAAGTCATTTTTGACTCTTCACAAAACATCGGGAGACCATTTATTTCATGACATTGACAGTAGTCACAGACAAATGATCCCGGATTAACACGATAAGAAGACATTATTTCTCCTATAGTGTTTTCTTCCCAATTTTTTACATTGAGAACATAAGCTTCTCTAAGCTCTATTTGTTCTTCTTCTGATGTTATATCAGAATCTGAAGAACTTTCTTCCTCAGTATAAGCCGAGTAGACTGACTTATTGTCTTCATCTTCAGAATAGACTACTTCATAACCTTTTGTATTAGCTGTTTCTATGATATCTTCATAGTCTTCAAATAAAGCTTTTGAAGTTCTTTTTTCTTTCTTAGGACATTCATTTGCATAATGTCCTTCGGCTTTGCATAGCCAGCATCTACAGCTTTTCTTTTCTGGTTTTTCATAAGAAGATTTTTTCTTAAAAAATCTCTTCTTGGGGAATTTTTTATCTTTTCTAAAATTGGAACTTTTCTTGAACTTCCAATTTCTATTTTGATTTCTTCTGATATGTTTTGGAAAGGTATTTTCTTTCCTTTTCTTCTGGTATTTAGGTCCATTACATCCCCAGTTTGTTGGAGTGTCAAGGACTTTATAGCAGAAGTTATCAACTCCTCTGAGTTGCTTTTTAGCCATTCTGGCTTTGTTATTTTCTATGCACTGGTTTCTTAAGAGTTCTCTAACTCTTTCTGCAACTCCTCCTACTGTAAACCTGTCTAGAGGTTTTTTAGCCATACTTTCTGCCACGGCTATGTTCCATGGTTCTGGTAATTTTCTATAGAGGAGATTAACTAGAGTTGGATCATCTAGTTCTCCGATTGTACAGTAGTACTGTTGGAATTCATTTAAGAATTCTTCAAAATATCCCATGTCACATATTGACATTTTATATATATTTGTTCTGGCTAGTTCTTTAGCCTGTTCACTGTGGCTTGTTACACTACCACAAAATTGTTCATAGAAAGGAATTGCAAATTCTCCTGAGCTTTTAGAATTTGCTATTTGGCTTAGCCAATCTATTCCTCTACTAGTTTCTTTGAAAGAAAACCAGAAAGTTTTTGCTATTCCTGTGAGGGTTGCCTCATAATACATCTGTATGTTTGGGGCGTCTAGTTTTCCTAGAGTTAGGGCTCCAGCCATTGTAAGACTTTCAGTCCATTGATCTATGGCTTTTCTTTTATCTAGAGCTTTCTCTAGATTTAACCATATACCATGAGTAGTAATTGGAACTCTCGGTATATCGTTTTCTGGGACATATCTCTCAGAATTTCTTTCTCCCTTTTTTCCTGTAGGAGCTTCTCGTTTTGGTAATCTGAACTTTCTATCATTTTTGGTGATGAAAGTAGTTTGTGTTCCAGAACTCTCTCCCATATCTACATCTCGATAGGGCAAGACTTTTCGTTCTTTTCTTTTAATTCCGAAATTTTTTATTTCTAGAACTAATTGTTCCATCCTTTCTGGATGTTTACAATTTTCAGCTTCTTCATAAAGCTCATAAAGCTTTTCTGACCTCAACATTCTTGTTGGTCTTTTTAATTCTTCCTCAAAATCTTCTTGAGTTTCTATAAGTTTAGTACCACTGGTACTTGTTTCTCTCATTGTATTACTTCTTCTAAGATTTTGAAGACTAAGTTTTTGAAGATTATTGTTAAAATCTTCAAAATTCACGTCACTCTTTTTGTGACCTTCAAACCTTAGACTGATTTCTCCAGTCTGCCTATCTTGATAGGATGTTGCTTTAGTATTTTCCGGCTGTATTTTAGGACCAGCTAGTTTCCATTCTATAGGAAAAGTTACCTCATTCCAAGCAATCTTTTTTATTTGCTCTGAATGGTTTCTTGGATTGGTGAGGAACCCTGTAGTGAGACCAGGAATATTGGTTATCTTGGTCTTTGGTTCTACAGTGGTACTCATTAGTTTATAGTACACTCTGTACTCTATTGCAAGTTCTTGCATATTTTCCTTCATGGCAATGCCATCTGTCTTTACTCTTAACCTTAAGGCGTGAGTAGCGTCTTTCAGACTAGTTGTGAAATTTGGAAAACAATTGAAGTATGCAACTTGATTGCATAGTGAAGCTTCAAGAGTTCCTAACAGACTTTTTTGAAAGTTTGTTATTCTATTATCTTGTAAGGCACATAGAACTGAGCAATCTATGCCTTCTCTAGCTAGAAGTTTTATGCCTACTTGGACTGCTCCAATATACATAAATTTATAGTCTTTTTCTCTAGCTTTAGCAATCTCTTTTGGAGTTATCATTAGGAGATCTGTTTCTCCCGTTGTTGCTGGAGTTGTGAATTCTAAAATTTTGAAATGGTGGCTATCCAACAATTCAAAATTTCCTCTTTTATATATTTGTTTGAATTCAAACTTTGGAATTGTAGAGTTTTTGACTTCTCTCTCAATTTCGTTAAATTCAAATTCTTCAGCATTTAGCAACTGTACTTGCTTTTTCTTTCCAAAGATGCTCATCATTTTAGCATCCCGAACTATCTCTTTAGTTCTTTTGAGAATATTAGAATTCTCAAATGTTATACTAGTCAAGGTTGTTGACTGTTCTATATCAGGCATGCTAAAAGTAGCATTTGTAGGTTTTTCTAATGGTCTAAAGGCATTAGAATTCTTCACCGATTTTGCCTTTGTTGGAAGGATCTTTTCCTTCTGTTTTAACTTCTCAACTAACTTTGTTAGTTCTTCTTCCTTTTTTTTAGGAAGGTTTTTAATATAATCAATTTTTTCTTCCAGTTTTATTAACTGATTGATTATATTTGGAAAGGTTTCTAGATATTCATTATATCTAGTAATTTCTATATGACTATCTTTAGTCATTTCTAATAGAGAATTTAATTTCTCTAGTATTATTTCAGATGTTGTTCCCATTTTGGGAACTTCTAAGCTTTAAAACAAGCTCTGATACCAGTTGGACTGCGGATCTAACCGATGCTCAGAATATCAAGCTGATTTTGGTAAACAGCAAGAGAATCTTTTGCGTCGTCAACTCTTTCTTTAGTAATTCTAATTCTGATCAAAATAGACCAGAAGTTTGGAGACAAGGGGCTAGTATTATCACGAAGCCACTCAAGATCTTTTAGTTTATTTCTTTCTTTTTCTAATTCTTCTGCAGAATCTTTGCAATAGGATAATAAATTTTCTCTAGTTAATAGAGGCATAAAAAGAAATTAGACTAAAAGTCTTTTTAAAAGAGATTCTATTTTCTCCTTTTCGTCTAGAAGTTCTCTTATAAGAGCTTCTTCTGTTTGGATTTCTGATTCGAGGACTAACCTCCTATCTTCAGCTCTTTTAAAATTACTAGTTCTGATATGATCTATTAGGAACTGTAAACTTTCAATTCTTTTATAAGCGTTAGCTATAAATTCACGGTTTTGAACTAGTTGTTTTCGTAAATCTGAAGAAATACTACAATAATAGGCAATTATGAATTGGAAAAAATAACTGTTTACCTTCGAGTATAGAGGATAGATCTTTAGCTGCAATAGTTAGAACAAACGAATTCAGTGAATATGGGCCCACAACGCTCCGCTAAACCAAATTTGAAATTTTTTTTTTTTTTTTTTTTTTTTTTTTACTTCATGGTAAATGGTAAAAATGATACTTAGTAGTCCTAACTAAGTATCATTTTTACCATTTACCATGAAGTAAAAAAAAAAAAAAAAAAAAAAAAATTTCAAATTTGGTTTAGCGGAGCGTTGTGGGCCCATATTCACTGAATTCGTTTGTTCTAACTATTGCAGCTAAAGATCTATCCTCTATACTCGAAGGTAAACAGTTATTTTTTCCAATTCATAATTGCCTATTATTGTAGTATTTCTTCAGATTTACGAAAACAACTAGTTCAAAACCGTGAATTTATAGCTAACGCTTATAAAAGAATTGAAAGTTTACAGTTCCTAATAGATCATATCAGAACTAGTAATTTTAAAAGAGCTGAAGATAGGAGGTTAGTCCTCGAATCAGAAATCCAAACAGAAGAAGCTCTTATAAGAGAACTTCTAGACGAAAAGGAGAAAATAGAATCTCTTTTAAAAAGACTTTTAGTCTAATTTCTTTTTATGCCTCTATTAACTAGAGAAAATTTATTATCCTATTGCAAAGATTCTGCAGAAGAATTAGAAAAAGAAAGAAATAAACTAAAAGATCTTGAGTGGCTTCGTGATAATACTAGCCCCTTGTCTCCAAACTTCTGGTCTATTTTGATCAGAATTAGAATTACTAAAGAAAGAGTTGACGACGCAAAAGATTCTCTTGCTGTTTACCAAAATCAGCTTGATATTCTGAGCATCGGTTAGATCCGCAGTCCAACTGGTATCAGAGCTTGTTTTAAAGCTTAGAAGTTCCCAAAATGGGAACAACATCTGAAATAATACTAGAGAAATTAAATTCTCTATTAGAAATGACTAAAGATAGTCATATAGAAATTACTAGATATAATGAATATCTAGAAACCTTTCCAAATATAATCAATCAGTTAATAAAACTGGAAGAAAAAATTGATTATATTAAAAACCTTCCTAAAAAAAAGGAAGAAGAACTAACAAAGTTAGTTGAGAAGTTAAAACAGAAGGAAAAGATCCTTCCAACAAAGGCAAAATCGGTGAAGAATTCTAATGCCTTTAGACCATTAGAAAAACCTACAAATACTACTTTTAGCATGCCTGATATAGAACAGTCAACAACCTTGACTAGTATAACATTTGAG
This sequence comes from Rubus parviflorus, assembly GCA_029955375.1. Classification (NCBI taxonomy): domain Eukaryota; kingdom Viridiplantae; phylum Streptophyta; class Magnoliopsida; order Rosales; family Rosaceae; genus Rubus; species Rubus parviflorus. The sequence goes on from JARGGL010000001.1 coordinate 32,816,214, forward strand.
AATTCTAATATTCTCAAAAGAACTAAAGAGATAGTTCGGGATGCTAAAATGATGAGCATCTTTGGAAAGAAAAAGCAAGTACAGTTGCTAAATGCTGAATAATTTGAATTTAACGAAATTGAGAGAGAAGTCAAAAACTCTACAATTCCAAAGTTTGAATTCAAACAAATATATAAAAGAGGAAATTTTGAATTGTTGGATAGCCACCATTTCAAAATTTTAGAATTCACAACTCCAGCAACAACGGGAGAAACAGATCTCCTAATGATAACTCCAAAAGAGATTGCTAAAGCTAGAGAAAAAGACTATAAATTTATGCATATTGGAGCAGTCCAAGTAGGCATAAAACTTCTAGCTAGAGAAGGCATAGATTGCTCAGTTCTATGTGCCTTACAAGATAATAGAATAACAAACTTTCAAAAAAGTCTGTTAGGAACTCTTGAAGCTTCACTATGCAATCAAGTTGCATACTTCAATTGTTTTCCAAATTTCACAACTAGTCTGAAAACGCTACTCACGCCTTAAGGTTAAGAGTAAAGACAGATGGCATTGCCATGAAGGAAAATATGCAAGAACTTGCAATAGAGTACAGAGTGTACTATAAACTAATGAGTACCACTGTAGAACCAAAGACCAAGATAACCAATATTCCTGGTCTCACTACAGGGTTCCTCACCAATCCAAGAAACCATTCAGAGCAAATAAAAAAGATTGCTTGGAATGAGGTAACTTTTCCTATAGAATGGAAACTAGCTGGTCCTAAAATACAGCCGGAAAATACTAAAGCAACATCCTATCAAGATAGGCAGACTGGAGAAATCAGTCTAAGGTTTGAAGGTCACAAAAAGAGTGACGTGAATTTTGAAGATTTTAACAATAATCTTCAAAAACTTAGTCTTCAAAATCTTAGAAGAAGTAATACAATGAGAGAAACAAGTACCAGTGGTACTAAACTTATAGAAACTCAAGAAGATTTTGAGGAAGAATTAAAAAGACCAACAAGAATGTTGAGGTCAGAAAAGCTTTATGAGCTTTATGAAGAAGCTGAAAATTGTAAACATCCAGAAAGGATGGAACAATTAGTTCTAGAAATAAAAAATTTCGGAATTAAAAGAAAAGAACGAAAAGTCTTGCCCTATCGAGATGTAGATATGGGAGAGAGTTCTGGAACACAAACTACTTTCATCACCAAAAATGATAGAAAGTTCAGATTACCAAAACGAGAAGCTCCTACAGGAAAAAAGGGAGAAAGAAATTCTGAGAGATATGTCCCAGAAAACGATATACCGAGAGTTCCAATTACTACTCATGGTATATGGTTAAATCTAGAGAAAGCTCTAGATAAAAGAAAAGCCATAGATCAATGGACTGAAAGTCTTACAATGGCTGGAGCCCTAACTCTAGGAAAACTAGACGCCCCAAACATACAGATGTATTATGAGGCAACCCTCACAGGAATAGCAAAAACTTTCTGGTTTTCTTTCAAAGAAACTAGTAGAGGAATAGATTGGCTAAGCCAAATAGCAAATTCTAAAAGCTCAGGAGAATTTGCAATTCCTTTCTATGAACAATTTTGTGGTAGTGTAACAAGCCACAGTGAACAGGCTAAAGAACTAGCCAGAACAAATATATATAAAATGTCAATATGTGACATGGGATATTTTGAAGAATTCTTAAATGAATTCCAACAGTACTACTGTACAATCGGAGAACTAGATGATCCAACTCTAGTTAATCTCCTCTATAGAAAATTACCAGAACCATGGAACATAGCCGTGGCAGAAAGTATGGCTAAAAAACCTCTAGACAGGTTTACAGTAGGAGGAGTTGCAGAAAGAGTTAGAGAACTCTTAAGAAACCAGTGCATAGAAAATAACAAAGCCAGAATGGCTAAAAAGCAACTCAGAGGAGTTGATAACTTCTGCTATAAAGTCCTTGACACTCCAACAAACTGGGGATGTAATGGACCTAAATACCAGAAGAAAAGGAAAGAAAATACCTTTCCAAAACATATCAGAAGAAATCAAAATAGAAATTGGAAGTTCAAGAAAAGTTCCAATTTTAGAAAAGATAAAAAATTCCCCAAGAAGAGATTTTTTAAGAAAAAATCTTCTTATGAAAAACCAGAAAAGAAAAGCTGTAGATGCTGGCTATGCAAAGCCGAAGGACATTATGCAAATGAATGTCCTAAGAAAGAAAAAAGAACTTCAAAAGCTTTATTTGAAGACTATGAAGATATCATAGAAACAGCTAATACAAAAGGTTATGAAGTAGTCTATTCTGAAGATGAAGACAATAAGTCAGTCTACTCGGCTTATACTGAGGAAGAAAGTTCTTCAGATTCTGATATAACATCAGAAGAAGAACAAATAGAGCTTAGAGAAGCTTATGTTCTCAATGTAAAAAATTGGGAAGAAAACACTATAGGAGAAATAATGTCTTCTTATCGTGTTAATCCGGGATCATTTGTCTGTGACTACTGTCAATGTCATGAAATAAATGGTCTCCCGATGTTTTGTGAAGAGTCAAAAATGACTTATCACAAAGAATGCTTCATAGCAGAAGCAAGAAGAAAAACAAAACAAAGTTCAATAAGCCAATTAGTTGAACAAGAATACGAAGAATATTTCGATGATATAGCTGAAAGAAATGAGCTATTTAAAAGAGATATGGAAAGAGCAAAATTTGTAGACAATAAAGAAGATTTCGTCAACTTAATTCCACCAAATATAGTGGTACAACCAAAAGTTGATCAACAACCCGAGGTTGAAGAAGAAGTCGAAAAGTTTGACGAAGAAATAGAAATGGAAGAAAACACTTGCACAAAAGAAGGGTGTAAACCTTTTATTGAGAAAAGAGAATCTCAAGAAATACATCAATCAAAAATAATCTCTACTAGTAGATTCAGTAACTACATAGAGATTGGATTGAAATTTCCTGAACATAAGAAATACCATCTACATGCATTTGTAGATAGTGGATCAGGATTTACTATAGCAAAAAGATTTGCTATCCCAGAAGAACTCTGGGTTGAAGATAGTAAAAGAATTGCCACAGGAATAATGATGGACGGAAGTCAATTTTCCATGAAAAAAGTGGCAACAGATGTAAAGATCACCATAGGAGGTGGAAACTTTACTATTAAAATGATTTGGCAATCTGAAGGCCAAGGTTCAGATATTCTGCTAGGAAATGATTTCCTATTACAACAGACTCTTATTCAAAAAGAAGCAGTTATTGGCTTCGAGAAAAATGATAAAACATTTTGGACAGAAAGACTTAAACAAGCTAAGAGCATTGTTGGTCCAAACTTTACTACACAATATCAAAAGTTGCAACACAATCGTGGTGATTATAAGCCAAGATTTGAAACAGTTTTGCAATACAAACAACAAGAAGAATTGCTTGTTGAAGAATCTTCTTCTGAAGAAGAAGAAGAAGATGAAGAGGCAAGCTTTATACATGAGCATAACCTCAAACACCTTCAATCTAAGATAGAAAAACAGAAGGTTCCTACTCTTGAAGAAATCAAGAAGATGCTTAAACAGAACATAGACATAGATCCTCAAAAATTTTGGGAAAAAGACCCCGTTGTCTGTGAATTAAAATTACATGATATGAATGCAATATGTCATGTAAAAGCAATTCCTCAATATAAAGAGGAAGATCAGAAAGAGTTCAGAAAAGACATAACTGATCTCTTAGAAAAAAGGTTGATAAGACCATCAATCAGTCCTCATCATGCTCCTGCGTTTTATGTCAGGAATCATGCAGAGGAAGTTAGAGGAAAAGCAAGAATGGTAATAGATTACCGAGATGTTAATAAAAAAACAGTCAAAGATGGCTATCAAATTGCTCAGGCAAGAGTATTGATAAATCAGCTCAAAGGAGCAAAAGTTTTTTCAAAATTCGATGCTAAGTCAGGATTCTGGCAAGTAAAAATGCATCCTGATAGTATACCTCTTACTGCCTTCGGAACACCACAAGGTCATTACGAATGGTTAGTAATGCCTTTTGGCCTGAAACAAGCCCCTTCTATCTTTCAAAGAAAGATGGATAATATTTTTAAACACGTGGCTGAATTCTGTGTTGTCTACATAGACGACATATTAGTCTTCTCCAAGAATAGAGAAGAACACATGAAACACCTTCATGAGGTAATAAAGCTGATAATTCAGCATGGAATAATTCTAGGAGAAAAGAAAGTTTTCTTTATCTTAGATGAAGTAGATTTTCTTGGTATTAATATCAAGAATGGAGTAATTAAACTCCAACCTCATATCCTAGAAAAAATCTGGAAATTTCCAGATAAAATTCCTGATGCTAAAAGTCTACAGAGATTTTTAGGAGTCATTAATTATGGAAGAGATTTTATTCCAAAAATCTCGGGATTAACAGCAATATTATCTCCCAAAACAAGTTCTAAGAGAACGTGGAAATTCACAGAAGATGATAAAAAAATAATAAAGCAAATTAAAACTCTATGCAAGAATTTGCCTCCTTTACAACAACCAGAAGAGAATGATGAAATCATTCTTCAAACTGATGCTAGTGATAATTACTGGTCGGGTATTGTATTAGCAAAAACCCCAGGCACTAACATCGAAAAGATTTGCAAATTCTGTAGTGGAAAATTTAACCCTGCAGAACAAAATTATCCCACAGGGGAAAAAGAAATTTTAGCAGTAAAGAAAACAATTTTAAACTCCCCAGCATTTTTGGGTAAAACTTTTACGGTTAGAACTGACTGTGCTAGAGTTAAAAATTTTAAAAATTTTAAACTTGATAAAGCAGCTGACAGAGGAAGATTGGCCAACTGGCAATTATTTCTGAATCAATATGATTATAATGTTGAATTAATTGCAGGAAACAAGAACTATCTTCCCGACGCCCTCACAAGAGAAATGGCGATGCTGAGAAGAGTTGATAAAGGCAAAGGCCAGATGAATGATGAAGATTCAATGAAAAATGTCCTTGAGACATACACTAAGGTTCCAAAAAGAACCTTCATAACTGATCAATCCCAGGGGAAAGGATTGACTAGCCCGTCTCAAACGGTAGACGGTAAAGGCATATCAAATCCGTTGACGGCTGTTGCTTTGCCAAAAAGCAAAAATGCTTCAACTGCAACAACGGTAGTTCATGGCTACCAGCTCTTGACTTTTGACAGAGATGTCTATAGAACTGGAAGGCAACTGCTAGCACATCAAAAAGTGTTGCTAGATAATCTCTTGTATAATTATCAAGAGAGAAATACAAGGCAAATGTTTGCTACCTTATATGCCTTAACTGAAGAACTCCATGATGGAGGAAAAATTGTTCAGAAAAATGAACCTAAACTAGAGATGATTATATCTCCAGAAAGTGCTAGAGTTCCACTTAGAGCACTAACAGAACCAGAATGGTTTGAATTTCATAATGTTCTAGGAACAGCAGAAAGTTTACCTAACACTCTCTTCCCAGTTCCTGGTCCTTTTTGCGGAAGATATGTAGTTAACGTTCAAGCAGAACATCATCAAAATCACAAGCTTTGGCTTGTAGAAAATGGTTTTGTCCATAATCTCTGGACTAAAACTAATGAAGATCTGAAAGGTCTACCAGCAATCATAGTCAACACGGTCAGGAACATAAGACCAGATGGTTGCATTTTTAGACTTAAATTCATTTCTACTCCACCAGAGTGGATTAAAAAACAAGATGGCTCTACGGAATACATAGCGCCATATCATTATGTTAGGATAATCAATGGTCCTACAGATGAAAAAGAACCAGCAGTAGCAGGCTTTAATGGAAAGCCAAATCAGAGCATCCCATGGATAAAAGCTATGACAATAGATTTTGTCAAGAAATTAGTTCCTCAAGATTCAGAGGCCAACTTGCTCGCCAGCAGCGAAAAAATTTTAATAACAAGTTATGATCATCCTCCTCCAACCAACTGTGACTGTTTCTCTGCACTAATCAGAGAAGAGGTTGACTGCACTATGGCTACATACAGGTGGCTAGAAAATATCTCAGAATCAAATCCTTACAAGGTCTATCCTGATTCAGATCTTGAAGATTTTCATGTCGAGGAATATGACAAAGGAGCCGAAAGCGGCACAGGAACTCCCAATAATCAAGTCTTCGATGACGAAGCACTAATGAATATAGACAACATGATGGAAGGATAAGGTATTCCTAACCTTATCGGAAGACTGCATCCTTTTCCACTATCAGCCAAATAAAAAGGGCTACCTACTGTTCTATTTTCATCCACCAGTCCACAAGCTTCCAAAGAAAGAAAAAAGCCACCTACTTTTTTTCTAAAAGAGACAAGGACGTCTCTTTCATTTTGAAAGGGTTTTCATCAGAATGTGACATATCCATCTTTAGCTTTCCTTTTTGAAAGAAAAGGACATCTATCTACTTCCACATGCAGAAGCAGAAGACTCCAACTAAGTTCAGCTAACTTGGACTCTGCCCGTTTGTTTTCTTTTGTTGCTGGCTCTCTATATAAAGAGCATTTGTTCAGCTTGTAAGCTATCGAAAATCAGAACCATCACTTTGATATCTGAAGAGTAGAAAGCAAAGTGTGAGTGTCGAAGCCTCTGGTCCTGTTTCCTTCCTTTATTTTTCAAGTAAGTGTGAGTGTCGAAGCCTCTGGTCCTGCTTCCTTCCTGTATTTTCCAAGTAAGCTAGTAATTTATTTTCAAGTAAGTCTGTAATAAATTATGAATAACTAAACAGCCTTTAGCTGTTTGCCCAAGAGTGAGGCTCTGGGTTTTTAGTCTGTAAATATGTTTGAATAAATAAATTCTGTTGTGTGCCCAGAACATCCCGCAAAAATTATGTTTCTGTTTATGTGTTCTTCCTGCATCCATTAAACTGAACTATGTTTAAAGTTTATTTTATCCTGCTTTAAGTTTAAGAACTTTTGTTTAAAGAAACAGCAGTGATTCCGCCTTAATCAGTAGCCGTTAGGTATTTTGACCGTTAGGTGAAGCAGAGGCATGTTGAAGGCTAGTCTCGGAAAACAGAGTGTTTTTTAAATTTTTGCATGATACTGTTCACTTTAAATACAGTAAGGTTCTTCTTGACTTTTCACTAGACTTTTGTCGTCCAGATCATTGTTTCGGTATTACTTTTGTACCGCGGTACGAACCGTGGCCACCCCTACCTACATGACACTAAATTATGTTAAAAAATAAAAATAATTTTTCACATATTTAATCTTGAATATTTGGGGATAAAGATCCTAATTTGATTATGTTAATATAAATCTAAATATATTTTGGTATAATTTATTTTTATTTTTAAATTTAATAGTTAAAAAAAAATTAGAAATTGAATATAAATAAAATGACTGTTTTGCCCATACTCTAGTCACCAAATTACAATAATTTGACGGAAGTACTATAATGGCAAACTGAGAAATAGTTTAAGTATTATCAAATTTTTTATAAAAATTCAGGTACCAAAAATTATTAATTCAAATACTATATAAATAATTTTGTGTTTTAATTAATAGTATTACAGATCACTCTTTTTGACTTGATGCAACAAAGAGACGTATAGAGACTTGGTTCAAAGCTCTACATTATTAAAAGGGTTTAATACTTCAACAGTGTCTGAACTATTTCTCACCGATTAATGTAATACACAAACTTTAAAAACGATCAATATGATACCTGAACTTAATTTTAACTATCAACGACTTACCTACGTCCAATTTTTGTCAATCAGCTGTTAAAAATGGTCACGTTCAGCGCACATGGGGCAAAAATGAAGGGAAAAGACTCTAATGACCCCAATTTCTTTCTCTATCCATTCTCCTTTTCTTCCTCTTGATTTTTTTTTCTTCGTCTGCAACTTTCTCTTCTTCCTCTTTCTTCGTCTGCAACCCATGGATTAATTAATTGTTTGCAACCCGAGTTAAGGGCATCAATTTGATGACAATGGTGGATCAATACAACGTGGTGGGTTTATGCAAACTTTTGAACTTGAGCATAACTGCATAAGTCTACAAACCCAGATGAATGAAGAATTCCAACAAAAACTCAATACCAATTCATAAACCAATCAATACCCAGATAATTTACTATTATATCAATAAAGCTCGAAAATTTCTAATTAAATCAGATCTGGATTCACCGTTTGTTCCAGCTTCTCACTTCCTCTTCTCTTCATCACAAACCCAAACTAGTGCTGGACACCCAGCAACCTCTCCTCCGTCTTCGCAGATATTCTTTCCCTCTTCTGAAACCTGTTCCTTCGTCTTCGCGCACCCACCTTCTGCACATAACAGGCCATGGAGAGAGAGATTGATGAAAGAGAGAGAAACCCAGTCACCACCCTAGCAGACCATTTCGCCGGCCTTCAATAGGCAAAGCCTAGGCTTTGCGTCGTCTCCTCCCATTCTATAATCCCAGATCTAAAAACCTCGAACAAAACACAACCCAACCAATCGGGTTTTTGCTCCGCTTAACATACAGAGCACCAAAACTCACCTGAAACAATCCCAGATCTTATTCCTACAGCCTCGCACTCTATAATCCCAGATCATATATATATATATATATATATATATATATATGTTAAGATCTTATTCCCAGATCTTGGTCTTCAACTCTATTAGAACGATATATATATACCATTTCTAAAAATGATATATATATATATATATATATATATATACAGTCTCATTCACATGCGCACGTTCGTACGTAAAGTAAAATGCGAACATATGCATTCCGACCAATTGACAACATAACTCAATCATCGAAACCGTTCATCGTTTAGATTTATTTTCAAGAATTATCCTTGCAAAAAATTAGCCGAATTGAAGATTGTTTGGTCATCTGTTCGTTGTATAGTTTACAAACAAATATAATCCGTCAGATAAGGTTGACACGATAAATGTGGTAATCAAATGGCTAAATAATTTTCAATTTGAATTTTTTTTATCAAAATGATCCTTGAAGGATGACTTAAAATATAGACGATTTTGATCGTTGGTTTGCACTCGCAATAAAGATGTTCGCATTTTACTTTACGTGCGGATGTCCGCATGTGAAGGGGACTGAATATATATATACTATTAGAACGGGATATATATACATATATATCCGAGAAGATCTGGAGAACGATATATATATACCATTTCACCTGCGCGCGCGCGCACACACACACACACACACATATATATATATATATATCATCTGGGATAAGATCTGGGATTATAGAGTGCCATGGGATTATATGTATGCATTATATATTATGTGTTTTGATTTTTAATTTGGCGAACGATAAACCCATACTCTTAAAGACTAAACTAGAGGATTTTTTCGGAAAAAAAAAAAAAAAAAACTGGATCAAAGGAGAACACGAACCTAGGTGATTAATTGCTTTACAATTTTTTTTAACAAATTGGTATAGAAAGACAATTTTACCTTTAAAAGTCAAGTCACATGCGTGGCACATGTTCTAATTTAACAGCTGATTGACGGAAATTGGATGTAGGTAAGTCGTTGATAGTTAAAATTAAGTTCAGGTATTACATTGATCGTTTTTAAAATTTGAGTATCATATTAATCGGTGAGAAATAATTCAGACACTATTGAGATATTAAACCCTTATTTTACATGCGGATAAAGAGGCTTTTTGACCATTACAGTTTCGGTGGACTGATTGTGCACCTCATCTTCATTCTTCAGCAGTTGTATATTTTAATTATTAGTATTACAGATCACTCTTTTTGACTTGATGCAACAAAGAGACGTACAGAGACTAGGTTCGAAGCTCTACATTATTAAAGCATGTGGATAAGGAGGCTTTTTGACCATTACGGTTTCGTGGACTGATTGTGCACCTCATCTTCATTCTTCAGCAGTTGTATATTTTAATTATTAGTATTACAGATCACTCTTTTTGACTTGATGCAACAAAGAGACGTACAGAGACTAGGTTCGAATTAGCCAAAAAAAAAAGAGACTAGGTTCGAAGCTCTACATTATTAAAGCATGTGGATAAGGAGGCTTTTTGACCATTACGGTTTCGTGGACTGATTGTGCACCTCATCTTCATTCTTCAGCAGTTGTATATATTCATTTTTTCCAGACAAAAACACAACACCAAAACTGAGAAATGGAGAAAGAACAGAGAACCTACAAAGCTCATTGTTTGGTCTTACCCTACCCTACCCAAGGCCATATTAACCCTTTGTTCCAATTCTCTAAGCTTTTAGATCATAAACAAGTCAAAGTTACACTGGCCATTACTCGTTTTACCTACAAGACAATGCACAGAGGATCCAGTAGCATTGAACTAGAGACAATCTCTGATGGTTACGACGAAGGTGGGAAAGACCAGGCAGAAAGTATACAAGCCTATATTGACAGGTTTTGGCTAGTAGGACCACAGACTTTGGCTGAGCTCGTTGAGAAGCTTTCGAGCTCAGGGTGTCCGGTTGATTGTATTGTTTACGATTCAGTCTTGCCTTGGGCTTTGGATGTGGCCAAGACTTTTGGAATAGCGGGGGCTGCCTTCTTCACTCAGTCTTGTGTTGCTGACAACATCTACTATCATGTCAACAAAGGGCTGCTGAAACTTCCTCTTAACGAATCTGAAATTTCACTTCCCGGATTGCCACCACTTGTGCCTGTGGACTTTCCATCGTTTATATATGATTTCGGGTCTTATCCAGCTTACTTTGATGTTGTTGTTGGTCAGTTCTCCAATGTTGACAAAGCCGATTGGGTCCTCTGCAACACATTTTATGAATTGGAAGAGCAAGTAAGAACATTAGTGATTTATTGAAAAAGAATTAAAGTTGAACATTGTTAACTCTTATGCCTGCTTTGTATAGGTGGTGGATTGGATGATTGACTTTTGGCCAGTGAGGACCATCGGACCAACAATACCGTCCGATTACTTGGATAAACGACTTGCAGATGACAAACATTACGGCACCAACCTCTTTAGATCAAACAATGATACCTGCATGAAATGGCTCAATGGACAGCGAAAGGGGTCTGTTGTTTATGTGTCGTTTGGTAGTGGAGCACAACTTGACGTTGAGCAAATGGAGGAATTGTCATGGGGTTTGAGGAGGGGCAAAAGCAATTTCTTGTGGGTCGTTAGAGAATCCGAAGCAGATAAACTTCTAAAAGGGTTTGTAGAGGAGACATCGGAGAAGGGTTTGGTGGTTTCATGGTGCTCCCAACTAGAGGTTTTGTCTCATGAGGCTGTTGGGTGCTTTATTACACATTGTGGTTGGAACTCAACTTTGGAGGCTTTGAGTTTGGGGGTTCCATTGGTGGCAATGCCACAACGGAGTGAGCAAAGTACCAATGCCAAGTACATTAGGGATGTGTGGAAAATTGGTGTTAAAGCTGAGGCAGATGAGAAAGGGATTGTAAGGCGAGGAGAAGTAGAGCATTGTATAAGTGAAATCATTGAGGGTGATAGAGGAAAAGAAATACAAAGTAATGCTATGAAATGGAGAGAATTGGCTAGAAAGGCAGTGGATGAAGGTGGAAGTTCTGACAAAAACATTGACGAGTTCATTGCAAAATTGGTTCAGCGCAGTTTGGCTGGTGCTCTAGTCCATTGAGATCATGATACTTCTTTGGTAACTAGCTCTTTGTATTGTAATATGAATTAATTATAAATGACCCTTCAAACTATAGGGTTATTTTCAATTTTATACAAAATTATTAAATTTTGTCATTTTCATACTTCACGTTTGATTTCGTTAACATATTTATAGCTAGGTATAAATATGTTAATGGAAAAAGGTAACGAATTAATACCTTTAAGGTAAGAAAATTCATTATCTAACTCAAACGTGATGTATGAAAATGATAAAATTTGATAGTTGAGTATAAAATTGAAGATGACCCTATAATTCGGGTGATTTTTTGTAATTAATTTTTGTAATGTTGTATCCCTACAAATCATTAAGCTAGTGAATAAAAGTTGTTCTTTTAATGAAAAACTAGTAACAATACACACACGATGAGCGTAAGCAGTTAATTGAAATAGTTGTAGAGTAGTGAGTAGTTAATCAATTGTAGAATATATATATATTTTTTTTTACATTATTGACCCTAACTACTAACTGTTTTATAATTTTTTTAATATTTAAAGAGTATCTTGATATATTTTTTCTGTTTTGAACTTTTAATTGACAAATGGAATTCTCTTAAATAATAATTTAGATAAGATGGAGTACTGGTGTAGTATACAAACCTGTGCACCCAGCGGGAATGTGTGACCAATCACATCAACTTGTATTGATTATTGAGAGGTGTAAACCAATAACAATAAAATCTATGTGCCTTGGGGTGTGGAGGATTCCGGGGTAAAAAAGCCTCTAGTTGGCCGGTTGGTTTGAGGGGCCTTCGGGTTCGTGCGTCAGTGAGAGGGGGAAATAGTCTGGTTTTGCTGGGATACCCTCGTGGACTTCAGTCTTGGTGTGTGTGTATTTAGTGGGTGCTGGTTCCTGACCGTCCCACTCCATCAAACCAAAAAAAAAAATTGATAACTCTCTTTTCTAAGGCTGCCAGGAATCATTTATTTTCATTTCTGAGGACTGGATACAACAAATCTGAGATGGAGTTTTGAATTTAGTCTTTCTATTTAGTAGAAGAGTATCTTTGCTTCCACACGTTGGTTCATACGAAAATGGAGGTATAGCACTACTTTTATGCTCAGATCAGACATTCCTTTAATCTAAGGTTTGTAATCAAAATTTCATTGAATACGAAGTTTTGTTTAGTTTCATGCTAATAAAATGCTAAACTGCTATTCTGTTTGATATCTAATCTTTGGCGTCTGAGTGTCAGAGTTGATTCTTGTGATATAGTATTATAGTGTCAGAGTTGATGCCTATGTGAATTGTAAATGTAGTGTATGTGACTAAGTGTCATGTACATGTTCATGGTAGAAGATATTACGGAATCAATCTAAAAAATCATATGAGAGCATTCATTCATTAAGTGTTAATAAAAGCCTGAACCGAGCAGAAGTGCATTCGTTGGGGTGCATTAGTTGTGTCTAGAGAAATTAATAAGCATTGTTACACACTTAATATATCAATAATTGAAGTTCAACGTCTTTCTATGATGGCTCAAGTGGTTTCAGGCATTTGAATGTGGTAGTTGTATGTATGATGGATTATTGCTTATCCATGATGAGCTGGTTTTGTTGTTAAAGAGTTATATGTACCATGTACAATCACAATATGAGTTGGTTGTTCTAACTTGTTACTGCAGCTTGAGGAAGGAGAGGATTTCCATGATGTGCTTAACCCATGTACTGAAAAGGAGACAGCAGCCCTTGGGGATTCGAACAGGCGAAATCTTAAACGTAGAGATGTATTGCAGCTTGAGAGGAAAGGATATTTCAGATGCGATCAAAGCTTATTGTTCTATTTGCAATCTCCCATGGCAGGCAGCAGATGTCATTGATGTAAAAAACCTTTCCAGTTCTAGTATATTTCTACTTATCTGTTCCAGGACATGTCTAACTTGATTAAAGGATTGTTGGCTTCAGGACTTGGGGTTCCTTGTTAAAAAAAGAAGATTGCAGGTGACAGTTTATTTTCAGATTTCAAAAAAATAAATAAAATAAATACAATTCAAATTTTCTGGTTTTTGAAAACTTGTTTTGAAGTAGGAACCAAACTGGCCCTTACCTAATCTTGAATGAGTCTATTTTATGCAGTCTATATCTTGGATTATACGAAATGAGTTTTCCTTTTGTTATCATGTGAGGAATTCCAAGTCTAGTAGTTGAACACTTCATATATTTTATGCAGTATATGAAACCTCAGGCCCTTAATATACAATAGTGTTCCTTTTCGATTACCCCTTATTCCACCTTCCCGAAATAAAATAAACATTACTTTACTGGAAATTGGACATTATGCGACAAAGAGACGTATTGAGATCTATCACTTGGTTCAGAACTTGTCTACTCATCATCTTCATTCTTCATCAGTGTATACCTATATAACTTGTCATTTTGCCAAACACAATGCAACACATAAACAGAGAAATGGAGAAGGGTCAACAAAGAGCCTACATAGCTCACTGTTTGGTCTTTCCCTTTCCTAGCCAAGGCCATATTAATCCCATGCTCCAATTCTCTAAGGTTTTAGATCATAAAGGAGTCAAAGTCACACTGGTCACCACTCGTTTTATCTACAAGACAATGCACAGGTCAGGATCCCGGGGTATTGCACTGGAGACGATCTCCGATGGTTACGATGAAGATGGGAGAGCACAAGCAGAAAGCGTAGATGACTATTTGGAGAGCTTCCGGAAATCAGGGTCACAAACTTTTGCTGAGCTTGTTGAGAAGCTTTCAAGCTCAGAGTTACCAGTTGATTGTATTGTTTATGATGCATTCATGCCTTGGCCTTTGGATATTGCCAAGAAATTCGGAATTCTTGGGGCTGCTTTCTTAACACAGTCTTGTGCTGTTGACACCATCTACTACCATGTGAAGAATGGATTGCTGAAACCTCCTCTGGCCAAGTCTGAAATTTCGCTTCCTGGGTTGCCGCCACTTGAGCCTTCAGACCTGCCATCCTTTGTATCTGATTTCGGGTCTTACCCGGCCGTCTATAAATTGGTTGTTGTGGAACAGTTCTCCAATATTGACAAGGCTGATTGGGTCCTTTGCAACTCATTTTATGAGTTGGAAGATCAAGTAAGTACATAGGAAGGTTTGTTTGAGACTTTGAGTAATTTTATTTGGCTTTCATATGATTTTTAGGATTCATATACTAATGAATAATGTTACATAGACCACATGCATCTTTGTAGATATTGTGTAACATTCATATGACTAATTATGTGAAACCAAGCCGTGTACCACATTACTAGACTAATTTTCATTATTAGCTAAGTACTCTTAAATTCTTTTGCTCTTCATATATACAGGAGGTGGATTGGATGGCAAAGGTTTGGCCACTAAAGACCATTGGACCAACTATACCATCCAAGTACTTAGATAAGCGACTTGAAGATGACAACGACTATGGTTTCAACATGTTTAAACCAAACAATGATGCCTGCATGAAATGGCTCAATGAACAGTCAAAGGGGTCTGTTCTTTATGTGTCGTTTGGTAGTCGAGCAGAAATTGAAGCTGAGCAAATGGAGGAACTGGCATTGGGATTGAGGAGTAGCGAAAGAAAATTCTTGTGGGTGGTTAGAGAATCAGAAGTAAGCAAGGTCCCGAAAGGGTTCATGGAGGAGACATCTGCGAAGGGTTTGGTGGTTTCCTGGTGTCCGCAACTGGAGGTTTTGGCTCATGATGCTGTTGGTTGCTTCATTACGCATTGTGGTTGGAACTCCACATTGGAGGCTTTGAGTTTGGGGGTTCCAATGGTTGGAATACCTCAATGGAGTGACCAAAGCACCAATGCCAAGTACATTATGGATGTGTGGAAAATTGGGGTCAAAGCTCAAGTTGATGAGAAAGGGATTGTAAGGCAAGAAGAAGTAGAGCATTGTATAAGTGAAATCATGGAGGGGGAGAGAGGAAAAGAAATACAAAAGAATGCTATGAAATGGAAAGTATTGGCTAGAAAGGCAGTGGATGAGGGTGGAAGTACTGACAAGAACATTGATGAGTTCATTGCAAATCTGGTTCGTCGCTGACTGATGTTGAGGAGATGTTTTGAGTTTTGACAGTATCCCTCAAAATATATGGTGGCGGAAAACAGTGTTCTTGTGAAAAATAAAATAGGGGTTATGTAATAAACTGAAAATTGTGCAATGTAATGTCTACCAATTTGTTGCATATATATTCTGCAATTATTGCAATTAGATGATGATCTGATCACGTAGAACTTAATTAATCTTCTATCAAGAGATGATTAAAAGAACCATGCACAAGAGTAAAACACAAGATAGATGTGCAATGCCAGCGGTTGAGGTTGAGGAGATATGTTACTGAGTTTATTACAGAATTCTAGGACATTAATATAACCGAATTGAAGACAGTAAAATCGATCCACGTCGATCGGTAGATGTTGTAACACAAAAATCATATAGGATCAAGTCACTTAACAATTCTTCAGACCCTGCTAGCAATTCTTTTTTTATCTTAATGAACTTCAGAAGTAGCCAGGGCTGAACCTACTACCTTTTGCAATGAACTCATCAATGTTTTTGTTGGAACTTCCGCCATCACGCACTGCCTTTCTAGCCAATTCTTTCCATTTCATAGCATTCCTTTGACTCTCTTTCCCTCTCTCTCCCACCATTATTTCAGTTATACAATGCTCTACAACTTCTTGCCTTACAATCCCTTTCTCATCAGGTAAAGCTTTAAGCCCAATTTTCCACACATCCATAATGTACTTGGCATTGGTGCTTTGGTCAGTCCATTGTGGCATTGCCAGCATTGGAACTCCTAAACTCAAAGCCTCCAATGTGGAGTTCCAACCACAATGTGTAATGAAGCATCCAACAGCTTCATGAGCCAAAACCTCCAGTTGGGGACACCAGGAGACCACCAAACTCTTCCCAGATGTCTCCTCCACGAACCCTTTTGGGACCTTGCCGGTTTCTGATTCTCTAACCACCCACAAGAAGTTGCTTTTGCTACTCCTCAATCCCCAAGCCAGTTCCCCCATTTGCTCAGCTACAAGTTCAGCTCCACTGCCAAATGACACATAAACAACAGACCCCTTTGGCTGTTCATCAAGCCATTTCATGCATGCATCATTATTTTGGCTCGAAGAGGTTGACACCATAATCCTTGTCGTCTTTAAGTCGGTTATCCAAGTACTTGGATGGTATGGTTGGTCCAATTGTCATCAATGGCCAAAGCTTAGCCATCCAATCCACCACCTATATAGACAGTTCAGAGCAAGAGAATTTAAAAGTACTAAATTAATGTTGACCAAGACAAGACAAAGTTGATACGGTTCTATTTCTGTCCACAATGGTTAATGAAGTTATAATTCAAATGTTCTTCACTAAACTAAAACAAGTTGCTTTTCAAACCGAAAAAAAAAACAAATTAAACAAAACAAAAACATAATTAAACCTAGTTAATTACAACATAGAACATACATATTTTGTTCATAACTTTTCTGTTTTTTGACATGTACATACTATAATTTAATCAACTGGATTGTTTCTCCACTTAACACTATCTTGTACAAAAATCGCCCCACTTTTTCTCAAGAAAGTGTGGCTTAAAAAAGAACACTCTTAATAGTTGATAATATCCCATGAGTTTTTCATAGAACTAAAACACAAAATACTAATATATGTAGCGATTGATGTACTTACTTCTTGTTCCAACTCATGGAATGTGTTGCAGAGAACCCAATCAGCCTCATCAACATTAGAGAACTGACCAACAACCATGTTATACACAGCAGGATATGACCCAAAATCGCACAAAAAGGACGGAAGATCCTCAGCTTCAAGCGGCAGCTGCAACCCAGGAATCAAAATTTCACACCCATCCCCAGGAAGTGGAAGCTTCAACAGTCCTTTGTGGGCATGATAATATACATTGCTAACAGCAGAAGATTGAGTGAAGAAAGCAGCCCCAAAAATCCCAAAATTCTTGGCAACATCCAAAGACCAAGGCATGAATGCATCATAAACAATACAATCAACTGGGTATTCAGAGCAGGACATCCTCTCAAGGAGCTCCATTAAAGTTTGTGGTCCTATTTCCCAAAAGCGGTTCAAGTAAGCATCATTGCTTTCTGCTGCTGAGTACCCTCCTTCGTCGTAGCCATCGGAAATGGTCTCAAGGGCAACGTTGCAATTACTAGATCCGGCGTGGAGTAGTGATGTGTTGAGGAGAAAGCGGGTGGTGACTAGTGTGACTTTGAGTCCTTTGTGATGGAGAAGCTTGGCGAATTGGAGCATGGGATTGATATGGCCTTGGGTTGGATAAGTCAGGACCAAACAGTGAGCTCTGTAGGCTCTCTTTTCTTTCTCCATTTCTTTGTTTGGCTAGTTTAGAATCTCAGTGATTAAGTAGTGTGCAATGAGCTCTCTGGTCTTTTTCTCCATTGCACTTAGGACTATTAGATAGATGGAAGAATTTCTGGTGACCGTGCGTGTCCATTGTCACTTTGTTGTAGATTTGACAATACACTCAATAGTATTGAGTTATTGTCAATAGAAACTTATATAACTCGATAGAAGGACGTTTCTTTCTTTTCATTTTCATCTGAACCAAGTACAAAGTGTTGGTTGCAAGATTTGGAGGATCATTCTGTTGCAAACACAGGCTTAGGCTTAGTTATTGGGATTTGATTTTTTTTTTTGTCCCAAAATCAAATTTTGAACATATTTGAGCAGTTTGTTAAAGTATTTAAAATCAGCATAAGCATTTATACAAAAAAAAGAATAAGGAAAGCTCAAACAACTGAGCTACCTTCCACCCCTATTTTTATAAAATCTAGTGTCATCTCTAGTTTTATACCAGACCAACTAAATGGCACCTGCATAAGGACCTTCCTGAACATGCATATGGATAACCTTTTCATTCACACTCAATCACACAGCCCTACATAACTTCAAAACTATGACATATCCAAACACACTCAAATACTCAATCACACAGCCCTAAAATAAACACACTGGCTTAAATAATTAATCATCCCTACCTTCTCCCCATATCCACACCACTAAGAAGAATTGTGTATGTGTCACGCCCCAAATTTCGAAATATAAATAACAACTTGTTATTATTAATAAAACAAATCTGGAACATGAAGGCTCGGTCAACTTACACAAATAGTCTGGAAATTTTTTTCCTTTTTATTACAACAACAACATCACACCGAACCTAATAATGTAAACATAGACTCGAATTCTTTAGAGTCAACATTACATTACACAAATTTACATATTAATTTGAGAACTTCAAAATAATAAGTAAATGCCCACTCAGAGCTTATTTCAAAGCGGAAGTCTAATAAAGCACACAACGACAAGGAAGCCTCAGCTTCAGTCTTGGTTATCCTAACCTGCAGGATTAACCCCTACACCATTGAATAGTGCACCGGGTTGAAACAACAAACCCGGTAAGCTTTTTAAGCTTGTATGAGTAAACACAACACACACACTTACAATAAATAACAATTATCATATCTCAACTTAATAATCAAATTAAGTAATTCCACAAAACATCATAACATTTATTTCAACAACTTTAATGAAAGAAATGTCAAGCCAACAAATGACAATTACCCAAATGGTTCCAATGATATATGTAATGCTTATACAAAATCCTAAATCAATAAATCAATGTCCAATTTGGACGATAAAAGAATGAATACTCTTGAGACATCTTTTAGAAAAACACATTCTTTGTATCACAAGTCCACCCCATGACACAAGAGAATTGGTAGACAGACTAGAGCTCTAACCACATTGGGATGCTTACCCAAATTCATACCATAGGGTCCAACTCTACGTCGGAACCCTTTCAAAACTCAAAGAGGTCATACTGGACCCAAAACTGTCTCATCAAAAACACAGTTATCATGATTTGAAATATTTTCAACCAAATCAATCATAACAATTTAGACATCAATTTATATGAAATGCTTCACATAAAATTCAATCACCAAAACAATATTATGGTTAATTCCCACAAAATATTGCATCTCATTTCTCATTACCATTTCATCAAAGATATATATATCAATCGCAATAATAATATTATGATATACCAAGAAATACAAGATATATATAATAACCTATATAAAATCTAAATTAATAAGAGTGAAGTTCACTCTCATGCTAATCAAGACAATTCTTTTAATAATACAATCATGTGAATATCATTCACCAACCAACAATTGTGAGTTTACTCAATCCAATCAATTAATTTTACCACAAATATCTTGTGAGGTTTACTCACCTTTGAATTTCCAGCAGCGTCGACGATCTCAACACTTAACCGGGTAATCGACAAGATACGTTTGCTCGGCTAAACAGCTCCAAAAACACTAAAGTAACTTGAGGGGCTGAAATGATACTAGATGGGAGTAGTTTGTGTGTTTGTAGATGTTTGAAGGTGTGTTTTGGATGGTAATGCCCTCCTTATATAGCCTCTTGGTAGTGAATGCATCCAAAGCTAAATTGGCAAGTGGGTAGGCTTCCACTCCCTTAAAGCATTTCCTTAGTGGAACAATAATGGCAAGTGAGTAGGCTTTCACTCCCTAAAGCATTTCCCTAGTGAAGCAATAATGGCAAACATCTCCTTAGTGAAGTAATAATGGCAAGCATCTCCCTAGTGAAGCAATAATGGCAAGCATCTCCTTAGTGAAGTAATAATGGCAAGCATCTCCCTAGTGAAGCAATAATGGCAAGCATCTCCCTAGTGAAGCAATAATGGCAAGCATCTCCCTAGTGAAGCAATAATGGCAAGCATCTCCCTAGTGAAGCAATAATGGCAAGCATCTCCCTAGTGAAGCAATAATGGCAAGCATCTCCTTAGTGAAGTAATAATGGCAAGCATCTCCTTAGTGAAGTAATAATGGCAAACATCTCCCTAGTGAAGCAATAATGGCAAGCATCTCCCTAGTGAAGCAATAATGGCAAGCATCTCCCTAGTGAAGCAATAATGACAAGTGAGTAGTGGAGATAACTTAACTTATTTTTAACTTCAGAAATCTGTGCTGACTTGGAGACCTAATTTGGAGATCTTCCCAAACTTAGATTTTTACCCATGAATACTCTTTGGAAAGCTCTAGATGTCTTCTTTTCAACTATAGGTCGTTTGTAAATTTTTGATATCAGATGAAACAGTTATGGGCCAAACAATGAGACTGGCTCAGGTCTTATCCGGAAACAGTTTGGGCTGGAACTTAATTATAAATGGGCACCTTAGAAGTGTTCAGATATTCTGAAAATATTCATGGACATACTTCAAGATGTTATTGACCATTCCCAATTGAAATTTCTTCAACTTATATTAAGATGAATATTTGATGAATATTCTCTTTTTGTTACTCAGAAGTTAAGTGTAAATCCAGCTTTTCCAAACTTAAAACTAGGTAAATGTCCTGAATAGTTACTCGAACTTTCGCTAATCATAAATCCTACATACGAACTATCATTCTCTGTGTCTACTATAAAACACAAATATAAATAATTAATACAAAACAAATACACAAGTCCAAATAAAAATACATAATATTTAGTAAAAATACGCCAAATAGTAACACTCCACAAATAATTATTTCTCGTTTAGAGAAATTATTAACGAAAAAAACGGGATATTACAGTATGTAACTGACAAATCAAATACCGAGAAACACAACTCCATTTATCAGCACTAAATATTACAGTCAAAATGATTCAAGGTTGAATAACGAAGATCACAATAATTAACTGGTAAGTGAAAATTCAATAAATTGAGAGACTTACAA
Source organism: Rubus parviflorus (assembly GCA_029955375.1). Lineage (NCBI taxonomy): Eukaryota > Viridiplantae > Streptophyta > Magnoliopsida > Rosales > Rosaceae > Rubus > Rubus parviflorus. The sequence goes on from JARGGL010000001.1 coordinate 32,837,623, forward strand.
ATAATTGAGAAAGTCTTGAAACCCTTGAACAGCCTATGAATATCAATAGATATGGTTGATTTTGGAAGATCAAGGAGCCGACCAGCTTCAACAGGCCAAATTCGAGTTCTTCTTCGGAGGAATTTCAGGTCTGAAATAGGGGTTGCCGATGAAGATTTCTTAGAGATAAGGGACTGGGTATATGGTGGATGAGGGATTTAAAGGATGACTGAGAATTGGATATTTGACTCAATACCTCAATTGGTGCGGACGCGCGGTGATGGAGCAGAGGAGACTGGAACAAAGATGGAAGTGGAGAGAGAGAGTGCGTGTTTTGTTTTTTGGGAAACTAGAGGAGACTAGGAGAGAGTGTGTGTTGCTGTATTAGCCTACTAGGTAAGGAAGTTACTGTTGTTGTTGTTGTTTTTTTTTTTTTTTTAACCTCATGTTCGTTAACGTCTAACTAACAGTCTAACACAATCCCCTACGGCCCTACATTTTGCTTGACTTTCTACACATCGTTAGATTAATCACATGTGCCACATCACTATCAGCACGGATGGTGCCTTGCAGAATTTTCGAGCTTTTGGCCCTAAATCGTTTCTGCAAATCACGAAACCAAGAGGCTGCAACAAAATCACTTTTATGTACATGTAGCTGTGAAGTTAGAAAAATAACGTCAGTTGTACGTACATGTATCGAAATATGTGTGCTTAAGATGAATGCGCTTTATGCATGGTTTGGTAATATTAATGTGTACCAAGCTTTTTTACATGGAAATTTGTGATACTATTGTGAATGCACTAATTTGTCTATATATAACATACTACTCTACTACTATATTTCTCGCTGGTCTACAATTGGTGCACCGTTAGCCCGTTACGTTAATGTAGCATAGACTTTCCAATATAGTAAAAGTAACATTTAGACAAAAAAAAAAGTAACACAACTTTACCAAAGAAACGAGTAACAAGCAAAACACAATTTCCTTTAGTTCTTTATTATTATTATTATTTTAATTTATATGCTGTAAGAATTATAAGCCGGATCTTCTTGGGACTATGAAATAGTACACAATGGGAAATACAACTTGGTAAAGGCAACCAAAATTCTCTTTATCTCGCCACAGGGCCGGCCCTTGGGCAAGATGCCCAAGACTTGGGTCTATGGCCCCCAAATTAATAGGCCTCAAAAAGAAATTATATTATCTACTCCGAAAAAAAAAACATTAATATTATTTTAATCATCAACATGTGCAATTGTGCAGCTGACTTTCCTGCTTTCTAATAGGCTAATAGCCTAATACCTGAGTCACTGTCAGTCTTATCTTTCCTTTATCATTATTATTTTTTAATTGTTATCATGGCTCCTATTAGAAAGTACATGTCTGGAGTTGAAAAAAGAAGACAAAAGCTGAGGAGAGAAGCTTTACATAAAACTCAAGTTGGTTCTCTTAATAAGTATTTTACTATTAGGCCTCGTTTGGTTCGCGGAATGGAAAGGAAAGGAAAGTGAATCCTTTTCACTTTTCCATGGGAAGGAAAATTAAATTTCCCACTAACTTTCTTTTCCAGTGTTTGGAAAGACTAAGGAAAGGAATAAAAAAATAATAATATATAAATCAAAATTAATATTTATAATTGCATAAATTATTATTTTAGTTATAAAAGTAATGTAATTAATGTTAAAGTAGTGCAATAAATGCAGGAAAATAGGTAGGGAAAGTGATTCCCTTGGAGTAGGGAAGGAACCAATTTCCCCCCAATTTTCCCTTCCTTCAGGAAAGTATTTCCTTTCTTTTTGCATTCCAAACACTAGAAATGATTGACTTTCCTTTCCCATGACCTCAATTCCGCGAACCAAACGAGGCCTTAGAGCAACGAAAGAGCAGAGCCTTATGTCATGAATGAGATTGAGAATGAAACTGAAGAACATGGTAATGCCAATAACGGGAATGGAGAAAACGATCAAACATAGAATGAGGAAGATAATGAAATTGTCAATGAAAATGCTCAGACTGCAGAACATGATCCCCCGAGAATTTTTTTTTCCTAATAGTTGAGCACCGAGAATTTTCTTCGCCTTGAACCCCTGAATTCTCAGGGTGTTTGTACCCACATTTGCATGTCCAACTAAAATAAAACTCAATGGCCGATGGTAAGTGATTAAATGTTTAGTTTGGCCCATAATCTAACATTAAAAGAATCGGCCGTCCAAATATTAGGCCACTGGTTTGAAAAAGTGATCCATGAACATTTATTGTTTATATGGACGGCCCATTATTGGTTAATGATGAATTAAGTTCAAAACTCAAACCCATCGGCCGGAAGTTTTTAGATTAATTCGTATTAGAAGTGTATTCAAACTCAACTTCTTCAAAGATAAGCGGTCGTTTGAAAAATAATGTTAACCATTCAAGAGAAAGAGTTTCATTCAAGTTTAGTCGTTCACAAGATTTACATTGAGATCAGCCGACGATAGAGTTTCAAGTAAGTAAGCAGCTGAGTTTCACTTAAACTCAAAGAGTCAAGACATAAAGCCGGGTACAAACCAAACCAATATAAATAGAGCGTCCCTCAACCATTCAAAGGACACACATCAACACACAACTCCAATCAACAACCCCATCATGGGTTTTCATTTATTTTTCTTAGCTCTAGATTAGTTATACATCTCCAATTTAATTATTAGTTGTTAGCTCTACTAGTTCAAACCGTTTTCCTTGTAACCTAGTATGATTTCAGTTGTTTCCATTGCTACTTTTGGTGATAGTTGATAGATTTTCGGCCACTCGTTCTTCAATCGTTCATTTTTTTTTCAATATTGTCAGTTACTTTCTCGCACTTTACTTATCGTTCTTTACAATTTTCGCTATTTTCTCAATTGTTGTTTAATTTCTTGCACTTACTTTCCGTATTCTATTTTTTGCACTAAGAGTAGTTGTAACATAAGTGTTTGATTACCAATCACCGTTCGACTTATCCCGTGAACAACCAAAAAGTCCTTGATTCTAAGGCATCGAACCATTGGCCGAGAAATAGTTCCTTCCTCGGCTAGCAATCGATTGAGAAATCAGATATACGTGCACTACATCTACATTTGCACACTTAGCCGTTCGGCCGTGTGCTGGCACGCCCCACAATTTACACAACAAGGAAGTTTGTTCCTAAATTCCTCGGCTATTCCGGCCGAGACGATTTTGTAGGCAACACAGGGCCGGCCCTGTCTCACCGCCTCATTTTAAATTTGTTTTGGTCTATATTAAATACCTTGTAATTTGATGAGGCGGCAAAGCATGTCTGCATGTTATCAGACCTTATGGCCGGTTGAGAACTTCAATTTTAAGGTCATTGCAATTGACATGTACGTAGCAGAACCTCTTAAGAACAGTCAAGAAGTGCCACCCCTTCGCTGAAAGCTCAATATGCATGTTTGGACACTTTATATTGGCCTGTCGTTTTATGAAGGCACTCATTTTGGCCTATCGAAATGTATGAATTCCCAGTACGTAACTTGCAATTGAAAATTCAAAGCCAGTTGCTGCCATTAGATGCTAGGCCATGAGAACGATTGCCATACATTATCATATTTCGGAACAAATTAATGCAAGCATATAGGCCTCATGCTTTATACTTGTCATCATGGTGAATCCCCCACATGAGTCCAGACCGATCATTCAATTAATGGTTTAGAGATATGTACGTGTGGGATTGAACTTAATTTTTCAACAAATTAATTAGAATTGTCTGTGAGTAACCAAGCTAGAATCCAATTAAAACGTTCTCTAGCCATCAGATGCACACAAGCAAAAAATAATCACACGTGTCAGGATTCTTCATCTCTTCAAGAAATAAACACCAGAGGTAGAAGTTACAGACGACCAAAATTCATACCAAATTATCAGGCACACAGAGCTGAGTGATAAGGATATTTCTACATACCAAATTGATGCACAAAAACTACATATTAATTACCCTACTGTGGATATGAATATCGAATGTAGTATGAGAAGTAGGGATTGTTCCCGCAAGAGAATGAGATCTAAATGCAAATTATGACACTAAACTATAACGACTTTAAACTGACCTAGAAAGGAAAATACGAACAGCAGACAAACTAGACTGATTCTAAAAATTACGAAATTAAATACCTAGACTCTAGACACACTAATGACGACCTGGACAAAGTTTCAACTGTTTTGGATGTGATTTGGTTGACGAAAATAAATAACAAATCTGACAGTAAGGTAAATGATGAAAATAAAAAGAGATTATGATTAGAGTTGAAAACAAATATGAGAACGAGTCAAAGGACAACTATCCACCACTAGACAATCCTACAACCATGTTATATTCATTTTATCAAATTTTATTCATAGATGAAGACTCTCACAATTAACCCTGAACTGCAGCGTATCTAATTGTATTACTCTCTCTTACTTGATACATTATATGAATGAACTGCATACCACACAACATATCTCTAACATGCAACCTAGGATGAACTGCATACGACTAGGTTTAACATATAGTAGTCATTAAGATTGAAGAGAGTTTGAGAAATCACAAGGCACACAAGATTATGAATGCATATCCTATGTAACCTAGAAGTTATTTCACTCATCAACCGCAATTAATAATCGTTCCTTAACAAACATATATGATGGGACAGCTGGTCATGCATACATACTAGAACAATAGATCCTAACACATGCATCTAAGCGTGCACTCAAAGATGCAAACATTAAAGATCATCAATGATTTGCCGGCAAAATAACTTTCATCTATTTCATAAGAATATCCAAAGAAAAGTTATAACACAATTGTAATCATGTCTAGGGCTTCAAGTAGCCCCTTAACTAAAGGGTTTAGCCGGACTTAGTCATAGTATAAAGCATAGGTAAATACATAAGAGAGAGGGAACCAAAGAACATGAATTGCCGAACAGACGACAGATCGACCGGTCGACAATGCCCTTCGACCGTTCGACGATGCGATTCTGGGTTTTTTTTTTTCTTCTTTCTCTCACGCACGAATAGGGTTTTCTCTGAAGTCCACGAGGTCCTTTTTATATGATCAGCAATCCCTCGGTCTACTTGCCCTTCACGACTTCTAATCCCACAAGGAAACTCATTAAAGAACAATCTGTAACAAATCCTTAAGGAACTAGACTTCCTTAAACCATCGGAAATCTCCATCTTGAATAAAACTTCTTCTTTATTTTCTTTTTCTCCTCTTTGCATTGGACACACTACAAAACTCAAAAACACATTAAAAAGCCCAAAAGTGACCTTATTGGTGGGTTAAATAAGAAATATTTCTACACATCAAATAATAAATAAGAATAAATGATAAGAATATTTCTACACACCAAATAGATGCACAAAAATAACCTACTAATAACCCTACTGTGGATATGAATATTGAATGTAGTATGAAAAGTAGGGATCGTTCCCGCAAGAGACTGAGACTCGAATGCAAATTAAGTCACTAAACTATAACGACTCTAAACTGACCTAGGAAGGAAAATACGGAACGCAGACAAACTAAACAGACTCCGATTACTAGCTACGAAACTTTACCACAATAAACTACACTCAATAATAAAGACTCTGACCAAATTTCAACGAATTCTAAAATGTCTAAGGCAACAAAAATAAACCTGCAAGAGCAGGGCAAAGTTGAGGTACAAAAATTAAAGGAAATCCAACAAAGGTTTTGTTGTAAACAATGATGATGGAATAGATAGGGAACAATTACCCACCCTAAACATTCATGTTAAATATGCAAGGTTTCATAAGAATTCCCTAATTAATGGATGTCGATACTCAAGATAAGTCAATGGCATATTGATCAAATCCTATTGCTCTCTCATAGTTGGTATGTTAAGTGCATGACATGTGCTCCCTAACTTAGTCCTTAACATGTAACCTAGAATGGCATATTCATAGATTCAACATTCAAGAATCATTAAGCATAAAGAGAACGCGCGAGCATCACATCAACAACAAGATATGGCATGTATCTTATTTGCCAAGCAACTTATTCACAAGATTAATATCATTAACCTTTTGCTACTCAAAGATCATATGGTCATATGGCAGTCCACATATTAATCCTAGCATTGAAATCCTACACATGCATCTAAGCGTGCACTCAAAGAAACACATATAGAAATTTCCCAATGTAAAACCAGTGAATAAATTATCATCTAATCCGAAGGAAATCTATATAAAATAATCAAAGCATCTTAAAAATCATGTTCAGGGCTTCAAATAGCCCCTAATTACACTACTAGAAAACCTAAATATAACATCGCCTCTAAGACATCAGTTTAACATGCACCTGATGCAATAGGTGTACAAGACATTGATTGTGAAAATAACCGATGTTATGTATCATTTATAACATTAGTTGTTAAAGTAATCGATTTTAAAAGTATAATTGGAAAAATGCGGGAACCCCAAAAGGGAAAAAAACAGTAAGCGCTAAAAAAATTTAAGTCAGGCGCGGAAGAAATTTTGGCTTTGCCTCCAAAGTTTTCAACACTTAGATTAATTTTTTAGACTTATTGACCTAAGGCTTCTATTGACCAAAGTAAGTGAAGTGTTGACTTCCCATCTGAGACAAAAGCTTCCATATGCGAACAAAGAAACAATTAACCAAAAGTCCCAAAACTACTTCTTCTTCATCTTGTTCACTGCATCGCTCCGAAACAGCCAAATCTCTTAATTTGGTTCTACTTCTTCACTGCTCCTCCTTCCAAAACAGCTAAATCTTTTAACCTTAACCATATGCAAGATCTCATATTAAACATTCAAACCCTAACCCAATTGAATTTGTGAATAACGTACTGGGCACTGACGGCGACGCTTCGATCTCCAAATCCATCCAGACTTCGACAACGAGAAGTCAACACCGGAGGCTAGGACAACTCTTGCATCTGCGAAGCCAAGGCACCTCCTCTCTCCTTCTCATCGGATTTGGGCCATTCCTCTGCAGACGATTCAGGTGTGAAAATATTTTCTTTGTTAATTACAGTGTTAAAGATCTGTTAATTAGAGTGATTCCGCTGATTCTCGCAAAGGAGTGATTAAATTCTCTTTCGCGGTGCCGGCTTCAACCATTCTCCACAAAGCTCGAAGATGGCGGAACAGACGGAGAAGGCCTTCCTCAAACAGCCCAAGGTGTTCCTTAGCTCTAAGAAGACTATCAAAGGAAAGAGGCTTGGGAAAGGAAGGAATCGCTTCTGGAAGAGCGTTCAGTTGGGGTTTAAGACACCCAGAGATGCTATTGAAGGAACATACATTGATAAGAAGTGCACATTCACTGGCAATGTCTCTATCAGGGGTCACATATTAGAGTGAGGTTTAATGTGTTGAAGGTTATTCCAGTTGGGTTTTCCGCCAGTAGGAAGAAGGCATTTACTGGAGCATGAGATAGCAATTCGGGCAGTCCCTTAGGCTTAGTTTGGTATTGCTGTGCTGTGGCCAGAATTGCTTTTGAAATTGCTGTGGGTAAAATTGCTTTTGAAATTGCTGTGGGCAGAATCAGTTTAGTGTTTGGTAAACTGATTTTTAAAAGTGCTGTGAGTACGAAAATCAGTTTCACGGTGTTTGGTAAATTATCAATGAAAAGTGCTGTGACTGTATATAATTACCAAAATAGACATAGATGTTAAAAATGCTTATAAATATAATATTTAAGTTCAAATTCTTATTTATCACCTCAAATTCTTATTTATCACCTCAAATTCTTATTTATCATCACATACATTTATTAATTAATTAATTATTTCTTTTTGTTTTATTTCTTTTTCCTTTTGACTTTGGCAGGAAGAAGACAAAGCTTCACCACCCAATGGGATTCCAGCCGCCGACCACCTGCTTCCACCCTTTCTCTTCTTCATTAACACCACCACAAGCTCTCCATCAATTCCAATCCAGATCACCACAATTCAAAGCCCACAATCACAAGCAATTAACACCACAATTCATCACCACCATCATCAGTTCATCACCAAAGCTTCCAGCCATGGCAGTCCCTTGAACCTGCTCTCTTCCACCGCTGCCCACCAGTTCTCAATTCAAACATAACCTCCATTGAAGAGCTGAACAAAGCAGCCCACTGCTGCTCCATTTACTCTCGGCACCCATGGCAATCACTGCCGATCCCAGACCCCAACGTGACCTGCAATTTTGGCCCGTGCTTGGTCCACCGCCATGAAGCTCACTGCCGCTATTCTTTGCTCATCTGAGCCACCATCAATCAGGCCAGCCCAGTCGTGGGTTGCCTTCGAACACGCCGGTCTTCATTCAAAGCAGCTGCCGCTGCAATCACGAGCCCGTGCTTGACTCCTCCTTCTCCTCCTCCGCGTGCAACACGACACCACCGTCGCCGCTGGTTTGAGCAACCCAAAGCCCAGACCGATCTTGAATTGCAGAAAAGCCCAGACCAATCTTGAATTGCAAAAAAGACCGATCTTGACCTCTCGCTGGGTTTCAGTTAGAGTGGAGAGAAAGAGAAGAAGGCGCAGAAAATTATGGCGAAGGAGAAGAGGGAAAAGGGAAGGATTTTCAATGTAATTTGTAGAATTGAGAAAGGATAAAATAGGCAGGTTAGCAAAATTTCATTAAAAGTCAGCCACCTTCCGTGTTTTTGACCGAGCTTCCGCAAAAGCTATTTTGTAAAGCTACAAATTGTAGCTTCTTGCTGCTTTTCAATTTCAGCTGAGGGGGGAATTGATTTTGGGCAAAAGCAGATTACTGTTCACAATGCCAAACAAGCCAATTTTTTCTCAAAATTGATTTTGGTCCCAGAATCACTTTTTGGGGTCCCCAAAATCAATACCAAACTGGGCCTTAGTGTTATTTATGCAACTAAATTAGAGTGAATTTCTCTTTCAACATTAAGTTGTTTTTTGCCATTTTAATTCGCACCTTATGTATTCTGAATGTTAAAGGTTTTCTTCAGAACCATAATTTTGATTCTTATTATCACAAAAAAAAATATAAAAAAAATCTGTTTGGTAGTGATAGTGGTGATAGTTGATATGGGTTTTCTGGGGTCTTCGTATTTTGGATTTGGAGGAGGCGGCGGTAGTGGCTCAGGCTTTGGAGGTGGCAGTGGCTATTTTGTGTGTTTAGATTTTCATACCCAATCCAAAACTAACAAGCTTTGAAATATTGTCATTGTGTTATCTGTAGATGGTGTTCTTGCTAATGTCAGTTAACAAATAAGCAACGAACGATTTTAAGTGGCCCTCTGCAGCTTAACTACTAGAGAATATTGTCAGGTTTGAATGCTACCTGACCTACAGATACATACACCACTAGGTTTTGTACAATTAGTTTCTGTGCTTGTTGAGTGCTTCTGGTATAATGTTGTTTTAGCTGGTAGTATTTAGGTGATATATCTCTATGGTTTTAAAACTCTCTAGCATGATTGAATGCTTATTAATTGGGATATTGTTTGTTTGTTTGTTTGTTTGTTTTGAAGTGCATGAGTAGTAATAAGATCAATGGATAAATCTTGGATGCTTGCTGATAGGGATACACTAAAGTATGACTGGGGGGTTGAACAATTTATGCATTTTGCATCGGAAAATGCTAGAAACCCTAAAAGATTCCCTTGTCCTTGCTCTAAATGTCGGAATTTAAAGCCGAAGTCTGTTAAAGTCATTAGGGGTCATTTATATGACTATGGGTTTTTAACCAGCTACACGAATTGGAAATGGCATGGTGAGCCTGCTCTATCCTTTGGTGCTAGTGCATGGGGTAGTTCCAGACCAGACACAAACCCTTCCAATGTGTCCGAAACAGTCGAGATGTGTCAAGCTGCGTTTGATGAAGGTGAATATGATGAGGAGTCATACGAGTTTCATAAGTTTGTTGAGGAAGCTGAGAGACCATTATATGATAATAGTGAAAACACTAAGCTAGCTTCATTGGTAAAACTCCACAATCTGAAAGCTAGGTACGGTATGAGTGACACTTGTTTTTCAGAATTATTAGGTACTGTTGGGGGCTTGCTTCCAAAGGGTAATGTCTTGCCTCAATCTACATATGAGGCAAAAAAGACCCTTGCTACGTTAGGACTAGAGTACATTAAAATACATGCATGTCCTAACGATTGCATATTGTATAGAATTGGATTAACTGATTCAACAACTTGTCCGAAATGTGGTCTCTCTCATTGGAAGCTAACCAAAGATAAAATTGAGAAAGTGGGGCAACCTGCAAAGGTGTTGTGGTACTTTCCTGTTATTCCTAGATTTAAACGCTTGTTTAAGTCTCCGGGTACTTCTGAAATGCTTACTTGGCATGATGACAAACGAACGAAAGATAGTTTCATGCGTCATCCAGCGGATTCTCCTGCATGGAAGTTGATTGATTATAAGTGGCCTGCTTTCGCTGCTGAAAATAGAAACCTTAGGTTGGGACTTTCAGCTGATGGAATTAATCCACACAGCTCTATGAGTAGTAGATATAGTTGTTGGCCCGTAATATTAGTAACTTATAACCTTCCTCCATGGTTATGTATGAAGAGGAAGTTTATGATGTTAACTCTATTAATTTCGGGTCCAAAACAGCCGGGAAATGACATAGATATTTACTTAGAACCTTTGATTGATGACTTGAGGACGTTGTGGGATGGAGTTAGCGAAGTCTATGATGCTTATAGAAATGAATATTTTATCCTAAGAGCTGTATTACTGTGGACCATCAATAATTTTCCGGCCTATGGTAACTTGTCGGGGTGCACCACTAAAGGGTATAAAGCATGCCCAATCTGTGGTGACCAAACTCCTGCCATAAGGTTGAAACATGGTAGGAAAATGTCTTATGGCTGCCACCGAAAATATTTACCTCGCCATCATCCATATAGGAGGCAAAAGAAAGCATTTAATAACATGCTCTTTGTTTTTTGAACAGGTTATAGTTACCTATGACGTCCTCAAAGAAGGAAAAATCTGGCAAGAAGTCCAAGAAGAAGGCTACAGAATCTGTTTCCGAACCAGCGAAGGTGTTTGAGGATAAGGAAGATTCTAACTCAGCTGCCACCGTCACTACCTCTGAATCAACTAAGAGTGCAGTGAAGCGTAGTGTCAGTGCAATGCACCAAATCATCCTCAAAAAAACCCTTGGCAAAAAGATTAAGGTGTCTTGCACTCGTCATGGCACTCCAAATGGACCAACCCGGCCGACACTACAGTCATACATAGGCCATTTGGCACGTACAATGGTGCCTATTGATATCTCAAGCTAGCCCACAGTTGATCCGGACTTGAAAGAAAAGATTTGGGAAGACGTTGAGGTAAAATAACAAAGTTTCTAGTATATAGATAATCACAAAATGGTTATTAAATTTCTTGTCTTACATATATTATATCTTGATGACCAAAATGTGAATGTTTAAGGGTACATTCAAATTGCCCCATCAAAGCAAGAGAATGGTATTGACGTCTGCCGTAGAATTGGAATATGTTGACAGCCATTAGTGCAATTTTGTGTTATCTTGAGACATGCATGTGGATTAAGAATATTGTGCATTGCGTAGCAATTATATGTGAAATTTGCAATGAGATGTTTGAGATCTTGCATTTGAACTGATATCAGGTCATACAAATCATATCAGTTTCACATTGAAAAGCGATGTAAAACTGGTAAACAAAATTGGATGCGCCTTTGGAACCAATTTTACAAAGGAATAGCTACATCAGTTTCAAAATAACCACTGATTTGCAAAAGGAACATCTACATCAGTTCAAGAAAAACAACCGATTTTAAATGAACAAACTACATCAGTTCAAGGACTACAACCGATGTTTTTAAAATGGAAGGACATCAGCGCCTAATAAAAAAGCGATGTCAATAATATTAATATAAATCGGTTACTTATAAACAGAACTAGTTGCAGTTTATACCACATAGTTATTTGTACATAACAGATGTACAAACGTGATATGAACATATAAACTTCATGGAAAAGCGATGTGCCAAACATGAAATAACATCGTTTTAAAAACTGAAAACAATGTCTTGTGTCATAATTCTGCTAGTGATTGTTATTTTAATAAGCATCAAATGTATTAATATGAAGGTTTGAATCAAATCAAACATGTAAACTACTGATCTTCCTACCTATATGACATCCGTTTTCTGTAGAAAAACGATGTGTGGGGATATATGTAACATCGGTCAGAAACCGATGTCTAAAATGGAGACCTATAACATCACCTCGAGAGACATCGGTCGGATTTTTTTTAACATCAGTTCCTGACTGATGTTATATGGGGTTATTCTAGTAGTATAACTACTAAGAAGTTTAATTGTACATGGCTGTGAATAAAAGCATAGACAAATACATGAAAGTTGAAGAGTTCAAAGGGAGAAATCGACGATGTCGACCGGTCGACAAAATGGATCGCCCGTTCGAATGAACAATTTCAATTTTTAGCTTTTATTTCTTCGATCTCTCACACGCGAATAGGGTTAATTTCTCTGAAATCCACGAGGTCCTTTTATATGTTTCAATAATTCCTCGGTCTACTTGCCCTTCACGACTTTTGATTCCACAAGGAAACTCATTAAAGAATAATCTTTAACAAATCCCTAAGGAACTAGACTTCCTTAATTGCACCGGAAATCTCCATCTTGACTAAAACGCCCTCTTTATCTCCTTTTTCTCCTCTTTGCATTGGACACACTACAAAACTCAAAAACACATTAAAAAGCCCAAAACAATAATAAACTAAATACAAAAACATGGAAAATAATAATAATAAACGTCGCAAATAACGCTCCTATCAAATACCTCCACACTTAACTTTCGCTAGACCTCGAGCGAACGAACTAAACAAAACAAACAAACTAAACCTTCCAACATTTGTCTCAGAGAACCATACACATCAATAGCAGCAAGAATCGTTCATTCATCAAAACAGGTCCTAGAAACGTCATTCAAAAGCTAATAAACCTCCATAAAGATCATGCTCAAGTGTAGTGTGTGAAATAGCCAAAAGGTAACACAACAAACCAAATCTCAATCAACATGCTTCAGCCAAGTATTAACTCCATCCTCACAAGGATATATAATCACTCTATTTTCACTCAGATTTTCTGGCTAATTCATATGCATTCACTCAAGTTATATGTGAGAGGAATAATGTATACAAGACAACAAATAGCTCACATATGTATAACAAGAATAAAAGCACTTTCTGAAAAATAAAATATGATCTCATGAAAGGAATATCAACTACTCGAATGAATAGAACACATGCCATAGGCTCACCTCTCAACACAAGTCTCCACAAGCCGAAAGCGCAACTTCCAAGATCAAAAGGTCTTAATTGGGTTGAAATGGGGCTATGGGGTTAAGGTTTAAGAAACGAAGGAATATGAAATAACAAAGATCCTAAGAAATTAGCAGAGCACCATGAAATAACAAGAGATTCTAAATAATCTTGACAACATATCAAGGCATAACAATGAAGCTCAATAAGCAACAATTCACACTTTACAATTTGTTTTATCTTCGTAGGCCAAATTTATATCATCTTGTTGGGCCTTTGCATCATTCTAAACACTCATTCCTTCCACAATACAGTAAGTAATTGACTCAAGATTTCACATTTTTTTTCACACGACTGCAATCTTCTCCTTGAATCAATTTTACAATGAAAAACTCCCCCACACTTGCTCTTTGAGACAAGTCCACCAACTTCACTTATGAAAGTACCTTGAACACATGTGAATCTCTAAAAATTTGCTCCACTAATTGCTTAAGATATGGTAGGATATAACTATACTAGGCTCCAGGGTATGGTGATGTGGTTAACAAAGAAAAAGGCTCACATAAGGCTTAACGGGGTTAACTAGGGGTTCATGATTAGAGACACAGGCTCATTTGTCTTTGGTGGTAGTTCCTAGGTGCCTTAATCATATCAAAGTCATTGCACATTTTAGCATAAAGTTTCAAGAGGTCTCAAAGTGAGTTCTAGCAATTAGTTCACAATATACGTCGATTTCAAGTAATCAATCAAGCAAAGAATAATGAGATCATGCAACGAATTCATCGACAAGAAAGCAAGAATTAGTGTATAAATCTCCAATAAAATAGCAATATGGTTCAAAACTCACAAAGGTTATACAAGTCAAATACAAGGCCTAACATGCTTTTCTCAATCCAATTCATCACATCAACATGGCTATAAGTGCATAAATGGTTCAAGCATAACAAATAATGAAATTTAGACCTAAAGCAATGCTTAAAATCATCTGTAGCCATTGAAAGTAAAGTTCAAATCTCATCATTGTATTGGAAGGTATCCTAAGACTCAAAACAACACAACATAAACAAACAATGACTCTTTTAGGATTATTTTTTTTTGGTTTCGGGGTGTCGACCGGTCGACAACAAGGGGTCGACCGTTCGCCTGGGACCAGGGAACACCCTGTTGTGCTCTGGATGTAGCCTCGACCGTTCGACTGGGAGTTACGAAAAATTGAAATTTGGGGTGATTTTTCAGAACACGACTACCCGATGACACTAAGACCTTCCCCCACACTTGAAACAGGCATTGTCCTCAATGCGAAAGACATGAAACACACAACAATGCAAAAGAAAACGAGGGAAAGTGACACAACACACAAACACAAGCAAAGAGTAGAAAAGAAAACAAGAGAAGAGTAAAGAAAACGTCCCTGATGACTCCTCCAAACTTGGGTTGCCTCCCAAGAAGCGCTTAAGTTAACGTCTTCAGCCAGACAAATGGAGCGAATTATGTACTAGGGTCGGGGTCTCGAAGGGGTACATCCTCCACCAAACGCTCCACAGAAGACTCAAAATAAGGCTTGAGTCGATGTCCATTGACCTTAAAGATATTTCCCGTTTGAAGATTTTGAATCTCAACTGCACCATGAGGAAACATATTAGTAACAACAAATGGACCACACCAACGAGACCGAAGCTTACCTGGAAAAAGGCGAAGACGTGAGTCAAATAACAAGACTTTGTGCCCCACTTCAAAAGTCTTTCGAAGCACCATCTTATCATGAAAAAGCTTAGTCTTGTGTTTGTAAATCCGGCTACTATCATAGGCCTTATTCCTCATCTCATCAAGCTCATTTAATTGAAGCTTCCGCTGTCCACCCGCAGCTGCCATGTCAAAATTAAGCTGTCGAATTGCCCAATATGCTCGGTGTTCCAACTCCACATGAAGATAACATGCCTTGCCAAACACTAATCGAAACAGACGCATCCCAATAGGGGTCTTATAAGCAGTCCTATAAGCCCACAAAGCATCATCCAATCTATCACTCCAATCCTTTCGATTAGGATTAACATTTTTCTCCAAAATCTGCTTGATCTCCATATTTGAAACCTCCGCTTGCCCACTTGTTTGAGGATGGTAAGGCGTAGAAACCTTGTGAGTGATGTTGTACTTCTTCAACAAAGCCTCAAAAGACCTATTGCAAAAGTGAGTTCCTCCATCGCTGATAATAGCTCGAGGTGTTCCAAATCTTGAAAAGATGTTAGTCTTAAGAAAGCTGAGAACAACCTTAGAATCATTAGTCCGGGTGGCAAGTGCCTCCACCCATTTAGAGACATAATCCTCAATCAAGCAAGAATAATGAGATCAAGCAATTAATTAATCGACAAGAAAGTAAGAATCAGTGTATAACTCTCCAAAAGAATATCACTATGGCTCAAAACTCACAAGGGTTATACAAGTTTATACAAGACCTAACATGTTTTTCTCAATCCAATTCATCATATCAACACGGCTATAAGTGCATAAATGGTTCAAGCA
Organism: Rubus parviflorus; assembly: GCA_029955375.1. Taxonomy (NCBI): domain Eukaryota; kingdom Viridiplantae; phylum Streptophyta; class Magnoliopsida; order Rosales; family Rosaceae; genus Rubus; species Rubus parviflorus. The sequence continues at coordinate 32,853,418 of JARGGL010000001.1, forward strand.
TGACAAGTTCAATTCTCATCATTGTATTGGAAGGTATCCTAAGACTCAAAACAACACAAAACAAACAATGACTCTTTTTGGATTTTGGATTTTTTATTTTATTTTTTATCTGGGCATCGACCAGTCGACAAGAATAGGTTGACCATTCGACTGGGACCAGGGAACAAACTGTCGTACTCTGTATGGATTCGACCGGTCGACATGTAGCCTCGATCGTTCTACTGGGAGTTACGAAAAAGTTGAAGTTTGAGATGATTTTCAGAACACGACTCCCCGATGACACTAAAGTAACGACAAACCTTCCCCTCACACTTAAACCAGGCATTGTCCCCAATGCAAAAGGCATGAAACACACAACAATGCAAAAGATAACAAGGGAAAGACACAACACACAAAACAGGCAAAAAGGTGATAAGAAAACAAGAGAAGAGTTAAGCGAACGTCCCTGATTACTCCTCCATACATGGGTTGCCTCCCAAGAAGCGCTTGATTTTACGTCTTTAGCCAAACGGTATGGTGCAAATCATGCAAGAGGAGCCGAATCTTGTAGAGGAAGAGCCTTTACATCATGCTCCTTGAAAGACTCATAATAATGTTTGAGTCGATGTCCATTAACTTTGAAAGAGTTTCCCGTAGACAAACTTTTGATCTCAACTGCACCATGAGGGAAAACATTAGTAACAACAAATGGGCCACACCAACGAGAACGAAGCTTACCTGGGAAAAGCCGAAGACGAGAGTCAAATAACAAGACTTTTTGTCCCACTTCGAAAGTCTTTCGAAGCACCATCTTATCATGAAAAAGCTTGGTCTTGTCCTTGTGAATACAGCTACTGTCATATGCCTCATTCCTTATCTCATCAAGCTCATTCAATTGAAGCTTCCGCTATCCACTGGCAGTAACCATGTCAAAGTTAAGCCTCTGAATCGCCCAATAAGCTCGGTGTTCCAACTCCAACTCCACAGGAAGATGATATGCTTTGCCAAACACTAACCGAAACGGACTCATCCCAATGGGGGTTTTATAAGCAGTCTTATAAGCCCACAAAGCATCATCCAATCTATCACTCCAATCATTTCGGTTAGGATTAACAGTTTTCTCCAAAATTTGCTTGATCTCCCTATTTGAAACCTCCGCTTGCCCACTTGTTTGAGGATGGTAAGGTGTAGAAACCTTATGAGTGATGTTGTACTTCCTCAACAAAGCTTCAAAAGATCTATTGCAAAAGTGGCTCCCTCCATCACTGATAATAGCTCGAGGTGTTCCAAACCTTGAAAAGATGTTAGTCCTAAGAAAGCTAAGAACAACCTTAGAATCATTAGCCCGGGTGGCAAGTGCCTCCACCCATTTAGAGACATAATCCACAGCAAGAAGTATATAAAGAAAACCATGAGAAGAAGGAAATGACCCATGAAATCAATGCCCCACACATGAAAAATCTCAACAACCAAAATGGGTGTTAAAGACATTTGATTCCTTGGGCCTATGTTACCTGTCCTTTGACAACGATCACAAGTCATGCAAAAAGCATATGCATCCTTAAACAAGGTAGGCTAATAAAATCCACTCTCAAGAATCTTAAGAGCAATTTTCTTTGCTCCAAAGTGACCTCCACAAGCATAAGAGTGACAGAAAGTTAGAATCGAATGAAATTCAATTTCGGGTACGCACATTCTTATCACTTGATCGGGACAAAACTTCCACAAGTATGGATCATCCCACACAAATTGCTTGCTAGTTTTGATGAGCTTATGCTTCTGAGCGCGAGTGAAATCCGCTTGAACCTGCTTGGTGACAATATAATTAATAATATCTGTATACCAAGGGTTAGAAACCTGAGTAGAAAGTAATTGCTCATCAGGAAAAGTTTCATTTAAAGGAAGAGAATCTTCCTCAACATTAGAACCATTCACCAATCTGCTAAGGTGATCAGCAACCACATTCTCGCTTCCCTTTTTGTCCTTGATCTCAAAGTCAAATTCTTGGCGTAAGAGCATGCAACGAATCAACCTTGGTTTAGCCTCCTTCTTTGTCAGAAGGTACTTCAATGCTGCATGATCAACCTTAGTTCCAATCAGATAAGATCTAAATTTCTCTAAGGTAAAAATAACAGCAAGAAGCTCCTTCTCTGTAGTTGAATAATTCAACTGTGCATCATTCAAAGTTCTTGAAGCATAATAAATCACGTGTGGCAATTTATTCACTCTTTGACCAAGAACTGCCCCAACGGCATAATCAAATGCATCACACATGAGCTTAAAAGAAAGGCTCCAATCAGGTGGCATGATGATGGGTGCAGTAGTCAACATCTCCTTAAGCTTCTCAAAGGCCACCTTGCACTCCTCATCAAAGTGAAACGCCACCTCCTTCTGTAGTAGACAACATATGGGTCTGGTGATCTTTGAGAAATCCTTGATAAAGCGCCTGTAAAAACTTGCATGACCAAGAAAAGAGTGCACCTCCCTCACAGTTATGGGAGGTGGTAAGGAACGCACAAGATCTATTTTGGCTTTATCAACCTCTATGCCCTTAGCAGAAACAATGTGACCTAAAACTATACCTTGTTGAACCATAAAGTGACACTTCTCCCAATTTAAAACAAGGTGAGTTTCTTCACATCTTTTTAACACAAAAGATAGGTTATTCAAATAATAGTCAAAAGAATCACCAAAAACTGAAAAATCATCCATAAATACCTTGATGATCTTCTCAATCATGTCCGAAAATATGCTCATCATGCACCGTTGGAAGGTGGCTGGTGCATTACATAGTCCAAATGGCATCCTCCTATAAGCAAACATTCCAAAAGGTCTCGTGAATGTTGTCTTCTCTTGATCCTCAGGAGCAATGGCAATTTGATTGTAACCCGAGTATCCATCTAAGAAACAATAGTATGAATGACCTACAAGACGCTCCAACATTTGATCAATAAAAGGTAAAGGAAAGTGATCCTTACGTGTAGTGGTGTTAAGTTTGCGGTAGTCAATGCAAACTCTCTACCTCGCCTGAAGGCGTTGAGGGACAAGTTCATTATCCTCATTCTTGACCATAGTGATACCAGAGCGTTTTGGAACAACTTGGACCGGGCTCACCCATTTACTATCCGAGATGGGATAGATGATTCCAGTATCTAGGAGTTTGAGAACCTCCTTCTTCATAACTTCCATCATAGACAGATTCAATCTGCGTTGTGCCTCTCTAGTAGGTTTTGAACCCTTCTTAAGAAGTATACGATGCATGCACATAGTCGGGCTTATTCCCTTGATGTCTGCAATTCTCCATGCAATTGCAGTCTTATGCTCACGTAGAACCCGAAGTAACTTCTCCTCTTCCTGCATAGAAAGGTTAGAAGCAACAATAACAGGCAAAGTCTCTTCTTTCCCTAAGTATGCGTACTTTAGATGCTCTGGCAAAGGTTTCAATTCAAGTATGGGTGCCTGAATCACAGAAGACATAAGCTCTTTGTCAGAAATCTGAAGGAAAATAAAGTTAGAAGACTTACATGGGAGTCTTGTACGAGATTCTAGGACTACTAAGGTTTCTTGAAGGTCAATTTTGTTCCCAACCCAATCGACAACCATGGCATCCTTTGCTGTCTTGTCCCCTCGACCATTTGATGTAGTTTGATCGACCGGTCGATCATGCTGCTGGAAACTCATCTTCATTACTGTTTTCAACATATTGTCTCCCACATTTGCATTGTATACATCCTGCACCAAATAATCAAAAATGTCAATGGAAAAACAAGAGTTAACTTGTGGATACCTCATGGCTTCAAAGATATTGAAGCTAATCTTTCTCTCTTCGAATTCCATTATCAAAGTTCCTTCGTAAACATCAATCTTTGTACTTGCAGTTCTCATGAATCATCTTCCAAGGATGAGAGGTAAAGATGTGGGCATAGGGTTATGCTCCATCTCAAGAACAAGGAAGTCAGCTGGGAATACTAAGTTATTCACTTGCACAAGCACATCTTCCAAATAGCCTTCGGGATACACATGAGAGCGATCCACTAATTGAATGACCATTTGAGTCAGTTTAGGCTCACCTAGCTGAAGAGATTCATACACAGAGTATGGCATTAAGTTAATTGAAGCACCCAAATCAATTAAAGTATGTTCAAACTTGGTTTTACCAACGGTACAAGGGATGGTGAATCATCCGGGATCCTTCAATTTGGGAGGAAGCTTCCTTTAAAGCACAATAGAGGCTTCCTCACTCACAGCAACAGTCTCTGCTTCATCCAACTTCCTTTTGTTAGTACAAAGATCCTTAATAAACTTGCGTACCTGGGAATTTTCTTGATGGTGTCAAGGAGAGGAATGTTCACTTGGACTTTCGAGAGAATTTCCAAGATATCTTTGTCACTTTGCTCATTCTTTTGTTTTGCAAACTTGCGAGGAAAAGGAATAAGTGGCACATAGGAAGTATTGGGACCAGTTTTATTTACCTGAAGAGGACTGGATGCAATTAGGGGAGCCGAAGCTACTCCTAATCCCAAGGGAATTTTGGATTTCTCTTGATCTCCCCTAGTCGATCGTTCGAGATTTTCCGTTGACCGTTCGATCACCTTGCTGTCTGTTGGTCGACCGGTCGACGCTTCCGTCGAACGGTCGAGTAATTCTATTGGCCACGATTCGAGGTCTCTGTCTTTGGTTCGATCGTTCGACTATTCCTCTCGATCGGTCGACAGCACGACTCGACTTGCTCTTGGGTCTTCTAATTGCTCCCACACATGCGTTTGCAAATCCTTACCTCCTTTTGATGCATTCCTTGGCCGTCTAAGGTACACCGGCTCATCCGGAAGCTGTTTTTCACTCTTCAATGTGACAGCTTGAACCTATTCATGGTTAGCTCCCTTAGGATTAATTTCAGTCTGAGAAGGAAGTGTACCTTGTACTCTTACGTTGCGTCGCTTACACAATTGACCAAATTGGTGCTCAAGGTTATTAATAGCCTTGGCATGAAATTGGAATGTGCTATCTATTTTCTCCCTATATGCCTTGTTGTCCTGCATTATGGTTTTAGTATCATTGGCAATAGAAAGCACAAGATCTTCACGTTTACTTGAGGATTGTTGAGGCGGATATTGGTTGAAATTTTGAGGCCTAGGACCTTGATTGAATCGAGGAGGACGAGGAGCCTTGTAATTGTTGTTTGCCTCTTGCTGATATGTAGAGACACTAGCGTTGGTACCCCAACGGAACGCAGGATGAACATTCCCCTCATTCCTTTGCCTTTGCTGCCCCATATAGTTAACCTGCTCATCACCTGTAGAAGAATATGGACAAAGTGAAGTAATATGATTATTAGTGGAACATTTAGCACATACCTCAACCTGAGCCACTTCTTGAAGTGACATGTTCTTCATCATTAGATCAAGTTTGTCCTCAACGGCAACCATCCTTGTTGAGTCTCTTTCACTTGTGTTCACCTCATAAGCATCCTTGGGTTTGGATTCTTGAAACCCCTTTGTAGAGAACTGTTGAGAGTTCTCACTCAATGTTTCAAAGATATCAAAAGCTTGATCACTAGTCTTGTTCATGAAAGCGCCTCCACAAGCAGAATCCACAAGGGCCTTGTTTGAATCATTCAAACCCTCATAGAAGAATTGGGCTTGATCATCCTTAGAGTAACCATGGTGAGGACACTTCCTTAGCAGCCCATTAAAACTCTCCCAAGCTTCACAAAAGAGATCTCCGGATCTCTGTCGGAAAGTATGAATATCTCTCCTTAATTGCCTTGTTCTCTGAGAAGGGAAGTACTTGGGGATGAACTTTGTGGACAATTGATCCCATGTAGCTATGGTGTTGGGAGACAATGATCGAATTCAACCACCACTTAGCATGATCCTTCAAAGAGAAGGGAAACAGAATAAGTTTCAGCTGCTCGGCAGTCAGACCTGGAAGAAACTGAGTTCTACAAAGGTCATAGAACTCTCTTAAATGGTTGTTCGGGTCTTCATTTTGTTTTCCATAAAAGTGAGGAACCGAGTTGATGAGCTGTGGAGACAAACTAAATGAAGCACCATCAGCATGAGTAAATGTGATGCACGAAGGTTTGCAACACCCTGGGGTACAAAGGAAGACTTCAATGGCTTCGGTTCTTCGGCCATTGTGTTGCCAACAAACTCTTGCTCTTCCTCGGTATCTATATCAGAATGTATCGATGGAGGAGGTGTGGGAACTAGAAGAGTCCCTAAACCTGGAGATGATGGTGGTGTAGATGAAGATGTAGGTATCAAATCCGTAAGTAGACGCGGAGCGGCTGCTTTACGGTTGCAGCGAGCGGTGCGTTCGATCTCAGAGTCACAGAGAAGTTTTTTTTCCTGAGAATGCCGGGTGTTCATAAACTATAAAACAAAAAGACACTAAACGTTAGAAACTAAAAATAAAATCAAAAACAAAAACAATAATTTGCAATCAAATAATTCATTCCCCGGCGACACGGCGCCAAAATTGATAAGGATATTTCTACACACCAAATTGATGCACAAAAACTACATATTAATTACCCTACTGTGGATATGAATATCGAATGTAGAATGAGAAGTAGGGATCGTTCCCGCAAGAGAATGAGATCTAAATGCAAATTATGACACTAAACTATAACGACTTCAAACTGACCTAGAAAGGAAAATATGAACAGCAGACAAACTAGACTGACTCTAAAAATTACGAAATTAAATACCTAGACTCTAAACACACTAATGACGACCTGGACAAAGTGTCAACTATTTTGGATTAGAGTAAGGTAAATGACGAAAATAAAAAGAGATTATGATTAGAGTTGCAAACAAATATGAGAATGAGTCAAAGGACAACTAACCACCACTAGACAATCCTACAACCATGTTATATTCCTTTTATCAAATCTTATTCATAGATGAAGACTCTCACAATTAGCCCTAAACTGCAGTGTATCTAATTGTATTACTCTCTCTTACTTGGTACATTATATGCATGAACTGCATACCACACAACATATCTCTAACATGCAACCTAGGATGAACTGCATATGACTAGGTTTAACATATAGTAGTCATTAAGATTGAAGAGAGTTTGAGAAATCACAAGGCACACAAGATTATGAACTGCATATCCTATGTAACCTAGAAGTTATTTCACTGATCAATCGCAATTAATAATCGTTCCTTAACAAGCATATATGATGGGACAACCGATCAAGCATACATACTAGAACAATAGATCCTAACACATGCATCTAAGCGTGCAGTCAAAGATACAAACATCAAAGATCATCAATGATTTGCCGGCAAAATAACTTTCATCTATTTCATAAGAATATCCAAAGAAAAGTTATAACACAATTGTAATTATGTCTAGGGCTTCAAGTAGCCCCTTAACTAAAGGGTTTAGCCGGACTTAGTCATAATATAAAGCATATATAGGTAAATACATAAGAGAGAGGGAACCAAAGAACATGAAATGCCGAATAGACGACAGATCGACCTGTCGACAATGCCCTTCGACCGTTCGACGATGAGATTCCGGGTTTTTCTTCTTTCTCTCACGCGCGAATAGGGTTTTCTTTGAAGTCCACGAGCTCCTTTTTATATGATCAGCAATCCCTCGATCTACTTGCCCTTCACAACTTCTAATCCCACAAGGAAACTCATTAAAGAACAATCTTTAACAAATCCTTAAGGAACTAGACTTCCTTAAACTATCGGAAATCTCCATCTTGAATAAAACTTCCTCTTTATTTCCTTTTTCTCCTCTTTGCATTGGACACACTACAAAACTCAAAAACACATTAAAAGCCCAAAACAATAATTAAACAATTACGAAAACAAATAATAAATAAGAATAAACGTCGCAAATAATGCTCCTATCACTGAGCAAATGGAAGGGTGGTAACATCCTTGTTTCATTGTTATCAAGCTAAAAAGTCTGGAATGGTCCTTGTGTTAGGGGATTATTCTCAATCTTATCCATGTGGCCAAAAAGATGTTAATAATACTCCTAGCCAGTAGGGCTGCCACTTTTTACCGAACTTTCCGAACCGACCGATTACCGACCGATTTTTTTTGGTTTGGTAACCGACTTTTCACGAGCCGAAAATCGAAAAAACCGAAAAAAATGGTACCGAAACCAAAAAAACCGAACCGACCGATTACCGAAAAATATTACTGAAAATAAACCGAATCGATTATTACCGAAATAACCGAAGTATATGCCGATATATTTTCCTAAATATACACAATTTACAAATATATAAATAAATAAACACCTATTTTTTTTGTTATACTCATACCTAGAGGTGGCAAACGGGCCGGCCCGGCCCATTTAATCGGGCTATGGGCCGTGCTCGGGCCGGCCCGTGTCGGCCCATTTCTTATCGGGCCCGGGCTCGGGCCGGCCCATATACTCAAACATTAGGCCCGGCCCGGCCCACGGCCCAAGTCCATAGCGTGTCGGGCCATGCTCGTGCCGGGCCAATAACGGGCTCAGGCCGGGCCGGGCTTGGGCCGTAAGAAAATGAAAACTATTTTTTTTTTCCGATAAAAACGAAAAGTGGTTCTACTTTGAGATAAAATTAATACAATAAACATAAATACTACACAAAATTCATACAAACAATGCTTGTTGTTCATAATTATATATATATATATATATATATATATATATATATTTATGTATATATAATATATACATATATAATTATATATAATTGTATATAATATATACATATATAATTATATATAATATATACATATATAATTATATATACATATATTATATATACATATATAAAACTATATATATATATCCACGCCTCATGAACGGGCCGGGCCGCGGCCCGTAATTTATCGGGCTCGGGCTGGGCCGGGCTTTTGGGCCAATATTTCTCGGCCCGGCCCGGCCCGTTACATTAACGTGCCGGGCTCGGGCCGGGCCTATAACGGGCTCGGGCCGGGCGGGGCCGCTTCTTAACGGGCCGGGCTCGGGCCTAGCGGCCCATTTGCCACCTCTACTCATACCTAACCCTAAAGTTGGGAAATTAATATTAATATGTAACGAGTGAGATATTTCATAAGTAAAATATGAACTTAAGATATATCGAAAACAAATTAGACCGAAATACCTCGATGAGTGTTTACTCAATATTTACTTTTTTGATTCGTTATTTTTTGGAAGAAAAGCTTATAGACATTAGTCATAGAGCACGTCATTGGTTTACCAAAATTCCGAAAATATTTGGTTTAACGAAGAATAAAAAACCGAAAGGATCCGAAAAAATACCGAAAATTCCGAAAATATTTGGTTTACCGAAGAATCGAAAACCGAAAGGATCCGAAAAAATACCGAAAAACCGAATTCCGAAATATTTCGAATTCGAATTGGTAAAACCGAAACCGATCCGAAATTTTTTGGAATCCGATCGGTAAGGCCGAAAACCGATCCAATCCGACCGAGTGGCAGCTCTACTCCTAGGGTTGGATAAATTGCCAAATTCCATCAAAATTGTCAACACCGTCAAACTTCCGTTACAATAAGCTCAGGTCCCGTGCATGTGCTTGTGTAAATTTGTCTAGTCAATTTATGTAAATAAAACCATCCAATAACAAGAGAAACAAGACTACAAGAGCACTTTCAGGGCGTCTGCAACTCAAATATTTAACCTTTAATTGATTTTTTTTTTAATGAAATGAGTGATAGAAGAGGAACAACCTCCCTAATACTCTAATTTATTAAACTAAAAAATCTTTAAAACCTTTAATTGAAAGCTTAAACTATACCTCGAATGAGATAGAAGAGGAACAACCTCCCTAATACTCTAATTTATTAAACTAAAAAATATTTAAAACCTTTAATTGAAAGCTTAAACTATACATCGAATGAGGATCTGATATTGTTCTTGGAAGCCAACAATGTCTATCTACAATACACACCTATTTTTTAGTCCGCTTTTACCCATTTAACAAAGATGAACCAGGGAAAAAAATGATAAAAAAAAAACACAAAACAAAAAAACTTTAGGATCTAAAGGCCTCACTGGGTGGCACGTGCTTATTTATGCATTAGAATATTCAAAGCTTTGAACTCATATATGAAAATGATGATCTAGTAACTCTAGTTTGGGCATGCATGGTATCTTTTTTTTTTTTTAGCAATGAAAACTTCATTTAAACTGCACAAAGGCAGAGCAACAAAACAAGGAAACCAGCAGAACAAAGAAACAGTTCAGGAAATTACAATCCAAGAAAGAAAATTAACATGAAGGTGGAGCGGGAAGTTTGTTGTTCTTCAAGACACGAACCAAAGAAGATGGAGGGCGCTGAATCCAGTTCCCAAGATCCATCCTCATTTTTGCTTGACCAGTAACCCAATCTGCCGCATCATTAGCACCTCTCTTAACCAAATTCCAACTGCATATCTTGAAAAGACCTTGAATACTTCTGATCTCCTTCAACAGAGGGTAGATATCCCAAAAAGCACAACTAGATTGATTCAAAGCAGAAAGAAACACCTGCTCATAGTCAACCTCCATGATAACATTTTGGAAATCTAGAGACTTAGCTAATCTCAAGCCCTCTAAAGCAGCAGAAGCTTCAGCCACCACAGCAGAACTTGAGAAAAAAGGAGAAGAGACTCCAGACAACACCTGACCTGATTCATCTCGAATAATAACTCCAATCCCTGCCTTGTTAGAACCAGAATCCCAAGCACCATCACAATTCACCTTAACAAAACCCGAACCAGGGGCACACCATTTAATCTCTTGCTCAACCATACTATCAGCCACATTTGGAGAATTTGGAAGAGGTAAAACCATCATCCCCAAGAATTCAGCAACAGCAGCACCAATCCTATGCACAGTCCCAATAGGATTAGGAGCCACATGATCATAAATGACCTCACACCTAGCCGTCCAAATAATCCAAAGTGTAAAAGAAATCCAGCACCACATCTCCCTTTTAAAAGCCTTGCTGACATTAAATTTAGAGCTTACCCACAACAACCACTCATCAAAAAAAGATATCTCCTGCACATTTACTTTTTAATTCAAAGGAATCCCAAACCAAACGCCCCTCACCCAAGGACAGAGAAAAAAAAAATGCTCAATAGTCTCAGGGAATTCATGACAGATAGGGCAGAGAAGGGAATTAATAACCTTTTTAGCAAAGAGATTCGCCATTGTAGGAAGGCAATTAGAACAAGCTTTCCAAAGAAAATGCATGACCTTAGGCATTGATTTAATACTCCAAATTAACTTCCACACAGACGGATTAATCACATGAGAACAATGAGAGTGTTGAATAGATGGCATAACTCTTGTTTCAAGCAACTTATGGTATCCAGATCTCACCGTAAAATTTCCAGACTTATCATAAGGCCACACTAGCTTATCATTTTCCCATTCAGCAGATAGAGGAATAGACATAATAGCAACTTTTTCCTCCTCAGATAAGTGAGCAATTATAGGATTAAAATCCCAACATGGAATCTCCCAATTTACCAAGTCAGCAACCCTCTGATAAGGATCAAATTCTTCAGCAGCTAAGTAAGAAGCATGCAACTTACCACTTGGAATTCCAGGAACCCATCTATCTTCCCAAGTTTTAATGGATTCACCATTAAGAACTTGCCATCGAGCAAACTCTTGGATACATTTCCTCCCTTCCAGAATACTGCTCCAAGCCTAGGAAGCACGAGCACCCTTAGAAGCACTCAAAAAATCAGAGTTAGGAAAATACAGCCCTTTAAGAACTTGAACCCAAAGAGCCTCAGGATGTTGAATAATTCTCCAACACAATTTAGCAAGAAGAGACATATTATACTCCTTGAGACTTCTGAACCCAAGACCACCCTTAGATTTAGCAAGACCCAATTTAGTCCAACTCATCCAATGGATTTTCATGTTACCATCAGTGCTTCCCCACCAAAATTTAGCAAACTCAACATCAAGATCCTTGCAAACACCATCAGTAAACAGAAACACTGACATAGGATAAGATGGAATAGCACAGAGGACAAATTTAATTAAAATTTCTTTTCCAGCAGGGGTGAGATGAGCATGCTTCCAACCTTGCACTTTACTAGCAATTATATCCTTCACAAAAGCAAGTGCTTGCTTCTTTGATCTTCCCCACATAGTAGGCAAACCAAGGTACTTACCTGGATCCTCAAAGCTACAAATACCCATCTCTCCACTTATAATCATTTGCAGCTCCAAAGGTGTATTGGGACTGGAAAAAAAACTAGACTTTGCAAAATTTACTCTCTGACCAGAGGCAGCACAATATTCATTTATAATAGACATCATACATTGACAATTCTGCACAGATGCCTTAAGAAAAAATAATGAATCATCAGCAAATAACAGGTGAGAAATCATAGGACCAGAGGCACCCAAACGAAGACCCACCGGTCTATTTTCAAGACAGGCCTGATTAATCATGCAAGATAACACTTCACAGACCAGAATAAAAAGATAAGGTGATAATGGATCACCTTGTCTAATACCCCTAGTAGGCTGAAAAGATGCACATGGCTTTCCATTTAGAAGAACCGAGAAAGATACAGTACTCACACACATCATTATCAAATCCACCCACTTACTTGAGAATCTCATTTTCAGCATAACAGCTTGCAAAAAATCTCATTCAATCCTATCATATGCCTTGTTCATGTCCACCTTAACACCCATATCAAACTCATATCCAGACTTCCTTAACTTTAAAAAATGAAAAACTTCATGAGCAACAACAATATTGTCCTGAATCTGCCTACCATGCACAAAAGCAGCTTGATTGTAGGAAATTAAATGAGGCAAAAAAGGCTCAAGTCAATTAGCCAAGATTTTTGAAAACACCTTGTATGAAAAATTGCACTAACTGATGGGTCTAAATTGAGACATTACCTCAGGTTTCTGAACTTTTGGGATAAGAACAATGTGAGTTTTATTCATAGATTGCAGCAACTTCCCAAAATCAAGAAACTCAATAGAAGCATTCATAACAATGGGATGAACAATGTCCCAGAACGCCTGATAGAACGTGCCTTGGTACCAGGGCCGGCCCGATGATTTCTGGTGTCTTGTGCAAAATGAAATGTTGATGCCTTTTTTTTTTTTTTTTTTTTCATGAACATTTAAATCCACATTCAGAACCAAATCTCCCAGAAATTTATAAAAAAAAAAACCAAAACAGTGGCCTTCATAAGCCAAAGTCTGTTTTTAGGCTGAAAATTTACAAGCATCCTTCGAAATATATAGAACCAAAAATTGTCCAAAAACAAATTCCAGCAGCTAGTAGCTCTTGAACCAACCTAAAAAGCAAAAGCATCCCCACAAAATGTTCCAGCAATCTTCAATTATCATCTAAACACTGACACTGTCCTCCTTGCATTTTTAACTGCAAAATCATTACTGAAGCTTGCATAATCAAGGTTCTCCAGAAAACCATTCTCAATAGAAATCAAAGCAAGACCATTTAATCTTGTTTGTTCTTTTTTGATGTCCAGAAAGTTGTTTCCTATGAAACATTTTTATTTAAAACATACCCAAAAAAATGAAGAGATTCTAGCAAAGTCACAAAATCACAGATAATAATAACACAAAGAAAATAAGAAATAGAACAATAGTACCTGGGTTTTAAGCCTTGAAAAATCCCAAAATCTTAGAAGAATCACCATTAATTTTATGAGATAAGCCGATCAGATTCTGACCACAATATGCCAAAAATAAAACACAATTGGTATAAATTCATGATTATAAATTATTAAATTTGCAAGAACAAATGACAATCTTTTATATAAATTCTGTTGAAAATTAGGACTTTTACCTTATGATAAATTGAATACTAATGACAATATGACATGCTCTCCAAGGCTCCAAGCTTTGAGTCTGACTATGAGAAGTTAGAAGAAATGATTCGGCTGTGGAAACTAGAAACGCAAGAAATATTTTGAGTCTTAATCTCAGAAGATAAGATATTGAGGAATGAAAGAATTTTTTTTCGTTTTTTCCAGATAAAAAGGTGGGGAATGGGAGAACTAGGCAGCTGAAAAGAATGTGTTTTAATTAAATAATTGGTGTCTTGGTGGGAGTTGTGGCTGGAAAGGCAAACAAGAACATAAAAAAGTGTGCTTAATTAAACCAAAGTGGGAGAGGGGTTTAATTTTTTGAAAGGGGTAGAATCAATCCACTAAAGCCAGAGAGAAGCATACATCAAATTCTAGGACCCAGCTTATACCCTGCTAGGAACTAAAAAATAAACAAGCAAACCTCATTATAGTCTAGAAAGCTCGATTATTGCATCGAGCCTACAATAATAAAACACTCCTACGCATCTAGAAGGGTTTAATTAAATAGTCGTTTTGTACTTTTGTGACCATCAACCATCGAAAGCCTCAAATCTCACTGCCCCATACTGTCAAGTTTCAAAAAAAAAAAAACATTACAATATATTATTATAACATTTGGACTAGATTCATATTGGTGCCCCTGGGATTATTGGGCCCTATGCGGGCGCACAGCCCAAACCCATTCAGGGCCGCCCCTGCTTGGTACCCATTAGGGCCAGGGGATTTCAAAGCCCCAAGATAAAAAACAGCAGTCTTAACTTCATCCAGAGAAATTGGACGCAGCAGGTCACTATTCATATCATCAGATACCATGGCCTCAACACAATCCAACACACCATGCCATTCCCTAGCACCATCAGATGTAAACAGAGTTGGAAAATAATCATGAAAACCACTTGCAACTTCTTCTTTACCCTCAACCCAGACACCAGCACTATTCTTTATCTTCTTCACAACATTTCTCTTTCTTCTTTGAACTGTACTTAAATGAAAAAATCTTGAATTTTTATCACCAGACTACAACCATCTTACCCTTGACCTTTGATGCCAATGAATTTCCTCCCTAGACCACAACTCATCCAGTCGATGAACAATCTCCTCCATTCGATTTTTATGCAGATGATACGAACCATGATTATGAAGAGAAGATAGCTCAGACATTAAAGAGCCAATTTGCAACTTTGAATTCCCAAACTTTTCTTTACTCCACTTTATGAGACCATTCTTACAAATGTTTAGCTTTTTCTTCCATTGCCTTTGAGTTCCACCAAAGACCAATTTACTCCAACAATTTGAAACAACTTCCAAACACTCCGGATCTCTCCTCCACTTTTCCTCAAAACGAAAAAGACGAGGAGACTTCTTATCCTCCACAATACAAGAAACCATAATGGGACAATGATCATACCCAATATTAGGAAAATGGTCAATCATAGAGTTAGGCCAAACATCACACCACTCCTCATTAAGCAGAGCTCTATCCAACCTTTCTTTAAGGACGCATTCACCATTCATCATTTTATACCAAGTAAAAGAAGGACCCTTATACCCAATATCAATTAGCCGACCAGTAAAAATAAAATCCCTAAACAACTTCAATCTCCTTTCATCTCTCAGAGCACCTCCACAAGCCTCATCATTACTAATCAACTCATTGAAGTCTCCCACACAGAGCCAAGGTGCATTATGAATACTCCTTGCAATTCCAGATAATCTCATCCAAACTCCTTTCTACCTACATCCCCCGGAGGGCCATAAACAAAAGTTACCCTGCAATTCTTCATAGATTTCAAGCAAGTCACAGAGGTATCAATAATATTTTTTGATTTTTCAATAACAGAGACATCCACCAAATCATCCCACCACAAAGCCAACCCTCCAGCACGGCCAACTGGATCCACCAACATACCATTATTGTATCCCAGCCTTTTCCTAATAGCATCTACTTTTTTTTCTTTGTTCTGAGTTTCCATAATAAAAATAATACTAGGCTCCAACTGAATCTTCAAGTCCATTAGAGAATTCCCAGTCAAGGATGGACCAAGTCCTTGACAATTCTAGGATAATAACCTCATGTCTGTCGTGTGGCGGTAATAGGCCCGCCACCACAGCCTTTTCCAATAGACCAAACAGCCAAATTATCATCTTGACTTATAGACACATCACACAGATTCTCATCATTAAAATCCAGAGTACTAGGCAAAGCAATCGGCACCTGTTTACCACGCCCCCTTCCCTTAGCAGCCTTGTTCTTCTGACTCCTTGTTCGATTAGAAACTGAATGAGTATTAGCAATAGGGCCTAAAGGTCTACCAACAATAGTTCCCGCACTCTCAGCCTTTTGCAATTTCTGACAAGTAATAGAAGTAACACTATCAAAAGACCTCTTCAGCTTCAATCGATTAAAAACCGTAGCCAAACACACTTCAGAAACAATAGGAGATTGCACTTTCACAATAGCAGGAACCATAGCACCCATCTCCTCCTCATCACTAACCTCAGTCACGTGATACTGAGGCTTATCTGAAGTATCCATATCACTATCAGAGAAATCAGAAAGAATAATTGGTGTTCTATATTTCTCAATTTCAGGATCAACATCAGGTACAGAGATAGACAAACTATCCGTTATATTTGATACCACAGATGAAGATAATTGGACTTGATCAGAAGTCGTCACAATTGACTGAGAAGGAATTGGGCCATCAGAGATACTAGGATTACAATTGATGTTAGGCCCAGAAGCAAAACCCAAACCATCAATAGTCACATTCGAGACCTTATCCGCCAACAAATCTCCATGCTGACGTGGCCCATGAGAACGAGCCAGCTGGAGAGCTGAAACCAAATCAGACCTACCCCTTGTATCACACACCTCCTGTGACACCAAACTTTCACGCACAAAAGATTGTGCGTTCACCCCACGCGGTTGTTTTCCCCTTCCTCCCCCAAATGAATCCCAGACATAAGAGCTCTGATGACGGTTATCATGAGGAAAATCATCAAAATTAAGCTTCCTGGAAGGAGGAGCACAAAGCTCTGGTCCATAGAAATTGTCAATCTCAGAAGGACCATCATTCCACTGACAAAACTACAAAGTGTGCCCAATTCTCCCACACTTATAGCAATACTCCCTCAGACATTCATACTTAATCGAGATCCTCCGGTGATTACGTCCATCTCTCGGCTCAAAGAAACCAGAGTATAACGGCTTACGGCCATTGAGCATGACTCTGACTCTGAGATAAGACCTTGGCATCTTAATTGGATCCTTAACTTCCAGCACTTTCCCAACTCTTCGAGCAATACTTCTAGCAGTCCCATCCGTCATAACACCAAGAGGCACATTATGAATCTGGATCCAGAACTTAATCCCAGAGGAATCAACCTCCTCAATAGCTAGATCCCTCGACCATGGAATTCCATTAAACAATCGATTATCCACATTCCAAGGCCCAGACTCCAGAATATGGGTAGCCAAAACTACATCCCTCACCATAATCGAATAGATATGATCATCAACAGGAACAATCAGATAATCTTCATCCCCAATCGTACCCCAACCAGTCTTAAAACCATTCAAAACTCCATTTCAATGTGGCGGTTTCTCTGCTAAAATAGCTCCAGCCAAATTAAAAACCAGATCCTGCACATCATCAGGCCGAGCTACAAATTGTATATCATCTTCATCATTCGGCTCCATATTGAAGTTGAATCTGCAAAGCCAAAACCCCAAAATACAATAGAGATCCGAAAATGAAATTGAAAACAGGAAAAGCAAAGTTATCAAAAAAAACATAGAAACGAGAAGGATTTAGAAAGAAAATAGAGTGGGAAGAGAGAAGTGGATGGCGGTGATGGAAGGGGGTAAGTGAGATGAAACCCACAGAATGCGTTATAACAATGCAGAAACTCTCAAGATGAGAGAGAAGTTTTTCTAACTCAAATAACTAGTTGAGGCAAAGACTAAGCATGCATGGTATCTAACTTTAGGGAATATTCAAAGCTTTCAACTATATCTACCACATTTAGTTGACAGAAAACTAGATATATATTTTGATATACTCAAAAATGATCTACCACATTTAGTTTTATTCAAATCAATGATATGAGTTTTACTTCTGCAAATTGATAATTTTGTATTTCAATCATGGTTTTTCATTCTTCTTAGCAATGGTATTGTTATTAGGGTTGTTTTCTTGCTCAATTTCATATCATGTTTTCTAATTTTCATTACTTTCATATATATCGCTTTAGTAAATTTACCTACTATATTTTTTTAAAAGATTAATTTACGTAAATTATTTAGTAATTTACCTACAATATTTTCTAAAAAGATGAATTTAATTAACTTCAATATTAAAAACTTGTTTTCCAAAAACCCTAGTTCATTCTAGCGGCGGCGTCGTCTTCGCGCCTCCACCCCAGCGGGTTCCGACCAGGTCTAGCCTTCTCCTCCCTCACAGGTGTGAGAAGGGACGAAGGTGTTGTTGTGCGGGTTTGATCCGAGCGGCCTCTTACCTGTTTTTTTCTCGTACTCCTCTCTCTTGGTTTTGCCGATCTGGTTTGGAGGTGCAGCGGTGGTCACTCCTGGGTTACCGTTTGCGATCTCCGGATAGAGGTGGGGCTACAGAGTTGGTTCATTGCCAAGGACAGCAGCGATATCTCCGGTTGAGATCTGTTGTAGGAGGCTCTCTAGCTGGTTTTGCTCGTGGTTAGTCCGACGGAAGTGGTGATTGGGCTTTGTTTTCGGGTCTGATCCGGGTTTGTTGGATCACGCCATGAACTGCTGGAAAGGGCGACCACCGAAGATATGTTTCCGGCCGTGGTTTTGCTAATCAAGACTGGGTCATTGGGAGGGGCTTGCTGCAATTGGGCTTGGGGTGAGGCTTTTGGGCCTGCCTCTGAGTCTGATGTACAGTGGGTTCTTACGATGGTTTGGGCTCTAACGGAGGGTGTCTTGCTACCCTCATCTATTACTTAGTGTCTTGGTGTTTGGCCTACATTGATGACGTACATCATCAGGGAAGCTGGTCTATGAGTTTCTGATCGTACCACAATTGCGTACTCGGGGGCTTGGATTCTCTCTAGTTAGGGTAGTTTTTACTTGATGTATTTCATCCTTGTAGGCTCGTTTTTGAATAAACGAACGAACAAGACTTAATGAGCGGTACTGTTTAGTTTTCTAGTTTGCCTGACCTTCAGAGTTATGAGTATGGACCTAGGAGATTGATGTATTGTGCCGTTTCTTGGCCATGATTAATGATTAATATAATCTGATTATCCTTCAAAAAAAAATTAACTTCAATATTCGTTTTAGTAAAATGATTAATTTACCCAGTTTTGTTCTTTGGCAGTAGCTTTATTATTCTTTGATAGTAGTTTTTTTATTCTTCGATTGTAGCTTTATTTTTCTTTAGCAGTAGCTTTTTTATTTTTTGGTAGTAACTTTCTTGTTTTTTTTACAATAGCTTTATTTTTCTGATTCAACCATGTTGTTCATCTCAAATTTGCTTCAGGGGAATTGGAAGCAATAGCAATTCCGAAGTGAAGCACATTTTGCACTCCACCAGCAAAGCCTAGAGAAAAGAGCCATACGGAGCTTGTGCCTCAGAATCCAATGAGATTCATCTATTTTTTGGCCTCATCTATTATGTTGTTAGTTGATGATCTCTGCCCTACTTTGCCCGGAATAGAAACCTGGTACTCCTTGAGAATGATGTAGATTTGTTCAACATCAGCAACACATTCTGTGAAAATAAGCCATATCTGGCCAGATAAAGTGCACCTCAGAGAAATCGCCGTATATGTTGTTGCCCATGACCTCTGAGTGCTCAACGAAAGATGGTTGAGTGGCACTATATTCAAACAAAAAAATATGAAGCTGATTCCTATAAATTTTATCATATACATCTACTATTATTTGAAATAAGAAAGCTAGTCAATTAAAACTGATTTTTTTTTACGCAAATAATCTTAAAAGATTAAAAAACTTTTGAAACCAGTTTAACTATCAAGGACAACTGTGACAAATTACAAAATAATATTTAACAAAATAAATAAATAAAAATTACCTCATAATCTACCTTTTTTCTCCCACTTTTTTCTCTCAGTAATAACTGTTTTACCACATTCATAACATGTGTGGGAGGTTGCTAGTTTAGTTTAAGAAGGAAAAATATAGTGTTAAAGAAAAACATAGTATTTCCCATACATCATCTTTGTTTTGTTGATTTACTTCACTTGGTGACTGATTTCAATAGGAAAAATGTTAGTTACTGGTCGTAATTACTACTTTCAATCATACACGTACAGTGTGATAAAGAGATCACTCCTTTACTCTCAAATTTTCTAATTCTTGTTACAAGGTCTCTGTGAGCATTTCTGTCTCAAGGCTCTCTCCAAATAGATTGATCATGGCTAGTTTGGATGGCTCATTACTACCAAGTCAAGTCATTTGCATTGTGGAAATTATAGCTTCTTTAGATTCTAGAAATAGTAGGAGAGATACTAGGGTTCAATTTTTCCTGTTTTCTATCAAGTTGTGGCTATCTATTGCTAATTTCGAATTAAGATATGGAATTTGGAATTCAAACATATTACCAAGTTAACATCTTGCAAGTTGGAACCTTCTTTTCTCTCTGTAGAAAACCCCTCGCCCTGGGTTTCTTCTTCCCCGAGTTGAGAGTCGGTAGCGACTGTCTCCGCCCATCATGGGCGCTTTTGCCTGGGTTTCGGCCTAGATCTGAGGCATCTTGCCTCCTCCTTTCCTTTCTGCTGCTTTCCTTCTTGTTTGGCCTTTGTTTCGATGCCTCTCTATCGACCTCGAGCCTCCTCCTTTCAGATCTAGCCTCTTCTTATATCTCAAATCAATTTCCTTGTTTGGGTCGTTCCTTGTTTAAGCGAGGTTTGCTCGCTAGTGCACATGGGTCAGTACCCGATTGTGCTTCACCGGATTGTTCACCCTTTGGGTGGCTGTCTTGTAGATCCCTTTGTGGATCTGGTTGCTTTTTTCTTTGCACTGGCGTTTATGGCTTCTTTTGCGGCTGAAGATGTTCTCCGATACGGAGATGATTTGAGATTCTCTACTCCTTGTTGTGGGTCTGGAAATAGGGTTTTCGAGTGTTCTTAGTGGAGATCGCAATCGGCACCTCTCACGCTCTCCAAATCTGGTTCGATGGTGTTCAAGCAAACTGGTGCGACTTTTGTGTGCGGTGGCACCACTGCTGTGGCGGCGTCCTTCTCTTGGCCAGGTTGTGGCTTGGGAGGTCTTTGTTTGGGCCCTTGCCTTTTCTTTCTGTTGTTTTTCTTAGTTGGCCCGGTTGGGTCATTTGTATTGCTTGCCTTTATATAATATTAGCCTCATATCCGTGCGATGCACGTGTTATTTGTGAAAAGGAGAAAAAAAAATATGAAAATCTTCATTCACCTACTTCTTCCTTTTTTTTTTTCTTTTTATATATATTTTTGTTTTTTTTTGTTTTTTTACCATAATAACCCTTTTAAATGATTATCATGAGGATTTTTTTTTTATTCTAAAGGATATTTGTGGCAATAAAAAGACCCAAAACTTCAGATCTTTTGATCTTTTATCGAAACATTATGGTGCTTCTAGATATCAACATTTCCTTCTCTCTTGGCCACCACCATGCTAATGTGACCAATTATTTCCAGTACTCTCTCTGACAATAATACTTGTCAATCTCTTGCTTTTGTTGATCACATTAACAACCTTGTCACTTCATCAATATTCAAATGGTAGTGCAACTACAATAGCACCCTTGTTCATCTTAACCTCTCTGTCAACAAATTAAGTGGTTCACTTAATGTTTGATTGAATGGTACATACCCTATTTATTTTTTCTATCTATATAGATATTTTAAGAAAGGAGTTTCAATATTGTAGATGTCTGTTAATTGTAGAGTAAGGTTATGGTATGGTATGTTAACATTTCTTATACATAATGCAGAGAGAAAATTTTTATTAAGGTAAATAAGGTCCTCATTAGAGTAAATTAGATTCTCGTTTTAGTAATTAAGTCCTAAAAGTGGTAATTGTAATGTTTTACGACTTGAGGACACATATTATCACTTCGACAACTCATGTGGTAACTATAAAAAAGCCCTCGTTATGGTAAATTTGGTCCTCATTAAAGTAAAAAGGTTCTCGTTTGAGTAATTACGTCATAAAAGTGGTAATTATACGTATGAAATACGTTAACATACACTAGAATTTTCCTTTAATTGTAATACTACTCCAATGACCAAGAAAAAAAAAATTACTACTCCAATGATTTTTTTGGGAAAACAAAACTAGGCAAAATGCTAAATTGTCTTTTATAGTAAACTCAACCAAGTAGTTCAATCCCATAGATGAAGGGTTGGTATGAGAGGAACAGTTTTACATCAATATATATTTTTTGTACCGATAATTTTAAGAAAGAACCGTCTTGCATGGATACACCGACACTATGCTATTTAGTTTAAGAAGAAAAAACAAAATGATATATTAGAAGAACAGAGTATTTCCCATACATGCATCTCTTGTTTTGTTTATTTACTTCAACTTGTTAACTAATTTCAACAGAAAAATTGGTAGTTACCGGTCATAATTACTACTCTCTAACATACACAGTGTGATAAAGAAATATTCACTCCTTTACTCCCGCTTTTCAAATTCCTATCGCAAGGATCTCTGTCCAAATAAATTGATCATGGCTAGCTAGTTTTGAAGATTCAATACTACCAAGTCATTTGCATTTGCATTGTGGAATTTATAACTTGTTTAGATTCTAGCAATAGAAGACAGAGATTCAATCAATTGCTGCTTCTCCTTTACGGTAGTAAGCCCATCCATCACTAAGGCAATATTAAACGACAGTTGCATTGTGGAAATATTTATTCCTGGTGTCTACCATTCAATTGCAGATACCATGTAATTTCCAAATGACTGTGACACCTGCGCCAAGTTTTTTATTTTCATCTTCCATTCATGAAACCTTTTTTTCGATCAATACGAAGGAAAGAAAAAATGAAAATTATGGTGGATCGAGTGCTATAAATAATGAACATGCTAATTAAGCTTAATTGTATATATGTTGTGAGAAATCTGACAACCTCGCAGTGTTATTGAGCTCTTTGTGTTTTAAGCAAAAGTTTTTACTGGAGCAAATAAGAAACCCTATTAGACGTGCCAGTTATTTGATCTTACTAAATGGTCCTCCTACTCAATCCAATAATTTTCCACAAATCTTCTCATGCAATTATTAAGTCAACACCCAAGTCAAGTCATTTTGTACTCAACGTAGCAGATACTCTCTTCCTTCTTAATTTCATGTCCTGTCTTGTATGAACTTGTGGCTCTGTTTAACAGCGCGTTAATCTTGTTGGTGCTACTAGTATCAGTTTTTCAATATTCAAATGGTTGGTAAATGATTTGTATTGTTATTGTAAGAACTTGTTGGAGGACTTCTCCAATCAACTATTTGCCTTGCATAATAACTATTCTAGCTAGTTCTACTATAGACATTTCTGCAGTATATAATTTAAATAACAATAATATCAATGACTACCAAAAACCTATTAATTATGGACTCTTTTCTTAAATCCAATTGTTGTTCATCAGAAAGAATAGACATGAATTGTATCGATCTGTACATAAATTACATTCCTCTGAACTACATCTTTTTCTCCAACCGTTTTTTAAAAGAAGAAACAAAAAGAGAAGCAATATCATTATGGTTATCATGCCAAATCCCTAAATCATCTTTGACTTTGAGAATTTGTTTTCTTTTTCTACGAATAAGAGCTTGAATTTGAAAGTATTTTGTATTCTTATCACCTAACTGCAACCAATTTGATCTAGCTCGCTGAGCCCAACAAACTTCTTCAGCTTGGTATAATGAACCCAATTGATGCATTACTTGCTGTTCTTGGTCAATGTCTAAATGAGAGCCTGTAGTTACTCGATTTTGTTGTAAAACTGCTAACTGATCATGCAGTACATTGAGGTTGGTAAATAAATCACCAAAAACAAGTCTATTCCATTGTTTAGAAAGAGCTTGAAATTGAGCTGTATAAGAAACAGAGCGTTGGAGAGGATTACCTGTCACGGCCGATGTCCAAACATGATTCACTAATTGAGAAAAGGAAGGGTGCTGCAGCCACATATATAGCTTCAAGCTTAAATTTTGTTTTCTTTGTGTGTGTTCTAGGATTAAATGAAAGGCAAATGGGACCATGATCAGTAACAACTGAAAAACCAGCTTGAGTTGAGGGAAGATTATTAAGGGAAACAAATGGAAATAACCAGCTTGAGTTAGTAACAACTCTATCCAACCTTTCATATATACGAAAAGGATATTCTTGGTTGTTACACCAAGTGTACATGTTACCAGTAGATGGCATAGAAATAAGACCAGCACTGTTAAGAAATGCCATGAAATTATTCATATTACAATTATGCAGTTGAGTGCCTCCTAACTTTTCTTGTAAAGTTAGAATGTTATTAAAGTTCCCTTTTAACATCCAGGCTTTAGATTGTGGAGGTTGTAATTGTAGCAGCTCCTGCCATAACGGATCTTGTCTTGGTTTTTGAGGGTACATGTAGGTTCTAAAGTAATATACCAAAAAAAAAAACAGAGTGTTTTTTGGTTAAAGAAGAAAAACAGAGTGTTTCACATCCAGGGCCTTTTCTTGGCTTTAATGAAATTTCCCTTAACCAAAAAAAAAAAAAAGTTCTCTGTGATCCTTTAGTACTTCTCTGTGACTTGCAATAGCCAATAAGGCTCTCTCTCCAAATAAATTGATCATATATTCATAGCTAATTTGAAGATTCAATATTAGTACCAAGTCAAGTCAATACTTGGCCACATTTGTACTCTGGAAATTATAATTTGTTTAGATTCTAGCAATACTGACAGACAAAAAGAGAGAGAGAAATATACGAATTGGGTCCAATCTTTCCTGTTTTCAATCAAGTTGTGGCTATCTATTGTACGTGTTTTTTACGGTAAGCCTATGCCTATCAGCAACTTAAGTCAATATTAAGCAATGTACAATTCCATAAGCCTATGCCTATGGAAATAATAATTCCGATGGGTATTGTTGTCTACCATTCTAGCAGATACGTACAATACAATTTCCATAAGGCAATTGAATTTCTTTTTCATCTTTAGACGTGTCGGCCAGTTGGTTCTTGGTTTTACTAAATGATTTTGGAAATGGGGTGGAAACTGGTCCTCCTCCTAATTATTCCAACAATTTAATTTCCACAAATCTTCTCATGCAATTATTAAGTCAACATACTGGAGTTAAATCAGTTAGTGCTCAACGTAGCAGATACTCTCTTCTTTGTTTTCTTTAGTCCAATGATTTCCACCAAACTTCTCGTGCAGTTATTAATTCAGATAGTAATCAACGTAGCAGATACACAGTGTGATAAAGAAATATTCACTCATTTACTTATCAAATTCTTATCACAAGGATATCTCTGTCCAAATAAATTGATGTTTGGAATATTCAATACTACCAAGTCAAGTCATTTGCATTCTGGAAATTGTAACTTTTTTAGATTCTAGCAATAGTAGCAGACATAGATAGTACTATCAAGTATCAATTGTTGTTTATCCTTTACGGTAGTAAGCCCATCCATCGCTAAGTCAATATTAAACGACACTAGCATTGTGGAAATATGTATTCCTGGTGTCTACCATTCTAGCAGATACCACGCAATTTCCAAATGCCTGTGACACCTGCGCCAATTTTCTTTTCATCTTCCATCCATGAAACCTTTTTATGATCAATACAAAGAAAAATAAAATGAAAAGTATGGAGGCACCAGATCGAGTGCTATAAATAACAACCTTTTTTTTTTAATATTTTAGATAACTGGATTAGTAATATATCCAACGGTTATGAATATTTAAAATGTGGATAACCAATTTACCCCTTAGTCTTTCTAAACTTTTCTAAACTAATATTTATTTTGTTTTTTTTATTATCTCATTCAATAGATACCTCAACACATTTATGAGACATTCATCACCCGTCATGTTATGAGACATATTCATCACCCGTCATGTCATAGTCATCATAGAAATGAGCTCCGTGTGGAACATCAGTTGTCAAATATTCCTGTATATAACATCACCCCTCTGAAGTCGGTTTAAAATGTGCCTGATGAAATAGGCATACTAGTTACACGCATCCCTAAAAAATCATGAGTCTGGCTTGACTTGACTTGTTAAGTGACAAGTCGAGTCTTGAAAAGTAACATGAGATTTTTTTAATGAAATTTAGGTACAAAAAATTACAATTCGTGATAGTTCATATACTATTTGTTGATTTTACTTGTTTCTTTTTGTTTTGGTATGAGAAATAGCAGTTTGCATTGTAATCTGGAACTTAAAGATTAACTCTACACACAATCACAAGCATATAAACACAAAAACTTTAGGCATGCTAATAGAACAATGCTAGAGGACTTACCGGATGCAGATCGAAAATGAGTCGAATGCCAGGAGTGCAAGTTTAGGTCTGTAACTCGTAGTTAGAGAATGCAGAGACCTAAACTATATATAGAGGATGTGACTTAGGATTCTTCCCATAAAAGTATCATAATCACATAAGAGATAATCTCTATAGATTATGTATTTGGCTCAATACCTCAATTGGTGCGGACGAACAGTGATGGAGCAGAGGAGACTGGAACAGAGATGGAAGTGGAGAGAGAGAGTGTGCGTGTGTTTTTTTTTTTTTTTTTTATCTCAGGTTCGTTAACGTCTAACTAACAGTCTAACACAATCCCCTACATTTTGCTTGACTTTCTACACATCGTTAGATTAATCAT
The DNA here is from genome assembly GCA_029955375.1 of Rubus parviflorus. Classification (NCBI taxonomy): domain Eukaryota; kingdom Viridiplantae; phylum Streptophyta; class Magnoliopsida; order Rosales; family Rosaceae; genus Rubus; species Rubus parviflorus. The sequence goes on from JARGGL010000001.1 coordinate 32,880,101, forward strand.
GGTAGTATATAGTGCCACATCACTATCAGCACAAATGTTGCCTTGCAGAATTTTCGAGCTTTTGGCCCTAGATCGTTTCTGCAAATCACGAAACCAAGAAGCTGCAACAAAATCACTTTTATGTACATGTAGCTGTGAAGTTAGAAAAATAACATCAGTTGTATGTACATGTATCAAAATATGTGTGCTTAAGATGAATGCGTTTTATGCATGGTTTGGTAAAATTAATGTGTATCTAGCTTCTTTACATGGAAATTTGTGATACTATTGTGAATGCAATAATTTGTCTATATATAATATACTACTCTGCTACTATAGAAACCACGCTGGTTTACAATTGATACACCGTTAGTCCGTTGCATTAATGTAGCATAGACTTTCCAATCTAGTAAAAGTAACATTTAGACAAAAAAAAAAAGTAACACAACTTTACCAAATAAAAGAGTAAGAAGCAAAACACAATTTCCTTTATTTATTTATTTTTTATTACTATTATTTTAATTTATATGCCGTAAGAATTATAAGCAGGATCTTCTTGGGACTATGAAATAGTACACAATGGGAAATACAACTTGGTAAAGGCAACCAAAATTCTCTTTATCTAGCCGACTCGCCGCCTCATTTTAAATTTGATTTGGTCTATATATAAAAGATGTAGCTTCCATACCTTGTAATTTGATGAGGCGGCGAAGCATGTCTGCATGTTATCAAACCTTATGGCCGCTTGAGAACTTCAATTTTAAGGTCATTGCAATTGGCATGTACGTAGCAGAACCTCTTACGAACAGTCAAGAAGTGCGACCCCTTCGCTGAAAGCTCAATATGCATGCATGTTTGGCCACTTGATATTGGCCTGTCGTTTTATGAAGGCACTCATTTTGGCCTATCGAAATGTATGAATTCCCATTACGTAACTTGTAATTGAAAATTCAAAGCCAACTTGCTGCCATTAGATGCTAGGCCATAAGAACGATTGCCATACATTATCATATTTCGCAACAGATTAATGCAAGAATATAGGCCTCATGCTTTATTCCTGTACGTCATCATGGTGAATCCCCCACATGAGTCCATGGTTTAGATATATGTACGTGTGGGATTGAACTTAATTTTCCAACAAATTAATTGGAATTGTCTGTGAGTAACCAAGCTAGAATCCAATTAAAACATTCTCTTATAGCCATCAGATGCACACAAGCAAAAAATAATCGCACGTATCAAGATTCTTCGTCTCTTTAAGAACTTAGACGATATATTATGTGTTCAAAATAAACACCAGAGACAAAAGTTACAGACGACGAAAATTCATACCAAATTAACAGGCACACAGAGTTGAGCAAATGGAAGGGTGGTAACACCCTCGTTTCATTGTTATTAAGCTAAAAAGTCTGGAATGGTCCTTGTGTTAGGGGATTATTCTCAATCTTATCCATGTGGCCAAAAAGATGTTAATAATACTCCTAGGGTTGGATAAATTGCCAAATTCAAACAAAATTGTCAATACCGTCAAACTTCCGTTACAATAAGCTCAGGTCCCGTGCCTGTGCTTGTGTAAATTTGTCTAGTCAATTTATGTAAATAAAACCATCCAATAACAAGAGAAACAAGACTACAAGGGCACTTTCAGGGCGTCTGCAACTCAAATATTTAACCTTTAATTGAAAGTTTTTTTTTTTTTATGAAATGAGTGATAGAAGAGGAACAACCTCCCTAATACTCTAATTTATTAAACCAAAAAATATTTAAAACCTTTAATTGAAAGCTTAAACTATACCTCGAATGAGGATCTGATATTGTTCTTGGAAGCCAACAATGTCTATCTACAATACCTATGTAGCACGGAAACTTCAAAACCCAGCGATTCTCCATTTCCAAACGTTTCGAAAACGGAAACTCAAGAGAAACTCGATGGAAACACGTTTCCAGTTGATGGCTGAAGGAAACGTTATGGAAATCTAAATACCGCTTTTTAGTCCGCTTTTACCCATAACCACAAAGATGGAAACGTTATGGAAATCATTTTTAGTCCGCTTTTACCCATTTAAAAAAGATGAACCATTGAAAAAAATGATTAAAAAAAAACACAAAAATAAAAAATTTAGAATCTAAAGGCCTCACTGGATGGCACGTGCTTATTTATGCATTAGAATATTTAAAGCTTTGAACTTAGATATGAAAATGATGATCTAGTAACTCTAGTTTGGGCATGCATGGTATCTAACTTTAGGGAATATTCAAAGCTTTGAACTGTATCTACCACATTTAGTTGACAGAAAACTAGATATATATTTTGATACATTCAAAAATGATCTACCACATTTAGTTTTATTCAAATCAATGATATGAGTTTTACTTCTGCAAATTGATAATTTTGTATTTCAATCATGGTTTTTCATTCTTCTTAGCAATGGTATTGTTATTAGGGTTGTTTTCTTGCTCAATTTCATGTCATGTTTTCTAATTTTCATTGCCCTCATATATATCGCTTTAGTAAATTTACCTACAATATTTTCTTAAAAGATTAATTTAATTACCTTCAATATTCGATTTAGTAAAATGATTAATTTACCTAGTTTTGTTCTTTGGCAGTAACTTTATTGTTCTTTGGTATTAATTTTTTTGTTCTTCAACCGTAGGGAGTTTATCTATAATTTGGTATATTCGTTAATATGACTATATGAGACATTTAATCAAAGAGTCAAAAACAGAGATAAATCATTCTTTTCTTTTCTTTTCTTTTCATTGTCATATTTGTGCATGCAGTCAAAGACAATGAAAAGTATCAGATATTCCTTCAATACTCCAACTTTGACTATTAGAGTCTAGCATGAGGAGGCTGCGCGGGAACGTACAAGAAAAATTTATGCTCTAGATTATGAATGGTATCTGACATTAGAGTTTAGTCGGGATAGTTCTCTTAGACAGCAAACGTTAGCCTTCCGCGCGCAAACAAAAATCATAGCACCAATCAGTAATAACTGATCACCTACCATAGTAACAATCACAGACGCCACAATTGAAATAATACATGCACAAATGCTATAAATAAAGCTTCTGCATTTTGAGGTCCTCAAAAGTAACCAGATATCTTAGTGTACGTACGTACAACGAAATGGTCGATATTCAAGAGCGTCTCCAACAGCTAAAGGCCTTCGACGAATCCAAAGCTGGTGTCAAAGGAATTGTCGATGATGGAATCACCAAAATCCCGTCCATTTTCATTCGGACGCCGGATGATCTCGCAGCCGAGGACACCCCAAGTTCCGGCAAACCAACTGACCCATACCGAGTTAGTATCCCGGTCGTGGACCTTGGTGACCTTGCCGGAAGGCCTGCTAAGGTGATCCAAGATGTCCGCCAGGCTGCAGAGAGCGTGGGGTTCTTTCATCTGGTTAACCATGGGATACCCAACAGAGTGTTGGAGGAGATGCTGGAGGGGTCACGCGGGTTTTACGAGCTGCCGAGGGAGGTGAAGGCTGACTACTATAGTAGGGATCCTAAGAGGAAGGTCAGATACTTTAGTAGCTATACCTTGTCCAAGACTACTTGGAGGGACAGCATGTTTTGTGACATGGCTCCCGAGCCTCTTGATCCCCAAGAATTGCCTGAGGTTTGCAGGTATATATGACCGATCCATGCATGATCCATACCTTATTTCCTTGTGTCATTCTCACGTCAAAAACCAATAACGTAGTTGTGAAACTAGATTCTATTGGTGCATGCATGTAAATTAATTAAGTTACGTGTTTTTATTTATTTTGCAGAGATATAACTACGGAGTACTCCGATCAAGTATACAAATTAGGTGTCACTTTGTTTGAATTGCTATCTCAGGCACTTGGGCTCAAATGTGATCATCTGCTCGGGTTAGATTGTGCAAAGGATCGTCTTATTACAACTCACTACTATCCGCCATGCCCTGAGCCTGAGCTCACAATTGGCACCGCCAAACACTCGGATGGCACTTTCATAACCATTCTACTTCAAGATCATATTGGTGGACTCCAGGTTCTGCTTGAAAACAAATGGATTGATGTTCTTCCTCGGCCTGGAGCTCTAATAGTTAACATTGGAGATTTATTGCAGGCAAGCTAGCCCCCTTCATAATCTATACATATATATTTCTAGCAAGCATTAATTATTTAATTCTTTACCATTTATATTGATCCTGTAATTCCTCTAATTTATTTAGGCATGTGTTTATATTTCCCAGATTCTTAGCTTGTGGGTGATGAACGTAACTCTTATGTTCATCAAGCTTTAAGTATCTATTAATCTATAATTCTATATATCTGTGGGTTATTCAATATTTTGAAAATCATCAAATTTTAAGATTTCTGAAAGTGACCCAATTTAAAAGAAAATAAAATAAAAACTATAACATGGTATTAGTTTCGTTATTATACACCTCGATCAAATTCATGTACCTTTGAGTAAAAGATCTAAAGTTGGCACCTATACCAAAATGTTCTCTAGCAATTGTATATACGGTTGTTTTGTTGTTTGTGATAATGCGTGTTTTAATTAGTGCAGATAATCTCAAACGATAAGTTCGTAAGCGTTTATCATAGAGTGCTGGCAAAGAAAGAAGGTCCAAGAATTTCTGTGGCATGTTTTTTTGGAAATATTTTATCGCAAAATTCGTCGAGGATATATGAGCCAATTAAAGAGTTGACATCGGAAGAAAATCCTCCGGTTTACCGAACAATCACTGTGAAAGAATATATTGCAGAATTTCACAAAAAAACCGTAAATGGGGTATCTACACTAAAATCTTTGAATTTGTGAAGTTTGTCTATGAATGTGTATGTATTGTACGTCCAATGCACGCGTACATGCATGTATCAAAATATGTGTACTTAATATGAATAAGCTTTATACATATTAATAGGTCTTAATATGAATAAGCTCTTTTTTTTTAAGAATGTAATATGAATAAGCTTTATGCATATTAATAGGTGTACTTGATATAAATGAATAAGCTTTATGTATGGTTTGGTAACATTAATGTCTACCTATCTTCTTTTCATGGAAATTTGTGATACAGTTGTGAATGCACTTATTCGTCTATATATAACAAGCTAGCTAGTCTACTGCTATAGCTAGAAAGTTGGACTATAATTGATGTAACAAAACATTAATGTATCATAAACTTTCTAAGATACTGATTAAAAAAGTAACATTCAAACTATAAGAAGAGTTACAACTTTACCAAAAAATAGAGTAACAAGCATAACACGTACAATTTCCTTTATTTCTTTTATTATTATTATTATTTTAATTTAGATGTTGAAAACATTATAATTAAGCAGGATCCCCCAATAACTTGTAATTGAAAATTCAAAGCCACTTGCTGCCATGAGACGCTAGGCCATAAGAATGAATTGAAATTTAATTGAAATTTTGGCCAAGCATGATCTTTAATTGAAATTTTGGAGACGTTGGTATCTCTATATCAGATTTGTTACCAACAACCATGTCAAGATCGAAACATGGTTTCTTCGATCATGAGGTTTCTTTCTCATGAAGAGTTTGTAACTCAATGAATGTTGTTTCTTGCTTCTGAGAAATAAGATGATTGTCAGAACCAAGAATATTTATAATAATCATCAGACATATCATAAATTGGCTCCATGTCAATTAAGATCAAATTTAAGATCACAAAAAATTGGTGAATTGATCTAGCTCTTCTTCAAAGATAGGCTCATCAAATATCGATTTTTCATCTTCAAAGGAGAGTGATTGAACTGCACTTGATTCTTTCTCCTTGAAAATTTGATTGCCACCAAACTTATTGGCTGCTATAGTAGTTATTTTGATCAAAGTTACAATTCGAGAATTCTTCTGGTGCTTGACCAGTGTCATCATAAACAAATTTCTTCCTCAAGAAGTTTGGAGTCTGATAACTGTAGGCACGAATTAGCTTGCACTGATGAAACTTTAATTTACAACCTTGTATGGTAAAGTGTCCATCATTATGATGAAACTTGAATGGTGTGGTTCTGACCATTGTTATAATTCCAGCTGTAAATAGTTTTTTCATATATGTCAAAGCCATTACTCAGCTGTGAAACATATATGAAGAACTCCAATTTGCACTGACCAACAAAACCATATATTGGATTGCCAAGATTACAACTTAATTTGTAGCCATGGCTCATGGCTGTATGCATGATAATCTTGGCCCTCCCCGTAATTTGGGTTGTGCAGTTTTCTAAAATCAGTGGTTTGGCACTAAAATTGTTCTATGAAAGATCGTAAGTTCGACTCTCGTAGGACACATGTATGTGTATGAAACTGACATATATCCTATAAAAAAAAGTTCAAAATTTTGAATATTCCAATGCTGAGCTGATATTCTAATGCATTGAGTATTCCAATTAATCCCAAGCTTTAGATCCTAATGTCTATCCATTGAATATTAGGATCTACAATACACACATCTTTTTTTAATCCGCTTTTACTAACAAATATTATTTTTTTAGGAAGGAAATTACATATTATAAAGAAATTGAAATGTTTGCATCAGATATCAGTACATTGGATAGTCAATAATGTCTATCCTCTACCCAAACGTGAAATGCAAAAAACTAAAGTGTGATCTTAGTTAAAACATGCTCTGCTTGATTACATTTCTCAAGGATATATGTACAAATAGTTATATACAAGATGGTCGATGTAGTGGTTTGGCACTAAAGTTGCCACATGAGAGATTTTGAATTCGATTCCGCTAGGATACCAGGATGGGAATGTGTGTGTTACATAAAAATGTACAAATAAATGTATGAAAGAAGCGGAAAAATGTCTTCACTTCTTCTGATAAAAGGCACTTCACTGCCCAATCGGGTTTTTCACTGAGCAAATCATTAACCACCGACCACCGTTTGCATGACCAGTAGCCCATTGCAAGGCCGAAGAGGGAGGAACAAAAACTTCGCGGCTGCCAATATTTTTCAACGCCCAGGTTGATCAGTTGCAGAAAGTACGAATATTTATCTGGGACTGTTCTTCAACATCTACTTCCATACAATTAGTCCAAATAAATATATATATATAATAGAATTAAAGTCACAAAAGGTCTCCGTTTGAGCCCACCAAGAGACCAAAGGTTCAAAGCTTCCAGTAACAACTAATATGAATATTAATTAGCATGCTAAACATTCGCAAACAACGACGCATATATAGATTGCATATCTTGAAAAGTTTCCAACCTAATAGCAAAAAACCTTTTAACAAAAGAAAAAAACATCAGGATCTAAAGCTCATGTTGAAGACCAATGCATTGGAATATTCAAAGCTTTGAACTCAGATCATGAAAATGATGGTTTAGTCCGGACCGTTAATTATCTGGCTACCACATTCAGTTGACAGAAAATCAGATCTTTTCTTTTCTTTTTCTTATGACGTACACATGCAAAGCCTTCCGCGCGCAAACAAAAATCATACTAATAACCAGAGACGCCACCATTGAAGTAATACACAAATGCTAGAAATTATATTGACGCTTCTGCATGCATTTTGAAGTCCTCAAAAGTAACCAGATTTCTTAGTGCATGCATCACTGCCGAGTATTCAAAATTTACACATTTCTAGAAAATGTACAGGCAAATTTTATTTTTACACGTCTCTCTACAGAAAATGCTCTAGATCGATTATAAAAATCGGTGGACAAAAAACGTTACCCTTCAGCGCGCAAACAGAATCGTTAGTCTACCACACAAACAATCACAGACGTCACAACAGAAGTAATACATGCACATGCAAATGCTATAAATTAAAGCTTCTGCATTTTGAGGTTCTCACAATTAAGTAACCAGATTTCTTAGTGTACAACAAAATGGCCGATAGTCAAGAGCGTCTCCAACAGCTAAAGGCCTTTGACGAATCCAAAGCTGGTGTCAAAGGAATTGTGGATGGTGGAATCACAAAAATCCCATCCATTTTCATTTGGACGCCAGATGATCCCGCAGCCGAGGACACCCCAAGTTCCGGCATACCAACTGACCCATGCCGATTTAGTATCCCAGTCGTGGACCTTGGTGACCTTGCCGGAAGGCCTGCTAAGGTGATCCAAGATGTCCGCCAGGCTGCAGAGAGCGTGGGGTTCTTTCATGTGGTTAACCATGGGATACCCAACAGAGTGTTGGAGGAGATGCTGGAGGGGGCGCGCGGGTTTTACGAGCTGCCGAGGGAGGTGAAGGCTGACTACTATAGTAGGGATCCTAAGAGGAAGGTCAGATACTTTAGTAGCTATACCTTGTCCAAGACTACTTGGAGGGACAGCATGTTTTGTGACATGGCTCCCGAGCCTCTTGATCCCCAAGAATTGCCTGAGGTTTGCAGGTATATATGACCGATCCATGCATGATCCATACCTTATTCCCTTGTGTCATTCTCACGTCAAAAACCAATAACGTAGTTGTGAAACTAGATTCTATTGGTGCATGCATGCATGTAAATTAATTAAGTTACGTACTTACGTGTTTTTATTTATTTTGCAGAGATATAACTATGGAGTACTCCGATCAAGTATACAAATTAGGTGTCACTTTGTTTGAATTGCTATCTCAGGCACTTGGGCTCAAACTCGATCATCTTCTCGGGTTAGATTGTGCAAAGGAACGTCTTATTACAACTCACTACTATCCGCCATGCCCTGAGCCTGAGCTCACAATTGGCACCGCCAAACACTCGGATGGCACTTTCATAACCATTCTACTTCAAGATCATATTGGTGGACTCCAGGTTCTGCTTGAAAACAAATGGATTGATGTTCCTCCTCAGCCTGGAGCTCTAATAGTTAACATTGGAGATTTATTGCAGGCAAGCTTGCCCCCTTCATAATCTATTCAATTTTAAGATTTTAAGATTTCTGAAAGTGATCGACCCAATTTTAAAGAACAAAATTAAAAAGTATAACCTGGTATTAGTTCTGTTATTATACACCTCGATCAGATTCATGTACCTTTGAGTAAAAGATCTAATGTTGGCACCTACACAAAAATGTTCTCTAGCAATTGTATATACGTACGGCTGTTTTGTTGTTTGTGATAATGTGTGTTTTTGGTGCAGATAATCTCCAACGATAAGTTCGTAAGTGTTTTTCATAGAGTGCTGGCAAAGAAAGAAGGTCCAAGAACTTCTGTGGCATGTTTTTTTGGAAATATTTTATCGCAAAATTCGTTGAGGATATATGAGCCAATTAAAGAGTTGACATCGGAAGAAAATCCCCCGGTTTACCGAACAATCACTGTGAAAGAATATATTGCAGAATTTCACAAAAGAACCGTAAATGGGGTCTCTCCACTAAAATCTTTGAATTTCTGAAGTTTGTCTATGAATATGTGTGTATTGTACGTCTAGTGCACGTACATACATGTATCAAAATATGTGTACTTAATATGAATAAGCTTTATGCATATTAATAGGTCTTAATATGAATAAGCTTTTTATTTTTTAAGAATGTAATATGAATAAGCTGTATGCATATTAATAGGTGTACTTGATATAAATAATTAAGCTTTATGCATGGTTTGGTAATATTAATGTCTACCGCTTCTTTACATGGAAATTTGTGATATTGTTGTGAATGTACTATTTCGTCTATATTTAACAAGCTAGCTAGTCTACTGCTATAGCTAGAAATTAAGCTGGTCTACAATTGATGTATTGATACGTTAATGTACCATAAACTTTCCATTACACCAATTAAAAATTACATTCAGACGTACAATAACAGGAGTAACACGACTTTAGCAAAGAATAAAGTAACAAGCAGAACACGTAAAATTTCCTTTATTTTGTATTTTTGTATATTTTATAATGGAAAGCAAAAAGTGAAAACAAAAATTGAAACAACTGGAAGCAAAAGAAAGAACAAAAATCAAGGAGAAATTAGGATCAACTGAGATTGCAGTATAATTAGCTAACCTCCAGAACTGCACTTGATTCTTTCTCCTTAAAATTGGATTGCCACCCAACTTATTGGCTGAATCATAGCTATAGTAGTTATTTTGATCAAAGTTACAATTCGAGAATTCTTTTAGTGCTTGACCAGTGTCATCATAAACAAATTTCTTCCTCAAGAAATTTGGAATTTGATAACTGTAGGCACGAATTAGCGTGTACTGATGAAACTTTAATTTACAACCAACTAGGTATGGTAAAGTGGCCATCATTCTGATGAAACTTGAATACACAACTTGATCATTGGAGAAATAAGTTGTTTGTTCATTGACAATTTCATTGTCAAGGAAATGATTTGTTTGATCATTATCTCCATGATCTAGGCCCTTGTGAGTTTGAGATTCACCACTTAAAGGAAAATCAATTTCCTCTTTTGAGATGGGCTGGTGTGCAAGAAAATTATTGCCACTAGTCTCTTTGGCAGAAATATATAGGTTCTTCCTCACTTGTAACTTCTTCTTCCAACTCATAGAATGTGTTGCAGAGAACTTAATCGGCCTCATCAACATTAGAGAACTGGCCAACAACCATATTATACACAGCAGGACATATACGATCCAAAATGGCACAAAAAGGACGGAAGATCCACAGCTTCAAGTGGCAGTTGCAACCCAGGAATCAAAATTTCACACCCATCAGCCCCACCATCTATTACACAAAAAATCCTCAAATTACAAACTAAATTTAAGAAACCATAAAAAATAAAAATGTCCACAACAAGAACAAAAGGATAAGAGACTTATTGATTGGTGAGGAGTGCTTTTCATTGGAGAACAAATTTATGGACGAAGTTAAGAAATTAAGAAAAACTTGAGTTAGAACTTTTCTGTGTGTTGCACTGCTATTCGATCTCCTTAAATTAATTAGCCTTTAATTTTCTTCTTTCTGCTATTTATTTTCTTAATTAAGTTTTAATTTCTTTTCAAAGACAATTAAATATTAAAGTAGACCACCTTAATTGCTTAATGGGCTAAAATTATAAAGAATAGGTGGGCTATATATTGAACTGTTAAGTTATTGACTTGAATTAATTAACATAGACGTCTTGTTTTTTTGGACAAATCATAGCCTAAATCTACCTAATGAAAATATTAATTGCAAAAAGCCTACCTGGGCTACAGCCTAGGGTTGCGCAAGTGTGCCTCCGCCGGTGCTCACTTTGTTGCAGACTTGACAATATAATAATATTGAGTATATTGTCAATAGGAAGCACCTTATACATACTAGCTTTTCTACACGCGTTTTGTGCGTGTGAAAGGGCTGTGTTCGCGCGTGCGATTGTTTGCACAATTTTTAGTTTTTTAGACTGTTCATAGCCTAAATCTACCTAATGAAAATATTAATTGCAAAAAGCCTACCCGGGCTACAGCCTAGGGTTGTGCAAGTGTGCCTCCACCAGTGCTCACTTTGTTGCAGACTTGACAATATAATAATATTGAGTGTATTGTCAATAGGAAGCAACTTATATATACTAGCTTTTCTACACGCGTTTTGTGCGTGTGAAAGGGCTGTGTTCGCCCGTGCGATTGCTTGCACAATTTTTAGTTTTTTAAGACTGTATACTTTGCAAAAATAAATTTCAAATTAGTGGTCAAATTTACTCATTTATAAAGATGAAAAATGCTAGAGATACCAAAAAGTTATACCAAAAATCAATACCAAATGATATGGCAGGTGTCACATCATCAATCTAGACCAAATAATTTACAGCATGTAAATCTATTTAAATTTCATTATTTTAAAACAAAAAACAATATCAAAAAAATAATTTATTTTTTTATTAGAGAATAATAGAAAACTCAATCAAATAGGGTTTAATTCGAGAGCTCAATATGTGCCAACGGCGCCGACGATGAAGCTGCGAGGACACACTCTTGCACTACGAACATCTTCGATCAGCTTCTCCATCACCCCCATCTCTTTTTTGTTCGTGTCTGTGTGTGAGAGAGTAGCTCTTCTTTTTTCCGTTTCTGATTGATAAACTAGAAGATCTAAAATTAAGAATCTACTTGCAAAATGATCCGAGTCCTATATGCCTATGATGAACTTCGGTTGAATATATATTTTTTCTCGATCCAAAGCTGCTCCTCTTTGGTTTCTCTACTCTTGTCCAAATGATTTCAGATGGAACCACATGGCCGTTCATGGCTGGAGACTATCTGAGTGTCTATAGTCAATTAAACTACAAGCGACACCTGTGGGATGATGAAATTTGATTCATTGAAACATTAAACATTAATATGTACGTTGTTGTATCTTTCATCTCCAATGAGATAGTTTCATAACCAATGTCCACTTGATCTTTTCCCTCTTTGGTTTTACTTTGTTTGAATTATCTGCTATATTTTAGACTTGCTCTTCTTAAAGAACGATGAACATTAACAAAGAAACTGCAACTTTAGCATAAACAACAGAAGAAGATCGATCATTGCATTTCAGTCTGTCATATTGAATCGAAGAGATTGAATTTTCAACAAGGGTCAAGAGGCTAGCTATCATACTTAGTCGAAATTAAATAGCCTCTAAGATTTTGTTTCACAATTAATGTTCTTATTCTCCATTTTGTTTTCTGACATTTGATCGATCTTTATTGCGATTTCGCGGCTTTTGTTTTTGGTGAAATCTTTATGATTAGTCGTTTGATTATGGTAATTAGGTTAATGTCACCACATTTTTTATTTTAGCTTAAAAAGATTAATTCTTTTTAGTTTATGGGTAATTTTAAAATGAAATTAATTAAATAAGATGAAAATTATTTAATTGAGGGTCATGACGTGGCAATTGCCAAGTCATGCACCACGTCATTTGGTATAATTTTTTGGTATATGTAGCACTACTCTTATAAAGATATGAGAAAATTGTCGCACCGGCCCTTCATTTAAAAAAAAAATATAATGTGTTTCTCATGTGCTAATTAACATTTTTTATTAAAAAAAAATACGATGTAATAATTCATTTTTTTTATAATAAGATTTAATGACTAATTAAAAGTATATGAAAAAAAAAGTAGTGGATAATGACTAATTATTTATGCATACACTCAAACACATCTTCAGAATCGTTTATGGACTGCCATATATTATTCCATTTATGAATTTTTCTATGCCTTTTGTCACTACAAGGAAAAGGGTAAAAAACTCAAATGGTACCTGAACTATCACGTAAGGTATTTTTTAGTACCTACAAATTTTGTTACCAAATATGGTACCTGAACTATTGCGCCATTACCTAATATGGTACCTCCGTTACTTTTTTCATTATTTTGGAGGGCAAAACGGTTCGTACAATCACTAATAGTAAAGATAAAAACCTCAAATGGTACCTGAACTATTGTGCTTTTACCAAATATGGTACCTGAACTATTGTGCTTTTACTTGAGGTACCATATTAAGTAAAAACACAATAGTTCAGGTACCATATTTGGTAACAAAAATTCATAGGTACTAAAAAATACCTTACACCATAGTTCAGGTATCATTTGAGGTTTTTACCCCAAGGAAAATGCACATAGTTGATGGCTCAGAACCGTCAAGAGTACTAGAAAATGCACATAATTGAGGGTACGTATTACTAGGAGACTTTAACTGACTAACTTTATTCTTAATTATTCTTAAGAAAGAATTGGAAGCTTCAATATCAACTCGATCTCAGATTTTTGAAGACGAATTGTTCTATAAATTGCTAAATTAGTCTTCCAAAGCCCTGCATTGGAATATACAAAGCTTTGGAATATTCAATGCTTTAAATTCTAATGTTTTTTTTTTCTTTTGTATATTAGGATCTAGACATGTTTAGTTACGGACTGAGATCCTCTCCTCACCAACCCCTCCTCACCAACAAATCTTGGCCTTCCAATTCGAAATGGAGGGCCAAGATTGTTTGCACTTTAGGGGGTAGGGTATGAGGTTTAGGAAAAGTGAAACAATCTTGGCCCTCCATTAAGATTTGTTGGTGAGGAAAGGTGAGGAGGGGTTGGTGAGGAGAGGATCTCATTCCTTTAGTTACGTATACATTGTTTTAAGTTCAAACTTCAAAGCTTTGACTATTCAAAAAAAAAAAACATTCTATTATGGACTAGTAGCTAGTCTAGAACGAGGAAGGAATTCCAACAAATATATATCATCATATATGCATGCCTTCAGTACGCCAACTTCGACTATGAGACATCGAATTAAAGAGTTTAGCACGAGGAGGCCGGGAACTCCAGTCTCCAGGAAAAACGTATGTGATGTAATGGTATCTGACTATTAGTCGACATAAGGGTTTACTACGGGTCGTTCTTTACTGCATTCAGTGGACAGAAAACGCAGCCTTCTGCGGGCAAACAAAAACGTTTGCTTACCAATCAGTAATAGCTGATCACTACCAAACAAACAATCACAGACGTCACAACAGAAGAAATACATGCACATGCAAATGCTATAAATTAAAGCTTCTGCATTTTGAGGTTCTCACAAGTAACCAGATTTCTTAGTGTACAACAAAATGGCCGATAGTCAAGAGCGTCTCCAACAGCTAAAGGCCTTCGATGAATCCAAAGCTGGTGTCAAAGGAATTGTCGATGATGGAATCACCCAAGTCCCATCCATTTTCATTCGGACGCCGGATGATCCCGCAGTCAAGGACACCCCAAGTTCCGGCAAACCAACTGACCCACACCGAGTTAGTATCCCGGTCGTGGACCTTGGTGACGTTGTCGCAAGGCCTGCTAAGGTGATCCAAGATCTCCGCCAGGCTGCAGAGAGCGTGGGGTTCTTTCATCTGGTTAACCATGGGATACCCAACAGAGTACTGGAGGAGATGCTGGAGGGGGTGCGTGGGTTTCACGAGCTGCCGAGGGAGGTGAAGGCTAACTACTATAGTAGGGATCCTAAGAGGAAGGTCAAATTCTTTAGTAGCAATAACTTGTCCAAGCCTACTTGGAGGGACAGCATGTTTTGTAACATGGCTCCCGAGCCTCTTGATCCCCAAGAATTTCCTGAGGTTTGCAGGTATGACCGATCCATGCATGATCCATCCCTTATTCCCTTGTGTCATCCTCACGTAAAAAAAAATAACGTAGTTCTGAAACTAGATTTTATTCGTGCATGCATGTGAATTAATTAAGTTACGTGTTTTTATATATTTTGCAGAGATATAACTATGGAGTTCTCCGATCAAGTATACAAAGTAGGTGTCACTTTGTTTGAATTGCTATCTCAGGCACTTGGGCTCAAATTTGATCATCTTACCGGGTTGGGTTGTGCAAAGGAGCGTCTTATTACAACTCACTACTATCCGCCATGCCCTGAGCCTGAGCTCACAATTGGCACCGTCGAACACACGGATGGCACTTTCATAACCATTCTACTTCTAGATCATATTGGTGGACTACAGGTTCTGGTTGAAAACAGATGGATTGATGTTCGTCCTCTGCCTGGAGCTCTAATAGTCAACATTGGAGATTTAATGCAGGCAAGCTAGCCCCCTTCGTAATCTATACATATATTTTCTAGCACGCATTCTTTACCATTTATATTGATCCTGCAATTCCTCTAATTTATTTATGTGTATATCTTTCTCATATTCTTAACTCTTATGTTTATCAAGCTTTAAGTATCTGTGGTTTTTCAATATTTTGAAATCATCAAATTTTAAGATTTCTGAAAGTGACCCAAATTAATTAAAAGAAAAAAAATTTAAAATGCCTTTAAGTAAAAGATCTAAAGTTGGCACCTATATATACCAAAATGTTATACGGCTGTTTTGTACGTTGTTTGTGATAATGCGTGTTTTGGTGCAGATAATCTCAAACAATAAGTTCGTAAGTGTTATTCATAGAGTGCTGTCAAATAAAGAAGGTCCAAGAGTTTCTGTGGGATGTTTTTTTGGAAATGTTTTATTGGAAAATTCGTCAAGTATATATGAGCCAATTAAAGAGTTGACATCCGAAGAAAATCCCCCGGTTTACCGAACAATCACTGGGAAAGAATATATTGAAGAATTTCACAAAAGAAAAATAAATGTGGTCTCTTCACTAGAATCTTTCAAGCTGTGAAGTTTGTCTATGAATATGTATGTATTGTCTAGTGCACGTACATGCATGTATCAAAATATATGTGTACTTAATATGAATAAGCTTTATGCATTATAATAGCGACGTTGTACGTCTTCCTCAATTGCATTTTCGTTAATTTGTTCTCTTCTGTTTGTTCTTTGGGAGGTTTTGGTTTTGGTCCCCCTCCTATTGTTCTTCTTATTTTTGAATAAAATGGAGTGATAGGGAGGCTTTTTCCTCCCATATATAGCCCTAATCTTTAGCGTAAAAAAAAAAAAGCTTTATGCATATTAATATGTCTTACTATGAATAAGCTTTATGCATATCAATAGGTGTACTTGATATAAATAAGCTTTATGCATGCATGCATGGTTTGGTAACATTAATGTCTACCTAGCTACTTTTCATGAAAATTGGTGATATTGTTGTGAATGCACTTATTCGTCTATATATAACAAGCTAGCTAGTTACTGCTATAGCTAGAAAGTTGGTCGATCTACAATTGATGTATCAATGCGTTAATGTTCCATAAACTTTCCAATATACAAATTAAATGTAACATTAGACTATAACAAGAGTAATACAACTTTATCAAAAAATAGAGTAACAAGCATAACATGTACAATTTCTTTTATGGAAAGTTCTATAATACTGACATGTATGTCATACCTCTAGTGACAGATATAACAACAAAATGTGTTGTCTGTGAATAGGGCTGTAAATTGACTTGATACAGCTCGAGTTCGTTCGAGTTCAGCTCGTTTTTAGCTCGTTCGACCTCGGCTCGTAAATGAAACAAGTCAAGCTTGAGCTCTAGTATGCTCGGCTTGTAGAGCTCGTGAGCAGTTCGTATTTAGTCACGAGATAGCTCGAACTAAGTTTGAACTCAATTTGCTCGTTAAATCTTGGCCCGTTTGCTCAAGCTCATTTAATATAGTTTTATTGGTTTCCTATTTATAGTATTGAGTTTGTAAGGACACTGCTTCTCCATTTATTGGTCTAGTCCCCCTCTTCCCTTTGTATAGTTTTTTTTTTTTTGATAAAAAAATTCTACTACACATAAAAAAATTCTCATTATTAAGTCCAATCAAGCTTAAGCTCAAGCTCGTTAATTGAGCTCGTCAAGAAGCTCAAGCTTTGAAATAAGCTTGCAAGCCAAGCTCAAACACAACAAATTAAGCTTGACCATAAACAAGCCAAATCTGAGCATGTAATACTCGGCTTGGCTTTACTCGTTTACACCCCTATATGTGAATGCACTATTTCGTCTATATTTAACAAGCTAGCTAGTCTACTACTATAGCTAGAAAGCTGGTCTACAATTAATGTATTGATACGTTAATGTACCATAGACTTTCCATTATACAAATTAAAAATAACATTCAGACAATAATAGAAGTAACACAACTTTAGCAAAGAATAGATCGAGTAACAAGCAGAACACGTAAAATTTCCTTTATTTTGTATTTTTGTATATTTTATAATTGAAAGCAAAAATTGAAAACAAAAATTGAAACAAACTGGAAGCAAAAGAAAGAACAAAAATCAAGGAGAAATTAGGATCAACTGAGATTGCAGTATAATTAGCTAACCTCCAGAACTGCACTTGATTCTTTCTCCTTAAAATTTGATTGCCACCCAACTTATTGTCTGCTATAGTACGTAGTTATTTTGATCAAAGTTACAATTCGAGCAGAATTCTTCTAGTGCTTGACCAGTGTCATCATAAACAAATTTCTTCCTCAAGAAATTTGGAATCTCATAACTGTAGGCACGAATTAGCTTGCACTAATGAAACTTTAATTTACAACCAGCTAGCTAGGTATGGTAAAGTGGTCATCATATATTATGATGAAACTTGAATACACAACTTGATCATTGGAGAAATAACTTGTTTGTTCATTGACAATTTCATTGTTTACATGAAAATGCATGGTTTGGCCAGTTTAGCTAGCTTACTGTTATATATGGAGCAAGCGTGATGACTGTTAGATATACAGACAGAAGAATTTCTGGTGAGAAAACACCAAACAAAAACAAAAAGACATGTCCATCGTCACTTTGTTGCATAATTATCAATGTTATATTACTAAATATGACTAATCAAAAGAGGAGTAATAAAAAATGGTAACAGCTAGCCTTTTGTACTACTTCCATGCATGTTAGCTAGAATCATTTTAAAATTAGGAATGATCGATGAATTTTGGGTCCTAGTTGTTTACTTATATTAGGAAAAAATTGATGATTTCTCATTCATGTGTAAAATTTACATAAGAAAAAATAAATCTAAACAAAGACTCGAGCATCGAATATTATACAGAAATATGTACTCCCTTTATACTAATTTAGATATAGCTGTTTAACCTCTTTTTTATATTTTTCAATACGCGATGTAGTGTCTTTATCCGTTGATTGACACAGTTCATTTTTATATCATTCTTTAGAAAAATTTTAATAGCTAAATATTCAACATAATATTCTAACTTTTCATGCAATCAAATTTGATATTAAACTAATTGTTGAAGCATGACAAAAAGAATTCTTAAATTTCACAAGGACCCAAAAAGAAAAGATAGAGGTCTAATGCAACTTAACCTACTTAGTGTTTGCAAGCTAATTAAGCTCGTAATAATTTTTTTTTATCTCGGGACGTCAGAACACACACAAGTATTTTAGGAGAGTCAAACTCATAATCTCTCTTGAGACAACCTGGTGTGTTTAAACTCGTAACAAATCAAGCTAAATTTGAACATCCTAATGCTCGACTTACACTAGGTGTATTTTTTTTTGTGAAGCTCTGAAGATAAAATGTGATCCGTTGATGTTCAAGCAATTAACAGCAACGGCCATGATTAACAGAAAGCGGCGCGCAAGGTAAAGAGATCACCTTCTTCTCTTTGACTTTAAACGAAGAGTTGGTTTCAGTGACTCCAAGTCTCAGACTCTCAGTCACCACCATCATGCCATCATCGGCGACGCTCTCACTCCACACTCTCTGGTACTTCTCTCAATCACATAAACACCTACAAATTCGTCTCCCTCACACTCTCAATCCATATCTTAAACCAAAGAGATTCAGTCCTCAATTTCATTGCGCCCAAGCCTCTAGACGAAGCGCTAATTACCCTAAGGTCCTCTCTCTCTTTCCCTCTTTCAAAATCAATCGCTCTCTACGATTCTAATCATTAATTAACCCTTTGTACCTCAGGGCGGCGGCGGTGATAATTTCGCCGACGATCCTCGCAATTGGAGCCGGTCCATAGGCTCCGAGATTGATAGGCCCTATGGTTTTGAAGAATATGATGAAGACGATGAAGACGAAGACGATGATGATGATGAAGAAGATAGGAGTTTGGATCTGTTGGTGAGGTTTGTTCAGAACGTATTCAAGAAGGTCTCGAAGCGAGCCAGGAGAGCCGTACGTTCGGTTCTCCCAGTCGCCATCCCCACCAAGTTGGTAAACACTCATTGTAGTCGCATTAGCTTATATTATCTTACCCACAAATTTTTATAAAGCTTGGAGTTTTATAGCTGAATTGTTTTTGTTTTGTATTGGCTCATATATAGGTGGGCTTTTCTGTTAATGGGGTGTTAATGCTGGCATTTTTGTGGGTGTTGAAGGCTTTTCTTGAGGTAATGTATACGAGTAATTAAAATTCATGTATACAGACTATTATTTGGTTATGTGCTTTCATTGATTTCATTTCCATGTGAGTTCAAGATCAATTGCATGCTCTTGAGTCCCTGGGTCTCCTTTAGCCTTTAGGTTCTCCTTTAGCCTTTAACTTTTTATCACTTTGCATATTCAGTTAGTAACTCGAAATAGGTGTTTTTGATTTACTTCTTCACTGCGGCCTGGAGTCATGTCATGGTCCCTCCCAAATAACAACTGATGTGATTCCAACTAGAATCTGACAAGCATGTTTGGTGCATCGAACTTGTGTTCTGTTATTTATAGGGGATGGAGTATTAAAATCCGAAACCACTTGTTGCTAGTCTGGTACCAGTTTTCGAAAGTGGCCTTGTTCCTTGTTAATCACCAAAATTTTGTAGAGCTACTGGACTTTAGAGAGGTCATGGTTCTTTTTAATCTATCAATGATGGCTATAAAGTCAAATTAGTAGTGGGGGGGGGGGGGGGGGATATAATTGTTATCTGTGGTAGTGCAACCATTTTACTGTAGTTTTGCACTGCACATGATAATACCGTAGCACTTAGAGATTCTACTCCCTTCGTGGAAAGTGCAGTTACAGATGAGAGAGTTAGCTCGTTGCCAATATTGATTCATCTGGAAAAACTTAGTAGGAAAGTGTAATATCTGCTGAGTGTAACCATTAACCATGCCTGGAATTAACGATGTCAATATTCACACATACCAAAAGTGGCCTGAGCTGTAGTTGTATATGCAGTGATTTTTGGTAATAAGCTCTAGAAACGTGCTTTCTTCAAAAGCTTCATTTGGGGTGAGTGCTGCAATTTCAGTGTTCAGAAAGATCTTTGACAAAGGACAGATTTGAAATGCCTACAGTTAATAAACCAGTAACCTAGAGTTAAGAAAATGTAGGACTTCGGAAATTGTTAAAGTACATAAAGCTCATGACTTAAATACGAAAAGATCCTTTAATCAAAATGATCTCTTATGAGTATACATATGTTTATCAATCTAGTCATTGTTCGACTAGGATAAGGATTTTTGCTTTTGAATGTACTTTTACTTGAAAAACCAAGCTTAGAACCTGAGAGACAAATTACTTGAAACGAAACTTATTCTACTATAGTGTTGCAGCTGCGTAGGATCCATTGACTCCAGAAACAATTACATGAATCAGAACTGATTGAAACCTATATTGTATGTGCCATGACTTTCCGAACGATGCAAGCCCAATGTTGGAAATCAACATGAACCCTCTGCACTACCAGATCTCTCTAGGAGTCTCTCTCTCTCTAGCACTTTCACTCTCTAGAAGCTCCTACTTCTTTTATGTTCGCAGTGCAAATATTTCTCACTAGGAAACTGCCTTAAGGAGAAATCTATAGGATTGAATGGAACATTACATGGCTGGTGTTAAGGGGTTGTGAGGTGATGT
Organism: Rubus parviflorus; assembly: GCA_029955375.1. Taxonomy (NCBI): domain Eukaryota; kingdom Viridiplantae; phylum Streptophyta; class Magnoliopsida; order Rosales; family Rosaceae; genus Rubus; species Rubus parviflorus. The sequence continues at coordinate 32,901,191 of JARGGL010000001.1, forward strand.
AGGAACCTAACGTATGCGGCAATGTGAAAATGTGTGGAATATGCAATGAAGTGGTGTGTAAGCTTGGGATTTTCTGTATTGGTGTTCGAGCTAAACTGCTGTTATAGTTGGTGTTCTTGTTGGGGGCTTCCACTTGTGTGGTTATACTTGATAAAGGATTACATATAAAACAGCAGTTAAAAATCTTATTTCAGTGTTTGTATCAGCCATGAGATATACCTGTATTTAGTTTTCATTATATTACCTTATAAAAGTTTGCTATATCCGTGTTTATGTAAAATCTAGGTCATTTGCACCCTTGGGAGCCTAGTATTTGTAAGCATCTTACTCATTCGTGGGATCTGGATTGGAGTAGCGTATGTACAAGAAAACCGCAACCATAAAGTTGGCAATTTTGAAGACGAAACCCGCCCGTGGACTGGCGCACAGCCTGCAACCTGATACATCCGCTCTAAGAAGAAAGATTCTTCAATTTATAAACTTGCACAGAAATAAGAGCATCCATAAAAGGAGGACTGCTTGGCACAGAAATAAGAGCATCCATAAAAGGAGGACTGCTTGGCATCAAGGATGATGAGAACATAACATCAGAATGTGTTTGAGCATAACCTTTGGTCCGTTCTTGAAATAGTTACAAGTATGAAGACGACTTCCTGCCTGAACAGGTAGACTAGATATTCTTGTAATCTTCTATGATACTGATTGACCACCTTAGTATTAAAGCAGGAGGAAATGTTGCTGTATGTTTGGTTGCGAGGTTCTCCTGTATGATACACTTTATATCCACAGCTTGTCAAAAATAAAATCTGCTATTGTGCTTCTTTCCTTTTCAGCTCTCATTGTGCCGACTAATTTGAAGTTAAATATGACTGTTAATTCAGTGCATTATTTGATCGAATGGTAGCATGTGATAGAATTAGTGACAGAATTAGTCTTCATGATCTAGTTGTTATGTGTTATGGTGAACTATTGGTGGTTCTCTATTGAGTAAGGCAGGTTCTTATGCTTGAAAAAACAGACAAGCGAGCATACTTGTTTCAGATGAAATTTACTGATATCATTTCGGTACAAATGAACCACAAACCAAGGAGAATTGACGGACACTTCAAGTACTCATGGTATCATCCGAGTGATAATGCCAATAGTGATGTGATTACATTCCCAAAGGGTAGCTTATCTATAGTTGTTATGTGACACATACTTTTTGTCCAAGTGGTTGGATGGACCCCCTCGATTGCTTTGCACATAAATTTTGCTAGGCTATTATTGTGTCCCTTTCCCGCACTATTGTGAATTTATCATCATCATCATCCTTAGTATTTGTTACTATTCTGATTCATGAGTTTCATTGCGTTTAGTAACACAAAAAAAAAAACAGATTTTAATTGCTCTCCACATCAAAATGTAAGTTATCTCATTGCTTCATAAATTTGATTACAGAACGATAACATACACGGACAACTTTAATAAGTGCAAGTGTGTAACATGTTTCACTTGGAAATTCAAAAATGACATGAGAAATTCAGTCATTATGATGGTCCAATGTCACTGATATGACGATATCTCCTAAATATTAGCATTACAGAGTCTTAGGGTGTGTTTGGATAAAAAAAAAATATTTAAATTAAAATGAGGATTTCATAATTTCTAAGCGTCAATTACTTCGTTTGGCATTCTTAACCTTAAAATTATAAATTTCTCTATAGAAAAAAAACAACGAAGGAATTGATTGTTCGAATTTCAGACTTTAACTTCTACCAAAACATGTCATTTCAGATTTCCTTGCATAAGTTTGTTTTTATTTATTGCTCTTATTTATTTATTGGTTTCCAAAACAAAGTTTTTTTACATTTTAATCTTTTAATTTTTTTAAATTTTCTTAATTTATTACACATTTTAAATTCTATATAAATACAATCAAACAATTAAAAATTGAAAATATTAATAGAATTTAAATTAATGGAGTTGATGATTCCATCATTTCAAAATATTTTAAAAAATTATAATAAACACACCCTTATAGTACAGGATGGAAAAATAAATAAATAAAAACCTGCGGTCCTTGGGCGGCAAAATTTAATTTTAAAAGTCGAAAAAAAAAAATATGTTAATCGTGGTTATGAGGTTGGTTACTCCAGCCAATACTCCAGCCTGGAGATCGTCCTTTCCCTCCCAATCTTAACCAAGCCCTAGGCCTCGGGTTAAACTTACATTTGAACCAACCAATACCCCCACCTATAAATACACATCCAAAGGCCTCAGATCCTTCACAAAGAGAAAGAGGTTTCATCAGAGGGCGTCTTGATAAACGCCTTCGACCTTTCTTCTTCGTGAGTGCCTCTTCTTCTCTCTTCTCTTCGTATTTCTCTGTTCGAGTTTCATCGCTCAAAATGAGAGAGTGCATTTCAATCCACATCGGTCAGGCCGGTATTCAGGTCGGCAATGCCTGCTGGGAGCTTTACTGCCTTGAGCATGGCATCCAGGTACGGTTTTCTTCATTTCTCTATAAGCGTGGTTCATATGCTCGTTTGGATCTATTGTTTGTTTTCGCTTTGTTTCATTTTCGTCAGATTGGTAACTTTTTTGCCGCGATTATTAGTTTTTCTTACGGATCTGTGATTGTGCATACATTTGATTCGAATTTCGATAAGATCTGTGGGTTTCTATGAATCGATTGTGCCTAGAAACTTGAATTTTGGAGTTGCTTACGGAATTGAATGTTATTAGTGCTATAAACCTCTGTATGCACCTATTAGTTTGCGCACGTATAAGATCGAGTAAATTATTTCAAAATGCAATTTTAAATAGACTGAAATTTGTGGAGTTTTCTCGATCTACAGTCGCTGGCTCAAACTTTTTAGTGTTTTTGATTTTGATCTCTGCAAGTATACATGTAATTTCCTGTGTATGCTTGTCTGGATTGATAGGTCAGTTTGTAATTAGCGTTCTTACAGACTGTTAATTTAGAACACAGATCAGAGCTGCATACTTAATCAAAATGTGACATAAAAATTATATTAAATGAATCAATTGTTGCAGAGTGTTTGCTCTCAAAAATTGAAACAGTGTTGTAGAAATATATATACGAGAAAGTGCAGTTTAGATTGATTGGATGATTAGGTTGGTGACATTTTTTTTGTGTTCTTACAGCCTGATGGCCAAATGCCAAGTGACAAGACTGTTGGCGGCGGAGACGATGCCTTCAACACCTTTTTCAGTGAAACTGGTGCTGGGAAGCACGTCCCTCGCGCTATCTTTGTTGATCTCGAGCCCACTGTCATTGATGAAGTGAGGACTGGAACCTACCGCCAGCTCTTCCACCCTGAGCAACTCATCAGCGGCAAGGAAGATGCTGCCAACAACTTTGCCAGAGGTCACTATACCATTGGCAAGGAGATTGTTGATCTCTGCTTGGACCGTATCCGGAAACTCGCTGACAACTGCACTGGTCTCCAAGGTTTCCTTGTTTTCAATGCTGTTGGTGGAGGCACTGGGTCTGGGCTTGGATCCCTTCTGTTGGAGCGTTTGTCTGTTGATTATGGAAAGAAGTCAAAGCTTGGGTTCACTGTGTATCCCTCTCCACAGGTTTCTACCTCTGTGGTTGAGCCCTACAACAGTGTTCTCTCAACCCACTCCCTCCTGGAGCACACAGATGTTGCTGTTCTCCTTGACAATGAAGCAATATATGATATCTGCAGGCGCTCTCTTGACATCGAGCGACCCACCTACACAAACCTCAATCGTCTTGTATCTCAGGTACAACTATCTTTTGCCTAAGTTGAAATTTAGGTGGTATTTCAAATCTAGGCGTTTTGTTTATTAAATAGTTAGATTGCTTGATATTAGAGTACTTGGATTTGCTTTAGAAGAAAAGGAAGAACAAAGATATGAATTTGAAATGGCTCATTGTATAGTGTTTCAATGACATTGTATCTAGTTATTTCAAATCTATCTGCTGGTGAAGAGTAATTTCGAATCTCTTTAAATGTGATAATCTAGGTTTTTCTTTTGCTTTAAAAATTAATCTACTAAAATTCAAATCTATTGTTTAAATCCTTAATCCAAATGGATCACAAATGATTTGGATTTTGGCTGTTCATGAATTTTTCTGTTATTTATATGATTCTCTTTGGTTTTCAGGTCATTTCCTCCTTGACTGCCTCCTTGAGGTTTGATGGTGCTCTCAATGTGGATGTTACTGAATTCCAGACCAACTTGGTCCCCTACCCCAGAATCCACTTTATGCTTTCTTCCTATGCACCTGTCATCTCTGCTGAGAAGGCTTACCATGAACAACTCTCTGTTGCTGAAATCACCAACAGTGCTTTTGAGCCCTCATCTATGATGGCCAAGTGCGATCCTCGCCATGGGAAATACATGGCTTGCTGCCTCATGTACCGTGGTGATGTTGTGCCCAAGGATGTGAATGCTGCTGTTGCCACCATCAAGACCAAGCGCACAATTCAATTTGTTGACTGGTGCCCTACCGGATTCAAGTGCGGCATCAACTACCAGCCACCCACTGTTGTCCCCGGAGGTGACCTTGCCAAGGTACAGAGGGCTGTCTGCATGATCTCCAACTCGACCAGTGTTGCTGAGGTGTTCTCAAGAATTGACCACAAGTTTGACCTCATGTATGCCAAGCGTGCTTTTGTGCACTGGTATGTGGGTGAGGGTATGGAGGAAGGTGAGTTCTCTGAGGCTCGTGAGGATCTTGCTGCCCTCGAGAAGGATTATGAAGAGGTTGGTGCCGAGTCTGCTGAGGGCGAGGATGATGAAGGGGATGAGTACTAAGAAGGCTGTGATTGAAGAAGTTGCTATCCTATATGTCTTTCAGTTTGCTCGAGTATTATGTTTTGTTTACCGAAGACTAGTGTATGATTCGCTGTTGTTTTGAATCCGGTGAAAGGCTATTTTTGTTAATGTTGCTTGGTTTATGCAATGTGATGTGTTTGTTTAGTACGATTCGATATTGCTTCTTTTCCTTCGCCTTTTGTATTGAGTATTGAAAACTATTCATGGCCCCAAAGACGGAAAATCTTCAGGATTGAAATTTTTATCGGTCAGATTTGTATTCGGAAGCTCTCTCTTCCAAGAGATGTGGTTAATCTAAATTCCAGTTCCTTTCTTTAAAAACCGTCAATGAGTCTTTGGGTAAATGTTTAGATCAAAGACCATGCATCTTTGTTAATTGTTACAATCCCACAACAGAAAGATATTAGTGCTTATGTACACTAATATTGGACATAGTATTGCCGAATTCTGTCACTTGGGTTTGTTACTAAACAGGGCATGAAAGTGAATAATTGTGTGACTAAAAGAGCAGTGGTCTTGATTTGTAGGAGTCGAACTAAGCACACGCCACTTCTTTAATTCCGGGTTAGAGCTAATCCTTGTGGTTAGTTAGTTATGCCTTACTTGTAGAGCCATCTTGCTGGGCTGCTCTACCCTAATTTTCCAGTGCTGAATTAAAAAACTTGCATTGTCCACAATGCACAATTAAATCATTCATCACAACCCATTACCCGGAAAAATATCGCAAGTAAATGCATGTAGTTATTGGTGACAAGGCAATATAAAAGAAGAAAAATGTTACTGATAAGTTTGAGATTTATACAGAGAAAGAATAAACAAGAGCCAAGAAAATAGGTAACAGAAACCTGTAATTGGGGTCTAAATTATGTGAAAGACTAGTGCTTCACTTTACACGAGGGGCTATTTGGGAAATCCTTTCATCTTCCAGAAGTTCATATGGATCAATGTACTGGGGTGGTGATATTGGCAGTCTGTTGCTTGCATCATGGATAAAATTTGGTCCAAAGTACTGTCCAAGACGAAAGGAGGATCAATATCTTACACACAAACACAATGTAAAGACACTCTCACATACACACAACACACAAAAGTCTAACACGACACTCTGGCAACAAGTAGAAAGAAATTTAGAACAGTACTCTTCCTGAAAGAAGAACCAGAGCAGGACACTTTAAGGCCAAAAGATTATCAGAAGTCACTTTCATAAGTAAATTTTAAGTTGTTATCACCAGACAATTTGTTCCTTGCAAAATGTATTCTTATTTACTTTCCTACTCTACTCAAGTTCTATACACAATTGAGATATGCTTTCCTATTTACAGAAAGTAATCGCTATGCACCGGCTGAAGAAACCTCAGTTTCATAGTAATTATTGACTATGTACCATCCATGTCTTATGCACCAAATTGGACAATCGTATAAACTAATTGTTAGAGTATACAATAATCGGTTCCCACATCTTAACGGCTATTGGGAATAATGGTAAATTATCAAGATTTAAGATGGCATCAAAGTGAGAGATCCCTACAACTGTCAACCTCCAAATTTATTGAATTGTAAGAGTTGGTCTCTCCAATTGTAGGAAGAGGCCCAACTCACGTCCCAGCAGTATGGTTGCATTGTGAACAGATCAAATCCCTGACCTATCCTAATCCCTTTTCCCACCCTTCCTCGAACCCCAAGGGTTTAACAGTAAGGTTTTGAGCATAATGGTAAACTAGCAAAAGTTAATAATGACGAGGCAAACAAAACAAGAAGATGTTGCTAGACAGTCATATGTGGTTTAACTGCAAATAAAACTAAAATAATTCACAAATTAGAAGTCATGTAAGAGAGCTTACGAAATAGAGAGCAGAGAACAGTGCTACAGTTATCAGGATCAATGGCCAAAAAGCCAAGAAGAACGTCCCTCCAAGCGTCAGCAAGAGTCTTCCTCGAGGGAGCAACCCCTGAAACCAGATGAAGTTGTGGTCATTTCATTCAACTTTTGTTGGTGTTTAATCACATGCACAAGGCAGTTTAATCAGACGATTTAAATAAACAAGGTCAGCAAAAATTTTGCTCTGCCTAAGTTTGTATTTTTGAAAGAGAGAAATGTTAATAGCACTCGGTGCTACCCATCTCATCAATACATTAAGAATCAATCTGCATGTCATTAAAACTATTGAATTCAAGGTCTAGCACATAATTATATTGGATGCAATATGAATTTTACAGTAGATGATTATCAACGTGTTTGTCAAATTCCTAAAAGAAAGGTTATGTTTTTTTATCACTAAATGCATGATCACATGTAAGAGTTAGAACCTCAAGGCCTTCACTGTTCAACTGCATCGAACGCTCCCTTTGATTAGCTAGACTTCTCTCCACTTCGGTTGAGACTGTATTTCTACTTGTGAATCCTCTATCTTCTTTTCCCATCTCATCATTGATACCATGCTCAGTCCTCTCTGCTTCCTCAAGCAAAGAAGTGGGACTCATACCTCTCCTCCTCAATTCCTTCATAAACAATGACTCAGGAGGTTCTTCACCTGAAACAAAATTGTAATTGAGGAACCTATAAATGCAAAAACCCACTTTACATTCATTAACAAAGGAAAATGACCCGCTAAAGCACCCTCAACTCAGCTAGTTATTTGTTCAGAAATACCACACAAATGTTCCACCTTTGTTCTTAAATTACAAGAATTAGTTTCTCAGCAACACACAAAGGATTACTTCTAAGTTTCTATTTATCATTTAATGATTAAAAATGCTCGCTACAACGAACCATCATCAACACTTTGAAACTAAACTCATAAAGCAAAAGCCTTTGATTCAAAAAGCATCCTAAACAAGGACCCAGAAATGAAAATTAAAAAGGAAATTGAAGAGCTTGCCATTGCTTTTGTTGTCTGCTTCTTGAGCTTTACAGCAGACCCTGAATCTCCTTCTCAAGTAATAACCAGACCTCGTGTAACCAGACAACTTGATGATACAATTCCTGGACTGAATTTCCGAGAAAACCCACCTGGATTTTCCGGGAAAATTTGACTGGCAAATAGGGCTGGGAGAGAGAGTGGACTTGAAGATTTGAAGAGAGGCCATAATTGGGTTCATGTATCAACCAGAAAGTAATTTCATTTCGTTGGCGACTGCTAAGAACATAAACAAGTGATTTTTTTTTGTTGAGAGCGAAAGCTTTGTTCTAGCAAGAGGTGAAGAAGCAAGTGGTGACAACGTGTCACAGCGTATTTTAGAGTGTTATAGTTGTGAGTAACTACCTTGCGCGGGAGATGACGTGGGCTGTTTCTTGTGGCTGAAAAAGTTGCGGTTAGAGAAACTTGAGTACTTTAGCCAAAAAAAAAAAAAAAAGAGAAACTTGAGTACTATTAGCCAAAAAAAAAGAGAGAACCTTGAGTACTTCACGTTAAATTAGCCAAAAAAAAAAGAGACAAACTTTATTTATTTATTTATTATTTTTTTTTTGTCAAAGAATTTATTTATTTATTATTATTTTTTCTAATTGGTCAAAGAACTTGTTACAATTTTTTTTCAAACTATTTTTTCTTTTTAAGGTAAATAAGATTCTCATTAGAGTAAATATATTATCGTTTGTGGTAATTGTATGTTTGTCATGTGTTAACATGTTGTAAAAAATTTTTCGTTTTTTTTCTATTTTCTTTTTTAACCTAATTTTTTGTTTACTCTTAATAAGTCATCCACTTGTAATTAAACAATGGACGACTTTGGTAATATTTTAATTTCAATGATGATTCTTTCATCATCTAAAACACATTGATGACTAAAAGATTTTCTATTTGATTGTTTTTTTTTTTTGCAAAAATAATTTCAAACGATGGGTTAAAATATGAACAATTCTGATTATAAAAACAAAATGTGAGGAGTCCTTAATCACTTTGAATTGTGAGGTGGACGAGCATGTTCACACTCTACCTAAGAAGTGGGGTGGACGAGCATTCTTTGAGGAAGCTACATAGCATTTACGCAAGCGAACATAATCAAATTTCATGAAATTCACAAATTATATATATGTTTTTTAAATAACGAGACGACAATTTTATTCATAAAAAACAAATGCATGGGCACAAAAAAAAATCACTATCTAAAATTCCACCTTCAACACCAATCATAGCACAATATAAGAAAAAAACAAAAAGTAGACGTCTCGAAACCGGAACAAATTTTAAAGAGGCTTCTGCATCCTAGAAATGAAGCAACATCATGTATCCAATGAATGCAGTACGGGACCCAAAATGAGCCTAACACTTTGAACTAAAATGGGATCAAGGAATTCACGAGGATTAGGTTGCAGCCCAGAAGGCCTCGAACAGACGAAAAGTCATCCTCCCAAAACTTGTCCCAGGCAAAAATAAGCAGCTGAAAGCCATATCCAAAAAGACCATCAAGCAGCCTTGCAAGAATGCCAACAATCATCTGAACCAAACCAAATCGGAGGTAGTAAAATAAAAACATGAAGTACTCATTGTAGGCTCTTTTTCGTTTTCTTTTTTTCTTCGAGAGTCTGAAAATTTGTAGGGCTTTCATCAGAAACTGAAATAGACTACACAAACAATGCCTAACAGTAGTGGTGGAAATGATATCATTCCTATTTGGAATTTTGGACACATGAACATAATCTCTTATTTTGTTCGGTCCAGAAAAGTTTGGCGGTCCTAGAATTCTTTGATTTTTATGAAAATGACAAATTGGGTCCATCTCTGAATCTAAATTTTCCTACTGCGGGTAGCCACTTTATCATACAATACACTGATACAGGTGCATCGTGCATTGTCGATGGGTTGTTGGAGTTTGATGGCAATTAATTTGAGATTCTTTCTTGCTGCAAAAGCAACTATATGTATATTACCCTAAGTTGTAATCATCTCATAGTTTCTTTAATCACCTCATAGTTGTAATCAGCATGGATATATTGTTATGTGAAATGAGCAAGAAATTTGAATCATCTTAACAAGAAATTTATTACAGTTTGCCTGCGATCTCAACTCCTCCAGTATCCTTAGAAGCAATCAAGGTGGAATTTTCCTTTCTTAATTTGGACTCAAATTCAATGGAATTTTCCAACAATAAAAATTATTTTCATTTGCTAAAATGCCTAAAATTAAGTTAAAGAACAAATAACTTTTTTTTTTGGTCGACTAAAACCCTAGCAACTAAAATTAGGATTTATTTATTACTAGATAGTAGATACACAATACAAAGAGTAATTCAAAGTAGCCTACATTATTCTTGTGTGGACTCGATCACAACAGTGGTTGTCTGCTCAACTCCTCCACTATCCATGGAAGCAAATGCTAGTCATGGAAACCGGCGGCAACACTAAACATATAACACAAAAGTTCCAGAACAAGTTGAGCCAAACAATACCCGATATCACTCTGGAAGAAGTCCCGATATCACTCTGGAAGAAGTTGAGCTTTTTCTTCCTATCAGTCTTTGTCAAGTGCTGATCATCAGTAAGGCGGGACTGCACCGTTGTGTGGCAGTCAAGGGCCGGCGAGTTTTCATTTCTAATCTGGCCAGCTTGGTTCATGTTGATGACCTGAGAGGTGAAAGGTACATAGATTAATTTAAAGTAATTGAAATTGATGGAGGGGTGGAAATGGGATCAATGAAAGAAAAGGTGGAACTTTTCTTTTTTAATCTGGACTCAAATTCAATGACTTGTCATGCAAGCGACTACTTCTGTAAAAAAACCCAAACTAGGAGTTGTCATAGAAATCCTTCTATGCACTCAAGGCTAGCCACAGGTTGCAAGAACATTGAAAATTTGCCACAAAAGTTGCAAAATCAACCACAAAAGGAATTGGAACCCATCACTCTTTAAGAACTTCTCAAACTCCTTACCAGATTGCCTACGAATCTTTGTGAAAAGCTGATCATAATGATTTGCTCCTCAAGGACAGGAGCATTTCTATTCCTAATCTGGCCAGGTTGGTTCATGTTGATAACCTGAGGGTAAAAGAACAATGGAATATATGGATTATTTGAATCACTGATCGAGTTTTAATTTCATCAAGCCTCGTGGTCATGGTGGATTTGTCTCCACGTTAGGGATATTAGTTTGATAGACATTATTTAGTACTGCTTAAACTTTTGCTGGGCTTGAAACCTCCAACCCCCATTCCCCACTTTTTTGCTGGCTTTCACATGAGAATGGGGAGCATGGGACTACAGGGTAGGAACAGAGGAGAGGGCAGTGAAACTGAAGGTGAGATTTTCCTTTCCATAATTTGGACTCAAATTCAATGTCGTAACAAAAATAAAATTGACCATGTGGTCTGTGGTCATCAAAAACCAGTAGACATTCTCGTGTTCGATGACCACATGCGTAAATATAACCAGCAAAATTAAGCTGGGATTCCTCTTTGCGTTTTTTTGGTACTAGTAGACATTCTCGTGATTATACATTACCTTGAAAAGAATAAGTTCCTCCTAAGCAATGGTCTTCACCTGAATTGATTGGAATGCCATTGGGGTTGAGCGAGTTGGTGTGACATCTGAGACCACCAAGACTGTGTCTCCATCTTTCACCAAACCCTTTGATTTTATGAGATCAATGGTGCTTGAGATATTAGACTCCATGTCATCTGATAGATCAACAAGAAGTGGAGTAACTCCCCACTGCAAATTCAAAGCCATTCGGGTGCTCTCATCGTTTGTGAAAGCAAATATGGGAGGGTTTGGCCTGTTGCGTGACAGGAGCGATGCCATGTGTCCGTGCTTGGTGTACACAAAGATTGCATCCACAGCAAGGTTGTTAGCTGCACAGGAAGCACAAGTTGATTAGTTGCAATTCATGTGCATGTGCACATATCATATAGAGGTTAATTAGGACTTAATTAGGAGTAATGCTATTACCACATTTACATTGCTAATTACAGTTCTTATAGTGGGACTTACCGCCATGAGTGAGTCCTACCTGTATGAGAGATGTAGTTAGCAATATGATCAGTTAATATGGTATAGAGAGTTGAGGATTCCGATAACTAGGAGTATTTCTGTAGGAAGCACTTTTGCTAAGCAACGTTTATACTAATTAACACATTTGTTAGAAGCAGATGAAGGTTTTTCTTTTTAATAGAAAGTCAGAGCATTTCACGTAAAATGTACTTGAAGATGCTTGTCCAAGAAGCATTAAAAGTGATTTCATAAACCAAGAAACACTTTCAACTATTTCTGCAAAATGCTACCAAAAGCACTTTTGACGATCTGAAACTGCTTTCAAAACAGGCCTTTAATATGGTTTATGTGCATAGTTTTAGTAGGTAACCCAGCATAAAGATGAAGGCTAATCTTCCAATGTTGTTCTTCACCAAAAATACTTATGTTGTAGTAGAATTAAGCCACTTGTTAGCTGATTTGGACAACAGACCGAGTAAAAGAAAGAATGTGGAAGAAAAGTGAAAGTACCCATTCCAACTGCAGAATTGCAAATCTGCTCAGCAATGCGATCAGGCAACAAGACTCCCAATTGCCGTAGATGCAGAAGACCTTGGCGGTTTTCTTCACGACTCCATATCTCCATTCTACTGCTGGTCATTTGCAGGACAGAAAGCGCCTTCTGTCCGAATGATCCAATTGCTGATTCCCCAGCTAGCATCAAGGCGTCCGCATATTGTCGAACAGCTTCAGAAACATCTGCAACCTTTAGAGAAAGTAGTCATTAAAAAGGAAATTTATTTGCTTGATCTTCCTCTGCTATTAGTATCATTAGTACCATTAAGTGTAGTACCTCAGCGCGCGTTGGGGTTGGGTATTCAATCATTGATTCAAGTAGTTGGGAAGCTACAATAACTGGCTTGTTTAGCTGCCTGCAAACTTGAGTTATCTCCTCTTGGACTGTTGGAATTTGTTCAAGTGGGATTTCGACTCCAAGATCAACCCGAGCAATCATGACTCCATCAGAAGCTTCAATGATTTCTTCCAGCTTCTGAAGGGCTTCCAAGCTCTCAATCTTGGCCAAAACTCTTATTGATCTGCAAAGGAAAACCTTGTTTTCATACTTAGATTCCCAAAAGATAATTGATAATTTAATATACGTATGTGGCTCCTACGAAGAAGGGTAAGCATTTTCTTGTGAACTATGATTGAGAAAGTGCCACAAATCACACATTATGCAGAAGAAAATAGCATGTACTACAAACTGCCTTTGATAAAAGCCAATGTAAATTGCAACTGTCCACTTGCTTACTTGACTGATTTGATGGTGAGGTAATCTTTCAAATGTCTAACAGATTCAGCATCATTTACAAAGGACATGGCGATGAAATCGATACCTTCTGAAATTCCAAATTCGATGTCAGACCAGTCCTGTATATACCAGACAAAATACACATGAGCACAAAATCTGCATCAGCTAATTTTCGTAATTTACAGTTTTACAACACGGACTTGCATTCACTTAGAGGTCACATAATTTGAAACAAAGAGATTGTAAGAAGGTTGACCTTTGTTGACAGAGTAGGGAGCTCATAGTTCCTCTCCACAAGCTTCCCATCTCTCCAAAAGCTGAACTTTGCACGAGGCAAGAACAAACCGGGGTCTGTGCACTTACAACGTAGATCACTTCCGATCCTTTCAATGACTTCAAAACGTGCCATTCCACCATCAATAACAAGTTCATCGCCCACTTTGATACCTGCCAACAATTAATCACTTGGAAGCATCAACAAATGACTCATCCACTTTAAGACCTGCCAATTATGCAGTTTGGAGTTAGGTCACTACCTTCAGAAAAACCTTCATAGTTTGCTTGAACTGTGAATGGAAGAGAACCCTCAAATTTTTCAGGGGTAAATAGCCAGATTGAATCCTCCTGATAATCCAAGAAAAATACTAATTAATCAAATTCCCTCTAATGCCAATAACTAGTTCTAACTTCTCATCCAAGATAAAATACCCTTCACCCTTTTTCAGAATCAAGGGTGTGACTTTTGGCCACTTATAAACACAACCACTCATCAAGGGTTTGACTTTTTCTATCAAAAGCATTGCAAAAACTTATACAGAAGTGTCAACAAGTAAAACTATGCAGAAGGTTAAGCAAATTTTGGAACTTTCAAACCAAAATTATGTCTTATCCTATCCTAATAACTAGTAGAAAGAAGCAAATTCAATTAGCTAGTGGGGTTTTAGCCATATGTACCTGAACTTTGAGAGAGGATGGCTCTCCATGGTCAACAACATGAATCTGACTACCTTCAGTATCAATCATAATTGAAACAGAACATCCCTTTTCCTTATTCAACTTCTTAATCTTCCGAATCACGTCACGGTGCCACTCCCTAATGTTGTGACACATATTGAGCCTTGCCACATTCATCCCTCCCAACACCAATTTCTCCAAATCCTCCAATGAAGAACACGCCGGCCCGATTGTGCACACAAGCTTGGTCTTCCTCAACCCCAAGAAACCCTTCTGCCTCAGCTCCCTCTCTGACACCAGATCAAGCTCCAAAGCCCTCTCTAAACCCTTGAGATCAGTCAAACTCTCCGAGCCCTCCAAACCCACTTGAACTGCCTCCACTTTAGTCCCAACTTTGGCCTTGAGTTTCTTCCCAATACAAGAAACCCCATGTTGCAAAACTGGTAATCCAAAGACCCTTTTCTCCACATTGAAACTTGGGCTCTTGGCTTTGATTTGAAAACATGTACGGATCGAATGGCTAGATGAGACTGCCATGGATTTGGAATCTGAAAATACCAAGATGTTCTCCTTTGATGAATTAGAGTATGAAATACCAAGATGGGGGATAGAAACAAAGGGACGTTGACGATGAATCCTGGGGTTTTTGGGTTGAAAACTCCGTCAAGGTTTGGTTTTGGAATTTGATTGGAGTTTACAAGAAGCAGAAGAAACAGTTGGCTTGAAGGTGTGACGAATATTCCTCAAAGAAGATGAACAATATGGGGACCAATAAGCAAAAACAAATTAAAAAATAATAAAGGGGTTGAATTTGAAGTAGTTGTTGCATATAAGCATTAAATATTTCGAACAGTGAGAAAGGGCGGTAGTGAAAGTGTGTCATACTAGCTGTCCCAACTTAACGGTCAACTAACTTTCCCGGGTAGGGTTTTGGGTCCTTTCAGCGTCGGCTTCGGTGTCGTTTTGGAACACAAAGCATTTGTGGCACGTGACTTTTCCCCCGTACGGATCACAGACAACAGTCTGTTTAGTCACAATGTCACGTGGTCCCAAAAGCAACAGAGTATTGCCTCCATCAATAGGCAGCAAAGGCTTTTGCCAGTTTGCCCTTTGCTGCTCTTCTCTGGATTATCAAGTTCCTTATTCTCTTCGCACCTAAAAGAAAAGAGTCCATTTTCTTGTTCTTAACTATAGGCTTCCAGTTAATCATATACGTTTGTGTTTGATGAAAAATGTCTTTGATATAATTTTGCTTCATAAGTGTTCTTGATCAGTTTCACAAACTTCGGACGCCGATATCGAATAGATTGGGAGGAATCAATATATGAAAGTAATCTACAAAAGATATTTCGATGCTCGAGTTAGCGAGGGTGCCATTATGGTGCTAGAGAATGATTTTGTACCTTGGTTTGAGCCCTTTCACGAAAGGGCTCACAACCTTCATGCATTTTTACGTTTAATTTCATTTTCAAGTTAGTAATATAGAAAATATATATATATATATATATATATATATAAAATTTATAGTGATGAACTAAAAATAAAAAATTGGTAAAACAACACATATTCATCTTGTCATTGATGAATGTTGTATGCTAGGAGTTTAGCGTTGTTGCACCGGAGTGTGTGGGGACATCGACGGCGTCACATGCATGGTGGTCTTTGCGAAGAGAGTGATTTGCTCGCACGTTTATATCTAGGAATTGATGATTGAGACACCGCAATTGGATCTAATATGATAACACATATTTTGCATCCAACTCATCAAGAACGTACTGATCGACCTCATAAGTGCCACATCATCTATAGATGGAAATATGGCTGAAAATTTGAAGATTTAATGGTGAAGGTGTAAATTAATAATGTACGCTAAAATAAGGAGCATATCAATTGCAAGTTTCAAGTGAAAATTGACATTCTTTATCAAATTCGAGATATTATGACATTTATGCCTTTCTTTGTGATTTGTTATTGTTAAAGACCCCTTGTGAATCTTCTTTGTAATGTTCTTTACCATAACAATATGCTATTTGTTTCGTGTGTATCACAATTAGCATGTGCAATTAATAAGCAACGTTTTAATTGCATCTATTAATTACAAGTTTGTGGTAGTGCTTTATGGGTGCTGTGCTTTATTTAAGTGGAATAATGTTGCAATTATGTCATGTCTCATTCTCTCATATTCGATTCAAAGAATACAATCATTATTGGATGACATTTTGCAACAATCCTTATGAGATATGAATTATATGATTCGATTCCTCTTTTCGATCTGTTTTGCATCATTTTGTGCATGTGTTTGAATTGACATTGTTTATGCGAGGACAACTTATCAAAGAAAACGTGTTGATACTTTGTATATATGTCTACCCAGTAAACATGAAATTGATACATGTACGTTAAGCACATGAAATATATTGTGTTGAAAGAAGCTTTCCGAACAATCGATAGTGGCTCACAGTTCATTGATTGGATGTGTACGTGAAGAGTAGAGAAAACAAACACGACATGACAAAATGAGGGACTTAATTGGTTCACTAGTAAAATCACTAGGAACTCCAAAATCTGTGAAAAGAGAATGTGACTCTAGTGGCTGCTAGTGCATTATATATATATATATATATATATATCAAATGAACCAATTTCATATATAAACTTCAATATTACATTAAAGACTCAGCAAAGATTACTAAAAAATATGTCAACTTCAACATGACAACAACAATAATAAAGCTAGCATGGTTAAAGCAAACAAAATTAAGCCGCACTAACAACTATTAATCCAACATCACCAAACTTGACTTGGAACCCTAACCAATCCCGCACAACCAAAACAACAAAAACCCTAAAAGAACCTGGCCATAAACCTAAATCATGATCATAATCATTGATTGAAGCAACAACGTCATAGGTACCACTACATTTAACTAAAAAGCGATTGCCGAACATGGGTTGAATATGAGAATAACTCTGTTTTCAATGATCTAATTGCGCAAAATAGTGAATTTCCTAACAAGGTCTCTCTAAATCCATAAGAATCTGGATATGATGATGAATCAGATCAAATCACCCTTAGGAGCTTATTATTCACCACAAGGAATTAAAACAAGAATTTGAAGAATTAACGAACAAAAAATAGGAGAAGGGTTGTGGTGGTGGTTAGAGATTTTTCTTTTTTCCTCAAAGAATTAAATAATTTAATTAATCAATTTTATAATTAAAATCTCTTCCTATTTTTTGAATTCATAGCCGATAAATATTATTTTAAAGAAAAATTCAAAAATAATAAATTATGACTCCCTAAACCTTTAAGCATGGTCGGAGAAATGTACATTTCGATGATTCTCTAAATATAGCTGCTAACTATTTTATTAACATTTAAAAAAAAAACTAAAGAATATCATTGGAGATACTCTAAACAAGCTAGGTATTTAGTAGTGATCGCCTTCGTAATGTAGTACGTGTGTCGGACTCTTGAAGTTAATGGCTTTTGATGAGAGTGAACAAAGCATGCAAATGGAAGACTTAAAATATCCCAATCTCTTACCATTGTGAAATGATACATTGAAAAGTTTCATTAATTGTACAAGGTTTGATTTGGGGTTTTGATTAATCTAGGCCTAACTTCTTGAATTGCAAGCATATTCATTCTCTGCCTCTTTTGCTAAGAGTATATTCTTGATTGTTAATTCCACTAAACACTGTGTTAAAACTGTTAATTGATCTTTCGTATCATCATCCAATGAACAGCAGGCCCGGGTTAGGTTTACTTGAAAGTGACTTTTTTCTTATCAATTAGTGCTTAATTAATTGTAGAGATTTACCAATACCACTAAGTTAACAAGTTAATTTATCAAACCAATTATGAGATGATTCTTGTTTTATGTGTTTGGATTGTTGCATATTTGAGAGATGATTCTTCTAAATTAATTAGTGACCCAACTGAATCTCCTATTAGTGGTGGCCATTTTTACATCCAACATGTTTATTGTACTTATAATTAGGACAAAAGCATAAGGTTGGGATTCAAATCTTATCATTATCTAGTTGCTAGTATATATATGTTAGGACTTAGGAGTCGAGCCTCAAAAAGTTAATACTTTCATCTAAACTAGTTTGGATGAATCAGCTTATACAATATGCATTGTAATATCGAGGGTGATGAAATTTATGTAACAGCCGAAGCTGTTATATATCCAAAAATAATAGTTGAAATTATGGATTTCTAGGACTACTTATTTAGATACCATAAACGTCTTAAGAGCATAATCAATGTAGACTTGTAGATAAAAACTTATTCAATAAGTCATTTCGATGGTGAACTCAACAATGACATGACTAGGTGTTAGGGGCTGCACTTGTAAAGCCACAAGCAACCTTGTCCAAGGTCATTGGTTAAGCCTATGGTTGATTGCTTGTGAGGTAGGGTGTTTTGATAATTTATAAATTATGTATTTTATTTTATTTAGCCATTATGACTCCTCAAGCATATCGATGTTTCCCACTGCCAAGTGAGATTTTGGCCGATATGCTCTTTAGGGAGGGGTTCTTAGTCGACAACACGTGTGGACTCAGGAACTAGTATAGGTAAGCACATGTACTTTTGCCTCCCTTTAACGTCTTACCATCAATGAAAAGAGGAATTATTCAATCATCTGTGCCCCGTGAGATCATCCAACTCAATCTTTAAATTCAATCGTTCTTCGTTGCCCGATAAACAAATATTGTGTTCTTGCTTGTTGCATGCCCATTTTAATATCGTGTGATTTCCATTGTTGCTTGCAAAGTATCTAATTGGCTTACTTGCTAACTTGTTTAAGGCTAGCAAGCGCCGCACGGTCCATTTCACATTCAAACAAGTTTGGCCCGTGACACTAGGCTTGTAAGTTGGGCGAATGTAAGCTAGATACTCTGTGAGGTCCAGCGTTAGATCATCCGCTTATGAAAAACACTCATTGGGGAGAGCTTTATTGTATACAGTCCCGCTCGGAGTGGTAGCATACTTTGGCACCAATTTTTTGTAAGAGAATATTCTTTTATTTATTTGTTTTCTATATTTATATATAGACACACTCCTTACTCCATAGTCTCCTCCTCAGCTCCTCTGCAAACTGAATATTCCCTCTACTCCTCCATATCCTCCCTCATTTACTTTCTCCGACTCACTCACAGTAACTCCAATACCCACTCGCACACGCGCCCCGTGTATAATCTCAGCCGTTGATGATCTAGGCCCGACCAGTTGGGTCCATCTTGTTCTAGCCGACTGACCCATATCCATGCCCCTGACGTATCTATATATAGGCACATACAGACGAGACGAGGCCTATACAACAACATAGAGAAGCGAAAGCTTCCTTCTTGACAGAGACACAGAACCAATTGCATTTGTTCCTTTCTCGCTCTATCGACTAATCTATCCTTTCTCTAATTGAAAAGAAAAAAAAACCATTTTTGATTATCTGTATTTCGTTTCTCTTTGATGAATTGAACGATTTTGTTGCAAAAGTCGCCGTCTTTATCGAAAAAGATTGGGAATTTGGAGCGCGGGAATCGATTTCTGAGTTAGGGATTTTGTGGGTTTTCGGTTTCTGTGAATTGGGAATCTGAGGGAGTGGGAATGAGGTTGAACGGAGAGATTGAGATTCCCTGCTACGACGATGAAGTTGAGGACGAGACCAAGGACAGAGACGAAGACGAAGACGAAGAAGGAGAATTGGGTTCGATTGTTAGCGCTGAGTTTTCTCAGCCTCCAACGAAACTCGTAGTTGGCTACGCTTTAACCTCAAAGAAGAAGAAGAGCTTTTTGCAGCCCAAACTTATTGGCTTGGCTAGGTATAATGCTCACCAATCTTTTTCTTCTAACTGTGTCATTAACTAGAAGCACACACCAACACAGATATGTTTTGTATCTATGTGAATTTTAAAGCTTTGTGAGATTTTGTTTTGTGGTTTCCTTTTATGGGTACCCAAGGGTTTAGTCTCTCTGCTTTATTAGAAAAAAGTGGGCATGAAGGTGGCTTTTTGTTGCAGTGGTGTGTGATTGGGGAGGGGGGATATGGATGTTTTTGTCTATATCGTTTAGCTTTGGGCCAATATTGATGATCGGCAAATGAGTTTCTTGGCTTAGCGTACAGCTTCACTAGTTGGGTATTTGGAATCTTGGAACTTGGTTTCTTTCGCATAGACAAATTGAAATGGGAATATTCCACTATATACCCTTCGGATTAGTCCATAGTTAGGAACCTAAAGTCAATTCTTGGTGCTTGCTTCTGTTGTCCATAACCTTCAAAAACACTAAACAATTCACCACTTCTGTCTTACTAAGAATATTTATTTACATTCTTGTCCTTAATGATTTTGTAATTGCATTTGGTTATTTTCGGATAATTGGAGCTTGACTATTCTCCCACCCTTTTAAGCGAGTTTACATTTCTTGCTCCCTGCACATGTGAAACAGATTTGTTTGTGTGCATTGTTAATTATTTAAAGGAGAATGTCTTATAATCATTTGCATTCTGCTTGATAGCAAACTCTTGACAATAAGGTTGACTTGATATATGTGCTTTATCAGACCTTATATATAAAGTATACTAGTATAGCGTAGCTAAATGTACTCCAAGTCCTTCCAATGACTTGATCAATTCAGTTTAAAAAGATCAAATTTATGTTTGTAATTTTTGCATCATAATTCTATGGAAATTCTCACTGGCTCCTGTCTTTTAATTCTTTCTTGGCTTTGTTAGTTTTGGACAATGATTTTGACATCGGTGAAGAAACTAAAACATTCTTACACGTGTCGTATGAATGTTGTTTGATTCAAGTTTCTAAACTCTTGCCGACTGCTTTAATACTCAATTCAGTATCAACTCTCTATTTGGGTTGCAGGAATAAGGGGATATCCTTTATTGCAATCGATCCAAACAGGACACTTTCTGAACAAGGTCCATTTGATGTTGTTTTGCATAAGGTGAGTGCTCATATATTCTTTTAGACCCTATCATTGTCACTTTTGAGAGCATTTTGTGTCCTAAAAGCTTTGGTTTGTATTTCAAAGGCTTCCTGTGGTTGTATGATTTATAATTGGTAATCAGGCCATTCTAATAATATGTCTGACAAACCTTTGTTCTTTCCAGTTGCCGGGAAAAGAGTGGTGCGAGGTTATAGAGGTTGTTCATCTAAACTTCTTCATTCTCCTCTTGTCATGTATTTAAAATAAATTTTTGGTGCTACATATTCTTGCTGTACAAATGATATGGTGTCAAAGGTTGCTTTGTTTAGTGCTGGATAGAATGGTGGTAGTCAGTTAAAAGCCAAATATCCAAACCCTTAAAACTATCTCTGTCTTGCATAATTTGCAGAGTTCTATCTCTCCTCATCATGAATATTGATCAGATAGTTGAAATCAGTCCCCCAGGAATATATGCAAGTGAGGACTTTACATTCTGTTATCCATTAGAGACAACTATTTAGGTGTTGGTGAGCTTGGTTGGAAATAGACTTTTTCCTCGTTTGGTATTTCGTGTCAGTTGTCACATAGTTGTTTAGGGTTCTAATTTGTTGAAGTTGGTATTTAGATGGTTTATTTGGTTTGTGGAGGTTGCAATGAAGAAGCATACTCTGTCATATGTGTTATGTATAGGCTTTGTCTCTTGGAAGAGGCTGCGGGCCTGGAAATAGATTGAAGAACAAGGATCTATCTTTACCTTTAGGTGGAGACTGGTGTGCTTTTTGGAAGCAGAAATTTGTGATATATAAGTACATTAACATGTGAATTCAAAATTTTTGTGAATGACAGTTATTCTCCACGTTTTGATCCACTTTTGTGTAATAAGCACACTAATGCTGACCCTATTGACTACTTAAAAGGATATTAAGAGTGCAGAGAGTGGGATACTAAGAGCTCCATTACTCATTAAAAGAGGGTTCCGAATATATTCCTAGATCCTCCACACTAACATATCACCAATAACTTTAGTTTTCTTTTGGTCTATCCTTGATATATGAAGAGTCCAACGCATCTTCCGATGCTTCCCCATCCATCACCGGAAATATACTCCCAGGAGCCTAGTGATCTGTCCTTGGTGTTTAAATTATTTCAAAATGATTTCATAATTTGCTAAAGTGCATTGAATTATTACACTTTGTTATGTCCTTGACCGTTTACCCCTTTCATTTTGAAGGATTACAGGCAAAAGAATCCAGATGTAACTGTCCTTGATCCTCCAAATGCGGTACACCATCTACACAATCGCCAGTCCATGCTTCAAGATGTGGCAGATCTAAACTTGTCTGACTTCCATGGTATATTCCTTCTCATTGAATGAAAATGGTTAAACTGTAGGAAGTATCCCTTTAGTTTTTACTATTTTCTTCTCCTTCATTCTTTATGCAAACTGTCTCATATTTAGGAGAAGTAATGGTAGAGTTTCAGATCAATTTTCATATGGTTTTCTACAGGCAAGGTTCGTGTCCCAAAACAATTGATTGTCACAAAAGATCCATCATCTATTCCTAATGAAGTAGCTAAAGCTGGCCTAAAGTTGCCACTAGGTACTTTTCTTCTCTTTTTGTATTTTTTTTGGGTGTGTTTATGGGTTGTGTTTTCAGGAGCAATGATTTAGCTTTAGTGTCAAGACACTGTTTTCCTTTGAATGAAATGAATTATGTTTACTGCTACCTTCTAAATACCTAACTAATTTGTTGTCCGAGGATAGACCTAGAGATCCTCTGGGTCTAAATGGCTAATGCATGTACCGGTGCAATGGTATATATATATATATCCATATTGATGGGCCTGAGTCAGGTTTCTTCGAGCAATTTGTTAAGAGGATTTGTTGCCAACTATTGCAATTTGATGATTCCTAACTTGGTACTTTTTAATGCAGTTGTTAAACCGCTACTGGTGGATGGTAGCTCCAAGTCGCATGAACTATTTCTTGCTTATGATCAATGCTCCCTTTCAGAACTCGAACCTCCTGTGGTCTTGCAGGAGTTTGTGAATCATGGTATTCTGTTGTATTTAATATATGAATGTTCTACCGTAACCACATTGTAGTTCTAATAAAGAATAGTGTTGCCTCATTGTAGGTGGGGTTCTCTTTAAAATTTATATTGTTGGGGAAGCCATAAAGGTTGTAAGGCGTTTCTCTCTTCCTAATATAAGTAAACGTGAACTAGAAAAACTTGCTGGTGTGTTCCGTTTCCCTAGGGTTTCATGTGCGGCAGCTTCAGCAGATGATGCAGACCTGGACCCTAGTATTGCTGGTAAGATCATTTGACTATTATTTGTTAAGCTTATTGTTTCTTAACAAACTGTATGTTTCTTTGCACTATTTATGTGCCTTCCGTATAGCCCATGTTTTCAAAAATGGGATTTAATGCCCTGTTTAGAAAAAATGAAATCCTTACCCCCACCCCACAAAAAAAAGAAAAAGAAAAAAGGACGACGAGGGTTTTAATTTAAACGGAATTATTGTGGCAGAACTTCCTCAACGACCGTTGCTAGAGAGGCTTGCAAGGGAGCTCCGTCAACGATTGGTAATCTCTCTCTCTCTCTCTCTCTCTCTCTCTCTCTCTCTGTTCTTACTAACTATAGTATGCTCCTTCTTCTAGGGACTCCGGCTATTCAATGTAGATATGATCCGAGAGTACGGGACCAAGGATGTTTTCTATGTCATCGACATCAACTACTTTCCTGGTACGTATAGTTGTTTGCTCTATATCTGATCTATATCAGTTTAAATGCATCTTTTGAAATTGAAATTGACTCTAAGTGCTCTCTCTCTCTCTCTATATATATATATGTGTGTGTGTGTGTGTGTAGTTAGCATCACTATTATACAAGGCTTATCAGAAAGGGAGAGGTTATTTGGAATCAGTCCATATATGTGGAAATATAACTCGCATAAAATAACTTGTTTTTTTTTTCTCTCTCAAAAACATCAATAGTGATGATTTAAAAACAATTTTCCCCCAGATTTTCTAGTGCCTATTTTTAACTAAACTGTGCAGTATCTGGAGTTTCCTCATCGAATTCCCCTAATGCATTGTTTACTGACAAATTTCAGGGTTCGGGAAAATGCCAGAGTATGAACACATATTTACAGATTTTCTACTAAGCTTTGTGCAGAGCAAGTACAAGAAGAGACCTGCTACTTAACCACCGCAAGTACCCAGTGCACATGATGTTTCTTGCAGCTGTAGGTCTCTTTAGAATTTGAGGAACTGTCATGTCTAGTTTTGACTACTGTAATTATAGATAGGTTGGACTGTCATGATTGCTCAAGTCACAAACATGTACAGAATGTTCTTGCTATCTGAGGCCTATAGATCAATGTTTTGTGTTGTATCTTACATCTAGGCGTAACTGTAGCAAATCTCTCTGGTACGTGTAAGCATGAACTTCCGTTTCAACAAATCGTCACCTCCAATTCATCTTTGAAAAAATTTGTCTTCTCGTAAAGGGTCCAACTTGGTGCATATGCCTGTTGCGATATCTTGTTGTAAAGCGAATTCAGGAAGCTGGTGAATAAGAGAAGCTGTAAAACTGTCTATGTTCTATATTTCGGTAAAGCTACATTAGACCAAGATTAATTAATATGTTTTGCATATGCCTTTATAACTTGCTACTGTAAATTTATCACAATCTCTACTCACTACACGAAGCATTGAAGCACATTTACTTTCTCTGGATTTGGGTTTTGGGGACTAAAACATGACAAATTTTTTTAACACCCATATAAGTTGGAACTTTGGAAGTGTCCCTTCCTATTTTTGAAGCATGATTTTAGAAGGTACTTGAACTCGTTGTAGACAGAAATTTTAAATGGATTTTTTTAAAATTTCTTTTTTTATGAATTATTAATTTTCTAACATTGGGAAATTTAGAAAAAGAATTGGAACGAGATTTTTGAGTTGTCACTTTGGAATTTTCTAATCATTACGGAATTTTGAGTTTTATCATAAACCTTAAACTTTGGACACCTTAAAATCATGTTTTTTTTTATTCATTTTTTTAGGGAGGGGGAGGGGGCTCCAAAGTTCGAGAAATGGGTGGGACTTGAACTCGGGTATGTATTGGGCTACGTACACCCTAGTGCATTAGTCCAACTGGACTACACCCTAGTGCACACCTTAAAATCATGTTTTACAAATGAGAAGCGTATGGTGTGGGATGATACATTTTTGGTGGGGAAACAATTCCAAGATTGGTTTCGACGAGGTTAGGAAATTTATTTATGGCACCGACGCCGAAAATCTTGTGAAAACAAGAACAAACAATTTTGGCCCAATTCCCATGTCCTATAGCACACATTTTGGATGAGAATGGCCACACGACCAAGGGCTTCAGAACAAGTGTGCACGAGGTAAGATATCCTTCTTGGGTGACATTGAATTGAAGTGTCTCAATGTTTTGAAATAGAATTAATATAAAACAAGAAGTAACTAACCTAGGTGCCACATACATTTGCCACATGCATGTGGGTTAACATCGTTCGGTGCCTTTTGATGGTTACCCTTTCATTTGGTCCAGTGGTTGTAAGGGTGTTGATTGTTAAACTTGTTCAGGAAGGACTTGATTACGGTTTTGCTATTGTGGAATTGTTGACCTTGATTGTGATGATAGAGGAGAGTTGTTTGTTTGCTGTATCTTTGAGATTGCATGGTCATTTTGGAGCAAAGACTACTGATTTTGTTCTTTAAGATTGCCCGGTCATTTTGATGCTGCAATTTTCCAGTTCTGATTCATGTTGGTTTTTATTGGAATTGGATGCACAAGTTCTTGTCTAAGATTTGCTCTATGTTGATCCCGAGTGTTCGGGTGATGACAAGATAATAGAAGAAGTGAAGACCTTTTACCGCTTCTTCATTTTGGTTATTTGTACATATGCCTATAGAAAATGTTTTCAGGCAGCGCATGTATTAGTTAGGAACGCGCTTTTGTTTTCTGCATTTTAAGTTTAGGGTGTGGATGAACCACAATGGTCATCCGATGTACTAATAGCTATTGTAACATTTCAGTTGCTTAATTAACGCAATTTCTCTTTCTAAAAAAAAAGTTAGCGTTCAAATGGTTGTAGAACATGCTACAACAATAGTTTGCCAGCAAAGGTACTACATAGATACCACTACATACAGGGATAGGCTGTGGTACGGTGATGTATGTCATACATCCATTTACAATACAAAAAATTACATGTAATTGAACCAAAATTATTACATTGACAACAAACTGAACAAAGTTACCACATTCGTTTTACATTAATTATTTACATATAATTGAATCAAAATTATAATTTTGACAACAAATTATTCATAAACTTGTAATAAGGATGTAGATAGAGTAATTACCTCTAATAGAACAAAGACTACAAAAAAAGACTTGTTACCACAATGACAACACATTTTGTTATTATATCTGTAAGTGAAGGTATGACATACATCTCAGTATTGTAGAACTTTCCCTACATATAACATTTTTTTATGTTTTTTTTTTGTTAATTTCAATTAGATTACATTTCTAACCGGCTTCCACTTGGTTTTTTTATTTAGTAACAAAATTGGACATTAGAATCAAGTGGAAGCCGGTTATAACATGAGTTTTGTGATCCAACAGAAAATTTATTAGTCATAACACAAATTATTCATCAAAAGTGGACCCCTCTAAGTACTTGAAGACTATAATGATCGACAAAACAAATTTCATCAATTGTCTTTACTCAGACGTGTAAGTTTTTATTTAGTTTGTTAAGCATGAATATAATTTTTTTTTTCATTGACAAATGTGCTACATATAATTTTTTTTATTTCTTGTTAATTTCATCAATCATAATCCATTTCCGAATGTTAGTTGGCCCCTCTAGGTCTCCTAAATGAGCTACAGGAACAAAATTAGAAACCAAGAATCAAGTGGAAGCCGGATATGACATAGGTTGTGTGATTCAATGGAAATTTCAATTGCTATAGCACACTTTATTCTTCAAAAGAGAGACTTCTCTAATTATCAAGACTTTGAATATCGACAAAACCAATCCCATCATTTTATTGACCCAGAAGTTTACACTTTTATTTATTTTCTAAAGCTCAAATAAATATTACTTAAAAAAATAGGCATTGTCATTGGCAAATGGTCTACTATTTTTTTTTTTGCTAATTTCAGGAATCAAATTTCATTTCAAATGTTGTTCAACCCTCTAGGTCTCTTAAATGAGATGTTGGAACAAAATTGGCCATCAAGAATAAAGTGGTAGTCGCTTATCACATGGGTTGTGTTATCCAACGATAAGTTATTTAGCTATATCACACATTATTCATAAAAAGTAGGACCTCTCTAATCTTATTTTCTCAACAAAATATTCTCACCCTCAAATTATGATTTTGGACTAAATTCAGTTTACCATCTTGAACTTTAATCCGGAAATCATGTCAGTCTCTGCTCTTTCAATTCATCAGCAACACCCATGTACTTACCAATTCCATCAGTTTAGTTCAATCTGTCAATTTTGACCGTTAAGTGCTGATATGGCTCAAAATGGGACCCACCTTTTAATGACGTGGCGATGACATAGATTTGAGTCACGTCAATACTTAACGGTCAAAATTGACGGAATGGACTAGACTGATCAAATCAGTAAGTACAAGGATATTGTTGATGAAATTAAAACATCAGGGACTGACATGATTTTTAGTTTAAAGTTCGGGGTGTTAAACCGAATTTTGTCCTATGATTTTTAAGCCATTTTGGAACTGACGGAACACAAAAATCTCAACCAAATTTTTTTTTTTTACGATTTTTCAAAGTCGGAATATAAGAAAATTCGGAAAAAAAAAATGGCTCGAGATTTTCTAGTTCCATCAATTGTACCACCTTCTAAAAATCATGCTTAACCATTGGTGAGATTGTGGCGCAAGCAAATTTCAAGAAAAAATGGCGTTGACAAGATTTGACATGTTTCATCAATATACTTGAGGAGTCATAATGACTAAATAAAATAAAATACATAATTTTTAATTTACCAAAATAACCTCAGCTCATAAGCAATCAACCATAGGCTTAACTCATGACCTTGGACAATTGCAGCCCCTAGCACGAGGCTAGCATGCCCAGGAAAGCGAGGCTAACGCCATATGATTCACCATGAAAGCGAGGCTAACCATGGCCAATTTTTCCGGTCCAATCACGAGATATCACCCAAAAATCTATTTCTAACTTCGTGGAGACCTACCCCAAAACTTTCTCTCACCAAAAAAAATATTCCGAAACTTTGGTTTTTAACCCAAAACCTTGGCCAAAATCTCATGTTCTTATTTTCTCACCAAAATATTTCCGCCCCAAATCATGATTCTTATGCACATCTCGCACTGACATCTCGCAAAAATCTCGACTAGATTTTTTTTGATAATTTTTCAAAGTCGGAAAACAAGAATATTCATAAAAAGATTTTCTAGTTCGTCAATTGGAACACCTTCTAAAAATCATGCTTTACAAATGATGAGATTATGGCACAGGGAAAATTCAAGAAAAAATGGTGTTGACAAGGTTTGACATGTTTTAGAATGTTGGTTGACCCTCTAGGGCAACTCTAATGCCGAAGACCAAGGATAATTCAATTAAAATCCAACCTTCGTGCTACCATAAGTAGTGAGTATAGACTTTCGTGTTGAATTTTACAGATTTTGAGGACCAAACTGCAGGACAAATCTATACTGGCACAAAACATGAGAATTTGGTAAGTGAAAGTAGTAGTTTGTGGAATGCCCCTGCAAGTGAGTCTAACATGCCCATGCAAGAGAGGCTAAGGATGCCCAAACAAGCGAGGCTAAGGATGCCCAAACAAGCGAGGCTAAGGATGCCCTTGCAAGCGAGGCTGACATGTCCATGCAAGAGAGGCTAACATGCTCATGCAAGCGAGGCTGGCATGCCCATACAGCGAGGCTAATCGTGGCCAATTTTCGCAGTACAATCACGAGATGTCACCCAATCATAGTTTCAGAAATCCTTATCAAGACCATTTTTTCTTGAAATTTTCCAGTGTCAAAATCTCACCAATGGTAAAGAATGAATTTTAGAAGGTGTTCCAATTGACGGAACTCGAAAATCTCGACTCGTTTATTTCTTATGAATTACCATGTTTTCTTACTTTGAAAAATAGTTAACAAATAAACGAGTGGAGATTTTTGTATTCCGTCAGTTTGAGAAGTCCTTAAAAATAATGATTTGAGGTTACTCGTGCAAACTGGCCTCTACAATTTAATAGATGCAATTTTTTAAGGAAATCACCCAAAATTGTGGACTATAGCACACGGTTTTTAGGTCTAAATCGTATTTTCTTATTTTCTCACCAAAATATTCTCACACTCAAATCATGATTTTTAAGGACTTCTCAGTCTGACGAAACGCAAAATTTGGACCCAATTTTTTTTTTTTTATCATTTTCCAAAGTAGGAAGGCAAGAAAATTCGCACAAAAGAAATGAGTCGAGATTTTATAGCTCTGGAGATTGGAACACTTTCTAAAATTCAAGCTTTACCAGTGGTAAGATTATGACATACGAAAATTTCAAGAAAAAATGGTGTTGAAAAGCTTTATTTGTTTAAATTCTAAATAAAAAAAATATGTATTTTGAACAACCTGTAGCGACGAACTATTCGTCGCTACAAGTGTTCCTAATTTTTTTTTAAATTTTAATTTGAAGAAATAGAAACGAAGCACTTCCAGTGCTTGCAAGGTCTCGCGTTGGGCTTCATTCAGACTCTAAAATACTTTTCGACACTAATGCAAACCGGTCTCGAGAATGTAAAAGATGCAATTTTTAAAGTAAATCACTCAAAACAGTGGACTATAGCACACGGGTTTTTTGGTCAAAATCACATATTTTTATTTTCTCACCAAAATCTTCCCATCATCAAATCATGATTTTTAAGCACTTTTCCAACTGACGAAACGCAAAAATCTCGACCCGATTTTTTTTACCATTTTCTAAAGTCGGAAGACAAAAAAATTCGTAAAAAAGAAATGTGCCAAGAAATTATAGTTCCGCAGATTGGAACACCTTCTAAAATTCAAGTTTTACAGATGGTGAGATTTTGGCATGCGCAAATTTCAAGAAAAAAATAGTGTTGACAAACTTTAATTGTTCAAAGTCTAATTTAAAAGATGTTCCTAAATTTTTTTTAATTTTAATTTGTCGAAATAGAAAAGAAGCACTTCCGGTGCTTGTAAGATCTCGCGTTGGGCTTCATTCATACTATAAAATATTTTTGGATACCCGTGCAAACTGGCCTCCACAATTTAAAAGCAATTTTTTAATGAAATCACCCAAAACTGCGGACTATAGCACACAGTTTTTTGGTGCAAATTGTATGTTCTTATTTTCTCACCAAAATATTTCCACCCACAAATCATGATTTTTATGGACTTCTCAATCTGACGAAATGCAAAAATCTTGACCCAATTTTTTTTACCATTTTCGAAAGTCGGAAGGCAAGAAAATTCGTACAAAAGAAATGGGTCGAGATTTTATGGCTTCGGAGATTGGAACACTTTCCAAAATTCAAGCTTTACCAGTGGTAAGATTACGAAATATGAAAATTTAAAAAAAAATGGTGTTGAAAAGCTTTATTTGTTTAAATTCTAAGTAAAAAAATATGTATTTTGAACAACCTGTAGCGACGAAGTATTCGTCGCTATCAGTGTTTATAATTTTTTTTTAATTTTAATTTGACGAAATAGAAATACAGCGCTTTCGGTGCTAGCAAGGTCTAGCGTTGGGCTTCATTCAGACTCTAAAATACTTTTGGACACTAGTGCAAACCGGCCTCGAGAATTTAAAAGATGCAATTTTTAAAGAAAATCACTCAAAACAGTGGACTATAGCACACGGTTTTTTGGCCAAAATCGCATAATCTTATTTTTTCACCAAAATCATCCCAACATCAAATCATGATTTTTAAGCACTTTTCCAACTGATGAAACGCAAAAATCTCGACCCGATTTTTTTTTTTTCATTTTCTAAAGTCGGAAGACAAAAAAATTCGTAAAAAAGAAATGTGTCAAGAATTTATAGTTCTGCAGATTGGAACACCTTCTAAAATTCAAGTTTTATAGATGGTGAGATTATGGCATACGCAAATTTCAAGAAAAAAAATGGTGTTGACAAACTTTAATTGTTCAAATTCTAATTTAAAAGATGTTCCTAATTTTTTTTTAATTTTAATTTGTCGAAATAGAAAAGAAGCACTACTGGTGCCCGTAAGATCTCGCGTTGGGATTCATTCATACTATAAAATATTTTTGGATACTCGTGCAAACTAGCCTCTACAATTTAATAGATTCAATTTTTTAAGTAAATCACCCAAAACTGTGGACTATGGCACACGGTTTTTAGATCTAAATCGTATTTCAAGCTTTACCAGTGGTAAGATTATGACATACAAAAATTTCAAGAAAAAATGGTGTTGAAAAGCTTTATTTGTTCAAATTTTAAATAAAAAAATATGTATTTTGAACAACCTGTAGCGACGAACTATTCGTCGCTACAAGTGTTCCTAATTTTTTTTTAAATTTTAATTTGACGAAATGGAAAAGAAGCACTTCCGGTGCTAGCAAGGTCTCGCGTTGGGTTTCATTCAGACTCTAAAATACTTTTGGACACTAGTGCAAACCGGCCTCGAGAATTTAAAAGATGCAATTTTTAAAGAAAATCACTCAAACAGTGGACTATAGCACACGGTTTTTTGGCCAAAATCGCATAATCTTATTTTTTCACCAAAATTATCCAAACATCAAACCATGATTTTTAAGCACTTTTCCAACTGACGAAACGCAAAAATCTCGACCCGATTTTTTTTTACCATTTTCTAAAGTCGGAAGAAAAAAAAAATCGTAAAAAAGAAATGTGTCAAGAATTTATAGTTCTGCAGATTGGAACACCTTCTAAAATTCAAGTTTTATAGATGGTGAGATTATGGCATACGCAAATTTCAAGAAAAAAAATGGTGTTGACAATCTTTAATTGTTCAAATTCTAATTTAAAAGATGTTCCTAATTTTTATTTTTTATTTTAATTTGTCGAAATAGAAAAGAAGCACTTCTGGTGCCCGTAAGATCTCGCGTTAGGCTTCATTCATACCATAAAATATTTTTGGATACTCGTGCAAACTGGCCTCTACAATTTAATAGATGCAATTTTTTAAGGAAATCACTCAAACTGTGGACTATAGCACACGGTTTTTAGGTCTAAATCGTATTTTCTTATTTTCTCACCAAAATATTTCCACCCTCAAATTATGATTTTTATGGACTTCTCAATCTGACGAAATGCAAAAATCTTGACCCAATTTTTTTTTACCATTTTCGAAAGTCGGAGGGCAAGAAAATTCGTACAAAAGAAATGGGTCGAGATTTTATGGCTTCGGAGATTGGAACACTTTCCGAAATTCAAGCTTTACCAGTGGTAAGATTATGAAATATGAAAATTTCAAGAAAAAATGGTGTTGAAAAGCTTTATTTGTTTAAATTTTAAAAGTAAAATATGTATTTTGACCAACCTGTAGCGACGAACTATTCGTCGCTACAAGTGTTTATAATTTTTTTTAAAATTTTAATTTGACGAAATGGAAAAGAAGCACTTCCGGTGCTGGCAAGGTCTCGCGTTGGGTTTCATTCAGACTCTAAAATATTTTTGGATACTAGTGCAAACCGGCCTCGAGAATTTAAAAGATGCAATTTTTAAAGAAAATCACTCAAAAAAAAATCGCATAATGTTATTTTTTCACCAAAATCATCCCAACATCAAATCATGATTTTTAAGTACTTTTTCAACTGGCGAAACGCAAAAATCTCGACCCGATTTTTTTTTACCATTTTCTAAAGTCTGAAGACAAAAAAATTCGTAAAAAAGAAATGTGTCAAGAATTTATAGTTCCGCATATTGGAACACCTTCTAAAATTCAAGTTTTATAGATGGTGAGATTATGGCATACGCAAATTTCAAGAAAAAAAATGGTGTTGACATACTTTAATTGTTCAAATTCTAATTTAATTAAGCACAGTCCACAGTTTTGGGTGAGAAACTTAGTTTCGGCAATCCTTGTCAAGACCATTTTTTCTTCAAATTTCCCGGAGCCAGGATCTCACCATTAGTAAACAATGATGGTTAGAAGGTGTTCCAATTGATGGAACTCGAAAATGTCGACTCGTTTATTGCTTCTGAATTATCAAGTTTTTTTCACTTTGAAAAATCGTAAAAAATAAACGAGTGGAGATTTTTGCATTCCGTCAGTTCGACAAATACTAACAAATCATGATTTCAAGGTGAGATGATTTTGGTGCGGAAATAAGAAAATGCGATTTTGGCCTACAAATCGTGTATTATAGTCCACAGTTTTGGCTGAGAAATTAGGGTTTCGGAAATCCTTGTGAAGACCATAATTTCTTCAAATTTTCTTGTGCAAAAATCAAACCATTCGTAAAGAATATTTTTTAGAAGTTGTTTCAATTGTCGGGACTCGAAAATCTGGACTCGTTTATTTCTTATGAATTATCAAGTTTTTTTACTTTGAAAAATTGTAAAAATTAATCGAGTCGAGATTTTTGCACTCTGTCAGTTCGAGAATCCCTTACAAATCATGATATCAAATTGAAAAATTTTTGATACGAAAATAAGAACATACGATTGCGGCCAAAAAATCACTTTTTGGTATAACCCACAGTTTTGAGTGATAATCCATGGTTTCGGTTATCCTTCTTCAGACCACTCTTTCTTCAAATTTTACGATGCCAATATCTCACCATTGGTGAAGAATAATTTTTAGAAGTTGTCCCAATTGACGGAACTCGAACATCTCGACTCGTTTATTTCTTTTTAATATTCTAGTTTTCTGACTTTGAAAAATCGTAAGAAATAATCGAGGCTAGATTTTTACGTTCTGTCAGTTCGAGAAACCTTTACAAATAATGATTAGGGGGTGAGAAGATTTTGGTCAGAAAATAAGAACATACGATTTTGGCCTAAAAATCGTGTGCTATAGTCCACAGTTTTGGGTGAGAAACCATGATTTCGGAAATTCTTGTCAAGACCAATTTTTCTTCAAATTTCCTATATATAGCCAAGATCTCACCATTAGTAAAGAATGATGTTTAGAAAGTGTTTCAATTGACGAAACTCAAAAATCTCGACTCGTTTATTTCTTTTGAATTATCAAGTTTTTTAGTTTGAAAAATCGTAAAAAATAAACGTGTAGAATTTTGCATTCTGTCTGTTTGAGAAGTCCTTACAAATTATGATTTGAAGGTGGGAAGATTTTGGTGAGAATAAAAACATGCGATTTTGGCCAAAAAATCGTTAGAATGCATTGTTTTCGGTTATCCTTGTCTCGACCAATTGTTCTTCAAATTTTACGGTGCCAAAATCTCACCACTGGTTAGGAATATTTTTTATAGCACACAGTTTTTTTGCTAAAATCGCATGTTTATATTTTCTCACCAAAATATTTGTATCCTCAAATCATGATTTTTAACCACTTCTCCAACTGACACAACGCAAAAATCCTGACCATATTTTTTTTTAACGATTTTCCATTTTCAAAATATAAGAAAATTCGTAAAAAAAAATAAATAGGTCGTAATTTTATATTTCCATCAATTGGAACGTCTTCTAAAAATCATGATTTATAAATGGTCAGATTATGGTTCAAGCAAATTTTAAGAAAAAATGGTGTTGACAATGTTTGGCAAGTTTCGGCATGCCACAAGTGACACGATGACACCTCCAAACGTGTTAAACCATATCAAGCCAATTTTTTTAAAAAAAATTCCGTGCCATAATCCCAACATTGATAAAGTATGATTTTTAGAAGGTGTTCTAATTGACATAACTTGAAAATCTTGAATCGTTTTTTTATGTTTACAATTTTCAAAGTCGGAAAACTAGATAATTCATAAAAAATCCGCTCGAGCTATATGAGTTATGTCCATTGGAACGCCTTTTAAAAAAATTTGTTGTACGAATAATGAGATTATGGTAGATAAAAATTTTCAAATAAAACCTGCAGTTCACAAGAAGGCTTGCCAAGGTGCCCCTCGGCACGTCCAAACGTGACAAACCATGTCAAGACTTATTTTTATTCAAATTGTCCCATATCATAATCTCACCATTGTAAAACATGACTTCTTTTAGAAGTAGTTTCAAGTGACGAAAGTCGGAATTGAAAAAACTCGATTTGTTTTTTTTTTTTCACAATTTTCCCCGATTTCCAACTTTGGAAAATAAAATTCTTCCTGAGCCAAAAAAATTCTCATAATTTTTTGCTTTATAATTTTGTGTGTGAATTAGAAATTAGGAATATAGGAGATGAAAATTGGATTTGGAGAACGAAATTAGTTTGTGTGAAATAGGAATTAGTAATATAGGAGATGAAAATTGAGGTTTGAGGAAGTAGGATTTGGTGGAAATGTGGTGTGCAAAGAATTAAACTTTTGAATTTGGAACAACCCGAAAAAAAAAAAAAAGGCTGGGGTGGTTATGAACTTTGGAGTTTACGAAATGGGAAAGAATTTTCAGGGTTTGTAGAATGTGAACAGGTTTAGGGAATGAACTTCGCAACTTTGAGGATGAATTTTGGCTTTCCTCATGAAGATTTCCAGTTTCAAAATGAGATTGGGGTTCAAAAATATAAATTTGAGATTTAGATAACCGACTTGGCGTTCCAAGAATAAAATATTAGCTATAAGGGTTGACAATAAGATTTGGAGATTTAAAAAAATAATATTAGGATATGAAAATTAGATTTTGAATTATCTAGGAAATTATGACATTTTCCCAATTTTCTTTGCTATTTTTGTGTTGAAAATAAGATCGACAGCATAAAAAAGGACCAACTTCCACTTTGAAACATTTGGCGACTCGGATTTAAAAGATGCCTCTAGTTTGTTACATTGGAGGATTAAACCTCTGACCTATTATAGTCCTAATCCATCCCCCTCCCTCACTACCTGGCCTAAAATATTACTTACAATAGGTGCCTCATAATTTTTTTAATGTTATTTACATATATATATACAGCTGTAGAACTACAGGGAAGAGGTTTGATTCCAACTAAGAATTCGCTAATAACTAGTCAACTAGTTTATACACAGCTAATCTGATTGGATGCATATACTACAGGGTCTTGAACAGCACACTAATATGTACAGGTATGTACACATTCTGTACAGTCGTCTGCTGCTTACCAAAAGGGACACCACCTGAAAGAAGCATGCATAATAGAGGTGATTAGACGAAGGGATGTCATTTCCAAAAAAAAAAAAAGACGAAGGGATGTCAGCTTGGTATAATTTTTTAACAAAAAAAAAAAAACAAAACTCTTGATCAATCTAATATTGTTTCCAGGAAGTCTTGACCATTCACTCTAATATTGCTCGTCCAGTGAGTGAACCTCGGGGCATCAGCAGCCCTTACGAGGTTCCTCCCCATCATGTGATCCGAAAGCCCCCCTTAATTTAAGCATAATACCCCTTAGAGGTTACACCCTACGGTAGATTGTCTCAGGTTAATTAACTTTCAATCCCAATGCCCATTAGAGTCGGAGAAGCCAAAGACTAAGCTCATTACAGGTCTAGTCTTCTTTATTTTATTTTATTTTATTTATTATTATTATTTTTGGACATGCATTGAAACTTGAGATTGGCATAAGAGGAAAAATTGCAAAGTATCTTACCCGACATAATTTTGGCACAAATTTTCATGAGATTTTGCTTGGATAATAAGCTTTTGAACTTGCAGCTTAACAGATAAACCATGATCAACTTCTCGAGTATCTCCAGAAATCAGCGTGCTTTGGTCTACTGCATGTTGAATAGAGCTGGACGCTACAGAGGAACTGGTGGAAAAATCACGTCCAGTAAGCTTATTACTCATCCGAGCCATGACAATCACAGCGCGCTCATTCAAGACCTCATTAGCATCACCAAGTTGATTAACCGCCTACATGGATAGCCAAATAAAATTAAGCATACCCAACAGCATCACTTTGTAGTACCTGACATCAAGAATTTCTAACATACCTGAAGAAGTTCCTTTTCACGAGCACCTCGTTGAGGTTGGAGAAGCTCTCTATTTGGAGCAGGTTCTTCGGCCTCAACAACAGGAGGAACATGACTATTTGCAAACATTGCCATTTGTGGAACTTCATTGAAGTTGAAGAGACGCCAGTTGATAAGAGGATCATGAACAAAGGCCTGAATATAGATAAACCTAAGAATTAGCTTCCTTTTTAGAGAATTTGCTATTGTTCACTTGCTAGTACTGCATCAATAGTACTGAAAAAGCAAGACCAACCCCCCCACCCAGATCAGGAGGGCACCTTTACTTTCAAGGTAAGGTTACTTCGGTGCACATGTCAATGAATGCCTATTATGACAAATTAGGCTAAACAGGAAGAACTAGCTATTGATATCTTGCCCTGGATATTATCGTGTATAATGCTGTAAATAGATGTTACCCACAATACTCTTGACCAAATCAACTTGCAAGTATTACTCATAGAGCACTATACCTAATCTCCATAGTCAATACTGTGGAATATATTTCAAATTGAACTTCCCTTAAAATGCTGATTGAGAAAAAAATTTAGCAAAACAATCTTGTCATCCATACCTCCATCATAGCCATAACACTATCTTTATGTGTTCGCAGAACTTGCATCACATTTTCACAAGTTGAACGGAAGTTGCCCTCTATACCACTAACCTCCATTGCTTTCACAAGCATTCTAGTCAACCGAAAGGGGACCTGTAAAATACACACACACACACATATGAATATATGTATATATATATATGGGAGTAAATGCAAACAAGAGGCACTTGGAATGCAGCAACATACCTTCTCAGGAAACTTTTCCCTGTTCATAGAGGCCTCAAAGCAGTCCCCAAAGTCAATGTGCAAGATCTTCCCACTGTACAACAACGTATGAGATGCCCAAAAGTTTTATCTAATAATTAAATCTGCTTTTGACCAAATTACCAATCATTACTTACCTATAACGGTGCAGCATAAGATTGCTTGGGTGACGATCACCAAGGCCAAGAAGGTAACCGACCTAAACAAAATCAATGAATCTTGAACTTCAGATAAAATAATCTCTTTTTGTTTTTTCTGAAAGACCAGATGAATATTCTTATGGGAGAAGAAGTTAGCATGTGAGATATATATATATATATTTACGCTCTGATCTGTTTTAAAAAGGTTAAGGAACTAAGAAATTTGGTTTAATCCAACCACAAAATGTAGTGCAGAAATAAATTAGGTGGTACAAAGAAAACACATACCATGCTCATGACTGCTAAACTTCTCGTATAGTTTGTCCTCCTCTCCAGCCATACCTCTGAAGTGCGACTTTTCAGCCAAAGAACCTATCAAAAGTAGCTTTAGACACCTTCAGACCACTCTCAAGGTACTCAAAGCAAGAATCCAATGAACACATCGAAGAATATGTATTTGGTAAAAATTATACCCTTGAAAGGTCGTTTCCCTCTGTATTTTGCAGAGCATACTCAAATACTTCCACTTTAGCTATGAGTGGCAAATGATCATAATCCGGAGCAAAACTGAGCATATATTTGTGTTCTTGATTTAGAGTGATCTGAAGCAATGAAGCATTTAGAATATGGAGATAAATACAGCCAACAATAAAATCCAGGCACCCACCCATTTTCACAGAGGGTAGCCTGCAAGATTACATGGATAGGGTTTCAATGTGTTTATATTTTCATAGCCCAAAGGTAATTAGACCACGCGCAACTGCACTAACACTCCCTCTCAACACCAAGGGTGGAGAAACTTGGCTCTCCCCCTCCACAAGGGAAGATACAAACCAACCGATCCCCTTAGTACATCTGCTTTTATTGGGTAGAACTTATCCTTGCAAAGCAGCTGATAAAGAAATGCCCATATATTTACATACAATATCACCCCAAGGTACCCAGATGGTGTGGGACTATGCTATCAGATTGGACTCCTATAACAGAAAAAAATATATATATCCATAGGACATAAACTAACCTTTCTGGCATCCCTGTACTCCCTAATGAGATGGTGAAGGGTGTCACAATTTGGGACCCAACCAATCAGTCCACTGTTTGGAGACAACGGAATGACAGAATAACGTTCAATGGAGAGATCCTTCTCCATTGTTTTCCTAGAATTCTCCAGTAGTGTATTCACCAAACCAAAAAGCTAACAGAATCAAATATGTCAGAATTAGTATACAATCTATACAGAAAACAGAAATAAATGTCATTGGAACCTCAGTAGCTAGAATTTCAAGAAAAAATTATAAGCATTTAATGAGGTAGGAAGAAGAGAGTACCTGCATGACACGTTCATCTTGGCGTAAGTCTTCATGTCCCTTCAGCAAGAAGGCATAATCGTCACCATCACTCCCATGAATTGTTAATTTCCTAGGTCGCTGTTTGGATGTTATGACAACAAGCTGGCGTGCAAATGATGCGATTGTCACCACTGGAGATTCTGCAACAGGAGATTATCTATTTATTAATTTAGGTTGAATACCAATCATTAGTTTATTGCTCAAACACAAATGTGTACTTACCTGCTCGATATGTACCAGGAACAGCCAGCTCCAAATTATGACATTCTAACAACTCTGGCGAGACAGACTAGTATATGTAAACAAATGTCAGCGCACATAAAATGACAACGCAATAAGTCAAACTGAAAGGAGGAAAAGATCTCCATACCTCCAAGTCCAGTGTAGTGAGACTTTGCAGCTGCTTATCTATTCTTCTAAACACATGATAGTAAAGATCCCATGCCTGATCAAGGGATGAATTTAAATCATTCGCCCCCAGGATTATGACAACAGAAAAATTGAGAAAAAATTCAATCACCAGCAGAAATAACATAACTTATGCACAAACCCCATCTCAGCATTGGAAAAATTAATTTTTTTTGGGAACATAATTATGTGATGATCCAATTGTAAAATACGACATGGAAGTTTAAAATCACTATTACAAGATATCTCTGTTCCAAGTTTCTTTGGGTTTATTGGACAATTAAACATATTCTGCCAACTAATACTTTCATACCTGAGTAAGCTCGGCATCTTTTCCAGTTCTCTTATATTTCATGCAACATTCATATGCTTCCAGCAATTCATGACGATAGGCCTGAGATCACACAAAGGTGATATGTTAGATATGTTAAACAGTATAGGACTGAGATCAGACCAAAGTGAAAGAACAGTGTAACTTAGGAAGGTTGTCATGCTCTGTTTTGGTCTCTGTCATAAATTAATATTCTAGTGTTGGAAAGTTCCACAATTAGCTGACACAAGATGCTGAATTTCGTGAAAATTAATATTCAAGATGGTGTGAAATAGAATCCAAAAGCCATGCAAAAAGCCTAACATACAGCACTAGCTTATATTTCTTTTTCTTTTTCTGGGTGAAAACATTAATTATTTCTAAAAATCAAGGTCAACATAAGTTATGAAACAACCTCAATGAATGTTGTCTCTTTTATTGTGGTATTGTTTCTCATAGCCCCTTCCTCGAGCATTTCATGCAATGGCTCCAATACTTTTAGCATTCCCTCAATGTTATGTTCACCAAAATACAGACGACTAGCTTCTTCCAGAGCCTCATGCCACATTTCATGCCAAAGTATTGCGACCCGGATTAGTTCCTTTGACACGAGTTGTGCCTGTACGAAAAAAGAAACTTTCAGTAAGAGTTTCTTATTACATCCGTTAAGGGTAAAGAACTGAACAATTTGATGGAAATGAAATTTAACTATCATTTCACCTGATCCACAAGTACACCACTATGCTGTCGAACTTTGTCAACCACTTCTTGAGCTGCAGCTCTGCGTAAATTACTTATTGATTTACATGCTACTAGGAGAGGGTACA
Organism: Rubus parviflorus; assembly: GCA_029955375.1. Lineage (NCBI taxonomy): Eukaryota > Viridiplantae > Streptophyta > Magnoliopsida > Rosales > Rosaceae > Rubus > Rubus parviflorus. Next base: position 32,942,115 of record JARGGL010000001.1, read on the forward strand.
TAAGAGCCTGTGAAAGGAATTCAGTTAATAGACGACATGTGCAAGTCTAAATTGTGAAAGGAATTTGAGTAACAATGAATCATATCTACAAGATGATTAGAGAAGAGATATTGCTATTCCATGCAACAAGAAATTGGACAAATAATGGCACGACACACTTTCAGGCAATACCCGGTAGTAATATGAAAGCCATGTTATGAGCTAAAAAGAAAAGAAAAAGAGATATAACTCAAATAAAGAACAATTAGTCTCATAATGGTTGGTTTTCTACTCCACACTGAAAAGTATTCTACTCAGATTGAAAGTGGAATACCAACCAAGAATTGCATCATTGCAAAAACAAAAATGTAAGGAAAGAAGAAAGAAGAAATCAATAAAATCACATACTTGTTCTTATTTTTATTTTTTTATATTTAAAAAGAAAACGCTTCTACTAAGGACAGAGAAAAATTACAATGATGGACAAGAAGCCCATCAAAATTAGACTTACAATCATCCGACCAGAAATAAACTAGATTCAACTCAAAACTCCCCACATCAAGATAAATCACAAAATCCCTAATAAATTTGAAAACCACCGCCAAAGAGAAGCTAAAGATTTAATCCTATCTAAAGTAAATATTCTCCTCCATCTTGTCATCCAACAACCTATCATTCTCCAATCAAACAATCCACAAAGAAGCCAAACATCAGACAGGCAAAGAGGAATTGCCTTACTGTTGGTTCTGAAACCAAAATGATTACCACCAGCTATGAATATAAATTTTGAGACAAACTTATCACTCACAGAAACGAATAACTTTGTGCCGCGATGGGACAATGAAAAAAATAAAAAATATGAGATCACTCTCATGCTCTTTTGCACAACACACTAATTTGGAGACAAACAAGTATAGTTTCCTTTTTGGAGGACAAGCAAGTTCTAACCGGCAATACAACATAAAAACACAGATACAACATAAACAAGACCTTTAAAGCATTATATAAAAAATAATAATTATAAAAAAAAAAGCCACTCTTCTATTAACTTCTAGCTCTATTAAACCAAATTCAATATCTTGATATTTTCATTTGATACAAGTAACATACATCAAAAGCATACCTGTGGATGACTTTGTCCAATTCGCACCAAAAGCGACTGTATGAGTTCCCTTACAGCATGGTTATTAGAATGTATCCTGGCAATTATTTGAGGTAAAACCACCAGCCATGTATTAATATTAACATGTGCAAACCCTTTTTGTAGTGCCATTTGAACTTCTGCAGTAGCTCCATGGTTGAACCATAATGTAAGAAGACGAAGAATATCCTGAAGCAGATAAAAAGGAAAATTTTGAAATTAAATGGAAAGTGATAAATAGGAAAAACAGGCATTATGATGTGTGAATAATAACTTTTACTTTTGCACTTATATCTGGAAATACAAACCCACAACCTTATATTTGTTATTATCTTCAAATCTTCATAAATAAGAAATGTTGCAAGTTACTCTGGGCACATTATCCTACTGTTCCCAAGTTAGTTTTCAAATACAAATTCTCAGACTAATGATTATGCACATAATAACAGTACCTGAGCAGGATTAGATTCCCACTTGACCTAACCAACTTCAACAGATATAAAAATGCCAGCACAAACTACAGCTTGCACGGACATAACTGTTTATGTAGATCCATTTTTTTGTATAGAAAATAAATCGATTTAAGCTTCATCACCTTCGAAAGACTACTAAAGTTCAAAGAAAAAAAAGTGATTTATAGACAATCAAATGAAAACATGGCTCTTAAGATGCAGTAAGCAGTATGAAGATATGCCAAATTCCCAAATATGAAGCAGACTGGAGAGGTAAATCTAGAATGATATCGTGTATTACAAAAACAAAACCTTTGATCAATGACTATACTTTACCTGTAAGCTATCATCAACACCTTTAGTATTCGCTGAACATGCTATTGAGTGAAAATATCCAGTGACTGCTGCAACAACAAACTGGGAAGCAGCACTTGCATACCCTCTGACAGTATAAAGAGACATCACTGCTGTATTGAACAATGCCCATGTGTGCCATGCCTTTGCCCATTTATTTGCACATTGAGTTGCCTTTCGGAAGGCAACAAGGATTTCTGAACCAAGTTAAAATTAATCAACAAAAGAAGCTATGAAACATGTCGACTATCTGGAACTTAAATAAGAAAAAATTACCTTGTATAGAATCATCATCCAATCCAGGAGAAAGAGCCCAATTCCAGTTTCCAAGTTCAAGATACACACGAGCAATGAGTGGAACACTTGGAGTACTACAGCTCATCAAACCAGTTGGTGTAACTGGTTCAATACTAGGTGCAGTTGAGAGCTCCGTTGCCAAATTCTAAACCATATTGTCACAGCCAAACAATATATACAGTAAGAGGTTGGGAAAGTAGGTAGTTCATAGGTAGTTAGACAAAAAGGAAAACATTTTCTACCTGCAGTCTAGCAAACGCTTCCTTGCGTTTGAGGTCCTCTCCAAGTGACCATTGGTATTTCAAGTATGCAAGCATCACTTGTGGAGGCCCATGGTACCGCACACTTTCATGAGATGTTTCAGGGTCATACTAAGAACAATTAAAAACAAAGTTAAAATAAACAAACATAAGATGAGAATCCCGCAATTCAAACATCCTTGGATAATTTTGCACCACCTACCTGTAAGAGTTTGACTAAAGTAGATCTAGCCTGACTAATTCGACCATTTTTCCGACAAAGGGAAGCAAACTTAAGCCAAGTATCAACATCTTCAGTTGGAGGTAGAACAAGTGCTCTAACTGCTAAAAGCACTTGCCATACCTGAATATTCGAGTACAAACAAGTTAGAAGTAAGAGAATTAGATCATGCAACACAAAGACAGAAGCCATCAAAACATGTATTTGCATGCATTGGTTCTTGAAATGGGGTAATTACTTCATAAAAAGCCTACATTACTACAATCTACATGATTTTATTATTAACCATTATAAAGAACAAAAAAAATATACTCCAGATTTTGAAACTTAGAAGACGTTGGTGCATCCGTTATTGATCATAAACAACAACTAATCTTTAAGCAGTTCCCCCCCTGGAGTATGTTCCAGTGGCATTATGCTTTATTTTGTTTCTGTATTTCCTTGTTACTTGCCTTGTTGGTTTATTAATCTAAGTATCTTTGACCAAAAAAAAATCTTTACGCAGTTCCCAAAATTAGGACCCCCAACTCCATCCCATAAAAAAGGAAAGGGGAAATCTAACTATACTCTGTATAGTGCTAGACCATGCATCTTTCTCTTGATGATGCCAAGTCAATGATGTGTAGACACCAAATGGAACTAAGTAGCCGTCTTGGGTTCACAAGAACAGTAATCACACAATCATTTTCCTTTTTATAGGTAGGTAACTAGGTATTAATGTCACACAATCATTTTCTTTTATATAAGTAGATACTAATGTTACATACACACACACACACACACAATGTCACAACAATAACATATATAAATACACAAAGTTTCAGTTCTTTTCCAGCACCTAACCAAATAGGCTAGCATCGAACCATAAGAAAAAAAAAAAGATTTAAATTTTGCAGCAGCTGAACTTGATAACCAAAAAATCCTTAATAGTAGCAAAGCTTATTAGTTACATAAGAAGTATCACTAACGATCTTAGTAATCAAAGAAAGGTCATTTATTAGGAGACAGTACATGTATTTAAAAAGTCCCATCCTAATCCCAAAATGCTCAGAGTACTACTATGAGGAGCCTTTACGTACTTATTTATTTTGACAGTAATAGAGAAACTAACAATAAAGTATAAAGCAAATATACCTCAACATTACGTTTTGCTCCTTGTATCCGCTCATTCCACATATTGCGAATAAGGGCCCGTCGTCCTTCAGCAACGGGGTTCCCCAGGGGAAGTGTACAATAATCAATGACCTAATTATTGATCTTCATATTAGGACTCAAAATGTAGAAAAACAAAAACTGAAATCAACAGACCCCAACCCTCCCCAACCCCTGAAAAAAAAAAAAAAGAAGCAAAATATCAGACCTCCTCAAGTTCTGACAGCTGCTGAACACGAACCATATTGGTATATGCGCGTTCATAGCTCTCCAAAACCTACACAGTAAAGAATGTGGATGATGGACATATCTAATAGAGAAAATGTTAAATGTTAAATACTCTTGTAGTACCAACATACTACGTCGCCATAGTTAATGGAAAGCACCGAAAGCCCCTCCATGTTTTATGTAAAATTACAAGACTGTTTTGCTTACAAAGGGGCAAGAAGACTGTTTGGCTTGTTGTGACTATGATCAAGTGTTTCAAACCATAAGATTTCATGTCATATTTTATTTCAATTCCTAAAACAAATTTTACATTAGGATACATCATATGGACCTAACTTACAACTGACACTACATCAAAATACTACACAGGCTCCAGGCATACTCCAGCTTGTCAACACCAGTGAGCCCAAACTTTTCTTTCCCACATAGGTTGAGGATAAAAAGTAATATTCAGGGACAGGGTTTGGTTTGTTAAAGCTAAGCATCTCATTTTGGAAAGAAATAGACTTCTATAAAACAAAACTTAGAAATACAATCAGTGCACAAGGAATGACCTCGTAGATTTGGAAAGACGTGCAGTAACATTCACCAGCAGACATTTTAATATCAACATCAATATGATCAAATATTTTCAAACCCCAGCATAGAGTAGGAAGCTTACACACAAATTCAAGGTCTTTAAAGAAAAAATTGTAGACTCACCAAAGCAGCAAGCTCTGTTGCCAAGCATTTCCTAGCTCTCTCAACATACTCGCGTGCTTCATCATACTGTGGTTCAAAAGCAATGGAAAACAAGATGAAGCGAGTAACATACATTAAAGATTCAAAGAAATTTCCCAAAATGTTCATGCACCATAGTTACACATTACTGCAACTTGTATCCTTTAGCTACAATGAAACTGTCATTATTTTCTCTGCTCAACGGCACGTTCTATATTCAGCAACACAAAACACTGATATAACTGTATACTAAAATGAGTAAAATCTAACGTCACTATGCACTGGACAAAGAGTAGAATTTAACTTAAGTGGCCTTTGAGCAATTAAATATAATTTTTAAATGTAAGTTTAACTAAAAGGAGGTTTTTACGCATATATGAATATTAGTTGCATTACTTATAAAAATAAACATTCATGTTTCAAATGGCTTTGGTATTTATTATAATTGCCTTGTAGTGCTGATGATTGATTCGTTGAAGACTGATTTTCAGGGTAGATTATTCTTACATTCATGTTAGGTCAAAGAATATTCTTTATAACAGTAAATGGACATAATCCTAAGAAGATAGTGTAAAACTACTTGTCTTAAAAAATAGGACCAAAAATAAATTATACCTTTCCTCTTCGAACTAACAAAACAGCTCTAAAGAATGTGCCATTACTGCTTCCATCACCACTAGCAGCAGTATTCCCCAATCCCCTAAGTTTGGTTTCATCACCATCATCCAATCGAGACACATATTCAGCCATTTGATCCCACTCTCCCATATTCCAAGCAGCATTTGCAGCCTGGCACAATCAAATCCCCAACATTAGAGAAGTAAGGAGGACATGAATGAGCACCAATGAATAACTAACTAACCATTGGTGCCATTTCCAGTCGAGCAGCAGGCTCAGCCGGCGTCCAATATTCTTTAAACAGATTGTTAAGCTCTTCCCATCGAGCCAAGGCAGCAAGGCATCGCATACGACCTACAGAAGCAACCAATACAAAGCACAGTAAGAAACTAGTGCACAACAAATTCTAAACTGCGACTGACACACACTTCTTCCTACAAACTTTTAGTTTCGACCACTTGATCAATTATTTGACTTACTAATAAAGAAAAAAGTACTTGAGACTTCTTGGAAATAATCAATATACTCATTCTGGGGTCAACCACTACTTAAGCTTACTGACCTCAAGGCTCTAAACTTCATAGTCTTACATTTTAGTAGATATCCAGAATCATTGACAAGGGAAGGTATCCTACATAATGCTTTCTCACCATTGTTTTCTACTAAATCGAGGATTGGATTATGATGACTAGGTCAGTGACATACCAAGGACCAATCATGGCCAACAAGGCAGCAGGTGTGACAGATCATATGATAGACTGTATTCAAGCATGACTGCATGAGGTAGAAATTGGTAAGGGACACCACAAAAATTGCATAAGCTGCCTTGACACGTTTCAATAAACTCAAGTGTACAGACCTTGAAGGCTTTAAAATGATCATAGTTAGATGTTTTCTTTTGAATAATTGCTTGCACTAATTCTACAGCAATTTTTGTCCTCAAATACATTTGCAGCATAGTTCTACCAGAACTGTAGAAGACATAATCTCATACCAAGAGGAAGCACATGATTATACATCAACCCACTGAGAAAATTAAGAAATCAAGAAACATTCATGTTTCCTGTAGTTCTTCTACCAAACTAAGAAAAGAGAAGCTCAAACAGAATTAAGAACAAAGAAGCAGAAAAAACAATAAAGAAACAAGAACTAAACAAGGACAAAAAATGACAGTTATGATAAACACGAACCTAAAGTGGCATCCAAAACAAGATGTGGACTCGATGCTTGAGAGGCCTTTGCAGTGTAGGCCTTGAGAGCATCATCCCACCGCTGCAACTTCTCATACCTAACCAAGTACAACCAGATACGAGTGATATTGTTTTGAAATATTTTTTATGAAGATAGGTTGAAGTTGCACTCGTTTCAGATAAATAATGAGAATTGAGTAAAGCGCACGGAAGGACACAACCCAATAAAAAAGGAGAATACCAAAGGCACCGTAAAAGTAGAATTTTCAGTCGAACATCCAAATTTTGTTGGGGTTAATACTCAAATTTTGTGGAACACCCGATTAAAAAATGAAAATATGTATTGACGTGTATAATACTGAAAATTACCATGACTCTTTCAGTTGAACATCCAAATTTTGTTGGGCATAGGTCAATATTCCAACCGCAGCCTAAATAAAACACAAAAGATGGGTCAATAATTGCTCACAAAGAGATAAAAGTGACTTAAAAATTACCTCATGCTGTTGTAACTGGTTGTTTATATGTATAAGTGCTTCAACTACAGCAACAGGGTTGGCATCCATCTTCTTGGAGCGTGCTCCTTCAAATTCCATTTCTTTGTAATGCAAGGCCTTTGCAAATGCACGACACTGAAGTGTAGTATAAACAATGCAAACATACACAATTAAATTTGTAAGAACCTGGAACTGTACATTAAATCTGATACAAGAATAAAGATTGCAGAATTCAACACCACCATCTTACCCACCCCCTGAGAAAAGACATAATAAAAAAAAAAAAAATATATATATATATATATATATATCATACAAGAAAAGGCAAAAGAATTTACCTTTTCTGCAAGAGCACCAAGGAGGCGAATGTCTATAGGAAGAGGTTTCTCATCATGTTCCATGAACTCTGCCTTCAGAATCAAATACATCAATAAATCAGCAAAGGGAAACAAGGTTGCAATCCATGCAAGAGATATATGATGCAGGAGTGTAGGACATAGTTAGTTTCTTCCTCGTTTCTAAGCAAAGTACGGTACCATATGGAGGACAACATGTCCACACAATCCACTGGATTGCCACAATTCTGATTAGACATCCTAAAATCTCTTCTCAACAGAGCTAATGCAACCAGATATTGTAAAAACAATAGAAAAATACAAATAAGGGTCCATCAGTCCATGCACCTAGCCCATTGACAAAAAAGTCTGGCAAAATATTTATTTCCTTGAGGACAATGTTGCTGACGCAGAGTAACATTCCAAATGTAATGTTACTATGCTCAATTGCATTCGCAAAATGTTATTGCCACTTAGTTACATTTTCTCCTGTTGCAATTTTTTTTTTTTAAAGAAACATAATTTATTAAAAAAAAAAGATCAATACAGACTCAGTGGATGAGGAATCCACAAAAAACAGAAGGGAAAAACAGAGTTTTAATGCTCCCTCAGGATAAAACAAAAAATTCTCCTAAACTGCTGTTGCAATTATAGGATGAGTTTGGTAATGACGATCATTCCAGGTTTTCTAGGATGCTGATGCACAAGCAGTTATGATGCAAAAGTACCCCTGGGAACATAACTCTCCTTGGATAACATGCTACAATATGGAGTTGACTAAGCTTCCTCCCAACTACTTACAATCAAGCCTAAAGAACTAGTTTGAAATTGTATATAGTAAGCTTCAACCGTGGGAACCCTATAGGTCAACAGTTTGAATGCTGCAACATCCTGCAGCTAGAGGGATTTCACAGTTAAAGCTCCCTGTGTATAGTTATATATGGGATGAAACATCATATAATTATGCGACAACAGGGTTTTAAGCATTCCAAACTTAAATCTTAAATCATAATGACAGGTCAGTTCATTTGCAGTCTTAGTTAGTGTACAATGTACCAGCAGGAACAGAAGTTGAAATACCAATAATATCTCGCTGTCAGTTTCATATCTAGCACAAATTCTACGAATAATCATAAGCAGAAAGACATACCAAATTAAGCAGTGTTGCCAAAATTTCGGGAGGAATATTTGGAGATGAAAATGCCATCTCCAAACTCCGAACTAACTGTTTCTGACTAGTCTCGTTTAACTGTGCCCAACAGCTAACAAATCCAGCAGCAAACAACTCCCGCCCAACAAATGGCTGCAAAAGCAGCAAATCAGAACCCAAACTCCCAATGAACAGAAAAAAAATTGAAAGGAGAACTAGAGACAAGTATTATAAGAAATACCTGCAACTGTGCAAGCCTCGCACAGGTTCGTAAGGCAGGAGAAGGAGATTCCTTCAGAAGTTCAATACTAAAGTGTCTCATCCATTCTGCCCAATCTTCTTTGGTACTGCGCTGGGAAGCCTCCCCAGCAGTACGTAATCGACCATCATTGACCTGCATGTGACATTAACGAGTCAAATAACCAACCAGATATGACAAGACAAAATAGTAACGATAGCTATAGTAGAAGTATCAATGATAAGATACTGGAGCAAAGCCAATCAGATATAACAAGATCTAGGCATCACAAAAACATTTATAAGTTACAATAATGGAGCTACAATGCTAGCACAAAATGAAAAACAATATCGACTATGTCATACCAAAAAATGGAAGACAAAATTAATGTAATGTAACAAACCCAGTCATTTCCAATAGCAAAGAAAAAGGAAAGACCTTCATGTTAAACAACCATATTTCATAAACAGAACTTTCAGAAACGGAAATGTTCCCTGATAACGATACGTAAAGTACCTATATACATGCAAAACAGTTTGTCACATGATTAGAAATGGTTATACAATGCACGCTATGCTTGACATGTCATTCCCATATTTATATTAAACGACTCGGAAAAATTTATGGCGCAAATGTAAGTGTGTTCAACATGTTACTCATATGTTCAAATACCACCTCACAACACACTACCCCAGTCACTTCTTTGGTTTCTTTGGTAGACATCTTGACAGCAAGTGTATGGGAATAGAACATTAATTACACAACACATAATCACAAGAGGTATACCTGATGGCTTCGAAGTTTTTTCTGCACATCAGCCACATCATCATAAGGGTCAATCTCCAAATCAGTAAAACGGTCAGCAATAACCTCTACTGGAAGTCGTCGACTTAATCTTTGAGCAGCTGTGCTCCCCAAGATTAGAGGTTCACGTCGCTGCAAACGGCCTTCAATTTCCTCAAATTCCTTATGCTGAAATGAAATAATTCTTACTTAAAATCACCGGAAGTAAGGAATATATATTGCACGACTTAGAAAAATAAATAAATAAATAACAATAACAATCACCGGAAGTAAGGAACAAAATAATAATAATAATAATAATAATAATATAAAGGGATAGAGTGAAGCAGACCCGTAAGCGATGTTTCAACAAAAGTTTGTGTATTGATGGGATAAAGATGGTGAAGTCCTCCCCAAGGGCATGAGCTAGACAACAAAGCGCATCAACAGCATCCTTCCGGAGCTCATCATTCTTCCTGTAATGCAAAAGTTTAAACGGTTAACAGTGTCTAAATCACATAAATCTTGATATACAACCTCAAGAGAGAAAATAACAAAAAAAATTAAAAAAAATCACAACTTATGCAGTTGTTCATACTGCTCAAAATTTCTGCCAATACAGAGAATGAACCAAACAGTCACAATAGTGTTAAAGATAGAGAAAAATCAGACATGAAGTCCTAACTTTAGCCATCCACCATTTTTATAAGAAACAGAACTTTATAAATTGTAAATGCTGTTTAAAACAATAACTAAGGAAAAACACAAGTTTTTGTCACAAGATAGAAGCAAGCTGTCAGAATGGAATTCACCGCAAAATGAAGAAGTGGACAGTTTTCTAAAACAATCAATAAATAAAAAATAAAAGATTTATCCAAAAAAAAAAACTGAAAGAGAGAATGTATGGAAAAAGTAAGTTATTCCTCGAAAACAACTTTTTAACCGATGATTAAATTTTCCTCACAAGAATTACACAAGGTAAATAATTAACTAGCATGATGAACAGGTCATGAAGATGTGAAATAAAGTAAACTATCGGAATCAAGGAAAAAGGAAACGGACCCATCTAAGACTAGCTTCAAGTGATGCACAAGAGACGATATGTGACCAGTAACCTGAAAAAGAAAAATAGCACATTAAAAATTTTCTTATCAGGGCCCATCACAATCAACATAATGTCAATAACTATGCAACAACAAGAATTGAAGTACTTCAAAACAAAAACAAAAAAGAGGGAAAAAAAAAAGGAAACAGGGGTGCTATGACAACCTGCACCCGAGGGATCAGTTTGGTCAAAGTTTTGATAGCAGCACGTCTTATATCCACTGAAGCATCCACTTTAAACAAGCGAATGAGAGCAGGAAGAAGAAGATGCATATGTTCATCCAAAGTTCCTACATTTTGAAATTGGAATAACTGTTTACAGGTAGGCATATATAATAGCATATTCATATATTCATGAGATAATAAATAGATAAATAAAATACAATTCTTTTTTGAGCTATAACAGCAGAAATCATCTAATTCTTTTGGCACTTAAATGTCCCATGCAGCTAGCCTTGGTGCCCTTTGAAGCAGAAATACTAAAACTCTTCGTATTCTCAATCTTAAAAGATAACAAATAGAAAAGGCTACAATTTAGCTATCATTTCAAAAGGCAATGCAAGAAGATATCTAAAACTTTTAAGCGCCATCAGTTTTTAAGTTCTTTAACATATGTCATTAATAATTGATAAAAAAAAAAATCCTTTTTCCAGCAATCTACAAACTTGGATACACAGTAGCCATTTTCTCATCAGAAATCAAGATTTTTCTATCCCTGCAACTTTGGTTAGTCAAAGTTATCCCCGAATCATAAACCTCTCACTGTCACTTTAGCATGGTTCGGAATTAGAAGATTAAACAACCTAAGGCGAGCATTCTATCCATGCCTATCCAAAAAAAAAAAGCTCCCTGAGGAAGCTCCTGATAGGTGCTTCTCCAGATAGCACTAAAAAGTGCTTCTTTACCCAGAAAACACTTTATTTTTGCCAAACACCACCAAAAGCGCAGTTGATTATCTGAATGAACCCTTCCCATATATGCTCCACCTCCTCACCCTTTGCATGATCAAAGACCCTACTATTCCTTTCCACCCACAAAAGCCAAAACATAACCATCTTACCACATCTACCCAATACCACTTCCCGCTTCTAGCCACCAACTGATTATTTCACACTGATGATTTATAACTCAGAAATGCAGATAATTGGCTAAAGTAATTTAAACACCAGTAACCAAGGTGATTAAAAATGGAGTACTAACCACCAAACACTTCAAGGGTATGGAGGATGTCAAGAACATAAGTGTAATCGTTATACCGTTCTGCATCACTTAGAACTTGAATACAGCATGGAAGAATATCAGGAAGATACGTTCTGAACTCATCATTGAGAGCCAAACAAAGCTGCTCCACTAAATGCAGAACCTGAGAAAGATTACACAAAATGACAATAACCACAATGCAAATTGAAGCACAAAAAATCAATCTCATACTATCAGTTCTAGGTAAATGCAACCCAAAAGAAAATACCAAACATACTGGATAGCCAAGTTGAGGGCGGCCAGCAGCAGGGAAACTAAAGGTTGACCATAGTTCTGAAATTAGAATCAGCAACTCTTGCAGATATTTCCGTATGTGCTGACGCACAATAGACACTAGAGTTCCAAGCTTCCATGTTATAAAATCCTTCAAAGCATCATCACATGTACGGACTATATGGAAGAGGTCGGGCAAAACCTAAAGGAAAGAAGGTAAAAAAAACACAATTTAATCAAGCAAAAAAAAAATACACCAGTATTGTACCATCAATTAGCTAAACAACAGGTGGAATCCAAGAATGTCTTTTTTTTAAAGTAAAAAGCACATGTTTTTATTACAAAAGAAACAGAAAAATTATACAGGTCTAATGGTAAAACCATCAACTTAAGGACATACACTCTAAATCAGAATTACACTAATTTCAAAAGTAACCACGCCCAAATTTTCCTTGTCAAATTGCAGTACCTAAAACAGTAAAATAATAGACTGGGGAAATTTCTATCAAGTATCAACTGTCCATGACACAACTCGTTTCACTAAATGAGGAGAGGTTGGTATAATAAATTTACCCAAAAAAGGAGTTAACTTACAATATGTTTAGTATTAAAAATGGAAGTGGATGGAGTGCGTTTTTGGTCAGCTTTATGGGCTTCGGTTTCTGTTGATTTTAGGGACTACTTTGTTTCTTCTAGTATGCTTGACATACTAGCTGTTTTGCAATGGTGCTTGATTTTGTGTTTTGAGTTTTCTTAAAGGTTTTGTGATCTTTTATTTTGTTTCTCTCAGGATGTGGATTCCTTCTCTACCCTTTGTACATATTTTCTTGTTTTAATAAAATCTTGTCTCCTAGAAAAAATGGAATACAAAATATAGAATAGATCCCATTTATGAAACTAGGAGTCCACCATAAAGCACACATGAATTCGCACATGTCTGTTAGTGTGTGTGTGTGTGTGTGTGTGTGTGTGAACATACAAAGAAGTAAATCACAATTAAAACATTTAACACTGACCTTTGGTAAGTAAGGAACACAACCGAGACCCATTGACTAATCTCGCAACAAAAGAGATAAGATTAGATGTCAGAAAGGATTACACCAATTCTTATCAATAAATAAGAAAAACCAGTTTCCTTAAAGCTAAATACCTTGAATATGAACATAAGTGATCCGACGACCTTTAAGTGGTAAGTACCAAGTGAAGGGTCCCTAAGTATTCGCATGAGAGAATTGATTGCAACCTGTAGCCATAATAAATGTTAGAATAAAAGATTAAAAAAGATTATTTATCGTATTGACGTATGTAACATACATACATATAATATATATATATATATATGTATATATTGCAGATTTTCAAGTGCAGGCATTGCAGAATTCGTGGATCATCACAGGCCGTTAATGAAGTCAACACTATCAGTGGTGATGAGGAGCATCATAAATTACTATCACACACAATCTATACATAAACACATATAATAGAGTTACGGATGTCATATAATTGTCCATATAATTGTTCTACCGTAGAATAATAATCTTCAGATGTTGCAAATGATGGCCACAAGTCCATAGGCAAGTCATCCACAGATTGTATGAGTTGACCAGAATCACTGGCATTACGAGTAACATCTCCATGTGACCCGGGCAAGCTTTGCTGATTTCGTTTATGCACATGAGGGTCTAGAGCACCCATAATTCCAAGAACCTGTCAAAACCCAAGATCAACTTTAACATAAAAGCTGTATATGGTTATAACCATGCCACACAATCTAGTTATAAGTATACCTTTAGTACTTCACGTCTTGTAGACCATGCCAACTCACCATTCAGCAACTTCAATAGTAAGCCAAGTAGCAGTGGATACTCATTATACGGAGTTATGACATAACTGTCAAAACCAAAGAACAAAAGTTTCTTCAAAGACATCACACAGCATACAAAAAATAATACAGATTGAGAAGTACTTCCATAAAAACATGATTCCATACAAAGTATCTCAAATAATAACTTCACTGTCAACATTTGGACTTAGGTCCCATTGTATTCAAAAGAGAAAATCACACTGGGTCCCTGTGGACCGGGCCAATGCAACCTCTTAATTTAAGGTTATTCTTGTTTTGCTATATTAAAATAATGAAAAATAAAAAACTAAACAAACTATGCAATTTCACAAGGTATCAGTTGGGTGCTACCAATATTTATTTCTTTTCCATTAAAATTAAAACAAACAAAAGAACTCTAAATCAACATGAATAACCAAATCGACAATTTAGTACTTATTCAGTCTGATGTGCTTTCAATATGTTTAGAAAGTATAAGCCTCATTGATGCAATGTAAGGAACATGGTGCATACCCAGTGCTCTGTACAACTTGACCGAGAGTAGCTACAGCCACCTCCCGTTTTGTGACAGCCGCTCCATCCAATAAAGCATCAACAATCAAAGGCATAAGCTCGGGGATATATTTTCTCATAACAAAACCTCCCTAGGAAAAAGAATCAAAATGAAAACAAATTTATTAACCAAAAACAAAACCAAATGAAAGCGAATAAGGAAATCAATTGCCATTGATTTTGTGGTAAGATTTAGTAATTTGCAAACAGTCATAACAACGTTTATATTAGAGCAGGCCAAAAACAGTTTATAACAGAAAAGGAATGCAACTAACATGAGCAAAAAAAAGCAAATATCAGCAAATTTGGAGACCTTAATGAATAAAATGGGCCCCTGGTAGTGAAAGACAAAATTGAAAAAAGTGAAACCGTCTAAACAATTGGCAACAAATAATTTCAGATGTACCAGACAGATTTCATTTCCCACTAGAATCTGAGACAGATAAAATGCGAGAGAGAGAGAGAGAGAGATAGCACCTAAACTGCAATTAGAGCTCAACAACTCATGTTACAAAAATGATTAAAAATAGCTGGTCTCATGTCAAGTTTTGGATAATATTCTACATTAAGAACCATGAACTAGTCAGCAGGCATGGATGGACCCCAGTCTTTTCCTGTACTTTATTTCTCATTTTCAAAAGTTGTTATTGTTAATTTCCCAAAGACTGAAAAAAGTTCAATACGTTCTCATGTTCTTGTGGTCACAAACCATGCATTAGGCACCTCAAATAGCCAGAGTTTCTCCAATCCAAATAAATAAATAACCATGATGAACTAAACCCAATTATACCCACCACTCTAGCGAGATCCCCAACAGTTACAAGAACTCCACTAATGATGCCATTATTTGTGCCGGCACCAGTGCCATCAGTAAGTCTTGCCACAAGTGCCTGAACAATAAGACATCTACTATCAGACAAAAAGGACTGACAAATTTATTAATATTAGAAGTCTAAGAAAAACCAAAACCACCACTAAATAATCTATTGAACCTTGTGTATAGGAGCAATGTATGGAAGTATCAGTCTTTCACAGTTACGTATTAAACAACCCAGTAACTTCGCACTTTCTTCCCTGCATTTGCTATCTGCACTGCTGACATAGCAAGAGAAGTCAATATGTGACATTTTGCAGGGCCATTCTAGCATTAAATCCCATAACTACAACTAACCAAAATTGATAATTTTTCACATCACCTCTGCCCCAAGTAAGTCAACAACTGTATGAGATGGCGGCGTAGCGCTGGAAGAACATAAGCAGGATTCTTTTCTGACAACCTCCCAGCCACAGAAATTGCAAACTCGCGAACATCAAAATCCTATAACAATACCATAGTATTTTAACAAGATGGGCCACAGTCCAATATTACACATAGAAACAGATAATTTTTCACAAACTAAATTTTCTTATATCTAGTATTTAAACTAAAATTTAACATTCCGACAAACCATGCGTGAAATCTGCATACTTATATACTAGATAAAACAAACGAAAAAGACTGTAGTATTTATTATCATACGCATAAGCAACAAACCTTACATGTCCAACATAACATTTTCTTTCTATTTTATGTCCAACATATATAAGTCATGCACACATTTATCTAGAGAGCTTTTTATTTAAAAATAAAATTTTAAAAATAAACAAATACAAAACAAAAAAAAATAAACACCTCATCATTTAACGCAGCAAAAACTGCACTGAGACTATCAGCCTGAGCCAAAAAATCATCAAAGCCTCTATTCCCATGTAGAGAAGAAAAGATTGAATGGCGAACAATCACATCAGCATCTGCAACAGCCTCAATGAGAAGCTTTTCCACAATCTGCACAAAGGCCATTTTCCAGTTAACTTGAGGCCAAAAAAAAATTCATAATTTAAGAATCATGATATACATTACTTTATTGGCGTGCCATTTGACATAATATAATTGCACATTATACACAATCTATCTAAAGTTGAATGCATATCTTTATACATTATACTTTTATATGGAACATTGTTACTCTACTTATATTTCGAGGAAAATAGATTCATATATTACAGAGGACATTTTGTTCACTGTGAACCAATCTACCATCCTATAGAAACATAAAAAAACTACATTATAGTGACCAACATTCCTCCTACAAAACTGCAACCCTCAGGAAAAAAAAAGGTAACATCCTAAACTCTCATGAATGCATATCTTAAATAGTTGTCATATCAGCATAATTAATAACTATGTCGACTGGACATGTACAATAAAAAAGAAGGTATTTATTAAAAGAAAATGAAAATCCAGAAGGATCTCTCATCTTGCCAATCAATAAACTAAAAATAGCATAGAAAACTGGAATGAATATGATGAAACAAGCTGTTGACTATTATAGACTTAAACTACAAGTGGGTTTCCCTTTTCATAAATCTTTCTTCTTCTTCTTTTTTTGTTGTGGGGGGGAGGGGGGTTTTTCCAAAATTGGTTCACAATTTAATAAGCATTTATGTCCAAGAGCAAACCTCCTCAACAAGACGCCGTCGCTTTCCCCGATTTGACCTACCAGAAGCATATTGTACACCAGAAAAAGAATTTGCAACCAATCTACAACAACATAGAGCAGCATCTTTACGGATCGCTCCATCATCATCATCCAAATATACAACAACTGATTCTCTTGCAAATTCAAGAAGGTCATGACCCTGAACCATATATCAGATTGTGTGAGTTTTTTATTTAGAGAAAAAGAAAAAGAAAAAAAACATAAACTTTATTAAGAAAAGGTGCAACTAGGATGCACAAGGGATAGTGGTATAATTATTCTGATATGACAAACCTTGAAATTAAAACAAGCTAGAGTCTGCAAAGCAAGCTGCACAAGGGCTGAACCACTGAGGTCTGAAACTTGCTGAGGGATATTCATTAAATTTCCTCTACCCATTCCAACAACTGACCTTCCATGAGGATGATGGGATTTTGACAGAACCACTGAAATGCAGTCTAGCAACCGATCTTGGATGGTCGGCAGCAAAGATGGAATGCTGAAATAACAACCAATGACATAGAGAACTAGTCAGTCACTAGGATGACTACTCACCAAAATGTTCCAAGAACAAAGTTCATGCACAAGCCAGTGTACCTGGTAGTTATCTTTTCAAGGGCCTCAACAAGCGTAGGGGAAAGACCGGCAGAGAACATAACATCCAAAAGACCACGAACATCATGTTCCATAGCAGGCCCCATTGCTTTTGCTATATTACCAACACAAGCCAAAGCCTCAAGTGAGGGTCTCCCTCTACGTGGAGCAATCTGCAGAATACATTATATAATAACAGTCAGAGATGTGTTCACAAGCTCTACAAGGAGCAGTCCACATAACAAATGAGATAACAGTCATCATAGATATGTTCACTATCACAATTATATACAACCTACAACCTACAAAGAGAAATAAATTAATGTACACAAAGATCAGTCATGTTGACATACTGCTTCACGTAAGTGAGGTGTGATTTGCCCCAAATAGAAGAAAAGTTCCCCATCCAAAGCACCAGCCATCTCCCCAAGCGCAATAAAACCACTGGAGCGTAGTTCAGCTGATTGTCGTAAAACAGCAAGAATATGATTCATACATGTCTGCAAGAAATAGCATTTCCTTAATAAATATGTCCGTGATAAACAGAAAACATAAGTAAAAGACACTTCACCCCTACACATACTGCCTACGAGTTACAATTGCAAAATAAAGGAGAACATTTGACAAACCTCTAAGTAGTTTTTTTTTTAAAAAGACAAACCTCTAAGTAGTTTGTAACAAATCGATCACGCAGAAAATGAGCAATTCGAGGTAGCAATGAAGTTATGCTCAGGCGAACCAGCCTATCCTTATGGTCGAGATATCTAAGGACAATTTCTGCAACTTCTCTATACCTTGACATCATGAATTCACCTGTATTCCTGCCCATATGAAATAAATTTCAAAAAACCAAGGGACATGATCAGTAGCAGATTGTAGAAGCAGATTGGAGAAGCAGATGATGGCTGGGTCAAAATATCAAGATAGCAAAAGGTAGCATAGCTCATTGACTATTTCCAGATAAGAACCTTTCTTTAAAGTCTCGCTAAATAACAAGAATTTTTATAATTTTAATTTTACTCGCTCCCACAGTCTGATTACATGGACCATTTTCGTTTTCCTAGGCTTCTTAGGCTACCATTATCATCATATATAGTTCACCTAAAAGAGACAGTCACTAGTTTGGCCGAAGAGTGAGACAGAGTGAACAAGAGAGAATCATATTTAGATACACACGCTCAAAAAGGTCACATCTTTACCAACCTTAAAAGCTCTCCAACTGCAAGTAAAGAACCATGTATGCTGTGAACAGAAGCATTTTTACCCAATCCATCCTGTGTAGCCTCGAACATACGATAATACCATTGCACACGCCACCGTGTCTCACGTTTCTCAATAACACCAAGGCAAGCACGCAGAGCTTCCACAGCTCGCTCTCGGATAGGTAACACTGGATCCCTCAAAGCAACCCAGATAGCATCAACAAATTCCGGTACATGAACATTGAACACTGTGGAAGCATTTTCTGCCATTTCCTGTAGTAATAGAACATAGCATTAAACAAATATTTTCCGCATTGGAATTTAATTGCATTACTAAAGACAAATGAAATATAAAAAAATCCATGAGATGATATGAAAATATTTCTTTCTAATATATAACTGGAGAGAAAAAAGTATTGCCTCTGGAATAACAACTTCATGGGTGTAATAGATACTACAGTAAAAAAGGAAAAAATTTGTGCTTACTTTCAAGATTAAGACGGCAGCAAAACGTCGATACTCAATTCTTTCTCCACGCAACCATTCCAGAGCAATTTTTATCTAAGAGATCAAGAATTATCAGATTCTTTAGTCACCACTCCGAAGTTATATCAAAGAGGTAAAAGGTAGCAAACAAACCTGGCATTCCACTTCATCTGCGGTCATTGCTCCCCCTGCCCTGGCTAGATGGCCCAAAACTCTACTAGCTAGGACCAAAATATCAGGATCACGTTTCACCTCAAACGCAGTCCGTATGTAATTAGCAAACTTTGAAACCTTTGATGAATTCTCTCCAAGTGCTACATCTATCAACTCGTCAATAGCTCTTAGAGCTCCCAAATTTTCTGCAACATCACTGCTATCCAAAAGAGCAGAAATCCGATCATACAACTGATCCATGAAACGAGAAAATGCTTCTCCACTTAGGTCACGGGCTTCTTCTTCCAGATGCTTCTTCAAAGCTAATGAAGCCCCCTCCTGTTTACAAAAGAGTTTAAGGCCTCCGTATGACAGAAGCGTAAACGCCGCAACTTTTCGAGGGTAATCTCTGAAAACATAGCCCCCACAAGACAGACTATTGCTAGCTTAGGACTAAAGAACATAAATTTAGCAGCACATATTACTAGGCTTACTTAAAGAAGGGAGCTTGAAATTTGCCTATAATCCCCAACATTACAAAACCAAAAATTTCCCATTTTGCATAGTCCACAACACTAATTAGTTATTCTTCATCAATTGAAACTCGTTCCTCTTCCACATTCTAGTAGTAGAAGCCAAGCATTCGACTTTCTGAGTGAAACACAATAGAAAGAATTAGTGAAGTGCGCGTACCTTGGGGTTGCCACGCGTGCAAAGGTCAGCAAGGATACGATTGAGGGCGTCGAAACTGCCGCCACCGGGTCCGGCAGAGGCGGGGCCGCCGAACCTGAGGGACTGCGCCGAGGCGGCCATGTAGCTCCCCAAACCCTAAACCCCAAAATTGTATCAATGTCCGTATGTAATCAGATCTTCGAGCATCGGAGACGATGAGGATTGGTAATTACAAGTCCAGACGGTTAAATGAGTACGCGTGGTCAAAGCGTGGGCCTTTATTTGTTCGCTGTGGAGCAACAACTAACAACAACTGTGCAGGCTACCAAAGCTGGCTCTCTATATGCTTACAATTAACGCAAGCCTTTTTTGGCTGCCTATAGCGGCTGTCTCTTCTGTTTAGTTCTTGCTGCTCGCTTAGGCCGATCATGCTCCCATTTATGATTTTTTTATTTTCTTTTAAGATATGCTCATTAGTTTTTTGAGGTATTAAATATCTTTGACATTGAAGCAATTGTATAGAAATCAAGAAATTGATCATTCTTAGTTTCACACCGTTTAACACATTTTCACTTTATGATTTCAATCTCTTGCGAGCTATTCAACCGTTCATATTTTATAACATAATGTAAAGATTGTCACTGCAAACAAATCAATTATATCGGAGACTTTTTAGTCACTCATCTATACTATATTTATTTAAGAGGAGAGACGTTGTCAATCATAACTAAAATCAAAATATACCACACTATCTCACTTCCACGTTTTTCTCCATCTCAACTACCATTTTTTTTAACTCCACAAACATAGTGCGACTCCATCTAGTTTATATAAGAGTAAATTTCTTCTATAGTACCTGATGTATGACCAATTGGACAGTTTGATACCTATTTTATTAAATATGACAGTTTGATACCTAAAGATGACAGTTTTAGGGGGTGTAATTTTTATATTTATAAAAAAGAATGTTCAAATATAAAATAAAAACATTATTTCAATAAATAAGTTAAAAATGAATGTTTAAAACAATTAATCATTGATTTTTCTGCAAAATGATTGATTTTTTTTTTATATAGAAGATCATCACTGAATTTTTGTTGGGACTGGAGTGATGAAAATACCCCTACAAAAATGGCATATTAACAGAAAATTGACAAAAGTACTAAAGTGTCAAACAAACTACAACTTCAATACCAAACTGTCCTCTCTAATAGAATAGGTATCAAACAGTCCAATTGGCCATACATCAGATACTATAGAAAGAATTTACCTGTGTGACTCAACGATCTTTTTAACTCCACAAACATAGTGTGACTCCATCTAATTTATATAAATCAGTTCATCATAATAATGGTAATTGTTACCAGAACCGCCCATTTGTTAGATACAATTAAATATTTAAACGATTTTCAATTCGATGGATTTTGTATCATGTTTGATGAGAGAGTGTGTAACAGTTTCATTGGTTGAAATCATCGGCTCCACAAACATTAATTCAGATTTCAGAGAGGGCCTCTCTTTGAGAGCAAAGCCTCATTCTTAAACTAATGAGAGTTGAAACCCTACAATCCATAGCTCTTATATACTGTTCGGAAGGGGTATTTTGGTCAACCTGGAAAATAAGTTCTTTCAGGGACGCAATAGTTAATATCCATGAAAATAAGAACATTTTAGTCATATGCCATACTATTGAGCAATAAAATAGAATCAATCAGAATGACAAAAAAATTTCTTCCTGAGCTGTGTGGGAACAAAAAATAGGTACAGGATCAAAAGTCTGAACGATCAAGCATATCTACCAAAGTCATCCTCCTTGGGAACCTCGGTGGCAGTCTCAAATATGTAGCGTCTTCGATCTCAATAGGCAGATGTGTAGCCACAATGACAATCCCGCCTTTCTTTCTATGCTCTGCAATAATGTACTCGAGCAGCTTCACTCCATCAGTATCCAATGCAACAGAGGGCTCATCGAGCAACCAAATAGGCCTGTCAATTGCTAGCAACCTCGCGAGCTGGAGCCTTTTCCGCTGCCCCATTGACAGCATTCTCGCCTTCTCCTTTGCCAATCTGCCGAGCCCCATCAGCTCCAAAGCAGGCAAGGAATTCCCCATCTTCCCTTCAAGGACTTCAAACCACTGAACATTGTCGAGGACTGTAAACTTCTCTTTGACGGCGTCTTTGAGGGAAAGCCAGTTGAGTTGGAGCTTGTACTGGTGGAAAACTCCTGAATCTGTGATGTCATGCCCGTTCCAGAGGACCTGACCAGCAGAAGGCTTAGAAAATCCAGCTAACATACGCAGGAAGGTAGTCTTGCCCGAGCCATTGGTGCCCATCAGCACAAGTGCTCCACCATCATGTACTGTGGCATTTACATGTCGCAAGATTTGCTGGGCATTCCTCATGCAAGAGACATTGTTGAGAAGGAGACGAGGGAGCGGGGGTTTTCTGAGAGACATTGCAGTCTATTGAAAACGAAAATCACACCTAACTCTACGACTCAGAAGAACCAAGTCCCAACCAAAGAAATCCTGTTACAAAGTTATGAATGGAGAAAAGAACAAATGAGAATAGTACTTGGAAATCAACTGATGTTAAGCAAAAACAACACCATGAATGGAATGCAATATCACCATAGGATGGGTGCACTATTAGTGTGAAAAATTCAGAATGGGATGCAGCATCATCATAGATGTTTAGCAAAAAAGAAATACACTTTCTTGAATGATTTGATTCCTTGTGTCACAGAACACTTATGGATTAGAAGTGACTACTTCCAATTCATATAAACTAGAATGAAAAGACAATAATCAGTCTACAATAATAGATAAGTACATCATACATTCTAGTTCACAATCACATATGAACTAGCATACAAAGCACAAGCATCTCAACAATATCCAGAAGGGGAGTGAAAATGGCACTTCCCACCAATTTACAAATAACACTCCTACTTGATTTTTTTTTTATTATTTCATATGCAAATGCTTTTTTATTTCCTAGAATGCCCCTGGCACAACTTCCTACCTTCTCTCTATTAGAGTTCAGTTTAGCAGATTTGGACTGCGCAGTGAGTGACTGCAAAAACTGAACTCATTTCAATACTGAGCATACAAACATGAACTTCTGCAGTATCAATGTAAAAGGAAAGCAAAGGAGGAACACCAAAGTAAACCCACTAACCTATGATTTAATTGAAAAACCGACCTAATAAACATCGGGGCACAGACCAAGACGCATAAGGGAACATTATAAGACTGCTACAAATAAATGCACAATTAGTATTCAAACCCAACTATAAATTTCCAGCAAAAGCAAAATCAAGTAAGAGAAAGAACAACACCGAATTCAACCAACAGTTAACATCTACGAACCAAACAAAGTTAAATATCATATCTAGCTTCTCTTCACTAAGAAGATGACAAAGACTATAATTTAGCACTTTTGCTGTAGTTATTCACAAACCAATTTACATCCAAAGAAGTCGGTCACAACCAAATTGAGTAGAAAGGGCAGCAAGTAAAGAATTTTAATCTCATCTTGGACTCTAGGCATTTTGATGCACCCAATTCATATTCCAATCAAGAAGAGGTTCTCTCTAATTTCACAAAAGATGTTAGATAAGAAACCTCACAATCACAACACAAAAAAAAAAAACCACAAGACCATTAACCTGCAACGGAAACAATATAATCAAAACACTATCAAAATACAGAAGCCACTCACAGATGAAGCTATCAAGACCAAATCCAATATGTCTGACCCTCTCAAATTCTCCTCTTCTTCTTTCTTCTTTTTTTTGTTCTCTCGTCTCCGGTCTCAACCGGATTGGCGGGGCGACCCGGTTGCTCCGGTCGGTGAAAATGACTATTCTGTCCTTTCACCCAACGGTGACGACCGTCGTCGCAGCCATGGAAGACCCTTTCTATTGCTCTCTCTCTCTTTTGTCTGACAGAAGGCGAATCTGAGCAGCCAATTCTATTTCTCCATTTTTGTGTTGCTTTTGAATCTCTATATTAATTTTTTTTTTATGGCACTGTGTTCTTTTTCTCATTAAACAAACAAAGAGCTGATGTATAAAAGCTGAATACAGTAGTTAGTAATAGTTGGGTTCTCAACCCGATGTGGGACTCGTTCGGGATGCTCCGTACTAATAGTTGGGTTCTAAAGCCAACCCAAAAACAACAGTCGGTCAGAGACTGTTTCGAACCCACATGCATGCTACAAGTTTGGGTGCCCCAATGAACCCTTCTGAGCTTGGTTGGTTACTAGCAAGCAAGCACCACATGGGTTCCATCAAATCCTGAGTTCTGGTAGTATATGCTTGAAATATCATTTACTTGGTGACTTGAAATGGGAACTGACTGAGGGCTAGAGTTGGAAATCAGAAGGTTATGGTTATGCGCCTTGAAAGTAGCAGAGTCAATAAAATTGATTGAATGAGTAGAGTGGAAGGCGAAGACATTATAAACTTGGAGAAGACTGAATAGCTTAGCCTATGATGCAAGTTATAGATGGTTAAAACCTGGATTATAGTTCCAAATATGACTTCCAAGTGTTTTTCAATCTGCAATGGTAAACTCTCATCTTCAATTCTCAAGTGGCATTAGATATGTGAGATGTAAGTAAAAGAGGCGCCAAGAACCATCAGAATCTTCTAAATATGGGTTCCAGATTTCTCTACATGGGTTTTAAGTAATAAATGGGTACTACCTACACCAACTCATTGAATGATCGAACCAGACAATAATCATCAAGAACAAAAACCCATAAAGCATAAAAGAATACCTCCGGCTTGTAGTTGTTGTGGATGATCAACTGCTCTCGAAGCCATTCCTAATCTTGAGACTTCACCCTGTTCAATAACCAATTCTACAGTCAACTTGAACTCTCTCTCACTCTAGCTCTAAGACTCTGGTTTGGAAGTTTTTTTTTAAGCTTCTGAGCTCATATAAACCCCTTTAGACGCTTTGAATTTCAAATGCTTCACCCATTTTCTGATTTTCTCTCCATCATTATTGCTGTGGAGTGTCTTGTCATTGCGGCTATTCCCAAGAAGAAATTTGAACCAAGCTTTTGAAATTATTTCCAAACCTTGATTAAGCTTATAAAGTTCAACTAGTCTTTTGGGTTTCCAAGAGAAAGAGAGCAAAGACTTTGGGTTGTGATGATGGGATGGCATTGAATGAAATAGAGAAACTGAGGTAGCAGAACTATGGTTTTGGAAAACGAAATACTAATATTAGTACAGAGTTAGTCCATAATTTTATTTATTTCTGGTGAAAAAAGGTTTTCATTTATGTAAATGGAAGATGGCCAATTCAAATTTCAATTGATTCGTAATATCTGTGATCTCAAGATTACTTATTTTTTCGAAAAAACAAGATCACTTTGATTTATATTCTTCTTTTGACTGATTATTCAACAAGAACAATTCTTCTACAACATCTATAAGTTCCTTCTAAACACAAACTGAAAAGCAAACAAATCATAGATTGATTCGATGGTTATTGTCACCCTCAGTTTTGTTTTTGTTTTAAGCATCAAGAGTCTTTGTATGAGTTCTTCAAGTAAGGTTGTAATCAATGAGATTCATTGCCATCAAATGTCTATTAATGACAGTATCTGTAAATTCAATAGTCAATGAATATGAGAAGTGAGGAGGAGGAGGCAGTAGACGAAAAGAGGCTGTTATCATTAACAGGAACCATTAGAAAATGGCAGGAGATTACAATGTCATTCAACTACTGAATTAGTACTAATAACTCCTAACCGTAGACAATGTCATTCAACCCTAATAACAAGTCATCGAACTACAACAATCAGCCAAACTAAACAGTGGTTCCTTTACCAATCGCAACAATATTGCATAGGAATGAGAAGTGCAATGGTAAAAGAGAAAGATGACTTGCTTTTATTCATCAAGAAGAAGTGACTTGTTTTCTGATAATTCTACTCGAGCGCCTAACAGGAGTTACAACCTCTTCTTCTCCAAATCCCTGCAGAACCAACAAAAAGCACAAATCATGAAAACAACATGAGAAACAACAAAAGCACAAATACAAATTTGGGGTTTT
This sequence comes from Rubus parviflorus, assembly GCA_029955375.1. Lineage (NCBI taxonomy): Eukaryota > Viridiplantae > Streptophyta > Magnoliopsida > Rosales > Rosaceae > Rubus > Rubus parviflorus. The sequence goes on from JARGGL010000001.1 coordinate 32,968,401, forward strand.
GTTTTATGAAATGTAAAATAGGAATGAGCATTAATTAGAAAGTCACCTTCTTGATTGGAATTCTCTCATATGTTGTAAAACTCCCATAAGATGGTGAACCCATTGAGGAGTCAATTGAAGCCACGGAGTCTCTCCTATTGTTCTTCCTGGCCCTCTTCTCTTGGCTTTCTGCTTCATCTGATGCCTTTAGTCCTTTTGTACGGTACAATGAGCTCGTCTGGAAGCTACTCATTTCAGAAGGACAGTAGGTGTGCTCAGTGCTAACTGGTACAATAGGACTTGCAGCCAATTTCTTGGTCACCAATGGATGAACAGCAGCGCTTGCAGGATTTGGAGCTGAGTTCTTTCTTTTCTTCATATATATGAAGGCAGTGATTCCGACTAATGTAAAAACCAAAAAAGCAATTCCCAGCACACTCACCATGGAAACCATACTGTCAGCCCCCTTAGCTGTAAGATTCAATACTTCTGAGCTTACATGACTGTTTGCTTCAGCAACAGTACTCATCTCACTATCAGCTTGAAGCTCCTCAACTTCAGAAATCTGAACTTCATCTGCCCGTGAGATCAATGCAGTCTCCTCCTTAATGCCTACGGTACTTTCTGGCTCGAAACTTACGTGTCCAGCAACAATATTTTCTACAGTTATAGCCTGGGTAGCCTGAAGTACTTCCCCATTATCAAAATACCTGTTTTCTTGTGAAACCTCTTCCTTGTTGTTTGATTCAGCCATTTCCCCAAATTCTGGATCAGCATGTACTTCAACAAGGTTCTCAGTTGCACCAATCACAGGAGATCCCAATTCTTCTAAGGCTTCAATATTCTCAACTTGTTCCCCTACAGTGTCGGCTGCTCCAATCTCTGGCTGGTCCTCCTCTTCCAAACGTACAATGTGTGGTACTTCAGCCACTTGATCAATTGGTTCTTCATATTCAGCTGCTCCAATCTCTGGCAGATCCTTTTCTTCCAAAGCTTCAATGTCAAACACACTCCCCATTGTATGTCCGTACACATCAAACTCACCAATTTCTTCCATTTCTTTGTTCAATTGATCAAACACAGAATACTCAACACCACGAGCATCATCCATCAAGGTCAGGTTATAATATTGCAATGGACCCACATTGTTTGCACCTCTGATATTGGAAATGAACTCAGAAATGAAAGATACAGAGTGTGCAGACCAAACCTGAACATTTCTGGCTAATTCATCAAAGCTTGCTCTTGCCAGTTCAGCCATTTCAGATTGGTCGTATTCTTTCAAAAAGCTCATGTCTTTAAGCACAAAACCATCAGTCGGCGGCGAATTAATAGCCAAAACTGAGAAAAGAGCAACTACCAACACCATTAGCAAAGCAGTGAACTTTGATCTCCACAAGAAGCGTGGCTTGCTGGACTCTTGTACTTCAACAGCCTCCTCCTTTGACATATAAGTAGTGCTGGGGCTGATGATGGGGATTGGTTCAGACACATGTGCCTCCACCTCTTCTTCTTTCTTTTCTTCTTGTTGTACCTGCTTTACCACTTCAGCAGAAGAAGTAACATCCTCTACTTCCTTCTGAGAATAATCAGACTGGGTTTCCTCAGTGGCTTCAGTATCAGAAAAGCTTTCGGAGATGAAGCTCTCCTCAAGCTTCTTGCCCTCACTATCCTTACTCAGATAATACTCAACTCGTGGGTTTGGTCTGTAATGAAGAAATTGGGGCCTTGGAGAAAGATAATTGGTCTTGGGATCATAAGGAGGAGCAGATGGATCTGCATCCAGGGGCGCTATGACCGGACCCGACACTGGACAAGAAGCCGGAGGACTAATCTTGAAACTCGGGTCAAGATTAACACAGTCAGGTTCCTCAGAGGCATTTTCACAAACAGGTTCAGGGCATTCATTCTTGGAACTCAGGGGCTCCATTGAATCAACGTCAATTAGGGGTTTCGGGGGTTTCGAAACCAGAGGGGTTGTGGGGACTACCTCCTTGTGCTCTGAATCCTCCAATGTCGGAGCAAAGGACACGCATTTGAAGTCGGCGATCGAGACCGAAGAAGTCCGAACCGGCTCATTCCTCTCCGCCAAGATTTTCTTTCTCGGAGAAGCGGTGAACTTGGAAGCCGCTGAAATCGTCGGCGACATGAAATTCTTGGCGCCCTTTGCCCCGACCGGTGACCGGACCCGGATTTGTTTCCAAGTCGAATCTTTCCCGTTTTCTTTGTCCTCCGAATCGCCAAAAGTGACCACCGTCTCTTTGCCCATAGAGCTTCTCCGTGGATTCTCTGCAACACAGAAAACAAAAACAAAATTCAGAAACGGAAACCCAAAAGTAAAAATGGACACAACTTTATTGACAATTATAGGGGAAAACGAGTCGAACCTGAAGGACTATTAGCAGGAGAATTAGGGTTGAGGCCTCTCGCATTTGCGACAATTGAAGGCTTCGCAAATGGGTTCCCTGTGAAGCTTCGCCGGACGGGATTGGTGATTTCCGAGTTTCTGGAATTAGGGCTTGGTCGGGTTGCGATTGGGGAAGACGACGACGACTTGTTCGAAGGCATGGCCATGATGCGTTTTGCTTGTAAATTGGGAGCGAAATTGAATCGAAGACTAATTGAGTAGAGCAAAACAAGGGAGGGGTTTGTGAAATCTTGGAGAATCTGATTTGCAAAGAGAGAAATGAAAGCGTAACGGCTAGCTTTCAAAACTTAAAGGGAAGGAGGTTTTTGAATTTAAAATGGAAGGTTTCTGAGACCGTTGGAGGAATGGAATTAAATAGTCAAAAGGGCAAAAGGGACTTTAAGAGCCGTTGGATTTTGAAGGTAAGGACAGAATTCGTGAAGTAGCCGTTGAGGATCTTCTTTGATATGGTTAGGGTTGGAGGGAGGGTGTTTGACTTGATCTTTGCTATTGAATGATTTTTAATGTCCATGATTTACGGGTATCAAAAATTAAATTGAGGATTTACGTGGTAAATATGGATTGTAATAAATGAGAAATAGAAAAATATAAAAAGTTTATGGCGGAGACTGAATGAATCGAAGTCAAACTTTGGAGGTGTGATGATTTTAGTACTACTATATCCTATCTCTCTATAATCTATTTCATGAACGGAATTCCTTTTATATGTAGGGCAATGATTACATTCTGATTCACTCTCTTTGTTTAAGACTGTTAGTAAACATCGAGAAACTTATGAATTCAAATAGCTATTAGAGTTTTTTTTTACACACACACTTCACCCCATCCCACCCATATATCTAATGGTAGTCGAATCCAGAATCTCTCCTGTAACAACCTTGGTTGAAATCACTTGCTTGATTTCAATTAAAGTATCAAAACTCAAAAGCTCATTCAGGTAGAAGAAACTTAATTTAGACTAATACCAACTTTGATCAAGTAGTGAGACACATTAAAGAATAGAGATTGTTGCATTTCCAACCAGAACCTTGTGGAAAAATTTAGCCAACAACGTTCTTAAAAATCCAGTATAGTAAATGGTAGTTCAAGACTTCAAGTAGGTACCACGAACGGTATGAACCATAAATTTTAGAATTAAATACAAAAGACTCCCTGAACTATATGGTCATTTCAATTTCATACCTAATTATCAAATTTTGTCATTTTCATACCTCATATTTGATTTCGCTAACAAATTCATACATTGCAGTGAGGTATGAATTCGTTAGCGGAATCATTAACGTGAGGTATAAAAATAATAAATTTTTATACTTTGGTATGCATGAAATTGAAAATGACCCTATAGTTCGGGAGGTCTTTTGTAATTAATCCTAAATTTTAGAGTTATTTGATGTTCTAATATCAGTAAAATGCGATTTCACTCCGAATCCTTAAACCCACCGAGGCTCCCAGCTTTCTTCCTCTATCTGCTGCACAACAATTATCCCTCTGTACGTATGAGCATTGTGATGAGAACTAATAAGAAGGCAATAACCTAGCTGACTGCTATGAGCTGAAGTAAACTAATTAATAATGAGACCAAAGATGTATTTCGACAAGCAATTGAGTAACCTCTTCTTAGTGAAGAGAATAGGAGCAAAATTGTTTAGACACTGCAAGGGTGATGAAATTTGACTACAACATTAGACTATAGCTAGCTTCATGTAGCAGTAGTAGTAGACCACTTTGAGCTCGTCTATCTTTGCATAGTGACGGTCTACCGACAAGAAATTTGACTAAAATATCACTTCCTAAGTTGCATTTTTGTCCAACTTTGAAGAGGACTTGGGTGGTTCATGCGTACATGAGATTCAAGTTAAACATGAGAAACATCAAACATGTAAGCTAGGTATTCTCAAGGTTAACATCCTCAAAAGCACCTAAAGCGTTAACAATAGAATTGGAGATTTGGTGCATTAATCTTGAGATTGGTGAAACGGTCGACCCATGCATTTTCGCAATTTTAATTTATCAAGCAGAGGACTGCAACCGATCAAATATATTGTCCAACAAATCTTGAGCCAATGTAACAAACTGAATATCAAGATGCTTCAAACGTACTCCTAAAGCGCGCCTTTGAATTAATGTGGACGGATCCAGGGTTTACCAAACACCTATATATATATATATATAACTCTAATTGCATGAACAATTTCTTAACAAGTGTTGGGATATGATTCTTAAAATATGGTAAATTTTTAGAGACAAAAATATCAATTCAAAATTTAAGAATCAGTTCCTCTATTTTCAAAGACATTAATTTTGTACATAAATTGTGAAGACTGTCAAGAAAGCAATGGAAAATAATGAGATCGATTTCTTGTGCTAAGTGGGGTAAATATACGTGGTGATGTGTCTAAACTCTATCTGATATGTTTAGTTTTCACACACAAATTCTATACTAATGCCCATATATGATTGCTTTCAACTCTAATGAGTAAACACACGCGTTGAGTATGACATTTAGTGCGACTTAAAAATAATATGTTCATGTGGATTGAATTAGTTCCTATAGGCACGCAAAAAGTGTTAAGTTCTATATATATAAACTCTAAACTACTTTTTTGGTCTGAAACCTCTTATTTCAACACTATGTCAATATTGACAATATAAATATAATCCGTGATCCTATATAATTCAAAGATGAATATGCTTCAAATACAAATGTGAGATATAGGAAGGAAATTAAACATGCTATTGATATTTGAGATTTTTAGCCAAATTTGTCTTCAAGTCTGAACTAAGCCCACCACAATCACAATTAGAATCACCATGCCTTTTTTGGCTCTTTTTTTTCCCTCAATACGCAACAGGAATGAACAAGGATGGCTCCTGCAACAGAAAAAACCCAACTCTTCATGAGCACAAGCGAATGCAAAAAAGAGAGTCAGACAGAAATGAAGAGAAAGCGGACAAGAAGGGTCGTCAACTGAAGAGGAAGCAAGGAAAAGCGTCCTCCATCAAGATTTTTAAAGGTCTGTCATTGACTCAGAAGGCAATCTTGATTTTTGTCCTGGGGTTCATGATGGCCCCGCCAATCGTTGTTAGAGAGAGAGAGTTAATTCGATCTGGTTAGAGAGAGAGTCACTCAATAAACCAGTTATTGTTTGATAATAATAAATTATTGTCTAATAGTAACAAATTATTGTCTAACAATAGCAATTTATTGTCACACAATAAACCAGTTATTATCTGACAATAACAAATTTATTGTCACTTAATAAACCAATTATTGTCAAATAATAATTGGATGGGTTTGAAGTCAGTGGCATATTTCGTAAATTATATAAAAGATGTTGCATAGAAAAGTCATATTGCTCCATGTTTTTCATTACATGACCTTATTGGGCAAATTTATATTTTGTCTGATTTATTGGGCAATTCTATAGAGTATATGACCTTATTGGTCACCAACCCTAAAAAGTGGAATTTGTGCTTGTGGAAATTATCGATTTTAATCTCTCTCTCTCTCAAAGTACTGAATTGAAATCTTGCTTTTTCTGCCCCAGGTACATACATCGAAGAAGAGTTGTGAGTTGCTACAAGCTTCCAATCAAGACAGTTTCGATCAAATATGTTCGCAGAATCTTTTTGCAACAAGTTTGGTATTATTGCTATTTCATTGCTATTTTGGGTTGAATAAATCCAAGAATGTTATGGGTTTAGTATTATTGCTATTTCATTGCTAGCTAAGCTTCTCATTCTGCATTCTGCAATTCCCCTAGCTATTTCATTGCAATATAGGGTTTAACAGTAAATTGCATAACAAGAGAATCCTGCTACAAAATCATGGCAATATATGGCCTTCTTTTGTTTTTGGAGAATATATTGGGTCGTCATAGATGTTTATAGCACCACATAGCAGAAAATGTATTACATACTAAATACTTGAGAACCACAATTAAGTCCATGTGATTATAAATAAACAAAGACAGTTGTAGTCGGCAGAGAAGTACACTTGTCTGAAACTACATCAAGTTCATGAGTCAAATAATTCATCCTGATTCTAAACAACAAAGTGGCTCAAAGTAGCAATTCAATTTGTTTACTAAAGTATAATCAAAATCCTCCTGCTAAGAAATCTTACCATCCAAAGGGAGCACCCTTTTGAAAATTGAGAGGCATATCTCCTTGCAGACCAGTTATGATCTCAGTCATTACTTGGACAATATGATCCTCGCTGTAGCTTCAATGGCACCTACCCCATCTTGGATCCCTGCAACAAAAGTAGTACATAGTTTTAGCTGAATGCTTGCTCTGGTAATGTTTGAAATTTGTAAAAAGAGATTGTATATAGCTGCTTAGTTACCGCAATACATGGGGCAAAGGCATAAGGAATTCCTGTAGCCCTGACTTCGAGGGCAGTTGCCTCTCCAATTCTCATGATAAGTTGAGGATCTCTGTAATAACAAAACACAAGAAGTGAAACAAAAGTACAATACCAAACCATTTCATATGGCCAAAATATCAGAACCCTAATGGATTCCTTTTAAACATGAGAAACTCTCAAGTGTTTACTACTCATGGCCTGCATGGTGGCTCCCAATCCAACTTTATGAGGGAAAATGGTAGCATTGTAGACATTGTTGTGGCCATGGACGGCGTCGATCCCATAAATCATGGGAATCCCAATATGGGTGGATAGAGACCCCTTTTGGATCCCATTCACAAGTTTGACCCACACGTTAAATTAAAACTCAATCATACTATTCCTTCCCACGCTTTAAATTTCCAACATACTTGCTAGAAATGTTAGACTTCACTGTTGTAACTTGTAAGGTTTTGGGTTTCTCTGTTATCTAAATTACAGTGGTGAAGCTCTTGGATACTATTTCTCTGATGTTCTTAGCTTCTCTTGTGTTTTGTTTGCCTATGGGCAGTGGATTCCTTGTCCACTTTTCTGTTTTTTTTTTTTCCCTTTGTTTTTCAGTAATGAAATATTTGTTTCTCCTAAAAAAATGGTTAAGAACATCATCAGGTCTGTCAGCTGCCTATGCTAGAGAAACTTCCTTAAATATTCTCTAGGACAATGCTAGGCCAAACCGAACCGCCACATTAGGGCTGTCAATTTTGACACGACCCGATAACACGACCCAATAACACGACTCGAAACCCGCACGAAATAAAACGGGTTGAACCCGCACGATTAAAAAATGAGTCATTTGCGGGTCAACCCACTAAGACACGTTTAATAAACGGGTGGGTTTAGGGTCAACCCGCCAACTCGCAAATCACCCGCGTAACCCGTTTATTTTATTATATTATGTCAAAATTCAAGAAATTTCACCTATTTATATGCTTGTATGATATTTTTTTCTACTTAGTGTAAGTCATACACAAAAATCTATAGTGATAATTCTTGTGAAATCATATTTCGTGCATTTTATAACCTAAAATTAGTTAAATGGGTCGACAAAACTTTTTTATATGTGTGATTAATCAATTATTATTTATTTTGGCACAATTATTTTACTAAATGGGTTATACGGGTTGGGTCGGGTAACCCGTTTAATAAATGAGTTGGGTTTGAGTTTGGATTCTCCGACACGTTATTAAATGGGTCGGGTTTGAGTTTGCATATTCCAGCACGTTTATATTTTGACACGACCCGAATCCGACACGACAGGACCCATTGACAGCCCTACGCCACATACCGTTGCAGTCAGCATGGTGTCGAATCCCTACGAACTAAAAAATCCTTATTGGGCCAGTTCAAAATCACGAAGAAGCCCACAAAGCAAAAGCCCTTTCAACTCCGAGAAATCCTTAAACCCCTCCCAATCCACTCCGCACAGACTACACAGCAAAAGCCATGTCCCTCCTCCGCAGAACCTTCCCTCTCATACCTCTCCGCTCTAAACCCCTCCCTCTTCTCTCTCACTCCCACACTATCCTCCTCCTCAAACCCTCTCTCTCTAAACCCCTCCCCAAACACACCGCCATTTTCTCCGCTTCAATTTCAGCTTCAGCTTCAGCTTCAGAAACCCTCATTCCCAATCCCAAGCCCCCAACTCCCCTCCAATGGGTCGCCCGAACCGGCTTCTGCGGCGAATTGTCCGCTCATGACGTTGGCAAGCGGGTCACGCTATGCGGATGGGTCGCCCTCCACCGGGTCCACGGCGGCCTCACTTTCCTCAACCTTCGAGACCACACCGGTACAGTTCAGATTACTACACTCCCTGACACATTTCCCGAGGCGCATTCCGCCGTAAACGACTTGAGGCTTGAGTACGTCGTTGCCGTTGAAGGCCTTGTCCGGTCTAGACCGGCCGACTCCGTCAACAAGAAAATGAAAACCGGCTCCATTGAGGTACAATTCTGTTCTGTACAAGCTAATTGCATTGCCGCTAATATTAAGCATATGATATATCAATGACTGTGTGGGCAGATTGCAGCAGAGCATGTTCAAGTTTTGAATGCTGTGAGGGCAAAGTTGCCATTTTTAGTCACTACTGTGGAAGATGCAAAGGATTCGGTTAAGGAGGAGATACGTTTAAGGTGATCTCACACTTGAATTTTCCGTTAATGCTTGCTAGTGTTTCTTTGTTTCTTTGTTAAGGAAGGAGGGAAAGGACTTGAATTTTGTTCCTTTGTTTTTAGTTTCTATTACCAATAGTGTTTCTTGGAGATGCATTTATTAACACTACTCAGATACATGTTGATAGGTACCGGTGCCTTGACTTACGCCGGCAGCAAATGCATTCCAACATGATGTTGCGGCATAAAGTTGTGAAACTGATCAGAAGATATCTAGAGGATGTACATGATTTTGTGGAGGTAAAGTCTGTGACTTATTGATAAAAAAACAATGCCATACTGTATTAGATTTCCTTACTCATTTTGCAAGAAACAAGGATAAATGAGGAAGGTTTTGTTTTGATTCTGATTTTCGCACATGGTTATAAGGTAGGTTGAGACTCCAATACTCTCTAGATCTACACCGGAAGGAGCCCGAGATTATTTAGTACCTTCGAGAGTTCAGGTACTTTACAATTATTCAGCTGGCATTCACTTCAAAATTTTGAGTCTGGTGTCCGGATTAGTACATTGTATTTACTTTACTAATTACTTCCATCTTGGCTCGGGGTGCTAATTTTATCTAATATGTAATTTGAAGCCAGGAACATTTTATGCTTTGCCTCAAAGTCCGCAACTGTTCAAGCAAATGTTAATGGTTTCTGGTTTTGATAAGTATTATCAGATAGCAAGGTAAATTTTGTGCTGTCTTTTTGTCTGAGGTGTTTTCTTTTCACTTGATTTTACCGTTAGTAGTTGCTCATTTGTAATGGTCTCGTACCTATCTGCATTACTTCACATTACCATTTTTCTGAAGGTTTAGAATAATAAATAAAAAATTGATTTTTATGCTGATTTCCTACCAAAATTAGGATTAAGAGCAAGATTCTTTTTCTTTTTCTGCAGATGTTTTCGAGATGAAGATTTAAGAGCTGATAGACAACCTGAGTTCACACAGCTTGATATGGAGCTTGCTTTCACTCCTTTAGAGGACATGCTGAGGCTTAATGAAGATTTGATTAGAAAGGTTAGTCTTTGCTGCCTCCGTTTGTTAAAGGAGTTAGAGAGATCATAACAGATTTGAAATATGACAATCCTTACTTTCCAATTTTGAAGTCCTTAAAAATTATTCTTTTAGGGGGCAGAAGGACTTAGAAACGACTTTGAATCATTCTAAAGGGGGCAGAAGAAACTACTTATGCAACTACTAGGCAATACTTATAAATTGAAGACTGAATCCACTATCTCCATTTTCTTAAGACCTCCATCTTCTCCAGTATATCAGATTAAAAACCTGCAGTTAAAATGATCAGAAGCCTTTATGAATGTCTAATTTGCAAATGGAACCAATTTTGCCCTTTTTCCCTTTTAGACTTTGTTGAACTTTTATCCAGCAAAAACAGTTGATTGAGCCTTTTCATTACTTCATTTGTAAATGATATAAGAACTTTGTAGCATTTGAGCTTTACAATGTTCCTCATCCAGATTCATTAGAAGTCCAATTACGTGCTGGAGTTGTTTCACCAAGTAGGCTATAAAAGCTTATTGGTTTTGGTTGATTTTAGGCATTTTCAGAGAGTTAGTGGCTTTGTTGCATCGTTTTTTTAATTCATAATCTTATCTTTCTTCTTTATACTTTCTTTTTGCATGTATATGATATATTTAACATCTCTTTGACATCCATTCTCTCATACTAAATAATTGGAAATCTATCTATAATTGTTGCAGGTTTTTTTAGAGATCAAAGGTGTACATCTCCCAAACCCATTTCCTAGGCTTACATATGCTGAAGCAATGAGTCGATATGGTTCAGACAGGCCAGATATTAGATTTGATCTTGAGTTGAAAGATGTAATAATCTTTCCCTTGACTTATCTTTTTAGCATTTAATGGATTTCATACTGCAGATGACAGATTATAGAAAACCAGCCACTTAATATCCTCTCAAAATTGAAATTCTATATAGTTGAATAATATTGTATATCCATCTTTCTAAATTTTTGGCATTTAAGATTTTTGTACCTTTTCTAAATCTTTTGTACAGATCTCCAGAAGTTTGAAGTATTCTAGTATGTATCTTGTATAAGGATTTCATGTGATACTAAAATTTGAATTGTTTACATATTACAGTCAAACTTGAAGTGTTCTGTTTATCTTTCCTTATGCAACCAATTCAGTCCTCTAACACATTAAATAGAAAGTCAAGAAAGGTTTTTGCCGATACTTTGAGAACGAGTATTATAACGATCTTTCTTTAATTGCAGGTATCTGATATTTTCTCAGATTCCACATTCAGGGTTTTTGCCGATACTTTGGGAAGTGGAGGAATTATAAAAGTTTTATGCGTACCTTCTGGAGCTAAAAGCTATTCGAACACAGCTCTAAAGAAGGGAGATATTTATAATCAAGCAATCAAATCTGGAGCAAAGGGTTTGCCTTTTCTGAAGGTCTTGGATGATGGTAAAAAGCAATTTTTGTCTTTGTTTGTGATGCTTAAGAAATATTTCTATTGCAGTATCTCACTACTCGCTGGTGATTGTTTCTATATTTTTCTCTTAGGTGGAATTGAGGGAATTCCTGCATTAGTATCTAGTTTGGATCCAACAAAGAGAGAGCAATTTCTGAGTCGTTGCTCTGCTAGACCAGGTGATCTGATCTTGTTTGCAGTGGGTCATCATGCATCAGTTAATAAAACCCTAGACCGACTACGGGTCTTTGTTGCACATGAGCTTGATTTGATTGATGATGTGAGTGTTACCATTCATATTTATGACGTGAACATTGTCATAGTTTTTCTAATTTGCTGACTCTTCTTTTCTATTTTGTGGCTGATATCTAGTCCAGGCATTCAATTCTGTGGGTGACTGATTTTCCAATGTTTGAATGGAATGATTCAGAGCAAAGGCTTGAGGTCTGTCTCTAGTCGGTATCAATTCTCTTTCTGCTTATATTTATCTAAGTGTCATATGTTTTTGTTCTTCTGAAATTTGGTTGAGTTGTCATCACTCATCAATGGAAACCTATGATATGAGTGTGATATTACTCCTTGCTATCAAGTTGATGTTTAAGAACTGCCACATTTTGCCTTTGTCTGTATATTGGAGTTCAGTGCTTTAGATCAGGGACAGCCTCATTTAAGTTCTTAAGTATACCCATCAGTAGTGGCCCTGTTTTTCTCATCTTTTTGTTAATTGCTCAGCTTTCCAATTTGCCTGGTTAACACTGCCTTGTATAGTTATGTACTTATGCTGTAGATGGACTTCAGTTCTGGGTATAGATGAAAGTGTTTGAAACCCTGATGTTGTGATTTGTGTGAGGCTTAATGTTGTAAAGTACTAGTTGGATTTTGATTAGTCTGTGGTCTCCGGATGTTCCTTAGAATTTAATTAGATGAAAGAAAGTTTCTGGTTGAAGACTGAAGACAATTGATTGAAAATAAAATTACATAATTGTTTGAGTACTGTAATTGATTTTGAAGACACTTTGTGGGAAAGTGTTGGAGAACTCTTAGTGACTCAAAGTTCTTTATTGCATCTTCGTCTCTTGTCTGTGCATATATGCTCAAACGTCATTATTGATTTTCAGGCCTTGCACCACCCCTTCACTGCCCCAAACCCTGAAGACATAAATGATCTTTCTTCTGCTCGTGCTTTAGCATATGACATGGTTTACAATGGAGTTGAGGTATACTATCTTTTGTTATTTTTTTCCTCTTCAAGTCTAATGCATTTGGTAGTAGGCTTTCCTAGATAATAAACTGATGTGCTATGCGGTTTCCTATGGTGCCATAAGATTGGTGGGGGAAGTCTGAGAATTTATAAACGTGAGGTGCAGCAAAAGGTTTTGGAAATTGTTGGCATCTCTCCTGAAGAGGTGCGTACACCATCTATTTTGCATTGCAATTGGGCACAGGGCATATAATTCTTACTTCATATTAGTCTTCTTAAAATAACATTAAGTATATGCTTGTGTGAATGGAGGCTGAAGTAATGTTTGACTACTGTAATGCTACTCTGTGTCTCCCAATAATGTTGTGGAGTTTCATCTCATCTGCAGGCTGAAGCGAAGTTTGGCTATCTTCTTGAGGCATTAGACATGGGTGCCCCTCCACATGGTATTGAATTCCATCACATCACTCTATAACAGACTAATCACTTGCATAAATACGAGCATGTTTGATATCTCACTCACATATGTTTGATTCCGAACTACTAGGCTAGGGACATCCTATGCTTCCATTATTAGTTGTTCGTCACATACCACATGAATAGACATATGTTGCAACCTAACAATGAAAGTATATCTCAAGTCATTGACGTTTCACAGAAAGAACTGAATGATTGTTGCAACCTAACAAGAGAAAATATGTATAATTTTTTATCATAATGAGTGCTTAGGATCCAGCTCTAGATTTGAAACGTGTGGAGATGTATATGGATGTTATTAGGGTTGTCATCTTACAGTTATTGGGTGAATGTTTGTACTTGAGTTGTAAAGTCTTACGTTTTGATTTGTCAATTTCTCTACACCATGGGATGCCTGTCAAGACGCAAGATATGGTTCTCTGAATCTGAATTTGTTTTTCTGATATCACACACAAGTATTTTAATTGAATATCACAGCTAACAACAAAGTAGGTCTGATATATTCTGTAACATTAGAGGCTTCTATGGTAAAGAGGCATATCGGTACACATTCAAGTGCTATTAAATGCCGAGTGATTATTCTTATTTTCTGATGCAGGGGGAATTGCCTATGGCTTGGATAGATTGGTTATGTTGTTGGCCGGTGCTAGTTCCATTAGGGATGTCATAGCTTTCCCGAAAACTACAACTGCACAATGTGCCCTCACCAGATCGCCGTCTGAGGTGGATCCCCAGCAGCTTAAAGATCTTTCTTTTCAGACTCGTTAGTAGACATATCAGAGGAAGCTCAGTTTTGATTGTCCAGGGTATATTGTCTGTACCCTTTTTGATGTCATAGCTACCCAAATTCTTCTCCCTAATATTGATTGTACTATAATCATCGCGGTCGTCAGTTTGTGGGGAGAAACTCACTTATATTACATATATTCACCATAGATAATTAGCTATGTTATTTTATCTGAAGAACAATAAAGTTTCACCTAAATAAATAAAGTTTATTGATGAAATTTTTCTTTCCTTCTATCTTCATCCATTTCTTTTGTGTTTGGTTCCACCGGAAGGGATTGGACCTTTTAAAAAAGAAAAAAAAGAATTGCATATCTCAAATTATTACAACCTAGTAAATTGCATTGTACTCGTTCTCATCGACCTGACGAATAATAAGATAAAAACAAGAAATTCTGACAATCTTAATCTCATGAAATTGCAACTAATTTGTTCTTGGAACAGGTAGTAATTTAGTATGAAATCTACAAATTTCCAAAACGATGCACTCTCCTACGTATATATGTGTGAACTTGCTTTTTTCTCATATATTAGCTCAATTCTCAGCAAGATCTAGTTGTCCATCTTATCCAATTTTGTAACCCCCATTCATAAATGTATCCAATTTTGTTACCTTAGTCTATGAACCAGTTACATATGATTTTTTATCACAGGAATGTATTGATCTGTTTGCCAGTTATATGTCACACAATCTTCATGTGGTATCTACCACATAACTATATGCATACAAAATAGTTTTCTTTATTTTGGTCATCTTTCTTTTTCTAATAGTTATAGAGTTGATAATTTACTAACTTCTAATTTGAAAGACCTTTGAACTTTATAGATCAATATACGCATAGAAGGATAAATGATCAAGAAATTATATTATAGAAATGTTCATAAACATATCATTTTCTTAACATGAAACATGCTACTCTTTTGAGCCAACTTCAAATATGGTTTTTAGGTCACATCATTGTTTCAAATAACAAAAATGGATTACACAGAAAGTTGTCTAAAATTTTGATCATTATCATGACCACTCAATATAAAAATAATCTTTTTTATAGTTGTACATTTATTCAATCACGTTTAAATTTCGATTCGATTAATTTTTTGTTTCGTGAACCTTAAAAAATAAGCGTTTTCTATCAAGAGACCACATTGTACGTGGGTGAATGCTCCCTATTAAGAAACACATCTCAACATTAATTTCCCATTATATAATCTCAAATGAGTAACAATACCTCTTTTATACGTAACACATAGCCCTAATTATGACCATATCTCAGATTATAAGATTAATTCAACCGTCAAACATAACCAGCCATAGACCCATTTTGTCTTTCCTTTTCAATTGCTCTTTCCCTATATTCAAATAAGGGATAAGACCGCATATCCTATGATGTATATATGATGCAAATTTCCTCTCTGTGTTTTCTGGTATTATTACTAATCCTGCTTATTTGGAAACTCACCAAAACCATAAAAGGGGATAGGATTATCTACCAAATTATCACTTCCTAACAGTTTGCTAATGCAATGCATCCAGTGGTGATGAATATATAAGCAATCAGTGTAACCGGTTGAGACTGGTATTGACTGTCAAAAATCCATGAAGAGCATACCATGTTTGCTAAAAACAAAAAATTCTAAATTATCTCAAACTAGTATATCAGTAACTACATTCATTCAAGTAAAAATATTGACAGCAAAGGAATAGTTATTTCGGAGAATAATGCTAGATGACTACCATTTTAGACGCATAGGTGAACCGCATAACGTGACAGGTGAGGTTTGTACTCGTTACGTGATGAATTATTATAACGTGTACGAGAATTGACATTGCATCTGGCGCGTAATTCAATAGTGTAATCTAAAAATGCGATTACTTACCATTACCGTAAATTTCTATGTAGAAACCCTAATATATACCCCCTCTCTCATTCCCAATTCTCACAGTACTTCTCAATCTCTTGATCAAGTGTTTGATAGTTTTGTAGGTTGTAGCCATGGTGAGGAAAAGCAAGGGTCGTCAGAAGGTGGAGATGGTCAAAATGGCCAATGACAGCAACCTTCAGGTGACTTTCTCAAAGCGCCGCTCTGGCCTCTTCAAGAAGGCCAGCGAGCTATGCACGTTGTGCGGCGCTGAGATAGCCATCATAGTCTTCTCGCCGGGCAGGAAGGTCTTTTCCTTCGGCCACCCCTGCGTGGAGACTGTGATAGACCGCTTCCTGTCCCGGAACCCACCTCCCCACCACCAGAGCTCCGGCACCATGCAGCTCATTGAGGCTCACCGCAATGCCAACGTGCGGGAGCTCAATGCCGAGCTGACTCAGGCCTCCAACGAGCTGGAGACTGAGAGGAAGCGAGGGGAAGAGCTCAACCGGGTGCGGAGGGCGAGCCAGGGGCATTTCTGGTGGGAGGCTCCGGTCGAGGAGATGGAGATGTCGCAATGTGAGCAGCTGGCGGGGTCTCTAGACGAGCTGAAGAAGTTTGTGGCTAAGCAGGCTGATAGGCTTCTCATTCAGACCACAAACCCTAATCCGTATTTCGCCGCGGGTAGCTCTGGTCATCCAAGTCTGATGCCCAATGTGGTGTTCAATGGAATGCCTGTTATGCCTCCTCATCCTCATCCCCATCCATGGAATCCAGGATATGGTCGTTTTTTCTGAACAACTTGCTGCTCCAGTTAATGATCAAATTAGCCACAGTTGTTTCAATTTTATGTTATGTTTTTCTGCTGATTAAATTGTTGTTGTGATTCTCCTGTTTGTTTGTTTTTTCTGTCTGATGATTCTGCTGTTTGTTTGTATTGGTATTTCCGTACTATGTATCGGTCGATCTGGTTTATTTATATGAAGTTTAAGAGTGTTGTTGTATAATAACTAAGGCCTTTGGCACAGAAAATAAAGGAATATTTCATATTCAAGGTGTATCCAAAGTTCCAAACTAAGGGTACATTTAGATGTGTCCTGGTTTCAGGATTTTTTTTTTTTTTGCATATATAGGGTTAAGTTGATTTATGTATGAGGAAAATTCTAATATTTATCTCATGCAACCTGCTTTTTTGAAATACAAAAATACAATTGAATTTTTAAAAATCCTAAACCCATAATAGATCTACATATCTAAAAACCTAGTCCTACAGTTTGGGGCATTAGTTGAGTTTTTTGCAAAGGTAAATCGACATTGGAAAATTGTTAAGTCTGGAAATCCAACACAAATTTGGTTTTAAAAACTTAATAACAATATATACATGCTTTCTTCACTACGAAAGTCCAATTTTTTAAAAAGTGTGGATGTCATCAATTTGATAATCACAAAATGAACTTTAACGATTAGAATCATTAATCTTTTATATTCTTCTTCGACAAGTAACTCTACAAAATTTTAGCAATGTTGGTAATCGTTTGATTATTCAAAATGGTGAAACATAACAGACAAATACAACACATCTGAAAGAGTTGAAATGATAGAATTTGTAATCCAACGGCTAAATTATTTTTAATTTGACTAAAATTTTGCTGGAATCATATTTAAAGAGATACCTAGCTATAAGATTAGTGGTTCGGATCATCAAATTTTATTTTTTAAGTGAGAGAGTCTGTACTTTTTTTAAAAATGTGGAAATCCGTAGTGGAGAAGGCCACACACACACACACATATATATGCAGTCTCTTTCACCTGTTTTCTATTAAAATGTGAACCTCCTTATCCCAACTTTTTCTTCATTAATTCTCTTGGTAAAGGTCTTTCAAGTTTGTTCTCATCGTTCCTTGATGGATTTGCGTGGTGCTGGTGTCTTTGACCCTTGTTTTTGTCTATGGCGGCAGGCGTGTTTCAACTAGGGTCGGAGGAGGAAGTTTGGTTGGTGTTGGTATTTGGTTTTATTTCGTTCCTCGGTAATGCAAGTGGTGCTTTTTTTCAGTCCTCTTGGTGGTGGCAGCGGGGTTGGTTGTCTAATATTTTACACATCAGTGTACCACAACCTACCCCACAATACAAAGAAAAGAACAAAAAATAGACTGCAACGTACTGTAACATTCTCCAACTCAGGTATTAACTTGGTGTTCACCACGCACCCTCTCCAACTCTGACATTTCTCTGCCGGCAAAGCTCTAAGAGGATCCTCATTCAGAGAGACATTAGAATTAGTACGTACTTTAAAATGAAAATTGAGAAGCTTGGATCCCACACTTGTGTTTCAATGAAAAAACTACAACTAATGCAGGTAGGAATATTGTCTTCCCTTAATTGGTGGGTACAAGTGGCACTTCTGGCAAAACCGGGTGGGTACAAGTTGCCTCGGGGTTTTCTCCTTAATTAGCTGAATGAGGGTTCTTGGGGTTCTTATTCTTGCTTCCTCTGGGATTATATTTTTTTTTTAGTGAGCTGGCTATTGTTTAAACTTTGAAGAGTAATATTATACAGCAGGAAAACCCAAATAATTAAATACCATAATTTAAGACACCAACTCACAATAGTTCATTCTGATTAGAAAAAAGAAACAATCGCGCGCGATCACAATAGTTCATTATTAGCCTCATCAATCAGTTTCTAACAACTGATCGATATTTTATCCTGTTATCGATCTGCTTAATACCATCATATCATCTTTTCCGTTTATGTTGCACAAGAAGATCGAGAATCCTAGCTATATCAGTTTCTCATTGTTGAAGTGAATAGGGATTTATTATTTACATACTGATGGAGCACACCCATGCATGGAGGTGGTTCATGTAATCACGTTGACTTTCTCTAAAAGAAAAATCATGTTGACTTGCAAAAAGTCTTAATATATAGTTTTCTGTATTTATATATTATATCAGTCATCAATAGGTTACAATTAGTTCACAGCTAGTAATTATAATTATAATTATATATACATTTAAGTGAATAAGATCATAACTTCCAAAAGATCGATCTTGGTTTAATCATATACAGTAACTAAGCGTTAAGACCTCATTGGACAATAATATTCCCAACATAAGTGCTATCATAAAAGAGAAATAATTTGAGTAAATTAATGATCAACCCTATAAATACAGTTTCATCCCTTCCAAAACCTTCACAAATTTGACAAGAAAGCCTTGTCTGTCTTCCCCAGTAGTGTATTCAATCATTACCCTCCGAGTTTCTACTATGATGATGAAGAAGACCAACAAATCTAGCCAAGGTCGTCAAAAGATTCCAATTGCTAAAATAGCCAAGAGAAGCAATTTACAAGTCACATTCTCCAAGCGCCGTTCGGGGCTCTTCAAGAAGGCCAGCGAGCTCTGCACACTGTGCGGTGTTGAAGTTGCAATTATAGTCTTCTCTCCGGCCAAGAAGCCCTACTCCTTTGGCCACCCGGCGGTTGACTCCCTCCTTGACCGGTTTCTTGCTCGAAACCCTAATTTTAATATTTCACTAGCAGACTCTTCTCTACAGCTTGGTGAGGCTCACAAGAATGCTAGTGCTCATGAGTTCAACATGCAGCTAACAAGGATTTTGAACCAAGTCGATGCTGAGAGAAAGCGTGGAGAATCGCTTGATAAAATGAGCAATGCCAGCGAGTGTTGGTGGGAAAACCCAGTTGATGAACTTGGACTTGATGAGCTTCAGATACTTAAGGCTGCAATGGAGGATCTCAAGAAGAATGTGAATGACCAAGCCAATAGGATTTGGATGGAGTCTAGTAATACCACTACTGCAAATATTTCTGCATCATTCTTTGTGATGAATAATGCTCATCATTTATTTGAGAGCAGTCCCAGTAGTGATCAGGTTGGATCTGGTTCCATTAATATTCCTAGTGCCTATGATATTGGTTATACTGGGAATATTGGTCTTTTCTGAGTATAGAAGGCATGCAGCAGTTACAAGCTTAGATAGCACCTCGCTACTTAATCATTAATTATATTAATTGATTACTTGTTCTCTCTGCTTTCATAAGTTATGGTTGTATATGATGAATAATTTTAATGGCATTCTCTATAAGATTGGATCCTGGCTAGCCTTAAGGTTCATTAGTTTCTATAGTAATTATAATAAGCAAAATTACCAAGTCGCACAATTAATGAAAATAAATTAACTAGAGCTCCATAACGGAGACATTAGAAATGATTTTCATGTACATCCGTGTACACTAATATTTTGATTCTGAAGCATTCTGAAACATATATTATAATGACATGTTTACTTACTTGGAATGAAAATGTGAATAAATCGGAATTCATTCCGATGAAATTTATTCCTAATACCTACCCTCCCTTAGTTATCAAACTCCGGATATTCAGGAATAGATTCCTCACTTTTACGTGAGACTCACTGTCATTTCGATTCATGTATGTGTTAGTAAACGCATGAGAACTCAGGAATTAGAATCAATTTCTTCATTTTCATTTTCATTCTAAGTAAATAAACGTGTCATAAATGTATGTGGCTAAAGTTTTCACATGGATTTGTGTTGTCAAATTTGACATTGTTTCGACCTTGAACAAGTAACTGACATATACAAGGATTGAGAAAGTAGTGTTCCCTCAAATTTCTATACTGGTAGTGTTTTAATTTGTGTACCTAGCTCTTTTTCATCTTACTAATGAACGGAAGTGTACTGATTACAAGCAAATCATCTAGACTAATTCAACAACCAAGATCCTTCTTGGTGGAATTAAGACACGTTTTTTTTTTAAAGAAAATTAAGACACGTTGAATTGACTTTTCGCTCTTTGAATATTCTACTTTTTGACATAACTGGTTAACTCTGACTCGTACTAAAAGTCCGTGCGGATATCCCTGATGACGATTGTAGTCGTACGTGGCTTGATGTAAATTTCATTAACGACTCTCCATGAAGATGTTACCTATCTTCCACTACCCAACAAATTAATTATTCATAGTACTTGATTATTTTCAACAAATAGAAACTAACATAACACTTGGTACTCTAAAACTTAATGTTGAACGTACTTATGGGTTGTCCCATGCATTAATATACACGTACGTTATTAACTGTTCTGAAATCATGTTTCAGATACTAATCTTCCTCCCTAATCTTACTTCACTATCAAGGGATGAGTAAAAATCCATATCTCTATTTTAAAGAAACAATACTTTTATCAAGGGGCAAGTATAATGACCACCAAAGAATAAATCCAAATACAATGATTTTTTGCTTGTTTAATTTGGCGATATATCCTAATCACCAGTTTTTTTTTTCATTCTTAATACTTAACTGGTCGGACGTACGTATAGTTGGTTCGCTTAATTCTACCTTAATAAAAGGTCACATTGTTATCATAAATTCCATAATTCTTTACTCATTATGCATAATTAATTAAGAAAATAAGATTTTTTAAATTCCAAATCTTGGACAATTCACTTGGCAAGGTCTCGCGCACTGGCATATGATTGACTAATAATCACCAAGTCCAAAACCAAAAAGGTTAATACAAATTATTCGATCGGTTTCCTAATCTCTTGAAGTTAATTATCATTTACTATTGCCTAACCAATGGCATATAGCCAGAAATGATAGTGGCTCCAAAATATAGTTCATCGATTGTTTTATCTTATATAATTAGACGAAAATGAAAATTAAGAAAGAAATTATCATACAAATGTGGCTTAAATCTATTCAGAAATGTGGTTTACCTACTCATGAATGAAATTGTAATTCGTTAATCTTCAACAAGAATACTCATAATCAACATAAAAAAGTTACTTGGATTCAATTCTTCGTGGACCATTTCATATCAAATTCATGTATATTTTTCGTTAAGTTTTTATTTTTTGGTTGGAAATAGGCTAATGTAGTAAATTTCGTCAAAAGTTGACTCATTTCACCATCTATTTGTCTAAAAATTAACATTTATGGAATATATATATAGTTGATATGAGAGATCATTTTGTTGTGTACATGTTGATTTTTAGTCAAAAAGAGAGTAAACTACATTGGCCTATTTCTAAAACCTAAGGATGTAAATTAACACTATGTGATCTGGATGCATAATGTAATCTAGGGTTTAGGTATCATGCCCCTCCACCCCTTCACTGTATTCTACAATTTCATTATTAATCAAGGCTTGTGGGCAGCTACATATATGCCTGCATCAACCATTCTTTCAAATGAAAAAAAAATGCTTTTTTGTTTTGTTTTTTTAATTATTTAGAAATGGCGACAATCTATATTAAAAGTAAAATAGAGTACAATTAAGAGATGCAAAAACTATATCAAAAGTAAAAATAATGAGAACAATACTAGATACAAAAATGTATCAAAAAATAAACCTAACAATGACATAACTGAATACACGATCGCATCAAATAAAGCACAAGATGTAAGCCAAGCGATGAAAAATGTAACCAATGATATGAACGACCATGAAAACTTCACTCAAAATCATATGTCAAATTGAGGAAAATCTTCCATCAAAATAACTGATACGTGGTATGACCGATTATGCATATTCTATGCAAATCAGAACACTCGAACATAGGGCAATCTCCCACTAAAGTAACCATAGAACCAAAAACTAGGGACCCATGTCAAATGCCCACAGAAATAGAGAGCCCAGATTGGGATCCGACCCGGATCCCAAACCAAGGACCTATGTGATACTTTTAGGGGTGCATTTGGCTACAGATCCTTTTTTTTAGGGTAGTGATTTTGGCACTCCATTTTACCACTTGCACTCCACTTTTAACTACATAAAAGTGAAGTGCAAGTGGTACAATATATGCTAAAGTACGTGGAGTGCCAAAATCATCACCTTTTTTTTATTGAAATTAATTTGCTACTTATGACATTAAATGTGAATCAAAATAAGAAAAAAAAATCCGAATCGAGTTAGGAATAAAATATAAATCATAAAATTGTCTAATAAAGAGGGTCACACCTCAACAAAGAAATTTAACAATCAAGTTGACTCATATTTCATTGATCGAACCCAAATGAACCTTGCACCATAGGTGACAGATTAATGATATGTTTATATTCCCATACTTTGATACACTGTTCATGTTGTCTTGTAATTGTTGTCATTTCATTTTCCACAATATTAGTTATGTATCATCCTAACGTTTCCAATCAAATCTAGATCGCAAACCTCATCTACTTAATAGATAAAAATTTGACATGTCATGTTGCTATATCAGATTCCATGCTAACCGTGTGCTTCTCATTGAGACTTTCGTGTCAATTGGGGAAATACAATATGGATATGATTACAAATGGTATGAAATTTAGAAGACTAAAATTTGCCGAAATGAAATGACATAGGCTTAGTTTGGAAAGACTTTTAAATAGTTGTGCTTCCAAGCACAACAAGACATGATGTTTGGAAAATAGGAAAAAAGCAGCTTCTATTGGAAGCTTGGGCTTTTTCAAAGCCAAAAGCCAAAACCAACAAAGAGTAGCTTCTAAGCTTTTGGAAGCTGAAACACTGTAGCGGAAGTTACTGTTCATTAATGAAAATTTTTAAATACCAGTTTGTGTCCTCACTCTCTTGCCAAAATTACAACCTACCCGTTGGGGCAATTAAGGTGGTCTGGCTATAGTGGTGAGGAGGAAGAGTGAACTAGAGGTGCAGCGGTGGTGGCGCCAGTAATTGAAGGCTCGGGTCTGGGCTCGGATTGGCAACGGCGATGCAGGGATGTATTGAGATCAACGCCGGCGGTAGTTGGACAACAACGGTGGCAATGAACGACGCAAAGAGAAGTGGCGCGGAGGAGGGCGCCTAAAGAGGATGAACGAGTCTGGGTATGCAATTCTGTTGATCGATGATGATGAATTGGGCTCGGTGGTGGTCTGAGTAGAGGAGACAAAGATGGGTGTTCAAAGAAAATTGGGCGTTACAGCCTTGAACGGCGGTGCTTCGAATTAGAGTTGTTGCGTGCTCGTAATGTGGGTGAACTGATGTGGTGGTTCAGTGAGATGGAAGAGCAGTGGACTGGAGGAGAGGTGACGCTGGGTTTGGGCAAAGGGATGCTAGCATTGGATGATTGATGGCTGCTGGGCTAAGGTGTGGCCGTGAGGGAGCTTGGAGAGAGCAGAGGAAGAAGATGATCGGGGAGAGAGAGACCGGAGGGGAAGAAGATTTTTTTTTTTGAAAAAATTATTGCCTCTAATTAATGAACTTAATTTTAACGGTCCATATTATATGGTGGGTAAGATGGACAGTCCATAATGCACCGCTTTATTTTTCTTTTAATCTAAATACTTTCTTTCGATTTTCTAACTTCAGAAAATAATAATAAATAGCTCAGATGTCCAAAAAATATCTCGGGACTCACACTGTTAATTATTTTGGACCCCCTATTTCAGATCATGTGATGGTAGCGATCGACGGTGGCATATACTTTAATCTCGAGTCCTCATATTGTTCAATATTAACCTTATGATCACAATGGTCAACAAAAATTATTTGTTAAAAATAATTTTGTTGTATAGAAAAAAATTAATTTAACCATAAAAGATAATGAAATACATTATCAAACAATTAAAGTAAAAATATTAATTTCAGTATTAGGTCCATATTGGTCATTTTACAAACTCACAGCACTTTGAGTTTTAAGTTTACCAAACACTCTCTCACTATTCTTAGTACTCAACATTTTCAAAAAACTAGTTTACCAAACACCTAACTGTTTTGCTTTACAGCCACTTATTCTCACGCACATTAAAAATCAACTTCACTTATTCTCAAATACCTAAGTTTTCCTTTGACCTTTATCCTTTTTTCCTATTAAATTCTCAATGAATAAAAAGCTAAATCAAATCACCACGAATTTATTAATCCTAGATTCTGTCGAATTAACTACAAGAAAAAGAAAATGATAAAAAAAAGAGAGTAAAAAATGGAAAAACCAAATTTGCACGTGTAATATATAGAGGATCCAATGTAAAGCTCGAATTAATGACACCAGATCCGAATACTGACAAAGATGGGGTGGCATCTCGTCATTACTCGATCAGTGGACGCCAACCCTCCCCCCAGAACGCCCCTCGGGCCCAGCCCAGCCCACAGTTTTATTTTTTTATATCTTTCGTACATTCAGCGGTGGGACCCACGTGGATCGTTGTAGGTCAGAGTAGCGTCCAACCCTGGTCCTCCTCTCTGGCGCTAACTAAAAGGAAGAGGATCGGAAGACGTCAAAATCGGGCACAGCTGGAGCCCCGACAGGGGTGCTCTGTTTGCCTGGTGAGCATTTTAGTCCGTAGCTGGTGACCCAAAGTCCGAACCCATAAACCGACAATAGGGTCCGATTATTAAAGACTTGTTGTGACTCGGATGCTCTCCGCTGGCCATTATCGTACGTGCGCATTGTGATCCAGCTAAACCCGATGCCCTTACACCCCACGCATGCCAATACGTTATTTAAATTATGGGTTTAACTAGTCTGCGGCTCTTTCTATGTGGGACAGTGTGAGCTCCATATGTGAGACTGCCACGATGTATATGCCCCATCATCATTTTTCAATTTATATTTCTTGTTTATCAATACGTAGTTAAAAAAATTATAAAAAGAAAATACTGCTATATGATTTATAAATTGAATAATGATATATGCAAACAAAAAGATGTTACTATATTTTTTTCAAACCGAATACTACTAAATGACGACTTTACACGAGTTAGGATGCTTCTTATGCATACATTTTATCGATTGGGTGTTTCATCTTATTATTGTACTTAAGCTACAGAGTGAGTACAATATGTCATATATATTGTAATGTTGTATGAATATCTTTAATTCATGTGATAAATGTTTAACTAGATACATTGTAATAAGTACGTTAATTCAAGCATGAAAGAATATATCAGAATATTAAATAGAGGACGACGAATAAAGAAACTACGTAGGAAACAGATGTCATACTTATTTCAAAAATTTGCCGCTTATTGTAATTCTGTCAATTATTGTAATTTTTGACAGATAAAATAACTGACATATTATACATAGACAAACATTAATAAGAGTATATAAAAGTTTTAAGACAAAATTTATCAAGAACATAGTAAAATACATGAATGACATAGAAGTGTGACACATATTAGTTGTGTTGATGAGTAATTTTCCTCCAATCCATCACTATTTTTTAAAAAATTAAATTAAATCATGTATTTAAAAGTATTTTGGCAGTTGGTTGTTCAGCATAAATGATAAATCCTCCAAATAAAAGGAAAAAGAAAGTACAAGGAAAGTGAGCGCATGCCTACCTAAATGGGGTCGGCTGCACATTATCCCGACTTATATCCATCCGTAACACTCGTAGCTGTAATTTACAGCCTGTTTCACCTTCATCATATAGTCTCAATCTTCTTCCAGTCTTCTTCACTTTCCTCTGTTCCCTTATATTATTCCATCTCTCTCTTTCTCAATCCCCAAATCGAAACTCAAAACCCCAGAGACTCTAGTCACCATCGCCTGAAATCGCCTCAATGGATCCGTGCCCGTTCGTACGGATCCTCGTCGGAGACTTGACCCTCAAGTTTCCCAGCGTCTCCAAACCCGCCTTCTCCACCGTCCACCCCTCCTCGTCTCCCTGCTTCTGCAAAATCAAGCTCACCAACTTCCCTTACCAGTTCTCCGCCGTCCCTCTGATCGTCCACGACGGCGCGCAGAACCAAGACGCCCGCAGCCACTCGCTCAACGCCTGCTTCAACTTGAGCAAACCCCAAATCGAAAACTTGACGGCGAAGCGACCAAGCCTGACGATTTCGATCTACACGGGCCGGAGGGGGGCCACGTGCGGGCTCAACACCGCTAAGCTCTTGGGCCGGGTTACGGTGCCGTTGGCGGAGTTGGGAACGGCGGAGTCCAGACCCGTGGTGTATCAGAACGGGTGGATTGGGATTGGTGGGAGCAAGAAGAACGGGTCGGCTCAGTCGCAGTTCTTTTTGAGCGTTCGGGCCGAACCCGACCCGAGATTCGTTTTTAAGTTCGATGGGGAGCCCGAGTGTAGCCCACAGGTTTTTCAAGTTCAAGGGAACGTGAAGCAGCCGGTTTTCACTTGCAAGTTCGGGTTCCGAAGCGCCAGCGATATGCAATCAAGGTTAGTTACACTTTTTAATGGTCTTCTTGGATTTTCTTGCAAAATTAGGGCATGGTCAAATTTCCAACTTTAATTTAGCTAAAATGATTGGGTTAATTACTAAATTTGATTCAATTTCTTGTTTAGGTCAATGTCCGAGCCAAGCACTCCCAGGAATTGGGTAGTTCCTTTTATGGGAAGCAATCAGAAGGAGCAAAGCGCCAAGGAACGGAAAGGCTGGTCGTTGACAATCCACGACCTCTCCGGCTCGCCGGTAGCGGCGGCTTCGATGGTCACGCCGTTCGTGGCCTCGCCTGGCTCGCAGCGCGTGAGCCGATCAAACCCCGGCGCGTGGCTGATTCTCAGACCGGAGGACGGTACGTGGAAGCCGTGGGGCCGCCTTGAGGCATGGCTAGAGCGCGGCGGGTCCGACACGGTCGGCTACAAGTTCGAGGTTCTGAGCACAATTCTGGCGAACTCAACTGTCAGCGCATCGAATGGCGGGAAGTTCACGATCGACCTGACCTCGAGTTTGACGCCGGTGAACAGTCCACACAGCAGCTTCGATTTCGGTTCCGGTTCGGGATCATCTAGACCCGGGTCTGGATCCGGGTCGGACTTCGGGTTCGGGCTAATTCCTCAGTTGCTGCAGAGAGGGTTTGTGATGTCGTCGACTGTGGAGGGAATCGGGAAGTGTAGCAAGCCGGAGGTGGAGGTCGGAGTACAGCACGTGACATGCACGGAGGATGCGGCCGCTTACGTGGCGTTGGCGGCGGCAATGGATCTGAGCATGGATGCTTGCCGGCCTTTTTCTCAGAAGCTCCGGAAGGAGCTGAGGCAGTAGTAGATTCTCTCGAAGGCTTTTGTCGTTTTGCGTGGGAGGGTTGGTCGTTTTGAGGTAGTTAGGCATTGGATTATTTTATCTGCCGGTAACTACTGACAGCAATTTTTTTTGGGGTGCCAAGTTTAAATTTTTGGGCTTGGATGAGAGTCGGTGTACAGTGAGGAATGAGTAGGACACAGGATTTTAATACATTTTTATTTTCTTGTGATTTGTTAATTATTCGGCCATTTTGTACATACATGGTTAAGCTTTTGTTTCATTTATGTCCAATCGATATTGGGTGGTTTAATTTGCCAGAATTAACAACAACAAAAAATCTATAAAATGTATTTCCTAGACGTGAAATTCTCTTAGAATTTGAGGAGTTTAAGTTGAGCTAACCCTTA
This sequence comes from Rubus parviflorus, assembly GCA_029955375.1. Lineage (NCBI taxonomy): Eukaryota > Viridiplantae > Streptophyta > Magnoliopsida > Rosales > Rosaceae > Rubus > Rubus parviflorus. Next base: position 32,996,527 of record JARGGL010000001.1, read on the forward strand.
ACTTTATTGGTTTGGTGGTTGCTAAGTATTCACTCTCAACTCTAAAGATAATCTTTACTAGAAAATGTTCTCGTTTTAAGTTTGGTTAATTTGAAAGAAAGCTAAACCTCTTTGTTCCGGTGTCACACCATTTAACAAAGGGTCTCGGCCTCTCTTATTGTTACCTGGCCTCACGTTGCCGGAGCTACACAGTTTGCCGGATTGCATCTTTTGATCAGTATGGCTCCATATATACGTACGTTAGCCACGTGAAATAATGGCAGTCTAGCATGGCGACCTGATTTTGTGTAAGATGAAGGCTAGGCCACCATTGGCATCACTTAAAGCTGCTTGAGGTAGCAGTTTTCGATGTGTAGCTAGCTGTTCATAAACAGGTCATGGGTGGGGGCTTGGCCTGGGCTTGTGGCAGCCCCATCATGTACGTACGTGGTTGCCTAAATGATCGATCATGGCTCCTTGAGGTACGTACGTAGTAGATGGCTTTCTCAATTGCAGTATCAAGTATGTCGATTAAAAAGAAGGCCTAAATGATCCATGAGTCATTTACATGGTAAATAAATTGATAAAATCATCATCGAACCAACATTCGACCCGAAACACAAAATGACACGACACATCACAGCGCATACGCACAATAATTGCCACCTAAGCGGCTAAGCCCGAGGCTATAACGAACTAACCCATAGATGAGCTTGGGTCGGGTTACGGATCATCGCCGTCTTGTTTAAACCCAACACACTATTAATCTGCTGGCATGAGGCGGCTGACTTGCCGGTTCGCCTATAATAAAAAGCTCTAGATTATAGGAAGCGTTTGCTCTTCTGCTATCTTTGGAAGCTCTCTCTCTCTCTCTCTCTAAAGTTTATCGGTGACAGAGAAGAGAGAGGAGAAATGAAGGCGTTGAGTTGGTGGCTAATGCTGGTGGGCTCACTTCGGTTGGTCTCCGTTTGGTTCGGCTTCTTCGACATTTGGGCTCTCCGTCTCGCCGTCTTCTCCAAATCCCCCAGTACACTCCTCCACTCTTAATCTCTACTTTTCATTTCGTGCTTTCGTTTCCACTGGTACTCAATTATGAATCAGCTTCCTTGTTAAATTTTGATCCTTTTTGGTTGCTCAAGTCAAAACTGGATTTATTCTTCTCGAACTTGAAAGATTTAAACAAACCCACTTTGGATTTTTGTGGTATGCTTCCCTTATGAGGGAGTCATTGTGATAAATGTGGAATTTGATAGGATAATCTTGAATTCTTAATCATATGCAAGGGAATGAAGTTATACCGTATGATTCTTTGGATTTGTCCCATTTTTAGATCCAAAGAGCTAAACTTGTTTTTCTATTTCATCTATAAGTAAACCAATCATAGGTCACTTATATAGATATATCTGTATTGATGTTTAAACTGTTTAAGACTAGTTCAGATATGTTCAGTACCTCAGACTAGTGATACAATACTAGATACTGTTACTGTGTTTGATGTCACTATCACTTCAAAGTAACCCAAAACTTGCTGTGTCTCTTTGATGGGTATCCTATCCTACTAGCTATTGTTTGAATACAACTATAAACTTTTGCTTACAAAACCAGAAACACCAGAAAAATGTAAAACTTTACTCTTCAAATTTAAAACTTTATCCTCTAATATCAGTAGTTGCTTGTATAGTTATGGCATACTTTACCAGTAACTGTTCGTTTCTGAAAGCTGGATCGTTTTTAACATTTTTGTGGTTCGTGTTTGTTCTTAAGACTATGACAGTATGCTCTTTAAAAAGAATGTAGAATTAGATCATTGTTTTTGTTTTTTTACTTTTACTGTTTCTCTAATGTCATGTTTTGCATATTGTGACTCTTATTTTTTCAGTGACTGAAGTTCATGGAAGGACATTTGGTGTCTGGACTCTTCTTACTTGCACACTCTGCTATCTTTGTGCCTTTAACCTTGAAAACAAGCCACTCTACCTAGCTACCTTTCTATCATTCATCTATGCGCTTGGTCATTTCTTGACTGAATACCTAATATACCACACCATGGCCATTGTGAATCTCTCAACTGTCGGCTTTTTTGCAGGTATCAATTTACTTGACCTTAGTTAATGGTCATTATTACTTGCATCCTTGTATTCTGATTTTAAGTGAAGTGCAGAACTTTTGTTTCTAATATTGAAAAAAAACTATCTTCTACAGTCTGATCCATGTCATAAAATACACATTTCAAAGTAATGAATGTGGTTGTTGACACGATGTTACGAGAATAAATCATACTAAAATTCAGGCTGCACGCATAGTTGGAACTAAAGCCAGATGTGTGTAATTGTGCTGATTCTTATCAGCAAACAAGATAGATAAAGAAGTAGAGTATATATCATCTTCCAAAACAATGTTCTTTAGATATCAGAATCATATGTGAATATGTGAACACATTTTAAGGTAAGACTAGAATCCTGTGTGCTTATTGGATAAAAAAGAATTACGGAACTGTAGTCATTCACATGCTATTAGTACTGCATCACATGAATTCGTCTTTCAACAGATGCAAACAAGTTTACATTTGTTATAACATCTGATGACAAATGGTGTATGCATTTCCTGGAAACACCAGTCATTTTTATTTTTTTATATCCAAATTGTCCTTTCTAATGATGCAAACATAGTGGTTTTTCTGGTGTAATAATTGTTTCTAGTACTAGTCACTCACATGCTATTAGTATTTGCTCACATGTGTTCATCTTTCAACTATTATAACGAATAATATGCTATAATATCTGAGGACAAGTGGTGTTTGAATTTCCTGGAAACACCCAATCAAGGCTTTATTTGTCGTCTTATGCACACACCAGTCTTTTTCATTGTTTGGAAGAAAGTATAAAAATTTCCATTTCTTATGTAACAACTGTTTGTAGTAATAGAATTCTCCTGTGATCTTGATCAGGCACATCGATAATATGGATGTTGTTGCAATGGAATTCACATCAAGCTCAAGCTGCGCTGAAATCAGAATAAACTGTCTGATTACTGCCTCAGCTTTCTCCACATTTGTTGATTAATCCCCTTTCTCAATCATGCTTTGTTCTCTGTAACTGTAGTTTTAATTTGTGATATCCATCTATTACACCAAGATTGGCATAGCAGTTAAAAGTTTAACTCAAGACTAATGAGATGAAAGTTCCATTCTGGTAGTTGCCAATTGCCATTGTGTAACATTATTTATCTTGATGTTTCTTTTCGGTAAGCAAATGATAATGTCACCGAAATGTATTTTGCTGTTTGAATGTTTCTATCGTTCTGAACTTGTTCTATTATATCATATGCAACTGTACTATTGTCGTTTTACACTAGGAAATGTCTGAATGACTTTTTGTTATGTGAAACTGAATTCATTACGATTTCATCCAACAAACAATAATCTCATAATGGTTAGACTCTAAAGTATGAGTCTTACCAAAGGTTCAAGTTAAAGTTCAACAAGCAAAGGTTCAAGAATGGAAATTTCTTCAAGAGCTCCCATTCTTTTCATATGCATAGTGCAACTTTTAGAGTTACAAGTTAGATTTTTTTCTACACTTCACCGCAAATTAGTACCAAGTTACTGTTTCTGCGTTAGGCTTCACATATGACAGAAGGAATTAGTAGAAAACCTTGGCATATAAAAAAGCTTAAAACAAAGCTGAGTTGCTAAAGAGATGAAACATTTTATGTGAGGTATTAGCGAAAAGCAACCACCATTCCACCAAACTCTCTCGTCTCTGGCAAATCAATTCATCATTTGTAATTCTTTTTCCAATTCATATGACATCAGAACTTTCAATAATCTTAATCAATTGATTTCTAAAGTGGGTTTTGGAAGTACAACATGAGAATGGGGAAGAAATGGACTGGGGAAAGGGCTTGAGGGAGTCCCAAAGTGCTTACAATTTTAAGCAAACACCACAGAAAAAGGAATGAATAAATGAAAAGAAAGATAAGGGTGCAAAACTAAAAATAATACATTGGAAACTTTAATTTAGTTTTACAGACTAAAGCCGCTAATGATAAAACTAGCCTACAATTTATCTGCTGCATGTGTTGATTTTCTAGCCATAAACAAATTAACACACATGGGGGATTTCATCCCTCCTTGCATGTCAAAAACAAAGGCAAGCATGAAAATTGAAAGCACCAGAAGAAGCCAAGGACCATAATCATCATTCTGCTGCAGCCTCTCCATTCTCATCCCCCACTGTTTGTATCTCTGGCAATGTATCTAAATCTGTGCGAGCCTCTTTCTCGTCTTCGGAAATATGGGAATCAGAAGAATCAATGGGGTCATGCTGAACTGCATCCTCCGTCCCATTTGTGGACTCTGAACTTTCGTCTGTCCTGCCAGATTCGCTTGAATCATTCGATTCTTCATTCTTAGTGGCATTTTCATTCTTCGACTCTACATTCTTAGTGGCATTTTCATTCTTCGACTCTACATTCTTAGTGGCATCCTCATTCTTAGTGGAATCTGTAGTCTCCTTTATTGTTGAAGATCTGGAGCTATCCTCCCCTTCAGCTGTACCATCAGATCTTAAAACTGTTGAATTAGAATCTGATTGATCATTCCCAGAAACTGTGTCATTAGTCTGTTCCACAACCAAGGTTTGTCCGGTGATGCCATCTCTAGTAGTCATACCATCCACTGTTGCATTTTGAGAGTGAGCCAACTCAGATACAGTTTCTGTTCCATTCGACTGGTATGAAGTTGTTGCTTGGTTGACTTTGGGTACGTTGCTGCTTGCTTCTGTACTCACTATTGTTGAGTTGTTGTCTGCTTCTGGTAGATCACTAGATTGTATTTTCACATTTGCATCTAAAAGTGAGCTTGCCACCGGATTGGAGGAATTCCCTTCAAGTTTCTCTTCACTTGCAGCCACACTTAAAGTGGCATTTTCAGCCGTTCTACCATCCACCAATCTTACATTGTGTTGGTTTCCATCTACATCCTCACTTGTTTCAGAGGTTTCATTTGAACTTTCTGAACTTACTTTCTCAGTTTCAGTGCTTATAACTTGGGTATCATGGGTCACTGCACTAGAAGCATCATCCCCCTTGTAATGTTCCTCTCGTGCCTCATGAGCATTCTTATCACCTCCCTCATTATCTTGATCATCTGATGAATTCTCATTTTCTGCTCGATCCTCTCTTTCCTCATTCTCAATCCTGTCACCATCCTTCTCATCACCCTCATCTTCTCTTTCTTTCTCTTCATCTACAGGGTCCTCGTCGCGATCAGCTCCCCCTTCTTTTATCTCTACATCATTTTCATCTATCTCGTCATCTCCTGCTCCTTTTCCCTCATCTTCTGCATCTTCATTCTTGTTTTCCAACTCCTCTTGCTCTTCTGCCTCATGATTCGGATCCTCTTCTTCTATCTCTTCTACCTCATGCTTCGGATCCTCTTCTTCCCGCTCTTCTTCTTCATGTTTCTCATCTTCTACCTCGTGTTTCTCTTCTTCCTCTCCTACAGCTTCTTCTTCCTCCTCTTCCTCTTGCTTCACATTTGTTGTGACTTCCTTGTGAGGAAGGTCTTTCCTCCCAAGTTTCAGAAGCTCAGTTTCCGCTTGGGTTCCGATTGAGGTTTTTGCATCTTTCTCAGCCAAGGCTGCCTTCTTATCATGGGAATGTTTGAGCTGATAAACTAACCAAAAGCAAACCCCAAGCAGCACAGCAATCTGCAAAATATGCTTCACTCTGATTCCTTTGGTTCTCTGGTTCCTACTTGGCGGCTTCTTCAACATGATGTACTTCCCCTACTAGTATCCTACCCAAATCTTAACTTCTCCCTATAAGCATGCAAGTGTGAGAAACCTGGCTATAATCCGAATGGTAAATGATAAACTTGAGAAGATAATTAAGTCAATCACATTGTAAAAAGAAGACTGAATTACTCTAGACTACAAATCAAAGTTTTTTTCTTTTTCTATATAGACATATAAGACTGAATTATAACTTCTAACAGCAAACATTGTAAAAAGATACCAAATATGAGATTCACAGTGTCTTGAAAGTTCATTCTAAAATTGAGATGCACAATCATATAGAAACTTATGTAATTTTCTTCAATTGGATACAGAACACCTCACAATCCGCACTAATTGCAGAAGACAAAGGAATAGAAATTCGCAACAATTACACAAAGAAAAAGGAAAAGCCCCATTTCCTTCCTCATAAGAAAGCTATAATCTTTTTTAAGAAAGTCAATCCATCGCGAGAGGCCCAGAAATTTGGTGGAAACCAGAAACAAAAGTGAACTTGACATGAAAATCTAACTGGGTACCAAAGTAAAGGCACAAGCAAACGCTAGAACCCCATGAATCAAATATATCAGACATCATCAATCAGAGTGATTAAAAAAACCATCTTTATTCATCTACAGAGAAAACCCAGTTTCGGAAATAGTAAATCATAGAGGAAGAAGAAAGTACCTCAGGAAAGCAAGCGGTACGAGTCAAAGCGTTGAGTTGGAAAGAGAAGGCAGGATTGCAGTTCTCTCAGAGCAAGTGTGTCCATGTTTTTCTTATAGTTTAGTGGAGGAGACTGACCGGATCCAATACCAAAGCCACACTTGATTTAGTAATTAAGACTATCTGCTGTACCCCTTTTTTTTGGGTCAAAGACTGACTATCTGCTGTAATTTCTCCCCAGTAACTCAGTAAGTTTTTTTTTGGACAATCCAGAAACTCAGTAACTTTCATATTATATTCTCTATAATTTAATAACTATGATATTATTGTTTAATATAATTACGGTTTCATTATTTTGCAGTCACAGACTCACAGTTGTATATCTCATTTGTTAATGGCTAATGACTTAAGTTTATGACTAACATGATTTTTGAGATTTATAATCATTGAATGATTTAACATTTTGATGTAAATTGCTTATCTTTACATTGAGTACGTAGTGAGATTTATATGTGTACTTGACACAAAATGGGAAATAATTGTTGTTAGCGTCTAAATTATTGTTCAAACAATAAAAATTTATAAATATTGTTGTGAGTGTAAAATTATAATTTTAAAGAAAAAGTAAATGACGAAACATAAAACTGAGGTACCTAAGTGGTAATTTTAAAACTTAATATAGCAAAGTGGGACTATAAATTTAACTCCACCTCCCTAGTCTCCTTAATAAAAATAAAAAAAATAATAACATACATGTTTTATGAAAGACCTAGAGATCATTGATGCTAAGATTGCCAAAAGAAGGATCAAATGTGCAGATGTGCATTGCTTGGAAGAAGACAAGACAATGGCATGCGCTCTGTCATGGCCCCAAATTTGGATACCATACAATATCAATTCATCATCCTAATCTCTACTGGCACCTCTTGTTTATGCAAATTTTGATTGCCTAAATATTCAATCATCATATCCTTTTATAACATAAAGCTCAGCCTAGAAGTAGTCTCCCACATGTAAAGAGTGCAAGTCTGAGGGTTGTTGGAAAATGAAATGATTTACAGAACAAGAAGCACAAGATGACAAGCTCCCAGAATGCCATAGGTCCATCCCCTTTCTGGAAACTAATTAAAAACATAAGGGGGTCCAATTCATCTAGCTGCATTAACAAGAAGCTGTCTTGATAATTGATATATCAGTTTGGCTGTGGTGGAAAGCAATATATATGCATATATAGGGGTGGAGATATGTTGTTTTAACTTGGTCTATGGTACAACTACAAATCTACAATAATGCTTGTACAAGATTGTTTTGTATTTTAAAAGTTTATAAGTATTTAATTAGGATTTTATAGTCTTTTATGACCCGTTCGTCTACATCATATTTAGAGTGAAACCACATATAACAAAAATGGTCCTCAACATGTTTTATTATCACCACCACGTACTCCAGAGAGAGGGAATGCGATCAAATCATATACTCCGGCTGACCTGCTCTTTTTATTAGTGGGTACATTATGCAGTAGGTTAATTATTCAATCAGTTCAGCATGTAATGATTTGAAGTTGGATTAACGCTACAGCCACCTTCAAAATCTGCTTTTTCTTTTTGATCTGGGAGTTTATGCATTACCAAGACTAATAGTAGTGATTAATGAATGCTCTCCTTGCTTGTAATCCATTTTTTTTCCTGTGGCATCATATAATTGTTAAAGTTGGGCACTAAAAGTAGTACCTGTGTTATAACTCTTTCTTGCTGCTGGTAGATACTTGAGTGACATTGCTTATCTACAAATCTTGCCTTTATTTCTACTAACCTCCACAGTAGAATAGTTAATTATATGTGCACTTTTTGCTCTAACTGTGTGGAAGTTGGAGCAAAAAACTTAACCATGAACCTTTCAACCAAAAAAAAAAAAATCAAAGGTGACAGGGTATGCCTCCTAGCTATGAATCTTTTAAGTATGTTGTATATGACTTTGGCCTCTTAAAAAATGGGTGTAAAAGAAACCCAACTTCTGTACAACTCTACAAAAGGAGGGAAAGAATAATTAACCTCTCAAAAACCTTATGGAGTTTACAAGGGATGCTTGAATAACTAAAAGTTATCCTATAAAGGAAACAAATATATCTAGTCAGTTTTTCTATCTTTCTTCAACTTTCTGGTAACCTTACACATAAATAAGCTCTGATATAGAAAGGCTAGCTAAGAGCATATTTTCATGACAAGTTTAAATAAAAAGACAATAGCTAGCCCTTACAAATTAATCCTCAGCTCAATTTCACAAATTAGCTAGTAAAGTTGGGTTATCCATTATAAGACATTTCCAAGGTTTACTTAGTCAACTATTTCTGCCAGAGGAAAAAAGACTAACAATGTGTTCAGAGTTATAATCACATCTAATTAAGAACAATATTTTCATAGATGCTGACAACCAAACATTTCTTTGCTTCCCCCTAAAGATATTCCTCCTTCAACAAAATAACCTTCCTTCCTCGAGTTCCTTCTATTACACATTTTCTTTCTTCTCTTTTTGATTGAATTTTGTGCACATCTTCCACCGCCCTTCCATGCAATACCTATATATATATATAGCTTCTTCAACTTCTTGTTATCATCCTCCATATCACAATCAAAAAAATCCAGAAGCACCATGACTCTTTGTCACAGAACTGTCATATTCATAGGGATTCTCACTTTGATATCGATTCAAATTACAAATGGTTCGGTTGTTTCAACGGGGGACTTTAATAAGGATTTCTTTGTGACATGGTCTCCTAGCCATGTAAATACTTCAGCTGATGGCAAGACAAGGAGTTTGAAGCTCGACCAAGAATCTGGTATGTTCAAAATTTGAAAAACTTATCAGTTCTAACATCATTTCTGATAATGTGCCTCATATATAGGTGCTGGTTTTGCTTCGAATCAGATGTTCTTGTTTGGACAGATTGACATGCAAATTAAGCTAGTACCAGGTCGTTCAGCAGGCACAGTTGTGGCCTATTATGTAAGGAAACCCTTTCTAATTATGTTATGTTGTCGTAATGTCAATTTGGACTCAACACATTCATATAAGAATTTGGTTAATGTAACATGCCTACATTTATATGATCAATTGTGATTAATCAATGCAGCTGACATCTGATCAACCTAACCGTGATGAGGTAGACTTCGAGTTCCTTGGCAATGTGGAAGGCAAACCATATATCATCCAAACAAACATTTTTGCTGATGGATTAGACAATCGTGAAGAGAGGATCAACCTCTGGTTTGATCCAACCAAGGACTTTCATACCTATTCCATATTATGGAACCTTCATCAAATTGTGTAAGTCACCTTTCAGAATTCAGTATCTAATCTGGAAAGTAAAAATCTTTCTGTTTCAAGAATGTACTACTCCAAGGTTTAGAGTTAGACCTTGAAAGTAAAAACCTTTTTGCATCTTTTTTGTTTTGTTTTAGGTTTATGGTGGATTGGGTTCCCATCAGAGTATACAGAAACCATGCAGACAAGGGTGTGGCATTTCCTAGGTGGCAGCCAATGAGCATCAAAACCAGCCTATGGAATGGGGACAGCTGGGCAACGGGAGGCGGCCGCGACAAAATTGACTGGTCAAAGGGTCCCTTCATAGCTTCATTCAGAAACCACAAGATTGATGCTTGCATTTGGAAAGGAAATGCAAGGTTTTGCAGAGCAGAGAGCCCTACAAATTGGTGGAACAAGGAAAGGTTCAGCACCTTGACAAATACACAGAGAAGATTATTCAAATGGGTTAGGAAGTACCACATGATTTATGACTATTGCCAAGATAAGGAGAGGTTCCAAGGCAATCTTCCAAAGGAGTGTTCTCTACCCAAATATTGATCATAAGAATAGAAGATCCCTACATACTAGATATTCCTTTTTCTTTTTTTTGTTTTGTTTCCCATTTACTTTATTTTTCTTCTGTGGCCATGGGCTGATTAATTATTCTTAAGTGATTATTCAACAGAGGCAACAATTTAAAGCTCAATATAGTACTTAAAAGTATTCATATGATCAAACCTTGGAAGTAAAGTAACCTTTTAGCTAGTCAGCTATCTTCAGATTTGCAATATACCAAAATGTTTCTTCACTTTTTGTTTGAAGGGGAATGCTAGTAGGCTTTGGCCATCTTATTTTTTTTACAGAGGATCATAATGTAACCAACAATAAGGCTTCCGCTTCACATTGACAAACTAATGTATCATTCTATGGAATAATAAAGTTCAAGAGATCCGATACCAAAATGCCAGAATGGATCTGCTAATTATGTAGAGCACAAATTGACTCGACTTTAGTCTACATTGAAAATGTTTTGATAAGTCGTTAGATAGTGGACTTTTTTAGCTCATATAATGTACTTAGTAAATTAAAATATAACGAATTACAACACAGTGGTAAGATTAAGATCGGATTATTCCTGGCCAAATCAAGGCCTCCTCGACTTTTAACTTTGACCAATTTAGAGACCAATTGTTTCCGAGGCTTTGATATTTAATTTATTTCTTATTATAAAAAAAAGTTGAAAAACAAAAAAAAGTAGTTACAAGAATTACTGCACTTGCTAAAAGCCTAAACCCCGTCAGGTGGTCTAAAGTCAAACGGTCAAACCTCTTTCGTGGAGCCTCTAAAACCCCAAGTTGTTGAGCCACCGCCGTTAGACACAGAGAAAGATGGGAACTACAAGCAAAGACCTTCTGCAGTTGGAGCACAAGAAGCCCTCAATTTCACCACTGGGTCTCTCTCTCTCTCTCTCTCTCTCTCTCTCTCTGTGTGTTCTTAATTGGTGCACAACAAGCTTTCAATCTCACCAAGCTCACTCTGTTTGTATGTGCTTGCAGAATCCACACTACTTGTTTGTAAAAATGAATCGCTGCCTTGCCAAACGAAGAAAGCTCAGTCTGATAAGAAGCCCATCACTGCTCCTCTTCCCAAAAGCCAGCGTGAGTTCATTTGCCTTGCTCCTATTTGAATTTTGGTTTTGCTTTTTAATTTATTGTTGCTTCAATCCACTTTACTTTGCTTTTCAATTTTCGCAATTGGAATGTAGAATTATTTCCTTTGTCTTTTGTCAAGAAAATCTGAAATCACCTGCCAAACAGATTTGAACAATAGAATTCTAATAACAATGGGAATTACAACTTGACACTGTAACAATGGCAGAAGAGAGTAATGGGGTTTACTTTTTCCTAGCCTCTGAAAGACTTTGTCTTCTCTTTTGGTTTATTGGCAAGAATTATGCTTTTTAGGTGTTAAAGCTAGATTAGGTCGAACCTGGTGAAATTACCTGCCCTGGGTAGGTAATCTAGCTTGAAACCTAGATTAGTAATTCTCTATTTGTGGTTTTAGCCATGTTTTCATTTACTTGATTGTCATTTTAATCTGAAAGATTTGTTTGACATCTTAAACCGCTGCATAGGAACAATTACATTATGTTTGTATTAATGTCTTCCCTTAGTTGGATACAATATATACTCTGCAATACTATAATCTGTCTGTCCACAAGCAGTCAAGCAGTAATCCAAAACAGTACACGAGAATGAACTGTTGCTTGTCTTTGAGATAGAGCCCAATTGATCTTGTTGTTGTGTACCAGGGTCAATCATAATGTGCTTTTTGTTTCTGACAAATAACATAACTGTGGATAGGTCATGCAGCTCCCACATTCTGTTGAAATCACATATATCAGAATCTTAAGTTGTCTCTCAGCAACTGATGCTAGGGCTTTATCCATTGAATATAGAAAAGTAGCCAGCATTGAAATTTAGTTTTAGCATTACAATAAACGAGGAGCATGTTATTTATCTTCATCAGAAAGGCCAAGGACCAAAACAGGACAGTGTGACAATGCATCTCTCCTCTCTCCTTCTAGGCTTTGCAAGAAATTAGTGAGAATTTATTATTTTTTTATTTTTTGTGTTTCCCTGAAGCTTCATGAAAACCAGAAGAACAGACACACAGGTACAAGAGATTAGTGAGGATTTTTTTTATCTCTCCTGACCTTGAAATACTGAACAGATGTTGAGCATAGGGTCTCCTAAGATGTTATCATTTGTTAATGAAAATTCTACCTTTCATAGTTCATTTGGTTTCTATTACAAGCTGGCAAGCTGGTAAGAGTTTCATACATTCCTTTGATGTAAACAGTTCAAGCTGCATTTTCACAAGTATTTGATGTTAGGTCTAATGCTTCATCACATGCTTGATGATTATAATTTCCATGAAAGGGGCAGTTAGATTTGGCCACATTGAGAATTCAAATTCAATCCTACACAGGTTAGAGGATTTGAACAATTCCCTTTAGCCTATGGCCACAGGCTAGACTTGAGAAATTTCATTAGATTAGAGAACATTGTAACATCAATATTTATGGGGTGGAGGGAGGGGTGGGGGGTGGTTTGATGGATCTTTGAATGATCTCTCCTCTGTTTCTGTTAGCTGAAACATGTAGGATGCAGTTTATCGTGTGCTTGAGGTTCTTTTGTTGTCTCTGCTATCTGTTGTATTTATTGTGTTTAAACTACCTTGGAAAATGTTGCTCATTTTGTTTGCTTAGCTGTGCAGTGTTCGGAAAAGTGAGGAACTTCTTGGGAGTGATGTCAGAAGCTAATAAAAAATTGCAGCTTGATGCGAAGGTTGGCATATGTGCCTTGCAATCAGTGCCAAATTTTTTGTACCAATTCAAACATACTTTTTGAATCATAACCTGGTTACTCATTTTCTAAATGTAGGATAATCCAGAAAAATATGACATTGAAGCGCTTACCGGAGATGAGTCTCAAGTCATTAATATGGTCTTTCTCTCTCTCATACACACACATACACACACATGCACGCAGGTTGTTGATTCCATTGATTTATAACTGATTCCTGGCGCACTCCAATTGACAGGAATGTATGTTGGGCATGGTTGATCTTCTAGCTCCTGAGGCTGTGGCTGCAGCAGAAGCTGCAGTTTCTGGTTATCATAAACCAGTGGCTGAGAGCAGTAGTGGAGAGGAATCAGATGCTAGCACTGAAGATGATAGTAGCAGTGACGAAGAAGAAGAAGGTAGCGATGACAATGAAGATGATGAAAGTGATGGGGAGGATAAGAAAACATCCTCTCCGGTGAAACTCAAAACGTCCAAGCCTGACAAAAGTAATTCTTTTAGTGAAGAAGTTAGTAACAAGCGGCCCAAAAAGCGGCCGAAAATTGTTGAGCTTTCATAAACATAGTTCTAGAGTGTACCAATTCATTGCAACAGCAGGCAAGTTTAAAAACTTACAAAAAGTGAGAAGGCGATATGATGAATGGTTATGGGAGTGTATCTTTAGAACATGTAATCAAGTTGTATGGAAAGCCAGGAAAGGGGGTTCGATCAAGTCCCATGTTTTTAGAGATATGCCTTTACAATCACTCAAAGCAAAAGTTGAACCCTTATGCTTTCAGTGAAGGTCATTTCAAGTAAGACTTAATTTTTTTTTTGTTCATATTTCTTTTTATTCTGGAGAGTGAATACTATTCGTATGTACAAGGATGCTACATTTTACATATTTATGGGTGTCATTATTTGAAGAAGAATACATCTTACTAATAACATGAATTTATGTAAAAGCTGCACCACTATTATTACGTTGTATTGAAATGCTTTGAAACAGTTGCAAGAAAACCTTGAAAACAAGCTAAACTTCAAGCAAAGAGTGATAACACCTCTTATTTTAACTATGGATGTCGTTCATGTATGTTTATCGTATCATCTCAATAAAGAATATTATTGTATGTTTTGGTAATGTATAACTTTTTTCTCATGAAATTTAGATTCATAACAAATGTGTAGGAACTTATCGTCCTTAATAAGGACGCTGCCCCATGTAGTTGCCTGGTGGATCATAGTTGCATGTGACAAACCACCACAAATTGCTGCATTGGACTCTAGCACACCCCAATCTAACGGAGTTTGCCCAAACCACTTGGGTATAGTGCAGGCACTGCTGTCCACCTGTGCAAGAATCGGAGGTGTAGTTATAGTAAGGCTTCTCCGCCACCCACAAGTTCACTGCGGCCGTGGCTGTGAACGAGCCGCTGCCTTTGGCCAAATTCTCGCCATACGGCCCTCCTGAATGCACTAGATTGCAGTCCCCCTTCCTCGAATTGGCGTAGCTCTGTGCGTTGGCTGCGACAGTGTTGTCCCATGTGATATTTGGGACACCAACTTGCCCACGAGCCACATTGTGAGCATTGAGGTAGTCTTGTTGTGAGTTTTGGGCATGGGAGGGAGGAACCGCTGCCAATCCCATGAGACAAAGACATGCAAGAAACAAAGCCATATTGAGATAATTGATTTCACTCCAAAAAGTAAGGAACTATGAGCTTATGAAATTTGTGACATTCTAGGAGGCTATTTATAGGAACAAGAATAAGACTGTAACATATTAACCATTATGGGATTAGATTATCAAAAGTATGTTACTAAAAGCATACATATGGTACCAGTTTAAGCAACCGAGTCCTCAGAACTTCCCCCTTGGATCTCAAGACCTGTAGGTTTGTAGGTTTATATTTCGGAATTAAGCAAAGTTCTGATTGACAAAGAAGTTAAGTTGAATAGAAAAATGGAAAGAATTAGTGAGCTACTTCCGGTTCCATTTTCGTTATAAACTGAAACAGTACTCTATGGAGGTACGTATTTCAATGGTTTAATTAGGCAAATTTGGGCATCATAGGCTTTAACCTTTCATAGCAGATCGAGCATTTACCCCTACACTCACGAGTTCGGTTTTACCCCGATAATACGCTATCGATTATGAGATGCATTTGTGGCCTAGCTAGTGTGTATAAGTGAATTGCTTGTAGCATATTATATATACGTAGGGTTGTGGGCAGCAAGTTTTGGCGGAGCAATGACCTTGTAAATTGTAGTGAAAGGCAATATCAGTAAGACAGTAATATATGCAATGGTTTTGTATGAGAAGATGGTGTCTTTCCTCGATGATTTTAGAAATTGCAAATGCACCAGGTCAAAGACTTGCAGGTATTTATCACACCAAATGACTCATAAGTCATAACCTTTATTTCCAATCGCCCCCACCACCAAATTTTGCTGCCTCACACTCCTCAATTTGTTGCCACTTTCTCTCATATATGGTAAATTCGGTGAAGTTGTGATTAATGAATTTTTTGGAACGGTTCATTTTCTACATCAACTATTTAAAGATTCTCTCATAAAAATTATTCAAATTGGAGATCTTATAGATTTATAGTCATCATGGTACATCAAATAAGTTGACTTTCTCCCAAATGGATATGAAAATCGTCAAAAGACGCTTTGAACAAAAAAGAAATTTTCTGGACAAAAATAGTTGGAAATCATGAAGTTAATACGACTCTCACACCAAAATTGCTTCGATCTCGATCATGCATTTCGTCATCGTGTTTTTTTAACATATAGATTTTTCCTTTTCTATTTTCATATCCATTGTGTGAATACATTTCTCTTATATAGTTTCTTGATCTCAAATGCAACTATGACGAATAGACGACAATCAATTTTATGAGATATTGAAGAAAACTGAAAAATTGGAAATTGTATTACTTTAAAAATAATATATATGAGGAAGTCTTGTGTTGCTAACTCAATAATTTTCTCACTTCTATTGTGTTCTTCTATTGTATTCTACTTAGGAAACCAAACTCACGCCAAATAAAGAGGCAGCAAAATGTTACAAGATTTTTCTAACTCACACGAGATAAAGAGGAAACAAAATGTTACAAAAAGAAGAGAATAAAAAATGTCAAACAAGAGAAGGCAACATATACTAGGAAATATAATTTCAGTGGTGGAAGCAATCGTATTGTGTTTTTTGATGGAGAAGATCATTGATTTCATGGTTAGGTTTGTAGGCTCGTTACAAGAAATAATGGTTTGTAGGCTCGTTACAAGAAATAATAATATTTTCTTGCTATATTTGTTTTATTTGATTATTACTATAAATGTAGAATATACACTGGACCATGTCACTCTAAACTTTTCTATTGCTAGATTTCCTTTTTCACCATGTCCGATCCAATGGTGAGTATCTCATAGTCCAGTACTCCAGTATATGCTAGCTAGAACTTTCGAACAAAAAATATATATATTAAACAGAGCTTGGATGAGTAAAAAGATGAGTTGAACTATTATTATTCAGATTTATTGCCCGCAATATATGACTAAACTATAGAAACAGTTGGAAATTAAACATCAAATCAAAGCTAAAACGTACACAAACTTCCCTAGGTGATAACTTCAGGTCAGCTAGCAGGTCTTATTTAATTTTATCACTGCATAGATGTGAGGTTTATTTATCTATTATTCATAGATCACCTCACTTAAGAAAAGTTAATGTTATGTATGTATATATGTACAATCTTTTCTCTCAAATAAATGAGATATAGATTATATATATAATAGGCAGATACTAAAATTCGTGTCCCTAATTAATATGGACGCTGTCCGATGTAGTTGCCTGGGGGATCATAGTTGCATGTAACAAACCACCACAAATTGCTGCATTGAACCCTAGCACACCCCAACCTAACGGAGTTTTCCCAAACCACTTGAGTATAGTGCAGGCACTGCTTTCCGCCGGTGCAAGCATTGGAGGTGTAGTTGTAGTAAGGCTTCTCTGCCACCCACAAGTTCACTGCAGCCATGGCCGTGAACGAGCCGCTGCCTTTTGCCAGATTCTCGCCGTAAGGCCCTCCTGAATGCACGAGATTGCAGTCAGTCTTCCTCGAATCGGCGTAGCTCTGTGCGTAGGCCGCGACAGTATTGTCCCATGTGAAATTTGTCACACCAACTTGTCCACGAGCCGCATTGTGAGCATTGAGGTAGTCTTGCTGTGAGTTTTGGGCATGGGAGGGAGAAGCCATTTTCAACCCTACCACCCAAAGAAGTAAAAGAACCAAAGCCATATATATTTTGATGATTGATTTCACTCGGAGTTTTGGGTGTTGAAGTTATGAGCAGGTGTGTGCCATTGTGATATCTCAGCAGGTTATTTATAGGATCAAGTATAAACAGTGTAACAGATTGTTTATGATCTAGAATGGGAATAAAATACCAAAAGAATGTTATAGAAGGATATACGTGTTACCAGTTTAAGCAACCGAGTCATCAGAACTTCCCCCTTGGATCAATTTTTTAGGGTTTAGAATGACGAAATTGGCAAGTGCATGGTGCATTTGATCAGGTTCTTTCTTTTGCTAAAAGAAGTAATAAGTTCAATAGAAAATTAGAAAGAATTAATGCGTTACTTCCGGGTTCAATTTTCATTTGATTAACTGAAACTAAAGTATTGATTGTATTGAGTACTTTATGCCTTGATTGTATTAGACAAGTAATTGAACGAAATTGAGGATTTGTATTTTTTAGGAGAGCTTTACCCCAACTGATTAATTCAACGATCGAATTATAAATTGGAATATTTAAAAATTTATAATTGTTCAGTAAAGAAAGAAAAGAAACTTTACTTGTACGCGCGTCTTCTCTCTTCCAGCTGGTACGTTGCTTGTCATTCAGTAATTGTGTTAATAAAAAAAATGTAATAGCTACTGATGACTAAACAGATATATTATTTTGTTTTTCTTACGTATTCATATACATTGTGTGAATTTACATCTTATATTAGTTGCTATAAAAGATATATTCATTATTTATACCTGAATTCGTGAGATCCAGGCGGTCCGGCCGGGAAGGGACCATCACGGCTCCTCGGATGACATATATCTATGAGTATTGTCAGATATTGAAGGAAATTAAAAATTGTTAGGAATTAATGATTAAGCGAGAGTTGCGGCAATATTTTCAAGGCACACTATATATGTAAACTTTATTGAGTCTATCTTGAGCTTAAGCAACAAGTTGAGTACTCTTATGTTCTCTCAATCATCACCTTATGTTTGTCTATATTAATGCATGATAAACTGCTGTGACTCACTGTGTCCTCAAAGAAAACCTAACTCAGGTCTAATTAGATGATAATGGTCAATTAATATAGGTTTAGGTCTCCATACTCACTTAAATGATCGATGATTCTAATTGTCAATAACTGTAATACAACAAATTAACTATAATATACAATGCTTTATAATTTTAATCATACGTATCTAAATGAATGTTCAAATAAGTTCTTTTGTACTCGCCACATCCATTAGTGCCCACCTCAGCTGTAGTCAACGTACATTGGATTAATTATAGTTTCAGCTAGCAGAGTAGTTTGGGATGAGCAGAAAGCTTTGCATTATATATAATAGTTTCAATGTATGGGATGAGTAAACTTCTCGATCTATAGTTGGAGAACTATCCGATCTTCATGCTAATTTGATGTTTGCATGTCTTGATTCATTGTTTTGAAAAAAGTTTGATTATCAATATATGAATTTACGTGACCAACACAATGCTGTAATTATTAAGTACCAAGGGGATGGCTTATTTATCTAAAATATAAAGGAATTAAGTAGAAAGCCGGCCTACAACTTTGAGTAGTAGAAGCTATCTAGCCATCATCATAAATGAGGAAAGAATTTGGAGTCAACCGGAAGAAGTAGATCGATTTGACACTAGCATTCAATCATCCATTAGCTCGGGTTAAATCATTAAGTTTCTGAACCCCTAGTGAATTGCAGAAGACTTTGATCATTGCAATGGTCGCTTCAGGTACATGTTTATGTTTCAATGTTCTGTACAAACTATGCATCTGATTGATTATGAACATGATTTCGACACCCCGTCCCAACTTCTTCATTATCTACAAGGGATCGTCTAGACGTCTACACACCCTTGTCCTAAACTTGATGGTAATACCCAGTTTTTGTAGATGTTACCAATTTATCCATTCGCAAATGAAGCTTTCCATCATGGATCATATCAACTATAATTTAAAGCACTCATTCTACCGTTAATTTGAAAATTCTTACTTGATCTTTATTGTAATAACACTCAATTTCCACAAATTGTATGAATTCACAATCAACTTTAACAATTCTTCAAATATCGATGACAATAAATTTTTAACCATTTGTATGTACCAACAATCATCCTACAAATCTTTAAAGACAACTAATCTTCAACATACTATAAGAATTTCTTTAATGGACTACACATACATAACAACATTTCTAGTAACTTCAAATTTGTAGAAAGAAATCTGATATCTAACAAAATATGTTTTTTAAAAAATTCAACACGTATTTGCACGGATTGAACTCAAGGGTACTTGTGTACTCGAGAAAACGATTTATGTTTAGCTTAAGTGACAACCATAATTATAGTTTCCTCCAATATCTCATTATATTTTGCTCATAAAATTTGAAAACTCAACCGTGTATATTAGTTTTCAAACCAATTACTAGCTTACACATAATTAATTAAATGGAGAGAACATATATACAACTTAATTCAGAAGGTAAGTTTAATGAATAACAATCGCAAATGAGTTATGAGACTCATTTGAATTTATAAATCATACAGATGATCACTTTAATCGGGTGTCATAGGTTCATACTAAATGTGTTCTAACAAAGTTCATGTCCTGTTGCCTGCAGGGAGTCATTAATTATATATTGCTGATATATAACGTCACTTTGAATTGAATAACTTTCCTCCGACTTTTAGCGATGAACTATTCGTCGCTACAGGTCACCTAAAATTTAATTTTTTGTTTTAGGCTTTTAGCGACGAAATGTTCGTCGGTAAAGGTGGAGGCTATCGACCAAAAAAAACTATTTTAGTCATATGGTAATTAATTAAAGGGAAAAAATCACTTTTAGTCCCTCAACTTTGACTCGTTCGACACTTTCGTCCCTGAACTTTGAAATATATCACTTTCGTCCCTGAACTTCAACACCGACTATCACTTTCGTCCCTGACCAGAAAAAAATGGTGCAAAACCTATGCCAAAATGTTCGCACGGATGAGAGGAGTAACTTTTATAACTGGGATTAAGCTCAATTCGGCCTATAATGGCTCGAATTTAGCTCGAAAGCCGGTGGTGGCCGAAACTTTAATTGTAAAATTCTCCGCCGTCCGGCGACGGTTTGAGGCGAGGTTGGTGGCGTTGAACTCGCCTCAAGGAGGGCTTCAAAGCCCAGTATGTGGTGTCATTCGAATTGGCCAGAATCGGAGGTTTATTCGGTGAAAACTTCGGTCAGGGACGAAAGTGATAGTATTTTTCAAAGTTCAGGGACGAAAGTGATATATTTTAAAGTTCAGGGACGAAAATGTCGAATGAGTCAAAGTTCAGGGACTAAAGGTGATTTTTTTCTCTTAATTAAATAGCACATTGTCGTGAATAAGAATGAATTATATATTTCCGGTGAACTGTAATATGTTTGTTATTTGAAATAACTAACATCGCAGAAGTCACATGTTCAATTCTCACGCACATAATGGGATGTGTGGCCGGGGGTACGTGGGTGGAGTGAATCGTGGGAAAAAAAAAAAACCAAATTATTAAATTAACACATGCTGATGTAGAACGCTTGGCAGCTGATATTGAAGAGCAAATGGACCGAAGGAAAACTAAAATCGGTATTGTGCAGATTTGGCGTTCTAGCTCCAAATGATTATTATAATATGTATGACCTTTTTCGGGCATCCGAGGTCGTCTTGGATCTCAAAACAGCATTTTAATATTTTCGTAATTTTGGGAAAGTTTTTAGTTTTTGATATTTTATTTTTAATTAAACCCGTGGGCTTGATTAGGCCTTTTGTTAGCGCCCTAGGGTTTATTTTCGTACTTAAGCATCCTTAGTTGGTTGTTTAACCTATCTTGATTATTAATAAAACTTTGAGTTTACTCAATTTCCCTGGTGGATTCCAGACTTCTCGTGGATTCGAGAAACCCTAATCTTGTGGATTCAAGATTGCCGTTGGTGGATTCCAACGTGTTATAATTCCGCTGCATCACATGCTAACATTTAAAAAGTTTTGAATCTAACATGGTATACAATCACTTCTTAATTAGTTAATTTTATTCTTAAGAGTCCATGCATATATAGCATATATATATATATAGAAAATGTTATCCTATTAGTAAGGTTTCTCCCCTCCCCAGTTGCCCGGGGGATTATAGTTGCACCCAATGAAGGTACCCCCATTGCTGCACCTCAATTTCGCACACCCCAAATGTGTTGAGTTTCTCCAAACAATCTGTGTATAATGCCCACACGATTTGCTAGGGGCACAAGAATTCGAGTCATAGTCGTAATTCGGCTTCTCTCCCACCCACATGCTAACGGCATCTCTACCGAACATCTCACCATAGCTCATCGCAAGGTTCTCACCGTATTGCCCACCGGAATGGACAAGATCGCAGTAGTGAATGTGTTTTCTGGCATAGTGTTGAGCAAAACGCGCTACTTGATTGTCCCACTTCAAGGGACCAACGCCCACCGCAGCTCGAGCAGCGTTGTGGGCTTTCAGGTAGTCCTTGGTTGAGTCTTGCGCATGAATGGAATGGAGGAGGGCTAAGGCTACGAGAGAAATGAGGGCTGATGAAATCTTAGAGAATTCCATATTGATGGTTTGTACGTAGAATTTCTTAGGTACTGATTGATGGGTCAATGAGATATACGAATTGGTGTATTTATATATAGGGCAAAATGTGGAAATCTATATGTGCAAGAGTGTGTACAGGGTTTAGAAATGTAAACACAAAGAGCCCTAATGTCACCAATTAATCACCGGCCTTTAAATCACCTAGATATGGGATACTAAAGCTAGATTATGGTCGTTAAGTGAATTAATTGGGTAAAGATATTGAAGCCAAAAATAAACAAAGAAATGTAAACAAAAACGAAGAGTACCTAAAAGATGCCAACACACTCGCCTATACACGTCATCAGAAAAACTAAAGCTAGATTATGCTCATATGCATTAATAGTATAATAAATTTCACAAATAATCACTTAACTATAACAATTTCGACACTTTGGTCACTATACTTTCAAAAATATCACTTTGGTCACTCAACTTCAATATTATCTTTCACTTTGATCTGCACGTGGCAGAAAAGTAGAGTTTTTGTTATTTTTTTAATAAGCATGTACGTGGCAGTGCATGATTGGCTATTTGGGAGGAGGGTGAATACAGGCGTTCACCCAGGAGGTGGACCTGAGAATTGTCCCCTTACTTTTAGGCTTTTGTAAAATATTTTCACTATTTAATTAATTACTTCCAAAACAAATCAAGAATACAATATAGGGTTGTTGACCGGAGGGTGGACCTAGAATTGTCCAAAGTAAGGGAGTATTTAATTTTTTTTATTTTTATGGAAAGAAAAGAAAACGTACATTGAATAATCTTAAAGAAAAAAAATTAAAAAAAATTGAGAGGAGCCCTAGGACCCACTTGGTCCCCAAGTGCCTCCGCCCCTGCCCACGCTTGCCAAGTTGCGCCAAACGACCTGCGCATAATGCCCCCAACCCTTGCCAGCAGCACACAAGTTAGAGCTATATCATAGTATGCCTTCTCTGCGACCCACATGTTCACCACATCTGTGCCTGTGAAGGCATCGCCACTGCTTATGGCAAGGTTTTCACCGTACGACCAACTATGTGCATACGCTGCTACAGTGGCATTATTCCATTTCAAGGGCCCTGCACCCACCGCCGCTCTAGCCGTGTTATGGGCGTCGTGGTAGTCTTGGGGTGAGTGCTGCGCATGAGTGGATTGGAGTAGGGTTGAGACTACAAAGGAAAAGAGGGCTAGTGTAATCGTACACATTTCCATACTCATGGTTTGCAGAACGTACGTACTTCGATCTTAAGTTCTGATTGATGAGACAATATATATGAGATTTGTGGTGTGGTGGTATATATTTATATGGAGAAATGTGGAAATTTATGTGCATGACAGTTGAACGTTTATAATACGCAACCAAAGAAGTCTTGGGAGAAATTAAAGAAGGAAGAAATGTAAACAAAGAACAGAAGAACCCTAAAGATCGAGGTCCCAGAACAATAAGTTCAATTACTGAAGAGGTCCCAGTTTCTAGCTAGCAATTATAGTCATCCTTTGTATATATAGTGCTACGGTACAGGTCGGTCATACCCGAAACCCACGTAAGTTCTTGTACAACCGGTTGTACAAGAACTTACGTGGGTTTCGGGTATGACCGACCTGTGGGTACGTTTTGCGTATTTACATTTTGGTACCGACTAAGTAATTTCAGGGAGTTTACCACCATTGGTGGTCGCGTTGGTTGAGCCTCCTGGCCCCCACCCATATTCAAATCCTGCCGACTGAGGATTAGAGTTAAATCTCAATCCAGTCTGTGGTTGACCAAGGGGAGGAAAACTTCTAACATTATCATTTGTCCTCGAGTAAATTAGTCCTTGAGCCTAAAAAAGCCTTAGTGATACCACGATCTCGATAAAAAAAAAATTCCAAGGAGTTGAGAGTCTCATTTCAAGAAAAATATTCTAAGTTAATACATAGAGACCTCTTCCTTATGTGATAAAAATTTAGGATAAAAATACAAGGCATTAAAGTGAAAGTCATGTTGATTTGATTATTTGAGCAAGATGTGAATTGCCATGTACGTTCAATAACCGTTTATTGGATGAACATATTGAAAGGGTATTTTTTAAGGTTATTTACTTAAAAAAATTTAATTTATGTTGACAAACTCTCTTCTCTTAAATAATAGTATAGATATTGCACTTCCAACCATACCGAAAAATAAGTTCAATTCACAAAAGAAAAGAAAAAGAAGTTATATATGAAGCACCGAAACTCAAAAGAAAGTATTAGCTAGCTGCTAATTTTTATTCCAATAGTTCAAGTCATATATTCTTGACTGAAGTTTAAAACGATAATCAGTGATCGAGTACTTCATATTCCATTTTATTCGTAGAATGACTTGTAGCTTTAACCGTGGTTTACTACTGATGAGTAGCTTAGTAAGGCCTCTGCCCTCTAAAGTTGCCAGGGGGGTAATAGTTGCACCCGATGAAGGTACATCCACTGCTCTACCTCACTTTCGCACACCCAACGCTTGCCAAGTTGCGCCAAACGACCTGCGTATAATGCCCACAAACCTTGCCAGCAGCACACGAGTTAGAGTTATGATCATAGAAAGCCGGCTTTCTATAAATTATGATCAAGGAGATTTAGAATTTAAAAATGAAGTCTTGTTAGTGGCCAAGCTTCAGCGCACCGGAATTTAGTTTAACCCGGAGAAGAGAGAGTTGCAAGTTGACCCGGAAAAGAAGAGAAGAAGAGAGGTTGGATTGGGAATTTAGTGTTTTGAGCGGGCCCAAATGAGTAGACCTGACCTGTTGTGTAAGTCCACGTCAGTATTTAACGTCCAATTTGGACGAAGGATTTGATTTTGGACACAGTTGATTAAAATTGAGAGTATATGAGTGTTTCTGATGAAATTTGAACCTATGGGACTAACATGATTTTTTAAACCAAACCTCAAGGAGATAAATTGAATTTAGTCTATTTCTTAAACTCTATGGATCGAAGATGTGGAATATTTTTTGGATGACCAAAAACAGTCTTGGAAAAAGACCATTAAAAGAAAATGAAAACAAAAAGGGAAGTAAGTTAAATAGAAAATTAGAAAGAAGTAATGTGTCACTTCTGGATCCGGATTCATTTTCATTTTGATGAACATAAATTAAAGTAGATTGGATTGAGTAATGGCGTGGTTTACACATATTAATATTGGTTTTCCTTAAATGACCTAGCTCTGCTAGGATTTCATATAGTCTGGTCGGAGGGCCTGTGGTCTCTCCAACAATTAACATTTAGTAATGACATACGTGGTTTACTCAGTTTGGCCTAGGTTCTATTTTATTGTGATAGACTAATAGAACCTAGGATAGAGGGGGTCTCTTTGACAGCTGATATGACAAGAGATTGTTGGTTGAGGAAGCTACGGCTTCTTCTGGTTGAGAAGATGTATCAAAGGATATCGGGACTTCGTAATATATGGCTTTTGATTTCTCTTGGGAGTTTGTAGGTATTCCTTTGTAATGGCTCTTTAGGGCAGGTCATTATTATACTATTTGCTGAACTTTAATAAAAACGAACATCCTTTCGATAAAAAAAAAAAGTAATGTTTTTCTTCTACCGTAGGTAAGGATAATTCAGAAACATCAAATTAAGTTATGAAGCAGTTGTCAATGCATGTTTATGTAACAAACATATGATTTATTGTAATAGTTAAGTGATTACAAATTCATTCTAGACTGAATGATACAATATTACAATCACATCTTTATTTTTTTTATTTTTTGAGAGCTAGAACCCATCCTAGCTGGAAGGCTCGGCCCTCACGCCTGTATTATTATTTTATATACATCTTAAAATAACTTAGTAAGGTTTCTCCCCATCCCAGTTGCCTGGGGGATCATAGTTGCACCCTATGAAAGGGAAAAAACTTAGGTCCGACCTGGGTTGGACGCCCCATGTCCGACCTCCTTCAACTGGCCTATGAGTGAATGACACGTGTGACTTTTTTCCTTTATTTATTATTTCCGGATGAAAACATTGTCCACCCCATTGCCCACTATTGTTTATTACTTTTTTATTCTTCTCCCAATTTTTTATCATTCTCCTGTTTCAGGAGGAATGTTGCCCATTATTTTTTATTACTTTTTTATGTTTTCTCTTATTTTTTATTCTTCTCTTGTTTCAAGAGGGATGTTTCCCACAATTTTATAGAAGAAGATGAATTATTCTCTTTGTCTTCCTCTTCTCTCGTACCAGGTATCAACCTCCATTTTTTTTCTGTATCTTTCTTTGCTATGTTATTCTTGAACTTACATCAGCTTCATATTAATTGACGATTAATTTTCAATCTTTTAGGTATATATGGAGAATACAAATTGTACCAGAACAAGTGATGAGTTGTTATGTATTGATAAGTTGGATTCACAAGGTGAGTATCAATGTCATTCACCTACTAGTTTACAGATAAATGAATGTTCTTTGATGTCTAACCAAGATGAAGAGAGCAGTATAGAATTAAAAGTTGGAATGGAATTTGATTCCTATGAGAGTGCCTATCAATTTTACTGTGAGTATGGTAAAAAACTTGGTTTTGATGTCAGAAAACAAATGACAAAAAAAAACAAACAAGGGATTGTGAAAAGAGTTCGATATTGTTGTTCAAAAGAGGGTTTTCGAAGAGCTAGTGAAGGTAGAGCCTTTTCTTTTCCAGTTTCAAGATGTGGTTGTAAGGCTCAAATGACTTGTCAACTTCAAAAAAATGGAAAATTTCAGATTATGTCACTTGATGCAAGCCATAATCATGCTCTAATTAGGACACCTATGAAGCATATGTTAAAGATTAATCGATGCATGTCTAAAGCACAAAAGGCACACGCTGATGACGCAGAAAAATCAGGAATATCAATAAAGGCAACTGTGGAACTCATGAGTACAGAAGTAGGGGGGAGGGAGAATCTTGGTTTTTTGGATAAAGATTATCGGAATTACATACATAGAAAACGAAAAATGAATATGCAAAAAGGAGATGCTGGGGCAATATTGCAATACTTTCAAAAAATGCATACAGATAATCCCTCATATTTTTATGCATTGCAGCTTGATGAGGATGATATGATAACCAATATTTTTTGGGCAGATGCACGATCAGTTAGTGATTATGGTCTCTATGGGGATGTTATTTGTTTTGACACTACTTATCAGACAAATGAATATGGTAGACCATTTGCACCATTTCTTGGAGTTAATCATCATAAACAAACAGTTATATTTGGTGCAGCTTTACTATATGATGAAACTGCCGATTCTTTTAAGTGGCTATTCGAAACTTTTCTTGCAGCAATGTCTGGAAAGCATCCCAAGACCATACTAACCGACCAATCTGCTGCAATGGCTAAAGCAATATCAGAGGTATTTCCTGAAACTTATCATCGACTTTGTGTATGGCATATTTATCAAAATGCTGCTAAGAATTTAAGCCATATTTTTCATGCTTCAAAAGAATTTGCTTCTGATTTTGGTAAATGTGTATATGACTATGAGGATGAAGATGAATGGTTATTA
This sequence comes from Rubus parviflorus, assembly GCA_029955375.1. Taxonomy (NCBI): domain Eukaryota; kingdom Viridiplantae; phylum Streptophyta; class Magnoliopsida; order Rosales; family Rosaceae; genus Rubus; species Rubus parviflorus. Next base: position 33,024,017 of record JARGGL010000001.1, read on the forward strand.
GCATGGAATAATATGCTTGAAATGTATGACCTCAAAAGCAATAAATGGTTGGTGTCTTTATTTGAAGTGAGAAAAAAGTGGGCATTGGTGTATGGAAGACACACTTTCACTGCAGACATGATGACTACACAACGTAGTGAAAGCATGAATAATGTGTTAAAAAAATATTTGAAGCCAGGACATGATTTGTTGCGTTTCTTTGGGCATTATGAGAGACTTTTGAAAGATAGACGATATAAGGAATTAATTGCTGATTTTAAGATGATGCAAACTTCTCCTAATTTAGTAGTTGAGGTGGAGATATTGCAACATGCACTTGATGTTTATACTCCAGCAGTTTTCCAACTCTTCCAAAAAGAGTACACAAGAAGCCTTAATTACAAGGTCTTTAAAGTTGGGAAGAGTGAGCAGACAAGTGAGTACAATGTATCATATATAGGTAAATGTAGAGAGCATATGGTGAAATTTGATGCGTCAACACATACTGTTACTTGTACTTGCATGATGTTTACTTTTGTTGGGATTTTATGTCGTCATGTGCTTAAAGTTCTAGATAAGAAAAATGTGTCAAACATTCCAGCAAATTACATATTGAAGCGATGGACGAGAAATGCGAAGGGTAGGACCATAACCAATTATCATGTTCCTGGTGATAATCCTAAAGAGTCTATTGGGAAGCGATATGGTCATTTGTGTCGTAATTTTCGTGAGGTCGCATCTGTTGCAGCAGAAGATGAGAAGTTAACATTATATGCACATCAACGTTCCATTGAATTGCTAACAGATTTGGAGAGAATGAAGAAAGATATTTTAAAAAATAAGAAATGTGTTGATGAAATCTCTGAATGTGAAGATTCACTTAGTGAAAGTGATGATGAATTACCGGAAGCACGTGGAGTTAAAAGAAAAGCTACAGTCGGACGCCCGCGTGGTGGTAGAATCAAAGGCATAGGTGAAAAGTTTAAGCAAAAAGCTCCTGCAAGAAAACGGTTATTGATGAAGGTATTTGTTTGAAACTTTCATAAGATATTTAAGCTAATGTTTTGAGTATATTAATTTTTATTTTTAATTTATTGTTTTCTATGATACAGAATGCCTCTCCTATTCGTGCTAATTCAGAATTGCAACCTGGCAATGATGATGAAATTCCGACAGCAATTCCGATTTTGGATGTTTTGGACGCAGTTGTTTAGTTGGTGCAGTTGTTGACACTAGTTGGCATGTGTATTTTTTGGTTCTTAAAAATGGTGCAGTTGTTTAATTGTTGTTTTCTTCTACTCGGATCATTGCTTCTCTGCTCCTGATCTTCTATTAGGTGGAAGTTGTGTTTCTTTTTCTTTATTTTGGGTCTGGTACGTCAACCTACTGTATTTTGAGCCTTTTGGCTCTGTTTCTGGGTTTTGCCCTTGTTATGAACGAAGAACTCAATTTGCCAAAAAAGTTAATTTTCTTTTATTCTATAAAATTGTGGCCAACATGTCAACATCTGATCATGAAACATATGTTAAAGAATAAAAAATAGGGAGAATGATAAAAAATTGGGAGAAGAATAAAAAAGTAATAAACAATAGTGGGCAATGGGGTGGACAACGTTTTCATCCGGAAATAATAAATAAAGGAAAAAAGTCACACGTGTCATTCACTCATAGGCCAGTTGAAGGAGGTCGGACAGGGGGCGTCCAACCCAGGTCGGACCTAAGTTTTTTCCCTATGAAAGTACCTCCACTGTCGCAACTCACTTTGGCACACCCCAGAAGTAATGAGTTGCGCCAAACGACTTGCGTGTAATGTCCACACACCTTGCCAGCGGCACAAGAATTAGAGTTATAATCATAGTCAACCTCCTCTTTCACCCACAGGTTAACGGCAAATGTGCCCGACATGTCACCGGTGCTCATCGCAAGGTTTTCACCATATTTCCCACCAGAATGGACGAGTTGACAGTCACCAATGTGGGTATTGGCATAGTCTTGTGCATAGTTCGCTACTTCATCGTCCCATGTCAAGGGTCCCACACCCACGGCGGCTCGAGCGGAGTTATGGGCATCGAGGTAGTCTTGGGGTGAGTCTTGAGCCTGAATGGAATGGAGTAGGGCTATGGCTGTGAGGGAAATGAGGGCTAATGAAACCTTAGACACTACCATCATTAATGGTTTGTAGAATTTCTTGAGTTCTGTTGATGAGCCAATAAGCTATATGGTGTGTTGTTTTTATAGGGAAAAACGTGGAATATTTTATGCATGGTTGTGTACAGTAGAACCTTTATAGAAGGCAACCAAAAAAGTCTTGAAAAAGACACTAACATCGTCCCCAAAAAAGTAAGAATAAAAGTTATAGGAAAAACAAGAGAATAAAATTTGGAAGCCTTCTTTAGTGAGTTTTATATTAAATGATATGTAATTATCCACCATGGTGTTTACTTTTAATAGTTGATCGAGTCCAAGTCTTTATTCATCATGTTAATTAGCCACCATGTTAATTGTCCAAAACAAAAATGTTAATTAGCCACCATGCTACTGGGGTAACACCTATATAGATTGGCAGGGTAGGCTACTGATTCACACGTAAACTCTCTGTGGATTTCATTCCGACGACGAACAGTGAAAAAACTGTTGTGCCCACAAATGCATACGCCGAATTTAAGGTGATGGGAATTTAGGGCTCTTATTTGGCATTCATACAATAGATACTGACTAATTGTTCTCCAATGTAGTTCAAATTCTAGGTTGGCAGGGTACGCAACGTTTGATAGTGTGAAAGCACTTTTGGCAGCTAGTGTTTGACAAAAAAGTTAGAAGTGCTTTTTAAGTTATAGAAGCAGTTTTCGGTTGTTTTTGAAAAAGCACTTTAAGTGATTTAAAAAAAATAAATAAATAGGGAAGCAATCACAAACATGGCCATTATTTTTAGAGAAATTGTGAATGTGCTTGATTGGCAACCTCTTATTGGAAAATTGAGGTGAAAAGTGGTAATTTAGTTCACTATTTGTGTTAATAGTTCACTATTTGTGTTAATACTTCACTATTACAAGTTTGAGAATCATTTTACATGATTTTACGACAATTGAGATAAAAAGTGGTAATCTAGGTTTTGTTTGTGTTAATGTTTCACTATTATAAGTTTGAGAACCATTGTACATTCTTTTACGGCAATTGAGGTGAAAAGTGGTAATTTAAGAGCATCTCCAACAGAGGTTAAAATGAGATTTTAGTAATATTATAACTATTTTGCATTGAAAGTCAGCTCCAGCAGAGTACCGAAACTAAAGTTAAATTTAATTTTTTGTTAAACTAGTAGCTAAATATAGCTAGAAAATCTGAATAGTTAAACCAATACCTATATTTCTCTCTCATCTTTTCTCTTCTCTTTCTCCACGTGTCAATGTATTACTTGATGAAATTTTTTATATGACTAATAAATAGCTAGTGTTATTGGAGTGAAATTGTTAAATTGCTAGCTAAATCTAATTTTTATAGGCATTTTAACTTTTAAAATGGGTATCATTGTTGGAGATGCTTTTAATAGTTCACTATTTGTGTTAATACTTCACTAGTACAAGTTAGAGAATCATTTTACATGATTTTACGACAATTGAGATAAAAAATGGTAATCTAGGTTTTGTTTGTGTTAATGCTTCACTATTATAAGTTTGAGAACCATTTTACATTCTTTTACGGCAATTGAGGTGAAAAGTGATAATCTAAGTTTTATTTGTGTTAATGCATCGCTATTACAAGTTTGAGAACCATTTTACATGTTTTTATGACAATTGAGGTGAAAAGTGGTAATCTAGGTTCTATTTATGTTAATGTTTCACTATTACAAGTTTGATAATTATATTACATGATTTTACGACAAGTGAGGTAAAAAGTGGTAATCTAGGTTCTATTTGTGTTAATACATTACTATTACAAGTTTGGGAACCATTTTACATGATTTTACGACAATTGAGGTAAAAAGTGTAATGTAGGATAAATTTTCATATTACACCAAAAATTGTCCAAGTCCTTAGTCTTGTAATATGGTTCTTCATTGTGTAATTAGAGTACTTTCTTTTGCAAATCTCATCATTCATAAGATAATTTACTTGTTAGACATATAATTTACAAGAAATCACGTCTAGTGAGGTGATTAGTGGTAATTTTAGTTCTATTTGATATAATTATTATTATATTTACAACATCCGTTACAAGTTTATGAACGATTTACATATTAAACAACATATGTGACATCATTGTGGTAAAAATTATTTTTAAAACATGACACGTGTCATAATTTGAATAGATAACCTGTATAACAGGTTTCAATCATTAAATTCCTCTAAAATATCTAATTTTAAAAAAAATTGTATGTCAAACGTCAACATATCATAACCTCTATCTTGGTCGGCAGAAATAAAGAATGATTCAATTGGAGTCCATGTGTGGTTAATAATCTAGCATATACCAATTAATCTACTCTGACGCGATCGAACAAACAAGTGAATGAGAGAAAAGAATAAACTGAGTTCAACTATGCAGTTGATTGAGTCTTAAAAGGGGATAACCACGAAATTACTCATTTCAATCCACCTGCTTTGCAAGATGCCTGAAGCTAAATATTAAATTAGAATACAAGTTGGCTACTTCGTGGAAAATTTCTGCTGCAGAAAAAAAAATTTCGGAAAAGGATGTATCAAATAATTAGGGGAGTTGGTTATATATATGCACTAGAAAATTAGCTACTATTAGCATCGTCATCTTCTTTCATCAGCATTTGCTAGTTTCCTGAATTCATAATCATACCATATTGCAGTTATATACTTTTAATCATGGCATGCTGCAGAAAATAGTTTTCTGGAAAAAGACGTTATTCAATCGTTTGGGAGTTCACTTGGTATATTATAGTACAAGCAAATTAGCTTCTATATATTAATACATAAGGGCAACTCCAACGCCATGGGCTATACTGTCAAATTTGTGACGTTTTGACTTTTTGACCTCTCCAACGGATGAGAAATGAAGGGTCAAAACTCAAAAGCCATATTAATTTGGCACCGTACTCAAATTGGGAACAACATATTCATATAATAAAACCTCGATAAATGAATGTTCGATAAAACAATAATTTCGCTTAGATAATAAAAAACTCGGGTCCCGACTCGGGCCTTTGTATTGTAATAATAATTTCGCTTAATGCATAAAATGATAATTTCTTTATAACTTTCCTTAGAACTCATCGAATATATAAATTAATAACTGATTAATATACATTAAAAAAAAAACAATACATAAAAATTCATAATGCATATGAAGAAACAAAATGACATGATTTTGGGTCACATAGATTATTTATATAGAGATCATGTTCTATGTATATACATGGACATTAAGTTCTAAACTAGTTTATCTTCTAGTTCTAGGCAAAGATTCAAATTTTGATTTCAACGGAAATTTCGGTACTGGTGGATTGTATTAGTGATATCGACATAAAAAATAAGCGACATGCGACATGGTCAACATGATCAACTCGGTCTACAAAACAAACTTTATACAAGTCCCCAATGAAAATTCCTTTGACTGGAAACTTGGGGGACTTATGTTGATATGGTAAAATTACCCAAGGACCGAGTTGATCCTAAATATATTGAAGAGCTCTACAAGTGATGGAGTGCTCCACAGATTGAGTGCTCCACAGATGGAGTGCTCCACAGATTGAGTGCTCCACAGATGGAGTGCTCCAATGCTCTATATGTGACCAAGTGCTCCATAATAAGCTACAAGCACATATATTATACAAACGACTTGATGTTCTATGAGAAATAGTCTACAAGCCACTCATGAGCTCTAGAAGTGGCTACGTGCTCATGAGCTCTACGAGTGGACCAGTGCTCCATGGAAGCACTGCTTCGTCAACGGTCACGTTCCTAATAAAAAGATGTGAAGTCTACGAATGGATCATGATGTCCATAATAACCCATGAATAAATAACGACACCAATAAGGTCAATAAATATACTAATAGATCATAGGTCCACAACTTGATGAGTGCTCCATTGTGGACCCTAGATGCTATAAGCCTGAGAGGTCATTATGACCTTTAAGAGGTCTTAAAATTGATACAAAGAGATCAAGCCCCAAGAGGGATAGACATAAGAAGACCAAGTGGTCAGCCCAATATGACGTGGACCACTAAGCACATGCTCACCACGTGATCTACTCAAGGTGTTGCTTGCCCCAACCTGAATAGACATCCAATGAGACTTAGATTGTAATCTGAAAATGTAAGAAGATCAGAGATATAAAAATAAAAAATATGAAAATGTAAATCAGAGATATAAGAAGATCATTGAGCAAAAAACAAAGAATATGGGATGCTATTGGTTTATCTGGGTTTGGTGGCTCACGGTGGAGAGAGAGTTAATTAAGAAAAAAGAAGAAGAATATAATCCAATAGAGAGAGAGAGAGAGAGAGTAGTCCAGGAAAGAGAAAAAATAAATAAATTATTTATTAATAATAGTTAACTAGAGTTAATCTAAGTGATATGTGGCAGCTTTATATGTGATGCTGATTAAACTGGTGAGCAAATTCATTCCCCTCATATATCAGTAGTGGAGCACTCGACCCTCTATTGCTCCGACTGTTTTGGTACTTATAAATAACTGAATCTAGTTACAAAGGTTTTATTTGTAGTGGGTGAATTTTGGAATGTACGAGAGCTGGTGTGTACCAGCTGAGGTGGCAGCATCGTGGAACATTCTTAGCCATTTGATTAAACTCAGACAATTATTTAATTGGGAAAAGCTAACTGACAAGTCTGGTCGTTCACGGCTTGACCAAACACAAAAAAAAATGAAAAAAGAAAGGATTCTGGCGGTAAAACTCTTGGGTATTTTGATTCGGTGTGGCAGTGTTTGAATCAAACTCAGTTAATGAATCACAGAATTTGAATTTTTTAGACAATTTGACATCTTTGATGGAGGTAGTAGACATCAGATAGAGTTTTTGATAATTAATAATTTTCAAATATCCTATATGAGAGAGCTCTGCAAAAGCAAAGATCGACCGGAGATGATTGCCACTGGTAGAAACGCCGGCGAAGGAAACCCAGATCCCGTTTCAATTCTAGGAGAATCTGATCAATCGAGGTTATGAAGTATGAACAACAGGTTCCCTCAACCAAAGATTGAATTTGGCCGCCGATGTCGATACCACCGCTACCCACATGCATTGTGATTATATAATCTTTTGTAGTGATTATATAGATATATACTTGGCCTTCTCCGCTACCCACATTCACTGTGATCAAATCCCTGACGTCACCAACTATTATATTAATTGCCTGAGCAATGAAGTAACGAGCTAGATTGCATTACAACTCTCTATTCTTGTGGCTTTCACTGTTTATTTGAGACATTAATCACACAATAAACTTTGTGTTACATGACGCACACCATGTGTGCTCCCAATCCCTCAAATTTTAACTTACTGCAGAACACAACTCTATAGTTAGTCCCACCGGGGCAAGTAAATACTACTTTGTTGGTTGTATCATCCTTAGGGTAACTGTAAGCATCTGGGCACCGATCCTTAAAAAACCTAGAGAAATTCGTGGGCCCACAGCTCCCAGAATTACAGCAATACTCATCAGTTTTGAACACGGTACAAGGATTGTTACAGCCACCTGGAGCTTTCAGTTGGTTCGGGCACTGCCCGTTGATATCAGCCGTACACTGGATCCTCCAGTCGCACGAAGTCGTGGGGCTAAAATCCATGGCGACATTGAACCCGTCGACGAGAGAGATATCACTGAAATCTAAGTTGTTAAACTGGTTAAGCGCATATTCAGCGAGGGTGTTAGGGGGCTGACCGTAGGTTTGGCATTCAAGAAGGCCATCACAGTCACCGGTCTGACAGCTGCCATGTCCGAATGCGTTGAAGTTGCATCCGGTTCTTGCCCAAATGCGGCCTCCCGTAGTTCCCGTGTTCACATCTAGGGCCCATGATTCTCCCCTGTTGAGTTCCCTACCTCCGCCTGGCACCGCGGCGGCCCAGACAGTGAAGGGGCAGTTGTTTCGGATATTGAATCTGGCTGCCCTAGTGGTTGAAGGAGCAATGCAAAGGGTGGTGACCCATAGGATGGACAAAACTGAGAGGCTTTTGAGGAAGCTCATTTTATGGAAATGTTGGCTTTTGGTGTATGGTTGTGTTTTGGATAGTGAGGAAATTGATGAGGTTATATAGGGCGAGGAAAGGTAGTGATATGAGGTATTGAGCAAAATTTGACATGTACGTCTACCTCATCGATCGAAGTCTATCCCTAAATGACATTTTTTCTTAATTTTTTGTTCATATTTTCCACATACATTAACAGCAATCCAAGATAGTTTCATCTTTATCATACGTTTAATTTCCACACGACTTTTCCACTAAATTAATACTGGAAGAGCTTTGTTGGACAAGATCGAATGATCTATACCGCACATGAAAATCTAATCAAATAGAATAGAGAAGATGTAATCACGCAAGAATTTGTGGGTTAATTACCTAGTCGTCCAGTCCACGTTGAAGAAAAGTCTCAAGGATATAATTGTCAGCATAATGTATCAAACTGGATCTTTCTGTCCATGGCATCTCAAGGAAACAGGATACTCTTGTATTTACGTTTATCATTCCATTGGCTATATAAGCTTATTGGTAATTCTACCATACAAATCTCAAAATCTAGCGCCAAGTTTAGCCTGAAGTAAAATAATGAAAGCCAGCTCGATCAGCTTAGTATTAACTGTATTATAAAGTTTATTCCAATGTCTGCCCAAACATTCATTCTTCTTTAAGTCCGTCTTAGGGTATCATCCATTCATCCCCTCTAAGAGGGACCAAGTGATTCTGCCCAAGCAAAAAATTGACTACATAATTTTACCAACATTACTTGATAATGTTATATGGTCAACGGATCTTTTTACTAGCTAGCTAGAACACAGTTTTTCAGGTGCCAAAGTTTGCGTTTTTGTAATTAATTATATGTAGGACATCAAAGGATATTTGGATAAACATCATTCTCATTTTTTATTTTTTAAGATATAGTACGTCGTTGATTTTTTATTCGTTTAGTCCAATATTAAATTTGAGATGTCACATAAGATATCTTACTACCATATTTTTTTAATTATTTACATAGTATGTCATAATATAAAATATTTAAATACAAAATCAACATTTAATTTAAATCCCTATAATTAAGTCTAGAATTCAAATTTTAATTATTACTAATCTATAATAAATGAGAATAAATTTTATCGTTCAAATTTTCGTTACTTAATTAATTATTGGTAGAATAATCGGAAAAGTACAAGTAAATTACTAATAAAAAAGAAATGTTCACATGCTCAGTAGAGTCAATGCTCAGTAAATTATGGATATAATAAATGTTCACATGCTCAGTAGAGTCAATGCTCAGTTATGCTCAGCCACCGTTGGATTTAAATCCAACGGTGACTGAGCATGACTGAGCATTGACTCTACTGAGCATGTGAACACTACTGTAAAAATAGTAGGTGAATTGTTAATGTATAAAAATATGTAACAAAAAAAAATGTATAAAAATATATTATTAAGTTTTTTCATAAAGAGGTAAATTATTCATAAAAAAGAGTAGGTAACTATTTCATGAACAAAGAAATGTTTACAAAACACAAAAGAACCCTAAAGAGGTCCCAGAAACAGCACATGCAAACTCAATTACTCAAGAGGACCCTCTCTGACAGTTACAACTTACAAGATAAGAGAAAATGTGGATATTACCTTAGCTTTGTGAGTTTGTGGAAAATTATGTGGTTCTGCATTGACCAAAAAAAGTCTAGGGAATGAAAAAGAAAGAAAGAAAATTAAAACAGAAAAAACACAGAGAACCCTAATTAAAGAGGTCCCAGAACAAGCTTAAGCACATGCAAAAGCTCAATTACGTACTGAAGAGGACTCGGGTCCTCTCTGTTAGGATATAGACTTGATGAGTGACATACATTTACTCTCTGACAGTTGAAAATGTCGAAATTTCCTTAGCTTTGTGCAAAATGTGGTTTGCATTGACCAAAAGTAGTCTTGGGAAAAAGAATGAAAGAAAATTAAAACACAAAATATGTACAGAAAGATCCCTAAACACCCGCCTTCACAAGTAAAATATGTATGTATATATCCATCAAGATCGAGCGGGAAACTACAGTAGATTACATGCAATTGGGAAAAACATGGAGAGGATTAATGAATACAATTTCAAGACGTTCTACGAGACAAACGAAGGCATCTTGCACAATCCCATATGCCCATATTGGTTTGTGCTCTACACTTTGATACCATCAACTAATCATAAGTAATATATGCTAGATAATAAGTAATATATAAGCGCATCTCCTTAAGGCCTTGATCACCTTGGAGAAACTCGTCGGGACTAACATGTTTTACGGAAAGTTGAATATCTCTTCTTACGGGAGTCGGTTAGACGAAATGCTTTTTGGTCATAAAAGTAGACAACAAGGACTTTCTGACCATATGTGGCTTGCCATGTGGGTAGTCGATCTTGGGGGCTAAAATAAGCCCACAGTCCAACCTTGCTACATCATGGTTAAGTTTGATCTTCTAGCTTGAGAATTTTTTTCAAATTCTCCTTGTGTGGAACTAGGTTTGATGTGCCGTATTTTGGGTTGAAAAATATATAAAGAGCCCTTTCCAACCATCTGGATTTTCTACCTAATTCGTGAGTCTTCAATGCCTTATTAGGTCTGCAGCAAAATATTCTTCAGTCATTAACGCATGAAATCGCACATATATACAGCTACATATCTTGGCTTTTTTGAATATTTTCTTATAGAGATGTTGAATTCCTGAGCCGCTTGAGAGCAAATTTAAATCTAATCCAACTTTAATAAAACTTGAGGGAAAATTCACATCTCTATGCAAAAAACAGCTAATGTAATTTATGTTCTTTGACCATTAACAATAGTTCCAAATAATCAACAGCAAAAAAATTTAAAAAAAATCCCTGTCATGATCGTGATGGCAGTGATGGAATTAATTAGGATCTAATTAGAAATCTAGACTCATCCCCACCATTGTAAAAGATAAAGACTAAAAATTTGACTTGTTAATTAGCCCTAAAGGAACGTTCACTCCAAACTCTCCTTTTCTACTCTTAATCTCCTGCTCCCTTTCTACGCAATGAAAATGGTCCCCAATGTTTGCTATATCTTTTGAAGAATCAAGGTATAAGATAGCTAGCGCGCGGTCTCCTATGTACCAAGGGAACTGTTCTTAAAAACATGCCGGGAGAAACCTCGCTGGTCAAATTAAGAAGCTTCCCCGTCTCTTATCAGAGCTGTCAAAGTATACATAGAATTTACTTATGCCAGCTAGCTGCTATAAAGTACGGACGTACACTACAATTAAGAACTAATGCTTAATTATTTGGACTGGCCGGATTTGGCAGAAAAGTTCATGTACGTATATGGAGTTTAGTACGTAGAATTTTTTGTAATATATACGGTACCTTAATTAGTATACCGATATATCAAGTAGACTAGTTCTATATAAAGGTAGACTGACTTCATGCATTTGTAGACTAACTTGGCTAGATCTCAAACTAGTCTATTTTTGTATCAAACTAATTTACTTGATGTATCAGTACATTAATATGTCAAGATGAAGAATGAAGAATTGATTTCATTCAGTATTGATTGATTCACTAATTGTTGTGAGAAAACAAGTATAAATATACAAAGACTAGACAACTTTTCCTTAAAACATGGAAACTACTTTTCCCTAAAATATAGCTTTCCCTAAAACATGCAATCCAGGTCTTGGGGATTTACTGCCTGAATGACCCACAAAACATTAACACTCCCCCTCAAGTTGGAGCATACATATCACGAATGTCCAACTTGCCTAGTGCGTCATGAAAGGCTTTGCTTGAAACTGCCTTGGTCAATATATCTGCCAGTTGTTCTTCAGTTGGAACAAACGGGAAGGAAATCAACTTTGCTTCCAACTTCTCTTTAATGAAGTGCCGATCTACCTCAACATGTTTAGTGCGATCATGTTGCACTGGATTATGAGATATGTCAATAGCTGCTTTATTGTCACAGTAAAGATTCATCGCCTGTTTGGGTTTAAAACCCAAGTCACATAGTAAATTCTGCAGCCACAACAATTCACAGACTCCATGAGCCATACCTCTATATTCTGCCTCTGCACTGGAACGAGCTACCACCTTCTGTTTCTTGGTTCTCCAAGTAACGAGATTTCCACCAACAAAAGTGAAGTAGCCAGAGGTAGACTTTCTGTCATTAATACAACCAGCCCAATCTGCATCTGTGTAACCACTTACATCAAGGTGATTATGCTTTGAGAACATCAATCCCTTGCCTGGTGCAGACTTTAAATACCTCAAAATCCGTAGAACAGCATCCATATGACATTCACTTGGGTTATGCATAAATTGACTCACAACACTAACAGCATATGCAACATCTGGTCTAGTGTGTGACAAATAAATCAAGCGTCCTACTAACCTTTGATATCTGGACTGATTAGTTGGAATCTGATCGGGATATTCAGCTAAGCGATGATTTTGCTCCATTGGGGTGTTGATGGGCTTACAGTCTAACATGCCAGTTTCTGTCAGCAAGTCTAGCACATACTTTCTTTGACACATGAATATACCATCTCTCCCCCTGGCTACCTCAATCCCCAAGAAGTATTTAAGATTGCCAAGGTCTTTCATCTCAAATTCTGACGCCAATTGTTGTTGCAGTCTATCAATTTCTTCCAAGTCATCTCCAGTAATTACCATATCATCCACATATATTATCAACACTGTAACTCTGCCATTTCGATGCTTAAAGAACAATGTATGATCAGAATTACTCTGCTTGTATCCAAACTGGCGCATAGACTGTGTGAACCTTCCAAACCAGGCACGTGGTGACTGCTTCAAACCATACAAGGACTTTTTTAATTTGCACACTACATCTGATGATGAGTTAGTTCCATATCCTGGTGGAAGATCCATATAGACTTCTTCAGAGAGATTACCATGGAGAAAGGCATTTTTGACATCGAATTGTTTAAGAGGCCAATCCAGGTTAGCTGCCAGTGACAGTAGGACTCTGATAGTGTTCATCTTGGCTACAGGTGCAAATGTCTCATCATAGTCAATGCCGTATGTCTGAGTAAATCCTTTAGCTACCAATCGTGCCTTGTATCTGCTCACTGAACCATCTGCATTGTGTTTTATTGTAAAGATCCATCGGCAACCAACCGTCTTCTTCCCACGAGGAGGAGGAACAAGTTCCCATGTATCATTCTTCTGTAATGCCTCCATCTCTTCTTCCATGGCTTTTGACCACTTCGGATCTCTTAGAGCATCCTGCACTTTATTAGGCACAGATACAGTAGATATTTGATTCACAAATGATTCATATGACTTAGAAAGCCTATGAGTTGACATAAAATTGGCAACAGGGTACTTAGTTTTAGCATGAACAGTGGGTTCATACCTTTTTGAAGGTTGACCTCGAGTTGACCGATTTGGTAAAGTATATTTAGTAGGTTCAGATTCAGGACTTACCTCAAGAAGATCCTCAGCACCTGGGAAATCATGTTCGGGGGGTAAAGCTGTTGTTGAAGAAGGGAGAGGCACTTCAGTTTCATTTTGAATCACACTATCTTCATTTTCACTTTCGACAGCTTCAGGTGTCACATTTCCCGACCGGTCGACCATTTCCTGACCGGTCGAACCACTTTCTGACCCTTCGGAATCAATGGATCCGTTCGGACGGATTAGTGTCGTCTGATTGCCTGGGAGTTCCTCGACGATTCCGTCCGAATGAATTATTGCCGTCTGATCGCCTAGGACTTCTTCCTCTACATTTTCATCAACTTCTGTATTCTCAACAACTTGTTCCTCCCTTGCACTCCCATCAACTGGGAATTGATCACCACTGACACCCATCTCTTCAAAGAACCCATTCTCCCCCTGAAGAGGAGTGTCATTGGGGACAAAATAGCATGTGTCTTCATAAAATGTAACATCCATAGTAACAAAAAAATTTTGAGTGGGAGGATGATAACACTTGTACCCCTTTTGATGAGTACCATAGCCAACAAACACACACTTAAGAGCACGGGCATCCAACTTAGTACGCTGATTTTTAGGAATGTGAACAAAGGCAACACAACCAAACACCCTAGCAGGTAAGTTATGAAATGAGGGAATAGAGACATGAGTAGAGAGGACCTCAAAAGGAATATGACCATTGAGAACACTAGAGGGAAGACGATTGATGAGATGGGAAGCTGTCCGTACAGCTTCCCCCCAAAGATATTTGGGCATATGAGCACTAAAGAGAAGGGAGCGAGCTGTGTCAAGGAGATGTCGGTTCTTTCGTTCAGACACTCCATTTTGTTCAGGTGTTTGTGGACAAGTAGTTTGGTGAATAATCCCATGTATTTGAAAAAACTCTTGAAACTCATGATTGACATATTCCCCCCCCCATTGTCAGACCGAAGAACCCGAATGACTCCATTGAATTGTGTTTGGATGAGGGTTCGAAAAACTTGAAAAGCACTAAACACAGCGGATTTAGATTTGAGTAACACAACCCAAGAGAGTCGAGTGCAGTCATCAATAAAAGAAACAAAGTAATGCATACCAGTGAGTGTGGGAACTTTAGAGGGTCCCCACACATCAGAATGAATTAAATCAAAAGGAATGGCAGATTTAGAAATGCTAGGAGGATAGCTCACACGATGACTTTTCGCCAGAACACAAGTTTCACAACGAAAATCAGTGATATTCATGCCAATAAATAAGGAAGGCATGGATTTTTTCATATCATGAAAAGATCGATGCCCTAAACGACGGTGCCATAACCATGGTGGTGGCTTAAACTAAGATGGAACCTTTACTTTACTTAAATAGAGACAGAGGAGTGCGGCAGGAGAAAGAGAAAGAGGAAAGGAAAGATAAAGTAAGGGAAAGAAAAGATAAAGTAATGCACGGAGAAAAAAAATAGTGGTGAAGTTGCAGTGAAGAAGAAATCGTGCACAGGAAGTGCACGCTGAAATGGAACTGTCTGGTGGTTCAAGGTAGAGCAGTGCTGGCAGAGTGGCAGCGCTTGAGGTTGGGCAACCAGCTGTGGAAGTGGCTGTGAAAGCGGTGGTGGTGCTGTGGACTGAGAACGGTGGAGCAGAGGAGCTCGTGGCTATGTAATGGAAGCACTGGGCTTGGTACGTCGGATCGGTGGAGTCTCTGGACAAGGCTAGGCGCGGCGTTGTGGTGGAGAGGTGCTGCTGGTGTTGGTCTGCTAGAGAAGAACTGATATGGGTTGGATATCTGAGAACTTTTCTGTGAAATTTTTGGTATGATATTTGTGGGAAGATGATACCCACAAAATGACAAATAAATGAGACGGAGCCCAATTAGCAGAGCACAATTCACCAGAGAGGATATCTTCAACAACAATCTTCACAAGATGATGATGGTTGCAGAAGAGAGAAACAACAAAGTGTCGTTGCTGTGAGCAATGAGCAAGATGGGTGCTCAGAACAAATTGGATCCCAATTACTGGGCAAATAAATCAAGAACAAAGAGATATGAACAATATGTTCACAAAATACAGAGGACAAGATCAAACAACTTTGTAACAATCAGCAAGAAATCTCAAAGAGGAACAAATTCCTTGTGCACCAACAAGGAAGACAGAAAACAAAGAACCCAATCCCAATTACTGGGAAAAAGGAGTTCGAGAGAAAAAGAAAAATCACAGAGACATAATCCAATCAATGGATCGATGCTCTGATACCATGTCAAGATGAAGAATGAAGAATTGATTTCATTCAGTATTGATTGATTCACTAATTGTTGTGAGAAAACAAGTATAAATATACAAAGACTAGACAACTTTTCCTTAAAACATGGAAACTACTTTTCCCTAAAATATAGCTTTCCCTAAAACATGCAATCCAGGTCTTGGGGATTTACTGCCTAATGACCCACAAAACATTAACATAATATACTTAGACGAGCTCATATATATCAACTATTTGAGTTGGGAAGTAAGCTATACGTAGGCCGTACACACTATCATATTGGATACATTTGGTTGACTTGACTTCATTCTGTGTAAAAGCTTTATATTCAGCTAGCCAGCTAGGTTCTTATCATTCTGCGTAAAATCTTTATATTCAGATAGCCAGCTAGGTTCTTATATATAATTATATAAATATATATATATAGATATATATATATATATATATATATATTTATTTATAATCTATCCCCAACTCACATATATACTGAGGGAAACACCAACACACTGGCCGGCCACCAATGGTTTACTCAAGATTTCGATCGATGTTCCTCTGTCTCATTCTGTTGCTCATGTCCGTGATCCCTCGAGTCCTTGCTCAGAGTGGTAATAGTACCTATCAAAAAAACCTCAAAACCCTTCTCTCCTCCCTTCCCACTAGCAACGGTAACGGCTATGGCTTTTACAATTTATCGTATGGTGGCGGGGAAAGCTCTGAAGACCAAGTTTACGCAATCGGACTTTGCAGAGGCGATGTTCAGCTGGATGATTGCCGTAGCTGCCTCAATGACTCTTCATATGCTCTATCAGAGCGTTGTTCCAACAAGAAGGAAGCTATTGGTTGGTACGAGAATTGTATGTTTCACTACTCAAACCGCTCCATTTATGGCATCACAGAAACTAAGCCGACGTACTATTTAGGGAACACAAAAAACGTCTCATTGTCAATCGTGGATGGCTTCAACCAAACGCTTAGGAAGTTGCTCGTAAGCCTACAAAGTGAAGCCGCAAGTGGTGGTCCTCTTCGTAAGTTTGCAATTGGAAACGCCAGTGCTCCAGGCTCCATAACAATATACGCACTTGTGCAGTGTACGCCGGATTTGTTGGAGCAAGACTGCAATGATTGCCTAGACGATGCTTTTGCAGAGATCCCAAGTTGTTGTGATGGGAAGATAGGTGGGGGACTTGTTAGACCCAGCTGTAACTTCAGATATGAAAACTACAGCTTCTTTGACGCTACAAGCGTGCCACCACTGCCATCGCCACCAATCTTATCGCCAATATCTCCTCAACCATCTTCCACAACTCCCAGAGGTATATGAATGTTTCCTAGTTATTTTTTAATGGGAATATTTAAGTAACTAGTTAATTCAAGAATACATTCTTCGATCGGTAATGCATGCATGTTCCCATACGAGTTAATTTCTTTTCTATGAATTTTTCAGGACCGAAGAATAATAAACTTCCAACTAAAACTGTCGTAATTATTGCGGTGCCAATATTTATCTCTCTGGCACTAATTATATTCCTCTACCTTTGCTTGAAAGTAAGGAAGACAAAGGAAAAGCTTGAAATACTCCCAGGTACAGAAACAAATTAAAACTGGTGAACATATATATATATATAACTTAATACATAATAATCTCAATTTAATTATGATTACAGCTTAATTATAGGCAATGATCTTATACGAATTTTGTTAAGTTGTTCCTCAGGTGAAGATATTGATGAAATTAGAACTGCGGATTCCTTGCAATTTGACTTTGACACCATCAGAGTTGCCACAAATAACTTTACTTTTGCAAATAAACTTGGACAAGGTGGATTTGGTTCTGTTTACAAGGTAATATATTAATAATATAACTATAATAAAACCAACAATATCAATTAATATCCAAATTGAGAATACGTTTAACTTTCATATTTCTTGATATGCAACTCATTTTTCTTTCCGATATATATTTTACAGGGTAGGCTTCTCAATGGAGAAGACATAGCAGTAAAAAGGCTTTCTATAAATTCTGATCAAGGAGATTTAGAATTTAAAAATGAAGTCTTGATAGTGGCCAAGCTTCAGCACCGGAATTTAGTTAGGCTTCTTGGTTTCTGCTTGGAAAGAAACGAAAGACTTCTTGTGTATGAATTTGTTCCTAACACAAGTCTTGATCGCATCATATTTGGTAGGATTCAATTCTGTTTCTTTTTTCTTTTTCTTTTTTAAACTTTATTTTTTTCATTATAAATTCTGTTTTATGTAACACACAGCAAACCATCGTGACATATAGTACGTCTTTGTTTTTGCATTGATATGTAGACCGTATCAAGCGTGAACAGTTGGATTGGGCTATGCGCTATAAAATTATAGTAGGCATTACTCGAGGGCTCCTTTATCTTCATGAAGATTCTCGCCTTAGAATCATACATCGTGATCTCAAGGCTAGTAATATCTTGATAGATAATGAAATGAACCCTAAAATATCAGATTTTGGCATGGCAAAGTTGTTTGTGCTCGATCAAACTCAAGGCAATACGAGCCGAATTGTTGGGACCTAGTAAGCACTTGACAAGGCTACATGATTTTATATTACAATTGAGTTATGCTATAACAATTGTTTCCAACTTTTCCAGCCATGTTCGATTGTTCTTCAATGCTAATCTCTTCTTCGATCTTGTTGATATACAGCGGATATATGGCTCCAGAGTATGCAATGCATGGACAATTTTCTGTTAAGTCTGATGTCTATAGTTTTGGTGTATTAGTTTTGGAGATGGTAACTGGACAGAAAAATAATTGCTTCCGTCAAAGAGAGAATGTGGAAGATCTTCTAAGCCATGTAAGTAGAAGTATACTATTTTTGGTATCTACTAAATTATTTTTTAGGTCAAGGTGTCTACCTGAATAGAATGCATAGAAAGATAGAAGATTAAAATTTAACCATGGTTCTGCAAATTTTCAAACTATTACAGTTATGGAAAAGTTGGAGGGATGGGACGGTTTCAAATCTAGTAGATCCGGCATTAAGAGATGATTCGACAAATGAAATAATGAGGTGTATCCACATTGGGTTGTTATGCGTGCAAGAAAATGTAGCTGATAGGCCAACCATGGCATCTATTACCCTCATGCTTAGTAGCCAGTCTCTCAGTCTCCCAGTGCCCTCACAACCAGCATTTTTCATGCACGATAGTGTTGGATCGGAGAATAATTTAGGGGTGACAGGGTTGTCGGAAGCATCGATCAATGAGGCTTCAATCACCGAACTATATCCTCGCTAGTGCTTGAAGATGGAACTGCATGCATAAGTACATGTGAAATTATGATAATATAATTTAAATCCTCGTGGATTCATTTTTGTGTTACAGTGGCCGTGTTTAGACATAAGTACGTATTGAATAAAGGTAAAATTTTACACATGCTCACTCAACTATAACTATTTCGACACTTTGATCACTAGACGGTCACTAAATTTTCAAAAACATCACTTTGGTCACTCAAAATGAAAAACGGTATTGAAGTCGAGTGACCAAACTGAAAGACAATATTGAAGTTAAATGACCAAAGTGAAATACGATATTTAAGTTAAGTGATCAAAGTGAAAGACGGTATTGAAGTTGAGTGACCAAAGTGATGTTTTTGAATTTTATACAAGTGTTTTAGGTATATAATTTTATTCATTTGTTAATGTGTCCTTTTATTGGCTGATCAAACCAATCCAATGATACGACAACATGACATAATACTTTCTCCGGTCACAAATTTGTAAGAAGTGTTCGACTTTCCTCCTATTCTACTCTTATTGGACTATGTTATTGCATTTAGGGCGTTAAAGTTGCATACTTGCATTGTTGAATGCTTGCAAGTTTGACTTAAAAAATCATGACTTTGTAAGAATTGTACGTTGATAGCCACAAGAAATTGTGTTGGAATTGTACATTGATAGCCACAGGAAATTGTGTTGCTTAGAAATTTCTTCGTCAATAAATT
Organism: Rubus parviflorus; assembly: GCA_029955375.1. Taxonomy (NCBI): domain Eukaryota; kingdom Viridiplantae; phylum Streptophyta; class Magnoliopsida; order Rosales; family Rosaceae; genus Rubus; species Rubus parviflorus. The sequence continues at coordinate 33,043,843 of JARGGL010000001.1, forward strand.
GTGATGATGGAGCTTCTTTTTGTTGAATGTCTAGTAACACTAGGTTGCTAAGAAAATTCAAAAAATCTGACTTTTCTTTACGTTTGAACTTCTAGTACGAATTTGAAATTAATGTCCAAACTTATCATTTTTTTTTGTTTATAATTGCCATGAAAATAATTAACAGTTTGGTACATGAATGAATAAAAATGAATTAAATTTAATATTTGGGTAATTGGGTTAGGTATAGAAAAGTTAAGGACATCACGTGCATGGAGTCATGCATGACTCATAAACCAACCCCACAAGAGTCGCATTATTGAACCTAAAAGCAGTGAAGCCCATGCAAGCAAAGACGATGATGAAGATTGGAGTATAAGAAGGACTGAAGGAGCGGATTCGGTACACAGAACGTGTACTTATACGTGCAACATGCTCCGCCGAATCATTTTCATTAGAAGGAAGGAGGGAATTAATATGGTCCATCCGCCAAGTTGTTGAGGCACATCACATCACATCACATTACAACACAACATTATCATTAATTATGAAAACTTATAGTGAAAGATTTCGAGAGGTGTGCTTTCTACAAATCTTAGGTGTACTATTTTTTTTCTTCGGTTTTTGATTTCAACAGTGTCTGAACTATTTGTCACCGATCAATGTAATACCCAAACTTTAAAAACGATCAATATGCTACCTGAACTTATTTTTAGCTATCAAGGACTTACCTCTGGCCTATTTCCGTCAGTCAGACGTTAAAAACTAGCACGTGACGCTCACATGGAGCAAAAATGAGGGGCAAATATGTAACATTAACTCCATAGCAAACCTAAAATCGAAAACAAACGTTTCGTTCACCCCCTAAACTCACAAATCTCCCTCAAACATACCCAAACTCTCTCATCTCTCCGAAAAAGTAGATTGAATCGAATCAAATCTGGCTGAAAAAGAGATTTGATTCGCTGACAGTTACTTATGGCAAAGATGTGGAGATTCTTCAGGAAATCTGAACCAAGACCCGACAACAGTGAGTGTTCCGTTATTTTTTTTCGAATTTCTTTGTCAATGGAGCCTCACACGGGTTATCAGATTTTTTGCTGGGTTTGCTTGGTTACTGTGTTTTGTTGGCTGAGGTTCTGGGTTTGCTTTGTTTCCGTTGTTTTCTTTCCTTTTTGCTCTGTTCAAGTGTTTTTGATCTTTTCAACTATTGACTATGTTGGTTGAGTAGATCGTGGGTTTGCTTTTTAGCTTAATTAAGTCCTAGTTGACAAAGACAACTATTTATTTCTAGTTTGGATCGTAGTCACTTAGGTTTGTTTGTTGCTATTATCAAGGAGTTGCTTGATTAGGGGTGGGAAGAATTTTTAAATTTCTGGAAATTCCTAAATTTGTGTATATATATGGTTTTCAAGGGTTAAATTCTTGGAATGTGTTTATTTTCAGTTCACCCAAATCAAAACAGAAATTAATTAATCAAGGGATGTTTCCATATTCATACCTCATTCCGATTGCGACAACATCCCCAGAATCTCTTGCCAACATTCTCCCCACTCCACCAACAAACCCACAGTCGACTAGACCACCCACAATGACAATTGCCTGGGTTCACAAGCCTTTCCATTAATTCCAGCCTTCTTCTACGAAGAGAAAAAGAAATTGCTTCCTTTAGGCCTTTATTTTCACACGAAATGGAGGGAGTTGTGTCATATGAACAGTATATAAATAGTATCTGGAGGGAAAATTGAGGGGAGAGGAATATTAGCCACGAAATATGGAGGGAAACTAAGAGAGAGTGTTTTTGGAGGGAAGAAGGTCGTTGGGTATCAGCTTGGAGAGGGAATAGGGGGCATTACAGTCTTTGCCCCTCATTTTTGCTCCATGTGCGCGTCACGTGCTAGTTTTTAACGTCTGACTGACGGAAATAAGGCAGAGGTAAGTCATTGATAGCTAAAAATAAGTTTAGGTAGTATATTGATCGTTTTTAAAGTTTGGATATTACATTGATCGGTGACAAATAGTTCAAACACTGTTGAGGTCAAAAACCTTTCCTAGCATTTGACATTGACATCAAGGTCAACGTCATCAGCGCAGGCTGATAATCAATCACATGGCTAAAAGCCGCCAAGAGATTTGGTCCAAAAAATAAAGGACCAACTACCCAAAACCAGACCCCTGCTGAAATCCCTGACAACAACCTAGACTCGGAAGAGCCAGGACTTATTTGAAAACTGCGAATAAAACCAAAACCCAATACAAACTGCAGCAAAAAACAACGGAAATAAACAAAAACGGAAAAACTAGCTAAGATCCGAAGAAGGACCGAATGGACATAGGGCCGGAAAAGCTTCAAAATCGGCATACCACCATTGCAAATCTCACTCACTGGCAGCACCATAGAATCCCTCCTATAGACGCTACTCTTGACGTCAATCCACACTTGCGATCTAACAGTGAACAACAGCCACCCAGCAACAACAACTTTGTCACAACTCCAGACCGCCGGCAAAGCCACCGTGGGCCCGAACCGCCAAGCTACCAATGTCACCTCCACAACGCTCCATCGCCACCACATCCACTCCGACCACAAACAAGACCAAACGAAAAAAGAAAAATAAGAGGAAAGATCCACCCCACTCACACACCCAAGATCAAACTAGATCTGAGAATGGAGGGGGGAGGACATAGATCTGATTTTGGGTTTTGGGTTTCGCTAGAGAGGAGAGGGAGCGACTAGGGTTTTTTTGTTTCGGCGGCACAAAAAAATCATCACTTAATCTTAGGTGTACTATTGTGCAGCACTGCATTGGTTGCAACTTATTTTTCAAAATATAATGGCAATTACTAATTAAGAGGGATTAATTTAATTTTAAAAGTGCAATTGTCGATTGGCAATTTTGATATGTATTTTTACATGTGAATTATTTCCTCTTAGTTACCAGTTAATTATATTTTTCAATTGCAATTGCATTTAAAAAAAAATACTTCGTACCATGCAGCACAGTAGAATTTTCCGCAAAAATAAATATTTTAAGTTTGACTTGCCAGCCCAAAATAAACGTTTGTGAATATTTTGAAGTTTCAACTCATAGAGACTTGTCCGTGATTTGCTGTAGCAGGGGACCCTTTGATCTCAAATTTCTTGCATTTGCGGGCAATTGTCTGTCAACTACGTACCTCTCCCGTTTCAAGCTAAACTCAACAACCCACCATTTTAAATAGAGAACTACTTTTCATCAATCACATTCCTAGCTTGCATAATTCGCTGGTCCTTATTTTGGGGTTGATTGACTTGACTCTATTCTGCACAGAAGCCCAGATCCCTAATTAGCTACGTACATTACATTACAATCAAAGAGAAACACATGCACGTACTGCCGGCAATGGTTTCCTCAAGATTTATATTCATCTTTTCTTCTAATACTCCGTTACTCACTTACTCATGATCACTCAACCCCTTGCTCAGCCAGCTTTTCTAATTGATAGGAGCATTAATATACGACGTTATTGTCTTATTTTCTTGTAATTACTTAGTTAATATGGGTTATTTTGAGTAATTTAATTTGTTCTCGTGTTTTGTAGATGTCCTGGTGCAAAGAGGAGAAAATGAAGCAAAAGAGAGGAATTTACGCAAAGTTAGAAATCTCGATGTGATTAGAAGAATTTGAGATGATGAGTCCTGACCTAAGAAGGATATGTTGAAGATTTGTGTAGCGATTGAAGAAATTAATTAAATACTGTGACGCAATTTAATTGGCGAAAATATTTATTTAATGTTAGACCAATTAGATTAATTTTTTATGACTTTTCTTGTGGAGTTAAGGAGTTCGAGTCCTAAAAGGTAATTAGGAAGACCGCAAGAGTAATATATAAAGACTTTTTGACATCGGAACAAAAAACTCTATGCACGTGCGGGAGATTGAAGAATCGAAAAAAAATGAAGAATTGAAAAAATTGCAATCACGACCGGTCGCGCCGTGAAATTTTCAGAATTAATTCTTTGGTTTTTGGTTCTCCTTCTTGTATGTATTTTTCTATGCTATTGAACATGACTATGTCTGACTAGTTTGTTTTTAGTTAGGAGTTTTTTTCAAAATCCTAGTTATGATTGTAAGCTTGTTATAACATTTAATTTCTTTAATATTCTTAATTATGGATGAAAGTCGTTTTGCTTGATAATCATTGATGACTTTTAATACTTATTCACTGAATGCACGCTTAGATACATGTGTTAGGTTCTATTGCTAGAAATTTATGTGCATGGCTGATTATCCCATCGCATAGTTCTACAAGTAGCTAATGAGTAAATTGAGCCATATTCATGTAATTCGACTTCTACATGTTATAGAACATGTGTAAGGGCAAAATATTTGCTATTGGCTATTTTCTATTTGACAAAACCTCTTACCTTGTATTAGCATTTGTTTTGTATTCAATGCTAGATTGTTTAGGGATTAGGTGTCGTGGCTTAGGTTGTTCTTACTCGAGATGGTTTGTGAAGACGCCTTTCTTATCCGGTCTTTTCTCCGGATTTCGATCATTTGTCATCGAAGGTTTCGTTCAAGCACCTCAAGGTATGACTCATGCATATGCACATGCACTTCATTGTCATTTTGTCTTCCTTGTTGTCCTAGGTTTATCTAGGTTGTTTTCCTTTCACTTATGATGTGAATCACATAAGTATAGGATGCTTGATTGCCACACTTGTGTCGTAAATCACACAAGTTTCGCTTGCTTATTTTATAAGCATCCGGTCGCAACGCGACCGACTCAAATGTTGAATGCATTGTTTCATACATTGGAGTTTATGATGTTAGGATTGCTAGATCTTCACTTAGATTTATTTTGATTAGCATTCCTTTATGTTTAAGGCTGTTTTATGCCTTGCGATCGATCGTCACTGTTCATGCGATCGATTGCACCACGTGACAATTATGTCCGTTGGATTTTCATGACCGTTACAGTTTAAAATATGTCCGTTGGGACTTTTCGTGCGATCGATCGCAACCTGTTATGCAATCGATCGCAAATGAGGTTTTACACTTCCAGTAGCTTCTGGTCATTGTTTTTGCACTACGCGATCGATCGCACAGTACATTTTTGTGCTGATTTTGTGTAGTGTGATCAATGTTCTAAAAATCGCTAGGCGCTAGTCGGGCGGTCGACCACCTTCTAGCGCCTAGTCGGCTAGGCGGCGACTAGTCGGCCGCCTAGGCGGTTTTTTTTTTTTGTAATTTTTATTTTAATTTATATGTAAATATTATATTAACATCTTTTTTTTACTTATGTATAGTTAATATATAATTATATATTGTGATAAGTATTAGAATATTTTATTTTTGGGTCAGAACAACATATGCTATCCATTGAATTTAATTAATAATTAAGTGCACAACACCCACAATCCCACATCTATTAATTAAGTTCATATTTACCCACAATTCCAGGTAGAGTCAAACACGTTTCCATCATTCCATGTACAGCCAAAACAAAATTAAATCCATTCAGTTGACCACTCAGACCTTCTCTCTCTCTGGTTCGCGATTTCTCTCCCCCCTCTTCTCTGTCTCTCTCTCTCTCCCCCCTCTGTGATTTTCAGTCACCGTTTCCAGCCACCGGGAAACGACACCGCCACCACCAAGTTCAAGCTTTTCTTCTCTAGACCAAAACCCTAAAACCTCACTACCATCTGCTACCCCAAATTGCCAGACGCGCCACTCAAGGAAATTCCATACATGAGTTTTCCGGCAATCCGACGCTGCATTCCAGCCCCGCCTAGACCCGCCCACGTCCGCCCAGACCCGCCCACGCCCGCCCAGACCTCCTAATCGGCCCGCCTAAAGCATGGCCGACTTTCCTTGCCGATTACCCATTACTCCGGGCGCTCGGCCACCTTCCAGCGCCTAGGCGCCGCCTAGGCGGCCGCCCAGGCCGAGTTTTAGAACACTGAGTGTGATCGATCGCATAGTTATGTCCAATTCTCTATAAATAGAACTTTGGACGATTCATTTCGGTTAGAACTCTTTCCCCATAGTCAAATACACTTTGAGAGAGTTTTCTGGTATATGAGTGAGCCTAGTTCCATGTATAGGATCCCACTCTTTTGATCTCCATGTTTAATCCTTGCTAAACAGTTTGATTTGCACATAGTTGCTTGTTTAGCTTATGTTATAGGTCTTAGGAGATTCTATTCACTCTAGCAATTGTTCCTTGTTAAATTTCTGAGTTGAAGGATTGAATCTTTAGTTTCAATCTCTTTGTTGTTCGTTGGCTTAGCTATTGTTCCTTGTGAATAGCTAAGTTAACCCTTGAATCATATTCAAGGCTTTTCAGTTCGGTTTGGTTAATGCAAGCAATTGTTCCTTGTTGAATTGCTTGTGTTAATCGAATTGAATTCATTCATACACACACACACACACACACACACACTTGCATAGTCGGTGTCTTGCGGTTGGAGGATTCACGCCGGTGAAGTTCGATCAATCGGAGAAGCTTGAGGAGGTTTCGCTTGAAGAGCAAACGGGACTACACAAGGTTAGAGCTGCCACTAGAGTATAGGTACTTAGTGTTGAGTTTGGGACCGAGTGCCCCCTTGTACGTGTTGCCATTTGGCTTTTCATAGTGTTACTCAAGAGCTTGGGGTACGGCTCCCCTCTGGTTTTCCTCTAGAGGTAGAGGTTCCGAGTGACCATATTGTGTGTTGTGGTTTGTTGTGTTTGTTCATAGCTTTTTTATTGTTGTTGTCTAGATTGTTTATATTGAATCATAATTGTCTTGTATTGTGTGATTCATTATCTAGACTATAGTCCGTGGTGTGCTAGTATGATGCACACTTTGGGATTCTAGGTTGTGCAATTGCTTGTGCTTGTTGCATATATATTGTAATCAATTGTGTGTTGCTTGTGCAATAGTTAGAACCTAGGTTGTGGAGAGTTTAAGTTTTAATTTGTGTATACTCTCCGGTTAGTATTTAAGATGACTATACCGTTGTTGGGACAATCCGGCAAACCGGAATTTCAACATACATCATAGATTTATACATCTTGTGATTACTTAAACCATCTTGTCAAGGAGATTAAAGTTTGTATGTGTTTCACGAGTGTATTGTTGTATAAGCTGGAGATTTGAGGATTGATTTAGCATTGCCTTTCATGGAGGTGGTCAGGCCACTGACTCGTTGATTGTATACACGTGGCATGACATCCTTGAACACCGGTGCCGATAAAGATTAAGCAATTGAGGCAGTAGTGGAGGTGGTCGGGCCACTGACTGGTTGATTGTATATACATGGAAGGACATCATTGAACACCTGTGCCGACGACGGTTAAACAGTTGAGTCAGTAGTGGAGGTTGTGGGCAGTGGACGCACTTCCTCTGCGGATTAGTACGTAGCCGCGCTAACTGTGATAGTTGAGTACGTAAATGTGCCAGAGCATGTGTATACCCAAGACTCCAAGTATAGAATGTGCCCAATTGTTGTCATGGACATTGTGGTACCAAATATTCACCCGTCCCACATAGGCATAGCAAGATGAAGTGTACATGGACAAAAATACCGGGTCGGAAATAACGAGTCTCGTAATCTACAAGATATGCAGATCGAGATGGTGAAGCGGCTCACCATCATTATGATTGATTTGAAGGGACGACCTGTAAACCACAATCAGCCGAGTTTGGTAACAAAATTTAAAGTCTGGAATGCCTCTCATCAGAGCAACAGTCTTCCTGCTACTCTTCAGCTAAAGAATGCGAGTCACATAAGGATATCAACCGCCACGTCCAGGATGTCAGTTGGGCACGTACAACATTTGGAGTTGTGGGTATACACGTGCATCGGCATACACACTCAACCACGCAATTAGTGCGGCCACTCCTCAGCAAAGGATGTGTCTTCACTCCCCCACTACCTCCATTATTGCCATTATTGCACAACTGCTTAACAAACGTCGGCACCAATGTTTAAGGATGTCTCGCCATGTGCATGCAACTGCCCGATGGTTAATGCACACTCCAATTTCCCATAAAAATAGCCTCTCAACCTCCAAAAGTGGTCATGACAATTTCAAACTCAAATCCACAATCTTAAGTCTGATTATGCAAACACTTGTGAAACTCCGGAAAACTTTGGCTCTCACTCGACTGAAGTCTCGTCCCTCACTAAAGACATTGTTAACTTAAGCATTGGAGGCCTTTTGGCAGACACCATACCAGTGTTCCATTGACTCTGAAGCTATGTCGTTTTCTTCCTCGCAGGTTTAGACGGTTATTTGTTCGTGGTGCTATTTTATCTACCATAAATTAGTGCTTTCATTGAGTGAAGGAAATTCATCTTCATTCAAGTTTCATTATTTCCTACTGGTCACAATCCTCTTACGCAAGTATGGTGGAAACCAGAAAAAAGTCATATAAAAATGAGTTGCTACGACTCACGTTCATACTCAAGAAGATATCCTCATGATGAAGTCTGCATTTTTTTAAAAGTGTGGAAGTCCTTAGCAGAGAAGGCCTATATATATATGTACTAACTACCTAAAAAACTATTACATACATATGCTAGTTGCGTATAATATTCTACGTTAATACTAAAGAATGATCAAGTTTTGAGAAACGAAAATTTCTCTGCTACAAAATTCACCTTAATGTATTTTTTCAATGATTCATTGAAGTTTTTCCATTCCAAGAGAAAAAAAAAAAGTTAACAAAAACATTAAACATATAAGAAGTTGATGCGACTTTGTTCAATAGCTATGATTGAAGCAGGACTAGCTATGGAATGAAGTGGTTGTCCACCAAATGTGGGTAATTTGTTAACTTGACAAATGGGTGTGGGGCCCATGACGGTGACTGCTTCGTGGCAACTCCACCATCTCCGTTAACATGTTAAGAAGCGAATAGTCTTGGCTGCACCTAGGGATATATATCCCTAATATACTGTACACGCGTGTAGGCCACACATATATTATATTAATTGCAGCAGCCAATCTCAGCCATTGGACTCATCCCAACAAGACTTTTTGAACAAACGGTGTGCATGGACGGAACAGTGGGGGAAGGCTTCCAAAAAGCTTGGGTTGACAAAAGTAAAAAAAAAATGAAGTGGTCCCTATTGTCAATAGGAGTGTAAAAACCCATGGAGTAAGAACCCTTTTTTTTATTTTTGAGAATGAGGAATAAGACATATTCATTTTTAATATTTAAATTTGATGAAATTTATATTGGCATGAACGCAACTTTTTTTATTTCGTATACTGGTGCATAAATTTAGTTTTATATTAACATGACATAATTGTAGGCAAATTTATTTGTTTCCATTTTTTTTACAAGATTTTTTTTTTCGGACATACATTTCGAGTATTTACAAGTTAATGTGGTTGATCACGTGGATCGAGGCTCTAACGGGGACGAAAGAGGCTAATTTTTTTAGCATAAATATTTTACCCCACAATGATCATATTAAACGGTCGGATTGGCCAATTAATTTTTCCACCACCTTGTTGGTTTTCAAATGTATACCTTTCTATGTAACCAACAAACAAATTGGCCGTGTGTAATGAGATTCTTATGTTAAACAAACAAATTTGTCTAATTGTTGAATGTGATCATTGCGGGGCAAAATTCTTATGCTAAAAAAATTGGCCACTTTTGTCCCCGTTTAAGCCTTGATCCAATTAGTCAACCACAATGACTTAAATACATCTCACACAAAAATGCCCGTAACCACTCCGTCACAACTAATGCGGGCGAGTCGTTTGCGCCCACACTCTCATGGGGTCGACCTATATCTACCCATGTAAAAATATTACAGAGAATAACTCATCATGGTTCGGCTGCCCATAGAGAAATATAAACTTTTGGAGAAAGGGTATAACTGTCTATGGTCTATTAAAAATAAATAAAATATATTTTTTCCCCATAGAGTGTTTACGGGCTAGGGTGTGACCAAAAACGACTCTTTGCCATCATGGACTTGGGAATTATTTTTTGTTAATTTTTAATGGTCCGTTTGACAATTTTAACCCTTAATTATTTAATTAAAATTCTCCAAGGGCAACTAAATCATAATGAGATTCCAAGTTCAAATTTTTTATGTGAGTATAAGGAGCTCGGCCGTGTGAGAGTGTGGGCACTAACAGCTCACAAATCGGAGTTATGACGAAGTTGTTACAAGCGTTTTAGTGAAAAGGATATTTTCGTAAACGTCTGTAAATAGGGTTGACTCTCCTTGATCGAGACCGAAACGACGACGAACGAGACTAATTTTTTCACACGGTACATAATACTACATAGAATATACAAGGATAACGTTGGATCTACCGTTTTTCATTTTCGATTTTTATGATTGCACGAAATTCCTACATGCCTACTAGTGCGGTCTAACTTGTTTGTTGGTTACATAGAAAGGTATACATTTGAAAACCAACAAGGTGGTGGAAAAATTAATTGGCCAATCCGACCGTTTAATGTGATCATTGTGGGGTAAAATGTTTATGCTAAAAAAATTAGCCTCTTTTGTCCCCGTTAGAGTCTCGATCCACGTGATCAACCACATTAACTTGTAAATACTCGAAATGTATGTCCGAAAAAAAAAATCTTTTAAAAAAAATGGAAACAAATAAATTTGCCTACAATTATGTCCTGTTAATATAAAACTAAATTTATGCACCAGTATACGAAATAAAAAAAGTTGCGTTCATGCCAATATAAATTTCATCAAATTTAAATATTAAAAATGAATATGTCTTATTCCTCATTCTCAAAAATAAAAAAAAGGGTTCTTACTCCATGGGTTTTTACACGCCTATTGACAATAGGGACCACTTCGTTTTTATTTTACTTTTGTCAACCCAAGCTTTTTGGAAGCCTTCCTCCACTGTTCCGTCCATGCACACCGTTTGTTCAAAAAGTCTTGTTGGGATGAGTCCAATGGCTGAGATTGGCTGCTGCAATTAATATAATATATGTGTGGCCTACACGCGTGTACAGTATAATAGGGATATATATCCCTAGGTGCAGCCAAGACTCTTCGGTTAAGAAGGACTCGTCAAAGTTGACTGTTTTGGTTAGTTTTATGACGATCAACACTCTATCTTTCTAGCTTAATCTGGTTCATGATTTCTTTATTTAGAATTGGATAATTGTCTCGAATTGTTGGGTATTTTGTTGGTGTTGTCCAGCGGTTTCAAATAACGGGAATGATTTATATTCGTTTATAAGATTTGGTATTTTTGTCTAGATCAAAATTGTGTGCCTAGGCGAATAGAGTACTATAGATGTTTTTCCCTTATATGCGCAGAGTTTTTCCTTAGTTTGTAGGGCTTTAATATTTGTAATGAGATTTACTTGCTAAGAGTGAGTTGCTAGTCTGAAAGACTAGAACTATGTGCTTAGTTTTCATGTATGTATCACTCTGGTCTCCATATTAATGCAAAATTTTTACGGGTATTCATTTGGTTTTATAAAAAATTACTGATAAAGTCACTTTTGGTGACCTTGTTCTTTTTTAAGCCACCAAATATTTTTATCTCTCATAAACCACCAATATTTACAAAAATGCCACCGCGTTTTTAATTTTTATTATTTACGAAAATACCACTGGATACGAAAAACTACTACTAGAGACAAGAAATGTACTCCCAAAAAATAATAAAGCTATTGTCGAAGAACAATAAAGCTACTGTCGAAGAATAATAAAGCTATTGTCGAAGAATAAGAAAACTATTGTCGAAGAACAATAAAGTTACTGTCAAAGAACAATAAAGCTAATGCCAAAGATCAATGCAGTAGTTTTTTGTAGGCAGTGACATTTTTGTAAATAATGAGAAAAAAATGCGGTGGCATTTTTGCAAATATTAAAATTTGTAATATTTTGGTAGTTTTATGAGCAATAAAAATATTAGGTGGTTTTTTTAAGAATATATGTTATGTAAATGACCTTAATTATGGGTAATTGGCCCTTGGTTTTATTGAGTAATTAGCTAATCATATAAATGTCATGAGTTTGAATCTAATTGACATATAGAAATGAGTAGGATGAAGATTAAAAAAAAAATCTAGTAATTAACCAACATCAAATTAATTTGTAAAGCACTTGATATGCATCAATACGTACATATCTAATAATTTTAATAAATGATTAAAAATTCGTTCCGTGAAGAATGCATTATTTTTTGCCGATAATATCACATCTTTATCCATTTTAATCTTTTTTTTTTATCGAAATCCTACGATTTTCCAAAGGTTTCCTAGGCCCAAAGGCTAATACGTAATCAGGAATATTGTCAAAACATTTTCTCCTCCTGGCCAGCCACAGAATGGATTGAGATTTAAACTCTAATCCGCAATCAGTGGGATTTGAACCCGGGTGAGGGGGCATCCATTTTAATCTTAGAAGTACTTAATCGGTAGGTTATAGTATACATTTCAAAATAGGTTGGTAAGTGTATACGTAAGGTTTCTCCCCAACAAAATTGCCAGGGGGATCATAGTTGCACCCAATGAAGGTACCTCCACTGTTGCACCTCACTTTGGCACACCCAACACGTAACGAGTTGCGCCAAACGACCTGCGTATAGTGCCCACACACTTTGCCGGCGGCACAAGTATTCGAGTTGTAATCATAATCGGCCTTCTCTGCCACCCACAGGTTGACAGCATCTCTGCCCGACAAGTCACCGGTGCTCATCGCAAGGTTTTCACCGTATTTCCCACCAGAATGGACGAGTTGGCAATCACCGACGTGGGTATTGGCATAGTCTTGTGCAAAACTTGCTACTTTGTTGTCCCACGTCAAGGGCCCGACACCCACCGCCCCTCTAGCCGCGTTGTGGGCATCGAGGTAGTCTTGGGGTGAGTCTTGGGCATGAATGGAATGGAGCAGGGCTAGGGCTGTGAGGCAAATGAGAGCGAATGAAATCTTAGACAATCCCATATTAGTGGTTTGTAGAATTTCTTGGGTGCTGCTGGTTGATTTGTCTATGATCGAGTTATATGTTGGTATTTTTATAGAGGGGGATGTGGAAATTTAGGTGTGTGTCCGGCCAGTTTGACTTGTTTTCAAATTGTATTCATTAATCCTCTCCAAGTTTTTCCCAATTGTAATCAACTGTAGTTGCGCCTCGATCTTGATGGATATATTTAATAACAAATGCTGATCACCACTCTATATTACTTGTGAAGGCGGGTGTTTAGGGTTCTCTGTGTTTCTTTCTTTTTCCCAAAGACTTTTTTGGTCAATGCAAGGAAATTTTCCATAAAGCCAAGGAAATTTCGACATTTTCTCCTATCTTGTAACTGTCAGAGAGGGACCCGAGTCCTCTTGAGTAATTCAGCTTTTGCATGTTCTTGTTCTGGGACCTCTTTTTGTTTTTTGTATACATTTCTTTCTTCTTGCCAAGACATTTTTTTTGTTACTTATTAAACGTTCAACTGTACACAGTCGTCCCTATCCAAAAAAAACTGTACAGAATGCATATAAATTTCTACATGCAATTCCCCTTATATATATACACCGGCCCACTCCATAAATCTCATTGTCTCTCATCAATCAGAATTAACCCAAGTTAGCTAACCCTCAGTCTGCAAACCATGAGTATGGAATTGTCTAAGATTTCACTAGCCCTCTTTTCCCTCGCTCGTAGCCTTAGCCCTAACCCAATGGCGAGCCAGAAATTATACATATATATTTTCTCCTCGCACTGTTCATAACTTTGAGAAATGACCATTTTGCCCCTGCCTGACTATGGGAAACTACGGTCCTGCCATCCCCTCTCTCTCCCTCCCCGCGACCTCTCTCTCTCCTCTCCCTCTACGCCGCTGTCAATCACCGCCAAACACCACAAAATTTACATCAAAACGTAGAGCACAACCCAAGGATAAAGTTATGTAACTACCTCAAGATGAAATTCGGAGTGGATCGAGAGATATCGATGTCGGAAATTCCGAAACCATAAAAATCAACGGCGTCGATTCTCTACGTACGACGGTCGACGTTCAAAACCGGGGGTACCACGAGGTTTCTAGGATAGAGGGCTACAAAGTCCAAGTGGTTTGGAGGATCGGAAGTCGTTGGACGAGGTGGTGCCGTGCGGTTGTAGAGAGAGAGGAGAGAGAGTCACGAGGAGAGAGAGAGAGAGAGGGGAGAAGAAGAGGAAGAGGAAAAAAAAAAGGCTGATTTGACGAAATTGCCCCTAAAATATTTTCTTTAATTCTTAACCTTCCGAAATTCATAATAAATAGGTCCGCTGTCCGAAAAATTCCCCGAAAATTCATACAAACTCATCATGACGTGTACTTTATTCTCGAGTTCTCAAATTGGACTTACGAGTTAAAAAAAAATTCTAAAAATTCCCGAAGCACTTTGATAATAATCGAGATTACGAATCTTAATCCCGATTAACTCCAAATAATTTTTTGAATTTTTCCGGGGTCTCACAGTAAAGAAGACTTGCAAACTAAAATCACAAGTCAGTATTGTTGTGTAAGTCTTTCAATGTTAGCTTTAATTGAAATGTATCTCAATTATGTTGAATCTCATTGATACTACATGTAATTAAATATCTCAATTATGTTTTTAGTACTTTCTACATATTTTAAATGATTTTGAAACCCGCAGCATCGCGCGGACACGTATGCTAGTTTAGAGTAAAATGGGCTAAATGTTTTTTAGAAATATTTTTTTTGTGACTACATAGATTCACATGTAAGTATAATTTTGGTGTCTACCACAATAGAATGCATAGAAAGATAGAAGATTAAAATTTAACCATGGTTCTGCAAATTTTCAAACTACTAAAGTTATGGAAAAGTTGGAGGGACGGGACGGTTTCAAATCTAGTAGATCCTAAATTATATTATCATAATTTCACATGTACTTATGCATGCAGTTCCATCTTCAAGCACTAGCGAGGATATAGTTCGGTGATTGAAGCCTCATTGATCGATGCTTCTGCAACCCTGTCACCCCTAAAATATTCTCTGATCCAACACTATCGTACCTGAAAAATGTTGGTTGTGAGGGCACTGGGAGATTGAGAGACTGGCTATTAAGCATGAGGGTAATAGATGCCATGGTTGGCCTATCAGCTACATTTTCTTGCACGCATAACAACCCAATGTGGATGCATCTCATTATTTCATTTGTCGAATCAGTTCTTAATCCTCGTGGATTCATTTTTGTGTTACAGTGGCCGTGTTTAGACATAAGTATGTATTGAATAAAGGTAAAATTTTACACATGGTCACTAAAGTATAACTATTTCGAAACTTTGATCACTAGACGGTCACTAGACTTTCAAAAACATCACTTTGGTCACTCAAAATGAAAAACGGTATTGAAGTCGAGTGACCAAACTGAAAGACGATATTGAAGTTAAATGACCAAAGTGAAATACGATATTTAAGTTGAGTGACTAAAGTGAAAGACGGTATTGAAGTTGGAGTAAGGCTATGGTATGTTAACATTTCTCATACATAATACGGATAAAAAGTTCTTGTTAAAGTAAATAAGGTCCTCATTAGAGTAAATTAGGTTCTCATTTGAGTAATTAAGTCCTAAAAGTAGTAATTGTAATGTTTTACGACTTGAGGACACATATTACCACTTCGACAACTCAGGTGGTAACTACGAAAAAACCCTCATTAAGGTAAATATGGTCCTCATTAGAGTAAATAGGTTATAGTTTGAGTAATTAAGTCCTAAAAATTGTAATTGTACGTATGAGATACGTTAACATACACTAGAATTTTCCTTGAAGTTGAGTGACCAAAGTGATGTTTTTGAATTTTATACAAGTGTTTTAGGTATATAATTTTATTCATTTGTTAACGTACTTGTCCTTTTATTGGCTGATCAGACCAATCCAATGGTACGACAACATGACATAATACTTTCTCCGGTCACAAATTTGTAAGAAGTGTTCGACTTTCCTCCTATTCTACTCTTATTGGACTACGTTATTACATTTAGGGCGTTAAAGTTGCATACTTGCATTGTTGAATGCTTGCAAGTTTGACTTAAAAAATCATGACTTTGTAGGAATTGTACGTTGATAGCCACAAGAAATTGTGTTGGAATTGTACATTGATAGCCACAGGAAATTGTGTTGTTTAGAAATTTCTTCGTCAATATATTGTGATGATGGAGCTTCTTTTTGTTGAATGTCTAGTAACGCTAGGTTGCTAAGAAAATTAAAAAAAATCTGACTTTTCTTTTCGTTTGAACTTCTAGTAAGAATTTGAAATTAATGTCCAAACTTATCATTTTTTTTTGTTTATAACTGCCATGAAAATAATTAACATTTTGGTACATGAATGTATAAAAATGAATTAAATTTAATATATGGGTAATTGGGTTAGGTGTAGAAAAGTTAAGGACATCACGTGCATGGAGTCATGCATATATGACTCATAAACCAACCCCACAAGAGTCGCATTATTGAACCTAAAAGCAGTGAAGCCCATGCAAGCAAAGACGATGATGAAGATTGGAGTATAAGGACTGTAGGAACGGATTCGGTAACTTGCAACATGCTTCTCACATGTCCGTTAGATTTTAACGATCATGATACATGTGTCGCTCCACTTCAAGCCTTTAAGGTCGTCAAGACGACCTCCGCTGCGTTATTACCGCCAAAGATTCAAATTTCGATTTCAGTGAAAATTTCGGTATTTTAAATTTACAAAAATTTCGGAGAAAGTTTCGATTTCGATGAAAATTTCGGTTAGAAAAAATAGAACTCACAGAAACTATATTTTGAATGAAATTTTTACATAGACTAAACTAACTTATAATAAACCTATTTATAATGTAATATCTCTAAGATTGTACATATATAATCAAATTATGATATTTAATATGGATGAGTGATTAAGTATGTTGCTAAACTAATGTTTTCATCTATATGTAATTATAAATGTGCAGTAAATTACTAAATTAATTGATAATATTGTTGTATTTTTTATATGGCTAGAACTCAGTGGGAGGCTTGGCCATCATGCATTTTTCACTAATAATTATATATATAATCATAAATAGATTTATAATTATTGTGAACACTTTTGATTTGATGGGTTTTTAGGAGTATTCGATATTGATTGCATAATTTTTCGATGAAAGCATATATGAATCTTTCCTCTTCTGTAAAGTAAAATTTTAATCCAAGGTGGTTAATTAATCTAGTGGTTTGGCACCAATGTTGTCTTAGGAGAGATCATAGATTTGACTCCACTAGGATTTATGTGTGTAAATTGACGTTAAAAAAGAAAGAAAGTAAAATCTTATGTCGGGTGTCAGAATCGGTGAAATTTCTTTAATTTTTGCTATTTGTGTGTAGATATTACGAAAATTACATATCTTTGTCAAAAATTTCGAGAAATTTCGGAAACTTCCTAACGGAAATAACATAGAATATGAATTTCGTTTCGGTACTTCAATATTACAAAAATTTCGACTGAAATTTTGATAATTTGGGGGAAATTTCAATCCTTGTTCACCGCCATATTCCCGTACCAGTTGGAGTCGAAGTAGATAATGCGGATCTGTCAGAGTTGCAGTTAAATGGAAAAGTCAAGGTCTGTATCAGATTGTAACTAGAAAAACTACGCTTGGCCGAAGCGCGTGCTATTTCAACATGGAGGCGATGGTGATTGATTTGTGGAAGTGGAGGGATTTGGGGGTTAACGGAAGCCATGTTTCTACAGATCAAGCAACCCTAGAATGGCCAAGGTGGATCTGGTTTTCGAAGCTATGATTCGCGTACTGGAGATCTTCGTTGTGTACAACAGGATTTGTACCAAGCACTACCATTTTTTAAGCTTCCCAATCTCTTCCATCAACGAAGGCTCCTCCTCTTAAGATTGAAGATCAAGACCACCGCCTAGAACAAAGCCCTCCCTTAACTGTCGACGTTGACGGTCAAACGTCCGTTAGCATGAACGGATGACTTAAATGACATTAAAAGTTGAATCTGCATTTAAACGGCTGAGATTGCAAATTAATTGTATATAGAAGTGGACGGTCCGTGCAGGGAATAATTTTCATAAAAAGGAAGGAGGGAATTAATATGGTCCATCTGCCAAGTTGTTGAGGCACATCACATCACATCACAACACAACACAACATTATCGTTAATTATGAAAACTTATAGTGAAAGATTTCGAGAGGTGTGCTTTCTACAAATCTTACGTGTACTATTGTGCAGCACTGCATTGGTTGCAACTTATTTTTTAAAATACAATTTCAATTACTGATTAAGAGGGATCAATTTAATTTTAAAAGTGCAATTGCCGATCGGCAATTTTGATCAGTATTTTTACATGTGTAGTTACTTCTTCTTAATTAGCAATTACATTTTAAAAAAAATACTTCACGTACTATGCAGCACAGTAGAATTTTCCGCAAAAATAAATGTTTTAAGTTTGGCTTGCCAGCCCAAAATAAACGTTTGTGAATATTTTGAACTTTCAACTCATAGAGACTTGTCCGTGATTTGCAGCAGCAGGTTACCCTTTGATCTCAAATTTCTTGCATTTGCGGGCAATTGTCTGTTTCAATCTAAACTCAACCACCCACCATTTTAAATAGATAACTACTTTTCGTCAATCACATTCCTAGCTTACATAATTCGCTGGTCCTTATTTTGGGGTTGATTGACTTGACTCTATTCTGCACAGAAGCCCAGATCCCTAATTAGCTACGTACATTACATTACAATCAAAGAGAAACACATGCACGTACTGCCGGCAATGGTTTCCTCAAGATTTATATTCATCTTTTCTTCTAATACTCCGTTACTCACTTACTCATGATCACTCAACCCCTTGCTCAGCCAGCTTTTCTACTTGATAGGAGCATTAATATACGACGTTATTGTCTTATTTTCTTGTAATTACTTAGTTACTTTGGGTTATTTTGAGTAATTTAATTTGTTTTCGTGTTTTGTACATATCTTGGTGCAAAGAGGAGAAAATGAAGCAAAAGAGAGGAATTTACGCAAAGTTAGAAATCTCGATGTGATTAGAAGAATTTGAGATGATGAGTCCTGACCTAAGAAGGATATGTTGAAGATTTGTGTAGCGATTGAAGAAATTAATTAAATACTGTGACGCGATTTAATTGGTGAAAACATTTATTTAATGTTAGACCAATTAAATTAATTTTTTATGACTTTTCTTGTGGAGTTAAGGAGTTCGAGTCCTAAAAGGTAATTAGGAGGACTGTTGGAGTAATATATAAAGACTTTTTGACATCGGAACAAAAAACTCTATGCACATGCGGGAGATTGAAGAATCGGAAAAAATGAAGAAATGAAAAAATTGCAATCACGACCGGTTGAGCCGTGAAATTTTCAGAATTCTTTGGTTTTTGGTTCCTCCTTCTTGTATGTATTTTTCTATGCTATTGAACATGACTATGTCTGACTAGTTTGTTTTTAGTTAGGAGTTTTTTGAAACTCTAGATATGATTGTAAGCTTGTTATAACATTTTCTTTAATATTCTTAATTATGGATGAAAGTCGTTTTGCTTGATAATCATTGATGACTTTTAATACTTGTTTTTTGAATGCACGCTTAGATACATGTGTTAGGTTCCATTGCTAGAAATTTATGTGCATGGCCGATTATCCCATCGCATAGTTCTACAAGTAGCTAATGAGTAAATTGAGCCATATTCATGTAATTCGATTTCTACATGTTATAGAACATGCATCATAGATTTATACATCTTGTGATTACTTAAACCATCTTGTCAAGGAGATTAAAGTTTGTATGTGTTTTCACGAGTGTATTGTTGTATAAGCTGGAGATTTGAGGATTGATTTAGCATTGCCTTTCATGGAGGTGGTCAGGCCACTGACTCGTTGATTGTATATACGTGGCAGGACATCCTTGCCGGTGCCGATAAAGATTAAGCAATTGAGGCAGTAGTGGAGGTGGTCAAGCCACTGACTGGTTGATTGTATACACATGGAAGGACATCCTTGAACACCTGTGCCGACGACGGTTAAACAGTTGAGGCAGTAATGGAGGTTGTGGGCAGTGGACGCACTTCCTCTGCGGATTAGTAGCCGCACTAACTATGATAGTTGAGTACGTAAATGTGCCAGAGCACGTGTACACCCAAGACTCCAAGTATAGAATGTGCCCAATTGTCGTCATGGACATTGTGGTACCAAATATTCACCCGTCCCACATAACCATAGCAAGATGAAGTATACATGGACAAAAATGCCGAGTCGGAAATAATGTGTCTCGGAATCTACCAGATATGCAGATCGAGATGATGAAGCGGCTCACCATCATTATGATTGATTTGAAGGGACGGCCTGCAAACCACAATCAGCCGAGTGTGTAACAAAATGTAACGTCTGCAATGCCTCTCAAGTCTCAACAGAGCAACAGTTTTCCTGCTACTCTTCAGCTAAAGAATACGTGTCACATAAGGATATCAACTGCCATGTCCAGGACGTCAGTTGGGCACGTACAACATTTGGTGCGGCCACACACCCAACCACACAATTAGTGCCGCCACTCTTCAGCAAAGGATGTGTCTCCACTCCCCCACTACCTCCATTACTGCCATTATTGCACAACTGCTTAACCGACGTCGGCACCAATGTTTAAGGATGTCTCGTCATGCACGTGCATGCAACTGCCCGATGGTTAACGCACCCTCTAATTTCCTATAAAAATAGCCTCACAACCTCCAAAAGTGGTAATGACAATTTCAAACTCAAATCCTCAATCTTAAGTCTGATTATGCAAAAACTTGTGAAACTCCGGAAAACTTCGGCTCTCACTCAACTGAAGCCTCACTAAAGACATTGCTAACTTAAGCATTGGAGGCCTTTTGGCAGACACCATACCGGCGTTCCATTGACTCTGAAGCAATGTCGTTTTCTTCCTCACAGGTTTAGACGGTCATTTGTTCGTGGTGCTATTTTATCTACTATAAATTAGTGCTTTCATTGAGTGAAGGAAATTCATCTTCATTCAAGTTCAACTATTTCCTACTGGTCACAATCCTCTGACGCAAGTATGGTGGAAACCAGAAAAAGTTCCAGTAAAAATGAACCACGGCCTTCCTCAGAAGTTCGGGAGTCTGAAGCTCAACCCCAAAATCCGGCGGATGCTCAACCCAAAATGGACGCTCCAGCGCAACTGGAAGAAGTCGCTCTGGAGGCTGCGTAATCTAGTGAACCCTCAGATGATCCAGTGGTCTTGCAATCTTGCCTCAACAAACTGACCCGACCTCTTGTGGAGAATAAGCGCGCGAGAGGTGAGCGCTATGGCCTAACGAATGCAAAAGTCATTGTAATCTAACTACAGAGCAAGACTGGAGGTGATTTCGGAGGAACCCGTCACGACGGCCAGGAAAAGAACCTATAGTCCCGAGGCAGCGGTCTCACCCAAGGCAACGCCTCGAATGGCCACCTTCATCAGACGCAGAAGGCTCTAGCCGCGTTGCGGGCATCGAGGTAGTCTTGGTGAGTCTTGGGCATGAATGGAATGGAGCAGGGCTAGGGCTGTAAGGCAAATGAGAACGAATGAAATCTTAGACAATCCCATATTAGTGGTTTGTAGAATTTCTTAGGTGCTGCTGTTTGATTTGTCTATGATCGAGTTATGTGGTGGTATTTAATTATTTATAGAGGGGGGATGTGGAAATTTAGGTGCGTGTGTCCGGCCAGTTTGACTTGTTTTCAAATTGTATTCATTAATCCTCTCCAAGTTTTTCCCAATTGTAATCCAACTGTAGTTGCGCCGCGATCTTGATGGATATATTTAATAACAAATGCTGATCACCACTCTATTGTAATTGTGAAGGCGGGTGTTTAGGGTTCTTTGTGTCTCTTTCTTTTTCCCAGACTTTTTTGGTCAATAATTTTCCATAAAGCCAAGGAAATTTCGACATTTTCTCCTATCTTGTAACTGCCAGAGAGGGACCCGAGTCCTCTTGAGTAATTCAGCTTTTGCATGTGCTTGTTCTGGGAAATGACCAAATCCCCTCTGCTTTCTGTTAATTTTGTTGCATCGAACCTTCTCTCTTCCTTCTGGTAATAAGCCCTCTATCTGGTCATAAATATGAAACCACTCTCTAACAACGTGGCTCCAACACACCCAGGTGATTATTGGTAATTTAAAAGTCTCTTGCACTCACTTCCTCTGGTGTCCAAAACCTGAGCAGAGTTTGTGGCTTTCCTTTTGTCTTCTTCAATCTGAAACCTTGGGTGCAGATGGTACTGTAAATGGTGGCTGTTGGAAGGAACTTTGGCTTGGTTACTGTAGAAGATGTAGCAACAGGATGGGCAAAAAGCATATAGATAGGTAGATCAGGAAGAGGAGGATGCAAATCTAGGGTCTGATTTTTCATTGGTGTCCATTTGATGAGCAATGCAACCCAAAAGAGCTTGGTGTCTGAAAAGCCTACGGGAGGTCTTTTATTTTTGTAGTTCATGTTCTCATGTTGAGCGTTTCGCTCCTTATACATCAACTTAATTTATGAAGCACTTGATTCTCAAAAAAAAAAAAGAGAGGCTATGAACATGAAGCCACTTTTTTTTTTCTTTTGGCATATAAACTCAAAATTATATCATAACTTCAAACCAAATT
This sequence comes from Rubus parviflorus, assembly GCA_029955375.1. Classification (NCBI taxonomy): domain Eukaryota; kingdom Viridiplantae; phylum Streptophyta; class Magnoliopsida; order Rosales; family Rosaceae; genus Rubus; species Rubus parviflorus. Next base: position 33,066,430 of record JARGGL010000001.1, read on the forward strand.
ACAACAAATAGTCCCAACAAACTGGGCCAAAAGACAAATGAAGCAAAGACAGCAGGGCCTAAACCAGGGGAGGGAGTCGCCACAATGACTGTGCCGCCAGGAGTCAAATCACACCAGCATGCAGTGCACGACTGGGATCCGTCTAAATTCGGAGAGCTTGGTTGATGCCAACTGCAATCCTGACCAATGGACGCTAAAAAAATCTTAATCCAAATACGCCAACACAGTTCAAGAATCTCTACGTACATCTCGCTACACCGGAGAATATTTTCAGCTACCAAATTAAAGAAATGGAAAAACCAAAGAAAGACGAAGACTAGGCCGATTCATCAAGGGATCAGAGGAATAGCCATCCAAATGGTGAACGTACAAACCCACATTGTACTATCGGGTAGAGACCCCTGTGCACTAGCAGGCAAATCTCACTTAATACGAAGCTCTACGGAGCGAAAACACTAATATTGGCCACCTACTCTTAACTTGACGGAGAAGAAACCCAGAGTGAGGGGTTTTCTACGGTCATGAAGCTACTTGATAAACCATGTTTAATTATATAGCACGATTATAGCATATGCATCAATAATTAAGTACATACGTATTTATTCTACAAAGTGATTAAGAAGTCATTCTTCACATCGTCCAAAAAAAAAAAGTCATTCTTCACGGAATGATATACAATATTATATTCATCAATTTTATTAACTATATCATATGCATCTCAAAATAGCTTAGTAAGGCCTCTGCCCTCAACAGCTCCCCGGGGGATCATAGCTGCACCCAATGAAGGTACCTCCACTGTTGCACCTCACGTTGGCACACCCCAACCGTAATGACTTGCGCCAAACCACCTGCGTATAATGTCCACACACCCTACCAGTTGCGCAAGAATTCAAGTTATAATCATAGGCGGCTTGCTCTTCCACCCACATGTTGACGGCACGTGTGCCCGACATGTCACGGCTGCCCATCGCAAGGTTTTCACCGTATCGTCCATGGGAATAGACAAGATGGCAGTCTGTAACGCCCCGGACCCGGTGTCGGTGGATTTTAGGCATCTAAATCCGAATCCAAGGTGTGAGGGTTTAAAAAGTAAAAATAAAATAAAATACAAAAAAATACGTTTCCGCTGCGCAACTCTGATCTAATAAAAATAACAAAATCTTTTACAAATACACAAATAAAAACACCTCGATCTAAGCTCGTCATTCTATGCTCATCTAATCGTTTCAATTCTCAGTTATTGAACCTGCAAAATATATAAAGCGGTGAGCTTTCGTCCTCGCTGCTCAGTAGAGACATAAACCTCATTATCGATAATTGACCATAAGTAACACGCAAACACATGTTTCAACTATTGGACGTTTATCAAGTATAACAATACTACGATGCAATGCAATGCAACTCCACTTATCTACCCGTTAATCCATATAACAAAACAAGCAGAGCCTACACGTCTCATACCGTGTATTTTACCAACCTGGGGTGACCCTGAATGTTTCAATATATGATCTAACACCCGTAACAATTCAACCCACATATCCATTTTGATAGTCATCTTGCCCAACCTCGATCACCAGTTCCGCACAGCTCTATTAGCCCACATGAAATCTGGTCCCTACGAGTCAGACTCAACCACACAAAAGCTATTTCCCATATATTCCATTCTTTCTATATCCATCCACCTTCCTCATATCATAATCAAATGCATTCTCAACTATCAATTCTACATGCCATGATGCATTGTAATAATATGCATATATCGTTCATGTATGCCAATTAAGCATTTAGACATGTAACTTATGTTTTCATATAAGTCATATCAATCACCGAGCATATTATTATTAAACATCACAAGCAAACAAATCATTTAAAAAGGTTCCCCAAGATCCCCCTACCTGGATTCCGAGCATAATTGTCGAGCATAACAACGACATTGTGAACCTCCTTAAAATAGCCATAAAAATATCTACACTTAATCTGGAATATAAGTAACTAGATGGATAGATCTCGTCGAGACGAATCCATAAGCTTTCATGGATCCTAAATCGGAGCTACGGTTAAAAAGATATGATCTACCGAAGTTTTAGAGAGAGAAACTAGAGAGAGAAAGTGAGGAGTGAGAAACTTTCTCGGAAAATTTATGAAGAAAAAATGATACGATCAGGCCTATTTATAGTAGTACATTTCTTGGTCGCTAAGAAAGAAATATAATATAATAATACGGTTGTGGATAACCTCAAACAATTCTATCCACATAGTTTTGGATAAACTCAAACGATCATATCCGCAAATAACTTAATCACTAAGTAAAGAAGAGATATACATGAATGATCATATCTACATATAACTTAGTAGCTAAGTAACGAAGAGATAAAATTTGACCAACTTAAAAAAAAATTAATAAATCATTTTCAAAAGCTAGTAAAAATAATAAAAATATTTTTTTCGACTTAAAAATAAGAAATTTAAAATTCGGGCTGTCACACAGTCACCAACATGGGTATTGGCATAGTCTTGCGCATAACGCGCTACTTCATTGTCCCACGTCAAGGGCCCCACACCCACCGCCGCTCGAGCGGAGTTGTGGGCATCGAGGTACTCTTGAGGTGAGTCTAGCTTGGCCATTAAATGAAGTACGAGGTGAGTCTTGGCCATAAAATGGATTACGGCTACGCCAGTAAGAGGAATGAGATCTATGGCTTTGAGAGATTTGGAATAGGGCTATGGTTGTGAGATAAATAAGGGTTATCGAAATGCATGTTGGACAATTTCATATCAATGGTTTGTAGAATCTCTTGGGTACTGTGGATGTGCAAATGAGATATATATGGCGTGGTGTATTTATAGGGCAATATGTGGAAATTTATATCCATGACTGTAAAATAGAATGAACTAAGTGTACGAGACAAACGAAGGCATCTTGCACAATGCCATATTGGTTTGTGCTCTACACTTAGAAAGTATATATCATGCATCAACTAATCATAAAAATTAATTACTGTAATGGACTTCACCTTCTAGATTATATAGTTCTGTAGTGGTGTAGTTGACATATAGGGTTTCTCTAGATAGCTACCAATTAATAGGCCAATAGCATTGCTGGTCAATCACATCAGTTATCTGTTGATTAGTAAATACTTGTTAGATTACTTGGTCAACTAATTATGTGGCTACAAAATGTGATATCTAGCAATATTGCGCATCTCTACTACTATAAATGGAAGTGTATGGTTTGGTGTCAAAGTCTTCATAATATATAATAAAATAATTTTAAAAGGTTATTATGGTAAAAAGCAGAAAAAATAAATATGAAAAAAAAACAAAAAAAAACATGAAAATATGGGTAACAAGAAAACTTCCACGTTTTTCATCTTCTCACCAATAACACGTGTATCGCACGGATATGAAACTAATATTTATAATGACATATATTTATTAGGTTTTTTTTTTCTAACGAGGATTTTTAAATAAACGGTTAGATGACTTTTTTTTTTGTTAGGGAATCTCTCCCTAGGAAGGATCCCCCCCAACTCAATGGTTAGATGACTTTGTATGTTGAAAAAATTAATATTTCAATTAAAATTAAAAGAGTTTTATCACAAATAGTACTTAAACTTATCCGCCATTATATACATAGTATATAAACTTACATTTTGATCACAACCAGTACTTGAACTCTTCGATTTCGTTTCAAATGGTACTTATGCTAACTTTTCATTCATATTCCGTTAAAAATAAGGGTAATTTTGTCAATTCAATCTTTCTCAATTAATTTAGGTATCATTTGTAAAGAATTCAAAATTAAAACAAATAAATAATAAGAATTAACAAAAGAAATGAAATTATTTTGATATTTTATTTTGTTAAGAAAACAAAAAAAATTGAATCTTTCTTCACATTAATTTCTTAATTCTAACCATCTTTAAAAGATGAAAAGTTTTTTCACATTTTTTTAAAATATTTTTTCTGGTTTTGTATCCTTAGTATTTTTTTCTTTTGATACTTTGTATATTTTTAAAAGAAGTTTTTATCGTTTTTATTTAATTTTGATTTTTAATTTTCTGACTTTTGAGTTTTATATAAATGAATACCTGAACTAATTAGAAATGAGTAGTTTCGTCCAATCACTCATTTTTTAACAGAATATGGATGGAATATTAGCATGGGTACCATTTGAGACGAAATCGAAAAGTTCAGGTATTGGTTGTGATCAAAATATAAATTTAGGGAGTAGCGCTCTAAAACTAAGCTGTTAGTTTCATAATATAAAACTAACCACCTTGATAACACTTGGATTAATCTAACGGCTTGAATCAAGTCACTTCTAATACCCCATTTAAAATATATTTTTCTCATTAAATTCATTTTATTCAACCAAAAAATAAAAACCAAAACAAACCTGGCGTTCTCTATCGCAGTCGCGCTCCTTGCTCTCTTCTCCACCATTGCAGCTTTCTCACTCCATCAAATTAGGTATGCATCTCGAAAGTTCTCCCTAAATTAGAATCATCCAAGCTAAAAAAAAAAATCTATTTATCTATACATTCTATAATATAAAACATTAAAACCAAGCGCCTCTTTAGTGTCAAAGGCTGAACTAAATATCAGATTACCAAAAATACTCTTTTGTAACGTAATTAACAACTCAAGCAAAAGAAAATATAAAGAGCACTTTTAACCTAACCCATTTTTTATTATCCGCGAAAAATGCAAGCACATCTGCTAATATCTATAAATCAAAGAAGTGAACAACAAAATATCCATAATACGTCGTAACCAAGCAATTTAAGAACCCTAAAATACAATCGAGGAATAGATTGCCATCATATATCCGTTTTGGACCGTTTATGTGTTTATTCATCAAAGCACATTCTCAAAGCATTTAGGAATTTCATAGAAGCTTGTTCTACTATTTGCCATACAATTCGCCGTTTTGATATATGTAAAATGTAAAACTATATTTAATTCTGATCAATTTAGTAAAGAGATCTAAACCGTTTTCTCTGTTTTTTTTTTTTTATCTTATTCCTTTCTTTATGTTGGGTTAGTGTCTGATGATTGTTCAATATGGTAAAGTTCTTTTTGTTTATTTTTCTTATATACTAACCTCCTAAAAAATTATTATATACACTAGCCTCATACTCGTGCGATGCATATTATTTGTGAAAAGATGAAGAACGTACGTGGAAATTTCCTTATTACCTATCTTTTCAAGTTTTTTTTTTTGTTTTTTGTATATATTAATAAATGTAATTAACTTTGTTTCTAAATAAAAAAAATATTAAAGCAAATTTTTTACGGATATCCATTTTGTTCTATCTAGTAATTAACCAATACCGTGGAAGTCATGTGTTCGAATCTAATTGATATATGGGAATGAGTGGGGTAGAGATAAAAAAAAATCAAGTAATTAACCATGATAAATCAACATCAAATTAATTTGTGAAGCACTTGATCTCTGTTTATTTATATAGCAGGCTTAGCTGCATCAGTACATATCTAATAATTCCAATAAGTGATTAAGAATTCATTCTTCGCGGAATGATACAATCACATCTTTATCCATTTTATTCTTAGAAGTACGTACTTACTCCATTTACGTACATGTGAAAAAAACCTTAGTAAGGTTTCTCCCCAACAAAATTGCCAGGGGGATCATAGTTGCACCCAATGAAGGTGCCTCCACTGTTGCACCTCACTTTGGCACACCCAACACGTAACGAGTTGCGCCAAACGACCTGCGTATAGTGCCCACACACTTTGCCGGCGGCACAAGTATTCGAGTTGTAATCATAATCGGCCTTCTCTGCCACCCACAGGTTGACAGCATCTCTGCCCGACAAGTCACCGGTGCTCATCGCAAGGTTTTCACCGTATTTCCCACCAGAATGGACGAGTTGGCAATCACCGACGTGGGTATTGGCATAGTCTTGTGCAAAACGTGCTACTTGGTCGTCCCACGTCAAGGGCCCGACATTCACCGCCCCTCTAGCCGCGTTGTGGGCATCGAGGTAGTCTTGGGGTGAGTCTTGGGCATGAATGGAATGGAGCAGGGCTAGGGCTGTGAGGCAAATGAGAGCGAATGAAATCTTAGACAATCCCATATTAGTGGTTTGTAGAATTTCTTAGGTGCTGCTGGTTGATTTGTCTATGATCGAGTTATATGGTGGTATTTATAGAGGGGGAGATGTGGAAAATTATGTGCATGACTATGTACAGGTGACTTCCTCAATCGTATTATGGATAAGTTGTCAAAGAATTTTGCATCCTAAATGTTGTTTGCAAAGTTATAAGGGTAAACTACTGTGCTTAATTACGAGGGTCAAGAATACAAAGAGGTTTGTCTTTTTTATTTATTTATGGAATACGACAAACTTTATTTCACGAATTAATTCGTACAATGATCGGAGACAAAGCTCTCTAAATCAGGAGGAACAGACCCACTCTAAGATACATGTAAATTCTCAACTAAAACTAAGCGAGCAAGCTTATGAGCCACCATGATGGACTCACGATATACATGAGCACAAGAGGTTTGTCTTAATCTTGCCCATATGGAGAAAAAAGCTTAAGAACCTGGCCAGTACTGGACACCATACATATGGCCTCTCACAAAATTTCTATTTAAGACCTTCAAACCATAGTGGATATTACAAGATTTTACATTCTTTTATGTACGTTCTTTGTCCAGTAAATTCTTTATCATAAAATCCTATCGAAAAAAAAAAAACAAATCTTTATCATAAAAGCTGTCAGTTCCCTCAAGATTAATCTACTTCGTCGGCTACAAAACAATGAGAATAATATGACTTAGGGTTAGATAGCTAAGTTAGATAACAATTAGTTTGGTCCATTCGGCTACTTTTCTTCCATAAACTAGATGCACATATGCATGCATCTAGAAGACGTATCAGTTCGATCAGTTAGATAGCAAATTGGTCTAAACCTAGTTGTCCGTCAGTTTCGGGGAACAAATTGATCATAATTTTGGATTCATGTAATGAACTTTGGAAAACAGTCCAAGAAAAATAAGACTGGACTTTGGAAAATAGGGTAAAAGGCTAAAAGCATAATTTTGTACATACGCATGTAAATAGAGAAATTCTATTAGGACCTCCAAATTTGCTCACCTGAGATCTTATACTCTTTGCACCTCCTTTTTGCTTTTAAAATACAAGATTTGCTTACTAAACCTCTTCTAAATTCCTAAAATAACCATGATGATATAATTCACATTAAATATACAAAATTACTACTATAATTCTAAATTTACTCACCACACATCCATTAATTAATTTCTAATCAACAAGAAAATATTTTAGCATGAACTATTCTTTGTTTTTTTTTAATCTTTTTTTAACTATTTTTTTCTCTTTTAGTTGTGCAATAAAAAAAATAATCATTTATTCTTACTGTTTATTTTTTTCATCTATTTTTTGAACCTCATGATTAAATATTTATATATATTTTTTTAATTGCTTTTTTTTTTTTGCAAATATAATGGATAGACTTAGATTTAGGTCATAGTATAATTTCTTTTGTTCTCTATCACCAATATGCGTTCAACAAATGATACAAATTTTTATGTCACATGATCTATCATAGTTTTAATTTTTATTAAATATATATATGAATGTTTTAATGAGTATGTAGTGAAATTGAAAAATAAAAATAGATAAGGAAAATAATAAAGAATGCAATCTAATATTATTGAATTGGAAACTCTAGAGAAAATAAACATGATATCTTTTTTGTATAATTATTGTCCTTAATAGTCATTTTATAGGAGGTTATAAATGTCATTTAATAATTCATAATGGAGTGAGGTCAAGTGAGAAAATTTGGAGGTCCCAATAGAAACACTCATGTAAATAATGTGATGGCCGTGTGGAAAATGGTGGTGCCTTTCAAGTTTTTTTTTTAATTGGCTAATATTCAAGTTAGTTTTCTTAGCACCTACTTTCTACACACCCTTTATACTCTTTTTTTTTTTGAAGGCTAGTCTTCTTATATATTAAGCAAAGGTTAAATTTTTGAACTTCCTATGAATCCCATGACTTATTAATTTATAGAAGAGAAGCATTTTATCAAAAGAGAGTAAAACAGGAAAAACAATTATTGGTCATAAAAAGTGGAAAAAACTACCCACTTTTTTATTACAGAATCTGTTTTTTTTTGTTATAATTAATTTTATTTTATATTTTATATTTATTATTTCACATTTCCTTAAAAAACACAACAAAAATTCAAATGGTACGCACATAGTGCGTGTTAAGAGGCTAGTATATATAGTAGAAGAAATAATATTTTTATCTACCAAATTATCTTGCGTGTGGTAAAAAGTAATAGTTTGGAGTACTAAATACCAAGACTTGTTGCAAATGATATAGTTTCCCATATCATCTGTCACATCGTCAACATTAATTCCCGATACTCAATAATTATTAAGTCATTAAGTTATTTTTAACAAATTTTACTCAATAATCATCAAGTCATTAAGTTGTATGAATCTACAATTTATCATGATACAGAGAGGAAACAAACAAAAACATTTCCTCCATTTGTCAAAAAAAAAAACTAACAATAAATGATTCAAAAGCATCATTTTAACCCTTTTAATCTTGGGTAAAATTCATCAACCGTACTTGAATTCTTTTTGTGGAAGAGGATATTGAGAAAAAAAAAATGTTTTTGTGAGAAAAGACCATAATACCCTTAAAAGGTATCTCACATGTGTGACACGTGCTTCATTTTAACAGTTCATCGACGGAAAGCAAATAAAAGTATCATGTTGATACGAAATTTTGAGTCTAGGTATCACATTGATTAATTTTAATAGTCAGGTATCAAACTGACTGATAGAAAAGAGTTCATATATGGTTGATAAATTTGATAGCTTTGTATAAGCTTGAAGGAAACTTGAAGAAGAAGAACAAAGAGATATATTTTACTGTACTGAACAATGAACTCGTACACACACACACACACTACTTGTGCAGCTGAAGCTGCTATATATACAATTATATGAGTGCATAGGATTCTGACACTTGTCACATATCTGTGGCTCTATAACTAGTTCTCTAACTATGCTACTATACCCTTAACAAAATTAAACCCAATTAATCTTTATTCCTCTCTCAAGTCTCAACACAAAAATAATCTTTAATCTTCACGCATATACCAAAATAATAGATTATATATCTTTTTTAAAAAGGATGCTCGGTCCCATCGTTAATGCCAGAAGGCTCTTCGTTAAAGCCGTCAGTTTTGGGAAAGAAATTAATTGTAATTTTGGATGAATCATGTAGTAGTGAACTTAAAACAGTATGAGAAAATATAAGTTAACTTTGGAAAATAGAGGAAAAGGGTATTACGTGCTGTTGAAGTTCTAGTGTTTCTGATAACAGGAGAGAGAATGAGGAGAGAGAGAGACTTTTCTTAGAGAGGAAGAAGATGAGAGATTCTATATTATCAGTTGAAGGCTTGTTACAGCTTGTACATGATCACGGGTTTTATATGAGAAGGTGATTAGCCTCGGCTTGATTGCTACGCAAGCTCAATTAACAGACTCTAACAAACTCTAACAAACTTCATAATGGCTAATGACTACGTGCCACCTGGCAAGCTATACCCAGCTTCTGTTTTGTTGACTTGATGACCTGGACCTGAAGCGACGTCGTTGTTATCCTTACACGTGCCACGCTTGCTTTTTGACCACTAACCACCTAGCTATATCAGCGTGAGAAAATTAGAAAAGGTGAATAAATTCATAATTTCCGAATGTATCATATTCTCCTTATTGACCGCTGACCACTAGCATATAACAAACTTTGTGTACTAATACTCATTACTTAATCAACAAACTTCTAAAGATTAATCATTACTTAATTAGAATGCTCCAATTTACAGTCTGCAATTCTCTTCTTTGCGTATTGTTTAGGGTGTTGCTCTAAGTCAGTAGTTTGATTCAGACATCGCCCAATCCCACTGCTGCCACCATAAGAGAAAAGAAACAAGTCATCGATAGGCTTGCTTGCACGCTAGGCATTGCGTAGTAGAACTACCGGCAGCGTTGTCCTCAATGCTTGACGACAAAACCCTAACGGATTCGTCGCCACCATAACATTCGTTAAAAATCCAAGTAGTGCTAACTTTTTTCAAATTAATGAATTGATTAACAGTTGTACTAGATTGATCAAATTGGTGACTGGTAACTAATTATAGGAATGTTACCGATAAAATTAGAGGTGTAAGCACAAAAACAGTTTTTTGGTGTAAAATTATAAGGTGGTAAAATGAGATTAGTCTTTGCTATTATTGATGAAATTGCCGTCTTTTTTGTTTGTATTTTTAGAAAATAAAAACAGAAATGTGAAAGGGATATGGAGACAATAACAGATAAGAGAGATTAGAGAGGTTAGAGCATCTCCAAGTCTCCAACAAATTTCCTATAATTTATTTTTTCTCTACTTTAGAGATAAATGAACATTATTTTGCTCCAAACAGCTTTCTTATATTTATCTCTATATTTAGAGATAGTGAGTAGAGAGAGAATAAAAATATCTATATTTACAACAGACTCTATAATTATAGGGAAACAAATTTGTAATGCTTTTCTCTCTTTTCTCTTTTCTCTCTCTTCAAATTATATTCATTTGCACCACAAATTATTGGAATACATTTTCAAATAAAAAATATTACCATATTCAATTGTAGATAATAAATTATACAGAATATGATAGAGAAGCTGTTAGAGATGCGATAGAAAAATTATAGAGATTTTAACTTTTGAGTCTCTATAATAGAAATTTTTTAAAGAAGCTGTTGGAGATCCTCTTAGACTTAGTTTGGGATTGCTGTGACTTAAAAAAAAAGTCGCTTTTAGGAAAATCAACTATGAATTAAAGCAGCTTTTAGAAGTAACCTTTGGGTTGCTTCTATAATCTGCTTCCACTGACCCGTAATTTTTAATTAAATCTGTTTTTTACTAATTTACCAAACATTTTAAGACTTTAAATTTTACGAAAAAGCTGATTTTTATAAAAGCGAAGCAATACCAAACTAGCCCTTAGAAAGTAATTCGAAATTGTGTGGATTTACTATTTATTATGATACAGAGAGGAAACAAACAAAAACTTTTCCTCCATTTCTAAAAAAAATAACAATAAATGATTCCAAAAGCATCCTTCTAGCCCTTTTAATCTTTATTCCTCTCTCAACACAAAAATAGTCCTTAATCTTTATCCATATACAAAAATAGTAGATTATATATTTCGTCTAGAAAGGACAATCGGTCTCATCGTTAATGCCAGAAGGTTCATAGTTACATAATTACATACTTACGTATGACATACATGTCACCATTTGCGCACTTTGACCTCGCACACCCAACGTGGATGGTGTCTTGCCAAACTATATGAGTGTGGTGCCTGCAACCGTCGACTTTAGCACGAGTACTGGTTGGTCTTTTGGTCCCACTCGACCTTCTCGGTTCACCACCGCATCACCATTGCTTCTCTCTGGTCCTACCCTTACCGCTTGCCAAGTTCTCAGCATAAGGCCCCATCGAATACTCCATTGAGCAGTCACGAATTCTCTTGTTAATTGGTGTAGTTCTTAGAATATTTGGCTAACTTCCCACAACATTCAAGTGCAGGGATACCCACCTCTGCGCGAGCTTCGTTGTGTGCTTTGAGGAAGCCATAGTCATCTTTGATGGTACTGGCCGGCTAGAGGGACATAAGTAATCAAGATCAATGCTACGGAGCATATGGAGGCCAAAATTTGGTGATTGCTGAACTCCATTTTAGCTGCCTAATGTGCTTGTGTTTTTGGTCCCAAAATGTTGATGAGATTTTGTTGTTGTCTGAAGGAAGTTGTCTTTGAGGCATATTCAAAGCTTTCATTGCTGGTGTTAAATGGAGGTTTAGGGTTGAGGGTTAGTTCATAGAAAGTTAGTTTGAACATAGATAAGTATGCTAGGTTTATCGAGTGGAGGTAAGAAGAGAAATTGTTTTTTGTTTTTATTTTTGTATGTGTCCTTATTGGTAATTTCATATGAGTTGACAAATTAACAATCATTTGAAAAAAATAGAGAAGTCCAAATGACAATTCTAGAGGTATGAATAGAAGCTCCCAAAGTTAATCATTTACTATTTGCATACGATAGTTTGCTTTTTGCAGAAACTTCAGTTCAGTCATGTCTGGAGATTCAGGATGTTATTAATTTATATGGCTCTGCTTCTGGACAACAAGTGAATTTTTCCAAGAGCTCCATTGTGTTTAGCAAAAGTGTTTTTGCTACTGATTAGGAATCCTTGGCTGCTATGCTATCAGTGGTGGTGGTTCCTATACATGAGAAGTATCTTGGTCTACCCACTTATGTTGGGAGAAATAAGACTGAGACGTTTCAATTTATTAAGGACCGCTTGTACAAAAAATTACAAGGTTGGCAAGGGAAACTACTCAGTGGGGTTGGTAAAGATATTTTTATTCGTGTAGTTGCTCAGGCCCTTCCTACTCATGCCATGAGTTGTTTTCTCCTTACAAACAATTTTTTTCATGACTTACAGCAAATGTCTGCTCGATTTTGGTGGGGAATCTCAGCGGATAAAAGAAAAATTTACTGGCATGGAAATCTTGGACTCGGCTGTGTGCTCCTAAAGAGCGTGGTGGACTTGGTTTTCGTGATCTACATGCATTTAATTTAGCCTTATTGGCTAAGCATGCAAGGATGGCGGGTTTTAGAGAATCCGGAGTCTTTAATCTCTTGTATGTACAAAGCAAGGTATTTTCCTAGCTTACTCTACTTTTTGGGATGCACATGTTCTAGTTACGCCTTCCTTCACTTGGCGAAGTATATTGGCTTCTAAGGAAGAAGACAATTGCGAAGTTGTACCACAATTGAGTGCTCAGGCGACTTTTGTAGTGTGTTTCTCCTTCTAGATGCGTAGAAATTTTTATTTTTGTAGGCTCGATGTTATGAATCGAGCTTTCTAAACTTAATGAGTTCTGCTTATCTATTTTTTAGCTCCCAGCAAGGTATAATAACTGAGTTCTAGGAATTGATGTATGCTTATCTGTGGCATTAACGAATGATTCTACCTTTCTCAAAAAATTAAGATTGAATGAAGGATGAAGTTGCCTCTATTGATTTTGTTGAAATCACGTCTAAGGGTGTGTTTGGATGAAGAAAAAAAATATTGAATATAATTGAAAACGAGGATTTCTTAATTTTTATACGTCAATTACCTCGTTTGACATCTCAACTTAGAAATTATAAATTTTTTTGTAGAAAAAAACGAAGGAATTGATTGACCAAATTCTTGACTTTTTTTTTTATCGAAAGGATGTTAGTCTTTACTAAAATTCAGCAAGTAGTACAATAATGACCCACCACTGAGGGGCCATAAGAAAGAGCCACTACTAGAGCACACCACTAGGATCTACCCTGAATACACCCACCTTTTTGGAATGAAGCCCAATCAAACAAAGGAATTCCGAATTCTTGACTTTAGTTCCCACCAAAATAGGTGTCATTTTTTATTTCTTAGCAGGATTTTCTTTTAAGTTCATTATTCATTTCCAAAGCAAGGTCTTTTTTCTTGTTTTTTTTTATTTTTATGTTTTAATTTGTTTTAAACTTTCTTAATTCATTACACATTCTAAATTATATTGAGATACAAAAACGTAAGACTGTTTAAGGATGTATGGAAACAATCACAAGCAGAAAGTAAATAACAAGGTAAATAGCACATGAATAGATCGTCACTTTATTAATGAATATGTGCCTCTATATATAGAGAAACACAAAGGGTACAATCCACATCCCAATAGGACTTCTATTCAATATGTAATCCATATGCTATACTAACTAATCTAATCCTAGGTTGACAAGGCACACACAAAGTAGGTTTCTTTCAACACTCCCCCTTGTGACGTCAACACTAGGTGGTGCTCCTCGCATTGTCTCATTAAAAACCTTGCCAAGTAACAAAAACCCAGTGGGATAAAAATAACCTTGGTCGAAGGGAAAAAGAGTACAACACACCCTTCACATTTTGTATAGCATGGACGCCAGACTCCCCCTGAAGTCTGCGTCTCCCCCTGATTTCCACAATCATGGGAGGTCAGATAACTTAAGCATATCAATGCTTTTCACATGCTTCTCAAATGTGGATTTAGGCAGTGACTTAGTAAATAAGTCAGCCACATTATCCTCAGATCGGACTTGATCCACTTTGATCTTGAGGAACTTCTGCTGTTGCTGATTATAGAATACTTTAGGCGATATATGCTTGGTGTTGTCAGCTTTGATGAAACCTTGCTTTATTTGCTCAATGCAAGCAGCATTATCCTCATAAATGGATGTAGGTTCATCAGTGTTTGACCTCAAACCACATGTACTTCTTATATGTGTATCAATGGACCTTAACCATATACACTCATGAATTGCTTCATGGAGAACAATAATCTCAACATGGTTCAAAGAAGTAGCGACAAGAGTCTGCTTATAGACCTCCAAGATATCGCGGTGTTACCCATGGCAAAGACATAACCAGTTTGGGAACAACCTTTATATGGGTCAGAGAGATACCCAACATCAGCAAAACCCACCAAAACATCACAAGATGTTTGGAAATAGGGAATACGTGCAGCACAGCAGGCCATCCGTCCGGACGGCAGGACCCGTCCGGACGCCTAACGCGTCGGCAATGTTCCAGACCGATAATCCGTCCGAACGGCAAGTACTCGTCCGGACGCCTGACATGTGCGGCTACGTTTTAGTCCGTAGTCCGTCCGGAAGGCATATCCTCGTCCGGACGGCTGATGCGTTTGGTAATGCATTCGGACATAGGTTCTTCACCTCTTTACGTCTCTCTGTAGGGAAAGAACAAGCCCATATCAATCGTACCCTTCAAGTAACGAAAGATAGTCTTTATGCCAATCCAATGGCGTTGCGTGGGCGCATAGCTAAATCTAGCTAACAAGTTAACAACAAAGGAGATATCGGGTCTTGTACAGTGTGCCAAGTACAATAATGCGCTATTTCACTTAGGTACGGTACCTCAGCCTCTAAAACGTCTTCACCATCATCCCTTGGGTGAAACGGATCCTTCTTGGATCTAAGCTGTGACCAATCATGGGAGTGCTTAACAGGATGGACTTTATCCATATTAAATCGCCTGAGCATCCTTTCCCAAGATCTTTTATCTCAAACACGAATTATGGCAAATCCGGAACTTGTTTTCACGCAGGGGCATAATTTATTGTTCGCATACCCTCTTCCAATCAAGTAGTCACTTAGACGGGTATACCACATCCGTCCGGATTGTTTCAATCCATATAGTGAACGTTTCAATCTTATTGCAAACGTGCTCTGTGGTCTAGAGCCACTTGACTTGGGTAAATGAAGCCCATCCGGGACCTTCATATAAATCTCCATATCTAGATCCCCATAGAGATATGTTATGACCACATCCATAAGCTGCATATTCAGTTTTTCGGAAACTACCACTGACAAGGTAGCAGAACGTTATGATGTCCTTTACGAGAGAATTTGTCTCATCGTAGTCGATTCCAGGGCATTGTGAGAAGCCTTGCGCCACAAGGCGAGCTTTATATCTCGTTCTCTCACTACGCACTCTAACAAAGACCTATTTATATCCAACAGGTTTTATTCTAGAAGGAATCGGCACACCTGGCTCGAATACCTTTCTCTTTGTTAGTGAGTCCAACTCAACCTGGATCACATATTTCCATTTAGGCCAATCAGCTTCTACGTCGGCATTCATCAACGGAGCGAGGTTCAATATCATCATTCTCAATGAACTCTTGTGCACAAGCATATGCAAACACATCATCAACTGTGATGGAGTTTCTATCCTACGTCTCATGTACACT
The DNA here is from genome assembly GCA_029955375.1 of Rubus parviflorus. Classification (NCBI taxonomy): domain Eukaryota; kingdom Viridiplantae; phylum Streptophyta; class Magnoliopsida; order Rosales; family Rosaceae; genus Rubus; species Rubus parviflorus. The sequence goes on from JARGGL010000001.1 coordinate 33,082,333, forward strand.
AGTGTAATAATTGAGATCTCTAGGTTCCCACGGATAGGTCTTAGCGACAGGGCGTCCCCCGAAGATGTCTTTTGGACATAACCACAATCCGGAACGTTTTCATGGACGGATTTTAAGTATTAATGATGAGAGGATTATTGGGTGCCATCGCAGCCCATTCCCTAGGGCGCGAATCCCTCGAACCTGGTGACCTCCCACGCTTCCTCAGCGGAGCCACGGCCTAAGCCACATCACCACCATTACTGGTAGTGGCGCCGGCGGCCATCCCTCCCATAGGGGTGGCTGCAACAGCGACTTTGAGTCCAAGTCCTTATTCAGGCACTTGCATCCTTGCAGGCATATTTGCAGCTGGTATATATGATCAAGTCACTAAGATCTAAGAAAGCGTCAGGAAGAGAATCTCTGACTTTCTGAAGATCTATAATTCTACGCACTTTCTGCAGTAGGGGGATCGTTATGAGACAGAGTGGGGACAGGCCACGACAATTTCAGTCGTTCCTGCTGAACGTTCACGTTCTTATCTCCCCCTAACGACGGGAAGACTGTCTCACCGAAGTGACAAATAGATCGCCTGTCAAGGGTTCTACATAGCGGATTATGGTTGGAGACTCAAATCCAACATAAATACTCATTCGTCTCTGAGGACCCATATTAATACGCTGTGGCGGCGTAATAGACACATAAACAACACATCCAAATATGCGTAAGTACGATATGCTTGGCTCGTACCCAGTCACTAGCTGTAACGCAGACAAAGATTGGGTGGTGATGGGCCACAGACGAATAAGCAAAACTGCATGCAATACTGCGTGTCCCCAGGCAGAGAGAGAAAGATTGGTGCGCATTACCAATGTCCTCGTGACCATTTGTTCTGGAAATGGCAATCTCTGCAAGACCATTCTGGGTTTGTACATGTGAGACTAGATGCCCAACATCTATCCCATGCAGTAGTCATCGAAATTCTTCGATGTAAACTCCCTAGCATTATCAAGCCTGAGAAGTTAAAAGGATGATCCGGGTAGTGAGTCGGCAGGCGAATCATTTGTGCTAGGAGTTTAGCATTAGCAGCATAATGAATGGACAACATCATGACATGTGACCAGCATGTCGATGCATCAACCAACACCATAGAATACATAAATGGCCCGCTTGGTGGTTGAATATGTCCACAGATATCCCTTTAGATTATCTGTAAGAATGGAAGAAGCACTTTAGAATCCTTTGCATAATGAGCATTTGGCTTTGGGAGCTTTAGAAGCATAAGAGGCATCCTTGAGATCAGGATTGGTCCATGAAGGGTTGCTCACATCAGAAGAGGGAGGAAAAACACTCAAACCTCGAATTCTGGAATTCGGCGACCGTTCGACAAGTTCGGCGACCGGTCGACGGAGCCCCTGGACAGTACGACTTCGCTTCTGGAAGTCGGCGACCGGTCGACGAACATGTGGCGACCGGTCGACGTAGCCTCTGGAAGTTGGCGACCGGTCGACGAGCATGCGGCGACCGGTCGACTGGTGTCGGGCAGCAAAACCTTTTTGCTCCACAGCCACACCAGGCCTTCCTTGAATCAACTTTTGATTCATGCTTCGATTAGCTCGATATGATGGATGTCCGTGTGAGGTTTTAAGTACACGGATCATCATATCACGACCTGGATGTCCCAGTCTGTCGTGTCAAAGCCAATATGTGTCAGAATCCAAGAGGTCATCCCGAATGACATTGTTTGATTCAATAGCTCGGATAGTGGTTACATATAACACACTAGAGAGACACATAACCTTCTCTAAGATGCGCTTTCTTCCGCAGTCATTAGAGGTAATGCAAAGAGATTCTTTTCCATTCTCATCATGCGTCTCTGCATGGAATCCATTGGCTCTTATATCTTTAAAGCTCAACAGAGTTCTATTTACTCTTGGAGCGTAGAGAGCATTTGTGACATCTATTTAAGGTGCTATCAGGCAAGAGGAATTGGACATATCCTCTTCCTTGCACAAGATTCGATGGTCCTGCCATCGTAGTCACAGATGTATAGAAACTCATCATTAAAATCGAGGCTACGAAGGCAACTCAGATTTTATTAAAGATATTAGTCAAGGCTTTACACTCAAAGTTCCATCTTGATCTTAAATCAAAACTAAATCCATTGTCTTGGCAATCTTGCCATATTACATCAACTTGGAAAAACATAAAGACTTAAGCAAAATTGCTTCCAAAGTCTTTAACCCTTAAACTCGACGTCTTGATCATTACAATTACATCTTCATATGTATTGCAAACTATGGCCCATTGATCAGACGCTCCATATCATTAATAGACATCATGAATATGATTCTCCATTGATTGAGGCATACAGGCTCGGTACTCACGGTCCTTAAGACGGTGGCAGATTGCCTTGGCCGGTGGCGGGGCTGCCATAACTAGTGGCGCAACAACGCTGACCGGCGGTGACCGGCGGTGTCCCTCTTACAAGGACGACGGTCTTCTCTCACTCTTTCGCGGCCCTATGCTCACGTGATCGCTTATTCTTATGGCGATTACCTTCATAAGCAAATAGATTCTACGGACCAAAATGTCCGGGATCGTTCCTAGATTTAGGGTTTTGCTCTTGGCTTCCTCCTATAGGGGCGCCATCATCGTCATGCCTTTCCTCAAGGCAGAGATGGGGAAGGTGGTGAGAGATTCCTCAATCAATTGTTCATCTGTGATGATTATCCACAGAGATGCATCAAGTCTTTGATGCGGAGAATTTCCGAATTATGTCCCATGACTTCTTCAAAGTCAGAGAAGCGGAGATTAGTCCATTATGCTTCTAAATTCGGAATGATGAATGTTACCATTACATTCATGAAGCGCTTCTAGCGCTAACCTCTTTCATGAACTCAAACTGGAGTGCCATATCCATATGGCGTTTCATCAGGAAAAATAACCTGGCATTGTACGTCTCAGTTTGAGGGTCTAGAGCGGTTTCTTCAAAACAACGCTCATGGATTCGAGCTAGAAGCTCTTGTGCGAATAGGTACATTAGGATATCATGAGCCCATCTCAGAATCTAATGTCCGCAGAATCCAATGGAGTAAAATCGAGTTATTCATGTTCGATATCCAAAATATGGAGAACAAGAATATGGTACCTATAGCGACGATCCGTTCGTCGGCATAAGATAGGTTACCAATAGCGACGATCCGTTCGTCGGTAAAGGGTATGTTTTGGAATTGATATTCTCACAAAACAATAGAGGGTTTCTGAGCAATATTTGCTCCCAAGAAACGTTTCCAAGGATTTTGGATTTAGGCGAAACTTTGGTGTCGTATGGTCATAACCTTAAACCTTTTCGGTAGCTCTACTCAGATATAACCAGGTAAGTTATAAGAGATGTCGGTGGAGCAAGCTCTCTTAATACCACTTATCTCAAACTCCTTACCTAGACATCATACCTAAGCAGGTGAGCCTAGTTGGGAATAAGTCATAAACCATAGGTCGTTTCTTCTCTACGGATTCCTCATCCGGAGGTAAATCATTCAATGAACTCCTCGTTCAAGGTCTCTTCTCTCTACGGATTCCTCATCCGGAGTATTAGCTCGAACCCCCAAAGTTCGGCTCTTGAGGTCATCACCAATAGCATGATGACATTAGAGGTGCTCATGACTTACACATACCGCAAGCGATATGAAGCTCGATCACTCCCCTAATGCTTCTCATAGTTTGGCGAGTCTCGTATATTATTCCACGTTATAAGAAAGGTGGGAGGTAGAAGAAGGGAGGTTGCAAGTCCCCGGAGAAAAAGAAGGTTCGAATTGAAATTCGGAAAGCAGCAACTTTTATAAAAACTTACTTGGATTCTTTTCTCGGATTATCTTGAGTACCTCTTCTTCAAAGTTATATATCAGGAGATCCAACGGTCGGAATTGGCTGAATTTTTAACTGGGGCTATTAGACTCACGGAGGAAGCTCTCGTCCAAATTTCAGCGTAATCCAACGGTGGAGAAGGGAGAAAATCGCTTCTGAATTCGACTATTCTGTGCAGGCTGATTCTTGAACTAAAGGAGATTGCACGGAGGTACTATTTACGGGGTACTGTTCATCCGGTACTGTTCATATACACTGTTCATCCGGCACACCCTAGGGTTTTGGGGTTCTAGGGTTTTGGCGCTAGCAGGATGCTATGCTCAAGAGTTTTGGTTTTTGATTCAGGGTTAGAGGTTCGTGCTGATAACGTGTTTAAGGATGTATGGAAACAATCACAAGCAGAAAGTAAATAACAAGGTAAATAGCACATGAATAGATCGTCACTTTATTAATGAATAGGTGCCTCTATATATAGAGAAACACAAAGGGTACAATCCACATCCCAATAGGACTTCTATTCAATATGTAATCCATATGCTATACTAACTAATCTAATCCTAGGTTGACAAGGCACACACAAAGTAGGTTTCCTTCAACAAAGACAAATTAACATTAACAAATAGCGCGACTCTCTCTCTAAACCTCTCTGCTAGGGTTAGGGTTTTTTGTTTGCGGCCGCTTTAACTCTTATGGCTTCCATAGCAACTATGATGGCACGTTTGGCTTCCAAACTCTCGTTGAAGGAAGGTGATGAGACCGTGGACCTTGGGGATCTTCGTGAGCAAGGCAAGTCTTTTGTCTCTTCTAATATTTTCATGGTTGGACGGCTTAATACTTGTAAGAGTTTTAACAAGGATTCTTTCCGTGGGGCTTTTCGTGCTCTGTAGAGGTTGGGTGGTACTGCAAAGGTGCAAGAATGGGAGAATGACTGATTTTGTTCACTTTTGCTAGTGAACGTGATATTTTTCGGGTGAAGAAGGGTAGTCCGTGTGGTTTCTAACGGGTAATATATAATGGTGGTTCTGAATGACTATGATGGTTTGTCTTCTATTCAGGATGTTCCTCTGAATTTTGCTTGGATCTATATCCAAATCCATGGGATACCGCTGGCATATTTCACCCCGGCAACTATCCAATTGATTGGTCAATCTCTTGGCCTTGTGCTGCATTGTCTGAGACTAAGCCTACCCTTGCTCCTGTTGGGAAAGGTAAGGGTCCTCTTGTTTAAGGGGATGTAGTTTTCTCCTAGTTTCCTATTGCCTGTGTCTGGGACAACTTTTATTTTTCAACATGTTATTGATGTACCACGATCCACGCTTTAGGCGACTTTGGCGTGTTTGGAAAATATGGGTGATATGGTTGATAGGTTTCTAGGGATTTTTATTAGTTTCTTTGCTTTTTATGTTAGTCGCTTTTAATAAAGTGTGTATCAAGTGGTTCCAATAGGCTCTACTTACTAGGGACTTCTCCTGCTTAGGCTGTATGTGGCTTAAATAGTTTTTCTGTTTTATTCGGGAGCTTAGACTCTAACGTATGTATTGTCCTGGCATTGACCTTGTATTGTCGTATGATTATAATCAATGAATTTATTCGTTACCCTAAAAAAATAAAAAAAATTCTATTGAGATAAAACCAAACAATGAAAATTGCAATTATTGAAATTTTAATTGATGAAGTTGTAGATTCCATCATTTAAAAATTTGGGCTAAATTCAATTTACTACCATATACTCTCAACCTAAAATAAATTCACTTCATTATCTTTTAATTTCATCACAATTACCCTTTAACTCTATAATTTTAATCAAATTGGTCCAGCCGTTCAAATTGGTCGTCAATGTGCTGACTTGACACACTACTTAGGTGCCATTTTACATATGGAGCCCATGGGGAGGGCTGAAACAGACATTTTACTAATTTTTTCTTCAAGCTCTTTCTATTGTCTATGGACGGCAAGCTCTCTGCTCTCTCTCTCTCTCTGCTGGACGAGTTTTTTTTTTTTTGAGAAAGTCTGCTCGAAGTGAGGTGTAGCTAGCCAAAAAAAAAACAATGTGAGGGGTATAATAGGATTTCAGCCTTCCACGTGGGACCCACAACTAAATTCACAGAGGCTATGTGTCACGTCAGTACACTAATGCCCAATTTGGATAAAATCCAGATTTGTGGACCAATTTGATCAAACTTAAGAGTAGAAGGGTGATTAAGATGAAATTAGAAGATAAAATACTGAATTGATTTTGGGTCAAGAGTATAAGATAGTAAACTGAATTTGGCCCATATATATATGTGTGTGTGTGTATTAGACTCCTTCCTCCTTTCTTTCATGATTGAAAGTTTGCATGACATGTCATATAATGCATAAATGTAAAAGTATGAAATTAAGCCGTAAATTAAAGAAGGAAAATTTTAAACTTTATTTATTCGCGAGGAAAATTGCTATCCCTGTCCGCTTTTCTAGGAGAGTTTTAGATATAGTTGGAGATGATGAATGTCCATCGATCCATCAGGCCAACATCTCTCACTTCTCATATGCATCCAGATAATTAATACTAGCTGTTAGATCCGTTTTTGGATCAAACTCATATATAAATATTATGTTTAATAAGGACGCTCGGTCTCAGGGCTTTGTTGAGGATCATAGTTGCAGGTTACAAACATGTCGCCATTTTTGCACAAGGCCCTCGCACAACCAAGTTGGGTTGTTGTTCTCCAAACAACCTGAGTGTAGTGGTAGCAACCGTCTGCTTCAGCACTAGTACATTTATTCGAGTTGTAGTCATATTCGTCTTTCTCGGTGCACCAATACTTCACCGCTGCTTCACCGGTCATATCCTTACCACTTGCAATGTTCTCGGCATAAGGACCCATGGAATGCTCCATTGCGCAGTCCCCGGCTCTCTTGTTAGCGTAGTCTTGCGCATAATCTGCTATGGTTTCGTTCCATTCTAGTGGCGGGACACCAACCTCTGCACGAGCTTCGTTGTGTGTTTTTAGGAAGCCAGAGTCATCTGGGACGCTACTGGCTAGAGGGACATAAGTAATTAAGATCAATGCTAGGGAGCATAGAGCTGATAGACTTTGTTTGCTAAACCCCATTTTTTTTTTTTCTATCTCTAGTATCTGAAAATAACAGTTGTATTAGAGGCATATATATATAGTGTGAATTCGAAAGATTGACTGGTGTGAGATCCTCAGAAATTTGTTGTTCCTCGCAATTTTTCCTAGCAATGCGCCCATCCCATACAAGTTTTACTCATAATAGAGAGGGGTACGTAATTTGGTATATGGTCAATAAATTGAGATCCTTTTTTTGTGCGTGAAGGGGCAAGTATATGACTTAAACACAAGTTTTCTCGATGTGATAATTTGTCTGTGTGATTCCAAGTGCGAGGTCGCACGATATAAGTCATGTTAAAGAATATAAAATTATCTACAACTAAAAAGTAACAAAATAAATAAAAATAAGGTTGCGCATGAACTTGCAAGTTTTGCAGCAAGACATCATAATATTTGTACCTGGTCAGAGGATCTTCCTCCTTGGTTGATCAATTGTACTCAAGTTGATTTAAGGGCCTAATCGCTGTTGTGAAGTTTTTCCACGTTATGTATTATGGTGATCCTATTCAATAAAATTATCTTTCACAGAAAAAAAATTACAATATACGTACATATATAGTTTACTACTAATTGCACTCAACTATTCTAGCTAGAATCAAGAAGTAATTAAGTTGGAGACAATATCGATCTCATATATGTCACTAATTAACAGAAAGATAATTTAAGGGCATAATCGCTATTGTGGAGTTTTTCCACGTTATGTATTATGGTGATCCTATTCAATAAAACTATCTTTCACCAAAAAAAAAAATACAATATATAAGTACATATATAGTTTACTACTAATTGCACTCAACTGTTCTAGAATCAAGAAGTAATTAAGTTGAAGACAATATCGATCTCATATATGCCACTAATTTACAGAAATATTACAAACTAAATAGATTATATATATATTTTTCGTGCATGTGCCAGAGGAGATCGAGAAGGGCTATATCAATACAAACTTTATTTCAATTATCCTTGTTTTGTAGCTATATGCTTGAATGTTTCATGTGTCCTACTTCTGTGTCATGTTTATAGATGTTTGATTAAGGAATTAAGAATTATGCAGATTCTATGGAGCATCTAGGCAATGGTAGTTTTTGACCAAAAAGTCTAAGCAATGGTAGTTAGCCGGGCTAAATTGATTAGAATTTGCCTACATCCTTGTGCATGTTTATTTGTTTTTCACTTTTTTGAGGTGATTATCATGAGTCTTATAAAGATGCTTATCTCGAACGAGAAAAATCTCCACAGGATACTTGGATTATCACAAAATGCAATTTTTTGTACCTGAATTTTCATAAAAAATATGGTGGTATCTGAACTAATGCTTCGTTAGCCTTTATAGTATCTCCGTCAAATATTCCTTTTAAATTGTTGGTGTGACACCTACATGGCACTAATTTGGTAACTAGAGCATAGGCAAAACAGTCATTTCATTTATATTTAATTTCAAGTTAATTAAATTTAAAAATATAAATAAATTTGGATTTTTATCAAAATTTTAATTTACATTAACATAATTAAATTGGAGTTTTTATCCCCAAATATTCAAGATTAAAGATGCGAAATTTTTTTTTTTAATATAATTTAGTGCTAGTAGGTGATTTTATTATTAATAAAATAAAATAAAATTTAATAGATAAGAAATTTAAATTACTTTTTTTGAATATAAATTATTTTGTTTTTAAATTAATAAGAAAACTACCTACATGACAGTAGATCATATTAAAAAAATACTAATAATATTTCGCATATTTATTCTTGAATATTTGGGGATGAAACCCTAATTTGATTTTGTTAAATATAAATATGATTTTATATATATATATATATAATATTTATTTTTATTTTAAAATTTAATAGTAAAAAAAATTTGCCTACTTGGAATTGAATATAAAGAAGAGGATAAGAACAACTTCAACCTCTTTTTTTTCAACTTAATTTATTTTCAGACAAAAAAATATATAATTTTATTTTAATTATTTGTCCAATTATATTTGTTCCAATTATATATTTTTGTCTATTAAAATTGTCAAAGTGTTTGACAATATTTTATCATTATTTTTAACGGCAAAGTGAACAGAGGTACTATAAGGGCGGGGTAGGCTAGGGTACGGTGATATATGTCATACCCCCATTTACAATTTTTTTGAACAAAAAATTACATCTAATTGAACCAAAATTACTATATTGACAACAAAGTTACCACATTCGTTTTACACTATTTACATATAATTGAACCAAAATTACAACTTTGACAACAAATTGTTCATAAACTTGTAACAAGGTCATAGATGGAGTAATTACCTCTAATAGAACAAAGATTACACACAAAAAAACTCTTGTTACCATAATGACAACACATTTTGTTGTTATATTTGTAAATGGAGGTATGACATGCATCTCAATATTGTAGAACTTCCCCTATAAGGGCTAACATATCATTAGTTCAGGTACCATCAGATTTTTTATGAAAATTCTGGTACAAAAAATTTCATTTGGTCATAGTTCCTAGTTCAGATACCATATGGAGATTTTTCCCTATCTCGAACAATAGACCTACGATGCTTATTTTTCTCAAATTCTTTATATTTTTCTTTGCTTGTTAAAGCTATGAGGCTCAATTTTCTTAAATTGTAGAATTACTCAAACCATGCACCACTTTAACCTGTTTTATATACCTTTTCCATTGGTCAATATATATTAGAGATAAGTGAGCCTCCTAGTTTTAGCGGTAAAAACTTAAAAACCATTTATCATCCACCGAAGATTAGAGTTTGAATTTGTCGATCTGTCTGGTCTACCTCTCATTCGTTAATCAGAAAAGATATTCAAATTCAATGGTTGCACATTCATCAATTTTTACCTAAAATGTATTATTTTAGCCCTTTTGTAAATGTGAGATTCTGAGTTTGGCTTACGGACGACTATCTACTAGTTAAAAGAAAATTATCCATAAAAGTGATTCTATTCAAACCTAACAAATTGTCATTTAGACCTCCTCACATCAAATTAAGTTTTAGGTTTACCCCTTTTTCTTTTTCTTTTCTTTCCCTCTACACCTCTCCCCAGCCACCAACCTCAGCACCCCGCCATCAGTGAGGCACCTAGCCACTTCCAATGACGCAACCAGTTTCTAACACCCAATGAAGATCATAAAACTTCACTATTAGTGAAAAACAAAGGAAGCTTGCAGAGTCTTGATTCTTCTTCAGAGAAGAAAAATTTTATTTGAACAAGCTAGGGTTTCTACAGTTCTTGTAATTAGTTCTAATATGGAAGTCGTTGGGTATACATGAAAAGCAGAATTGAAAGCCATCATAATTAATGGTTCATTCAATCTGAGTAGTATATATGCTTGCGTTTCCTTCAATTAGATTCATGATTTGTTTGATTTACCCGGCCATATAAGAATCTCAGCAAATTCATTAGTATATATTCTTTATCAAAAATATGATCGAATACAGAAATACTCAAATTAATTATTTACAGATGGAATGATTGGTGGTGGTTGTTGTTGAGGAGAGATTGAGATGCAAAGGGTAAAATAGAATTTCAGAATTAAAAAAAAATAGAGAGATCCACATACTAAATGTGGAGGGAGGTCTAAATAGAAGCACTCAATTTATAGACGTAGTATATAGCAAAAAAAAAAATGGAACCCTGAAGAAATTTATGAGTTGATTGAGTGGTACATAAAGAACATCATAGCTAGCTAGTAAAACATCATAAGAACAATCATATATATATATATATATATATATATATATATATATATATATATATATATATATATATATAGAGAGAGAGAGAGAGAGAGAGAGAGAGAGAGAGAGAGAGAGAGAGAGAGAGAGAGAGGTAAAATGTTTTTATTTTTTCAGAATCAAGCAATACACATTACATTATTAACAGATATAGGTTTCAGATCGAGGATATATATATATATATATATATATATATATACAGGTAAAATGTTTTTATTTTTCAGAATCAACCAATACACATTACATTATTAATAGAGATATAAGGGTTCAGAGGATATATATACTCCTCTAGTACGTACGTACAAGGCTCTCGCTCGATATTCATAATTGCAAATGCCTCCTCGATCATTTCCATATTAAAAATCGTCTAGAAAGGTTTCTGGCCAACATAGTTACCCGGAGGATCATAGTTGCATGTGACAAAAGTATATCCATTCTTGCACGGAACCTTGGCACACCCAACGTGGGTTGATTTTGCCCAAACCACCTGAGTATAGTGGCCGCACATCTTACCGTCAGCGCATGTATTAGAGGCATAGTCGTAGTCAGCCTTCTCGCCCGACCACATCGTCACCGCCTCTGTAGGTGTCATGTCCCAAGAAGCTTCGGCTAAGTTCTCGCCATACTGTCCCTGAGAATGCACCATATCACAATTCTCAGATCTTTTATTGGCATAGTCTCGAGCATAGGCTGCGACGGTTTCGTCCCATGCAAGCGGACCAACATTTTCTGCTGCACGGAATTGGTTGTGTGCTTCGACGAACTCATCAGCCAATGGATCAGCATTGGCCTGAGAAATATGAATCAAGGCGATGGAGCACATGCCTAGGAAAACTAGCTTGTTGAATTCCATTTTTGGTTGATGTTATGACAAATGGATACGAGATTAATTGTTTCATATTTATAGAGAGAAAATATATTTATATATGGAAATTTGTGGATGTCTTACACCATATATGCGAAGTATGCGCTTAGTCTTGCTAAAATTTACTCACAATAGAAAGAGGGCCAGAGTAGTTTCAAAAAAAAGAAAGAGGGCCAGAGGGGTTACTATATTTAATTAGGACTAAAATTGAGAAAACAACCTCAATATATATAGTTGAAGAGTAGATTGGTGATAATGATTAATGATGAACATTGGAAGATATAGTATTAGTACATTAGTAAATTTCCTTTGTTGGTCGGACATTAGTTAAAAGTTAAATTAAGGAATCATTTTTGAAAGAAACGATAACAAATTAATTGATAGAAATGAAAATTAGTGAATTTCTTTTTCTTTATTTTTTTGTTTATTTACAATGTGTTTGGATGAGACAATTATAAATTCTTTAGAAATTTTGAAATGATGGAATCTCCAACTCCATCGATTAAAATTTCATTAATTAAAATTTTCATTGTTTGGTTGAATCTATATAGAATTTAGAATGAGTAATAAATTAAGAAAGTTTAAAACAAATTAAAAGATTAAAATGGAAAAACCCTTATTTTGGAAACCAGTAAAGAAAGAAAAACAAATTTATGAAAAATATATAGTTTTTCGATGAGTCAATACATATTGTATTATTATTAGATGTTTTCCAATAAATATATTATATTTCCTAGTAGGGACGCTCTCCAATATAGTTGCCAGGAGGATCATAGTTGCAAATAACAAACACCCACCCATTTTTACACTTGGCCCTAGCACAACCAAGATGAACCGAATTGCGCCAAACCACCTGAGTATAATGCAGACATTCATCACCAACACATTTGTTAGAGGCATAGTCATAGTTAGGCTTCTCCGTCGCCCAAAACTTCACAGCTTGCGAACCGGTCATTTCACCATAGCCTTCAGCCAAGTTCTCACCGTACGGTCCTCCAGAATGCTCCATTTCGCAAGTCTCAATTTTCGAATTGGCATACTTTTGCGCGTAGGCTGCTACTGTGTCGTTCCATGTGATCGGACCAACACCAACCTCCGCTCGAGCTTTGTTGTGTTCATCAATGAAGCCTTGGTGGGGATTCTGAAATACTCTGGCTTGAGAGACATGAGATATTAAGATGAGTGCTGCCGACCATATGCCAAAGAAAAGTTTGCAAAACCCCATTTTTTCCCCTCTCTCTGGACATGACATTGTGCATATTTATAGTGGAATAGAGCAGTTATTTTGCAACTAACAGGGTTAAAAAAGGCATTAGTTTCAACAAAGAAGAAAATCTATCGAAAAAAAATCTAGAAATTAAATGTTGTGATCCTTGGAGTAATTATTTTGTGGTCTTGGACTATCACGTGACATGTCAAGTGGTGATCTGTGCCAAAAGGATCACGACATCTCTGTGAAGCTCAATACAGAGGGCAAAAAATATATATTAAGGTGACCACTACACCCAGGCAATGGGTTCCCGGGTGTAGTGGTCCTCTCCCTTATAAAGGGAGGGTTGCACCTCGTGCGACGATCGCTAACGAGAGACTGATATCGCCTAATCTTCTATTTTATTTTAAAAAAATATTAAGGGGACCAATCAGCATCAAGTACTTTCTATGTTGACCAATCACATTAACCCAGACCATGGTACGTACACATAGTGGTTTGAGACTATAATAATTTCTCTTATCCTTTGATTTAGTTAAAGCAACAAATGAAAACAAAAGCAATCACATGCCTTAAATAGTGGATTTTTGGACTTTTAATTTGCATCCATTGTATTTATATCCATTGTTTTAATATGTTTCATTGAATTTGGCTTCAATTTGTGTAACAAATTTTGTTTTTATATATATAATTTAGCACCTTGTTTAAGCAAAAGGAAATGCACTTTTGTTTCCTAACTTTCATATTAGATCGTGGTTGACTCATTTTTTGGCTTACTGTACTTATATCCTGTGCTTTTGATCTACGTCCAATAGGACCAATACAACTAATTGTTAATATTTTTTTTAGAATTGTTATTATATAATATGCATTGGGTCCTTTTTTTATTAGTTCAAGTCTTTTGACTTTTATTTCGTATTTGTTATGTCTATATTATCTGCTGTGGTAAATAATGGAAACAAACTAAAAGCTAGTAGAATCAATAGATAAAGGTAGATCGAGTATGGTCCCAAATAACTCCAGAAGTAAAAGCATGTCCTGTATTTTGCTAATGCATTAACAACAAAGTTGACTTTTCGAAACAAATTATGGGAAAAAAATGAATTGAAATTGTCCAGCTAGTCCCTTGAACAACAATATTTAATTTGAAGTCACACATTTACATATTCATTAGAAGAAACGAATTGAATGGTAAAACCGTAGAAAGAAACATCTCAGCTAATAAGTTGTTCACCACGTAAATATTATCTTTTGTATAAAAAGAGAGACCCACATTCACGTGAAATCCGACCTTTATTATTCATTACATATACTTTAATGATTCCCAACCCCTATCTGTTTGGATCCAACTGCAGATCACCACACCTCCATAGACTACGTACTATTCTCAATTAGACTCCACACCATTTTTATCCATCACTGTCTAGTAGGGACGCTCATCCTCATAGTTCCCAGGAGGATCATAGCTACAGATCACAAACACCCACCCATTGGTGCACTTGGCTCTAGCACACCCAAGATGAACCGAGTTGCGCCAAACAACCTGAGTATAATGCCCACATTCATCCCCAACGCACTTGTTCGAAGCATGGTCGTAGTTGGGCTTCTCAGTCACCCAAAACTTCACTGCTTGAGCGCCCGTCATCTCGCCGTAGCCCTCTGCTAAGTTCTCGCCGTAGGGCCCTTCGGAATGCTCCATGTCGCAGCCGTGGATTCGAGTGTTGGCGTAGCGTTGAGCGTAGGCAGCGACAGTGTAGTTCCAAGTGATAGGACCAACGCCAACCGCTGCTCGAGCTGCATTGTGCTCGTCGACGAAGCCTTGGTGACCGCTAGGGTCGTACGGGGTCCCCGTTCCGACCTTACGAGCTAGGGAAGCATGAGATGCTAAAACTAAAGCTAGGGAGCATGTGGCTACTAAAAGTTTAGTGATGAACCCCATTTTTTCTATCTGAATGAGCCAGATAGATGGTATAGGCTGTTCGAGCTTAATGAAAATGCCACATGGGGAAGGTGGTATTTATCGAGAGGAGCTTGGAGCAGTTATTAGTTAAGATGGTTTACAACTTATCTTTAAAATAATCAATATGGTGGGGATGAAATGGAATCAATAACATGCATAATGCAAGGGGATTGTTGGACTTTTGTGTCCCTTTGGAGAAAATGCCACACATTTCATGATAAGATGTTAACTTACAAGTTACACCTCAACTCCTAAATCTATTTTTTGGGGTCTAGTCAAATTTTTATTGTTGCAAACAAGTTGTCCGGTCCTGATTGTTCCCTTCTTCGTTGGTTTGGAAGGTACTGCTGCACAGTATGGCTGCCCATATATTTTTCTCCTCCATTTGATTTTCTTTTGGTTGATTAGTGTATTATATTGTTCACTCACTTTCTAAAGCTTAGGTTTTTCAAATCCAGTGACAATGTAGCAAAAATAACCATCCAAAGTTATACCAAGTGAGATAACTAGCTCTCTAATTAAAGTGCACGAGAGTTTTTAAGAAAGAAGCTAATTAAACCATATTTCTGAAGGTGATTAGGGAGAAGTATTGGTATTACATATTCCTAATGTACTCACAGAGACTCAACCAACCGGCCGGTGATTAATTAGTGAGGGACAACATGTACATGAGGGGCGAGATGTGCACCCGCCCAACAAATGTTGGTCAATTAGGGGAAAAACAGAAACGAATAAACTCTTAATGTGCCAGTTACTAACAAACCAAAATGATTAATTAGTGTGCCTTTTATTTTACCTATACAATATGCTAGCTCCAAATATAAAGTGCAGAGACTCAATCTACTATGAAACCAAAACGATTATGATAATATGAAGGTACTGGTACTTTAATCATTGTTTTATTCACGGCCGTCCCAAACCTCACAGCTTTTGTAAATTTGCAACCGAAAGATTCAAAGAGAAGTTTGAAGAATTCCAAGTGATCCTAGTCAAGCTTCTAACAGTACAAAGTCATGTGAGTTCATGTCACTATCCACAACCGAATAAATCATGCATTTAAGCGGCATCAAGTGCTTGAACTAATTTCGGGTTAAAGCAGTGACTCAATTGACCATGTCGAAGACATTTCACTAACTTTTGTCACTAAATTTCACAGATTCGGCAATGATATTTGGTAACCGGTGATCTTATTTGTTCTCTATATATGTAGCTCATCTTTATGGCCTTGTTGGTAGAAAACAAAAATAAACTTACACGTATCACCTTGTACATGGTGGTGTTTGAATTGTCCCTCGTTTCTACTCTAATCGCGAGTCTCATCTCTAGCTCATACTCAATTTTAGCACTAAAATTAAGCAACCCTCGCAAATTGGCAATCATTTGAGTAGGGTTCCCCCCAATCAATCATAAACGGTCTCAAGCAATTAATCATGGCCGATCATTAAGATTTTCCCTCATCTTGGAGGCAGAGAATCTAAAAGCTAGGATCACCTCCAAACCTAGTCACATAGGGGAATACTGGAAAAAAAATACCGTTAAATTGATGACATAAAAAAAATTCAGGTAAAAATGAAACTTGTCGTTATTTTGAGGACAAAAATGAGCATTTTTGAACAACACATTGCAATTAATGTGAAAAGTGTTGGTCCTCTCTCTTTCGGATTAAGGGTTGTAGTGCGCCTAGTGCTTTTTACATCTTCACTAAAAATCTAATCTCACGTAATCCTCTATTTTAGATAAATATAATAATATCTAGGAAATCGGTGAAGAAGATTTTCAGACAAAGTAACAAAATTAATTAAGCAGGTGCATTGTATCGAGCATATTTCAAAACAAAGATACAGTTGGATGGTAGTAATTCAAAATCGCTTGCTTACTTCATTCCAAAAAAAAATCACATGCTTAGAGGGAATTTCGGGCATGATATCTAATCATGGCCACTTTTGTGCAGCCAGACCTGGATTTCAATCTTATTAATTCCATTTTTTTTTAATGATCAATCATGGAGTTGAAAAAAACTTGTGGAAAGTGATGTTGAGAGTCACGTTATCAGTGGGCAATTTTTCGCGGAGCAAATTGACCGCAACAACCGGCCGGTAATTTTGCTGTGGATAAAATAAGATCAAAAAGGAATTTCAAGCCTTTTTATATTCCTCATGATGATGACGTACATGTTACAGAAGCAGAATGCAAAGAGATTTATAGAATTACATGTTCAGTTTGACAAACATCTACCCCTCCCTTAATTAATTAGAATGAAGAAGTTAGATTCATAAGTTTGTTATACATTTATCTTTACCTATGTCTTTGAATTGGAAAAGTAATATTAGTTTGGTTACACCATGAACGTACATAAAAGAGAGAGGTTAATTGGTCACGCGGTTCACTCTCCAAGTCTAACTATTCATCATTAAGCAAACTAGTCGCTTAGATTATGTTTTCCGAAAGCTTTTCACTCATAAGGTCATTTGATCAAACTTCAAACGGGCCAAGTACTTTTAAACTTTTCCATGCACACAAGCGTATCGTTGTAATGAAATCGCTAGTGGAAACAGTTTGGAGGGTGGAGAATTGAGCAACAATACCCATACCATGTAGCAAGTTTTAGCCAAGCATTATATGATAGTAATTTTGACGATAAACAAAATTAAGTTGGTGGAGTTTTGAGGTATAGTGAGTGCGGATTGATCATGTTGGTAATCTGCTAAAAAACCGAGGCTGAAGAGTTCATAGATGTTAACAAAAATTCTCATTTAATCAAGACACTTTTCATAGATGTTAATTGTCTAAATATTTTTATAGAAAATTTACAGGACCATTTTTTCTATTCACCTAAATTTTTAGACAATTAGTTAATCAACGAGAAATTTTTTAGTGTGATTGATATGGAAGGAGATATTGACAATTATTTGATGTTAATGGGCTTAGGCTAACAATATTATAGGGTGGGCTAATTACAGAAATTAATTAAAATTACGTAAAATTAGATGGTAAATGTTTTATTTTCCAAAATTTCTACCTGGACTACAGCCCACCTTTAGCCCTTGAATATGACTGATTAATTACGAGAGGCTGACAGACGGCTAGGGTTCTCTCCAAATAATTAGGGTTTTGCTATTGCTTGTGCACAGTTACATTCTTACATAGTAGGTAGTCATACTTATGCACAAGCTTTATCGGTGTTGCACAAAAGGTTCTCCGCCCGATCCTATGCTATTTGTCGCCGATTCTTTTTCGCTTCAAGGAGATCAATGATGGTGGTACCGTTGTGTCACATTTTTTTTTTCTTAATATATGAACTTTTCATAATATCCTCAATTCAACAATAAAATTTCAAAACAAGAAGAGGATATAATGAATAATTTATAGAAAAATGGTTTGTATGTTGACATTTGGGGTACATAATTGTTATTAAAAAAAGTTACTAATGGCTTTAAGAGTTTCAAGTGCGCCGCTGTTGTTATTATTCATATTGTTATTACCAATGAAGATCATAATTACATTTTAAGTGCATATATTACTTTTTTCTTCTTCAAATAAATAGAATTAGGCGATATTAGCTCTGCTGCAACAGTTGATTAATTGGGACTTCAACTGCTAGGTCATCCACAATCTCGAAAGAAAAAGGGTCATCACATCCGGAAAAAAACTACTTTTTTTTTTTAAATCGGAAAAAAAAACTACTTCTCGATCGAAGTGCATATATATTAAGTCATCCTTTTGAATCAATACTTCAAAAGTATGATTGATCGACCTGTTATTTATTTATTTGTTGTTAGTTTTTGAAATATTGTTATCATAAGATTTTAGGTCGTTGCCTCATGACAATCAACAAAAAATACGATACTCACCAGAAAAAAAAAACCTTTATTATAAAAAAAATATTAATAATTACACTGTCCATGGAGGAACGGTAAAATAACTCCATATATAATAAGATAGAACTGAGGCGTTGCTTTCCATGTACCCCTCCCCAGTTTTGAAAGAAGTCTCCATTTATACGAGAAATTTTTCAGAGTGACGGTCATGCCACATGGCATATGTGACGCCTTAATAATAATGCTTTATATGGATAATTAATTTTTAGAGGTGGAATAATATAATAGAAATGTTAAATACGAATTTAAGAATTTTATATCTGGGTTCTTTCAGTCTTCTACGGTTGAAGTTGTCTTCCTCAACCACACGAATCGCCATCACTCATCCATGATCAATCTAATCTTCCACTTTGTTTCATTTTCTTCTTATTTGTCTCCAAGCACATGCAGTGGCCCAAATTGATATATTGATTAAGATATATTTTGAAATAGCATTCTCAATGCATGAGTTGAATCTTTCAATATGATTCATGGCCAATCCTTGCAATTTAATCGATTTGGATCTTATAAGGGGATCAAATTGGGTTCCTTTGAAGTTCACGCCAATAAGGTTTGATCTTAGAATCGGGCCTTTAGAGCATTTTTAGCAGACTTTAACTAAAATTTAGTTAAAAAATAGTTAGCATTGCTAAAGATGCTCTTATATCCGGCGCATGGGGGTTATTTCTTTGGTGGTGTCGACAGTGGCAAATTTACTAGATTGATCATGAATCGTGGGCGGTGGTTATGGGTAATGCGATGAATTTTCTGGCTAGCAATTAAGATAGAAGATCTATCGAAGAACATATCTAAAAATATTACATTTAAAAATCATTTTTCATTCATTATTCCACCTCTGAAAATTGAGTGTCCACTTGTATCATTATTATTGGGGCGTCACATATGCCATGTAGCGTGACCGTCACTATAAAAAATTTCTCTCATTTGTGCATACCATAGTATTACTCTCTCTCTCTCTCTCTCTCTCTCTCTCTCTCTCTCTCTCTCTCTCTCTCTCTCTCTCTCTCTCTCTCTCTCTCTCTCTCTCTCTCTCTCACATTTTGATGGATGCCTTCAATTTTTTTTCTCTTTCTTTCTTAAAGACTAGTTTACCGTTTGTGTAGTTGATTCCTTTTGTTTTGGAGAGTAGTGAGAAATTCTATGAATGTTGATTCCATATTTCTTTTCCTTTGCCCCCATAAAATTTACGCGTACCATACGATATTAGTACTTAGTTATCGAATGCAAAAGGTCAAGATCATGAGAATGAATTAGATTTTTACGTTGCACGATCAACTGAAATATGGAGTCATGGAGATGTCTGTAGTTAGAGCCAATCAAATAATTAGGAAACCTACCATCGATCTCTAGAGTCCGAGAGCAGTTTTCATTGAGCCATGGGAAAGGAGTTGTTCCTTCCAATGAAGGAAACGGCTATTTCAGGATGGGAAGGGGAAGGGGAAGGGGTTGCTCTTATGTGAGAAATTAAAGCTTTCTTGTTTTTGAGACAAACAAACCCATGAACAACACATATCAACAAAGGAAAATACTCTCATCCAAATGAGTTTGGATGAACCCGTCCAAACTATCCAATTTTACGTATATTCAACTTCTTATTTTCATAATCCAACCATTCATCTTTTAAATCACCCTCTAAAGATCATCTATGCAAAAATTTAATCAAATTGGAGATCGTTTCATCATCCAATTATATCAAACAAATGGACGGTTTCGGTGAAAGTTAACATTCTTATTTCAACCGTTCATTCTCATTTCAATTATTCAGTCAAATTATAAATGAAATAAAAAATAAAAAAAAAACAAAACAAAATCATATTCATCCCACGTTTCAGGAAAGATAATCACCTCTACCACTCTCTTTAACTCCACACAGTGTGTGAGACTCATCTAGTTGGATCCAGATGCGGACACGTGGCTACCTTTAATCTAATGGTCTACAATAAGACTGAAAGATGAAAATTAGAGGTTGGACACTTGGACAGTCGAATGGCTCTCTCGCCCATTGCTACTCTAACTCGTTTATCTACTTCTTCTTCTTCTCACTTCAACTGTATCAGTAAACGAATCTGACTCATCGCTAGAGTCCCAACAACTAAAAGTCAGCACCACTTGCAAATAACTTCTTCGGAAGCTAAGCAAGAGAAAATCACAGTTCCTTTTGGCTCTTGGAAGCTAAGCAAGGGAAATCCTCAATCACCATCGATGTAGTCTCCGGTGCCTCCAAGCGACTCGGTGGCATCGCCATCGATTCCCTGAGCCGCCTCATTTGGCTTGAGTCTCGTCCATCCGAATCCGAGTATCTATTTACCTATCTCTAGTTTGTCCGTACTTTTTAATTGGATTTATTTGATTTTGATGAATGTCAAATTTGGTGTGCTTAGGCGAGCGGTTATGGTAAGAGAACCGGAGAGACAGGAAGATGAACCGGTTGATATTACGCCCAAAGTGATAGGGAACGGTGGAGGTAGCCATTGGGTGGCACACATAGACGGCTACGATCTCATTACCGCGGCGGGTCGGAAATTTCAAAATGTCGACGTTTTCACAGTGAGGAAAAGGGTCCATGAGAAAGAGCCCAGTTGCCTGGTCATTACCTTCTAGAAAGTTGGGTTTGGTGGGAAAAAAGAAAGCTTTGCAACGATGGATGAAGTAACCCCACCCATCTCTCTCTCTCTCTCTCTCTCTCTCTCTATATATATATATAGATATATATATATATAGATCTATATATATATATATATATATATATGTGGGATTGAAGAAGAAGAAGATCAAAGCATGCAGCAAATCTTTTTTTGATTTGCTACTTTCTGTTTGATATTACGGATTTACGGTCTCAACTATGCGGTTCCAAAAAAATAGTTTGGAAGAAAGAGCGAGGAAAAAAAATAGAATGCTTGTGAAGGAAAATAAAGTGGAAGAAAGAAAAAGAAACCATTAGATTGAAGATAGTCACGTGTCCGCATTTCTTTCAAAATTTAGGTATGTTAAGTAAAAACTATAGGCGAGGAGAGGATCCGGATCCTATCTAGTTTATCATGATATGTAGTGTTCACCTAAGAATTCGAAACAGTTTTTTAGGAAAGATTATTTTTTAAAGGATTAATTACAAAAAACTCCCCGAACTATAGGGTCATTTTCAATTTCATACCCAAGTATCAAATTTTTGCGTTTTCATACCTCATTTTTGATTCCGTTAACGATTTCATACCTCCATGACTAACGGTGTTAAATAACCCAGTTAATTGCTGACGTGGCAATATTTTCAGATTTTTTCGAGGGTATTTTCGTCCATTCCATTCATCTAGTAAATAAAAATGAAATTGCACACAAGGGGCATCGAACCCACAACCCCTTGCACGTGTAAGCCCAGCTCTACCACTACGCTGTGCCATGCACTAGTTATTATATGACATTATTAATACTTATAGCATAGAAAATTATATGAATAATAATGGACTATGGAATATTATTTGGAGCTCATTAATTGTTTACTACCTTATTAAAGGTTTCCATACTGTTATGGATGGAAAAAAATAATAATGGTATATTTAAAAAATATAGCTACATTTGAGAATGAGAATGAAAAATTTCATTATTTTTTAAAGTCTTCAATGTGAAATCTTTACTATTGTTGAAGGAAACCTACTTTGTGTGTGCCTTGTCAACCTAGGAGTATCTTAGTTAGGTTAGCATATGGATTACTTATTGAATAGAAGTCCTATTGGGATATGGATTGTACCCTTGTGTTTCTCTATATATAGAGGCACCTATTCATTAATAAAGAGATGATCTATTCATGTGCTATTTGCTCTGTTCTTTACTTTCTGCTTTGTGATTGTATTTCATATTCCCTTAAACACGTTATCAGCACGAACCTCTAGCCCTGAGATCAAAAGCCAAAACTCTTGAGCTTAGCATCCTGCTAGCGCCAAAACCCTAGAACCCAAAAACCCTAGGGTGTGCCGGATGAACAGTGTCGATGAACAGTGCGCGTGAACAGTACCGGATGAACAGTACCCGTGAATAGTAAACCGCATGAATAGTACCTCCGTGCAATCTCCTCTAGTTCAAGAATCTGCCTGCACAGAACAGTCAACTTCGAAATCGATTTTCTCCATTCTTCACCGTTGGATTACGCCGAAATTTGGAAGGGAGCTTCCTCCGTGAGTCTAATACCCCTAGTTAAAAATTCAGCCAATTCCGACCGTTGGATCTCCAGATATTCGGTTCTGAAGCAGTGGTACTCAAGATAATCCGAGAAAAGAATCCAAGTAAGCTTTTATAAACGTTGCTGCTTTCTGAATTTAATTCAACCTTCTTTTTCTCCGGGGACTTGCAACCTCCCTTCTTCTACCTCCCACCTTTCTTATAACGTGGGATAATATACGAGACTCGCCAAACTATGAGAAGCATTAGGGGAGTGATCGAGCTTCATATCGCTTGCGGTATGTGTAAGTCATGAGCACCCCTAATGTCATCATGCTATTGGTGATGACCTCAAGAGCCGAACTGTGGGGGTTCGAGCTAATACTCCGGATGAGGAATCCGTAGAGAGAAGAGACTATGAACGAGGAGTTCATTGACAAATTAACCTCCGGATGAGGAATCCGTAGAGAAGAAACGACCTATGGTTTATGACTTATTCCCAACTAGGCTCACCTGCTTAGGTATGATGTCTAGGTAAGGAGTTTGAGATAAGTGGTATTAAGAGAGCTTGCTCCACCGACATCTCTTATAACTTACCTGGTTATACCTGAGTAGAGCTACCGAAAAGGTTTAAGGTTATGACCATACGACACCAAAGTTTCACCTAAATCCAAAATCCTTGGAAGCGTTTCTTGGGAGCAAATATTGCTCAGAAACCCTCTATTGTTTCGTGGGAGTATTAACTCCGAAACTTACCCTTCATTGTTTCGTGGGAGTATTAACTCCGAAACACACCACATTCTTGTTCTCCATATTCTTGGATGTCGAACATGAATGAACTCGATTTTACTCCATTGGATTCTGCGGACATTAGATTATGAGATGGGCTCATGATATCCTAATGTACCTATTCGCACAAGAGCTTCTAGCTCGAATCCATAAGCGTTGTTTTGAAGAAACCGCTCTAGACCCTCAAACTGAGATGTACAATGCCAGGTTATTTTTCCTGATGAATCGCCATATGGATATGGCACTCCAGTTTGAGTTCATGAAAGAGGTTAGCGCTAGAAGCGCTTCATGAACGTTATGACAACGTTCGTGACTCCATCTTCTCTGTGGAAAATCATCACAGATGAACAATTGATTGAGGAAACTCTCACCACCTTCTCCATCTCTGCCTTGAGGAAAGGCATGACGACGATGGCGCCCCTATGGGAGGAAGCCACGAGCAAAACCCTATATCTAGGGACGATCCCGGACATTTTGGTTCGTAGAATCTATTTGCTCATGAAGGTAATCGCCATAAGATTAAGCGATCACGCGAGCATAGGGCCGCGAAAGAGTGAGAGAAGACTGCCGTCCTTATAAGAGGGACGCTGCCGGTCATTGCCGGTTAGCGTTGTTGCGCCACTGGTTATGGCAGCACCGCCACCGGCCAAGGCAATCTGCCACCGTCCTAGGGACCGTGAGTACCGCGCCTTTATACCTCAATCAATGGAGAATCCTCTTCATGATGTCTATTAATAATATGGAGCGTCTGATCAATGGGCCATTATTTGCAAAACATATGAAGATGTAATTGCAATGATCAAGACGTCGAGTTTAAGGGTTAAAGACTTTGGAAGCTAATTTTGCTTAAGTCTTATGTTTTCCAAGTTGATGAAATATGGCATGTTTGCCAAAGATATTGGATTTAGTTTTGATTTAAGATCAAGATGGAACTTTGAAGCCTTGGCCAATATCTTTAATAAAATCTGAGTTGCTTACGTAGCCTCGATTTTAATGATGAGCTTTTAGGAATGGGTTCTAGAGAACTTGAAAGTCTCACAGATAGCAGAACCACGCATGTCATATTGCGTCATAGGCATGATGCCTACACATTCCTCTGTGACTACGATGGCAGGACCATCGAATCTTGTGCAAGGAAGAGGATATGCCCAATTCCTCTTGCCTAATGGCACTCACATTGATGTCACAAATGCTCTCTACGCTCCAAGAGGAAATACAACTTTGATTGAGCTTTAAAGATATAAGAGTCAATGGTTTCCATGCTAAGATGCATGATGAGAATGGAAAAGAATCCCTTTGCATTACCTCTAATGACTGCGGTAAAAGGCGCATCTTAGAGAAGCTTATGTGTCTCTCTAGTGGGTTATATGCAACCACTATTCGAGCTATTGAATCAAACAATGTCATTCGGGATGACCCCTTGGATTCAGACACATATTGGCTTTGGCACGACAGATTAAGACATCATGGTCGTGATATGATGATCCGTGTATTGAAAACCTCACACGGACATCCATCATATCGAGCTAATCGAAGCATGAATCAAAAGTTGATTCAAGGAGATGAGACAGATATGAAAAAAGGCAAAAGTGCCTCTGTCCGCCGCCCGTCGACCGTTCGATCTCTTCTTGTCGAACGGTCGACCTCGTCCAGCGTGCGTCGTCGACCGTTCGAGTTTCCTGTCGAACGATCGAACCCCCTCCAGGGAGCGACCGTCGACCGGTCGACCATTCCTGTCGAACGGTCGACTGGGACTGTCCTCAGAAATTTTCTGACAGGACAAAATCCTCCTATGCTTCTGAAGCTCCTAAAGCCAAATGCTCATTATGCAAAGCTTGTTCCTTAGGGAAATAAGGACTGAGACTGTCCTATACAAAGGATTCTAAAAGTACTTCTTCCATTCTTACAGAGAATCCAAGTGGATATCTGTGGACATATTCAACCAACAAGCGGGCCATTTATATATTTTATGGTGTTGGTTGATGCATCGACATGCTGGTCACATGTCACGATGTTGTCCTTTCGTAATGCTGCTTATGCTAAACTCCTAGCACAGATAATTCGCCTGCCGGCTCACTACCCGGATCATCCCATTAACTATCAGGCTTGATAAGGCTAGGGAGTTTACATCGAAGACTTTCGATGACTACTGCATGGGATAGATGTTGGGCATCTAGTCTCACATGTGCATACCCAGAATGGTCTTGCAGAGATTGCCATTAATAGCAACAAATGGTCACGAGGACGTTGGTAATGCGCACCAACCTTTTCTCTCTCTGCCTGGGGGCACGCAGTATTGCATGCAGCTGTGCTTATTCGTCTGAGGCCCATCACCACCCAATCTTTTTCTATGCTACAGCTAGTGACTGGGTACGAGCCAAGCATATCGTACTTACGCATATTTGGGTGTGTTGTTTATGTGCCCATTACGCCGCCACAGCGTCTTAATATGGGTCCTCAGAGACGAATGAGTATTTATGTTGGATTTGAGTCTCCAACCATAATCCGCTATGTAGAACCCTTGACAGGCGATCTATTTGTCACTTCGATGAGACAGACTTCCCGTCGTTAGGGGGAGATAAGAACGTGAACGTTCAACAGGAACGACTGGAATTGTCGTGGCCTGTCCCCACTCTGTCTCATAACGATCCCCCTACTGCAGAAAGTGCGTAGATTATAGATCTTCAGAAAGTCGCCGACTCTCTTCCGGACGCTTTCTCAGATCTTAGTGACTAGATCATATATACCAGCTGCAAACATGCCTGCAAGGATGCAAGTGCCTGAATAAGGACTTGGACTCAAAGTCGCTATTGCAGCTAACCCTATGGGAGGGACAGTTGGTGGCGCCACTGCCAGTAATGGTGGTGATGTGGCTTAGGCCGTGGCTCCGCTGAGGAAGCGTTGGAGGCCACCAGGTTCGAGGGATTCGCGCCCTAGGGAATGGGCTGCGATGGCACCAAATAACCCTCTCATCATTGATACTCAAAATCCGTCCATGAAAACGTTCCGGATTATGGTTATGTCCAAAAGACATCTTCGGGGGACGCCCTGTCGCTAAGACCTATCCGTGGGAACCTAGAGATCTCGATTAATTACACTAGTGTACATGAGACGTGGGATAGAAACTCCATCACAGTTGATGATGTGTTTGCATATGCTTGTGCACAAGAGTTCATTGAGAATGATGATATTGAACCTCGCTCCGTTGATGAATGCCAACGTAGAAGCTTATTGGCCTAAATGGAAATATGCGATCCAGGTTGAGTTGGACTCACTAACAAAGAGAACGGTATTAGGGCTAGTTGTGCCAATACCTTCTGGAATAAAACCTGTTGATATAAATAGGTCTTTGTTAGAAAGCGTAGTGAGAGAACGAGATATAAAGCTCGCCTTGTGGCGCAAGGCTCCTCACAACGCCCTGGAATCGACTACGATGAGACATACTCTCTCGTAAAGGACGTCATAACGTTCTGCTACCTTGTCAGTGGTAGTTTCCGAAAAACTGAACATGCAGCTTATGGATGTGGTCATAACATATCTCTATGGGGATCTAGATATGGAGATTTATATGAAGGTCCCGGATGGGCTTCATTTACCCAAGTCAAGTGGCTCTAGACCACAGAGCACGTTTGCAATAAGGTTGCAACGTTCACTATATGGATTGAAACAATCCGGACGGATGTGGTATACCCGTCTAAGTGACTACTTGATTGGAAGAGGGTATGTGAACAATAAAATTATGCCCCTGCGTGAAAACAAGTTCCGGATTTGCAAGTGCCACTGAATACTTGAAATCCGTGTTTGAGATGAAAGATCTTGGGAAAGGATGCTCAGGCGATTTAATATGGATAAAGTCCATCCTGTTAAGCACTCCCATGATTGGTCGCAGTCTAGATCCAAGAAGGATCCGTTTCACCCAAGGGATGATGGTGAAGACGTTTTAGAGACTGAGGTACCATACCTAAGTGCAATAGCGCATTATTGTACTTGGCACAGTGTACCAGACCCGATATCTCCTTTGTTGTTAACTTGTTAGCTAGATTTAGCTTTGCGCCCACGCAACGCCATTGGAGTGGCATAAAGACTATCTTTCGATACTTGAAGGGTACGATTGATATGGGCTTGTTCTATCCCTACAGAGAGTCGAAACTAGGTGAGGAACCTATGTTTGCTGCGGTTGAACGACCCGGGCATCCGGACGAGGACTTACCGGCCGGATGGAACACAAAGGGCACGTTACCTGCAGAGAGTCTCAAAAATATGGCAAATTGGGTGAGGAACCCGTGCCTACTGACGACCGTCGACCGGTCGACGACCGGCCGTCGAACGGTCGACCGACGGACAGAAAAGCTGACGTCCCCTTTTCCCAAACACCTTGTGATGTTTTGGTTGGCTTTGCTGATATTGGGTATCTCTCTGACCCATATAAAGGTTGTTCCCAAACTGGTTATGTCTTTACCATGGGTAACACCGCGATATCCTGGAGGTCTACTAAGCAGACCCTTGTCGCTACTTCTTCGAACCATGTTGAGATAATTGCTCTCCATGAAGCATTCGTGAGTGTATATGGTTAAGGTCCATTGATACACATATAAGAAGTACATGTGGTTTGAGGTCAACCACTGATGAACCTACATGCATTTATGAGGATAATGCTGCCTGCATTGAGCAGATGAAGCAAGGTTTCATCAAATGCGACAACGCCAAGCATATATCGCCTAAGTTCTTTTGTAATCAGCAATAGCAGAAGTTCCTTAAGATTAAAGTGAATCAAGTCCGTTCTGAGGACGATGTGGCTGACTTATTTACTAAGTCATTGCCTAAATCCACATTTGAGAAGCATGTGAAAAGCATTGATTTGCTTAAGTTATCTGACCTCCCATGATTGTGGAAATCAGGGGGAGACGCAGACTTCAGGGGGAGTCTGGCGTCCATGCTATACCAAATGTGAAGGGTGTGTTGTACTCTTTTTCCCTTCGACCAAGGTTATTTTTATCCCACTGGGTTTTTGTTACTTGGCAAGGTTTTTAATGAGACAACGTGAGGAGCACCACCTAGTGTTGACGCCACAAGGG
Organism: Rubus parviflorus; assembly: GCA_029955375.1. Lineage (NCBI taxonomy): Eukaryota > Viridiplantae > Streptophyta > Magnoliopsida > Rosales > Rosaceae > Rubus > Rubus parviflorus. The sequence continues at coordinate 33,110,973 of JARGGL010000001.1, forward strand.
GGAGTGTTGAAGGAAACCTACTTTGTGTGTGCCTTGTCAACCTAGGAGTATCTTAGTTAGGTTAGCATATGGATTACTTATTGAATAGAAGTCCTATTGGGATATGGATTGTACCCTTGTGTTTCTCTATATATAGAGGCACCTATTCATTAATAAAGAGATGATCTATTCATGTGCTATTTGCTCTGTTCTTTACTTTCTGCTTTGTGATTGTATTTCATATTCCCTTAAACAACTATAACGTTTTGTTGAGATATATAACTGGGTAATTATTGTATTTTGTAGCTTTTCAATATTAACTTCATAAAAACGTTACATAAGTCGTCAAATATTCATTCCTTTAATATGATATTAAATTCACCATTATATAAAATAATTTTAAAAATAAATACTTAATTAATAAAAAAAAGAACAAACAGCTACAAAGTTATACACTTATACTATATATAATTCTAAAAAGAAAAGTTATACTAAATATTTTCGTCAAGATATGAATTCTTATTTTTATTTGAACTAGTAGAGCTAAGAGTTAAATTCCATATGAGATATTTTCGTATCATTTTTTATGGTATAAGTATTAATAATGTCATATGATAACTAGTGCATAGCACAGCGTAGTGGTAGAGCTGGGCTTACACGCGCAAGGGGTTGTGGGTTCGATGCCCCTTGTGTGCAATTTCATTTTTATTTACTAGATGAATGGAATGGACGAAAATACCCTCGAAAAAATCTGAAAATATTGCCACGTCAGCAGTTAACTGGGTTATTTAACACCGTTAGACATGGAGGTATGAAATCGTTAACGGAATCAAAAGTGAGGTATGAAAACGCAAAAATTTGATACTTGGGTATGAAATTGAAAATAGTCCTATAGTTCGGGTGGTTTTTTGTAATTAATCCTTTTTTAAAACCCCGAATTTTTTCTCAATCAATTTTTCCTTTTTTTTTGGTTCTCTACTGGTCCTTTTTTTTTTTGAGGAAAAAACGAGTTTTATTTAAATCAGATACGATTACAATCGTAACATAGGGCATCCAGAATAAAATCCGGAGCGTGAGAGAACCATTCAGCATGAACATTTGAATCAAAGCTGTAACTAGCTAACCTATGAGCTACCCGATTAGTATTCCGAGAAGCATGATAGATAGAAACTTGGGGTGACAACCGAAGAAGTTCCTTGACATCTTCAATAAGATTACCTAGAGGAGACAAATCCTCCCCCTCAGATTGGATTGCCTGCACTACAAGAAGACAGTCACTATGAACCATAGCTACGGAAATCTCCATTGCTTGTAGAAGTTCAATTCCATTTTTGATAGCCATAATTTCAACATGCAGAGGTGAAACCATATGCTCCTTTCTATAAGAAAAACCAGCGATAAACTCTCCCAAGTTATTTCGTATGACCCCTCCAACTCCCCCAAGAGTTTGAGAATTGAGGAAGGCTCCATCAACATTAAGCATCAGAGAGCACAAGGAGGAGGTGGGTTCCAGAACTTAATTAACTTTGATTGTGGCACCAACGGCTTTAAAGTAGTACAATTAGCTTGTAAAAAATCTTCATACCAAGCCATAGACCAAGAAACTAAGGTAGGAGCTGATTTCTCATTGTTATTCCACAACTTATCATTCCGATTTTTCCACAAAGTCCACATAATCATCAATAACTTGGCAAAATTACTTGATGATAAGGAAGAGGCTTGTTCAAGCATCCACTCCTTAAAATTAAAAGAGGGAGTAAACGGTACCTGAAGTGAGAATGGTTGGGAATTGAGAATAGTTCTTGCTGTAGGACAATCACAGAGAACATGGCCAACGGTCTCAAAACGATGGGAACATAGCAAACACTGCAAGTCCCCAACATAACCTTTTGAAGTCAAAGTCTCTCTAGTTGGAAGTAAATTGGGACAAGCTCTCCATAAACAAATAGAGACCTTTCCAGGAACTTTAGCATTCCATAAAGATTTCCATAATAAATCATAGGGATCACCATGAGAGGAGGAAGAAAGACTATTACCCAGTATGAAATCGCGGGCAATCCAATATGCTGTTTTCACTGTAAAAAACCCTTTTTTCTCAAGTTTCCAGGTAATCCTATCGCTAGGGCAGCGAGCACTCAAGGGAATGCACAAAATAGATTCCACAACCTCTTGAGGAAAGAAAAGTTGAAGTAGATTGATATCCCACTGTCTGGTTAACGGGTTGATCAACTCTTCCACTAACTGAACAGGGCAATTCAAAGGCTGTTGAAGAGTGTGAGCAGAAAAATTAGGGATCCAGTTGTCATGCCAAATGTTAATATTCGTACCTGAACCCACTTTCCATAACAAACCAGATTGCAACACTGGTCGAGCCTCCAAAATGCTTCTCCATGAAAAGGAGGGCGCATCCCCCATATCAGCATCTAAAAAAGAGCCTCCCGGATAATACAAAGCCTTATAAAGTCTTGCAATTAGAGAGGTAGGGTTAGAGACCAACCGCCATCCTTGTTTTGCAAGCATAGCAAGATTATGAGCATGAAGATTTGTAAACCCCATTCCTCCCTCAACCTTTGTCAAACACAATCAATCCCAAGATCTCCAATGGATTTTTCTCTTGTCCTCACTACCACCCAAAAAAATTGAGCACAGAGTTGATGCAAGTCATCACATAAGGACTTAGGGAGCATATAACAATTCATCACATAGAGCGGGACTAACTGGGCTACTGCCTTAATTAAGATCTCCTTGCCCGCACTACTTAAAATCTTAGTTCGCCAACTAACCAGCTTCTTGGTAAGTCTGTCCTTTAGATACGCAAACCTTGCTGTTTTTGATCGACCAACATGGAGAGGTAGCCCTAGATAACGATCATGCTCTTCCACACATTGTACCCCCAAAATTGTAGCCAAATTAGCTTTAACATCAGGATGTACATTTCTACTAAAAACCACACTACTCTTCTGTAAATTTATTTTCTGTCCAGAAGCTCTTTCATACAAATTAAGCAAGGTATGATAACGATGACATTCCTCCTCTGAAGCTTCCCCAAATAAAAGACTATCATCTGCAAAGAACAAATGGTGAATAATTGGAGCTCCAGGACACAAAACAAGACCTTTAAGAGAACCTTGAGAAACTGATCGACCAGTAGGATAAACAAGACCTTTAAGAGACCTTCAGCACATAAGATAAATAAGTATGGAGACAAAGGGTCTCCTTGACGAATGCCTCTCGACGGTACAATATAACCAGTAGGATTCCCATTGACCAATATAGAATAGCTGACAGATTTTATCGAACACAGAACAATATCGATCCATTGTCTTGCAAAACCCATCTTAGACATGATAGCTTCAAGAAAATTCCACTCGAGCCTATCATAGGCTTTACTAATATCAAGTTTTAGAGAGAAAAAACCTTCACTCTGTCTCCTCAATTTGTGCATAAAATGCGCAGCTTCCACTGCCACAAGGGTATTATCAGAAATTAGACGTCCGGGGACGAAGGCACTTTGAAGCGGAGAAATGATTTTTGGTAGGATCACTTTCAATCTGTTTGCAAGCACCTTTGAAGCAATCTTGTATACGACATTACATAAAGCAATTGGCCTAAGTTCTGTGGCATCCTTAGGTTCTTTAACCTTCGGTATAAGAGTAAGATGGGTGAAATTAGACTCTTGATACAATTGACCAGTGGTAAGAAAGGTTCTCACTGCCAAGCAAATGTCAAGATGTACAATATTCCAATACTTTTGAAAAAAAGCTGGAGACATGCCATCAGGTCCTGGAGACTTCGAGGGATGCATCTGAAACAGAGCCTTCTTTATCTCTGCATCAGTGTACTGAGCTAAAAGAGCCTCATTCATGCTTACAGACACACAAGGTTGAACTGATTCAAGAACAGTACTCAAAGCCTCCAAATCTGATCCCTCGGACTTGAAGATGTTCTCATAATATCGAACAAGGATGGCTGAAAGATGATCATGGCTTGTCTGCCAAATCCCTTCTTCATCAGTGAGTCCCTTTATCTTGTTTCTACTTCGGCGGTTGGAGGCTCTTTGATGAAAAAAAGCAGAGTTACGATCACCATCCTTCAACCATAACACTCGAGAGCGTTGGCGCCAGTAGGTTTCATTTTGAGAGAGAAGTTCATTATATCTAAAATGAAGAGCCTGTTGTTCCTCAAACTGGTCAGGTGCTTAAGGTTGGCGCATCAAAGCATCTAGTTTGTCCTGAACCAATTTCATTTCCATCTGGCGTTGCTGAAAAACTCCTAAGTGCCATTCCAAGAGAAGCTTACCAGTAGAATTAATTTTTAAACACACCTGTTTCATTGGTTCTCCCACCGAAGGAAGAGCCCAGCCCTGTTGTATCACTGAAGGACAATCCTGGTGTTGCAACCACATCTCCTCAAATCGAAACCGCCTAGGACATCTAATAGGAGACACTGGATCTGCACTGACTTCTACCATAATAGGATTATGATCTGATTTGTCTGGTGGAAGAGTTATCGCCCTAGAACAAGGGTACATATCCCTCCAGGTAGATGTTCGACATGAACGATCCAGTCTTTCTTTAGTGTATCTATTAGACCATGTAAAACGGGAACCCACAAAGCCCATATCGGAAAGACCACAATCCACCAAAGCTTGCCGGAACCTCGCCATTGGAGCCGCACCCCTGGGTGGACCACCAGACTTATCCGCGTTGCTTAAAACTTCATTGAAGTCCCCAGTCACTAACCACGGAAGAGCTGATTGAGCAGCCAAGGTACGAAGCAAATCCCAAGTTTGGACACGATCACTATTGGAGGCATATCCATAAATTCCAGTGAATCTCCAAATCTCCGAAGACCCAAGAACACCCACCTCCACATCAATATGATGAGAGAAAAAATGACGCAATCGAACTGGAACTTCATTAAGCCAAAAGAGAGCCAGACCCCTAGAACCCTGCTTCCATGGGGAGCAGATACATCCATCGAACCTCATACGTACCCGAAGTCTCTCTAGCAAGTCTGGGGACGCTAAGGTTTCGGATAGAAAAACAATACTAGGTTTCTTGTTTCTGACCAAAGTGACCAAAGCATCTTGAGTTTCAATGTTAACTAATCCTCGACAGTTCCAAGTGATGATCTTGAACTGAAGCATGGTGAAAGCCAGCTGGCCCTAGAAGCGGTCGTTACCGTTGTTGAGTGCGCAAGCGCAGTAGGAGCGGTCGTCGCCGCTGTAGATCGCGCCGCAGAGGGTCACGCCGCTTAGGGTTTTTAATATATATTAAGAACTCGTGCTTGAGAGTTTTCTCTTCTACTGGTCCATTTAAAAGAACATAATGGGAACATAATAGAAAATATTAATAATCGTTGTACATAATGAATGCTTAGGATCCAGCTCTAGATTTGAAACGTGCGGGGATGTATATGGTTGATCCTTGATGAAATTTTTATTTTTTTTGGATTTTAGACTTACTGGCAATTTACTTGATAAATCATGTTTTCATTTACCGTCCATACCATTATGACTTAGGAATCACTACAGCTCGCAATTTATTTTTTTCGTAAGTGTTAGTATTTTTCCTCTTCTCTTCTTTCTAAACCTCATATCCACAACTTCTCAAACGAGATTTTTCGACACTGAATAATATATGTTGTTCTCTATGTGCCATCTATACGATGGTCGTCTAATTATTATTTTTTTTTTTTTTGCGGAACAAGAGGTAAAAGAGTACAGAGAAGGGGGATCAAACCAAAAACCTCCCAAATTAAATAAACAACTAAACAAGTTAAAACCACGTGCCTATGGGAGCGGCTGGATTGTACCTCTATTTTATTGTACCAGCAACGGACGTTTGTGAACATGGTTAGTTTTGACTTTTTTGACTCTTCATTCCCCCATCATTTCTTGGCGCGTGTTGTAGACGTTTTTCTCTCTGTTTCTTAATGCCTGGCAAGCTCATCTCTATCTTTGCAAGTCTCTCCTTTTTTCTCTTGTTCTCTTTCTATTTGTACAAGTCCATGTTTGGTGAGAAGGACCGACCCTATGGTCTTCTCGCCGTCGGCGATCTCCATTAACAAATTCACCAGATTTCTTCTATGTCTGATCTCATTTCTTCTCCGAAATGCTTTCCATGAATCCTCAGATGCCGTCGAACTAAGATCTGTGATACCACTAATTTGGTTTTTTATTTCAATTGTGGTAGCAATTACTTGTATAATTGAATCATCTTGGTTTGGTTGCAAATCCTGTAATCTTCCATTCTGTTTTCATCGATGTTCATTCCAGTGTTGGGTTCTCTGGTTTTTTTGAAATTGATGGAAGAAATTGTGCTATGGTATGGGCAATAGATTTTTCGTTCAATTTGATTTCTTTCAGAGTCTCAACTGAAGGCACATCCACCACAACATAAGTCTTGAGGAACAAAATTAATTAAATTTCAATCCGTAAGAGCTTCAAAACTGAATGACATTTCCTTGTATTCAAAAGCACAAAATCAAAATCAGAGTTTTGATTACCCTCATCTATCTCTCCTCCCAAATTTCGAAACTGACGAACCAAATTACAATCCTTATGTGCTTCTATTGATCAGCAGATTTTGATCTTTGAGGGAGAACCAAAAAAAATTATATGAATTATATATATATGTAATTATTCCTAGATTCAAGTTTTTTTTTTTCCGATGAGATTCCCAAATTCAAGTTGAAAGGACTGGACTTGTCTTTCTCTGCTCCAAGCTTGAGAGCCAATCTGGGAAGAAACTGAGAGACACAGGGTTGAGAGAGCGTGAGAAATCAGGTTGGAGAGAGAGAAATAAGTCAAACCGACTAACAGAGTTAGTCAACTTTTCTAATTTAAATAATAGCTAAATTTAAATGAATGGCTGTGAATTAGCCACCTCACCTGGTACACTAAAATACCGGTGCAATCCAGAACTCCCCCGTGCGTATATATATATGTGGTCTGAAAGTTAAAAAAACCCCACCTGCCAGAGAGAGATTAATTGATGTGCAGGTGTCCGTGCATTTATTGATGATGTCGGTTGAAAGATTTACGAGTACGTCTTGAGATATATGCCTAATAAAACAACGGTCAATTAGCCAAAAAAAATAAAAATAAAAAAATAAAACAACGGAAAACATGACTTCATTGGTTGGTTTTGATATCCATGGATTCGCTACACAAAATTTCAGATTATCAATTTCTTGAAGGGGGCCATGGGCGACCATGGGTGGTTGTACAACTGCACAATCATCCTCACGTTCAAGTCCTCAAGAAGCTAATTAAAAGTTAAAATATATTATACACTATTATTGAATAGCATTCTTCATTTCTTCTATCATTGAAATTTCTGATTGAATAATTGAAATTTGGTGTGTAGAGACGAGAGAAGGGGTGAAATAGGAATACTGTATATGAAAAAAAATATTAATTATGGGACCTAATGAGTTTTGGGTAGAGTGCATTTAATTAGCCGCAACTTTTAGTCGTGCATGCCATGCTCGTGTAATAATTGAGTAAAATTATATATTGAGTATTCGCTTTCTTCTTGCTGGGGTTATAATTATGCACAAAATAATGAAGTGATGACCAAACTTGTGTGTTGTTAACATATATATACCAGTACGAAGTGTCCAGTTTTTATGTTGTAGCTGGTTATTAAGATCATTTCATATTAATTTGCAGAATTCAGTTTGAAAAAATGCCATCTTGTAAGTTTGATGTTTTTAGTTGGCTCTTTTTCTAGCCTAAAAACCATTATGTACAAATCCTTGTTGTAATATGGTCATGTGTTTTATCTAGCATGTATTGCTGATCACATGCTTGTTAAAGACTTAAAGTGTTTATCTCTATCATGTAATTGGATCATGTGCTCTGAAAGGTTAAAGCACAAACCGTGCTACCTATGCTACTCATGATGAAGAATCAAGTCTGCACTCTCTCCCTATGCTACTCATGATGAAGAATCAAGGCTGCACTCACTTCTTCTCTTCTAAAGAAAAGCTTTGTCAATTAACAATTATCCCACTTGACTGCAGTCTTAGTTGGATCTCCGTAATTGATCATGAAGCCAAAAATTGTTAATTGAAAAAATGTTGTTGATAGGCTAGAGTTTATTTCTATATAAGACCATGAAGTCTGAGCCTATAGGTACACGGAAACACAAGCTGCTACATGTCCTGCTTGTATTGGTTTCCAGTCAAACACATCACTTCAAATCATTTTGTAATTGGTATGTCTGCTTGTTGAAACACTTGTGCCTTGAGGTGATTGATGTCCGTGACCAGTGGTGTGCCATCTCAAGATTGACAAGGGTGATCAAGTTTACTTGGTGATAGAGTTGCAAAGACTGAACTGCCTTCTAGAAGTGTCTAGTAAGTTTGAGTTCCTTGTGTAAGTCTTTATGAATTCTTTCATATAGTGAATTGTTTACCGGCAGAGTGCCCGCAGTTGTTTTCCTCCTTGGAGGGTTTTACTGCGTCAACATTTTCCTGTGTTCATTTACTTATGCTTGCATTTGTTTAATTGGTGTGAAAATGTTGTTTGTGTTTCTATGCCTAAACGGTAAAAATCTGAAGTGAATTAGGATTGTTAGTTGCATTCAATCCTATTGTGCTGAAGCCTTGTGTTCAAGTTAATTAACTTGAATAAACCTTGGTAGTTGTTAGCACCTTGCATTCTAGAAATTTCATTTGGCATCAGAGCAGGTCACTAGATACACTTAGTGAGTTCCTAGGATCACTCTAGAATGGATCGCGCTAATGGTTCCACTCAACATCCACCTTGGTTGGATGAGGATACTGATTATGCTGCTTGGAAGGCTAAAATGCGTGCTTTTCTTTGGGCACAAGATGAAAAAGTTTGGTCTGCTGTAGAGGAGGGGTGGAAACATCCCACCAAGGAAGTTATTGTTTTGGCAGAAGAAATTGCTGGACAAGAAACTTCCACGTCAAAAAATGTGATTCTCAAACCAAAAAATGAATGGACTGTTGATGAAAGTACTAACAGTACATATAATCAAAAAGGACTAAATGCCATTTTCACTTCTGTGTCTAGAGATCAATTTAATCTTATTAGCCACTGCAGGACATCCAAGGATGCTTGGGATGTTCTAGAAGCCACTCATGAAGGAGATGCACATGTTAGAGCCTCTAGACTTCAAAATCTCATCACGGAATTTGAAAACATAAAGATGTCTGAAAATGAAAAATTCTCAGATTTTTATGGGAAATTAAACGTGATTGTCAACAATTGTGCAAACCTTGGTGATCCTTTTCCCGAACATAGGGTGGTAAAGAAAATCCTTAGATCTCTTCCTATGACATATCACACAAAAAGGACTGCCATTGAAGAATCTAAAGATCTCAATACCTATAGACTTGCTGACCTCTTAGGAAATCTCAAAACCTATGAAATGGAATTTCCTTCTTCTAAGAAAAGCAAGGGTATAGCCCTGAGTGTTGTGAATAAGTCTTTAGAGGATGAAGTTTCAGATTTTTTCCCTCAAGAACAACGTGCTCTTGTAGCAAAACAGTTCAGAAAATTTTTGAAGCAAAAGAATTTCAATGAAAATGAGAAAAGAAGTTTTGGGTCTAGTTCAAAGGGTCCTCGGGCAAAGGAACCTTCGTATGAAACAAAAACTTTCAAAACTCCAGAAAAGAAATTCACAAGAGAAAACATAAAATGTTTTGAGTGTGGAGGTTCAGGTCATATTTCAACTGAGTGTGCAAATACCCTAAAGAAACAAAAGTTTAAACAGCACAAAGTCATGAATGTGACTTGGAGTGATAGTGAGTCTGAATCTGAGGATGATTCCTCTTCTGATAGTGAGGTTGTCAACTTTGCTTTAACTGGTGTTATTAAGGTTGATGACGTTGATGTCATTGAACCAAGCAAGGAAGTGGTCATGGAGCAATATGCTGATCTTTTCGATGAATCAGAAAGAATGAGGACTAAAATAATTTTTCTTAAATCTGAGCTAAATAGAATTGAAACAGATCACAAAATTGGTGAAAAGCTTCGTGAGTCTCTTCTTGAAAAATTGCAAGATCTTCAGGATCAAGTCCAAAATCAAAAGAATCTTGTTACTAAAATTTCTGCTGAAAGAGATGATCTTGTGAAAAGTTTGAATGTCTTGAAAGTAAATAATGCTACTGATTCTCTTAATAAAATGCTGGATTCTGGAAAAAGAGCAGGTGACACTAGAGGACTTGGGTTTTTAGGAAGCAATACTTCTCTTGCTACCTCCACCACAAAGTTTTTAAAAGCTTCACATTCTGGTAAGTCTAGTGCTCCTAGTGTTCCTAAGAAGTTTATCCCAATCTGTCATTTTTGTGGTATGTTAGGTCACATTCGACCTCGATGCAACAAGTTGAGGTCTCGTCAAAAGATTTCTCACAGAAATCCACAAAGAAATAATCAAGTCTCCCTTAGACAAAAGCTTGAAGCTCATCTTCAAGAAGCCAACCGTCTTTTCAAACTCTTTCCCATGTCTAGAGACAATGTGTCTAAACCTAAACCCATGTGGGTAAAGAAAGAAAATCATACGTGTCTGTTTGCAAACACTGCCTTTCTTGCACCTCCATCAATTGATAATAATGTCACATGTTTGGTTGCTTTTTCTGCTCTATCAGCTAGAAAATCTGACACATGGTATTTTGATAGTGGGTGTTCTAGACATATGACAGGAGAAAAATCTTGGTTTAGCAGCTTCTCTGTTGAAGTAATCTCAGGTACTGTCACTTTTGGTGATGGTAGAAAGGCTAAAATCTTGGGTAGAGGTACGGTTACTATTTCTGGATTCCCTGAACTTAACAATGTCATGCTTGTTGAAGATTTAAAAGCAAATCTTATAAGCATAAGTCAAATTTGTGATGATATTGGGAATGTTTTGTTTACAAAAGAAAAATGCTGTGTTCAGAATTTTAATGGTAAGTCTGTGATGTGTGGTCTTAGATCTAGAGACAATTGTTATTGTGTTAATGCTGATGATCCCTCCTCTCTTATTTGCAACAAGGCCAGTGATAATTCTCTTGAATTGTGGCACAAAAGATTGGGTCATATTAACTATCATGATTTGTTGAAATTGTCTAATAAAGAATGTGTTAGAGGTCTACCTAAGCTTAAAGGAAAAAGTGAAGGTGTGTGTGAAGATTGTCAACTGGGTAAACAAATTCGTAACTCTCATAGTGCCAAAAATACAATTTCTACTTCACAGCCCTTAGACTTATTGCACATGGATTTGGTTGGACCAATCCAAACTGAAAGTGTAGGGGGCAAGAAATATTTCTTGGTTATTGTTGATGATTATTCTAGGTTCACATGGGTTGCCTTTTTACATGACAAGTCTGAAGCATTTAAGAATTTTCAAAGTTTGTGTAATAGAATTCAAACCGAGAAGCAATCCCACTGCCCTGACATAATCAGAATTCGAACTGACCATGGCACTGAGTTTGAAAATTCAAGCTTTGCTGAATTTTGTGATGAAAGAGGAATCAAGCATGAGTTCTCTGCCCCAATAACCCCTCAGCAGAATGGGGTGGTTGAGAGAAAAAATAGAGTGCTTTTGGATATGGGGAGAGTCATACTTACTAGCTCCAATCTTGCTAGGAAGTATTGGGCAGAGGCTATTAGCACAGCGTGCTACACTGTAAATAGAGCCTATTTGAGACCAGGCACTATATGTACTCCTTATGAGTTGTGGAAGGGAAGAAAGCCAAGTATCAAACATCTTAGAACCTTTGGGAGTGTGTGCTATATTTACAGAGATAGGGAAAGCTTAGCTAAGTTTGACACTCGAAGTGATATTGGGGTTTTTCTCGGCTATTCTCTCTCTAGCAAAGCCTATAGAGTTCTAAACAAAAGAACTAACATTGTGATGGAGTCCAACAACATTGTTATTAATGACTCTGACACGAATTTAGTCCCTTTTGAGGTTGAACATATAGCTCCAACTCATGCGTCCTCTTCGAGTCATGATGTTGAAACCACCATTGAAAGTGAGGACATGTTCTCACCTGTTATGAGAACTGGTGCCAGGCAAGTTAAAAAAGATCATACCCCTTCTGACATTATTGGAACCCTACATGACAAAAGAAAAACCAGGAGCCAAGTCATTGAAGAAGTGGCACATCATTGTTATGTTTCAAAGATTGAGCCAAAATCATCCAAGGAAGCTCTCCTTGATAATGATTGGATTAGTGCTATGCAGGAAGAATTGCTTCAGTTTGAGAGAAATGATGTCTGGTACCTTGTACCCAGACCAAAAGATTCAAATGTCATTGGGACAAAGTGGATCTTCAGGAATAAAACTGATGAGAAAGGAAACATCACAAGAAATAAGGCTAGGCTAGTTGCACAAGGATATAGCCAAATAGAGGGATTGGATTTTGATGAGTGTCACGACCCGAAAATTTACATCAATAATAAGGCATTTTAGCCTTTAATTACATAACAAATTCGGGACGTGTAGCATGGAATATCAATTACAATTATGCACTAGAATTTTTTTCTATTAAATCAAGTACAACACTCACCCATTCCATGCCCTCCAATGTAAATATTGACTCAATCTTTAGAGTCGAATATTACATTTCATAAATTTACATAATAAATTGATAATTCAATAAATTAAGTAAACTACTTCCTCAGAGTCTAGTATACACCAGCGGAAGACTATCACCAGCTCAAACGGTTGATACTAGAATTCTCAACCAGTTCTCCAAATGCTAAAACGCATACCTAACCTGCATAATTAACCCTACACCATTGAATAGTGTACCGGGTTATATTAACAAACCCGGTCAGCTTATGAAGCTGGTATGAGTAACCTCGATTTATATTGTATTAACAAGTTATACAAACAAAATTATACAATTAAAATATTGCATAATTAACTTACCAAAAACATATCGTATAAAAGACTTCTTAAGATAGTCAAAATACGAGAATACATTTTGAAATCAAAATCAATTTCCTTTTGTTTCTAATTGAAACAATTAACAAATGCATCAATTAATAGATGACCAACTCCAAATTATATATATGCTCACATAATTATTCAAATCAGAATAATATGGACTCTCTCCTTTTTAGTGAATATTTTAGGATGACTGGTAAAGAACAAATCATATTAAGTCCCAAGTCCCAGGTAACAAAATACCTAGCATGGGTAAAAATCCGCGTACAATCTGTACGGGTAAGCAAACAGCATACCAAGGTCTCCTACCAAAGCATGTACACTCAAGGTTGGCTCCTCCTTCCTATGAGTCTAATAGTGCACTATCTGTAGGGACTTAAGCCCATTGCTTAACTACTCACCACCAAACTCAATTTACCAGTAATTCACTTTAGTACAAAATAGTATTATTCTTTCAACTCCAATATGTCTTATGCACAAATTCACTTCACAATAAAACAATAATAATGAATATTTCATTATATTGTTTGTCAAACACTCCACACCCATAAAACGATTTAATTTGCATTTTTCACAAAATATCGTTTTCCACAAATCAATTATTCAAAAACAATATAAATATTTTCATATATTGTTTTCCACTAAATCCCACGTAAAACAATAATAATGAACATATTGTTTCCACTCCAAACAAAATCACTCAACATTAATATAATTGTTTTGTTACAAATATATTATTTTCCACTTTAACACCATCACCAAAAATACATATATTTTTCACGTAAATATATATATACGTGGTCATCCTCGCAGGAATGCCACTAATATCAACTATAGTTCATATTTAAAATTCATTTAAATTCATTTATTTTAAAAATCAATTTTCACTTACCGATGAACCGTTGTCGAACAAGTTCATTTGTTTAAAACCAACTATTTATTTTTAATAAATATTATTTCACAACCTAATAATTATTCTAATAAAATAATATGTGAATTTTATTCACCAACAAGTTGTTGTGAGAATTACTCACATTTAAACAATTAATTCAATCACCAAATTAATATTGTGAACTTTGTTCACCACAAATATCAAGTGAGTTTACTCACCTCTAATTCCAGCTGCGTCTTTAAATAGTAATCGAAAATCGACCAAAGCACGTACGCCTTACTTTTCGTAACCACCTATGATTATGCAATTTTAAATTAGCATAATACTCTTCCAAAATATTAAGAAAAATGTTCCGCAAATGTCACCTAAGACATCAGAACTATTTATCGAGACAAATTGACCAAAAGTCAACTGTCGGTCAACGTGGGTCCCACGTTAAATATTTATCGAACGGGTCCCACCGAAACTCCTCAACACCAAAAATTAATAACATGCTTATTTCTAGCATCTTAACAACATATCCGAAAATGGTGACGATCCGACGGTCGGATTATCACGAATCTAACGATCCTTAATCCTTCGATTAATTGATCATTAAATCAAACGGTTGAAATTCAATGATCTCACCGTACAACATGTTTGTAACTACAAGATTAATCATACGATTAAATTTGATAACTACCTCAAAGTCCAGAGTGGAACGGATTGGATACGGCGGTGTCAATAGCAATTTGGGCTTTGGATTTCTGGCTTTGGGCCTTGGGCTTGGTCAATTGGTCAAAAAGGCCCATTAGACTCTTTTCTTTTTCTTTCTTTTCTTTTCTTCTCCACACCCAACTCTTCTCTCTCCGCACCCATCTTCTTCTTCTCCGTCTTCTTCCCGTTTCTCCCCTCTACACCCAGCGGTACTCTCTCTCTCTCTTCACTTCATTTCTTTCTTCTCTTCCTTTCTTCCTCTTTCTTTCTTCCTCTTTCTTTCCTCGTTTCTTCTCTCCTTTCCCGAGCCCAGACAGGCCCAGCTCTGTCCGACGCTCCCTACGCCGCCGTCGTGCCCAGCCGGCCGCCTCTTGCTCCTTCTTCTCCGCCGCACCCGTCGTTCCTCTCTCTGCACCCACAGCACCGCCACCAAGACTTGCGCCACCGCCGACCTCTTCTTCTTCTTCTCCGCCGTCTGCTCCTATTTCTTCTCTTTTCTCTCTTCTTCCTCTCCGCACCTTCTCTTCACCGCCGGCGTCTCACCACCACCGCATTCCATCACAGCCGGCTTCTTTGCATCGATTTTGCTAAGCTCTACATATAATTGTTCTTTTTGTCTCTGGATTGCAACTTCTACACAAGTGTCCAACTGATGCCCATAATCCTTGGCTCTCCAAACCACAAAAACTCGACCAACAACAGCAAGAACGGAATATAAGCAAGGCTTTGACCAAACCCAAGCAATCCAAGCTTGAATTGACCTCAAAGATGTTAAATTTCAGCTCCAATGTCCAATTGATGTGGACACCCATCACCGTGGACACCCAGATCACCGCCGCTGCCTTGCTCCTCTCTGACACCACATCAAGCTGTTGGCCTCGCAATCGAACTCACTCCTCCACCGCAAGTCAACGCAGGCCATCTCTATTTTGCTGATTTAGAGTGATCGGTGGACGAGGGTGGATGGGTTTGGTGATTTTGGTGGAATGGAAATGGCAGAGGGCTGCCATGGTGATGGTATTTGCAGACGAGAGAGAGAGGTCGATGCAGGGAAGGTGAGTACCGAGGGAGGCTGAGAGAGATACGGGGGAGGTGAGTACCGAGGGAGGCTGAGAGAGAAATAGGTTAATTAATCCCTTAATCATTGATTAGAAATGAACGGCTCAGATTGAATCTTTAAGATTCAACGGCCACGATCGTCCGAACAAAAGAAATATTATAAAATTATTTCTTTTCACTTCAATCTCCCGAAATTCATAACTCTCTCATACGATGTTCGTTTTTGGTGAACCAAATTCCTACGAACTCGATTCGACGAGCTCTACAACTTTCGTGAAGGAAGTTTGGCCAAAATCTCGACGAATAAAAAGTCAACTCTTTTGACCTCCTAAAACTTATATTTTTCCGAGTTAATATTTGTCCACCCATGATTCCACAAATATTACGAATAATCAATAATTAATTCCATAATTTTTCAAGAACTTAATATTGAAAATCTGGGGTATTACATTCTACCCTCCTTAAAGAAATTTCGTCCCGAAATTTAAGTATGCAACTCAACCGAAAATTAAGGGTTCCATTCCCCTAATTGTGCACATTATTCAACACGACATCGCTACAACCACAACCACAACCACAACCGATATCATTTTAACCTCAAAAGCAACTCCAGAATTCATTTACTAATAATATGGGTTGTACATAACATACCACAAAGTACAAACTACATTACAGTTTGTACCACACTCATATTACAAATTCTAAAATGCCTCACAGGGCTACACTACCAAAAACCATCCTTATACCTCCAATAGTGACATTGTGGATAAGAGGCCGGATGTCTAGGAATTCCATACATCATGAGCTGATAGAAATATGCTGCCGCAACAAAACACTTGCAAGTGTTGCAACATTCTCTAGCTGCATGCCTATCTCCATCCACGAACCACATGTTCTGGCCAAAAGGACGCCAAAAGCTCGACTCACCGCAAGTAAGACATTTATCGGCGGGCAGAAAAACAGTAGTCGACGGAAAATAAGACAATAGATGCTCATGACACCACTTGATCTGATGCATCATCCGCTCGACTTCTTCTCTGCAATAGTCAATGTTCCACCTGCTCTGCCACCAGTCGAGGACTTCACACAGTCGCTGCACCATTTTCTGTTGCTCGGCTTGTGATCCCAAAATCATCCTCATCATACATGCTGCATAAAAGGCAACATGATGACCATCCACCGAACTGCGACCAGAACCATACAGCGTTCCTGGTTTGCATGCCGCATCAAGGTACTCCAGGGCCAGAGTTATGTTCGCCGCCTGTACCAGTACTTGTATGCCCTTTCGGAATAGAGTCTCCGGGTTCCTCGCTTCCCAGCAACGTTTTGCGAAGATACGCACCTGTCTATCCGTTTCTTCGCCACCAGTGGATCTGGATCCACCATCAAACCCATCTATGTCGATGACAGCGAGTGTAGACCAGCTGTCAGCATACTCCTTGAAAGTCTTCGAGACACAGCGAAGTTCCATTGTGCTCTGCAGGGAAGCGGTAGCCACCAACTGGAATATGTACTTCCAGATCTCCACTGGAAGTTCACTCCATTCCGCACTTTTTGAACGCTTACTGCACTCTCCTTCACTCGCCATTTTGCAAAAGACAATTGAGATGTTTGTTGGATAACTGATAAGAGTTAAGCAACACAACGACTCGTCTCAAGAATTTAAAGACAACTTTTCCACTGTAAGGAAATTACCTTATCTCCAACAGGAAAATGACACACTCAGTCCCCAAATAAATCATTCTTTATTGTGAGTGCGGTACACTCTCCAACCAGATAAGGATGACTAATCCTCATAACTGTTTTCATTTCTTAAAAGTATCGTCCAAGATACAAGATCTCACAAGATCTGGGCAAAAGAAACATTTGTTATCCAATAACAGTGATCTCGACACCTTTTTGCTTTAACTTTCACGACTTTTAACGCGTCTAAAGATTCGAGATAGAGACGGTACCGGGAAAACCAAATATTTGAGAAATTGATTCTCCACCATCCCCAAGAACATAAGCTGTAAGACAGCTACCCACTTTTGCTTCACGGTGTACAACTACAATTCTGATCGGTGTTAACGCACTAGTAAACATCCTAATGGATGTGGACCAGTGGTCTACCATATTCTGTAACATGGTTTTCAAGGGAAAAGACCCTTAACGTCTTGTCAACTGGGACACTTGAAAGCTACAACGAAACCATGCAAGTGATGACTGCCGAATTCCAGGTAACCACTTCTTATGTCCCAACTCGTGTGACCCAATTCATTCGTTATTGTCAACAACAATTAGAAGAACGTTGAGTAATAGTTCTGTAGACAGTTTAAGTCTAAGTCCACACTCAAAATCTCAATGTCAGAAACGACCATCCGGATGCTTAATCCGAGATTTGCTCAAGGGAAGTTCTCGTGTAGTGTGGGTAGAACATGTTGATGTTTATGATCAAGATATCCACCGCACATACAGAACGCTAGTAGAGTCGGGCATTGCTTTTGGTGCAAGGTGATGGATAGAAATACTCGAGAGGCAAACAGAAAGATTAATTTATTCCGCAGCTGTCACTAATCCATCTAGTGACTTTTGTATCACACCAAATGTGTAAAGAAGAAGAAACCTGTTGCAGATGGCAACCAGAATTGTGACAAGTTTTTGTACAGATATCGACAACTCTACCATTCATGATTAGAAGGTAGCAGAACGAACAAAATTCAAAAGTACTAGAGTAAAGGTATGCACCAATAAAATCTGGAATGGCTTAGATAAGCCTCAAGGTCTCACCAGAACTGCAACTGCAATATTCTGGCACCATGTCTCTCACATAAAGCTCTTTGACTTCTTTTCTGATGTACAATCTCGAAATCAGTGGGACCACCACTCGTTGGAAAAGACAGTACAAGAGATTGCACTTATCACAACTCGTCATGATCCACGCAATTGTGTCTCCTTGATGTAAATCAACGACACATACGTACTACAGGAAAGTTGCACGGATTCGACAGGGTCATACGTAATTTATGCCCCTATTAATCACATTACAGTGCAAAAATCGTTAGGTGGATGTGATCTAGAACCTGTTGTATTCCTAACTTCAGGTTTTTCGATCCATCCTGATATGCTTACTTACTGAAAGGACAGAAGGAACCTCAGACAATCCAGTCATTGGATGTCTAGTAACGATAGCAACTCAGATCTCTACTGAGTTACTTAATAATAAGAAAGGGTCAGTGGATCAAGTTTATCATCTGATCCAAGATACAATTTGAACGAATTAGAAATGTAGTCACGTAAGACTAACATTTACAGGAGATGTAATTTGTACTTTATACACTTAACAACACAACAGCATTGAAGAGCACATGATGGGGAACCGCCGCGGACGGGCCATCACTCGATAAATACTGTGTGTAGTTAAACATATAACGTAACCATTACATAGATGAGTTTACTAACTCAACGCTTAACCCAACTACACATCTTAGGATATAGTTCAACGAACACAATCCTAACAACCGAGAAACAAGGTTCAATTAAGAGGTACACTTCCCTCATAGACTGAAACATGTTACACATCCTAAACTTCAAACTCTAACTTCATCTCACAATCCTACTTGTCTCAAACACTTCTCCAGAGCATTCCATAGCTCTTTCGTGTCCGCAGAGCGTTCCATTGCTCTGATACCAACTGTCACGACCCGAAAATTTACATCAATAATAAGGCATTTTAGCCTTTAATTACATAACAAATTCGGGACGTGTAGCATGGAATATCAATTACAATTATGCACTAGAATTTTTTTCTATTAAATCAAGTACAACACTCACCCATTCCATGCCCTCCAATGTAAATATTGACTCAATCTTTAGAGTCGAATATTACATTTCATAAATTTACATAATAAATTGATAATTCAATAAATTAAGTAAACTACTTCCTCAGAGTCTAGTATACACCAGCGGAAGACTATCACCAGCTCAAACGGTTGATACTAGAATTCTCAACCAGTTCTCCAAATGCTAAAACGCATACCTAACCTGCATAATTAACCCTACACCATTGAATAGTGTACCGGGTTATATTAACAAACCCGGTCAGCTTATGAAGCTGGTATGAGTAACCTCGATTTATATTGTATTAACAAGTTATACAAACAAAATTATACAATTAAAATATTGCATAATTAACTTACCAAAAACATATCGTATAAAAGACTTCTTAAGATAGTCAAAATACGAGAATACATTTTGAAATCAAAATCAATTTCCTTTTGTTTCTAATTGAAACAATTAACAAATGCATCAATTAATAGATGACCAACTCCAAATTATATATATGCTCACATAATTATTCAAATCAGAATAATATGGACTCTCTCCTTTTTAGTGAATATTTTAGGATGACTGGTAAAGAACAAATCATATTAAGTCCCAAGTCCCAGGTAACAAAATACCTAGCATGGGTGAAAATCCGCGTACAATCTGTACGGGTAAGCAAACAGCATACCAAGGTCTCCTACCAAAGCATGTACACTCAAGGTTGGCTCCTCCTTCCTATGAGTCTAATAGTGCACTATCTGTAGGGACTTAAGCCCATTGCTTAACTACTCACCACCAAACTCAATTTACCAGTAATTCACTTTAGTACAAAATAGTATTATTCTTTCAACTCCAATATGTCTTATGCACAAATTCACTTCACAATAAAACAATAATAATGAATATTTCATTATATTGTTTGTCAAACACTCCACACCCATAAAACGATTTAATTTGCATTTTTCACAAAATATCGTTTTCCACAAATCAATTATTCAAAAACAATATAAATATTTTCATATATTGTTTTCCACTAAATCCCACGTAAAACAATAATAATGAACATATTGTTTCCACTCCAAACAAAATCACTCAACATTAATATAATTGTTTTGTTACAAATATATTATTTTCCACTTTAACACCATCACCAAAAATACATATATTTTTCACGTAAATATATATATACGTGGTCATCCTCGCAGGAATGCCACTAATATCAACTATAGTTCATATTTAAAATTCATTTAAATTCATTTATTTTAAAAATCAATTTTCACTTACCGATGAACCGTTGTCGAACAAGTTCATTTGTTTAAAACCAACTATTTATTTTTAATAAATATTATTTCACAACCTAATAATTATTCTAATAAAATAATATGTGAATTTTATTCACCAACAAGTTGTTGTGAGAATTACTCACATTTAAACAATTAATTCAATCACCAAATTAATATTGTGAACTTTGTTCACCACAAATATCAAGTGAGTTTACTCACCTCTAATTCCAGCTGCGTCTTTAAATAGTAATCGAAAATCGACCAAAGCACGTACGCCTTACTTTTCGTAACCACCTATGATTATGCAATTTTAAATTAGCATAATACTCTTCCAAAATATTAAGAAAAATGTTCCGCAAATGTCACCTAAGACATCAGAACTATTTATCGAGACAAATTGACCAAAAGTCAACTGTCGGTCAACGTGGGTCCCACGTTAAATATTTATCGAACGGGTCCCACCGAAACTCCTCAACACCAAAAATTAATAACATGCTTATTTCTAGCATCTTAACAACATATCCGAAAATGGTGACGATCCGACGGTCGGATTATCACGAATCTAACGATCCTTAATCCTTCGATTAATTGATCATTAAATCAAACGGTTGAAATTCAATGATCTCACCGTACAACATGTTTGTAACTACAAGATTAATCATACGATTAAATTTGATAACTACCTCAAAGTCCAGAGTGGAACGGATTGGATACGGCGGTGTCAATAGCAATTTGGGCTTTGGATTTCTGGCTTTGGGCCTTGGGCTTGGTCAATTGGTCAAAAAGGCCCATTAGACTCTTTTCTTTTTCTTTCTTTTCTTTTCTTCTCCACACCCAACTCTTCTCTCTCCGCACCCATCTTCTTCTTCTCCGTCTTCTTCCCGTTTCTCCCCTCTACACCCAGCGGTACTCTCTCTCTCTCTTCACTTCATTTCTTTCTTCTCTTCCTTTCTTCCTCTTTCTTTCTTCCTCTTTCTTTCCTCGTTTCTTCTCTCCTTTCCCGAGCCCAGACAGGCCCAGCTCTGTCCGACGCTCCCTACGCCGCCGTCGTGCCCAGCCGGCCGCCTCTTGCTCCTTCTTCTCCGCCGCACCCGTCGTTCCTCTCTCTGCACCCACAGCACCGCCACCAAGACTTGCGCCACCGCCGACCTCTTCTTCTTCTTCTCCGCCGTCTGCTCCTATTTCTTCTCTTTTCTCTCTTCTTCCTCTCCGCACCTTCTCTTCACCGCCGGCGTCTCACCACCACCGCATTCCATCACAGCCGGCTTCTTTGCATCGATTTTGCTAAGCTCTACATATAATTGTTCTTTTTGTCTCTGGATTGCAACTTCTACACAAGTGTCCAACTGATGCCCATAATCCTTGGCTCTCCAAACCACAAAAACTCGACCAACAACAGCAAGAACGGAATATAAGCAAGGCTTTGACCAAACCCAAGCAATCCAAGCTTGAATTGACCTCAAAGATGTTAAATTTCAGCTCCAATGTCCAATTGATGTGGACACCCATCACCGTGGACACCCAGATCACCGCCGCTGCCTTGCTCCTCTCTGACACCACATCAAGCTGTTGGCCTCGCAATCGAACTCACTCCTCCACCGCAAGTCAACGCAGGCCATCTCTATTTTGCTGATTTAGAGTGATCGGTGGACGAGGGTGGATGGGTTTGGTGATTTTGGTGGAATGGAAATGGCAGAGGGCTGCCATGGTGATGGTATTTGCAGACGAGAGAGAGAGGTCGATGCAGGGAAGGTGAGTACCGAGGGAGGCTGAGAGAGATACGGGGGAGGTGAGTACCGAGGGAGGCTGAGAGAGAAATAGGTTAATTAATCCCTTAATCATTGATTAGAAATGAACGGCTCAGATTGAATCTTTAAGATTCAACGGCCACGATCGTCCGAACAAAAGAAATATTATAAAATTATTTCTTTTCACTTCAATCTCCCGAAATTCATAACTCTCTCATACGATGTTCGTTTTTGGTGAACCAAATTCCTACGAACTCGATTCGACGAGCTCTACAACTTTCGTGAAGGAAGTTTGGCCAAAATCTCGACGAATAAAAAGTCAACTCTTTTGACCTCCTAAAACTTATATTTTTCCGAGTTAATATTTGTCCACCCATGATTCCACAAATATTACGAATAATCAATAATTAATTCCATAATTTTTCAAGAACTTAATATTGAAAATCTGGGGTATTACAATGAGACTTTTGCCCCTGTTGCAAGGCTTGAATCTGTGAGAATCCTGTTAGCTATAGCTTGTCATCTGCATTTTAAAGTACATCAAATGGATGTCAAGAGTGCTTTCTTAAATGGTCTTCTTCAAGAAGAAGTCTTTGTTGAACAGCCCCCAGGATTCAAAGACTCTGTCAATTCTGATCATGTTTACAGACTTAAGAAAGCTCTCTACGGTCTGAAGCAAGCTCCTAGGGCTTGGTATGAGAGGTTGTCCACTCATTTATTGAATAAAGGATATACCAGGGGAGCTGTCGACAAAACCTTGTTTGTTAAAAGAGTAAAAAATGATTTCATTATTGCTCAGGTTTATGTTGATGACATTGTCTTTGGTTCCACATCTGACAAACTTGTCAAAGAATTCACTGATGTTATGCAAAATGAATTTGAAATGAGCATGTGTGGTGAATTAACTTACTTTCTAGGTTTGCAGGTGAAACAAATGAAAGATGGAATTTTTATTTCTCAAACCAAGTATGCAAATGACTTGGTTAAGAAATTTGGCATGGATACGTCCAAAAAGGCTCAAAATCCCATGGCTACTTATTGCAAACTTGATGCTGATCCCTTCGGTCAAAGTGTTGATCAAACACTCTATAGAAGTATGATAGGTAGCTTGTTGTATCTTACTGCAAGCAGACCTGACATTGCTTTTAGTGTTGGGGTTTGTGCTAGGTTTCAAGCAAATCCTAAGGAATCTCATATGAAAGCTGTAAAAAGAGTCATAAAATATGTTCATGGAACGGCTAACT
Source organism: Rubus parviflorus (assembly GCA_029955375.1). Lineage (NCBI taxonomy): Eukaryota > Viridiplantae > Streptophyta > Magnoliopsida > Rosales > Rosaceae > Rubus > Rubus parviflorus. The sequence goes on from JARGGL010000001.1 coordinate 33,134,589, forward strand.
TTGGAATCCATTACTCTTTTGATTCAAATGCTGAGATTGCAGGCTACTCCGACGCCGACTGGGCAGGAGACTCTGACAAAAGGAAAAGCACCTCAGGTGGGTGTTTTTATGTGGGCAATAATCTTGTTGCATGGCATAGTAAGAAACAATCCTGTGTTTCTTTATCTACTGCTGAGGCAGAGTACATAGCTGCAGGTAGCTGTTGTACACAACTCCTTTGGATGAAACAAATGCTAAGTGATTATGGGATTGAGCAAGGTATCTTAACTGTGTTTTGTGACAACATGAGTGCTATTTGTATTTCAAAAAATCCAGTTCAACACTCTCGCACCAAGCACATTGACATTCGTCATCATTTTATTAGAGATTTGGTTGAAGAAAAAATTGTCAGTCTTGAATTTATTCCCACTGCACATCAATTAGCTGATTTGTTTACTAAACCTTTGGACAATGTTAGATTTGAAACATTAAGAAGTTCAATTGGTATTTGTGTTCTCTAAATCTCTATCTTCAAAAAGTGCTTGATCCGTGTGTTGCATATAACCATGTTAGTCTCATTTGTTTATCATTCCTTAGGCATGCGTTAGTCCTTGAATATTCCATGCATGTGCATTTCATTACTTGATTAAACATTTCATGCATATGCTTCAGAGAATGTTTTTGCTCTTAGATTGAGAATTCTTTCATGTGGGAACCATGATGCCTTGAAAAGCTTACTTTGTTTATCTTGGAGTGTTAGAGGTTTGGACGTTGTGTTGCCTTTATTATTCATTCTTCTTCAAAAACTAATTCCAAAAATATTGGTTCTATCACTTACACATGCACACATTTCTTTGCGTGGGGTATGCTGTAAGAGGATTGATTTGTTCCCTTAATGAATTGTCCTGAGAGTTTTTCCTCACCTGTCTTCAATGTAGATGGGACACCTGCCTAATCAGCAGTGTGTTTCAGGTCGAAAACGGAGACAGGTTTGAGAAGAGTCAGATAAAAAAAAAAAAAAAAAAAAAAACACACACAAAATTTGTGTATCAATGAATCTGCACTTCCAGGCTATCCCTAAAAGTAGACAGGCCTCAGCCCTAACCAGATTGAGGATTGATCATAAACAGGGATGGCTTGGTCTCTATGTTGCTCTCTGAAAGCTGCAACACTCTCTACAAAGTTAAAAAAAAAAAAAAAAAAGAAAAAAAAAGAAGGGGAACTTCAATTCTATTCTTACTAAAACCGCTGCATAAGTATTTTTTTTCTCTTAACCTATTCTTGGAATTTTTGGTTGAAGATTGATAAATAATTTGGGAACATTACTTGATCATTCTCTTGCTCTACAGATACTCTGATTAAGTTGCTCAAGTACTCTGTGGATTTACTCATTGTTGTTGTTCTCTAAATGCTATGCCTAAACACTCTGTGTGCTCTCTAATAGTTTCTTGCATGTTAGGATTCTTATATCCTATTAATCCTACCATATATTGCGTGTCATACTTTTGATTCTCGAGCACTTTTTGAGGGGGAGCTGGACTCAGCTACTTGAATTTCTTTTAATCTACTTTGGTCAGAAGTCAGTATTCAACTTGACTTTGAGAGTTCCAAGATAAGCTCATTCCAAGCTTTGAAGTTATCTTGCTGCACGCTTTCTTTTTCTCTACTGACATTGTGCTTTCCAAAATTTTGTTGAGATGCTTTTGTTATTAAAAAAACAAAAAAAACAAAAAAAAAAACAGATGTTTGTTTTTTTTTCTTTTTCGGTCGCAACATGTGTTTAGACTCTTGGTTCTTCCCACATCACTCGGCTGCTCTCTCTGTTTCCTCTCCAAAACACTCTGCTCCTAGCCTCGTCTCTTCCTACCCATCACTGCATGGTTGATGAGAAGCCTTTTGTTCTTGAAACATTCCTTCGCGGCAAACTTCATGATCATCTTGCTCCTACCTCTGCTGCTACGACTGATGCTTCTGCTGCTTATTCTGCTAATGAAGATGAATCTGTTGTGTTTCATATGCAGGCTTTTCTGGCCTTTGGCCCTTTTCAGACAAAAAGGGGGAGAAATATGTTCTTTCATTCTGACTTCTATTCTGCTTGAATTTATCTATGGTTATACTCTTGCCATACATGCTTCTCATGTATTTTGTTGGAATTGTGCAGGATATTGATAGCCCCTGATTCTTGTGTTGATCATTGTGTTGGCTAGCTTGCTCTCTATTTTGGTTTTTGTCTAGAAAAAGGCCAAAGGGGGAGATTGTAAGTTTGATGTTTTTAGTTGGCTCTTTTTCTAGCCTAAAAACCATTATGTACAAATCCTTGTTGTAATATGGTCATGTGTTTTATCTAGCATGTATTGCTGATCACATGCTTGTTAAAGACTTAAAGTGTTTATCTCTATCATGTAATTGGATCATGTGCTCTGAAAGGTTAAAGCACAAACCGTGCTACCTATGCTACTCATGATGAAGAATCAAGTCTGCACTCTCTCCCTATGCTACTCATGATGAAGAATCAAGGCTGCACTCACTTCTTCTCTTCTAAAGAAAAGCTTTGTCAATTAACAATTATCCCACTTGACTGCAGTCTTAGTTGGATCTCCGTAATTGATCATGAAGCCAAAAATTGTTAATTGAAAAAATGTTGTTGATAGGCTAGAGTTTATTTCTATATAAGACCATGAAGTCTGAGCCTATAGGTACACGGAAACACAAGCTGCTACATGTCCTGCTTGTATTGGTTTCCAGTCAAACACATCACTTCAAATCATTTTGTAATTGGTATGTCTGCTTGTTGAAACACTTGTGCCTTGAGGTGATTGATGTCCGTGACCAGTGGTGTGCCATCTCAAGATTGACAAGGGTGATCAAGTTTACTTGGTGATAGAGTTGCAAAGACTGAACTGCCTTCTAGAAGTGTCTAGTAAGTTTGAGTTCCTTGTGTAAGTCTTTATGAATTCTTTCATATAGTGAATTGTTTACCGGCAGAGTGCCCGCAGTTGTTTTCCTCCTTGGAGGGTTTTACTGCGTCAACATTTTCCTGTGTTCATTTACTTATGCTTGCATTTGTTTAATTGGTGTGAAAATGTTGTTTGTGTTTCTATGCCTAAACGGTAAAAATCTGAAGTGAATTAGGATTGTTAGTTGCATTCAATCCTATTGTGCTGAAGCCTTGTGTTCAAGTTAATTAACTTGAATAAACCTTGGTAGTTGTTAGCACCTTGCATTCTAGAAATTTCACATCTGATACTATCTTGCAAGCAACCTCTGATACTATCCTCCACAGGTGATTAATTATATACATATAGTAGCCTCCTCCATCAGTTCAACTCTTTTAATCTCTAAAATATAAATATCTCCCTTATTTTCCCTATGAAAATGCAGTACTCATGATGGGGATGAAAAGTATGCTGATGTAAACTGGGATCAACTTAAATTTGGAGTAAATCCAACCGATTACATGTACACCATGACATGTTCCAGTGGAGGCAAGTTTGCAAAGGGACATCTCATTCCCTTTGGAAACATTGAGCTCAGCCCGTTTGCCGGAGTCTTGAACTATGGACAGGTATGCGTGTATGCATTTACTCACTCAGCAATATCGATCACTTGATATATAATTATATATACCTACATTGTTGACTCATTCCATAAACAACGACGTCTGAGCTTAGAGGTTTGGTGATGGTGTCATGATCAGGGATTATTCGAAGGCCTTAAGGCAATGAGGAAAAAAGATGGTCATATTTTGCTATTTCGCCCAGAAGAGAATGCCCTAAGAATGAAGATGGGTGCAGAGAGATTGTGCATGCCATCTCCATCCGTTGAGCAATTTGTGGAAGCTGTGAAGCAAACAGTCCTTGCCAATAAGCGTTGGGTATACATAATATACCATTTTTTCATGAAACTTTTGAATGATCGATGAAAACTCTGTGTCTTGATCACTGAATTGGGTATGTTATATAGGTACCACCTCCAGGGAAAGGAGTACTGTATGTGAGGCCATTGCTGATGGGAAGTGGACCAATTCTTGGGCTGGCACCAGCACCAGAGTACACATTCCTAATATATGCTTCTCCAGTTACTAGTTACATCAAGGTAAATTAAAATTGGCTGAACAGTTAATTTGATTGCATATATCCAATCCTTAAGTTGTTCTGTGTGTTTCAATTGCATTCACACTATCATGATGAAAGGTACCACGTAACTTGACAATCACTGGGGATCAATTAACAACTAATTGGAAACAACTTAGCCATTTTGTGAGTTAGACAATGCATTGTACGTGCTCCAAAAGCCGTGGAGAGTTTAATTTATGCGTGACCGTCAAACCACATAGAAATGGTAAAGGTAGTTTGAGGGAACTAATGACGTTGAACATACTGCTATATATCAAAAAACACGAAAAATTACTTAACTACAATTGGCGATATTAGTTGTCACATAAGGTGGTTTCTAAGTGGTACCTAAAAAGGTGGTTCACCTAGCATTACTTTTCCGTCAACATTACTATGTGATTTCATGGTCAGGCACAAAACATTTCTGGCATGAAACACATGCGGAAATAATCTTTTACAGTACAATATTAAAAGCTAGAGCATCTAACCGTAACCATATATATAGGGAAAATTCTGGAAATTAAATATATCATTAACAGGGAATCATGAATATTGAATTTTGTTTCTTACTACTCAGTGTCAGTGATGATTTTGCCCATGTAACAGTGTGGCTCTACCATGAACTTGTACGTAGAGAATGAGGTTCGTAGGGCCACTCCCGGTGGAACTGGAGGCGTCAAAAGCATCACCAACTATTCACCGGTAATTAAACAAAAAGATCGATCGAGCTCATTGAATTAATTTAGATCTTGATCTTTTACTGGTCTTCATCTAAATGATTTTCATGTTTGCGCTCTAATCCAATTTCCTACAGGTTTTCGAAGCTGTGAACAAAGCTAGGGCTAAAGGGTTCACTGATGTCCTGTTTCTGGATGCAGCCACTGGAAAAAATATTGAGGAGGCCTCTACTTCTAATATTTTCTTTGTAAAGGTATATTACTAATTAAGAAAAATATATTTAGAAAAGGAAAAACGAAACATATATAAGGAATGTGCCTGAATATTTCTTTTTCATTTGGAATTGAACACTTTTATATCCAAAAGGGAAAAGCGTTTGTTTATATCCAAAGGATCCTTTGTTCATTTTGAAATTTGAATTGAACATGAAATAAGAAAATTGTTGTTAATAGTGAAGAATTACTTTCTGCTACGTTATACGTACCTTAATTTGTCAGACTGTTTAGCAAATGAACATTTAAGTAACCCTATGTGTTTGAACATAATCACATACAGTATATAATTAATATAATGAACAACAAAGCTAATGACGGTTTCGGCCGGCCTGTATAATTCTCCCTTGTTTAATTAATTTGTACAGGATAATGTGATTTTATGTCCGCGGACAAATGGTACCATTCTTCCGGGTATCACAAAGAAAAGCATCATAGAAATTGCTCTTGATCTCAGTTACCAGGTAACCAACCCTTTCTTTCCCACAAGGCATTACTGCTAGCTTGTACAGCTAGTAGAACTTGAGTTAATAATTGCTCGTGATTTCTCACATGTAAACGCTTGTAACATGCATGTTGTGCAAAATTGAAATAATCGATCAGGTGGAGGAACGTGATGTTCCACTAGAGGATGTGCTAGCTGCTGATGAAGTATTCTGCACAGGGACTGCAGTGGGTGTCATTGCTGTTGCTAGTATAACATATCAAGATAAAAGGTAACATAACAAACCCTAGCTAAGAACATTCTATATATATTGTGCTTATATATATATAGCAAAAGTAGTGCAAAACTACTACGGACTAAAACATATTCCACATCAAACCCTAAGAACAAGAAATTAATAAGTATTAATTTTGCAGCTTAATAATTGGATTCTGTTGGTGCAGGGTTGAATACATGACAGGGGAAGAAACAATATCCCACCAACTGCGTGTAATGCTTACAGAGATTCAAACAGGTCTGGTTGAGGACAAGATGGGTTGGACAATGCAGACTGATTAATTGATAAGCTGCTTCTCCATCCCATATTTATAAGCATGTGGTGATCGACTTTGATTTTCCACTCTTTTTCACAAATAATTGAGTTTGAATTTCGAGTTATGACATTGGTAAATGCAAGTATTCTAATTAGTTTGATAAACGGGGACATGATTTGAATACTAGGCAGAAAAATTCTATTAGATTAATGACATGTTTACTTACTTGGAATGGGTATGGGAATGAAGGAATTGATTTCCATTCCTGAGTTTTCTTGTGTTTACTAACATACACATGAATCGGAATGGTTGTGGGTCCCACAAAAAACTAACTAAAAAAAGGAAATCCATTCCCGAATATTCGGAGTTTGATTACCATGGAGGGGTATGTATTTGGAATGGATTTCATCGGAATGAATTCCGATTCATTCTCATACCCATTCCAAGTAAGTAAACATGCCATAAGAGTTAGTTAATGAGTAAATGCCAAAAGATATAAATGTATCTCAAATTGCCAATATATAGGTGGAGAGGCCTAAATTTTTATATATAACTCTTTGCCAAAGTTATATATTTTTTGGAATATGGAGTATTATCTCACATTTACAAGAGTTTATAAGGGTTTGATCCACATTCGTCCTCTAATCGGCAAAAAGATGAATTATATGTCCTTTATAACCAATAATAACTGATACAGCTACCAATCAGGGAATATGCCATCAATAATGACTTCGCATGCACTATTATGATAAGGTTTCCTTTCGATGTAGTAAGGAACTTATAAGGATTCATATATGTCTGTGCATGTTAACTTGGTTACCCATAAATATATACATGCAAACGAAGAGTTAGTTTTGGTAAACTTGTGAATATTTGATTCCTACTCACGGTGCGAGTTATTAGGGTATCGTTTCTGGACGTTGTCACACATGTCCCGAGAGTCCGAGACCTAATATGGTGTACCCGTTTGATTCTGTTTCCGTTAATACTTTGCTTGACTCGCATCATACACACAAAACCAATTTGTAATAAATGAAGAGGCTTAAACCCTTATAAAATTATATTACAAAATCTCTATTTTCTAATGTAGGACAACACATCACCTCTATTTTCTGAAATTTTTTCTAGTCATAAATTTCATTATTCTTAGTATTCGTAGAAAAATCACAACTTTTTAATCTTATAATGAATATTTTATGGCCCAGCCCATTTTAGTAGTTGAGCCATTGCCTTTGCTGATTTTAGTGGACAATCCCTTGCCCTCGCGCATTCTACTTGACAACCCCTTGCCCTCGCCCATTCTTGTGGCTAAGCCAATGTAAATGCATGTGTTTATTGACTTTATTCCAATGCTCTTGTCCATCAATTTAGAGTTAAGGGCAAGTACTCCGTGTCCTAATCTGTGCAATTTCCATGCTTGTATCATTAACCAAGTCCATGCAATCGAGGCTAACTGTGTCCAATTTTAGCTGTCTAACCACGGTGTCAGCCAAGAACGATGTTCTAACACCGTGGAGACCAACCCCAAAACTTTCTCTCAAATTTTTTTTCCAAGACCTCGGCTTCTCACCCCAAAACTATGCACTATAGCACATAGTTTTTTGTCCAAAATTGCATGTTCTTATTTTCTCACCAAAATCTTTCTAACTTCAAATCATGATTTTTAAGCACTTCCCAAACTGACGGAACACAAAAATCTCTACCTGATTTTTTTTTACGATTTTCAAAAGTCGAAATACAAGAAAATTCGTAAAAAATAAAAGGGTTGAGATTTTCTAGTTCCATCAAATTGGAACACCTTTTAAAAATCAAGCTTTACCAATGGTGAGATTATGACACATGAAAATTTCAAGAAAAAATGGTGTTGGCAGGATTTGACATGTTTCAACATGTCATAGCACATCCAACCATGTGACTTGAAAAATTATTACGCATATAAATACGCAAGCGCTCGTCATTGTCAAAACAATGATAAATATAGATTAAGACTTGAGTTTGTCGTACCACAGAGATTGGAAGGCCCAAAACCATTTTGGTAATGTGGTAACCTAGGGTTTCTAGCACTAAATGGTGAGACAAGAAATTGATTGACTATTTACTCGTGAAGTGGACTATGTGCAAGATGACAGTGTAGTGTTCATATTTTTGTTGTTTTTGAAATACAAATTAACTAGACAATTAAATGTAAATTGGCTAACGAGTGTGATTGAGCTGACAAACCCAATGCACACTAAGATGTAATTCAAAATAATAAAATAATTGGGGTTTCATGTGTAAACTAACCCAATCCGATGAATGACAACCTAATAAATATGCAATGTTTAACTGACTCACAAACCAAATTCTGTATCTTAGCCGTATCGATTCTAAGAGTATATCTTCTATGATAACAATTGTGCCGGTAAAGGTTCACAATGAATTAGTCCTCTCATTCACTGTAGGGTTGAAGCATCAAGACTTACAAATTCAAATTAACAAGATAAACATGCTCACACTCATACTCTCGAAATTCGACCGCGATGTGATCTCCGAAGCCGGAAAGAAAAAGCTATTTCTGGATTTGAATATCGCCAAGCCAAAAACCGCTTGGGTTTGCTGAACCATTGCTATTCGACTCGCCGTGCCGCACCTTCACGACCTTAAAGCTCAGACGTCAAGGGTAAAAGAGTCACAAAAAATCATCATTCAATATTTTTGTCCTTATTGGGAGTAAAACAGGCCAAACTCATACCTGTTTGCAAATATTAAAAACCTTAAACATTGATGAAAAATGTAAGGTGAAATTGTGTACCTATTGGATATTTTCCTTAAAAATAAATAACATTTTATTTTATCATTTTTTTCTTTACTTTCGGTGGAAGAAAGTCATGGGGGGCTGACTTTTTTCCCCTCTGTTTTGAATCCCGATCGAGGGGGGGGGGGGACTGTGGACTCACTCTCCTTCTTTCCCTTCTTCCCAGGCCGGGTCCTCTTCCTCTTCCTTCTCTCTGTTTTCCTCTCTTCCCAGCCACCTACACTCTCTCCCGGCCCTAGCTCTCTTCCTCACCTCTGTTCCCAGACCGGCGCCGCTCCTCTATCCTCTGACGCCGCCTCCTCTGAGCTTCTCTGCTCACCGAAGCAGCTTTGTCCAGCTGCTGTGCCCACCCAACACAGCCAAGCCCATTACTTTGGGCTCCCAATTCCAGTCACCTACAGACACCCACAATTTCCGCAGCTTTGTCCAGCTGCCACCACTTTTCACAAGATCACCGAGCCCAGCTCGCCTTCACCCTTGCCGATGCAAGCCTAGCCATCGACGGCCACACCCAGGCCCGCGCCTTCGCTCTCGGACCTGCGCCATTCACTGAGCCCGTGCTCTCACAAACCACTATCAAGCTTCCAACGCCGTCACTCTCCTTTCGGCATCCCCAGATCGACCTAGTCTCTCGGATTGCCCACCAATCACACCTCACCTCACCTGCAAATTCACAGACAACTGCAACAATCATCACTACCACAGCCACCGCTACTTCTGAGCATCTCTCTCCTTTAAGCTTTTATATTATTTTCTGCAAATAAATAATTATTTTGTGTGTGATTTTATTCTATTATTTATATCTTGTAATATTTATGAACATGTATGGTTTGAATAATTTGGAAAACCCGAAACTCAAAATAATTTGTGAAATAATATATTGTGGTTATTGCAAATTTCATTAAGTAATTGTGATTTTGTGTGATTTGTGAAATTGTGTAATATTTGAGATTAATTGTTGTGTATTTTGAAAAATTCGAAAAAATTATAAAAATGTTTAAGGAAACTCAATTTGTGTGTGTCTTGTCAATCTAGGAGCAATCAATTCTAGATTGGGAAAAGAAAAGTAAATTTAGAAGAATATGGATTGCATTTAGAATAGGATTCCTAATTCAATAAAATTGTATATTGTATTCCTCTATAAATAGAGGTCCCTATTCATTAATGAAATATATCAATACAAGAGCTATTCTCTTCTCTTTTATTTTCTGTCATTCCACAACAAAAAACTGTTATTTAGTGCTAGAAATTTAGATTACTATTTTACCAAGTGGATTTGGGCCTTCTAATTCCTGTGGTACAGATGGCTGCCCGTTGGCTTTTCGAGACAAATCATAGGAATAGTACTAGACAACCTTGATCTTAAACTTTACTATCCTTATATTTTGACGCTCGTCAAATGATGCTGTTGTTGGGGATTGAGATTAATCATTGATCACTTGGTAATTGTAACCGAGTTTTTCTTGCACTATACTTTGTTTCATTCGTTTGTTTTTCTTATTTTTGTGATTTTTAGTTTTTGTGTGTTTGTAGTTTATTTTATTTTGTGTTTTTCCTTTCTATTAGCTTTAGTTTAAGTAATTGTTTACATTTACTCTCTTGGAATCCACAAGTATATTACTCATTATCTGGAGGCATGGATAGATGGAGCCATCAGTGGGAAGATCGTAGAGGATATATATATATATATATATATATATATATATATATATATATATATATATATGAATGATTCTCAGGTAAGGAAATCCTTACTTTTTTAAGTTAAGGAGTTTAGATTTCAACCGTTAGATCAAAACAAACGTGGGACCCAACTGTCAGAAATGTTTTAAATGATTTACTTTGACGGCTGAGATCAAAACTCCTTAACTTAAAAAAGTAAGGAGCTCCTTAGCAGAGAAGGCCTGATATATATATATATGAGAATCAAGATGTCTATGGTGAAGTTTGCCAAGAACGGGATCGATATACTATACCCTGTTGGATATTTTGGGTCAATGGATGCTACTTCCGCCACTAGTTTCATCTCCTACAAAATCACACATATATAATATTATTAACAATTAATAATATCAATAACAATACCAGAATAAGCTGAAAATTAACACAATATATAGACTTATCTTTTGATTAGTAAGGCTCCAGGAAGACGTTTGCTCCAAAAAGAGTTTTAAGGTTGAGGCGTGTAAACACTGTCCTTAAGAGTAGATTTCGCCCCTCGGAGACAATGTCTCGGTGTAACAGGTTTATGACGCCCTACCCTCCAGGATACAACAACCGTTAATCCTTGTGAGCGTACACTTGCAAACTCGGATCCTAGAACAGTTTGATAATTTCCTTTGGCATAGAAAGTGAATAATAACATGGGTGTATTTGAGAGACTACCACAAGAATACTTAAAGGAATAGAGATCGAGAGCTCAAATAGAATAGAGAGAGAAAATGAGGTTTCGGTATATATTGAGGTGAGCTAGGTATGAGTTTATATAGGAATAGTATAGGCTCATTTATGTGTCAGATATTTAATCCGAATTTAACACTGAAATGAATGTTATGAAACGGTTGAGAGAATTATTGCTGAACGTTTCAAGCTTTCATTCAAATTGCAACCATGCACTAATGGACAATTATGTAGTAAAACTTATAGTAATTGTAATGATGAATTTTAAATGTTTGCTCAACCGTTATAACAACAATTTGTATTTTGAAATAACCATTAAATTTCCAACAATCCCCCACATATTTCAAAATACGAATAGCTTGAACCCAAATAACAATGGCTAAGTAAGAACAAAAAAAGATGTACCAAGTGAAATTTGGAGTAAAGGATGTGCCAAAGGAAAGTGAGAATACAATGCATCTGAACTGGTGTCTTTTGGACTATGAACCAGCCATAGGATAAGATAGTCATGACCCACAGAAATTTGGTGAAAATTAACTTTTCTATGAACCAAGATTTCTTTATGTGAATCAGAGAACTACAATCCACATTGAATCTCGAATCAAACATGTTCCGCGGGTGGGCACGAATAGGCCATGCGCCCTACCTGGATATTCATGAGTGCTCTAGAAAACTTGCCCACGTCTCATAGGAAGCGGCCCCACTTCCACACTCATATAGGTGAGTCCATCAAGTGTGTACTGGAATCGGACACACCACCCATTTTTAAGGGCTATGACACTCATTAAGAACAAAGTTCAACCTTATACGTTCCAGTTAAAACACTATCTTTGCATCATAGGGATAGACTCCAAGTATTTAATTTGATAGTGCACCACTGGTCAACAAGTGACTTGTTATTACCCATATGAACCTAATTCCTGGGATCACCATTCACATAGGTTGGGTTACCATCACTCTTGACCTTTGTTATAGGCATCGTCTCATCCCCCTCGATGTTTTAACCATAGGCTTTGGCGTAGGCACAAGTGCTCATTTTTAGCTCAAGCTTTTAAGCTTCAGTTCTCAACACATAAGAGAAACAAATATTATCCATTAAGGACCGGAACATATAATGGCTCTCATTTAAATATGAGATTTTGTTTGACCGACACTCATTTTCAGTGTACAATATGTTTGATCCCACTGTTCCTTGTTTTTCTTGACCCCCACATTTTCGAGTTTGTCTAAATAAATTTAGGACATTTATATATAGGCAAGATAGTATCAAGCCATATATATTTAGGCAACGATTCTTAGTAGGTCAAGGACTTTTATGTATCTCTCATAGGCAACATTATTTAGCTAACTTGTGACTTTAATTTAATTTAATTAGTCACCCCCACACTTCTAGCCATTGAACGCCATTTCCAAACCTTTATCAATAGAATTGATCATAAATTCAAAATTCCTTATTCAGGCATCAATTTTAACCACTGCAGACTATTTGCAAGAGCTTTATGCATTGCCACAATTTATTATGAGCTCATGCAATATAGTTTGCTCACTAGATTAATGGTTACGCCATGAACCATAAATTTACATATCCTCATGCCTTATTGAATGAATCATTAGTTATATTGATGCATTTAAGAATCGATGCATCAAGAAATCGAGGTACCATTATATTTTTCCTTGGGAACAAAATCAATAAGGCAACCATAGTTTTTAGGCGACATGTATAATTTTCAACTATAGATAATGGTGGCCACCATTTTTCATTGTCAACTAACACTGAAGGCAACCACATTTTCAGCAACCATAAGTATCAAGGCAAACACCATACACAATCCATAAGATGGAATCTGAGGCATCATTCAAGATATAGATGCATGAGACAACCCTTATTACTCGGAACAAAAATTTTGAAGGCTACCCTTTTCCGAAGGCTTCAACTGTAGAGGCAATTTACTATTCTGAGGCATCAAATTACCGAAGGCAACCGTCAATGTAAAATTGACAAAATAATATCTCAAGGCATTATTCAAGATAACAATATTTCTGAGGCAACATATGTGTATATATTCCGAAGGCAACAACGGGACAATATACCGAGGCGTCAATAATTGAGGAACATTAGTCCACATCACCATTCAACTCAATTTATGAAACCCTCATAAACTTATTCAAGATAGAATGAATTGGGTGATTAAGCATATTAATAAAAGAACTGATTTTGAGTTTTCAAACCCAAGAAAATGCAAACTAATTAATAGCACGTTAGTGAACATATAAGGATACTATTAAAAATTAACTCAGTAAATTAACAATAATCAATATGGTAATTTAAAATAAAACGGTCCCATTATTACAACAAATAAAAACTTAAATAAAAGAAAAAGCAATTGTTTTTTCTCTCACTACATAAAACGGTAGCATAATTAGAATTAAACCAAAATGAACAACTTATTTGGAATACTAATTAATATATTTAAAATAGATTGAAAACTTGAAACACAATTAAGATAGTTTCACATAATTATGTAGCCATTGCAAAACACCAAATGAAAAACGTAAAAGCTATAGTGATTAACCAAACCATGCAAACCAACGTATTCTACTTGTTTAATACAATTTTCTTTATGCAAATGTCATACGTACCTTTAGAAATGTATGATCTCATACCATAGCAATGCTAATTCCAATTGTACAAATAACTTTTCGCCAATGATTTTGTATGACTCAAGAAATTAAGATTATGGCAAAGTCTAAGCAACATCCATATATCTACTCTTAAGATTGTTGGATATTTTGGGTCAATGGATGCTACTTCCGCCACTAGTTTCATCTCCTACAAAATCACACATATATAATATTATTAACAATTAATAATATCAATAACAATACCAGAATAAGCTGAAAATTAACACAATATATAGACTTATCTTTTGATTAGTAAGGCTCCAGGAAGACGTTTGCTCCAAAAAGAGTTTTAAGGTTGAGGCGTGTAAACACTGTCCTTAAGAGTAGATTTCGCCCCTCGGAGACAATGTCTCGGTGTAACAGGTTTATGACGCCCTACCCTCCAAGATACAACAACCGTTAATCCTTGTGAGCGTACACTCACAAACTCGGATCCTAGAACAGTTTGATAATTTCCTTTGGCATAGAAAGTGAATAATAACATGGGTGTATTTGAGAGACTACCACAAGAATACTTAAAGGAATAGAGATCGAGAGCTCAAATAGAATAGAGAGAGAAAATGAGGTTTCGGTATATATTGAGGTGAGCTAGGTATGAGTTTATATAGGAATAGTATAGGCTCATTTATGTGTCAGATATTTAATCCGAATTTAACACTGAAATGAATGTTATGAAACGGTTGAGAGAATTATTGCTGAACGTTTCAAGCTTTCATTCAAATTGCAACCATGCACTAATGGACAATTATGTAGTAAAACTTATAGTAATTGTAATGATGAATTTTAAATGTTTGCTCAACCGTTATAACAACAATTTGTATTTTGAAATAACCATTAAATTTCCATAGTTATATCTCTGCAAAAATTAGATAAAGAACATTTCAATTATATCACATGCACATAAATCACCGATAAATGGAATCTAGTTTCACAACTAGATTATTGTTTTTTGACTTGAGGATGACATAAGGGATGGATCATGGATCGATCATACCTGCAAACCTCAGGCAATTCTTGGGGATCAAAAGGCTCGGAAGCCATGTCACAAAACAAGCTGTCCCTCCAAGCAGGAATGCTTGACTCATAAAAATAATTATAGCTACTATAGAATCTGACCTTCCTCATGGGATCCCTACTATAGTACTCAGCCTTCACCTCCCTCGGCAGCTCGTGAAACCCACACGCCGCCTCCAGCATCTCATCCAACACTCTGTTAGATATCCCATGGTTAACCACATGAAAGAACCCCACGCTTTCTGCAGCCTGGCGGACATCTTGGATCACCTTAGCAGGCCTTCTGGAAACGTCACTGAGGTCCACTACCGGGATACTAAGTTGGTTTGGGTCAGTTGGTTTGCCAGAACATGGGATGTCCTCGGCTACGGGAAACATGAAAATGGAAGGGATTTTGGTGATTCCATCATCGACAATTCCTTTGACACCGGCTTTGGATTCGTCAAAGGCCTTTAGATGTTGGAGACGCTCTCGACTATTGGCCATTCTGTTGTATATGATGCATGGAAACTCCAAAAACTGCTAAATCCCCGTACCGATACCGAAAACAGAAACGAAACGTGCCGGAAAGGGTCAGAAACGCGTTTCCAGTGAACGGACTGATGGAAACTTCACAAAAACGAAAGTTTCCAAAAATGAAAATGTCATATGTAATTAGATTGGAAACGGGTTGGATAAGAGAGAGTTGTGGCCTCCGAGGAAGAAAGAAAACATAAACTGAGGAAGAAGAAGAGAGAATTATGAGCAGTAGAGAAGAGAAGAGAGTTTGATGGTGGGAGATGGCTGAATTATGGAAAAAGAAGAAGAATAATTATAGAAGAGAGGAGGAAGAAAAGAAAGAAAGAAAAAAAAAAAGGAAGGGAAGAAGAATAGAGGCTAGTGGGTTGGGGTTGGTGATGGGAAAGGAGGAAGAGGGTGATTTGGATCGGGAAAATATATAATGGACTGTTATAAACTAGAGAGAATTACCTAATGTTTTTTTTTTTCGGTTTATCTTTGTTGTTAAATCCAGTAAGTAACAAAAGCAGCATTATTAGCGGGCCAGTTAGGACCTTAGTTTGTACAAACCTTTAGTGAGGGACAAGATTGAAATAATAACAGTAAGAGAATTCTAGCAAAGTAACAGACCCCAGAATAGCCTATAGTAGGCACATAGATTTGATCTAAGCTAGTACTATTCATAATGTGAGATTTTCACTTGGTTTTGGCTAGTCACTGGAGTTTAGTTTTGCTACAAGACTTGCCAAAAATTTCTTAGGGAAAAGGATTCAAAATCAACCCTCGATCTGGTGTTGTTTAATCAGCCACTGCAATTAGCCTTTAAAATTGAGGCCAAGCTTTCTCGTCACGATACTAAGAAATTAGTTGATTGAAAGTTGAATCTTCACATGGGGGAAATGGGCAATACAATACAGAGCCAACTTAAAAGTGATGTGATTTTCTAACTTCACAGTTACACAAAAGTGATTTTGTTGAAGCTTCTTGGTTTCGTGATTTGCCGAAACGATTTAGGGCCAAAAGCTGATTTTAAATACTTAAACAAATTAACGGCTCAAATATATATGTTAAAAATTGATTTGGTAATCCCAAACTAAGCCTAAGCCTAAGCCTGTGTTTGTAACAGAATGATCCTCCAAATCATGCAACCGACACTTTGTACGTGGTTCAGATGAAAATGAAAAGAAAGAAACGTCCTTCAATCGTATACCCCACCATGCAAATGGTCCTTCAATTGTAAATTTGTACCCGCCTCATTTTTCAAACTATTAATTTTGATAAAGTAATCTGGGGCGTCACAACCAAAATCAATTGACAATGGTTGGAGAAACCCAAATCCTTATAAACACATTTGCAAAGTCCATTTTCTCAAATGTGGGACAACACTCCACATTCTTACACGCCCCCGCACATGTGGCGAATTTTCAAGTCAAACACGTGGACAACTTATATTTGGGTGACGTGGAGCACGTGCGACCACTTGTCTTCACACGCGGGCGAACCTGTAACTCTGATACCATGATAAAGTAATCTGGGCGTCACAACCAAAACCAATTGGCAATGGTTGGAGAGACCCAAATTCTTATAAGCACATTTGTAAGGTATATTTTCTTCAATGTAGGACAACACTCCACACTCTCACAAATTTCTCATTGATGAATCTCTTTCAAAAGAATTAATACTATTGAGTGTATTGTCAAATCTGTGCACAACGTACAGACGTGACAATGGACATGCATGGTCACCATAAATTCTTCCATGTGTATGTGATAAGAGCATAAATCAAAGGCCCCACCCTCTCCCCCCAATAAATATTTCACTGTATGTTTTGGTAAAAAAAATTAAACTAGGGAAATTATGTAGCTTGATTTTGAACCGAAAAGAAATTTTAGCCCACTCCGATTTGAATTTA
Source organism: Rubus parviflorus (assembly GCA_029955375.1). Lineage (NCBI taxonomy): Eukaryota > Viridiplantae > Streptophyta > Magnoliopsida > Rosales > Rosaceae > Rubus > Rubus parviflorus. The sequence goes on from JARGGL010000001.1 coordinate 33,151,911, forward strand.
CTCTATGCTCTAATGGAGATGCAGAAATTTAGCCCTCCCCTACATTAATTTCTGGCTCCGCCCTTGAGCATAATTATGTGACGATTTTTTTTTTTTATATTTTCTTAGCTAATTAATAATATATTTAGGACAATTTAATTGGTTTTTGTGTTTTGTATGAGTTTTAATGCAAAGAGGAGAAAATGAGAATAAAAAGATGATTTTACAGCCAATTACATATAACGTCACTTTTGGTGACATTGTTATTTTCTAAGCTACCAAATATTTCTATTCCTCATAAAGTCATCAAAATATTAGAAATTTTAATATTCACAAAAAAAAAAACCACCGTGTTTTTTATTTTCACTATTTACAAAAATGTCACTGCCTACAAAAAGCTATAACTAATGAAGCAAAAAGCTACTGTCAATGAACCAAAAAGCTACAGTCATTCTCCAAAAAAATTATTGGCGACGAACTGAAAAGCTATTGTCAACAAACCAAAAAGAAAAAGCTATTGCTGATAAACCAAAAAACTACTGCCAATGAACCAAAAAGCTACTATCATTGTAATACCCAGAGATTTCAAAATTGATTCTCGGAAATTCTTGAGATTAATTTAAGTGTTGAAAGGTACACATTCTTCTTAGTCTGCCATATTCTCGAATTGCTCGTAGAGTGAAAATGCTTCGAAACGAATATTTACTCTATGCGTTTTAGTTCCTGAGGAGTCAATAGGTTGACTTTCTTATTCATTAAGTTTCTCTAAAAACTTCCTTCACAAAAATCGTAGAGTATGTAGTTACGAGTTCGTGGACTTGTGGAACGTGAGAATCGGAGATCGTATGAGAGAGTTATGAATTTTGGAAGACTAAAGAGAAAAGAAACTCAACAAAAGTGATCTTATCTATAATTTGTTAATAATTTTATGCAATTGTGGAGATTTCTGATGTGAAGAAGAGAGTTATAATGATGAGTCCAGGCTCAAGATGAAATTCTAACGAAGCAAGGATTTGTTGAAAATTATTTTTTAATGAGTTTTTTTGTGGGTTTAAAAGTTTGAATTCTAAAAGGCAATTGCAAAGGATCGCTAGAACAGTATATAATGACCCTTTACATTGAGAAAAAATTCTATTCGCATGAGGGAGATCGAGTGTTTTCGCCTCCTTTATGTTTTTCTTTATGCTTTCAATCCTAGCCTTGTACGTTCGGCTTGTTTATTTGTAGGGTTGTTTGAAGCCCTAGACATGATTGTTGAGATGCTTTGATTATTTTGATGCTTTGATTATTTTATATAGACTTATTTTAGATTGAATAATTATCTTTTCACCGTTTATTTATTTCAATAAGTAAACTCTCCAACCATGGAGTCCAACTTCTGTGCGAAACACTAGTTCTACAAGAGGAATAGAAGCTGTTGCAAGGGAATGTGCTACCCCATTGCAAGTTCAATCTTATTGGGATCTTCCTCCATTGAACACTATATCTCTATCATCTAAGTTAATTTATTTTTCTCTTCTGCTTTTTTAATATAGCATCCAATATTTCAGTTTTTAAATGGAACTCAACTTCTTCCAATATTTTGGGTTAATTTGTATTAATTTTTTTTATTTTTAGAATATGAATGTATTAAACACTTCACTCAAATGCTTGATTAACAAGGGCAGAGCTACACACACATGTTACCCTGGGCCGTTGCCCAGGTAAGTTTTTGGGGAAAGAAAAAATTACTACCAGAAAATTATCTATTTCAGGTAAATTACAACAAGTTTAAGCAGCTTTTAGTCCACCCAATTTCACATGTATTTTTTTCATTGTCCCGAGCTAACCCACTTTATTTTAAATTTCTGGCTCCGCCATTAACTTGATATGATCGAATATGTATGGGGACTCTTGTTTAGGGTATGATTGTATGGGCTCTATATTAGTTAATTACTTGCCTAGAATTCCAAATTTTCAAGATGAGCGTATGATCATGATTCATGTGGATTCATGTACGTACTCATTCATCAATTTTTTTTTTAATATCATGAAGGATAGAGGATTTAAACTTAGGACTTTATCCATCATTTTAACGAGAAGTACCATTAGACCAAACTAGGTTCCGATGGTGGTAGTCATTCATTACAATATTTATAATTTTTTTTCTTTTTCTTTTTTGTTGATTAATACTCGAACAAAAACAAAGTTCCAAGAAACCACATGGCACAGGTTCAAACAAACATATGGTCTATATTTTTGCCTCTCCAAGACTCCAACCCACCTATTACCTGATGTAAGTGAGATTTGATCGCGTAACTTTACATTGACAGTTATTCCAAATAACCAACATGTCACAATTTACCGGCAAAATTACATCAAAAATAAAATATAATTTAAAATATGAAAAGGATTAAACTTAAATCTTTTGACCATTTCTCTAGTTTTTTTTTTTTTGCTAAATATTTTGACCATTTCTCTGGTTATATATATTATCAAGATCTGATCGACCTTATTCCAAATTAAGTTGCAGATCGACACAATAAGATTTCCAGCTATGGCTCCTTCAGAAACTATCAACCACAGGTAATTAATTTAGATACTGATAAATAGTCTAGCTTAGCCCATATGGATGGTCGCCTTTCTTAATTTTACCACACTTTCCACATTCATGCAACTTTCTCAACTGCTTGCATCTCAAATACTAGATATTTCTTTCTATGTGAAAATGTAGTCATGAGGGTGAAAAGTATGCGGATGGTGTTGAGTGGGATGAACTTGGATTTGGACTGATTCCAACCGATTACATGTACACCATGAAATGCTCCGACGGAGAGAACTTTTCACATGGACATCTCTCTCCCTTTGGAAATATTGAGCTTTGCCCATCTGCTGGAATATTAAATTATGGACAGGTAGATCAGCGATGTTTTAGTTTGATTTACACATTGTTGATTCATTCCTTAACAGGTGTGAGTCCAGTACTATTTGTCTAATACAGTACTAAACTTAAGGGTTAGAAACCTAGTTTGGAGTACTCAGTTACTGTTGTCCTTCACCGATACCAACTCTCTGCAGGGACTATTCGAAGGTCTTAAGGCGATCAGAACAGAAGATGGTCGGATTATGCTGTTTCGGCCCGAAGAGAATGCTCTAAGAATGAAGATGGGTGCAGAGAGAATGTGCATGCCATCTCCATCCGTTGAGCAATTTGTTGATGCTGTGAAGCAAACAGCCCTTGCCAATAAGCGTTGGGTACTATTTATATTCTTAGTTACATATTTATTGGGAAATCCAGAAATTGTGGTTTTGGACTTATCGACAATTTCCCACTGTAAATTATATTTGAGGGAAATTTTTGAATGCTACATTTCTGATCAAATCGAAACCTGTTTTTCAATTAATTGCAAATATATTGAAAATTTGAAATGTAATGTGTGTCTGCTATATAGGTACCACCTCCAGGAAAAGGAGCACTGTATGTTAGGCCTTTGCTCATGGGAAGTGGATCTAATCTTGGCTTGAGGCCGGCACGAGAGTATACATTCCTAATATTTGCTTCTCCAGTTGGTAATTATCACAAGGTAAGAGTAAACCAATTCATCAACTGGCTAGCTGGCTTATCTAGACCATCAAAGTAAACAGTATGAGCAACACATATATGAAGCTAATTATATATTAGGGCATGTATGTTGACTAGCTTGCTCAGTTCTTCAGTAGTTAATTACAAGCTTGTGGGGTTCAATATATTGTTGTTAACATGGTATCAGATATCTGGTTTTAGGAGTTCATGATTTGAACCATTCAACCTCATGTATGCATTTGTCTGTTCCTTTACATAAAGGATGACAGTGTACTCAAGAGAGGATATTAATTTGATATACATTGTCTACCTATAGCTAACTGACAGCTTACGATTTTGGGGTCCGGTTGTCTAATATTTGATCTCTGTGCATGATAGATGGCACTGCAGGTGGAAAAAGAATGTTAGTTTGATATACATTGTCAATTCAACTGACAGTCTTTGATAGCTTTTTATGATTTGGGGGTCCGCAGCTGGTTGTCTAACAGTTGAATGTTTATTCTTAATAGGGAAGGGCAGCCCTCAATTTGTATGTTGAGCATAAAATCCATAGAGCTACTCTTGGTGGAACTGGAGGTGTCAAGTCTGTCACAAATTACTCACCAGTAAGCACATAGAACTAGTTAATCATGTGTCATATTTTTATGTTTGTACTAGTTTAATTATGAGCAACAAATATAAGAATTGAGAAAGATTTGCATGAGCAAAAAAAAGATTAATTGATATACTTGCTTTACTTTTTTTTTTCTTTATAGGTTTACCAGCCACAAAAGCAAGCAAGGGGAAAAGGGTTCTCTGATGTCTTATTCCTAGATTCTGTAACTGGTAAAAACATTGAGGAGCTTTCAGCTGCTAACATTTTCATTCTGAAGGTATTACCAATGAATTTAATTTTCACGGTTTCTATTTAGTATTTGCTAACTAGATTGATCGAATAGCTTTATGGCTATATTTTATTGATGTACTTGTAGGGTAATGTTATTTCAACTCCAACATTGATACATGGAACTATCCTCCCTGGAGTAACCCGTAAAAGCATCATTGACATTGCCCTTGATTTTGGTTACCAGGTGATCAAAAAACTCCATGAGCTGAAATTTTATATATCAGACATGCATAAACATTTTCACAAGAAAGTAAATTTTAGAGCATGTCGTTCCACTAATTTGTCAATCAGGTGGAGGAGCGTATGATCCCAGTGGAGGATTTACTTGAAGCCGAAGAAGCTTTCTGCACAGGAACTGCCGTGGTTGTCAACCCTATTGGTGCTGTAACTTATCGCGACAAAAGGTAAGTGTGGCGCACAGTAGGTGATGTAATAAGTAACACATCAAATAGCCACATCGATCATGATCAGCTTATATGATTTGATCAAAACTACAATACGTTTAGCATTTTCCTGAACATTTATTTTTGTTGTAAAATGTCTATGTTACAGGGTTGAATACAAGACAGGAGAAGGAGCACTATATCAAAAACTGTATGAAACGCTAATAGGAATCCAAACAGGTCGTCTTGAGGACAAGAAGGGATGGACCCTGGAGGTCAACTGAGCTTCTTTCCTTGAATGTTGTAAAGTACCAAATCCCAGAAGTTTGTCTTCTATTCATTGAAATTGGAAGTTCTCCCTATTGGAATTTCAAACTGTTAAACTTAATGTTTTCCTGGTTAGACAAGGAAACTGCTGCTGCAATTTCTTATCACTGTTTGCTTTAAGAAATATCTGGATATTATGCTTAATTAGCTTTGTTTATGTTTAATCCTTATCCAAACCAGTAGCTGGATGGATTAGCTCAATGTTTGAGCTCTATATAAAGGCCAATACTTAGCTTTTAAGCCTAGAACAATCTGCAGAAATATCAAGCTACAGTGAGCTGATATTTTCACTTTGTTTTTTTGCTTCTATTGCTACTGCAACAGTTCAATCTTAATGCAAAGTTGTGTGTAAGCTTGTTGTGAGTCGGTTAATTCATAAGTAAATCAAAATCTAACATGGTATCAGAGCTCTGATTGATCAATATCAGCTAGGGCGTTTTACCAAGTTCAAAAAATTTCAAATCCCTAAAACCTGAGCAGCAAATCAATGGCTAACTCAAGTAACAGTGGTGACATTAGAACTCCAATCTTTAATGGAGAAAACTTTGATTTCTGGATGATCAAAATGAAGACCATGTTTGTCTCTCATGATCTGTGGAGCTTTGTTGACAGAAGCTATACAATTCCAGAAGTTATTGAAGCTTTGACAGAAACTTAGAAGATGGAACTCAAAGCAAATATCAAGAAGGATGCAAGAGCACTTGGTAATGGCTCACATCCTCTTAGAGGCCTGCGAATCATTACACCGAACCCCCCTCCTCACAGGTTATAGAGCCAAAGGGGCCACGTTACCAACAGAGGGCTCCAACGATTCCAATAGGGTTTTTCCCATGACAGAAGCATGTGCCTCACCAGAATCCAAAGTGGTGATCGATAGCCCATGTACCAGTAGGAAGCTTCAGAGTGCCAAGGTGTTTGCATTCCAATTTTTGGAGCCCCTATTATATATCCTCTCAGCCCTCGTATCTATAAAAGGAAAAATAAGATATCTTTGAGGGGACTATGATCACCATTTTAAGGTTGATTTTGAGAAGATATGATCCGAATGCCCATAAAGATGTCTGATCAAACACAGGCGCAATATATATGTACTTCAGAGTGACGATATATCAGAGTTCAGAGTTCTCTTTCATATGAACACGAACCTGATGTCTTAAGGGTTTGAAAACGCCCATCCCATCATGGATATATACATATGTAGATATTCAACAGTTAAAAGGCCATGACCTCATTTGATACGTACACTCCCATAACAAGCCAATCATTGAATTTAACCCATGCACTATGAGCGCGCAGAAGCCCCAAGCCTATCCCAGAATCCTAGCCTGAATGGTTAAAGGCATCGTATCGGATTGGAAATGCCATTTGTGGCACTATATATAAGAACAAGCTCCTTCTCATAATTCCATGGAAAATGAGCAAAATTAAGGAAAAAGCACAGCGCAAGAGCCACGTACAATAATGGCCACTGTGCCCTGAATTCTCCAAATGTAGAAGAAGGGTTACTTGGCTTGGGGTATGATTTTAGGGTTTAATCAGCAAGCCATTAAATTTTTTTAGCTCCCTAGTCTTTTTCACCCTCTAGACTTTCAAATAGTCCATCAAATTACAAGTTTGCAACTAATCATTTGTTCGTGGAACTAATCATTAATTACTACAATTATCTGGAACCATTTTACAAGTATCTGGAATTATTGATTCCCCAACAATTTGAAACTCTATGTTCCATTCTGCTTTGGAGAATCAGTAAGTACTGTTGACCGAATCCAACGATCAAAATTTCTAGAGTAGTGTAAAATTTCTCGCATATATATATGTACGATAATAAGCTGTTATGACAGCCAACAAAATCATTGACGCCAATTAAGTGTCAACCAATTGAACGTTTAGGGTTTAGGTTGCATTCGTAACCTTTGTCCTTACAAACATATATGACGACCAATTAATATATATATTAGATGGATCTTGCAATAGTAGTTAGACCTCCCAAGCTTTTGGTAGTAGTTAACCTGTTATGTTTGTAAATCTGATTCCATTCGAATTGAAGAGACAATCATCTATGTTTGATTTAGTTTACTTTTGTGCTTTTCTAGATCTAATATATAATTTGGAAAACTATACTAATGATAATTGGACCCCAAGTTTTGTGTTTAAAAAATTGCCTCGACTTGGTCCTGTTAGGAATGTGATATTTAAGTTGTTAATTATTAGAGTGGGTTAGCTGGCTTAGGACTATATATACTCTTAGATCTCTCTCTGTATTAGTTTGGCCTCTTGATCAATTCAATACACATACACAATCTTGTTTCTCTCTCAATTCTCTCTGCTTCCTCAGTACGCTAACAGGTCCAAATGCTTAAACAACTGGTTGAATCTCACAGTGTGTTCTGACTCATGTCTGAAGGGCTGAATTAGTTTAATAAACACTCATTCAAATTGTATCTCACCAACTACTGACTGTGAAAGGGGTAGGTGAATAAAGATATGTTCAACTCTTCAAAATTCAAACAAAGTTGCTCAAAATTCTAGAAAGTGAGTTGAAGAGTATGCATGTGTAGGTGAGTTTTGAGATAAAATGATGGTATTAAGGAAGCATATATTGTACGATATTAGCTTTTCTGTGAAGGCCTATTTTAGGCGTCAAGCGCCCATCCACAACCAACAATTTTAAGGTATAAACACTACTCGCAGGTTTGATACAAACAGGATTTGGGTGTATATTATGTTGTTTTCTTTTTGAAGCTTGAATCCTGTTAAAAATAAATGAAAAAGATTTGTTTTCTATTCGAACTTGGGAATTCTGTCAACTTTTTGTTGAAGAGAAATACCTTATCATTAGACCAAATGTTAGTTAACAAATAAAATAAAAACATTATTTTGGTGTATTTTTCTGCATCTAGCTTCATTTAATTTATTATTTTTGTAGTGATTCAATTTGTCACTTACATAAAAACAGAGGCCCAACAGAGTTTTTTCTTCCATGTTTATTTGCAGACATAATCAAATTTGCAGCTATGGCTTCTTCAGATTTGCAGACAGCCTCTGAAATACCTACCAACCACAGGTAATTAATTTGCAAATAAATAAGCATATGGATGGTCCCCTTTTATTATTCTTACGTACCCCATTCATGCACCTTTCTTCATCTTGTGAAAATGCAGTGATGATGGTGAAAAGTATGCTGATGGTGTCAACTGGGATGAACTTGCGTTTGGAATAATTCCAACCGATTCCATGTACACCATGAAATGCTCTGACGGAGACAACTTCTCACAAGGACATCTCATTCCCTACGGAATTATTGAGCTTTGCCCATCTGCTGGAATCTTGAATTATGGACAGGTAGGTCAGCGCGCGTTTTGTTGATTTAGTATACGCATTGTTGACTCATTCTCTAAAAGCGCACGAAAGCCCCAAATAATACAGAACTAGATGAGTGAACAGACACCTATACTTGTCTTACAGGGCATACTTGAAGGTCTTAAGGCGACCAGAACAGAAGATGATCGGATTATGCTGTTTCGGCCCAAAGAGAATGCTTTAAGAATGAAGATGGGAGCAGACAGAATGTGCATGCCATCTCCATCTGTTGAGCAATTTGTTGATGCTGTGAAGCAAACAGTTCGAGCCAATAAGCGTTGGGTACTATTTATATCCTTACTTACGTACTTAAACCTGTTTCTTGATCGATCAATTGGAAATATATTGATACGTACTGTATATTTGTATGTGTATGATGTATAGGTACCACCTCCAGGAAAAGGAGCACTATATGTTAGGCCTTTGCTTATGGGTAGTGGATCTGTTCTTGGTGTGGCGCCGGCAGCAGATTACACATTCCTGATATATGCTTCTCCGGTTGGTATTTATCACAAGGTAAGAGTTTTTAACCATATTAATTAACTGGCTAGCATAGCTAGCTAGACCATTAAACTGACAGTATGACCAAAACATGAAGTTAACTATAAAGGCATGTTGACTCATTCCCTCAGTAATTATATGTAACACATATTCGGCCCCTTGTAGAACATGCACATGAGAGAGGTGTTGGTTTGATATACATTGTCGACCCAACTGACAAGTACTACGATTTTGGAATAATTGTCTAGCTAACATCAGCATGTTCATTACTTGATAGGGAAGGCCATCCCTCAACTTGTATGTTGAGGATAAACTCCGTAGAGCTACTCCTGGTGGAACTGGAGGTGTCAAGTCCGTCACCAATTACGCACCTGTAAGCACACATAACTAATTGATTACATATAATTTCGGGTTTGTCTAATACTTGAGACTTGAGAGCACGTAGAAGAAAGGACTTCGACATATATATATATTTAGTACTTTGTTTTTCCTTTATAGTTTTACCAGGCACAAAAGGAAGTAAGGGCCAAAGGGTTCTCTGATGTCTTATTCCTAGATTCTGTAACTGGTAAAAACATTGAGGAGATTTCATCAGCTAACATTTTCATACTCAAGGTATTACCATATTATCTGTAACTTTTAACCGATCATAGTCTAATTTTACTGAATTTACATATGTAAATACACTTTTATTTGTTGTAGGGTAATGTTATTTCAACTCCAGCGTTAATCCATGGAACTATTCTGCCTGGAGTTACTCGTAAAAGCATAATGGAGATTGCCCTTGATTTTGGTTACCAGGTGAACATCATTTCTCCTCAGTTACATATGATAGGCCAATCATTAAATTCCAATGAAGTGAAATTGTACAATTCAGGCATAGTTTTCTGACGTTCTCCCAATGATCATGTGATTCAGGTGGAGGAGCGTGTGATCCCGGTGGAGGATTTGCTCGAAGCTGATGAAGCTTTCTGCACCGGAACTGCCGTGACTGTCAACCCTATTGGTTCTGTAACTTATCAAACCAAAAGGTACTTGTAACTTGGTGTAATAATTAGTGACAAATCAACAGCCTCAGCCATTCACCATTTTTCTGAACAGTTTGTTTTTACATGTGAATATTGCAGGGTGGAGTACAAAACAGGAAAAGGAGCACTATCCCAGAAACTGTATGAAACGCTAACCGGAATCCAAACTGCTCGTCTCGAGGGCAAGAAGGGATGGACCCTGGAGGTCAACTGAGCTTCGTCTCCTACATCCTAATATTAATAATAGGGAAAAAAATCACTTTTAGTCCCTGAACTATGACTCGTTCGACACTTTCGTCCCTGAAGTTTGAAATATATCACTTTCGTCCCTGAAGTTTGAAAATCACTATCACTTTCGTCCCTGGCCGAGGGTTTTCACCGAATAAACCTCTGATTCCGGCCAAATCGGAGGACAACACCCACTGGGCTTTGAAGCCCTCCTTGAGGCGAGTTCAACGCCACCAACCTCGCCTCAAACCGTCGTCGGATGACGGAGAATTTTACAATTAAAGTTTCGGCCACCATCGACTTTCGGGCTAAATTCGAGTCATTCTAGGCCGAATTGAGCTTAGCCCCAGTTATAAAAGTTACTCCTCTCATCCTTGCGAACATTTTGGCATAGGTTTTGCACAATTTTGTTCCGGTCAGGGACGAAAGTGATAGTTGGTGTTGAAGTTCAGGGACGAAAGTGATATATTTCAAACTTCAGGGATGAAAGTGTCGAACGAGTTATAGTTCAGGGACGAAAGTTATAATTATCCCTTAATAATATGTTGAACCAGATCCCAAATGTGTGCTCTTCTTTTTCTGTTTTTCACCAAGTTAGACAGTACTTTCAATCAGTAGAATTTGGGATTTGCTGAATAATTCTGATTGTAATTCAAGCTTCTTTGGCTTCCCAAGAAGAATAAGTTACTTTGACTTCATTAATTAGACTACTGAATTACCAAAAAAAAAAAAAGGCTTTTCTGTGATTAGATGGTTAATTTTGAAGCTATCTCTAGAAGTAAGAGTTAATCACTTGGGCAGGAGAATTACCGTGGAATGCAATATTGCAAAAAAAAAAAAAAAAAAAAAATCCCAACATGAAGATTTATTTTGTTCTAAATTTGACATTATTTAACTGCGCTATGAACAAATCATTCCAAGTATCTGTTATTCCTGGTAAGCACCAGTGCATGCAATCGTCATGCTTCTTCCCACCGGCTGCGGATGGATGGGCATCTGCTCTGAACTCGCTCAGGTGGGTTATGTCCAAAATATGGAAACCTGACCCCTCAAGGGCCTTGTACAGGTGTTGGTTCACGAGTCGTGCCTCCACATTTGTTCCATTATTCTTCAATGAGAAGAGTTCTTCAACCTGAAAATCAAACCATGACTTCAAACATTTACCTTGATGTTGCATACAAGAAATTGTAACTCAAAGGACATAGAAGGGGTTTGTGCTCAGATATTGTCCATTATTCATCAAGTAATATTAGCATTCAATCAGTTCTTGATAGTGTCATGCGACTCACCTGCTCCGGCAATAAAGGTTTTAGACGGTTACAAGAACCACCTTCGTTCCAATCACCCCCTTCAAAATGTCTAGGTGATTGAGTACGAAAGAATGTGACTGCACCAGGCTTCAGTCTCTTTTCCACAAACATTACCTACAAGAAACACAACTATTACAAACTGCATAATGAAATTGTATGTGTTGGACTAGTACTGTATACACAAAAGAGATTATAGCCTCCCATCTTGATAATTGGAATCTTAGAAACATAACCACCACAATAGTTCCACTTGGTAAAAAGACTAAGCTTTCATCTTTAGAAGTTGCAATACCATGTGTTTCATAACCATATCAAGGCCAACATCAGGGAGTACTGGAGGAACCACAGGCTGACCCTGTTCAAAGAAAAGCAAAGGCGACTTTACAGGGTCAAACTTTGCAGGAGCCCACCACCTGTTCACAAAAACCAAAATTTCAAATGAACAGCCAGACATATTAGTGAGGCGCAAGTAAAAGATCCTAATTTGTTTCATTTTCAATTTAAAACATTGCTTTTTCCTATTTAAATGGCATCTTTATAGCCTTTGGAAGACAGATTGGTTGATTACTAAAAAATTTGCTCTTCTCTATTCCCGTCGGTATCAATTCAACTATTCACTTGGATAATCAACAGAAGTATTTATATTCCTGGTACACTTGTGGGAAAATCAACAAGCTCCAAGAAAGATCACAAGTTGTTTAATCTTTTCTATTGTATTATATGCTTTTCTGGATCAAAAACATTCTCACTCACAACTGATATACACAAATTGCCATACGATTGTCGATACTCGATACTAAGCTAGTCTTGTGATCCCTGACTATGACACAGATAACTAGACTAGTCTTCTGATCTCTCACTTTGATACAAATAACTTATTGCAATCGCAACAAAAAATTCAGAACAAGTAATAACTAAGGCCAATATGCTACACATACGTATACGCAATAGCATATTAGAAGACAAATAATTACCAGTGCCCTGTGTTGAAGATCACAATGTCATGAAAGCTTAGGGATTCTGCCCATGTGCCTACTGGAATGTCAACATCAACTCTATAACCCTCTTTATATCCAAGAGATTCCAGCACGCCACCATCAGCATTGGCTGACCAACTGTGTCGAACAGAAGCATAACAAGCTTAATCATACAACTAATAGATGAAGATTGGAGCTTAACATGTGCAACATGTAACCATCACATAATTGGAAACATAGCTTACCTACCATAGCGTGCCAAAAGATTTGTCCGATGATATGCGAGAGTAACATTGTACTGAAGAAATGTGAAGCCGCGATCAGCACCCACTGGTCGCCACTTCTTTACTTCAGTTGACGCGCTTTTCAAAGAACAGAAAAGCGAAACAAACATATTCCGGTTCAAGGAATCGCCAATAAACCCTGCACTGTAGAATAGTCATAAGGTCTTACACTCATGATTCAACACAGGATTGAACATACATAAACCATTAAGTCCTTCAAATCAAATTGTATCATATTCGATTCCTACTTTATGCTAGTAATGCAACTCCTATAACAAGCTAGGTATAATCAACTAGTACCTATTGTTATTCATTAGGTCTCCAAGAACACTAAAGCCTCGAAATTTAGTCAATTCAAAACTAAGTAACAAATGCCTGCACTCAATTAGAATACAAAATTCACAAATTCAGTGTCATTATCTTGCTCTCTCAGTACTCTTGGCAACTACAAAGAGGTTAATTGCGTTATGAAAGATAGAAAGTACCAATGCTGGTGTCTCTGTACATCTGAAGAAACCTAGCGGGATCGAATGGCGGGAGATCACAGTGGTTAGGCTTCCACCTCCACTTGATGAGTTCCCGGCCGTTGGATTTGTTGCTGGAAATGCAATTCCAGCCCTTGAAAATCTCCTTGCAGGTGTTGTCGTACCTGGAAGACGCATTCGGGTCGTAGATCCACCGTCCATCGGAGTAGTCGCACGACCCGGCCGGGTCGGATCCCTCTCTCTTCCGGAACTCGAGGCTCTTATGAGGGTGCGAAGGAACGGAGGTCTTTCTAATGGAAGAGAGAACGGCGAAGATGGAAATGAAGCAGACGAGGGAGAGGAGAGGGAAGAGAGCGACTTTCTTTGTCTGGTTTGGGAACTGAGAGAGGTCTCGAGAGGCCATGCTGAACTCACTTGAGCGCATTTTAGCCCGACTCCCATCTTATATGAACTTTGCTTCTTTTTTTTTCTTCTTTTTTTTCTTTAAAGGGTTTCATTTATGATTTTCAAAATTCTACTTGCACCATAGTTGATAAAATACGTACATGTACATATATAATATGAAAAAAAAATACGTACATGTATGATGTATCATTCGAATACTTTCATCTAATAGTTCGTTGAAAAGTTCGTCAAAGTATTTTTTTTATTAATAAACTAATCAATTTTCAATATAAAATAAAATCCAACAGCCAATTGTTGGCTTTGAAAGTTTAAGTAACCGGCCGTTTGATTTTAAAGTTAGGGTGACACATTGTCGCTTTCGCTTTAATCTTTAATAATGAATGATATGGACTCTCCTATCTTGGGAGAGGCGATGATTACCTCTAGCTAGAGTTTTGCCTTTGGTATTAAAAAAAATATATATGTAAAAGAATCGTGTTATCGTATATAATACTTTAGAATTTAAAAGTGTGGAAAATTTAATAAGTCCTTTTGAAAAGTTCAAAATAAAGAAGTATTTTTGAAAAATATGTCAGTATGAATATATTCGCGTATTAAACGGAAAATTACTAACAAATTTGCACTTGTGTCGTAGATCGTCCTTGTAGATTGCTGGCTCAAGGATGGGACTAGCAACCTGTGTGTGACCCACAATCGATTGAGGAGAAACGGAGTTCAGCTGACGGAAGAAAATAGGTAGGAGGAAGAAGAGGAGAGGAAGATTTTATTTTTGTGTAATTTTCTTAAATTGCTTTCAATTTTCATTTATGTATATTATTTGGATTAGGGACTTTATTAATTTGCTTTCAATTTCAATTTCATTTTTGTATATTATTTTGATTATTAATATGATAATATCATACTTCACCGCCATCGCCACCGATATCAACTTTCGAACCCCTCCAACTTGTGGAGAATTCAAAGCCTTAACCATAAAGCTCTAAGTTGTGTTTTGTACCTAAAAAAATTGCAAGTGGACACTTTAGTACGCAATAATTTCCAAAACTTTTCCAACCCCTCTAACTTGCGGAGAAGCCAAAGCTTTAACTACAGAGCTCTAACTTATGTTTTGTACCTGAAAAAATTATAAGTGGACACTTTAGTATCCGGATGAGTGATCGAACAAAATAACTACTTTTCATCGTAATCTAACAAAAGTTGGACGCAATCACTTCCAAATCTTGGTAGGTTCTTTGAGCATACAAAAGTGGATTCTCTAAACCACTATGACTGCAAGCTCTTATTGTATTTACTTCACCGACCGGCAGGACAAAGTTAAAAAAAAAACTCAACTTGGTACAGAAATTCATAGCAACCAGTAGTAGTGGTACAATTAACAGAACCAATACAACAAGGAGAGAACCAATCAGAAACAGAAGCTTATGTATCCATTTATTCATCAAATCATCAATCATCAATTTCAATCATCATCACCATAATCATCATAGCCAAGATCCTCCTCCACTTTCTCCGCCGCGTCATCAGCAATCTTGTCCTCCACGTAATCCGCTCCTTCAGCAATCGCAAGACCACCCACCAGTCCAGCTACCGCGCCGACAGCCAATCCGGTCCCGACCCCATACTTGCTCTCCTTCGGCTTCTCCGATGACCCGTACCCGTACCCGCCACCGCCGTACTGACCCTGATCGTGAGATGGCTGGTTGTAACCGTACCCTGCAGCTTGTGGAACGCCACTGCTTTGATAATACTGGGGTTGCGCGGGAGGGGCATATGGGTAATTGTACTGCTGAGGTGCGCCGAAGTCTCTCGACTGCGGCGGTGGGACTCCGTACCCGTAAGCGGGTGCCCGGTACGGGTCGGGTGCTTGGTAACGGGGCGGGCGAACCGTGACTTTGACTTCCAATTTCCCTTGGGGCCTACCCGACGGGCGCTTCAGCTTCAACTTGTGATCGGACGGCGCCCCGAGCCCGACGTCATCGAGGACCTCCCTCAAAGGGAGCTTCGCGGACCCGATCAATGGCTTAACGTCCTCGTCAGGTTTGACGTGGACGATGTCGATGAAGAGGGTAGAGTCCTCGACCGGACCCCTCAGCGGAATCGAGAGTGTCTGATCCCACGTGGGCGAGTCGTCGCCATACTCGTCCACGTGGGTGGAGCATTTGTTATTGGGGTCGACCCAAACCACGGCGTATGGTTTAAGATCCCCGTGGCGCCAATTCACGTTTTTGAGGTCTTTGGCCGAAGAAATTGTGACCTCTACTTCGTAACCGGAAGCCATTTTGGAATGATCAACTAGATTTGTGGGTATAGGGGATTTTATAAGGTGATGGAGTCGAGAAAGGCCTAGGAATAACAGACTATTTATAGGGCAAGTAGTGGAGTGGAGAGATGCTTTGGTTTTGGTTTGTCTCTTATCTTTTGGGCAAGGGGAATGCCTTGCTTTGCTAAAGAATATTCGCACACAGTGAGGTCAATCTTTTTCTGTTGGCCATACTCGGTGGAGGCGCAACCTATGATCGAGATTCGAGAACGCCCAACGTTATCATTTCGTGTCCGAAGCGCGTACCAACGTTAGTTTCAAGTCTTGGTCTTTTTTTTCTTGTTCTTTTCTGGTTTGGTACAATGGGGGCCAAGGCCCAGCAAAAGATGACTTAAAACTAACGTGCAATGGGGTCCATACTCCAAAGCAAGCACTTGCCTTTCAAGTCTTGGTCTTTGCTTTAGCTTAGTTTATTTTCTGAAACGAATTTGATAATTCGTTTTCCGGAGAGGAAGATAATGATTTGAAGTTTAGACACAACATATGAGAAATACTAGTACAACAACTGATAGAGTTTTGATAACAATAACGGACAATGTAGGGTTGTGTAGAGCCATAAATAAGATCTGAACTGAGGCTCAGAGCCTTCAGCTGCTCAGGGAATACTCGCTCTGGTCATAGCTGCTGCTGGCGTTTCTTCTGCAATTATGTAGTTGAACATGATGGAAGGGGAGGAACACACTGAACCAAATTCTTTCCGAAAAATGCCAAAACAAAGCGAAATTATTAAAACTTTAAAAGAGCTTTATCAAAAATGAAAAAACATATCATATGAACTGGGGCCAAAGTGTTTCAATGATTTGGGTTAAAGAAGAAGTTGAGAGGAGGATAACTAGGGCCAGCATTTGCAAGTGGTTAAAACTCGGTGTCTCTGAGCCAGCATCAGCTCATTCAACCCAATTATGTACGAGGCACAAGCATGACATCCATTCAGGAAATGCATCAAAATAATATTGAATGGATCACCAAAACGAGATAACTTTGTCTTATAAATATAATCAACAAAAGTATATCTAAGATTCTAACAATTCTATCATTGCAACAACAAGAAGCAGCAATGTTGGGCAGAAAATACATTATATAAAAGAATACAAAGAGATGACGATACCCAATTCATGGGAAATCATTCTTTCAATACACATCTATCAGAAGATCTCGTCTCATAAAAGGAATGAGGCTCCGTATTTTCACAAAATATAAACTTACTCTTTGTGCGTTGAAGACGCTCGTATTCGTTTTCACCTACAAACTGATACAGTGAAAGATACAATGCTGTGATTCTCAATGGTATGACTTTAGGTGGAAAACTTGGCATTCAGGCTTATAAGATCTCTTTAATGAAGCCTGTTCGAACTTCTTCGAGGCTGCTTCATTCTCTTCTAAGCTTGTTTGAACAAAAAATCTTATCCACCAAGACGAGCTTCGCAATTTGGCCTATGAAAATCATTGTCATTGTCAAAATTACATTTTTCAGATTTATAATAGGAAGTTAAAGTTTCCACAAACATACAACAAAAGCAAGCCAATGAAAACTAAGAATCAAACTATATTGTTTCCACAGCAATGAAATTCGTTATATTATTAAATTTTAGTCACTTACTGGACGGCCAAATTTGGATAGCTCTGAAACTTTAGTTCTTTGTTGACCTGGATAACCTACAAATGGAAATGAAAGGAGATCATTAGCTTTTTATGCTTGATTAGTACACACATCAGGGTTGATTTTCCCCTCGCAGTCGTATTCAAATCAACTAGCTATCTATCAATAGAAGGTTTTCACAAATCATATTTCAGCCATTCACTGGGGACCCTTCAATTAGTGAACTCATTGATAAAACAGCTTTAGGAAGAGAGTAAGAGTACAAATTTGAACAATTTTCACAGGAACACATTAATCAACCTTGATTTCTGTTTGTCAAATGGAATCAGCTAGAGCAGGTCAATGCTTGTTGTTTAATTAAAGTTGCTACATTTTTGGGTACAACAAAATGTCAGTGAAAAGGTGCAAGTTAAATAAGAAATTTTACCAGAAAATATGACAATGCCATCAGCAGATACCCTTGCTAACTCTGGAAGAGTTCTGTTGAGGTACTTTGGAGACAAGTAATCTAATGCATCTGATACTATTACCAGAGAAAATGATTTTGCCCGGTATGGCAGAGGAAACTTTATATCAGCAGCACGTACAATGCCTTTGTTCACAAGACTCTTGCAATTTGCATTAACATCTTCCAAGTCATATGGTTCCACACCCCAGGCTTCAGTATCCTCCTCTTTTAGTAATTTAGATACCACTGAACACGTTTCAGGGCCTACATGCAATACCTTATGCATGCTATCACCATATGCCTTCTTTAGTATAGGTATTGCTCTCTGAACTTCAAATGTACATGAAACGCCACCTGCATATACATTTCAAACTGTAAATAAATTCTCTAATTACAAAACCTGCATGCTAAGTTGCTAACAGTACAGCACAAACAATTCAGAGAACTAACCATCTCTCACAGCAAAGAGTTTCGAAAGCCTAAGATTTGCATGGTCTAAATTCTAAAACAACTGAACACATGAACTCAATGTGTCTTAGCTGTTTCAAGGATTAAAACTCCAAATCCTTGTGCCTCTAGGACCATTCACTATACAAATTCATCACAGAATCTAAAATATACTATCTTCCACCACAAAATCTGATACTAATTATAAACGTATAAAGATATACAAATTGGGAATGTCTTCCGACTTCTGAGAAATTTAACATACACAATAATGAAATTCTAACATCCCATATTAATAAATTAAGCTGTCACGCATTGTAATGTGTAAAGACGGGGTTAGGATTTCTACAAATGTCAGTGGAAAGTTTACTTAAAGTCTGATCCAATCCAATGAAGGCCCTCCCTATAGTGCAATATGTACTTGCAAATTGCATATAATGACCAAATGATTTATAGGCATGGAGACTAGAAAACAAATGGATAATGAATAATACCTTCAAGCTTAATCGCAACCTCTTTACCGCTCCCTCCACCTATCATGCAGAGAAGTAATTATTGAGAACAATTGAGCTGATAGTATTTCCGATGGAAGCAAAAGGAAATATAAATTATTCTAAGCCTTCTCTATGCACTAGTATTTGAGTTGTGAAATCAATTACAAACCTGACCCGCTAAAAGCATAGCAGACAAGAAGAATCGTACCCTGAAATTATAGGAATAATAATCAGGATTTTAAAGATGGAAAGACATTCTGGTCATTTATTTGTGCTCAATTTTGTTAGGACTGTCTTCTTTTGTTATGCTAGGATTATCTACTGTCTACGCTATGAGGATAAAGAATCATGATACAATAATACGACTATTTTATTTTGGGGGTGGGGATGAATAGCACTAGATGGCAAGAGAAAGTACCACAAGCACAAGTGCTATAGACAGTAAAGGTGATGAACGTGCTTTGGCCTGCACTGCACCCACAAAAGGGATGCTTCCACCGTCACCAATGCGTCTTGCAGGATTTACTTGCCTCCTGGACATGATTATATAATAGCAGAGAGCCTGCAAAAACCAAAATGAGTTGAAACAGAACTTCATCAACAGTGTTTCCAAGTGCCTTGCATGAAACCTTGTTCTAACAGTTTTCTACTCCATTAAACTAAAATTTTTCATATAAATCCAATTAAATTGGATCAAGCATCCAAGACTGAGCCAAAGAGGATCCATTTAATAAGAACGCCTTTTGTGACATTACACATCATGGTTCGAACTGTAGAAAATCTCTAAAATGGTACAAATCCAACATACCATTACCAGACTTCAAAAATAAATGCGAAAATTGCAGACTTTACATCAAAGAGTCCCCAATACCTCAAATTTAGCTTCACTTTTTATATGATACCTCTCTTATATCATACATCTCATAAAAGAGTCAATTTCCGTTCCCTAGCATCAACTCAAGCGCACACACAGTGCCAGCTTTCCCATTCAAATTTGTATGCAAACTGTTTATCACATAAATTAGCAAGACCCATAACCCTTTTCGGTTCTTCATTTCAAATACCATACTAAAAGATAGGAACTTGATTGAGCAAACTTTGATCGAAACACACATGCATAGCTCAAAATTTGTGCAAAAAGACCAGCCCATATATCCGCGCAGCCAAATAATAGTAAGGAATCGAAATACAAGAATACGAATTCAGATCGATTAAGCAGTGAGAAACTAAGTTATGAACAAACTTAACTCTTTCGCATTGAAAGCGTGGATTTAGAGCCTGAAAAGGCAAAGCAAAGAGTAGTAATATAAGAAGAAGCAGAGAGTAACCTTAAGGAAATGCAGCGGGAAAAGCTGGATAATGAGATCTAGGGGGCGCGATTCAGATCTGTGCTGGTCTTACTGTTAGCTCGTAGTGAGTGTTAGAAAAAGAGTCGTAGCTTGGGACACACTAGCATCTTACACCTAAATCTCCACGGCTCCACCTATTCACACTGAATGTAGTTGCACTATTTTTATTTTTCGGACACCCAAAAAAATTTTTGAATTAATAAAAAAACATTTGTAAAAAATTAAAATGTGTTTTATTTGAGTTTTAGAAACACTTGAAAATAGTTTTGAAAAATACTTGCAAGTGGTTCCTCGTACAAAAGTGTTTTTGTCAAATTTAAATAACGTTTTAAGACATTTCAGAAGCAATTTCAAACATGTTCATATTGTGCGAAACAGAACATAATAGTAGGGTTTAGGATGATCGTGATCATTATCGATTGTCCTTATTTTATGGGGATCGATGTCCTCCTCCACGTTTAGGTAGTTTTTTTCTTTTTCTTTATATCTGTTGTTTTTGATTTTTTTGCTATGTCTATTGCATTCTGGATTCTTGACAACTTTCTCTGGATTGGTCTTGTTGATACGAGGCTTGGCGGTTAAATTTTGGCTGTCAAATTTTTCTGATTCGGTGTTTTTGGAGAGTCAATTGCTTCAGGTTCTTATACTAAACAAAACGAGGTCAAGAAGAGTAGTATCCTAGCGGATGCCGGTCACGGTTGTTGGGTTTCCCTTATGGAAAAGGTTGTCGACGACTTTCAGCGGGAACGGTTTCCTCCTCAAATTCAGGAGACTATAGTGGTGTTGTCAATCATTTTCAGTGACAAATTTAGATGTGGTTGAAGCGGTTGTTGAGCATAAGCAATTGGAGTTCGTTATAGAGTTTTATCAACAACAGTTATTAAATTATCATCTGATACAGTTGAGGGTTGTTTCTTTTTGTCAAATTGGATTGCGGCGAGAGAACTATACTAGTGGACTTTATTTTATTGTTTATAGGTGGCACTCTTTCCTTAGTTCGGAGTTTTGTTCCACATGAGGTTCCCATATAATTAGATTAAGAAACATTAGGTTTCGATCTCTTTTGATTATAAAATTGACATGTATATATTGAATCAAAGTTAAAGAGGAGTAAACCATATTCTAATAGTTAAATCAATGAAAAAACATACTTGAAGTATGAAGGTTGCATAACCGTTGATATGTGTATTTATTGTCATACAATACTAGAAACATGGAGCATATGAAGACATGCATATTTGGTTTATAGGCTTCTCCACATATGATTGTATGCATATAAGTATATAACCAACTCGCATAATAGCCAAGGGCAGGGTTCTAAATATCTGTCGATATCCCTATATATCTCTTTTTTGAGCAAGGGATATAATTTTTCCGAAATATTACTGACATTTCAAGATATCTCCAATATTAGCGATATTTATCGATATTTCCACAAAAATTCCGATATATCTGTCGAATTTAAGGGATATACCAATTGATTTAAAGAAATTTCAAAAATTTATAACAAAGAAGGGAGATGAAGATTTGGGTGAAAGAAGAGGCATGTGCCTAGTAATCAAAGTGATCCATATGATGTTGCAAACAATTGTCGTAAATTTTGATTGAATGAGCTTAGGTATAGAGCCAAGTGGAACCTCAAACGAATCTCATGATCTTGAATCCAGAGGCTAATTTGACTATATATGGAGATTATGGAAATAATCCATATGGAGAAGTACATGAGAAAAATGGAGCTTATGATTATAATCAGCTTGAACAAATTAATCCATGTTCAATAACTTACTTCGATTGATCCTTACGACCCCTTATAGGAAAAATAGTAAGGAGCTCACAAGAGATCGATGAATATCATACACTGCACTTCGAACTATATGAGTCGTATGACTTGGTTTGATTATTGTACTTTATTAGACGAGCGAGTATCCTTTCAACCAACTAGAAATTCGTTTTATATGTGAAGCTGACAACTATATGCCTATATCTATCTTATGTAACATATTGTTGAATGTTTGAATAAACTTAATGTATAAAAAAATAATTTTTTTTAAATCTCCAATCCGATATTTTCCTATAATGATATATCTATCAATATGTTATTTTTTTAACCTCCTGATTTATCTGCCACAGCTGACATTTTAAATCTTGGTTCTAACACCGTGAAGACCAACCCAAAAACTTTCTCTAAAACCTTGATTTCTAACTCAAAACTGTTACTAATTAACTACAACACACGGTTTTTTTGGCCAAAATCGCATGTTCTTATATTTTCACCCTCAAATCATGATTTTTAAGCACTTCTCGAACTGACGGAACCTAAAAATCTCGATCCGATTTTTTTTTAACATTTTCTAAAGTCAGAATACGAGAAAATTCGTAAAAAAAAATGGCTCGAGATTTTCTAGTTTCATCAATTGGAACACCTTCTAAAAATCATGCTTAACCATCAGTGAGATTATGACACATGAAAATTTCAAGAAAAAATGATGTTGACAAGGTTTGACATGTTTCAAAATGTTGGTTGACCCTCAAGGGCAATCCAATGAAAAGCCAATGTCACGCCCCAAACCCGAGACCAATATTATATTGAAATATGGTGCCCGAATTTGCGGTGTGACTAAATTTCTAAAAACAAAATAAATCAAATGAAACAAATGTCTGAAAATGCTTCTATTTAAAATCGTTATAATTTTACAATACCAGAGTTTAGCGGAATAAAAGACAGTTACATTGATTGAATTTAAAATCATGGTAGAAAAACATTCGTTTATATGTTCATCCCGTTTTTCCCCAAGCATCGTAACCTGAAAACAAGAAGGTGTAGCATCATGAGCAACACAGGCCCAATAAGTACAGCTTACATTCTTATATTAATGTATCTTATAAGACATCAAAATTAAACAACCAATCAAAAATATACTAAGAACATTTCATATTGCTTCGTATCAATTTTATTCAATATAAACCACATATATCAAGAACGTCTTAACCCAAATAATTCAGTCTCAAATGTAATCGACTGATAATGCATCATTGATATAACCCAAAATAATATATGTTCGATCAACATATCACAATATCAATATATCACAAGTAGATATTGATTATTTCTAAACAAAGTATGCAACATAGCATATTATCAACATTTCATAAGTAGATATTGATTATTTCTAAACAAAGTATGCAACATAGCATATTATCAATATTTCATAAACAGATATTGATTATTTCTAAACAATGTATGCTCAATATCATAACAAAATCACAAATACATATTCCAATATTAAATATGTGTTTTATCTTCTCAGTGAATATTTTAAGATGACTGGTAATAACAATTCATAAACCCCCAAAAATTCCCAAGTCCAAGGTACAAAATACCAAGCATGGGTAAAAATCCGCGTACCAATTGTACGGGTAAGCAACAGCATACCAAGGCCATCACCAAAGTATGTACACTCAAGGTCGGCAATTCCTTCCTATGATCGAGTCTAATAGTGCACTATCTGTAGGGACTTGAGCCCATAGCTTAACTACTCACCACAAAAATTTACCAGTAATTCACTTAAGCACGGGGGTTGTTCCATACACCCGACTTCACAACTTCTTGTTCATAATTAGATTCACAAATATAGTCTTCAATTAAGACAAGTTATAGATCACAATATATATGACAAATAAACATAAATATAGATTAAAAATCTATATATCAAATATGCATGAACATATGTAAAACAAGATATACATATGTACGTATACACATACTTAAGCCTTTCATATGAATGCATATGTGATATAGATGAAAGACATAAGTAGGTAAATCACATAATCAAGTAAATTACCAAGGTAAGCATGTGATATCTCACATACACTCTTAACAATATATACTTCCATACATGTTAACATACATGTATAATACTAAGTTGATGTATTCACTTAGTAAACAAAATTATGTACCAATATAAGATTAATAGATAATCAAGTGCAAATAAAACATATATAAAGAAGAAGCATATGTAAAACATAAGTAATTAAACTCTTGTAGTAAACAAGATCATAATTTATAGCAAATAAACATAAACATATGTAGAACAATATATAAGTAAAAATAAAAGACAAGCATTATATAAGGAAATCAGATTATTATTAATATTTTAGTTCTTAAGTCCAAAACCATAACAGTTCATCAATGATTCTCCGATTAGAATCGTCAAACTTCAAACTTCGTTAAATTGTCCATCGCAAGTCCGATTCAAGCAAGTGAGTACACCATTTCGAAGGGATTTTCACAAGGAATTCAATAATATAGTCCAATTAAACATGTCCAGAATGTCTAAGTCCAGAAATCAGGATTTACCAAACAGTCCAGAAATAATTATACTTTATTTTAACCCTTTGTACTTAAATTATTCCGTTACTGTAAACCCGAAAATTAGTTGTGATATTCTCCAGATTAGAAGTTCAGGTTCTAAGCTTTGTTTTGATATAAAGATCATCAAATTTGATTAAGAAGTGAGTGAGATATGACCACTTGAAATTATGAACAACATAAGAGGTTGTTCAGTGAGTATACCGGATTAAAACTTAGATATAGAAAGTTCAGCTCGTTAGATGATCATAAATTTTTAATACAAAATAGAAGACACAATTTGGAACAACTTTCATGAAGAAGTTTAGATGGTAAAATGATCGGAAATATGTGTTTATAGGTTCCCAAGTTGGCTGCCGGAATAACTTCAGAAAAGAGGACTTAAGTTTTCTATAAAACTTATTCCTTTCTATTTTCTTCTTGATCATGCAAATTGATGAATTTTAAAGATAAAAGACTATAAGGATGTATTCTGTACTTACATGAATTTTCAAGGGTAGGAAGATGGCATCGAGATGAATCCATAGGATTTCGCGGATTAACAATCGGAGCTACGGATCGTAAACAAACATTTTCGGAGAGAAAGTGGAGAGATTAAGCAAGAGAGATAGAGAGAAGCTAGAGAGAAGCAAGAGAGAAGTGAATTGGCAAAGAACTCAATGGCTGAACCATTCTATTTATAGAATTTTAGAGGTAAGTTAACTAACATAAGGTTAGCTTAACTTAACCTAGTTTAGTTTAATTAATATATCTAACCAAATAGTAAAAAAATATTCTTAACAAGATTGTGTTCACACATATCAGATTTTTTTGTGAAAATTAATCAAGCAATCAGATCTCTATCTCTAAAGTGTGATTCATGTGGGATTAAGTCAAGTAATCAGATCATGCTAGCAACACCAGCTTAATTTCCTTTCTCCTTGTGCTCTACGTATCTCGTAAAAATCATAACTAAATCTAAAAATATGATTTTCAGATGATTCCAACTCTGAGAATTTCTTTAAGGTGTCTACAACAATTCATTAGAAGACCATATCCTCAAATAATAAACACATTGGTGCAGTTTTTACGAAATAGGCACCTGCGTCAGATAAGCTTCAAAAATACATTAAATTTCCGCTGACCATAACTCCTTCATATGATATCAGAATTTTGCGTGCCGCACGTCTACGAACTCGTATCGACAAGTTCTACGACTTTCGTGAAGGAAGTTATCAGAGAAAATCAACGAATAAGAAAGTCAACTCTTGACCCCTCGAAAATAAAACGTTTAGAGCAAATATTCGTTCTGAAATGCTTTCATTTCACAAACTAGACAAGAGAACTAACATCCAACCCTTACTTAATTTCAGAAATATTCAAGAAATAAAATATGAAAATTCGGGGTATTACAGCCAATCTTTGCGTGCCATCAATAGTGAGTATAGATGTTCGTGTTGAATTTTACTGATTTTGAGCACTAGATGTCACGTAAGAATGATGTTCTAACACTGGAGAATAACCCCAAAACCTTCTTAAAAAAAAATTAAAAAATTCTGAGACCTTAGTTTTTCAGCCAAAACTGTGGACTATATCACACGATTTTTTAGCCAAAATTGCATATTCTTATTTTCTCACTAAAATATTCTCACCGTCAAATCATGATTTTTAAATACTTCTCGAATTGACATAACGCAAAATCTCGAGCCGATTTTTTTTTACGATTTTCCAAAGTCTGGATACAAGAAAATTTGTAAAAAAATAGCTCGAGATTTTCTAATTCTGTCAACTGGAACACCTTCTAAAATCATACTTTACAAATGGTGTGATTATGGCATAGACAAATTTCAAGAAAAAATTATGCTAACAAGGTTTGACAGGTTTCGCTATGCCATGGTATGCAATGGATACCACAATTGCACCTCAAAACGTGCTAAACCTTATCAAGCCCTTTTTTTTCTTCTTAGTTTCATGTGCCTAGTGTTCTAAAAATTCCCCTAGGTGCTAGGCGAAGCACCACCGCCTAGATTAATGGAATCTAGCATGCAAGTCCTCATGCAAGAGAGACTAACGATGCCCAAACGAGTGAGGCTAACGATGCCCATGCATGCGAAACTAATATGTCCATGAAAACGAGGCTAACATGCCTATGAAAACGAGGCTAACTCCATAAGATTCACCATGCAAGTGAGACTAATCATGACCAATTTTGGAGGTCCAATCACAAGATGTCACCCAAAAACGATGTTCTAACACTGTTGGAGACAAACCACTAAACTTTCTTTAAAAAAATAATAATAATCCGAGACCTTAGTTTCTCACCAAAAACTGTGGACATCGCATGTTCTTATAGCACACAATTTTTTTTGCCAAAATCGCATGTTCTTATATTCTCAACAAAATATTCTCACACTCAAATCATGATTTTTAAGTACTTCTCGAACTGACGGAACGCAAAAATCTCGACACGATTTTTTTTTTACAATTTTCCAAAGTCGGGATATAAGTGAATTTGTAAAAAAAAAAAAAAAAAACTCGAGATTTTCTAGTTCCGTCAATTGGAACACCTTCTAAAAATCATGTTTTACAAATTGTGAAGTTATGATACTGAAAAATTTCAAGAAAAAATTGTGCTAAGTCGAAGGATAAGTCTAGTATACAGCGTTGCACAATAGAATTTTCCAATACATGCTTCATAATTCGTGGTAATCAAGGCCTAATTAGCCTTAATTTTGATACCTAACTAAAAGCACCAACAACGGTTAGCCATTATTAATTTATTTATGTCTTTTGGGTCCTTTCAAATCTCACTGTATATGTGTGTGTATGAAATGGACAGGTTATATAATAAGCTTAATTAATTTGATACGCAAAGCATTAGAACTATATATGTAGGAAACAAAGACAAAAAGGTTAAAGTACTGGATCATTACAATGCTAATGATACACGTAATTATCACTAACGGGAAATAAAAATGATTCACATACCTAATAGCTTATCATAGTCATGACCAGTGCATTGTCTACTGCTTTTTCTTAATTAATCTTTAGGAAAATTAGTTAAATAACAACCACAACAAGTAGTTGTTTCAGCTTAAAAGGTTGAGTAGAGATGTGGGCAAAGTTTGATCAATCCCAATAGTACGTTATCTTCAATGAAAAGTAGGATTTACATGAAGAAGAAGATTTTTCATTTTTGGACGCATTGTGGCAATAAGTAGACTACGACTACTCCTAAGTAATGATACCAAACTTAAATTTGTTCACGATGTGCTTTACATTTTATTAATTTTTTAGTTTGATTTTAGATATTAAGGGATTGGAGATTATGATTCGAATTAAATAGTTCCCTCACTATTCATATGAATCACACACCGTAGGAAAATTACATTTTTTCTTCTTCTTGTAAGTGTTGTAATCTAGTTAAGTTTAGATGCTAAGCACTCATGCCTTTGATGATGTTGGATAATGAAGAATACAACAAGGGGACACAATTAGACTAAAAGTTTAACAATATATCATGCTAGCTATCCAAAAAATCCAAGGGCAAGAAGTCCGGAAATAAGCCATCGTCTCCTTCCTATTTTGTTAGGGTTAACACATTTTTATGCTCTCTTCGCTGACTAACATGAATCAGATGATAATTCGATTGGAATTGACGCTAACTTGGATTGATGACGACAGGGCAAGAGATCTTGACATCATCAACGATTTTTCGCTAACTTGGTATTTGCATTTTGGGAGTATATTTTGAGTTAATCGATCATTGAACATGAGATTATTTGTATACCGAACGATAACATCAAAGGAAAAAGATGCGATCATCATTAATTGTGCACGGTGTCCCCAGTAATAATTTATGCCATTATTAGTTACTCACTAAACATGTAATTGATGTAACGACCAAAGGCATCTCCAACTTTGAGCAAACCCAAAGAAAAGTAGCATCTCTGACCCATAAAGAAATTGTAGGGCCGGCCCTGCGAAATTGGGGGCTCAAGCCAAGTAAAAACTTAAGGCCTCGAGAAAAAAAAACAATATTCCAAACAAAAATTTATCCATGAGCCAACATATTCCTTATTAAGATCACAAATCTTGCTATGCTTGCTAGAAAGCAGAACAAAGTTAGTGAACCTGTTGTTTGAGAGATTGAGCTTCTTGTTTTGTGTTTTGGCATATTAAAAGAGGGAAGAAGACTGTACTATGCAAACTTTTTTTGAACTGGGTAAATATGTAAAAAAATATTGGGGCCGATTGAGTTGAAATTTGAGGCCAGTAGAGTTGGGGGGCCATAGGCGCAGGCCTTGCTCGTCTTACCCAAGGGCCGGCTATGAGAAATTGAAGTCGACGATGACGACGCTAACAGTTTGGAGATGATATCAAACCCGGATATTTGGGTATTCGGACACACTCCAATTGACCACTTAGCAAAGCACTTTGAACAACACGTCACCCCCACACACAACAACGCCAGCCTAAAACCAACTATCAAGATTTGCTGCTGATTGCTATGGGACTATATTATATTTACCATATCCTTGTCTGTCTTATAATATTATTTCATACAATAAGCTTTTCACTCCCATTATTCTATTAATTAATTTGGTAGAATTTAGAAATGTCACTTTGAGTAAAAGATTTTGTCATTATCTTCCATAAGTATTTTTCCTTTTTAAAAAGTATTTACAAGGAATATCATCTGTAAAAACATAAATTTTCACTTAAAAAAAATTCTTCAGTCTTTACACGATACAAAAATTCTATTGACAAAATATTGTTAAAAGAATGTCAATTGACATCCTTTCATAATTGGAAACCTCAATAACAAGATCCCCAAAGTCTTTAACCCCTTGTGCGCATAGAGAGGTTATTGATAGCCAAATTTTAAAAGAATGTCAATTAGCAAAAAAAAAGACAGCTAAATTAGCCAGACCCTGAATAGGATGTAGGAAAATGTTCCAAGCACTGAACCTAGGGTTGCACCAACTCTTTCATCGAGAGAGCAATCAACACAAGTTTAGAAACAAGGATGACAGTCGACATCTCCTCAACTTGTGCCATGAAAGATTGAAAATGTGCTTATCCTAAAATTTTAAAAAAACCCTAGGAAAGCTTTATTGCAGACTTTTTTTTCCAAAACAATCAACCATGTTCTTATCTTAGGTTTGACATGGTCTAATGTTTCAGCATTACTTTTATTGCATCGCTCCATCAACCTTGTTCTTGTGTTAAATTTGACATGGTCTAACTTTTTATTACAACTTCACTGCGTCACTTCCTCAACTCCATACACTTATTTCTTTGTAGTTGGGTGTTCAACTAACTATTCTTGGAAACACTATTACATCACTTAACTAAGAAAAAGGAAATCTTTAATAAATACATGGATACAAAATTACAACGAAATATAAGAAGGTAAAATCAAAGACTCCTTGTAATTCTTTATAACCATGCTTTGTTTTTGACAGAACCGAAATTTTTGGTTTGTTCCAGTCGGTTAGGAAAAATAATATAAAAAGGGTGAACAGTAAAACTGAAAAAGTAAAAACTAGAACATTTTACCGTCCCTTTCATTACCTCTGTCAATTTTTTTCTTACAATCTTCTCCTTTGTCTTCTCTATTTCTAATTCTAATTGAAAAAAAAAAACAAAAAGAGTGATGCTAAAGGCCATATAAATTCCCCAGTTCCCACCATTCTCCAGAGATTAATTCCTCTCTCCTCCTTCTCTCTCTAAAACTCGGAGTCGGTGTTTGGTCAGTCGGAGAAGAAAGGTTGATCATTCAGCAATGGAGGTGTTTCTCTGAGTTAGCGTTTTGTCTCTGAATTTGGAGGAGATAGGTACATAGTTTGCTTTGCAAAATCGATTAAATTTTGGGAGCTGAGAGAGGAGGGAAAGCTTAAAGCTAGCTTCTTTAATGGCGGTGGAGTATGAGTGCTGCAGTAGCGGCTTCTTCATTCACATACTGGTAATCGTGTTTCTGGTTTTGTTCGCCGGGCTAATGTCTGGTCTCACCTTGGGCCTCATGTCCATGAGCCTCGTCGATCTCGAAGTCTTGGCCAAGTCCGGGAAACCCCAGGATCGCAAGCACGCCGGTACGATTTTGCTTCTTACTCTTTCTGCTTGTGAAATTGATGCTTTTTGTGCTCTGTTCCGTTGCTCTGAAAATGTGAGAAAAAAAAGTGAAGGAAGCTGATCAAAGCAAAAGGTCTGGGACCTAAAATTGTGTAAATTTCCACTTTTTAAAAAGAATGAGGTCTAAATTTTGGTATTTGGATGTTAAATTTGAGTTTAGTTGGCTATAGGAGCTGTGAAAGCATGTTCGGATTGGCAAGTTTGGAAATTTATTGGGTGGTAGGGGGTGGAAGTAATTGTCCAACTATGCTGTGTTTGTGTAGGTAAGAAAATAATAGTGGATGTTTCTGTTTTGTTGAAATATAATCAAACTTATGAATTTGCATGAAAAAGTGATTTGAGAAGAATTGACGTTACATCTTGCATGAGGTTGCATCTGGGCGTATTTTTTATTTGACTTCCTGGGTTTTCGAGATAAAAGATGTAGAGTAAACATAGTGCTTCCGATGAAAAAGAGAAGATTTGTGCAAGGGACTTGAGCTTTGTAATAGTTTTGGTTTTACTAGTCTAGCATGATATTGATTTGTGTCATTCTTTTAAACTAATCAATCATTGCAATTTTTTGGGTGTATTTTTTTTTCCTGATTGCAGCAAAGATATTGCCAGTTGTCAGAAAACAGCACCTGTTGCTTTGCACCCTACTTATTTGCAATGCTGCTGCAATGGAGGTAAATATTATTGATGTTTATTGGAAAAAGAAGATAACTTTTGTACTTATGATCCAAAGTCGATATTGATATGTTTGTTCCTTCTTTCAGGCACTTCCCATTTTCCTAGATGGTCTGGTGACAGCTTGGGGTGCAATTCTAATTTCGGTGACACTGATTCTTCTGTTCGGTGAGGTAAGTTGTCTTAGAGCAGGCTGGTCAAGTCAATATCAATATTGGAGTTTGTAAGTCTGAGTTATATGCGGATGATTTTATCAAGTTAGTTTATCAAAATTTTGAACTAAGCAGCTCTCGGATATGAACCCATTGAATAGGTAGATCCAGGGCCTTGCATTGTTGTCCAGTGATTTTCCATGATAAAACAACTCGGTGAACATGAAATTACTTTTAGTCTGGCTGTTTTGATATACCCTCTTACATATATTCTTCAAACTAGTTATGATGTCAATCATGGTGTGTGTGTGTGTGTGTGTGTGTGTGTGTGTGTCTGTGTTTATGGTGTGTCACTAAATTCTATTTACCTGTGTGAGCAGATTATACCACAATCTGTTTGTTCCCGATATGGTTTGGCGATAGGTGCAGCAGTGACTCCATTTGTCCGTGTTCTTCTTTGGGTCTGCTTCCCTATTGCTTATCCAATTAGCAAGGTGAGTCATGTTGATTTAACACTTGTGTCTTTGCAATTTCTTTTGCCAGTGGTAGGAGGGCAACTTAATTGTTTTGTACACTAATATTTTCTCTGACTATTTATGTTCTATGTGGTTTCCAGCTATTAGACTATCTTCTTGGCCACGGACATGTAGCTCTGTTTCGCAGAGCTGAGTTGAAAACGCTTGTAGATATGCATGGTAATGAGGTATGTTTGACAGCTCGCAAACCATTTCATTGTCAAGCCAACCTAATCTCCTTTGTTTTCAAAAGAAATAAGTTTTTTACCTTTTCTAGTCTCATCATCCCTCTCAAACTCTTTCTTCTGGACCTTTTTTTATCACTTCTTTTTATGGTATATCAGCTGCCCTATAATGATGTGATATCTTGTTCTAGGCTGGAAAAGGTGGAGAGTTGACCCATGATGAGACAACAATTATTGCTGGAGCACTTGAGCTCAGCGAGAAAACTGCTAGTGATGCCATGACTCCTATAGCTGAAACTTTTGCAATTGATATCAATGCCAAGCTTGACAGGTTCATTACTTTTCAATATTTGAACGGAAAATTCACTTGCTGTTGACTGTATAACTAATGTTTTGGATCTGCAACCCCAAATTCTGCTGATCACACAGGAACTTGATGAATCTAATATTGGAGAAAGGGCATAGTAGAGTGCCAGTTTACTATGAAGAGCCTACAAACATAATTGGACTAGTCCTGGTAAATTTTTAACAATTTTTATGCACTTCAAGAAATTAAAAACTCTTGTTTTCTTTATATAGGAAAATAACTTTTTATTAACTACAGAATCTTGCATGCTTATTTTTAAATTTTCTATTTCCAGAAGACTGCTGTCTTTAACATGTCCTTTTTTGGTTACTTCCCAACCTAAGTTAATTAAGTGTATGTCTCTATCAACTTCGAATCTGAAAATATGTGAGCACATACAATTTCTGTGAAATTGTTGGAAAAAAGTTTCCTATGTCAAGTTTGAACAGCTTCCGAAAACAATTGGGTTAAAGATCATGTTGGGTTTATTGGAGCATAAATTTTAAGCATGATAAACATGTTAATGTATTTGTTTTTGCTTTCTGGTTCATCGTTGCTGACATTCTTTTCTCGACTTCCTCAATTCATATCTTAGGTAAAAAATTTGTTGACAGTTCATCCAGAAGATGAAACGCCTGTAAAGAATGTCACTATACGCAAGATCCCAAGGTACTTTTTGTTCGTTAAAGGAAAGATATGTTTTTTTTTAATCGAATGCGAAGTACAGCAAAGGAATGCTATGTTTGTTCTAGGTTAAATTGCAGTTCAAATCACATTTCCGATGATCTAATTTCCCACCCTTTATTTGTTTGATAGGGTTCTAGAAACATTGCCGTTGTATGACATACTGAATGAATTTCAGAAAGGTCACAGTCACATGGCTATTGTCATAAGACAGAGCAAAACCGTGGAGCAGCCCAATGGCAATACTGCTGACAGTAAGCACCTGCTTCCTACTCTAGAATGCCTTGAAAAAATTTCCTACAGAAAATCTCTCCATCTGCACCTTCTAAACCCTTTAAACTATATGAGTGTTTGTTTTTGTTATTTTTGTGGTAGTAACCGGTCTTTGTCCCTTTTGACAGAACCAGTGAAAGAAGTGAAAGTGGACATTGATGGTGAAAAGCCACTTCATGAGAAGATTTTGAAGAGCAAAAGATCACTACAGACGTTGAAGAGCTTTCCCAACAGTGGGAGCAATAATTCATATAGGAGTGGATCCCGAAGCAAGAAATGGACGAAGGAGATATATTCAGACATCCTGCAGATTGATGGTGAATCCCTCCCAAAGCTCCCTGATCAGGAAGAGGCTGTTGGCATTATAACAATGGAAGATGTTATCGAAGAGCTTTTACAGGTATGAACTATCAGTTTAAGCTGCATTTCTGAATCTTATTTTCAAATTTTCAATTCTCAAACAAAGCCTTGTACGTTGACATCAACTGTTCATTATGATGCAGGAGGAGATATTCGATGAAACTGATCATCAATTTCAGGACTCATAACACCAGTGTTTAAGGAAGCAGAATATCTTGCAGTGCACATCACAGAAATATTCGCTAAATGTGTTTTGCCTGCAGCCTGTAGGTATTAAAATAGGTTATCAGGTGTATACTGAAGCAGTACCTAGCAACTTTATATGTTTGAGGTGAAACCGTGAAAGTCAAATTTCCTCCGGGCCAAGTTGTCAGAGAGATGAGTAGTCTTTTGATTGAGCTGGTTTTTTGTACAAGTTGTCGACTTCACAATAAGCTTAAATTTGCCGTAAATTTCATTGGTTGCCAAATATTTTAATGTAAATCAGAAGCGTGTTATGGTTTCAGTTGTCCCACCCTTTTTTGTCTTCTTTTTTCTCTGTCAATCAGAATTATTAGAAATAGAAGATAAGGTGAGAGCAAATTAAGTAATTAACAGACAAGTCACCCTTGGAGCAGCCCAAGTAGTAAGGGAGAGTTGTGAATTAGGCTAAGATTAGACTAAATTAAAAATTTGATCTAATAAATAAAAAGGGTATTACTGATAAGGTCACCAAAGGTGACCTTGTTTTTTTTTAAGCCACCAAATATTTTTATCCCTCATAAAACCATCAATATTTACAAAAATGCCACCGCATCAATATTTACAAAAATGCCACCGTATTTTTTTCTTCTCATTATTTACAAAAATGCCACTGGATACAAAAACTAATACTAGAGACAAGAAAACTACTGTCGAAGAACAATAAAGCTACTGACGAGGAACAAGAAATGTATTCCCAAAGAATAATAAAGCTATTGTCAAAGAACAATAAAGCTACTGTCAAAGAATAAGAAAAATACTACCAAAGAACAATAAAACTACTGGCGAGGAACAATAAATGTACTCCCAAAGAATAATAAAGCTGATGTCGAAGAACAAGAAAGCTACTGTCGAAGAACAATAAAGCTACTGTCAAATAACAATAAAGCTACTGTCAAAGATCAATGAAGTAGTTTTTTGTAAGCAGTGTCATTTTTGTAAATAATGAGAAAAAAAACACGGTGACATTTTTGTAAATATTAAAAAATTTAATATTTTGGTGGCTTATGAGGAATAAAAATATAAGGTGGCTTTTTGAAGAATATAAGTTATGTAAATGACCTTATGTGTAATTGGCCCATACTTGCATGATTTAAACTTTGATGTACCGGACATAAAGATACTTGACTTTCAAAAGTGATCAATAAGGGCCTGTTCGGTACCATTTTACAAAACAGTTTTTTGTATTTATAAAACAAAAACACACGAAAAATGCGTTTGGTGACCATTTTAAAAAAATGAGATTTAAGAAACATAAAATACAACTCTTTAATTAAAGCCTATATGTTGAAAACGATAAAAAGACGTTTTCATTGTTTTGAAGATCCAACTCTGTCCCATGAAATTTTTCTTCTCACTTCTCAACTTAGACATTGGCAAATGGCCATCGCCCAGAATTGTCACAAACCTGAGGAGACAACAGCCCGCCACAAAGCAGCCGACGAGCCACCACCCACCACACATCTCAATATCAATCCTGCCACCAACGCCCCTCCATCCAAAACTGGCCCATCGGTCAGTCTAGAACCACACGGATCACATCCCCAAACAGTCATGACCGCATCCCTCTCTCTACAACCATCGACCTCACGCCCTTCGCCATGGACGTGCGCGGTGGATAGCTTCCTGGATTTCTTTGGAAATTACTGGGTTGAGCTTGTTGGCGGCAAGCTTGGATTCGTGGTTTATTGGTGGTTTACCTTGGAGTGGTGGCGAGCGGTGAGGCAGAGAGAGGAGGAGGAAGATGGTGAGGACTATGAGAGAGACGAGGATTCCGATCAAACGCCATCTCACCCAGAAAGTCAGAAACACAATTCTATATATATGCAACATACTTCCCTCTTCTTCAAACCCAAAACGTCATCTCACCCAGAAAAAAAAACATACTAGAACCAGAGTTAGTGGGTAGCTCTTCTTCTTTCTTTCTTTTTTGGCAAAGAGAACTTCACATTAAAGAGACAAAGCCTAGAAAACAACATAAGCCACAAGAGCACAGGAAGGGAAACCATTCCCAGGAAAAAAACAGAGGAAAAAGTACCCTCTCCCACCTAATAAAAAAACAGTGGGTAGCTCTTCTTCAGTTTAGCCTTCGGGTCTATCTTCCCAACTCCCAAAAAATTTTCAAAGTCTTCCACCACGAGGGCACCACCAGACATGTTCTGCAATTTTTTTTCAATATTTTTGTTTTTTGAATTATGCTGCCGGACGCTTATTTAAATCTTAAAAATGTAAAATACAACTTTTCGTTTTCATTTTACAATACAATATTTATAAAACTGATTTGTAAAACTTTACCGAACAGGCCCTAAGATATCTGACTTTTTAAAAACACATCATCGGGATATTTTCGTATATTTTTTGTTACTTAACCATTAATTATGAGGGCATATTAGTCCAATGGTGAATTTTTTAGACATTTATATTTTTTTTTGCTGAAACTATGATTTTTCACCCAAAACTAGTGCATGTTTTTGTTTTCGTACCAAAATATTTTCACACTCAAATCATGATTTTTAAGGACCCGCTCAGTTGCTTCCCCAAATAGAAAACTGTCATCAACAAACAATAAATGATGGACCACCGGAGCCCCCGGACATACTAACAAACCTTTCAACAAACCACCATGGACAGACTGAGTAATCAAAGAGGATAGACCCTCCGTACAAAGAATGAAGAGATAGGGAGAAAGAGAGAGAGGATCCCCTTGATGGATACCTCGAGTAGGCACAATGTAACCCTCAGGTTCCCCATTGATCAAAATGGAATAACTCACAGATTTCAAAGAGCAGAGAATGATCTCAATCCAACTTCTAACAAACCCCATTTTTATCAAGATAGCTTCAAGGAAAGCCCATTCTAAATGATCATAAGCTTTACTGATGTCAAGCTTAAGAGAGAAAAAACCATCATTCTGGCGACGTAACTTATGCATAAAATGCGCAATCTCCGTTGCCACCAAAGTATTATCAGAGATCAACCGTCCAGGCACAAACGCACTTTGCAATGGAGAGATGATGTGTGGCAGAATAACTTTCAACCTATTAGTCAACACCTTAGATGCTATCTTATAAACAACATTACACAAAGCAATAGGCCGTAAATCGGAAGCCAGCTTGGGATCTTTAACCTTGGGGATTAAAGTGAGATGTGTAAAATTTGACTGTTGGAAGAGACAACCAGTTTGTAGAAAGTACCGAACAGCCAAACAGACGTCGTGATGAACCACATGCCAATACTTTTGATAGAAGAAGGGTGACATACCATCTAGACCAGGGGATTTTGAAGGATGCATCTGAAACAAAGCTCGTTTTATTTCTACATCTGTATATGGAGCCATAAGGGACTCATTCATATTTAAAGAAACACAAGGTTGAACAGCTTGCATGACAGCTCCTATGGCAGCATGACGCAGCGAGCAAATGAAGATGATGATGATATAAACAAAACACAGGAACCACCTTACAAATTCGTTGATTGTAAGCAAACAATACCGAATTGGCAAGCTATAAACCCTTGTTGATTCTACGAATACCCAAGTAGTTTACAAAAGAGAAAGCCACAAGCTTCACTCAACATTCATTAATTCACAACCACTGCTTTTACAATAGCAACAAGCCGTATAAATAGGAAAACAAATCAGCAAAAGAGAGAAGAAAACAAAGGAAACAAAGCTGGACAAAAGTAGGGAAAACATGCCAGAAAACAGGGGAAAGGAAAATAGGGAAAAGCACTCCACTAACATGAATAGATAAAAAGCAAATAGCACTAGCAAATAGAACTAGCTTCTGGAAGCTACTGATCATGCATGCACATCACTGACGTGTCGTATAGTTCGCTTTAAAAACAAGTGTTTTTACGAGTGTCAACAATAGTGTGGATGTATAGATTAAGACCGGGGGTTGTCGTACCACGGGGATTGGAAGGCCCAAAATCCCACTTGATGAACAATGTAACCAAATGTTCTTGACACTAAATGGTGGGGTAAGAAATAGACTATTTACTAGTGTAGTGAATTATGTGCAACATGGAATGGTG
Organism: Rubus parviflorus; assembly: GCA_029955375.1. Lineage (NCBI taxonomy): Eukaryota > Viridiplantae > Streptophyta > Magnoliopsida > Rosales > Rosaceae > Rubus > Rubus parviflorus. The sequence continues at coordinate 33,190,226 of JARGGL010000001.1, forward strand.
TTCATATTTTTTGCAGTGAATCAAAAGAGAATTGTAACCAAAACAGTAACTAAGTAAGCACAAGTGATTAACGGGAGCAAATGCTTGAGCTTACAAACTCAATATAAATGGATTGTGTTGTGTTCAATGGATGAAGTAGTTGGGGTTTCGGGTCTAACCTAACCCAATCCGATGCATAACAAGCGAAATGTTTATGAACAAAGATTGATTAATGAACCAAAATCCTTCAAATCATAGCTCAATGTGAGTTCTACGATTTAGTCTCACAAGTATCTCTCTTGTCACTTAAGATTCAAGAGAGACTCTCAATCAATTAACTTGAACCATGCTATGGTACTCAAGGTCATCAAAAGATGCATAAAGTTCATAGACTAGGATTTCAAACAAACTAAGCCAAGGCTTAGTTCATCACATTCAATGCCAAATTGTCTAGAATTCAAGAGGTTATCAAGCTCACAAATTCAACCAACATAAATCAAACACATGCTCTTTAATTGATAAGATTTCCAAACATGCACTCAATATGATTAAACTAGACAGTAAATATGCTCATAGCACAATCAAGATTCAAAAACATCATTGCAAGTTAAATACATCATCATGGGCTAGGGTTCATGACCCTAGCCCCCAACTTAAAGGACTACTCACAAATCATTGTCAAGTACATCAATATTCTCAAGTAAGACAACATGGAAACAAAAAATAGAGTGAAGAGGAGTTGAGAAATGCTCAAGGTGTGGATAGCCAGCAGCCTCTTGGTGACTCCAAGTATGAAGCAAGCCTCCTTGTGCTCTTCTCTTCTTCTCCAAACCCCAAACTCGTTCCTTAGCCTTCAAACTCTTGATGTTCAATGGACTGCAACTTGTGAGATGGAAAATCTTGTAACTGTTGGTGGAAAGTGTATGGTTGTAGTGTATGGGATGTGTGGAAGATATTTCGTGAAGGGATGGAAGTGAGATGGATTCTGGAAAGTGGAGAAAACTGAAGAACAAAACCGGGCAGAAGCTTGGGTGTCCGGACGAGCACGGGAGTCCGGACGGATTGCTCGTCAGTAAATGAGATTCTCAAGGATTGCTTGAGAGAGAGTTGTGTAGCTTGGTGTGTTCCGACTTGGGTAGACTCAATAACTTCAGTTAGGTCTGGGGAGTGTCCCTTAGCAGCTGTTCTCAGCCCCCAATGCCCACTCTCTAGGGATCATGAAAGGCATTATCCTAGAGACATGAAAAAGCAAGCACTAAGGAGGATAATAAGGAGCATGCATGCATTGGCTAAATAAACAATGGTTTCACTCTCCCTAGGGTGTAGCTGCTCCATGCATGAGCTAACTTGGATTTCTCCACCAAAGGTGGTGGTGATCCGGTGGTGGTCCGGCGGTACTGCCGCCGCTTGTGGTGGTGGTTTGCCGGAAAAATCGCCGGAAAGGTAATTTCATCATTTTTCTTCCTCTTTCCGATTCTTCATGGTATTCAATGGCAACATCACCCGAAGCTTGACTTGTGTGGTCCTTGGTATCCGAAAGCCACGGTTGACTTTCCGTCCTCTTCTCGGTAATATGCCAAATGTCGTCAAAATGCACCTTTTTGTGCCGAATTACCTCAACTCACATAAATGACATGCAAACATAAAAACACACATTAAATACAACAAACGGCTTTCGGAGTAGCTTAATTCTCGTAATTAGGAATGCAATTTGCGTAACAAATATGTGCAAATCACACCCCCACACTTGAATTATGCTAGTCCTCAAGCAAGCACAAAACAAACAATACAATAAAGGAAAAACAAAACAAAACAGAACACGAAACAAAATTTAAAAGTTTTCTCCAACCATAGTCCTCAACTAGCTCGCAACGTTATAAACAAGAGTCAATAGATCACATGCCAAGGCTTTATAAATTTGCTAAGTGTTTAACAAGCGTAATTCAATCATGCTCGGGTGAAGTGTGTGGAAGCCAAGTGTCAATTAATCACGTGCAATCAAATAGGCACATCCGAACATACACATAACCACTAAACGCACAAAGATCGCTAAATATTTCCGCTCAAGTGTTTAGGGTTAAAACATTGCTCTCAAATAATTTCACAAGTGATGTTCCCATATGCTTGCAAGTCAATCTCATCTCCACAACATCATGCACAAACAAACCTTGGATCAAAAAGACTTTTATTGGATGTAACGGGGCTATAGGCGAAAGGTAAAAGAAATGAAATGGAAAGAGAGTTACGAATTCCAAGCAACTAGCAAGTGATGCACTTGATGAGATTTTCCAATTTTAGAATTCTAAGATGCTTGCACAGTTGCACAAAAACACTCCACCAAACATTTCCCACCCTTTTAATGAATTCAAACTAAACACAAGACTTTCTTTTTGGATTTTTTTTTCTTCCTTTCTTTCTCCTTTTCTATTTTTCTTTTCTTGAGAACTTTCTTTATTTTCTTTTTGATTTTTTGATTTTCTTTCTTGAAACAAATACAACAAACTACAAATGGTACTCCCCCACACTTATTCTTTTGTCACAATCCCCAAACTCACACTTTCAAGCATCAAACATTAATCTCAAAGCACTTACCAAATTGCTTGGAAAGGGTAGGATAGTGTTTAAGTTAAAGGGATAAACTTTTGTGGTGGAGAGAAATGAAAGGCTAACATGTAGGCACAAAGTGGGCAATCTAAAGATATAACATTTCAGGATCAATGCTCATTTGGCCATGGTGGATTCCTAATGCCAAGATCATTTCCAAGGTATGCACATGCATGACAAAAACGTTTCGAGAGATATTATGCAAGTTCTAGGTTCACCAACTTGTGAAATGCACTCATGAATAACAAAACAATGTATGAAAAATGCATACATGTGACTATTCAATAAGCTCAAGTCCTCACAGTTTCTGGGTATGCATGGTAATATATGTCAAATGTGCTCCTCGGATTGCAATCAATTAATCGACAAAGGTGATGTGTACATAGAGATTGAGCAATCACAAATTGTGCATATTAAACCCAAAGTAAATTACACAATGCCTTAGCAATGATCCACATTCTCTAGAACATAACAAAGTAAGCTTAATTCATCATTGGAGTTGGAAAAACCTGACACAACGAACAAATGACACAAAACAGAAAACAGAGAAGGAAAAATTTCAGAAAATGGGTCTTGGCGTCCGGACACAGTAGGGAGTCCGGACACAGTCGTCGGCAGAGAGCATGTAAATATGGAATAACAAAGGCGTCCGGACACACGGTGGAGTCCGGACGGATTACACGACGACACAATGACAATTTTTCGAAAAAATTTGGTACGTTTTGGTACACTTTCGACCCAAACCTCACCCCTACACTTAAACTTAACATTGTCCCCAATGTGATAAGTGCATTTAACAATTTTCGTTGGGTGAGGGACGCAACAACTAACAAAACACAAAACAAACGAAAGTGAGTGAAGTTTACGAAAACTCCCTTTGTATGACGATCTCGAAATGTGGTTGGGATCCGCACGTTGCAAGGACCCCAAACTGATGCTCCAATGGATCCGGAGCAAGGGAAAGAAACACAATAGACATTGATCATTAATGGGTTAGTTAAAAATCGATATTAACTAACATGTGTTCATTCCATAACCACAATTGACCATAATAAGCAAAAACTGTGATGGCACCTACACGCATAGCAAAATGTACTCCGAAGAGCATAAACATTTTCCACAATTTGTTAGCCCAAACGTACTTCAAGAGTACAATATCACAAGTTCACAATCCGTTGGCTAAACAAAGCATGAGGTTCAAAACAAACATGGTCCCAAAAGAACATGGGAAAAATTTCTAAATCGCAAAGTGAAAAACAATAAATGAAGGAAACTAGCAGTTCTGAAAATTAAAAACAAGGTAAAAAGAAAAACAACTACATCCGAAACATGGTGCATCAACTCTCATCATCATGATCACTCTCATCATCACCTCCCGAAACATCTCCATCATGGTCTCCAAGTGGCCTCATCGCTGCAATCTGCCGCATCAGTGCCTCCATAGTATCAAGTCGGCTCATGGTGAGACCGTGGTAGTGCTGGACCATGGCATGGGTGTTTGGATCTACCAAACTCGGGTCAAAGGGGATGGACTGGGAGGAACTAGGGGCAGCCGCTCCTTGTGTGAAGGAGGGCTGTGGTGGTGGTGGTGCACGGGTCCTCTTAACCTGAGTGACACTCCTAGCAAAAATGCGCTCATCCAAAACCGCTATCTCCCCAATAATCGGGTCACTCCTCCTCTCGGTCATTCTAAGATGCCGGCATATCTTCGTAACCACACAAGGAAAGAAAAGTCTTCCCTTCTTTGCACTGTTTAGGATGGCAGTAAGGATGTATCGGGCATAGGGAATAGGTCGCTCCTCCCTCCTCATTTGGATTAAGAGCTTGCAGCTCTCGATGGGTACTTGGGAGTGCTGAGAGGTGGGAGTAAGGTTATACCTAAGGAACAACCAAAAAGCTCTATATTCCTCAGTCATTCTACTACCCTGTAGGCTAGAGGAGTTCTGGGCTATCAAGGTGTGAGGGTTGGTGTAAGTAGTAGAGTGAAGGACCGCAGTATGTATGGCACCAACATAAGCAAAGTATGACTCCTCATCCTCATCCGAAAGATGTGGAAGGCTAAGGACAGTCTCAATAATCTCTCGGTTCAATGTGAACCTCTTCCCCCTCACCTTAAGCTCTACCTCCTTGATATGGTTTTCTACTCCCCGGGGAAAACTATCATAAAACTCCTTCACAAGGGCCTCATTGTACTCATCATTTGCACAAGCCAGCTCATGAAGGGACTGAGATCTCACACACTCCCTAAGGATAGCTAGGGCAGGGGAGGGTGCACAATTTTCTGCGGTAGCCATGACAAGGTTCCTCTCAGCCAAAACTGCCCTAGTGTGGGCATCAACATTCTCTTTGGCCTTCTTTGGTGGCGGAGCGGAAGAGGAAGAACCCTCTTCGGTGCGCTTAGATCGTGGAGGCATGATGAGAGGTGAGTGACAAAGGTACCTACATGCAAAACAAATAATCCAACACATCAACATGACTGCAAAAACACAATATGGTACACAAAGCTCGCTGCCACAATTCAATAATCACACTCTACAAGGGATTCCATGCATTTACATCTCAATGAATCACAATTCCAACAACAATCCCAAACTAGTACATTTAATCAAAATAACACATTGAATTGGCCGAACTCAAAACATCACAAACATCTTGCAGTCATCACAAAATAATGAGCCATAAGCAATTCACAAACCCACAAGGTTCATCATGAAATCCTACATATCAATTTCCAAATTCCACAATCATGATGCAATATCCAATTTTCAGACCTAATGCTAAAATTGCAAGGTACATTACTTCACAAAATCACAATTTATCGGACCATGAACACATCAATGAGTCAAGATACCAAAATTATGCATCACCCTAACTTGGTTAGTTCACCATATTTTCACAATTTGAACTCAAAATCACTAATCATGGTGCAATATCACGTTCACAATCAACAATGCATATTCCATTAAACTTCAAGGGATCACAAACTCATCAATCATCAACAGAAATCCCAATAGCACAATTAAAATTCGAAATTACTGTTCAAGGGTACTATTCACAGCAAAGAGGAAATCTGGAAATTCAATTCAATTGATGCAAAACCACAAAATCGAAGCAACAATCACACAATCCAACATGAAATCAACATGGAAACAACAACAATCAAACATATAAACAACAAATCACAACAAATCGCAACAAATCAAGTAATTTTGAGAAAAGGGGGCAAAATCGCACCTCTTGAAGAAAAAACCCAAAACCCGCCAAGAAATTCCAAGAAATCGAAGAGAATCCTTGCCCACTTCACGTTTTGACCCGAAAATTGGAAAGATTTGAGTGAATTTTGGCCGAAATCGGTGAAAGAGGGGTGGGGGCTGCGTTTCTAGGGTTTGAAAATGGGGAAGAACACTTTAGATCAGAAAAAAGAAAAGAGGGGCACGAGCTTTAAGTCCGGACACCCTAATTTTTTTTTTCAAAATACGCGCACGCAGTCCGGACATAAGGTGAGGTCCGGACGCTCCATAAAAAATTTTCAGAACCCGCGTGATCGGTCCGGACACAATGCGGAGTCCGGACGCCCAAAGTGGCAGAGACGAAATTTTAAATTTTTTAACTCCCAGGTGATCGGATGGAGGCCGCAGTCCGGACGCCCGACTCGTGAAAATCATTTTTCCTACATTTCTCAAAACTTCTTGACACACACCCCCCCCCACACATGGACTCTACATTGCCCCTAATGGAGAAATAGTCCATAACACATATTAAGAACAGGGAGGGGAAAAACAAACATAAACACAAACAAGTTCACAAACAATGTAACAAGAATGAAATAATAGAAAGTTAGAAAATGCTCCCCCTTGAAGTGCATGCTTTCCAATTTGACACGAATGATCACCCAAACAAGGTTTCAAGACCTTGCAATCCAAGCTCACGACCTTTGGTGATGATTAACACAATGTACTTCAAGCAAGTGGGGATATGGGGCTGCCTCCCCATGAGCGCTTGTTTTTATAGACCCCAAGCCAGTCTTCTTGTAGCTCATTCAACGTGTGGAAGGTCGGTGAAACGGAGCACCTCCTCATGGGTGTCGAAATCACCACCATGGTAAATCTTCAACCGGTGTCCATTCACCTTGAATGTTCCTCCATCTTGGAGGCTTCTTACTTCTACAGCTCCGTGGGGGAATGCTTGTACCACTTCATATGGTCCACTCCAACGAGAACGTAGCTTGCCCGGATACAACCGCAATCTTGAGTTGTATAACAAAATCTTTTGAGCAGGGGCAAACTCCTTCACCTTGAGATGCTTGTCATGCAGCCACTTGGTTTTGGCTTTGAACAAGGCTGCACTCTCATAGGCATCATTCCTTATCTCTTCTAGTTCATTCAAATCCAACCTTCTCTTGTCACCCGCCATCTTCAAATCATGATTCATGTTCTTGACAGCCCAAAAGGCTCGGTGCTCTAGCTCCACCGGCATGTGGCAAGCTTTACCATAGACAAGTCTATATGGAGACATACCCAAAGGGGTCTTGTATGCAGTTCTATAAGCCCATAACACATCAAGGAGCTTAGCACTCCAATCTTTTCTTGTGGTGTTGACAGCTTTTTCCAAAATAGACTTGATTTCTCTATTTGACACCTCAACTTGGCCGCTTGTTTGTGGGTGATAAGGTGTGGAGACCTTGTGTTTCACTCCATACTTGGTCATGAGGGCAGCAAAGACACGATTGACAAAATGAGATCCTCCGTCACTAATGATAAACCGAGGTGTGCCAAAACGAGTGAGAATGTGTTCCTTGAGGAACTTAATTACCACCTTAGCATCATTAGTTTGTGTAGCTTGTGCCTCTACCCATTTGGATACATAATCCACTGCCACCAAGATGTATTTGAAACCATATGAACTTGGGAAAGGTCCCATGAAGTCAATCCCCCAAGTGTCAAAAATCTCCAACTCAAAGATGTTGGTGAGGGGCATTTGGTCTCTTCCCGAAATGTTGCCAACCCTTTGGCAGCGGTCACAGCGGAGTGCATACTCATGTGAGTCCTTGAAGATTGAGGGCCAAAAGAACCAAGCTTGCAGCACCTTGAAAGCAGTCTTCTTTCCCCCAAAATGGCCACCACAAGTGTGAGTGTGGCAATGCTTCAAAATATCAGAAATTTCCCAATCGGGCACACATCTTCTTAGCACTTGATCTTTTCCCTCCTTCCAAAGGTAGGGATCATCCCATACAAATCTGCTAGCATCTCTCTTGAGCTTCTTGATCTCATGAGAGGCAAAACCTTCCAGAATGTATGAACCACCACTTGCCAAATAGTTGACAAGATGAGAATACCATGGCAGTCCATGGTTGGTGATGGCAAAGAGCTGCTCATCGGGAAAGTTCTCAACAATGGGAATACTCCAATCATCTCCCCCACACTCAAGTCTTGACAAGTGGTCTGCAACTACGTACATTTTCTCTTCCCGGTTTGTCCCGGATTTCTATGTCAAACTTTTGCAAGAGCAAGATCCACCGGATGAGGCGTGGCTTAGCATCTTTCTTTGTTAACAAATACTTCAAAGCAGAATGGTCGGTGTGCACAATGACTTTGGACCCAATGAGGTAGCTTCGAAACTTTTCCAAAGCAAAAATAATAGCTAGCAGCTCCTTCTCGGTTGTGGTGTAGTTCACTTGAGCGTCATTCAAAGTGCGTGAGGCATAATAAATGGCATTCATTAGCTTCTCCTTTTTCAGCCCCCATTGCATAATCCGATGCATCACACATAAGCTCAAAGGGGAGCGTCCAATCCGGGGCACACATGATAGGTGCCTTAACCAACAACTTCTTGATTGCTTCAAAAGCCTTCAAGCAAGCCTCATCGAAATTCCAAGGAACATCCTTGGCTAGCAAATCACACAAGGGCTTAGAAATCTTAGAAAAGTCTTTGATAAATCTTCGGTAGAACCCGACATGGCCCATGAAACTCCTCACTCCCTTGACATTCACCGGAGGGGGTAACTTCTCAATAAGCTCAATCTTAGCTTTGTCCACTTCAATGCCTTTCTTGGATACTACATGGCCAAGAACAATACCCTCTTCCACCATGAAGTGACATTTTTCCCAATTCAAAATCAAATTAGTCTCCTCACATCTTTGGAGAACAAGCTCAAGGTGTTTCAAACATGAGAAAAATGAGTCCCCATGAACCGAGAAATCATCCATAAAGATCTCCATAAACTGCTCGGTCATGTCATGGAATAGAGCCATCATACACCTTTGAAAAGTAGCCGGTGCATTGCAATGACCAAAATGCATCCTTCGATAAGCAAAAGTACCAAAGGGACAAGTAAATGTAGTCTTTTCTTGGTCTTCCGGTGCTATGACAATTTGATTATAGCCGCTGTACCCATCCAAGAAACAATAGTGAGAATGACCGGATAACCTCTCCAACATTTGATCAATAAAAGGAAGAGGGAAGTGATCCTTCCTTGTGGCGGTGTTGAGCTTCCGGTAATCTATGCACACTCTCCACCCATTTTGGACTCTTTGTGGCACATCTTCACCCTTCTCATTCTTCACAACTGTCATCCCACTCTTCTTTGGTACAACTTGGACCGGAGACACCCACTTGGAATCGGAAATGGGATAGATAACTCCATGATCAAGGAGCTTAGTAACTTTATTCTTCACCACCTCCATCATTGGTGGATTCAATCTCCTTTGTGCTTCTCTAGTAGGCCTGCTGTCCTCTTCCAAGTATATGTTATGCATGCACACACTTGCACTAATTCCATTGATATCGGCTATTGTCCATCCAAGGGCAGCCTTATGTCTTTTCAAAATTACAAGTAACATATCTTCTTGGCTAGGGGATAGCTTTGAAGAAATGACAACCGGGAGGGTCTCATTGTCACCAAGAAAGGCATACTTCAAAGTGGATGGCAAAGGCTTCAATTCAAGGTTTGGTGGTGACACAATTGATGGCAAAAGCTTTGGTGGCAAGTCATGTGAGCTGTCCCATACAGTATGTAACACACTTGGTGGTCGAATTCGAAGAGGAACGGGTACTATGGCTGTCTCTTCAAGTTCATGGCTTGCTGCCCTTATGCTCTCATCTTGGAAATCCATGCCACAATGCACAATAGAAGTCTCATAGGGGTCCTCGGAACGTGACTCAATGAGGGCATCATTCACTAACTCATCAACCATATCAACCACAAAACAGTCCGCCAAATGAAGAGGACTTTTCATGGAATGAGAAATTTTGAACCCAATGGTCTCATCAAAAACTGTCATAGTGAAAAGCCCTTTCTTCACATCAATCTTGGTACCAGCAGTAGCCATAAATGCTCTTCCCAAAATGATGGGGAGATCATCAAAATCATCTTGCTTCTTGTCCTTCATTTCAAGGATCACAAAATCAGCCGGAATGAGGAGTTGTTCAACCTTGATTAGTACGTCTTCAACTACCCCCATTGGGTACACTTCACTCCGATCTGCTAGCTTTATTCTTATCTTGACCGGCTTGATGTCGGTTAGACCAAGCATTTGGTACACATCATAGGGCATGAGATTTATGGAAGCCCCCAAGTCCAACATGGCTCTATCAAATGCGGTGTCACCAATCATATAAGGAATCGTGAAAGTGCCGGTGTCCTTGAGCTTGGGAGGCAACTTCCTTTGCAAAATTGCAGACACTTCTTCACTTAAACAAATCTGCTCATTGTCTTGCAGTCCCCTCTTGTTTGTGCACATATCTTTCAAGAACTTGGCATACGGTGGGATTTGCTTGATGGCATCCATGAGAGGGATGTTGATGTTCACCTTCTTAAAGACTTCGATGAACTCCTCTTTATGCTTGTCGTGCCTCTTCTTGATTTGTTCCTTCCGCTTCACTTGGGGAAATGGAAGCGGTGCTTGATATGATGTAAGGTCAAGAGGCGGTATACATGTTGGCCCTCTAGTCGATTCAACATTCTTCGGGACAACATCTTCTTGCTTTTCCTCCTGTCATAGTCTTGTCTTTCACAATCATTCTCTATTGACAACTGCCCAAACCCTCTTCCCAAGGGGATACCATCTTTGCTGTTCACAACACTGGTCGATGAAGATCTCGGCTCTTGGACACTTGAACTTGAAGCTTGAGGATTCTGACTTGAGGCAGAAACTGGAGCATTCTGTCCAGCTCCCAGTAGTCCGGACTCCACTGTCCGTCCGGACTGATTCATCGGGTTTTCCGATTCTGCTGATGGAAGTCCGGACTCCGAGGGGAGTCCGGACGGAGTACTCTCTGATGCTTTCTTCTTCTTTTGCTTTGCTTCTCCGGTAGGTACATTTTCTTCCCTACCGGCTGCTTTATCCACCCCCTTATCACATCCATGTTTCAACAATAAACCATCTCCACGCTCCAGATTGCCGGAGGGTACATTTTCTTCCCCTCCGGCCCCATTCTCCTCATTTATATCATTGATAAAATCTAAAGAAGGTTCCATGAAAGGGAGAGAAGAAAGGGGGACTTGCATTCTAGTTTTGGGGTCATATAATATTTTGTTGTTGTAGAGTTTACCTGATCGAAGGGTGGTGATCACATTCGCTTGCTCATCATCATGCACAACACATTGTTCATCCTCCTCATTGAGCTCACCTCAAATGTTCACAATGCCGGAAGATATGTTGTTTCTCCTCATTGCTTCATCCAAGTACTCATTGAGCTCCTCCACCTCCATTAAGAGTAGAGTGATGTGAGTAGGCTTCCCTGAATGGATGATGGATATGACATTTGCATGCTCTAGTCTCTTGTGTCCCGGATTTTGCTCCAGTTGAGAAGGTAATCCTCCATGAGGCCTTTCATTCCTTTCCTTTGCAAACTGCCCTATTTGTTGCTCCAACTTAATCAACCCTTGTTGGAGGTTGATCTGTCCTTGCTTCAGCTCATGCTGTCCTTGTGACAATAATGCCACTTGTTGATCGGTCTTCATTTGGCTTTGAGCTAGGTTCAAGTTTGATTGAGCCATTTGAGCTATCAACTTCTCCACATTTGTCTTTTTTGGCTCTTGGACCTGCTGTGGTTGTGGTACACCAAACCCGGGAGGTGTGGTGTATGTGCTAGGGCGCTGATAGGTACTTGAAGAAGCATGGTTTGTGGCTGTGGTTCCACCATACCCTTGGGAACCTCCTTGATAACCTTGAGAGTTGATTGCAGCTCCATTGTATCCTTGTGAGTTTCCTTGGAAGTTTTGAGGATTGGTTGCAGCCCCATAATTGTTGCTGAAACTTGAGGTTCCTCTTTGAAATGGATAAGGCCCTTGAGACCTCTCTTGAAATTGACTTCTTCCTTGGAAATTTGTGGGATTCCTTGGAGGGTAAGATTGTTGCTCAAAACGGCATAGCTGCTCCGCCACAAAATCTGGATATTGAGGAGCAAGGTGGCACTCTTGAATCTCATGGTCAATGGATTCACAAAGTAAACATGAAGATGAAGCCACCTTGACTTGAGCAGGGGCTGGTCTTGAGACACCTTGCTTTAGTAGTTGAGCAAACTTGCTCTCAAGCATTGTCTCAATTTTTGTTTCTAGCCTCTTCATCTCATGAGCCACATTTGATGGCATGGCTCCGGTTGCATCATTTACTCTCTCACGGCTTGTATGCTCTTTGGTGTAGAAGCTTCCTTCTTTCTTTGCACCAACATCATCCCATTGCAAAGAATTCTCAGCCAAGTCTTCACATGTTTGCCAAGCCTCATTGGAAGACTTGCTAGCTATTGTACCTCCGCTGAAAGTATCTACCCTTTGCCTTTGTTCCGGTGACAATCCCCTATAGAACAACTCTACAAGGAACCACTTCTCCAAGCCATGATGTGGGCAGGACATCTCAAGATCCTTAAACCTTTCCCAACTCTCATAGAATGACTCACGTGGGAGTTGATGAAAACTAACCAAGTCACTTCTAACCTTGGCAGCTCTACTTGGAGGGAAGTATTTTGCAAGAAAGGTCTCTTGCAACTGCACCCATGTAGTGATTGACCTTGGGGTGAGCTTGTGCAACCACTTCCTAGCTGCATCCTTTAATGTGAATGGAAAGATTCTAAGTCTCAACTCATGAGCGGGAAGACCTTGTGGCTGCACCGTTGAGCAAGATTGCTCGAACTCCATTAGATGGTCATATGGACTTTGGCCAGGCAGTCCATGGAAGATAGGCATGATGCTCAATGTGGTCGGCTTCATCTCAAATCGCAAATTCGGGTTGAGCACAATGCATGAAGGATGCTCCACCACATGTGGAAGAGTGTACTCCCTCATTCTTCTTTGTGGAGGGTCCTCAATGTGAGGCTCCTCTTGGTCATTACGACGCCCATCTTGATCATTATTGATTGGTCCTTCTTCTTCCATAATCGGTTCTCTGATTGGTGACAAAGACCTTAGTGATGTGATCTCAGTTTCAACAATTCTCGGTGCTCTCCTTTGCCTTCTTCTTGGGACTCTTATTGCTTCATGGTCAACAACTCTCCCACTTCTTAATGTAGCGGTGCTCAATGGGAATGATTTATTGTTCATGCACCTATGCAATACCAAGACAAGTTAGGATTACCAAAGAAACAAGAAATCACAAATATGAGTAATATGATCAATTAGAAAACACAAAACAGAAGAAAAACACAAGTCTGGAAGGTCCAGGCGTCCGGACACAGTAGAGAGTCCGGACGGCTTATCGAAAAATGCACAATAAGCCTACTGGCAGAGAGTTCGGAAACAATTACACAAAATGCCACTGGACTGACCAGAGGCCGAAAAACTATTTTTTAGCCTAATCTAAACTTAACCAAATGACATGAAATTTTAACTGAAGATACTAGACACACAAATACATTAGCACAAAAATTGTTGAATTTTTCTGGGTTGATTTGGTACTTCAAAAAAAATAAGGGAAACAGTGGACAGTAGCTTAAAAATAAGCAGAAAACACAATTTGCAAAACTAAATGCAACTTTAAGCAAAACACACAACAAGATACCAAAAATGACAAAAACAAAATGAAACACAAACACATATAAACATACAAACAGACTTAAAACTAATTATCAAACAATTTAAACTAAAGAATAGTGGCAAGTAACACACTCGGAAACGATCACCAAGGGATCAAGGATTAACCTCAATCCCCGGCAACGGCGCCATTTGACGTGTCGTATAGTTCGCTTTAAAAACAAGTGTTTTTACGAGTGTCAACAATAGTGTGGATGTATAGATTAAGACCGGGGGTTGTCGTACCACGGGGATTGAAAGGCCCAAAATCCCACTTGATGAACAATGTAACCAAATGTTCTTGACACTAAATGGTGGGGTAAGAAATGGACTATTTACTAGTGTAGTGAATTATGTGCAACATGGAATGGTGTTCATATTTTTTGCAGTGAATCAAAAGAGAATTGTAACCAAAACAGTAACTAAGTAAGCACAAGTGATTAACGGGAGCAAATGCTTGAGCTTACAAACTCAATACAAATGGATTGTGTTGTGTTCAATGGATGAAGTAGTTGGGGTTTCGGGTCTAACCTAACCCAATCCGATGCATAACAAGCGAAATGTTTATGAACAAAGATTGATTAATGAACCAAAATCCTTCAAATCATAGCTCAATGTGAGTTCTACGATTTAGTCTCACAAGTATCTCTCTTGTCACTTAAGATTCAAGAGAGACTCTCAATCAATTAACTTGAACCATGCTATGGTACTCAAGGTCATCAAAAGAGGCATAAAGTTCATAGACTAGGATTTCAAACAAACTAAGCCAAGGCTTAGTTCATCACATTCAATGCCAAATTGTCTAGAATTCAAGAGGTTATCAAGCTCACAAATTCAACCAACATAAATCAAACACATGCTCTTTAATTGATAAGATTTCCAAACATGCACTCAATATGATTAAACTAGACAGTAAATATGCTCATAGCACAATCAAGATTCAAAAACATCATTGCAAGTTAAATACATCATCATGGGCTAGGGTTCATGACCCTAGCCCCCAACTTAAAGGACTACTCACAAATCATTGTCAAGTACATCAATATTCTCAAGTAAGACAACATGGAAACAAAATATAGAGTGAAGAGGAGTTGAGAAATGCTCAAGGTGTGGATAGCCAGCAGCCTCTTGGTGACTCCAAGTATGAAGCAAGCCTCCTTGTGCTCTTCTCTTCTTCTCCAAACCCCAAACTCGTTCCTTAGCCTTCAAACTCTTGATGTTCAATGGACTGCAACTTGTGAGATGGAAAATCTTGTAACTGGTGGTGGAAAGTGTATGGTTGTAGTGTATGGGATGTGTGGAAGATATTTCGTGAAGGGATGGAAGTGAGATGGATTCTGGAAAGTGGAGAAAACTGAAGAACAAAACCGGGCAGAAGCCTGGGTGTCCGGACGAGCACGGGAGTCCGGACGGATTGCTCGTCAGTAAATGAGATTCTCAAGGATTGCTTGAGAGAGAGTTGTGTAGCTTGGTGTGTTCCGACTTGGGTAGACTCAATAACTTCAGTTAGGTCTGGGGAGTGTCCCTTAGCAGCTGTTCTCAGCCCCCAATGCCCACTCTCTAGGGATCATGAAAGGCATTATCCTAGAGACATGAAAAAGCAAGCACTAAGGAGGATAATAAGGAGCATGCATGCATTGGCTAAATAAACAATGGTTTCACTCTCCCTAGGGTGTAGCTGCTCCATGCATGAGCTGACTTGGATTTCTCCACCAAAGGTGGTGGTGATCCGGTGGTGGTCCGGCGGTACTGCCGCCGCTTGTGGTGGTGGTTTGCCGGAAAAATCGCCGGAAATGTAATTTCATCATTTTTCTTCCTCTTTCCGATTCTTCATGGTATTCAATGGCAACATCACCCGAAGCTTGACTTGTGTGGTCCTTGGTATCCGAAAGCCACGGTTAACTTTCCGTCCTCTTCTCGGTAATATGCCAAATGTCGTCAAAATGCACCTTTTTGTGCCGAATTACCTCAACTCACATAAATGACCTGCAAACATAAAAACACACATTAAATACAACAAACGGCCTTCGGAGTAGCTTAATTCTCGTAATTAGGAATGCAATTTGCGTAACAAATATGTGCAAATCAATCACGTAGGCTACCGGTTGGCTGGGAGTTTCTGACCTTGTCGACGATGATTGCAAACCTTATTGAAACTTAACTTGAAAATAAAACAAGTCAAGGAAACAGAACTGAATAAGAACAAGACAATGACAATTCATGGAGCTTGTTTTTGATTCTTATTGTGTTCGAACCGAACCATGAATTTTGAAGCGATGCGTGCTGCATCATCCTCCCCAGGTTGAAGAGAATTCGCCCTCGAATTCAGTTTCTTGTCCTTACGCGTCTCTTCGTAGAACTTGACATGTCGGCGCTGTTCCTCATATTCTTTTGGGCTCATCCCACAGCGGAGTTCGTTCGCCAAGGAACCATCGGCCTCTAAGTCAACTTTGTGTTGTTTGTCCTTCAATAAAGGAAAACTAGTAAGCTTGTTTTCAGGGCATACATCTTGAGCAACTCCGCATGGGGCTAGATACGATTTGCGTATCATTAATAAAAGACCTTTGTCTCCTGTCACAAACTCTTCACCTTCGACCTCTTCGTCAAAAATTGGTGCTCCATGAGATTCGTGTGACTCCTCTATCTCGGCACTTTCTGTGAATAGACCTTTACCCGCTCTGCCACCTTTTCTGTAATCCGCCATGCGATGCCCTGTCTCACCACAAGTGAAACACCGAAGGTAACTTCGTTCCGCCACACCCGCTTGAGGTTTTTGGGGAGTGATGTTTGGTGGTCTTGTTCCGGTACTTGTCGGGAGTGTAGCTGTCTTGTGGTTTGAAGTGTTCACGTCACCTGCTTCCCCACCTTGAGTACCGCTGGCCCCATGGATTTCACCGCTAAGCTTCTTCTTCCATTGTTTCTCCAACTGCAATGCCTTTTGTTTTGCTTCAGCCACAGTGTATAAATCAAACAAGTTGAGGGTGTCCTGGAAATGTTGATGCAGACCCCCAATATACCGCGACACCAATTGCTCATCAGTTTCAGCAAGGTCGTTCCGGGCGACCAACTGATAAAACTCCGTTGTGTAGTCGGTAATTGAGCGATTTCCCATCCTCAAATTGTGCAGTTGTTGGTACACCAAGGAAGTATGATTTGGTGGAACAAAAGCTTTGTGTAATTGCTTTCGTAGCTTCTCCCACGTTGCAATCTTGCTCTTCCCTTGTCGTACTCGGGTGGTCTTTAGTTGTCGCCACCAAGTAGCTGCGTGGCCTCTAAATCTTGTGGCTACTAATGCCACTATCTTGTCCTCGGGGACTTCCTTGAACTCCAGGATTTCTTCAACGATGTAAAGCCAATCTAACATTTCTTCGAGTTGTTGGCTTCCATGAAATTCTGGAATTTCAGTTCGTAGTCCCGTCTCCCAACGTCTTGTGTCGAAGGCTTGGTACTGCCTCCTTTCTCTCCTTGCAAACGGGTTCGATTCTTGGTCGAACTCCTCGTCTCTTTCTCTATCTCGCTCCACCATTAACGCAGCAACTTGTTGCGTGAGCAACTCAACTTGTTGTGCTAGCCGAGCATTGTCTCTTGCGTAAACATTCTCCACTTCATCTTCGTGTCCTCCCAGGCCTCGTCCACTTTGAACTCGTCTTGGCGGCATGTCGGGCTCTGATACCAGCTGACGCAGCGAGCAAATGAAGATGATGATGATATAAACAAAACACAGGAACCACCTTACAAATTCGTTGATTGTAAGAAAACAATACCGAATTGGCAAGCTATAAACCCTTGTTGATTCTACGAATACCCAAGTAGTTTACAAAAGAGAAAGCCACAAGCTTCACTCAACATTCATTAATTCACAACCACTGCTTTTACAATAGCAATAAGCCGTATAAATAGGAAAACAAATCAGCACAAGAGAGAAGAAAACAAAGGAAACAAAGCTGGACAAAAGTAGGGAAAACATGCCAGAAAACAGGGGAAAGGAAAATAGGGAAAAGCACTCCACTAACATGAATAGATAAAAAGCAAATAGCACTAGCAAATAGAACTAGCTTCTGGAAGCTACTGATCATGCATGCACATCACGTAGGCTACCGGTTGGCTGGGAGTTTCTGACCTTGTCGACGATGATTGCAAACCTTATTGAAACTTAACTTGAAAATAAAACAAGTCAAGGAAACAGAACTGAATAAGAACAAGACAATGACAATTCATGGAGCTTGTTTTTGATTCTTATTGTGTTCGAACCGAACCATGAAGTTTGAAGCGATGCGTGCTGCATCACCGCATTATCAACCCCCTCAGATTTGAAGATGTTTTCATAGTACCGAATAAGAATACCAGATATCTCTGCAGGTTTAGTCCTCCAAACCTCAGTCTCATCATTTAAACCTTTGATTGTGTTCCGACTATGTCTGTTAGAAGCCCTACGATGAAAAAAAGCAGAGTTACGATCACCCTCCTTCAACCATAGAACACGAGATCGTTGACGCCAATATGCTTCCTCCAAAGACAGAAGCTCATTGAACCGAGCTTGTAAAGCAATTTGCTCCACATATTGGTCTGGAGTGTACGGAATACTTTATGCACATTCAATTTTTGTTGCACCAATTTCATCTCTGTTTGGCGCTGTTGAAAAACACCTAAATGCCAGTCCATCAATAGTTCCCCAGTAGATTGTATCTTCCTGCAGACCTGAAAGATAGGTTCACCAGTAGATGGTAATGCCCAGCCCTTCTTTATCATCGTAGAAGAATCTTGATGTTGAGCCCACATCTCTTCAAACCGAAAACGACGAGGACGCCGGCGACAAGATACCGGTGTAGCCAAAATCTCAATAAGCAAAGGGTTATGGTCTGATGTGCTTGGAGGAAGTATTAAAGTCCGCGAACAAGGATACAAAGACTTCCAACTAGGAGTAAAGCAAGAGCGATCCAGACGCTCTTTTGTATGTCTATTAGACCACGTAAATTTGGAACCCACATATCCCATATCTAATAGATCACAGTCAACCAAAGCCCTACGAAATCTGGCCAAAGGAGCAACACCTCTAGAAAGACCCCCAGATTTCTCCGACCTAGTGAGAATTTCATTAAAATCCCCAGCTACCAACCATGGAAGAGAGGTTTGAGCAGCCAAAGTCCGGAGAAGGTCCCAAGTACGCACTCTACTATCATTAGCTGCAAAACCATAAATACCCATGAATCTCCAAAGTTCATCCGAGTCCACATGACCTACCTCCATATCAATATGTTTGTGAGAGAAATGTCGAAGACGAACCGGAATCTCATTACGCCATAACAAAGCAAGACCCCTCATTCCAGGTAACCAAGGGGAGCAAATACAACCATCAAAGCCTAGCCGAATCCGAACTTGATCAAGAACATCTGGAGGGGCTAGGGTTTCAGAGAGGAAGATGATACTAGGGCGTTTCTGTTGAGATAAACTGTAGAGAGCCGCTTGTGTCTTGGTACTAACCAAACCACGACAATTCCACACCAAAATCTTGAATTGTAACATAGTAAAGATCGAGATCTAGACTCTAGGAACTGGGTTGCGAGAGAACTCGCCTAGGGTTTTTTTTTACTGGGAAGTGAATTATATAAGTTTTATTTTATTATCATTATTATTGAATGAGAGAAAATATACATATATATATATATATATATATATATATATATATTACAATATGTTGTCTATAATAGTCATTTTAT
Source organism: Rubus parviflorus (assembly GCA_029955375.1). Classification (NCBI taxonomy): domain Eukaryota; kingdom Viridiplantae; phylum Streptophyta; class Magnoliopsida; order Rosales; family Rosaceae; genus Rubus; species Rubus parviflorus. Next base: position 33,209,531 of record JARGGL010000001.1, read on the forward strand.
GTTAGGATATATGTGTCATTTAATAATTTATAAAATAAGGAGGTTGGAACAAATTTAGAGATTTCAATAGAAACACTCATGTTTTTAGTACTTTCTACATATTTTAAATGTTTTTCAAAACCGCATCGTGCACCTTTGCTAGTTAATTCTAATTGCTTAGCATCCTTATTATATATGGTCTCTAAATCCTAACCAACTTGTAATTCCCACCGGATAAGCCTTTCTCTATATCAAATATATAGGCTCCTTGTATATATTCGCCATCCTCGATCAATTGAGAATATTGATAGGTTTATAATTTTATATTACATAACCAGAGGAGATCGAGAGATCAATGATGGATCAGACCTTATCACTCCGCTTCTATCAATTACTTCTTCGACATAAGAGTCGCCAAAACAAGGACTACATTTACAAAACTAGTAGTTATGGTTGTGGCTGGCAGTCACCGCCTGAAGATATCATGGAGAAGATTCTGAATCATGTTAGTTTAGGTAACCAAATACGCTCAAGCATCGTCTGCAAGTCTTGGATGTCAGTTGTTATTCGGACTGCTCCACGTGTACAATTCCCCTGGTTAGTTCTCCCTCCCACAAACCCTAATTGTTTAAGCTTCTCCAGCCTCTCCGAGGGCAAAGTTTTCAACCTGAAGCTGCCCAAGGCTGCTCGAGGATCCCGTTTGGTCGGCTCTTCCAAAGGTTGGTTGATTATGGTCAAGGGAAAAGAACTAAACTCAGAAATATTTCTGCTAGATCCAATTTCGGGAGCACAACACCAACTTCCAGCTTTGAAAACAATTCCATCTTTTTGGGACCATCTAGGAATGAGTGGAGGACAGAGTGATTGTGGAGCCGCTTTTTTCCTTAATCACATTGCATTATCTAGCTCAGATATATCTGAATGTATGGTGGCAGCAGCTTTTGGTTCTCAGTTGGGTTTGTGCAAACCTAGAGAAAAAAGATGGAGGGTCTTTGACATATTAGATGAAGACGACTATTTTGTCGATACATTGTTTACCTCCACTGGCATGCTATATGCCTTGGTTAGAAATCGTAACAACAACGACAGCGTCATCACTCTCACTCTAAATTCTGGGGAAGAAGATGGTGCACTGGTGTTGAATTTGGTTTACAACAATGAAGAACATAATCAGATTGAAAATTTCGTATTTGAGTACTATAATGGCTATAAAATCTGTAAAAAGGGATTCTACAGGTCATATTTGTTAGAATCAACCGAGAACGAAGTTTTACTGATCAACCGAATTCATGACGCTTTAAGCACAGATGTTCTTGTTGAGAAGGAAAACCCCGAAATGGTCGATTTGTGTAACCACGTAATGATCGATGTTCTTCTCTTCGTCATTCTGGGCCCAATCTTCTGTACTATCATCAACCCCTGCTTCCGTAGTCTTCTTTTGGACATCATCTCCTTCTTTCTTGTAGCTGGTTTTGCTATCTTACTCAACAAGGAGAAAGCTAAGGAGCGCAAAGTGATAGCAGCTAGCTTTAAATATCTGAGGACAAGTGGTTTTGAAGTATACAAGATTATTGCCTCTGAGAATAACAATAACCTTCTTCAGGTACAAAATTTGGGGGACCAAATTATATTTTTGGCAGATGGTGGGTCTTCCTTCTTCCTCCGGGCCAGTGATTTCAAAGAGATGCAAGGGAATAGCATTTATTTTGCCTCAAATGGAATCCACGATGTACAAGGTTTAGATAATCTTAAATCACATATATCTCGTGACATCGGCGTCTTCTACTTGGATGGTGAAAAAATAGTGCGACACTTTCCAAGTGTCAACATGTCAATACAGTCTCAACTCCATTGGTTTACTCCAAAGTTGTTCTAGACACAACCAAATTTTTTATTGGTATTTTTCATTTTGAGGATTTAATTATTATTCAAAGAAAATAAATTTTATTTATTTTATTTGATGGTATATATGCATATACGACATACATACAATTATCATTTTAAGGATTCAATTGTCCTAATAGAGCGACGAATGTGAAGCCAAACAATATGAGCAATAGACAAAGAAATATTACCCATATCTTTTTTTTGGCAAAGTATTACACATGTTTTTAAATATTACAATTGTCCTCAGTTTCACTTTTTTGAATGGTAATTGCAATTTAAAAATGTAATTGCATTTCAAAAAAGTAGATTGCATAGTATGTAGAGATATATGTTAAAATTTTTCAATCCATACATTAGTCCTATAACCCAAGTAATTTTTTATTGATGAATTTAATCCCTTAACGACATGCTAACCAAAGAGGTGGACTCTTCTTTTGGTTAAAGAACATGTCTTCTTGTCTCATGAATAGTGTTGAACATGATATGCATGTCTGTCATCTATAACTCTCTGAGTTCAGGTATTACGTCCCCTCCGATGTATTCTTCCTCTCGTTTTTTTTTTGAGTCAGAAAAGGTTCAAAAACTTGATTGCAAACACCCATTGCTTCCGTTAAATGCTTTAAATCAGTACTTGCTTGCATTCTGGTTAGCTTTCGCAAACTACAGAACAAATCTTTTTGCATCAAATTCATTAAGTTCGAATTCTGTTTGGTATGAAATCAGCATGCTGTTCTTGATTACGTACTATATAAACTACTATGTTTGGATATGATTAGCATGCTATAATATGAACTTGATGAAATTAGTGAATTGTTGCTTCTGTGAATTTCGCATGCATATTTTTTTTTCAGACAAATTACCAATAGCTACACAATTTCACTCCATAGTTCCCATCAAAGTAAGTGATTTTTAATTTTGCCCAACAGGCATGATTTTAGCCTGTTTTATTTTACATAGACTGGTGTACAAATGTATCTGTGCTTTTTTGGCGTTGTCTTGGTCGTGGATGTGTGGTTGATGAGATGTTGATGGATTCATATGGTCCAGGGTGATGTGGTTTGGATTTATATGCCTTTTAGAAACCGTGAATGAGTTGTATTGGAAGGTTCTGTAAGGTTAACTTTTTGAATATTGCGGGAGAGATGTTGAACATTTGTGTCTAATAGGAAGCATAGTCTTGTTTCTGCATTAAAAAAGTGTTAAGCAATAAGTTCTAATAGGAAGTATAGTCTTGTTTCTGTTAGAAAGCCATATTGAACTGTGAGGTATTGCAACCCAGTTTTTATGAGTTCTGTTCATGCTCTCTTTCTCTCTCTCTCTCTCTCTCTCATAGCTTTCATTGCTTTCCATGTTGTATTTGTGTTATAATTGATAGAAGGCACTCTTTCGTTTCTTTCTACTCTTTCAAGCGCTACGTAAAGGTGCATAAAGTTATCTGAATTATGCTAGACATTCTATTTGATACTTGCATGTTTAATTCTTCTGCTAATAGCCTAACAATATGAATTGGATGCAGGCACAATAGTTATATTGTTACTAAGATGTGAGAACTCTGAATTTGATGATTTTAATTTGCCTGAAAATGAACAGGAATCCAGTGTTGTTGCAGTGGGGACTTCATCTGTAGGATTAAGGCGGTTCAGGTCAATCGTGGAATGCTGCTTTGTTAAAAATGAAGATCCTGAGACCATTGTCAGGAGGTTAAAGTTGAATCGTAAAACATATCGATTAATGAAGAAGCTCGAGGCTTTGTGTGTCTAATAATCAACATTAAGATTTATAATTCAACAACTGAAAAATCCATGTTCACAATATATCATCTCTCGCCCTTACCTCTATCTTCTCTTTCCGTCAACGTACTTTGATGGGAGCCAAGAAGGGCTTTCAAATGTGTTGAGATTCAGAGATTTGATTTTCGTCTAAATTCTGGATAGGAAATTGTTACTTCGCACAACATTAACAGAGTGGTACCATCTCATATCCCGTACCATATTTCATGAGTTGTTATTTCCTTATTTCTTGAAATTTAAACAACATGCTCTTTTATTAGTCAAACTCCAACATTTACTTGAAGAATTGTTTTGCAACAAATCGAATAATTTAACTAGTTTTCGTTTCGCGCAGTTTCCTAGCTTATCTGTGTCAACATTATTATGTATACCAGTTCATACTTTATAAGGATAAGAACCTTTATCAGTTATCGATCTCAAACTAGTACGGACTAATCAACGTACATTCCAGGATACAATCATACAAAATAATTTCGTCCACAATAGTACGGTGTAATATTACTAATATACAGTAATATAAGAGCCATTCTCATGACAAGGGATAACTAATCTAATCTCTAACAGGTCCAAACCACTTCCTTTATTTATTTTTAATTTTTGGCCGAAGAGGTCCAAACCACTTGGAATGAAAAGATGATTGGTAAGATAGTAAGACCAAAACCAGCACTACTAAGATTGCAACACCCTACGGTGAGCCACCACCACTAGCTCGGTGCACCAACTCCTGTTGTGGACGTCGAAGCCGGCCGGAAGTTGAACCATCCGCTAGACGAAAGAGAAGAACACGAAGCTACCAAAAATATTAATATAATAGGCAGCAACATTAAGACTATCTGGAAGTTAATGGCTGTGTTGCATTTGGAACTTGTACAGTTGTACTCGGTGTATTGAGAAAGCCATAGAAATAAAATTACAATGGCAAAGATGGTGAGTAAATGTAAAGGTGGCGTAGAAATGGAGGAGGTGTTCTTCTCCTCTTCACTCAATCTCTTTGTAGTTACAAGGCTTTATATAAGCATTACGAGGTAGTGATGGGTTTGGCTTGCCTTTGACAAAAGATTGGCTTTGGCATATATGCTTTGAGTGTAGGCTTGGCCCGACAACCTTTTACTTTGAACCTGATGCTCTGTCATGTGATTGATACCAATTTTGTTTCTTAATGAAAGGAAGACAACATGAAACTTTGAGTTCATGCAAAGCTACACATAAAATATGGGAAACTCTACAATGTTTGGAGCATGTCACTGTATGGGCGCATAGCATGCTCCAAGTCCTTGGATGATGACCACCCCACCCCCACCCCACAACCCCCTTTGCAATTGCATCTTACTGCCCAAACACCCTATGCCTCGTGCACTGCAGGTGCACCCATAAAATGTGGAGAGTTAAGCTAGTAAACATTCTCGTTTCGACCTTCTCCCCTTTTTTTTCTTTTTTCTTTTTTTCCTTTTTCTCTTATCTCACCGTGTATTTCCATGAAGAAAACTGTTCATTCTCTTAATTCCCCTTTAAAAATTTTAATCATACAAATGAGAAAATTACTAGCATAGTCAAGAATGAAGAATTGATTTCATTCGGTATGTTTTTTCATATTGATTGTTGTGAGAATACACATATATATACACAATGGGTAGACAACTTTTTCCTAAAACACGGAAACTACTTTTCCCTAAAATATGAAAACTTTTCTTTTCCTAAAACATGGAGTCCAGGTCTTGGGGCTTGATTACTGCCTGAATGACCCACACAAATCAACACTCCCCCTCAAGTTGAAGCATACATATCACGCATGTCCAACTTGCCTAGTGCGTCATGAAAGACTTTGCTTGAAACTGCCTTAGTCAATATATCTGCCAGTTGTTTTCAGTTGGAACAAACGGGAAATAAATCAACTTTGCCTCCAACTTCTCTTTAATGAAGTGTCGATCCACCTCAACGTGTTTAGTGCGATCATGTTGTACTGGATTATGAGATATGTCAATAGCTGCTTTATTGTCACAATAAAGATTCATTGCCTGTTTGGGTTTAAAACCCAAGTCACGTAGTAAATTTCGCAGCCACAACAATTCACAGACTCCATGAGCCATTCCTCTGTATTCTGCCTCTGCACTGGAACAAGCTACCACCTTCTGCTTCTTGCTTCTCCAAGTAACAAGATTTCCACCAACAAAAGTGAAGTAGCCAGATGTAGATTTTCTGTCATTAATACAACCAGCCCAATCTGCATCAGTGTAACCACTTACTTCAAGATGATTATGCTTTAAGAACATCAATCCCTTGCCTGGTGCAGACTTTAAATACCTCAAAATCCGTAGAACAGCATCCATATGACATTCACTTGGGTTATGCATGAATTGACTCACAACACTAACAGCATATGCAACATCTGGTCTTGTGTGTGACAAATAAATCAGGCGTCCTACTAACCTTTGATATCTTGACTGATTAGTTGGAGTCTGATCAGGATATTCAGCTAAGCGATGATTTTGCTCAATTGGGGTGTTGATGGGCTTACAGTCTAAGATGCCAGTTTCTGTCAGCAAGTCTAGCACATACTTTCTTTGACACAGGAATATGCCATCTCTCCCCCTGGCTACCTCAATCCCCAAGAAGTATTTAAGGTTGCCAAGGTCTTTCATCTTAAATTCTGACGCCAATTGTTGTTGCAGTCTATCAATTTCTTCCAAGTCATCTCCAGTAATCACCATATCATCCACATATATTATCAACACCGTAACTCTGCCTTTTCGATGCTTGAAGAACAATGTATGATCAGAATTACTCTGCTTGTATCCAAATTGGCGCATAGATTGTGTGAACCTTCCAAACCAGGCACGTGGTGACTGCTTTAAGCCATACAAAGACTTTTTTAATTTGCACACTACCTCGGATGATGAGTTAGTTCCATATCCTGGTGGAAGATCCATATAGACTTCTTCAGAGAGATTACCATGGAGAAAGGCATTCTTGACATCGAATTGTTTAAGAGGCCAATCCAAGTTAGCTGTCAGTGACAGTAGGACTCTGATGGTGTTCATCTTGGCTACAGGTGCAAAGGTCTCATCATAGTCGATGCCGTATGTTTGAGTAAATCCTTTAGCTACCAACCGTGCCTTGTATCTGCTCACTGAACCATCTGCATTGTGCTTTACTGTATAGATCCATCGGCAACCAACTGTCTTCTTCCCACGTGGAGGAGGAACAAGTTCCCATGTGTCATTCTTTTGTAATGCCTCCATCTCTTCCTCCATGGCTTTTGACCACTTCGGATCTCTTAGAGCATCCTGCACTTTATTAGGCACAGATACAGTAGATATTTGATTCACAAATGATTCATATGACTTAGAAAGCCTATGAGTCGACATAAAATTGACAACATGGTACTTAGCTTTAGCATGAACAGTGGGTTCATATCTTTTAGCAGGCTGACCTCGAGTTAACCGATTGGGTAACTTATATTTGGTGGACTCAGACATAGGAACTACCTCAAGAGGATCCTCAGCACCTGGAAAATCATGTTCGGGGGGTAAAGCTGCAGTTGAGGAGGGGAGAAGCACTTCGGCTGCATTCGGAATCATACTATCTTCATTTCCACTTTCAGCAGCTTCAGGTATCTCATCTTCTGACCGGTTGACCATTTCCCGACTGGTCGAATCACTCACAGACCCTTCTGGATTGAGAAATCCGTTCGGACAGATTTCAGACGTTCGGACGCCTGGAAGTTTTTCGACGTGTCCGTCCGGACTGTTTATTTCCGTCAGGTTGTCTGGGAGTTCCTCTCTTGCAATTTCAATAACTTCTATATTCTCATCTACTTGTTCCTCCCCTTCACTCCCAACAACTGGGATTTGATCACCATTGACAATTATCTCTTCAAAGAACCCATTCTCCCCCTGAAGAGGTGTGTCATTGGGGACAAAATAGCATGTGTCTTCATAAAAAGTCACATCCATAGTAACAAAAAACTTTCTAGTGGGAGGATGAAAACACTTGTACCATTTTTGATGAGTTCCATAGCCAACAAACACACACTTAAGAGCACGGGCATCCAACTTAGTACGTTGATTTTTTGGAATATGAACAAAGGCAACACAACCAAACACCCTAGCAGGTAAGTTATGAAATGAGGGAATAGAGACATGAGTTGAGAGAACCTCATAAGGAATATGACCATTGAGAACACTAGAGGGAAGACGATTGATGAGATGGGATGCTGTTTTTACAGCTTCCCCCCAAAGATATTTAGGCATATGGGCACTGAAAAGAAGGGAGCGAGCTATTTCGAGGAGATGTCGGTTCTTCCGTTCAGACACTCCATTTTGTTCAGGTGTTTGTGGACAAGTGGTTTGGTGGATAATCCCATGTGTTTGAAAAAACTCTTGAAACTCATGATTAACATATTCCCCCCCCCCCCCATTGTCAGACTGAAGAACCCGAATGACTCCATTGAATTGTGTATGAATGAGAGTTCTAAAGGTTTGAAAGGCACCAAATACAGCAGATTTAGATTTAAGTAACACAACCCAAGAGAGTCGGGTGCAATCATCAATAAAAAGAACAAAATAACGCATACCAGTGAGTGTGGGAACTTGGGAGGGTCCCCACACATCGGAATGAATTAATTCAAACGGAATGACACTTTTATTGGAAATACTTGGAGGATAGCTCACACGATGGCTTTTCGCCAAAACACAAGTTTCACAACGAAAGACATATTCATTTATTCCAATAAACAAGGAAGGCATAGATTTCTTCATATTATGAAAAGAAGGATGGCCTAACCGACGGTGCCATAACCAAATTTCTCCCTCTTGATTAGAACTCGAAGTCAAGGCTGCTTGGGTACGCTTTCCCGGATTCTCCCCCGCATACATTTGATCCAGGTGAAACAGCCTCCCCCGTAAGTACCCCCGACCAATGATTTCCTTGGTGAGAAGATCCTGGAAGAGAACATACATGGGAAAAAATGTGACAGAGCATTTGGATTGAGTATTTAGTTGTGGTACAGATATGAGATGATGTGATAATGCAGGAACATATAAGACATTGTGTAACTCTAGGGATGGAGTAACACGAATAGAACCAGTTCCTAAGACCGGGAAGGCTTCACCATTAGCATTAGTGACACTAGACACAACTGGAGCAGATAAGTTGTTAAAGTAAGACCTATCATAAGTCATATGATCTGAAGCACCAGAATCAATAATCCATGTATCTTCACTAATAAAGTCAGAAACTTGTAAAGCCATACCAATCTTACCCCGACCAACCATAGAGACGGAGGGTTGTCCACCACCAGCAGCTTGGTGATCCTGTCCTTCAATGCCATAGAAGTCGGGTTCCTGAACTAGTTGGGTAGCAGCCTTCCCTTTAGGGCGTGAACCAGAGGGTTTTGCCTTGTCAAAGTATCCGGGAGGGTAGCCAATCAACTTGTAGCACTTGTCCTTGGTGTGGCCAGGGAAGTTGCAGTTAGAACACACAACCTTTGATGTAGAGAAGCCGGGAGGTGATTTAGGAGCCACAGGACGTAGTGGTGTTTTGGATTGAATAGTGAGGCTGGAGAACTCAGACTGAACAGCTTTGGCACTCGCCTGTTGTGACTCATCTTTTCGAATGTATGTGAAAGCTTGAATCAAAGATGGTGGAGTAGCAAGCCTCAACAATTCCCCCTTAGCACTATCATGCTTGGAGTCAAGTCCATTCAGGAAAACATGAACCCGCATCAGGTCCTTCTCTTCTTGATAGATGACAATGTCTTCAGTATTCTTCATCTTATTGGGACGCCTTTGATCAATCTCAGCCCAAATGTTCTTTAGTTGAGTATAGAATATGGAGACTGCTTGTCCATTCTGAGTCATCTTGAAAGCCTTGCAGTGTAGCTCATGAATTTGAGCAAAATCAGATTCGTTGAGATACAAATCTTTCAAGGTAACCCAGATTTCCGAGGCTGTGTCACACCCAATGATCAATTGTACAACATCTTCTGTCATAGCTTTGTATAGGACAGACATAACAGCTCCATTGTTGTTTTCCCACCTGCAATAATCATCAGAATCTTCTGCAGGTATTCTAATTGTGCCATTGACATATCCCAACTTGTTCAAACCACACAAATGGGCTGTCATCATCTTCTTCCACATACGATAATTAGTTCCATTTAGTTTGGCACCACCAAATGAACTAGATGAAGAGTCAGGATTAAGAGATACCTCAACCTTTTGAATACCAGATGTATCCACCTCCCTGTCCTTGCCAGAGCCAGAATCAGAAATCGCCTCAACCATAATTGAATGCAGCGGAATTCAAAAAACAACAAAGATTAATTTTTTTTTTTGGCTGTAGGCAATAAGCTAGAATTAAGTGGGAAGCTTTAATTAAGTGAGTTGGTGGTGGGAAGCTTGTCGGCAACTTTTATTAGAAAAAACAAAAAAGTGGGAATCTGGTGGAGAACAAGAGAATGTGGGAAAGTTTAAGTTTCTTGGAAAAGAGAATAAAGAAAGGAAGAGAGATAAAAAAAGAAGGATAAGGAAAAAGCAAACAAAGAAAGCTTGAAAGCTTTAATTCAGTATACAGCAACTGCAGAAGAGAGTTTGAGGTGCGGCACGGTGAAGGTGCAGCGGAGATGGGTTGTGGTCGATGTGGGTGCCCAAAAAAGATTAGGCGGTGGCAATTGGAATGGCAGAGACAAGACGACGGCAGCTATGAGGATGAAGAGGACGGCGGCGCAGATGTGGAATAGCAGAGCACGGGCTCTAGTTGGAAGCGGCGGCGGCAGAGGAAGAGCAGAGCACGGGCTCGGTGGTGTGATGGTAGTGTCTGAGCTCGGGAATCCGAGAGGAAGACAGTGAGGAAATAGTAGTCCAAAGCTTTGCAAGAAACCTCAGGGAGGGACAAATTCCTTGTGCAGCAACAAGGAAGAGATCGGTGTGCACAAACAAATGAGACAGAGCTCAATTGCAGAACAACGAATAATTATCAGAAGTGCAGATGCACAACTGAACAATGGTAATTACTCAAAGAGACAATCCCAGATTGAATTGCTCTGATACCAAGTCAAGAATGAAGAATTGATTTCATTCGGTATGTTTTTTCATATTGATTGTTGTGAGAATACACATATATATACACAATGGGTAGACAACTTTTTCCTAAAACACGGAAACTACTTTTTCCTAAAATATGAAAACTTTTCTTTCCCTAAAACATGGAGTCCAGGTCTTGGGGCTTGATTACTGCCTGAATGACCCACACAAATCAACAACTTTCAAACACTACCTTAATTACCACCTCACTGCTCACCATGACTTGATGAGCACAAGTGATCATCTAGTTTTCGAATATTTTGCATTAAGGAAATGATGCAAAATGACTGATTTGTCCTCTTATCTAACGGCTTTTTAACGAAAATTTGACGGATGTATCACAAATGTATGATTTTAAAGATCTAGGTACTGCTATGATAGTTTTTAAAGTTCGGGTATCAATCAGTCTGGTCAACAAAAGTTCAAAACTTGGTGATGATAAAAACCCTACTTTTATTGATGTGACTATTCCTATAAATAAATATAGGAGCATACTTGTAATTGTACTAATTAAACACTAGTAAACCCTACCTCCATATAAAGAGGGTTTAGCTTATGAGTGAGATAACCTCTTTCTCTGCCTCCAAACCCTACTTTTGTTTATATATTTCACAACAATACTAATAAACATGGGTACAAAGAACACTTGTTTTTTTTTTGATGAAAAAGAATAAAATCTAAGATCACCTAAATAAAAAACGGCTTAATTTGGTCTAGATCATGTCTGATGATTTTCTCACAAAATTACCCTAGATTAACAAGAAAACTATTGAAGGAAACCTAATATTTGTGTGCCTTAATAATCTAGAAGCAATCAATTCTAGATTAGAATAAGGAAAGTAAATCCTTCTAGAATATGAATTGTATTTAAAATAGGATTCTTAATTCAATAACATTGTATCTTGTATTCCTCTGTAAATAGAGGCTCATATTCATGATATTAATTATCATATTGTAGTTATAAATTCTAACTTAGAGTAACTCGGTAATTTAAGTCACTTCATTGCTTATGTCTATTTGTGGATGGTTTACAGGACTGTTTTTCATACATTTACTTTGGCATTTCCTGTCCAGTCACTCTAAAATTGTCCATTACGCTAATCAATTTTCTGCTTCTACTTGTTTCAGGCTTATGGGAGAGCTATTTAGGATGTTGTGGGACATATGTTTAGTTCCATGTTGGTTCTTTTCGATAAAAACTATATACTTGAGTATGTCTACATAATGCAATGGTTTGGCCTACTCTCTTTTGCTATGATGGCCTTTCTTTAGGCACTAAGTATCTTACCGATACCTCGAGTCTATCTCAGTACCAAGTACCCTCTTGGTACCTCCTTACCGGTACCTAACAACTCAGTACCTGTCAAACACTTGTAATCATTATTCACTATAGTGGAACCCGGCCCCCTCAAAGTGGATATAGCTTAGGACTCACATTGAGCCAGGTGAACCACTATAAATCTTGTCTCAATGTCTTTGTCTGTGATTGTGGCTACCGAAGGTCTCTGACCCATTCCTCCCGGGCCATTGGAATATGGCAGAAACAGACCGAACTCAAATATATCGACTAGTTTATTTTTTTACGATATTTAAAACTCAGAAAATTAGAAAATTTATAAAAAATAAACGATTCAAGATTTTCGAGTTCTGTCAATTGAAACACCTTTAGGAAACATGTTTTACCAATGGGAAATTTTTGAGAAACTATTTTTTTTTTGCCAAAACCATAGTTTTTCACCCAAAACAGTGGGTAACACACGATTTTTGGGCAAAAATCGCATGTTCTTATTTTCATACCAAAAATTTTCCATGCCCAAATCACAATTTTTTAAAGACTTCTCGACTTGAGAGAATGCGAAAATATAGACTCGCTTATTTTTAATGATTTTCATAGACTCCAAAGTTGAAAATTCATAGAAAATTAACAATACGAGATTTTCGAATTCTATCAATTGGAACACATTTTAGGAAACATGTTTTACCAATGGTGAATTTTTGAGAAACTTTTTTTTTGCCGAAACTAGGTTTTTCACTCAAAACCGTGGGTCTAACACACGATTTTTGGATCAAAATCATATGCTTTTATTTTCACACTAAAATTTTTTCACGCTTAAATCATGATTTTTAAGGACTTCTCGAGTTGACCGAATGCAGAAAAATATCGACTAGTTTATTATTTATGATTTTTCAAAGTCGGAAAACTAGAGAATTCATAAAAAATAAACGATTCAAGATTTTCGAGTTCTATCAATTAGAACACCATTTAGAAAACCTGTTTTACCAATAGTGAATTTTTGAGAAACTTTTTTTTTTTGCCGAAACCATGAATTTTCACTTAATATCGTGGATTGTCACACACGATTTTTGGGCCAAAATCGCATGTTTTGATTTTCACAACAAATTTTTCCACAGTCAAATCATGATTTTTAAGGACTTCTCGGGTTGACCGAACGCAGAAAAATATTGACTAGTCCATTATTTACGATTTTCCAAAGTCGGGTTGAGATTTTTGAGCTCTGTCAATTGGAACACCTTTTAGGAAACATGTTTTACCAATGAGAAATTTTTGAGAAACTATTATTTTATTGTCCGAAACCACGGTTTTTCATCCAAAACCGTAGGTTATAACACACGATTTTTTGGTCAAAATCATACGTTCTTATTTTCACACCAAAATCTTTCCATGCTCAAATCACGATTTTTAAAGACTTCTCGAGTTGACTGAACTCAAAAATATCGAATAGTTTATTTTTTACGATTTTTCAAAGTTAGAAAACTAGAAATTTCATAAAAAAATAAATTATTCGATATTTTTGCATTCTGTCAATTGGTACACCTTTTAGGACACATGTTTTATCAATGGGAAGGTTTTTAGAAATTATTTTTTTTTTGCCAAAACCATGATTTTTCACCCAAAACCGTGGGTTATAGCTCACGATTTTTAGGCAAAAATTGCATGTTCTTATTTTCATACCAAAAAATTTTCATGCTCAAATCACGATTTTTTAAAGACTTCTTGATTTGACCAAATACAAAAATATAGACACGTTTATTTTTTACGATTTTTCAAAGACAGAATACAAGAAAATTCATAGAAAATTAACGATTTGAGATTTTCGAGTTCTGTCAATTGGAACACTTTTTAGGAAACATCTTTTACCAATAAATAATTCTTGAGAAACATTTTTGCCGAAACTAGGTTTTTTACCCAAAACTGTCGGTTCACACGATTTTTGGGCCAAAATCGCATGTTCTTATTTTCACACTAATATTTTTTCACTCTCAAATCATGATTTTTAAGAACTTCTAGAGTTGACTGAACGCAGAAATATCGACTAGTTTATTATTTACGATTTTCCAAAGTCGGAAAATTAGAAAATTCATAAAAAATAAACTATTCGAGATTTTTAGAAAACATGTTTTACCAATGGTGAATTTTAGAGAAATTGTTTTTTTGCAGAAACTATTGTAATACCCCGAATTTTCATCCTTAATTTTCAGAAATGTAAAAATAAATATTTTGCGAAATTTATGTTTTTGCGTATTTTGTTGATGATGTGGCGTATTTGTATAAATACGATATAATTATACGTATTAATTATTTGTACGTATTTGTACGTATTTGTGAATAGTATCCAAATAGTGACAAATAGTGTCTAAATAGTAACCGACACGTGGCGGGTAGTGATTGGAACAACACACATGGTGACTCAGCTTTGTCTGGTGAGTCACCATGCGACACGTGTCACGATACGATTGGTCTTCGGGTGTTTTTCTATTCGGCTATGATTTTGGGAAAACTTCCTTCGCGAGAGTTGTAGAGCTCGTCGATACGAGTTCGGGGACATAAAGTTTGCGTAAAACGGAGTTCGTATGAGAGAGTTATGATTTTTTGAAGTTTTATTTATTTTGCCTATAAATAGAAGTTCAGATATTCATTTTTGTTTTTTAAAAAAAATTCTGGAAAATCCCAAAAGCCTTAAGAACTGCCGAAACTTGTCACCTTTTCTGGCACCGTTTCCGGCCAATTCGACCTGAGACACCTACTGGGCTTTGAAGGCCTTATCCATACGAACCTATGGCCGCTGGTTTCACCTCAATCGGATTCTCGAGGAAGGAGAATTTTGCATTTGAATTTTGGGCAGTCGCGACTTTGGACGGAGATCTAGGCCGATCCGGCCGTTAACTCACTTCGAGGCAAGTTTTAAAGTTGTTCCATTTTGTGTGTTCTACAAGTTGACCGTTGAGTTTTAGCTAGTTTTGAGTTTGAACTTTGGTCCGGCGGCGTGAGGGTTTTCTCACCGCCGTCTGTGGCGGCGCGTGGGGGCGCGTCCGGCCACCGTTTTAGGATATTTTTGCTTTGTTGAGTAGTGTTTGTCGATACAAACATCTTTCGTGTTTACGAGTTTTTGAGATTCGATCGTTTGACTGATGATAATTAACCCGGAATTGTGGATCGTTCGATCCGTAATAATCCGACCGTCGGATCGTCACCAAATTTTAGTATGTTGTTAGGGTGCTAGTTTTTAACCTGCTGTAAATTTTGATGTTTTAGACTTTTGGTGGGACCCGTTTGATGAATAGTTGACGTGGGACCCGCTTGAGGAATAGTGATGTGGGACCCACATTGACCGACATTTGACTTTTGGTCAAACTAGTTCGGTTTATAGTTTTCGATATTCTAAGGACATCCGATTAACTTTGGGAGTGATACGGTCACTTTTCGTTTGTCGTTTGGTTGTTTTTGTGCTGAGAAATGAAATGCTTGTTCTTAGGTGTTTTTGGAAACCGTGTAGCCGAGCGGACGTTTCTTGTTGATTACCTGGTTAAGTGTTGAGTTCGTTGACACAGCTGGAATTTACAAAGGTGAGTAAACTCACGATTGTTAATTGGAGATTGTGTTTCACGGGATTGTGTTATTGATTGAATTGTACATTGTCATGAGAATGAATCTCTGTCTCATTTATTTAGCTTCTATCTAGGTTATTATTTACCTGTTATTGCTTGAGATGTTTTTAAAGGACTTGAGGTAAGTGTGGAGAATACAATATTTCGTGTGATTAAATCATAATATTGTATTGTTGATGATTTGATTGAAAATATTTTCAAATCATGATAACTGTGTTTTTGATGAGACTGTATTGGGTCCAGTGTGGCCTCCTTATGTGTTGTGGAATGGGTTCGTCCCCGATGGTATGAATTTGGGCAAGCGTCCCAATGCGGTTAGAGCTCTAGTCTGTCTACCAATTTTTAAGTCACATGCATTCGTTGGTCTTGTGATTTAAGAATATTGTTTTTAAAAGAAGTCTCAAGAGTATTCATTCTTTTATTTGTCCAGATTGGACATGGATTTATCGATTTATGATTTTGTATAAGCATACATATATCATTGGAATTGTGTGTGTGATGTATTTTTCTAAAAGATGTTTCAAGAGTATTCAATCTTTTATTGTCCAGATTGGACATGGATATATTGATAAATGATTTTGTATAAGCATTACATATATCATTGGAATCTTTTGGTGATTGTTATTTGTCGGTTTGACATTAGTTTCATTAAGTTGTTGAAATAAATGCGGTGATGTTTTGGGAAATTACTTAATTTGTTTATTAAGTTGAGAACGATAAAATTGTGGAATGTGGGTGGGGTTACTTGTTTACTCATACCAGCTTCGCAAGCTGACCGAGTTGTTGTTATAACCCGGTACACTATTCAATGGTGTAGGGGTTTATCCTGCAGGTTAGGATAACTAAGAGTTGAGTTGAAAGAGCTTTGGAGTTGCTGATAGTATTGTTTAGTTTCCGCTGTTAATTAAACTCTGTATGTAAATTTACTTATTATTTTGAAATGTCAATTTAATATGTGAATTTGTGAAATGTAATATTTGACTCTAAAGAACGAGTCTGTATTGACATTGGTGGGCTCGGTGAGTTGTTGTTGTTGTATTAAAAGGAAAAAAATTTCCAGGTGATTATGTAAGTTGACCGAGCCTTCGCGTTTCAGATTTGTTTTATTGATAATAACAAATTGTTATTTATATTACGAAATTTGGGGCGTGACAACTATGGATTTTCATTGAAAACTGTGAGTTATAAAAACGATATTTGAGCCAAAATCGCATGTTCTTATTTTCGCACCGAAATCTGATCGAACTCAAAACTAGAAAATTCATAAAAAAATACACGATTCTAGATTTTCGAGTTCTGCCAATTGGAACACCTTTTAGAAAACATGTTTTACCAATAGTAAATTTTTGAGAAACTATTATCTTTTTGGCCGAAACCATGATTTTTCACCCAAACCTGTAGGTATAACACATGATTTTTGGGCCAAAATCGTATGTTCTTATTTTCACACCAAAATCTTTCGACACTCAAAACACAATTTTTAAAGACTTCTCGAGTTGACAAAATTCAAAAATATCTAATAGTTTATTTTTTTACGATTTTTCAAACTTAGAAAATTAGAAAATTCATAAAAAAAAATACTCAAAATTTTTGAGTTATGTCAATTGGAGCACCTTTTAGGAAACATATTTTACCAATGGGAAATTTTTGAGAAACTATTCTTTTTTTTTTCGCCAAAACCATGGTTATTCACCTAAAACCGTGGGTTATAACACACGATTTTTGGGCCGAAATCGTATGTTATTATTCTTTCCACGCTCAAATCATGATTTTTAAAGACTTCTCGAGTTGACCGAACTCAAAAATATCAGCTAGTTTCTTTTTTACGATTTTTCAAAGATAGAAAATTAGAAAACATAAAAAAATAAAACATTTGAGATTTTCGAGTTCTGTCAATTGAAACACCATTTAGGAAACATGTTTTACAAATGCAAAATTTTTAAGAAACTTTTTTTTGGCCAAAACCATGGTTTTTCACAGAAAACCGTGACTTATATCACACGACTTTTTGGGACAAAATCGCATGTTTTTATTTTCGCACCAAAATTTTTCCACAATCAAATCACTATTTTTTAAAGACTTCTCGAGTTGATCGAATGCCAAAATATAGACTCATTTATTTTTTACGATTTTCCAAAGTCGGAATCCAAGAAAATTCATAGAAAATTAATGATTCGAGATTTTCAATTTCTGTTAATTAGAACACCTTCTATGAAATATTTTTTACCAATGTAGAATTTTTTAGAAACTTTTTTTTCTTTACCGAAACTGGGTTTTTCATACAAAACCGTGTGTTACAACACACAATTTTTCGGCCAAAATTGCATGTTTCTATTTTCACTCTAAAAGTTTTCCACACTCAAATCATGATTTTGAAGGTCTTCTCGAGTTGACCGAACGCAGAAATATCGACTAGTTTGTTATTGTGTTGACCGAACTCAAAAATATAGATTAGTTATTTTTTTACGATTTCTCAAAATCGGAAAACTATAAAATTCATAAAAAATAAACGATTCGAGATTTTCGAGTTTTGTCCATTGAAACACTTTTTAGGAAACATGTTTAACCAAAGAGAAATTTTAGGAAACTATATTTTTTTTTTTTTTGCCAAATCCATGGTTTTTCACCCTAAATCGTGGGGTATAACACACGATTTTTGGGCCAAAATCGCATGTTCTTCTTTTCACAACAAATTTTTTCACAGTCAAATCATGATTTTTAAGGACTCTTCGAGTTGACCGAACGCAGAAAAATATCGACTAGTTTATTCTTTACGATTTTCCAAAGTCGGAAAACTAGAAAATTCATAAAAAATAAACGATTCGAGATTTTTGAGATCTGTCAATTTGAACACCTTTTAGGCAACATGGTTTACCAGTGGAAATTTTTTGAGAAACTAATATTTTATTAGCCAAAACCATGATTTTTGAGTTCTGTAAATTGGAACATCTTTTAGGCAACATGTTTTACCAATCAATTTTTTGCCGAAATAAGGTTTTTCACTCAAAACTGTAGGTAATATAACACATGTTTTTCTGGCCAAAATCTTATATTCTTATTTTCATATGAAAAATTTGTCACGCTCAAATCATGATTTTTAAGGACTTCTCAAGTTGACTGAACATAGAAATATCGACTAGTTTATTATTTACGATTTTCCAAAGTTGGAAAACTATAAAGTTCATAAAAAATAAACGATTTGAGATATTCGAGTGTTGTTAATTGGAACACTTTTTAGGAAACATGTTTTACCGATGATGAATTTTAGAAATTTTTTTTTGTTTTTTGCAAAAACCCTGGTTTTTCACCGAAAACCTTGCGTTAAAACAAATGATTTTTGGGCCAAAATTACATGTTCTTATTTTCTCACCGAAATCTTTTCCACTCAAATTATTATTTTTAAGTACATCTTGAGTTGACCGAACTCAAAAAAATCGGTTTGTTTATTTATTTACAATATTTCAAAGTCAGAAAACTAGAAAATTAATAAAAAATAAACGATTCAAGATTTTCGTGTTCTATCAATTGGACAACATTTTAGGAAACATGTTTTACCAATTACAAATTTTTGAGAAACTATTATTTTTTTGACCGAAACCATGGTTTTTCACCCAAAATCGTGGGTTATAACACACGATTTTTAGAACAAAATCGCATGTTCTTATTTTCGCACCAAAAAATTTTCATGCTCAAATCACGATTTTTTAAAGACTTCTCGAGTTGACCGAATGCCAAAATATAGACTAGCTAGGTTAACTAACGATGCCCATACTAGCGAGGGTAACTAACGATTCCCAAAATCTTTTAACATTCAAATCACGATTTTTAAAGACTTCTCGAGTTGACCGAACTCGAAAATATCGAATAATTTTTTTTTACGATTTTTCAAAGTCAGAAAACTAGAAAATTCATAAAAAATAAACGATTCGAGATTTTCGAGTTCTGTCAAATGGAATACCTTTTAGGAAACATGTTTTACCAATGCGAAATTTTTAAGAAACTTTTTTTTTGACCGAACTCAGAAATATCGACTAGTTTATTATTTACGATTTTTCAAATGCATAAAATTAGAAATTTCATAAAAATAAA
Organism: Rubus parviflorus; assembly: GCA_029955375.1. Taxonomy (NCBI): domain Eukaryota; kingdom Viridiplantae; phylum Streptophyta; class Magnoliopsida; order Rosales; family Rosaceae; genus Rubus; species Rubus parviflorus. Next base: position 33,229,266 of record JARGGL010000001.1, read on the forward strand.
CGATTCGAGATTTTCGACTTCTGTTAATTGGAACACTTTTTAGGAAACATATTTTACCAATGGTGACTTTTAGAGATTTTGTTTTTTGCCGAAACCAAGGTTTTTCACCGAAAACAGTGAGTTATAACAAACGATATTTTTGGGCCGAAATCGCATGTTCTTATTTTCACACCGAAATTTTTTCACATTCAAATCACTATTTTTAAAGATATATCAAGTTGACCGAACTCAAAAATATCGACCAGTTTATTTTTTAATGATTTCTCAAAGTCAAAAAAACTAGAAAATTCATAAAAAATAAACGATTCGAGATTTTCGAGTTCTGTCAATTGGAATACGTTTTAGGAAATATGGTTAATTAACCAGTGAGAAATTTTTGGGAAAGTCTTTTTTTTTTTCGAAAACCATGGTTTTTCACCCAAAACTGTGAGTTATAACACACAATTTTTGGGCAAAAATCTTATGTTCTTATTTTCGTAACAATTTTTTTTACAGTCAAATTATGATTTTTAATGACTTTTCGAGTTGATTGAACGCAGAAAAATATCGACCAATTTATTATTTACGATCGATTTTCTAAAGTCAGAAAACTAGAAAATTCATATAAAATAAAAGATTCGAGATTTTTGTGTTCTGTCAATTTGAACACCTTTTGGGCAACATGTTTTACCCGTACAAATTTTTTCAGAAACTATTATTTTATTGGCCGAAACCATGGTTTTTCACTCAAAATTGTGGGTTATAACACACGATTTTGGGCCAAAATCGCATATTCTTATTTTCACATCAAAATCTATTGACGCTCAAAACACGATTTTTAAAGAATTCTCGAGTTGACCGAACTCGAAAATATCGACTAGTGTATTTATTTACTATTTTTAAATGTCGGAAAACTAGAAAATTCATAAAAAAAAATAAACGATAGAAGATTTTAGAGTTCTGTCAATTAGAACAGCTTATAGGAAACATGTTTTACCAATCATGAATTTTTGAGAAACTTTTATTTTATTTTGCTTGCCAAAACTACGTTTTCACCCAAAACCGTAGACTATAACACATGATTTTTGGGCCAAAAGCTCATATTCTTATTTTCATACTAAAAAATTTTCACCCTGAAATCATGATTTTTAAGGGCTTTTCGAGTTGACCGAACATAGAAATATCGACTAATTTATTATTTATGATTTTCCAAAGTCGGAAAACTATAACAATCATAAAAAATAAATGATTCGAGATTTTCGAGTGCTATTAATTGAAACACCTTTTAGGAAACATGTTTTACCAATGGTGAATTTTAGACAAACTATTTCTTTTCTTTTTTTGCCAAAACCATGGTTTTTTTGACGAAAACAGTGTGTTAAAACAAACGATTTTTGGGTGAAAATCGCATTTTCTAATTTCTCATTGAAATTTTTTTACACTCAAATCATTATTTTTAAAGACTTCTCGGGTTGACCGAACTCAAAAATATCGACTAGTTTATTTTTTTACGATTTTTCAATGTCGAAAAACTAGAAAATTCATTAGGGCTGGGCACAGAACTGGACGAGTCGGGATAGAGGTGATCCCAATCTCATCCCGCAAATAAATTGCGGGACGGGACAGGAAGGGATTACAGGTTTTCAAAATTGATCTCGCACATCCCGAACCCGAACGGGATCGGGACGGAACGGGACAGGATTGGGATATCCCGAAATTGAAAGTATTCTTTTTTGTATCAAATTCAAAGTTTGTTCTTGAAAATTTATAAACTTGTGTTATAAAATGACTTATTTCGTGCTTCAAAGCTCCAATTTTCACAGTTTTTTCACTATAATATACATCCACAAATAAATTATTCATTCAAATTTTACCACAAATCACAATATACATTCACACGACAAAAAACTCAACAAGTAGAAAATTAATTCTTCATTCGGAACCGTCTTCTTGCCTCTAGCCATGAATTACACAAGTAAGAAAATGCCGATGTAATTGGGAATTAGGTTTGGTTTTGCTGTTGAACTAAGAGTATGAGAGGGGAGGATATGGACCAAAAAAATGATGTGAGGATTTAAGATGAACACAGAGAACTAGAGAAAAGACTAACAGAGGGATTGTGAGTCATTGAGAGATAAGAGAGGGTTTTACTATTGGAGACAAAGAATGAAGGAAGCCTAGAAGAGATGGATCGAGAAAGGATAGAGAAGATAGAATTTGACTATATTTGAGACCTAGATGAGAGAATTTGGGTCAGGCCTATTGTATTTATTAAAATAAAATGAACTTCGGGACGGGACGGGCCTTGCGGGATTTAGAAATCAAGAACCACGTCCCGTCCCGCAAAAACGAGACGGTATGGGACATGATAAAACAATGAAATTTGATTTTCTATCCCGTCCCGTCAAGCCGCGAGATGGTTTGGGATCGAGTCGGGATGAGTCTTTCAGGATTTTGTGCCCAGCCCTAAAAATCATAAAAATAAACGATTCGAGATTTTCGAGTCCTGTTAATTGGAACTCCTTTTAGGAAACATGTCTTACCAATGAGAAATTTTTGACAAACTATTATATTTTTGACCGAAACCATGGTTTTTCACCAAAAAACGTGGGTTATAACACACGATATTTGAGACAAAATCGCATGTTCTTATTTTCGCACCAAACTTTTTTCATGCTCAAATCACAATTTTTTAAAGACTTCTCGAGTTGACCGAATGCTAAAATATAGACTAGCTAGCTAGGGTAACTAACGATGCCCATACTAACGAGGGTAACTAACGATTCCCGAAATCTTTTCACACTCAAATCACAATTTTTAAGGACTTCTCGAGTTGACCAAAATAAAAAATATTGACTAGTTTAAAGTCGGAAAACTAGAAAATTCATAAAAAATAAACGATACGAGATTTTTTAATTCTGTCAATTGGAACACCTTTTATGAAATATGGTTAACCAATGAGAAATTTTTGAGAAAGTTTTTTTTTTTTGCCAAAACCATGGTGAAACCGTGGGTTATAACACACAATTTTTGGGCCAAAATCGCATGTTGTTATGTTCGCAACAAATTTTTTCATTGTCAAATCAGAATTTTTAAGGACTTCTAGAGTTGACCGAACCTAGAAAAATATTGACTAATTTATTATTTACGATTTTCCAAATTCAGAAAACTAGAAAATTCATAAAAAATAAACGATTAGAGATTTTTTAGTTCTGTCAATTTGAACACCTTTTAAGCAGCATGTATTACCAGTGGGAATTTTTTGAGAAACTATTATTTTATTGGCCGAAATCATGGTTTTTCACCCAAAACTGTGGGTATATAACACACGATTGTTGGGCCAAAATCGTATATTCTTATTTTCACACCAAAATCTTTCGACGCTCAAAACACGATTTTTAAAAACTTCTCGAGTTGACCGAACTCAAAAATATCGACTAGTTTATTTATTTACTATTTTTCAAAGTCGGAAAACAAGAAAATTCATAAAAATAAATAAATGATTCGAAATTTTCGAGTGCTGTTAATTAGAACACTTTTTAGGAAACAAGTTTTACCAATGGTACATTTTAGAAAAACTAGTTTTTTTTTTTTTGCAAAAACCATGGTTTTTTTAACAAAAACCGTGCGTTAAAACAAATGATTTTTGGGCCAAAATCGCATGTTCATATTTTCGCACCGAAATCTTTTCACACTCAAATCATTATTTTTACGGACTTCTCAAGTTGACCGAACTCAAAAATATCGACTAGTTTAGTTTTTTACGATTTTTCAAAGTAGGAAAACTAGAAAATTCATAAAGAATAAACGATTCGAGATTTTCGAGTTTTGTCAATTGGAACACCTTATAGGTAACTTATTTTATCAACGGTTTATTTTTTAGAAAGTTGTTTATTTTTTGCCGAAATAATGATTTTTCACCCAAAACCGTGGGTATAACACACCATTTTGGGCCAAAATCGTATGTTCTTTTTTGCGCACTAAAATCCTTCCATGCTCAAATCAAGATTTTTAAAGACTTCTCGAGTTGACCGAATGCAAAAATATCGACCAATTTATTTTTAATGATTTTTCAAAGTCGGAAAACTAAAAAAATCATAAAAAATAAACGATTCGAGATTTTCGAGTTCTGTTAATTGGAACAAATTTTAGGTTACTTATTTTATCAACGGTTAATTTTTGAGAAACTTTTAGTTTTTTTGCTGAAATCATGGTTTTTCACCATTGCCGAAACCAGGGTTGGCAAGGTTTGAAACCCTGCCAACCCTGGTTTTGAGAAAACTGAAGTTCCAAAGGAGGCATCCCAAGGTGCCCTGACACTTCCAACGATTCCCATTCTAGCGAGGCTGACTAATGATGCCCATGCAAGCGAGGATAACTAAAGATGCATGCCCATGCTAGCGAAACTAACGATACCTATGCCCATTCTAAGAATGCCCACGATGCCTATGCATTTTTTTAAAATTGGAAATGTAGTAAATTCATAAAAAAAATAAACGATTTGATATTTTCGAGTTCTGTCAATTGGAATACCTTTTAAGAAACATGTTTTGCCAGCGGTGAATTTATGAGATTTTTTTTTGTTGAAACCATAATTTTTCACCCAAAACCGTAGGTTATAACACACATTTTTTTTTGGCAAAAATCGCATGTTTTTATTTTCACACCAATATCTTTTCACACTCAAGTCATAATTTTTAAGGACTTCTCGAGGTAACCGAAGACAAAAATATTGACTCGTTTATTTTTTACGATTTTCCAAAGTCGAAAAACTATAAAATTCATAAAAAAATAATTGATTTGAGATTTTCGAATTCAGTCAGTTGGAACACCTTTTAGGAAAAATATTTTACCAATGGTAAATTTTAAGAAATATTTTTTTTTTGCTGAAACCAAGATTTTTCACCCAAAATCGTGGGTAACACACTATTTTTGGGTCAAAATCTTCCCACACTCAAATCATGATTTTTAAAGACTTCTCCAGTTGACAGAATGCAAAAATATCATCTCGTTTTTTTTTTATCTTTTTTTTTATGATTTTCCAAAATCGGAAAACTAGAAAATTCATAAAAAAAAATAAACAATTCAAGATTTTCGAGCAAAATCTGTTGGAATATCTTTAAAAAATTATGTATTTCTAATGGTGAAGTTTTGACACGAACAAAGTTAAAGAAAAAAGTGGGTTGGCATGGTTTGGCATGCCCTGTGTCGCTTCCAAACGTTCCAAACCGTACCAACGCTCCCTTCAACTTTGTCCGTGAAGAAACTTCGCCAATGTTAAAAAAATTATTTTAAAAACTTTTCCAACTGACTTTGTTTGAAAAGGTAGAGGTGTTTGTGAGTTATGATTTTTTAAAGTCGGAAAATTTAAAAAAATCATAACTCATAAACGAATCAGGTTTTTTGAAGTGAAAATTTTGAAGGAGAATAATTAATAGCATTGTTAATTTTGGAGGGAAAAGATAAGGTGAGAGGAGGGAAGAGACATGTGCTTCAACATTTTTCATTTAACTGAGACATGATGAAAAATAGACGAAGGTATCTGCTGATTTGTTTTTAAAAATTCAAGTACCCTATTGATCACTTAGAAAGTTAAGATAACTCAAATAACTGCTATACTCTCATAATTAACGGACAAGTAACGAAAAATGGACGGAGGTATCCCGATGAAGTGTTTTTAAAAATGCAGGTATCTTATTAACTTTTGAAAGTTGAGTACCTTTATATCCGGTGTATCAAAATTTAAATCATGTTGATAATAAAAACCCTAAAAAATATACAGACAGGTCGGTCAGTATGCATACCTGTTACTCAAAAGAGAAAGGGACCAAACATCGAAAGAGCGCCCCCATTTCATTGTCTGGGTTAATTTCAAACTGTTTTTGTCAAATTAGTTTAGATTTTAGAACAATCAGTTTTTGTCAAATTACTTTAGAACTCATAATAAGGTGGTTGTACTAGTGTTTCTTCAGACCAAAAGAAAAGGCCTACTTCGATTAGCTAGTTTGTTTCAATAGAATTTATTTACTATTGTTTCCTCGCATCTCTGGATCCCTATGCTATACTCTATTATACATCAAGAAGCCCTACAATTCTACAAATTCAAGTAATTTAACATGGAAATCAGTCTAATGAGCAGCAGATTTTTTCTACTTGGCACTTGCAGAGAGTATCCATAGTCATAGAGCATTAAAAAGGAATACCATTTTCCAACTTGAAGACCAAAAGAAACCAGATGAGATATAATTGGTACCCGATTCCTACAGCAGTGATCTTGCATCAATTCCGTACAAGCCAAGAAGATTCATATTTCTTCAGCCTCCTGAGATTACCTTGGGCAAGATAGGGGTTAAAGTCAAACTAGGAAGATGATTGACACGTTCAATGATCCACAGTTGTGTTCCACATCCTGGAGCTGAAAGTACTTCTTAAGTTGTGACCCTTCTAAAAAAATGCAGCAGTACAAAGTACTTCTTAATCATAATATTTGCTTGTTTTCTCTTTCTTCCTCTTCTTCTTTTTCCGCTCTTTAGATTTGTGCTTCTTTGAGCTCCCAGAAGGAACCTTTTTTGATTTCTTCCTGTCATAGTCAAGCTCCTCTTCAGAAGAATCATAGAACTTCTGTGAAGGCTTCTCCGGTCCATAAACACGACGTTCTTGTACACTGGGACCAGCTATAAACTGTTCCTCAGAGTCTGAACAGCGCGGGAGATATGGACCTGTTTCATCCATCCTTGACCCAACAGCACCTCTGCCACGCTTGACCCTGCCATAGCAAGAAATTCATGTCAACTAGCATGCTCCCATCATGTACTTTGTAGGACTGCAACAGACCACAAGATCAGATACAACAACCATACACACACATCCTTTTGAATTGTTACCTTGAATGTAAAAATTTTTCTAGTTCTTCGTCTCTTAAACCATTCTCTTCCCTTGAATGGCATCTCTCATTTACTGTCTTGCTTGATGAACAAGTAGCACGAGCATTATCATCCATGGCCGCCTGCCTCTTACTAGTGGTTCTCGGAGTGTTACCATTTCCAGGATTCCTGTCATTTCTGCTCTCATCCTTCATCTTGCCTTTAAGCCTTTCGTCCAATTCTAGCTCTTTCTGACGGATTCGCCACATTTCATTCACTTCCACAGCTTTATTTGCTAAAGGGGAAAAAAACAGAGAATTAAACTTGATCTGAACAACACAACAATAAATTATTGGGTTGTCTAATACAACTCCAAATGTACTTGACTGTAAAACAATAGAACCTTGTATATTCTAATGAAAACACTATGGGCTCATCATGAATCTCTAATAATAAAAACAAGGTTTAATTCAATTAGATGCAATCAAGGAAAGGCAGAAGTGCAGGTTTCAAGGCACTGGTATGGTGTTCCTTAATATTGGACATGTAAGGAACACCATAAAGTGACACTGCCTTAAGGAACCATAAGAATAATGAAAGTAGTAATATAGCAACAAGAATTGACCTTGTTCCACACCACGAACAGTAGCACTGAGGAACCGTGAATTTGGCCTAAATCTTGCTTTAGGTTGTTGGAGATAAGCATGAACCCCTTCCTTCTCAGCTTGACTCCGCAACTCTGCTGCTTCTCTCATAAGAATCGCAGCTATTCTATTTTCTGTCTCAAGATCCATCTAACCCTGGCAAGCAACTTCCTGAAAAAAATAAACATTTTGAATAGTTAAAAAGGGGTATTTTTCCAAAATACAAAATGCTATTAAACTTCAGGACCTTCTAAATGAGCAGAACTATTTAAGAATAGGAGGAAAAAAAAACGGAAGAAATTAAAACATCACACCAAACAGCACATAATTACAACATTACAGCCAATTTAACAAGCGATTGCCTTTTGCTATATAACAAAGGTACTAAAGCATGTTTGCTAATACCTCATCTTTTTCAAATTTTTGCTATCAAGATTTTTATCTAAACAGCTACAAAACAGAACAAAATTTCTGTTGTGTTTGGGGAGTTGAAAGAGACTGAAATGTAAACATCAGTTGAAAGAGACTGAAATGTAAACATCACCTTAGGCCAATAACCAGGTAAATGAAAGAAGATATACAGCAAGGGCACCAGGATTGCCAGTATTTACCAAGAACAGGAATAAAAACAAAAGCAAAAATTCCATGTTAAAGTATATCGAGTCTGATTAGTATTTTCAGTAGTTTGAAAACACAAGCAAAAGTGAGAATGTAATGTGAAACTACTTTAATTAGAGGAGGGCATGACATCATAAACTCTGTAGTGTTCTCATGGTAACTCCTCTATTCCATAGAGCCACAATATTAGTAACATCAATCTTTTGTATTTACTAAGCTATAAACTATTTGAAAACTCAGTCCACATATCTCCTACACCATAAAACTATCACAGATCTTCGGAAGGCAAATCGGGCACTTTTGGCAGGAAAATTCTACAATACCCAAAGCACTAGTGCTCAGGCATGTGAGCAATAATCTGGACCGTTGGATTTGTAAATCTCCATCTTGCCCCCTATAAGTGAAGTCTTAAAAAAATCTTGAGCACTAGTACCCAAAACACTCAAGACGTTCCCCTTTTGGCAATGTAAGCTGGGATTTAAAGAGGCTAATTAAAAACTTAAATAAGCATAGCAAAAGAAAGCATTGATCTGGAAGTCTGGAACCATGTATTAAGATCTGCTACTGTAAACTAGTCACATTTCGAAAAGTAAACGCTATGATCCCAGAAAAAAGAAATTACCGTATATAATCCCAGTAGTTACTGTACTTTATCGGCTTTTCAAGCTTTCTTTCGCTGTTCCTCAACCTGATATGAAAAGCCTTCCATTATTGCAAGAGCAATATAACACTACTGTTAATTGATTAAATCAAGAACTACAGAGCAGCAATTTAATCCAAAACTCAATACTAACACTCGAGGAAACTCACCAATAACAGACAGATGCAAACACATATGAACAGGCATAAAAATACACAAGCATCTAAATACTATGCAGAATCATGCAAACAAATCCCCTAAGAAATGTGTCAAAAACACAAAATTTCATAGAAAACCATACCAAAAAAACAATCGGAATTTCATAATTTAAACAGAAAAAAGCTAAAAAAAAAACGAGGCTTTTAGCACGAAAAATTTGAAACAAGACTCAAATTTGCGTTCACCAAACATAGAATCCAAAAACCTATTCTTTTCCGTAAAGACCTTTCCCAAAAGACGAACAATCAAATCCCCGAAAATTGGATATATATTTTTTTTTCTCAGAAGAAATTAAGAAGACTTAGCGACGGTGGCCGACTCGGATCGGCGTTGAAACGGTGTCGTACCCGGTGACGGCGTTCCTTCCGTCTCTGATTGCTTCAGGCGGCGATGAGAGAGAGTCAAATTCGTCTGAGCGAGGAGTCCTTTTTGAAAACAAATAGGCCGCACACGTCAGTCATCTTAAAAGAAAAGAATAGTTGTAGACCAAAATACCCTTTAATGTTTTAAAAGAACACAGAAATCCCTAACAAAACGCAGCGTTTTAACTACTCTTAAAGGATAGTCCCACTGTGACACTGTCCAGCGCCGTCTAGTTGCAGCAGTACTGGCAATCGAAAAATGTCTCTGAGTCAAGCTTCAATCTCGTCGTCTTCCTCCGCTTTCTTCGCGCAAAGCAGCTTCAATTTCAAGTCCGGGACCTCCAGGTATAAATCTCCCACTCTCTTCTCTTTTCCTTTCTCTTGTTTTGAGCTGCCAAACACCTCATCTCATCACTGTGTTGCAGAGCTCGGAGTGTCTCCGTTCCCGCGAAAACCATCGGCGTCTGTAAATGCGTCGCCGCTCCCCAAGCAGAGAAGACAGGTCGGTGCTTTTCAATCTTATTTTCCGGTGAATTTATTCAATTTTTGTATAAATTAAAAAAGAAGAAACAAATTCTGATGATGTGTTTTGTAATGTAAAGAGTACAAGACCCAGGTGAATCGCAATGCCAACATGGGGAAGCTTCAAGCCGGTTATCTTTTTCCAGAGGTCTGTAATGTGTTTCACCTGCTATCTTTTATCTAAAGTTGCTCGATTGGGTCTCTCAAATATGGCACACACTTAAAATTTACTTGATTAATTGTGAAGTAAGAAACACTTTAATAGAGGATTAAAGATGCCAACTTCTAAAGTTTTTGGCTTTTATCTGTTTTAAGTATTGTGATTCATTGGAGTATGGCAGTCATGTATCAATTGCTGTTTCGTGATAGATTGCTAGAAGAAGGAATGCACACTTGCAGAAGTACCCTGATGCAAAAATAATTCCCCTTGGAATTGGTGACACTACTGAGCCCATTCCAGAATATATAGCCTCTGCAATGGCAAAGGTACTTCTTGCCTCTCATAGTTAACGTGCTCTGTTACTGGTCAACATTAATGTGCCTTTTTTATTTTAAATGTCTGTGATATGCCAGCCTTGAATCAACTTAAGAAATTATATTCAAAGGCAAAAACAGATGTTTTGTGTTAATTGTATGTACAAGAGCGAAAGCTTGGAATTTGTGACATTATAAAAGATACTTTGGCTGTTGAAGGAATGAAGCAAACAATATATAGATATCCTACTACTGTCAGTTACCACAACAGGAACCCTACATTAGAAATATCCTCTTAAATGGTCGTTGATTTTACTATGTTTGCCTCACATCTACCTATTTTTCTGCAACACTTGCATGCTTATTGTTGTGTTTCTCTGAGGGTGATTAATATGAAGCTAACCAAGTCGGACAGGAATGTGAAAGTAAATCAGAGTAAACATGGATTGCCTATAGACCAATAGTTGACACCCTTTCTCTTGGCAGATTCTTGACCTCTTAGTATTGTATGATTTCCTTTATTATTGGTTTTGCTAGCCAACTAAGCCAACTTCATTTTTATATATGATTCTATGAGCGTAAATCTTGTTTTTGGTTGAGTTGGAATTGTTGAGGCAGATAAGAAAAGTAGCCAACCCTTTTTCGAAGGGAAGCCAAGTACTCTAATTTTGTGATTGACAATTTTCTCAGTCCACATCCAGAAAACTATTTTGTTCTATCATTATACATTCTTTGAAAATTATAGGTTTTATATTCCACCTGATTAATTGTATGAATATTACCTTTTATTAAGAGAATATGTAGCAAATTGTTGTTTATCTAGCTGTTTAAAATTTGAATTGTTGATTTGGCAGAGAGCACTTGGCATGTCTACCCTAGAGGGTTACAGTGGTTATGGACCTGAACAAGGCGAAAAGGTATTTGGCCTTCTCAATATTTAATTGCCTTTTACAATTTTGTAATTGATGCTTTCGAAGTCATTCTATGCAAATATCCTCCTATTTCTACCACAATTTCTCTTGTTCAAAAATCGGGCTTTAAGGTTTCACTTGGGTAAATAATGAGAGCTTTGGAGTTTAATTTTCAGTGTAAATTGTTTATGGAGACTCTAGAGATTACTTTTACTGTTACTATCCTCATGTAAATGTATCTATTTTGAGTTAAGTTAGATTTCAAATATCCAGTCATTTCCAATTCACCCTTTAACCCACTTAATAGGTTTTATTTGTTCATAACAAAAAGTGTCAAAGCTCTCATTTCATGTTTTTATTTATTTATTTTTTATATACCATCTGTCACTCGTTTCCTTGAGCTGAGGTTCTACAATGACCAAGATTAAGTAAATTTTGTGATGATGAAGACTTACAATTGTTATTAATATGTACAGCCACTGAGAGCTGCAATTGCTAAGACGTTTTATGAGAACCTTGGCATAGAGGAAGATGACATATTTGTTTCTGATGGTGCAAAATGCGACATATCCCGCCTTCAGGTTTGCTTACTTTTATATATTGTTATTCTTTATGTTAATTGGATTCATTGATTCATAACTCTTAATTTGGAGGGTTTTTCTGTTTCTTCACTTTGTGGCAGGTTCTTTTTGGGGAGGATAAAACAATAGCAGTGCAAGATCCATCATATCCGGTAACTTTTGTTTGTGCTTTATTGTCTCTCTCTCTACACACACACACATTAATGTTATGCTACAAAAAAAAATCACTGGAAATGCTCGGGGCTACTTTCTGATTGAAAGTTTGTGAAAAAAAAAATTAATAATGAACAAAGATTGAGTTATCTCAATGAGTTAAAGTGTGCCAGATCTATAGAGTACTGTTTAAAATTTGAGAGAATTTTCTTTTTCGTATCTGCAGGCTTATGTAGACTCGAGTGTTATTATGGGCCAGACTGGACAGTATCAGAAATCTGTTGAGAAGTTTGGAAACATTGAGTACATGAGGTGTACTCCCGATAATGGATTTTTTCCTGATTTATCCTCTACTTCTCGAACAGATATCATATTTTTCTGTTCTCCAAACAATCCTACTGGTTCTGCTGCAACAAGGGAGCAACTGACACAACTTGTAAAGTTTGCCAAGGATAATGGGTCAATCATAGTCTATGATTCTGCATATGCGATGTATATGTCAGATGATAATCCACGCTCCATCTTTGAAATCCCTGGAGCCAAAGATGTAAGTCTGCAATCAATAATTTGTTTCTGCAAGGCTCTTGATCATCTTTTCTAGAAACTTTATGTTTACCCCGGGATGTCATGATATTAGATGAGGTTAAAGAATGGTACTGTATTGAGATATTTTGTACACAAAGTTCATCTCCACTTGGAAAATGGAAACACTTCAAACTTGGCCCAGATTGGCTGGCATGAGCCTATGTGCATTATACATTTTGATTTGCTTGGCCTGTCATCTCTCCTTTTATAAGAACCCCTTTGGAATGTTATATTTATGACTATGCAAGATCTAACATTTATGCTTCTGTATGGACATTGAAGGTTGCAATTGAGACATCATCATTTAGTAAGTATGCTGGATTCACAGGAGTTCGTTTGGGGTGGACTGTGGTTCCAAAGCAGTTGCACTATTCAGATGGTTTTCCTGTTGCCAAGGACTTCAACCGCATTGTTTGTACTTGCTTCAATGGTGCATCCACTATTGCCCAAGCTGGTGGTCTGGCTTGCCTTGAACCAGAGGGTCTTAAGGTCTGTTACTGTCTCTTGATTGGTTTCCAACAGTTTTGAACCTGGATGCCACCTTTATGTGTTGTTACAAGCTTTGCTTACATTCTTTGTTTTCAACTCCTTGTAGGCTATGCAGGGTGTGATAAATTTCTACAAAGAAAATACCGATATCATAATGGAGACGTTTAACTCTCTTGGCTTTAAGGTGTATGGGGGAACGAACGCACCATATGTGTGGGTCCACTTCCCCGGACAAAGTTCGTGGGATGTGTTTGCTGAGATTCTTGAGAAGACTCATGTGGTTACCACACCGGGAAGTGGTTTTGGACCTGGTGGTGAAGGTTTCATCAGAGTTAGTGCCTTTGGTCACAGGGACAATGTATTAGAAGCATGTAAAAGATTCAAGCAATTATTCAAGTGACACAGCGGACCTGACTTGTAGACCGGTATCTGCTGCCTACTAGTTGAACCAACGGTGAAACATTTGCCTCCATTTGTGTTCTATGCTATAAACTTCAGCAAGTTCCATTGTCGTAATTAGTTTGTCGACTTTAGTTTTTGAATTGTAAAGATTTTAGCTATTGTAAAATTTATTTGATCAGCCTTGTTTTGTGATGTTACGCTTTATTGCTGTAACGTTTGTATAAGGATCAGAAGTTTGATTTTGTTGGCTAGAATTTTTCTAAATAAAGTGGTTGATCTTTCTTAGCCTGCAAATCAGTTGTGAATTTGACTCCTGTTAAATAATGCTAGTCTTTTTACAAAATATTATGCTATTTCAGATGTCCACTCAGGGCAATGCTGAAATTAGCAGTTTCGAGCATATTGTGTACCCCCTTCTACCATAGTAATCCGCAGGGCATATATAGACCAAATCTAAAGGTTTAAAAGTTTAGGTAAGTTAGGAGGGAAGTTAGGTTAGGAGAGGATCCGGATCCTTAAAATAGGCAATTCTGCTGATTTCAGTTTGTTCATTACATCAGTTTCGCTTCACTTGTTTCATTTAATTTTTTCCCCAGCACAAAGAATGAACTGGAAGTTGCCAAAATGGAAAAGTCGCAGAGGTGAATCGCACACCACACCTGGATCAAGTAGTGAACCCATTCAGTTCCATGAGAGAAGATACTATGATTTGCCAAAAAATGAGAGAAGATACTATGATGAGAGTAGTGCCTCTTTTGATAAACACTTCACTGTAGCAATAAACAATATACCTAATGGTACAACGGGCACTTCCTATTTTACATGACCTGAACACTATTCTACACTAAAGTAACAGTACCCGTAGAGATGAATACAAAATGAGACACCTAGAACTGTTCAATACTCCTCAAAATCTCTCTTTGCAGGTTGTCTTATAATGTCCAGTTTGATTACACAGACTGCAACGCACAGTATGTTTGCTAGGATTAATGTCCTCTACACAAATCCGTTTCTTTTCAGGGCGCCCTGGCAGTCTACGAATCTTAGGAGGTCGCACAAAAACTCGAGTATCATCATCATCATCATTCATTGCCGCCTCTTCTGTCTTTACCCATCGAGCTTTTGCTTGAATAGGGTATATGGCTCCAGCATATGTCTCACGGTAACTTGCTGCAGTAAAACATTTCTCTGTAAAGGCGTATACATCTTTTCGACATGAGATGAGGGCAGCAACAGCATGGGAACATGGTATCCCATATAGCTGCCAATCGCGGCAGGAACAACAATGGGTTCCAATATTCACAATGTCTGATCGATCAGGTGAGAGGACCTCAAATTCTACTTGATCAGATCGAAGGACCTGATATGTCGATGCACGGCTGATGGCTTCTAAAATATAGTTCTCAGCAGATGGAGCAAGTAAGGAAAACCAAGAATCACTCAGCTTACGCCGTTCTTCAAACTCTGTCATCAGTTTACCATGAATCCTCTCAATCACCTGGATTATGGGCAGTTCACGAGCTTCCAGAATCCACTTATTGAACTCCTCAATATTTGATGAGAAATGACCATAACGTGTTCCTTCAAAATATACGAATGCCCAGCGGGAAGGATGAAATTGTTGTAGCCATTTTGCAGCATCCGAAGAAACCTCCTCTATTTCAGCCATTTTTTCTTTGAAGCCAATGATAGTAGTGGCATGTGCAGCTTTCCATAAAAGATGAACAAGCCTTGGGTTCTTGAATTCTTTTCCAATGCTTTCACTCAAGTGGCGAATGCAAATATCATGTACAGAATTTGGGAATTTCCGTCTCACTGCATCTGCAATGCCCTTCTGTGTATCAGATATAAATGTGAGCTGCGGCATATTCTGGGTGTTCATCTCTAGTGCCTTGTGCAACTCTGACAAGAACCACACCCAGCTCTCATCATTTTCTACATCAACAACACCAAATGCAAGTGGAAATAAACCACCCTCAGCATCGAAAGAAGTTGCAGAGAGTAAGGTACCGAGATATTTGCTCTTAAGATGGATTCCACCAAGACCAATAACGGGCAAGCAACCATTCAAAAAACCATAAATGGATGAATAAAAGGAAACAAATAACCGCTGGAACCGGTGATCTGCACCAGTAGTAAACACCTCAGCAATGCTTCCAGGGTTGGTCTTCTTTATTTCTTCACAGTATGAAGGAAGAAGGCAATATCCTTCCTCAGAAGATCCATATATCGCAGCAAGTCCTCGTTCCTTTGCACGCCAAGCCTGCTTATATGGTATGGTAATCCCATATTGCTGATGTATATCATGCAATATATCCTTTGGCTTGTAATTAATGTTATCCCGCAGACGTTGTTCTATAAAACTGACAATCCAATCAATAGAAGCCTGATGGTGCCCATTGTGTGCATTTCTACCACAAGTGTGATTCCCTTCGAGGCTTCTTATCGCAAAGGTTGGAGCATTAGGAAGCTTCACGGCACGGATGCGCCACGGACAAGCTTCCGCTGCACACTTTGCAAAGTAGCGGATAAGGTCACTTTTTATTATACGAAGCTCAAAGTGTTGGGCAATTGCAGCTTCTTTAATTGCATTCCTGAAGGCCTTGACATCAGGGAACTCTTGACCAACAAAAAATGTCTCCTCCTCCATGTGGCAAACCAAACCAAACCAAATAATCACAAGCACACTTCTTTTTCTTCAATCTCGAATGTAATAATCAACTGTTCCAATGTGCTTCCTGGGAAGCCAAATTAGCTATGAAGAAGAAGACCATCTGCTTGTTGCATTCTCATGATAAAGTCGAAACTTGAAACTCCCAAATGCACATTCTCATGACAAAGTCTGTAAAAAGCCAATTGAGGCCATTTAAAGTCATACAAATGTGACCTGCTATGATACCCTCTTTATATGACACTCAGAAAAATTCAAAGTGCAAAGCTTTCACTTTCCCCTAAAAAAAAAAAAAGTTCACAGCTTTTACCATTGTGTCATTAGAAACAAGTGAAAATTCAAGCATTCCAGCTGCTAATTAACCTAAAACTGAGATAATAACAACAATTTATGAAAAAATAAACCTAACTTAATATAAGAACAATATTTTGGGTTTCCATCTAAATCGACAGCTTGTATGTTGGAGATGAGAATTGAATCCAGAACAGAGCAATACACACTTCATATATACAAATACTTATATATATTTTACAGTTACAGAGAAGTGCGTATAACTGACCGTTAGAAGAAGAAGCAAGTGATGGCGATCAGAGCAAGAGAGAGCGAGATCGAGGGCAGTGAGAGAAGAACAGTGTGGGTATTCTGAAAAAGATTAGGGTTGATTGGGTCACAATGAGGACTACTTTAGGATTTTCAATTATCTGATATGGGCATTTTCGTCATTAGCAATTTTTTCATAAGTTCTGTTCTGAACTTCTGATGTCCCTGAAATAAAAAGAAAAACTTTTGATGACAAATGGAAAATCTGAAAACCACAAATGTTCTTTTGGCATCCAACTTTCTGAACATTATGTCTCTTATAAAATTCATAATTTTCCAACTATTGATGTGGATAGAAGTTCAATTATTATAATAAAATTATTTTATCTTAAGAAATTTAACATATAATGGTAAGGTTAGATATCATGAAAATATTATTTACCATTGAAATTTAACATGAGACCAGTAATAATAGTTACATTACACCAACTAATAAATGGATATTTCGGTGAGAAATGGATACTTTTTTTGTGACTGTTACACCAAAACTTAGTTTGCATCAACTAATAACTATTACCCTAAACACAGTCTGCTTTTTGTAAGGAGCTTGCATCAAATATTCAAAGGAATAAAGATTGCACGAGGAGGTAGATCTTCCATATATAAAATATCATAGTTGATCATTCGATATGTTTTGTATGTGGAAAATAATTACATGATAAAATTTGAAAAATTGAATTATATTTTGAGTTGGAAAATTTTACAATGCCAAAAACACTATGTTGAAAGTTGGAAACTTGTTACCGAAACAAATTTGGAATCTCATTTCCAAATTTAGAAACTATTTTTGCTATGTAGCATTCCTTCTCCAAGTCAAAAACAGATTCTGTCTATCAAAATATAAGGGTGTTTTGGGCAAATACTAGAGTGAGTGGTTCTGTCAGTCTCCATAAGCCACTCAGCAGCCCGCCTCCTTTTTCTTCTTCGCCGCTGCTTTTGGTTCTTCAACTCTATTTCTTCGTTTACTTCTTCATTTATAATTCTTCTCTTTTCCCGTGGAGGCTTCTTTGTTGATTTTCTCTCATTACTGGCCAAAAGGTACTGTCTTTAGGGCTTCTCAAAAACAAAAAAAGGTACTGTCTTTAGGGTTTAATTTCTCTATTTTTCTGCTGCATGTTTAGGGTTTCATGTGTATTTTCTTGTGAATTGATAATGGTGGTTGTGGTGTTTAGGGTTTAACATTGGATTAAGAGATTCATGTGTGATATTGGTAATGATTACAGAATTCAGCTAGTACAGTTGGTGAGTTCGAAGTCTTTAGAATTAATAGCTATAGTTCATTCGAATAGAAATTTGTCATTTAGTATTGGTTGCTTATTGTTGATGTAGCTTTTGTAATCTTTGGCATGATTTTTTGCTCTTTTTTTGGGGGTAAATTTTAGTAGATTTCTTGTTTCATTTACCGTGATTTGTGTCTAGATGATTATGTATATTGTCATACTTCTTGTATTTCCTAACCCCCAAACAAAAAAGAGAGGACTGAAACATTGATTAAAGTTTTCTAGTTTGTTAATGTTCGTAGTTTTGTGTTCTTGTTGGACCTGTTCTGGGTCTTATTCTGTGTACCATTAGTTTATTGTAATGCAAGAAAGTATCATGGCTTACTTTGTAGATGGGGAAATTCTATGCATATCAGTAGATGACTAAAGAGAATCTCTTGGTTTAAATCCTTAAAAAAGTAATGCTTCTCTATGTAGTCATAATATTTTACGGTGTACTCAAACTACAGTCACACATTACTTTTATAGTATCAATTGTATTCCAAATATCAATAATAATGGAATTTTTGATGTGGTCATCATGTGTTTATGCTCAATTTCTCAAAAGCCCTGTCTTTTGATTTTTAAAACTTTGACTTACATTTTCTTTCTCACGCAGAGTTCATCATGAACAACCTCTCGGCCTTTGCAGCCCTTGATGCCAACCCACTCTCCAAACCCTGCTCCTCGGGACCCCACCACCACAGGCCCAATCTCCTCCAGCGCCCCAGAAATGTCGTTGTATGCTCGGTGAAGCCTTCAGTTGCCTCCCCCTCATCACTAAGTGTGGCTGGGTCCCCCAACCGGGGGACTAATCGAATTGAGTCTCTAACCCAAGTCTCTGGAGTTTTGGGCTGCCAGTGGGGTGATGAAGGTAAAGGCAAACTCGTCGACATCTTGGCTCAACACTTTGATGTTGTTGCTCGTTGTCAGGTAAGACAAACAAACGCTCGCTGACATTGCCAGATTTTTTTGGTTTCTTGATTGTTTTTTGGTTTCTTTTCAGGGAGGAGCTAATGCTGGACACACCATTTACAATGCAGAGGGAAAGAAGTTTGCACTTCACCTTGTTCCCTCAGGTATTCTTAATGAGGATACTCTCTGTGTTATTGGGAATGGTGTTGTGGTGCATCTTCCGGGCCTCTTTAAAGAGATCGATAGCCTTGAATCTAATGGAGTGTCCTGCAAGGGAAGGATATTGGTCTCTGATCGTGCTCACCTCTTATTTGATTTCCACCAAGTAGTGGATGGGCTTCGAGAATCCGAGCTTGCTAAATCTTTCATTGGTACAACCAAGAGAGGCATTGGACCTTGTTACTCTAGCAAGGTTATCCGAAATGGCATTCGAGTGGGCGACTTGAGACACATGGATACTTTACCTCAGAAACTAGATCTTCTATTGTCAGATGCTGCATCAAGATTCAAAGGTTTTGATTATGGCCCCCAGATGCTCCGAGAAGAAGTAGAAAATTACAAGAGATTTGCTGAGAGATTGGAACCTTTCATTGCTGATACTGTACTTGTTGTGAATGAAGCCATCTCCGAGAAGAAAAAGATTTTAGTTGAAGGGGGTCAGGCAACAATGTTGGATATTGACTTTGGAACTTACCCCTTTGTCACTTCCTCTAGTCCTTCAGCTGGTGGGATTTGTACCGGTCTTGGCATTGCTCCCAGAGTTTTAGGTGATCTAGTTGGAGTGGTAAGTGGTTTGTTCTTGTAGTTTGTAGAATTTGTTTTTATTTGTTTGATGTCATAGGGGGTTTGTTCTTGTTATTATTCTTCTGTATAGGGGGTTTTATTTTTTATTTTTTAAATCTAATTTGTACACTTACTAATGGAATTCTTGTCTGAGGTTTATCTGGTATAGAAGTCTTCAAAGGGAAAAGAACCAGGATAGTAATACTAGTTATGAAATGTATTCATGCTGTTAGATGGATAGGTCCTGTTGCTAACTTGATCTTTGTCTTCGCAGGTGAAAGCATACACTACAAGAGTTGGTTCTGGTCCTTTTCCCACAGAAAACTTGGGTAAAGAGGGTGACCTCCTTAGGTTGCAAGGTCAGGAGTTTGGCACAACTACTGGTCGCCCTCGTCGCTGTGGTTGGCTTGATATAGTAGCACTGAAATACTGCTGCCAGATTAATGGCTTTTCTTCTCTCAATCTCACCAAACTAGATGTTTTGTCGGATTTTCCCGAAATTCAGTTGGGTGTTGCCTACAAAGACATTGATGGCACACCAATCAAATCATTCCCCGGAGATCTTCGTCTTCTTGAGCAAGTGAAGGCAAGTTTTCTTCTCTCCCTTATTTTTTGGGATATGCTGTTTCTTTCATCACTCAAAATTTCAGTTGGATAACTAAATTAATAATACTAGTTTTTCTCTTGACCAATCTAGTCCCTGCTTATATTTTTCATACGTTGAACAATGAAATTTTGGTTAGCTATTGGTGACGTTATTGTTTTTATGTGTTTAGGTGGAATATGAAGTTTTGCCTGGATGGAATTCTGATATCTCTTCTGTAAGAAGCTACTCTGAACTTCCAAAGGCTGCACGCCAGTATGTGGAAAGAATAGAAGAACTTGTTGGCGTACCTATCCATTACATTGGTGTCGGGCCTGGACGTGATGCGCTCATTTACAAATAGTCATCACATTTTTCATATTGTCAGAAGTAAAATGAAGCTTCTGGTGCTGGAGGAATTTATTTCCCTTGTATGTTGGGAGATATTTTCTCGGATAGAATTAATTTCACATGGTTATGAATTTGATGCAACACATTCTCCACCCAAAGAGACCTCATTGACTCTGGTCTGTTTAGGTCTCGGGTGAATTTTGTTTCAGTACCATTGCTTGTTGTAATGCATGAATTGCTTTTGGTCAAAGATACTTCCATAAAAAACCAACAAGGTCAGTACAGGGAAAAACAGATACATAAGCTGATAAGCATAAAGCCACTGGAACATACTCCAGGGGGAAACCAGATGCATCAGTACACAAAAGATCATTGAGGACAGGGGAGACCATCACTTGACAGAACAGAAACAAGAGAGATTGGGGGTCTGTCGACCCAAGTTTCATTGCACAACCTCGATTTGGCAAGCTTGGCGGCCGCATCAGCAGCACGGTTGGCTTCACGAGAAATCCACTTCCACGAGACACTGCAGAGAAGTCTTTGGATGCGGTGGAATTCAATTAGAAATGGGTAAATCCTCCAGTTACCTTTTTCAATATGGCTGTTCAGGGCCGAGATCAACTCTTTTGAGTCACTTTCAACAGTCGCATTCTCCAAATGCAAGTTACTGACAAGCGTCATACCATCAATCAGAGCAACTGCCTCAGCTTCAATGGGGGAATTGGTAGTTATAGTTTTAGGTATAGCTTCAATAATGCATGAATTGCTAGGTAGGAAGTATCTGTTTGAACCCAAAACAAAATTGAGATTGAGAGAGTATCTGTTTTAGGGGAAAATTCTGATTGCTTTGAATGATACTATCATCAAAACAAAATTAAAGGATGCTAAAGCAAACCATAAATTACAGTTAGATTGTTCTTGCAAAGCTCGGTGGATACCTCAAACTGGAACAATACTGATTGGGATTCAACCATTCAAATTCTCTCTTATCCTTTCGATCTTGATTTGAACCCATTGCATGTTGAACCTATCTACATGTGATTAACGATCAGTGTTGCCTAGTTTTAACCCTACCAAGGCAAATTCCTGGGACCAAAAGAAACCCCCAAATTTTCGCTCACCAACCAATTTTCGAATTCTACTAAAAAAATGAGTAAATATCGGTCGCAACCTTCCACTCCCAATCCTCACTTTAAAAGTTTATATCCTGAGAATCACTAACAAAGTAACAATACACATCACTGGTTTCTTTTAAATAATATTCTAGTTTGAATCGTAGAAGCACTATTATTATGAAAATTAGTCAAAGAACCCTACATATATCTTGATGTTGGCAAAACTTGTAAATTCTAATACGATGCTGTACATCATATATACAACAACTCCAAAATGAAAAATAAAGCACAGATTATGTTGATCCCTCCTAGGCACCATCTCAAGAAGTTAGGCATGCTAGCAACTTTTGGCTGACTTGACGTAACTCAAGTGACGGATCTGTAAGAGATATACTCGACAGTACAGATCTTGCTTCTACCAATCCCCCTGATATACTTTGTATGATTGCATCATCACTAGCCATAAGAGACCCTATTAGCTTTGCACCTGCCATCCTTTCCTAAATAACAAATATAGGCCATACGATCATGAAGTAGGGGTTTCTCAAGATGAAATCGAAAGAAAAAACAATACAGGATAACGGCACCAAGGCACAAAGAGAGTAACAAATATATTAAAATTGTCTGGAACTGGATTGCAATACCTTCTCTGATCCTTTTTTAAGAGCTTTTAAGGAGACTTTAAGAAGATCCATCGAGTAAGGAAGAACTGTAGATTTCAGATGGTACACAGCTGAAAAGAGAACTTGAGTGCACGCAGCTCTCATCTCTGACTTTGCAATCACCTGCAGTATTTGACACCATGTGAGAATGAAGTGACATGAAACATGATTTTATAAGACAACCTCACAGATCTTGAAGCAATGAAAATCTACTGTAATAAATACCTCAACAGCACGAATGAGACGTGGAAGAGTTCTTCGAGCAAAAGGTTTCTTTCCAGAGTCTGATATCTTTTGGCAAGCACTGATGAGAACATTGGCCATGCATAGGTAATATGAGAGTGGAACTGGCACCTCAGTCGTGCATTTCACCTCATCCAAGTTGGACTTTGAAACAGGTAGGTCTTTATCTTGTGTAAGTTGGTTGATCACGTAGATGAGGAAAGAGTTTCTCGATGCAGCATCAGCTGCATTGTTTTATCATAAAAGTCAGATATGTGCCATTCAGAAAAATCTAATTGCAGGCTGAGGACAACACACTAACCAAGATTATTTTTCTTCCCAACAATGTTAGATGATTCTGGATCTTGCAGCTCAGCACATATCATTAGTGCCATGCAATCAATGCACCCATGCTGTGCTCTGGAAACTGAAAGGAAAGAAACCTCACAGCTATCAAACTCAACTGATACTAAAAAATTGCTTAGTATTTGGGAAATGGTACTTGTTAATTGTTACACACCTTCATCCCCATCCAGAGAAGGCCACAAAAGCATTGTCTCTAATGTTTTTCTAATTTTCAGCATACCAGGATGAGAAAGTGATTCCCTGCCTCTAACCTGTCCAACCATGAGAACCCTAACATTAGCTCACTGCAAATAAAAAGGTGATGCCTAGAGACCATGGCAGAAAAATAAAGCAGAAGCAATCAAAGTGAAAGGTAAGAGATCATGTCAACACAGATATTGACCATGAAGGATAGTTACCACAAGGGACGTGCAAACTGAAAACAAACAAGCTTTAATCTTTAGCGTATCCTGAGAACCAGTAGCATATTCTAACTGGGAGCAGATGATTGGAATTAGCACCTACAAAATCAAAAGGCACGTAGATTAAGTTGATTTGTATTCAATAAGTACATACAAGGCTTCGTTATATATTGAAGCTATAATCAGCCACCTAAAGTAGCATTTCTAAAGGTCTTTTGTGTGAAAGTGTCTCAATTCTTCTATGGATGAAGGCATGCCTATCATCACATAACCAAGTTGGAATTCTCATTTGAGAAATAAAATGCCCTAAAGGTCACAGATCAGTGTTCTTGGAAGACAAATGGAACATAGAGTGATAATAAAGACTTTGGAAATGTCGGTGTTACATACTTGGGGATGAATACGCCCACAGAGCTCAGCAGCAAGTTTACGAACATCATTGAATTCAAACTCACAAAATGTCCTGAAAATAAATATTACCGGAAAACTTAAAAAATCAGATTCCATTTGTATTGCTGAATCTTTCAGAAGGTTATGTTTATGGATTAACCTTTTCAAAAGAAGAGCGGTAACAGAATCCTGATCAATGGCATTGATATCTCGACAGTCTGAAATCAAACAGAAACCAAAACTATGTTATAAACTTACAACAAGAACCAAGAAGTGCCCCCAAAGAACTCTTATAGATGTCTCATGAAAATGATCCATTTATTGATTTTCTATTATTTTGATGAAAATGAGAATTTTTTTAAACAGGCAAGCCAAAAAAAAAAAAACAACACAACCCAGGAGAAATAAACTCACGGGAAAAACAGAGTATTGTTCAGTACAGTACAAAAACAATCCAACTATATACGCACAAAACTGTGGGAACAAAAGTACTTTCAGCTGTCATCTACTGAAACCCGCACCAAAATATATGAATGTCAAATAAAAAAATTATCCTCATTCCTCATTCCAGATCATCCAAGTCCTAACATGCCTACAAGACTAAAACACTCCCACAGCATCTATGCAGGCAGACACCAGGTCAAAAACTTCACAAAAGCCAACAAAAACATTAGGAACAACTTACAGCTCCGTCAGTGCTTTAATGTCACAGGGCAGAAGAAGAAGAAGAAGAAGAAGAAGAAGAAGAGGAGAGAGGAATGTATACCGTAAACAATGCCTGGATTGAAAAGTTGGCCATATATGATAGTTGAATCGAGGTCATTAAATACTCTCAGCGGAAGCATCTTGATTATTAGTAACGGGCAAAGGTGTTCAAAAAGAGTCTGTTGCATGTTTTCAGAGTCATCAATTTTATAGGTCTGACACTCCAATCTAGAGAAGCTGCTTTCATCCATCCTGCAAGAGGACAGGGAAAGAAGAAATTAAACAGAAAAAACACAGAGTAGAAAGATGATCAAAATTCTTAGAAAAGCTGAAAACTAAAAAGGTGGACAAGAAAACTGCAAGAAGCCTCGAATTCATACAATCTCTCTCAACCACATTACTTTGGGGTCCAAGCTCCTCCATGTGCAAAAGTTAAACAAAAGATACCGAACAGCAGTAGTAATTTTATGTGGATAAGAATTGTACTGGGAAGCAATACCCAGTGTATATAGGGATTATTGCCGGCAATAATCCATCTTATTTTTTTTTTAATATCCTTTTTCCAAGGTTGAGTACTGCTCCATTCCTAATTCATAAGATAAAGGTCACTGTAATTTCCCCCACCTCAAGTTCTTCAATTATTTTTTTCAATAGCAGCCATGTTAACAGAACACCAACACATAAGGACACGTAATTTTCACCTGCTCAAGTTCTTCAATTTGATACTTTTTTTTTGTTTGCATCCATGTTTACAGAACACCAGCACAACAAGGACATGGACCCAAAATGGCCATGTAGGCACAGGATGTCCTAAGAGATCTCTATGGACACATTTAATTTCAAAAACTTGCACGTTATGTAACATTATGCACTTACCCTTTACGTCGTTTAGCATGCAATAGAACACATGAGAGGACTACATCAGCAGCTTCTGCCAAGTGCTCACTTATATGACTTAAAAACCTAACAATGTTTGCATTTGATGGCTCTGCAAACATCTTCTCAATCAACGGTTCAATCAAGAAGTTCCAGCTTTGAACCTGTAACAAAGATCATCAACCTGCAACACATTCTTAAAAGTAAAAAGAATTGCGCAATTTGAGTTTCCAATATCTTACACTTTTAGACCACTCTGGGATTAGCCTAAGCACTCGATCACTCTCCAATTTCGATCCTGCAAGTTGCAAACA
Source organism: Rubus parviflorus (assembly GCA_029955375.1). Taxonomy (NCBI): domain Eukaryota; kingdom Viridiplantae; phylum Streptophyta; class Magnoliopsida; order Rosales; family Rosaceae; genus Rubus; species Rubus parviflorus. The sequence goes on from JARGGL010000001.1 coordinate 33,254,921, forward strand.
GGAGCTCATATTGGCAGTACTTAACACTATAGAATCAATAATCAGAAGAATGGAAGCGGAAACCCAAAAAAAAAAAAAAAAATTGTCCTGAGACTGATATCTACTATTATCAACTCCCAACATTCAATCCATTTAAATCCACAAGAAACAGACAAAAGAATAATTAAAAAAGAAAAAGAAAAATCAGTTGACATAAGAATATACACAACTAGAAACAGACAAAGATTTCCATATAAAACTGAAAGAAACTCGGACAGTGCTTGATGTGGAAAAATAGCATTCTAAAGCTGCAGAATTTAGACACTAAAGTTACATACAAATCTATACTTAAATGTTCAGTTTGGTCTCCAAAGAAATAGAAGGAACAGAAAAAAAATTAAAACTATTTTAAATATTTTTCCCATTAAAACACAACGGCAAGTGGTAACACCGTAACAGTAAAACAGTTACATACCTGTGTCTCCAGTACTGTTCTGAAGATTTGCATTTTGGCTGAGGTTGCTGCAAGGAAGAACAAATGAAAATTGGTGAACTGTTGTTCGCTGTCTAATAGTATTTTTTATTTTTATACCCAGAAATCCCCAAACCCATTTTGCAGACTCGATCTTAAAAGTAGGGCCTCCTGCTGAACACTACGATCTTTAGGAGACAGGAAACTCTAGCAAATAGCTAGGTAGGTACCATGAGGAGGTTTGACCCCGAACCCGATACCATAGCGGAGCAAACCAAGGTTCTCTAATATATTCACATTAGCAGCTATAACTCTATAGACATTTCTTTAACCCGAACCCAGTATAAAGTCTCAAAACACATTTTCCTAAACAAGACAAACATATTAAATTTTGAGAAATGCAGGGAACAACTATGAAATGAAATGGCAAAATACCTAAGACAGTCAAGCAGCATACATATAACTTCAGCATTCTGGCTATGACATTTGAGCACCCCAACACAGGCATCACTGGCAGTTGATTGCAATCTTTCATCCACAGAGTAAATCAGATGAACTAATGCAGGTAAAACTAATGAAGGGTCTGCAAGAAAAGGTTTGCTTAATTATCCAATGCAAAGTACTGAAATTAAATGTGAATTTTTACTGATAATGGTAGTGCTAAAAGAAGTTTCAGACAACATCACTTTTATCCCCAAAGTAGAACATGGTTTAAATATAAAAGATAGCTATACTATTCTAATTCTAAGAATTATAATTTTTTTTTTAAATTGTGAAACAACCAAATTATACACAGAAAGCAAGTATGTTGAGAATGTAAAACAATACACGGTATGAAACATAGTTTATATATTAAACGAACCAATTAATGGAAGCAAATTGGATGCTTGTTCCCGAATTGCAATTTCTTCATCTTCAAGTAGCTCAAGCAAGTGCTTTGCTATATCTTGCCTGCATTTATCTCAGAGAAAAAAAAAGTAAAGAAAGGCAGAATGATGAAAAGCATCATGCTATTACAAAACAATAAATCTGCTAGAACATTCTTTATACCATGATAGCTGAGGATGAATGTTTTTTGAATCTGACGAGATGTGAATGACTTCTGATATAACATCAACAGCATTCCTCCTCTGTTGAACATTTTCAGAAGCAAGGCGCTCTAGAACTTCGTTAAGGCACTGACTGTCTCTGCTCCTGGCGGACCATTTATGCCAAATTGCCAATCAGTTACAAGGCAATGAAAGAGAGATCACAAATTTGATTTATCAAGTACAAAAAATATAGAAAGAATAGACGAAGGAAAATACATCAAGCAGTATTCTGCTACAAGCACAACCACAGCTCTAGCCGTGCCATCCCGTTCATCTAGAAGGTGAATCAGCAATGGCAGCACAACATCCACCTCTCCGGTGTCTGGGAGACTGCTTCCAGACGATTTTTGCTTAAATATTAATGCTTTGAATATGCACACAACCCCGTCTATAACATCATCAGCAGCAGAATGAAGCTTCAAAATGGAATTAAATGTCAGTAGGAAGACAAGAAAAGCGGTAACTCTAATACTAAGTGCTAGACACAGTTGATTTGAACAATGTAAAAAGATTAACTGATCACCCAATAGTACCAAGAATGCCAAGATTGGATTCATGCATAGAATCTATGTTAACTATCCATCAGACTATTATGGTACACTTTTATCACAACAGGTGCCAATCCAATATAATTAAATGTCTCAACCAGACCTAGGCAACCTCCCAGGACCAATTACATAACCTAGGTCTCAATTATAAGGCAGACGTTGGTAGTAAGATAGTATCATGATCAAGTTCGGATATACTAGCTTCATATATTTTCCTGCCTTATTACATCAGTAATAGGAAACAGAGCTCAAATAACTATGTCCATAATCCAATAACTTTTGAAAGTTGACGCGCACGGAGTGATCTATATTCTATAGTTGACAAGCATACAAACATGCTCACATGCAACCAGAGTTCCAGCTAAGCTACCCCCAATTAGAGGGCCAACAAACAAAAGATTCTGGGATTCTATGTCTACAAGCTTTTCAAGGGAAGCATACTATAATAATATGCAAACCACATAGCAGAAGCTCTTGCTTAAAATAAAAACAATAGAAATTTTCTTAGAAACCTCAACCATTACCTGTGGTAAAAGAACCTGAGATATCCTCATCCCATATTCTGACACTAGGCTCTCAAATTTCTTGCTATCAAATCGCCCCAGAAGAAGGCATAAACAATTCAGGAAAAACTTTATGGTTTCAGCAGCCCCATCCTTATTCTCAGTGTGACCTGCATAAAACTGCATATATATATATTTGTATCAGAAACCTAATGATTCCATCAAGTGAAAATAAATAGAAAGTCATGCAAATAAACTGTTGACACATCCAGAAAGTGGAAGAAATCAAGACCAGACGAGAAACTTAAATAACTTAAAGAAAAAGGAATTCTTATTATCTTGCAATCTAAACTAACCAAAATACAATCATAAAATCCTAGATTACATAACATAATGAGACTTTAAGTGTCTAGTATATCTAACCTGTATGCCTGCCAAGTATTGGTCCAATAATTCTTTGTAATGCTGGGAAAATTTCTGATCTTCCAAGTGCATTAGCATGCCATAATGCTTCCAACAAGAAGACAGTAGCAATATTCCAGTTTCGATAACCTTCGAGCCTGTCTTTCATGTTACAAACAAGTCATCATGACCCACAAATATTAGACACCATATGATCTGTAATATTTAATAATGATGGGTAAAGGACCTGCCTCAACTTTCACGTTCCGATAATGTCCTTTAATCTCCTGCAACCACTTAAGCACTTGCTCCAATCCTTTTGCATGTAAGGGTCGGCTTTTTCTGCTCCACTGCAGTGCATTTAGAAACATTACATGCTACAAACTTCAAGTAGGTCACACAAGATGTAAAAAGTTTCTGGTTTGAAGCATGTTACATACAACACAGAATTAGTGAAATCGAGATTAACCATTTACCATGCAAGTATTCTTTCAAAAAATAAAAAAAATTATTTAAATAGAACAGCATCATCATTGAATCAAAAATTTGAGAGCTAAGACATATGAATGTAACTAAACCAAAAGGGGCTATTTATTCCCACTTGACCTGGACAATATCACAGTAGCTATCTATTACAAATACTGTACACAGTCAAAAAGGAAAAGCACGCATGGCAGATATCAATAGCACAACATTCTAAAAGTAAATATACGACAGTTTAATCTCAAAATGTAGAAGATAGGTGAAAACAAATGCAAAAGTATGGAACTTACAGCAAGGAGTTTCTGCACCAGATCAAGAATTTCCTCTAAATGATTCCAAAGTATATACTCCATTTCCATGTTTGAGGCATCTAAAGATTCGGAAGCTCGTTTTTCTTTCTTATCACCACTATCAAGGGCCACTAAAGTAACCTGTCGCTTTTGCACCTTTGTATCTGATAACTTTGGCTTGTTACTCGAAACCTTAGCTTTTCTTATCAATGCTTCCGAGAGAGCCAGAAAACAATCAGCAGCCGACACTGCAAGGCGAGAGGGCAGTTCATATCCATCCTGCAACGTGCTACCAAAACAAAAGGTTCGAATATAAGACCAATTAAAACCAATAAATAAGCACTCAATGCATCATGTTTTCATCACACAATGAATACTAAAATTCTTGTGTGCCTATATTTGTTTGCAAGACAGTCAAATTCGCAACAAGTCATCAATTACCTTCCTTTGTGCAGAACAACTGAGAGATGCGGAATACACACAGCGAGTATCTTCAATAAATCAGGATATCTCTCCCTTATCCCTGTCATTTCAAGTAGCTACAATCAAACTCCATTACTAAACACATTAATATCAACTGCTTTTTGCTTCAAAAACTTGGATTTTGTTACCGTTCATCGGAAATTGAGTGACAGAGCTCTCATACTCCACAACAGCACGAACAAATGTACACCACCCAAGCACAATAAAGCGATCATCTTTGGTCGAAAAAACTCTAACCAGAGCCGTCGCAATAGCTTGGAAGAGAAAACCGTCTTGAAATAGCCAGTTCAAAAGCACCATAGCTTGGCCACCATGCTTTGAGTCCTTGTACCTCAATGACTGAAATTCAAAAATAATATCAATAATCAAAAAAGATTTCAGCAAAAATCTGTATTATGAACAATGCGAAGGAAATGGAATTGCGTACGTTATCAAGCATGGGGATGAGAATTTCATCGAGAGGCTCATTTCTCTGAGCGGCGTCGTTTAGGTACTTGTGCAAGAAGCGGAGGGAGTCATCGAGCGAGCCTGAGACGGAGACATGGCCGGTTGAATTGAGAGGAAGAGGGGAGAGTCGCAAAACGGCGTCGTGGAGCTTTTTAGGGCGAGCGGAGAGGAGAGAGGTCATTGCGCGGCCGAGCGTCACTGACGTCATTGACTCCGGTGAGTCCGATAACTCCGACGAGTTCGATTGGAGAAGTGAGAGTTGGATTTGTTGTTCCATTGGATTGAGAATTTGAGATTATAGAAACTATGAGGTCTTGAAGCTTAGAATTCTTGGAGATACTTGATACTTTGATAGCTTCCAGCCTCGGGTATAAGAGCAACTGACTGAGTGCGGAACACAACCGCCATCTAAATTGTTAAAGGGCTGTGTGGGATTGCTTCTCGAAAACTCAAAAACACTTTTAAAATAAATAAAAAAATTATTATAAATATAAAAAAAATTGAAAAAAAATGTGTTTTTGTTTAAGTAAAGCTGCATTCAACCACGAGACAGAAAATAAAGAAGAGAGCAAATAGCACAGGAATAGAGAGTATCTTTATTAATGAATAGGTGCCTCTATATATAGAGAAACACAAGGGTACAATCCATGTCCTAATAGGACTTCTATTCAATATGTAATCCATATGCTATACTACCTAATCTAATCCTAGGTTGACAAGGCACACACAAAGTAGGTTTCCTTCAACACTCCCCCTTGTGGCGTCAACACTAGGTGGTGCTCCTCAGGTTGTCTCATTAAAAACCTTGCCAAGTAACAAAAACCCAGTGGGATAAAAATAACCTTGGTCGAAGGGAAAAAGAGTACAACACACCCTTCACATTTGGAAACTTTGCATGGACACTAGACTCCCCCTCAAGTCTGTGTCTCCCCCTGATTTCCACAATCATGGGAGGTCAGATAACTTAAGCAAACCAATGCTTTTCACATGCTTCTCAAATGTGGATTTAGGCAATGACTTAGTAAATAAATCTGCCACATTGTCCTCAGAACGGACTTGATTAACCTTAATCTTAAGGAATTTCTGCTGTTGCTGATTATAGAAGAACTTAGGCGATATGTGCTTGGTGTTGTCACCTTTAATGAAACCTTGCTTCATTTGTTCAATGCAAGCGGCATTATCCTCATAAATGCATGTAGGTTCATCGGTGGTTGACCTCAAACCACAAGTACTTCTTATATGTGTAGATATGGACCTCAACCATATACACTCACGAACTGCTTCATGGAGAGCAATAATCTCAGCATGGTTCGAAGAAGTGGCAACAAGAGTCTGTTTTGTAGACCTCCAAGATATCGCGGTGTTACCCATGGTAAATACATAACCAGTTTGGGAACGACCTTTATATGGGTCAGAGAGATACCCAGCATCAGCAAAACCCACCAATACATCACAAGGATTTTGTGAATATCAGACAGCAGCGCCCGTGCGATCGATCGTGACATCCTGCGATCGATCGCTCGACGGCAGGGGCTTGGTACGATCGATCGTGGAATTCCCTGCGATCGATCGTCCGACGGCAGAAGGTACGGGTTCCTCACCCATTTTGCCATATTTTCGAGACTCTTTGTAGGGAAAGAACAAACCCATATCAATCGTACCCTTCAAGTAACGAAAGATAGTTTTTATGCCAGTCCAATGACGTTGCGTGGGCGCAGTGCTAAATCTAGCCAACAAGTTAACAGCAAAGGAGATATCGGGTCTTGTACACTGTGCCAAGTACAATAATGCGCCTATTGCACTTAGGTACGGTACCTCAGCCTCTAAAACGTCTTCACCATCATCCTTTGGGCGAAACGGATCCTTCTTTGGATCTAGACTGCGACCAATCATGGGAGTGCTTACAGGATGGACTTTATCCATATTAAATCTCCTGAGCATCTTTTGGGTATAAGCTGATTGATGAATCAGAATCCCACTACTACGGTGCTCAAGTTCTAAACCGAGACAAAACCGTGTTTTCCCAAGATCTTTCATCTCAAACTCAGATTTCAAGTAGTCAGCGGTTTCTCTTAGTTCATCAAGAGTGCCTATAAGGTTCATGTCATCAACATAAACAGCTACTATTGCAAATCCGGAACTTGTTCTCTTAATAAACACGCAAGGGCATAAATCATTGTTCACATACCCTCTTCCAAGCAAGTAGTCACTTAGACGGGTATACCACATCCGTCCGGATTGTTTCAATCCATATAGTGAGCGTTTCAACCTTATTGCAAACGCGCTCCGTGGTCTGGAGCCACTTGACTTGGGTAACTGAAGCCCATCAGGGACCTTCATATAAATCTCTGTATCTAGATCCCCATAGAGATACGCTGTGACCACATCCATAAGCTGCATATTCAGTTTTTCGGAAACTACCAAACTGATAAGGTAGCGGAACGTTATAACGTCCATTACGGGAGAGTATGTCTCCTCGTAGTCGATTCCAGGGCGTTGTGAGAAGCCTTGCGCCACAAGGCGAGCTTTATATCTTATAATCTCGTTTCTCTCATTACGCTTTCTAACAAAGACCCATTTGTATCCAACAGGTTTTATTCCAGAAGGTATTGGCACAACAGGCCCGAATACCGTTCTCTTTGTTAGTGAGTCCAACTCAGCCTGGATCGCATCTTTCCATTTAGGCCAATCAGCTCTAAGTTGACATTCATCAACAGAGCGGGGTTCAATATCATCAGTCTCAATCAACTCTCGTGCACATGCATATGCAAACACATCATCAATGATGATGGAGTTTCTATCCCACGTTCCATGTATACTAGTATAATTAATTGAGATCTCTACATTCTCACGGGTAGGTTCTAACGACGGGGCGTCCCCCGAAGATGTCTCTTGGACATAACCATAATCCGGAATGTTTTCATGGGACGGATTTTGAGTGTCAATGATGAGAGGGTTATTGGGTGCCATCACAGCCCGCTTCCTGGGGCGTGAATCCCTCGAACCTGGTGGTCTCCCACGCTTCCTCAGCGGAGCCACGGCCTGAGCCACATCACCACCATTGCTGGCAGTGGCGCCACCAGCTGTCCCTCCTATAGGGTTAGCTGCAGTAGCGACTTTGAGTCCAAGTCCTTGTTCAAGTACTTGCATCCTTGCAGGTGCATTTGCAGCTGGTATATGAGATCTAGTCACTTTAGCAAGATCAGAGAAAGCGTCAGGAAGAGAGTCTGCGACTTTCTGAAGATCTATAATTCTACGCACTTCTACTTCTCTTTGTGCAGTAGGGGGATCATGATGAGACAGAGTGGGGACAGGCCATGACAATTCTTGTCGTTCCTGTTGAATGTGTACATTCTTATCTCCCCCGAACGACGGGAAGACTGTCTCATCAAAGTGACAATCCGCAAATCTTGCGGTAAATAGATCACCTGTCAAGGGTTCTACATAGCGGATTATAGTTGGTGACTCAAAACCAACATAGATGCCCATTCGTCTCTGAGGACCCATTTTAATACGCAGTGGCGGCGTAATAGGCACATAGACAGCACACCCAAATATGCGTAAGTGCGAGATGCATGGCTCGTACCCAGTCACTAGCTGTTGCGCAGAAAAGGGTTGGGTGGCTGTGGGTCTCAGACGAATGAGCATAGCTGCATGCAATACTGCGTGTCCCCAGGCAGAGAGAGGAAGGTTGGTGCGCATTACCAACGTCCTTGTTACCATTTGTATTCTCTTAATGGCAGCCTCTGCAAGACCATTCTGGGTATGCACATGTGGAACTGGATGCTCAACATCCATCCCAATAGACATGCAGTAGTCATCGAAAGTCTTCGATGTAAACTCTCCAGCATTATCAAGCCTGATAGATTTGATAGGATGATCCGGGTAGTGAGCCCGCAGGCGAATTATCTGTGCTAGGAGTTTAGCATAGGCAGCATTACGAGTGGACAATAGCGTGACATACGACCAACGTGTCGACGCATCAACCAACACCATAAAATACTTAAATGGTCCGCTTGGTGGTTGAATAGGTCCACAGATATCCCCTTGGATTCTCTGTAAGAATGGGAGAAGTACTTTAGAATCCTTTGCATAGGACGGTCTTGGTCCAAGTTTCCCTAAGGAACAGGCTTTGCAAAACGAGCGTTTGACCTTCGAGGTCTCAGAAGCATAGGAGGAATTAGTTTCATCCGAGAGAGAGGATTTTTGTCTTTGCGATCGATCGCAGGGGGGTGCGATCGATCGCCCGTGCTCTCGGGTTCCTGAAATCGTACAGGAAGGAACGTACGATCGATCGCGGGGACGTGCGATCGATCGCCCGAGCTCTCTGGTCCCTGAAATCGTACAGGGTGAAACCTGCGATCGATCGCAAGATGGTGCGATCGATCGCCCGAGCTCTCGGGTTCGTTCAACGACGCGGACTGAAAGGTCACGATCGATCGCAGGTTTCGTGCGATCGATCGTACGGCGTCGGACAGAGGCAATTTTGCCTTTTCTCATGGCTGTCTCATCTCCTTGAATCATACTTTGATTCTTGCTTCGATTAGCTCGATAGAATGGATGTCCGTGTGAGGTTTTCAGTATACGGATCATCATATCTCGACCAGGGTGTCCCAACCTGTCGTGCCAAAGCCAAAATGTGTCTGAATCCAAGAGGTCATCTCTTATGACATTGTTTGATTCGATAGCTCGGATAGTGGTAGCATATAGGCCACTAGAGAGACACATAAGCTTCTCTAAGATGCGTTTTCTACCGCAGTCATTAGAGGTAATGCAAAGGAATTCTTTTCCATTCTCATCATGCGTTTCAGCATGGTATCCATTGGTTCTTATATCTTTAAAACTCAACAAGGTTCTATTTCCTCTTGGAGCATATAGAGCATTAGTGACATCAATTAGGGTGCCATTAGGCAAGAGGAATTGGGCATGTCCTCTTCCTTGCACAAGATTAGATGGTCCTGCCATCGTAGTCACAGATGAATGTGAAGGCATCATGTCAAGAAACAATTGCCTATGACGCAATATGGTATGCGTGGTTCCGCTATCGGCTAGACATTCAAGTTCTCCGGAATTCATTCCTAAATAAGAAAGCTCATAATTAAAATTGAGTATGCAAACAACTCCAAATTTTATTAAAGATATAAACCGAATGAATTACATCCAAAGTTCCAATCTTGGTCATTGACCATAAACTAAATCAACAATACTAAGGAAAACAAAAGACTTAAGCGAAATCAGGAGTATCATCACTCTTCCCAGCTTTAAAGTCATCAACCTTCAACTTGACGTTCTCTTCGTCATCCTCTTGTTCAATGTTGTGAGCTTCCATAGCTTCGCGGTACGCTTTGTATGCATTAGCAACACTCTGAGTGGCTCTACATATCTTGGACCAATGTCCAGTCTTTCCACACCTGAAGCACAGAGATGTTTGATCAGAATCCTTTGATTGAGAGGCGTTATTCACGCGTGGTGCACTCCTCTTGAGTGGTACGGCATTAGCGCCTGTGGCCTGCCTAAAACCGGCGGCACCTTGTCCTCTTGGGTGGCCTCATCGGCCTCCCCTTCGCCTAGATTGGCGACTACCTTCTTGAGCAGGGCGATTATATGGACCAGGACGTCCAGAGTTGTCCCTAGGATTAGGGTTTCGCCCGCGGCGGCCTCTCTTTGGGGCGCCATTATAATGGGTCTCCGGAACTTGTTTCGTTCCCACGGGCCTCGCATTATAATTCTTCACAAGTATTTTCTCGTGCTTTTCAGCAACAGAGAGAGCAGAGATGAGCTCATGAAATCTTGTGATCCGTTTATTCTGCACTTCAATACGATAGTTCTTTGCAACTACCAAGTCAGAGACGGGAAAGGTAGAGAGGGTTTTCTCAATCAACATCGCATCGGTTATGTTCCTCTTACAGAATTCCATGAGGGATTTGATGCGGAGTGCTTCCGAGTTATACTCTAGGACTGAGGCATAATCACAGAAGCGCAGTAGTTGCCACTTCACCTCTAGTTCAGGAAGCAGGGATTCACGAACGTTGCCAAACCGCTCTTCGAGTGCAACCCAAAGTGTTCTGGGATTTTCCTCATTGAGGTACTCGGCTTGTAGAGATTGGTCCATATGACGAATCATCAGAATGATAGCTTTGGCATTCTTAGCCTCTAAAGCATCAGCGGTGGCCTGTGCTGTAGCAGCAGCAGCAGCGGCGGCGGCGGCAGTCAGTGGACCTTCCACAGGTGCGGCGGCGGCATCAGCAGGTGCAGCTGCAGGGGGCTCACGGATTGCAGAGATGCTTCCTTGAGCTTTCAGGTGGTTGCGTACATCGCGAACCCACTTATGGTATCCAATGCCCGTGGTATCCAAAGGTGCGAAGTCCAACTTGTTCAGGTTATTTGCCATCTGAAACAACAAGAGAATTGAGGTTAGTTTTCGGAGCATAAACTTCTCCCACGAAAACAAATATGGTTTCTGAGCTATGCTTCTAAGAAACGTTTTCCATGTATTGGATTTAGGTGAAACTTTGGTGTAGTATGGTTATAACCCTAAAACTTTTCGGTAGCTCTACCTGGGCACAACTAGATACATAATAAGAGATGTCGGTGTGAGCAAGCTCCCTTAATACCACTTATCTCAAATCACACACCTAGACATACCCAAGCAGGTGAGCCTAGTAGGAATTAGGTTATGAACCATAGGTCGTTTCTTCTCTTACGGATTCCTCATCCGGAGGTAAATTATTCAATGAACTTCTTGTTCAAGGTCTCTTCTCTCTACGGATTCCTTATCCGGAGTATTAGCTCGAATCCCCATAATTCGGCTCTTGAACTCACACCAATAGCATGATGACATTAGAGGTGCTCATGACTTACACATATCGCAAGCGATATGAAGCTCGATCACTCCCCTAATGCTTCTCATAGTTTGGATAGGTCCGATTCAAGAATCCCACGTTATAGAAAGGTGGGAGGTAGAGGAGGGATGTTGGAAGTCCCTTGAGAAAAAGAAAGGTGAATTTAAATTCATAAAGCAACAACGTTTATAAAAGCTTACTTGGTATTCTTTTTCTTGAGTCTTGATTTCTTGAACGTTAGAAGGAGAAGATTAGCAGCAGCAAGCAGAAGCAGCAGCAGCTAGTAGGAGGAGCAGGAGCAAGCAGGAGCAGCAGGAAGGAGAAGATGATTCTCGGCAGAAGCTTCGTGCGATCGATCGTGCGGCAGGTTGCGATCGATCGTGCGTCGTCCAGTAGCAGCGGTAACACGCAGGAAACCTAGGGTTAGGGTTCTAGGGTGTTGGCGCTAGCAGGATGCTATGCTCAAGGATTTTTGGCTTTTGATCTCAGGGCTTAGAGGTTCGTGCTGATAACGTGTTTAAGTAAAGGTGCATTCAACCACGAGACAGAAAATAAAGAAGAGAGCAAATAGCACAGGAATAGAGAGTATCTTTATTAATGAATAGGTGCCTCTATATATAGAGAAACACAAGGGTACAATCCATGTCCTAATAGGACTTCTATTCAATATGTAATCCATATGCTATACTACCTAATCTAATCCTAGGTTGACAAGGCACACACAAAGTAGGTTTCCTTCAACAGTTTTAACTTTTAAGTGAGTTTTAGAAGTACTTGGAAATGATTTTAAAAAGTACTTGTCAAGTACTTCGTTGTACAAAAAGCGTTTTGAGACCTTTCAGAAGCAATCTCAAATAACCCATAAAGCTTCGTCCTTTTTTATTTGGTAAAGCTTTAACAATGGTAACGGGTCAGATTGGGTTGGTTCAGCTTTGAAAATATAATCCAATCCAATGTATTTGGATCCTTGTCAAGGGGAAACGGAAAAAAGACAAAAAATGAGTAAATAGTTAATTTTTTTTTAATAATAACTAGAGAGTCAATAAATACCTTATAATAATAACTCTTTCTTTTTTGTCAAAAGTAAAATTAAATAGATAAATAATGTCAAAGTACATCAGAGATAAGTACATCGGATAGTCAAGAAAGACCATCCTCGACGCAAACACTGAATGCAGGAAACAAAAATGCATTTTTAGCTAAATTATGCACTGCCTGATTACATTCACGAATCACGAGGTACAAATGTACAAATAATTGAACTGAAAAAATGACTTAACTTCTTCTAATAGAGCTCCTTCCATAACAAAATCAACATCTAAATCTTAGAGCAATTGAATAATACCTTGATAATCCATCTCCAAAACAACCTTATCAAAACCTCCATGAAGGGCCAGTTGCAAACTCATAGAAGCTGCATATAATTCAGTTGCCTTTGAACTAAAATTGTCAATCAAACCTTTTGAACCTGCCAACATCAGATCACCTAATTCATTGCACAATAGTGCCCCTAAACCACGAATCCCAGGATTCAAACACATTGCACCATCCACATTGATCTTAATGTAAGGAAAAACAAGTTTCTCCCAATGATAAGGAACAACATAAGGTGGTTGTAAAGAGGATTGCACATGTGGAATTGATCTGAATTCATCCCACCATTTAAACGCAATAGCTAAAAGACAACTTGCAGGAAAACACTTATTATTGAAAACAAATTCATTCCTGCCAAACCAAATACTGTGACAAATAAAAGCCACAAGAATAAGGTCGTCCTTTGAAAGAACAGAGATTACATAGCAAAATAAATCCATAAAGTTTCCTTGTCTCCATTTCCCAACCAAAGCACGAAGGGGATTCAACATCCAGACCGATTTAGCATGTGAACAACACCATAAAACATGCAAAGTGGATTCAGCCTTAAGAGCATAGAATTGACAAATAGAAGATGAAATAATATGTCGACAATGAAGATTGGCACTTATAATAATAACTTATTGAGAATTTTTTTTATGAGCCAAGCTAAAAAATCTTGAAATCTATACTATATCTAGGGTGTTGTTATTAACACACCCTAAAGTGTTAATAATACACCCAAGAAAGAGAGAGAGATAGAGAAAAGGAGGAGAGAGATAAAGAGAAAGGGTGTGTTATTAACACTTTAGGGTGTGTTAATAACAACACCTTATATCAATACTATTATAATGAAGACCCGCGTTGTTGATCAAAACATAATTTTTTTTTACCGAAATAGCCCTCAAATATTAAATGATCATATATATCATTTAATTGTTAGGGATAAAAGAGTCAAAACACAAATAAATAATTAATAAAAATAAAATAAAAATTTAAACTCCCTCTAACTTCTCACTTCTACAATCAGTAACTACTCATTTCCACATCTATAGGGTGTGGGCATTTTCTAGTTTGAGTGAAGTGAGGTTGTCAATCATAACTGATTTTTTTGACATTTATACATTTTTATATTAAAAACCATTAGGAACAGTTTATTCAATATGGGCAATAGAGTTAAACTATAAATGAAACAAAAAAAAACAAATTCAGATTCATCCCACGTTTCAGGAAGGATAACCACCTAGACTATTCTTTTTTACTATGTATGTGGGACTCATCTAGTTATATATATATAATCAATCCAATATAACAAAAAAATTAACACAACTTAAATTAACCAAAAAGGAGGAAGAAGAAGAGGGCATGCAAAAGCAAGGTAATGTAAGGAATCAACAATTTCATCCATCAACATATCTTGTCACATCATTGTCCAAAATTAAACTAAACATTATCCCAAAAAAAAATTTAAAAAAAAAATAATTTAATGATTTCTTTTCCTTCTCATTCATGATAAAAAAAAGTAGACTACAAAACATCAATCTTGATTTGGTCCATGTCATCATTCAGATTAATTTCAACCCTTATTAGTACATTCTCAACCTTAATATTACCGCAATTGTTGGCACTCTCAAAATTATAGAACTGAACAAATGTTCAATGTAAAGTACATGTCAGAATTGAAAACCATACCAACATCAGATACAAAATCAACTGTGTTAAATTTTCTGAGCCAAACTGGAAGATGAAAACAGCTGTTAAAACTCTCACTAATGCTGTAACAGCCTAGGCAACTGTTGGTAGGGGACTCATGAGCCCAAAGTTCTGCCATTTTAATCTTTACGCCTGCTAGTAGAGAATTCCACAAAAATCAGCCTATCTCCAAAAGTCTTCCCATTCATTGACTCAATTGTTACCCATGCTTGCTCATGAGAAGCAAATTAACAAACTCAAATCCTCGGCATTTATTCTTATGAAAAAGTGGGTTGCAAGAATGTTGGTATCCGAAAAGTCAATACATCTGACGCATATTTCACAACTAAGAGTCTGCTGGTGTTCATAATGACCAACAATATTGCCGAGGCTAACCATTATACTGCTATCTTGAATAGTCATGCCATGCATAACAGCAACAGCAATCTGGGCTTCCTCAAGTGAAAGAAAAACAACATATCCAACAAATATAGAGGATTTGAACTTATGATTCTTTGTGATTTGTGCTTGGACAACATGACATAATCTTGCAAATTGTTCCGCAAGAATTTGAACATCAATGAAGGGAAGACCTTCAATTACAATTTCAAAGCACTGCTGACAATCATAACCTTCACAAATAATCTGGTTCTCTATGATATAACGAACTTCGGGCAATATTGAAGCCATAGCCAAAACCTCTTCATTAGCAACATGATACAGTGACAAAGCCCCAGAGCATACATAAAATAGTAGGAGGTAATCATCCACCAGAAATCAACCCGATGATAGGGAAATGCCAAAAGAATGTCTCGAATTACTTCTCGCCGAAAACCAAAATAATGATGACAAACATGCTTAAGTGCATTCAAACAGTAGATGAGCGCGTGTGCTTATGATCCATCTTTAAAGTTAATTGTCTTGCTTCCAGAATCATAAACTTTTAAATACGCATCCAGTGGAATAACATAACCGAATTTCACGTACCCCCTTACTATAAATTTTTTGATTCGCATAGGCTTGCTAAAAAATAGGTCAATTACTTCCTTCCAAGGAACTGTCTTTTCATCATCATCATCATCATCCAACTTGGGAAAGCATGAAGGACAGACATACTCAATCATGTTAATGGTTAGACCATAAAATGAAAATGTCTTCTCCCCAGTAAGATTGAATGGATGAAAACCAAGAAACCTGAGCTGCACCAAGGTCGAAAGAATTTCAAGACAATATAGATAATCCTGATACTCCGCGTCCTCCCACTTTTCAGCCACATACGAATCCAAGCAAAAAAGAGATAACTTTTTGTATTGCGGTAGATAAAACATATGTGTATGGCTAGTTGTGAAGTCATCTAGCATAACTACTCTATTGTCAATCACGAGAATCAGATAAAGATCAAGAAAAAAGGCCTTCAGAGATCATTGTCAGCCATCATCATCTGCCCGCTATCCTTGCATACCTCACTGCAAATTTCCACAAAATTCTAACACCCACAACAAACACAACCATGATCCCAAACTTAATATATCTTGAAAAGTAACCTTGTTGTGCTACAACTGCTAGCACAGTCACAGGTGACAACTATCTCTAGAAATGAGGGAAAAAATAAGAATTTTTTTTTGTTCCAACCTCGTTAATTCTAAAATTTGGATTTTCGCACAAATCTATTTTTTTTTTCAATCGAACTTTATTATGTACATGAATTATCCAAAACACCACTTCAGCTTAAATAAACAATTTTTTTTTGAAGTAGACATCAGTTTTATTGATAATATGTTCTGTTTTATACCTGAAAAGTATAGGTCCAAATTCGAAACCTACTTCTTGGTTGTGTGGTGAGTGCTACACTTGAGCAAGTTGTATCAATCAACCGCTAGAAGATGGATAGAAGAAGTACGATGCGCTTTGCAGAAGGAGTACGACTGTTTCCAGAACCATTTTGGACGGACGGACGCGATAGGCTCATTTTTTGGGCTCAGCCCAGTTTATTTATTTTATAGCCTTGTTTTGGGCCATCATCGGAAAACCCTATTTAATCAAGTCCCGTTCTTGTCCACCGTTGGATTTTAAATCATTGGAAAACCCTATTTAATCCAGTCCCATTCTTCTCCACCGTTGGATTTTAAATCATTGGAAAACCCTATTTAATCCATTCCCGTTCTTCTCCACTGTTGGATTTAACATCCAACGGCAGTTGAGTGAACATGACTGCTATTTAAACCGTGTCTCCACACTAAATCCTAAAGCTCAGTACTAGTAGCTCAGTACCAGAGAAACCCTAAATTAGAGCAACCCCAATCGCCACCATATGGTAAGATCTGTGTGTTCTGAATAGAGATTCTTCTGATTGTTGTTGCTTTTTGCTTATTAATTTAATGCTTAACATTTTATCAGGAGTTTGGTTCTCCTTCCAAGAAGAAGATTGACGATGTCGAGGCTCCTCAGGATGGGAAACAGGTAAAGAGAGGAAGATGGAGAGATGCTTTTTGCGTAATAATTTAATGAAATATTTGTGTAATATTGTAACATTATATCACGAGTTTGAGAAGAAGAATGCCAAGAAGAAGCATGACGATGTGGAGGATCCTCAGGACAGGAACGGTTTCGGTAAAGTGGAATGTTCATCCGGTGTTGTCAACTGGTCCTTTGAGCTCGGACCGTGGGAAGCGATTGTGCTCAAGGGCATCATCATTCTGTTCTTGCTTGGTCTTCCTGGTCTTGAAGGTGATAAGGAATGCATGCTCCTTACTGGGAAAGAGGTGGGTGAGAAAAAAGTTTGATCAATTTTCTTAGGGTTGGATTGTGAAGTACTTCTGTAATGTTGATTTGATTTGCTTTGGTGTTAAGGGTATAGTTTTTGGCATTGTATTTATGTCACGTGCCTTGCACATGTCTCTACCACAGTATATATATTTCCCAGATGTAACGAACTCATTACGATTTATGCAGCTCTATTTCTTCTTTTCTGGTTTTCTCTGAGTTTTCTCTTTGTTTTGGTCTACTTCTATCATGGTATCAAGAGCCAGTGAGATCGGGACCTTGCTTTGTTCGTCGTCTTCATCGTTGTGACTGTTTGTCTTCCACTGTGTGGTTGTTCTTCAGCTAAGTTTTTTTTTTTTTTTTTTTTCAGTCTCAGTGTTGTTTCTAGTATTTCAAAGTTGTGGTTATGGTTATGGTTCGTCTTAAGTTGTTTATGGTATTTCGAAGTTGTGATTGTTGAAATTGGAGTGTGATTCTTGTTGTTATTGGTCTCGGTTTTGCTTAATTGGTACTCGAATTGGTTGTTTCGTCTGGAATTGTTGAAGTTCATCTCAATTAGGTTGATCAGTAACCTCCAATTGAATTGTTGAGTACGTCTCACTTAGGTTGATCAGTCACCTCTAATTGTTCAACTTCGATTATAGTTTCAAGTCTGGGTTGTGGTGTTATTCTTAGATATGTTCAAGAAAAAAACGGTATTCGATTCAGATAAGTAATTCTTCAAGTTCATGTTGAATCTTGACAGTACAATTTGTGATTGTTGAAATCTGAGATTGGTTTACATCATCGAAGCTTTGGATCTATATTCTTAGTGCTCGTATTCAATTGTTGGAGCTATAGACAAGTTATAATTGTGAAAAGTGAAATCTTGGTGATTCTTCTTCGTAACCCTAAGTTTGGTTGGGAATTCTTTTGCTTTGAGAAATCTCTGTATTTTTCATAAGCATGCCAACTACGATTCCTACTCAGACAATGGTGTTTTTGCCAAATATATTGCTTGATGCGTCCAACTATCCTGCTTGGGTATTTCGATTGGAATCTTTTCTTAAGGGACAAAACTTGTTTGGATTTGTTGATGGCTCTATTACTTGTCCACCACAGTTTGATCAGTCTTTTGATGGTACTACTGTCCTTTCTGCTGATTATGTTGCGTGGGAGGCTCAGGACCAAAGTATAGTCAATATGCTTAGTGAAACACTTGGTCCTATTGCTTTGTCTTGTGTTGTGGGTAGTAGATCTGCTCAAGAACTGTGGTCCAATTTGAAGCTTAAATTTGCTGCACCAACTAGGCAAAATATACTCCGACTCAAGTCTAATCTACAAGAATTAAAGAAAGGCTCTGATAGTATTGAGACATATTTGGATAAAATCAAAGCTGCTAGGGATGCTCTAGCTACTATAGGTGTTTTTATGGAGGATGAAGATATTGTTGTGACTGTTTTAGGAGGTTTACCGGCCATCTGAATATGCTGCAATTAAGACAGTCATCGGTATAGTTTTTGGCACTGTATTTATGTCACGTGCCTTGCACATGTCTCTACCACAGTATATATATTTCCCAGATGTAACGAACTCATTATGATTTATGCAGCTCTATTTCTTCTTTTCTGGTTTTCTCTGAGTTTTCTCTTTGTTTTGGTCTACTTCTATCATTTGGAACGTATTTTGTTTGGATGTTGCTAACATTTCAGAACTAAGATGAAGTTTTTTGTACTAATATTGCAGTTCATTTGACCCAACTTGCTATGCTATGACTGGTCATATTGGATGAAAGGACTTGTTGCTGGTTTATTTTTTATTTTTTTATTTTTATTTTTAAGTAAATGTCCCATGGAATTTTGCATAAATACCTTAGGCCTTAGCATATATTCTTGTAAGGGTATTGAGCTGTAATGGAAATATGGTATATATGCATAGGCATACAAAAACCTTTTCAGTTATTTCATTATAAACACTTGCATCGGGTCCTTGAGTTTTAGGGTTTTATATAAAACTCAAAAATCAAAAAATCAAAATTAAATAAAAACTATAAAAAAGGATAAAAACTTCTTTTAAAAATATACAAAGTATCAAAAGAAAAAAAAACTAAGGATGCAAGACCGGAAGAAATATTTAAAAAAATTTTGAAAAACTTTTCATCTTTTAAAGATGGTTATTAAGAAATTAATGTAAAAAGAAAGCAAAATTCAATTTCTTTTATTTTCTTAACAACATGAAATATCAAAATAATTTCATTTCTTTTGTTAATTCTTATTATTTATTTGTTCTAATTTTGAAAATGACAATAAGAATTCAAAATTAGAACAAATAAATAATAAGAATTAACAAAAGAAATGAAATTATTTTGAAATTTCATGTTGTTAAGAAAATAAAAGAAATTGAATTTTGCATTCTTTTTACATTAATTTCTTAATAACCATCTTTAAAAGATGAAAAGTTTTTCAAAATTTTTTTAAATATTTCTTCCGGTCTTTCATCCTTAGTATTTTTTTCTTTTGATACTTTGTATATTTTTAAAAGAAGTTTTTGTCCTTTTTTTTATAGTTTTTATTTTTTTTGATTTTTGATTTTTTGATTTTTGAGTTTTATATAAAGTAGTATCTGAACTAATTAGAAAGGGGTAGTTTCGTCTAATCACTCTCAAAAAATGAATGATGTGGACGGAATGTGGACGGAAAGTAAGCATAAATACCATTTGAAACGAAATCGAAGAGTTTAGGTACCATTTGAGACGAAATCGAAGAGTTTAGGTACTGCTTGTGATCAAAATGGAAGTTTAGATACCATGTATATAATGGAGGATAAGTTCAGGTATTATTTATGATAAAAACCCTTTAACATATATATGAGAACTAAGAAGTATAATACTTTGAATATTCACATATTGATAACATGCATGGCAAGAACTACTAGTCCATTCAGTTTCAGTCTATTTTGAATTTCAAGTCAATTGCATGTTTTATACAATGAAATCTTTTTGGATACAATGTTTTTCTTTTCAAACTTGGGCATGGATTAAAACCTGAAATTGTTACATGGAAGAAGCTGTACTCATACACGCTAGCTTATGTCACTTCATGCCATTGTTTCTTCTTGTTTATCTCAGGATCTTGTTTTTAATTAAGGTCATGTCAGTTAACAGGAGGAGCTCTGTGATAGGAAGGAACCATTACAGGAAAGAACATTTGTCTTACTCCTTCGGCGCTGATTATCGGGAAAATAATCCCTGATGCACCCTGCAAAATGGAGAAAGATCAATACATGTAAAAGGATTTGTTAAGGAAACTTCTAAATATATGCACCGCAAAAAATTAGAAAGACAGCAGAGCTGCACACCAAAATCAATCTGGCTCCAATCCACATGCGTTTGGGCGAAGGGAATGGAAGTAACAACCGCCCAACAGCATAAATAGCCACAGCAAAGAAGTGGAGGACCAAGCTCAAAGGGCAAGGGTTTAGACCAGAGAGAAGAGCCAGAGGTCCATTGGAAAACACGCCTCCAAGGCTCAAATAGTCGAAGCATGCTTCCCGCATTTCTTTCCTTGCTGGATCAGGAGATGCACAGAACACCTTGTATAGAGCACCTGCCAATGTGTTTATGGTAGAAGCCACAGGCTGCAAGAAAACCAAGCAGTCTCTTACATAAACTTACCACCAAGTTTGAGCTGCAATCAAGACCCTTTGGCCTCATTAACAACTTTCCAAAAAAATTCGTGCTAAAATTATTAGATATGGACAGGCTGTTTAGTGCTTACTTTACGAAGAGTATAGAACGAGTCGAGGTATCTGCAAAGGGCAGGTGCATCATTGAGATTGTGCAGAGGTCTTAAAAGATCCCTTACAACCACAATGTCAGATAGAGCCACAGTCATGCCTCCTCCAGTTAAAGGATGGCGCATATTGACTGCATCGCCCATTAGAAAGGCACCGGGGGTGGGATGAGGAGCAGCAGGCATGCTTCTATTCGGCATTGATTTTATGTTTCCTTTATCAATGGCAGCCAAGAAAGCAGTGTGCAGCTCAGTAGGAACCTATGATATTATACAACTCCATTTATTAATCCAAAGAGTCATATAAGCGAAGCAGAAATCAAAACAAACCATGTGAAGCACACTGTACATACTTGGGGTGCCACCTTTGTTTTCAAGTAGTGAGCCATTTCACCACCAGAAATCGAAGGTACTTTTTCGCCTGGTACATCAACCAGGCAGCGAATCTCGGTGCTGCTGATAGGGTAAAACAATATGGGTGAAGGATCTGCCAAGATTACATGCCCATGATTTGCATATGGAAGCTGGCAATTCTCAAGAATCAAACCAATGAAACAAGAAGGAATATCAACCTGCAGAAATAATAATGACCATGAATATTTTCTATTCAAAATTATTATCTCAATTAATAATATCTTCATGTTCTTGTTATTTCACAAGATTAACATGCATGTTAACTTCACCTTCGGATCACAGAGAGAGCGTCGCAAGTTTGAAAAGCAACCATCGCAGACTATTGTCAGGGGAGCGTGTGCAGTGAGCTCCTGATCATTACCTTTGGATTTATACTGCACCCCTTTCACAGTACCCTTTTCTTCACGCAGAGATGTTACTGTACCTTGTTCCAATCTAACACTGATATGATAAGTTTTAATTAGGATATGAAGAAGTTTTCTAAAAGAAAATGCAAATCTTCTATGACAATTGTGAACTAGATAAATTTTTACGAAAAGGAGCATCTGGCAAAATGTTATTTTCCAAGTAGGCAAGTAGTATGGCATATCATATTATTGCTTGATTGACGAGCACTACTCTTAGCATTGTTTCTATGGAACCATCTAGCAGCAATCAAATTATAGTACTTGAAAGTAAAGGCTGATCGAAGCAGATTTCTACAACTTTGAATTACTCAACAGAATAGTTCAGAAGCATTTAAAGCGAAAAAAACCATACTTGGGAAGAGATGAAGCTTTTTCGCGCATTCTTTGAATGAAACGGCCATGGTGAAAGCTTCTCCCAGCCACATCCGGATGAAAGTTTTCCAAGGGATACGGCAGCCTGGTATTTTTCCCATCCTTGTAAAGTGCATACCCAAAAACTCTCTGAGCATCAATCTCATTCACACAATCTAATTCAGAAAAACAAACATATGAACCATCATATATCCATGTCTAACTAAAAGAGGAAAAAGAGAAGGAAAGCCCAACTATTTTAGACCTGCACGAAATCATAAAGAATGTGTGCAATCATATAACTTATAAGTCCTCATGCTCATTATCTTTATATTAACTAGTATTCCTTGCTTACCCTCAAGGCCCAACTCAATCAATCTCAAATATCCCCCAGGTTGTAGCAGTTCACCAACAATTCTATCTGGTTCTGTCAAGTCTCTTTCAATCACATGCACTCGGCGCCCATCCTGCAAATGCTCATATTGTAAGAACAATGCCAAACCCAAAGGAAATGAAATTAAGAAACCCGGACATGATTTATAGATTACAGAGATTGTAACACTATGATCTAGTTGCTACTATATATGTATAAGCTAACAAACATGTATGCTAAACTGGGTAGCTGAAAGAACTAGAAGGGTTTCCAAATTTGCCACAATTCAGTAAATCTGTAAAACCCCAAACAGATCATAAATCCTTCTATATTGCTCAGTGAAATGTTCATCTTAAACATTAAATATTGAAAGTTTAAATATCATAGGTTATATATCAGATCAGCATAGAAAGAGGCATATAGCTCTTAGGGATTGATCGAGTGAGAGTGTCACCTTCCCAAGAGTATAAGCGAGTGCCGAACCAACAACCCCAGCACCAACAATGATAATGTCAGGACTTGCATCTATCTTTGCCTGCAAACACATTCCATTTCCAGAGCTCTCCAAAAGTTCCTCATTTTGAGTCTTCATTGAAGCTTTGACATTCGTCCTCTTCCCTCTTAAAGTGTATAAGAAAACAACACTCAACAATGAAGATATGACTGCTCCCATTATATACAGGTAATCCATTTTATTTCTCTCAGCAATGAAGTCTTTGAGTTTGTGCTTCAACTTGGCGCCTTTATATAGAGTTGGCCAACGTTCAATAACTCTCAACAGCATGGACAACTCATGCGCCAACCATTTCAAAAGAGTTGTATACCAGAATAAATTAAGAGAAAGGTTGGGAATACAGAATTCTCCATTCAAATTTTTGTACTAGAAAAGTCCTGGGTTATAATATATCTTGTCACACCAAGTACATAGTTAAGTTGCGAAAAATATTGATACAACGTTGGAGTAGTCTGGCAGACCGAAATACTTGATCCCGAAAAATGCTAGCGATCTTC
Organism: Rubus parviflorus; assembly: GCA_029955375.1. Lineage (NCBI taxonomy): Eukaryota > Viridiplantae > Streptophyta > Magnoliopsida > Rosales > Rosaceae > Rubus > Rubus parviflorus. The sequence goes on from JARGGL010000001.1 coordinate 33,278,595, forward strand.
TTCACTTATTACCAATTAATTTTCAATAATACCACAAAGGAATTAGTCATCACTGTATAAGACTGCATATAGTGTTTATTTTTCAAAGACTTGGGTGCTAGTATGATCTTCTTCTTTTTTGCACTGCAAGAACTATAATGATTCAAAGAGCCAAAAGATGAAGTTCATGGTCAGTGATTGAGTACGTACGTAGCACTTGAATGGCTGTCCAAGTAAGACTGGATTTTGGTCAGAGATGGGGTTGGTGATATGTGGGAAGTAGTGGATAAACATATGTTTAGTACAGATTATTAATTAATATATATTCCAGAGTTGCAAGGTCAAAAGAAAATTTCTTTAGTTTTTGAAACCATGGGAGCCAAACAGGGGGTGATCACAAGTTCACAACTAGGACCTAGTAGTGATAAATTAAAACACTAAAAGGTTAGAGAGAAGAAAAAATACTACTTTCCAATCATGTAAACAAATTACAGCATATACTGATTATGTCTGCAGTCTGCTACAATAATCTTTCACAAAGGTGGCTGCTGGATCAAGTCAGGATGATAATAGTTGTTTAATTTTAATCTTATTATGTGTGCACCTGCCTATTATTTTTTTTTCTCTTCCTATATTTACTCATATTTATATACTATTTTTCAACTACACACACAACTCGCATACAAAAAGATATGTTATGGTTGAACTTCTCACTGTACTTTATGGAGAAGTATTTCCGGTAATATTTCCTGTATCTTACTAACTACAATGAATTTTATTGAGCTATGTGATTCGTGTTTCGTTCGAACAATCTGCAAATCGACGAGGAAGTAGAGTGGAGATTTGGTTGGTGGTTTTAGTCATGAATTTCCTACAATCAAATCTCTGATACATATGAGAACTATTGAATTCCAAAAGCTTAAGCTGATAGAGAACTAAAGAAGGGTTTACCAGATGTTTAAAAAAAAAAAGGGTTCGGTAGTTCACTAATATGAATATGAAATGTGTAAGGAACTTACTTGGACTGTTAGACATATTAAGCATGAAGAAGAATCTCTTGCTGTTAGATGTAGACTTGTATTGCATTGTCTTGACTCAACTGATCACTACACTACCTAACGTTTTGTCCATTCAGAAATTTTATGACACAAGATTGAAGGAAACAAGATAGCAACTTTTAATTTACACTATTATCAGGTACAAGACTTTAAGTTTAGGATATTCCCTGCCTCAAATGCAATCATCCCATTGCCAAAAAAAAATGCAATCATCCCATTGCCAAAAAAACAATGCAATCATTCAACAAGAGGATATTGGTGTTATATAGATGCTGACACTCATCAAGGACGTCATCATAATAAAATTGCACTGTATTTAGTTCACTATTTTCTGGGTAAATTGTATTTGAGCACCAAAGCCTTGACTACTCACTATTTACAGAAGTAAAGAATAAGATAACTTTTGCATATCTCTCGGTGAATTCAAGTGAGTCAATGTGATTATGGGATGTAAAACTCAGACAAGCTTGAAAAGTAGGTGTTAGGCTATACTTCATAGTTCTTTCTCGTGAGTCATGACCCTTAATAAATAGTAAATGTCACATACCACCATGCATATTGATATCTTTCCCCTCATGAATGAAGCAGCACACCATAGTTGATATCCTGCATTATTAGTGACCCTCATGCAACACATGTATGATTTTACAAATCATGTAGGAGAAGGAAAAAAAATACAAGAGGACAAATAAGAATATGAACCAAGTACTATTTCAGCCATTTAAATTTACATGGTCCCTCCAAATAATGTGCTATCACGTCAGATATAGAGTTGTGTCATGCATTTAAAAAAAAAAAAAAGGCAATGTTGACAAAAACCATGGTAGTTGGAAATTTAGAAAATGGGAAAGCCAGCAATAGCTGACTCAGTGCATATTCTTGTTCGTGTGTGAAAAGCCAAAGAGAAGGTGTAGTTGAAACTTGCAAGGTTGAAGACTGAGACGTGTAGGACAGTGACCCCAAAATTTATGTGTTATTATTTACCAACTGCTACAGCTTCATACAATTACAAGTTTCATGGGAAACCTAGCTTGTTTTCTCTACTGCAGAAAAACAAATCCCAAAAGAATTAAGAACACAGTTTGCTTTCTCTCCTATTTCAGAATTGACCCCCCAACTTGATCTTTATTTTGTGGGAGGAGCTACTGCTGATTTGATACAAATTGGTTTAACATCAAAAGAAAGATCTGGGTACCAAATTTTTCTCCAAGAATATGCATATTTCGATATCTTCATTGAACAGGAGGAGCTCTGTAATATGCTGGTACTGTTGCAGGAAAGAACATCTGTCTAACTCCTTCACCCTTTATAATGGGAAATATGATGCCTGATGCACTCTGAAAATTGAAACCAGAAAACTTGTATAAGCACTCAGTTATGTGTAAGGATGAACATGTTGAGAAAGTAGTGAGAATATTCAGTTAACATACCAAGATCAATCTAACCCCAAGCCACGTGCGTTGAGGAGAAGGGAATGGAAGCATCAAGCGCCCTACTCCATAGATAGCAACAGCAAAGAAATGCAGAAACAAGTGCAGAGGACGAGGGTTAAGACCAGAGAGCAGAGACACTGGTCCATACGAACAGATGCCGCCAAGGCTCAAATAGCCAAAACATGCGTCACGCATTTCCTGCCTCGCTGGATCAGGTGATGCACAAAACACCTTGTACAAAGCACCTGCCAAGGTGTTAATGGTAGATGACACAGGCTGAAATGAAAAGGAAGCACAATATCAGTATAGCAGAAACCAAAAACAATGCCACATTGCATTTAGTTTTCTGGAACAAAAAATGTTTTTAGTTATGTTATTTGAATGGCGGCTTTACCTTACGCAATGTGTAGAATGATTCAAGGTAATTGCACAAAGCAGGTGCATCATTGAGATCATGTAGGGGTCTAAGAAGATCCCGGAGAAGAACAATGTCTGAAAGAGCCACAGTCATGCCTCCTCCTGTTAAAGGATGCCTCATGTTGAACGAATCCCCCAATAATAGTGCACCAGGAGTGGGAAGAGGATTTGCAGCCATGCTTTTGTTTTGCATGGATCTGATGTTTCCCTTGTCAATTGCAGCTATAAAAGCATTGTAGAGCTGAGGAGGAATCTGAAATACAAAGTCCCCAGATTAGTTCAGTTCAGGTGGGTATGTGTATTTTATGAAAACTAAATAACTAATCAAGTCAAGCAAATTATTGATAGATATACCTGAGGAGCCACCACGGTTTTCAAATACTTGGCCATTTCACCACTAGCTACCGAAGGAACTTTTGTTCCAGGTACATCAACCAAACAACGAATCTCTGTGCTACTGATAGGATAAAACAGGATGGGTGAAGGGTCTCCCAAAATCACATGACCATGATTTGCGTATGGAAGTTCACAGTTCTCCAAGACCAAACCAACAAAACAAGAGGGGCTTTCAACCTGCAGTAATTAGAAATAACCCTGTTGGTTTCATGAAAGAGCAAGCATTCCTGTGCTAAAATTGAGTTCAAATATGTAACAAATGCTTGAATTGTCCAAGGTTGGTACACATCATTACCTTTGGAGCACTGAGAGACTTGCGCAGATTTGAAAAGCAGCCATCGCACACGATTGTTAGTGGAGCATATGTTCTAAACTCTTCCCCAGCCTTGTTCTTGTATATCACCCCTTTGATGGTGCCCTTTTCTTCAATTAGTGTTGTCACTGTACCTTGTTCCAATTTTACACTGCAAAGAAATAGAGGAACATGTGTAAGAGGTTGCAACAAATTACATCAAAGTAATCGAATACAAGAAATCACAGAATAAAATCTTGTAATATACTTAAAGGGAAATGAGGATTACTTTGAAAGAGTTGCAGCTTTTTCACGCATTCTTTGTATGAAACGGCCATTGTGGAAACTTCTACCAGCCACATCTGAACTGTATTTTTCGAGGGGATAACTCATTTTTGTGTCCTTGCCATCTTTGTAAAGAGCATAACCAAACACCTTCTGAGCATCAATGGACTCATTTGCACAGTCTGCAGCCAAAAATAAATATTGTTGATTAAAAATCAATGTCTGCCAAATTAGTACTAATCATTCAGTAAGAGCAGATACTATCCAAGAACAACAAAGGAGCTCCGAAATTGGGTATGAAATTGCTCACCTTGAAGACCCAGCTCAATCAATTTGAGATAACCCCCAGGCTGCAAAAGCTCACCAACAATTCTGTCTGGCTCACTCAAGTCTCTTTCGATGACATGCACACGGCGTCCTTCCTGTAACAAGAAGCAAACATATGCTTAACTCAAAACCCAGATTCAAAATCGAGCTAATAGCTCAGCCACTACAGCAAAATCTGAAATCTGATGTGTCCTCGGTGGTAATGCTTATGCAGTTCACATATTCAACCCAAAATCATATAAAAAATTATTCACATTCCAAATTTAGTAAAATCTAAATAACTTTGATCTGCGTTACTCTGATTAGTACTGACTAGAACAAATCCACAGGGGGAAAAGTAAGTAGCTTTCACACATATGATCTACTGAAACAATCCTCATTCGCTTATTTACCAAAAAATAAGTTGATTTTGAAAAAAAAAAAAAAAGGCTAAAGTCAGAATAAGACGGCTTCAAGTTTTGACTGCTTAGCTGGGTTGTTGGTAAACATGGAGCTGAAAAAGCAATCGCACCAACAATAATGAACACGTCTTCTACTAACAAACAACAAAATAAAATTTTCCTTTGCTCAATTTTCCCAATCAAAAGTTAATCATAATCTCTCACCTTGGCAAGAGTGTAAGCAAGTGCTGCACCAGCAACTCCGGCACCGACAATGACGACGTCGGTACTTTTCTCCTCCATTCCCGGCCGAAACGCACCGTTTCCGAACCCATTGCTCTTCACAAGCTCCGAAGCCTCGACCTTTTTCTTTCCGCCGAAAGTGCTGTTGATGATCATGAAGAAAACAGAGGCCAGCAGAGAAGCCAAGACTCCACCCAGAACGTACTCGTAGGACACCATCTTCAACCAAATCGGCGAAGATTCAACAATGGGGATTTCAGGGAGGCTTTGTTTCTTCTCTGCGATTTAGTTTCTCTCTTTTTTTTTTTACGTGTTGGGATTTGTGAAGTGGAGGACTTGTGGTTAGAGACAGCTACGAAAGGGTTTATATAGAGTTGTTAGGCTTCGGGGTTAAAATGGGAAGGCGCCCGCCACTGTTATTTAACCGATTTTCTTCTTCAACAATAGGGTGGTTATGTTAGGGTGTGCGCGAGACTATGGAAGGAGCGGTATGGACTTAGCTGACAAAAATAGGGTTTACTTGGGGACGAATTACGAGTGTCAATTGCAACAGTACGCCAACCAACGACTCCACCTCTCGGTGCTCTTGGACTGCCATCTTCTTTCGTTTCTATTTTTTGACAGCGCAGTCAAATTTTGTTTTCAAAGGGTAAAAACCAAAAGATGAAACTGCTAGTTAGTTAGGCGCGCGGTTTGAACTCTGGTTTCTTCGAGTAATGTTTTTTCTTCGAGAACAAATAATAATAATTTGGATCATACTTTGGGATATGGGATAGGAGATGATCGAGATATTACATGGTTATCATATTGATGGCATTACATGAAACACCGTCCGGTCCGAATGACATCACAAGGAAGCAAAACAGGACAATCATTTTTTCACAACTTTTGCTTTTTTCGCTTTTAAAACAAGAAAATATTTGAATTAAAAACTTTTTATTGACTTTTTTACAACAAATTGGTTACCATATTTTGAATTTTTTAATTTCTTTTATTCATGCGGCGTAATGGTAACCAATTTGTGTGGTGCCACATCATAACCAAACTTGGTTTCAATATTTTTTAATAAATTATCATTTTGATTAATATAACTTTAGAATTTTTCAAACTTGGATGAGACAATTGTAAATTTTTTAGAATATTTGAAATGATAGAATCTACAACTCCATCAATTAAAATTTCATCAATTGCAATTTCCATTGTTTGGTTGTATCTATATGGAATTTGGAATATATAATAAATTAAGAATTTTTAAAACAAATTAAAAGATTAAAATGAAAAAAAAAAACTTGTTTTGGAAACTAATAAAGAAATAAAAATAAATTTCTGCAAGGGAATTCGAGATGACACCTATTTTGGTGGAAATTGAAGTGAGGAATTCGGGCAATCAATTCCTTCATTTTTTTCCACAGAGAAATTTATAATTTCCAAGTTGAGAATGTCAAACGAGGTAATTGAAGTCAAAAAATTATGAATTCCTCACTTTTATTTAAATTCCATCTTTTTTTCCTTTATCCAAACACACCCTAAAAAATTTACGAATGTTAACTTAAATACCCTAACATTTATTGTCCAAAAAAAAAACCCTAACATTAAATAGAGTTACATCATGAACTCGCTTTGGGATATTTAGAAACCAAATACAGGGTTGATGATATTTTTCGTCTATTTGTTAGTAAATTAATTTAGCTATGAAAATAACAAATAGAGATAAACGATGGAAATTGGATATGCACTATGCAGCATGCAAACATGGTAAAAAAAAAAAACATGGTAAAAGTGATAATAAAAGTGAATTTATTTTTGTAACAAAAAAAAAAGTGAATTTATTTTAATAATTTGGTCAAAGAGTTGCACTGCAACGAAGAGCAGAGCTAGCTCTCCAATTGAGACTAGATTTGGTCAAACAAAGCTGTGTATGAGTGTGCATTTCATTTTTTATATATTTCTTTTCCTTCTGTTGAGTTTTTAAGATGTATATAAATAAATAATTATATAAAAAAAATTATGCCCTCGACCTCTCTCTCTCCTTCAAGTCACCGTTAGGGGTTTTTCTTCGGCGCTGGCTTGGTGTGTTGCCGGTATGATCTCGTTCCGGCCTTCAGAGGCGGTCGGAGATGTTCTCTAGTACCTGGTGAGCTTTAGTTCATCACGACATTTCCAACTTATAAATAAAATCGATTTGGTCTTCTACGTACTATCAAGGGTTTAACCCAGAAAACTAATAATTTAAAGGAAAGTGAAGAAAAATGACAAATGTGTATTCTTCCATAATAAGAAATGGCTCATGCATGGCCAATACAGCTTATAAATAAATGTGATGATGTAGTAGGCATTACTAACCCCAATCAAAATTCATTAATCACATTTGTTTATCACGTTTAGAGTTTTAGATCTTCATTGTTGATTTTGAAGTCCGTTTTCTGTTAACGGGGTCGATATTTTTATATGTTGATGAAGGTATAGAGGAATGGTGAATTCTTAAGAGGCAAATGAGGATCTATGTCTATTATAGAGTTAGTAAAACTTCTCATATGCAATTTTTTTTTAGTGGCGTTGACTTCTAACGGTGGAGTTGTCGTTGGCAAAGCTATTGCATCGACCTTTTTATATTTCTTTTTAATTTAGTGAATGAGTTCCATTTTCAAGTCTTGGTGGACGCTTTTGCGCTCCTAAATGAGGTGTATGAACTAAATTGAACGTTGAAAATCGTGCGGAACCTAGTTATGGCATGTATTGTCGGAGCCAACGAGGCGATGATAAGTTTTTTTGCCATAACATACATTATTCTTTTTTTTAGAAGAAACATGCATTATTCTTTAAAAGTGAGATATTAGAGTTTATCAAGACTCTAAACACCGAGCAAACAAATCACGTCAATTTTCTTGATCCCAAAGTGCACGCTATTATTTACTTTCATAAGATGAAATTAAAAAAAATGGTCATTAACTGACTTGAACTAACAAAATGTTCGTCGGCAAAGATGTGGCATATACCTTTTTTGATTTCTTTTAAGTTTAGCTAACGAGTTAAATTTCCAAGTCTTGGTTACGCTCTTGTTCTTCTAAATGAGGTGTAGTAAGTAAATTGCATGTAAAAAATCGAGTGGAACCCGATTAAGGCATAGATTGTGTGACCCAACACTAAGTTCATTTCCTATATCACACATTATTCCTCAAAATGATCATATCTCAAAGTTTATCGAGACTCCAAAAACCGAGCATACCAATCGCGTCTATTTTTCTTGACCATGAAGTGCAAGGATCTTTGTGCTATAAACAGTTGAAAAGATGGAATTACTTTATAGTTTTTTCTATCACGCACCAAAAAGGTAGGTCTTTATGAGTAATTTTTTGCCCCATTAAAACACTCAACATTTCCGCCAAAAAAAAAATTGGTGGGAAAAACAACTACCATATGTCGAACTTAAAAACTTATGGGCACCACTGAATTAAATTTCAATTCATTATGTGGCTGGCTAGGGAGAGGAAGAATTTGACACTGCCGCCGAGTAAATTAGTCTTTGAGTTTAGAAATCTTTTGGGATACCACGATTTCGTTAAAAAAAAAAAACTTATTGCCACCACTGAGTTGGGAAAAAAAAATATAAAAAACAACTACCGTATGTCAAGTTAGTTTAGTCGTGTGCAGTTGAAAACAAATAAGCCAATGACGGAAAAAATTATATGGATTAATGACCACGGCTATAGCTTTGTACAAGGGTTTCATGGGAACAACAAATCTTGAAAGAATTAAGAACTTCTGGGTGGAACTAATGATGCTGATTTGATCATTTGTTACAAATTGGTTTATCAAATCAATAAAATAAAAAAAAATCTGGGTACTAATTTTCCTCTCAAGACAGGCTTGTTTCCATTTCTTCATTGAACGGGAGGAGCTCTGTAATACGCTGGCACTGTTGCAGGAAAGAACATCTGTCTAACTCCTTCACCCTTTATGATGGGGAATATGATGCCTGATGCACTCTGCAAATTAACAATCAGAAACATTTATTTTAGTATCCAGTTATGTGTATATGGAAATTTGTAATTGACAAACATGTTTAAGTAGCCAGTTATGTGTATATAGAACATTTTCTTTAACATACCGAGATCAATCTAGCCCCAAGCCACATGCGTTTAGGTGAAGGGAACGGAAGCATTAAGCGGCCAACACCATAGATGGCAACAGCAAAGAAATGGAGAAACAAGTGCAGTGGACGAGGGTTAAGACCAGAGAGCAGAGATATTGGTCCATATGAACAGATACCTCCAAGGCTCAAATACCCGAAACATGCTTCGCGCATTTCCTGTCTTGCTGGATCAGGTGATGCACAAAACACCTTGTATAAAGCACCTGCCAATGTGTTTATGGTAGATGACACAGGCTGCAATGGAAACCAAGCACTGTCAGCAAAGAAGAAACCAAAAACAATGCCATATTGGGTGAAGTTTTCTGAAACTTAAAACAGCATACAAGAATGTAGTTTTACATATAAGTTAATTGAATGTCGGCTTTACCTTACGAAGTGTGTAGAATGATTCAAGGTAATTGCACAAAGCAGGTGCATCATTGAGATCACGTAGGGGTCTAAGAAGATCGCGGAGAAGAACAATGTCCGAAAGAGCCACAGTCATTCCACCTCCTGTTAAAGGATGCCTCATGTTGAATGAATCCCCTAATAAAAGTGCACCAGGAGTGGGAAGAGGATTAGCAGCCATGCTTCTGTTTTGCATGGATCTAATGTTTCCTTTCTCCACTGCGGCCATAAAAGCATTATACAACTGTGGGGGAACCTGAAATACAAAGTAGAGTAGTCCTCAGATTAGTCCAGTTCAGTTGCGTATGTATCAAGTGTAAACTAATAAAGTCAAGCAAGACAAATACCTGAGGAGCGACCACGGTTTTCAAATAGTTAGCCATTTCACCACTTGCTACTGAAGGTACTTTTGTTCCAGGTATATCCACCAAACAACGAACCTCAGTGCTACTGATAGGATAAAACAGGATGGGTGAAGGGTCTCCCAAAATCACATGTCCGTGATTTGCGTGTGGAAGGTCACAGTTCTCCAAGATCAAACCAACAAAACAAGAGGGACTTTCAACCTGCAACAATAACAAATAACTCTGTTGGTCTCAAAACAAACAAACACTCCTGTGATAAAATTGCATTCAGATTGTTGATTTTCCCAAGGTTGGTACGCCATTGTTACCTTTGGAGCACTGAGAGATTTGCGCAGATTTGAAAAGCAGCCATCACACACGATTGTTAGTGGAGCATATGTTCTTAGCTCCTCTCCAGCCTTGTTCTTGTAAATCACCCCTTTGACAATGCCCTTCTCCTCAATTAATGTTGTCACTGATCCTTGTTCCAATTTTACACTGCAATGAAATTCCATGGGACATGAGTAAAAGATTGAAACTTGAAACAGATTCCACCAAAATAATCACATACAAGAATCCGTAGAATAAAAATCTTGTAATATACTTAAAGGGAAATAAGGATTACTTTGAAAGAGTTGCAGCTTTTTCACGCATTCTTTGTATGAAACGCCCATTGTGGAAACTCCTCCCAGCCACATCTGAACTGTATTGTTCCAAGGGATAAGACAGTTTTGTATCCTTGCCATCTTTGTAAAGAGCATAACCAAACACCTTCTGGGCATCAATCGACTCATTTGCACAATCTGTAGTCACAAATAGATATAGTTCAACAAAATGTAGGTGCCAGTTTAGTACTACTCATTCAACTTCCGCAGAAACTATGAAAAAGCATTGAAGTTAAAGCAAACAACTTTACAATTTACACAATTCTGGAATAAGTGATTGCTTACCCTCAAGACCCAACTCAATCAATTTGAGATAACCCCCAGGCTGCAAAAGCTCACCAACAATTCTGTCTGGCTCAGTCAAGTCTCTCTCAATCACATGTACACGACGTCCTTCCTGTAACAAGAAGAAAACACATACTCAGCTTTCACCCAATAACCAAAAAAAGTTTTACACTTCTTTGCTGCGTTTTTTTTTTTTTTGTGAAAATGGAGTTGAAAAAGTAGTCACAAAAGAAAGAAATGAAATTTTTTCCTTTTCTTAGTTCACTCTCAAACCAATAGAATCCCAATGAAAAACTAAAAGGGGTTTCATAAGAGACTCGATTAATTATAAGAATCTGACCTTGGCAAGAGTGTAAGCAAGAGCTGCACCGGCAACTCCGGCACCGACAATGACAACATCCGTACTCTTGTCCTCCATTTCCGGCTGAAACGCACCGTTTCCAAACCCATGGCCATTATTACTCTTTTTCTTTCCACCCAAAGTAGTGCTGATGATCATGAAGAAAACAGAGCCTAGCAAAGAAGCTAAGATCCCACCCAGAACATACTCGTAAGACACCATCTTCAACAAAATTGATGATCGAGGATCGAAGAATGAGAATGTAGTTAGTTTTCTGGGTCTCTGTTGCTTTGTGGTTTTAGTTTCCTTATGGTTGTGGACAGGTATGGAACTTGAATGGGTTTATATAGCTAGAGAACTTGAATGGTTTATATTTATTTATTACTCGACCCAACTTCCACGATGCTCTCACAGTCACGATCACTCCCAAGTCCAAGCCATGCCAGTAGTCTACATGCTACAATGCTAGTGGACTTGATGATCAATTTCCTTGTGAAGTTATAATATGATTAATTTGACTATACGTATGTATTTGCATTTGTATAAAAGCTCAGCGAGAAGAAGACGAAAATATATAAATAAAATGGTTGCTGCTTGCTTGGAAATGGAAGCCACACGTATGCACCAAAGCTTTCTTTGACCAAATTTGGTCTCAATTGGAGAGCTGAACTAGCTCTGTTCTTCCAACTACTCAGTAGTGGTCGACACCCCTTGAATAAATTTAAATAATTCGCATGTGTTTTATGAATTTATCACTCCATCATAATTTATTTATTTATTATCAAACTTGTTTTTTTTTTTTGAAAGGATCAAACTTGTTTCTTAAATAAATGATGAATGCATATAGCGTGTTATTTTTCACAAAACTCACATGTTAGCCTATATATAATGAAATTTAATTTGGTCATAAACACTGGCATTGGCGTATTGGTTTCAAAGCTTCCATTGTCAATAGCTTCGTTGTATTACATACTAAACTCAATCAAAATTTACTAGGTCAACCAACATTTACACCTACTTACCATTTTCACATCTCTATCGGTAATGCTACCACGAGATCCGTCGTCTATTTATGATGACCGTTATTCAACTACATGACTTAAACTGTTATTCATTAAGAAAGGTGAAAACGGTGACTAAAAGAAACAAAAAAAAATTAAAAATTGATAAAAGAATTTCACTAACAAATCAATATCGGAACTACTAATAACCAATTGTTTTCTTTGGAGGTTACCTTGCTAAAGTGTAGAGGGATGTCCTTGTGAGAATGTGGAGTGTTGTCCCACATTGGAGATAAGGGACCTTGCAAATGTGCTTATAAGGATTTGGGCCTATCCAACCATTGCCAATTGGTTTTGGTTGTGACGCCCAGATTACTTTATCAGTCCTAATGAAATCAATTAAGTATTCTCTAGACTTGACCACAAGATTGATCTCATGTAAACTAAGCTTGCTCTTATGCACTGAATATGGGGCGATGGTATGAAGGAAGATAATTTCTAGTAGACAGAGGCACACGAGGATCTTTGTCGATTTTAAATTTAAGGTTTATAGTTCTTTAGTCTTGTTTTGACATGCTTATTTACATAGAATAGAGATGAGATGAATATAAATATACTTTTGTTAGTATCAGAGTTCAAATACCTACTCCTCCACCATGTAATAAAATCCCTGAAAATAAGATAACTTAGTTGTTTTTGCAAGAGTGTTCACATGAGTGACAATTTTTAAGGTATTGTGAGGGACAAGTGAATCTGACGGCTGATATTAAATACACAGTTTTAAGTTGTTATAATTTCAACTTTTGCATTTAATTTCAGCCGTCAGATTCACTTGTCTCTCACATCTCACAGTAACTTAAAAATTGTCCCTCATGTGAGCAAGATTTGTTGTTTTTGATAACTTCGTCCTTTATTATAAAAATTTAAAAAAAAAACAAAAAAAAATTGAAGTATATAACTTCAATTTTGGATAATAATTTCCTTTGAAAAAAAAAATAGGGTTCTAAATGCCCCATAGTATTGTCTTCTTTCATACTTTTTTGATGGGTCCTTGATTGACCAAACTGTTTCCATGTGACCCCATATTTGTCTCTTCCACAGGCTCGCACGTACACACAGTAACACAACTACTCATTGGCATTTGGCAGGCGCACTCATTTAAAGAAGAAACCACACACCTGCTTCCAACAGCCCTATATAAACCCATTCAAGTTCCCCAACTGTCCATAACCTCAACTAGTTCACAGCTTCACAGAACTAAATTCCCATTCTTTCATTCCTAATTTTGTTCAAGATGGTGTCTTACGAGTATGTTCTGGGTGGGATCTTAGCCTCATTGCTGGGCTCTGTTTTCTTCATGATCATCAGCTCTACTTTGGGTGGAAAGAAGCAATTCAAGGCTTCAGCTGGAGTAGCAAAGAGTAATGGGTTTGGCAACGGTGCGTTTCAGCCGGAAATGGAGGAGAAAAGTACCGATGTCGTCATTGTCGGTGCCGGAGTTGCCGGTGCAGCTCTTGCTTACACTCTTGCCAAGGTCAGACTCTTTTAATCTCTTTTAGAATTTGATTGGGAATCTATTCATTGACAAAGCAAAGTTGAGCAAAGAAATATTTCATTTCATTGTTTGATCAGTGGAAGACTTAGTCTCTGTTGTTGTGAACTTGTGATTACTTTTTCAACCCAGTTCAGCTGGCTTATTATGACTGCTAGCACTTTTTTTTTTTTTTGGTTCAGATGAGGCTTCTTTCAATTGATTATATGGGTCAAAGTTAATCACTTTTTTCTTTTTTGGTTTGTATATGTTGGGTGATCATTTGAATAGTGTAGTCCAAAATGTACTTGAAGTTTCATTCTTGACAATCGGTAGTAAGACTGAACCAAAGTATTTGAGTTCTTGCTAAAATTGGTACCGGATTGGAAATAATATTTGAGAAGGCTTAAGGAGGAGGCTATGTGAATTACATAGGCATTGGCTAAAATGGACACGTTTAGATTTCAGATATTGCTGTTGTGTCTGAGCTATTAGCTCGATTTTGAATCTGGGTTTTGAGTTAAGCGTACGTTTTGCGTCTTGTTACAGGAAGGACGCCGCGTACATGTCATTGAAAGAGACTTGAGTGAGCCAGACAGAATTGTTGGTGAGCTGTTGCAGCCTGGGGGTTATCTCAAGTTGATTGAGTTGGGTCTTGAGGGTGAGCAATCTCCTAGCCAATTTAGAAATCCTTTGTTGTTCTTGTATTAGTTTGCCATAGTTTCTGCTCTTATTGAATGTTTAGTACTACGGTGGCAGACATTGGTTTTTAATCAACAATATCTATTTGTGGCTGCAGAATGTGCAAATGAGTCCATTGATGCTCAGAAGGTGTTTGGTTATGCTCTTTACAAAGATGGCAAGGATACAAAACTGACTTATCCCTTGGAAAAATACAGTTCAGATGTGGCTGGGAGAAGTTTCCACAATGGGCGTTTCATACAAAGAATGCGTGAAAAAGCTGCAACTCTTTCAAAGTAATCCTTATTTCCCTTTAAGTATATTACAAGATTTTTATTCTACGGATTCTTGTATGTGATTATTTTGGTGGAATCTGTTTCAAGTTTGAATCTGTTTCAAGTTTCAATCTTTTACTCATGTCCCATGGAATTTCATTGCAGTGTAAAATTGGAACAAGGATCAGTGACAACATTAATTGAGGAGAAGGGCATTGTCAAAGGGGTGATTTACAAGAACAAGGCTGGAGAGGAGCTAAGAACATATGCTCCACTAACAATCGTGTGTGATGGCTGCTTTTCAAATCTGCGCAAATCTCTCAGTGCTCCAAAGGTAACAATGGCGTACCAACCTTGGGAAAATCAACAATCTGAATGCAATTTTATCACAGGAGTGTTTGTTTTTTTTGAGACCAACAGAGTTATTTGTTATTGTTGCAGGTTGAAAGTCCCTCTTGTTTTGTTGGTTTGATCTTGGAGAACTGTGACCTTCCACACGCAAATCACGGACATGTGATTTTGGGAGACCCTTCACCCATCCTGTTTTATCCGATCAGTAGCACTGAGGTTCGTTGTTTGGTGGATATACCTGGAACAAAAGTACCTTCAGTAGCAAGTGGGGAAATGGCTAACTATTTGAAAACCGTGGTGGCTCCTCAGGTATTTGTCTTGCTTGACTTTATTAGTTTACACTTGATACATACGCAACTGAACTGGACTAATCTGAGGACTACTTTGTATTTCAGGTACCCCCACAGTTGTATAATGCTTTTATGGCCGCAGTGGAGAAAGGAAACATTAGATCCATGCAAAACAGAAGCATGGCTGCTAATCCTCTTCCCACTCCTGGTGCACTTTTATTAGGGGATTCATTCAACATGAGGCATCCTTTAACAGGAGGTGGAATGACTGTGGCTCTTTCGGACATTGTTCTTCTCCGCGATCTTCTTAGACCCCTACGTGATCTCAATGATGCACCGGCTTTGTGCAATTACCTTGAATCATTCTACACACTTCGTAAGGTAAAGCCGACATTCAATTAACTTATATGTAAAACTACATTCTTGTATGCCGTTTTAAGTTTCAGAAAACTTCACCCAATATGGCATTGTTTTTGGTTTCTTCTTTGCTGACAGTGCTTGGTTTCCATTGCAGCCTGTGTCATCTACCATAAACACATTGGCAGGTGCTTTATACAAGGTGTTTTGTGCATCACCTGATCCAGCAAGACAGGAAATGCGCGAAGCATGTTTCGGGTATTTGAGCCTTGGAGGTATCTGTTCATATGGACCAGTATCTCTGCTCTCTGGTCTTAACCCTCGTCCACTGCACTTGTTTCTCCATTTCTTTGCTGTTGCCATCTATGGTGTTGGCCGCTTAATGCTTCCGTTCCCTTCACCTAAACGCATGTGGCTTGGGGTTAGATTGATCTCGGTATGTTAATGAAAATGTTCTATATACACATAACTGGCTACTTAAACATGTTTGTCAATTACAAATTTCCATATACACATAACTGGATACTAAAATAAATGTTTCTGATTGTTAATTTGCAGAGTGCATCAGGCATCATATTCCCCATCATAAAGGGTGAAGGAGTTAGACAAATGTTCTTTCCTGCAACAGTTCCAGCATATTACAGAGCTCCTCCTGTTCAATGAAGAAATGGAACAAAGCATCTTGGAGATGCAAATTGGTACCAAGATTTTTTTATTTGATGATTATGTAAAACCAATCTGTATCAAATCAGCAGCATTTGTTCCATCCCAGAAAGTAAAGATCAAGATGGGGGGCAATGCTAAAATTAGGAAGAGTAAATTATGTTTTTAATTCTTTTAGGATTTCTTGTTCCTCAATGGGAACAAGCTAGATCCCATGAACTTAAACTTGTGCAAAGCTCTATAGCAGTGGTAAGTAATCCACATAATTTTTCTGTCATTGGCTTATTCATTTTCAAGTATACACGAGTAAACGAATTTGACATTTTGTAATGGTAGTTGTTAACTTGTTATTCATACTTGGATACAATTTCCATATGCGACTCTCGAATACCAAGGAACCAAAATCGGAGAGCGAATGAAGTGAAGAACTAAAGCACTGAATCCACCTCATGACGCACAACATAAACGTAAATGAGTGAAATCTACACTCCCCAATTTGGGGTATAAAGGGTAGGACAATGTTTTCCGTTTCGTTTACATTGATAAAACAGCTGATGCTTTTGAGGATCCTGGGTCAGATAATCATCAAGAAATAATGAGATTATGAAAGAAAGAGGGGATTTATCAAAAGAACACCACAATGATCTGATTTGTTATTATGAAAATAATTCCAGGAAAAGGAATATCCAAATTACATTTGCCAAATATGAAGAAAACTTCATACATCTAATCACACACTTTTAATTTTACGGTCTTTTTTTTTACCTAGCAAATTTATTTAGGTAAAGGTCCATCCATTTTTTTTTGGCAAAGGTCCATCCATTGGACTCGGTTGTCTACTTCAATTTCTATCCAACATTGATAGCAATTGTTACAACATCAAGTTTCTTTGTAGTCAAGCAATAGAGTATGAGTCATGCATGGACCTCTTTGGATGGTCGGAACAGAACCGTCTTTGAGAACTCGATTCCGGTTGTGGAGTCGGTATGCTAATTTCTTAAGCCGAGGCTCGATACTTGGATTGTTGAGGTTTCATGGCTCCTCCGGTTGGATGCGTTAAGATCAATAAAAGATGACACCATGAAGGAAGTTTTGGATCATGCTAGCTATGGTAATCTAATTGGCATCATTTGGGTTAGGTGGTGGGTTCTTTTTGTGCTCCTTGACACATTTCTAGCTCGGTTCTGGCGATGCGAGCTCATTTGGCTTCGTGATTGGAAGCATGTCTGCCTTGAGGTGGATTCCATACTCTAGTTCTTCGCTTTCTTCACTCTCCGACTTTGGTTCCTTAGTATTTGAGAGTGACATGGTGACATTGTTTGTATCAACTTTTGCTTTTGTAGGTATGCTCGACTCATATTTTTCGTTAAGCTAAACAGAGCAACAAATGCTTCGGTTAACCAGTTTTATTGTTTCCCTTCTCTTGTTGGAATGGGACTCATGTCTTGCTTTGTTCTTTTTTGTAGTAACAACTTACTGCGATGCCCAATTATTTCTTTTAATTCTTATTTTCTCGCATATAAAATCTCTTTCTTCATCGAGGTCTGCCCAAAAAGAAAAAAAAAATGCAAGTGATGCTTATGTTGCATGAACCTCATGGTAAGATGGATGAAGATGAGTTATGTTGTGAGTCCTTCGAACACTAAACTTTGTACGAGTATATGAAAGTAACTGTGAACTACCATAATAAAATGTCAAGTTAGTTTACTCTTTTTTTTTTTTTGGCAAGTAGAAACTTGATAAACAAAGCAAACAGAACCAAGAGGGACAGAGAAGGCTCTGTAATACCTCAGACAAGAGTTTACTCTTTGAGCATTTGAGATATAAATTAGCCAATGATTAAAACACTTATTTACTTGCCACTGACAGCTTCGTATAAATTTAATATAATGGGAAATCTAGCTCGTTCTAATAGCAGAACAACACTTCCTAAAAGAATTAAGAACATAATTTGCTATCTTCTAAATTTTAGCATTGACCCCCCATCTCGATCTTTACTTTCTTAAAGGGGAACTAAAGCTTCTGATTGTGATACAAATTGGTTTATTATATATAAAAAATATATGTGTACCAATTATTTCTCCAAATGGTCTTGTCTAATTTCTTCAATGAACAGGAGGAGATCTGTAATATGCTGGCACCGTTTCTGGAAAGAACATCTGTCTAACTCCTTCACCCTTTATAATGGGGAGAATAATGCCTGAAGCACTCTGAAAATCAAAAACCAGAAACATCTGTTTAGGCAACCAATTATGTCTATATGGAAATTTCAAATTGACAAACGTGTTCATAAGAAAGTGGTGGAAATAATTTGGTTAACATACCGAGATCAATCTAGCCCCAAGCCACATGCGTTGAGGTGAAGGGTATGGAAGCATTAAGCGGCCCACGCCATAGATAGCAACAGCAAAGAAATGCAGAAACAAGTGCAGAGGACGAGGGTTAAGACCAGAGAGCAGAGACACTGGTCCATACGAACAGATGCCGCCAAGGCTCAAATAGCCAAAACATGCTTCACGCATTTCCTGCCTTGCTGGATCAGGTGATGCACAAAACACCTTGTACAAAGCACCTGCCAAGGTGTTAATGGTAGATGACACAGGCTGCAATGAAAAGGAAGCACAATATCAGCATAGCAGAAACCAAAAACAATGCCACATTGCATTTAGTTTTCTGGAACAAAAAATGTTTTTAGTTATGTTATCTGAATGGCGGCTTTACCTTACGCAATGTGTAGAATGATTCAATGTAATTGCACAAAGCAGGTGCATCATTGAGATCATGTAGGGGTCTAAGAAGATCCCGGAGAAGAACAATGTCTGAAAGAGCCACAGTCATTCCTCCTCCTGTTAAAGGATGCCTCATGTTGAACGAATCCCCCAATAATAGTGCACCAGGAGTGGGAAGAGGATTTGCAGCCATGCTTTTGTTTTGCATGGATCTGATGTTTCCCTTGTCAATTGCAGCTATAAAAGCATTGTAGAGCTGAGGAGGAACCTGAAATACAAAGTAGTCCCCAGATTAGTCCAGTTCAGTTGCGTATGTATCAAGTGTAAACTAATAAAGTCAAGCAAGACAAATACCTGAGGAGCCACCACGGTTTTCAAATAGTTAGCCATTTCACCATTTGCTACTGAAGGTACTTTTGTTCCAGGTACATCAACCAAACAACGAATCTCTGTGCTACTGATAGGATAAAACAGGATGGGTGAAGGGTCTCCCAAAATCACATGACCATGATTTGCGTATGGAAGTTCACAGTTCTCCAAGACCAAACCAACAAAACAAGAGGGGCTTTCAACCTGCAGTAAATAGAAATAACCCTGTTGGTTTCATGAAAGAGCAAGCATTCCTGTGCTAAAATTGAGTTCAAAATATGTAACAAATGCTTGAATTTTCCAAGGTTGGTACACATCATTACCTTTGGAGCACTGAGAGACTTGCGCAGATTTGAAAAGCAGCCATCGCACACAATTGTTAGTGGAGCATATGTTCTAAACTCCTCTCCAGCCTTGTTCTTGTAAATCACCCCTTTGATAGTGCCCTTTTCTTCAATTAGTGTTGTCACTGTCCCTTGTTCCAATTTTACACTGCAAAGAAATCGAAGAACATGGTAAGAGGTTGCAACAAATTACATCAAAGTAATCAAATACAAGAAATCAGAGAATAAAATCTTGTGACTACTTAAAGGGAAATGAGGATTACTTTGAAAGAGTTACAGCTTTTTCGCGCATTCTTTGAATGAAACGCCCATTGTGAAAACTTCTCCCCGCCACATCCGAACTATAGTGTTCCAAGGGATAAGACAGCTTTGTATCCTTCCCATCTTTGTAAAGAGCATAACCAAACACCTTCTGAGCATCAATTGACTCGTTTGCACAGTCTGCAGCCACAAATAGATATTGTTGATTAAAATGGATATGTGCCAATTTAGTACTTACAAATCAATTAGCAGAAACTATGGCAAAGTAATGGAACTAAGCTACTTTGATTTTCTTCAGCTATATAACAAGGAGTTCTAAATTGGGTATAAGATTGCTTACCCTCAAGACCCAACTCTATCAATTTTAGATAGCCTCCAGGCTGCAAAAGCTCACCAACAATTCTGTCTGGCTCACTCAAGTCTCTTTCAATAACATGTACACGGCGTCCATCCTGTAACAATAAGAAAACATATGCTTAGCTCAAACGCCAAAATTACAGATTTAGCTCACACAACAAGAAATCTGGAATCTAAAGTTTCCCCCTTTTTGAAATGCTTTTACATAACATATAAAATGTGGGTTCAATTCCACTCCTGCTTGTGAAATTTGAATTTTGAAACTTCACGCATGCAATATTCCAATATGCACTCAACAAAACCAAATCAAAGAGGCAAAGATTTTAGCTTTCAACCATATCATCTACATGACTGAAGCCTCATTCGCATAGAAACTAATAGTTCATATAAAATTCCTAACAAAATAAGTAAAAAACAGAACAAGAGGCTTGAAATTTTGACTACTAAGCTGAGTTGTTGACGAAAATGGAGCTGAAAAAGTAACATAGAAATCAATTGAAACTTTCGTTGGGTTAATTTTCTCCGTCACCAAATTTAAAAAAAAAATCCCCAATCGAATTCTAAAGCTTAAACAAAACTAGGGAAACTGTCGAGCACGAGATTTCGTGTAAAGATTGATAATCTGACCTTGGCAAGAGTGTAAGCAAGAGCTGCACCAGCAACTCCGGCACCGACAATGACGACGTCTGTACTTTTCTCGTCCATTTCCGGCCGAAATGCACCGTTTTGCGCCGTCGTTACAAACCCACGATTACTGTTGAAAGGCTGGACCTTTTTCTTTCCGGCGAAAGTGGTGGTGATGATCATGAAGAACACAGAGGCGAGCAGAGAAGCCAACACTCCACCCAGAACGTACTCGTAAGACACCATCATTACCGAGATTCAAGGTAATCGATGCGACGCGATGCGTGAAGATTGAAGAAGAAGAAGAAGAAGAAGTCTACGTGTTGGGAAATGAAGGGAATTGTGGTTATGATGACAGGTATTCAAGTCCAGCGGGTTTATATAGGAGGAGGAGTGATTAGTTAGTAACGGCGTTAGGCGCAACGAGTACAAGTTAGTAATACGTGTGGGCCACACCATAATTAATTTCTTTTAATAACGTGTAGGCGCCTACAGTTGGAGTTTTTAATAATTTAGGTTGTGGGATGGTGTGGTCGAGCTCATGGGAGAGTGGGATGGCCCTACAAGATCAACGGGTCGAGGCACCTGTGAGCCGTGACTCTCGAATATTTACCGATATTAATATATTTTTTATCGAAATTTTTATTTTTTTTGGACCGTTAAATGATTTAACGTGGCGGATTGTTGGACTATGTAACTATGGTCTCTAGAGCGCACAATCATTATCAACATGATGACCATTATATATACTAGTAGGATTCAATCTGATTTTGTGTTTTTTAATAGACTTCTTGAAAAAGAGGGAATTTTGAAGACAAGCTAGAATATTTTTAACTAATTGATTTAGCAAAGATTGGAGGCATATTATTGTACAATATTAATAATGAAGGTGAGTAATGATCTATGCACAATGTGCATTAGGTGTGACTTTTAATCGTATAAGATAATCTGGAATGTTATATGTTATATTGTGCAACTAAATGCTAAGTTTCTTTGAGCTTGTGCAATGTACTCGTTTTGTCGTCAATGTTTGTGATTGCATTGCTAATTAGAGTGAAGAGCGTTGTGACAATGCTTGTTTCTCCGCTCGCCTAAGTTGTGCTAGCTAGTTACTTCTTCACCAGGTATGGCTCCTACAAGACGAGTTGACCATTGTTACCCGACTTTAGGGTCCTTCATCAATTGTGAGGAGAGGCTCTGGTTAAACAACAGTACAGGAGTTGTAGGTGGAGTAAGCTTGTGTTGTAGGGGGGATGGTGTCTCAACTATGACGGAGGTCGCTCACCTCGTTGGAAAATTAGAAAGAGTGAATAAAAGCAGAGTTGAGACAAAACTTTGTATGTACATGCACGTACTGTTTCAAAATAGTATCCTAATTAAAATAAGTTGTTGTGTAGAATTCGGAGTCCCTAGCTAGGGCTTGATTAAGAATTTGGAGTCTGAGCCGATCACACTTTAAGTTTGTCCTTAATTATGTCTTACATACCATATATAAAATGTTTACGTTTTCTATATATTAATTTCAAAAATAACATGTACATCATAGTCATTAAGAAATTCGGATTTGAAACCTCATTTAATATTTTTCAAAAAAAAGAAGAAGTACAAACCAACCACATTAGCTAGTTAGTTCATCACTGTTATGAACTCATGACAATTAATTAAGCTGTAGCTAGCTCGATCAACCATCTAAGGCTTTACGTTGTAGTTGTTATTTTTGTTTTGCATAAACAAACTCCCAAGACAAATTAATTGTCTAGCCAATATATAACTTGTGATTTGCATGATAAATTTCTCCAGTATTTTATAATTAGTACTGATCGAGTGGATGATCTCATCAGTATCAAAGATCACAAATGAGACCAACTTGTTTTTATATCCAGTCAGAGTTGCAGTACTGATGAGATCATGCAGATCGAGCTCTCCAAATGAGACTAAATTTGGTCAAAGAAGGCTTTCTCTTGGTGCATATATATATACGTGTGCATTCCATCTCCAACCAATTAAAAACTTACGTACCAACCAACCAACCAACTTTCTTTCAAGGTTTTGAAAAAACCGTGGGAAATAACCAGGAGATGTACGTACGTTGCTCTCGACCACTCTAATTCTCTTTGCTACCTAGCTATATATTTAAATCACAAAAAGACTCAGAAATTCATATATAAATAAATGGGTAGGTAGCTAGCTCTTATATTTTAAGTTACAGACAAATGATGGAAGAGCTAGACTTCTGGCATGGGGTGATGAGATCACTGAGAACTGAGAAGCAGCGTGGAGGCTGGGTCAAGTCGTCATCACTCACTATGGAACAATACCTTGTCAAACTCCTCATTATTAGATATATGATGTCTATGTACCTTCGACTCTTTTTCTATTTGGAAATTTCTGCTTGTCTTTCTTAAATAGTTATACGGTTACCTAACCAATTAACCATGCACTATAGGTTAATGCTCTTTTTCATTTTTTTTTTAAAACTCGCACTAGCTAACCTCCATTGTTATAGAATATAGATAAACAAATTATATTTTTTTTGAGTCGATCTAAGCATATTAATTGTTTTCAATTTTGCTATGTTGAAGTTGTTTCGATTAATAATAATTTGATATTAATTGAAAATATAATTTTCTTTTCTTTTGGATAGGTTTTTATGGAAGCAATGATTAATTGCATGTCTCTGAAGTATTGCTGCATGTGATAAACTTTTTTCTCATTTAATTAATTTGTTTAAACATGTAAGTTCTAAAGGATATAAAAACAACCAAGACAATGACGATGGCAGAAAGTTTTTTCTATATATATTTTTTCAATGAATTAGTTTACTGTACGTGCATGACAAACTGACAATGGATGGAGCCATCTCCATCATTTCTCAATTTGAAAGCAAATTCCACAAAACCTAATTCGCATAAGAAAAACCAAGTCAAGAATGTACATCGATCATATATAATATTGGATGCATGGGGGATATTTAAACTACGTGTATGTTTCTTCTACCAATATTATTCCATGTAACATATGTGGAGGCCGGGGAATCGAAACACATCACATTTTTTTCTTGAAGAAAAGAAAAATGAAAGTAGAGACAAAAGTTTCAACTTAAAGAGCATACATTTTTTTTTTGAGTAGTAAAGAGCATGATTTGAATGCATTAATATGGAGAAATAAATGTCCTTGGGATTAGCTTAAGTGATAAAGAATAGTGGAAAATTTCAATTTTCTCCGGTGTAACCAAAGAAAAATAAACCATTTCAAACTCATGATGGACCTAGAAATTATTGTTACTATATACAATTTCGTCTATTATCCAAAAAAAATTATAAGGTTTCGTCTAGTTCACGGAAATAAGTTTTTAAGAAAGTTGTCATTTTGCAATATTTTTCTATGGGGATATCACTAGTGTGTGATGATAGTGAGAAAATAATCAAAATATTAATAGTATAGGACAAGGTGGACCGTTGACATTTAGAAAGTTTAATAGAAGCATTTTAGTCATAAAAATGATGTAACTAATGTTAATGTAAGTACGTGAAAATGTAACATAGGCAAGTCCCCATGTTTGAAGGATACTACTACTAGTATTCAAGCTCTAGCTTGTAAAGGTCAATGGCTCCATACTCAGTTCTATTGATCAGCTTTGTAAAAGCCTTGTAATGTCAGTTCGATCAGTAAAACGAAAGTGATATATTTTCATTTCGTTTTATCATCTTCTGTATACAAGCATATGAGCATATCTCTAACTAATACAAGATGGTGATAAAAAAAAAGAAAAAGATACAAAGTAATAGCAAAGTGGGGAAACAAATAAGAGAAAATGAAGAACCACACAAGCAAATTAAAGAAGAACGTATCTGAATTATGAAGTCGTGGATTTAATCTATACCAACCAAGCAAATTGTAGGATTTTCTTTAATCATAAATCTTCGATGAATAATAAGTCGAATTTGCATCCCCTTGAGGCCTTGAATCAATAATGATTTTTTTTTTTTTTTTGATCAAATGAAGTTCATCTGTATTTAAACTCAAAAGGATGATTGTTCTAAAACCACAACTTCAGATATGAAGTCAGGGGGTACAGCAGACCAATTAAAATCTTGGCCAGAAATGAAAGAGTGCCTAGCTAGAAGATGGGCAGCCTTGTTTGCCTGTCGTTTAGTATGACCTAGTCTGTAGCTTGGAATTAGGACCAAAGTCTCCTTAACATCATCATAAAGCCTACCCAAAATAGACGAATTGAACTCTAGAGCTGAAAGTTGTTGGTGTACCACTAGTGAATCTGTTTCAAGAAGAACTGGAGACAGAGAGCACTCCCTAATATGAGTAACAGCAGCCTGACAAGCAAGCAATTCGGCATGCTCTGCTGAAAGAAGATTGGATAAAGACTTACTGTATCCACTCAGAAATTGGCCACTGGAATCACGGACCAAGAAACCCCAACCACCACGTCTTGTATGATAGTCAAAAGCCCCATCAACATTCACCTTAAGCCAACCAGTAGGAGGATGCATCCATTTAGGATTGACATTGCCTCGAGAAGAAGTAACTTTCGTACCATTATGGAAAAGAAAATCTGTTAATCTGATAGAAGAGCTCAGTGCTACATCTCTGGCTTGTGTGAACTGATTCTCCCAGACCCTGCAGTTTCTCTCTTTCCATATACCCCAGAGAAAAGTGAGCAAACGAGCGAACATACTCTTGGTTAAACGGTGCCAGCAAAACTGAAGCCACTCCTTAAACTCGAAATCCGCGGCCTCCATTTGAAAACACACCTGAGCAAGAGCTGCATCAGTACTCAAAACATCTCGTGTGAAATTGCAGTCACGTCCAATATGAACATTAGTCTCAGTAGCAGCATTACACAGAGGACAAATCTGCGATTCCAACTCAACCCGTCGTGAGACTAACCTATCCAAAGTAGGAAGGATATTGTGACACAGTTTCCAAGTGCAAAACTTCACCGATCCCGGAACTTTCGAGCTCCAAATGGCCTGCCAAAACCTACGCACTATCCTTCTACCCTCAGGATCAGAGTGAGTAACTTGAGTCAGAGAGGTTGCTAGACGATAAGCTGATTTCACTGTGAAGCCTCCATGGCGTTCAGGCTGCCAAGTTAAACGATCAGGAGGTGAGTGAAGACTAAGAGGAATGGACAAGATTGCTTCAGCATCTATCTGGGAGAACAAACTACAAACTTTCGCACCATCCCAAAACCCAGACTCCCCAATTAACTCATTTACCCGAGCCAGAGCATCCACATGAACTTCAGGAAGGGTAGGCTTGAGCGAAGGAACACCCGGAATCCAGTTATCAGTCCAAATAAAAATATTGTTCCCATCTCCCACTTGCCAGCAGGAGCCTTTCTTCAGAAGATCTCGTGTACCAAACAGACTTCTCCAAGAATATGATGGAGTAGCATGCTCAAAAGCAGTCCAAAAAGAACCATAAGGAAAGTAACGAGCTTTATAAATTCTAGCAACCAAAGAATTAGGGTTAGCAACCACTCTCCAAGCTTGTTTGGCAAGCATTGCCGTATTAAAAGCAGCAAGGTTTCGAAAACCCAAACCACCTTCCTCACGAGAAAGACACAGATCACACCAAGCCTTCCAATGTATTTTCCGTTTATTCTCAGAACTACCCCACCAGAACCGAGCACACATTTGCTGTAAATCATCACAAAAATTCTTAGTCAATTGAAAACAGCTCATCGCATAAGTAGGGAGAGCTTGCGCCACAACTCGGATTAAAATATCCTTGCCAGCACTACTTAGAAGCTTTCCTTGCCAACCCTTCAACTTCGCAGCCAAACGGTCCTTGATATATTGAAAAGTCGCAGTTTTCCCACGACCAACAAAAGTAGGTAAGCCCAAATATTTCTCGTGGGATTCCACAATCTCCACACCCAGATTGGAAGCTACCAACTCTTGCAAAACCGGTTCCACATTTTTGCTGAACACAACAGAACTCTTGTGGAAGTTTACTTGCTGACCAGAAGCTCTGCCATATATCTCAATAACTTCCTGAATCTGTGTACAAGCATCCTCCGTTGCTTGAGCAAAGAGAAGACTATCATCTGCAAACAAGAGATGGTTCACATGAGGGGCTTGTGAACAAATAGAAATGCCTGGTAAAAGCCCTCTATCTTGCTTTTGTTGCAACAAAGCCGAGAATCCCTCTGCTCCCAACAAAAAAAGATAAGGTGAAAGAGGGTCACCTTGCCTTAATCCCCTTGAGGGAATAACAAGACCTCTAGGCTTTCCACGAATTAAGAAGGAATACCGGACTGTACATACACACTGCATAATCATATCAATCCAGGTACGAGCAAAGCCAAACCTCTCCATAACCTTACGTAAGAAAATCCACTCCATTCGATCATAGGCTTTACTTAAGTCAAGTTTCAAAGCCATAAAACCCTCTTGACCAGCCCGCTTATTATGAATGAAATGAGCAAGTTCATTCGCCACAAGTGTATTATCGGTAATCAAACGACCCGGCACAAATGCACTCTGATAAGGGGAAATAATAGAAGGAAGAATAATCTTCAACCGATTCGCAATTACTTTAGAGCAAATTTTGTATATCACATTACATAAAGCAATAGGACGCAAATCAGACATGTGCTCAGGATTCTTAACCTTAGGGATGAGACAGATGTGAGTAAAATTTATTTGTTTCAACAGCGACCCAGAGTGAAGAAAATTATGAACGGCCTTTGTGACATCACCCCCAATTGTATCCCAATAATGCTGAAAAAATAAGGGCGGCATTCCATCTGGTCCGGGCGACTTTGTTGGATACATTTGAAACAAAGCAACACGAACTTCATCTTCAGTATACTGGGCACATAACATTCTATTCATATCCTCAGTCACACAAGGATTGATAGCTTGAAGAGTCACCTGCATAGCTTCTGAATCAATGGCACTCGCTGAGAACATATCGGAAAAATAGGAGGACACCACACGTTCTAACCCGTCATCATCCTCAACCCATAGACCTTGATCATCAAAGAGGCCATGAATAGTATTTTTCCTCCTACGATTAGACGCCTTACGATGAAAGAAACCCGTATTCCGGTCCCCCTCTTGTAACCAATTCTTCCTTCTATTATTTCCCCCTCTTGTATAATTTTTTTATTATAACTTTGCTATGATTGATTAAATTGAAGAATGCAAGAGCACATATGATAAAATTGGAATTGTAAGGGAACAAATTAATAATGTTGAATACTTTAATGTAAACGTGAGAGAAGTAAAATGAAATTAAACCTTTATTTTAATATTTGCATGACAATGGAGTTGAGTTTGTTACCTGTTTAATTAGCACAATGTGAATATCATTTAGTCCTTGTGTTGTTGTAACTTATAAATTAATCTTATGTTCTTTTTTTTTTTTTTTTTTTTTTTTTTTTGGTTACAAGGGGGCTCAAAGAGCCCAGACAAAACTAAAAAAGCTATCTATTACAGACAGAACTAGGAATTCTAGTTCTACCAATACCAACACTATCATCCTTAAGCACCTGATCAATATGAGTAGGGGGTTCAACCAAAATATGCAAACCTACAGTATCAGGAATACTGCTCTTGGCAAGAAGATCCGCCACAACATTCCTCTCTCTATAGATATGATTGAGACTGCAGTGATCAAACTTTTCCATGAGCCATTGACAGTTTATGATAAGAGTTCCGAAGGGGTGAAGATCATGGTCCCTTCCATTGATGAGATGAACAGCAGTTGTAGAGTCACATTCCACAACTAAATTTTTTATTTGCAGGTCCAGAGCAAGCTTTAGACCATTTAACACACCCCAAATTTCAGCTTGAATTATATCACCCATGCCAATATTATGAGTGAATCCTTGAATCCATTTTCCAGTCCAATCTCTAATGACTCCACCAGCACCAATTAACCCATTCTTTGTTTTAGTGCCATCAACATTTAATTTGAGCTGACCAATAGGGGGTTTTTCCCAGCTCAAAACCACAGGAGGGCCCTGAGATCTACAAGGCATCATTTTAGTAGTAGGAATCCATTCCAAAGCAGACTTTTCAATGATCTCAACATGATTAGGAGGGATAGTGAAATGAGAATCAAAAATACCTTTATTCCTCCATTTCCAAATATACCAACATATGAGAATGAAAATCTCTTTCCAGTCAAAAGAAAGCCACTTACCATCTTTGTTTTGGATGTTGGCAAAGATCCAATCACACCAATTCAAATGGGACGCATGATGAACCGTGGGGGGAATTGCGAAGGCATTCCAGATATTCATAGCTCTAGGGCAATCACGAAGTAAGTGCAGCATAGATTCTGGAACACCAGGGCAGAACTGGCAGCTGGTGTCAGTGGTAAGATTCCTTTTGCATCTTTGAACATTGGTGAGGAGACGACCTTGAGATACCAGCCAAGTAAAAAATTTTAACTTGGGAGGGATGTGAAGTTTCCAAATGCACTTCCAGAGACAGTCAGGGAGAGAGTTATGATTAATAAGGCATTGATAAGCACTTTTCACAGAGAAATTTCCATCAGAGCTAGAGCTCCAAATAAGTCTGTCAGGATTAGCAGAATAAGGGCTGATAGGAATCTTAGAGATATGGTTAACAACTTGGGTAGGAAGACAGCAATGAAGAAGATTCATATCCCAGAAATCTTGCACCAGGGCATCATTGTCCACAACAGAATCATCAGTAGCAAATTGCAACAGAATTCCCAAACCAGACCAGCTATCAAGCCAAAATTTAGTAGTTCCCCCATCACCAATTCTCCAAGAGATACCATTTCTCATCAGAGAGGCACCAAAAGAAACACTAGTCCAAGTACTAGAGCAGTTTGAGGGTTTCTTGTACTGGGGATCGAGCAAAGACATCTTCTTTAGATACTTGGCTTGATAAATTTGACACCAAAGACCAGTGTCACCTTGGATTATTCTCCAGCTAGCCTTAGCCAACATAGCTTTATTCATATCTGCAGTCTTCTTAATTCCCAAGCCACCTTTATCTTTGGGCTTGCAAACATTCTCCCAATTGATAAGATGAATTTTCCTTCTATCCGAGGAGCCCCCCCACAAGAAATTTCTATTAAGCTTGTCAATGGACTCACAAGTGTGAATAGGAAGCTTAGCTGTTTGCATCGCATACGTAGGAGTAGAAGCAGTCACAGCTTGCACAAGAGTCAACCTACCAGCCATGCTTAGGTGAAGGCTTTTCCAGCTTGCGAGTCTGTTCTGAACTTTGTCAACTAATCCAGCATAAGTATTTTTAGTGACCCTTGAATGGAGAAGAGGCATACCCAGATAGTTGCCCAGATCATTAGTAAGAGGGGAGCCACAGATCCTGCTAATTTTACGAGCAAGCCCTCTACGAACATTAGGGGAGCAATACACCAGAGATTTTTCAAAATTCACGGTTTGACCCGAGAGACTGCAGAACATTTTTATGCAATTCTTCAAGACCCTAGCTTGGGATTTAGAAGCTTCAGAGAACAATATAAGGTCGTCAGCGAAGAATAGATGTGAGATAACAGGTCCAGATTGTGAAGCTTTAATAGGTTTCCATCGACCAACGTCAATAGAAGTATAAATCTGGTGAGATAGCTTCTCCATGCACAAGACAAAAAGGTAAGAAGATAAGGGATCTCCCTGCCTAATGCCTCTACCAGCAGTGAAGGATTTGGAGAGATCACCATTAAGGACGACTTGGAAAGAAGTGGAGGTGACACAACTCATAATTAGCTTAACCAAACTAGAAGGAATCTGGGCTTCATAGAGAACTTGTTCAATGAACTGCCAGCTCAATTTGTCATAGGCTTTAGAGAGGTCAATTTTCCACGCAAGAAAGCCTTTCTTGCCTTTTGAAAGCCGACCTTTATGAAGAAGTTCCTGAGCAATCATGATATTATCTGAAATATGTCTTCCCGGAACATAACTGGTTTGGTTAGGACTGATGAGCTTACATAGTAGAGGTCTCATCCTTGAAACAATAATTTTGGTGACAGTCTTGTAGAGAGTAGAGCACAAACTGATAGGCCGAAAAAGGTGCATATGTTGAGGGCTCGCCGTCTTGGGGACCAGAGTGATCAGTGTGTGATTAAGGCCATCAGGAATTTTGCATTGATGGAAGATATCCTTGACCAAGCAGTAAACATCATCAGAGACAAGGTTCCAATGATTATGATAGAAGCTAGCTGGGTAACCGTCCGAACCAGGAGCTTTGAGCCCTCCGATGCTAAAGATAGCATTCTTGATTTCATTAGCAGTTACATCCCTACTAATCCATTGGATATCATTAGAAGCCATGGTAGGGAAAAGGTTAGGAATATAGTACCTTATGTCGTTCCAGTCAGTAGCAGCAAAGAGCTCCTGGAAAAAACAGACTGCAATTTCCTTCATGCATTCAGGGTCTTCAGACCAGGTTCCATCCTTCTTAAATAAGCCATCCACCTTATTCCTTCTTCTTCTTACCATGGTGGTAATATGAAAGAATTTAGTATTTCTATCTCCCTCATTAACCCACTTCTCTCTGGATTTTTGTTTCCAATACATAGCCTCTTTATTTCTGAGAAGTTCATACTCCTGGGTTAGCTCAGTTTCAAGTTGAGAGAGATAAACATTATTCTTCCTGCATAAATGCTTTTGGATGCCAGCAATTCGGTTAAGAAGTCTCCTTTTTTGATGAAAAATGTTACCAAACACAGCTTTATTCCAATCATCCAGGGCAGAGGAGAGTAGAGTAGTTTTATGGAGCACATTACCATTCATACCATTCCAAGCAGTTTCGATGAAATCATGGTATTTATTATGCTGCATCCACATAGCTTGAAAACGAAAAGGAGGGTTGAGCTTTTTGGTAGCAGCTAAGGAGCAAACACGGATCAAAAGAGGGCAGTGGTCAGAGGACATTCGAGCTAAGTGAATAACCTTAGCTTCAGGAAAGATCAGTCTCCAATCACTATCGCAGAAACATCTATCCAATCTTTCTTTGATGGTGTTATTTGTCCATGTAAAAGGAGCACCCTGGTAACCCATATCAATAACAGCAGATCTATCCACCCACTTCTTGAAACCACCTGCCCGGCCTCTCATAGAGCCACCAATCATATCCTCACCAGATAAAATCTCATTAAAATCACCCACAATGAACCAAGGAGACTGGTGAAGAGTTCGAAAAGTATCTAAATAGCTCCAGAGAGAGTGTCTAACCTGGCGAGAAGGGCTAGCATAAAGAACTGTTAATAACCAAGGATTATTACCTCCATAGCAGATTTTGGCAGTGATTGATTGGGTATTATGATCAACAGGGGTCACTGACACACTACTACTTTTCCAAAGAAGCCAGATACCACCACTGAAGCCGCTTGCTTCAACAATTTCAGATTTATCAAAGCCCAGCTTGATAAAATGATCTTTATGAGGATCAAATTGAACTTTAGGCTCACATATCATTAGAATCACAATTTTATTTAACTTGACAAGGTCAAAAATATCAGACTTGAAATTTTCATTCCCAGCACCTCTAGCATTCCAAAATAGCATATTATCCATAAATAGCAGTGGGGGAGGGGGTAATTACCCAAAAGAATCAAGAGTTATCCACCATACCCACCGCATTGGGGGATAGTGGGAAGGATACATCCTCCATCTTCTCTGCAGCATCCTGGAAAATGTCAAGCATGGAACCAGAATAGGTTTGGACATTGTTATCCGAGCTGTCATGGCCTTGATCTTCCATAGCATCATCAGAAGTAGGGTCAGGGTGGCAGCCATCATTTATCTTCTCGTCACTAGCCTGCGATTTCCCATTCACAATATCAGAACATGCCATATCATTATTATCCGAGTTAGAAGGAACCTGATCCATCATATTGTCATCAGGGTCAAGAGTAGGCTCAGGTGGCCAATGTCTGTATGCAGCCGGAACATTAACTTGAGCTCCCTTAGAATTTTGACAACTGATAAGGGGATCAGGGTCGGGAGGAGATGGAGTAGCAGCATGAGTTTCAGAGTGACCCCTTGAATTTCTTGTTTGACGGATCTGCAATTTAGGACGAATGGGTTTTGTGCGGATTGCAGCAGTAAGCTTTGGGGTGCTTTTAGCAGGATTCAGAGTATTAGTAATATCCTTAAGAGACTTAGAGGCATTGGCATTGACAACCACATCAGCATTTACAATTTTTGTATTGGAAGTGCTAGGGTCCGAATTTACCTTCTCCTGAACTTTCCTCCAAATTTTGACAATTTTTGGTTCCTCAGGAGGTGGTTGTCGATTGATTTCAGCCATAGAACTAGGTGGATCCTCATGTAGTGCACCATCGGGGCCCTCAGAGAAGGACTGTAATAACTCAAATCTAGAACCAGAATCCTGCTTAGGCTTATTGTTTGAGGGTCCAGTGGAATTTCTCCTTTTGTTCTTATAAGACATAAGCATCCATGGGCCATTTTCATTCTTAGTCGCTGGTATATCTTTTTGTTTGTCCTCTTGCATCTTAGTACCAGCAACAATATCAGAGTCCGGATCAGTAGTAGTAGTAGTAGAGCCACCTTGCATCTTTTCACCTTCGGCATGGGTAGCTTTAACTGTTGTTTCAGTTGCAGATTGTTCTTGGGTACCATCCCTTTTCAAATAAGGACAATAGTCCTTTGCATGACCATAGCACCCACAATTAAAACAAATCATAGAGATACCCTCATAAACCACACCATAGGCCATATCAGCAACACCAATGAAGGGCTTAAGGGGTTTCTGCAGATCAATTTCAACACACAATCTGGCGAATTTTCCTCTAGCTTGAGCCATAGTAACCTGGTCAATTTTCACCACATTACCAAGCATTTTTCCAATTTTTTCCAAAGTGAATTCTTTGAAAAATCTGACAGGCAGGCCCAAGATTCTTACCCACACAGCCATTTTGCTAATTTGAGTATGGATGGGATCAAAATCCGGCTTCCATTGTTGAACTACTAGAGTCTGACCAGAGATAATCCATGGTCCTCCACATAAAGCTAAATTCATATCCTCATGTAAGTGGAATTTAACAATATAATACTCATTTGGCAGATCAATCAACTGCCATGGACCCTGAGTCTTCCACTTACGTTTCAAGCTTCCCAACATGAAATTGAAAGCATTGGTAGAGTTAGGCTTACCCATCAACTTGATGATCACAGCACATCTCCAGTCGAGATCAATCTTGTCGGCGACACGTTGAGAGAAGCGAATGTTAGGACCTTGAACACTCTCATAATACTGGTAATCATCGTCGTTCATAACGAAATCCTCAACAGCAGCTTTTCGGTATTGGTTCAGAGGGTTGAGGAGTTTAGATGCGTAGCTTGAGGGAGTAGAGAAGGAGCTCAAATCAGGAGGTTCATTTTCCGCTCCCGTCACCATGGCCGCAGTGACTTTATCTCTTAGAACATCTTCAGTTCGTCCTCGTTTGTGAGGCGAAGGAGAGTTTGGTACTTCTCCACCACTCCCAGATGGGAGGGCAGAGAAGGTGAAGGCCGGCTCAGGCGCCGTCCCGGGAGTGAAGAGTGACAAGAGGATCTTGTAAGAAGTAATTTGCCGGAGAAGGAATAGAGAATCACAGTCAGAGCAGAAGAGTTACAAAGGCTCAGGGGAAAAGGGGGCGCGTGATGCGCGTTCCATTTTATTCACTTTTTTTTGTTCAACCTAGTTAAATTATTATTATGTTCTTTACTTCCATATAAACGGTGTGATTTTACATTTTATATATATACATACAAAACTGTGTAATTTTACATTATATATATAGTAAATAAATATTTTATACTTACTAGGACTAGCTAGCCAAAAAGATTAATATGGTTGTGAATTTGTGTGATATTGGTAGAAACTAAACTTTTGCAAGAACTGAAAACTACAATTACCAAATAGTATATAGGACCACTACACACTTTAATATTTAACAGCGTACGTTGAAAATGGGCTGATAATTTATGATACTCTGACAATAGCTATATATTATTGGTTGTTATAATTAATTTAACTTTGAACACTAGACATATATTGCCCATCATAGAGGAATTTAGTGACACTATCTTTATTTCCATTACGTAAATAGTAGGAAGAATGTTGAGAATTGAAGTGTTAACACTCGAAAGAACTAATCAATTGAACTCACAGTTGGGTACTCAGGGGGCTAGTACGTGTGTTTTGGGTAAGCGCCCTAGACCTTTGGGTATTGATTCTTCGCCTAATAAGCTGCAATTGGACTGGGTTATTCGTCATCCAACTCTTGAGGCGGCTGCATTGGCCTGGTTTCCAAGAGGTGGACTCGGGACGTGGCGTGAGTGAGGAGCTGTTGGCTAAGCGTAAAAGAGGCCGCCCGGTTGGGGCCAAAAACAAGAAGGAAAAACGTACCTACAAAGAGGGCGGGTCTAGAGCCGCTCCGTCTTACCTATTCGGTTCCATCTGCTGTCAAGCCTTGCCCTAATGTTAAGGGTAAGGGAAAAGGTATTTGTTAGCTAGTTATGGTTTTTGAGCCTTTATTGATGATGTATGTCGCTGGGAATCTAGGAGTGTTTTAATTGCACCACAATTAAGTGCATTGGCGATTAGACTCTCTATAGTTAGTTTAGTTTTCTTGATCTTTTCCATCAGTCTAGGCTCGTTTTGAATAAACGAGCGAACATGGCATAGTGAGCGGTGCTTTCTTTTCTAGTGTTTTAGCTGACCCTAACAATCTCGGGTTCAGTCCTAGGATTTGATGTATGTACCGCGCGTTTTTTGGTATTGATATAAAGTATCGTATGATTTTACCCCCTAAAAAAAACTGAACTCACAGTTAGTATAATCACCTTTTTTGGTGTAATTGATATGAGACCAACAGTGATGAGTTCAAAGTAATTTAGCCATCATCTACACTTATCTAAGTGAAGGGTTTTGCTAACCAAAATTTAGGGGAAAAAGAAAATTCAAAGCAATTTAACAATAATTATTAATAAAATTAGGAACTAAAAATACAAACAAATATATGGGAAAATAATAATTTTAGTTACTAAACTTTGCTTCGTTCGACACTTTGGTCATTGAACTTTCAGAAATATCACTTTGGTCACTAAACTAAAACAACATGTATCACTTTAGTCGCTCGTCATCATCAACCACCACCAAACACCACAAATTTAAAATCAAAATGAAGGGCACAAACCAAGGATTAAGTTTCGTAACTATCTCAAGGTGAGATTCAAAGTGAATTGGTGGAATCTAACTCGAAAACTTCGGTAATTCAAAACTTCAAAGTTTAAATTGTGATGTTGTGGTTGATGTCGTGGTGATACACCACCACAAGGAGGTTGCTGGAGAGGAGAGGAAGATAACTCAAATGGTTTCGGGTCACGACATTTGGGTCGATCAGCCGCAGTGACCACAGTGATACACAATGTTTTAGTTCAGTGACCAAAGCGATATTTCTGAAAGTTCAGTGACCAAAATGTCAAACGAAGCAAATTTCAATGACTAAAGTTGTTATTTTTCCCAAATATAAAAAAAAATAAAAATAAGTGGGGGTTTGCATTTCAAGATCTGACAGGTGGGCAAAGGAGAGGACTTGGACGACCAAATTACTCAAAAGTCCCTGAGAAGCCGTTTCAGTGACCTCCTTGTCCGCAAATCAGAGCTTTTCCCAACGGCTACTTACAGAAAACATCCAAAATTTAAACATAACTCTCATCTTCCTGTGATTCCCCACCTCCCTCCCAACACCAAACTCGCTCGCTGTGACTCTCTCTCTCTCTCTCTCTCTGGGAATGGAAGAAGAACTTCAATCGGTGCAGATCGACGGCCCGAGAGGCGGGGACGAGTTCTACGAGAAGATCGAGGCGCCCAAATTCGTGGACTTCACCACACCCGATCACTTCTGCCCCGATGACCGTTATTGGTTCTGCATGCGCGTCGGTTTGTTTCGCCCTAAAGCCCCAAGTTTATGTTCCCTTAATCAGAAGCTCTTGCTTTGAATTTAAGCTTCAAATTGTAGTTTATGTCTGTGTGTCTCTGTTTGCTTTTCTTATTTACATGATCTGTTTTGCATTTGATCTATTTTGATTTGCAGTTCTGAAAATAATTCAGGGGAATTGAGTAATGATTGTTTAAAAATGAAAGATTAACTAAAAGATCAGTTCTTTGAGGTCAATACTTTAATGGGTTATTGGGTTGTCCCAGTTGACATGGTATATGCAATTCAGAATCACAGTGATTAGATGAAACCTGATTTGGAGCTCTGTTTGCTTGCTTAGAAAACCTGGGGGATAATAAGAAGGGAAATTAAGTAAAGATTGCTTAGGAAATGAAAAAAATTAAGTTAAAGATCAGTCATTTGGTTGAATACTTTATATGGGTTGACCCAGTAGACATGGTATATGTAATTCAGAATCACAGTGAATACATTGAAGCCTAATTGTGCAAAGAAAATGGGTTTCCTTAGCCATTGAATTTGGACCTCTTTAGAAGCCTCTTTGTGTCTGATGATGAATGTTGTTGTGTTGGTTTATAGGTTGTGATCAGAAGCATGAAGAAGAATTAGACTCTGAAGCACTATACAAGAACTTTGTTTTGCGGGTGAGTTATAGGTTTTGGATTACATTTGAATTGGGATCACATAATTCACTTTAGTAAGATATGATAACATTTGAGCTTAATTTACAGGTTATGGCAGCAAGAAGTCCGAATGTTAAGCTTCGAAAAGCACTAAACAGAAAATCACCAAGGTATATATGTCAAGCCTTTCAATGGATTAAATTCCAATTTCTTTTCCTACTCTTATAATTGGGATTACATTGAATTATTAATATCATTCAACTCTTATATGTTATGTACTAGTTTGAAATGCCCACTTACAGCTCCTGCAAAATCTTCCAAGTCTAGAGTTTCAAGGTTGGCCCTGATTTCTTCAATCTCTCATAAGCTGGTTGATGCCAAAGATAAGGCCAGACCTTTCCATACTAAGATCAGTGCAACAACCCCAAATGTTAAAGCAAAACAACCATCTTCTGTATCCAAAGCTCTCACTACTCCAAGGAATAGAAAACCCATCTCAAATCCAGATACATTTCGAAGTGTTAGGAACCCCAAATCCAAAAATATTGTGGTGCCAAAGAATAGGGTAGTGGCAAAAGCTTTGGTTTTTCACTCTCCAAAGAAGACTATGAAAACCAAGGGTTCACTAGAATGTGGTAGTAATGTGGGAAAACTTTGTGTAGCCATGAAGAAACTTGAGATCACAAGTGGAAAGAAACATGTTTTGGGGTATAACAAGCCATTGCCTTTAGATACTCCGAGAAAAAAACTTAGAGGGAGAGAGGTCAAAAGCCGGGTTTTTGAGTCTTTGCATTCTAACAAAGATAAGGGGAAGGAAGCCAAATCCATGAAGAGGAAGAAGACGGAAAAAGACTTAAAGCAGTGTTGTGATCCAGTGCATTATGAAGGGGTTGATAATGATTCCAGTGATATGGAGGTTGATGAAAAATCAAGGAAGGGTTCCTTGGAAGGGTTCTCCAAGTCAGTTACTTCTAAGAGTGATAAAGTAAATGGAGGTGAGGAATGTTTGGAAACTCAAAAAACCTCAGAATCTTCATTAGATGAGAATCAAGTTGAAGTGGTATCAGAGACCTCAAAAGCTGACGTTAGCTCCTTGTCAAGTTCTGAAAAGAACGATTCAGAAGAGAATGATGACAAGGAAAAGACCAATGATGGAAATGATCATGAAGATAATCCAAAGTCTAGTTTGGGGAACACCCTTGAACACATGGAGGAAGATGATAAAGAAAATGCTGTGGCCTCGGACAACACAGGACATGACAATGAAATCATGGATAGGGATGATAAAGAAAATCGTACAACCAATAAAGATAACAGGTATGGAAGGCATACGTTGCCATTCAGTTTTCTATAAATATATGATTACTTAGACTCAGTTGTATTGATAATTTGTTATCTGATTGCAGAGAAAAAAAGTTTAATGGCCACTGCAAGAGGATAAATCTTGGCGACCTTAGTGCTTCAAAAAACTCACAAAAGGTAGCTTCTGAAAAAACCCACCCTGTCCGAAAATGGATGTTTTTATTTCATATCACAACTTCTAGTCACATATCAGTTTCTCCTAAAGTTTCTCCTACATTGTTTTTGATGCCTGTAAACACCAAAAATGATGCAGGTCAGTCAAGTAGCAGAAAAGATTCTAAAAGAAAACTCCACATCTGCTGCCACTAGTGCTCAAGGGGTGAAGTATAATAAACCAAAGCCCACAAATCCGAAGCCCTTTAGGTTTAGAACTGATGTATGTGAAACCTTTTCTGACCAGTTTAGTTAAGAAACAGTAACATCCAAGATATAGCTGTAATTTTTGGGTTCTTTTCAGGAGAGAGGGATGCTTAAGGAAGCAAACGTGGAGAAAAAGGTTCATGCACCTCTGAAAGAAATCAGATTAGACAGGCTCCCAGGGGAAAGGTCCACAGAAAAACATCAGAATGCGATAAAGGTAAGGTCTTCTACCCCCTTTTTTTCATTTCATGAATATAAGTCTCTCGACTAATGCATTAATTCCTGATTAGACAAATAAAACCTGCGTTGGACAAATTGTATATGAGAGTGATAGCCATGAAGGCTGTGAAAAGAGAAGAACCCGATTAGATCAAAATGTAAGTCTATGTTGTCATTGAGAAGATGAAATGGTTTACTCGTGAGGCCTTGAACTTGAAGGTTTCTTACATAGAGGTTTGACTAAGTTTGTGTGCTATTATGCAGGGAAAGGTGGGAGCTACTTGCTTCAAGACTTTGAAAGGAGACTCAGAACAAAAGTTATCTGTAATGACTCCTGCACATAGATGTAATGTCTCAACAGCACAAACACCAGAGAAGGAAAGAACTAAATCACCAAAGGTGGGAGCTAATTGCTTGAAGACTTCAAAAGGAGACTTGGAACGAAAGTTATCTGCAATGACTCCTCCACATAGATGTAATGTTTCAACAGCACAAACACCAGAGAAGGAAAGAACTAAATCACCAATGGTGCAGCCAAAAATGGCGAGATCAAGAGGGTGAGTGGTAACATCTTTCTGTTATTGCATCTCGATAAATAAAGGGTGTACTTTCGTCAAAACTTAGTCTTACTAGTCTTTTCTTGTGCAGG
Organism: Rubus parviflorus; assembly: GCA_029955375.1. Classification (NCBI taxonomy): domain Eukaryota; kingdom Viridiplantae; phylum Streptophyta; class Magnoliopsida; order Rosales; family Rosaceae; genus Rubus; species Rubus parviflorus. The sequence continues at coordinate 33,318,558 of JARGGL010000001.1, forward strand.
GTTGATTCAAGTAAGAAGAAGGCTGTGGTTTCGTCCAAGAAACCTTGTCAACTCAGTGTAATAAAGGAAAGTATATCATCAACAAATAGAAGACCCATCAAAGCAGCAAAACCATGTGGTGCTTCTTCAGCAACCAAAGCTTCTGCTCGTACTCCTTCCAGGTCATTGTCACGGGGAAGAAGGCCTGCAACCATTCCAAAGGAGCCACACTTTCACACTATCCACACACCGAAGAGCTGTACAAGGCTGCAGAAGGAAAAGGACTTAACTGATGCCCAACAAAACTAAGCTGCTTTTCTTGGTTGCATCTTGTTGTTGTTCAATAATATCATTGAATTGTACTTGCTTGGTTGAATGTGTTCTGGTTGTTAGGCTTCTAGTAATTATATATTTCCTCCATGAAGAGGGTTTCTTTGTAATGAGAGGACTGAATTGTATTTTTTATTTATTTGAAGAGCGCGCAGAGGCAATATACTTCATCATTTTTCTCCATTCCATCACTTGTGTCAAGACTACATAGTCTCAAGCGCAGATTAGCGAGATGTTGGAAATAGATGTTGAGAATCTGTTCACTTTCTCTTCTCCCTTTTGCTTGCTCACACAGAGTAGTAAAACCTGAACTTTAAGCCAACTTGACTACAGTTGTGAGGATGACAAACAGCTTATCAGCATACCAGTCATCGATTCAGATACAGTGTTACACAGATTTGATACATTACTTCCAACACAATTATTGCGGTTAAATTAGCTCTGTAGGTTTTTTGAAGTACTTTAACTTTGAAATTGCATAGTTCATTTGCGTGTCATGCAATCCAATAATCTTAACCAAAAAATCAAATATTTTGATTGGAATAGTTCATATAGTCACTGCACCAAGACGCTCACTTCAGCATTATTGATTGTGATCTTAAAGTAGCAACGTATAGATGAAGACATAAATCCTCAACTTTCAGATTCGGGCATGGCAAAGTTTTGGTACTTGATCAAACATAAGGCAATACCAATGGAAGTGCCAGTACAATTAATCGACTATACGGTTTATGTAATTTTACATGCATGTTATACCAAATTAACAATTTCCAAAATTGTACATATATGTTAGCTAACCAGTGTAGAAGCTACCAACACCAGTACCATTTTTTACCTTGTTTTCCAAAATGTACAGACCCAGAGTCGGTTGCTTGGTAACCTCATAAACCTTACATAGAAAATTTTTCCGCTTTTCATTGCTGAGTTAACTCAGCAAGTTTATAACACAAATAACACCCATCAAGTTGAACTCAAGCTGCTGTGGTTTCTCCATAGTGTTGGCTAGCTAAAGGTGTAATCTTGTTAACACAACTATAGTACTATGTGAGGGAGATGTTTCTACATGAAGCTAAGAGGAGGCTTGGAATTGGTGTACTTGAACGTTATCGATTTTATTCTCATAACTTGTGACCGAAGCTTTATGTTGGGGGGGGGGGGGGCGGGGGGGGTAACTAGGGAAGGATTTTCCAAATTTTTTTGGATGGATTTGACTCCTTTCTAGCATTCTTTGTACAGCTCTTTAGAGCCGACCACTAATTATTCTCACTATGTTGTAGTGTTTGAGCTTGTTTTCTATCATGTGATCATCTCATATTGTGTTGTTCCTCATATGTGAGCTATAAAATTAGTTTTTCAACAATTAGTGAACAATTTTCCCTTCTCGTGATAAACTTGTCTACCTTTTGAATATATAAAGAAGCTTATCTCACTGCTTGAAGATTATATTATGAATGTCACATGAGCGGGTCATCACACTTAAATAGATGAATGATCTATTTGGACCTCCTTTTTTTTTAATAAAATTAAAACCCACTTTTACCCTTCACAAAAATAAAATAAAAATATTTAAAAAAAATCTTGACTGAGAAATTCTTGAAGATTGAGATCAGCTTCGATCATTACTTATTTTTTCTATTTTTTCTATCCTCCATTCCGGTTGACTATTCCGGGCTCTGATTTATAAAAACAAGTATGGGCACACATTATAATCTTTCATAAGTGGAAATAGAAATTAAATAAAAGAAAAAGTTAAAAATTAAAATAAAATGGGCAAGACCTGTAGCGACGAATAGTTCGTCGCTACAGGTGAATTATCTATTTTAATTTTTTTTTCTTGTGAGTTTTTCAAATGAATTCTATTTCCAGTTTCCGGTCGACCATTCCGGATTCCTCAAAGATTTTGTAGGAACAAATAAGTGCAAACCATTACAGTAGAATCTCGATAATTTAATACCAGATAAATTAATAACCTCAATTAAATAATATTTGAGAATTTCTATTGGGTCCTCCATATTTCCTCACTTGACCTCCTCCCAATTTTTTTCTCCTCGAATTTACAGCTTTACCCTCAGAAACTTAAACTTATTTATCAAAAAAAAAAATCAAAGGTGTGATACACGTTGCTAATGAATGAACAAAATCTTAATTATAAATAGCTGAGTGGTGCCATTGTGATGAGTTCACACAATTTTTTGGATTTGAGGTTGGGTTTGTGTTTTATTTGCTCCTTACTGCGAGTTTAGATTGAGCTGAAGATTTAATTTATGTATTTTTTTTTCATTGACACAAATTAGCAAATTCAAGTTCGGAGATTACTTTATACATAGATAATTGCATCTCTGGGAAAATATGATTTACAAAGATGAACCCTAAATCCTTTTTGTTTTCTAATTTTGGGAGCAAATTCAACAAAGACATTTTCTCTTAGTTCATCTCGCTTTTCTCCTTTATGAGCAATGAAAAGATTCATTGTCATATTCTTCCACCATCACATTTTATCCAAATTAATCCATTGCAAAACAATGATTTCTATTCAATTATACGTACTCAAGCCTATGATGGAGGATAGAAAAAATAAGTAATGATCGAAGCTGATCTCAATATTCAACAGTTTCTCAATCAAGATTTTTTTAAATTTTTTTTTTTCATTTTTGTGAAGGGTAAAAGAGGGTTTTAGTTTTATTAAAAAAAAAAAAGAGGAGGTCAAGTAAGAAAATTCGGAGGTTCCAATAGAACTACTCATATAGAAAATGTTTTGGCCTCTACAACACAAAACATGTTAATGAGATCACGGGAAGTTATGATAAAATAATAATGTAACTAGGGGGTAGGGGGCATAGGACGATAAGGGTCAATTGACCCCCCTCAACTTTTAATTATGGCCATTAATTGTTTGAGCTAGATTTAAATTTCCTTTTAAAAATTAATAATTGAATAACTACAATATCTATTGACCCTCCTAAAAAGAAAGAAAAACTATCTGCCCATTATTTTAGGCTCAAAATTGGCCTAATTAAATGCATATCTTTTTTTTTTTACTTTCTTTTTGCTTTGTATTACTATTAAAAAGATTTTCCTCAAAATACTACGCGATTATGAAAATATTTTATTGTATTGAGTTTTGACCCTCCTAGATAAATTTTCTGGTGAATGTAATGTAACCTCCAACATTTGTGCATATTTTTCTTTTGAGTTTCTTGTATATATGATATTCTTAGACCTTATTCGTGTTGAAAGTTTTGTCTAATGATTGCATAGACTAGAAGGTAATGGTCAATTCAAGAGGATATATGTTGGCAAGCATGATACTTCTATAAAAACTCGGAAAAAAGGGTGCTTCTTTTAGCCTTTTGGAAATCATATGAGAATATCATATCTTCTAGCATCTTATCAGTTTCTTTTAAACATTTCTTCGGTTTTTGATGCCTATATACATCTGCTACCAACATGCTCAAGGGATCAAGTATAGAAAAACCAAAGACCACAAATCCCAAGCTTTTTATGTTTAGAACGGATGATGCGAAACATTTTCAAACCGTTTTATTAACATCCAAGGTGGTTGGTGTAGTGGTGTAGTGGTGTGCGTGTGCTTGTGCTTGTGTTAAAAAAATATAAAATAAAAAGCCGTTTCAATAACATCACAAAAAGAAAATTATGTTTTTTTTTTGACAAATAGGGAGGGATGCTTAAGGAAGCAAATTTAGAGAAAAAAAGTTGAAAAAAAAAAAACCTCAGAATGTGATAGAGTTAATGTTTGGGTACCCATAATTATCATGTCATGAATAGATAGGCTAATACATCCGTTCATGAACAAACATAATAAGTGCCTTGTAAAAGTAATACATCCAAAGCACCGACACTCCAAAATGGTGTCGTGTCACGTGTTTGACACGCTTCGACACTCCAACGCGCTCTGACATATGCTGGGGCTGTGTCGGTTGACTTTGACTTTCTAACACTTTTGCGGACAAGGCACCGACATGTGTGTCGACATAATCGACACTCCTCCGACACGACTTCAGATTTTTTTTTCTTTTAAAAATGTGTTGTAGTATATAATTGCAATTTTTTAAATCCTAACGGACCTAACCCAAAGCTATCTGACCTAAACCACTAGACTTGTATAAAAACTAAAAAAGAAAAGATCAAAATAAGTAGGGTTTTAAATATCTCTCGATTGCTGCGGCCTGTAACTAATAATTGAATTATGTATTCTTTATTTATTGGTTGTTCTTTTAATTTTGGATTTTATAGCCTTGTTTTGGGCTATCATCGGAAAATCCTATTTAATCAAGTCCCGTTCTTGTCCATCGTTGGATTTTAAATCATTGAAAAACCCTATTTAATCCAGTCCCATTCTTCTCCACCGTTAGATTTTAAATAATTAGAAAACACTATTTAATCCATTCCCGTTCTTCTCCACTGTTGGATTTAACATCCAACGGCAGTTGAGTAAACATGACTGCTATTTAAACCGTGTCTCCACACTAAATCCTAAAGCTCAGTACTAGTAGCTCAGTACTAGTAGCTCAGTACCAGAGAAACCCAAAATCAGAGCAACCCCAATCGCCACCATATGGTAAGATCTGTGTGTTCTGAATAGAGATGCTTCTGATTGTTGTTGCTTTTTGCTTATTAATTTAATGCTTAACATTTTATCAGGAGTTTGGTTCTCCTTCCAAGAGGAAGATTGACGATGTCGAGGCTCCTCAGGATGGGAAAGGGGTAAAGGGAGGAAGATGGAGAGATATTTTCTGCGTAATAATTTAATGAAATATTTGTGTAACATTGTAACATTATATCACAAGTTTGAGAAGAAGAATGCCAAGAAGAAGCATGACGATGTGGAGGATCCTCAGGACATGAACGGTTTCGATACAGTGGAATGTTCATCCGGTGTTGTCAACTGGTCTTTTGAGCTCGGACCGTGGGAAGCGATTGTGCTGAAGGCAATCATCATTATGTTCATGCTTGGTCTTCCTGATCTTGAAGGTGATAAAGGAAGGCATGCTCCTTACTGGGAAAGACGTGGGTGAGAAAAAAGCTTGATCAATTTTCTTAGGGTTGGATTGTGAAGTACTTCTGTAATGTTGATTTGATTTGCTTTGGAACGTATTTTGTTTGGATGTTGCTAACATTTCATAACTAAGATGAAGTTTCTTATACTAATATTACAGTTCATTTGGCCTAACTTACTATACTATGACTGATCATATTGGATGAAAGGATTTGTTGCTAGTTTATTTTTTATTTTTTATTTTTTATTTTTAAGTAAATGTCCCATGAAATTTTGCATAAATACCTTAGCATATATTCTTGTAAGGGTATTGAGCTGTAATGGAAATATGGTATATATGCATAGGCATACAAAAACATTTTCAGTTATTTCATTATAGAGTAAAAATCTCAAATGGTTTTTACCCTTCATTATATACACTTGCATCGGGTCCTCGAGTTTTAGGGTTTTATATAAAACTCAAAAATCAAAAAATCAAAATAAAATAAAAACTATAAAAAAAGGATAAAAACTTCTTTTAAAAATATACAAAGTATCAAAAGAAAAAAAATACTAAGGATGCAAGACCGGAAAAAATATTTAAAAAAATTTTGAAAAACTTTTCATCTTTTAAAGATGGTTAGAATTAAGAAATTAATGTAAAAAGAAAGCAAAATTCAATTTCTTTTATTTTCTTAACAACATGAAATATCAAAATAATTTCATTTCTTTTGTTAATTCTTATTATTTATTTGTTCTAATTTTGAATTCTTTACAAATGGTACCTAAATTAATTGAGAATGACTGAATTGACAAAATTATCCTTATTTCTAACGGAATATGGATAGAAAGTTAGTATAGGTACCATTTGAAACGAAATCAAAGAATTAAGGTACTGGTAGTGATCAAAATGTAAACTTAGGTACCATGTATATAATGACAAATAAGTTCAGGTACTATTTATGATAAAAACTCTATGTTAAACTAATAATAATATTTTAAAACAAAATAAAACACTGATCTGTTGAGCAAGACAAATATTCCTTGGTTCCCCTCTTTGAAAACTGATAAGTACTATTAATCGTTACATTGAGACCAAGTAATTCTATAAAGTATAATTAAACTACATATATGTGCAGGTTTCTTGTCTTGAGGTTATGTTGAGCCATTAAGCGAAAGAATGTGGAATATAAAAAGTATTATTGACGAACACAAAGAGTGAATCACAATCATAAAATTTGAATATGCAACGTTTAGCTCCTCATCCACTTGTTCATAATTAAGTTACATTAATGATGTACACAGAGAAAAAAAGAAGAAGTTAAAATGACGTATTAGTAGGGATGACAAAAATCTCATCTAGTATTTTGATCCTCATTTCCTACCCTCCCCATTGCCATTTTTTTTTTTTCGAGATAGTCTAGTGTACGTTTATGTATCTATAGATAAAACTGTAGAATTTTCCAATCTAGGGATTGCGGTTTAGGGGGAACATCCATATACAAGATACCAATATCCATCTATGAGGAAATTCCATATACTAAGAACCATTGCGTTATATATCCAGTTTTTATCGAAAAGAACGTACCAACGGGGAACTACACATTTGTCCCACAACATCCTAAATAGCTCTCCCACAATCACTTAAGTAGGAGGAAGAGCAAGCCAAAGAGTATTAGTATATGCTCCGCTATCAATAAGTAGCATCTTGATCATTGGGGCCATTGCAACAAGATTAAACCCAATCATTTCATACATTGAGAGAAACTACAACAAGTGTGCAAACATGAACTCAACTCTCCACTTAGGGAGATCCTTGTTAAAATAAACCAAAGCAAAGGAGCCACCAAACATTGATATGTAGAAAATCCATAGAATACACTTTTTCTACCCAACACTATGAGATCCACATACTCCATTTGACTTAGAAAAACCTAGCACCACAATTTGACTGGTGGGCTCTTGGTGATCACCAGCCTCGCTAGCGACTTTCAATTTCATTACATTGTCTGAGGTCTTGAAGGGCGTTTTTTTTTATATCTAAATATTATTTCAAATTAGAGGAAGAAAATGTACAAAGAAGAGGGGGACTTGGCTAAAACATCTCCTGGAGCCAGACAAGATAAAACTCACCAAATACAAAAGCACGAAGGACAAAAAAATATAAGCCAAACGTGAAAGAAAAAACTAAGCAAGCTTATAGCTTGGTCTAGAGACAAGATCATGTTCATACATAGTAGCAAGGAAGTTTGGCAATGACCTCCACCAAATTAACCAAGCCCTCATTATCAACTCCGTAGTTAGTAAGACATTCAGCCATAAAATTCTCTTCGCGAAATATTAAAAATATGTGAAATACGAAAGTGTATCAAGCTAGACTGATGCAAACAATTTTTTCATTGAGTATGCAGATGCCAAGGGACCAAATGAGGCGATTTAAAGGGTATCTTAAAACAATATGCATTAAGCATGGCACTAGCGCGGTTGGTTTCATACCAAACAGTTCATAAATTACAAGGAATGCTATATATATAAACAAGGTCATATTCGATGGGACTAGAAAACCCAGAAAAGTCTATTCCGTCATCATTTCTCTGATTTAGTCGCGTTAGCTGCAGAGAGAAATCCTCAGCTAGAAACCCTAAAGAGAGTCTTTACATATTATTGTTAGGATAAAATTCTTGTTACTACCTTGTACTTTAGGGGTCTAATCAGTTCAGTCCCTAAACTTTTAATTTCATCAGTTCAGTCCCTGTACTCTTAATTCTCATCAAATAGGTCCATTTAGGACACGTGTCACCTATTATGGGTCGACACGTGTCACCTATTATGGGTCGACACGTGTTATTTTTATTTGTCATAAATGGACCTATTTGATGAGAATTAAGAGTGCAGGGACTGAACTGATGAAATTAAAAGATCAAGGACTGAACTGATTAGACCCCTAAAGTACAGGGTAGTAACAAGAATTTAGTTCTTATTGTTATTAGCCCTAACTTTTTTATTATTGTAATGTTTAATCACAGTCCGGCTGAATTTCACAAATTTGTTCACCGTACACATACCAAAAAGAAGATAAAAGCACATCAAGCTGTGGATATAAAAAATAAGAGATAGACGGAGGTTACCAGAACTCTATTAATTTAGTTGGAGTAGTATAGGTTAGATGATGGAGTAAAATTGCTTGTTTGCACGATTTACCGTTATCCAATCCATATCTCATCTTTTTGTAAGATTGCTTATCCGTCTAGAATGGGTGTTGACTAGATTAAACATATCCTAGGCCATATCCATTGACACTGATTTGTATGTATTTTACGTACAAAGCATGCCTCTAACTACTTGAATAATGTTTCTCCAAGAGCCAAATAATATCATTAATGTGTGTTTGTATTGTTTTTAGGTTGAATAAGTGAGTTGAAGTAATCCGGAGCTTAAAGATGTAATTTGGGAGCTTTTGGAGCATTTCTGAGAAGAGGATGAAAAGTCAACCGTGACTTTTGAGCATCAAGATCACAAGAATCAAGCCTCGGTGATTTGTTGAATAAGTGAGTTGAAGTAATCCGGAGCTTAAAGATGCAATTTGGGAGCTTTTGGAGCATTTCCGAGAAGATGACGAAAAGTCAACCGTGACTTTTGAGCATCAAGATCACAAGAATCAAGCCTCGGAAGTGGAGCACAAGATCATTTCGGAGTATTGGCCAAGAACCTGAAAAGTCAACTTTCGGCCCCGAAAAGTCAACCGTGACTCACCTCGGGCCCACCCATGGTCAACTCCGAGGAAACGACGACCGCGTCGAGACGTGACTTCTCCATCAAGCTTCCCATTTTAGCTAGGAGAGTGTCATTTGATGAGTTGAGATACTTTGGTGGTGATTTGAAATTCAAATTCAAAATAGAGACAAAGCATTTAATGCTTTAATCACCATTTGTCTCTTAGCCTTCCCATACCACATTTTTGTCTCCTCACCTCCCAAATCAGATTTTTCTTGTCCATAAACACATTACCTCTCTACCGTTTCTCTTTTCTTTGCTTTCCTACCTACCCTAGCCTTCTAGGTAATTTCCTTAGCTTAGAATCTTAGTTATTAGACATTAAATTTTTATTATTATTATTTAAATATTATATATATTATTTTAATTGTCGTGTCGACAATGTGTCATGTCGACAATGTGTCATGTCCTAATTAATTTTTTAAATTTGGTCGTATCGCCGTGTTGCGTCGCCGTGACCGTGTCTGTGCTTCGTAGAGTAATACCCATGGGGGATGTGAAACAAAAGAAACGACTGGATCAAATTTTAGTTTAAGGAAGCTCTCGGAGGTTCCCTACATGAGGTTTGGCCAAGTTTCTGGACTAGTATGTAGGGAAATGTTGGGAGCACCTTGTTTGAAGACTTTAATACGAGACATGGGAATTATTTAGTTTTGAACCCAACAAAAAGCTCATCGGCATAACAACCAAAAGAATGTCACAAATGGCATGGCCCCCGTTGCATTCCCCACCCAAACCGAAGACAAAAGGGTTTTGGGGTGTATAGGGGGACCGATCCCGCAAGGGATACACTACACACTACACAGCTTTGATACCTTAGACCAATGTTTTCATAACAAACTACGTGCACTAAACACACATCAACTTGTTTGCAACTTGGTTCCTTGTGGGATGTCTGGACTCACAGTGAACATGCTTTGTTGACCAAAAAAAAAAAAATAGTGAACATGCTTTCACATTTTCTGACTGTAGTCTGTTCCCACCACAGGATAAGACTATTACTTTATTCTCAGATATGCATTCTAGTCTGTCTTCCTATGCTCCATTCTTTATGTGTTTCAGCTTCTCATTTGCAGCCACAAGCTCTGCAGCTATTCCCGGTTCATTAGCAGAATGTCCTGCATCTTGAATAACCTGTTAAAAGAAAAATGGAAGATATAAGCGGAAATGCAACTAAGACTTCTGTAGTTCATGTGAGCAATTAACAATGCATATGATTCAAGAAATGGTTTCCATTATTGGCATTTTAAATGCTCGTTCACATTATGGGATCTCAGCAACCCTATTTGACAATTGACACACAATTACAGTACATTTGCATACATCATGCCCAATGATCAAACACCAGCGTGTTCAGTATATTAATTCTAACCAGTTTACAGCAATAAAAGTGACCTACTCTCTTACCTTGAGATCAGCTTCTGGCCATGCTTTATGAAGATCCCAAGCTGACATCATGGGACAGCAAACATCATATCTTCCCTGCAAAATCAATCATTATAGTTTTGTCAACTCAGGTCTCAGGCATCAAGTGCTACTAGGTTCCCCATCAACCTTCAAGGCAGATACATAAACATTTATGATTTGAAGAACTTTAAGTTTACTAAATGTACAACTGCAGTTGATTGCATATACAAAAGTACAACAAGTTTCCTGTAAAACCAAATCTCAGCTACTAGCCTTCTTAACTGAAAAGTGAGATATTACAGTTCATATGATGCACACACATTATGTATAAAACTATGTGCATAAAAAATGGAGAGCAAGCAATGGATATCATCTACTCGTCTATCCACAGCAATGCCTAAATTGTGCAACTGAATACACTTACTACTACCTCAAACAGAAAAACTAAAAGGGCATGACAACTGCAAAACATCATTGTGCCACCAAATATCACACTCATAATCTGAAACTAAAACAAGTTTTTTAGTCAAATTACAAGAGCTTGTCATCATTTATGGAGTGAAAACAAAATTTATACCTGTACAATTGTAGTTCTTATATGCCGTATCTTATCGATGTTATCTAACAGGAAGCCATCTGAAGGAAAGAATCCTCTGTTCACAAAGTAATGATTTTCAATCCTTGCGAATGCCTGGATACAACAGGCCAATATCATTATCGATTGAAAGGGAATTTTAATCATCAGTGAATCAACTATGCAAGACCTACCAATGAAAAACTATCGTCTTCCCCCCTCTTGATGTTCTCATTATTTGGAAGAAGATGGGCAGTCATCATTTCCCACATGGTCCATGCTCTGGCAGCTGCATACTAAGAAATTCACAAAGAGTTAAAAATCCATATAATAGTTAGGCTATAGAACCAATCCAAAATCACACATCAACCAAAGGAGGAGAATAACACATGGTAGACTTCTTATTTTCTACCAACTACTAGATAACAATGGAGCATCAACAACAACAACTCCCCCACCAATCCACCATGCTTATAACAAAATCTGAAATTCCTATTTTGAAATGAAGCAATAGTTGTATTTTTCTTTTTTCCCAAAAGAAAAATTTGGAAGATACTGCTATCTAGAAACTATGAAAGGCATTTATCACATTTTTCTTTTCTTTTGGTCAACAATCTGTCTCATTTTGTAATAAATATTTTTCTATGGAAATAAATTCATTAAAAGGATGCCAAGGGACCACCAGCCAAGTACACAAGAGGATACTAGTTTCTGGAAACTATGATGGCAATGCGTGCAGCTGTAAAATGAATAGTTACATTCTATGTACAACACCCTAAAAATATCCTTTAAAAGGATATGAAGGGGAACTAAACATCCAGAAAGTATGCAAGAGGAAGAGGTGAAAAAGATAAAGGGATTCCAACAAATAAAACAACATTTCCAGTCATCATTCATTTCTGTCAAGCTTCTAACTTTGGTATGCGTTTCAACTACTGGTATTTCAACTATTGACGTTAAAAGTCACATACTCAGGGTCCAGCTTCTAACTTTGGTATGCTTTTCAACTACTGGTACTTTTTCTTTATCCTTCCCCATCTAACATTATTAACATTTTCAATTCCTTCCAAGATTCACACCCATAAATGCATAAGTAAAGCAAGAGATATCAACCATACATTTCATTCACACAAAAATGTTAAGAAAATTAATAATAAATAGCAAATGCTCCAAAAGAGGAAAGTCTTACTTGTATTTCCTTATCATCGGAGTTTAATCTCTTCCTGTAAGCCTCGACAAAACTTCCCTGCTCACTTTCTGGAATAAGATCACGGAATTGCTCCCAAGCTGTATATTTAAAAATAGCACACACATTCAGCCCCTTCAAAAACTAACCATCAGGCCTAATAGGTTGCATGAAATTGTCAGGTATGTTTACTAGGAAAACAAACTTTCTTCTTTGCTTATGACATCTAGCCTCCAACAAAAAGCCTCCCAATAATACTTGGAAAAACCAAAATACACTTCTTATATGTTAAATAAAAGGGGATTGAAATCCCCATTTTACAATCCACACGTTTTCTTTCCTTTTTTTGGCACTTCAACAATCTTCTTTCCTTTAGTGACGTCAAAATAAAAAAGGGAAGGAGTGTGAGATTGTACAATGGGGAGTGCTTGGAAAATCCCCTCAATAAAAGTCAGTGCAAAGAGATTTTCAGCAACTATGAAAAGTACATTCAAATTCTCTTATAACTAATTTCCAACAGCAATCTTGAAGGCATATGGTATATGTCAACAGAAACGAAATTGTAACATACCATCAGGGTATATAGCAGCAGCACCACCCTCATAAAACCAATCAATCTCTTTCTTTCTTAGAAGAAAAATCCCTCTCAGGACCATGCCAGTAACCTTATAACAGCATGACAGGGATAGTCAAAAGAATGTGTCGTATAGTAGAGAATAGAAAAATATAAATGACATGTATCAAGAGATTTGGAATCCCAACAAATTTAATAATGGTATATTAACAAAGTATGCACCTTCTCAGGGTGTGATTGGCTATATGCAAGGGCAAGTGTACTCCCCCATGACCCACCAAAAACCTGAATGATCCAAGTAAAGAAAACTCTAATGTAATTAGATTTGCTAACTTATATGTTTGTTATTTCTTCGGAGCTAGAAATCACATACAAACCTGCCATTCTGGAATTTCCAAGTGCTCCCTGAGCTTCTCAATGTCACTAATGAGATCCCATGTGGTGTTTTCTTCCAAGCAAGCATGTGGAGTACTTTTCCCTGAACCTCGCTGGAGACAAGGAAATAATTATTGGTAAGAGCCGCAGGGGTAGTCAAGATGGATCTAGACAAAGATAAAGGTTGAAGAAGTAACCTGATCAAGTAGGATGATTCTGTAGAATTCAGGATCAAAGAATCTTCGATTATTTGGGGAAGTTCCACCTCCTGGACCTCCATGAAGAAAGACGACAGGCTGCAACATGAGATTCACAAGATCATAAAGAAAAATAAATATAAAATCACAAACCCAACATGAAATGTTTGAAACAACAATGTAAACATAAGTGCAACACATCTCCTCTAAAGAACCGCCATCCAAGATTTTTCGGAATATGATTACGAGGGAACATTTATTCATTCAATATATACTCTGAATGCTGTCTCCTGGTTGTACTGATTAAGCAAATTAAGGTTGGCCAGAAAATGAGAAATATATACTCTGAACATTTAATCATTTTTGCAGAAGCTAAACTAAAGGGAACAGCTAGAGTTTGTTAGCAATAACCCAGCAAACTCATTTTCCACTCATTAGAACTTAGGAAGACATGAAGATGGTGAGGACGAGTTATTTTGTACCCGCTAATTACAAGCAACGCGTTCACTTCACAATTCATTGAATTGATGCAACCCTGCACGGAAGCCTATCAGTTGACGAATTTATCAATCAGTTCTTCAGGTTGGCCTCAAAATCAGATTCTCCATGAAATGAAGACATCATGATATCTATGTACCACAAGGGATTGAAGCCTCATATTTCTTCGGGTTTAGCAGCAAGTCCAATGTTTAGGATACTGTCCAGATTGCTTACCAAATGGAGAAAGAGTGTACAAAAGATCTTCCCATAGAATTGCAAGCAAAGGAAAGCCAATTGGCAACTCTTATGGTGGATTCGCTTCTACTACCAACAATTCAGATGAAAAATCTTACTTGCATCTTCTGCCAACCATTTGGTGAGTTCTTCTACTCCTAAGAGTGCACAAGAGATTGCCAGTTCTAACTCTAAACTAGAACTGAGTCGACATGTTGTACAAAACTTAAACTCAGATTTGCAATCTCATCAAACAGTGTACCTTGATGACTCTATACTTGGTCCAGCGCTATACTTTACCGAGTCAAGTTCCTTTAGGAGGGGAAGAAAAGTTGCAGTAGACATAGCCACAGCTTGGTCAGAAACCCAGACTAAGTCCATCGTCAAGCTCTAAAACTAAAGCCTTTTAGTTCCATTGTATTCGAGTCAGTCAATAGAAAAATAAACAAACAAATCTAGAGTCAATCTTAGTACAATGTCTTTAAAACTTTGAGTTCTTCAAGGGCCTCTTGTTATTTAATGAGTCTTTAAACAAACCTGTAATTTAGGCTAAGACGAATGAGATTGGGATGAATAAAGTGCTGTCAAAGGCTTGATGCCTTGGTATCTCCTCTACCCTTTCCTGTCGCTTCTTTTAACATTCTTCTCTCATCTCTCTATTTCCTCTACAGACTACAGTTCCAACTACACTAAACTTGTTCTGTTTCTTAACATTTCTACCCTAAATGTATCTCACCCACCTGCATCAACCATCCTATAGTTTAATCAGTAAAATATCCCACAATCATCATAACATATGCCAATTGGTGATTATTAGCACCTTAAAGTTCCAATTAGTCTACTATCTTAAGACACATATGCAAAGTGTTCAAGTTTCATCAACCTACATTGACAGGAAAAGGTAGATTTTACAGTAGCCTGTGCCTTAAATCAATCACACATTGTTTACAATGCATAAACTGACCACCTGTTTGGAGCTAAATGAATAAAGAGGTGAGACAGGTACCACCTTTTTCTAGCAGAGTTCATTGGCAAATCCTCTAACTAGGGAGACTTGGAATTCAAAATTTTCGAAAATTGAAGAATTCAACACTTGTAAATGAACAAGATTGAAAATTTAAAAACTGAATGAGAATTTGAAAAGCTACTCACATGTCCATTTGGATTTCCAGACTGCTCCCAATAGATTGTGTGAACATCCGAAACCTTTAGAAAGCCGGAACTGTAAGGCTCTATACTCGGATAGAGGTTTCTATTGAATTCCGGGAATTCCTTCTCCGATTCCATGAATTCGAGTAGTTTCGTCTCACTCTTGCAACCACGTAGAACTAAATTCCTCTTCCCTGCAATAACAAACAAACAGTTAGTTCCTATCAAATTCAAATTCGCATTTTGTTTATATGTATGTATATATATCTATAGAGAGAGAAAAGAGAGACCTGAAGCAGTGATGTTGGTGGAGAAAGAGAAAGAGGAAGCGAGTTGAAAATGCGAGGAGGATGAAGATGAAATTGGGGAGATGTTAGAAATTAAGGGAAGGGAGGATGCGCAAGAAACGGAATTTGGAGTCAATCCCAAGGTCATTAACCTCCTCATTTCTTTTGCTTTAGGTAGCGTTCGTGTATTAGGAATCCAAGTTAAAAAGGTAATTTCATGATAAAAAAAAATTAAAAATTAAATAAGAATCCAAAAAGGAATCTAATTAATATACAAGGGAAATGAAATAAGGATAAGTTGGAATCCAAATTAAAAAATAACCAAAAACGCTTATAACATATATTAGTGTTGTGAACACTGAGGCCCCGATCGGGGAAGGATTGCAGACTTGAGAACTTCGGCCGGAATGCAGAAGTCGTTCGAACAGTGTGACAGATTGACGCGATTCGCAAAGTTTGCTTCAAAACCGATCTGTATAAACACTAATTTATAATGTTAGAATCTTTATTTCACATGCTGATATGTATATTAAAACGCTCTCATCTACAGCATAATGTTTAGATGAAGTTCAATTTAAACCCTTTGCCTTTAATATCTCAACAAAAAAAAAAGTTGACAATCAAGTTCATAGAGTGTTTAAAAGTGGTGGAATGACCAAAATGTTTACTAACTCAATATCAATAGGTTTTTTTTCCCCCTTCAATCATTCTCCATGTAAAAAGTTGTGCATGATTACCCATAAAGTCAAGTGATAGTTTGATCTCTTTTTCTCAATTTCAAACCAATAATAGTACTTTATGATGAGCATTTCATATTTTCATCTAGTGTGTTGCCTTTGGTTAGCCTTTTGTGATACACTCATGGATTGACATTTTGGAATCAAAGGTATACCAACTATTAAGCTGCCCCAGTGCTTGTATTTTGCAATACTTGACCCTTTTCTTAGCCCAGAAGGCTTGCTTTTCATGTTGGATAAAACATAAAAGTGTCAAGCCAGTTATTAATACAGCCAATCCATAAGCTGCATTTCCATGACTTGTGATGTTTTTTCAAAAGAAGTGGTTGCATAATTATTGCAATGATATTACAAAGTAACCCCTCTGAATAATGAGCAGGAAAAAAAAAAAGAAAAAAAAAAAAGGAAACTCTATCTGCGTATATCTAAATGATACATAGCTCCCACCAGACTTTGTAGTTGGGAGCTTCTTTCCTAGCCAGATGCCTATTGCAGCTCACAAACTAAGCATTTCATGTGTCTTGTGAGCTGCCTGAATTTTTTTTACCTCAAAGTAAAGCTACATAACTTTTGCATTCAGTAGTGGTATTTCTGTTCCGTCTTCTGGTTATTTTCACCTTCCTTGGTGATGCTTATGCTGGTGAGTTGACAAGGCTGTGCCTCTTCCAGCATTTGAACCACCATTCTCATGGAGGGTCTAAGAACCGGAACCCTAGCGGTGCAGCGAATTGCAATGCTCAAAACCTTGATGACATCTTCTGTTAGAGCTTCTGAGATGCTTGAGTCCACCAATTCAAGCTCGCCTTCTTTGCCCTGCATTTTGTTGCATACCCAGCTCACAATGTCCTTGTTCTCTCCAAACTCGGGCTCAACCGGCCTCTTCCCTGTCACCAACTCCATCAAGACCACTCCAAAGCTGTACACATCACTCTTCTCAGTCACCTTGTAGGTATATGCATACTCTGAACCACCAAAACAAAGAGAAATTTAATCACATTTCAGTTTCATAAACTAAAATCATTAGTACATTTGACATGCTAATTCACGAAAATACCAGATATGATATGTGATGTTGCGTCAATCTAAAGCACAAATTCAAAGAAAAACGTTAGTATAAAGAAAACAAAAAATTTACCAGGAGCTATGTAGCCATGTGTCCCAGCAATGACATGGGTCATTTCACCACCAGCCTGCACAATCTTGGCAAGCCCAAAATCAGCAATTCTAGGCTTCCAATCTCCATCTAGCAGAATATTACTAGACTTCACATCTCTGTGTATCACAGGACTTTGACTACCATGGTGAAGATACTCCAATCCTCTTGCAGCCCCCAAAGCAATCTCATACCTCACCTCCCACCCCATCTTGACCTTCTTATTCATGTGCAGCTGATCCCATAAGCTCCCATTGGGAAAGTACTCGTAAACCAGCAGATTGCTGTCCTCACTTGTTATGCTGCAGTATAGCTTCACCACATTCACATGCCTCAGTGAGCTCAGTGTGGCCACCTCGGCATCATATTCTGATGACCTGGATTTCCACGTCTTCAAAATGGAAGCGCTGCTTCGGTAATTTTTCTGGTCACCAGAGTCTGGTGAGGTCCAAATGTGCTTCACAGCAAGTGCTTTCCCATCTCTCAGTTCTACTTTGTATACATTTCCTGACCCTCCTTTGCCAATCAAGTTTTCAGCCTTGACTGAATCTAGGATTTCATTTTCTGTGAAGCTTAGCATATGGTACTGCTTCATAGTCCATGAATTACTCTTCAAAGGGTGATCAAGATTGTTCCTCCTTAGCTTCCAAAGCAAGAACACACCAAGCAAAATAAGCAGAACAAGTATTCCACCAATAAAAGAAGACAAAAATATATGTGGCCGGCTAGAAGAGCCCGAATTTGAAGAACAAGACCGCAAGGTCTTCATGGTCTGACTGCACAAACCTGGATTTCCAGCAAAGCTTTCATTAAAAGGTGCAATGGAAAGCGATTCAGGCACGCGACCAATCAATTGGTTGTCTGTAAGATCAAGAAGGCTGAGTTTGAGGGATGACAAAGTGGTAGGAATTTCACTTGAAAGTTGGTTTCCAGATAAGTTCAAGGAGTTCAAGTTAGGCAATGATCCAAGACTTGATGGGATTTGGCCAGAAAGATTGTTATGGGAAAGGGTGATTACAGAAATCCCAACACATGAGCCTAACGAGTCTGGTATGGTACCAGACAACATATTTTGGTCTAAATGAAGATTGCCTAATTTCTTCAAATTGCCAATTGTTTCTGGGATTTGACCCTCAAATTGGTTCACACTCAGCTGAATCGAAACCAATGAGGTAGCTTCAGACAAAGCAGCAGGCAATTCACCCGAAAATTGATTATTGGCTAAGAATAACAATGACAGAGAATTTGCCTTACCAATATCAGAAGCGAGAGAACCCTCAAACTGATTCATAGAAAGATCAATAATAGTAACACTTGGCAAGCTCCAAATTCCAGGAGGGACAGTACCCGAAAGTGAATTGTTATTCACACGTAACCGAACCAAAGACTTACAATTTGCATAGGATTCAGGAATCCCACCTGTGAATTTGTTCTGCAGCAGAAGAAAATCAATCATTCTCTCATTTTTGCACATGTCAGGTGGTATAAGACCAGTCAAATAGTTCTCTGAAACATCAATGTACTCCATGCCTGACCAAGAACCAAGCTTTTGAGGAAGAGAGCCAGTGAGCTTGTTCGTGTAAAGTGAGAGGTTAGCAAGGTTCTTGAACTCCCCAAACTCCTCTGGAACTTCGCCAACTAATTGATTCTCAAAGAGTTGCAGAGATACAAGCCCTGTCAAGGATTTGAGCTCAGAGAGATCACCTTCAAGTTTATTAGTTGAAGCATCAAAATACTTCAGGCTTGCGAGGTTGCCAAACCCAACTGGGATTTTCCCAGTCAGAAAATTATCATAAAGCTCAAGCTGCCGGAGATTCTTGAGATTTGAAATACTCTGGGGAATTTCACCAACCAGTTGGTTATCAGAAAGCTCGAGATTTTCAAGCAGGGTAAGGTTTCCAATACTCTCCGGGATTTTTCCTGTGATGCTAGAATTGGAAAGGTAAAGCCAATAAAGCTTGTCAAGCTTTGCCAACTCCATTGTAATTGGACTTTCATCAAATGGGATGTCACCAAGGCTCAAAAAAGTTAACTTGGTAAGATTTTCCAGAGATTTCCATGGAAAAATCCCAGAAAATCCGCTACCGTTCAGACTCAATAGCCTTAATTGGTTTAAAGAGCCCAAGTCTGGCACTTTTCCTGTAAAGGCATTATTACCCAAATCCAATTCCTGCAGATTAGTACACTTACTCAAATCCTGAGTGAGACTTCCGTACAGAAAATTCGACCCAAGAGAAAGCTTTTCTAGTTCTCGAAGCGAGCATATGGCGTCGAAAGGAAGAGACCCAGAAAGGTTTTGCTGAGAAAGATTGATTTGTGAGACCAGCCCATTGGAGTTGCAGATAACCCCAGCGAAGTTGCATGTGGGATTTTCTTGTGTCCAAGAACTGAAAAGAGTTGGGTTTGAGTTTTCAAGTGCGGTTTTGAGCTTGAAGAGTGAGTCGAGGTCATTTGATGTGGAGGGAGAGACCAGGCAGAGGAAGAGGAGAGGGAGAAGAAGAACCGGAGAGAACGACATGCCGTCCGGTGAAGGGCTTAGGATTGAGCCAGTTTCGGTTGTGGCGAACTCGGAAATGGAAATGGAATGGTGGTATTACAAAGGTGGCTCGGAATGAGTTCACATTTGTGAGAGGTGTTCACGTGGGAATAGTAGAAGAGAGAAGAAGGAAGAGAATTTTGGTACGCAAAGTTGGGAGCTTCGAAGCATGGTATTCATAAAAGGAACGCATTCCATTAACTAATTCAATTTAATATATTTCATATCTATCATTTGGTAAGTAATGACAAAGACATATGATATCACATCCTAAATCTTTTGATTCTAGTCTTCAACTCTATCAATTAGGAAAATTTTTAGATGGGACCTCATTTACTCATAGTGGATACACTTTGTCCACAAAAAATTCTCTCACTTGTTACGTAGCTTTTGAAATCTCAAATCACACTGTCTTTTGTAATTAGAGCATGCTCGCTTTTCATAGTATTCAGTAATTACTTGTCTTTAGGAATGCAACAAGTTACTTATAGATAATAAATTTTCATGGCAAAATAGTAAATTTTAAGAAAAACACAAAATCATGAAAAGATCATAGATAGAGCAAATTAAAGGCTTTGTATACAATTTTATTTATTCTTCGTCTCACTTATATATATGTTTAGCAAGATAGCACGTAGACTTTAGTATTGATCCATTAGGTGCCATCATAGCCTTTTGAATAAAAACAAATCGCTACTTATGTTTAAGATTTATCGATCACGGATAAGTTCGCTTATTAGTAATCTAAAATCGCATGTTTCTTAGATTTTCAATCCATAATTATATTCGTAAAAGTCCTAAATCAAACCAGAATTCCAAACAAAAAGAAAATACATATTTTTGATAACCATTTGATGATGATCAAGAAAAATTAAGAAAAACAGTTGGAAGTTTCCTAGCTCCACTGTCACCCACCAATGTGAGAAAAGCTCAAGTCGGCGGTGTCATAGTGAGACTTTGGTGCATAATGCTTCCAAATCTTAGCATTACAAAATGTACAAACACAGAGGCCACAGCCGGAGACCAGTTTAAACCATTGATCATTGGACCATGCATAATACCCTAACATAAATGCCATAGACTTAACGGCCGGTGGTCTAAGCCGCCAGGGTTGACGGAGCTTGTCCTTTCTGCCACGTGTACTATGCTGGAAGTTACTTTGAAGGTGTATCACATACATATATAGACGTCTGCATCACTATTTCTCATAAACAATTTCCACACGTGCTGAATATTCTATCAAACTCAGTTAGTTCATGTGATTATGAGAAAAATGGTGAGCAAGTCAATAAGATAGACTAAGGAGGTTGAAGATAAGGAAATGCATTCAGTGAATGTTGAGCTGAAGAATAGAAATGAAGGGAAGCTTAGAGTCAAAGTAAGGCCAAACCTGTTTGTGGTGTGGGGCATATATGGACCATGCTAGTAGAACCAATGCATGCGTGGTCAGCAGGTCACGTCTGTGAAAGATTGAACAGAAAGGTAGATCTTTACATCAGTCATGGACTTCATTCCATGCAAGTGTGCAACTTTCTTCAACCATGCATCCCACTCACATTCCACTCTTAAAAGACCGTTTTTTCTCCTTTACTTTTCGCAACCTTGTGTGTTTTTTTCTCTCCCTTTCCCCAACCTAGTTAATTAGAAGTTTCCTATTCCACCAAGAAAAAGCTGGGATTGTAAAATTGTACATATATACATGATACACCAAGCATATGCCCTCTAATCTAGTTTTTTTAAGTAGAATCTACGGTTAGGAATTTTTATGTATTACATTGATAATTGAAGGTCACAAAACAAGCTAGCTAGCCTACTAACTAGCAAAAATGCATCCCTCTTGAACAAAAAAAATCGAATAGCAACATACCCGCTTAAGCACGCAATTGTGATACGAGAAAACAATACATTTAAAAAGCACATAAAAGAGCTCTTGCAAGAAAATAAGTTTAGGAGGAATTTGGGAACCTCCATCCCCAACTTCCTAATACTAAGTAATAACTTCAAAAGGTAAGACACCCATGCAACAACCAAAACCATATATGATCCATGTCTCTCTTCCATGTTCAGGCTTGCTTCCGGTGGCGTCCCTTTTTCGGGTATGGGTTTCTGGTGGCTGTGCTTTTTGTTTTGCATGCATGGTCATGTTTCCTTTGGTGGTGGTGCTACTTGGTCTTGGCTTTTGCCCCAGCGATGGTCTTTCTTATGGATATCTTTCATGATGATTCCTGCCTTTGGGGTTATGATGGCGGTTCTGCTACTGTTACTAACGGTGGTGGTGGTGGTGGTGGTGGTGGTGGTGGTGGTGGTGGCCGGTGGTTCGTCTGATGGAGGCTTTGTGGCGTGGATTTTGTTGGCGGCTAGGTTTTGTTGTGGTGGTGGGCTTTTGTCTAAGATTGAGGCATCTTGTTTTTAGCCTATATCTTTTCGAAAGCCTAATGGGCTTGTGGCTGTTGCACGTGCATTTTGTTTCCCGGAGTTAGGTAGGTTAGATATTCCGTTTTTCCATGTCCAATGTTGATGTGTTAAAAAAATTCAACTTGACAAATTTTTATTGAGAAGTCACATATATGATATGACATGATGGTCACATCTAAAAATTTCTCCATGTATCAATATGTATTAAATGGGCTTCAATGTTTTGGGCCAATTAAGAGAAGACAATAATCAACAGATATCACTGCTTGAATCACGGCCATTAGTTCTGCAAGTAATACCCACCCAAGAACAACAATCTGCACTTGAATTCCAGGAAAAAAGCTTGGATGAAAGAGAAGCATTGAATACAAAACTTTTCTTGAAATGGAGCAATGATAATACAGCAAGTGTATTCCAGACCAGCAACTATCATTGCTCCATTTCAAGAAAAGCCTTGTATTCAATGAGGAAGAGTGAACAACTCTCAACGGTTATGGTCACTTTTATGAGGTGGAATTGGAAAGGGCCTCCATGAGAATTGTGGAAGATATGAATCCAAAGGATCGAGATTGTTTAAGTTCATTGTTGACTAACTGATTAGTGTTTTGAAAGCAATAGGGGAAGAGAGCTTGCAATTGCATCCATAGATTCATATAAAGCCTGACTTTTAATTTGACCACAAGCTAGCAAAGGAAGACTTCTGCTTCATATTAGTTTTGCCATATCAATAAACAGAGGAAACAGAGCAATACAAACAAAACAAGAAACCACAGAGCCAAGCAGAGCTCAAAATTCGAAACCAAACAAAAGAAGCTAAGATTCTAACTTCAATACAATTAAACCACTTTTTTTTTTTATTTGAAATTTTTATTTTGTGTGCGAAATCATATTACATGGAAAAAATTAGCCAGTGAATAATTGAAAATTCAATGGGCACAACACCAATTAAGACATTCAAAGGGTTGTC
Organism: Rubus parviflorus; assembly: GCA_029955375.1. NCBI lineage: Eukaryota > Viridiplantae > Streptophyta > Magnoliopsida > Rosales > Rosaceae > Rubus > Rubus parviflorus. The sequence continues at coordinate 33,341,908 of JARGGL010000001.1, forward strand.
CATTAAACTGATGGCTTCAAGCTCTGGCCTTTGGGTTCCCACTAAGCTGGAGACAATTCCATAATTTTAATGGCGAAATCGCATCGCCCAAAACGCCGTCGTGCAACTTAAGAGACTGAGTTGCACAAGTTTTGAAGAAGGAAGATCCACTATTGAAAACTAGAATGAGATAAAGGTTAGGAATCACTGGGACTACAATATTCGCGTTTGTTTTGTTATTCTATTGAATTGATGATGATTTCCTGTTTTAATTTCAGCCACTGTTGAAAGGAAGAATGAAGAGAAGAATTTAAGTGATGACGATTATGAGTGCTTTGAGGTTCCTAAATCCTAATAATAAATGTTTACCCCCATAACCATAAAAACAAAATTACATAAGACAAGCTACTCACAATCAAATAGTACTATAAACAAGAATCACAATGGCCATATTTCACACTGATGAATAAACGTGAATGCTAGAGCACATGTATTACAAATTGAGCTAGTCAGGGTCTTCCCCAAACAGCAGAAAATTAAAGCAAACAAGTCAGCCCAACATACATGAAAGATTCACAAAATCAAAGCACATACCTTATTCCTTGTTAGCTAACTGAGGACAGCAACAGAGTTACGTGCATTGCTCTTTATGATCATTTCAACATCTTCAGTACCTTTGACTTATGTAAACATGTCTTCTGTGATTACCAAATCTTTGTTCCAGCTGAGGAAATATCTTTACAAGGATGTTAAACATAGCTCTGTAGTACCATTTACTCCATCTCTTGCAAAACAAAAGTGAACCAATGGCAATTACAAACCCAAATGTAAATCCAATTTCAACAGTAATCAGATCCCAATCAATCTCATCTCCAGAATTTGGATGGCTTTTTTTCAATGCTGGTGGTGACAACCATGTTGTGTTATCTGCGGTCAAAGGAGGCTCGAATAAATCTTTGTTTCCTTCGAAAGATTCTTTTGGAAATGTTGAAAATTGGTAACCGCTCGGAATCCTGCCCGACAGTTGATTATTTGAGAGATCCAAGACTTCAAGGAAAGTGAGTTTTGTAAGCTGTGGTGGAATTTGCCCGCTCAGGTTGTTATTTGAGAGGTCCAAGGACTCTAGCTGACTCACGTTACTTAATGATGATGGAATTGCACCTGTGAAAGCATTATTGGATAGGTTGAGGAAAAGTAGTGATTTGAGTTCTCCAATTTCCTCGGGTATTGATCCATTGAAGTTGTTGCATGAGATGTCAATTGAGGTGAAGTCAGTTAGGATCTTTACCAGCTCCATTTCAAAACCTTTGTGGGTAACTGTAATTGTATCCTGGTAATAAATCGAACGATCGTCAACGTCCTCAAATCGAAGGTATTTGCGCATTGATAGAGCATCATCTGTGTTAGCCATCATTGCCTTCCAGGATGTCAAAGATGCTCCTGGTATATCACCACTAAAATTGTTGTGAGCTAGGTCTATGATTTGAAGCATTGGCCAACTGCCATTAGACTTTGGACATCCAATACGTCCATATAATTTATTGGATCGCAAGAGAAGGACACGCAAAGTGGATGTGTTCTTCAAAAAGCAAGGAAAAGGATCCATTATCTCATTGTTTCGAAAGTTTAAAACCTCTAACTCAGTGCAGTTGATAAGAGATTTTGGAAACTGACCTTGTATTTGATTTCCACTCATGTCTAGAGTTTTTAAATTGCAATTCTGAGACAATTCACCAACATTTGTAAAATTGTTTCGTCTTAAATTGAGTACTGCAAGCGTGCTCATTGTAGTCAAGCACTGGGGAACCGTGCCACTCAAAGAATTATTGGACATATCAAGAACCTCAAGACCTTGTAAATTGCATAATGATCCAAGAATGATCCCATGGAGGTTATTGCTCGAAACAGAGAAGACTCTAGTTCTAACACATGAGCCTAGTGAGTCTGGTATGGTACCTGACAACATATTTTGATCTAAATGAAGATAGACTAATTTCTTCAAATTGCCAATTGTTTCTGGGATTTGACCCTCAAACTGATTCATAGAAAGATCAATAATGATAACACTTGGCAAGCTCCATATTCCAGCAGGGACAGTACCCGAAAGTGAATTGTTCTTAACAACTAACCGAACTAAAGACTTGCAATTTGCATAGGATTCAGGAATCCCACCTGTGAATTTGTTCTGCCACAGAAAAAAATCAATCATTTTCTCATTTTTGCACATGTCAGGCGGTATATGACCACTCAAATAGTTATCTGAAACATAAAAGTACTCCATGCCAGACCAGGAACCAAGGTTTTGAGGAAGAGGGCCAGTGAGCTTGTTCTTGTCAAGTGCAAGCTGAGACAGGTTCTTGAACTCCCCAAACTCCTCCGGAACTTTGCCAACTAATTGATTCTCATAGAGTTGCAGAGATACAAGCCCTGTCAGGGATTTGAGCTCAGAGAGATCACCTTCAAGGCTATTATTTGAAGCATCAAAATTCTTAAGGCTTGTGAGGTTGCCAAACCCAACTGGGATTTTCCCAGTCAGTAAATTATCATAAAGCTCAAGTTGCCAGAGCTTCTTGAGGTTTGTAATACTCTGGGGAATTTCACCAGCCAATTGGTTATCAGAAAGCTCGAGATTTTCAAGCAGGGTAAGATTTCCAATACCCTCTTGGATTTTTCCTGTGATGCTAGAATTGGAAAGGTAAAGCCAATAAAGCTTGTCAAGCTTTGCCAACTCCATTGTAATTGGACTTTCATCAAATGGGATGTCACCAAGGCTCAAAAAAGTTAACTTGGTAAGATTTTCCAGTGATTTCCATGGAAAAATCCCAGAAAACCGGCTACCGTTCAGACTCAATAGCCTTAATTGGTTTAAAGATCCCAAGTCTGGCACTTTTCCTGTAAAAGCATTGTTGCCCAAATCCAATTCCTGCAGATTAGTACACTTACTCAAATCCTGAGTGAGACTTCCGTACAGAAAATTAGACCCAAGAGAAAGCTTTTCTAGTTCTCGAAGCGAGCATATGGCGTCGAAAGGAAGAGACCCAGAAAGATTTTGCTGAGAAAGATTGATTTGTGAGACCAGCCCATTGGAGTTGCAGAGAATCCCAGTGAAGTTGCATGTGGGATTTTCTTGTTTCCAAGAACTGAAAAGAGTTGGGTTTGAGTTTTCAAGTGCGGTTTTGAGCTTCAAGAGTGAGTCGAGGTCTTTTGATGTGGAGGGAGAGACCAGGCAGAGGAAGAGGAGAGGGAGAAGAAGAACCGGAAGGAACGACATGCCGTCCGGTGAAGGGCTTAAGATTGAGACAGTTTCGGTTGTGGCGATCTCGGAAATGGAAATGGAATGGTGGTATTACAAAGGTGGCTTGGAACGAGTTCACGTGGGAATAGTAGCAGAGAGAAGAAGGAAGAGAATTTTGGTACACAAAGTTGGGAGCTTCGAAGCGTGGTATTGATAAAAGGAACGGATTCCATTAACTAATTCGATTTGGTATAATTCCTATCTATAATTTTAATGACAAAGATATATCACGAAAGCAATTGCATTTCAAAAAAATAGGACTGTTTAGAGCATTTCCAACAGCTTTTCTAAAAAATTTCTATAATAGAGACTCAAAAGTTAAAATCTCTATAATTTTTTTACCATATCTCCAACAGCTTTCTTATCATATTCTCTATAATTTATTATCTAGAATTGAATATGGTAATATTTTTTATTTAAAATTATATTCAAATAATTTATGGTAAAAATGAATTTAATTTGAAGAGAGAGAAGATATAAGAGCATTAAATATTCAAAGAACATGTTTCTCTATAATTTTAGAGTTTGCTGTAAATATAGGGATTTTTATTCTCTCTCTACTCACTATCTCTAAAATAGGGATAGGTATAGGGAAGCTGTTGGAGCAAAAAAATGTTCATTTTCCCCTAAACTAGAGAAAAAACAAATTATAGGGAAGCTGTTGGAGATGCTCTTATAGTTTTATACCCATCTCATGATTGAGGGAAAATTTGTACATGCATACATGGATGTCGGCATCCATATTTCTCGATCATAAAGAATTTCCTTATGTGCTAAATAAGTAAATATTCTATCAGACTCGGTTAGTTAATGTGATTATGAGAAAAATGGTGCGACACACCGGTGGTATATAAATGTAGAAATAAGACTAATGAGGCAGTGATCGAGCAAGTCAATAAGATTGAGTAATGAAGGGGGTGGAAGATAAGGAAATGAATTAAGTGAATGTTGAGCTGAAGAATAGACATGAAGCTTAGAGTCAAAGTAAGATCAAACCTCCAACCTCCATTGTTGCTCTGTTAAGGCCGGAGTGATGGTCTCCCTGGCCCCCTTTAGCTTTTTCTTTGCCCCTTTCAGACTTTCTTTTCTGCTAGTTTGCTTTGCTAGTGCGGTTTCTTCTCTAGTGTGGTGTGGGGCATATATATATGGACCAAGAAGGCAAGAATTAGGGCTGCCACTCGGTCGGATCGGTTCGGTTTTAGGCATTACCAATCCAAAACCAAAAATATTTCGGATTGAAAATTGTCATCCAATCCAAAACCAAAATATTTCGGTTTCGGTTTTTTCGGTTATGTTTCGGATTAGTTCGGTTTTCGGGTTTTCGGTAAACCAATTATTTTTGGTAATTCTAGGAAACTTTCGGTAGTTTTCAAATATTTTCGGTAAAATGTCCAAAAAGGAAAAAAAAACCTTAAAATTACATATTACAAATTTAACAATGAAACTAAACATACAAAGACAAAATCACAAAACCATGAAAGGTTTACAAATTTAAATTTCACAAGAAAATGATAAGCATTATAAATTTAAACAATGAAATAAACATGACAAAAATATCACAGAAAGTTCATATTAAAACATTACAATAATCCAAATGAAGGTTTGCAGTCAACAGGTCTTCTTGCCATAGTTGCCAAGTCATAACGCACAAAGTTTACTAATCATGTAAAAAGATTCCCCAAGATCCCCCTATCTTGATTCCAGCACTATTGTGTGGCTCTACGTTAGCTCCTTGACGTTATTGCTGCTCTCGACGAACACTTGTATCCTCGTCACAAGTTCCTATGAGAATATACAAACTATTTAATACACTTCCACTCTTATAACAAAGCTAGACCTTTAAGACTTAATTTTAAGACCTAGAAACCTTAGTCACAAATCCTACACTATGGTACAGCTATAAGAAAAAGATACGTAAAATCATAAGCCATTTGGAGCTGACACAAAATGCACAAGTGATAATAAAGTGAATTGTGCAGCATGATTCCTAATATGCAGAGCCAACTTCGTAATGACCTATAACCTTTATATGAACTTCAAAAAAGGAAAGGCTGGTTTCGTTTGAAACCTGAGAATGTCTACTTTTCAAATACAAGTGTCCCAAAGAGAGTTTGAACAAGAAAAGCCACTGAAACAAATAGAAAGAACGAAACAATACTGCAGATTTCAGAAATTCCTGCAGCATACCTGCGAATTTGGAAATTCATAACTAATTCAAGGAAAATCATTTTCAGGAGATTCCAACTCTGAAATAATCTTTGAAATGTCTACTACAAATTCTCAGAAGAAACCTATTTCAAATTATGAACAGAAAAGTACAGTTTTTAGTAAAAAGGTCATTGGGTCACAAACTCAGAAAAGTTATTTTGTCAGTGCAGACCTACAACTTCGAAAATTCATAACTAAATGAAGAAAACTCGTTTTCAACGGATTCCAATTCTGAAATACCCTTTAAGATGTCATCTACAACTTCTCAGAAGAAAACAACTTTAAATTACAAACAGAAATGTCCAGTTTTAATGAAACAGGTGGCTGGGTCAGAAACTATAGTAATAATAGGTGAAAACCAATTTTATAACCATGCAACAAACCATACAGAACTGATCTTAATTGAAACGATACCTATAGATACAAATACTCATTGAAAACTGATTTGGTATTATAAGTTGATTATAAGAATGAAAATTACCACAAGATGACAAATACCTTTCAAACTAAAACTGATTTATGAAACAAGCAAAACCATACCGGATTTCTATGCATGTTAAAAACCTTAGCTTTCTCTACGTTTCTGTACTGGGCTTTCATTAGCTCACATAACAATTAAGCAATTGGTGATCTGAATAGAGGGAAGAGAAGAGGAGAAGTGCAGCGGAGGGTGGGCTCGAGGAATCGAAAGGGAGAGAGATATTTGCAGGGATTGAAGAGGACGAAGAAGATAGCAGATCGAAGAATTAAGTCACCATGGCATCACGGGACCTTCATCGTTCTCTGCTCACAAAACCAGACCTCCCTCTGTTTCTCCCCAACACATATATAACCACCCTTGTTCCCATCAAGCTCGGCACCACCAACTATGTTAAGAGAGGATCAAGATTTATACCTGGATCGAGGCCTTCTGTTGTCGAAATCCGGCTGAAAGCTTAGTGTTCGACCTTCAAACCTTCTTCCTTAGAACTCGTCTAGACAATCGGCGCTTCAATCCTTCTTCCTTGAAGGCTTGCTGCGTGGGTCGTCCTCGTCCAGATAGAGAGAGGCAGCGAAAGAGAGAGGGAGAGACCGAGAGACTGCGAAAGAGAGAGGGAGAGATTGAGATGGTGACTGGTGAGAGTGACCGAAGATTGGACGGTCTAGAATTCTAGATGTGAGATCCAACGGTTATTTTCTTACTTTCAGAAAATTAATTAAAATTACTTAATTTCAATTATCTAAACTTTTTAAAAAATAACCGAACTTATGCTGACTATAACTTTTTCATACAATCTCAAAATTTCACGTGCTATATGTCTACGAACTCACAAAGACATGCTCTACGATTCACGTCTAGACAGATTTCTTCAAAAAAATAACAAATCAAAATGTAAATTTTAAGTAACATTTAAAGTTAAGAGTTTTGATCATTGAGCTCAAAATAATATTGATCAACGGTGAAAGTTTTACGAAAATGTCTAATTTTTTCGACCTAGTCATTTTGCTTCACACTAATTATATCAAACGGTCGGATTGTCCATTTTTCATCTCTAGTTTTATGGTTTTTCAAAATTATACAATTTAGTTACAACCAATGAACATTGTTAGTTGACATATAGGAATGTTGTATAATCTATAAATCTAAAAATGAAAAATAACCGATCAAACCGTTGGATGTGATAAACACTAAATAAAAGGTCTATGTTGAAAAAATTACATTTTTTTATAATGGTTTCACCGTTGGTCAACATGGTCAACTATATGTGTCAATAACTAATGTACTTATATATATATATACCATTAATGCTAAAATGAGTTAAACGACCATAACTTTTTCGTGTCTATCTATTGATGTAAATAAAATAAACTTAATAACTCATTATAATGAATTTTTTCTTCATTGAACCTAAATTTAAATTAAAGAGGTAAAAACGCCTAAATATTGTTATTGTCTCTAATTCTATATATGTTGAGGACTAAACATGAGATTGTTATGAGTCTTATAACATTTCAAGTTTTCAACCATAAAGTATAGAATTTCCCCTATAAAATATTATCAGAAGTTTTTATTGTCAAACACTCAAACACAATAACAATAAAATTACGATTGAGAGTAAAAATACACATAATTTATTTATGTGTTTAAAATTATGTATATATTTGGAGAATATATTGGCATATACTTCGATTATTTCGGTAATAATCGGTTCGGTTTATTTTCGGTAATTTTTTTCGGTAATTGGTCGGTAAATCGGTCGGTTCGGTTTTTTTGGTTTCGGTAGCATCTTTTTTCGGTTTTCATCGGTTTCGGTTTTTTCGATTTTCGGCTTGTGAAAAGTCGGTTACCAAACCAAAAAAAATCGGTCGGTAATCGGTCGGTTCGGAAAGTTCGGTAAAAAGTGGCAGCCCTAGCAAGAATCATGCTTGCTGATGCATGGTGAAATCTGTAGAGGAGAACAGAAAAGGTAGATCTTTACATCACTCATAATGGACTTCATTCCATGCAAGTGTGCAACTTGCTTCATCCATGCATCCCCACTCACATTCCACTCTTACAAGATCGTTTTCTTTTTTTGATAAATTTCATAAATTATCACTCAACTATAACAATTTCGACACTTTAATCACTATACTTTCAAAAACATCATTTTGGTCACTCAACTTCAATATTGTCTTTAACTTTGGTCACTCAATTTTAATATATTTTTCATTTTGAGTGATCATTTGTGAAATTTTGTCTTTTTTTTTTCTCTCTCCATTTCCCCAACCTTTTGTGTTTGTGTCTCTCCCTTTCCTCTAGCTAGTTAATTAGAAGTTTCCTATTCCACCGAGCATAAGCTGGGATTGTAGAATTGTACATTCATGATACAACAAGTATAAGCCCCCTCTAATCTAGTTTTTTAAGTAGAATCCACGGTTATAAAATACTATCTATTACATTGATACTGAAGGTCACAAAAACAAGCAAACCTACTAACTAGCAAAAATACCTTGTTCTCAAAAGAAAAAATTGACTACCGACACACACACACCTACCAAAAACGTAATTGTGGTACTGAAAAACAATACATATAAAAAAGCACTTAGAAGAGCTCTTACAAGAAAATAAGTTTCAGAAGAATTGGGGAATTGAACCTCCATCCCCAGCTCCTTAATGCTAAGTAATAACTTAAGGTGGTAAGACCTAGTTTGATATAGTTGTGCTTAAACAATAATTAGCTCTATATATAGCTTTTAGCTTATGAAAACAGCTTTTTATCTTCTTCTATTAGGTGCTGCCACGTGTTATAATTCTAAAATATTGAGGTCTGTTGTGAGTCGCCTATTAACTCAAGTAGAAAAGAGAGAAAAACAAGAGAGCGAAGTGTAGAATGAGTCGATTGATATTTGATCAATTGGTGTGTGAAATGGTGATGCCTCAACCTCTTTATATAGTGGAGAGGTTGAGGTGTATTCATGGTACATCATAATGAGGAGAAACTCTTTAGTTTCTCCACTATCACCACTAACCCCACTAACCCCACTAACTATACCATTTATGCTCACTCATAAGTAATGTAACCTTATGGAGTAAATACAAAGAAATATCAAAGGTCTTGCACAATGTATGTAGTCCACATCTTGTATCATGTTCGTACAGACCTTAGTTTAATGGACAGCTACCCCACAATGTGTCCTACAACACTCCCCCTTGGATGTCCAAAAACTGACGTTGCTGCATCTGAACTCCTTCATCTTTGAGCATTGTATAGTTAGGTAGAGTCGAAAATAAACATTCATTCACAGGTGCCAACACACAAAACCTTAAGTCCGGAAAAACCCAGTGTGGGACAAAAACCGGAGTTTAGGAGAAAATTGTGTTGCCGAATGATGTAGACCGAAGCACTATGAGATGTAAGTGCGCGGAGGAAATAACCACAAGAGATGTGCCTCATTAAAACCTTGCCAGAGTAAACCCAGTGGGAAAAACCTGTGGTCGAAGGAAAAAAAGTACACGGTGGTTAGAAGTATACGACTGGATACTCCCCCTGATTTCGGTAATCCTTAGTGAAGGTATGATCAATGTCAATGATTTGACAAATAGCTAGATGGTGGCTGGATGGTGTCTCGTTAAAAACCTTGCCAAGGTAAACCCAGTGGGACAAACCCTTGGTCTAAGGAAAAGAGTACACTAGCCAAGCGTCGATCAAATACGAGCATTCTTCAGGATGCTCCCCCTCACATGCACACAACTGGGTGCGAGGTTTTCGACTTAGGCATAAATCGTTACTCTAAGGTAGCTCGGATAGCTTCCTGAGACCAATTGCCTTAACGTGTTTCTGAAATGAATACTTTGGTAGTGACTTGGTGAATAAGTCAGCGTGGTTGCTCTCTGAACAATGTGTTTCACTTCGACCTTCTGGTGCTCTTATTGTTGATGCATAAAGAAGAGCTTCGGCGAGATATGCTTAGTAGCGTCTCCCTTGATGTAACCATGTTTGGCTTGATCAATAACAGCAGTGTTGTCCTCATAGATGGCAACTGGTTCATCAAGATCATGAGATAGCTCACAAGTACTTCGTATATGGCCAATAAGTGCTCGAAGCCATACACACTCTCTAGTCGCTTCGTAGAGAGCGAGTAGTTCAGAGTGGTTTGTCGAAGTAGCAACTAGGGTCTGTTTTCAAGACCTCCAAGATATCGCCATTCTCAATGGTAAAGACATAACCAGATTGAGAACATCCCTTATGCGGGTCTGATAAGTAACCAGCATCGGTGTAACCAACAAGGGTTGCGTTATTTTGAGTGCCAAGGGGGGTAGATCCACTCAATGACGCGTAGGGATAGAACAAGCCCATATCCGTAGTACCTTTAAGGTAGCGGAAAATGTCTTTGATGCCATTTCAGTGGCGGCGTGTTGGCGCGATGCTGTGTCGAGCTAAACAATTCACAGCAAACGAGATGTCTGATCTAGTACATTAGGCCAAGTACAATAATGCGCCTATTGCACCCAGATATGAACACTTAGGGCTCAATATCTCTTCATCGTCTTCCTTAGGACGGAATGGGTCCTTGTTAATGTCTAGAGTTCGAACGATCATGGGAGTAGGTAATGACTTAACATCATGATGACTAAAACGTCGCAACACCTTCTGGGTGTAGTTCGACTGATGTACTAGGATTTTATCTTTACGGTGCTCGATCTGCAGGCCGAGACAATACCGTGTCTTCCCAAGATCCTTCATCTCGAAGTCCTTCTTTCCAATATCCTGAAATGGATTTCTTAATAAACACGCAGGGGCATAGTTCGTTGTTCACGTATCTCATGCCGATCAAGTATTCACTTAGACGGTTATACCACATCCATCTGGATTGTTTTAATCCATATAGTGAATGTCTCAGTTTAATTGAGAACGTGTTCCGTGGTCGGGAACTACTTGATTCAGGCAACTTAAGTCCATCGGGGACTTTCATATGTATCTCTGTGTCTAGATCCCCATAGAGATAAGATATGACCACATCCATAAGCTATATATTCAATTTTTCGGAAACTACTAAACTGATTAAGTGGCGGAACGTTATAACGTCCAATACGAGAGAATATGTCTCCTCGTAGTCAATTCCAGGGCGTTGAGAGAAGCCTTGCGCCACTAGGCGAGAACAATCTCATTATTCTCATCATGCTTCCTTACGAATACCCATTTATGACCAATTGGTTTTACATTGGGTGGTGTTGGAGCGACTCGTCCGAACACACTTTGTTTCGCTAAGGAATCCAATTAGACCTGGATTGCTTGTTTCCTTTTTAGCCAGTCGTCTCTACTTTGAAAATTATCAACGGAGCAAGGTTCAATGTCATCGCTTGTTTTGATTTCGGTAGCTACCACGAATATAATTATATCATCGATGATAATCTCATTTCGATTTCATATCTCACATAAGCATGCATTATCGAGATTTCTCTATTCTCGGAAGTAGGTTCAGATGTTGGAGCGTCCCCCAATGTCGTCTCTTCTAGGACAGACCTATAATCCGGATTATCTCGTGAGATAGATCGATTGAGATTGCGATGGTAAGAGGATTTGTTTGTGCCAAATTTACCCTCTTCTGGGGATAAGAATCCTTCGAACCTAAGTAGTCCACCTCACTTCTGGGCAGGGACATATGACTGGTTAGCCGCCAAGCCATATGTCGTCCATCTGGGACGACACGTCCTACGAGGACGTTGCATCCTTCAGGGATGACTTTGTGTCCTACTGAGACGTCTATCCTTGCATGCAAGTTTGCAGCAGGTATATATGATCTAGTCACTTTAGCTAGATCAGAGAGAGCGTCTGACATTTTATAGGCTACACTGTGTGGATCTAGAATTTTTCGCACTTCACTTATCACATTTGTGCGGTTCGGGGATCGAGATGAGACATAGTGGGTACATGCCACGTTAATTCACGTCGTTCCTTATCAACGTTAACGTGCGAATCTCCCCCTAACGACGGGAAGACAGTCTCATCAAAGTGACAATCCGCAAATGCGGTAAAGAGATCGCGTGTCAAGGGCCCTAAAAAACATGTAATGGATGAGGATTCATAATCGACATATATGCTCATCTTTTATTGAGGACCCATTTTTACGTTGTGACGGCACAATTTGGCACGTAAACTGCACACCCAAATACGTGTAAGTACGAAACGTCAGGTTCGTACCCAGTCACCAGCTGTAACACGGAATATGGTTGGGTAACAGTGGGCCTCAAGCGGACCAACATGGCTGCATGCAAGATTGCATAGTCCCACGTAGAAATTGGAAGCTTGGTGCGCATTACCAAGGTTCATGCGATCATTTAATGAAAGCTTCTACGAGACTATTCTGGGTGTGAACATGGGAAACCAGATGTTCAACGTCAATCCCAAGGGACATGCAATAATCATCGAAAAACTTCGATGTAAACTCTCCGGCATTATCAAGTCTGCTGGACTTTATAGGATAATCCGAGTGGTGAGCCATCCGGGCTATGAGTTTAGCAAAAAGCAGCATTTGTTGTGGACAATAAGTAAACTTGTGACCATTTTTTCGATGCATCAACCATAACCATGAAATATTTAAATGGTCCGCAAACTGGTTGGATAAATCCACAAATATCACCTTGGATTCTCACAAGGGAATTACAAAACTAGTTTGGTGGGCTTTACACGAATTGATTTGAGATTTGTCTTTCAAATATAGCAAGTTTGGCATGGGCTTTTCGGATTAATCACGAAGTTTTTTCCTCCAATAGGATGCCCGTTCGATGCATTCATAGTTCTAAGCATCGTATTACGACCCGGATGTCCCAGACGGTCATGCCACAGTATATAAGTGTTCTTATCAATTCGGCGCCAGGCGAAATGATAAAGTTATTTCCAATCAAGTGTATTGTGGTAACATAAAGACCACTTGAAAAGACATCTCAATATCTCCAAGATACGCTATTGGTCGTATTTATTGGAGGTCATGTGTAAAGAAAATCTACACCATTTTCATGAGCGGTTTCAACATGATATTCGTTTGCTCGAATGTCCTTAAAACTCAGTAAGGTTCGACAGGACCTATAAGAGTATAAGGCCTCAGATATGGTCATAGGAGTACCATTGAACAACGCAAATTAGGCTTTGCCAAAGCCTTCGATTGGGGTCGACGGGCCCGTAATCGTTGTCACTGAGGTTACTTTAGGCTTGAAGTTGATGAAATACTTTTGATCTCATAAGATAGTGTGGGTGGTACCACTATCAGCCAGACAATCAACTTCCCCACTAGTCATGCCTAATAGTAGAATAATTTAAAGCCGGTCACAATGTCAAAGGAATTTGCTCAAAAAATACTTTAAATTATTTCGAGAAACGTTGAAATATTATTCATAAACAAAACCATAATCCAAAAGAAAAGCGTAAACATATATATGGATGGGCTACGCCTAGACCTAATTATTATCATGAGAATTGAAAAACACACTAATCCAAATCCATTTCAGCGACAAAGTCGGCTGCCTCAAGAGTTGCCTCCGGAGTTATTTCGACCACATTAATTTCAGGCTTCTTTCCACTATGATAGCTTTGAACTTGTTGTGCCGAAGCACGGCAAGTTCGTTGCCAATGATCCGTACCACCACAACGATAGCAAAGATTTGGCTCATGAGCATTGTCTCTTGCTTGGGGACGACCGGCCCTATTGTTGTTCCTTTCTCGAGGCTGTCTCGGTTGCCTTGGGGCCAAAGGTCCTCGGTTTGGACGAGAGTCCAAACCTCGCCTGGCCGGGCGAGCACGAGGCTCGCGGCGGTTCCGAGGTTGACGAGACGACTGACCCATATCTCGGTTCTCAGGTCGTGGATGAGGTCCACGAGCAGCATTAGCCTCTGGCAATGGAATTGCCTTTGCACCAGTGGGACGAGAGTTGTTGTTCCTCATAAGGATGAGACTATGTTTCTCGTTCAACAGCAACTGGGTGATGATCTCGGAAAATTTGGTGAACTTGGATTGACGGTACTGCTTCTGGAGTAAGTTATTCGAGCTAGGAAAGGTGGTGTATGTCTTCTCCAATAGGTCATTGTCAGTTAACTGATCACCAGAGTACTGGAGAAGAGCACGGATCCTGCAGACTTCCGCGTTATATTCAGTAACGAATTTGAAGTCTTGGAAGCGCAGGTTAAGCCAATCATGGCGAGCTTCTGGTTGCCAGATAGTTTTCTGATGGTCAAAACGATATTTGAGGGAGTCCCATAGCTCCTTTGGGGAGGTGATGGCCACGAACTCAGATTTCATGGAATCCGACATGTGGCGGCGGAACAAGATTATCGCCTTAGCATTCATATCTCGCGTAACAGGAATCTCGCGATTGTCCTCCTCATAAATGACGTCCAGTAAGCTTTGAGCGTCTAAGTGGTTCTGGATGTCCTGGGACCAATCCAGATAGTTCTTGCCAGCGACGTCCAAGAGCGGGAAGTCAAGTTTGATCGACATAGTTTCTACAACGGGAGAAACTGAATTAGTGTATCATATAAATCGACCGGTTTATATGTTCATGATAATGTTTACGGATTAGACATGTGAACATAAGTTCAACTTCGAAAATCTTCTGGTTCGAAACATGTAATCATGGTTTTGTGAGAAATAAATTCTCATGGATTTATATCGAAATCGACAGGTCGATATAGATGAAATCTTCTGGTCATCATTTGGCAAACATACATATAATTTCTACCACATAATTGCGAGAAAATAAACAATTCTAGAATGAAAAGTTATTTACTCAACCCTTTCGGTAGCTCCAATTGAATACGACCAGGTAAGGTAGGGTGAGGTTTTTGGTGGAGCGAGGCTCTCTTAAGTACCGAACCGCCGAACCTTGCCTAGACATCGCATCCAACTAGGTGAGCCTAGTCGTGGAAGATTCATAATCTTTCGTGACTTAATGTGGAGATATATGTGTCATGTGTACCATTTTACATGCTTTTATTTTTGATTTAGTGATCATGTAATCAAACAAAAATAATAAAGCATATGCAATCCAAATTACAATTTCTCTTGACCTAAGATTAATTAGGGTTCATGCTCAATGGTTATGGTTCACTATTTTCCAATGATTGAAAAATTAAAAAAACATAACTTACTTGAGAAATGCACCTAAAAAAAATTTAGGGTTCCACGAGTCAAGAAAAAAAATCACCAACAAATTTGGGTTGCTTCCTTCGAACTTTGTGAAGATGTTCGTCGTTCGTCGTTCGTCGTTCGTCGTTCGTCGTTCGTCCTCCTTGTTCTTCAATCTTGGAGCGTGCTGATAACGTGTTGTGAGTCGCCTATTAACTCAAGTAGAAAAGAGAGAAAAACAAGAGAGCGAAGTGTAGAATGAGTCGATTGATATTTGATCAATTGGTGTGTGAAATGGTGATGCCTCAACCTCTTTATATAGTGGAGAGGTTGAGGTGTATTCATGGTACATCATAATGAGGAGAAACTCTTTAGTTTCTCCACTATCACCACTAACCCCACTAACCCCACTAACTATACCATTTATGCTCACTCATAAGTAATGTAACCTTATGGAGTAAATACAAAGAAATACCAAAGGTCTTGCACAATATATGTAGTCCACATCTTGTATCATGTTCGTACAGACCTTAGTTTAATGGACAGCTACCCCACAATGTGTCCTACAACAAGGTCTTAATTTTTGGAATTTTAATTGGTGGGTTGGCCTCTGCACCCAAAATTCTTGATTTTATTTCAGTTTTTTTTTCTTTTTCTTCAAGGCATGTTGATAGAGAAATTTTATTCCCACATGACTAAATACTAGATACACACCTCATTATTAATACACTACCTATTAACTTTATTGAAACACAATTTATTAGCACAACCCCAAACTTCCTAAACTACCCTAATTTTAAATACACAGACAACGTCTGTTTAAAAAAAAAAAAAATGCAAACAACATTGAGAATAGCACAATCGCATCTACCCAAGTATGCCCGAAGAAGACTCAACATTATGCTAGTTGAGATGCAAACAACCTATTTACTAAACTCAACATTATGCAATTATGCATCTTCCTCGAAGGTTTTTACCTAGTTGAGATCTTCCTTGAAGGGTTTCACCTAGTTGAGATCTTTCTCGAAGAGTTTCAACTAGTTGAGATCTTCCTTGACTAGATCTCTTCTCCTTTGGGTTTTCATCGAGAAAATTTCTCTTCAAGAAGCCTCTTATTAAACAATTTCAAGTTCTGTGCTCACGAAATTGGAATGAAACAAGACAATACATCACCATAGTCCTTGAGGAAATTTTCAGCATAAAAATTAAAAAGTGATAGAAGTACAATTGCTAAAATATTAGTCTCTAACAACCTAACTGAGTGAATTTCAAAACAATTCAGTCATCGCCAAGATGCATTGTAGTGTCTTCGGAGGAGGGCATAATAACATCACCAAATTGAGCAATATATCCTTGGGTCTCATCAAATTTTTTGACATATTAACTAATAAGTGTTGTTCTTCAGTTGTTAACCGTCCTGCATAAGAATGACCTTCAAGATATGATGGGGCGACATGATTGTGTACTCCACATGCAACCTCAAGTATCCACTCATCTGCACCAATGTTTTCTGATATTGTCTGGAACTTTGGAAGTTCATCCATGAGTGTGGCCAACTGTTTCTGCTTAGGGCTTTCAATCTTCACTCACGTCGTTCTCGTAGAGGAGAAGAAGACTCTAACGTGAGATTGTTTATTTCAACTATGTTTCTTTAGTTTTAATATATAAATGTCTCTTTTGGTAATTTTACGTACCCACAAAGTCTTATGTAAATTGTAGAAAAAAAAGGGTGTGTATCTAGTATATAGAGGTGTGTGAATAAAATTTCTCATGTTGATATCCACACGCAAAAGTTCAATCATAAAATTTCAAAATTAAGAAGGCTAATAAGCCTAATATTAAGAAAGTTAAAACAAAAACCAATTTTAATATTAATATATTGGGAGAGCCATGCCACGTCACCACATCACTATAACAAGTCTGCATCAAACTCAAACAGATGTAAGTTCCTAGTTCAAATTGTGAGAACCACCACAATTCGGAAATGGGATAGGATAAGAGTTTATAGCAATTTTTAGTTTCCACACAAATCAAAATTTTCGAAAATTTATGCATCATTCTTTCCAATTATCTCTTTGTTTTTTCTTCTACATGTAAATTTCATCCATTACATGTAGTAGGCTAGCTTGTGATAGCGTTTACACTTCAACCCTCACACTCTGCCACTCTCCCTTGTCTGAAAGAAGAAAGAGATAATGGCGTCCAGTGTAGAAGTGAATCAACGCATTGCAAGGCTCTCAGCTCATCTCTACCCTTCAAATCTCCAGGTTTTCTCTCTTGGCTTTTTCTCTGTGCGTGCTTGGAACAAAGTTAAAATGCATTGTATTCATCAACAAACTTGTTTAAATTTATTGATGAAGTAACAATTAGCATTATCAGAATTAACCTACAATCTATGTATCATTAAGTTCATAGTGAGAAGTTGTTTAATGTCAAATGTTTGATGCAAATTCGAAGATGGAAGACAGTTCTGGTATGCGAAGAGCCGATTGCAGAGCCAAAGGAGGAGCACCTGGTTTTAAAGTGGCTATTTTGGGTGCTGCTGGAGGCATTGGACAACCTCTTGCAATGCTCATGAAAATGAATCCACTGGTCTCAGTTCTTCATCTCTATGACGTCGTTAATGCCCCTGGCGTCACAGCTGATATTAGTCACATGGACACTGGTGCTGTGGTAAATTCATTCTTCATCAACTTCAATTTTCAGTCCCTTTTTGATAAAAATGTGTGCGTGTCAAATTTAGTGCACTGAAGAATGCCTTTCTTAAAGTGTTTTGACTCCCACATATGGAAAAGAGGCTCAAGTTACAAACGGATAGATATGATTTTGATATGTTTCACGTAATGTAGTGCATCTATAGTCTAATCAGATATGCATGTATTTCAAGTTTAGTCCTCACCGTAGGCACATAGCTCCTATATGTAACTATTAAAGGGCGAGGAAATGAGTTAGGATTACGATAAGTGAAGGATTCAATCTCATCAATTTGAGCGTAAGCTGCGTAACCAATAAGTATCATCCTTGGAATTTAGGTGCGCGGTTTCTTGGGCCAGCCACAGCTTGACAATGCTCTCACAGGTATGGACCTTGTGATCATACCTGCCGGTGTTCCAAGGAAGCCTGGAATGACAAGGGATGATCTTTTCAAGATCAATGCCGGAATTGTTAGGACTCTCTGTGAGGGAATTGCAAGGTGCTGCCCTAAAGCAATTGTCAACTTGATCAGTAATCCAGTGAACTCTACAGTTCCTATAGCAGCTGAGGTTTTCAAGAAAGCTGGTACTTATGATCCAAAGCGGCTCCTGGGAGTTACAATGCTTGACGTCGTGAGAGCAAATACTTTTGTTGTAAGTATCAGTCAATGAACATTCACCATGATAATTAAGCTTCCTATCATCAGCACTCATGGCTTTCATTTTTATTTCACCCATACTTTGATTGCAGGCTGAAGTTCTGGGACTTGATCCTAGGGAAGTTGATGTTCCGGTTGTTGGAGGTCATTCAGGAGTGACCATTTTGCCCCTTCTGTCACAGGTATTCTAGAATGTAGTTACAAGTTTCAGCATCTTCTTATGTTGTCTTGAAATGGTAAACTGGCTGCAGTACAATTTAAGTGATCAAGAATTCAAGATTAAAAAAGGCGTCTCTCTATGCAGGTCAAGCCTCCTTGCTCCTTCACTCGAGAAGAAACAGAATACCTGACGGATCGCATTCAAAATGGTGGAACAGAAGTTGTTGAGGTAATGCCACACAATTAAATCTTAAAATGACTTTCTGAATATACTATGTGGGTAGAAAAGAATTATATAAATTAAAAAAAAAATTGTTCTTTGGTATCTCCAATCCTGGAGCTATTACTGTCAGATATGCTTCCGCTCAAGGATAATATAATGTCAGCCTCTTACTCATCTGTTACATCTGTTCTAGTCTTCAATAATCTGATATAGTTGCACCTAACTAATGGACAAACACCGGAAATTATAAAAATATTACTTGAAATTTTTCTTGGTTTAACACTACATAAAGCTTGTGAGTCTCACCTATTACCTGCAATTGGAAGCTATGAACCTAGAGACATGAAACTGGAAGTGTGTTAAACTGTAAACTACAAAGATGCCACCTTCTCCAAAGACCAAGTTTCAGAACAGCTATTACCGGGTCTATTTCTTAGTCTAGAGTTTGTTTTTGTGTGTTTGTTCTTTAACAAAAACCATCCGTCATTCCTTCAGTAATTGTTCACAATTTTGCAGGCAAAAGCTGGGGCTGGCTCAGCAACATTGTCAATGGTAAGTCATTTCAATTTCGCTAAATTGCTAAGTGTACAGAAATCGGTGATTTGGGATTATACAAGTATAATAAAGACAACCATACTTACAGGCATATGCGGCTGTTAAGTTTGCGGATGCATGCCTTCGTGGATTGAGAGGAGATGCTGGCGTTGTGGAATGCTCTTTTGTTGCTTCTCAGGTACTGCTGGTCTACCCTTCCTGTGTGTGATTGTTGTCTTCATATTCAGTTCTGAATTTCTAATAACCAAACACAATGCTTAATGTTTATGACAGGTTACAGAACTTCCTTTCTTTGCAACCAAGGTACGGCTAGGCCGTAACGGAGCTGAGGAAATCTACCAACTTGGGCCGCTGAATGAGTATGAGAGGTATATAGTTCTTAGACTACAACTTCTCCACACTTGTGTATCTGCAAAATAGAATAGAACAGCAAGCATATTCTTCATTTGCTCTTACAAACGTTATTGCCTTGCCAATCAACAGGGCTGGTTTAGAGAAGGCCAAAAAAGAGTTGGCA
This sequence comes from Rubus parviflorus, assembly GCA_029955375.1. NCBI lineage: Eukaryota > Viridiplantae > Streptophyta > Magnoliopsida > Rosales > Rosaceae > Rubus > Rubus parviflorus. The sequence continues at coordinate 33,361,777 of JARGGL010000001.1, forward strand.
GGAAGCATCCAGAAGGGGGTTTCTTTCATCAGCAAGTAAATTTTTAATGTCTGTTACAAGGGATTTGCTTATTTTAGTAGTTGCTACTCAGAATGTACGTACTCGGAAGAAATGAATAAACCAGGGCGTATTATAATGTCACTTAATTATCCTTCAACAATACATAGCTTCTGTAAATAATATATGAAATCAAGCCTTCATTTCGATTCATTTCATGGTGTACGTACATCATACGACAGAAACTTATCTATGACCCGGAGAGGCACGCCACATCACCACATCACTGTAACAAGTCTGCATCAAACTCAGACTGCGGATTAGTCATTGAGTCTTGCAGATTAGTCATTGAGTTTAGAAAGCATTGGAAAAACCATAGAATTTCGATAAAAAAAAAACTCAGACTTGTTATAGAGAGCTACCACAATCTGAAATGGGATAGGACAAGAGTTTATAACAATTTTTAGTTTCCACACAAATCAATCTTTCCAAAATTTATGCATCATTCATTCATTTTTGTTTTCAATTATCAATTAGTTTTTTTTTAAGTCAACTCCTACTGTCATCTATATATATTATATAAATAACAAAAAGATGTAGTACGAAATGAAAGCAACAGAAATAAACCTTTCTTCTCCGAACAACACAATCAGCAACGATTAAACGAGATCAATTTCCTGAACTTGATCCAACTCTTCTGTTCTCCCAGACAACACCCTCATAATTCGTCAAGGTCTCATCATCATCCTTGACCGTAATGACAAGCCGATGCTTGATGCCTGCTTCGGCCGACTAAACTGTCGCTGTCTGCGACGGCCGTGACCAGAGGAAGGAGGCGGTGACGACGCATCCTGGCCGTTGATTTAGTATTCTCAGAAAGAGATCGAGGTCGGATCACGTACAAGGAAGCAGGTTCTTGCTGATCTATTAGTTTTCTTTCTACATGTAAATTTCGTCCATTACATGTACTAGGTAACTTGTGATAGCTATGTATCATAGGTTCATAGTGATCGAGAAGTTGTTTAATGTTTGATGCAAATTTGAAGATGGAAGACAGTTCCGGTATGAGAAGAGCCGATTGCAGAGCCAAAGGAGGAGCACCTGGTTTTAAAGTGGCTATTTTGGGTGCTGCTGGAGGCATTGGACAACCTCTTGCAATGCTCATGAAAATGAATCCACTGGTCTCAGTTCTTCATCTCTACGACGTCGTTAACACCCCCGGCGTCACAGCTGACATTAGTCACATGGACACTGCTGCTGTGGTAAATTCATACTTCCATCAACTTTAATTTTCAATCCCTTGTTGATAACAATGTTTGTCCCATTTTAGTGCACTGAAGAATGCTTCTCTTCAACTGTTGTGATTCCCCTCTTACGGAAAATAATGCTCAAGTTATGAATGGATATCAACCGTTAGTTTAGATATGAATCCTTAAGGTGTAAGTACCTATTCTGACACTACTCCTATGTGTAACTATTGAAGGGTGAGGAGATGAGTTAGAAACTTAGAATTAGGATAGCTCAAACATTCTATCAATTCCAATGTAATATTATCCTTGAAATTTAGGTGCGCGGTTTCTTGGGGCAGCCACAGCTTGACAATGCTCTCACAGGGATGGACCTTGTGATCATACTTGCCAGTGTTCCAAGGAAGCCTGGAATGACGAGGGAGGATCTTTTCAAGATGAATGCCGGAATTATTAGGACTCTCTGCGAGGGAATTGCAAGTTGCTGCCCTAAAGCAATTGTCAACTTGATCAGTAATCCAGTGAACTCTACAGTTCCTATAGCAGCTGAGGTTTTCAAGAAAGCTGGTACTTATGATCCAAAGCGGCTCCTGGGAGTTACTATGCTTGACGTCGTGAGAGCAAATACTTTCGTTGTAAGTATCAGTCAATGAACATTCACCATGATAAGCTTACGATCATCAGCACTCATGGCTTTCACTTTCATTTTACCTGTACTTTGATTGCAGGCTGAAGTTCTGGGACTTGATCCTAGGGAAGTTGATGTTCCGGTTGTTGGAGGTCATTCAGGAGTAACCATTTTGCCCCTTCTGTCACAGGTATTCTAGAATGTAGTTGCCGTTTCAGCATTTTCAGCTTCTTCTTATGTTGTCTTGAAATCATAAACTGGCGGCAGTATAATGGAAGTGATCAAGGGGTCTCTCTATGCAGGTCAAGCCTCCTTGTTCCTTCACTCAAGAAGAAACAGAATACCTGACGGATCGCATTCAAAATGGTGGAATAGAAGTTGCTGTGGTAATGCCACACAATTAAATCTTAAAATGCCTTGCGGAATTTAAAAAAATATATATAATTATGTTCTATTGTATCTCCAATCCTGGAGCTATTACTATTAGATTTGCTTCCACTCAAGGATAGTATAATGTCAACCTCTTACTCATCTGTTACATCTGTACTAGTCTTCCATAATCTAATATATTTGCACCTAACTGATGGACAAACACTGGCAATTATGAAAAGATTACTTGAAATTTTTCTTGGTTTTACACTTTACACAAAGCTTGTTAGTCTCCCCTATTACCTGGAATTGGAAGCTATGAACCTAGTTAGACATGATACTGTAAGTGTGTTAAACTGTAAACTACAAAGATGCCACCTTATCCAAGGACCAAGTTTCAGACCAGCTATTGCCGGGTCTATTTCTTAGTCCAGAGTTGGTTTTTGTGTGTTTGTTCTTTAGCAAAAACCATCCTGTCATTCCTTCAGTAATTGTTCACAATTTTGCAGGCAAAAGATGGGACTGGCACAGCAACATTGTCAATGGTAAGTCATTTCAAATTAGCTAAATCGCTAAGTACAGAAATTGGTGATTTGGGATTATAAAAGTTTTATAACGACAAACATACTTACAGGCATATGCGGCTGTTAAGTTTGCGGATGCATGCCTTCGTGGCTTGAGAGGAGATGCTGACGTTGTGGAATGCTCTTTTGTTGCTTCTCAGGTACTGCTGGTCTACCCTTCCTGTGTGTGATTGTTGTCTTCATATTCAGTTTTGAACTTAAATAACCCAAACACAATGCTTAATGTTTATGACAGGTTACAGAACTTCCTTTCTTTGCAACCAAGGTACGGCTAGGCCGTAACGGAGCTCAGTACATCTACCAACTTGGGCCGCTGAATGAGTATGAGAGGTATATAGTGCTTAGACTACGACTTCTCCAAACTTGTGTATCTGCAAAATAGAATAGAACAGCAAGCACATTCTTCATTTGCTCTTACAAATGTTTTGCCTTGCCAATCAACAGGGCTGGTTTAGAGAAGGCAAAAAAAGAGTTGGCAGAAAGCATCCAGAAGGGGATTTCTTTCATCAGCAAGTAAATTTTTAATGTCTCTAACAAGGGATTTGCTTATTTTAGTAGTTGCTACTCAGAATGTACTTGGAGGAATTGAATAAACAAGGGAGTATTGTAATGTCACTTAATTATCCTTCTCCAATACATTGCTTCTGTAAATAATATATGAAATCAAGCCTTCATTACATGGTGTACATCACATGACAGAAACATAGCTATGACCCTCTCTTGAACCAAGCAACCCTCACATTTTCACCCTCTCAAAACTTATTGGACAATAAGAGGAAAAATAAATTGAAGCCTTAAGTCATGATATCACATTTACAGTATCAAACCTCATCTAACTCCATAATCTTTCAAAAAAAAAAACCGTTTTATCTTACACTTCCAGACTTTCTATCAGTAACTCCACCAAAAAAAAAATACAAAGTGAAGGGGATAGGGGGAGGTTGAACTATAGGGGTCGTGGACATGGAGACATTCCCGAACAGCGCACTAGATGCCACCGAGTCCTTCACAACAGGGTTCAGTGGAACAATTCGCTCTGGCACTATTTTATCGCCATCAACCTTAGCAAGCACCTCAAAATGCATCCTTACAGTCTCAGGCTTTGTCCTCCACGCTGGAAAATCTTTCCAGTCGACCCCATCTCCTTCTTTGACCTTCTTCTCCACCCCAAACCCAATCTTCAAAAACGTCTGCGCTGACACATCCGCTTTCAACAACTTAAGGGATCCTCTCTTATTTGCCTTAGGACCAAGCACAGTCGAAAGCAGTGACTCAAAAGCCAGCAAGTTGGGGTTCGACCCATTGATAGAAGCAAGAGGCCATACAGTTGTGAAGTATTTCGGTGTTAAGATGGTGGTCTCTTGGTTTTGTAGCTCAACGGAAACGGGTTTTGTGTTTGATGGCGATGACAACTCCACAAGGCCAGGAGCAAGGCGCTTAAGCTTGAGCTTGTTGTTCATGGAGGGAGAGGTCGAGGCAGGGGAAGTAAGTGCAGTTGGACCCACAATGCGAAGAGAGAGCAATGGAGTTGATTGGGTTCTAGAAGCATGGCGTAGCCATTCAGCTAGGGTCACAAGCCCAGAAGCAAAACCATTGTTGGTTCGGTTCAATGGCAATGGGAGCTGAAGCGGGTGTCTCAGGCTCACCGACCTAGCACCCGTCACAGTAACCACAGCCCCTTCTGCTAAAATCACCTTCTTCAACACACCAGCATCCACATCATGCTGCATAACATTGGATCAACTCAATCAGTGTCCAAAAAAGCCTAACTTCAAGCATGAACGTTAGAACCTAATAGCTAAATAGTTAAATGGAGCGAGAACCTCATGTCTTTGACATTGACTGAAATCAATCAATATCCAAATTCCCAATTCCAACCATGATCATATTCCAAGATTACGGCAATTGAAATCAACCAATTTTCCCAAAAAGAAAAATCCCTAAATTCATCCATGGATCATTCAAATCCTCATAGCTCAAGCCTAATTCTTCAATTCAATGAAATCAATCAAATTTCAAAATCCCTAAAATTCCAATCATAAATACTTTTCAAATCGTAGTAGCCTAAAAGCATAATACTTACTGGAAGCGAGAGCCTCATGTCTTTGGCGTCCTGAATCCATAGCTCCATAGGTCCGGCCAACTGAAACGGAGCCAAAACGGGCGGCAACCCGTTTTCCAATTTCTCTTTCCGGACCAACCCGCTTTCATCCTCGACCCGAAATATCGGCAAATCGACGTACTCCCAGCGGTCAACGTCCTCCAAAAGCTTGAAAGGAAGCACCTTTTTATCTACCTCCACGTCGAACTCGTACGCCATCGAATGACCCACCTGCGCATCCCTCAGATCAAACCCCGATATCTTCAGATCGTCAGCTTGAAATCCCAATCCCTTCACTATAGCCTCCTTCAAATCCTGTGATCAATCAACAAAACCAGAATCAAAATCCCATTCCAGTAATGAATAATTTTGAAAAAAAAAAAAAAAGAATGCTTACCGAGATGGCTCTGGGACTCGGGTAGCGAGGGTTCAAATCCGGCGTCGAAATTAGAGAGAAAGAAGGCACAAACTGCGCAGTAGATAAAAGGATTAAAAGCAGGGTTTGGAGAGCCATTGTTTGGATTTGAAATTTTTGGAGGATGCAATTTGTCTCTGTAAATTTGGGAATGGGAATGAAGAAGACGGTGGGTGGGTTTAACCGTTTAAAGTTTGGGAAGCGAGAAATGAGTGGTGGAGAATCTTAGAGGGTGATGACGTGGAAAAAGCTGACCAATGGGAAGAGAGAAAGTTATATCAATGTGTACGTGATTGGCTCACATTTGTTGGAGGCTTTAGGAGTTCTGATGACGTGGATTAACGATACGAAATTGCCGCCACCGTGTTTCGCGGGGTTTGATTGCTAGGATTTTCGGTTGGGTAACGGAAGAGACGACGTCGTTTGACTGTGGTGCGTTGATAAAAATAAATGGCTTCGCCCGGGTTCGAACCGGAGACCTTCAGTGTGTTAGACTGACGTGATAACCAACTACACCACGAAACCTTGGTGCTAACTTAAGGGAAAGGTAATTTAATATCAGTAAATTCTGTTCTGCGACATATTCCTACGGCTTCATGGTGATTACTCTCGAGTCTCGTTTGGTTTACTGAATGAAAAATTATTGGGTGTATATTGTCCTTTTAGTACGAGTGGTGTTTATTCTTCCACGAATTGTGGTTTTTGGGTTGATTGATATATGACATTAGTGCCTAAATAAAAACAAGAAAGGAAAGTAGGGAAAATTCATAAACTACGTACGTACTCATGATGAACAAGAAAACCCATGCAAGTTATATAATAAAGCTATGAACATATATACGTTGTAGTACAATGGATCTAGAACCTGTCACCTTCTTTTGGCCAGAGCAAATGCAGATAATTAAAGCTATGAACCGTTAGCTTTCTTCCTTTCTGCAACATATATTGTGATCGATCTCGAGTTTTAGATGTATGATTGAGACATGTGATCACTATTTGCCTTGCATAGCTAGCTAGCTAGCTAGCTTCAGTTTTAATAATCAGCTAGCGCAGCTGCTGTGGTATATATAGACACTTAGACACCTGAGAAATTTGTGTTTGATTTGACACAGAACTGAGTGGATCGAGAATGAGAGCAAATTATATCTGCATCCATGTCGCTTTGAGGGTTATTTTTTTTCTTTTTTCGGAGGAATTCCAATTTTTTGCAAGCATGTACACACATGCAATAGCATGAGTTAATTTGTACTCGATCAGTTTCTATCTTTAAAATCAATAACTTCTCTTACTGGAAGAAAAGTTTTATCTGCTGGGCTGATAATTAAGGTCTTTTCTTATCATGATCCGCAGATGAGAAGTAAGAATTCTTAGGTGTGGTTTCTTGGAAAAAAATAGTAAGGTATTATGATTCACGTACAATATTCTTCATCACAATAACGTATTGTCTCCTATAACTTAAGGGAATGTGCCTATAGTGTAAAGTTAATTAGACGAGACCAGGAAAGCTCTTTTGAAAAATACTTTTAACAATTTTTATAGGGAAAGTTAATTAGTGGACGCACTATAATAGTAGCGTTTCCTGATTCCAATTAACCGTGGTCTCTTTGCCTTTTTTTTTAACTTTTCCCTACTATTATTGTATTCCTAAAAGGAATAGGACTTGTTACATATTCCTTCCTATAAATGCATGCTCTCAAATTAAGTTTTCCAGTTTACAAAGAACCCGGCCAACATACTAGTGCGTCCAAACTAGAGAAGAGAAGCAGCAAGAAGTTTAGAGATAGTATATAATTCTGCTGTCGATATGGGTCTGAAATTGATGAATGTCTTGACAATATTTTTGTTCTTAATGTTGGCAACTACAACGAAAACCCAATCCTCTGTAGTCTTTGACGTGACAAGTGCAAAATATGGTGGAAAGCCAAACTCAGACATCACAAACGCTTTGCTGAACGCTTGGACCGATGCATGTGCATCACCATGGGAGAGTAAAGTTCTTGTTCCAAGCGGCTGGTACGGATTAAGAGGAGCGATTTTCAGTGGTCATTGCCAGGCTCCTATTGAGCTTCAGGTTCAAGGCACATTGCAGGCTCCAGAAGACACCAGCCAAGTCACGTCACCGGATACTTGGGTTGGTTTTCGATACCTTAGCAGGCTCACCTTGTCAGGTGGTGGAACTTTTGATGGCCGCGGAGCACTCTCTTGGAAACAGAACGACTGCAACACAAACAAAAATTGCAAATCTCGGGTCGTGGTGAGTTTAATTGCTAATTCAATCCACTAGCTAGGCACATTATTGTGTTGCTGATTTTCTGTCATGTTGCTTATGATTGACTGAAACATTTCTGCATGCAGAATATAAGGTTCGACTTCGTCAACGATACCATAATTCAGGACATAACTTCACTTGATAGCAAGAACTTTCACTTCAACGTTTTTGCCTGCCACAATGTCACATTCCAACATGCAACCATCACAGCACCCGGTGAGAGTGTTAACACAGATGGTATCCACATTGCACGTTCAACAATGGTCACCGTCGCCAACACGAGCATCGGAACCGGAGACGATTGTATTTCAATCGGCGATGGTACGTCGCAACTCATATTCACCAACGTGACTTGCGGACCAGGCCATGGCATAAGCATCGGAAGTCTCGGAAGGAACCGCGATGAACAACCTGTAACAGGCCTCATAATTAAGAATGTAACTTTCACAAATACGCAAAACGGTGCCAGAATCAAGACGTGGCCGGCCTCCTATGCCGGGCTTGTGTCAGATATACACTATGAGGACATTACCATGATTAACGTCAGCAACCCGATCATTATAGACCAAGAGTACTGCCCGTGGAATATGTGCAACAAGCAGATTCCGTCGAAAGTTAAGATTAGTGATATCAGCTTCAAGAACATTAAGGGCACGTCCACAACTCCGCTCGGGGTGAATTTTATATGTAGTTGGAGCGTGCCATGTGAGAATGTGGAGATCGCCGACGTTGATCTCACGTACACCGGAGAAAAAGGATTTATTACTTCACAGTGCTGGAATGTCAAGCTGGCGACCATTGTTAACGTGACAAAGGATCTTGCTTGTGGTAACTATCCACCATTTAGTAAATCAAAGAGCCACAATTAACAAGGGTCATTATCCAACAATAATTAGTAGATCAAACCAGATCGACTAAGGCAATTAGTAGATCAAAGAACCAGACCGAGGCTAATTTTCCAGCTGGAGGAGGGTATGAAGATGTCTATACTCTAATTGTGACGTCCTCCGCCCCAAATAGTCACACTACTTATTGGTGGCTACTACCGACAGCCGTACCGCAGCTACTAATTTGGGGTTTGTGGTTTCTACTACATGGGTGACTCTAGTAGTATTCTTCCTTGATCAGATTGAAGCTTCGATCTACAAATTTTTTTGAAACAGTATATATATGTATATAAAAACTGTATATGTACGTATATATACATATTCATATATTGGTGAACGTACTAAGCTTGTTCATCAAGTTATTAAGATGTATATATTGAGATACCGTTTTAGTATATTTAGTAGTATTACTTTACATTACAATTTACCCTATGAGCTATATAGTAGTGTCTTAATTCCTGTTATTGATGAATTCCTAAGAGTAATATATAGGACCTCTCCATATTCCATTCTATAGATACATGTGATCTGTTAAATTGAGTGTTTGTTGCTCTCAAAGTGCCAATTTGGAAACAACCCAACATACTAGTGCGCCCAAACCAGAGAAGAGAAACAGTCAACAACAACTCAACAAGGTTGGCAACAACAACAACATATATATATATATATAAATCATATACATGATTTACATATGCATGTTTCTTATATGTAACATTATTATCACTAGCTTTAACAACCTTTGTCACCACTACATACAACCACTCATGTGGTAACTACAAAAAATTCTTCATTAAGATAAATAAAGTTCTCATTAGAATAAAATAGATTTTTAACTTGAGTAATTGAGTTTTCAAAAATGTCATACGACATGAATGTATTGTAGAAATTATCCTTTTGTCTCTGCAAATATATTATATATGCTTATGATCAAAAAGAGGGGAAATTATTCTTTTCAAAGGTACGTGATTTGCAGAAAAGTCGTACAAAGATCACAATCTTAGTGGGGCTAGGAGAATATTAAATTAATCTGTTCATCCTTGTGAAGTGCCAAAATATATAGTAAATTATAGATAAGACCCTAAATGACAACAAGTTTCAACTTTGAAAACCCTAATGATAATAATGAGTACTTGTCTGTACTGTCCATTCTTCAAAGTCTTCCCTCCAGCACCGACCCTATCTAACATCAGCTGTATTCCCGACTAATAATACAAATTAAAAGAGTCTTTAGGGCATGATGGTATTCAACTATATATTTCCCTTGTGATTATAAGCAAATCTATCTGTCTGATTTTGCTTGCTTAATTATGAGCTAGCATCTCACAGATTTGTATGCATGCACTATGATCATTTGGAAAATGAAAATTAAAAGCATAAGTGACATAATCAAAACTCAACTTATTTTGAATTACTGTAAACCAAAGCGGTACATATAAGGCAAAGAAGCTCAAGAAACAAGTTCAAGATGCCTCTATAACATTTACAAACTGATAAATTACAAATGCCTGCTTATTTCATCATTAACTAAAAAACCCTTTTCCCTTGTAATTAAGGTACAAAAACAGATTCAGTTGCAATTGGAAAACTCCTATAGGAAAAAAGCTCAAAGAAGCTGTGAGATACTTATTGAAACATGCAGGTGGGTAGCTTAACATGGTAAACAAGTTAACCATGCAAAAAATTTGAAAGGAAAAAACCCCTCCTGCAAAACGTACTAATCTGACAGCAAAAAAAGCTTGAAGGTACTAGGTCTAACTTGGTGATCAGAATTGCAGGCATTTGTAAACAGATATCCTAAAAAAGCGTAAACTTGCACAGACTGGTTGGATAGTTGAGGATTAATACGTACTCCTTGTTATTATGAAGCTTCTGGAAGGAGCATAGAAACTTAATTAGAAAGAGATTAATTCTTCCATGTGTGAACCTGAGGTTTCATTTTGATCACATGAACAAGTCGAAAGCTGAGCGTAGATTCTTGACGAGATCCTTCACTGAGAGGCAGAATTCCACTTCCATCTGCCAAAGGTCAACATGGTTTTAAATAATTTTGGATGAAAACTATATATGAAACAATTCTAAAATATAAATTAATAGACATACAAAATTACCTGAGCAATAATGGTTACATCAAGAGCACAACTCCCAAATGTCATCACACTGCTATTGATCAATTTTAGTTGGAGCCTCTCAACCTCAGCAATTATTTTCTCCACAACTCCTTTTCTTTTCTCACAGTGAACTCTTATGAGGACATTGTTGTCACAGAATCTTGCTTCAATTTCAGGTAGTGTCTCCTCAAACGAGTCACAGGAGTTGCTTTCGTTAGAGGAAGTAGAGTTGTCACCATTTGCAATGAGCTGTGATTTCTTTACAAAGACAACAGATTCCATGTTTTTCGCTCTCGTCTGTTCCTCCAGCGCCTTTACCTTCTCCTGTAGTTGCTTGATGTACTTGATAGAATCTCCAAGAACAGAAGCCTTGTCCATCTGTTAAAGCAATGATTTGGGACTTGAGTAAAATTCATTAGCTAAAAATAATCAGCTCACATCAGCTCTATCATATTCTCCGTTCGAACTAGCTACGTACACGCTTTCTTCTTTACACATTTAAGATAGAACCTGTTACGTACCTTCTTTAGGCCAGGAACCATTGCAGATAAAGCAATGAACCGTTGACTGAGCTTCTCTCGTCGCTTCCTTTCTGCGATAATGTGATCTTGAGTTTGCGAAAGCCTAGTGTTTGTGCTGATCCTCTTTGTTCCCTGACCGGCCTTAAATAAAGAGTTTTGGTTGCCAAATGAACCGTGAGAAATCAATATATCAGAAGGGAGTGTGTGGATGCTCTTTGAACACATTGCCGTCTCCTCCTTTGGCATAACAACCCCCATTTGGTTTGTGTTATAAGAATTGACAAAGGAGAGAAGGTTTGGCAAGGAAGCAACCTGGGGGTTCGATACATGATCTGTTTTACATGAACTCCAAATGTTGGGTTTGAGCTGTTTCATGGGTCTATCAATGGCACTATGAGAATTAGTGGTAGAAGTTCTGGGGTTAAAAATTGGGTGACACTGAGACTGTTGCAAATTCTCTCCAAATGCAGCTGTTAATGGTAGCATGCTGAGCTCATCAAGAGAGTTCATGTGCCACTGGTTTATGAAGAAGGGATCCTCCATTCCCTGCAAATTAAAAAAAAAAAATCTTGTATACTAACTCCCGAAATTATCAAATTCTTTCAGACATTTCATCGAACACCATATAGCACAAAACCAAGTCATCTTATACCAAATTAACAAAACTTGTTTCAACAAATACAAACCAATAACATTTACAATAAACTCAAAGTTATTAATTATGTGCCAAATAATTCTTGAATTCTCGGATAAACACAATAGCAGATGCATGGTGTATGTGTTTGTTCAAACTTCAAAGTAAGAGAAGCAAATAAATGGGTTGCAGATTGAATAGCCTTTACCAGTTCAGTTAATCCTCCTATCGACGAAATCTCCATCGGCTTAGCTTCTTTTGCTTGATGGTCTAGAGCTCAAGGAAGGAAGAATCCTGGAAAACATGCAGTCACTGTAACAAATTAGTACTTGAGCCTTCAAAACAGTTTTCTTCACAAATTTGAAATTACATTCTCTGATTGATTATTAGTAGTAGTAGTAGAAAGTAGTACCTTTAACAATGACGTACTACCAAAGCTTATTCTTCTACCTACCAAGGCCTTGAGCTAGCTAGCTTCTTCCACTTATATATAGCTCTAATTGTTTGTGTAGTTTACCTATCTGTAGCTCACCTTGGAACAGTTGCCATTCTCTCTTTCTCACGGGGTAGCTGATGTGAAAACAGTGAAATTGTGGCCATTGTAGCCGTTGAAATTTGGACCAGACAATAGAGTTGGGATTTAATTATTGTTCCCATTATCATTCTATTTTCTTTAATGTTAGAGGGTTTAACTACAGAAACGAAGATTAATTAGCTTAATCTATATCTAAGTGGGTCAGTTTAAACTGATTAAATACCCCAATTAGGAATTCATGTTTGTTGCTTTGTGGACTTTTTAGCAGGATCTTCACCAATAGCCGTTGACATTTTCATTCAAGGTTTGCTCATGAAGCAACCAAATTAAAGTATTAGAAAATGTGGTCCCTCACAAGGTCCTAATCACCAAAGCCAACCCTTGGAATTATTTTCCACATTCAAAACCAAAAGTTTCAAAGCCAATTATGAGTTAAAATGATGGGTAATTAGCTAGGTCATTATAGTTATGATTTAAGCCGGTGATTATGATTGAACACAGTCTAGCCACTTAGTCCATGAGAGTTCAGACGTGTCATTTAGTGATAGGTGATTAAGGAACTTACAAATATGGATATATTAATGAAAAATTATGTGCTACGAACCTTCCATTGACTCTTAGTGTACTCATCCAAGTGACACGTTATGTTCCATCAAGAGGTCGGCTATTAGCAATCTACGGTAACAGGCTACGTTTGCATCAAGTTATTTCTTAGTCGTGCGTGTGGAATATCATCATTTAAACTTCAATCCGCAATCAGCAAGATTTGAACCCGGATGGGGAGTATCACACCTGGAGGCTCAACCAACTCGACCATCAATGGTGGTTCTCACAATACAAGTTAAATATGTGTTTAGTGGAATTTACGTATATGATGTAGGACAAGAAATTGGTCAATTTAAATTGGTCAATTTATCCCTAAAAATATTAAAATAATGAAGCGACGCAAAATCAAGAGCAGTAATTGGATGATTGACAATTCACAGTTTATGAGGTTGCTAGCCTCTGGAATATTTAGAAAGTTGTGGTTTTAGACTTTTTAGGTGATTCTCGCGAAAAGTCGGATTTGGACCGGGAATCTAGATTGGCTTAACTTTGGACTGCAATGTCTGTTTTGGACGCACAATACCTTTCCGAAAAGGGGAATTACAAGATCTACAAGACTCACTTTAATAAGCTCTGTCAGATTTAGGCCTAATAAATTGATTTGCGAAATCCGATTCGACATTTAAGTTTTAGAAGATAATCTTTTTATTTAGAATTTTATTTTCCTTTTTTGTTTAGATATTTTCTTGCTTTAAAAGACTTTAGGATTCCTTGTTAAATTATGTTTAGGACTTTGATGCTTGTATTAGCACAATCTATGCTTTGTATTATATATGCAGTTTATCATATCATCAAATTGAATAAAGTTTAGAAATTTTCTCTATTTTCACTAGTCTTTACCAGTTTTATCTTTCTAGGATTTTGACGCTAGTGTTGCCCATCTTATCTCATGACCGCCGCTGCGTCAGTATATTTATGTTCATACCAAAAAACAAATAGCCAACTCACTTTTCATAAACATTGCTTTCTCTCAACATTCACATTAGTGGCCTTCTTGCTTTCTATATCTAGTTCACCCTCTTTTGCTTCTAGAAGTTTAAAATGTCACTTACATAAGTTGGCCTGTTTTGAATAGAACATCAGCAAGGTCACCGCCCAATTCAATTTGATGATGCGAACGTCCATTCTTTAGGTAATTAATCTTATGTAATTAAGGATCATTTCTGCAATAAATCAATTAAATCTAAGTTGTTTGCTAAAGTGGCATAAAAAATTTAATGAAGAGTTATGATCGATCATTGAATTATTACATACTGAAAATGAGATGTCCGCCGCGATTTAGATTCGGCCGGTATACATGTTATGAATGAGGAAGAAGAACTTGGAATTCAAATCCAAAATCGATCGAGTTGGATTTCGGATTAGTTGATTTGGATTTGGGTCATGATAGCGTTGACATTTGACAAGATGGTGTGGTGACTAACAGTAGTACTCAACTATACAATATATGCACCTCGATGTGAAGCACTCAAATTCAGCTTTCTAGAAGACGGCAAGTTCGTACGAAGGTGTTGCTAGCTTGTGGTTGTGGCCAGCTTAATTGGCTACACCAATTAAGAAGCAGAGTTGGAGATACTTGATACTTTGATAGCTTCCAGCCTCGGGTACAAGAGCAACTGACTGAGTGCGGAACACAACCGCCATCTAAATTGTTATAGGGCTGTGTGGGATTGCTTTTCGAAAACTCAAAAATACTTTTGAAATAAATAAAAAAATTATTATAAATACAAAAAAAAATTAAAAAAAATGTGTTTTAAGTGAATTTTAGAAGAACTTGGAAGTGATTTTGAAAAGTACTTGTCAAGTACTTCGTTGTACAAAAAGTGTTTTTAGACCTTTTAGAAAGAATCTCAAACAACCCATAAAGCTTCGTCCTTTTTTATTTGGTAAAGTTTTAACAATGGTAACATATCAGATTGGGTCGATTCGGCTTTGAAAATAAAATCCGATCCAATGTATTTGGATCCTTGTCAAGGGGAAACGGAAAAAAGACAAAAAATGAGTAAATAGTTAAATATATTTTTTTTAATAATAACTAGAGAGTCAATAAATACCTTATAATAATAACTCTTTTTTTTTGTCAAAAGTAAAATTAAATAGATAAATAATGTCAAAGTACATCAGATATAAGTATATCGGATAGCCAAGAATGACCATCCTCGACCCAAACACTGAATGCAGGAAACAAAAGCGCAGTTTTAGCTAAATTATGCGCTGCCTGATTACATTCACGAGGTACAAATGTACAAATAACTGAACTGAAAAAAATGAAAAAATGACTTCACTTCTTCTAATATAGCTCCTTCCATAAAAAAATCAACATCTAAATCTTAGAGTAATTGAATAATACCTTGAGAATCCATCTCCAAAACAACCTTATCAAAACCTCCATGAACGGCCAGTTGCAAACTCATAGAAGCTGCATATAATTCAGTTGCCTTTGAACTAAAATTGTCAATCAAACCTTTTGAACCTGCCAACATTAGATCACCTAATTCATTGCGCAATAGTACCCCTAAACCACGAATCCCATGATTCAAACACACTGCACCATCCACATTGATCTTAATGTAAGGAAAAACAGGTTTCTCCTAATGATAAGGAACAACAGAAGGTGGTTGTAAAGAGGATTGCACATGTGGAATTGATCTGAATTCATCCCACCATTTAAACGCAATAGCTAAAAGATAACTTGCAGGAAAACACTTATTATTGAAAACAAATTCATTCCTGCCAAACCAAATACTGTGACAAATAAAAGCCACAAGAATAAGGTCGTCCTTTGAAAGAACAGAGATTGAATAGCAAAATAAATCCATAAAGTTTCCTTGTCTCCATTTCCCAACCAAAGCACGAAAGGGATTCAACATCCAGATCGATTTAGCATGTGACCAACACCATAAAACATGCAAAGTGGCCTTAAGAGTAAGGGTGGGCACGGGCCGGGATAGAGGCAATCCGGATCCCGATCCCGATCCCGATCCTGAAATTTATTTTCAGGACGGGACGGGACGTTATTCGTGTTTTTCAAAACTGATCCCGACCATCCCGAACCCAATCGGAATCGGGACGGTACGGGCCGGGATCGGGATTCAAGCCTTTTTTTTTTTGCTAAAACTGAGTTTGTTGGATCGGGATTCTTATGGCTTCAAGCTTCTCCATATGGCTCGAAGTCTGGGTTTTTCTCATCAAAGGGTGGCAAACACAACGGCGATTGTGGTGAGTTCGGCGGCAGCTTTGCAATAGGGATCGGAAGAGACCGAGTTGGGGTTGTCATAAGAGAGTGCTCGAGGCTGGGCTTGTCGAGAGAGAGAGCTAGAGAGAGAGAGAGAGAGAGAGAGAGAGAGAGAGAGAAGAAGTAGAAGAAGACAGGGAGAAGAGAGAGAAGTAGAAGAAGACAGGGAGAAGAGAGAGAAAAGAGAACAGACAGAGAAGAGAGATAAGAGAAAAGACATTGGACCAGGCCTAATGGGCTTAAAAAACAGAAATAAAATTCATTCGGGACGGGACGTGTCTTACGGGATATCAAAATCAAGAACCGCGTCCCGTTCCGTTTGTTCGAGACGGGACGCTACAGTACAATTCAGATTTTCAATCCCGTCCCGTCCCGCCTCGGTACGGTTCGGGACCGGAATTTCCGGGATTTGTGCCCAGCCCTACTTAAGAGCATAGAATGGACAAATAGAAGATGAAATAATATGCTGACAATGAAGATTGGCACTTATAATAATAACTTATTGAGAATTTTTTTTATGAGCCAAGCTAAAAAATCTTGAAACCTATACTATATCTAGGGTGTTGTTATTAACACACTCTAAAGTGTTAATAACACACCCAAGAAAGAGAGAGAGATAGAGAGAATGAGGAGAGAGATAGAGAGAAGGGGTGTGTTATTAACACTTTAGGGTGTGTCAATAACAACACCTTATATCTATACTATTATAACGAAAGCCCGCGTTGTTGATCAAAACATAATTTTTTTTTACCGAAATAGCCCTCAAATATTAAATGATCTGTTTCAGGATATCTCTATTATGTGCCTTGTCTAACTAGGACTTAGAATAGGTTTATCCTTCTAGAGTATGGATTGTATTAGTATAGGTTTCCTACATCGATACAGATTGTATCTTGTACTCCTCTATATATAGAGGCCCTTATTCATTAATGAAATACATCATATTCTCTGCTTATTCTCTTTGTTATTTACGTTTCCCTTAAACACGTTATCAGCACGAGTCTCTAGCCCTGAGATAAACAGAAAACCCTAAACCATAGGTTCACTGTTCATCCGTCGAAGATTGATTGCTGCTGTGCACTATTACCACCGTGCACCACTGCTGCCGTACTTCACCGACGCCGCTAGCTCCACCGCCACCAATCTTCGAGAATCTACCTGCGCAAAACAGGATACTTTGAATTTGTTTTTATTTCTTTTCAGCCGTCGGATTGATCAGAAACTTTGCTGATATTTTCCTCTGTGTGTCTACTATTCACAGTTCAAATTTCACGCAATTCTGACCGTTGGATCTCCAGATATTCGGTTCCAAAGGAGCGAAACTCAGGATCGAAATTTTCTGCGATTTTGCAATCAAGAAAACCAAGTAAGATTTTCTAAAAGTTTCTGCTTTGATTTAATTTCCGCATTCTTTTTCTCGGGGATTTCAAAGCTTCCCTTCTTCTTCATCCTGACCCCTCTTATGGCGTGGGACTTTATGAGATTTAATTGAATCATGGAGATTCACATATTATGCTATGATAAAGAAATTTCATGAGCATGAGCTTTAATGAATCGTGGGGATTCATAATATATGCTATGATAAAGTAATTTCATGAGCATCAAAGAAAAGTTTTGTGATAAAGTAATTTCACAAAAGCATCGAATTCGACCAATTTTTGGTCATAACTTACTCATTACTAGGCTCATCTACTTGGGTATGATGTCTAGGAAAGTGATTTGAGATTAGTGGTGTCAAGTGAGCCTCGCTCTACCGACATCTCATCTTACTTACCTGGTCATACTTGGGTAGAGCTACCGAACGGTTTAAGTTATGGCCATACACCATCTTAGTCTTGTTCTAATCTAAATTTTCTTGGAATTCTTATTAGTGTTCGTGGATGTCTTTTTATGACTGCGAAACTAAGGTATCTTCTTATTGTGATAAAGTAATTTCACAAGTGATAAAGTGATAAAGTAATTTCACAAAACCGTTACTGAATATAATTCAGATATATATGCTTCAATTATGGCTATGCTTCAATTTTGTAAGGCGACTCTTACAGAAACAGAATTAATAGAGAAAACTCTCTCTACCTTTCACGCTTTGGTACTTATATTGTACATACAATATCGATTAAAGTATATTGCCAAGCAACTTTCAATCAGCTTATCAATTTTCTGCAGGTAGCTGAAAAACATGACACGATCATGATGAACAACAATAATTAGGCCTGCCGGAACAAAGAGAGTTCCAAAAGTAACTTATGGCAAAAATGGCCAAAAGAGGACGAAACCCTAATGTCAAGGGTAATTCTAATAGACGATCCGGTTCATATAATTGTCCCAATAAAGAAGGAAATCGCAACAACGTTGCACAAAATCGTGGGAACTATTGCACCACGTAAAAAGGGAAAGGAGGAAGAGGCATGGGCCATGGAGGCCATGCCAACGCCGACAAAGTAAAGCGTGGCAATAGGGTGCCAAGAGCACCGATCCATCCTCCAAAGGCACAAGGTGCCGAACGCGCCATTGAATCATGTATTGATAATGAGCTATACTTCACTTGATTATGAGAAACATTAGGGGAGTGACGGGCCTTATATCACTTGCGGTATATGTAAGATATGAGCACCTCTAATGTCATCATTTTGTATTGGAAGTTTCTCATATGTTTCTATAAAGAAGATACTAGAGATGACACAGATGTTAATCTCACAATTGCGTATTTTTAAGTCGATCAAAGTAACAAGAAGACTATGGAAGCTCCAGACTTCGAATAAATTGCAATTGTTTTTCCAAGTTTATTATGTAAAGGCTTCTATGCCTTAGTTTATTTGACTTTTTGTCATAATAATTTGTTTATGGATTAGACCTTCTGGACAAGACCTCGATGTAATCGTTGACATATGGTTTAATAAAGTTTCAAATTTTTCCTCGATGTAATGAAGGATATTCGTGTCAACGGTTATCATTTGGAAACGTATTGTAAGAATAGATAAGAATACTTATGTATTACTTCTAATGATTGCGGAAGAAAGCGCATCTTAGAAAAACTTATGTGTCGATCTAATGAGTTATACTTAACCATTATTCGAATTATTGAATCCAACAATATTTTTAGAGATGATCTTTTGGATTCTGACACATATAGGCTTTGGCACGATCGTTTGGGACATCCCGGTAGTGATATGATGATCCGTATATTGAAAACCTCACACGGACATCCATTTTATTGAGCTAATAGAAGTAAGGATCAAAAATTGATCCAAGGAGAAGAAACTGGCCGGCGTTTCTGTCGTCTCGGCGACCGGTCGACAATGTCCTGGCGACCGGTCGACAACTCACAGAAGCAATTCAGAAACGTCCAGAAGCTCTGGCGACCGGTCGACACATTCTCGGCGACCGGTCGACAACTTCCAGAAGCTTTGGGGACCGGTCGAGAAATCTGGCGACCGGTCGCACGGCAAAGTCCGTCTCTCCTCTGATGTGAACCCTGATTCAAGTTTTAATCAGGATGCCTCCTATGCTTCTATCGCCTATATGGCCAAGGGCTCATTTTGCAAAACATGTTCCTTAGGCAAATTAGGATCGAGACCATCTTATGCTAAGGACACAAAAGAGATTATTTCATTCTTACATCGTATCCAAGGAGATATTTGTGGACATATCCAACCATATTGCGGACTTTTAAGATATTTTATGGTTTTGGTTGCTGCATCGACATGCTGGTCACATGTCACTTTATTTTCCACACGCAATGTTGTTTATACTAAACTTCTAGCACAAATTATACGCTTAAGGGCTCACCACCCAGATCATCCTCTTAAATCAACTACGCCTTAACAATGCTAGAGAGTTTACATCACAGACAGTTGATGATTATTGCATGTCTATTGAAATTGATGTTGAGCATCCCGTACCCCATGTGTATACACACAATGGTCTCACAGAAGCCACCATTAATAGACTTCAAATGGTCGCTTGGGCATTGGTTATGCGCACCAATCTCCCATTATCTGCTTGGAGTTATGCAATATTGTATGCAACTCTACTTATTCGTTTCATACCCACTACCAATCAACCGTTTTTTGCGTACCAGATGGTAACTGGATATGAGCAGGATGTCTCACCTTTACGCATATTTGATTGTACGGTTTATGTGCCAATTGCGCCCCCACAGCGCATTCAATTGGGTCCTCAGAGACGTTTAAGTATTTATGTTGGTAACGAATCTCCAACTATTGTCCGCTACTTGGAACCTTTGATAGGCGATCTCTTTACCGCTAGATTTGCAGATTGTCACTTTGATGAGGCAGTCTTCCCGTCGTTAGGGGGAGATAAGAACAAGAATGTTCAACAAGAACGACAGGAATTGTCGTGGTCTGTCCCCACTCTGTCTCATCTTGATCCCCAAACCGCACAATGTGATAGTGAAGTGCGTAGAATACTCAATCTTCAGAACATAGCAGATTCGATGCCTGATGCGTTTTCTGATATAGCTAAAGTGACGAGATCACACATACCAGCTGCAAACGTGCCTGCAAGGTTAGAAATCCCTACTACGGGATATGGCGCCAATAATGGTGAAACAACCACACCAAGTAGAGGTGTGGTTGAGGCCGTGGTTCCCCAAAGAAAGAGGGGAGACCACTTGGTTCGATGGATACTCGCCCTAGGAAGAAAGCGAGTTTGGTACAGCCTAATCCATTTATCATCAACACTGGAAACCCGTCTCATGAGATTATCTCTGATTATAGTTATGTCTATGAATCAATATTGGGGGACGCCTCAATGATTGATCCAATTTCAGAGAATACAAAAATCTCGATAAATGCATGCATGCTTGAGACGAAATTCTTGATGATGTATTGCTCAATAGACTATAGAGCACGATGATATCGAACCATACTCTGTTGAAGAATGTCAACGTAGAGCATATTGGCCTAAATGGAAAGAAGCAATCCCGATTGAACTAGATTCACTAACAAGGAAAAAGGTATTTGGGTACGTAGTGCTAACGTCCCCAAGTGTAAAGCCTATTTGACGCAGCGTAAGTAACCAAAGAGGCTCTCAAGCGAGGAACCCTAAAGATAAACTGGAATCCACCAGGGTTTCTGGAATCCACCAGAGAGATTTGAGAAAAGCTTCTCGTTTTCTATTGATAATAATAATATGAAAGATATGTTAAGCAACCAGTTAAGGATGCTTATATAATGAAAGAAACCCTAGGGCGCTAACAAAAAGGTCTAAACAAGCCCACGGATTTAATTTAAAATAAAATAACAAAACTAGAAAAATCTCGAAAACTAATTAAATTACTAAATGCCGAATCGGACTTAGTAAATCAATTTATTAGGCTTAAATCTGACGGGGCTCACTAAAGTGAGTCTTGTAGATCTCGTGATTCCCTTTTCGAAAAGGTATCATGAGTCTTAAACGGACACTGCAGCCCAAAGTTAAGCCAAACCAGATTCTCAGTCCAAATCGAACTTTTCGCGAGAGTCACCTGAAAAGTCCAAAACCATAATTTCCTGAATACTCCAGAAACTAAAAACCTCACTGAACGAGAATTACCAATCTTCCAATCATTCTTCTTAATTTTGCGCCGCTTCTTTATTTTAATCTTTTTAGGGTTAAATTGACCCCTTTCTTGTCCTACATCAGTCTCCTCCACTTCGAAAAAACTCGCCCTCGAGTTTCTCTTGAATTTAGATCGGTCTATTGTAGGAACAAAATATGATAAGCTATTAACTTCAACATTCTCAAAACTAGAAGCTATCACCATGAATCCAACTCCATAGACAAGTTTGGAATATGCATCTTGATATTCAGACTTGAGCTTGGTAAAATCTTGTTGCTTGACAACGATTTCTTTGAGTTCCAACTTGCTTGCCTGAGATATCTCCAAATCTGCTTTATCACCCACAATCATGCGTTGTCGCTCATAGTTGACCACATGTTGATCATTGTTCTCAAAAATCTCTTCTCTATACATGTTTAACCATTCGATGAACGGATCGACTTCTTTGTCTTCAATTTTCTTTTCAACTGGCAAAGTGGCTTCTTCAGGTTTCTTCTCACACATCTTAGAATTGTCATTCTTGATGATCTTCGTTTTGGGCTTCATTCTAATTCTGTATGACTCCCACCTGAATAATATGTATTGTCTTTACAATATCCACCATTGACACGATCATGCCACGGCCTTCCAAATAGCACATAAGTATCATCCATATCGATCACATGACAAGTAACATCTTCTTTATAAAATTTTCCAATAGAGATAGGAACTTTGCAAACCTCTGTTACTTGTGCGTACTCATCCTCCCCAAATTGAATCGAGTATGGAGCAATATGCTTATCAGTTGGTAACTGAAAATAATCCACAACTTTCTTTGCCACAAAGTTGTCATGCAGACCACTATCAATTATCAACGAGCATACTTTGTTGTTGATGAGGCATGATGTTCGAAAGTCGTCATAATCCGGCGATGTGAATATCCAACGTTGCATTTTTGCTTTTTTTTGTTTTTTTTTTTTAATTGATGAGGTTGGCTTAGGGCAAATCCCTAGCCTCAGCATGTTCCTCTTCAATGAAAACTCTACGACCAGCGTCGTTGAGGTTGGCTGTGGGGAAATCTTCCCTTGGACTGTCGTCTGCTATGGAGCGGGCGAGACCTGCTCTGATACCACCTGACGCAGCGTAAGTAACCAAAGGGGCTCTCAAGCGAGGAACCCTAAAGATAAACTGGAATCCACCAGGGTTTCTGGAATCCACCAGAGAGATTTGAGAAAATCTTCTCGTTTTCTATTGATAATAATAATATGAAAGATATGTTAAGCAACCAGTTAAGGATGCTTATATAATGAAAGAAACCCTAGGGCGCTAACAAAAAGGTCTAAACAAGCCCACGGATTTAATTTAAAATAAAATAACAAAACTAGAAAAATCCCGAAAACTAATTAAATTACTAAATGCCGAATCGGACTTAGTAAATCAATTTATTAGGCTTAAATCTGACGGGGCTCACTAAAGTTAGCCTTGTAGATCTCGTGATTCCCTTTTCGAAAAGGTATCATGAGTCTTAAACGGACACTGCAGCCCAAAGTTAAGCCAAACCAGATTCTCAGTCCAAATCGAACTTTTCGCGAGAGTCACCTGAAAAGTCCAAAACCATAATTTCCTGAATACTCCAGAAACTAAAAACCTCACTGAACGAGAATTACCAATCTTCCAATCATTCTTCTTAATTTTGCGCCGCTTCTTTATTTTAATCTTTTTAGGGTTAAATTGACCCCTTTCTTGTCCTACATCACTATTGGACATAAATGAGTCTTTGTTAGAAAGCGTAAAGAGAATAAAGAAGTCTTGAGATATAAGATTTGCCTCGTGGCGCAAGGTTTCTCACAACGCTCTGGGGATTGACTACGAGGAGACTACGAGGAGACATATTCTCCCGTAAAGGATGTTATTACATTCTGCTACCTTGTCAGTTTGGTAGTTTCTCCAAAAAAACTTGACATGCAGCTTATGAATGTGGTTACAGCATATCTCTATGAGGATCTAGATTCAGAGATATATATGAAGGTGCCTCATGGACTTCAATTACCCAAGTCAAGTGACTCTAAACCACGGAGTGCGTTTTCAATAAGATTAAAACGTTCACTTTACGGATTGAAACAATCCGAGCGGATGTTGTATAACCGTCTAAGTGACTACTTGATTGGGAAATGATATATAAATAATGATTTATGCCCATGCGTGTTTATAAAGAGAACAAGTTCCGGATTTGCAATTATAGCTGTCTATGTAAATGACATGAATTTAATTGGCACTCTCGAAGAACTGAGAGATACTGCTACATATTTGAAATCCGAATTTGAAATGAAAGATCTTGGAAAAACTCGGTTTCTAGGTTTTAAGCTAAAGCACCGAGATAGTGGAATATTAATCCACCAATCGGCTTATGTCCACAAGATGTTAAGAAGGTTTAACATGGACAAAGTACATCCAGTTAGCACTCCCATGATCGGTCGGACCCTAGATCTAAAGAATGATCCATTTCATCCAAAGGACGATGACGAAGAATTACTAGGGGCCGAAGTGTCATATCTAAGTGCAATCGGCTCATTGTTGTACTTAGCTCAATGCACTAGACCTGACATCTCTTTTGCTGTGAACTTGTTAGCTAGATTTAGCTCTGCGCCCACGCAACGCCATTGGATTGGCATAAAGACAATATTTCGATACCTAAAGGGTACAATCGATTTGGGCTTATTTTATCCCTACAAAGAGAGAAGAAAACATGGCAAACATATGCCTACTGCCGCCGGGCGACCGGTCGCTAAGAATGCGTCGACCGGTCACGCCGATGCTGGTATCCCATTTACCAAAAATTCATGTGATATTTTGGTTGGTTGTGCTGATACCGGGTATCTCTCTGACCCGCACAAAGTTATAATCAGCAACAACAGACTCTCCTCAAGATTCAAGTGAATCAAGTTAGATTTGAGGAGAATGTGGCAGATTTATTTACTAAGTCTTTGCCTAAGTCCACATTTGAAAAACATATTAAAAGCATTGGTATGCTTAAGTTATCCGAGCTCTCATGATTGTAGGAATCAGGGGGAGGTGCAGACATTAGGGGGAGTCTGGCACATACATGTCCCTTTCAAATGTGAAGGGTGCGTTGTACTCTTTTTCCCTTCGACCAAGGTTATTTTTCCCACTGGGTTTTTATTGTTACTTGGGAAGGTTTTTAATGAGACAACATGGAAAGCAACACCTAGTTGTGACCGGCACAAGGGGGAGTGTTTCAGGATATCTCTATTATGTGTCTTGTCCAACTAGGACTTAGAATAAGTTTATCATTCTAGAGTATGGATTGTATTAGTATAGGTTTCCTACATCGATACAGATTGTATCTTGTACTCCTATATATATAGAGACTCTTATTTATTAATGAAATACATCTTATTCTCTGCTTATTCTCTTTGTTATTTACGTTTCCCTTAAACATGATCATATATATCATTTAATTGTTAGGGATAAAAGAGTCAAAACACAAATAAATAATTAATAAATAAAAAATAAAAAATAAAAAATTTAAACTCCCTCTAACTTTCCATTTCTACAACCAGTAACTACTCATTTCCACATCCATAGGATGTGGCCATTTTCTAGTTTGAGTGAAGTGAGGTTGTCAATCATAGCTGATTTTTTTGACATTTATACATTTTTTATATTAAAAACCATTAGGAACAGTTTATTCAATAGGGGCAATAGAGTCAAATTATAAATGAAAGAAAAAAAACAAATTCAGATTCATCCCACATTTCAAGAAGGATAACCACCTAGACATACTATTCTCTTTTACTATGTATGTGGGACTCATCTAGTTATATATATAATCAATTGCATATAACAAAAAAATTAAGACAACTTAAATTAACTAAAAGGGAAGAAGAAGAAGAAGAAGAAGAGGGCATGCAAAAGCAAGGTAATGTAAGGAATCAACAATTTCATCCATCAACATATCTTGTTACATCATTGTCCAAATTTAACTAAACATTGTCCCAAAAAAAGGCCTTCAGAGATCATTGTCAGCCATCATCATCTGCCCGCCATCCTTGCATACCTCACTGCAAATTTCCACAAAATTCTAACACCCATAGCAAACACAACCATGATCCCAAACTTAATATATCTTGAAAAGTGACCTTGTTGTGCTACAACAGCTAGCATAGTCACAGGTGACAACTATCTCTAGACATGTGGGAAAAAATAAGAAATTTTTTTTGTTCCAACCTCGTTAATTCTAAAATTCTGAGAAATGATGACGGAAGAGACTTTTCTGGGTGGATAGCTACAAAACTAGATAAGAATTGTCTAATTTGGTGTTTGATGCATGGTGTCAATGGATATGGCCTAGGATATGTTTAATCTAGTCAACACCCATTCTAGATGGATAAACAATCTTACAAAAAGATGAGATATGGATTGGATAACGGTAAATCGTGCAAACAAGCAATTTTACTCCATCATCTAACCTATACTACTCCAACTAAATTAATAGAATTCTGGTGACCTCCGTCTATCTCTTATTTTTTATATCCACAACTTGATGTGCTTTTATCTTCTTTTTGGTATGTGTACGGTGAACAAATTTGTGAAATTCAGCCAGACTGTGATTAAACATTACAATAATAAAAAAGTTAGGGCTAATAACACTAATATGTAGAGACTCTCTTTAGGGTTTCTAGCTGAGGATTTCTCTCTGCAGCTAACGCGACTAAATCGGAGAAATGATGGCGGAAGAGACTTTTCTGGGTTTTCTAGTCCCATCGAATATGACCCTGTTTATATATATAGCGTTCCTTGTAATTTATGAACTGTTTGGTATGAAACCAACTGCGCTAGTGCCATGCTTAATGCATATTGTTTTAAGATACCCTTTAAATCGCCTCATTTGGTCCCTTGGCATCTGCAGACTCAAGGGAAAAATTGTTTGCATCTGTCTAGCTTGATACACTTTCGTATTTCACATATTTTTAATATTTTGTGAAGAGAATTTTATGGCTGAAGGTCTTACTAACTACGGAGTTGATAATGAGGGTTTGGTTTGGTGGAGGTCATTGCCAAGCTTCCTTGCTACTATGTATGAACATGATCTTGTCTCTAGACCGAGCTATAAGCTTGCTTAGTTTTTTCTTTCACATTTTGGTTATATTTTTTTGTCCTTCGTGCTTCTGTATTTGGTGAGTTTTATCTTGCCTGGCTCCAGGAGATGTTTTGGCCAAGTCCCCCTCCTCTTTGTACATTTTCTTCCTCTAATTTGAAATATGTAGATATAAAAAAAACGCCCTTCAAGACCTCAAACAATGTAATGCAATTGAGGTGATCACCAAGAGCCCACCAGTCGAATTGTGGTGCTAGGTGTTTCTAAGTCAAATGGAGTATGTGGATCTCATAGTGTTGGGTAGAAGAAGTGTATTCTATGGATTTTCTACATATCAATATTTGGTGGCTCCTTTGCTTTGGTCTATTTCAGCAAGGATCTCCTTAAGTGGAGAGTTGAGTTCATGTTTGCACACTCGGTGTAGTTTTTCTCAATGTATGAAATGATTGGGTTTAATCTTGTTGCAATGGCCCCAATGATCAAGATGCTACTTATTGATAGTGGAGCATATACTAATACTCCTTGGCTTGCTTCTTGTCCTTCTTCTTGGAAGGAGAACCAAACTCCTAATAAAATGTTAAGCATTAAATTAATAAGCAAAAAGCAACAACAATTAGAAGCATCTCTATTCAGAACACTATTCAGAACACACAATTAATAAGCAAAAAGCAACAACAATCAGAAGCATATTTATTCAGAACACTATTCAGAACACACAGATCTAACCATATGGTGGCAATTGGGGTTGCTCTGATTTAGGGTTTCTCTGGTACTGAGCTACTGGTACTGAGCTTTAGGGTTTTGTGTGGAGACACAGTTTAAATAGCAGTGGTGTTCACTCAACTGTTGTTGGATGTTAAATCCAACAGTGGAGAAGAACGGGAATGGATTAAATAGGGTTTTCCAATGATTTAAAATCCAACGGTGCAGAAGAACGGGACTAGATTAAATAGGGTTTTTCGATGATTTAAAATCCAACGGTGGACAAGAATGAGACTTGATTAAATAGGGTTTTCCGATGATGGCCCAAAACAAGGCTATAAAATAAATAAATTGGGCTGACCCCAAAAAATGAGCCTATCGGAAACAGTCGTACTCCTTCTGCAAAGCGAATCGTACTTTTTCTATCCATCTTCTGCAAAGCGCATCGTACTTCTTCTATCCATCTTCTACAAAGCATTGTACTTCTTCTATCCATCTACAAAGCATAGATCAAGATGTTGGAAACCAATAAAAAATCCATAGATCTGGACCTTCTTTTTTTCAAATATGAGAGAGAAGGTTGGAGGGTTTACTGTCTTTTTGAGGGAGAGAAAGAGAGAGCGAGAGATTTTTGTCATCCCTACTAATAGGTCATTTTAACTTCTTCTTTTTTTTTTCTCTGTGTACATAATTGTAACTTAATTATTAACAAGTGGATGAGGAGCTAAACGTTGCATATTCAAATTTTATGATTGTGATTCAATCTTTGTGTTCGTCAACAATTGTTTTTATGTTCCACATTCTTTCGCTTAATGGCTCAACATAACCTCAAGACAAGAAACCTACACATATATGTAGTTTATAGAATCACTACTTGGTCTCAATTTTTTTTGGACAATACTTGGTCTCAATTTAACGACTAATAATACTTGTCTTGAGGAACCAAGGAATATTTGTCTTGCTCAACAGATCAATGTTTTATTTTGTTTTAAAATATTATTATTAGTTTAACATAGAGTTTTTATCACAAATAGTACCTGAACTTATTTATCATTATATGCATGGTAGCTAAACTTACATTTTGATTACTATCAGTACCTGAATTTTTCGACTTCGTTTCAAATGGTACCTATACTAACTTTCCATCCATATTCCGTTAAAAATAAGGATAATTTTGTCAATTCAATCATTCTCAATTAATTTAGGTACCATCTGTAAAGAATTCAAAATTAGAACAAATAAATAATAAGAATTAACAAAAGAAATGAAATTATTTTGATATTTCATGTTGTTAAGAAAATAAACGAAATTGAATCTTGCTTTCTTTTTACATTAATTTCTTAATTCTAACCATCCTTAAAAGATGAAAAGTTTTTCAAAATTTTTTTAAATATTTTTTCCGGTCTTGCATCCTTAGTATTTTTTTTTCTTTTGATACTTTGCATATTTTTAAAAGAAGTTTTTATCCTTTTTTATAGTTTTTATTTAATTTTGATTTTTGATTTTTTGATTTTTGAGTTTTGAGTTTTATATAAAGTAGTACCTTAACTAATTAGAAAGGAGTAGTTTCGTCCAATCACTCTCAGAAAATGAATGATGTGGACGGAAAGTAAGCATAAGTATCATTTGAGATGAAATCGAAGAGTTTAGGTACCATTGAAACGAAATCGAAGAGTTTAGGTACTGGTTGTGATCAAAATGGAAGTTTATGTACCATGTATATAATGGAGGATAAGTTTAGGTACTATTTGTGATAAATTTTTTTTAACATATATATGAGAACTGAGAAGTATACTACTTTGAATATTCACATATTGATAACAAGCATGGCAAGAACTACTAGTCCATTCAGTTTCAGTCTATTTTGAATTTCAAGTCAATTGCATGCAGTGAAGGTATTTTATACAATGAAATCTTTTTTGGATACGATGTTTTTCTTTTCAAACTTGGGCATGGATTAAAACCTGAAATTGTTACATGGAAGAAGTTGTACTCATACACGCTAGCTTAAGTCACTCCATGCCATTGTTTCTTCTTGTTTATCTCAGGATCTTGTTTTTAAGGTCATGTTAGTTAACAGGAGGAGCTCTGTGATAGGAAGGAACCATTACAGGAAAGAACATTTGTCTTAGTCCTTCGGCGCTGATTATCGGGAAAATAATCCCTGATGCACCCTGCAAAATGGAGAAAGATCAATACAAGTAAAAGGATTTGTTAAGGAAACTTCTATATATATGCACCGCAAAAAATTAGAAAGACAGCAGAGCTGCACACCAAAATAAATCTGGCTCCAATCCACATGCGTTTGGGCGAAGGGAATGGAAGTAACAACCGCCCAACAACATAAATAGCCACAACAAAGAAGTGGAGGACCAAGCTCAAAGGGCAAGGGTTTAGACCAGAGAGAAGAGCCAGAGGCCCATTGGAAAACACGCCTCCAAGGCTCAAATAGTCGAAGCATGCTTCCCGCATTTCTTTCCTTGCTGGATCAGGAGATGCACAAAACACCTTGTATAGAGCACCTGCCAATGTGTTTATGGTAGAAGCCACAGGCTGCAAGAAAACCAAGCAGTCTCTTATATAAACTTACCACCAAGTTTGAGCTGCAATCAAGACCCTTTGGCCTCATTAACAACTTTCCAAAAAAATTCGTGCTAAAATTATTAGATATGGATAGGCTGTTTAGTGCTTACTTTACGAAGAGTATAGAATGAGTCGAGGTATCTGCAAAGGGCAGGTGCATCATTGAGACTGTGCAGAGGTCTTAGAAGATCCCTTACAACCACAATGTCAGATAGAGCCACAGTCATGCCTCCTCCAGTTAAAGGATGGCGCATATTGATCTGCATCGCCCATTAGAAAGGCACCGGGGGTGGGATGAGGAGCAGCAGGCATGCTTCTATTCGGCATTGATTTTATGTTTCCTTTATCAATGGCGGCCAAGAAAGTAGTGTGCAGCTCAGTAGGAACCTGTGATATTATACAACTCCATTTATTAATCCAAAAAGTCATATAAGCGAAGCAGAAATCAAAACAAACCATGTGAAGCACACTGTACATACTTGGGGTGCCACCTTTGTTTTCAAGTAGTGAGCCATTTCACCACCAGAAATTGAAGGTACTTTTTCGCCTGGTACATCAACCAAGCAGCGAATCTCGGTGCTGCTGATAGGGTAAAACAATATGGGTGAAGGATCTGCCAATATTACATGCCCATGATTTGCATATGGAAGCAGACAATTCTCAAGAATCAAACCAATGAAACAAGAAGGAATATCAACCTGCAGAAATAATAATGACCATGAATATTTTCTATTCAAAATTATTATCTCAATTAATAATATCTTCATGTTCTTGTTATTTCACAATTAATATTAACATGCATTAACTTCACCTTCGGATCACACAAAGAGCGTCGCAAGTTTGAAAAGCAACCATCGCAGACTATTGTCAGGGGAGCGTGTGCAGTGAGCTCCTGATCATTACCTTTGGATTTATACTGCACCCCTTTCACAGTACCTTTTTCTTCAAGCAGAGATGTTACTATGCCTTGTTCCAATCTAACACTGATATGATAAGTTTTAATTAGGATATGAAGAAGTTTTCTAAAAGAAAATGCAAATCTTCTATGACAATTGTGTACTAGATAAATTTTTACGAAAAGGAGCATCTGGCAAAATGTTATTTTCCAAGTAGGCAAGTAGTATGGCATATCATATTATTGCTTGATTGACGAGCACTACTCTTAGCATTGTTTCTATGGAACCATCTAGCAACAATCAAATTATAGTACTTGAAAGTAAAGGCTGATCGAAGCAGATTTCTACAACTTTGAATTACTCAACACAAGGCCAGCCTAGTGAAAGCAGAATAGTTCAGAAGCATTTAAAGCGAAAAAACCATACTTGGGAAGAGATGAAGCTTTTTCGCGCATTCTTTGAATGAAATGGCCATGGTGAAAGCTTCTCCCAACCACATCCGGATGAAAGTTTTCCAAGGGATACGGCAGCCTGGTATTTTTCCCATCCTTGTAAAGTGCATACCCAAAAACTCTCTGAGCATCAATCTCATTCACACAATCTAATTCAGCAAAACAAACATATGAACCATCGATCATATATCCATGTCTAACTAAAAGAGGAAAAAGAGAAGGAAAGCTCAACTATTTTAGACCTGCACCGAGCAGAGAGTGGAAAACAAGCAGCAGATTTATATATGCATGGATGCTCGACCTCATGCATAAACTAGAGTTGTACTTATATTTACGTGCCTGTAGAAGGAGGGAGAGGACAAAGATAGAATGTAGTGATTGCTGAAGAAGGAAATTTCCTCGAAACATATTTATCGTAAATCATTCAGTCTAGAGGAACCAATCATTTAGAGGGACTGAAAAAGATGAAATTGAACATGGACAAACATGTTTTCTAGGGATTTCGGCAAAAACGTATATTATAACAAACGGGTTAAAATTGCCCTTGAGATTAGCCTACCTAGTAAGGAAAGGTGGAGAATCGAGTTAAGATTAGAGTCATAGATTCGATCTCATCTAATGTAATCAAAAAATAAAACCTAGGGTTAAAACTAATTGCAAATTTTCCTCCAATCAATATTAAGAGGCTCCCTCCTACTATAACTACTTATTTAGATTGTATCTACAATGTATTCAAATCATTTTTCTTTTAATCCCCCTAATTTGTTTAAAGACGATAATTAAAAAAACCTCTATCCTCTCAAATATGGTTAACAGGATCACCTACGGCTAGACAAACAATAAGGTATACTACACCAACCGGTTGACTTCATTAGCCAATCCGACTTTTTCTCTAAACAATAGAGGCTAGTATTTTCATACAAAATTGATCTAGCTAGTCCATGAACTACCTTGTTGCATTCTCTAAGTTGGAAGCTTACTTTATTGGTACCGCACGCTTGCAAAAGTGCCTTGATATTGGTACCACAGGCGTGTGATGTAAGACAAGAAAGAGTTGGCAAGATGATACATATTTATTTAGGTGAGAGTCACCTGAAAAATCTAAAACCACAACTTTCTAAATATTCTAAAAGCTAGCAACCTCATAAACCGTGAATTGGCAATCATTCAATCACTCCTCTTGATTTTGTGCCGCTTCTTCATTTTAATATTTTTAAAATTAAATTGACATCCTTCTTGTTCTATATCAACGTGCATAAGTATCAATTAACATATCGATGTAGACATAAGTACATAACTACGTAAGTATAGTTTTTTATTTTTTATTTTTCTTGGTGAAAAGTGAAAACATGAGTATAGTTAAGTATGGGCATTTTCGTGCTCCAAGCCCCATCTTCACTTCACTAAATTCGTTTAGAACCATATCCCACACAAAGCAATGGCTTTACCACAGCCGAAGGTAGAACTTCGAGAACTGGGCAACACAGGGCTCAAGCTCAGCTGCGTTGGCTTCGGAGCTTCGCCTCTCGGCAACGTTTTCGGTCCAGTCTCCGACGATGAAGCCATCGGCTCCGTTCGCCAAGCCTTCCGTCTCGGCATCAACTTTTTCGACACCTCTCCGTATGTCACTTTGATCCCCGCAATTTCTTTGCCTTATGTTCTGTTTGGTTTCTAAGAAAATGTGAGAAATGAAAGGGAATTTAAATGACAATTATTGAGCTTAGTTTAGATCATCAAGAGTTAAACTTGAATGGGTAGTGCAGCCAGAAAGTTTGAGGCTTTTTGTAATGCGCTGTTTGGTTTCGAAGAAGGGAACTTAAATGACAATAGAGCTTAGTTTAGATCATTGAGAGTGGTAATGCAGCCAGAAAGTTTGAGGCTTTGTAATGCGATGTTTGGTTGGAGAGGATTTGTTGTAATTTGAGGCATTTGCTTTTCTGATGCGTCTCTCTGTATGTTATTTTGTTCTTTGTAACTCTGTTTGGTTTGGGTACAAAATGTGGCAAATTGGCATTATAAGAAACCGAAGAGTTGGGATTTATGTCAATGCAGATCTAAAAGAAACTGTTGACACTTTAGAATTCCCATTATTTCTGACCAAGAAAACCTGTTTTTCGATATGCAAACATGTTCTTGTATTTGATCTAACGGAATGGATAAAGTTTGAAATCAAATAACTAGTTTTATTGAACTCACCTGCTTTTGTTGTTATACCAACTTACCATCTCTATATGTTGTTTTTCCTAATTTTAGGTACTACGGAGGGACTTTGTCAGAGAAGGTGCTTGGTAAAACACTAAAAGCTTTAGGAGTTCCAAGAAGTGAGTATATTGTGGCAACAAAGTGTGGACGATATGCTGAAGGTTTTGATTTCAGTGCTGAGAGAGTGACTAAGAGCATTGATGAGAGCTTGGAAAGGTTGCAGCTAGATTACGTTGATATATTGCAATGCCATGACATTGAATTTGGGAATCTAGATCAGGTGCTTTGCTATTTTTTCTTTGAGTTCTTCATTGTTTGTTGTTTTATTGGCCTTCAATTTTTTTTCTTGTGGGATTATTGAATATAATCTTATTTAGTATGGGGTATTCATCAAGCTTTTTTTCTCCTTTTTGGTTTTTGAACAGATTGTCAGTGAGACAATTCCAGCCCTACAGAAACTGAAAGAATCAGGGAAGATCCGTTTCATTGGTATCACCGGACTTCCATTGGGAATTTTCACATATGTTCTCGACCGGGTACCACCTGGCACAGTGGACGTTGTTCTGTCATATTGCCACTATGGTATTAATGATTCAGCACTGGAGGATTTACTACCATACCTGAAGAGCAAAGGTGTTGGCGTAATTAGTGCTTCTCCACTTGCAATGGGGCTTCTCACCGAGCGTGGTCCTCCAGAATGGCACCCAGCATCTCCTGAATTGAAGGTACACTTTGTTAAGACATCAGTTTGAATCAGCATTTTATTTCACGCTTAGTGAATCTCTTGTTTATCACTGTAGCACATCTTGTTTTCTTTAATGTTATTTAATTTCATAACTCATTTAATGCGTTATATGTGTTGCAGTCTGCGTGTGAAGCTGCTGCTTTGTATTGTAAAGAGAGAGGGAAGAATATTTCAAAGTTAGCTATGCAATACAGCTTGTCAAATAAGGATATCTCATCAGTGCTGGTTGGCATGAATTCTATTAAACAGGTTCTATTCCATCATTAACTTTAACTTTCACATTCGGCAAGATTTATACTGTTGGGAACAATGGATGCCATTCTTCTTTATAGAAATATAGTAGCTTCATCATGCAAAGACAGCAAAGTAAAGTAGATGAATTACCAATATAAATTGACATCACTTAAGATGATACCCTTCATTTTATTGTCATAAAATGTCTAGATTTATACAGATCATTGATCATGTATCGCATTGTAGTGTTTGGTTGCTTAAAAGTTAGGAATTGCATAGAGTTTTGGGACTGAATCTATCTTACCTTATTAAAAATATCAATAAGTTCCATAGTTTTAGAATTAGTGTAAGTTTACATTAGCTTTGGCTACTTGAGGATAGAGCTGCTTTATGATGACAGGGCTCTCTAGTCTTGCAGAAGGATTGTTATTGCTGACTTGAAATATCCTGACCTAGTTGAGATGACATAGTTACTTCTAGGCACTTCACCTAATAAGATTTGAACCAAAGGAAATCCAGATTGCAGAAATCAGTTATTGGTCCCCGACCCTGCCCAATCTGCATCAGTGTAGCATCTAAGCATCAATTCCCCTTTTGAGAAATATCACCCCTTCAGTTATTGTACTTTTAAGATATCTGAGAACCCTCTTTGCTGCCACTAGATGAGGAAGTGTTGGAGTGGCCATAAAGGGACAAAGTTGACTGAAAGCAACAGAAATGTCAAGTCTGGTCAATGTCAAGTTTTGCAAAGCACCAACTAAAGACCTGTATTGAGATGGGTCAGATAATAAAGGACCAGAGTACTGGCAATTCTGGCAGAACCAGCAGGACTTTGAGGGTTTGCCACCACTTAAGGAGGCTTTAGGCAATCCTTGAAGCTTGATTCAGAGGTGGGCTAGAAGCTGCAAGACTATCAGCACTCTGCTTGAAATCATTCAGGTATTGTTTCATAGTCTGAGATCAGTGATACAGGATTGAGATCACAATTCCAATATCCTCTCCAAATTTACCCATAGGTGACTAGAATTGCCAGAACCATCAACATAGGGCAACACTTCCTCAAATAAAGAACCTTGCAAACAAA
Organism: Rubus parviflorus; assembly: GCA_029955375.1. Classification (NCBI taxonomy): domain Eukaryota; kingdom Viridiplantae; phylum Streptophyta; class Magnoliopsida; order Rosales; family Rosaceae; genus Rubus; species Rubus parviflorus. The sequence continues at coordinate 33,397,472 of JARGGL010000001.1, forward strand.
TCACACCTCTTCTCCTTAGGGCTGTATCAACACCTTCCATCAACCCTAGAAACTTGTAGGACTCCAAAATTGGAAAGATGAAATTCTTCCATAACAGGTAGTTGTCGTTCTTCAGCTTGATAGGAATGATATTAACAAGATGATGAGGAATCACAGTGGAACTGATCGAAGCAATTAGGTATCCTTAGTTCACCATCTTAAGAAGATTGAATGAGGAATTAAACCCAGGGAAGTATTGAGCAGAAGGCTCTGACACCGTGATCAAATATTGAATTGTAGTGTTTGATTTCTTGAAAAGTTACAAAGCATGGAGAGAATTTAGGGTCTGAAACCTTCTCACTTTCTCATTCAAAATAATAATAAGATACATCGTTCAACCGACTCGAACTCTAACTCCAGCTACTAATGGGCAACTCTTTAACAAGATCTTAGTTAAACTAGTTTAAGTTTACATTGACTTGACTACTTGAAGTAGAGCTGTCTTACTAATGGAAGGCTACTTGTGGACAAAGATTGTTATTGCTGACTTGATGTTATGAGTTAGTTGAGAGGAACTCCTCATATTAACACTTTCTTCTCTCTATGTTTTACACAATCATGTTCAAAATCAGGTCGAGGAAAATGTTGCTGCTGCTGTGGAGCTTTCAACTGGTGGGATAGATGAGCAAACTCTATCAGAGGTTGAAGCTATTCTGAAACCTGTGAAGAATCAAACTTGGCCTAGTGGAATCCAGCAGAGCTGACAATTTTGCTGCTGTAGCCTGTATGTATCAATTTGTATCTTGTACTTATTTATACTGCTTTTCAGTTGTCTGGTTTGGCCTGCTGGCAAGATATTATTCCTCGGGATGCCTTGTTCTATTCTAATGGAATTTGGGCTAATATTTATGGGATGAATCAATAAATATATTGTTCATAGGGTTGTCCTTTCCAATTTCGTGCCTAATGTTTTTGTTGACTGTAGTCCTTTCCTACCTTTGAGTCAGTTTTCATTCACCTATCTAGCTAATTTTCAATCCAGTCTATAGATTGCCTGTTAGTGGATTCTCTAGTTATTCTGCATGATCATGATTCATGGGTAGAACATGTTTTCGGAAAATTTTCAAGAGCTCATAATCCTCATATTAGTATTCAGATGTTCTATTTTTGCAATATGCATTGTTTCGGACATCATAGTTCACTGCTCCATTAAAGTTAGAGTAAACACATAATCCATATATCCTTACGAGGCATCCAAATTCACATGATTTTGTTTATAAATGATAAACATCCTCAGTCTCATTTAGTTAGTAAAGTTGACCAAGAGACTAAACAAAAACCAAATAAGACTATTGTTTATAGTCCTCTGGTTGAGATTAAGGCGAAGAGAACAAGGAAGCACCTGGTTAATTAGACCCACCTCTGATTATATAGTGAAAATGTGCCTAGCAAGCAAGCAAACGTTGGATATTAATAAGTTGGAGCCAAAGCCATGATCGATGAAGGCATTTTAAGTATAACTATTTGTAGGGAGTAGTCAACAATGGATTAGTTTCCATTGCTTTGCTTTAGAAATCAGCAAATTTGTATCCATTAATTTGCCTGGATGTTGAATTATTTGGTTCTTCACAATCATTTTTCATTACAATTTCTAATATAAATTCCAAGTGTTCTTCAGGGTTCTTATGCAGAGACACCTAAAACAGATTACAATCACTTCAGCCTGATGGTTAAAGAAGAATCATTCTTCTTCTAATTTATCATATAACACAACTTACCCAAGAATCATGCTTTTATCTTCTTTAATTGATCCTGGTGCTTCTAATGTTAAGAGCATCAAAAAGGTCACCACAATCAGCACTGCTTTACTAATTGTTAGTCGAAACATTACTTAGAATATACGTTTCAAGTTGAGCCACTCTTTATTACTGGTTCCTCAAGTTAATACTAAATAGTAGGGCAGGATATATGCTTTTGCCAACTCCATATACCTTTGAAGGTGAAACATTACTCATAAAAACAACCCACTTGAAATGCTAGTTGTTAGGGTGGCTTCACATTCTATAGTCGTGGCTTACAACTTGGGGTTCACGCTTCTTCAAGTTTCCCTACCTACTCATCCCTTCAACTTGAACAACCAAAAAACAGTCTAAATACTTGTTCTGGTTGTTCGCGAAGAGACATCTAATTGTAATTGGGGTTTGGTTTAGGACAAATTCAAGATGAATCACATGCTTTGCCTCCCAACAAATAAGAATTGACCATTTTGATACTGCTTAATTTCAATTCTGTCTCAATTATATCCTGGCCTACCATCAAAGAACAGATTCAAAACTTGAGCCATTTCCTATGTACCATCACTTTCTGGCTAAAACATATAACCCACAACAGAAAACACAAACCATGTGTGATGATAGGAACTTGGGATTGTAACTAAGATCTCAAATTGAAAGATACATTATTTTCCCCTCCATTTAGTCAGTTTTTATATTCCAATTGATTGGCCAGACATGGAATATGATGAAACTTATCTATTAAGAGCAGGTAGACATTTGAATTGGAATTGCATAGATGAGTGGTAGGGAATGCTGTCAAGCAAGTTGCAACCTCTATTTGAATAAATTGACCAATCAACTTTGAAAACCAGACTTGAGAGTTGAGACAGAAGCATGTGTACTTAAGTGTGTGTAGTGTTCTCTTAGACATTTAAATCCTATATAAATACAGAAACAAAGCTTAAGAAATCAGCATCCTAAATCTCCGGCCTCTATTAGAACAGCTTTCTTCATACATATCCAGTATCCGCGCAAAAGATGGGTATCAAATTACTATCAGCCATCCGAAAATCTCTCCATATGGCTAAGCAATCGAGCATGGCTACTTCGAATGTCCCAAAGGGCCACTTTGCTGTTTATGTAGGAGAGGAACAGAAAAAGAGATTCATAATACCAATATCATACTTGAACCAACAATGGTTCAAAGATTTGCTGAGTTGTTCTGAAGAAAAGTTCGGATTCACTCATCCAATGGGTGGCATCACTATTCCATGCACTGAAGAGGACTTCATTGGTTTCAGTTCTTGTTTACATTCCTCATAATGATCTGGTTTGACCAACAAAGCTGATCAAAACTCTTCAATTTTGCGTCGTGAAGAGTTCGCAGTCACTTGTAAATTTCATGTTTTGTATCGTTGTACTGAGAATTTAATTAGAACCTCATTTTTAATCCTGTTTCACCAGAGCTGAGTTAGTTAAGTAATTTGCTTCTTCACAATTATCTTCCAGCATACTGCAAAGCCTGCAGTGTGTTACTTATATTTTAAGTTAATAGTGATCTTCAGGGTTCTTCTTCACATACTCGGAGAGAACTAAAGAACTATCTAATTGGAAGAGACTACCTAGAGGATGATATACTTAATTGGATATGGGGATAAAAAAATATAGTATCCAGGTTACATATTACAGAACACTGAAACGCATCTTGGTTTCTAAAGTAGTTCCTGATTCGAAAGTTGATTGAGTATGAATCATGGTTACAGAAGAATTATGATTCTTCTACTTCCAGTTCCCAAATACTTGACCAAAAAGAAGAGTGATGGATAGTTTATTGGCCAAAGATAATAATAATGGATTGTTTAAACAAGTACTTGAACCATTATTTGAATTTTTTTTTCTGGTGCATGTTCTAATAAAAAGTTAAAAACAATGGACCAGCCACAGAAAACATTTGGTGTTATTTTGGCCTCTCAGTCTTTGGAAAGCTGCTTGACTCCAACAAATTTAATCAAACTATTTCAGTATTTCTTTAGTAACTAATATAATCTTTTGGTAATGTGAAGTGAGATCATGGATGGATGGACCTATATTTGGTCAAAGAAATATGTATGACTCATAAAAAGCAATTCAATGTACATTTCAATTAAAATCAACAGCAACTAACAGTGTTTGGCTTAGATGCTTTACAGATCAATGCATAATAAGTGATGTGACGACCAAAAACTCAAGAAAATGTATTATAGTGATATTATTACATTTAGAAAAGCTTCTTGAATCATAAGGGATGAGATGATTGGTTCAACTCTACAGTCTACCATCAGTCCCTAGTCATGTGAATGAGTCAAGAGGGGACCCAATAATGGTTTATTAGCTAGCCTAAAAGAGAATCTGAAAGTAGAAATCATGAATAGGATTACTTCTGGGGGCTGGTCTTTACCACAAACAAAGGCTTATTGGCTGGTTGTCACTAAAAAAGCTACTGAATAGTGAACATCCCAAGTCCAAGTTCAGTGGATTTTCTATGTATCCACAATGATTCAGAGACTCAGACTCTCAGAGTATCTTCTTTAGTTGATCCTGGTGCCACTACTGTCAAGAAAATGCCTGGCATAGAAAAGATCAGTCGCTGGTATGTTAATTATTAGTTGAAACATTAGTCAGATAACTCTATAGTCCTTTCAAGTTGAGCCACTCTTTAATATTGGTTCCTAAAGTTGGTAGGACAACATGTCTTGGATAATTAAGGCGACAACCATGTGAACCTTCACCAGTCCTTCACCTGATGTGTTTCTCAATATTCTCAATAGGGCTCTTACAATTTTATCCACTTTAAGGTTTGAACATTGAAGTCTCCCACTATATATATTTAGGGTACTAAACTTGCCAATTCATCAAACCAACTCTGCAATTCTATCACTACAAATATTCTCTATCCATTTTCTGAGGTGCATTTCTTTATTCCTCAATTCTGAAGATGGGTATCAAATTAATGGGTATAGCTCATGCCAAGCAGAAACTCCAGCGAACGCTTTCAGCGAGATTAGGAGCAGTTACAGACACTACGAATACTGATGTTCCGAAAGGCCACTTTGCTGTTTATGTTGGAGAAGGCAAGAAGAAGAGGTTTGTGATTCCGATATCGTATTTGAACCATCCTTTGTTTCTAGACTTGTTGAACAAGGCTCAGGAAGAGTTTGGATATGATCATCCTACAGGTGGTCTTACAATTCCATGCAGTGAAGACTACTTTGTTACCCTAACTTCGGCTCTAAATTCCTCATGATCATAGTTCTGTTAATTTATGACCTGAAACAGGTCGAGTATTTAACCGATTCATTTTTCTTTAAATTTATTTTCCTTTGATCCTACAATTGAAAGCAACAGAACTTGAGACACGAAAGTGTGAGTCTCGTTTTGTGTTAGTTGTTAGTTCAATACCACCCTCTAATACGTTTTGTAATTTGTAGTCAAATTCTTCACATCATTATCTACATCTTTATGGTCTTCTTTTGAACTTCAATGTCTAAAGCTACTAGTGAGACAAAAGAACAATGTATCTAAGGAACCATAAAATAGGTATCAAGCAAATTTGAAGGGCAAATTATAGAATCTAGATCTGATAACTGTGAACAAATATCGACTACAAAAAGGGGAGAAAAAGACCAAGAAAAGTTCTTACATAACCATTTTGAAATCCCATTGAAAATTGCTAGCTTTAGCATCAGAGAATGATGTATTCATCATCATCTTCAAAATCTGAATTACTTGCGCAACTCTCGGATTCATCTGCATCTTCAAGATCATTACTCTCACATCCAAGACATGAAAAGTGGCTGTCATTCAACACTAGTTCATGAAATTCAATGGAGGCTTTCTGCTGGGTCTTATTGTTTTCGGCTAACATTGTTTTACTGTTGGGTTCCTTTGTTAAGTCTGGGAGAGTTGTCTTGGTGCTAATTGCAGGGTTGCCATTGTCGTCCTGCAATATTTCTTGAAAGTTGGTCTCCATTGAATGATTGCTAGTGGTCATTTTGTTCTCTTTGTCACCGTAAATCTCTGGACATTCTCTTTTGGGAAGGCAACATTGAAATAGCAACGCAGCCAATGAGGCTACAATATTTTCTCGTTGCAGGGTTGGTACTTGTGGAAACTCTGCCATTTGGTAGTAGCTAGGTTAATTGGGACCTATAATATGATCAGGATCTCTAGATTATATATATCGTGCCTGCTGCCATAACTTTGTTTTAACAGGAACCCAAAATGTTTCAATTGAAAAAAATAATAATAATAATTAAATAAATAAATATTTGTCCCCAATTCACTTGGAGGAATTGGATCATCAATTTAACTTGCTAAGATCTGATTGGCTTTTCACCTAGAGCTGCCACATCATCATTTCACAATTCAATGGTTAGAGATAAAAATCTCATAAAAACTCAATTTCTTCCTAATAGTTGATCACACCTCTATATATATATAGTCAGGATGAAGATGTTCGCATTTTAATATAATGTGGACGTCCACTCGTGAAGGAAACTGTGTGTGTATATATATATATATAGTGTTGCTATTAACACACCCTAAAGTGTTAATAACATACATCTTCCTCTCTTTCTCTCTCTTTCTTTAATGTACACGCCCTAGAGAGAGAGAGAGAATGAGTGTGTTATTAACACTTTAAGGTGTGTTACTAACAACACCCTATATATATATATATATATATATATATATATATATATTAATTAATCATATTCGACTTAGAAAATGGCATACTAAAGTAAAAATCACAATAAAAGATTTCGAATTGATCACAACTGCTCTTGTTGATTCAGGAGCAGATTTAAATTGTATCCAAGAAGGTTTAATACCTACAAAACTTTATATCAAAACAAAAGAAATATTGTCAACAGCAAATGGCGAAATAATGGATATAAAATATGAAATTCCAAAAGCCCATGTTTGTCAAAATAATGTCTGTTTTAAAACTTCATTTGTCTTAGTAAGAAACTTGTCGGATCAAGTAATCCTAGGCATCCCATTTATCACACTTCTATACCCTTTCACAACAGAACATGATGGAATAGTTACATATCCTTTTGATGAACCAGTAAAATTTAAATTTCTATCTAATCCAGAAATTCATACAATTAAAGCTTTCAAAGAAGATTCGATTTCAAAAGTGATTAACCTCATTAATTGCAAGAATAATCAAATCAATTTCGTCGCATGCGTGAATAGTGAAAAAAGTCACTATTCATGAATAGTGTTCTGTTAGGAAACTGGTTAACTGTAAGGAGAATAGGGATTTTGACTGTCTTGGAAATATTCTCCCGGTGACTCTTCAGGATAGTCTGCCCATCTGTGCTTTCCGGAAGGAGGAGGGGTGTGACCAGATGATGCTGAGGAGGAGGATGAAATATTATCATTTTGGTCTTCTTCATCATCATCATTGCTTAAACGAGCAGCTTGTTCAAGGAGTTGGTTGGCTAACTCTTTTAACTCTACTGATTTGGTTAGGGAGGAGCTGCTGGCTTTGGTCAACGAAAAAAATATTCCCACAAAAGCTCGCCCAATTCAAATGAGTCAAGAAGTCATGGAATTTTGTAAAAATGAAATCATGGAATTTTGTAAAAATGAAATCACGGAATTGATTAGTAAAAGAATAATCTGGAAAAGTAAATCACCATGGTCTTGCCCAGCTTTTTATGTTCAGAAAAATGCTGAACTTGAAAAAGGTACACCCCGACTAGTAATCAATTACAAACCTCTAAATTTTGTTTTAGAATGGATAAGATATCCTATTCCCAACAAACGAGATCTAATTAACAGGTTAAATGATTCAGTCATCTTCTCAAAATTCGATATGAAATCAGGATTTTGGCAAATCCAAATTAGTGAAGAAGATAAATACAAAACTGCTTTTGTCACCCCCTTTGGCCATTATGAGTGGAATGTAATGCCATTCGGTCTCAAAAACGCCCCCAGTGAATTCCAAAATATTATGAATGACATATTTAATCAATACAGTGAATTTTCCATAGTTTACATAGATGATGTTCTAATATACTCCAAATCTATAGATCAACATTGGAAACATTTGAACCAATTCTTAACCATAGTAAAAAATAATGGTCTAGTAGTTTCCGCCTCCAAAGTCAAACTATTTCAGTCAAACATTAGATTCTTAGGATTTAATATCCATCATTCAAAAATTACACCCATCGATAGAGTTATTCAATTCGCTAGTAAATTTTCAGATGAAATTCTAGATAAAAATCAACTCCAAAGATTCTTAGGATCCCTTAACTATGTAGCCGATTTTTACAAAAATCTTAGAAAAAAATGCAAACCCCTTTTTGATCGGCTTCAAACTAATCCTCCACCATGGTCATCAGTCCATACTTCTCTAGTCAAAGAAATCAAGCAGTATGTTCAAACTCTTCCATGCCTTGGCATTCCTTCGGTCAATACTGTCACGCCCCCAAACCTGAGACCAGTATTATAATGAAATATGGTACCCGAATTTTGCGGCGCGACTAAAATTCTAACAGCAAAATAAATCAAATGAAACAAATATCTGAATAATGCTTCTATTTGAAAACAATATCGTTATTATTTTACAAAACCAGAGTTTAGCGGAATAAAAGACATTACATTTATTCAATTAAAATCACAGTAGGAAAACATTCGTTTATATGTTCATCCCGTTTTTCCCCAAGCATCGTAACCTGAAAAACAAGAAGGTGTAGCATCATGAGCAACACAGGCCCAATAAGTACAGCTTACATTCTTATATTAATGTGTCTTATAAGACATCAAAATTGAACAACCAATCAAAAATGTACCGAGAACATTTTATATTTGTTGATACCAATTCTTATGCATTTGAATCACATATATCAAGAATGTCCTTGACCCAAATAATTCGGTCTCAAATATAATTTCACTTTGCACCGAATCGACTATTAATGCATCATTAGTAGATAATTAACTCTAATCGATTCTCATTTTATTTAACAACATAACATACTATCAATATATCGCAAATAGATAGTATTCAACAACATACGTATACTGCTCAGTGAATATTTCAGATAGAATCATATCCACATAAATTTCAAGAGAAGGTTCACAGTACCAAGCATAGGTAAATTCACTTTCTCATGCCAAATATGCATGGCAACATATATTCGATGAGAATGATATATATTTCATTTTTCAATGAATATGTCAGGTTAAGTGATAATAATTCATAAATTCATATGTTGAGGTCCTTAATACCAGACATGAATAATAATCATAAATTCACACGCGAACAAGATATGACAAACAAATATTCAATCGGTCAGAATATTATATACTTTGCTTAGTGACTCTTTCGGATAGAGATTGACTGGTAACCAAAACATAAGACCTGTAATGTAACAGGTTAAGCCGCAGCATACCTGGTCCTTAATACCAAGCATGTACACTCACGGTCCTTAATACCTATGAGTATAATAGTGCACTATCTGAAGGGACATGAGCCTACAGCTAACTTCGAACGTCCATAGATCGTTCATACCAGTAATTCACTTAAGCTCGAGGATATACCGACTCCCGGTTTCAAATATAATTGGAATTCACAAATAGTATCTTGTTGTAAGACAAGTCATAAATCATGTCATATGTACATATACACATGCTTAAGCCTTTCATATGAATGCATATGTGATATAGATGAAAGACATAAGTAGGTAAATCACATAATCAAGTAAATTACCAAGGTAAGCATGTGATATCTCAAATACACTCTTAACAATATATACTTCCATACATGTTAACATACATGTATAATACTAAGTTGATGTATTTATTTAGTAAACAAAATTATGCACCAATATAAGATTAATAGATAATCAAGTGCAAATAAAACATATATAAAGAAGAAGCATATGTAAAACAAGATATACATATGTTCATAAACATATAACATAAGTAATTGAACTTACTCATGTAATAAGAAAGATCATCAATATAAGCTTAATAGCATAATCAAGTAAATTATTGTAAGACTTGAATAAGTAAGGAAATAAAATCATGGACAATTAGAGAAATAAGATTTAAGTTTTATTATTATTTCTTTAATCCAAGTCCATGAGAGAACATATTCATGTTTCTCTAATTATAGTCATCGAAGTTCAAATTCAATATCGTGTCCATCGTAAGTCCAATATAGGCAAGTGAATACCCTATTTCGAAGGAATTTTCACAAGGAATTCAATGGTATAATCCAAATAATTATGTCCAAAGTGTCCAAGTCTAGAAACACAAACTAACCAAAACAGTACCTAAATCAATAATCATGATTTTAACCTTAATTGCATAAATTACTACGTATTGTAATTTCGACAATTACTTTTGATATTCTCCAGATCACAAGTTCATGTTATGAGCTTTGTATTGATATAAAGATCATAAAATTTGATTAAGGAACAAGTGAGATATGACTACTTGAAATTATGAACAACTTATAAGTTTTCCAGCGAGTACACTGGATAAACACTTAGATTCCGAAATTGTTACCGGTTGGATGACCGTGAAATTTGAACAACAAATAGAAGACACCATTTTGAACAACTTTCATGAAGAAGTCCAGATGAGAAAATAAACCAAAATATGAGTTTGAAGCTACCAAAGTTGGTTGACGGGATTAATTTTAGAAAACAAGATTAGCTTTCTATAAAACTTATCCTTTTCCATTTCCTTCTTGCTTGTGCACCTTGATAAATCTTAAAGACAAAAGACTATAAGGATGTATTCTGTACTTACATGAAGATTTCAGAAGCTAAGTAGAAAATCTCTTGAGGTTTTCTCTGCAAAATTGGAACCTTTCATGTGAAAGTGCCAAGTTTAGGTAACTCCCTTTCCTTCCTAGTAAATACCAAGTTTAGGTAACTCTCTTTCCTTCCTAGTTTACAAGCACCTAACACTAATTCTCTTAGTGAGAAATCTCATCTGAAAATATGTTGTGGTTTGGAGAAGGGGGAATGAGGTCTTTTTATAGAGTATGAGTATAGGTAGATAGTTAAACAAGCCATTTTCACACTTAAGGTTAACTAACTAAAATTACTTGACTCTTGGGAGGAAGAAGGGGTGTAATTGCTATACTGAAAATAATTGAATCAGTATCTAGATTGGTTTGATCAGATCTACTAGATTGCTTAGATCAGTTCTAGAAGATTGGAATCAATGTTGGATCATGCTTCCATTACAAGCTCAATTCCATTTATTCTTGTGCTCTATGTATCTTGTAAAAATCATAACTAACTCTAGAAATATGATTTTCAGGTGATTCCAACTCTGAGAATTTCTTTAAAATGTCTACTACAAATCACTAGAAGACCATATGTTCAAATAATAAACATATTGATGCAGTTTTTACGAAATAGGCAACTGCGTCAGATAAGCTTCAAAAATAATAGGTTAAACTTCCGCTGACCATAACTCCTTTGTATGATATCAGAATTTAGCGTGCCACATGTCTACGAACTCGTATTGACAAGCTCTACAACTTTCGTAAAGGAAGTCATCAGAGAAAATTAACGAATAAGAAAGTCAACTTTTGACCCCTCGAAAATAAAATGTTTCGAGTCAATATTCGTTCCGAAATATTCTCACTTCATAAACTAGACAAGAGAACTATGATTTAATCCCCTAATTAATTTCAAGAATATTCAAGAAATTAAATATGAAGATTCGGGTTATTACAAATACATTCAAAATTGTTGAAACTGATGCCTCTGAAATTGGTTACGGAGGCATTCTCAAACAGCAAATCTCTCCAGATCAACCTGAACAAATTGTTCGTTTCCATTCAGGAGTCTGGACTCAGTCACAAAGTAATTATAGTACTATCAAAAAGGAAATTTTATCTATAGTCTTATGTATTTCAAAATTTCAAGATGATTTGCTAAATCAAAAATTTTTAGTCAGAGTTGATTGTAAAAGTGCAAAACATGTTTTGGAAAAAGATGTTCAAAATATTGCTAGTAAACAAATATTTGCTAGATGGCAAGCAATTTTAAGTATTTTTGATTTTGAAATTGCATTCATTAAAGGTAGTGATAACCATATACCAGATTTCCTAACAAGGGAATTCTTACAGGGATCAAAATGTCAGGACCAAGACCAATGATGAAGCCCAATAATAGATCATCTGGAAGACAGCTTCCAGCATCTTTTAACCCAGTCAAAAAAGAAGAAACAGAAGTCAAAAAAGAGTCATCCTCTAGTATTGTTCCTTTCCCGGGTCACCCCCCACTTCCAGTCAGTAATAGGTTTTCTACCATTGAAAGTATCAGGCCCAATTACCAGTCAGCATTAGTAACCCAGTATGACCCATTTAGGTCCAATTCCCAAATAATACCAAGCCCAGTCAATTTTAAGAAAACTTCTCCTTACACCCCAAAAATAAGCACTAATCTTTTTTACATTGAACCAGATTTCAGTCATCTAAAAGCCCCTCAGACAATAGTAAAAGCCTTTTTTCCTGCTGGATTCCACTTCCAGCCCAGTCATCCTTCCCAGAATCTAAAGTTTTATACAGAAATCCTGTATCAAACAGGATCAGTCACCATTAAAGCAATTTCTGATCCAAGAGACCCAACAAAGATCCTATATCACTCATTGCACATAGTCAAAATCATCAGTCAAGCCCAATGGGGAGATCCTCCTTTTACCCGTCACAATATGGGTAACCTCTCTTTCTCCTACTATGACTATAAAGAAGCCTGGTCAAAGATATTCCTTCATCAAACGGAGGACTTCAGTCACTCGTGGTTTATCAACTTTGATAAACACTTCAAGTCAGAATTCCCAAGATGGTTTTTAGGATGGTGGGCATGCCATGGTATGTCTTTCAATAGTACCCTTGCGGAACCTCTCCAAAAGTCAATAGAGTTCTTTGCACAAAAACAGACATTCACTCCCTACCAGTCCTTTTTCCCAGCCATAATGTCATTCTTGGCCAAATACAAAGTTCCTTGGATCCTAAAATGGCACTATGAAGTAAAAGATAATATGCTATCCAGACACTTCTCAGTAAAATGGTGGGACAAATTCAATCATGACAGAATTATATCACAAGTCGATGAAGAATTCAAAAGAAGTACTCCACGGTCACCCGCCCAAGAGCGCCAGTCCCAGTCCATTGTTCAGGCACCAACCAGACAACCTGGTCCAGTCATCCAGTCACCAACATCTTCACAATCTTCCAAATCCAGAGGGAAGACCAAAGCCAGCAGCTCCTCCCTAACCAAATCAGCAGAGTTAAAAGAGTTAGTCAACCAACTCCTTGAACAAGCTGCTCGTTTAAGCAATGATGATGATGAAGAAGACCAAAATGATAATATTTCATCCTCCTCCTCAGCATCATCTGGTCACACCCCTCCTCCTTCCGGAAAGCACAGATGGGCAGACTATCCTGAAGAGTCACCGGGAGAATATTTCCAAGACAGTCAAAATCCCTATTCTCCTTACAGTTAACCAGTTTCCTAACAGAACACTATTCATGAATAGTGACTTTTTTCACCATTCACGCATGCGACGAAAATTGAAATAGTAACTCCTCACTATTCAATCACGGGCCAAAAGTAAAGCTAATTTGTGCTGCTTCCTGCTTTTGGCGTGACTTGAATAAAAACATATTCCTCGAATTATCCGGGCACCAATCTCAGCAGTCAAAAGCCTTCCAAGGCCTATATAAGGGGACACTCTCCTTCAGTCAAAAGCAAGTTATTTTCAGAGCAACTCAAGTTTGTAAAAGTTCTAAAGTCATTCCTTCCTTAGTTCCCAGTTCTTTCTCTAGTTCATAGGAGCTCATGAGCTGAGCATCTTGTAATAGTAAAACCTCCTGTATCTACAAACCAAAACCTTTGCATATGCATCTGTTTTGATTTGTAAGTTAACAAATTTCAGTAAACTATCTTTATTCAAATAATGATTTAAATATGTTTGATCCTCTGCATTTTATATATATTCCTATTAATTCACAAATTCAAGCAAAAACTCATATTATTGATTTACTTTTAATTTGTAAAATTATATTTAGACAAGTCTGCCAACAATCTGGCATTTATCTTATTACTACTAAGTATATATCTCTCTTCCTTTCATTCCGCTTTTGGTATATATATATATATATACAGTCTCCTTCACATGCGGACGTCCTCACGTAGATTAAAATGCGAACATCCTCATTGTGAGTGCAAACTAATGATCAAAACCGTCTATATTTTAGGTCATCCTTCAAAGATCATTTTGATTAAAAAAATTTCAAATTGAAAATTATTTAGCTATTTGGTTACCATATTCATCGTTTCGACCTTATCTGATGGACTGTATTTATCTGTAAATTATACAACGAACAGATAACCAAACAATCTCCAATTCGGCTGATTTTTTGCCAGGATAATTCTTGAAAATAAATCTAAATGATGAACGGTTCCGATGATTGAGTTATGTTATCAATTGATCGGGATGCAGATGTTCACATTTTAATCTACGTGCGGACGTCCGCATGTGAAATGGACTGTATATATATATATATATATCTATATCTTATATATTAAGCAAACAGCCTTTTGAGATGGTTAAATTTTTAAAACTCCTATTATGGCCTTGGTTTATTAATTTGCAGAGGTGAAACATTTTATCAAAAGAGACTTAAATGGAAAAAATTCTCATAAATAAACATGTTATCGGGTGTATGATTGGCACATATTTGTCGTGCAAATTGCATTCCTAATCATGAGAATTAAGCTTCTCCGAAGGCTTTTTGTTGTGTTTAATATGTGTTTTCATGTTTCTAGGTTATTTATGTGAGTTGATGTAATTCGGCACAATATGGTGCATTTTGGCATATTTTAACCACTTCCGAGAAAAGGACGAGAAGTCAACCGTGACTCTTGGACATCAAGATCATATGAGTCAAAGCTTCGGGAGTGGAACACACAAAGATTCCGGAGAAAGAAGAGTATAATTCCGAATTTCGGCGATTTTCCGGAGAACCACCACAAGCGGCGGCAGCACCGTCGGAGAACCACCAATCGTGGTGGTGAGACAAAGGGGCAGCAGCTCACATGTTTTGCTGCATCAATTCCATGTGGCCAAGTCAGAAATCCATCCCCTCACATGCCAAAATCTGCCATATTCCCCACTCACTTCCCTCCACATCATCATTCCATTTTCCCCATCCTTATTCCTTTTGCTTTTCATTTGTTTTATCATCTCCCATACCATTTCAGATCACAAGCTCTTTATATATGTCTACATCTGATTCAAAAGGAATTAATCAATCAATCAATAGGGAGTTAGACAACCATTCAGCTGAGCCAAGAGCTCTCAAACACTCTAGAATACGTCCTCTCCGTCCGGACTCCACTAGGATGTCCGGACGGACACTACCCGTCCACCTACTGTAATCGCCAGTTTTCTCATAGTTCTGTCCATTTTTTGGACTTTCATCCTTCACGAAAGTTGTTCCTAAGGCCCCCATTTACCTTACGGACCAACTTTCACAATCGTTTGTGCACTTACATGCTCTGGAATCATCAAGAACAGCAAGGACCTGTAGGAATCCTGGAGGTTTTGAGCAAGAAGGAGTGAGGAGAAGAAGAGGATACATGGAGCAGCTAGCCAACTCTTGGGACAGCAAGGACTTGCTGGATGTCTTCATGAGAATCTCTCAACCTATCTTTACTTATGTTTTATTCAAGCATGTGTGTATAAATTCTTATGGTTGGGGACTAGGGTTGTATGCCCTAGTTCATTGATGTTGGATTGTATAACTTTGATGTTTTATGCATGTTGGTTGATTCTTGGATATGTTTATTGTCTATTTGTGTTAGATGCTTGCTTAGGAATATGACAAATTCATGAGCATGTGTTTAATCCATTTTTTGTGAGAGTTTGTAAGCTTGAGAACCTTATTAATTCTAGACAAATGACAATGAGCATGATGAATCTAAGTAAGGAACTTGATTTGTTTGAATCTTGATTCTTGGAACTCTATGCCTAGGAAGTTTACTTGGGGACCTTAACAAGGCTTGGGTAAATGGATGAGGAGTATTTGTGACCATAATATGGCACAAAATAGGCCTAGAAGAATCACATCTTGGAACCATAACATGGCTGGGATTTGGGGTTTGATCCACTATCAACTTGGTTTTTGTGTTTGTCCTCTTGATGCATGGTGCTTCAACCCTTCATTCATATTTGAATGCAAGGACTAATCCTTATGACCCTAGTAAGGCATAAGACTACCATAGATTGCAAAACACATGTGCATAACATTGTATGTATGGACTGTGGGGATTGATACACAAACTTCTTTAACATGTGCACACATTAGGTTATTAATTCAATAGATATGAAAACTCAATCATTCTACCATTCCTATATCTTTTCATATTCCACTTTACACTTTTGTTGGGCTTGTCACCTCAACACATTCACATATGTTTTACTTGTTTACTTAGATTTGCATGGTCACTTTAGGTTACTGTTTTGGTTACTTGTCACTTGGGAGTGACACATCTTTGAATACTACACTCACATGTGCACATACTCCACTACACTTTGCATCCATCCATCTCTTGTCTCATCATTTTAGTGCTAGAAACTTGGTTATCACATGATTACCGAGTGGATTTTGGGCCTTCCAATCCCTTGGGTACGACAACCCCCGGTCCTTAATCTATACCATCCCCTATCTTTGACGATACGTAGACATGTTTTCAACGCGAAATTATCGTCTCGTCAAATGGCGCCGTTGCCGGGGATTGAGGTTTAACCTTGATCCCTTGGTAATTGGTAGCTCGGTTTCTTGCACTATTCTTTGTTTCTGCTGTTGTTGTGTGTTTGTTTCTTCATTTGTTGTTTCAAATAATGCTAGGTTCCTTCCCTAGCCTATCTAGGGAAGTGCTCTTTGTTTTCTGTTTATTTTAGCTACTGTCCTGTGTTTTCCCAATTTTTGTTAAAATAGTAAATCAACCCAGAAAATTCTAAAAATTTGTATGCATGTTCTTTTGTGTGTCTAGTATCTGTGGTTAAAATTTCATGTCATTTTATTAAGTTTTGGTCGGGTAAATAAAGAGTTTTTTAGCTGCTGGTCAGTTGAGTTCTTTAGTGTGGCATTTTTCGAACCGTCTCTGTCTACCCATTCCGTCCGGACTCCACTACGTCGTCCGGACCTCATAAAGTCTGTTAGTCAGTTCCCGTGAAATCCGTCCGGACTCCCACATCCGTCCGGACTCCTGGGTGTTATTTTTGGTGAATTTAATTTGTTTTGTGTTGCTATGTTTCAGGAACTGCCTGGGCAGGTCAGACCACTTCCGGACCATTTTTCTCTCATCCTAGCCGTTAGAATGAGCGGAGCCTTTCATGAAAGTTGTTCCTCTGTGTGTCTACTGTCTCCCACTTCAATTTCAGAATGTCCAAACCGTTGGATCTTGTGTTATGTAATTTACAAGCAGTGGTACTCAGGCTGGAATTAGCTACCCCAGCCTTCACTTTGACTAGCTGTTTCTCTGTCTTCCGAGGGGAAGAGTGGGTAATTCCAGTGGCTATCATGAATCATTTTGAGTCTATTTTTCAATGCCACTGAACTCACTTCAATAACGTTCCTACTCGTGGAGTTATGCCCATTACATTGGGTAGAGGTCATTGCTGATTTACTGAGCGCACTCACTTCAAGTGATCCATTGCAAGCAACTTCGAATTCACTTTCTTCACCACTGAGCATACATGGAGCATACGTAAGGAAGTCAAGGCTTTATGCCTTGACGTTGGTGTCTTGTTGGTGACCCCGGCAAGCATTGGAAATTCTACAAAGGGGAGTTTTCATTTCACTTCACTCACATTTTGTTAAATTGTTATTGTGTTCATTATTTGTTGTTGTGTTGTTAATTGTTGTGTCCATCACCTAACGTAAATTGTTAAATGCACTTATCACATTGGGGACAATGTTAAGTTTAAGTGTGGGGGTGAGATTTGGGTTAAAACCCATCAAATAGTTTCAAAATTTTCGAAAATTTCCATTGTTTTCGATTTGGGCAGAAGATAGTGTCATTCGGATGGAGAAATTCGATCGGATGGCTGGGCATATTTCTGAAACTTTGTGTTTTATTTTCTATTTTGTGTTGTTTGCATGTTGTGTCAATGTTTTCCAACTCCAATGATGAATTGAGCTTACTTTGTTATGTTCATGAGAATGTTGATTTATGTTAAGACTTTGTGTGATTTGCTTTGTGTTTAATAAGCATAGGTTGTGATTGCTCAAAATTTCATGTCCACATCATCTTTGTTGATTAATTGATTGCAATCCGAGAAGCACATTTGAGCTACAAATTGACATGCATACCCAATTGTGAGGACTTGAGCCTATTGAAAATTCACATGTATGCATCTTTCATACATTTACTTGTTCTTCATGTGTGCACAATTCATGAGTTTTGAACCTAGAACTTGCTCAAAGACCTCTTGAAACGTTTTGTTAATCCACATTGAGTTAGAAATGATTAAGGCACTAGACAAGCACCATGGCCAAATTAACCTCTAATTCCTTAAACACTAATCCATTAGGACTAACCCTTTTGAGCCGATCACTCATTAGTTTTTTCTTTGTTAACCCACATCACCCTAACCCTTGTTTTTAACCTAAACACTAGTCCACCCTTGTTTCATTGTGTTTGCAAGACGATGATAGTGACTTCTTACCCTTTATGCTTGGAAGTTCTATGGTAGTATACCAAAAGGCAAGTGTGGAGGCGTTCTTTATTTTGTTGTATTTATTTGTTCAAAGAAAGAAAGAAAGAAAGAAAATCAAAAACAAAAAGAAGGAAGAAAGTTCCTCAAGAAAAGAAAAATAGAAAAGGAGAAAAAGAAAGTTGAAAAAAAAAAAAAATGTTTAGTTTCAATAAAAGGTTGGAGGAGAATAAGAAGTTGTTTTGGTTGAAGCATAAGTTTGAGTTTCAAAGTCGTTGATTTGTCTTGTAAACACTTAGCACCACTCATATTTCCATTCCATGCATCCCATTTACCCATCACCCTTTGGCCCCATTACACCATTGAAAGCCCTTATGATCTAATGATTTGTGGATTAATTGTGGAGAGTTGGTTAATGAGCAAGCATATGGGAACATTATTTGTGCAATTGTTATGAGAGTAAACACTTAACCCTAAACACTTGAGCGGAAATAATTAGTGATCTTTGTGAGTGTAGTGGTTAATGTTGTTTAGATGTGCCTATTTGATTGCATGAGATTGATTGTACAATTGGTTTCCACACACTTCACCCGAGCATGATTGAAATACGCTTGTTAAGCACTTAGCAAATTTGTGAAGCCTTGACATGTGATCTTTTGACTCTTGTTTATAACTTAGCGATCTCGTTGAGGACTATGGTTGGAAAGCTATTGTGTTTCCCTTTCTTGTGTTGTATTGTGTTTCCCTTTCTTGTGTTGTATTGTGTTTTCTTTATTATATTGTTTCGTGTTTGCTTGAGGACAAGCAAGATTCAAGTGTGGGGGTGTGATTGGCACATATTTGTCGTGCAAATTGCATTCCTAATCATGAGAATTAAGCTTCTCCGAAGGCTTTTTGTTGTGTTTAATATGTGTTTTCATGTTTCTAGGTTATTTATGTGAGTTGATGTAATTCGGCACAATATGGTGCATTTTGGCATATTTTAACCACTTCCGAGAAAAGGACGAGAAGTCAACCGTGACTCTTGGACATCAAGATCATATGAGTCAAAGCTTCGGGAGTGGAACACACAAAGATTCCGGAGAAAGAAGAGTATAATTCCGAATTTCGGCGATTTTCCGGAGAACCACCACAAGCGGCGGCAGCACCGTCGGAGAACCACCAATCGTGGTGGTGAGACAAAGGGGCAGCAGCTCACATGTTTTGCTGCATCAATTCCATGTGGCCAAGTCAGAAATCCATCCCCTCACATGCCAAAATCTGCCATATTCCCCACTCACTTCCCTCCACATCATCATTCCATTTTCCCCATCCTTATTCCTTTTGCTTTTCATTTGTTTTATCATCTCCCATACCATTTCAGATCACAAGCTCTTTATATATGTCTACATCTGATTCAAAAGGAATTAATCAATCAATCAATAGGGAGTTAGACAACCATTCAGCTGAGCCAAGAGCTCTCAAACACTCTAGAATACGTCCTCTCCGTCCGGACTCCACTAGGATGTCCGGACGGACACTACCCGTCCACCTACTGTAATCGCCAGTTTTCTCATAGTTCTGTCCATTTTTTGGACTTTCATCCTTCACGAAAGTTGTTCCTAAGGCCCCCATTTACCTTACGGACCAACTTTCACAATCGTTTGTGCACTTACATGCTCTGGAATCATCAAGAACAGCAAGGACCTGTAGGAATCCTGGAGGTTTTGAGCAAGAAGGAGTGAGGAGAAGAAGAGGATACATGGAGCAGCTAGCCAACTCTTGGGACAGCAAGGACTTGCTGGATGTCTTCATGAGAATCTCTCAACCTATCTTTACTTATGTTTTATTCAAGCATGTGTGTATAAATTCTTATGGTTGGGGACTAGGGTTGTATGCCCTAGTTCATTGATGTTGGATTGTATAACTTTGATGTTTTATGCATGTTGGTTGATTCTTGGATATGTTTATTGTCTATTTGTGTTAGATGCTTGCTTAGGAATATGACAAATTCATGAGCATGTGTTTAATCCATTTTTTGTGAGAGTTTGTAAGCTTGAGAACCTTATTAATTCTAGACAAATGACAATGAGCATGATGAATCTAAGTAAGGAACTTGATTTGTTTGAATCTTGATTCTTGGAACTCTATGCCTAGGAAGTTTACTTGGGGACCTTAACAAGGCTTGGGTAAATGGATGAGGAGTATTTGTGACCATAATATGGCACAAAATAGGCCTAGAAGAATCACATCTTGGAACCATAACATGGCTGGGATTTGGGGTTTGATCCACTATCAACTTGGTTTTTGTGTTTGTCCTCTTGATGCATGGTGCTTCAACCCTTCATTCATATTTGAATGCAAGGACTAATCCTTATGACCCTAGTAAGGCATAAGACTACCATAGATTGCAAAACACATGTGCATAACATTGTATGTATGGACTGTGGGGATTGATACACAAACTTCTTTAACATGTGCACACATTAGGTTATTAATTCAATAGATATGAAAACTCAATCATTCTACCATTCCTATATCTTTTCATATTCCACTTTACACTTTTGTTGGGCTTGTCACCTCAACACATTCACATATGTTTTACTTGTTTACTTAGATTTGCATGGTCACTTTAGGTTACTGTTTTGGTTACTTGTCACTTGGGAGTGACACATCTTTGAATACTACACTCACATGTGCACATACTCCACTACACTTTGCATCCATCCATCTCTTGTCTCATCATTTTAGTGCTAGAAACTTGGTTATCACATGATTACCGAGTGGATTTTGGGCCTTCCAATCCCTTGGGTACGACAACCCCCGGTCCTTAATCTATACCATCCCCTATCTTTGACGATACGTAGACATGTTTTCAACGCGAAATTATCGTCTCGTCAGTGTATAAGTTTTGTAGTATTTTTTTAACAATATATGTATAAGTTTTGTAGTTAAGGTGAACAAATTCAACGTGCTCGAATTTTTTTTTTCTTTTGACGTAATCGGATGCATAAGGTTCAAGATGATTATCTACTATTTGATTATGATACATCTCGACATGGTGCATTTAACTCACTGGCTTTCATTATTTATAATTATTTTTCTTATATTCTCTCTTCTCATCTTTGTCTTCTTCCCCAACAAAGCTTTGCATCTCACTCTCCACGACAAACTCATCTTACCATCTCTATCAAACCTCCCTCATAAACCCCACGGCCAAAATAAGCTACATATGTTTCGGGTTCTTTTGGGTTGAAAATGCAAATGTAAGAAGATAGAAACTTAAGTGTGAGAGAGTGAGGAGAGATAAAATAGATCTGAGGTATGCCACTATCAATTGTTGGTCACCCAAGGTTGGGGGAAACTTGGGAGACATGTTGCTACTCAATAGTTTTTGTGTTGATTAATGTTCGTTTTAAATACTTGATAGATGAGTTTAATACTAATCTAGAGTTTATGAGTTTAAATCATATTGTTCGTAACTAATTCGTAGAAGATAATATGAGACTACAAATGAGGAAGGAAGATTCTCGGTTTTTTTTTTTTACAATTAAGTTTTTGGATTTAAATCATATTGTTCATAACTAATTCGTAAAAGATAATATTAGACTACAAATGAGGAAGGAAGATTCTCGATTTTTTTTTTTGACAATGAAGTTTCTGAATTTAAATCATGTTGTTCATACTAATTTGTAGAAAAAAGATAAGATTACAAATTTGAAACATTAAGGGCAGTTTGGACCTTTCAGGTCCAAACATATATATTTTTGCAAAGACTTGAAAATTCGTTCATTTCTGATCAAATAAACAGTACCGTGTCCATTTATGATGAAATAAACAATCTCACGTCTCCAAGATCTTTATGAGATCAGCAAAGTGGTTGAATTTCTAACAACTCCTTCGGATGGATATTAAGACTAAAATTTCAGACAAAAAAATATTTTGTAATATTCTTTTCGGTTTTTCGATCATTCTTTTTCTCTATATGCACTGATCTCGTGTAAAAGATCTAGTGTAAACAATACAACTTTCTTCTAAATCTAGTGTTAAATAAGGCAACTGCGGTCAATAAAGTATAGAAAAAGCTAAATTTTGTATCAAATAATGTTGATTTCGTGTAAAACATGTCGTGTTAAACAATACAACTTTCATCTAAATCTAGTGTTACATAAGGCAACTTTGATCAATAAGGTCTAGAAAAAGCTAAATTTAGTATCAAACAATGCTAGTGTAATATAGTAGGCCATATTATCTAATCGGCCTACTTGGAAACCGGTTATACCGAGTTCTCGGTGAACAATTGGAGGCCAGCTCCTTTGTTGTCTGATGATGCATATATAGCTACCACCGATCAATAGACTCAAGGTCGACCCACTTATATGCGTTAATGCATATAGAGAAAAGGAATGACAAACCGAAATTAATGAATCTTACAAAATATTTTTCTGTCTAAAATCTTAGTCACAATATTTTGGGAAAAAAGTTAAAATGGTACTTGAACTATACCTCCATCTTATCGATAGTACCTAAACTATTCGAATTCATCTTGAGTGGTACCTAAGGCCACCTTCAGTGAGAACTCCTGCCAAAACTGGCATGTGAGGCACATGCGACTCATTTATCAAGGGAAATGACCAAACTGCCATCAGGAAAAAAACTAAAATGGTACCTGAACTATACCTCTATTTTATCGATGGTACTTGAACTTTAATTTTTGTCACAAATAGTACATGTATGTCCAAACTCTCTCTTACTTTCATACATTCGACAGTGTAATTTCATGATTTGAACTGTTGATCTTATAAATCAACCTTTAAAGTTCATTTCTGCAAAAAATTAATATCAAATAAGAGATTGTTAACTCATCAACTATATCAAACAAATGGACGGTTTTGGTAAAAGTTAACATTCTCATGACTAACCGTTCATTTGTTTGATGCAATTGCATGAATAAACGATTTATATTTACATTGATTTTTTGTAGAATTGATTTATATATGTTGTTTTATAAAATCAACGGTTCAAATCATGACATGGTATTACACTGTCAAATATATATAAATAAGAGAGAATTTAAATGCATGTGTCCGACCTAAGTCGGACGAGTTTTTTTTCGAGAAGAAAAGGAGGCCCATCGTTGAGAAAAAGAAAATTAGTGACAAAAATGGGTTGACAAAAAAAAAAGTACGTGGTAGCTCGGTGATAAAAATATTTTGAAAGAACTGTAGAGACTAAATTGAGAAGTCCTTCTATTCTTGGTAAGATAAATTATACTTTTTCTGGTCCAGCTGACATTGCATGCATGAAGTGATGAAGATCGAAGACGTACGCATGTGGTACTGCAATTTTTGCAGTCATGAATCCACTGCCAGAGGCCGGAGCAGTAGCAAATGATCGTTTGGGCCTCTTCTGAGTTCTGACAATGATCTCACGTCCATTAATTGAATAATATGAAGCTAGCTAATTAATGTATACGCAGAAAACGGTGGGTTGACTGATGCTTTTGTGGTAAGTGAAGCTTACGTCGTCCCTCCCTACATATCTGGGCACTTCATTTCGAAATTCACAGCCACATGGGACTCCATCATTCATTCATCATCTTCTTCTTTGGTTTTGGTACTAATTTCAATCTCACTGGCTAGCTCTCAGTCTCGGTCTGTCCCATGCCACCGAAAAAAGAGAAGAAAAGAATATAACATAAGCCATGTGCAACCAACTGAGACAGTTTGAACAGTAGTACGTACTCACTCAATCATTTGACATCAACGCCATCAGAGCAAGTGCCAAACAAGGATAGGGATTTTTTTGGGCAAATAGGGATAGAGATTTTAGTTGTGTGACTTGTGTGAACAGTAGTACTCTCTCTCTCTCTCCTGTCGCCGCTATGTGTTTCTCTACTGCCACACTCTGCCTCTGACGCTCCTGTTGTGCGTGCCATTCCATTGTTGTCAGACGTGCACACAGCTTGATCCGGCCAACACTAGCCAACATAAGTTTCACTAGCAATATACAACCGCGGGTTACAATTCGATCAGTCTATTCCAGCCGACGTGGATCCCTCATTTGTGCTTAATTATCTCATTGGCAAAATGTCTTTTCGACTTTTTTGTTCGTTTGTGTTTGAGAGATATAAGCTGGGTTTATGTCATCCTGTGCTAGATGTGTTGCCTTTCATTTTTAAAAATGGAGGAATTGAGAGGGGTTCGACGCACTCGCCTAGTCCTCTAATTTCACCGAAAAAAGAAAGTAATGATTTTCCACCAAAACATGCAAGCCATCGATAAGTTACAGTGTTCTACATTGGTGATCAGTAAAAACAATTGGTTTATAAAAATATATTATACTACATGCAATGATGTTGAAGCTTTTCGATCAGTAAAAACTCCATAACCATCCGGATAGTTTAATTGGGAACAATTTCAATAATTTTGGAGTTTATATATCTGGATTTTTTTTCTTTTAAGTTTTATCCTTCTTTTTTTTTTCACTTGGTCAGCCTATCCTTATATGTTGGGCAAACCTTTGAGAGCGAGGAAGGCACCTGGTTTGTGAAAAACAGTGTGCGAATTATAGCTGTTGATATCTATATATATAGTACTATTTTGTAGGACCCAATCTCCCACATACCATAGAAATTAATTCTATCATATATGCAATAGGACAAAGGTGATGATAGCTAAAATTGTTCCTATATATATAGACTTACTACAAAACGCTCACCAATCCATCTGAATATTTCTGAACTACTCAACTTTAGCCCTCGCCTTTGTGATACTACTTACTAGTTTGAGAACTGCGAAGGAAAATGGGAATTCGTCTGCAAGAGATGGTTGTTCATGCTAAGTATATTATGCAGCTGCGAGGGCGTGCGGCGACATCGTCCAAGAACCAAATAAGGTGCAGCACTACTAGTAGTACTGTTGATGATGTGCCGAAAGGTCATTTCGCGATTTACGTTGGGGAAGAAGAAGAGAAGAAGAAGCGGTTTGTGGTTCCTATTTCATACTTGAAGCAACCTCTGTTCCAAGACTTGCTGTTCAAGGCTGCCGAGGAGTTTGGTTTTGATCAAATGGGTGGCATTACACTTCCATGTGGGGTAGAAGATTTTACTAATCACTTCTCGTCTAAAGTAATATAAAGCTCCCTTCTTCTTTTTCTTTTTTTTTGGTGATGTAATTAATTGCCCATAATTACTCAACATCGTTGTGTCAATTGAGGCTTTCAACGCAGATTTCATGTACATATTAGACAATTCTCCCAGAGAAAATTAAATAAGAGCACGACTAATGTATGCGTGGCAGACATTATACGTCTTCAATTAACATATACGAAATTAATGTGTAAGAAATCAAACTTGAGACCTAAGACAAGGGTACACGCTCTTAGAAATGTACAAATGTAAAGCACAAATTTGAATAATAATAAAAATTATAGGGATTTGTCGTTTAGATAAGGTTTCATTTGCATCGAACACAAGCTACGTCCCATAATAAGCTTCATTCAAAATACGAGAGTCAAACTCTAGACCAATTATTGCTCTAAGAATTCTATAGTCTATACGTTAAATATAAATTCTAAACTCAACCAATAAACTTATGAGCACGCTGCCACCTAATATAATTAATAATCCCAAAATATGGATTAATATATAGGACGTGATTGCAAACTTCAATCCTATAGTCAACTAGTCAAATAACCATGGCCAGCAAACTTAATGGATCAAACACATAAATTTTAGGTGATAACAATTTGATAATATTTAATTCGATCCAAACTATTTTAAATCATAGCCATAAGCTATACATTGTGAAGGAGAAGGAGAGAAGGCTGCTATATATATATATATATATATATATATATATGAGTGTTTAATTTATTAAGAAGGCCCTTCATGTTTTGGTATACCGATGGGTTGTCGTTCTCTGATATAAACCAACCATGCATACACAAAAGTTGTCGAATCTATAAAATTTAAAAATCAATATGGGACATATATATATTTCAGCTCTATGTTATGATCGAGATTCTAGCTCTAGAAGAATTCTTCACAAATAGACAAGTACGGAGATGCAGTCAGCAACAGAGGTGGATATATATAATCAATGAGAAGAAAACAAACATATGGGACCTAACCATGTTAGACACTTAGACGTCACTTGGATTGGATACCCTCAAAAAAACCAGCCATCAATTCCAACTCATCTATTTAGTTTGAACACCCTTTTCGTTGAGTAAAACTCGTCAGCACATGGGTTTTGTTCTTGATCGATCAGTTGCTTTCCCTAGTTGTTTCCAGTTAATATAGAGCCGCTGGTTTCGTCGTGCCTCTAAGTCAAGTGACATATGGACCTATACATATTATATATAATACACACACAGTTGCCCTGTGTGACTGTGCAATGGCTCGCAGAGCAGCCATGAGTTTCTATTAAAGAAAAAACAAGTGGGACTTTGCATTGAAGTTTGTTGATAAGCTTAGATGAGAAAACCCATGGGAGTAGTTTCCTAACAGACCTCTATATATAGAAGCAAAAGTTAAGGCTCATATATACCAGAAAGAAACCACTGGATGTCCATTTTTCACGTACTACTCCAAAGTTGAAAACAAGTACTTCATTGATCATCAAATATGGGTATAATTCGTTTGCCTTCGTTGATACAAAACGTGAAGCACATTCTCAGAGTCAAGTCTCATACTCATGAAGTCCCGAAAGGGCATGTAGCAGTTTATGTAGGAGAGCAAACTGGGAAGAAGAGGTTCGTGGTGCCGGTATCTTACTTGAACCACCCTTCATTCAAGGACTTGCTTAAGCGAGCGGAAGACGAGTTCGGCTTCAATCATCCGATGGGCGGTCTCACAATTCCGTGTAGAGAAGAGACCTTCCTTGATCTTATTGCTTTTGAGCTGGGTGCCAGATGAATTGAGATCGGTGATGATCAAAATCCCCTACAATTTTGATACTTAATTATTTTTGTCTTATTTTAGTAGGTTTAGGGTTTAGCCTGTAATAGCCGTCTTTCCACCTCTTTCCACCTATATATGCTACTCTGAGGATGGGCGTGAAGTGACATCGACCTTGCACTCATGATTATCACCAACCTAATTGAACCCACATTTTTGATAGATCAATTTGATGTACTATAGAAGATGTAATCTACTCAGTAATATATTCATAGTGAATTCTCATTTTTACTATTTATATTCAATTAAGATTTCAACCTATTCTAAATTGAGCTAGGGTTTATACTAGCTCAATTAAGATTTCACATTCTGAAATTCCGGTACACCGGATTGTCCCAACAACGGTATAGTCGTCCTAAACACTAATCGGAGAGTATACACAACTTTCAACAAATTAAAACTTAACTCTCCTACAAACAACAATAGGAAGCAATACAAATATGCTTCACAATAAACAACCTAGGTTTTAACTATTGCACAAGCAATACACAATTGATAACAAATATATATGCAACAAGCACAATCAATTGTACAACCTAGAATCCCAAAGTGTGCATCAAACTAGCACACCACGGACTATATCTATATATGATCAAGCATGCAACATGCTAAGCAATTAAGCACAATATAGATAATAGCAACCACACAATCAACACACAATATGGTCACCCGGAACCTCTACCTCTAGAGGAAAACCGGAGGGGAGCCGTACCCCACGCTCTTGTGTAACACTATGAAAACGCCAAACGGCAACACGTACAAGGGGGAACTCCGTCCCAAACTCTACACTATCAACCCTATGACTAGTGGCAGCTCTAACCTTGTGTAGCCCCGAATGCTCTTCAAGTGATCCCACCTCAAGCTTCTCCGATTGATCGAACTTCACCGCGTGAATCCTCTAACCGCAAGACACCGACTATGCAAGTGTGTGTATGAATGAATATGAATTCAATTCGATTAACACAAGCAATTCAACAAGGAACAATTGCTTGCATTAACCAAACCGAATTGACAAAGCCTTGAATATGATTCAAGGGTTTGTTTAACTAATCACAAGGATCATTAGCTAAACAAACAAACAACAAAGAAGATTGAATATAGATTCAATCATTCAATTCAGCAATTCAACATGGAACAATTGCTAGAATCGAATAGAATCTCCTAAATCCTAAACATAGGCTAAACTAGCATATAAATGCAAATCAAAGTGTTTAGCAATGGATTATAGATAGAGATTAAGGTGAGGAACCTACAACATGGAACTAGGATCACTCACAATACCAAAGAACTCTCTCAAAGTGTATTTTCGACTATAGGGAAAGAGTTGACCGAAATGAAACACAAGGGTTCTATTTATAGAAAACAGCCCAGAAGTATTTGCGATCGATCGCACGATATTATGCGATCGATCGCACAGTGTAAAATCAAGAGACAGAAACGTCTGGAAGTGAAAACCCTTGTTTGCGATCGATCGCAGAATGTCGTGCGATCGATCGCACGAAAAAGTCCCAACGGACATATTTTCGAAATGCAACGGTCATAAAATCCAACGGACATATTTGCCACGTGGTGCGATCGATCGCATGAACAATGACGATCGATCGCAAGGCATAAAACAGCCTTAAACATAAAGGAATGCTAATCAAAACAAATCTATAAGAAGATCTAGCAATCCTAACATCATAAACTCAAATGTATAAATAAGCACTCGAAACTTGTGATACAAGACACAAGTGTGGCAATCAAGCATCCTATACTTATGTGATTCACATCATAAGAGAAAGGAAAACAACCTAGATAAACCTAGGACAACAAGGAAGACTTAATATGAATGAAATGCATGTGCATATGCATGAGTCATACCTTGAGGTGCTTGAACGAAACCTTCGATGACCAATGATCGAAGTCCGGAGAAAAGACCGGATAAGAAAGGCGTCTTCACGAACCATCTCGAGTAAGAACAACCTAAGCCACGACACATAATCCCTAAACAATCTAGCATTGAATACAAAACAAATGCTAATACAAGGGAAGAGGTTTTGTCAAATAGGAAATAGCCAATAGCAAATATTTTGCCCTTACACATTCTATATAGCTTTATCTGAGATTTTTACTCTAACAAGGCACTTGATCGATATAGATATTATTATATTTAGAATAATACTAAGTATCGATCACCTAGAAATCACCTTATGTGACAGGCACCGGTGGAAGGAAATAAAATTTGTTTGATAAAACTCACAAGAAATAAGGAAAAAATATAGAATGAAAAACACACCTTTACCGACTAACATTTCATTGCTACATGCCATGTCCCATTTTGTTTTATTTTTTATTTCATTTAATTTCTATTCCCGCTTATGAAAGTAAATAATAGTGTTCACTTATTTGTTCCTACAACTCATTGAGGAGCCTGAAATGGTCGACTAGCAGCTGGAAATAGAATTCCTTTGATAAAACTCACAATAAATTTAAAAAAAAAAACTTAAAATGGATTGAGCACCTATAGCGACGACTATTTCGTCGCTAGAGGCCTTGCCCTTTTTTTTCTTCTTTTTTTTAATTTCTAATTCCACTTAAAATGGATTGAGCACCTATAGCGACGAACAGTTCATCGGTACAGGGCATGCCCATTTTGTTGTTGTTTTTTTTTTTTCTATTATGCAATTTCTATTCCACTAGAGGCCCTTTTTTTTTCTTTTTTTTTTTAATTTCTATTTTTACTTTCAAATAATAGTGTGCACTTATTTGTTTCTAAATATCTTTGAGGAGCTCGGATTGGTCGACCGGCAGTTGAAAATATAATTCGTTAAAAAATGAAAAAAAAAAATTGATAGCGCACCTATAGCGACGAATAGTTCGTCGTGACAAGTCAAGCCCATTTTTTTATTTTTCTTTTTCTTTTTTGATCATTTAATTTTATTTCCACTTATGAAAGTAAATAATAGTGTGCACTTATTTGTTCCTACATCTTATTGAGGAGCTCAAAATGGTCGACTGGTAGCTGAAAAAAGAATTTATTTGATAAACTCACAAGAAATGAAAAAGAAAATTAAAATGGATAGCGCACCTGTAGCTATTAACGTTTCGTTGCTTCAGGCAATGCCTATTTTGTTTTTATTTATTTTTTATGTTTTTTCTTTTATTTAATTTTTATTTTCACTTATGCAAGTAAATAATTAATGGTGTACCCTTATTTGTTCCTACAAATCTTTAAAGAGTCTAGAATGGTTGACCAGCAACTAGAATTTGTTTGATAAAACTCACAAGAAATGAAGAAAAACAAAATTAAAATGGAGATTTGTAAATAATAGTGTGTGTTTACTGATACAATTTGTCATCTCGGTTTCAAATTCGCGATCAATTTTGAGGTCTCACATTTGATGAATAATGTGAGCTACATAACAAATGAAATTTTCATCAAATCACACAACCCATGCCATATATAAATAGCTCCCACTCGATTCTCGATACTCAATTGAATTCTTACAATTAATTTAGGAGACCAACAGGGTTGAACGAGTGCTAGGAATGAAACTCGTTTGATAAAACTTAGAACAAAACAAAGAAAAAAATTAGAATGGAGAGTGCACTTGTCCCAATAAACGTTTCATCTCTACAAGCCATGCCCCATTTTATTTTATTTTTTAATTTTTCTTTCATTTAATTTCTCTTTTCGCTTATGAAAGTAAGTAATAGTGTGCACTTATTGATGCGATTTTTCGTCTAGGTGTTCAAATTCTCGATCAATTTCGAGGTCCCTCATTTGATGAATGATGTGAGTGTTAGCATAAACACCACCCTCAAGTACGTACAAGGGGTACAAGTAATAGTATAGGAATTTAGAGGTAAGGGTTGTCGTATTCAAGAGATTGGCAAATCCCACCTCTAGTTAGGTTAAATCCTAAGGAAAGCTAGAACGAATACACAAATATATAATCACAATCTAAAGCTCACTAGGGAACTTAAGATCATGGCCGGCCGGTAAGTATGTGCAACATGGAGTGTAGTAAAATGGTTTGATTTAGTGATTCGGTGATTCAAGTTAAACTAATTGCTTCAAATATATATAAACTAGATTACTTCTAAACTAATTTGGTGATCAAATGGATGGGAGCTAGGGCTTAAGGTTTTCACCTCTAGCCTCTCTTGCATGCATTGATGTTTCAAGATACAAATGATGCCACTTTAATTAACTAATTACCCTCTTTGTATCCGGTTAAGAGTACAATGGGTAAACTCCTTTTATCTATACTATATATAAGAGAAGAGAGGTTGTCAATTATAACCAAAATTGTTTACCTAAATGCCCTTCATATATTAAAATACTTTAAAAATAAATAAATAAAAAAGGGTAAAAGTGTCAAACAACAAAATAGAAGAAAAAAAAACTAATTGATTAACCACTCACTTTCATTAGGTAACTACCTTCACTTCCACACTCATCGAGTGTGTGAATATTTCTAGTTATATTTAAGAGAAGTGAGGTTGTCAATCATAATTGATTTTTTTTTACATTTATACCCTTTTATATTAAAAAAAACATTAGAAACAGTTTATTCAATAGGGGCAATAGAGTCAAATTATAAATGAAAGAAAAAAAATAAAAAAAAACAAAATAAGATTCATCCCACATTTCAGGAAGGATAACCACATTTACCACTCTTTTTTACTCCACACACGTAGTGTGTGGGACCTATATAGTGTTATCAATTACAACCAGTTAAATCTATAATTAAGTTTCTGAGAACAAATTTAATTACCAGTTAAGTCTCAATCCTTTGTTCTAGATGCATAAGGTTTTGAGTCTAGCAAACTAACCAATCGTAGGTCTAGCTATAGGTGATTATAACTCACAATCCCTACATGCACACATAGTGTGCTGTCATGCTTTAACATTTAGAGGTTACCAATCTCTAAACATCATATCATATCATGACATGACAAATACGTACACATACTCAAAGTGGGAAAGTCTAAGCATATGCATTTAACTCTTGATGTAACATGTAGGCTATAGGCATGTTAATTAAAGAAATGTGCATCACATCATATTATAGCATCAATTCATACAAAGAAAACCCTAGCCCCAACAATTTCAACACTCACTAATAACTAAATAAACTAGTTTCATTATTCTAAAATACAACAAGGAATGAAAGAGTAAGATCGATAGAAGTGATTATTGATGATGATGGAGTTGATGTGGAGATGGGTCTCTAAGGACATGACATGAAGTGATGGTGGTCTCCTTCTTTTAACTTTTTAATGCTACTTGCTGTGTGGACTTGTGATGGATGAAACCTAGATTAGGTAGTGAGAAGTTGTGGTGTTGAGGTTTGGTGGAAGATTTGTGAGAAGTAGAGTTATGGTGGCGGAAATGGTTATGGAATTGTCGAGAGAAAGATGGAGTGAAAATGGAGATGGAGTGGGTGAATGGTGATGAATGAGGGAGGAGAAGCCATTTTGTCTCCAAAAAATCACAATGCTATGGGACAATGGAGGGATAAAGTCTCTTACATCATGGTCCCAAAAGACTATAGTCCAAAAGAACATAGTAAATAGGGGAAAATTGAGTGGTTGACTAGGTTTGAGTTTGAATAGTGGTGGAAAAATTCCCACCACCATACTCCTCCATCGTCGGAGTGGTGCTCCTCCACAGGTGGCGGCTCGCTGGAAAAGTCGTTGGACTCTGATTTGCATTTTCTTCGCTTCAAACTCAGTGTTTTCTTCTCCTTTCTCCAATTCCATGTTTTTCAAGCCTTGATTTGAGTGTTTCCCTTCTCCTGCAAGATTCCCTAGCTAGTTGAACAAGGAAGTGGATTAATGCATAACATTTAAGCACAAAAGAAAAGTACAATCCACAATTTAAGGGCATGAATATACATGTATTTTAGAGTCTAACAGTGAGCTATAAAAAATAAAATTTTCATCGAATCACACAAATAATGTCATAAAACACATTTAAATGCCATAAAAATAAATGGAAAAAAATTTAGAATGGAGAGTGCACATTTCCCGTTGAACTTTTCGTCACTATATGCCATGCCCCATTTTGTTTTATTTTTTATGTTTTCTTTCATTTAATTTCTCTTTTTGCTTATAAAATTAAATAATAGTGTGCACTTATGGACACGATTTTTCATCTCGGTGTTCAAATTCGCAATTAATTTCGAAGTCCCACATTTGATGAATAATGTGAAATTTTCGTTGAATCACGTAAACCATGCCATAAACGGCTCATACTCGATTCTCGATACTCAATTTAATTCCTACAGTTCAATTAGAGGGTCGAACGACTACTGGGAATGAAACTCATTTGATAGAACTCACAAGAAAAAAAAAATTGAAGAGTGCACCTTTCCCGACGAATGTTTTGTCGCTATAGCCTATAGGCCAAGCTCCATTTTGTTTAATTTGTTTTCTTTCACTTAATTTCTATTTCGCTTATGAAAGAAAATAATAGCACTAAATTGCAGCACACCCTGAACCTTCTTTTCAAATAATATGAAGACCTCCTGTAACCAAACAATTAACTTGATGATACTGTTCCTGGACTGAATTTCTAAGAAAACCTAGTGGGATTTTACAGAAAAATTTAACTGGGAAAATGGCTGGGAGAGAGAGTGGACTTAAAGATTTGAAGATGGGCCATAATTGGGTTCACGCATCAACCACAAAGTAATTTCATTTCGTTGGTGATAGCTAAGAAAATTTTGATTGGATTGAGAACCTAATCCCAAATTTATTTGGACTGGAGATCAAGAATTGTGGATTTTGAGATTTCAAAGCTATGAAGTTGAATTGAGGCTGCTGGGTCAACTTCGAATGAAGTATGAACAAGAAAGGAGTAGAAGTGTAGAACCTGGGCCGAGAACATGAACTTAGAGGAAGAAACTCATCTTGGTAAGGGTCTTGGGGGACTATGAATTCTAGTTTATATGTGATGAGAGTCTTGTTCACATACTCAATGAATTTCTTGCTCAGTTGTACTCAACTGTTATTGCATTTAAATCCAAGGGTGGAAAACAATGAAGAAAATAAATTCATTCCAACTACCTCATTATTCTCCACCCTTGGATCTAAATCCAACGACAGTGATGATGTGTTCGAAATGTGAATTGAATGGTATAAATTAATGGAAAAAAAAATTATGTATTTTGTTGGTTGGAAAATAAATATAATGTCATGTGATTTTCCACATCATCTTTTAGTTTGTTACCATCATTCACATAATTAATCTAGACCATTCAATGCATTTAAATTTAGAGTTTATACGAAGAGGTAAATAAAGTATTTCGTAAGGGGGTATTAATTTTGATCAGATCCCATGATCCAGACTCTAACAAAAAATATCCTTTCTTTTTTAAAAGGAAAAAAAATTTCTCTTAAAATGACTAAATTTGGGGAAGAGGTAAATAAGGTATTCCGTATTCGTAAGGGGATATTAATTTTGATTAGATTTCTAAATATGTTAAATGAATTCATTATTCAAAATGCCAGATTTGGGAAATGGGTTGGTGGGGGTATCATCCTTTTTTTTTTTTTTTGAATTAAGTCCATTTGAACCTCTGATTAAAGAAAAGAATTAAAAGTCCATTACATTCATACGACTGCACTGAAACCACGTGGATTTGCATGTCTAAAAGCCTTGAGAGAAGAAGAAGAAAAGGATCTTGATTTCTGAACTTTGTAGTTAGTCCGAGTCTGAGTCCGATCGATCGAGTCTTAGTCATTCAACAGATTTCATAAAAATGGTCAGGAAATCAAGCGACCAAGAGCGTCTTCAGCAACTGAAGGCCTGGGACGAATCCAAAGTTGGTGTCAAAGGGATGGTCGATGCCGGAATCACCAAAGTGCCATCAATTTTCATCCATCCAAAGAAAGATCCCTCATGCGCCGGTGACCATAAAATATCTGGTCTTTTCAGTATCCCAGTGGTGGATCTAGTTGACAATGCCAACAGGCGTGAGGAGGTGATCGACGGTGTCCGGAGGGCCGCAGAGAGCTATGGGTTCTTCCAGGTGGTGAACCATGGGATACCCAAGAGAGTGATGGAGGAGATGATAGAGGCAACGCGTGGGTTTCACGAGCTGCCGAGGGAAGTGAAGGCTGAGTACTATGGTTGGGAGATGGTGAGGAAGGTCAAGTACTTCACTAGCAATAACATGTATGAGTTGATGTATGCTGATTGGAGAGACAGTTTGCAGTGTAACATGAGTGTTGAGCACTTTGATCCTCAAGAAATTCCTCCTGTTTGCAGGTATGAATCGTCTTCTATTTTTGAGATAAGGATTATGTTTTGTGTTTTTGAAATATGTTAATAGTACGTGTTCACTGCACATTTAACTTCATGCGTACATGTAATCCACTTAGTGTTCATAGTGTTCAATGTATGTGCAGTGTCCATCGTATTCAAGCTAAGTCTCAACGACGTGAGTAGCTGCTATGAAAAATATGATAAAAGTTACCAATTAATATATTTACACTAAGCTTTAATAATCGTTTTTGATTCCGAAGCATAATAATGTTGATTGCACTATCAAGCATGTGATCCAAATACGGACATAAAAGAAATGGTTGTGAATTACCAAACTCGAGATCTCTAATGTGCACCGTGATTGTAGTTTACGTGAAATGGTTCAATGTATTGAAATGGATGACAAATTATTCTTATCAATCTCAGTTGGTGTGTATGGTTTCTTTTATGAAATATGCAGAGATATAACCATGGAGTATTCAGAGCATGCTCACAAATTAGGTGTCACTTTGTTTGAATTGCTATCCGAGGCACTTGGGCTCAAACCGGATCATCTCATAAACTTGGACTGTGAAAAGGGGCATATGGTTCTTGGTCACTACTATCCCCCATGCCCCGAGCCTGAACTGACTATGGGCGCTAACCAGCACACGGATCCTAATTTTTTAACCGTCCTACTTCAAGACCAAATTGGTGGACTCCAAGTTCTGCATCAAAACCAGTGGATTGATGTTACTCCTGTGCCTGAAGCTCTGATCATTAACATTGGAGATCTCTTGCAGGCAAGCCCTCTATATCTCAGCATTACATGTTTAATATTTAATTAGTATTCATTTACTGCCAAATTTTCGAATTTGTTAGGTTTTCGATCATGAAATATATTTCTATTTTTATTAACGTTTTAAACAATGTACCTTTTGATTAATTAGTTGTCATCTTGACCATCCTACATGTATATATGCATCAATTGTCACTGGAATTCTTCAAAAATAATGTTGATCAGTATAACATATTCTTTTAGCTTATAAATGTATTGTCACATTGAGTTTACCGTCTAGAGTCAAAATGTTTTCTAGCGTACGTTTATAAATCGATATCATGGATCTAGTTGTATTGTATAAGTCTATAGTCAATATGTATTAACATGTACCTAGTTCCTAATATGCATGTATTGGTGCAGCTAATCTCAAACAGCAAGTTCGTAAGTGTCAAACACAGAGTGCTGGCCAAAAAGGAAGGTCCAAGAATTTCTGTGGCGTATTTTTTCGTGCATCTTTCTCTTGAAAATTCTTCAAGAGTGTATGAGCCAATCAAGGAGTTGACATCGGAAGAAAATCCCCCAATTTACAGGGGAACAACTGTGAAAGATTATTTTAACGGCTACTACGCCAAGAATGGGAACACCAATGGGGTCTCTGGACTAGAGTATTTAAAGCTGTGAAGTTTGACCATGAAAATGTATGGTCTAGTGGTTTCTGCAATAATGGATCAGTCTAGCTCATGTTTATCACTGATCCTCCAATTCCTAGATGGAAATTATATTTTGGATTCAGCTATTATTATTATTATTTCCTTATGGATCTAATTTTAATTCTGGAAATCTTAAATTCTTGAAGGATCGGAATTCAGGGAGACAGGGAGTGGTAAAAGTTAGTATCATGCATGCTTTTGATTCATATCAGTCTTACTTCTATTGAACATTTGAACCCCATCATCGTAGCCATATCGACCTTTTATAACCTATATAAATCCATGGCTCTAGTTTAATTTGATAATTAATTATATACATTAGCTAATGAAGTTGAGCTTAGGGTTATCATTTCAAACATCTCTACAACCTTCATCAGTACCAATTTCAATCGCATTTTTTTTTGGGGAGATCAATATAATAGATTAATATATAGCAGATCATTTAGCTTCTATTGGTTAAAGAGTTAATCAGAATTGTACTTGGTGTAATAATTTTCTTCTTCTAATTTGCCGTATGTAATATGTTGTTATGTAGCTACGAATTCGAAAGATCCAATCACATGTTGTCACGTTAATTGTCTTTCAGACATAATCTAACAAAAATGGAGAAGATGGCTAGACGGGGATTTTCGTTTGACTATGTATATACTGTAATGAATGGGATAGAGGAGGTTTATAACTTGGAGGAGCTAATAGAAGATAGGGTACGTTCCAAATAATATAGATGTCAGAGTTGGATTGTTGAGGGTCTAGCGGTCTACTACATCAACTTCAATTCATTGCAATGAATCCTCCAAAAAAATCTTAGTAGTGCAGTCCTTATATCTCTTTCTATTTCCTACATCAAAAAAAGTTTAGGCAATAATAAAAACAAATATAACTTTTTTGCTCAATTTTTTTTTTAAGGTTTGTATTAAGTAAATAAGCATGCGGTTGGTGAGCTATGACATGTATTGGTAAAATCAACATTGTGGAGGTCATATGTTCGATTCTCACTACTCACTAGCATCTAGGAATACGTGGGATAGAGATAAAATTGTTGTTTCTCCTTTAAAAAAAAAACTATCGTGCGTGCGATCGAGAAACGTTATCAATTATTTAGTTTTATTTTCGCATTAATTGCTCATCGTTTTATTATAATATTTTTGAAATCAAATAAAAAAAATAGACAAGTAGACAAGTTGATGTGAGACCCTCATATTAATTAATTAATTTATTATTATGCTATTTTACTGTTCTAAGCTTAGTATATTTTAGTTTATTTATTAGCTAATATAGGTTAGGAATGACCAATTTTGAGTTTTTAAAAATTTAACCACAACTCATGTTTTGGTTTTATTAATATAGATTAATATAGATAAATAAGCATGCGTATATAAAATTTTTCTTTACTATTAGTCTTTGTCGAGTCATTAATGTCATATTGATGTTTTCCTAATGAAATTGGTTTATTTGAAAAATAAATGGGTCCCGGATCCTGAGATACAAAATTTTACACATTTTTTAACTCTTTGTGTAAGCAATTAGATTTAAAAACATTCAATGGTATAGATTAATTAATTGTGTGAAAGATGTCATCTTACTAAATGATGACATAGAAAATGACATGGTATTATATTTATTTTCTAACAAACAAAATAAATAAAATTAGATTAAATTGCATCGAGCGCTCCTGCTCCCTTTGATTAAGCCAAGAAGTGACAACAGTTAAGCCAAGAAGTATGCAAACGCCAAGGAAATTAAAACTTGGAATGAGTAGATAAAAAAATGAGAACTGTTTGAGAAAAATGTTTAATAAAATAAGGATCAATTCATTAAAGTCCGCATATGGCCGGTTGAAACTAACTGAAATCGATCCGACAGTGAAATCGATAGTTGGAATTTATAGCCAGTTAGTGCCGAAAAGCCAAACCGATAGAACCGAATTAATCCCTAAAATTTAGTATAGATTCGTTGTATAGTCGGACTACTTGGAGTTTCTGAATTCATTTCCCAAAACAATCCAAAAGCCACTACCTAAACCAATATCT
This sequence comes from Rubus parviflorus, assembly GCA_029955375.1. Classification (NCBI taxonomy): domain Eukaryota; kingdom Viridiplantae; phylum Streptophyta; class Magnoliopsida; order Rosales; family Rosaceae; genus Rubus; species Rubus parviflorus. The sequence continues at coordinate 33,436,673 of JARGGL010000001.1, forward strand.
AAAAACCAAGATGACTTCCTTGCCAAAAAGAAGAAGAAGAAGAAGCCAAGATGACTTAAATTAGAAATAACTAGTATGGGTCAGCAAAAGAGCTTACTCACAATATATAGTAACACTTTCCCACTTAAAATATGTAAAAGAAAAACAAAAAAAAATCATTAGAATTCAAACTTTAGAAAATAAATTAACAACAACATTGTATTGCATGTTTACATTTGGAGGCATATAATTAACCGCAACCCGTACAGATAACAAAGTCGTTAATTCAATTCTCCTCACCTCAATTAACCATGGTTTTTCTGCGTAGAGTCTTCATTGTGGACCTTGTGGTGGCGATAATGATGGCTGCGATGCTACAAGTATCCTACGAAATAGTGCTCAAGGTTGGGTATTCTGCTATCGTGGTTGGAAATTAATATTGTTGATGAAATGGACAGTGTGGAAATGAATAGCACTAGTGGTAATTATCATCGTGAGGGCAAAGTGAACTCTAATCCCCCTTATCATCATGAGCAGGGCTGACTTTGAGATGTTCGGGGCCTGAGGCGAATTAAAATTTTAAGGCCTAATTTTTTCTATATAAATGTATATATTTATTTTGGTATAAAAAAATTGGTCATTAAATAGAGAAATGCATAATTATTCAATTAATCGGAGTAATTTGTGTAGAATATGAAAAAATTTAAAACATATTTGAAGTGAAAATTAATACTTAAGTTGAATTTTTAAATCTCTTCATTAATTTTCTTCTTGACAATGAAACTCACAAATTCAATTAAATTAATTAAGATTTGAAAACAGAAGACTTTTTTTTATCACTAAAATAGTTTTTTTTATATATATTTATTTATCTTCTAAAAAAAACCCTACAAGATTTTTTTAAATTAGGGTCCCATTAGCTTGGGGGCCCTAGGCGTAGGCCTAGTCTGCCTTGCCCCAAGGCCGACACTGATCATGAGACAACTATTTTTCCAAAGAGAACTATTTTCTTGCGTTTTCATCCGAGTTTCCCAATTACTGAACTCGCTCGCCTTGTCTTTGTCATAATTCGTCTGCAAGAGATGGTTGTTCATGCATGCTAAGCATATTATGCGGCAGTGCCGGAATTGGACCTCACTGTCCAATGAACCAAATAATGTGCAGTAGTGGTTTTATTTTGATGATGTACTAAAAGTCGTTTTGGGGATTTATACGAGCATATTATATTCCAGGCAAGGATTGAAATTTTTCAGAAATTGCCAAAATTTTCGCAATATTGAAGTACCGAAACGAAATTCATATGCTACTGCACCACAGTAAGATTGCGTAACAGTAGTTAGGAAGGGCCTAATACTACTGTATGTCACAAAAGGCGTGGTTCTCGGGCGATCATTTTAGATACCACACGCCCACGGAAATTTTGGAAAACTATCATGATCTATGGAGAAAAGGCCTTGGGTTTTGTAATTTTTAACAAATTGCCGTGAAGATAAATTAAAAAATGAAAATACTATAACATTTAAAGTGTGTTAATAACAATTAAAACTAAAAACGCTAAGTACTTAGCCCACAATTCGACTTAGCCCACAATCATAAATCAGCAAAGACCAAGGACCAAATACCCACACGAAGCTTTTATGAGTATCGCTCCAAGCAAAGCAGTCAACCACTACCTGAATTACACACGCCGTCTTCTTTGTTAGACGGAGAGGATTCACAGTCAACGTCCTCCCACCTCAATTCATCTTTCCCGAGAAAACAAACACTTGCGTGGACTCTCTCTCTCTCCCGTAGCCGGCAGTCCGGCACCGTTGAAGAGAAAGGAAGAGGTGGTGGGGCCAATTCAACTCTTGTAAACTTTTATAAGAGTAAGAGAAGAGAAAGTTACTAGCATTCTTCATAAAATAAGACACTAGATATTTGCTCTATTTTCAAAGAGTGTCACAAATACAAAGGAATCTCTTTTGATAGTAGAGTAAGAGGGTTTGATTCTTTATGTATGTGTTTTGCTTGATTTTGGTGTTGAAATGTGCTTCATTTTCATACCGCAATAATCAAAATTGTTAAACTTTGCTGCACTGAATTTTATTTTTTATTTATTTTTGTTCTCAGGAATATTAACTTGTTAGTTGTTACCGTCCAATACTATTTAGATTGCCGTAGAATCTCAATTGACCTCTATTTATTTATTTTGCCCTCTTGGTTACTGTGAAAAACGGGTTCTTGCTTCTTGGGTTCTTATCATGGTTTTCTTCTGAGAATCAGAGAGGGGTTTTAGGCTGGGTGCAGATTGTGTTTTTGATTTTGTACTGCGTCTGCTAATTCTTGTTTGGTTGGTGGGAATGCTTGTAGCAGAGGAAGAGAAAACTTGGGCTTTTCTTTTTTCCTGCATTTTCTGGGGAACCCAGATGGAGCGTTTTGTTAAGATTTTGATGGATAATGGATTAGTATTGCATTTAATAATGATTTTGTTATGGAATGCAATAAAGGAGAGAACTTTGGATTCCCAATTTTCCTACATTTTCTGGGGAAGCGAACAGAAAGGTAACAAAATTGGGTCTTTTTTGTGGGTTTTAGCTCTGTGTGTAAAAGTTCGAGTATTTTTGCTTCAAAATTAATTTTTCAGTAGTTTTATCTATGATTTTTCTGAGAGCCAGGTGCAGGGTAGAACTCGGGATTCCCAATTTTCCTTCATTTTCTGGGGAACCAAACAGAATTTAATAAAATGGGTATTGTTTTGTGGGTTTAGCCCAGTTTGTGAAAGTTTGAGTATTTTTTTCTGTAAGTCTAATTTTTGAGTAGTTTTTCTTGTGCCATGTACTGTTGACTGCTGACAAAACAAATGAAGAATGAAAGAATACAAATATTTTTTCGTTTTTCATCTTGATACTGCTTCGGTATTCTAATGTCGGAAACTCATGGTGTTGAATGAGCAGAAGAGACTGAAATTTCAGCCCCTAAGCCTCAAATCCAACAAAAGTATGGATTAGGAGAGTGTTTACACTCGATAAAAGTTTAAAGTGTGCATAAGTGATTTCCCGCTGTTTGCATTGCTGCCAGGACTCCATTGATTCTTACTTTTATTTGTTATAAAATGAAATAATGCAGAGAACAAAAGGAAAGAGAAAAAGAAAAACTTAGCAAGGCATCCAAAATAAACTGGTTGTGTGTAAAGACTTCATGTGTTGTGTGCTTTATCTCACAAGCCCCACAAACTTTTGCAGGTATCTCATCAATTCTCTGGAGCATAAAGAGCAAGTGACCTCTGAATTAGTATCAGATCAAGTGTTCATCAACTTCTGCATTGGCCATGGCTCCCACTCCTCCCAGTAAAAATCAAATTGCTAACGCTTTTAAAGCGGCAAATGTGTTGGGAATTCGTACTGAAGACATCAAACCTGTCCTCAAAGACTTATACAATACTTTTAACAAGAATTGGGAATATATTGAAGCTGACAACTTCAGAGTTCTAATTGATACCTACTTTGAATTGAAGGAGAATGAGGTAGTTCCTTTAGATTACTTTTTATTGGTTTTATATATTTGCATTTATGTCTCTGTTGGGAACGAACTATAAGACTTGTATGTTTTTGATAGTAGTTAAAATGTTAGACAAGAACTAGACCTCAAAGTTTAAACTATTAGAGAATAACTAGTTCGTGGAACATGTAAATGGAGGTGCAAGTACTGTAGCTAGCTTGTATACGAGAAACAATATAACTTGTACTAATTAAGGTTGACTTTGACCTTTTTTCTTAACAGGTTGAAGAAGAGAAGAGAGATCAAAGACCAGGTAAAAGACCGCATTTGGCTGAGGAGGAAGAACAGGCTTCTTTCAGAACTAAATCAAGATCTGAACTCCTCAAACATTCCAGTGACAGTGGAAATATCCCATTTCCCCATCATGTGGCCTCTGCAGATGGAACAGTACATCCTGAGAGGGCATCACCATTTGCAGTCTCGCGTAGTAGTCACAAGAACGACTTCATGAAGCCAAAGGACAAGGTATCCACAAATGATGCTACAGTTTCTGCAGAACAAACCTCAATGAGACGTCCAGGTATATATATCTTTCCACTGCATGATAATATTGTCTTTTACAATAAGGGTCAAATTCTTTTCCTTTCTTCTTACTCCTTCTTTGCTGCATCTTTTGCTGGGCAATCTGCAAAAGTGTTGGGGCCTCTTAATATATGATATCTTTTTCCCATATATATCCTATTGAATAAGCCTTAGCTAGTACCTTTGTGTTACAGGACCAATGAAGGGATCTTCTAGAATACAACGACCTAAGGCAGACTCAAATGATGCACTCATTACTCATGAGGACAAGAAACCAGTCAAATATATATCAGACATAACAAAATCAACTGAAAAAGTGGCAATATCCTTTGTAGATGATGTTGGAAATGAGAGCTTGCCAAAGTTCAATTACATCCCACAAAACATCATATACCAAAATGCCAATCTGAATATTTCACTGTCTCGCATTGCGGATGAGGATTGCTGCACGGATTGTTCTGGAGATTGTCTTTCAGCTGCATTACCCTGTGCATGCGCTCATGAAACTGGTGGGGAGTTCGTGTACACACCAGAAGGTCTGCTAAAAGAAGATTTTCTAAGTAAGCGTATGTCTCTGGTAAGGGAACCGGATAAGCAACCTCATGTTTATTGTCAAGACTGTCCTATTGAGAGGTCTAAGAACGAAGACATGCCTGAAAATTGCAAAGGACATGTGATCAGGAGGTTTATCAAAGAATGCTGGAGAAAATGTGGATGTGACATGCAGTGTGGAAATCGTGTTGTTCAAAGGGGGATTTCATGCAAGTTGCAGGTCAGTTTCACATTGTATCGTTTCGCATTAACCTTCTCTTAGGATATCTTATCTGGCTTTTAAGTATCATATGAAATGTATGGAAGCCACTTAAAGAAAATGACTTCAAACTACCTTTTTCTTTTCTCTTAACTAAAATGAAGTTTGATACTTTCATATTGTATTACTTTAATTTTCAAGAATTATATTTTGCATGAGTCCAGGGATGCTTGCTTCTTGCCTCTTGCCTCTTAAAAGAAACCATTCCTAATGTAAATATTTGTAAAGAACTTGCTAGTTGAAGCTGCAAATTGTTCCACCAAGAGAAATTCTAGATGAGTGCACTAGATTGCGTTTAATGCTTTTTTAATCATGTAGTTTCTTCTCAAAGCGTTTGTTGGCTACAAAAACCGATAATTAGTTTCACACATCTTGCCCAGTAATCATTTTATTTACATTCATGTCATTTAGGTGACAATATATGTTGTATGAAGATAATTAGGTTTCCTAACAGACTAGTAGATATTTCTTCTTTGAATATGTTTCAGGTTTTCTGGACTCCTCAAGGAAAAGGCTGGGGAGTTAGAACCTTGGAGGTCTTAGAGAAAGGATCATTCGTCTGTGAATATGTCGGGGAGATACTGACTAATACAGAGTTATATGGGCGGAATATGGAAAGCACTGGTACTGAGAGACATACATACCCAGTGACACTAGATGCAGATTGGGGGTCAGAACAGATTTTGAAGGATGAGGATGCCCTCTGTCTGGATGCGACGCTTCACGGTAATGTTGCAAGGTTCATTAATCATAGGTAATATTTTCCAGTCCATGTGTATTTCCTTCTGTATATCTTGCTTGGCTTTGTGTCTTTGATTAAGCAGGTCATATTCCCTATAAATAGATCTGCATGTTTTTCTTTTGGTCTCAAAATAGATCTGCATGTTGATCCTTTAATACACCAGTCATTTTGACGTCTGTGGTTTAGAATTTAGGTATATTGCATAAGTTGCTAGCAAGTTCGTCACTATTTCCTTGCCTTTTATTTTGTAATAAGAGCAATTTTGATATTTATTAATGTTGACAAGATCATCTAACTATAAATTTGTCTGCTTTTATTAAACTTATGTTGGTTTTTGTTTCTCATGAAAAACTTGTTCTTGTGAATTTGGGAGAAGGCTGTACTGTCCGTTCACTAAATAACTTGACTTTGAGAAATGACCCTAATGCTTATCATAGATAATTTTTCGATAATTTTATTCTTTCACTTTCTTTGTCTTACTTTATGTTTAATTCCCTTTACAATTGCAGATGCTTTGACGCAAACTTGGTTGATATCCCAGTTCAAGTGGAGACTCCTGACCGTCATTATTATCATGTATGAACTTGGCTGCATTCTTTCTAAATGCCCACACGTGCCACACACACACACACACACACACACACACTGAATTATGTATATGATGAAAATTTTCTGTTTGATTGTGATTATTCCTTGTGTGAAGAAGCAACCTTGATTCCTTGTATGCAGCTTGCCTTTTTTACTACCAGGAAAGTGAATGCCTTTGAAGAGTTGACTTGGGTGAGTTGGCTTGCTTTTTTATCTACTACTTGAGTTCATCATCGATCAGTAACTGGAATGTAGGAAAAATGATTTTAATTTCGGGATAACAGTAGGTTGGCATTTGGTCCAAGTTGGGACCCTACTGTGTTCCACTAGCCAGTTTGAGACTTTTTGACTTTCAGTTATGGGTGAGATGAACAGTAGACCTAGCCTGTTGGGGTTATTTTGGATGTGACACGGTGTGAAATATGTTCACTTGACTCTTCAATTTGTAGAATGTTACATGTAGTTTATACATGTTAAACACCTAATCACTAGATCATTGGTTCCAGTGGAGTATCCCTTTCCAGAGGGGAAAAGTTGTCTCTAATTCTATCCTGGAAACTTTGGGGTAGTGGCAGTACCTGTACCGAGTTTTAAGTCTGGCCCTGGAAGTAAGACTTAGTCTGATCTATAAATTTGCTAAGCATTTATGGTACCTCCCTTTACTAGATGTCATTGTAGAGAGGCAAATTCATGTGGTGTAATGCACATGTAAACCTGGAATCATGACTTATGTGGTTACTCAAGTGCTATGCAAACTGTTAAATGTTTTTCCAAATTTATCTTTTCTAGTCCCAATCGACTGATTCCATAAGTTTGAATCAGTCAATTCGGATGATGTGCTTTTGTGAAGTTCAATATCTTTGTTGATAAATGATCTGTAAAATCGTTTTACAGGATTATGGGATTGATTTTTATGATGAAGATCATCCTATTAAGGCATTTCAGTGCAGTTGTGGAAGTCCATACTGCCGAAACCAAGGAAAGGTTGGTGTACATTATCTCTTTTTAATTTTCTGAGACAATTATGTGAATGGTATCTTCTGCTGTGAAGATAATGGAAAATACCTTGGGACTCTGCGGTGAAGGCAAAATTTTAAGTTTTGTTGTTGGGCACAGTGGAGCCGAAAGAAATGAGAAGGGTCATGTGCATTATTCATCACAGCTGCTGAATATCATATTTTGTTTTACTTTCATTGCAGGGTAAAAATTGTTGACACTTGGATGACCAATGACAAATGGTAGTACTATACTTGCTTTAGTTGGCTTTATGTTAATTTTTGAAGCACATCAGTGGCTTATGCTAGCTTTGCTGCCGAACACAGAATTTTGTACAGTGTTGTACTCTTATTTGTTTGGATGAGATTAGAATACTAGAGAAAATTAGACATACTGTATTTCGTAGATTTTTATAAGGGTACTGTTCTTTGAGTTTTTCAATCCTTCAAATTCCAATGTTATTGAAAATTGAGACAGTGACCAAGTATTTAAGTTTCAAGCTCCTGATACGATGTCTGTAGTCGAAAAAAGATCAGACGTGTTTGTAGATTTGTTCAAGGATACTGTTCTATGAGTTTTTCAATCCTTCAAAATGTCATTGAAAACTGAGAACTTCTTTTTTGGTTCGAGACAAAACTTCATATTTGAGTTTCGAGCTCCTGATGCAGACTGTAAAGTATTGTTCTAAAATTGTGTTTTAGTAATGATGTGGTAGTATGACATGAATGCTTAGTATTCCACCTGGGTTCACTCTATGCACTCCTAAATGCATGGAATGTTTAGTGTAATGCAAATAGTTTAGTAATCAATATCACAATCAAGAGGTTAGATGTAAAAACCCTACAAGAGTATTTTTTTTCTTCTCTCTCTCTCTCTCTCGACCTATGATATAAGCTATCATGTATAAGTATTATACCCTAAGCCATTATTGTCGTGCTCCTTGGATCCTGGTCTTCCCCTGAGCGTCTGGTTTCGGCCATTGCTAAGCGCTTAGGCTCTAAGTTCCCTAGCAAAAAGGGGCGATTGGAGTGGCAGGAGCCCCTCCCATTCCAGGTGGAAGCGGCCATGTTACCAGAGCTAGAGGTAGGTGAAGTGAGCTATTGAGTCGTCTGATTCGTCTGAGTCTTAAGACAAGAAGAAGAAGAGAGGTCGTCCAGTGGGAAGTGTGAACATGCCAAAGGACCTAACTAGCTCCAAGTTGAAAGCAAAGGTGACTACTGCAGGGAAGAGATCATCGCCTAAGGCGAAGAAGATTGCCTTGAAAAAGGCATTAGCTTTTTAGTTTGAATGAGGTTTCTCGCTCTGATGTTACCACACAGTCAAATTTGAGTATCCATTTTTTTAGTGGGTTTTGAAAAAACACTTCAAACGCTTTTTACAACAGATACTTGAAATCTGTGTGCTTCTTACATTTTTGGCTCTCATTTTTTATATATTTTTCATGAGACCAATATTTTGGCTAATGATTGTAATCGTTTTGCCTGTACTTTTAGACCTTCTTTTTCATGGGTTGGAGCTCCTCGTAATGAGGTGTTAGGATGCATTCCTTCAATTTGTATGCTTGAAAGTTTTTTGAATAAAGATTGTCGCATTTTCTAAAAAAAAAAAAACAATTTGATAAGAGGCTAGTGAGATAAGTAGATGAAATAAGTAGATTTAAATATCCATGAATAAAATTTAAATTTGATACTATATAAAATTTAAATTTATAGATGAAATCAGTATTATATAGTATCAAATTTAATACTTATTCTCATTAATCTTCTTATTTTCTATCAAATTTAGAGTGTTTCTATTGGGACTTCCAAATTTGCTCACTTGACCTCACTCTATAATGAATTATTAAATGACATTTATAACCTCCTATAAAATGACTATTAAGGACAATAATTATACCAAAAAGATATTATGTTTATTTTTTCTAGAGTTTCCAATTCAATAATATTAGATTGCATTCTTTATTATTTTCCTTATTTATTTTCATTTTCCAATTTCACTACATATTTATTAAAACATTTATATATATTTAATAAAAATTAAAACTATGATAGATCATGTGACATAAAAATTTGTATCATTTGTCAAACGCATATTGGTGATAGAGAACAAAAAAAATTCTACTATGACCTAAATCTAAGTCTATCTATTATATTTGCAAAAAAAAAAAACTAGCAATTAACAAAATATATAAAATATTTAATCATGAGGTACAAAAAAATAGAGGAAAAAAATAAACAGTTAGAATAAATGATTACTTTTTTTTATTGCACAGCTAAAAGAGAAAAGAATAGTTAAAAAAAACAAATAATAGTTCATGCTAAAACATTTTTTGTTGATTAGAAATTAATTTTTGAAACCCAATACCTTGTGTTTGATTTTTTTTTATTGGATAAGAGATTTATGTTGTCTGATTAGGAATGAACATTTAATTAAGATTTATAGAGTAATTATATCATTGAAATAGCTAAGTTTTTTATTTTAAAGATAAAAGTTTTTTGCATAAATTATAGAACTAAGGTTATTTTAGAAATTCAAAGAGAGGTCTAATGAGCAAATTGTTTTATTTAAAAGCAAAAATGAGGTGTAGAGAGTATGAGATCGAGGTCTAGTGAGCAAATTTGGAGGTCCCAATAGAATTTCTCTCAAATTTAATACTTGGTTGCTATCTAATTTTTTTTTTTAAATAGGATTTCGACCAAATTAAATGTTGTTTTACAAATATCTAAGAACATAAATAAATAACAAACGATTCTATTTACATTAGTTCTCTAATGTAGGACTGCTAGTTTAAATAACTTTATTTTCGTTGTTGCTCTTCATTTATTTGTCTCAGTGTCTCTTCACTATTAATCTGAAGATCCATCTTAATATCATTAACGAAGAAGAAGTTTCATAAATCGAGCAACAACTCAAGTAGAATAACAGTCAAATTTATTGGTGCTTGACTTCTTGTGAAGAATATGTGTCGTACTTTTTATTCTTGAGTCAAATCCATACTAATCTCTAATAGTAATGATTTATGTGATAAATCATATTCTTTCAGTAGTTAACTAGTGGCATACAATTATTTTTGTAATAACTCTTTTCTAGCGTACTTTATACAACTCTTTAGAGCCGACCACTAATTACTCTCACTATGTTGTAGTACTCGAGCTTGTTTTTCATCATGTAATCATCTCATACTGTGTTGTTCCTCATATGTGAGCTATAAAATTAGTTTTTCAACAATTGGTGAACAATTTTTCCAACAATTTTCCCTTCTCATGATAAACTTGTCTACCTTTTGAATATATAAAGAAGCTTATCTCACCGCTTGAAGATTATACTATGAATGTCACATGAGCGGGTCATCACACTTAAACAAATGAAGGATGATGAATATAGAAAATGCTTTGGCCTCTACAACACAAAACATGTTAGTTAATGAGATCACAGAAAGTTATGATAAAATAATAATGTAACCTCCAACATCTGTGCATATTTTTCTTTTGAGTTTCTTGTATATATGATTTTCTTAGACCTTATTCATGTTGAAAGTTTTGTCTAATGATTGCATAGACTAGAAGGTAATGGTCAATTCAAGAGGATATATATTGGCAAGCATGATACTTCTATAAAAACTCAAAAAAAAAGGTTGCTTATTTGCCTTTTGGAAATCATATGAGAATATCATATCTTCTAGCATCATATCAGTTTCTTTTAAACATTTCTTCCGTTTTTGATGCCTATATACATCTGCTACCAACATGCTCAAGGGATCAATAGCAAAACCAAAGACCACAAATCTGAAGCCTTTTAGGTTTAGAACGGATGATGTGAAACTTTTTCAAGCCGTTTCATTAGCATTCAAGGTGGTTAGTGTAGTGGTGTGCGTGTGCATGTGTTAAAAAAATATATAATAAAAAACCGTTTCATTAACATCACAAAAAGAAAATGATGTTTTTTTTTTACCAATAGGGAGGGATGCTTAATGAAGCAAATTTAGAGAAAAAAAGTTGAAAAAAAAAACCTCTGAATGCGATAGCGTTAATGTTTTGGTACCCATAATTATCATGTCATGAATAGATAGGCTAATACATTCATTCATGAACAGACATAAAAAGTGTCTTGTAAAAGTAATACCTCCAAAGCACCGACACTCCAAAATGGTGTCGTGTCACGTGTTTGACACGCTTCAGCACTCTAACGCGCTCCGACACTCCTCCAACATATGTTGGGGCTGTGTCGGTTGACTTTGACTTTCTGACACTTTTGCGGACACGGCACCTACACGTGTATCGACATAATCCACACTCCTCCGACACGACTTCACATTTTTTTTTCTTTTAAAAATGTGTTGTAGTATATAATTGTAGTTTTTTAAATCCTAACAAGCCTAACCCAAAACTATTTGATTTAGACCATTAGACTTATATAAAAACTAAAAAGAAAAGATCGAAATAAGTAGGGTTTTAAATATCTCTCGATTGCTGCGGCCTGTAACTAATAATTGAATTATGTATTCTTTATTTATTGGTTGTTCTTTTAATTTTATTGGTCTCATGCATGATCTCATTATTGCATATGTTCTTTCTTTTGCTTCCAATAATTTTTCTATGGCTATTTTGTTAGTATTTCAATTTATTATGTGTTATTTTATGGATTTTTGAGGTATTTTTTATTTAAATAATTTTTTTATATTATTTTAATTGTCGTGTCGACAACGTGTCATGTCCTAAATGCAACATCCATCTTGGGATCACTAATAGTCTATAAATAGGGACTAGGAAGCATGTGTGCATGTGTACATGTGTATGTGCGTGCATGCGTGTGTGTATTGAGTTCCCGAGTTGTGTGCATTACTCTAGGCAGGGTGACCTAGTCTTAGAGCGGAGTCTGAAGGTGCCATCAGGATGCAAAAATTTAGTAGACAAGTTTCTGTCCTGTGACAATATATGCATAGTTGAGGGGATAAGCCAATAAGCAGAGCATATTGTATAACGTACTGTGATTTAAGATCCATTCTCATTCTATCTACCTGATCTGGCAGAACTTTTACCCCCGCTTATTATATATACCAACATAAGATTTCATTGTCTAAAGACATACAATTATTATCTCCCATGATGCTATTGAAAAGGTCATCACAGAAGCTTACAACAAAGACAGTGGAATGGTAGGATCAGATGAACAAACAATTCACAGTGGAAATCATGCTGATATCATTTCATGTATCTCTCCCCTTTTTGCATGAATTGGCTAGGAGATCCAAGTAGGTTCTTCACACTGTCATTCCCCAGCTGTCTGTCGTTACTCTTCTATAAACTCTATGCAAGTAAGAAGCTTTCAACTTCTTTTTTCCCAAAATCAAACGAATTTCAGGTAGGTATAGGAGCATCAGCCGAAGTTAGGAAAAATGCATTAGATGCTTCAAAAATGCTACTTAGCAGCTTCACTATCTTATGCATAGCGCCTTAATCCAAGGAAAGATTTCCGGTTCGAATATTGCGCTGCTGATGCGTGATTCCTTTCCCCAGCCGTAACTGGGATGATCCTAATTCTTCCGGTTTCCCAAAGAAAGGTGAAGCAAGCTTTGGCTGAAACCATCTTTTCATGGTTAACCCACTGATTCTTATTTTTCCACGTGATTCATTTCCTTGGTAATCTAGCCCAAGCCTTCTCAATAATGCTGCAACTGACTGGCCAACCCTGTTAAACAAAGATGTCATGTTTACAAAATAAAATAAAGAATATACAGTTCTCTGAAAATCCATGAGTTCTGTCTGAATTCAGATGAAGGTGTGGTTATACTACAAATGGTACCCCATAAATCTGGAGACATTTGATCATCCATGTTGATTTTATTTTTGCTTGCTTCTTTACTCTTTTCAAAAGCTACAATTCAATTATCCATGCTTTTGGTACTCAATAGTTGACAGCTAGCCTAGGCGGCTAGGCCCTAGAGTAAAGATAGCGTTGTATTTAATCTTTCGAATCAAAACAATAGCCACGCATATGTATGAAGACATCTTAAGAGGTCAGCTCATTCTTATAACAGGTTCTCCTATCTTGGTTACTCGCTCACATTTATCGTTATGATCTAAATTCAACTAATCAGATCTTGGTTGCTTACAGCAAGTCGAATACAGTAATGTACAAATGGAACAAAAACACATTTTAGTTGCATACAGCAAGTTGAGTAGCCATTTTTACCTTCCTGAAAGGTTGATTGTCTTCATCTTCCCCTTGGGAGACAAAATTTGTGTCTTTTCTATGGGCAGTAAAATGGTCATGTTGGGTAACTTGGCACCTGCAAGAAATGACACAACAGAGGAGAAACAAAGCAGTTAATATTTAGGCTTTATATACAGGAAAGCTGACCTTTATTTTAATTTTCAATACTCTTTTTGAACTTTTCACAAATTTGTCAGTTCAATTTTTATGCACTACACTCACTCAAAAATCCAAACACTTTTGTTTCAAACAAAATAAATAGAAAGAAAAACATAAATGTAGTTTATATTACCAGCAGCAAGCCGATGTTTGAGACCTCTCAGAACAGTCAAGATGTAGACCTGGCAAGTTTCAAACAGGATTTCATGAATATAATTCGTGTGCTTCCGTAGTACCCATATTGGCCAGTTTTGTTTAATTTTTTTGTTTTTTTTGTTTTTTGGGATAGGTCTGGATATCCTGTTTGTTTGTTTTTGAGAGAGAGAGAGAGAGAGAGAGAGAGAGAGCTGCTTCAACAATTGTTGAGCTCATCTCTTTGACATAATCGTGCAGATGGCTAATTTTATGTTAGTAAAAAGGAAAGGCAAGCTATCAAAACCATGAATATTATTTGATGATCGTACAAAAATGAATGAATGAATGGAAACAGAAGCCACGAAGATTGTCAAGAAAGGTCTGTTTACTGAAAGTGAAAGGTTCAGCTGTCGACATTGAGCATATTACAGCTACAAAAGTATTGAAGAGACATTTAAAAAAAAAAATTATGTCTACGAATTATTTCCAGATCATTTAGGACATTTTAAGTCCAAAAATCACAACATGCATATTCACGTACTCATTTTTGCACATTATAATTTCTCCAAGTCTTGAGAAGGCTTGAGATATATCTTGCACCATAAACTACTACTACCTTTGCAGGTAAAAGAAAGTGGAGAACTGACCTCAGCAGTATGAAGTGGCAACTTCTTTGCATCAACAACAACGGGACTTACTTTGAAGGATACACATGGAACAATTCCAAGTGAAGCAGCTTCCTAGCATTAGAAGAGAGTTTCCGACTTTCCGGTTAGTTTTATGAAAAACCATGAGTTTAAGAAAAGTCGGAACAATTCAGCATCCAACTGACCTCAAGTAATGAAAAAGCACGAGGGTCATATTCACCAAACCCATCTATCAATGAACAGAGTTTTGAAGGTCTTGACGTGTCGGCAGTTACACCAAGATTCTCAATAACTCTCTTCTTAGATGATGCATCATAAGGGAGCTGCAAGCATCCCAAAACTTGTGATATAATTTCAATGGTAGGAGTAGCACCAGCTACAATAGTTTTCCGGTAGACCATTAAGGCCACTGATGCCCTACAGAAAAAAAAATTAATAAATAAATAAATACAATAAAGATAAGCTTTTTAGGAGACTGAGTTTATCCTAGAAAGCTAAATCATGCTTTCTTTTCTTAACTAACTAATTCAGGAAATATAACAAACGGTCTAAATCTTTTCAGACAAACATAACAATATAAGTGCTTAAATAAAAAGGAAATTTTCCTCTCCAGATACTGGTAGCAGTTATTCTGTAATGTTCGTATTCTTCTTCCAAGTTCTTTTTCTTTTTCTGTTTATTTTATTTTACTTTGTTAATGCAAATGCATACCTTTACATACTAGTACAAAAGAGACAGGTTTCCCCTTTCTCACATAACTCTTGCCATTACATGTTTTCGAAAATTCCTTATATACATAATAAGTTACAAGCATTTTCCAATACTTTGCGTTTTTCCCACAACCGAATAAGTCTCGTGAATCATTGCATAAAATCAAAGAAGAATCAAATACCATTTACTATCAACTTGTGGTCGGCCTGAGTCAAGCGGTAAGAAAGGTTCACCAAGTGTACATGCCTTCTCAGATCTCCGTAAGCACATGCCTTCAAAGAGATCAAATGTGGAGGAGAATAAAAATTTGTAAAATACAACAGACTGCAATAGAATTTAAAGACATGAATATGTTTGAACAAACAAAAAGTCAAACATCCAGTTCCTCTTTCCTTGAAGCTCAAAGATGGCATGAAAGACTTAATCCAAATATCATCTCATAAGCAATATAACTTTAAGCTTCCTGGCATCTGTGTAACTGTGGATCGAAAGAAGAGAAAAAAATACAATTCATATCTAGAGATACACTTCCAGGATAGCTAGACTTAATACAGTCATTACAAATAAACGGAGATATTACAAAACTAGGAGGTTGAACTGCTGGTTATTTGGCTAGAGAAGGACAGCTCATTCACGTATGTTTAAAAAAAAAAAAAAAAGGAAGAGCATTTTCCTAGATAATTGTCAAACATTACTATCAGTGGCATTAAAGGCATCTTGTTTAAAGTTGTGTCCTTATTTACAATGGAGAACCAGTTCGCATATTACTATATATTAGTGTGGGGAAAAAATTAATCCAATCATTCAAATACCAAAGCGAAAAGGACATGAAAAAATTAGCAACCACTGTAAACTAACCAATAATGCATCTACACATGACAAGATTTGGAACAACTTTATCCTTTTCGGCTTGAGAAAGGAGCATCAGGCCAGCTTCTAGATCATCCTTCCTACAATCAGGGTGCAAGGGAAAGACGTTGAATTTTCACTTCCAATAAATAGATAGATACAAACCAGTCATCAATATAAGTGCAAGATCAACTCTAGACTAGAAGACTTACTTTTCACTTGCCACTACAAGTATGGAGTATGTTATACTGTTTGGACGCAATCCTATACGCTTCATTTCCGTTAGAACTTCCATAGCCTTCTGTAGTTGATCCCCATCACCTGTAAAGTGATTAGTGATATCTCAGTCAAGTTTTGCTAACATACAGACCCACACATTTTATATACATGCCTTGGAAAAGGTGACCTTAGGATTTCAAAATCAGAATTGCATTGTTATCATACCATTTGTTATATTCTTTTTGGGACAGAGATGGAGGTAACATTTACAGACTTACAGAGGGCAGTAATCAAAGCATTGACAGTTGAAACAGTCTGCTCAATTTTAGTAGACTTAAGATCCTCATAGAGCTCCAGTGCTTTCTGCCAATTTTTGGCCTGAAACATGAAATATATAACTGATTAAGTATTTTTAGCAGCACAAGAGAGGTAGCATTAAAGGGGAATAGGTTGAGAAGTTAATCAGAGTCATTCACTCTCAATTGGAGAGAGAAAGCTTCTGATTTACTACTCCATCACAGGACTACACAATTAATGTGCTTGTACAGTTGTACCAAGATTTATAAGGAAATTTAGTATTCCAAGCTAGTATTTTCAGCCTAGGCCAAAAGTAATGTTTCAAAGGGCAGGGTGGATCTTATTTGGATTGGACAAACAAAAAAAATTTAGATGCTATTCATGAAGCATTCATAATAACAGAATAAATGTACAACATATCCTTATACATTTGTATATGTATGACACACTAAATAGTTATGTGTATAACTTCTCTCTCTCTTCCCCCCCCCCCCCCCCCCCCCTCTCAAGTTTTGTTGATATAGGATTTTATAAGATAATTCTGATTGGCTATTCATTCTCAGTTTGAAATTTAGGACTATATTTCATGAACATATGACACTTATTTCTTCTTCTTTTTTTTTCTTTTTTTTTCAAAACATAAGAATATTTACCACAGAAGTGTCTATGTGAGACATACATTGCTACATGCGCCCATCAATGAGCTATATGATATGGTTCCAACTTGTATTCCTCGATTTCTGGCTTCCTGTATGATTCCAAAGGCAGCATCTAGCTTTCCAGCATGCCCAGCAACATCTATTAATGCACTAAGAAACATCTGCGTTGAAGGCCAAAAGTATATGTGAGCAATCTTGAGATTTTATCAAAAGAGTAATCTTAATGATAACTGATGACTGAATGCACTGCTGACATGAATTCAAGATTGCTTCCTTCATCCTAAACACATGAAGAGAAATAGATTGACAAATAACCCAGCTGTATTTTCCACTTATTCTATAGACGCTACTAACTTCCCAACTTATCTAAACCAGCTAAATTTATTGAAGACTAGATCTTGTCACGAGTCACAGCCGGCTAGTGTTGGTATGCCTGAGCACAAAGAAAAACTTTGCAAGTCAACAAGTATTGCTGAAAAATTACCTCATCAGGGACCATGCCTTTCTTTGTCATGTCATCATATACAGTGCAAGCAAACTCCCAATCACCAGTCTGGCTGCAACAATTAACAGCTATGGTGTAAACCTCAGAGCTTCCCTTTATCTTGTATTTATGAATCATCTTATACACTTCTCGTGCCCTGTCCACCTACAAGAAACGCATGATATCAGTTGATTATGAATACAAGAGAAATGTACAAAGTCATGACTTGCAGAACATGTTAAGAAATTGACTGGTGCAGCATTCTATAGGAAATGACAACCCTAACCTGACCAGCATTAGCACATGCTTTGATTAGTGCACCAATAGTTGTGTGATCAGGTTCTATAGGCTGTGTCTCTGCTTTCATTTCTTCTAAGACATCAAAAGCACGGTCAACTGCTCCTGATTGACCACATGCAGTAATAAGCGCATTGAATACAACTCGATCTGGCTTCACTTTCTACTGCATGTAACATCTTATCAGCATGAAAATTTACTTGCAATGCAGGAAGAAACAAGAAACCACTTAACTATTAAAAGAGATTTTAAAGTTTGTCAGTGATAGTACCTTAGACCTCATTATCCCATAAGCACCGAATGCCTTTGCCACTTCCCCAGCTCTGCCACAACCATCAATCAGTGCCCCATATGTGTTAACATTTGGTTCTACTCCAGCACTAACCATCTCATGGAAGACCTGGGGAGGAAAAAAACAACATGTTTTAATAAAATGGGAGACTCAGAATAAGACACATATGCAGAGATTATATTCAAGGCATATCCAATAGAAAACAATTTACCAACCAAGGACTCATTAGTTACAAAATTCGTAAAGGACAAATGTTATTAAACATCAACACTTGGCTTGAAAATCTCAAACTTATAGCTTCACAATATTTAAATTAAAAAAAATTAACAAATTTTTTATTTTTTTTTAAAAAGGCAGATACCAGACTTGCAATTGAGATGTAGATGGTAAAAGTTATATTTGCAAGCATGGTGTGGACAATCAGCTTCAAGTAGCAAACACATTAAAGAAACCACAAATTCTTTCGACATAAAAAGCAAGCCAAATGGGCCTAATTTGTCAGCCTGGAAGTAAGTGAGTTAAAACTCTTAAGTATATGTCATTCTGAACTCAAAGAAAGCAAAAAGGAAGATACCATACATCAAACATTGTGTAGACTTTTCCACTTTTACCACATGTTGATATCAGAGTAGTGTAAAGCTTGCAGTCAACCCTCAGCCCAGCTTCCCGGACAAGTTCCAGAACATGGAAAGCTCCTAAAACCACGATACAGACATCAGGGACTAACGTTACAATAAATGATTAACCGCTGTAATAACGTGTATAAATGAATTTACCCTCTGAATTCTGAGAACTTGCACAGACAGTCATAAGCATATTATATGTACTCAATGTTGGATTTGGAATCAGTTTGATGAAACGAAAAGCTTCTTCAACAGCCTTTTTCTTTTTGCACGTTTCAAAAAACCTTCCATGATAAACCTGATATCATAGAGCTCAATAAGATATAGACTCAACATACAAGAACCCATCATTAACAGAAGGTTACATCCTTACCTTATTCATATCCAACATATCCCTTCTTTCCAAATCTTCAAGCAATCTTAAAGAGTCGGATAACCTAAGAACCCCATATCATAAATAACCTTTTATGTTAGAAAATTTTGGAAAGGGAAAAGGCTGGTACGGACTACCAATAGATTTTTATAAACAGTTGAAGGTACTTTATAACATTGACGAGAAAGATAACATGTACCTCCCATCCTTTAGCAAACGATGGTAAGCACTTAATTGCTCTGCAAGATTATGGGTCTCACTTGTATGTATTCCATTTGGTTGGGGCACAATCTTATGGTTCTTTTTAGGCAAATGTCTTAGTTCCTTGTCAGCCACATATCCATTGCCGTTTCCCAAGTCTTCTCTGCTGCGGACATGGCCTTCTTTAGAATTAGGTGTTTTGCCTTCTACATACTCTGAACAAACCCTTCATATAAAGTCAGTACAATGGGAAACAATTTTCAATGTACTGCAGCAAAGTAACTAACTTTATGTCATAAATTGAGAATTTAATTAGCAATGAGGTCAAAATTCGATAGCTCCTTGAAGCATTACCTGTAGTACTGTGATGGGAAACTTGTCGAAATGAATCTGGGGTTGTGAGGGTGTTATTTCTTAAAAATGAAGAAAATCTACTATCATCCAACTTCATCTCAGACTTGTTGGCCTCATAGAACATGTGAATCTCTTCTCTTACCGATTCTCCATTAAGTAAACGGAAGCCGTTAACTTCACCTATTTTTCCGACTTCAACGCTTTCCTCTTCATTTCCAGACACAGAAGCTGACTCACTGGTTTCAGTGATTTCCTCATCACTTACAGTCACCGAAGCCGAAGCTACGCCAAAATTAGAGCCCCCCATCAGATTAGGCAACTCGAAAAGAGGGTCATGATCAAGAGACTCATCAATGTTCTCAAATTCAGTGACTTCTGTGGGAAAATGAAGAGGTTGGAGCACTGCAGTTGACTCAAAAACCAAAGGGGAAAGAGACTCCTGCACAGAATTGCTACCGGAAATCACAGCGGAATTGTGAAATTGCAGAACTGGAGCCTCTTCCTCCTCGGAAGCATTTCTCGCCTCTCTAATTTCATCCTTCAAAGCATCAAAATCAATAGTTTGATCTTCAATTGGGATTTGACCACTAACCTCTCTGAGCTTAATCTTCTTGCGCTTAAAGGAGCGATTGAAGTAGAGGACGGAGACCGCGGAAAAGGTGACGACGGCGACGAGGACCAGAATCGAGTGAGAACCGAGAGATGCTCTGATCAGAAAGCGCGACGGCGGAGAGTGACGGCCGGTGCCGGCGAGGTTCCTGCGCTTTCTGAGAGAGCGGAGACCGCCGGCGAGGGGTCTGAGGGTGTGGGCACAGCCAACGAAGTCTCGGCGAATCGATCGAGAGTGAGGAGTGCATGAGATAAGGGTGAGTGGTTGAGGCTTTGCAGAGAAGCTCATCTCTGCTTGAGGAAGAGAAGAAGAAGCTCTGCGTCCGTCCTATCACATATGGGAGAGAGTGAGTGACGAGAGGGAAACCAACCACCTTCTGATTTTAATCCGTTATTTTTTGCTCATCCATATGTTGCTGACGTGGAGAAATTCCTGGTTACAGTTCCATTTTTCTTTTTTCTTAGCTAATTGTTTGTTTGTTGCCAAAAAAAAAAAGTCTGTTGAAAGCTTTCTGTTGGCGCCGAGACGTGTCACCGATTATCTTATTAATCTTCACGAGAGTTTGAATTTTGACCCCACAAAGGGGCCAAACTGATATTTGTTAAAATTACTGTAGAGCATACGTTTTTTTTTTTACACTTTTACTTTTACTCTCAGTAAATATTGGGTCACTTTCTTTATACTCTTTTATTTGCATACATTCGAAATTATTATGTTTATACTTCAACTTAGACTCTCTAAGAGTATTTAATTTAGTGGAGACTCCTGCTATTATTTCAGGATGTCCTCTCGATGCTTATTGTACTCTGGGGTTTAGGTACTATGTCCCCCCCCCCTTGTATTCTGCAGTTTCATTAATCAAGGCTCGAAGGTAGCCGCACCGACCCTTTATTGTCAAAAAAAAAAAATATTTAATTTGGCGGTTTTGAAATTAACAGTGGGCACTTGAGATCATTTGAGAGCATTGTGTTTTTGAGTTATTACGAAGAAGATGTTGATAATGTCAATGGTGTGAGAATGCAATGAAGGACTCTTTTGTGAAGAAAATAGTCGTACCATAAAAAAAAGTGATAATTAAAGAACTTAAATTGCAACACATGCATGTATGAAATTTCTTCATTTTTAGCTCCTCAATTATTTTAGAAAACACTTTTAAAAAGAATAAAAAATGTCTAAAAGTGATCCACCAAATGGTGCGGAACTATAAAATATTCAAAGGATATTACTATAACGACATTTCATCGTCCGATATATGAGTTCATACAAACTAAGTGCATGTGTTTTCCCAAGGTTAGCTATCTACATTTGTTTGTGGTTTCATTTGTTGAAGTAAAAGAATACAATGAGGGAAACATGCATCAGACAACTGTAAATTCTACATGTACTATACGTACTCGGTACTCCATAACTTTTCTTTTTTCTTATGTTACATTTTCTTCTTTCTTATGTCACATTGTTCTTCATAGAACAAAGACAAAAAGAGAGGCTTACGAGACTACAAGTTACAGACCTAATTAAACCCATATATACCGATCAGGATAATGTACGTACCCAACTAATAGGCTCGCCGTCATCACCACCGACCCGTTCCTAGGAGTTCCTAGCTTCTGCAATTCAGGCCAAAGACACCGCCGATATCAGACTGGCCGGTAAGTCCCTTCTGTCGACACTGAATGGCCATCAGGAAAAATAAACAGAGCTAGCGGAGGCGAGGATGGTACGTAGCAGAGTGCTCAATCCTTAATCTTTTTGTTTTCTTTTTGGATCCAAAAAGAATGAATGGATGCCAGAAAGCATGAGAGATGATATTTAACATAGAACTTATCCAACAATCATATCAGTAGCAAGTTCAAACTTAATTTATCTCCGCATAAAAGTTTATGCATCTTACAATTAATTAAGAACAAAACTATTTCCAACTTCATGTCACCAAGCACGTACACGAGGTATAGTATAAAATAGTCTATTAAATTGGTACTTCTAATTATCAAATACGATTAAGACTCATTCTTGTTCTTCGATCGAAAGTTAGCCTAAAAGGCTAGGGGTGTGAAGAGTGAAGACTGAGAACTGAGGCATCGATCGAAGTATAAGAAATTTAAAGATGTGCACACAACGTACATTATTAAGAAAAAAGCTTACAATGGATTGAAACAAACACAAACATGGAACGTAAAAACAAACACAAAATAAGATAGATCAATGTGGGGATCGACATACCCCATCAACCAAAGCAAAGACAAACAACCAAATAAAAAGTTAAAAACACAGACACAAAACATAAAAAGTATAAAACTGCAAAGCCACAAATTATTGATATCCTCAATAAAATCGTCCACTTCCAAGATTCTGATCCCACGGCCAGCCAGAAGGAGGAGGAGGCTGAGGCACGGCAGCATAGGGATTCATCGCGCAGTGGCTCGATGAATTTCCCCCATAGAAATGCCCAGCAGGGGCTGCACTCAGCTGCATGTGATCCTCAAATCCACCAACGGCATTTTGCTGCATCATCTCAGCTTGCTGCGCCATTGCAGCATTGTGCTGCATCATCTCAGCATGCTGCGCCATTGCATTGTGCTGCATCATTTCAGCTAGCTTTTTCTGCAGCACTTCAGAGTGTTGGGCCATCTTAGCACTCAGATCCACCAGGGCACTCCCCAAGAAATCTAGCTGTGCCTTGTTCATGCCGTCTACCGGCCTCTCGTACCAGTTCTGAGCCTGGCCGGCCCTCGCCTTCTGGTTAAGCACCTCTCCCTTCTTCTTCTCGTGCTGCACCTCCTCATGGATGGCAGTGTACTCCTCATTGAGATTGTTCACTGTAATTTTACGAAAATTCTTCAGAAGCTCCTCAGTTTCACTTTTTTCTGTGGTTGCCGGGCGAGGGTTCACCCCCAGATAGCGGTCAATGACGGCCTGCACAGAAGGGTGACCGAACGAGTATGTCTTCTTTCCGGGAGAATGTATGATCATAGCGATCTCTACACCCGTGAGGGTGCTGAGTTCGCTAGCCTTCTTGAAAAGGCCACACCTCCTCTTGGAGAAAGTAACCTGGAGGTTACTTTCATTCTCCATTTTTCTCATTTGAATTTTCTGACGACCCCTATTGGCTCTAGCCGCCATTGGAACGACTCAAGGAATGAACAAAGAACGCTTTGTTTGTGGTGTGGTGTTTGTTTGCAATGAGGGGGTTTTATAGGTGGGTTTGGACTTAGAAAATTAGGATTTGTGGGTGTTCATGGATATCTATACCTTTGCTGTCAATAATTTTTCTATTTTTTATTTAGTTATTCATATACCAGTTTAAGAAATTGAGAGTATTTTGGGAAGTATCACACATGGTATATAAAATTTAATATGACAGTTCCATTCCTAACCAATTACCTTCATTTCTTATTCATCATTTTTACCAAACACAACTGATACATGCACGAGCGAAATTTCCAGGAATTTGTTATATGTATATCCTATATATTTTGCTTATATTATTCTTGATGAATTTGATGAATATGTTTTGGGTGCGCTTACCAAATGAAGCGGGATTAACAAAGATAAGTCTGGATATTTAAAATTAAAAGAGCAATGATAGAGGGCCTCAATTGAGGCCTAACAATTGTGGCCTCAATTTTAGGTGGCATGTCATATAACTAAATACTAATTTAAATTGTAAATACACATAATATATCTTGCCACATCATAATCTTGCAATACCAATTTTAACCTTTTATATTTTCCTTTGAATTTTATTTTTTATAAACTTATTATCTGCAATCTAAACTCAAAATGCAAACAAAAATATTAATAAATCTTTAAATGCTTTCAATGAGAATCGAAACTTTAACAAAGTGTTCACAACTTTATTAATAAACCAATTAACTAACATGCTAATCTTGATATAAGTGCACATAAATTGATATGTATCTAATTGAAATAATAAAAGCAATAGGTAATGAAAGCTAACATTGTCTTCAAGGTATAGGGGAACTAAAAGCTAAGATGCTTTAGTACAAGTCAATATCTAAGGTGAATCCACACAAAAAAAAAAAAAGACTGATTTTTTTGCACCTCTAGCAAGCACAAAAAAAATTCCATAAAAATTGTAAAATATAATTCGAACTTAGGTCACAATGAATCCACAATTCAAACCTAAACCACCTGACCTAAATGACTCAATCAATAATCTTTGTAATTAGTAGAATATAAATAAGACTAAACCCTACATTTTGAGACATGAACCCTAAACCTAAACACCACAAACCCTAAACCCTAAATTTTTGAGACTTGAATCCTAAACCTAGCTAACCTACCCCCTAAACCTAAACACAACAAACCCTAAACCCCAAATACAACAAACCGTAAACCGTAAACCCTAAATATAACAAACCCTAAACCCTACAAGTAACAACCTTAAAACATCATAATTCGAGGAAGGACTTCCTTCGAGGAATCTTTTATTATATTTCTTATGCTTAACTCCTTTTACACTAGGGTGTTATGTACTAGCTTGCATTTTCATTTGCAATATATAGATATATGAGCACATTTTTCCTGATCAAAATAGTAAACCATTGTTGATTTGTAATTTATTTTTTATTTTTTATTTTTTTCTTACTTAATGATGAGGAAGACACATTACAACGTGGGTCAAAGATGGATCAAGAAAAACGATTATAATTTCATATAAAAATTTATCTTTTAATCAATTTTTGATTGGAAAAAGAATTGTCCAATTTTTTTTTTGTTAAAGAAAGTTCAAATTCTTTATGGGTTCTTGGCACAAAATTCATTTTTTTGTATGTTTTTATTATGGTTTTACAATTTTATTTTCTAAAATTATTTAATGTTCATTACCTATTGCTTTTATTGTTTCAATTAGATACATATCAATTTATGTGTATTTATATCAAGATTAACATGTTAGTTAATTGGTTTATTAATAAAGTTGCAAACCCTTTGTTGAAGTTTTGATTCTCATTGAAATCATTTAAAGGTTATTAATTAATTTTTGTTTGCTTTTTTAGTTTAGATTGCAGATAATAAGTTTATAAAAAATAAAATTCAAAGGAAAATATAAAAGGTTAAAATTGGTATTGTAAGATTGTGATGTGGCAAGATATATTATGTGGATTTAAATTTTAAATTGATATTTAGTTATGTGGCATACCACATAGGATTGAGGCCACAATTGTTAGGCCTCAATTGAGGCCAACAATCATTTTCCAAATTAAAATCACACGTGAAAAGGACAACAGTAACCATAATAGTACTTGTCTAAAGATTATCTAATTTAAATGTAATTATGAATACAACTTGGGCTTAATTGTTCCAAAAAACATCTAAATTCAAACTTTAGTACTTGAGAATTTGCATCCCCACCATATAATTGAATCATTTTATTTCTCACCATAGCTTTCTCTAACCTATTAGATTCTCCCCTCAAAAAAACCTATTAGATTCAATAATTGGAGTTAAAATTATTCATATAGTAAAAGTACAAATAAAATTTTAAGAACTAGTAGCCCTAGGTCGACCTAGCTGAAGACTAATAGTTAGAAATAATTGAATCGTCTAATTGATTTCACCATACGTAAAACAACTTGTATTCATATGAAGAAGACACATACTTAATTACTTGCTTTTCATTGTCAGTGATTAGGAATAATCTCCCAAATTTCCAAAAATCTTGTTCACTTACTCAATTAATTGTTTATTCAGTTGTGCTCAACTGTCATTAAATTTAAATATAAGGGTGAAGAATAATAAGATAGTTGAAATGAGTTTATTTTTCTCATTATTAATTCTAAATCCAATGGTAGTTAAGCACAACTGAGTAAGAAATCAATTAATTAAGTAGGTGAACATGACTGAAACTCTCAATTATGCTTTTACGTACGTAGTAAGTTGTAGAAGAACATATATGATACCTATCATGTCAATAATTTCTCAAAATTTGTAAAGAAAAAGGTCACAAACAGTACCCTAATTAAATAAAGGTCATTTTTCACTTTGGTACCTAACTTTATAATACTATCACATTGGTACCTCAATTTTTCATCCTGATCAATCCACTATTCATACCTCTCGTCCATGACGTCACTACCCCTTATGCCACATGGCATTTTTCCATGGGTATTTTCTTTTCTCCGTGTCTTAATCCAGTTCTCTCTCTCTCTCTCTCTCTCTCTCTCTCTCTCTCTCTCTCTCTCTCTCTCTCTCTCTCTCTCTCTCTCTCTCTCTCTCTCTCTCTGGGGTTTTGGGGTTGAATTTGATGGAGGTGCAATAATTGGAATCAAGAAGAGAATTGGGGTATTGGGTGGTGGGGGTGGTAGTGGTGGTGTTGATGAAGGGGCTGGTGGTGGATGATGGTTGTGGAATTGGGGGTTGGAGAAGATGATAGTTCTTAAGTGGAAGAAGAAAAAAACTAGGTTAAGACATGCATGGAGAGACGAAAATTAATACCCAAAGAAAAATATCACGTGGCATTTGGGTTGACGTTGTTATGGACGAAGGTACGAAAAGTGGGTCGAAATGGAATCTTGAGGTACCAATGTAATGGTATATGAAAGTGAGGTACCAATTAAAGTGAAAGACGGCCCCTATAGTTGGGATATTGTTTGTATCTTTCTCCTAGTTTGCAATTATGTCACGTATATCTATTCAAAATTAACTTATATACGTAACAATATTTTACGTTTCGCAAACTTGTAAACTTACAATCTAACTAAAATTAGATAGAGATTCTATATATTTATGAAAAAAATTTGTGCCAATTCCGTTTAATTTTAGATATCGAACAACAAGTCGAAACCAGTAATTAGAGCATTAGTGCACAATAGTGACAATACAAGCATCACATATTTCCATATTCATATAGAATTTTCTCGCTAATATAGAAATGATGCATATCAACTTAAGTACTTCAAGAGTAAGGACACGAGGTTAAAGTAAAGCCATATGTGGCATTTTTCTTCTTCAATTGTAATTTTTCATCATTAACAACATCAATATCCACAATTTTAATGTGAACCAAAGAATATGCATTGAAATGCCAACAAATTGAAAATATATTATAGCTTATTCTATATTTAAACCTATAAGAAATAAGAAATAATAATAATTAAATAAATTAAACTACAATTAAAATTAAGTTACAACTCAAAGAAATTAAAAGTAGTAATAGAAAATTAAACACACATAGGAATTAAAGTATTCTACTACTTGAGACTTGAGAGCCTATAATAGAAATTAAAAGAACAGCCAAAAAAAATATGCGAGAGAGAGCGAGAGCTTCTCTCGTTCAAAACCCTAACCGCCACTGAAGGCGGGGACTTCAGCGACGCCAACATGGGTCGATTCCAATTCAACGTCGACATCTGTCAATGACCAGTCCGGTTGCTTGTGTTTTCTGTGGGAGATCATGCGGTAGGTTCTGGTTCCAAGGGCGGCTTAGGTCGCCACCAAGCTATGGCTTTCTCTCGCGCGCTGTGGTTTTACAGTGGTGTGGTCACCACGATTCTCCTCGAGCAGAAATATTCTTGAATATGCAGAAATATTCTCCAAGTTACGTTGGTTACCAACTGACCAAGAATGTATGGTTGCCTCAGTAGATGTAATATATATCAAGGGTAAGAACCGTAAGATCCAATGGATATGTAATTTTTGTTTTAATCTTAACCTTTAATATAAAATAAAAAAATAAGTAATCATAAATTTATTTGTCACCATGTTATATATCATCAGGCAATCGTTATTCTCCAATTTTATCTGATAGTTCTAGAGCGACTAACATAAACTAGCTAGTATATCAAACATAAAGTAGTATATCAAATTCTTACTTAGGACTGTCTTACGTACGTGTTATATAAGTTATAACTCATTCTTCTTCTTCTTCCTACTGAGAAAGTAAAAGGAGTTTGTTCTCAAAAAAAAAAAAAAAAAAGGAGTACATGCAATCTATGGAATTAATATTGGAATATGAGGAATTGGGGAAGTTCTACAATACTGAGATGCATGTCATACCTCCATTTACAAATATAACAACAAAATGTGTTGTCATTATGGTAACGAGAGTCTTTTTTTGTGTAATCTTTGTTCTATTAGAGGTAATTACTCCATCTATGACCTTGTTACAAGTTTATGAACAATTTGTTGTCAAAGTTGTAATTTTGGTTCAATTATATGTAAATAATGTAAAACGAATGTGGTAACTTTGTTGTCAATGTAGTAATTTTGGTTCAATTAGATGTAATTTTTTGTTCAAAAAAATTGTAAATGGGGGTATGGCATACATCACCGTACCCTAGCCTACCCCGGAGGAATTGAGACATTGAAGAGAAGATCATGAATTTTCATTGCTAGGTTCCAATGGATTCATGTTTGTAACATAAAAACAAACATAACATTAAGATAGGATTAAACAGACACAACAAAATAAACTAACAGAGGACCTAAAACTAGATATGACTGTCGACTTTCATACCCATAAACCAAATAAACAGAGACAAAATAAACCAATACAAGACAAAAAAAACAGCAAACTAGAAATGACTGTGTTTCTGAATCTGAGGAGGTGGAGGTGGAGGCATGACATTTTGATTGAAACTAACATTGGGAATGAATTTGGGATTCATCTAGCCTTGGCTTAAAATGACGGCGTAAATATAAAATGCCGCTGATTCATCAAGTTATAGAAAGCCTCCCCAAAAGTTGCTTTCTTCTGGATCTCAGCCTCCTGAGCCACCTTGCCCTTGAGCTCCTTCATCGACTCTGCCAGCATCTCCAGTTGTGCCATATTCAACTCCTCCTTTGGCTTTTCCCACCAATTCTCAACTTGGCCGGCTTTCTCCAACCGCCTCAGCTCCTCGCCCCTCTTCTTTTCCTTGCTCAGCACCTCATTGGCCTCAGTTAAGTCTCTATTTAGACCACTCACCGTCTCGTTGCGACAAGCTTCCTCCATAAATTGGATTCTGCCCGCCGAGTTGGTGAACGACAGAGGATTCCCTTTCTCAAAACGCTCAATGATAGTTTTTACGCACGGGTGGCCAAAAGCGAATGCTTTGTTGCCCGGCGAGAAAACTATAATGGCGACCTCCGCACCACAGAGGGTGCAGAGCTCGCTAGCCTTCTTAAACAGACCAGCGCAGCGTTTGGAGAATGTGACTTGGAGATTGATTGCATTCTCCATCTTTTTCATGGCAATCTTTCGACGACCCTTGCATATCCTCGCCATGACTAAAAGGACAAAAAAAGTTTTTTAACCTAAAAGCAACACCAGGTGACAAACCCTATGATTGAGAACAATGGTGTGTTGTATTGTTTGGGATAGGTACGTGGTATTTATACTGGGTTAATTTAATTGCATGTATAAGTTTACAGTTAATTATCTTCATTTCTTATTCATCAATGTAGAAAGGAAATTTCCAGGAAAATACTAGATGCATAATCCTATTTTCTTATCTTAATCTTGACACCTTGACGATTAATATGTTTAGAGTGGAGTTTCCAAAAGAAGCGGATTTAGTCATAAATTGTAACATCAAATATAAATCTGGATACTTGAATTAATATTATAGGTGTGCACAACACAAATTAACCATAATAGTACGTATTTGCTTATTTTCACAACAAATAAATTATTACAGTTGGGGGCCTTGGGCCTATTGCTGTTCATGGGAATGCTTCAATCATTTTTGCTTTCTGAGTTTTAGTTTGTTATTTGTAATGTTCTTGTTTGGGACGAGTTAATCAAATCATTAACTTGTATAATACTGTGCATAGTATAACATAATAAAGCTGTGTTTTGATTACAGTGGGTAGAAAGTATCTCCCTCAATTTTTAATATTCTTAGAGCATGTGTTAGCAGACTCTTTTTAGTGCATTTTTAGTAATATTAGCTATTTTTTAACTAAATTTTAGCTAAAGTAACTAAAAACCTATTTTGGCATGTTTTGATTACAGCGGGTAGAAAGTATCTCCCTCAATTTTTAATATTCTTAGAGCATGTTTAGCAGACTCTTTTTAGTGCATTTTTAGCAATGTTAGCTATTTTTTAACTAAATTTTAGCTAAAGTAACTAAAAACCTATTTTGGCTAGTCAGTTTGAAAATACTAGCTAAAATATAGAGCATTGGTGCAGACGTAATTTCTCAAAATAAGCAATCACGTAATTCAATAAAAGTTAAAATAGAGAGTCACTTTAGGAGGCTGATGCAGCTGCTAAAATAGCTGAAAAGCTAAACATGCTCTTTAAAATAAGTATTTTAGAGAGCATGTTTAGCTTTTCAACTATTTTAGCAGCTGCACCAGCCTCTTAAATGGTTCTCTATTTTAGTTTTTATCTATATAGCTCCTAAATATAGAGAGCGAGATGAGGCTCTCTATTATTTTTGTTAATTTAAAACATTCATTTTTAGTTGTTTTGTGTAATTATTAAATACATTTAAAATATTTTTTATTCATTAAAAAAATCATTTAAATTTAATACTAGCTAAAGTATAGAGCATTGGTGCAGACATATTTTCAAATTGGTTAGCCAAAATAACTTTTTAGCTACTTTAGCTAAAATTTAGTTAAAAAATAGCTAGCATTGTCTATATAATAAAACCTTAGGACATTAAAAAAAAACCCTAGGACCTAGAGAATCATGCTAATTAATTCGATCGCCAAATTAATTTTAACTGTATATAGAACAATTTTTAATTGTATAAAGATGACACGTACTTGACTCGATCTCATTATAAATAAGTTAATTAATTCATGTGTCAACCATATGAATCAATCTCGATAAATTTTTTCATGGTCCTATCACGCCACGTGACATATGTGACGAGCTACTATAATTGGTGGTCTCAATAATTTATAATTTCTCCACTTAATATTTTATTACTCACTAATTATTTTATTACACAGCCACCAATCATACTGGTCTGTCACATTTGCCACGTGGCGTAACGGGATCATAGATTTTTTTTTCATCAATCTCCCAATTATGCTCGTACTTAATTATACAAGTACAGACATGACACAATAGACTTGATATGTACCAAGTAATTTCTCAAAATAAGCAATCACGTACGTTACATAAATTGTGTACAGTATTTTTATGTTACTTCCTTCCAAATTTTGGGTATCAACCCACATTTTACATGTGTTAATTTTTTCCTTAAGATTTTCATATTTTAAACTCGATCGTGTAAAAAAATTAAACTCGATCACTCGTCATCATTTAGTTCCTCTTAGGGGAAAAATGTCTAATAGGCCATTAAATTTTAGGAGGATGGGATGCGATGGGAACTAATCAATTAATAAGCCATTAAAATGTCTAACCTGGGTCGGACCTGTATGTCAGACCCCTATCTTATTTGCATACATTCATCAAACTAGTCTCATAATCTGAACCGTTCATCTTTTAAATTAACCTTTAAAGATCATGTCTGCAAAAAATCATCCAAATTGAAGATCATTAACTCATCCAACTATATCAAACAAATAAATAGTTTTGGTGAAAGTTAATATTTTTTATGACCAACCGTCTATTTGTTTGATGCAATTGCATGAATAAACGATTTCCGTTTACGTTAAATTTTTGCAAAGATTATTTTCAAATGTTGATTTAAAAGATGAACGGTTCAGATCATGGAAATAAACCATCGAATGTATATAAATAAGAGAGAGTTCCGACCTGGTTCGGACCTAAGTTTTTTTCCTATACAATTCATGATATGTAACGATTGTTAGAATATAATAAAATTGGGGTTTAGGATTGGTTGGGACCTCGTTTGTTTTGGTTGAGACCCCTCGTAAAATATATTACTTGCTAAAATTAAATCAATTTTTTTTCTGCTAATTTTCCGATTTCAGTGTTTAAAAGTCAGTTTTTCAAATCTAAAGCATTCTGTCGATTAGGTAATGACCAAAGGAAAGCCTATCCCTAATGACAATCATACGCACGATTAACTCTTAATGCTGGTGAAAAATATTAACTTTCTGTTAGTCTAAGCTGTTCACCTTTTTTTTAAAGCTGGTCATCACCTTTATATAATTATATGCCAGCAAAATATTAACATAAGAGATAGAGCTTACCAAAAAATATGTACACACACATAATTATATAAAGGTGATGACCAGGTTTCTCCATATTTTTTGGTAATCTCTATCTCTTATGTTAATATTTTGTAGTTTGATGAATATGCCAGTAAAGAGTTGTTATAAAATTGTTATATATCCCTAATATAGGGGACAGAGGACACATTTGCCAGCTAGAGAGTTTGAGGTTGGTTTTTGACATTTGCGGTGTGAGTCATATCCAACACAACACATCTTGATCTGATAATAATGTTCTATTCCCAATCTCTGTTGGCTGGCTAATTGTTGGTGGTTATTAGTGTCATAATTATTAGCTGAGAGTTTGGAAAGTCATGGTAACTTTCAGTTTTGGTTATGGGTTTTCTCCAATTAATGTTCTCTAATTAGCTTGAATGTTGAATGTCAATTTTACTGTCCCAAGCTGAAATGCATGTGATGATTTTGCTTCAACTAATAGTCCACAAGTCAAAGATATATACGATGATTTTTTCAGACGGATAACACCTCATTGGTTTAATTTCTTGCATGATCCATCTTTTGATATTCTCAAAGATTTAATTTTGATAATCCATAAGCTTTCGAACTATACTCGCACTCCCTTAAGTCTTATTTATGAAATTCTTATTAGCTGCTGTATTACTGCTTTGCGCAACCTTCTGCAGTCTCCCGAACAATTGAGAGCATGTACGTACGTACGTACCTCTTTTGTTTGCTTAATTGTGATGAGCTCAAGTGAAGTATTTAAGGGGCTCATTCCTGGCTAATGTTTTGAGGTCCAAAAGCTGCTATTTCCTGTTACTAAGACGTTGAAAATACTTGCATACAGAATATAGCCACTAGTACGTACACGTAAGTAGTGAATGCATAGTGAACCCAGTTCAATTGATTTAAAGCTCATGCAAACAGCATTAGCCATGCCATTGGGTTTCTTCTGTGTTATTACTTTGTAATTAAGAGCACACAATTTTACATTTTCGGAAACACATTTGGGATTTGAAGAAAACAACAGAACATGTATAAAAGTAGTCTACCAGGAAAATGGAGCAAGCCTTCGATCACCGGCTACATTTCTTGCCTGCCGTCTCTGCACAGAAACAATGTTGGCTTTAGACAGATCATGTCATTACTTTGGATGCCGGTGCAACACAAGTAGTCTAAATGTTGAATTACCCATTTTAACCCAACGAGGTCGAATATGGGTAGGCTTTATTCCCAAGCTTTAAAAAAAAACAGAAAATGGGAGTGCATTTTTGCTTAGTAATAAGTAATAACTCACGTGCGTGGGCTCCAAAATACTCAAAGACTTTTCCAACAAAGAAAATAAGGATGGTAATAGATTAACAGCTGTGCCTACTGGATGATCGACACGTGACAACAATCCTGCAAGACACGCACTCCAATGGATTAGCTGGCAGGCCCACGTGTCGTATAGATACTAGCCAACCATAGTAAAAGGCAAAAACCAAAGTGGGCTCCCTAATTGGAGTCATCGGGTCTTTTGGTTTTGGTAGAATGTCCTTCACCGCCCCATGTGTCACAGCCACACAATCTATTGTTTCCAATGCCTACCCTATCGGCTATCTTCTACTAAGGCCGTGTTTGCTTCTGTTTTCAATTTCACTTTATAAGTTTTCATTTGGGTTTAATTTTGTGAAGGTCAAAGAAAATGGTCGGAGAGAGATTGGGGCTGTGATGTACAACTAATAACAGTATTTTATGCCGACAAAGATTGGGAGGTGGTATTCTTAGTAATGAAGTTGAGATTTCTTTCTCAAAACATGTACAATTTCATATATTACTAAATTGATAGCTCTGTTCCTAGTAGATGAAAATCCTACTCATCTTAGGAAGATATAGGTAATTAAGTGAGTATATAATATTACTGTCCAATGTTTTCCTTTTGCCACCTAGAGCAATTAAAGAGATAAGGTCTTGCATCATGTGTTTTGACTGTTCTAAGCCTAAAAGTAAGAAAAACTAGTTCTTTTCGTTTTGGCAAGAAGAGTAAGAACAACAACTAGTACAAAAATATTCTTATACTTACTCTCACTCTTCCTAGAAAGGTCCAAAAACACTTGCGTTTTGAAAACGAAGGCTAAAAGCAACGAAAGCAAACATGCCTAAAGCTTTACCATTCGTTGTGTACAGTTCCACAAAACACACCCATAAATAGTTAAATACACACAGACACCAACTCTCTCTCTATTTAAGTCCTCAAGAACCACCATCGCAAACTAGAGTGACCCAGAAGAGGCTAAAAGGCTAAAGCAGAGAACCCTCCTGCTCCTTCAACTCGTGTACCGACTCACGAGACTCACAAGCAAAGCTGACACAAAGCTCACAAGAAAGTCAAGAAGAGGAAACAGCGAATGGAGACGAATTCAAAGAAGATTAGCAGTGGGGGAGAGGTTCTAGACGGTTCGAATATAATGAAGTTGGTTGAGAATCGAGAGGTGTTCAGCAATTTCGTGGACCATAAGTTTCAGGAGCTGGATAGGGACAGAGATGGTCATCTTTCAGTGAATGAGCTTCAGCCTGCTGTTGCTGATATTGGTGCTGCTCTTGGCTTGCCTGCTCAGGGTTCTTCCCCTGACACTGACCACATCTATTCTGAGGTTTAGTTTCTTCTTCATTCTCCATTTTACATTTTACATTTCACCCTTTTGAATTTTCTAGCTGTTTAAATTCTGGGTTTACTCTGCTTCTCTTGTTCTGTCATTTCTCTGTAGAAAGTTCACTTCTTTGAAAAAAAGATCAAAACTTTACATGGGTGAGCTTCTATTATAAATTGCCAAACTTGTGTGATGAGTATTGGGGTAAAGTAAAGTTGGGTTACACATTACATTCTTATTTCGATTGCTAACTGTTTGAGAAGAGAATATTATCCTATTATTGATTGTTTTGTCATTTTCTACAAGAGAACTGTGTGCTAACTGTTTCGATTGTCCTCAATCAAACAGATGATAATCATCTGCAAGAGAACTGGGATAGTCTTAATTCTGGTTGTCTAGCTGACTAGGACTATTCTAATCACTAGTCATACGAAGGTTGCAAACTTACAACAGATGCATAAGATAAAAATGCAAAGTCTGCTTTTGACTTTGGAGCTTTTACATACGTGATTTTGGTGGCACTCTAAATTCTACCGGACCATTATCATCATATAAAATAGATGTAATCAAATTTGTTGTCATTCTTGTGTTATGAGGTCTCATATTATTTTAGGGTGCTGACATGTTTTTGATGTTTAAAGAGGGAGATAGTAATGCTTGCTTTCTTGGTTCTATCTAGAATTTCTATTTCTAGCTAGCTCGAGAAGCACCCAACCTATGATCAAACTTTGTCGGAATTTTTATATTATGCGACTTTGATCTTCAGTTAGACCTTCTTTTCCCACTTGGGGTTTTTCTAAAAAAGAATTTTCTTTTTATTTTTGTCTTCTTATGCTAAGGGGAATCTGGTGACGAACTCTGTGGAAAGTTTGTTTTCATAACCTTTATTTTATTCAGGTAGATTCAATGTGACATAAGCCATAATATGCCATTAATATTTTATGAGAGGAAGTGGTGCTTGCCTATTTTTTCAAAGGCAGTGGTGTAGTAGGGGAGAAGTCAAAACGCTCTTTCAGTGATTTGCTTTTGAGCAAAGTACCAACCTTACCTAATCAGCCTATAATGCTGCTGTCCTTTATATTAACAAAAGTACATTATGTTGCTAAAAAAATATGCCAACTGTTAGGAACATAATAATTGAGGAATCAGGAGGAGAACTATTATAATGCCCCTGAAACAGTTGATCCAAAGTTGATATGATATTTTTTGTTGAAGAAATTCGTGATTAAGGTAATAATTAGGATCTCGTTGTTGGCAAGTATGGATCAGGTAAGATCAATCAAGATGAATGGGAAGTAGAAGTTTGAGGTAACAAATCATAGTAGATTGTATCATTGATCACTGAGAAAAGGAAGCCAGTTAGTTACATATCATTTAATACTGTGATGTGCCATTTTGTTTAAGTCCTGCCTCTGACATGCATAAATTGCACTCTGAAGAGAAATGATGTGTTGATGTGCTTAGGTATTGAATGAATTCACTCATGGAAAACAAGAAAATGTGAACAAGGTCGAGTTCAAAGAAGTTCTTTCGGATATTCTACTAGGCATGGCTGC
The DNA here is from genome assembly GCA_029955375.1 of Rubus parviflorus. Lineage (NCBI taxonomy): Eukaryota > Viridiplantae > Streptophyta > Magnoliopsida > Rosales > Rosaceae > Rubus > Rubus parviflorus. The sequence goes on from JARGGL010000001.1 coordinate 33,473,224, forward strand.
TGGTTTGAAGCGAGACCCTATTGTGATCCTCCGCATTGATGGAGAAGACCTCCTAGAATACATAAACGGACCAAGTTTTGAACCAGAAATGGTGGCCGCATATTCTCTGATAGAGTCGGCTGCTGGAAACCTCCAAGACTGTATTATCAAAGCTTTTGAACTGCTCACAGTTGAACAAGGGATGCCACCTTCATCAGATCCTTGGGTAGTTAACCTTTTACAATTTTACATTGCTAACAGTTCTATAATTTCCAGGGGAAAAATAAATCATGTGAGAAGTGATGCTGAATTTATAAACGAAAATGATGGTTACTTTTACAGTGCAACTATTTTTGAGTACTAACAGTTTGACTACTTCTCTCTTGCCATATCCTCTTCGGTTGTTATCTTCATTCTTTAGGTTGTGAGCAATATTGTGGAACCTGCTCTGCAAGCATGCGCTGGTCCCGATTGGAACAGGCCTATCTCCCAAGAAACATTCCTAGTGGAACTCAAGAAAGTAGCGGAGTATGTGGCTCAACTTCTTAAAGAGCAGCATGTGATTGTTGCCCACAGTGAAAATAATTTTGATGGAACTGGAATTAAGAGATTATTGTCCAACAAGTTTGAATTAGACAAGGTTTGTCTCATAAATTTGCCTTCTCTATATGTAGATTTGTTTGCATCAATTAACTTCGAGTGCATGCCCTACTTATGGAAAATCTCTCATTACAATCTATTGTAAATGCAGACATTGAATGCAGCTATTGAGAATGCGCCAAAAGATCGCACTGGGAAAATCTTGAAGGAGTATTTGCGTTTGGCGCTCGATGCGGTGGCTCCATCAGCTGGTCTTCCGCCACTTGGTGCAGTTGAGCAGGTACTCTGTCAAATATCATATACCTATTTTCATACACTTGATCTGAGACTCGGACACACTTCCTTCAGTCCTCCCAAACCTTAATCAATTTTGCAATAATATTCTGCAGATGGACAAGATTGTTGTGGATGCGTTCAACATGATGAATGCAGATGATGGAAAGCTGCTTAAAGAAGACGAGTTCAAGAAGATATTGACTGAAATCCTGGGGATTATCATGTTGCAATTGGAGGGCAATCCTATCTCCATTTATTCAAATTCTGTCGTGCACGAGCCCCTTGGCGCTTCTTCTACACTATTGCTGGCACAGCCACCTTCCTAGTTATAGAGCTAGCACAGCTCTCTTGGATATATCAAGCGGCACAAAGATAAAAGCGACAATAAAGTTTTGATTATGAAATGATTAGTACCACAAGCTTGTTGTGTTGCTCAGTTATAACTATATAGTACTCGTGCTAATCAAAAGCTCTTAATGTTCAAATATCAGATGCATTCGCTTCTTTGTTGTGATTGTTTCTGTTTGATGCTTTAAAGTCTTGAGCTTATCAGTAAAATTGGTACACTGAAAAGGGAACGGATCCTGTCAAAGTGGTAATTGCTCAAGTATCAAACACAGTCTTGACAAGATACCATTTACCCTACATATGTTTTTCATCTTTCATTGCAAGAGAAATATTCTATTATTCAGAAAAGTTTCAAGGCCCTAAGATCATAAGGTACCTTATAGGCCAAGGAAAGTTTACAAGAGAAAACAACTGCAAAACATGAATACAAAATTTACGTAATACATTACTTCCAAATATATACATAGGAACGGTTACTTCACATGTCTCGTTCCTGACTGCAACCGAGGATAGATACACTTCACATGTCACATTTTACGTCCGCAACCGAGGATAGATTCCCGTATCCCCGATTGCGGGCGTGAACGTTATTAAGTAAGTTTAGGCACTGCCTTACTTCTGAATGTAAGTAGGAGGGCTACTCGCTTTGAAACACCCACTAATGACTAATGCTGAGAATATCACGGTCTCCTTCCACCACCTCCAAAGGCTTCTTTGGAAAGGTCAAAGTAATAGCATAGTATACGATACAAGCCAAAATGGACCCCACCCAGAAAACCCAATGCCCATGCCACATTGAACCGCCTCTTATCAAAACCGGTCCTAAACACCTTGCTGGGTTCAAACCAACACCAGCATACCCAGCCTTCCCTGTAATCGTTATCGATATGAAAACCCCTGAAAAGACTGGAACATTTTTATGTTAGGATTGAATATACGCTGACAATCCCAAACCTGCTGGAAGCAAATAACAGATGGCGTGTTTCACGTCTAGGATTGAAGTGACACTATCAATCCCAGTGTTCTGGAAAAAACGAAAACAGCAAGAACAAAGCGATATGTTTACGCAGTGTAAACCTCAAACTTGAGGAAACATCACTGCGAGGCACAAGCCCAGAAGAACGATCAATCCACTATGAGAAGTTGAGATGAAACTCTTACAAACCAAGGTAAACCATGATTACCATTACAACTAGCAGCCCTAGTCTATTGTCTGTCTTGAGTCTTCTTCTCACCAACGTCTTCTTCTAGGGCTGCATCACGTTCTTCTATCTTCAATACTTTCTCTACTGGTCGCGAGAGAATGAGATAGTCTTTCAATCAATAATTCACTTCACATGTCCAAGTGAATCTGTGAAACCACCTAGGCTTTTATCCTTTCATCCAAACGCAGCGGAACAAGAGATGAGCAATAATCTTTAGCCTTCAAAACCCTACTGCAAACCCTTTGCCGTGCAGCACTTATAGCCACCAAAGACTCGCCCTCTTTTTTTAGAGTTCTAACCCTAATTGATTTCCTAAAAGGAAATATCTTTATTTAAAAAGATTATCAATTAGGTTTAAAAACAATAAAAGATCTAATTGCTGAAAACACGTAGAGTAGTAGACTTGTATAGGAATGCCAATACTTCAAGTATACTAACAACCCCAAGTGCCATTGGTGCTGACAACATGCAAGCCACCCAAGGCAGACCAATTTCCTTGCTTCTTTTCTTGTCAAACGCCACCGTTATGCCAATAAACAGCAGAAGAAAAGTGCACACAAACTCCAAAGCCAAAGCAGTTAATGGGTTTATGCCACGTGTCTCTCCGTTTCCATTGAGAGAGCAGCCACCCAGCAAGTACTTCTCCTCTGCTTCAGGGCTGATCACGCTGTGAATGAGGAGGAAGCCCAAAACGGCGCCGACGCACTGCGCTTTGATGTAGACAAAGAAGCGGACTAGGGTTGTGACGCCTTGCAGAGCGGCGATGATTGATATAACGGGGTTGAGGTGGCCACCGGTGATTGGGGCAACGGCCATCAAGAAGAGGAAGACATTGATGAAGACTGCCATTGAAACCAGCACTGAGGGTTCTTCCACGTGGGACTTCAAGCTTGCAATGACTGAAGCAATTAGGGTAAACATTAGGAGGCCGGTTGCTATCATCTCTGCAAAGGCTGCCCTCCACAACTGAAAAACGAGTACAAGAGGGAATCATATGTAGAACACATTTGCAATGCTCCTAAAACGCCATGTTATAACTTATAAGAGAATAGAGGTCAAAAGTACGTCACTTTGTCAGAAGTGGCATGGTGTGATCCTAAGTTCGAATTTCCTTTTTTTTTTTAACACTATAATTTGTCGAAATAAAATATAGGAAATGAAATGAGAACTACTCTACAATATTGGGCGTTATGATCTAGTGATTTACTGATTTTATTCCACTCACATATGTAACCAGATGCAAAGACACTCATCGAGTGAACTAAGTTTTCTTTTTCTTAAAGTTTGCATGCATTAAATTAATAGTTATGTATCTAGGAAATGCTAGGAAATGCTATTCATTTAGCTTTACTTTCCATTTAATATGATGATGAAACTAAGAAATTCAAGAAAGAAATGAAAAGAACAAATAACTTAAGTCCTTGGGGGATTGAGAATTGAGTTAGAATTAGACTAGAATAAGAGTTTGATTCCCTCCAACATAACAAAAAATAAAAAACACATATGCTTACCTCAGTTGAGAGGATTTCATGACCACCAATCTTTTCAAACCAATTTATACCTTGGAGGTAATTTCCTCCTTTCTTCGCATTTATTCGTGGGAGAGTATCAACTACTTGTGGAGCATATTCCATGGCTCTATATTCTCAATTAATAATAGAAAATATTAGCTACATGATTAGAAACATGAGAAGTCTGTTTTTTATGTAGAAAGATTTAGCTACTTTCAATTAGTATATGCATATTTCATCCTTTCATATATGATCTATGTACAGTTGATAAACAAGTTCACAAGTTACTCTTCATTAGAACTCAAAAAGACAAAAGCCAATACAAGATGATAATTATGTAACATGCACAATGGCTCAATCCTTAAACCTACTAACTGCTTGATGGATATAGAGAATTGTATTACAAGGAAATTAAAGATACCTTGATCGAGAAAGACTAATTACTTTTGTTGATGATGAGGGTATTGGCTTATGCACTGCCTCAAGATAGGTGGCCAATTAATCAATTTATAGCTTCCAAGTGAAAATCTTTCTGATTTGGAAGAATCTATTTAGTACGTATATATGTATCTTGCTGTATTTTCTTTCTAATACTTCGTAATAAAAAAAAATTCATTCATCGTATGGTAATGATCCCTGAATTGTGTTTATCTTCATTAAAAAATAATTAAATAATTAAACACATCTATAAAAATAGCATGTTAGTTTCATAATATGAAACTAATCACCTTGATAACTCTTGGATTAATCTAATGGCTTCAATTATCGTGTCACTTATAATACCCAATTTAAAATCTATTTTTCCTATTAAATTCATTTTATTCAACCAAAAAGAAAAATCAATAAGATTAAAAAATCATAAATCATCATTCTTTACCCAAAAATAAAATAAAAACCAAAACAAACCTGACGTTCTCTATCACAGTTAGACTTGTAGATGGACCGGATTTGGAGCGGATCGACCTAAATCCGGATCCGTTTAGCAACAACAAATTTTCAACCCTATTCGATCCGTTAACCCGACGGATCACTGATAAGCCGATTCAAATATGTATCCGGCGGATAAACGGATACCCGATCCACGATCCGGATCCGTTTATTATATCAAGTATTATTAAATTTTAAATAAAAATATTAAATTTTTATCATGATACCCGATAAAATTTTGATAAAACATTAAAACAAAATAATCAAGTCAAATGTTGAATTACTTATATTTTATAATATGTATATATTTATTATTTTATATTTTATAAAACAAAATAATATGTATATATTTATTATTTTATACAATAATATTTTATTATTATAAATACGGACCGGATCAACCTAAATCTGTATCTGATCCGTTAAGTCAACAGGTTAACTGATCTGGACCATTAACGGATCAACGGATCAAAATTTCAATTCAAATCCGTCAAATAGCAACGGATCCGTATCAAAATCCGGTCTGTTGACAGGTATAATTACAGTCGCGCGCCTAGCTCTCTTCTCCACCATTGCAGCTCTCTCACTCCATCAAATCAGGTATGCATCTTGAGAGAGCTACAATGGTGGAGAAGAGAGTGCGCGACTGCGATAGAGAACGTCAGGTTTGTTTTGATTTTTATATTTTTTGGGTAAATAATGATGATTTATGATTTTTTTAATCCTATTGATTTTTCTTTTTGGTTGAATAAAATAAATTTAATGGGAAAAATAGATTTTAAATTGGGTATTAGAAGTGACTTGATTCAAGCCTTTAGATTTATTCAAGAGTTGTCAAGGTGGTTAGTTTCATATTATGAAACTAACAAGTTACTTTTAGAGCGCTACTCTGATAGTCAAGAGGCACACATTTTAATCTTTTATAGTTACAATAAGTTTGTGTACAATTAATGCTTAGGGATTCATACATAAAAAGCGAAGAAAAGAGGCTATCTTAGAACAATTTCATGTTTGTGCTGAGTTGCTGACTTGTTTTTTTTTTGAACGAAAAAAAAAAAAAAAAAAAAAAAAAAAAAAAAAAAAAAAAAACAAGTCAGCAAACAGTAGATTAATATCTAGATTGCTACGTACTCTTAATCTGGAAATTGTAGATTGTAATTGGAGTTTTAATTATTGAGTAATGTGGTGGAAACCGATACCTTGATTACTTTTTTTTATCAAGTTAATCTTAATCTATAGTAAAAAAAAATTTAATATATATTTGCATTTTTTTAGAGCGAAATGCGTTGAAAAGCGAAGTTACACATAATGACCTACTCAAATGGAGTACGATAGAAATAATCACTACTAAGTAACCGCACATACTTCGATAAAAAAAAAAAAGAGTAACCACACATACTTGTACAGTCGTACTGATGATAGCCTTAAAGCAAACAATAAGTACGAATTCTAGAACCATTATAATAAAATATGTGCACTCATGATTAAAAAAAATTACAGGTAAAAAAACCCAGAAAAATACTACAAAAAAAAATTAAAAACTATGTACGTGTATCACTCATGATTCGATTTCACTCTTGGACTTCTCTATATACTGCAATTGATTTGTGCGCTTGCCCTTGACATTTTAAATCACATCATTTATATACCTGTTTAAGATTCTATGCATTGCTTTTTTTCCTGCGAACGTTAAGACTGTTGGTTTTCCCAAAACAATCGCCAACAAATTAACTTTGAACTGTCCTACTGACCTACTCTCCATCTTTAAGTGCCAAACCCTCCTTGGGCAGGTTCAAAGAGAAACAATAATATACACTGCAAGCCAAGATGGAGCCAACCCAGAAAACCCAATGACCATCCCACAATATCCCCCCTTGCAACAATGCAGGTCCTAAGCACCTTGCCGGGTTCAGCCCCACACCGGCATAGCCCGACTTCCCGGTGACTGTAATGGACACAAAAACTGCAACTGCCATAGCCCCGGCCACCACAAGACACACCGTTGTTAAACCAAGTTCTTTGCACCTTTTCTTGTCAAATGCCACAGTTACTCCAACAAATAGAACCACAAATGTGCAAGCAAATTCTAATACCAATGCTGTTCGGGTGCCTACTCCATGGGTTGTGCAGCCACCTAAGTTGTACTTTAGGGCTGCATTGTGGTCCATCACAGTCTTGATTATGAGAAATCCAAGAATTGATCCAACACACTGCATCAAGATGTAGATGGAAGCTCTAGCAGGAGTTATAATACCTTTTAAGGCTGCTATGAATGTGAAAACAGGACTCATATGACCACCCGATAAAGGAACTGTTACCATGAGGAAAAGGAATGCTATGATGAAGACTGCAAAGGGGGCTAGTAGCTTGGGATCAACCCCATGCGAGTCCAAGCATGAGATGATTGAAGTGGTCAGGGTGAACATTAGACAGGCAGTTGCTACTAACTCCGTAAGAGCTCCTCTCCACATCTAAAACAAGAACAAGAACTGTACGTTCAATTATATTGCGATGATCAGATACAATTGTCCTACATCAAATAATTGACTGTCCCAAAAAATGATTAAGTTGAGACCATATCGGTGCAACATTGGGTGATCTGGAAGCCGAACCCTGACAAGAATAACAGTTAATTTCTATATATAGTACTAACAGACTAAGCTGACCTCTGGTGAAAAGTATTCATGGGCACCAATTGAAGCAATAAATCTTTGCGGTAAGGACTTGCTTTCCATTGATCTATTGGCCACACCATTTCCAGCTGCTCTCGGCAATTTATGATCAGTTAATTTCATGTGGGATGATGATCAACTCCATTGCCTCAAACGTAATGGAAAGAAAGGGATTAATGGTTTCAATTTAAATAAACTTCTTTGTGAATCAAGACAGAGGAGACTATTGTGAGTGCTAATTGGTTAATGTTCCACAGATAATAAATGCCATTCCATATTCCATATTGTAGAAATTTCCAAAACTCACTTTGGTTTTAGTCCTTCCAAGAAGATAGCTAGGCAGTGGCCAAGCAATGTGGTATTGATGTGATTAATTTAGGCAATATATTCTTTGATTCTTTGGAGCGTAGAAGTCGAAAATGATTGAGATAAGGCTAAGCTCTATAGTTGCAGGCATATTCGATCATTCTGCAAAAACAAAGATGCTGGGCTTAGATCGATGAAGAATTGAACATGATAGTAAAATCAAAACGATACGTACAGTGACTCAGCTGTGACTAGAAAACAAATTTAGCATATGCAACGTGTAATGAGGACAACCTTTTCACCTCTCGGCGTACCCATGTAGGCCAAAAATTTTAACCTATGTTAATTGTCTTTTCAGGCATTGGAGGCTTAACCATCTAACTAAAGATAGTTGATTCATGAAATATAAACATAATTGTGCTCTTAACTACTCAGTTGAGGCACACGTATTTAGTGTGAGTCGTTCATGATGCTTCGTATCGACAATTTTGAATCGTTGATTGATGTAAAACCTATGCGTTTAGACAATTTTGAACCACTAATTGACATTAGAGTTTATAACAAAATAGTTGTAAGTTACTCACGCTTACAATTTGGCTTTAGTATGCCATCGTGACATTACAATTTTTTCTTTTTTAATATAATCAGTAACATAAATTGAAGCGGAACCTATGTGCCCAAATAAGTTTGAATAATAAATTGGAGTCGGACTTATACATTGATCATATAATTCAACAATTGTTAGTTGACGCTAATACTTTCCTTTCCAACGATTCATATGAAGCCAACCATGACATTAGAGATCAACTTGAATACGTACAAAGTTGAAGATATCATAATGACAACCCTATTCTACTTGGGAAGAGTCTTCACATAGTTGAAGATATCATGCTTGTATCCCTCCACATGGAAATGCTGACGGGGAATGAGCTTGATGTACAAGTAGAACGCCACACAAGCAATAGTGGGTCCCACCCAAAATACCCAGTGGCCATTCCAGAGGTGGCCCCCGCGAACAAGTGCCGGGCCGAGGCATCTAGCTGGGTTCATCCCAACCCCGGCGTAGCCCTTTACTGTTGTAACAGTTGTCGAGATAAACACGAGAAGGCCCACCACTATTCCGACGATAGAGAGGACCATAACCTTACCCATGGCATGGGCTTGACGATGGTCGAACGCCATCCAAATCGATGCAAAGAGGAAAATAAACGTGCATATTATCTCGAGCCAAAGGGCTTGGCCCATCTCAATCCCGACTGTGACGGGCCCTTGTGGGCCCGGAGCAATGACGGTGAGCGTGCAACCTCCAAGTGAGAAAGCTTGTTCAATGTTGCTGTTGACCACAGCCTTGAGTGCTAGGGCACCTATTACCCCTCCAACGCATTGCATGAAAATGTACACAGCAGCGCGTGAGAAGGAAATGAGGCCAACGAGTGCTGCAGAAAATGTGATGACAGGGTTGATGTGGCCTCCGGAAACCGGGTTCGTAGCAATGAGGAGAATCGCCACGACGATTGCTACAAGGATTGACAAGACAAGATTTGGTGCTGTGGTTTTGGTCTCAATGGACGAGATAACAATTGTGTCTATCGCGAAAACAAGCACTGCCGTGCCAACTAGCTCTGCTAGAGATGCTCTCCACACCTAGTAGTGTAATTACAAAACTATTTACACGTACTTTTACAAATAATTAAGCAATTTCAAAGTAGAATGAATAATTATAATTAATAAGGTATGTTTTTTAAAATAAAATAAGTTGAAGTCGCTATTCTTTTTCTAGCAAATATGGGGCAGGTACGTAGCAAGATCCTAATTTGTAGGAAAATAGAGCATACTCAGGACCTCGGATATAATTAGAGTAAATGTTAATCATGTTTTTTTTTTTGTCGTGATAAAATCACTAACCTGCGAAGAACATAACTCGTGCAATCCCAGAAACTCACTGAAAGTGGAAGGACTGGATCTCTTCCCTTCTTCAGTACTCTTCCAATGTTCTGACCTGCAATATCGTTTTTTGAAGAAGAAAATCAAACATGAGACAAGTGTAACATGACTGTAGTAAGTAATCAAGTTTAAGTCAATACTCAAAATCAAAGAATTAGATCAAGATTCAAAATTGCTAATGAGGGAGTATGTGGTGCTTACATCAATGGCATGGGGGAAGGAAAAGCATGGACTTTATCTTCCTCCATAACTGGCCTGTTGGTTTGAGCCATTTTCTCGTGTATGGTTGAATGGATTAAGTTCGAGTTCGAGCAGGTATATATATAGAGTGAGCACAGAAAGGTGTGATGGAGCAAGTAAACAATAATATCGATCTGTTAGAAGCTAGTTTTCTATTCAAGTCAATTGCATTGCTTTAACTACACTTGCGGCTGCCCTACTTATATTTATTATATGATGATCAGATGATGTGCACCCTTTTCTAATACCAAGACTAACATTAACAATGTTCACACGAATTTTGCAGGTTTACATTAATTAAAGAGAAAAAAGTTATTTTGATTTGAAAGATAATTGAATATTTGAATTGATTTACAAACAAAAAATATTGACTCACTGAAATTGTTTATTAAAAGTTTAGCGAAAATTCGATCAAGTGCGGTGTCGTATGCTTAATTGCCATATTCGGGATATTTTTATTGTTGATCGAATCCGTTGAAAAATGAGATTTCATGTTTAACAAATATGGAGTTTGAGATATTTTTAGAGGATGATAAAGTTCTAAAAGTTGAGAAATCAATTATTTGGCCGGTGAATAGAACTTCATAAACTAATTTGGTATTATAACTATGGACGTATTAATACCTTGTATATGATCATAGTACTTGTTTCGTTTGCTATGAATCCAAATCATGTGATATATATATTACTTCATCAATAGATTTGATTGAGAAGTATACGATTCGTAACGTTACCAAAGTATGATTTGATCTAGAAATATTTAGCATGAAGTTAGAAGATATGGCGATGAGGAGCTGTCACTAATGATCTTGAGGGAGAAATTGCAGATATGATGGGATCGATATTCCACAAGAAATGCAGATATTTTGGGATCTATAGCCCTTATTATTGTGTTATATTTATGGCATGGGGAGCTCCTTCTATCCTCCGATACTTAATTGTTTATTGACTTTCTCTTCTTGAACATATTTGGGGTCCCTTAACAAAGTCAAAGATGAACATGCACTTCCTAGCCTGGCTCGTCCAGACGATAAGTTTGTGTGATACTTTTACATTAATAATTTCATTTTTTTAAATAAAAGTAAGGAGGACTAGAATCACGATGGATGTGGGATTTGTAGTTTTTATGAGTTGTTCCATTATGGAAAGAGATGGCCACAAGAAGAAGCATTTTCTAAAAATTGGTGAGACGATGAGGGAGTTGCGACGGTACGTGGTGGAGGTCCGATTGTGGTGGTGGGCGGACAGCGGTGGCTAGAGGATGGTGGTGGTTGTGCTGGGCAATGCTAGGTTTGGAGTGCAGGTTTGTGTGATCTTATTGTCTGAATTGGACCTTAGGCCTGAGCTACTCCTTTAGGCCACTGCTGGATTTTTACTTTTATTCAAGTCATATTTTATTTCAATTTTTTGTAAGTTGTAGCTTTTTGCTACTAATAAGTCCCTACCAGGTTCTGGTAGGATTACGTGGGTTCGGTCCTGGTTTGCGCACTCAGAGTGTCTTGTCTGCTCTAAAGAGACCGTGATTCGTTTTCATGATCAAATGGACGCAACCTTAAACCTCCTAGTGACAGGATGAAACAAAATGTCACTAGTTTTATCTTCGGTCGGTAACATAGTGGAAAAGTTGGTTTAACTGTATTATTGCTTTTTGTTAGTGTTATCTTTATGGTATGTGACTGTTATTGTAAAGCAAATAAAGTAATCAATTGTGTAATTTTTGCTATCTAATGGTCGTTAGAATACATAAATTTGATGGAGACTCTTGATATTATTTCAGGACATTCTCTCGACGCTTATTGTCATATAGAGTTTAGGCATTATGTTCCCCCCCCCCCCACTTTTATTATTATGCAGTTTCGTTTATTAAGTCTCAAAGGCAGCCGCACCAACTCTTTCCTTTCAAAAAGAATTAATCATATGAAAAAGATATGTTCCACCAATCCTTTTTTTTAATTATATAGACTATGAGCATTACTCTTTTCTCAGTTCGGGTTTTATCTTATTGGATTTTCTCTGTTCAAGGTGTTAATGAGGCCAGAGTCTATCGTAACCTCGTTTCGGGGCCGGGTTCATCTTACAATTTTAGTTTAGGTTTCTTTTGAAGAGTAGTGAAGACATTTTTTTTATTTCTTTTTGTTTAATTATAAGTCTGTTATAATATTTTGTGATAGTTGTAAGCAACGAACGTAGTTAGTAGGAATTCGCCCTAGGTTGTGGGTCAGTTTTTTTTGGCTCTCTTGTTAGTGGGTCATCAGTAGTAAAGTATCTATGATCTCAAACCAACTATGATCTTTAAAGTTTGGCAACTTTAAAGATCATAGCAATGGGACCAACTTTAAAGAACACTAAATCATGCAATGATCGAGTTGATAGTTGTAATTAAACGTACAACTGGCCTAGCTCGTAAATCACACACACACACACATATATATATATACAACGTGTAAACTAGAAAACATATATATATATATATATATATATACACACAACGTGTAAACTAGAAAATTAAGGAATTAAAGAAAAGTATAAGAAAAAAAAATTAAAGCGATGAAGAGAGATATGCAAAGGCATCAAATTTAGGAAGATCCAGGCTTGAAATGATTTAACTGTTTCTTTAAAGTATTTTTAGCAATGCTAGTTATCTTTTAACTAAATTTTAGTTAAAGTAGCTAAAAAGTTATTTTGGCTAACTAGTTTAAAAATACGTATGCACCAATGTTTTCTATTTTAGTTAGTATTGAATTTAAATTAATTTTTAAAGAATAAAAAATAGCTCAAGTGTATTTAATAATTACACAAAACAACTAAAAATAATATTTTAAATTAACAAAAATAATAGAGAGTCTCATCTCTCTCTATAGTTAGGAGCCATATAGCTAAAAGTTAAAATAGAAAGTCACTTTAGGAGGCTGGTGCAGCTGCTAAAATAGTTGAAAAACTAAAGATATTCTCTAAAATAGCTAAGGAGTTAAGATAGAGAGTCTGCTAAAAATGTTCTTCCATTATTAAAAATTAATTGTTATCTACATATTAGTGTTATATGTAGATCTAAAACTAGTTCATAATACTAGTTTGTTTCGATTATGGTTGATGTTTTGTAGTACGCATTGTTATGATAGTTAAAAAAGACCTATAGGATGAACGTAACCAACTCGTTTCAAATTCGAAAGCTATTGATTCAAACATAAAAGCTACTAATCTCTAAACGCAAAAGCTAGTGACTCTAGATAACAACAAAAGCTAGTGACTCTAGATAACAACAAAAGCTAATGACTAAACCAATTAAACTCAAAAAGCTACTAATGATTGATTAAATGCTATTATTCTAATCATGGGCCATATATGTCATTCCATCAATGCCATTTATGTGTATTCTATTCATTCAAACAAAGAGCAGCCCATGTTAATGTAATTAACATACTAATTATAATCTGATTCCAGAAGTTGGTAGCTAAAATATGAGAGAATACATACGCAGCTGCCTTGATATATCCGACCATTTATGTACGTTTCCAAGTTACTCTACCAATAAGATCGAGCATATATGAAGTCTAAATCCAGGCCAGGTATGTGATGCGCGCAGTTCCATTCCCTAGAGAGAAAAACGATAGATTGCTCCAAAAAAGAAAGAAAAAACGATAGTTGCTACAGACGATCGAGAGGAGCGAGAGGGTAAGACGGCGAAGGCCAAGGAATAAATAAATAAATAAAGTCGGATCCCTAAAATAGATTTGGCGGTTGTAATATTTTCAAATGTCTTAGATGAGTATTAGGAACCAAATTTTTCTATGAGAGCCACACAAGAAGAGTTTTTCTATTGGGTTTGAAATTTTTCTGTTTCGTGTCACAATAACATGCTATATCATACATTTTAAAAATTTCGACATTTTGTTGGAATTAATGCTCAAATAGATTTATACTACGTTTCTGCTCAAAATAATAATAATAAATGCCAACGGATCAAAAACACATACATTTATACTTTTACTCTCGTTTGGGATAGGGGAGGAAAAAGCCTCCCTATCACCTCATTTTATTAAAAAAGAAGAAGATCGAACAAAAAGAGGGGTACCAAAACCAAAACCTCCTAAAGAACCAACAAAAGAGAACAAATTATTGAAAACGAAATTGAGGAAGACCTACAACATCGCTATTATAATACACTAAAAGAAAAGGAGAAGGCTCATCCCACCACACAAAATCAGAAGACAACGTTTCATAATTTGCCAAAGCATCAGCTACCTTATTTCCTTCCCGAAAAATATGAGAAACTCTAAAGTGCATTTGAGAAATCTGATATAAACAATTAAACCAACAGACTCGAAGATGCCAAGGGACAAGAGAAGGTCTGCGAATTTAATCAAGCACCAGATGGTCTGCCAAGGGACAAGAGAAGGTCTGCCAATGGACTCTAACCGCGGATTGTTTGGTTCACGGATTGAATTCATGAGAAAGTTATTCCTTTGTTGTTTCCATGGGGAAGAGAAATTAAGATTCCCACTATATTGTTTGGTAACACTGGGAAAGTAATTAATCAAAAAATGAATAGTAACTTAGCCAAAATAGGTATTTATAATTGTCAATAGATCGAAATAAATTATTCATAAAAATGGTGTAATAAATGATGAATGTGTGTAATTAATGTTGGGAAATTATACGAGAAACTAATTCCTAAGGAGGATTAGTCCTTGGGCTTAGGAATCATTTGGGAAACAGTAGGATTTTGATAAAAAAAAAATTCCTAAGGAGGATGGTCGAGTTGGTAAGAGCCTCTAGGGGCGTGGAACACCCCCCCCCCCCCCCCCCGGGGTTTCGTATCCTGCTTACTACGGATTGGATTAAAATCCCAATCCATTTTGTGGTTGGTCAGGGGGAGGAAGACTTCTGATACTGCCGCTGAGTGAATTAGTCCTTGGGGACTAGGAAGCATTTGAGATATGACTTGAATGCGAAACACGCATTTAAAACGCAAACATACTTTATCGTCAAAATATGGAAAGTAGAATTAAGACCGGGGGGTTTGCATACTTCGAGAATTGGCGGCCCAAGATCCCCTATGTAACAAGGTAACTAGTTAATCTAACACTAATTGAGGGACTAGAAATGAATGTCTATGCATTGGCTAAGTGACATATGTGCAATGTGAAAGTGTAGTGATGAATTCTTGGAGTAAGTGAATGAATGAAAGACAAACAAAGCAAGCAATAAAAGTAAACTAAGCAAAGCAAGCAAGTAATGTAAATGAGGAAATGCTCAAATGATGAAGCGATTGGGGGCTTCGGGTCA
Source organism: Rubus parviflorus (assembly GCA_029955375.1). Lineage (NCBI taxonomy): Eukaryota > Viridiplantae > Streptophyta > Magnoliopsida > Rosales > Rosaceae > Rubus > Rubus parviflorus. Next base: position 33,488,518 of record JARGGL010000001.1, read on the forward strand.
CTCTAGTCCATATTCGATGGACAAGTAATCAAATGCATACACATGTAAACGGTTCGTGAGATAAATCCCTACATTCCACTCATGCAATGGTTATGGAATGTGAATGCTATCTAATGTATTCATGTGCCAACAAAGGTTGATCCTTCATCAATGTTATCAACAGTGTTCTAAAAGGCGTCGCCTAGGCTCGCCTGGGCGTCGCCTAGGCTATAGGCCATGAAAAAACGCCTGGCTTTTGCCATAGGCGTTTGAAGTAGGCGACCAGTGGCCTAGGCGGTCGCCTAGGCGGTCTGGGCGGAGCCTAGGCTGTCTGGGAGGAGCCTAGGCGGTCAGTTTTTTTTTGTTTTTTTTTTTTTAAACCAGATCGAATCGATCTTGTCTCTCAATCTCTGACTCTCTCATCTCTCAATCTCTTCTCTGACTCTCTCGTCTCTCAAGCTCACAATCACAACCCACAACTCACAAACACAGCTCATCATCACCATATCACAACAACTCAATCCTCAATTGCAGCTCTCACCATGGCAGCTTCCTCCACAATCTGCAATCATCCCGTTCACACCCACAACTCCATCACAATCAATAATTACAGCTCACCTCAATTCCATGGCACCCATGCTATTCCAGCTCACCAATCTACTCTCTGCACCCACTCAATTACTGCCGAGATCGATCTCTCTCTCCTGCAGTCGAGCCTCAGCCGTGCACACTCAAACAATCACCGCCACCGTTCCTCCTCTCTGGCCCCTACCCTCATCGATTCACCATGCCGGCGTCGCCGACTCCAATTGCCCAGACCGGACCTCATCTCTCTGCACACGTGCCTCTTCTGGTGTTTTTGGGTTTGCTTAATTGAGAGAGAGAGAGAGAGAGAGAGAGAGAGAGAGAGTTCTGGGTTTGATTTATTGAAAGAAGAGAGAGTTGATAAGTGGGGTGGGGAGTGGGACGGTGAGTGTGATAAATATAGGTGATATAAGTTTTTTTTTTTTGGGGTCAAAAAGAGAAAGAGAATTTAGTCAATTTTACCCATTTAAAAAAAATATTATGTGAGGTAATGAGAAAAATAATACACAAAACTGATAAGAGAAAAAAATCACAAGGTTGGTTAATTTTCAAATCTACTAATTATTTATATTTGTTATAAATATTATTATCTATGTGGCTGTCCACGTAATTACTCATTAGTTGTGTCCTTATGATGTAAACATTTCCTCTATATAAAGAGGCTAATGAGAATGAATAACACACTTCTATTCCCCTCTATACTTTGTCTCTCTATTTTCTCTCTAGGTTCTCTCTAGTTTATAACACGTTATCAGCACGCTTTGCTCAAGTTTTTTTTTCTTCCTTGAACTCCATGATGATCTACGAGTCCTATGGTGCAACGTCGTTGTTTTTTTTTACCATACTCATGATCTATGAGTTTTTTTTTTTTTTTTGACAAATGTAATCTATATCTTTGTTCATGTTCATATAATTACTATATTTGCTATTGTGCATATAATTGCTATAATTCATAAAGTGAGCCTCTTGCTTCACTTTAACTACTCGAATCCACTTTTTCGAGTATATTGTTTGAACCTTCTGTTCAACATTCGATGTTTAGAACATCTGTGCAACATTCGATCTTTAGAACCTCATGTTCTAATTGTCAAGATGAGCTACATGCTTCGTATCTATCCATGGGATCCATTGTTCAAATTTATGAACATTTCGAACCTCATGTTCTAACATATTATGGATCATGATTTTTTCATCTTCCCTGTGTGGTAGGAAGAATGACAAATTTATCCAAATTGGATTTTGATGCCCTGGATTAATTACTGATTCGTTGTCCAATTCTTTATGGGCATAATTATGCAGAATTACACTCTTACATATAATTAGCTAGGGGCATAATTATCTTAACGTTTCTTGTTTTGTTTTTAAAATTTCAAAACGGTTGTACTTTTCATTTATTTATGGTTGCAGCATAAGTGGGTATTCAATTTTAATTATGCTATAATCAATAGCAATAATTGTGACAATTTTGTTTTTTGTCATAATCATACAACCGTTTCTTCATATCATAATTATTTTATTTTAAATTTGAAAATACTTTAATTGTATTTTTAAAAACAATTATGGCATATTTATTATTTTTCGGATCAAGCTCATGCATGTTTTATTTCCTTATTGGTTTCATAAATCTATTTCGTAGGTTTATTTTAGAAATCTATTTAAGCGTTGGCTTACATGAATACTTGTTTGGACATTGAAATTTTTTTTTCAATTATATTTGTTGTGCCTACTAATTTTCTTTTATTTTTCTAGTACGCATTATTGCAATTATATTTATGCCATATTTTTTTTTTATAAGGTATGACAATGGATTATCACTCTCAAATTCACAAAGATGGAGAAAATATATGTCTTGCAGACAATGCTACCACAGTACCACAGACACGATTCTTCGTGATCGAAATTTTTTCTCCACTTTAGTACTTACTAAAGCTAATGTGACCACTATATCAAGATCCGCTGATCTGATTGATGGCTCTGACAGAGGTTTTATTATGTTACCTAATATGAAATATCAATTGCATTAAGTACCTCCAATACGGGTGTTATATGGAGAAGATTTTCATCACATTTGGAATGTGCTAAATATCCATAAGTAATTTAAATGCATCATGAACCACATGTTCATTGAGCCAAAATACATTAATTTTGCATGACCAGTTGTGTCATCATTCTGGATCTATCATGTTGTGTAAGATCATTTATAGACTCCAATGACATTCATTGTTTGAGTATAAATATCATTTTGTCATACAATCGTGATTGCAAAATTTTCTCACAATTAATGACCATTATTTCTCGCACAATTTGTGCGTTGTCATTTTAATAAGACAATTCTCCACCATTAGTGGGAGTAAAGATCGTTTCTGACGAATGATGAGACTTGGCGTGGGATCTTTATCCACCATGTTTAATTTTAATTTTGAGGAAAAGTCTCCACCAATTACGATTAAATTGAGAAAGTGATATTTTATTTTTGACCTAAAATTGGTTTGGGTTCGCCACCTACCAATAAATATCTTACATTCCAAGAATGTGGTATCTTTAAACGCATGTTTTGCAAATGGTCAAATATGATAGTCTTTTCCGCCGTTAGGGGGAGGAAAGACTAATGTCATTGAAATAACGGCGTGAATTCATGTGGAAAATATCCATTAGGTCCGAAGTTTTAACTCCTTTAAGTGGAGATTATACAAGCCCTATAACACTCTACATGAGGTTATGAGTACAAGATCCACATTCTCAAATAATTCATCTACGAGAGATGATTGTCGTAGGAACGACAATAACTGCCTTGAAGAGGCATGGGTACCCAATATCAATAAGCTTTTATAGCTAATGCATGCATATTAGAATGTGTGGGATCTCTAATTGATTATCATCGATGATACTTTACTTATGGTAGCTACCTAATTCATCAAGGGCTGTGTATTGACATTACCACGTTTCGCTATGTCGACAAATTATATTATTGGCCAATATGGAAAGAGGCAATTCCATTGAAATTGAATATTGGAAACGTGATGAAACATTATATATGGACCATGTTAACCCTAAGAGTATTAAAGGGTATTTATTAAAGTAAAGTGAAGTGAAATCACTATGACACAATGTCTTTTATAGAGATATGATATTATGGATATCATTCCTTTGGCAACTTTTCTAAAAGTACAGTGTTATATATAGCTGTTATATTGACGTAAGACTTATGGCACGTTGTCATATTGTGAAGACCTAAAAGGCACATAGCTAGAAGCAAATGCCCAAAGATAAGTGTCATTATAAGCACATTGCTTATTAAATCCTTGAAGGATTCATATTGCCAAAGGCAAGTTCATGAATGACTAAAAGAGCCTCAGCTCATGACTCATGGAATCAAAGAGTCTAAAATTCATGCATACTCATTTTATAGTCAAAGTGACTTATATTGCCTCAATGAGTACTATGACAAGACTTTGAAATCGAATTCGAATTATGATCATAATGTTGCAACATATTCTAACTTTCGCGAAGTTATTAAAGCTCCAACTGAGCGCCTAATATGAGATTTATCAATATATACATATATTGATATTCATGGCTAGGTATGCCATAATAGTTTTACAATGCTCCGAATATTGTATAAACGTACATGTGTTGATTGTTATTCTTTTATATTGTTATCTTTATCTAATGTCTTAATGTATACATTTGAGCATATGACATTGTTTCTAACCTTTTTATGTAAGGTAAGACTTGAAGAAAATTGCCTGGTTTTGTTGGTTTTACTTTTACATTGCAGGAATGAAAATAAATGATGAATCCCCTATATGTAAAGCACACGTGATTTCTCTTTATGACAAACACACTAAACCATTGAGCATAGCATGTACTTTACCAAATGCATGATTGAAGCTTGCAACAATCAGGGGGAGATTCTCATCAGGGGGAGCATCCAGACGTATGCTACCTAGGACATATGCGCGTTGTACTCTTTTCTCCTTCGACCAGGGTTGTTTTTTTATCCCATTGGGTTTTTGTTACCTGGCAAGGTTTTGACGAGACAACAATAAAGCGCGTCCAACACCATATTGATCATTAATTGGTGGACATCCAAGGGGGAGTGTTATAAATATTATTATCTATGTGGCTGTCCACGTAATTACTCATTAGTTGTGTCCTTATGATGTAAACATTTCCTCTATATAAAGAGGCTAATGAGAATGAATAACACACTTCTATTCCCCTCTATACTTTGTCTCTCTATTTTCTCTCTAGGTTCTCTCTAGTTTATAACAATATTTGACTATTTTCAAATATTAAAATGTATTTTGCATATATTTTTATTAATAAAATGTTAAAAACAAAAATCGCCTAGTCCACGCCTAGTCCTCGCCTAGGCTGTCTAGGCTCTAGGCTGAGGGTCATCGCCCGCCTAGCGCCTAGCGCCTTTTAGAACATTGGTTATCAATAAAGGTCATCCCTCACAAATGTAAGGGGGGTGAAGCACACATGCATTAAAGAATTCACACACAAAATCAAGTTGATTAATGAATCAATTTTCGTATCCTAGCCATGCAATGGTTCTAGGACCGAGTCTTCTAAATTATTGTTGTGACATGCAATGGTTCACAACAACTCCCGATTACACGTTAACAAAGTTAACACAAGGGGCGTAAAGCTTTGAGACCAAGGAAATCAAACAAGACATGCTCATCACATTCATTGTCTATTGTCTAGAGATAGTAAGGTAGCTAGCAATACAATCTCTACCAAGATAGACTCAACACATGCTTATGAATTAGCTAAATTCCTAAACAAGCATCAAACACATAATGAAATAGACAATGAATATACCCTTAATCAACCAACATGCTTATACAATATTATTTGCTCAATCCACTATCAATGGAGTAGGGCAAACATCCCTAGTCCTCAATCCTAGACAACTACTCACTACTCATCCTAAGATACATCATAATCTCAAATCTATATAACTCAAAGACAAGTAAAGAGTAAGGAGTAAAGAGGGATTGAAGAATGCTCAAGAAGATTAGCCAGCTGCTCCTTGCTGTCATCAAGTGTTGCTAGCCTCCCTTTTTGCTCTCCTTGTTCTCTTCTAGCTCCCTTTTGCTCCAAGCCGGCCTTCTACATCTTGAAGTTCTTTATGAGATCCATGATGATGGTGAGTAGATGTGTGAGAGAATGGAAGGAAAAAGTGTTTAGGGATGTAGTGGAGGGTGTAGGGAGTAAGTTTGATGAAGGAAGTGAAGTGAGATGAGGTATGAAAGTGGTGAAAAATGAAGGAGAGACACAACAGTGAACAATGCACGACCGGTCGGTGAACAGTGCGGCTGCAAAGGAAAATGGAAAAAATGAGAGAGATGAAAATGGAAGAATTTTGGGAATTTTTGAAGTGAGTGAGCCTAGGGTTTGTTGAATGCTCAAAATGAGAAGTCCTAAGAATATATATGATGATGGGAGAGAAATTGAGGGCTAAGATCAAAGGAAAATAATCCTAAGGCTAATAACTAAGATTCTATGGAAAGAAAATTACCTAAAGGGTTAAGGTAGGTAAGAGAGTGAAGAATAGAGAAATGATAGGGTGGTAATCTACTATGCGACATGGAAAATCAGATTTGGGAGGTGAGGAGACAAAAATGGGATAATGGAAGGCTAAGAAACAAAAAATGGTTTAAGCATTAAATGTTTTGTCTCTATTTTGAATTTGAATTTCAAATAATCACCAAAATACCTAAACCAATCAAAGGGGCTCTCCTTGTGTGCTTGGGAAACTCATGGATGGATTGAAATGTGATGCCTTCGGGTTTGACCTCGGGGTTGACCATGTGTGGCCCCGGTTGACTTTTTGGTTTTTTGGTCGTAACTCCTAATCTTTGAGGTGCTTCACTCCCGATGCTTGACTTGAATGATTTTTGATGCTCGAAAGTCACGGTTGACTTTTGTCCTTTTTTCGGAAATGCTCCATAAGCTCCCAAATTGCATCGTTGTGTGCCAAATTACTTCTGCTCACTTATTCAACCTAAAAACCATACAAACACACATTAATGATGTTATTTGACTCTTGGAGAAGCATTATTCAAGTAGTTAGAGGCACATTTTTCACGTAAAATACGCACAAATCAAGATACCACATTCTCGATCAAAAACTCCTAAGGAGGATGGAGGGATTCAATTTCCCACCTATTTTTTATAGTAGGAGGAATCATTTTCCCTTACTTGCACTTACCAAATATGGAAAAGGTAACACTTTCCCGTTCCCAAACCTCAAATCCGTGAAACAAACAAGGCCTAATTTTAGTTCATGGATGAATCCTCTATTGGGAAGTTTCAGCCATCGTACCACAATTATGTCTGGGATTCAAAATTATATTTAGTTAGTAGGGGTTGAGGTTTTTAGTCTCAATTATTCGGATCGTTTTGTTTTGTTTTTCAAATAAAACGGGTTTATTGGCATGGTTGCAGTTCTTAGACGGAGTCTATATTTTGGGATTACATGCATGTTATATTTCTCATGCATGTTATAGCTGTGAGCAGTCACAATGAGGAATTCCATTCATCCTAATGGAGCTGAATACCTACATTTCCACTAGATGGGCTAAAGTTTAGTATAACAGAAGGAAAGAGAGAAAGCTCTTCGATCATGTAACTTAGTAGACCTTTGATGCCAGAAAAACTTGGCATGAATATTGGCAAGGAATTCTAATATGTTTCATTTCACAGTTACATATGGAATATCGGTATTCCTTGTTTATATAAGCAAAGTGGTACGAGAAGAGAACGAGAATAGAGGGCTTAATATGCCACATATACATGGAGTTCATGGACATATCTTTATGGATCAGTATCATTCTTCAATTAATTACATGCTTTTAAGTTATAACAGCAACAGTTTGAGTTTTTAACTCCAATAAGAACTGATGCATAAGTTTGAGACGACCATTTACACACGGTACAAAATTCTTAAGCTTGAAAATGACAAGAGGGAGCTTCCAAACGTGTTCTGTTGCTTAGTATTCATATGCAAACATGGAATCGTCCGTTTTCATCTCCCAGGAACCAGGTCATTTGGATTTGTCTGCTCATATCCAGTTGATATTTCCAATGACTTTTGTTTGCTTCATGCCACGAGTAGCTAAACCGGCATGGGTTTATCTCTAAACTGATGCAGAACATGTCTTGCTTATAGAGTCAAATTGGGAAACAGGTTTGTCTCATTGTACTATAACAACTTCTGTCAATCTCTAACCTGCTGCTCATTCTAGAAACGAAAAAATGGCAAATATGATCCACTCTTGTTTATGGCATTTCGCACTGTTGTCGATATTTCTAGTCACTATGTGCGGTTTATCAGGCATGAGACACCATCCTGTTATTAATCCTTTGTTGATTTTTGCTTCATGTTTTGGGAGAGAACCTTTTTGCTAATATCTGAACCGGATACTGCTTTCTTTGATTTGCAGACTGCTATGATCCCTTGGACCCAAATGGAAATATTACAGTTACTTTGGACACTTACCAATGGGAAAATGATGGCTATTTGGTTAGTATACTGTAATTCTGCTCAAAACTGCTTGCAATTTAGTTCAGTTATATCAGAAGTAGATTACTAAGGTCTAAGAAAATTTCCACTTAACAAGTAAAATTTATGACTGCCTAACTGCTACACTATCACCATTCTTCTCATGCGTAAAACACAATTTTTTGTTATTATTATTAATTTATCGACAATATTTTTTTTCTTATATAGTAATATCGACAGTATAATGCCTTCCATAACACAGTTTTTGGGGGTTTCTAATTTTTTAAAACGTACTTCCATCTTCAACAACGTATTGGTCATTTTAATCTTTTTACTTGTTAAAGGGTCTCTTTTCCACTCTTGCTTGTCCAGAATCCAGATACATCATGTCTTTATGACTCTCGTTGGATAAGATAACAAACTGCATTCCATCACATAAATAAGACGTTACGTAATTTGTTTCCTGATCTAGTTTCAGTTCTGTCTTGGTTGAGTCCTCTGAATTTTGACAGAGATAGGGTGCCTCTCTTTGTTTCACATGCCATACACATTATTATTTGTTTCACTCCATTTATATTTGTTCTGCACATGGCTGAATATGTAAACATATGTGTTGGATTATGAAGTCTTGAAATATTGACTTACGGTGTCTAGCTAAACATTTTCCTAAAAGACATTACTGGGTTTGTACTAACTTGATATACATTGTTCACATATATACTAAACTTTTTGGGGTTCAATAGTTGTCTTACTTGAGATCAAACTACTGATTCCACGAGTTGTCTGAGGTTTGAAACCTACAAACCATATCCCCCATTTATCACATATGATGTTAACATGAAGGACTTAAGTTTTTGGTTTTAAGCGATTGTCCAACAATCTTCAACATGTTAAGACTATGCAATTTGCAAGTACAAAGTCTTAAAAAGGATGAATACTAACAGAAATATTTGCAGGCAAAAGTAACTATCCAAAATTACTACCAATATCGTCATGTAGACAAACCTGGTTGGAAGCTGGGATGGATTTGGGGACAGAATGAGGTGATTTGGTCAATGAATGGTGCCTTTGCCACCAAACAAGGAAACTGCTCATCCTTCAAGTCAGATATACCACACTCCTGCGTGAAAGATCCCGAAATACTTGATCTCATGCCAGATTCTTCCCCAGAAAACAAGTCAGTGGACTGCTGCCGCGGTGGCCTTCTTGATGCCTGGGCTATCAACCCCTCCAAGTCATTCTCTTCCTTTCAAATTAAAGTCGGAAACTTGCAGCAAAATTCTTTTGGACATGCACCTCTCAACCTTAATTTGATGGCACCAGGTCTCGGATACACTTGTGGACCACTTTTGGATGTCGATCCCACAGTTTCTTTGGATATTGGGGGTAGAAGACAAGTTCAAGTTTTCAGTAAGCATTTTAACCAAAAAAATAATAATGCTTACACACACAATCACATATATATATATATATATATATATATATATATATATATATATATATGGTTCTATATCTGACATGTTATGTTGTCAAACTAACAATCCGTGCCATATATTGAAACAAGTATACCTGATCAATAGTTTCATATTGGTGATAAACTGATAATATAAATTACTGGTTTACAGGAACATGGAAAACAACATGCACTTATTCAAGTTTTATAGCTGCCAAAACACCGGTCTGTTGTGTTTCACTCTCTACATTTTACAATCCTACCATCACATCGTGCCCCTTGTGTAGCTGTGGATGCAGATTAGCAGACAAAACTACAGAGACGTGCATAAGGTGCGCTTCTAATTAATCATTTTTAACTGCACTAATAGTCTAATACTAAAGATGAGAGCTGCAACCCAAAGATGAAGTCTCGGGCTATCTGTTTTATTTTGGTCCACAACATTAGTCTGAATTCAACTCATGCACATTGTGTTCCTGTCTGTCTCCTCTTTGTGATAGCAGAAGCAGTTTCCCATCAATAACAAATGATCCACAAAGTGATCCTGATGTAGTGAAATGCACTGATCATATGTGCCCTGTCCGGGTTCATTGGCATATTATGAGCAACTATGTGGATTATTGGAGAGTAAAGCTTACAATTACTAACTACAATTATCATAAAAACTTCTCCGACTGGAACGTACTGGTTCAGCATCCGGGTTTCAGCCAAAAGACAACAATATATAGTTTCAACAGTACAATGCTTCCTGCTGGGTTTAGAGGTACTTACTGCTCCACCATTTTTTTTCAAAAGAGTTTCTCTTTTTCATATATGTTGTTCAATAATGTCGAAAGTGCAGTGTAAGCAATAGTAGGTTCACATTTAGTAGAAAAGCATGCATGATGTGTAACTATAACTAAGTTTTGATCTCACACCATTCACAAAAATTTAGTCACAAACAGTCGATCAATTTCCAATTGTTGGCATGGATTCCAGATAGTAAAATACATGGTCGACAGTCGAACTTTGTTAATTTGAATTTCAATCCAAGAGTTAGTGACTAGATTTTCATGATCTTATTTAACAAACAAGTCATCAAAACACCTATAACGTACTTTCTGATCGATGAAGGCTTTCGACAACTCAATGAGTGTGCGTGAGATCATATCTATCCAACGGGAGTGAGCAACAAGTCAACAACCCTTCAAGTGTCAAAGTAAAGGAAGAAGTAGTTCTAGAATCCAACTTCTTTCTCAATTTCAATCTCGAGTCTCCCACATGGTATCATACCAAAGTTAGAAATACACAAAAGTTGGGTTCTGAAGCATTTTATCAAACACATAACATGCAAGTTTATGATGCCTTATTATACAAGTAACATAATTTCTCACCAATTTGAACTCTTGCAGATGAAGTTGCCCTCTTTTGGGGTATACCCTACGTTAACCAAGAGCTAATTTCTACAGAGAAGGACCAAGTGGGTTCAGTATCAACAGAGATGCTTTTGTTGAAGGACAGGGACTCATTCACATTTTCAAATGGATGGGCTTTCCCTAGGAGAATATATTTCAATGGAGAGACTTGCCAGATGCCCCTACCAGACACTTTCCCAATGTTACCAAATGGTGCTGTCTCCAATTTTGCAAAGCCCTCACATTGTTTGCTCCTTCTTTTGACCTTTTTGACTTCTCAGGCACTACCAAGTCCATGGCTTTGATGAATAAGGATTATGAACTATACCCACAAGGCCTGGTTTGAGTGAATGATACCCAACTATTTTTTATGGGTTTTCTTATTGACTACAAAAATTGTTGAGTTCCCATGTACATGTTTCCATAGGATATTTCTGCCCAAGTTATTTGGGTTCAATAGTGTGTTGATATTTGCAGTGTTGATGTTTTTCTTATAAATCTGTTGTGAAAGTCTAATTTTTATTTATTAATAAATCTGTACATGTTTAAGTAAAGGTGCATTCAACCACGAGACAGAAAGTAAAGAAGAGAGCAAATAGCACAGGAATAGAGAGTATCTTTATTAATGAATAGGTGCCTCTATATATAGAGATACACAAGGGTACAATCCATATCCCAATGGGACTTCTATTCAATAAGTAATCCTTATGCTATACTAACTAATCTAATCCTAGGTTGACAAGGCACACACAAAGTAGGTTTCCTTCAACACTCCCCCTTGTGGCGTCAACACTAGGTGGTGCTCCTCGCGTTGTCTCATTAAAAACCTTGCCAAGTAACAAAAACCCAGTGGGATAAAAATAACCTTGGTCGAAGGGAAAAAGAGTACAACACACCTTTCACATTTGGTATAGCATGGACGCTAGACTCCCCCTGATGTCTGCGTCTCCCCCTGATTTCCACAATCATGGGAGGTTAGATAACTTAAGCAAACCAATGCTTTTCACATGCTTCTCAAATGTGGAATTAGGCAGTGACTTAGTAAATAAGTCAGCCACATTGTCCTCAGAACGGACTTGATCGACTTTGATCTTGAGGAACTTCTGCTATTGCTGATTATAGAATACTTTAGGCGATATATGCTTGGTGTTGTCAGCTTTGATGAAACCTTGCTTCATCTGCTCAATGCAGGCAACATTATCCTCATAAATGGAGATAGGTTCATCAGTGGTTGACCTCAAACCACATGTACTTCTTATATGTGTATCAATGGACCTTAACCATATACACTCATGAATTGCTTCATGGAGAACAATAATCTCAACATGGTTCAAAGAAGTAGCGACAAGAGTCTGCTTAGTAGACCTCCAAGATATCGCGGTGTTACCCATGGTAAAGACATAACCAGTTTGGAAACAACCTTTATATGGGTCAGAGAGATACCCAACATCAGCAAAACCCACCAAAACATCACAAGGATTTTCGGAATAATGGGCAACAGCACTCGTGCGATCGATCGTGACATTCTGCGATCGATCACTCGATGGCAGAAGCTCGGTACGATCGATCGTGGCATATCCTGCGATCGATCGCCCGGTGGCAGAAGGCACGGGTTCCTCACCCATTTTGCCATATTTTCATGCCTCTCTGTAGGGAAAGAACAAGCTCATATCAATCGTACCCTTCAAGTAACGAAATATAGTCTTTATGCCATTCCAATGGCGTTGCGTGGGCGCAAAGCTAAATCTAGCTAACAAGTTGACAACAAAGGAGATATCGGGTCATGTACATTGTGCCAAGTACAATAATGCGCTATTGCACTTAGGTACGGTACCTCAGCCTCTAAAACGTCTTCACCATCATCCCTTGGGTGAAACGGATCCTTCTTAGATCTAGACTGTGACCAATCATGGGAGTGCTAACAGGATGGACTTTATCCATATTAAATCGCCTGAGCATCCTTTCCCAAGATCTTTCATCTCAAACACGGATTTCAAGTATTCACTGGCACTTGCAAATCCGGAACTTGTTTTCACGCAGGGGCATAATTTATTGTTCACATACCCTCTTCCAATCAAGTAGTCACTTAGACGGGTATACCACATCCATCCGGATTGCTTCAATCCATATAGTGAACGTTGCAATCTTATTGCAAACGTGCTCTGTGGTCTAGAGCCACTTGACTTGGGTAAATGAAGCCCATCCGGGACCTTCATATAAATCTCCATATCTAGATCCCCATAGAGATATGTTATGACCACATTCATAAGCTGCATGTTCAGTTTTTCGGAAACTACCACTGACAAGGTAGCAGAACGTTATGACATTCTTTACGAGAGTATATGTCTCATCGTAGTCGATTCCAGGGCGTTGTGAGAAGCCTTGCGCCACAAGGCGAGCTTTATATCTCGTTCTCTCACTACGCTTTCTAACAAAGACCTATTTATATCCAACAGGTTTTATTCTAGAAGGAATCGGCACACCTGGCTCGAATACCGTTCTCTTTGTTAGTGAGTCCAACTCAACCTGGATCGCATATTTCCATTTAGGCCAATAAGCTTCTACGTTGGCATTCATCAACGGAGCGAGGTTCAATATCATCATTCTCAATGAACTCTTGTGCACAAGCATATGCAAACACATCATCAACTGTGATGGAGTTTCTATCCCACGTCTCATGTACACTAGTGTAATAATCGAGATCTCTAGGTTCTCACGGATAGGTCTTAGCGACAGGGCGTCCCCCGAAGATGTCTTTTGGACATAACCATAATCCGGAACGTTTTCATGGACGGATTTTGAGTATCAATGATGAGAGGTTTATTTGGTGTCATCGCAGCCCATTCCCTAGGGCGCGAATCCCTCGAACCTGGTGGCCTCCAACGCATCCTCAGCGGAACCACGGCCTAAGCCACATCACCACCATTACTGGTAGTGGCGCCGGCGGCCATCCCTCCCATAGGGGTAGCTGCTACAGCGACTTTGAGGCCAAGTCCTTGTTCAGGCACTTGCATCCTTGCAGGCATGTTTGCAGCTGGTATATATGATCTAGTCACTAAGATCTAAGAAAGCGTCAGGAAGAGAATCTCTGACTTTCTGAAGATCTATAATTCTACGCACTTTCTGCAGTAGGGGGATCGTTATGAGACAGAGTGGGGACAGGCCACGACAATTCCAGTCGTTCCTGCTGAACGTTCACGTTCTTATCTCCCCCTAACGACGGGAAGAGTGTCTCACCGAAGTGACAAATAGATCGCCTGTCAAGGGTTCTACATAGCGGATTATGGTTGGAGACTCAAATCCAACATAAATACTCATTCGTCTCTGAGGACCCATATTAATACGCTGTGGCGGCGTAATAGGCACATGAACAACACACCCAAATATGCGTAAGTACGATATGCTTGGCTCGTACCCAGTCACTAGCTGTAGCACAGAAAAAGATTGGGTGGTGATAGGCCTCAGACGAATAAGCAAAGCTGCATGCAGTACTGCGTGCCCCCAGGCAGAGAGAGAAAGGTTGGTGCGCATTACCAACGTCCTCGTGACCATTTGTATTCTATTAATGGCAATCTCTGCAAGACTATTCTGGGTATGCACATGTAGAACTAGATGCCTAACATCTATCCCATGCAGTAGTCATCGAAAGTCTTCGATGTAAACTCCCTAGCATTATCAAGCCTAATAGTTAATGGGATGATCCGGGTAGTGAGCCGGCAGGCGAATACTCTGTGCTAGGAGTTTAGCATAAGCAGCATAACGAATGGACAACATCATGACATGTGACCAGCATGTCGATGCATCAACCAACACCATAAAATACATAAATGTCCACAGATATCCACTTGGATTCTCTGTAAGAATGGAAGAAGTACTTTAGAATCCTTTGCATATGACGGTCTCAGTCCTTATTTCCCGAAGGAACAAGCTTTGCATAATGAGCTTTTGGCTTTGGAAGCTTCAGAAGCATAGGAGGAATTGTCCACATCCGAGAGAGAGGATTTCGTTCTATGCGATCGATCGCAAGGGGGGTGCGATCGATCGCCCGTGCTCTCGGGTTCCTGTAACAATGCAGGATGGGACATGCGATCGATCGTAGGGGATGTGCGATCGATCGCCCGGGCTCTCTGGTTCCAGAAAACGTACAGGAAGGAACCTACGATCGATCGCAGGGGGATGCGATCGATCGCCCGAGCTCTCGGGTTTGTTAACGACGCAGCCTGGAAGGTTGCGATCGATCGCAGGTATCGTGCGATCGATCGTACGGCGTCGGACAGTGGCAAATTTGCTCTTTCTCATAACTGTCTCATCTCCTTGAATCACTCTTCGATTCATGCTTCAATTAGCTCGAAAGAATGGATGTCCGTGTGAGGTTTTCAATACACGGATCATCATATCACGGCCAAGGTGTCACAACCTGTCGTGCCAAAGCCAATATGTGTCTGAATCCAAGAGGTCATCCCGAATGACATTGTTTGATTCAATAGCTCGAATAGTGGTAACGTATAACCCACTAGAGAGACACATAAGCTTCTCTAAGATGCGCTTTCTACCGCAGTTCATTAGAGGTAGTGCAAAGGGATTCTTTTTCCATTCTCATCATGCATCTTAGCATGGAAACCATTAGCTCTTATATCTTTAAAGCTCAACAGAGTTCTATTTCCTCTTGGAGCGTAGAGAGCATTTGTGACATCAATGTGAGTGCCATTAGGCAAGAGGAATTGGGCATATCCTCTTCCTTGCACAAGATTCGATGGTCCTGCCATCGTAGTCACAGATGTATATAAGCTCATCTTTAAAATCGAAGCTACGAAGGCAACTCAGATTTTATTAAAGATATTAGCCAAGGCTTTACACTCAAAGTTCCATCTTGATCTTAAATCAAAACTAAATCCAATGTCTTGGCAAACATGTCATATATCATCAACTTGGAAAACATAAAGACTTGAGCAAAATCAGCTTCCAAAGTCTTTAATCCTTAAACTCGACGTCTTGATCATTGCAATTACATCCTTATATGTATTGCAAACAATGGCCCATTGATCAGACGCTCCATATCATTAATAGACATCATGAAGAAGATTCTCCATTGATTGAGGCATAAAGGCGCAGTACTCACGGTCCCTAGGACGGTGGCAGATTACCTTGGCCGGTGGCGGTGCTGCCATAACTAATGGCGCAACAACGCTGACTGGCGGTGACCAGCGGCGTCCCTCGAATAGGGATGGCGGTCTTCTCTCACTCTTTTGCGGCCCTATGCTCGCGTGATCGCTTATTCTTATGGCGATTACCTTCCTGAGCAAATCAATCTTACGGATCAAACATCCGGATTTGTCCCTAGATTTAGGGTTTTGCTCGTAACGTCCTCCCTTAGGGGCGCTATCATCGTCATGCCTTTCCTCAAGGCAGAGATGGAGAAGGTGGTGAGAGTTTCCTCAATCAATTGTTCATCTGTGATGATTATCCACAGAGATGCATCAAGTCTTTGATGCGGAGAATTTCTGAATTATGTCCCATGACTTCATCAAAGTCAGAGAAGCGGAGATTAGTCCATTATGCTTCTAAATTCGGAATGATGAATGTTACCATTACATTCGTGAAGCGCTTCTAGCGCTAACCTCTTTCATGGACTCAAACTGGAGTGCCATATCCATATGGCGATTCATCAGGAAAAATAACCTGGCATTGTACATCTCAGTTTGAGGGTCTAGAGCGGTTTCTTCAAAACAACGCTCATGGATTCGAGCTAGAAGCTCTTGTGCGAATAGGTACATTAGGATATCATGAGCCCATCTCAGAATCTAATGTCCGCAGAATCCAATGGAGTAAAATCGAGTTCATTCATGTTCGACATCCAAGAATATGGAGAACAAGAATGTGGTGTGTTTCGGAGTCAATACTCCCACGAAACAATGAAGGGTAAGTTTCGGAGTTAATACTCCCACGAAACAATAGAGGGTTTCTGAACAATCTTTGCTCCCAAGAAACGCTTCCAAGGATTTTGGATTTAGGTGAAACTTTGGTGTCGTATGGTCATAACCTTAAACCTTTTCGGTAGCTCTACTCAGATATAACCAGGTAAGTTATAAGAGATGTCGGTGGAGCAAGCTCTCTTAATACCACTTATCTCAAACTCCTTACCTAGACATCATACCTAAGCAGGTGAGCCTAGTTGGGAATAAGTCATAAACCATAGGTCGTTTCTTCTCTACGGATTCCTCATCCGGAGGTCAATCATTCAATGAACTCCTTGTTCAAGGTCTCTTCTCTCTACGGATTCCTCATCCGGAGTATTAGCTCGAACTCCCACAGTTCGGCTCTTGAGGTCATCACCAATAGCATGATGACATTAGAGGTGCTCATGACTTACACATACCGCAAGCGATATGAAGCTCGATCACTCCTCTAATGCTTCTCATAGGTTGGCGAGTCTCGTATAATATCCCACGTTATAAGAAAGGTGGGAGGTAGAAGAAGGGAGGTTGCAAGTCCCCGGAGAAAAAGAAGGTTGAATTAAATTCAGAAAGCAGCAACGTTTATAAAAGCTTACTTGGATTCTTTTCTCGGATTATCTTGAGTACCTCTTCTTCGAAGTTATATATCAGGAGATCCAACGGTCGGAATTAGATGAAATTTTAACTGGGTGTATTAGACTCACGGAGGAAGTTCTCGTACAAATTTTGGCTTAATCCAACGGTGGAGAAGGGAGAAAATCGCTTCCGAAGTCGGCTGTTCTGTGCAGGCAGATTCTTGAACTAGAGGAGATTGCACGGAGGTACTATTCACGGATACTGTTCATCCGGCACTGTTCACTATCACTGTTCATCCGGCACTGTTCACGACTACTGTTCATCCGGCACTCCCTAGGGTTTTGGGGTTCTAGGGTTTTGGCGCTAGCAGGATGCTATGCTCAAGAGTTTTTTGGTTTTTGATTCAGGGTTAGAGGTTCGTGCTGATAACGTGTTTAAGTAAAGGTGCATTCAACCACGAGACAGAAAGTAAAGAAGAGAGCAAATAGCACAGGAATAGAGAGTATCTTTATTAATGAATAGGTGCCTCTATATATAGAGATACACAAGGGTACAATCCATATCCCAATGAGACTTCTATTCAATAAGTAATCCTTATGCTATACTAACTAATCTAATCCTAGGTTGACAAGGCACACACAAAGTAGGTTTCCTTCAACAGTACATACCCCTTATCATCAAATATAAATAGCACTCATTTGGAGACTATTCAGACCACGCTGGGACCCTGCCAGAGTAACCAACGGCTACTCCGGTACCTACTCGGCCGACCCCAGGCAAGACTATTTCGGCACAAGTTTTTTTTGGTGCAAAATATGAGGTCCAACATGAAACATGGCTTCATGGCCTATTGTCTCGATCAATAAGCTTTGTTTTTAAGTGTCGCAAATCAACAAGCTGATCATCACAAAATAAAATCCCAAAAAAAAAAAAAAAAAATCCCTGAAATTTGAAAACCGTGCAGATTTGAAACACGTGTCATAGATCAGCACAACCAATCAACGGCGAGTGATCCACCTGCTATTCGTTCTTCTTCTTCTTTTCCAAGTCTCTGAGCCGTAAACGAAAGTCGCACTCTCCCATTTTATATCCTCTGATTGATTCCCTTTGTGTTTGGCTCGAATCGTTTGATTGAGAAAAGAAAAAGGCCAAAGAGAAAAAGCTATGGCTCCTCACGGCGACAAATCGGACGCTGCAGAGGAAGCCGTGGTTGCTGAAGCTGAGAAGCGCCCCATTTCCACCGTCCTCATCGTCATCGGTAAGTTTTGACATTTCCACTCCCTCACTTCTTCAGCTGTTTTTACTACTATTCTTTCTTGGATAAAGTAGTGATCTTTGCAAGTAACAAACAGCTATGCAGACTGAAGCGCTTCCTCTGGTTAACAAGTTTAATCTCACTGAGGCCCCCGACTCTGTGTGAGTTCTTCTTTCTGACCATAGCTGACTCTACTGGTTTCTTGTTTAGAATCAATTAATTTCACTTTGATTTAGCAAAATTAAGGCCGTGTTTGGCGAATAGTATATTCATTTAGTGATAGACTATTACAAATACTTTCTAGTTGGTCGATGTGATTGTTACAAAGTTGCTTCCTTTGATATGCTATCAAGGCTATTGACTTGTGTGTGAATGTGAAATGTTTATTTCTTTTAGAATTAGAAGCATTTTGGATGCGTTTAAACTTTTTAACTGCTTAGTTGGTCTTAGTTTTTTGATATGTCAATGTATGAATGATGCAGGTTTCCGAAAGGAGTTCCTTGGGTTCGGTATCATGGTTTTTACAAAGATCTTCAAATTAATCTAGTTTGGCCTGGAAAAGATCAATCTTTAGGTAAGTTTTTGGCTCCTGTAAATTGGGATTCTTTTGTTAGCATAAAGTGAAATATATCTGATTGCTAGAAACCACAGATTCACATCTTTTACTTGCTGAAAGTACAAATGAAATTGCCGATCATTTATTATTGATTATTTGTTTGATTAGTTCATGGCTATACTTTTCATTACCTATGAGCATAAATGACATAATCTCGTCAGGACATTATTGAAAGGACAAAACATGATTAACAAATTTACATGTCATGTTAAATTGTTAGAACTAACCTTCCACAAACATAAGAATTTTTGTTGATGGCTTATCAGTTAAGGTTTTGCCTTTTCTTCTCCGGTTGAAAGGCTAGGCATTGGGTATGTTACGATGGAATACTGGTTGAAGGCTTAGCTGTAGTAGAATGTTAAAAGAATGAGAGAGGAGTAGATGGAAGTCCTAATATAATACCATGGTTCTTAGGCATCAGAGTTGAAGATTATAGTCATTACACTTAAGGGAAGATGTCATCTAATGAAGGACTATATGAGTAATTACTCCATTACAGTACATCAGTGGTATAAATACTACGGAGGCTAAAACTTACTTGAGCGGACTTTGAGAAGATGAGAACTTGGAGGACATGCCATGCTTGAACATAAATGACTTCAACAGACAAATCTATAATGATACATCACTAATTAACAATTGACCTCACTATTCATCTAAACCGGAATTGACTTTGCTATCCCTAATACCAAATGAGTTTATAAAATATGTATATATATGTATTTACATATGTGTATCTACTATCTATGTATATAAATATATAAATAAAGAGAGTTCAATACAGTTGATTGTCACGCAATTTCTACCTGGTGTCAGTTTATTAAAATCAGAAAGTGAAGACTTTTTTTTTGTCCTAAAGCTAGACTATCTTTTTTCTTTGAAATTCAACCACTCCCTCAAAATCTATATATATATATAAAGAGAGTTCAATACAGTCGATTGTCACACAATTTCTACCTGGTGTCAGTTTATTAAAATCATAAAGTGAAATCATTTTTTTTGTCCTCAAGCTAGACCATCCTTTTTCTTTAAAATTGAACCACTCCCTCAAAATCTTCATATGGTATTTTTTTTTCCTTTTGCTGTCTTATTTTAATCTTAAATGGTAAGAAAAAAGAAAAAACAAAGTAGTTTATGTGTCGATGTTCTTTACCTAATCCTCAAATTTTCTTTCAGGGGTTGATTGTGTAGGCACAGTTCCTGCATCTCTTGTGACCTATGCTTCCATTCAGGCATTACAGCCAGACCTAATTATCAATGCAGGCACTGCTGGTGGCTTTAAGGTATTTTATTTTCCCATCAACTTTGCTCGTCTTCTTATAATAGAAGTTCATTTCTGCTTTCGTTTTTCTTTCTCTTTTTGAGATATTAATTGGAGATTCTGTGGTATAAATATAAGGGCCATGCTATGTTACCAAGGACCACTGAGACTTTTCAGGATTGAACTATAATATTGTAGGGACCATGATATGAATGAATTATACTAATGCTTGTATAGATCAAAGACTCATGTTTTTGTGTGTGTGCCTTTTATGTATGAAATGTTGACATTATGTGAAGCTATTTTCTGAAGCATTTTGACTTTAGTAAATTATTACTTATGACTGATTAATGGATGCTTTCAGGACAAAGGAGCATGCATTGGTGACGTGTATCTTGCATCTGATGTTGCTTACCATGATAGAAGGATACCTATTCCTGTGAGTACTCTTTAGTTTTTCCATTCAAGTAGTTTTCACACTTGGTTAAGAAAGCAAATATTAAAGGATCAGCTTGCCCATTTATATTGGAAAGAGAGGGATAGCAAACCTCTTTGGAGTTGTTAGGATAGTCAATTGAAATTTGTGTGCATAATTGGATAATAACAATTCCTGTTTGCAGGCAGCATTTGGTGATAATGACCAATCCTTTAACAAAATGATTCAGTAGAGGCCCAAATATATTGTGCCTTTAGTCCTTTTTACTGTCAATACCATGAAGCTAGACCTGGTAGAGAAAATTACACTGCTCTGCTGTAGCCTAGAATGGTTAAAAACATCAAATTGATGTTGAATGGATAAAAAAAGTACTCATAATTAATTAGAAGATGTTAACATTTTAGCTTACAACTTTATTTTTTAGGCCACAGCAATCTATATGAAGACTCTTTAGAATCATCAGAAGATGCAATATATATTCCTACTTTCCTTGCTAATAGCATTATGTTTCCTGCTTCATGCTGTTTGTTAATATATTTATATGGATTTTTGCATAAAAAAAATCAACTTTGTCTACCTCGTATGTCTGCTACAGGTTTTTGATCTATATGGAGTTGGCTTGCGACAGGCCTGCTCAACACCAACTCTTCAAAATGAACTTAACCTAAAGGTAACTACCATGCAGAAATTGCACTCAAAAGTTACTGAAATATTTAAACCCTTCTCTAATTGGTATAGCTTCAAATCAATTGATATGTTATCAGTCGGTACAAGTTCTTTTATATCTATACAAATGGGCTTAGGCATACCTATGTGGATACTTGGATTCCCAATTATTTCTACTTGATAGCATTACAAACATTAATAATGTCACTCACAGTTGTCCGTTTGGTTCAGGTTGGCAAACTGTCTACTGGCAACTCTTTAGATATGTCTCCACATGATGAAGCATCAATTGTTGCAAATAATGCTACAGTTAAAGACATGGAGGTAACCTTTTAATAAACCTTACCTTAGTATTCTTCTTAGGCATCCCTTCTTTTTCATGCAAATAATACTGAACCTATTTGTCTTTTAAATCTAACATTATATAGATATAAATTTGGGCCTCTATACACAGTGAAATATCTAGAAGTGTAGAGTGAAATATTTCACTTTTGTTAATCAGTCAAAGAGAAACCTATTATGTAAAAGAATTATCATGTTTATTGGCATACAAGTTGAAAATAGCTATGCTATCAGATTTTAAATGTTTTCATCACAGCCTTCTGCAAATGAGATTTCCTTCTTGGTGGTATAGATAACCATTCAGTGCTCTTTTTCCTGCAGTCATTGTTACTTTGTATTAAAGCATTCCTTCTTTCATGTTTTGGATTTCAGGGTGCAGCTGTTGCCTATGTGGCAGATCTGTTGAAAGTCCCAGCAATATTTGTTAAAGCTGTGACTGATATAATAGATGGTGAAAAGCCAACTGCAGAAGAGTTCATGCAAAATTTGGTTGCAGTTACTGCTGCTCTTGAAGAGGGGGTCACCAAAGTTATTGATTTTATTAATGGAAAGTGCCTCTCCGATCTTTAGAGCATTTCATTCAAACTTATATGTTGTGTGATGAAAAATGTCCCTTGGACCTCAACTTCATTAGTTAGAGATATCTGCAGAGTTTAACGTGTTATTGTTGAGTTTCAAGTTTCCAACAGCAAAGGTTCATTGATTGTGTCATCATAAAAAACAGCAATTATGGTGATTTAAATACAAGTTTGCTTTCACTTTCGTGTAAAGTTGACATTTTTCGGTAAACCGTCTGATTCGTGCTCATTTTCTATCGCTGTTTGAAGCAGTTTAGAAGTTAATCGCTGTTTGATTTTCTCATTTTCTGAGTGGTTTGTCTTAGCTAATACCACTAGTCAAGCTAGCAAGAAAACGATTTACTAAATGCTTCCAATGAAGCGAGAGAGACCATTGTCATTATCATCCCAAGTAACTGGGGGTGATATTTGAAGTACAGATTTGTGATTAAGAATAGTAGAACGCAATTATTAATGTCATCATCAATATCATACTTTTTTTCGCTATATTATATGCTGCAGAACAAGCTTGTGACTTGCCAAAGAAGGTATGTGCCGGAGTCAGATTTGCAGGAAATTCGAGTGAGTAAATAACTAAATATACCAATAGGGAGAAAAAGGTTGACAAGAAATAACAGACCTCGACGATCTGAGAGAACTGTATCATTCATCATCAAGTACAAACTGGGGACATAAAACCATACACCGTAGAAATATAGAAGAAAAAGGAAAAGCAACATGCAGAGACTAGTAAATCCCAGAAGATTATCCTCAACATTCTTACAAGGCAATGGTGGAGGATGATATAAATGACATATCAGTTCCAACAATATCGCTTCCTAGTTCTACCCAGAACTCAACAACGTAGTTTTTATACTAATCGTTCCGATTATCTGATAATATCACACTTAGCATGCACTTTAGAAATTTAGTGACGCAGCTCTTTCGTCTCATGTACTGATAATTTGTCCAATTTATCATACTTGTAAAATTGAATTTGGATTCTCCCAGCCTTTAAATAAGCAATAAAGTTGAAAGCGTCTTCGGAAAGATTGATGGTTCCACAACCTTGTGTTTCACAACGATCAACGATTCTAACAAGTAGAGTACTATTCTTCTTAAGACAAGGATAAGATACACTATCTGTTGTCCAGACACATCTAATTACGTAAAAATCATCACACACTGTTCCATTCTCCCATAAGGCATTGCTTACAGCCGCAACGAAATTACCCTTCTCTTCATTTCCGAAACACACCGACTCTATCAGAAACACAACAAATTAACTTCATAATATTGAAAGGAAATTAAGCTAAGTTCGAAAATCAAACCACATGTACAACTTGGTTATTGGTAACTTTGAGAAAATATGTAGAGCTCGATGAACACTGTACTTCAGGAAGAGAATTTGTTCTTCAAAACTTGGTATCACTCAAGTGATCGGTACTCAGTAGTAAGAAAAAAGGAGGAAAACTACTTTGGAATTTACATACTCGTCATGTTTTAGCTTCATTTGATAATTGAAAAATTTTAATCAGAAAAAACGCTACAAAGTCTTGACAAACAACATGAAGTAACTAGTTAGCATACTGTGCATATTTAACACTAATTTCAATTTCAAATACACAATACTTACGTGTAAATGGAGATTTATAGAAGGTTGCATTTCCTGATCTATAATTGTAAGACCTAAAGCCAGAAAAGCCAACTACTATTTTCAAATTGCAACTCAAGATCATCGTCACTGAAGTTAGAAAAGCCACCGCCATATTCACGAACAAATAAGAAAAGGAAAATAAATGTAAATTGAACAGCCTATTTCGATTTTATTTATAATAGGAATTATGAGAACCAGCCCGGCTACTCCTAACTCTTATTCTGCTCAAAAGACCAGAGTGCAATACATACATTTTTTCTTTCTTTTCTCTGTACGTCGACTGGTGGTTGAAAAAAAGACATGCACTGCACAAATTAATTCTTCAGAGATTATATTCAACTTTTCATGCATTATTATCAGAGAAGGTTAATATATATAATTTTTTGTGTGTCCATTAATTGGAGAGGTACCTATTCGTATTGGTCAAGCAACACAGAGCTTAGGGTTTGGTTAAAAAAAAAAATAATGAAACAAGAGACTTACGAAGTAAGCTAGAGTCATATGCTACGTACTATACCTCCTAAAGCCCTTGATGAGCTCAACTGGTGGAGGATGGTAAAAAAATGGGTTAGCACTTGGAAAATGGCATCTCACGATTGAAGGAACATCAATTTCTTCGCTTGTAAGGTTGATGCATCCATTTGGAGCAACGACATGGGGGAATTCTTTGAGTAGTCTGAGTAGACATTGTACCGGCAACATTTAATTAACAGCTCCAGCCACGTTAACTATTTCATATATAAAAGATAAAAGTTCCCTAAAAAGACTCAAGATAAGATTTGATCTTTTGACTATCTCGCAAGATTATTTATATACATGCCTTTTTTTATTAAAACCTTTTTTTGGGTTATGTAAGATTCAGATGACGAAAAAAAAATTGTTGTAGTTTGTATTTTATAAATATAAATTTATGTTGTATTGATTTTGAATTCTAAAGTGTGTTACGATTTGAGGTATTATCTGCATGCCCAATTTCTTTTGATGTTCCATATCGATTTTGATAGTCTATGATTTTTTACACTTTAAATAGGCAAAATATCACAAATGGTTATTAACTTTTATTCATTCGACATTTTGGTCACTGAGATTTAAAAAATATTACTTTAGTCACTCACATTTAGCATCATCTTACATTTCAGTCACTACTGATAAATTCACCATTACAAGCCGTTAAAATTGAGGACATTATTGTCTAACCACTAAAAATAATTTTTAAATTAAAAGAAAAATTAATCTTTTAACCCAATTTTTTTGAAAAATTAATCACATAGATATGTACAAATCCACCAATGACTCATGTGTATGTGTCTTTTTTTATATTTTTTTATCATAGAAAATATCCAGGAGATATTGATATATTATTTACAAAATTTTAATAGTGAATTTAACGGCAGTGACTAAAGTGTAAGACGGTGTTAAAGCAGCTTCAATTAATCAGTCGGTATGTTTCTAACACTTGAAATGTTTGTTAATACAATTTTTAATCTTTTCAAAATGATATAATAGAAAGTGCTTCAAGAATATGAAAAAATGGCAAATACCCTAGACACTTCAACAAAATCAAAGTGATAGATGGGTTAAGGTGATTACTCCCCCACCCAATGATAGTGGTGCTTTGTAAATTACAAAGCTAAATGAATTACTTTATATTCTACGGGTATTTAAATGATGATTTTGCCGATTTTCTTAAATGGATGGAAGATTTTGAAGTTAAATACAACATTTCGTACAAAATAAAGTAAGTGAAAGCAGTTTTTTTTTACTATGTTTCAAGCTTGAATTTCCTGAATTGTTTTTTAATGAGTTCTTTCATTTCTAAAGCATATGGAAATTTAAAATATTGCAGTTCCATCCCTTCCTCCAATCGAGGCTATAACGCTTCCATTAGCCGATCTTACGTGTCTTGAAATTTCAATACAAATGAATTTATGGTATGCTCTGGAGAGAGAGACTTGTCGAATGGAATGAAAGTTTAATTGATATTGAAAATGCTACTTGTTCCAAACCGAAATTTTATGAGATGTTTTATGATTTGTTTCAATATCATAAACATCATCCATCCGGAAACTAGACTGATAGATGAGGTTAAAGTGATTATTCCCCCACCCAGTAATAGTGATGTTTTGTCTATTACAAAGCTAAATGAATTACTCCTTATAATATTCCACGGGTATTCAAATGATGATTTAGCCAATCTTCTTAAATGACCGGAAGAATTTGAAGTAAAATAAAACATTTTGAACAAAATAAAATAAGTGAAAACAGTTTTTTTTTATTATGTTTTAAGCATCTCATAAGCATCATCCATCCGAAAATCAGTGTGATAGGAATCATTTAGGGAATAAACATATTTAAGTAGTTCTCTAAAAAAACATATTCAAACAAGAAACTAGGAAAGTGAACAACTTCAAAACATGTGTTTCCCTTCAGCAACCAGCTTCATCACCATAAAAGTTGCAGCTCCAAGAATAAAAACTTCCCCGATGCATTTCATTCAAACTTATATGTTGTCTAATGAAAAGTGTCTCTTGGACCTCAACTTCATTTGTTAGAGATATCTGCATATTTTGACGTGTTATTGTTAAGTTCCAAGTTTCCAACAGCAAAGGTTCATTGTTTGTGTCATCATGTAAAACAGTAATTATGGTGATTTAATTACAAGTTTGCCTTCACACTGTTCCATTCTCCCAGAGGATGATGATATGAGAAAGAGTAGGATTAAATGATTTATAGTCTGTCACCTAATCCATCAGTATGACAAATACAAGTAAAATTGGGTTTTTCACAACTATCAGAGTAATTCCCACGTGGAGAATTCTCCAGACTTACCATCCAACGACAAGTAAAGCAATTCTTTCTTTAAATATCATCTAAGCACACAATATGAAATTATAAACCGAAGATCACAAGGTAAATTGATCACAATATAAAAAACAAATGAAAATTATACATAGACCACAAGTAAATTAGTCAAAAAAAGAGGTAACCCAGAAGATCAAACACCTGCTAAGCAGAGCCTTGGGTGGTGCTACCCATGCCAAACTATCCTAATTAGTTTTGCACACCACTCCTTGATCCACCTTCTAGTCATTCATTATACAAGGAGGATTACAAAATCTACTAAGAATGATCAAATCACTTCAGAAGTCAGAACCAAATAACATAAGAAAGAACTCATTCACTAACTTTTTCTTGCTGACAGAAGCAATTGGGAAGAAAGCTTCAAACCCAAACTCTCACAATTGACTAAGCTGATTAGAAATTAAATGGTTTGATCCTGAATATGATAATGAGAGGGAGAAGAGAGAGACTACTGCAGCCTCCGGGACCTCACCACCATTCTTGATTTCCCAAAGATATTTCTGAAAAGCATGGCTCGCTGCCTGCAGAGCCCTAATCTCACGACGAATAAACTTGACGGTGGTGAACCACACCTTGGGAAGCTTCAATTTGCGTTTCACCTTCAACCCCTTCATCTTGGGCCACGGTTCAGAGCGGTCGCCATTGCAACAAGAGAGAGATAAAGCTTAGAGAGAATGCAATAAAGTTTTTGTTACTAATGGTGATTTTGCCGATTTTCTTAAATGGATGGAAGATTTTGAAGTTGAATACAACATTTCGTACAAAATAAAGTAAGTGAAAATATTTTTTTTTACTATGTTTCAAGCTTGAATTTCCTAAATTGTTTTTTAATGAGTTCTTTCATTTATAAAGCATATGGAAATTTAAAATGTTGCAGTTCCATCCATTCTTCCAATCGAGGCTATAGCGCTTCCATTAGCCGATTTTATGTGTCCTGGAACTTCAATACAAGTGAATTCATGGTATGCTCTGGAGAGAGAGACTTGTCGAATGGAAGGAAAGTTTAATTGATATTGAAAAGGCTACTCATTCATAACTGGAATTTTATGAGATGTTTAATGATTTGTTTTAATATCATAAATATCATCCATCCGGAAATCAGACTGATAGATGAGGTTAAAATGATTATTCCCCCACCCAGTAATAGTGATGTTTTGTCTATTACAAAACTAAAAGAATTACTCATTATAATATTCCACGGGTATTCAAATGATGATTTAGCCGATCTTATTAAATGACTGGAAGATTTTGAAGTAAAATAAAACACTTTGGACAAAATAAAATAAGTGAAAGCAGTTTTTTTTTTCATTTCTAAAGCATATGGAAATTTAAATGGTTGTAGTTCCATCCCTTCCTCCAATCGAGGCTAGAACACTTCCATTGGCCGATCTTACGTGTCATGGAATTTCAATACAAAAAGTGGATTCGTGGCATGCCCTGAAGAGAGAGGCTTGCCGAATGGAATGAATGTTTAATTGATATTGAAACGATTATTTGTTCCAAACCGGGATTTTATGAAATGTTTAATGATTTGTTTCAATAACAATTCAAACTCAAGAATAATTGGATTACGAAAATCATGTGGTGTTCACTCACGATGGGATTGATCCAAGGATGGAAGAAGCTGAAGCTCGTGCGGCTCTGTAAGCTTTGAGATTTGTGTATGAATCCTGCAGAAAAACATTCGACAAAGTTAATGGCCTAAAAAATAACAAGACTAGTTTCGTTCATCAAAATCTAAAATCCAAATAGGTATTTTGCAATGAAGGTACAAGTTTAGCTTGCAAATAAAGTTTTGAAGAGCGAAGAGTTGGTGTGTGTGAACATTCCTATGGTTGACATGATGGATATGCATGACATATATGATATGCAATGACAATTGTTTTGATTATATACCATCAAAAACTTCATTTAGTGTCTTGAAGTACTATAGAATATATTATAAGAAAAATAGTTCATCGTGTTTGTACAAGTTTTGGGTCCAATGAATTAGCACACTTACATGTTTTCTCTCAATCTAAAAAAAAAAAATTTGTTTCAATATCAGTCATTAAATATCTCATAAAATTCCAATAACAAATAACGCATCTCATAAACATCTCATAAGCATCATCCATCCGAAAATCAGTGTGATAGGAATCATTTAGGGAATAAATATATTCAAGTAGTTCTCTAAAGAATATATTCAAGCAAGAAACTAGGAAAGTGAACAACTTCTTCAAAACATGTGTTTCCCTTCAGCAACCAGCTTCATCAACATAAAGGTTGCAGCTCCAAGAATATAAACTGCCCCAATGCATTTCATCACTTGAACCTCGAGATGGGGGTTAAAGTGATTATTTCAGATTAAGGGACTGATATTACAAAGTTGACCGAGATTGTTGAGCTTTCTCAAAATATTTGGGAGATGAACTCTCCAAGCGCCTATTTTCTTCTCCAATCCATACTTGCTTCACTTAGGCCCTCCAACATATGCTCACTTACCTCATTGTGACTAATCTCCAAAAGAGAAAACTTGTTTGCAATGTCTACCTCCCAAAGTAGTCAAAATCGAAGTCAAAATCTTATTTGACATCCTACTCATAGGTGAAATTTGTTCAACAAGTGAAACTTTATTTTTTTTGTATGTTTATCCTAACTGATGAAATCCACTTTGACCACCCATCACGTCTCCTTATTTTGTTACCCTGCCTTTCTACAATACTTGAATCAAACAACGAAACAATAACAAAATGTATAGATTTACATATTGCTTGAACCTTGTTAAACCAAGCAATGGTAGATATTGGAACCCACCCTCTGTCAGGATCAAAGAAATCAGGTAGTCGTTATGCTCTAGATTTCCATCACTGAAATAGTACTCTATTTGCTTCACAATGTTAGCCCTCAACATTGACGCTAATGGAGCCCCAGAATT
Source organism: Rubus parviflorus (assembly GCA_029955375.1). Classification (NCBI taxonomy): domain Eukaryota; kingdom Viridiplantae; phylum Streptophyta; class Magnoliopsida; order Rosales; family Rosaceae; genus Rubus; species Rubus parviflorus. The sequence continues at coordinate 33,518,547 of JARGGL010000001.1, forward strand.
CAAAGAATTACTCCTTGTAATATTCCACGAGTATTCAAATGATGAGTTAGCCGATATTCTTAAATGGCTGGAAGATTTTAAAGTATAATGCAATATATACTTTGGACAAATTACAGTAAGTGAACGCAATTTTTTTTACTATGTTTAAAGCGTGGATTTTTCAAATTGTTTTTTAACGAGTTCTTTTCATTTCTTAAGTATATGAAAATTTAAAAGGTTGCAATTTCAATCGAGGCTAAAACGCTTCCATTAGCCGATTGTACGTGTCTTGGAACTTCAATTCAAAAAGTGGATTCATGGTTTGCCCTGAAGAGAGAAACTTGCGGAATAAAAGGAAGGTTTAATTAATATTGAAAAGGCTATTTGTTCCGAACCGGGATTTTATGGATGTTTAATGATGTTTAATGTTTTATTTCAATATCAAACATTAAACATCTCATTAAATCTCGTTAACAAATAGTCTTTTTAGGTAACTGTTCGGGTGATGGATGGATAATTTCCCTAACTTTTTTCTCACATTGTTTTCACAAACATATCAGTGCAATACTACTAGAACGTATGGCTAGGACTTACCATGAGGTTTTTTCATTGAATAAACTCGTGGAGCTAATTAAAATATCCAATTTCTTGAATGTTCCCAGGGACTTGAAAAAATATTAGAGAATTAAAGGACTCAACACTAAGCCTAGAAAGAAAAACATGTTGTTATAGAATTTGAAAATACTTAAGTCCTCTTAATCTGGAAAATGGGGGAGGCAAATGATCGACCACTGATTGATGTTTTTTCAATGATAGATTGAGCATTAGTATTTCTCCTGTAAACAATTCTCACAACATATCTCTCATTTGCATAAATCTCATTTGCACAAATTGTCAATGAGTTATGTAAGTGGATGTCCTTTTATCATAACATATCTCTCATTTGCATAAATATGTTGTTGAAATTTGTATTTGTCTACCTCACTAACTTTATAAACCAAAAACAGCGATCTATCTTGAAACTTGTTGAACTTGTTGTGAAACTATGCAAGAAGATCAACAATTGTGTCTCAGGCCAGCTACTTAATTCCACCTGAACTAATCCTAAGCAGTCGCAGCATTACACCTCATTTGCAACAATCTTTAAGCCCTGCTCGAAGCATGGTATACTTCATAGTACTCACTCTTGAAGAAAGACGATGACATTGTTTATTATGAATTTTCTTGTATTCTGACTTTGAAAAATTGTAAAAAAATTCAGTCGAGATGTTTACGTTCCGTTAGTTTGAGAAGTGCATAACACTCATGATTTGAGAGAGTGAAGTTTTTGATGAGGAAATAAGATCATGCGATTTTGACAAAAAAAAATTATGTGCTATAGTCCACAGTTTTGGGTGAGAAACCAAGGTGTCGGAATTTTATTTTATTTTTTTGAGAAAAAGTTTTTGGGTTGGACTCCACGGTGTAAGAACATCGTTGTTGGTGACACCGTATGGTTGTACCGTCAATTGGAACACGTTCTAAAAATCATGTTTTGCTAATGATTTTTTTTTTCAAAAAAAAATTTAACGATTTCTTTTCCTTCTCATTCATGATCAGAAAGTAGGCTACAAAGCATCAATCTTGCTTTGGTTCATGTCATCATTCAAATGAATTTCAACCCTCATTAGTACATTCTCAGCCTTAATATTGCCGCAATTGTTGACACTCTCAAAATTATTGTACTAAACAAATGTTCAATGTAAAGTACATGTCAGAATTAGAAACCATACAAACATCGAATACAAAATCAACTGTGTTAAATTTTCTAAGCCAAATTGGAAGATGAAAACTGCTGTTAAAACTCTCACCAATGCTGTAACAGCCAAGGCAACTGTTGGTAGGGGACTCATGAGCCCAAAGTTCTACCATTTTAATCTTTACGCCTGCTAATAGAGAATTTCACAAAAATCAGCATATCTCCAAAAGTCTTCCCATTCATTGACTTAACTGTTACCCGTGCTTGCTCATGAGAAGCAAATTGAACAAACCCAAATCCTTGGCATTTATTCTTACGAAAAAAGTGGGATTCCTGAATCGAGTACATCGCCATATGTCATGAATAGGGTTGCAAGAATGTTGGTATCCGAAAAGTAATGCCTCTGACGCATATTTCACAACTAAGAGTCTGCTGGTGTTCATAATGACCAAAAATATTGCCGAGGCTAACCATTACATTGCTATCTTGAATAGTCATGCCATGCATAACAGCAACAACAACCTGGACTTCCTCAAGTGAAAGAAAACCAATATATCCAACAAATATAGAGGATTTGAACTTATGATTCTTTGTGATTTGTGCTTGGACAAAATGACCAAATCTTGCAAATTGTTCCACAAAAATTTGAACATCAATGAAAGGAAGACCTTCAATTACAATTTCAAAGCACTGCTGACAATTATAACCTTCACAAATAATCTGGTTCCCTGTGATATAACGAACTTCGGGCAATATTGAAGCCATAGCCAAAACCTCTTGATTAGCAACATAATACAATGACAAAGCCCCAGATTTGCTGATCAAATCAATATCTAGTGAAAAATGAGCATACATCAAATAGTAGGTGGTAATCATCCACCAGAAATCAACCCGATGATAGGAAAATGCCAAAAGAATGTCTCGAATCACTTCTCGCTGAAAACCAGAATAATGATGACAAACATGCTTAAGTGCATTGAAACAGTAGATGAGCATGTGCCTTGCTTCCATAATCATAAACTTTTAAATACGCATTGAATCGAATAACATAACCGAATTTCACGTACCCCCTTACTATAAATTTTTTGATTCGCACAGGCCTGCTGAAAAATAGGTCAATTGCTTCCTTCCAACAAACTGTTTGTTCATCATCATCATCATCATCCAACTTGGGAAAGCACGAAGGATAAACATACTCAATCATGCCAATTGCTATACCATAAAAAGAAAATGTCTTTTTTCCAGTAAGATTGAATGGGTGAAAACCAAGAAACCTGAGCTGCACCAAAGTCGAAAGAATTTCAAGACAATATAGATAATCCTGATACTCTGCGTCCTCCCACTTTTCAGCCACATACGAATCCAAGCAAAAAATATATAACTTTTTGTATTGTTGTAGATAAAACATATGTGTAGGGCCAGTTGTGAAGTCATCACGAGAATCAGATAAGGATCAAGAATGCCAAAACACACACCACTCAGCATACGTCCTAGAATAATTTCCGCAACTTGTTGAAGATATATCTTCAGCAGCGATTGCATATTCCTTGAATACTTAACTTCAGCTAATGTTTTGTTGAATCTAGTAGATTTGAACTCATTTTCTCTGACAATACCACTTTTTACGTTGAAAGTCGCCGCCCCATAATGAAATTTTCTTGGGGAATGCATATGTGTCAACGTGTTCATTGGTATTCTACGAACCAACTTTGCCGTCAAACGCATAATCCATCTCATTTTTTATGAGAAGAGTTTATCAGCAAATAAGAGACTATGCTATCGGGCACCACGAATTTGTGGATCCACAAGCTGTATGAGATCAAAGACTATGTTATCCGACAGCCGACAAGTCTTCGAATGGCCATAAACTTCATCATGGGCACCCGCCCAGATCCTGCTGTTTGTGCCAATGATAAAATTATGGCACGTGAAAATTTAAAAAAGAAATGGACTTGACATGGTTTGGTATGTTATGAGATTCTATGACAAGCCGAAACAAGTTAAACCTTGTTAACACCATTTTTTTTTAAATTTGCATGTGTCATAATCTCACCATTGGTAAACCTTGATTTTTAGAAGGTATTCCAATTGACTGAACAAGAAAATTAATCTCAAACGGACCGATATTTTTGAGTTCCGTCAATTGGAAAATCTTCTAAAAATGATGTTTTTTTATCAATGGTGAGATTCTGGCATGAGACAATTTTAATAAAAATAGGTCTTGGCAAGGTTTGGGGAGAGGGGGGTACCTTGGTATGGCTCCTTGTGAACTGCAGTTTTTTTTTTTTAACTTTCCTCTGTCATAATCTCATCATTCGTAGAGCATAATTTTTAGAAGGTGCTTCAATCGACAAAACTCGAATAGCAAGAGCGGATTTTTTTTTTTTTACTAATTTTCTAGTTTTCCGACTTTGAAAAATTGTTTTAAAAAAAAGTTCAAATTTTTGAGTTCCGTCTCTTAGAATACCTTCTAAAAATGATGTTTTACCAATGATGAGATCATGGCACGGTAAAATTTTAAAAATAAAGGGGCTTGATATGGTTTGGCACGTTTAGGTGTGTCATAGCATGCCGAAACATGTCAAACCTTGTCAACACAATTTTTTCTTCAAATTTGCATGTGCCATAATATCACCATTGGTAAAACTTGATTTTTAGAAGGTGTTGTGATTTGCACATATTTGTCGTGCAATTTGCATTCATAATCACGGGAATTAAGTGACTCCGAAGGCCATTTGTTGCATTTAATGTGTGTTTTCATGTTTTTAGGTCATTTACTTGAGTGAAGGTAATTCGGCACAAAGAGGTGCATTTTGACGACATTTGGCGCATTTCTGAGAAGAGGACGAAAAGTCAACCCGAGGACCAAAAGTCAACTCGAGGTCAACCCCAACTTGGAGCATCAACAAGTCAACATGAAGTCCCGGAAGTGAGTTGCACAAGAATTCAGGAGGTTTGGTCAAAAGTCAACCTTTGGTCAACTCCGAAGGTCGCGGTCAAAGTCAAGGCAAAGTCAACCGTGTGACTCATCACCAATGAAGCCCAAAATTCAGCAAAGGACCACACTAGATATCATGAGGTCATCCTTAGATTATTCTCCCTTTCATTCTCTTTGGCAATTACCCCCTTACCCTTCATTTAATTCATCCAACCCTTAGATTAAACCCTAGCTCATCCTAGCCCTCCATTCTTCCCCTCCTTTGCCTATATATAGTTTAGTTTTCGCCTCATTTAGGTCATTCCCAATCAGCCCCAACACAACACAACATCTCCTTCTTCCTCTTCTTCCTCTCCTCTCTTTCTTCTTCTTTTCCCTTCTTCCTCTTCCAAATTCCAGCCACCTTCTTCCACCCTTCTTTCTTTCTTGTTCTTCATTTCTCACTCTTTTCTCTCTTCCATTCTCACCACAAAATTCGTGCTCACCATCTACCTCACCAAAACAGCCCCTACAACAACATCAAAGATTGCAAGGATTGAAGCTTGGAGCAAGGAGGAGTTCATAAAGGAGGAGGAGAAGCCTTGGAGTCTTCATTGAGCATTCTCTAACTCTTTTACCTTTTAATTTCTGTGCTTTATATTCTTGTAATTTGAGATGTACACTATGATTTGAAATTGAGTTTGTTAGCTCAATAACTTTGTTTATCAAATTTACAAGTATTGCTTATTTACTTTCTTTGCATGTTCTCTTTGAAAACACCAAAAATATGAACACTACAACCATGTGTACATACTTCACTTCACAAGTATATAGTTCATCTCTTATCTCATCACTTTAGTGCTAAAATTACTTGGTTACCATACACATTACCAAAGTGGTTTTAGGGCCTTCCAATCCCTTGGGTACGACAACCCCGGTCTTAATCTATACCATCCTCTATCTTTGACAACGATACGATGACATATTTTCAATGCGAAATTATCGTCACGTCATGTTGCAATTGACGGAACTATAAAATCTCGACATTTTTTTTTTACAAATTTTCTTGTATTCTGACTTTGGAAAATCGTAAAAAAAAATCGGGTCTAGATTTTTGCATTCCGTCAGTTTGAGAAGTGCTTAAAAATTATGATTTGAGGGTGGGAATATTTTGGTGAGAAAATACGATCATGCGATTTTGGCTAAAAAACCATGTGCTATAGTCCTCAGTTTTAGGTGAGAAACCAATATCTTGAATTTTTATTTTTTTTTGGGTTGGCCTCCACGGTGTTAGAACATCGTTATTTTGTGACACCGTGTGGTTGAACCGCCAAGATTGGATATAATTAGCCTCGCTTGCATGAACATGGTTAAGATTATTGGCTTGTTCCTCATGGATATGGAGCTCTCTAAATAGCTCTACGTGCAAAAACTTAGTGTTAGAATTCGTGGTCGATGGTTGAAGAAGTGATCGAGCAATGCATGCTCGAAAAACTGATGCCTTGTTGAAAGAAACTCTACCATAGGTCTCATGGTGCTGCGTACGGGACACTGATATGAGATCTGGTCACCATTGAGGGTTTTTCGTGGTCTCTCATATCTATAGAGAGGGTAATCAAGTTGCTAATGCCTTCGCCAATTTTGGCACTTCTTTGTCTGATTTGACTTGGTGGGATTTGGTTCCACCCTTCGCAAGTTCTTTATGTACGAGGGATCGTTTAGGTCTTCCTAATGTTAGGTTTCACTAGTTTGTGTTTTTTATTGTTCTTGGAGGGATTTTTTTCTTCATTGTTTGGTTTTTTGTAAGGGATAAGGTTTGTGTCCTTCCCATATCTTGTTGTACTTTTCTTTTTTATTTCTCTTTTAATAAATTTTCCTCGTAAAAAAAAAAAGAGAGAGAAAACTCTCATATTTTTGCAGATCTATACAACTAAAATAGTCCTTACTTGCTCTAACTAAGAAAATAGAAAAGCTTGCTTTTTTTTTTAGGGAAATGACAATTTCATTAATGATCGATGCGAATTATAATCAACATAGAGAGAGCCTCTCGTATTAAACATAAATGTCAAGTCCTTTGTCTTGCTGCCATTAAAAATTATATATTTCTTCTTCTTCTTTTCTTTTTTTTCTTTTTTCGATGGTCTATATAGGGATTCAATGAGATTAGTTCCAATTACTTCCCCCTTGGCACATGCCAAGCCCATGGGATTAGATTTATGATATTTGATTTCAACTTTAATTAAAACGCCATCGAATATGTCATCCGGTCATCCCCCTTGGCACATTGCAGCAAATACTGATCCAAACCCCATTACCAAACCACTACCTGCACCTTTAAACATAGCCTACATGAACACCTTGCTTCTCAACTAAACCATTATTCTATGTATATGAGTTTCACACCACATGTCTCACCCTATATGAAAATGTTCATACCTTAAGTCCCTTTCAGCATAATCTAATGTCATAAGTATGCAGTCGATGTGTAATATATAAGAGCAGCAAAGGTTCAGAAGTCATAAGACCTCTTATAAATCCTAGTGAACATATCAGCATCTCATTGGAAAGAGAGAGCTATACATGGGGAGTGAAGGTATTGCACAGGGAGATTCCACAATGAAGGCCAACGCCGGAAAAGCTACGATTTTGGCTCTTGGCAAGGCCTTCCCTCATCAGCTTGTCATGCAGGATTTTCTGGTTGATGGGTATTTCAAAGATACCAACTGTGATGATCCAGACCTCAAGCTGAAGCTGGCTCGACTCTGTAAGTACATAAACTTCTATCCGTTTTCCTCAGTGACTTGCACTAAAATCGCCCAAATTCATCAACTCAAATATGGTATGCATTGTAAAATCAAACCCAACTTGGAAGATCATAAGGAGCTACTACATGCATAAACTGTAAATTTGTACCATTACTTGGATTCTTTGTTTTAAAGAAACTGATAACGTAATATGTCAAATATCTACTAATCGAATGTTAATTATCTTTGGCTCAAAATAAGAATCTTGAAAGGGAAGGTAGCATTATATAGCTTTAAGTGGCTCCTCTACCAATAAACCTAAACCTGAAATAATTGTCACTAATTCAGTCGTTCTTCTATGTCAATTTTTAGGCAAGACGACGACAGTCAAAACTCGGTATGTGGTCATGTCAGATGAGATTCTAAAGAAATACCCAGAGCTTGCAATTGAAGGCATTCCCACTGTGAAGCAAAGACTAGACATTTGCAATGATGCTGTAACACAGATGGCCACTGAAGCTTCACAAGCTTGCATCAAGAACTGGGGAAGGCCTGCTTCAGACATAACCCACTTAGTCTATGTTTCATCCAGTGAAGCTAGACTACCTGGTGGAGACCTTTACCTAGCAAGAGGACTTGAACTCTCCCCTCAGACTAAAAGAGTCTTGCTTTACTTCTCAGGCTGCTCTGGTGGCGTGGCAGGTCTTCGTGTAGCAAAAGACATTGCTGAGAACAATCCGGGGAGCAGAGTTCTGCTTGCTACTTCTGAAACTACTATCATTGGCTACAAACCACCAAGTGCACATAGACCATATGATCTTGTTGGTGTAGCACTATTTGGTGATGGGGCTGGAGCTATGATCATTGGCTCAGACCCTGAATTAGTCTCCGAAAAGCCTCTATTTGAGCTTCACACGGCAATTCAGGAATTCTTGCCGGGTACCGAGAAGACCATAGATGGAAGGCTCACAGAGGAAGGGATTAGCTTCAAGATAGCAAGAGAGCTTCCTCAGATAATCGAAGATAATGTGGAGGGGTTCTGTGGAAGGTTGATGGATGTAGTTGGGTTTGATAACAAGGAGTACAACAAGATGTTCTGGGCTGTTCATCCAGGGGGTCCTGCAATCTTGAATCGATTGGAGAAGCGTCTGGATCTATTTCCGGAAAAGCTCAATGCTAGCAGGAGAGCTCTGATGGATTATGGGAATGCTAGCAGTAATACCATTGTGTATGTGCTCGAGTACATGATAGAAGAGAGCAAAAAGATAAAGAAGAACGAGCAAGCAGATGGTGAATGGGGTTTGATTCTGGCTTTTGGACCTGGCATAACTTTTGAGGGCATCCTAGCAAGGAACCTTACTCTCTAAGTATGGAGACAAATCTTACATAGCAGTACAACTTTTATATCGGCTGTCTACATGACCCATGGGGTACATGTTTGGCAAGATGAGGTGTGTTCATATCTCAAGCGAGTAATCTAAAATTAAAGTTCTAAAGAGTCATGACTAGTTCTTATTTATTTTATTTTGGTTCTGAACTGCTGAACCAAATTATGTCACAGTTAACCAAAAGTCCATTTAGATGGGAGGATTTAAATAAAGAATTTGCAACTGAGTTTATTTAGGGTACATTGTGCAATTAAACATCTTATATTAATTTCGCGTGTTAAGTAAATCCACATGAATCACTTAAAAAAATCAGATACTTCGAGCATTAGAGAAAGGTGTTTATCAATGATTAATGGTGTAGGCACTTGGCAAGAATAGGTACACACTACACAGAAAGGTATGTAGTGGATTTGTAGTGCTAGCAAGTCTTAAAAGTGGCTTAGGTCATCCACTCCAACCAAAAAAGGCTAGGTTATCTCTACCAAACGAAGAAATAGTTAGGTTATCAGTGACTCAAAAAAGCAATATGAATCACTGAAATTGTTGGCAGATGGCGGACAATCGTGTTGTTGACTTTTAAATTATGTGATTGAGCAATATAATCCTTAAATGATGCATATATCTACTAACAACTTATACTAGAGCAACACACCTGGTCCAGCACATCATCGGATGTAGATTTGAGTCTAGTAAAGATTTAGCAAAATGTTAACACCGATTAAAAAAGAGGAACCAAATCATGTCTAAATTAT